>CP136056.1:506992666-509492666 GCA_032464435.1 Aegilops umbellulata | reverse complement strand
GCCTAGCAGTTCTTCGTCGCCATGGCTCCTAAGAAGAAGACGGCCACGGCGATCGGCTCATTGGGAGCCGAACGGCCCGTGTCGGTGCGGACGAGCAGTGGACCGGTCACAAACAGGACCCGGGCTGCGGTCTGCGAGCACCAGCAACGCCCAGGCAGACAGAGCCTGGCGAGCGGCGTTGTTCGCGCACCAGACGACCGACCGCACATCCCCAGATCCAAAGACGGAGCTGCCCCCCCCCCCCCCCCCCGCAGGCGGTGTGGGGCCCTCCAGGGGTGTCGTTGTGCCACCTCCGGGCGGCGCAACGACCTCCAAGACGCCCACTGTCGGTGTCAAAACCGGCGGATCTCGGGTAGGGTGTCCCGAACTGTGCGTCAAGGTCGGATGGTAACAAGAGACAAGGGACACTTTATTTTACCCAGGTTTGGGCCCTCTCGATGGAGGTTAAACCCTACTCCTGCTAGATTAATATTGATGATATGGATAGTACAAGAGTAGATCTACCACGAGATCAAGGAGGCTAAACCCTAGAAGCTAGCCTATGGTATGATTGTGTATGATGAGGGTTGTCCTACGGCCTACAACCCTCCGGTTTATATAGACACCGGATAGGGTTAGGGTTACACAGAGTCGGTTACAATGGTAGGAGATCTTGAATATCCGCACGCCTAGCTTGCCTTCCACGCCAAGGAAAGATCCTTCCGGACACGGGACGAAGTCTTCGATCTTGTATCTTCATAGTCCTAGAGTCCGGCTGAAGGTATAGTCCGGCTATCCGAACACCCCCTAATCCAGGACTCCCTCAGTAGCCCCTGAACCAGGCTTCAATGACGACGAGTCCGGCGCGCAGATTGTCTTCGGCATTGCAAGGCGGGTTCCTCCTCCAAGTTCTTCAAGAAGATTACGAACACCAAAAATAGTGTCCGGCTCTGCAAAATAAGTTTCCACATATTGCCATATAGAGAATAATACCAACACAAATCAAATCTGTTGACGTGTTCCGCAGTGTGTCATAACACTGCGGCCAAGCTCTTTATATAAATTGTTTTCATTGTTCCACCTCAGCGTGTTTAGCGAGGCGGTTTCCTTGGCACATCTTGTCAAAGCAGAGATCGTGTGCCCCTTTTAACGGGATTCTCATCAATACGGACGTGGGTAACCCAGTCGTGCCCGTTAGCACGTTTTGCCTTAATTAAAGGCTAGTCCAAGACGGTTATGGGGAGGGCTCTTGGTATTCTGCCTCTTGTAAAGAGACCAAGACCCTGCTCCCCTCTTCTATTATCAAAACGAGCTCGCCCGTCGCCTCGAGTTCCAACACCCTAGGCTTCCAGATTCCAGGCGCACCGGACCTTCGACAATGTCCGGTTCCGACCTCCAAGGCCGATGGATGCCCTCCTCCGTCATGTAGGAGGACGTATTAAGGTTGAGGGAAGCTAAATTCCTGACCAGCGAGATTTCGCACAGGTTGCCTGTTCAAGGACTAGTGATCCCTAGCCCTCAGCCCGGCGAGAGTGTGGTATTCATATCCCACTTCCTTCGGGGACTAGGCTTCCCAATGGATCCCTTTGTAAGGGGGATGATGTTTTATAATGGGCTGGAATTCCACGACTTAGCACCGAAGTCCATCCTCCATATCTCCTCATTTGTTGTTGTGTGTGAAGCGTTCCTCCATGTTACCCCTTACTTCGGATTATGGCTCAAGACCTTCAAAGTAGAGCCGAAGATGATTGAGGGGCGCCACGCAGAGTGCGGAGGCGCTGCTATAAAAAGAAATGCTGATGCTCCATGGCCCGAGGGCGCTTTTCAAGAGGAGCTTGGCTTATGGCAACAGGAGTGGTTCTATATCACCGCCCCTCGGGGCACCGCATGGGTGGCGCCTCCTGCCTTTCGCTCGGGTCCCCCACCGCGGTTAGCGTCGTGGATCAACACAGGGTTAGATCGGGGCTTGCCCAAAGACGTACCTCTGTTGCAGGGCCGCATTAAGGATCTCTTGGAAGGAGACCTCAACCTAGTCAAGGTGACACAAGTCATGCTGATTCGCCGGACACTGCCCGGGATTTTATGGGCGCGACACCCGCGGAGATGTATAAACTGTTCTTCGGATCACAAGAAGTGAGTCCGGATTTGATCGAGGATGTGGGTTTAAGCCGCAATCACCCGGATACTCAAGTAAGTGACCTTGTGCCCGGACCTTCTATCCGCATAATTGACTTGCTCTTAACAGCGCTTCTCCTTTTAAGCAGGAGTGGATAGCGAAGGCGAAGCTGATCAGGTGTCCGGCTCCCCTTCCCGAAACCAGGCTGGATCCCGTGCTAGTCAGGATGTTGGAGGTAGTGCCTTTGGAGGGAAATAAGGTGGGGGGACAAGGAAAACATGGCCTCCTCGAAAGAGGCCATTCCGAAGGGAGGAATCGACATTTCCTCTCCTAAGGGAAAGAAAAGGGCCGCCTCTGACGACCCGGAGACCGTAGCCTCGAAGCGGGGGAAAGAATCCTTGTCAGAGGGCCCGATGCCGAGGAGCCCCTCGGCCGAACTAAACCCTCAAAGGGACCATGTCTCCAGCGAGCCGTAAGTAGAAGAAGAGTTTTTCTTTTAAGAGAAATCCTTGATTTATATCTGAGAAGTTTTAACCGAAACCTTACTTTCTAGTTCGGAACTCAGCCCTTCTCAGCAGAACTCGTCCTTGGGAGATCTTCTTCCGGAGATGATGGAGAGCGGAATGCCTCCTCCTTCTGTACCGCCTAGCAAGGCGGGCGACGCTGAAGTGTCGTCGCGGAGGATTTCTCCGGATCCGACAGGGGCGGAAGGTGGCCATGTGGCCCCCCGAGGTTCTCCGCGCCCGGCCTTTGAGGGAGGCCATGGGACGAGTCCGGCACCATCTGGTGTTCAGTCGGGGGAGCTAAAGATTCTGCTGGGGCGAGCCTCTGTCTCAGAGGAGCACCATGCGTTGATGAGCACGGTGATTGAAAAGATTTCATCCGCAGAAAGCGGATTGCACGAGGCCGTCAAAAGTTTACTGACGGGCCTTGAGGTACGTTTTAAATAATGTACACTTGTGTTAGTTGCGCATAAATAAAGTGCGCCCTGTGTAGATAGTAGCCCCTGAGACTCTGTGCGTCGTTAAAATTGACGGCACGCAGAGGATCTTAATCCCAGGTCCTTTAAGTGGCACCTTTATATGTAGGTGGCGGATTGTCCGGAGTCAAGCCGGACTGGTGAATTGGCCGAACTGAAGCGACAACTTGATGAGGCAGAAGCCGACATCATGCTTGTTAACAAGCGGCTTGATGATGCTCAAGGTATTGAAATCATCGGGCGATGGTTAGTCAGAGGAGCTTTATGTCAATATCTTACCGTGTGTATGCTTGACGCAGATGGTGCGGCCGCCATGGAGGGTCTTAGGGCCGAACTCGCCCGAGCGAAGGAACAAGCCAGGAAAAGCGATGTGGCTGCCGTGAAAGCCCTTGAAGAGCTGAAAGCCGAATGGGCTGCCCATTGCCGAAGCAAGGAGGAGATGGCTGATATGGTCGTAAAGCTAAAGAGTGCTACTGACCGTTGCAAGCTTCTTGAAGAAGAGGGTCGGGTGAGGCAAACGAGCTTAGAGAAGGCTGTTGCTGACGCCAAGGATGCCCGCTCTATAATGAGAGCGGCAAGGGAAGAGCTGCGTCAAGCCGGACAAATTGCGGATGGAAAGCCCTTCTAGCTGCGGAGAAAATTTTGTGATCCGAAGTTTGCCCCGTTAGACCGGATGTGGAGTGTAGAGGACACCTATCTGGATTTGGCGGCTAGTGCTGCTGATGCGACTGAACACTTTCGAGATAAAAAGGATCATGAAGTGGAGAAGCTCTGTTGGTCGCAATTCCTCAATCCAAAGCGTCCACTGGCAGTGGACGATCGCCTGGCCCAATGGGCTGAACTGAATAGGTTGTCCGGACTCGCCATGAAGTACGTCATGGATCATCTATGTCCGGGGAGATCGAAGCCGAAGAGTTATCTCAGCTTGGTGCAGCAATTTCTAGATGTGGTGCCACGTGTCGATGCTATGAAGAGGTCAGCGTGCATAGAGGGCGCTTGGCTGGCTCTTGCCCGTGTCAAGACATACTGGGCAGATATGGAGCCCACCATTGTTGCGTTCTGGGATTCGGATAAAAGCCGAATACCTTCTGAGCACTATTTTAAGGAAGTCCTCGAAGGCGCTCGCGTAATAGAGACGCAGTGCTCGAAGGATGCTATATTATGACAACATATGTAATCATAAAACAGTAGTTTGATAAATTGTAGTGGCATTTTTTAGACTTGTGCCTTCAAGTATTAAAACACCTCCTGTGCGGCCGTTTTAATATATAAATTCTGAAAGATTGCAGTTGTTGGCTTCAGCCCCCACGCACATAGTGCGGGGTTGCGCGCAGAAGACACATTTTCACACTTAACCCAACGTCTTGGTCCTACAAAGGAGGTGATAGCGCAGCGGGCTAGGCAACCGGACTATAATGCTTTAACACTTTCACTTAGCCATAGGAGCTTGATAGTGGGACTCTTTAGGTAGCCCCTTAGTGGCGACTGCGGTTCCCCGAATTCGGGGCGCATACGTGCCTGACCGAGAAACGGCCCTTCGTCAAAGCGGAGGAATCCGATAAATTCCTATAAGTCATCGAGTGGCGACCAGTCTCGCGCTACATCATGACAGTCAGTTTTCGGCTTTCTCTACTGAGGTGCTCGCCCGGCCGAACCGGGACACAATCGCAGTAGTTCTCCTGGTGCTACCTTAGCCGATAGAGCGGAACGTAAGGTAGCTGAACTCAGGAGCCGGGCAACCCAACATTTGACCAAAGACATGATTCAGAGCTGATGCATATAGTGCCAAAACTCGCGACGCCGAACACTCCCTAAGGTGTTCGGTCTTTATGAGTGCAGGTGAAACAACACCCTTAAAAAAAGAGCCCCTGGTGTCCAGGTACGAGCAAAAATTCTGGCGTGGCCACTTGCCAAAACGCCAGCCTCCTCCTTGGTTATAGTAGAAAAAACCAGGGGATGTATAGCAGCAAGAGACAGTAAAAAAGGTTTACGCAGGGTCTTAATCTAAAAAGAATCCTTAGGACTGGTCCCTACTGCACGTCTGCGCCTGTGTCTCCGCTGTGCCGTGTCCTGGACGGGCGCCGCACGACGTTCATCTGTAAAAGAGAGGAACTGAATTGAAAATGGGTCGTGCGGAACAAAAAGATAATAAACAAAATATAAAGTAAAAAATATATAAAGTTGAGCTTTATTGTCTCTGCGTATAGCCCCCGGTACGGGGGTATATGGCGTTTAAGCCTGCGTTGATGATGGACTTGTGCCGAACTCATTTAGTCCGGGTACGTGGCCTTTAATGACTTATATCGAAAAAGTCTTTTGGCTGGCGAGGCTTCTTTATTGAACGGCTGTTTAAGCGGCCGCGCAATCCTCCGTTTGGAGGAGGCGTATTTTAGTGCGCTCCCTTTAAAGAGATGATGCCTCGTGGACCGGGCATCTTAAGCGTGAGAGATGCATAGTGCGGTATTGCGTTAAAGCGAGCGAAAGCTCCGCGTCCCATTAGTGCTTGATAGCGACTTGAAAACGGGACGACATGGAAGGTCATCTTTTCGCGACGGAAGTTATTGGCAGAGCCAAATATGACTTCAAGCCGAAGAAAACCCATACAATGGGTGTCCGGGCCCGGTGCTACCCCTTGAAAGGAGGTTTTGCTGTGGCGGATTCTTGCTGGGTTTATGCCCATGCGGTGGATTGTATCCTGATATATCAGGTTTAGTCCACTGCCGCCGTCCATTAGGACATTGGAAAACTGGAATCCATCAATTATTGGATCGAGTATCAGGGCAGTCCGGCCTGCGTTTATGATATTTCTAGAATAATCTAGCTGATCAAAAATAATTGGTTTTAATAACTAGTGGCGGGACCCCTGAGGGATAGGTTTTATTGTGCGTACCTTTATGGGTGCCACACGGTTTGTTACGTGAAGTGAGTTCACTGTTTTAACTTCTTGTGGGAAGTTCTTTTGTTTCCTGGTGTTCTGCTTCTGGGGTTTGTCCTCGTCTTCGCTTGGTGTACCGAGCCCCTTGTGTTCGGCGTTAAGCCTTCCGGATTGTTTAAAAACCCAACAGTCTATGTGGGTGTGATTAGCAGGCTTCCCAGGAGTACCGTGTATCTGACATATTCTGTCCAGGATTCTGTTTAAGCTGGACGGATCGTCCCTATTGTCCCGAAGGGGTGGTTTTGTCTGATTTTGCCGTGAGCCTTTGAATCCGGCATTGACTGTCGTGCTCTTCGGACTTTTTTCTCTGGTTCGGCGACGGTCCTTATTTCGTCGCGGTTTTCCGTTTCCATCCCTGATTTCGGATGTACTTGGGTCGCTGGGGCTGCATCTTGCCAACCAGCTGTCCTCTCCTGTGCAAAAGCGGGTCATGAGGCTTGTGAGTGCGGCCATTGTTCTTGGCTTTTCCTGGCCGAGGTGTCTGGCGAGCCATTCGTCTCAGACATTATGCCTGAAAGCTGCTAAGGCTTCGGCGTCCAGACAATCCACTATATGATTCTTTTTAGTAAGGAATCTGTTCCAGAACTGCCGAGCTGATTCTCCGAGCTGTTGAGTTATGTGACTGAGATCGTCTGCGTTCGGGGGGCGGACATAGGTCCCTTGAAAATTTGCTCGGAAAGCATCCTCGAGCTCTTCCCAACTTCCAATTGTGTTTTCGGGAAGGCTTTTAAGCCAGTGCCGGGCTGGCCCTTTAAGCTTAAGGGGTAAATATTTGATGGCGTGGAGATCATCTCCTCTAGCCATATGTATGTGGAGGATATAATCCTCGATCCAGACTCCGGGGTCTGTTGTTCCATCGTACGCCTCTATGTTGACGGGTTTGAATCCCTCTCGAAATTCATATTCCAGGACCTCATCGGTGAAACATAGGGGGTGTGCGGCGCCCCTATATTTGGGTGTGCCGGATTCTGATGATGGATTTTTTGCATTGCTTGTGAGAGCTTGCTTTCTTGGCCCATAAATGGACCTGGCTGGGCCATAATGCGAGTCTTTAATTGGGTCGCATGCCGCATTGAGTGCGGCGCCGCTTGCCGTTTTATGGTGGCCGTGGGGTCGTCTATCCGACCATGTGGCTTTTTTATTTTTTGAATGCGAGGGCTCTAGGGCCTCTTGGTCGAATTCGACCAGTAGTTTTTTCTTCGGATAGCTTTTAGTGCGACGGCTGCCGCCGTATTTGTCTGCGGTCTTGATTACCTTGCTCCATCTTATCCTGAGTGCATCTTCCGCCGTCTTTAGCTTCCACTTCTGCTTTTTCAGGCTGCGTGCTGTGGCAATGAGCCTTTCGTGGAGATTCTTCTGCTCCGTGGTCTTATCCGGCGTGAGATCATCCGGAGTTCTGTTATGGCCGGGGGAGGGCTGTCTGTCTTCTCTATCTGCGTTGCCCTGTTCGGACGGTTGCTCTGAGGCATGCTCGTCGTCTACCGGCTCATCCTGCTCTATGGCTGGGTCTTGATTGAGGCGGGGCTTGGCTCGGCGTTTTAGTCGCCGCTTTGATTGCTTTTCGGAGGGTTTATCCCTTTTTTCGTCCCCTTTTTCCTCGTTCTCGTTTCCTTTAGGGGTATCCACCATGAATACATCGTGAGATGGGGTGGCGGTCCAGCGCCCTATAGGTGCTGGTTCCTGTTCGTCTCCATTTTCGTCGTCCATACCGTCGAAGTCTTCGGATCCGAAGTCAAGTATGTCGGTTAAATCATCGACAGTGGCTATTGAGTGGGTGGTGGGTGGGCTTTGAATTTCTTCGTCGTCCGAATCCCAACCTCGTAGACCGTAATACGGCCTGGGCTCTCCTGATAAAGAAAGAGACTTGAGAGAATTCAGGATATCACCGAAAGGTGACTGCTGAAAGATGTCCGCAGCGGTGAACTCCATTATAGGTGCCCAATCAGATTCGATCGGCAGGGGCACGGGAGGCCCGGAGCTCGGAGAAGAATCCGACTCCTTGGAGTCATGGGCCGTGTGGAGTGCGGGGCTGGCGTTCGGCTCGATCGCCTTCAAGATCGCAGCCCCCGAGGTGACGTCCAACCGTTCATCCTCAAAGAACACAGCGGGCTCCGAGTCGAGGATCGGGGGCTCCGAGTCGAGGATCGGGGCCGGTGCGTGTGCGGCCTCCAGGGCACTATTCAGAGGCAGAGCTATATCATGCCCCTCGATGTAGTGCGGCGCGCTTGGCTGTGGCTTGAACCCGTCGAAGATCAAGTCTCCGCGGATATCTGCCGTGTAGTTTAAGCTTCCAAACCTGACTTGATGGCTAGGGGCGTAGCTTTCGATCTGCTCCAGATGGCTAATCGAATTGGCCCGCAGAGCGAAGCCGCCGAAGACGAAGATTTGTCCGGGGAGGAAAGTCTCACCCTGGACCTCATCGTTGTCGATGATCAAAGGAGCCATCGGGCCTAAAAACGACGACACAGAGGAACTCTCAATGAAAGCACCAATGTCGGTGTCAAAACCGGCGAATCTCGGGTAGGGGGTCCCGAACTGTGCGTCAAGGCCGGATGGTAACAGGAGACAAGGGACACTTTATTTTACCCAGGTTCGGGCCCTCTCGATGGAGGTAAAACCCTACTCCTGCTAGATTAATATTGATGATATGGGTAGTACAAGAGTAGATCTACCACGAGATCAAGGAGGCTAAACCCTAGAAGCTAGCCTATGGTATGATTGTGTATGATGAGGGTTGTCCTACGGACTACAACCCTCCGGTTTATATAGACACCGGATAGGGTTAGGGTTACACAGAGTCGGTTACAATGGTAGGAGATCTTGAATATCCGCACGCCTAGCTTGCCTTCCACACCAAGGAAAGATCCTTCCGGACACGGGACGAAGTCTTCGATCTTGTATCTTCATAGTCCTGGAGTCCGGCTGAAGGTATAGTCCGGCTATCCGAACACCCCCTAATCCAGGACTCCCTCACCCACACTGGCGACCACCGCGCGCTCTTCCCATGGTGTGCGCGCCGAGCAGCATCACCGCATTGGTGACCCTGGGCATCGTCGTGGGAAGAGCCCTGTGCGTCATCCGCAAGATGAAGGGGTTCGACACGCTCGCCGAAGCGCTGGCGAAATTGGCATGCAGCCGCTGGGTCATAACAGAGCTCCTTCTAACGTAGTTAGAAGTCAAAGCGCGCTGCGATCCACGCAGCTGTCGCCGCCGCCCACGCCAGCGGAAGCTTTGGTGCGCGCGCAGCTGCTCAGCGACTTCCCTCCTGCTGCGGAGAAGCTCGACGAGTGGAGGGCCACCATTCGGAGCCTCGACGTCGTCGCCAACAAAGAGGATTCGCGACCGGCGGGGCCCTTGGGTCGGCGCTCTACCGAGCCACCACATGCTGGCGCTGGGAGGACCGGGGGAGCTGCGGCCACGGTGCCCTCTCCTCCTCCTCGCCAGCCGCCGCGGGCGTTGGCCCGTCGCGACGACGCTTGTGATAACATCTCCATAGCATCGTCCGACCCACGGACCCTCCGCGACCAGCGCCAGGTCCTTCGGGAACAAGCTCATGAAGACGCTCGAACCACCGTCAAGCACCGGCGCGAAATGCGCCGCCAGTCGGACAAGCGGGCGGGACCCGCAATGGACCACCCGGCACCGGGGGGCCCCGGAGGCCTACCTTACGAGGTGGGCTGCCCGGCCTTTACCCGTGAGCTGCGGCAGTTCCAGTGGCTGTCCCACCGGACGTTCAAGCCCGACGTCGGCGAGAAGTGCACTGGCAAGACCCATCCGTCCGAGTTCCTCAGCATCTACACGATCGCGATGCAGGTTGCTGGAGCTCGCGACGATAAGGTGCTTGCCAACTATTTCCCACTGGCACTGAAGCCCAATGTGATGTGTTTGTTGATGCACCTGCCGGTGGATTCCATTTCTTCTTGGTCGGATCTGTGCCATGAGTTCGTTGGCGCCTTCACAGGAGGCCACCAAGCTCATGGCTAGGCTAGTGATCTGCATATCATTCCCCAGAAGGAAGGGGAAACCCTGCGCAAGTACATCCAGAGATTCAGCAGGCATCCCTGACGTTCATCCTGCCGCTGTGATCAGTGCGTTCCACCAGAACATGCACAACCGCAAGATGCGCGAAGAGCTGGTGATGACCAAAGTTAAGGATGTGGCCGAGCTCTACGTTCTGGCCGATAGGTGCGCCCGGGCTGAAGAGGGAAGGAAGAACCCCAGCGAAGACACCAGCATGGAAACCGACTCTACCGATGAAGATGCCGCTACCCCGACAAAGAAGGGCCGTCGTCGCAACAGGAAACGCAAAGGCAAGGACGTGCTTACCGTTGAGGGATCTGACGACACCGGTGCCGGCAAGATGGTCAAGGCAGACGCCCCCGACAAGGAGATTGCCGGGTGTGCTGCCTGCTGGGCCTTGGCGCCTACCGACAAGCCAGGAAGCTCCGGCAAGCAATACGGCAAGATCCACCGCACGAAGGGCCATGACCTCCAGAACTACCGATAAGTCAAGCTGCTCGCTGAGAAGCAAAAAGTTGAGTACGAGAGGCGGGACAAGAAGAAGGACTAGGACGGTGCTGAGGGATCCGGCAAGAAGCGTGGCGGCCAAGGAAGCCACCCTGGCAAGGACAACCAGCAAGAGAGGCCCGCCCGAGGCCATGACAAGAAACAAGAAGACGATGACCACGACGAGGACGACGAGTCTGGTGCTGAAGGGTTCTAGAAGGCTACGGATGCCATGTGCGTCGATGGCGGCGCCTCGCTGCATACCTCTCACCGCCAGCTCAAGCAGTGGGCACGTGAGATTACAGCAGCGGAGCCGTTGTTCGACGCTCAGAAGCCGCTGAAATGGTCCAGCACGCCCCTCATCTTTGACGCTGAGGACCACCCTGACCGCACTACCGCGGACGGGTGTTTGCCATTGTTGGTCTCACCAACGATACGCAACCTCAGGGTGAACAAGATGTTGGTTGACGGCGGAGCCGGCCTGAACCTGATCTCGCCTGTCGTGATCAAAAGATTGCAAATCCCTGATGGAGACCTCGAGGAAACAGGAACGTTTCAAGGGGTCAATCCGGGGAGGAGCCAGCCGAAGGGGAAGGTCACACTGCCCGTGACGTTTGGAGGAGAATTGAACTACAGGACGGAGAGGATCATCTTCGACGTGGCCGAGATCCCCTTGCCCTACAACGGGATCCTCGGCCGCCCGGCGCTAGCCAAGTTCATGGCGGCATCACACTACGCCTATAACATGCTAAACATGCCTGGGCCGTTGACCATCATCTTCGTCCCCTCAGACAAGAAGGATGCGCTGATCTGCGCCGACCAACTCTACCGAGAAGCAGTTGCAGCAGCTGCCGTCAAGGCACCTGCTCCTGCCGCTGAAGGCCCGGGAGGGAAGGAGAAGCCCGGCAAGACCTCTTGCACCCACTCCGGCAAGCGCACCTCCGCGGAGTGTTGTGCTACCGTCGAGGATGTGCCAGAGAGCTCTACCGACAAGAGCAAGAGATCCAGAGCCGAGCCGCCGGGGACCAAGAAGGTACCCGTCAGGGAGGATGGCACGGGAGGGGGCCTTCACCATAGGCTCCACCCTCGACAGCTAATAGGAAGGCGCGCTCGTCACCTTCCTGCGGGCGAATGTTGACGTTTTTGCGTGGCAAGCATCCGACATCCCCTGTGTTCCCAGGGAGGTGATTGAGCACCACCTAGTTGTCTGCCCCCACGCGCGGCCCGTCAAGCAGAAGGTCAGGAAGCAGGCTCTGGAGAGGCAGGAGTTCATCACAGAGGAGATCAGGAAGTTTGAAGCGGCGGGTTTGGTGAGAGGAGTGCCCCACCCGACGTGGTTGGCCAATCCGGTAGTGGTGCGCAAGGCGAATGGGAAGTGGAGCCTGTGTATTGATTACACAGATATCAATAAGGCTTGTCCTAAGGACCCCTTCCCGTTGCCGCGCATCGACTAGATTGTTGACTCCACAGCCGGGTGCGATATGTTATCATTCCTCGACGCCTACTCGGGCTACCACCAGATCTTCATGACAAGAGAGGATGAAGAAAAGATAGCATTCACCACCCCATGTGGTACGTATTGCTTTTTATGGATGCCTTTCGGGTTGAAGAGTGCTGGCTCAATGTTCGCAAGGGCAGTCCAAATTGGTTTTGAACCTCAGCTCCATAGAAATATGGAGGCATACATGGATGACATAGTGATCGAAACCAAGGACGGGACATCTCTTGTGCAAGATCTGGAAGAGACATTTGCCAACCTGTGCAAGATCAACCTCAAGCTGAACCCTGAGAAGTGTGTCTTTGGCGTTCCATCCGGCAAACTTCTCGGGTTCTTTGTGTTGCAGCGTGGGATCGAGGCAAACCCAGACGAGATCAAGGCTATTGAGCAGATTGAGGCGCCCAGGCGGATCAAGGATGTGCGTCGGCTCACCGGCTGCGTTGCTGCCATGAGCTGATTCATCTCCAAGCCCGCCGAGTGCGCCCTTCCCTTCTTCAAAATCTTGAAGAAGGCAGGCCCAATGGAGTGGACCCCAGAAGCCGAGGCGGCATTGCAGGATCTGAAGAAATACCTTTCCTGCACGCCAATACTGGTTGCGCCTAAACCACAAGAGCCGTTGCTGCTGTATCTGGCGGCGATGAATCAAGTGGTCAGCGCCGCGCTGGTGGCACAGAGGGAGGTCAACGAGGAGGCAGTGACGGCAGCGGAACCAGCGGATGGCAAGCCCAAAATTCCCCCGGCAGGGCCTGGTGCCGACAAGGCGAGGTCCCCAGCAGAGTCTGATGCCGTCGAGGCAGTGCCCGCGCAGTCAAGTGAGGTGGTGCAGAAGAAGAAGATGATGCAGCACCCGGTTTACTTTGTCAGCTCCCTCTTGCAGGGAGCTAGATCGAGGTACTCCGGTGTACAGAAATTGCTCTTCGGCCTCCTTATGGCCTCGAGGAAGCTGCGTCATTACTTCCAAGCCCATGAGATCACTATCGTCACCCGCCTCCCATTGCAAATGATACTGCATAACCCAGATGCGACTGGAAGGATTGTGGAATGGGCCTTGGAGTTTTCAAGCTTTGGTTCAAAGTTTGAAAGTACCTCGACAATTCAGAGGAGAGTCTTGGTGGATTTCATTGCGGAATGGACCTTGACGAAGAAATCCAGGAGACCACTCTCCCCGCAAGGAAGCAGACCGCGACTGGATCATGTACTTTGATGGGGCTTTCTTGCTGCAAGGCGCCGGTGCCGGTGTGCTGCTCGTCGCACCCACCGGAGAGCACCTCAAATACGTGATCCAGATGCACTTCCCCAGGGAGATGTCAACCAACAACACTGCTGAGTACGAGGGATTGCTTGCCGCTCTCAGGATCGCGGCAGACCTTGGGGTTAAGAAGCTCATCGTCAGGGGTGACCCGCAGCTCGTTGTCAGACAGGTCAACAAGGATTATCAGAGCCCATTGATGGAAGCTTATGTAGATGAGGTGAGGAAGCTGGAGGAACGCTTTGACTGTATCCAAGCGGAGCACGTCCCCCGAGCGGAGAACGACATCGCCGATTACCTGTCAAAGCGCGTAGCATTCAAGCTACATGTGGAACCAGGTACCTTTCTGCTCCAGTTAACTCAACCATCCATCCAACTATTAGCGGGGCAGAACAAGCGAAGGAAGTCAGGTCCCGGCAAGTACTTTCCTACCGAGCCCCCTGGGGCTGCCGGCAAGGGTGCTGCCGCGGACGCTGAGCCTGCCCAAGAGCAACTGGCTTCGGCAGGGCGTCAAGCCCTGGCCATAGAGACAGCCGCTCCCATGGGGGAAGAAATGCCTTTGGTCCTTGCCGTCGAGCCCTAGGCTCCGGCATGGGCACAACATACCGTCCAATTCCTCCAAACAGGGGAGCTTCCTGAGGAGCAGGAAGAAGCGGAAAATGTAGACCGTCGGTCCGCCCTGTACCAGTTCGACGATGACGTCCTGCACAGGAGGAGGCCAAACAGTGTGAAATTGAAGTGCATCCCCCGGGAGGAAGGACTAGAGCTGTTGGCGGAGATACATGGAGGCATATGTGGCTCCCACATAGGGTCGAGGGCCATTGCCGGGAAGGCGTTCCGGCAAGGTTTCTTCTAGCCTACCGTCCTCCAGGATGCGGTGGCACTAGTAACCAAGTGTGAAGCGTGTCAGTTCCATTCAAAGAAGCTTCATCAACCAGCTCAACCCTTCAAACAATCCCTCTCTCCTGGCCATTCTCGGTCTGGGGGCTCGATATATTGGGCCCTTTCCCCCGCGTTGTCGGGGGCTTTGAGTACTTGTATGTTGCGATCGACAAGTTCACAAAGTGGCCGGAGGTGGAAGCAGTGAGAAAGGTGACTGCTCAATCAGCTGTCAAGCTTTTCAAGGGACTGGTCTACCGTTTTGGTGTGCAAAACAGAGTCATCACCGACAATGGCACGCAGTTCACGAGCCACACCTTCATGCAATACATTCAAGACCTCGGCAGCAAGGTCTGTTTTGCTTCCGTGGCACACCCACGGAGCAACGGCCTAGCAGAGAGGGCAAATGTTGAAGTGTTGCAAGGCCTAAGGACAAAGACTTTTGACAAGCTGCACAAGAGCAAAAGGCGCTGAATTGATGATTTGCCGGCGGTTCTTTGGTCGATCAGGACGACACCAAATCGAGCCACTAGCCAGACACCTTTTGCCCTGGTATATGGGGCAGAAGCAGTTCTCCCCACGGAACTCATACGGGTCACCTCGAGCGCTCGATTATGATGGGCTTGAGCAAGAGCAGTTGCGCCATGATGACGCAACGCTCTGCTACCTCTTGAGCACTGCGTTGGTTTTCCCTTGAAGAGGAAAGGGTGATGCGGCAAAGTAGCATAAGTATTTCCCTCAGTTTTTGAGAACCAAGGTATCAATCCAGTAGGAGGCTACGCGTGAATCCCTTGCACCTACACAAAACAAAGAAATCCTCACAACTAACGCGATAAGGGGTTGTCAATCCCTTCACGGTCACTTACGAGAGTGAGATCTGATAGATATGATAGGATAATGTTTTTTGGTATTTTTGTGATAAAGATGAAAATTAAATAAAAGCAAAGGAAATAAGTAAGTGTTGGAAGATTAATATGATGAAGATAGACCCGGGGGCCATAGGTTTCACTAGTGGCTTCTCTCAAGAGCATAATTATTTTACGGTGGCTGAACGAATTACAGTTGAGCAATTGACGGAATTGAGCATAGTTATGAGAATATCTAGGTATGATCATGTATATAGGCATCACGTCCGAGACAAGTAGACCGACTCCTACCTGCATCTACTACTATTACTCCACTCATCGACCGTTATCCAGCATGCATCTAGAGTACTAAGTTTATGAAAATAGAGTAACGCCTTAAGCAGGATGACATGATGTAGAGGGATAAATTCATGCAATATGATAAAAACCCCATCTTGTTATCCTCGATGGCAACAATACAATACGTGCCTTGCTGCCCCTACTGTCACTGGGAAAGGACACCGCAAGATTGAACCCAAAGCTAAGCACTTCTCCCATTGCAAGAAAGATCAATCTAGTAGGCCAAACGAAACTGATAATTCGAAGAGACTTGCAAAGATAACCAATCATACATCAAAGAATTCAGAAAAGATTCAAATATTGTTCGTAGATAATCTTGATCATAAACCCACAATTCATCGGTCTCAACAAACACATCGCAAAAAGAAGATTACACCGAATAGATCTCCACAAGAGAGGGGGAGAACATTGTATTGAGATCCAAAAAGAGAGAAGAAGCCATCTAGCTAATAACTATGGACCCGAAGGTCTGAGGTAAACTACTCACACTTCATCGGAGGGGCTATGGTGATGATGTAGAAGCCCTCCATGGTGGATGCCCCCTCCGGCAGAGCTCCGGAACAGGCCCCAAGATGGGATCTCGTGGGTACAGAAGGTTGCGGCGGTGGAATTAGGTTTTTGGCTCTGTATCTGATCATTTGGCGGTACGTAGGTATCTATAGGAGGAAGAAGTACGTCGGTGGAGCAACGTGGGGCCCACGAAGGTGGAGGGCGCGCCCTGGGGGGTGGGCGCGCCCCCTACCTCGTGGCCTCCTGGAAGCTTCTCTTACTTAGTATCCAAGTCTCCTGGATCATGTTCGTTCCAAAAATCACGCTCCCGAAGGTTTCATTCCGTTTGGACTCTGTTTGATATTATTTTTCTACGAAACTCTAAAATAGGCAAAAAACAATAATTCTGGGCTGGGCCTTCGGTTAATAGGTTAGTCCCAAAAATAATATAAAAGTGGATAATAAAGCCCAATATTGTCCAAAACAGTAGATAATATAGCATGGAGCAATCAAAAATTATAGATACGTTGGAGACGTATCACGCTCCTTGAAGAAGATCGTCTTCGGGCGACTGTGAGAGCAGTGCGCTACCAGCAAAGCCTTGCATCGCTACCATAGCCGCAAGGTTCATGCCCGAAGCTTTGAGGAAGGTGACCTTGTTCTTCGGCGCGTTCAATCGGCCAAGAATCCAACAAGTTGACGCCAAAGTGGGAAGGCCCTTATCGGGTAATACGAGTCACCAGAGACCGAAGATGCTGTCCTGGTGAGCAACTCCTGGAACATTGAGCATCTTCTCAAGTTTTACCCATAAGGCGCGGCTTACTGGGCCTCCCGGCAAGCCACCTTTTGTACAAGCTTTGCCGACAAGGCATGTAACCCTTTGTACAAAGCCAGGCGCAGACCATAAGCATAAATAAATGAAGCGCTGGCGCCCTAAGTTATAGCAAGCATGCTAGGTCGAGTCACTTCCTTGGTTAGGGTTGATAGTGCTTAGCGGCGACTAACCCCTAGCCTAGAGGTCGAGTGCGCCTCTATCTGTTTCTTTTCTGTCCTCCTTTGGTTCGCAGGGCACATGAGCACTTCTGTTGAGCTACTTGGAAGAAGGGAAACGGACCGGCATCCTGACCCCAACAAACCAGAGTTGCCGGGGGCTGCAACCACAAGGATCCAACCGCGGCAAGACAAAGTTGCCTGGGGTTGCAGATCCAGATAAGTCTTTCATCCTCTATCATGCATTTCGGAACGGAACTTGGATATGTGAAACCTCGTTTTATTTCTAGGCCACCGTGCTCCCCTTTTCTATACCCAAGGATTATCTCCTGGGCCCGGATTTGGTTGTAGCCGCGGTGGCAAGGAAGTAGAACAAGAAGCCTAGGCCCGCTTCATCCCTGCCTCCGCCAAGGGCGCAAGAACGGTCGAGTGAAGTAGCGGGACAGCAAAGCCTGTTGCCGGGTGAAAACGTTTATCTTAAATTATAACAAGGATTCGTTCCTTGTCGCGGGGTCTGCCCACAAATGAAAAACCCGGCAAACATCCCTTTTTCATTAAAAGCATCCCACACAGGTACAGTCCGTACGGAATGAAAAACATGAACAAAGGGGATTACAAGCTTTAAATTTAACAAGCCCCGAAGGCTTACAGATTAAAAAATAGATAAGGTGCCCGTGATCCCTTTCTTGTCCCTATCCTCATGAGGCAGGTCAAGGAAGCGAGAGGACAAAAGGGGCGCCTAGGCGAGCTACGAGCAGCAGAGAACACCTCAGTGGCCGCCCACGGGTAGGCTGGTGATGATGGTGCCGGGGAAGGAGCTGGAAGACGAGGCGGCAGGACCGGCAGTACGCGACGAAGGCGTCGGCGCCCGCGTACTCCGAGTTGACAGCCTTGCCGCCCGTCCTCTTCCTCTTCCACAGCCTCCCGACGCCAGCCGCCCAAGGAGACAGCCCCGAGAAGTTCAAGGAGCTGGCCCCACCCCCGGCAAAACCATGCCGAAGAAGCGGCCAGGTACAGATGCTGCTGCTGCCGCAGCTGCCCAGGCGCGAGGCGTCCGACGCCTAGTCGGACTCATCCCCGTCATCTGCCCCGCTGTCCTCCTCATCTCTTTCGCTCGAGGAAGATCTTCCATCGTCGGAATCTCCATCGGAGGAGCTCTCCACGCAGCACTTCAGGCGAGTCCCGAAGTCTCCGAAGGCCTTGACGGAGAGCAAGCCGTCCTCCATCAATTTGAAGTAGAGGACGAGCCCCACCGTCAGGCTATGGATGCGAGCGAATGTCTTCCACCCATGACGGAGGTACATGGCCCGAGGAGCTGGGAAGTCGACGTCGACCCGCGTGCCCCCATTCCCACGACCCCTCATGTGCAATCTGAGGGATTGGGGGCGGTCACGCTCCATCTCCCGAGCGAACGGGGCGGGAAGACGGAGATGGCGACACGGAGGCCGGCGCAGCCTAATGAAGAACTCGCGGGGCTGGTCTCCAACATGGCCTTCCATCGGGAAAGGCTCCATTAGCGGGGGCAAAGCCGGCGCACCGCCCCGTCCTCCTCTTTCCCGAGCGCTACGACCTCTGCCCTGACCTCACCCCTCCCCCTTCCCCTCGCGGCCGATTCCACTACCATGGGCTCAGGAGGAGGAGGGACGCGCTGTCGGGCGGCGACCCTCGCCGCCACCGTCGAGGGACCCGGATTCCCTTTCTCCATGGCGAGTGAAAGGAAGAAGCAGAAGCAAGAGGAGATAGATGACAGAAGAGTGCGGGACGCCATACCCCCCTCCTCTTTATAAAGGGGCAAGGTCGGGGCTCGGCCGCCCCGCTCAGCCAATCCAGCCACCAGAGGCGCAGGGAATCAGGACCGACCCGCTGCCCCAACCAGCGACGACCCGGTTTCCCGCCTCCACCGCTAGCCACCCCAGGCGCATGAAGGACGCGTGGCGGGCATGCAGAACTGAGGGGACGGGAGAAGTGACCTCTCCCCACCCCGTGATCGTGGGGAGTGGATGCCTTGAAGACCGCGACCCGGCCCCGTTCAGTAAATGAGCCGCGCCTCAACGCCTTCCTCTTTTTATGGGGAAGGCGCGAGCCGCCTCTTTACTGCGATATGACGCATGCATGTGGAAACCGCCCCACGCATGCCGCCCACGTCACGCACACCCCTCCATGCCGCGCCACGCGCTGGTCGTGGGAAGCGCAGCGCGCGAAAAGTCTTACCGCGGTAAAAACCGCCCCGCCTGCCCGCGCACCGTTTTGGGCCTGGCCCAACAACGTGTCGCGCTTATGTGTAGCCTAGGCCCAGGGACTCATGTCGGTGTACAAAAAGAGGGGCACGCCTTTGTACCCCTTTACCTGTGCACAGGCAGTCGGAGCCGCGCCCACGTTCACGCCAAGCAGAACAGGGGAGGTGAGCCATGGTAAGACCGAAGCCCGAGATAATCAGAGCAACACCAAGGCCGAGACCACAAGGAGCAGAGGGACAAAGCAGGCTCCCCTGGCAAGACCCTTTCTGGGGCAGCCTCAGTAGCTCCGGCAAGACCCTTGTCGAGGCAGCTCGCCCCACACCAACAGAGCGAGCCACCCTTGAGCCCATGGTCCCCAACGCCATCATCCACGTGGGGCCAGGGCTCGGGAATGCACCTCAGTGGTGGCATGTAGATCTTTGTGAAGACATATTCAAGATAAGATTAGGATTAGAAGACGACGATCCTCGACAAGATCCTTGCCGAGGAAAGCCACCACACCTCCGGCAAGGCCCTTGCCGGGGATGACAGTGCGCCATGGCAAGACCCTTGCCGGGCCACCCGGCAAGGCCCTCACCAAGGACGCCCGCGGGGCCACCGCCAGGCCCACGCCAACCAAGATTCCACCATCGTTCACATGCAGCTGCCAGCCTGACCAGCTGGGAGGGCACCTGCGTGGCAACATGCAGCTCCTAGGCCAACTCATCGAGCGCCTGCGTGGTGGTATGCAGATCTTCGTGAAGGCTCCACCACCGCTCCACCTCTGCTGCCTGCTTGCCTACATGGCGCCGCACGCATCGCTGGCCAAGGCGCGTGTCGACGCGAGGAGGAGCGGCAACGGATGGGATGGGCCTCGCCCCCGTCCCCGATAAAGTAGGGGGGCACCGAAGCTACGCACTAAATGTGTATTGTCTTGTAATACGAGCGATAAGCTCAGGGCACTGTGCGCCTTTCCACCTCCTGTGTGCCACTGTGGCAGCCCCTTTCGACTATAAAAGGAGGCCCATGGCATACTGGAGAGGGATTCGGCTCTTTGGAACCATGCACTCACCACAGCTAGTTCGCGAGCTCAAGAACTCTCTGAAATACACCCACCGAAGCAGGACTAGGGTTTTATGCATCCTCGCGGCCCGAACCTGGGTAAATGCTCCTTGTGGTGGCTATTGATCCTGCTCTTCTTGCAACCCTCCCCCCCGGCAACCATAGTAGGGATTCTTCTGATCCCATATGTGTCGTTTCCCCCGACATTCCTAAATGTTAGATAGTCTTCACATAGTTACATAATTATTCAACTACTCATTGATCTTCACTTATATCTTTCGGAGTAGTTTGTCGTTTGCTCTAGTGCTTCACTTATATCTTTTAGAGAACGACAGTGGTTTTATTTTGAAGAAATTAATGAACTGTCATGCTTCAGTCATATTATATTGAGAGTCTTTTAGAACAGCATGGTAATTTGCTTTGGTTACGAATTTAGTCCTAGTATGATGGGCATCCAAGAGGGATATAATAAAAACTTTCATATAAAGTGCATTGAATACTAAGAGAAGTTTTAAGATGGTGATATTAGAGTCATGCTAATGAGTATTTCTAAATTTGAGAAATACTTTTGTTAAGGTTTGTGAGCCCGTAGCATGCATGTATGGTGAACCGTTATGTAACGAAGTTGGAGCATGAGATATTTTTTGATTGTCTTCCTTATGAGTGGCGGTCGGGGATGAGCGATGGTCTTTTCCTACCAATCTATCCCCCTAGGAGCATGCGCATATTACTTTGTTTCGATGACTAATAGGTTTTTGCAATAAGTATGTGAGTTCTTTATGACTAATGTTGAGTACATGGGTTATACGCACTCTCACCTTTCCGACATTGCTAGCCTCTCTAGTACTGCACAACTTTCGCCGGTACCATAAACCCACAACATATCCTTCCTCAAAACAGCCACCATACCTACCTATCATGGCATTTCCATAGCCATTCCGAGATATATTGCCATGCAAGTTTCCACCATTCCATTTATTATGACACGTTCCATCATTGTCATATTGCTTTGCATGATCATGTAGTTGACATCGTATTTGTGGCAAAGCCACCCTTCATAATTCTTTCATACATTTCACTCATGAGTCATTCCACATCTCGGTACACTGCTGGAGGCATTCATATAGTCATATTTTTGTTCTAGTATCGAGTTGTAATTTTTTGAGTTGTAAGTAAATAGAAGTGTGATGATATTCATTATTAGAGCATTGTCCCATGTGAGGAAATAAAAAAAAGGGGAAGAAAGGCCAAATAAAAAAAGAGAGATAAGGCCCAAAAATGGAAAAAAAGGAAAAAATGAGAGAAAAAAGAGAGATGGGACAATGCTACTATCCTTTTACCACACTTGTGCTTCAAAGTAGCACCATGATCTTCATGATAGAGAGTCTCCTATGTTGTCACTTTCATATACTAGTGGGAATTATTCATTATAGAACTTGGCTTGTATATTCCAACGATGGGCTTCCTCAAATGCCCTAGGTCTTCATGGGCAAGCAAGTTGGATGCACACGCACTTAGTTTCTTTTTGAGTTTCCATACACTTATAGCTCTAGTGCATCCGTTGCATGGCTCCCAACTCAGTCACATTGATATCTATTGTTCGGCATCTCCATAGCCTCTTGATACGCCTAGTTGATGTGAGACTATCTCCCTATTTTTGTCTTCTCCACAACCACCTTCTATTCCACCTATAGTGCTATGTCCATGGCTCACGCTCATGTATTGCGTGAAAGTTGAAAAGGTTTGAGAATATCAAAAGTATGAAACAATTGCTTGTCTTGACATCGGGGTTGTGCATGATTTGAGTATTTTGTGTGATGAAGATGGAGCATAGCCAGACTATATGATTTTGTAGGGATAAGCTTTCTTTGGCCATGCTATTTTGAGAAGACATGATTGCTTTGTTAGTATGCTTAAAGTATTATTGTTTTTATGTCAATATTAAACTTTTGTTTTGAATCTTATGGATCTGAATATTCTTGCCATAATAAAGAGAATTACATTTATAAATATGTTAGGTAGCATTCCACATCAAAAATTCTGTTTTTATCATTTACCTACTCGAGGACGAGCAGGAATTAAGCTTGGGGATGCTTGATACGTCTCCAACGTATCTATAATTTTTTATTGTTCCATGCTATTATATTATCAATCTTGGATGTTTTATATGCATTTATATGCTATTTTATATGATTTTTGGGACTAACCTATTAACCTATAGCCTAGTGCCAGTTTCTGTTTTTTCCTTGTTTTTGAGTTTTACAGAAAAGGAATACCAAACGGAGTCCAATTGACGTGCCAATTTTTGATGATTTTTTATGGACCAAAAGAAGCCCCCGGAGTAAAAGAGTTGGGCCAGAAGAGTCCCGAGCCATCCACGAGGGGCATCGTGGATGACTCGGAGACCCCCCTGACGTTAGGCCGATGCCAAAAATTCCTATAAATACAGAAACCCCCAAAAAGAAACCTAGACCGGGAGTTCCACCGCCGCAAGCCTCTGTAGCCACCAAAAACCAATCGGGACCCTGTTCCGGCACCCTGCCGGAGGGGGATCCATCACCGGTGGCCATCTTCATCATCTCGGCGCTCTCCATGACGAGGAGGGATGAGTTCACCCTCGGGGCTGAGGGTATGTGTCGGTGTCAAAACCAGCGGATCTCGGGTAGGGGGTCCCGAACTGTGCGTCTAGGCCGGATGGTAACAGGAGACGAGGGACACAATGTTTTACCCAGGTTTGGGCCCTCTTGATGGAGGTAAAACCCTACGTCCTTCTTGATTAATATTGATGATATGGGTAGTACAAGAGTAGATCTACCACGAGATCAAGGAGGCTAAACCCTAGAAGCTAGCCTATGGTATGATTGTTGTATGTTGGAGTTGTTGTCCTACGGACTAAACCCTCCGGTTTATATAGACACCGGAGAGGGTTAGGGTTACACAAAGTCGGTTACAATGGTAGGAGATCTAAATATCCGCATTGCCAAGCTTGCCTTCCACGCCAAGGAAAGTCCCATCCGGGCACGGGACGAAGTCTTCAATCTTGTATCTTCATAGTCCAGGAGTCCGGTTGAAGGTATAGTTCGGCTATCCGAACACCCCCTAATCCAGGACTCCCTCAGTAGCCCCTGAACCAGGCTTGAATGATGACGAGTCCGACGCGCAGATTGTCTTCGGCATTGCAAGGCGGGTTCCTCCTCCAAGTTCTTCATAAAAGATTGTAAACACCAAGAGTAGTGTCCGGCTCTGCAAAATAAGTTTCGACATATTGCCATAGAGAGAATAATATTAACACAAATCTAATCTGTTGACGTATCCCATAGCGTGACATCACGCTACGGCCAAGCCTTTATTCGAATCGTTTTCACTTCTCCACCTCAGCGCGTTTTGCGAGGCGGTTTCCTTGGCACGTCTTGTCAAAGCAGAGATCATGTCCCCTTTATTTACGGGATTCTCATCAATACGGACGTGGGTAACCCAATCGTGCCCGTTTAGCATGTTTTCTCAATTAAAGGCGAGTCCCAAACGGTCACGAGGAGGGCTCTTGGTATTCAACCTCTTATAAAGAGACCAAGGCCTTACTCCTTTTTCCAACCTCAAACGAGTTCGCCCATCGCCTCGAGTTCCAACACCCTAGGCCCTAGATTCCAGGCGCTTTGGACCATCGACAATGTCCGGTTCCGGCCTTCAAGGCCGATGGATGTCCTCCTCCGTCACGGAGGAGGACGTGCTAAAGTTGAGAGAGGCTAAGTTCTTGACCGGCGAAATTCCGCATAGGTTGCCTGCTCAAGGGCAGGCGGTTCCCAGTACCCAGCCAGGTGAGAGCGTGGTGTTCAAATCTCACTTCCTTCGGGGGTTAGGCTTCCCAATGGATCCCTTTGTGAGGGGGTTGTTGTTCTATTATGGGCTGAAATTTCACTACTTAGCTCCGGAGTACATCCTCCATATTTCCTCATTCATCGTCGTGTGTGAAGCGTTCCTCCGGGTTACCCCTCACTTCGGATTATGGCTTAAAACCTTTAAAGTGGAGCCGAAGATGATCGAGGGATGGAACGCCGAGTGCAGAGGCGCTGTTATAAGTAAGAATGCTGATGCTCCCTGGCCCGAGGGCTCTTTTCAAGAGGAGCTCGGCTTATGGCAACGGGAGTGGTTCTGTATCACCGCTCCCAGGGGCATCAAATGGGTGGTGCCGCCTGCTTTTCGCTCGGGTCCCCAACAGCTGCTAGAGTCATGGGTCAATAAGGGCCTAGACTGGGGGCCATCCCAAGACGTGCCTTTGTTGCAGGGCCGCGTCAGGGAACTCTTGGAAAGAGACCTCAGCCTGGTCAAAGTGACGCAGGTCATGTTGGTCCACCAAACCCTGCCCGGCAAACGTCGCTCCCTTCGTCTATGGGAGTTTAATCTGGAGGGACCACGAGCTCTCCAGCACTTTATGGGCGCAATGCCCGTGGAGATGTATAAAATGTTCTTCGGATCACAAGCAATGTGTCCGGATTTGACCGAGGACGCAGGTCTAAGCTGCAATCGCCCGGATACTCAAGTAAGTAGCCTCATGCCCAGACTTGTTATCCATATATTTGTCATAAACTTGCCCCTTAAAAGAGTTCTGCCTTTTAAACAGGAGTGGATAGCGAAAGCAAAGCTGATAAGGTGTCCGGCTCCCCTCCCTGAGACCAGGCCGGATTCCGTCCTGGTTAGGATGTTGAAGGTCGTGCCTCTGGAGGAAAGCAAGGGAGGAGACAAGGCAGCTACGGCCACCTCGAAGGAGGCTGTTCGGAGGGAAGGAAACGAAAGTCCCTCTCATCCGGGGAAGAAAAGGACTGCCTCTGAATACCCGAAGGCTATAGCTTCCAAGCGGGGGGGGGGGGGGAATCCTCGCCAGAGGGTCCTACGCCCGGGGATACCTCGGCCGAACTATGCCCTCAAAGGGGCCAGCCCTCCAGTGAGCCGTAAGTAGAGAAAGATTGTATATTTAAGAGAAAGGTCCTTACTTTAAACCTGAGAAGATTAACCGAAATTTTACCTTGTAGTTCGGACCTCAACCCTTGTCGGCAGAGCTCGTCTTCGGGGGACCTTCTTCCGGAGATGATGGAGAGCGGGACGCCTCCCCTTGCCGTACCGCCTAGCGAGGCAGGCGGCCCTGAGGTGTCGTCACGGAGGGTTGCTCCGAATCCGGCAGGGGCGGAAGATAGCTACGTGGCCCCCCAAGGTTCTCCGCGTCCGGCCTTCGAAAGAGGCCATAGGATAAGTCCAGCACCGTCTGGTGCTCGGGCGGAGGAGCTGAAGAATCTGCTGGGGCGAGCTTCTACCTTAGAGGAGCACCGTGCATTGATGGGCACGGTGATTGAAAGGATTTCGTCCGCGGAAAGCGGATTGCCCGAGGCCGTCAGAAGTTTACTGACGGGATTTGAGGTACATTAGATAATGTACACTTTTGTCAGTTGCGCATAAATAAGATGCGCCCTGTGTAGATAGTAGCCCCTAAGACTTTGTGCGTTGTCAGAAGTGACAGCGTGCAGAGGATCATAACCCCAGGTCTAAAATGTCGCCTTTAAATGTAGGTGGCGAAGTGTCCGGAATCGAGCCGAACTGATGATTTTGCCGAATTAAAGTGGCAACTTG
Organism: Aegilops umbellulata; assembly: GCA_032464435.1. NCBI lineage: Eukaryota > Viridiplantae > Streptophyta > Magnoliopsida > Poales > Poaceae > Aegilops > Aegilops umbellulata. The sequence goes on along the minus strand of CP136056.1, from coordinate 509,466,944 downwards.
ACGTGGCAGATGCCGACATCGCGCTCGTCAACAAGTGGCTTGATGAGGCTCAAGGTATGTAACTCCTTGGGCGGCACCTGGTAAGATGAGCTTGATGCCAATATCTTACAATGAGTGTGCTTGATGCAGATGGTGCGGCCGCCGTGGAGAGTCTTCGGGCGGAACTTGCCCGAGCTAAGGAACAAGCCAGAGAAAGGGATGCGGCTGCCAAGAAGGCCCTTGAAGAGCTGAGAGCCGAACAGGCTGCTCACTGCCGAAGCAAGAAGGAGATGGCCGAGATGGCCGTGAAGTTAAAGAGTGCTGCTGACAGTTGCGAGCTTCTTGAGAAAGAAGACCGGGCGAGGCAGACGGACTTAGAGAAGGCCATTGCTGATGCCAAGGACGCTCGCTCTACGATGAGAGCTGCGAAGGAGGAGCTGCGCCAGTTCGGACAGATTGCGGTTGGGAAGCCCTTTATGCTGAGGAGGAAGTTTTGCGATCCAAAGTTTGCTCCGTTGGACCGGATGTGGAGTGTGGAGGACACCTATCTGGATTTGGCAGCAAGTGCTGCTGATGCGACCGAACACTTTCGAGATCAAGAAGATCGCGAAGTGGAAAAAAATTCTGGTCGCAGTTCCACAATCCAGAGCGTCCACTGGCGATGGACGATCGTCTGGCTCAGTGGGCCGAACTGAATAGGTTGTCCGGACTCACCATGAAGTGTGTCACGGGTCATTTATGGCCGGGAAGATCGGAGCCAAAGAGTTATTTCAGCTTGCTGCAGCGATTCCTTGATGCGGTGCCACGTATCAATGCCATGAAGAGGTCAGTGTGCATAGAGGGCGCACGGATGGCTCTTGCCCGTGTCAAGACATACTGGGCGGAGATGGAGACCACCGTTGTTGCATCCCGAGATTCGGACAAAAGCCGAGTTCCCTCCGAGCACTATTTTCAGGAAGTACTTGAAGGCGCTCGTGTAATAGAGATGCAGTGCTCGAAGGATGCTATGTTCTGATAGCATATGTAATTATAAAGCAGTATTTTGATGCATTGTAGTAGGCTTTTATACTTGTGCCTTCAAGTATGTGGAACACCTCCTGTGCGGCCGTTTAAAATATATATATATATATATATATATATATATATAATCTGAAAGATGGCAGTCGTTGGCTTCAGCCCCCACGCCCATAGTGCGGGGGTGCTCGCAGAAGGCGTTTTTTCACACTTAATCCAACATCTTGGTCCTACAAAGGAGGTGATGGCGCAGCGAGCTAGGCAACCGGACTATAATGCTTTAACACTTTCACTTAGCCATAGGAGCTTGACAGTGGGACTCTTTAGATAGCCCTTGGTGGCGACTGCGCTCGCCCAAATTCGGGGCGCATGTGTGCCTGGCCGGGAAATGGCCCTTCGTTAATGCGGAGGAATCCTATAGATTCCGGAGAGTCATCGAGTGGTTGACCAGTCTCACGCTATATCATGACAGTCGGTTTTCGGCTTTCTCTACTAAGGTGCTCGCCTGGCCGAACCGGGGCACAATCGCAGTAGTTCTCTTGGTGCCGCCTTAGCCGATAGAGCGGAACGTAAGGCAGCCGAACACAGGAGCCGGGCAACCCAACATTGACCAAAATCATGATTCGGAGCTGATGCATATAAGGCCAAACTCGCGACGCCGGACACTCCCTAAGGTATTCGGTCTTTATGAGAGCGGGCAAAGTAATGCTCTTAGGTACAAGCCCCTAGTGTCCAGGTACGCGCAGGAATTCTGACGTGGCCACATGCCAAGACGCCAGCCTCCTCCTTGGTTATAGAACCAGGGGATGTGTAGCAACAAGAGGCAGTAAAAAAAGGTTTACGCAGGGTCTTAATCTGAAAAGAATCCTTGGAACGGGTCCCTACTGCACGTCTGCGCCTGTGTCTCCGTTGTGCCGTGTCCTGGACGGGCGCAGCATGATGTTCATCTGTAAAATAGAGGAACTAAGTTGAAAAAAAAGGAAGGCGTGTCGAACAAAGGTTGTATTAAATAAACAAATATAAAGTAAAATATGTAAAATTGAGCTTTATTGTCTCTTATATATGCGGAGCCCCTAGGGCATGCCGGGCTCGTCTATCCGTGCCCGTGGTCTTAATTACCTGTTCAGATGTTCTGGCTGGGGAAGCCATTGTATTGTGGGGCTGTTAAAGCGGCTGCACAATCCTTCGCTCGGGGGAGGAGCGCTCAATGCTTCCCCTTCAAGGAGATGATGCCTCGTGGACCGGGCATCTTAAGCGTGAGAGATGCATAATGAGGTATTGCGTTAAAGTGGGCGAAAGCTTCGCGCCCCAGCAGTGCTTGATAGCGACTTGAGACTGGGACGATGTGGAAAGTCAGCCTTTCGCAGCGGAAGTTATCGGTAGAGCCGAATATAACTTCGAGCCGGATAAAACCCATGCAATGGGTGTCCGGACCAGGCGTTACCCCTTGAAAGGAGGTTTTGCTGTGGCGGATTCTTGTTGGGTTTATCCCCATGTGACGGATTGTGTCCTGATATATCAGGTTTAGTCCACTGCCGCCATCCATTAGTACATTTGAAAACTGGAGCCCGCCAATTATTGGATCGAGTACCAAGGCAGTCCAGCCTGCGTTCCTGGTACTTCTAGAATAATCCAGATGATCGAAGATGATTGGTTTTGACAACCGGTGGCGGGACCCCTTTGGGATAGGTCGTGTGGCGCGTACCTTTATGGGCGCCGCACGTTTTGTTATGTGAAGTAAGTTTACTGTTTTTACTTCTTGTGGGAAATTCTTATGTTTGCTGGTGCTCTGCTTTTGGGGTTCGTCCTCTTCTTCGCTTGGTGTGTCGAGCCCCTTGTGTTCGGCGTTGAGTCTGCCGGATTGTTTGGAAACCCAACAATTTCTGTGGATATGGTTAGCCGGCTTCCCGGGAGTACTATGTATTTGACATATCCTGTCCAAGATTTTGTTTAGGTTGGATAAATCATCTCTGTTATCCTGGAGGGGCGGGCTTCCCGGGAGTATTGTGTATTTGACATATCCTGTCCAAGATTTTGTTTAGGTTGGATAAATCATCTCTGTTATCCTGGAGGGGCGGCCTTTTCTGATTCTGTCGTGAGCCTTTGAATCCGGCGTTGACTGCCATGCTCTTCGGACTGTTTTCCTTAGTCCGGCGACGATCATTGTTGCGTCGCGGTTTTCCGTTTCCATCCCTAGTTTCGGATGTACTTGGGTCGCTGGTGCTACATCTTGCCAACCAGCTGTCCTCTCCTGCGCAAAAGCGGGTCATGAGGCTTGTTAGTGCGGCCATTGTTCTTGGCTTTTCTTGGCCGAGGTGTCTGGCAAGCCATTCGTCTCGGACATTGTGCCTAAAAGCTGCTAGGGCTACGGCGTCCGGACAGTCGACTATCTATTTCTTTTTAGTAAGAAATCTATTCCAGAACTATCGGGCTGACTCTCCAGGTTGTTGTGTTATGTGACTGAGGTCGTCTGCATCCGGAGGACGGACATAAGTCCCTTGAAAATTTGCTCGGAAAGCGTCCTCGAGCTCTTCCCAACTTCCAATTGTGTTTTCAGGAAGGCTTTTAAGCCAATGCCGGGCTGGTCCTTTAAGCTTTAGGGGTAAATATTTGATGGCGCGGAGGTCATCTCCTCTAGCCATATGTATGTGGAGGATGTAATCCTCTATCCAGACTCCAGGGTCCGTTATTCCATCATATGCCTCTATGTTTACGGGTTTGAATCCCGCTGGGAATTCATAATCCAGGACCTCATCGGTGAAACATAGGGGGTGTGCGGCGCCCCTGTATTTGGGTGTGCCGAATTCTGATAATGGCTTTATTGCATTGCTTACAAGAGCTTGTTTTCTTGGCCCGTAAATGGACCTGGCTGGGCCATCTTTTTGATGCGAATTTGTAAGTGGGTCGCGTGCCGGTTTAAGTGCGGCGCCGCTTGCCGCTTTATGCTGGCCATGGGGTCGTCTATCCGACCGTGTGGCTTTCTTACTTTTTGAGTGCGAGGGCTCTAAGGCCTCTTCGTCGAATTCAGGCAGTAGCTTTCGCTTCGGATAGCTTTTAGTGCGGCGACTATCGCCATATTTGTCTGCGGTGTTGGTTACTTTACTCCATCTGATCCTGAGTGCATCTTCTGTAGTTTTTAGCTTCCGCTTCTGCTTTTTTAGGCTGCGTGCGGTTGCAACGAGCCTCTTGTGGAGGTTCTTCTTCTCCGTGGGCTTATCCGACGTAAGGTCGTCCGGAATGCCATTTTCGCCGGGGGAGGGCTGTTCGGTTTCTTCATCCGGGCTGCCCTGTTCGGACGGTTGCTCTAGGGCATGCTCGTCGTCTGCTGGCTCATCCTGCTCTATGGATGGGTCTGTATCGAGGCGGGGCTTGGGTCGGCGTTTACGCCGACGCTTTGATTGTTTTTCGAGGGATTGATCCTTCGTTCCATCCCTGTGTTCCTCGTTGTCGCTACCTTTAGGGGTATCCACCATGTACACATCATGAGATGAGGTGGCTGTCCAATGCCCTATAGGCGTTGGTTCATATGTGTCTCCTGCATCATCGTCCATGCCGTCGATGTCTTCGGAGTCAAAGTTGAGCACGTCGTTTAAATTATCGACGGTGGCTACCAAATGGGTGGTCGGTGGGTTTCGAATTTCTTCATCGTCCGCATCCCATCCTTTCTGACCGTAGTCCGGCCAGGGCTCTCCTGATAAAGAGAGAGACTTTAGTGAGTTCAGGATGTCGCCGAAGGGCAAGTGCTGAAAGATGTACGCGGCGGTAAACTCCATGATCGGCGCCCAATCGGATTCGATCGGCAGGGGCGCGGGGGGTTCGGAGTCTGGATACGAATCCGGATCCTTAGAGTCATGGGTCATGCAGAGTGCGGGGCTGGTGTTCGGCTCGATCGCCTTTGAGATCGCAGCCCCTGAAGTGGCGTCCAACCGCTCATCCTCGATCGGCGCAGCAGGCTCCGAATTAAGGGTCGGAACCAACACGCGTGCAACCTCCAGGACACTGTTCGGCGGCAGAGCTAGATCATTCCCATCGAGACAGTGCGGCGCGCCTGGCTGTGGCTTGAATCCGTCGAAGATCAAGTCCCCGCGGATGTCAACCGTGTAGTTTAAACTTCCAAACCTGACCTAATGGCCAGGGGTGTAGCTTTCGATCTGCTCCAGGCGGCCAAACGAATTGGCCCGCAGTGCGAATCCGCCGAAGACGAAGATCTGTCCGGGGAGAAAAGTCTCACCCTGGACCGCATCGTCGTTGATGATCAAAGGAGCCATCGAGCCTAAAAGTGACGACACAGAGGAACTCTAAATGAAAGCACCAATGTCAGTGTCAAAACCGTCGGATCTCGGGTAGGGGGTCTCGAACTGTGCGTCTAGGCCGGATGGTAACAGGAGACAAGGGACACAATGTTTTACCCAGGTTTGGGCCCTCTTGATGGAGGTAAAACCCTACGTCCTGCTTGATTAATATTGATGATATGGGTAGTACAAGAGTAGATCTACCACGAGATCAAGGAGGCTAAACCCTAGAAGCTAGCCTATGGTATGATTGTTGTATGTTGGAGTTGTTGTCCTACGGACTAAACCCTCCGGTTTATATAGACACTGGAGAGGGTTAGGGTTACACAAAGTCGGTTACAATGGTAGGAGATCTAAATATCCGCATCGCCAAGCTTGCCTTCCACGACAAGGAAAGTCCCATCCGGACACGGGACGAAGTCTTCAATCTTGTATCTTCATAGTCCAGGAGTCCGGCTGAAGGTATAGTTCGGCTATCCGAACACCCCCTAATCCAGGACTCGCTCAGTATGTACCAGTAGTTATGTGTTTGATCTCTCTCTCGTGTTCTTGAGCTTTGCTATTATAGTTGGATCATATGATGTTTCTCCCCCTCTACTCTCTTGTAATGGATTGAGTTTTCCTGTAACATCCCAAAATTCTAAATTTTGGAATGTTATATTAAATAAATAGTTTCGATTGATTGTTTGATTGTTCTGTGGTTGCTTGTGTGAAATTGAGTGAATATTGAAACTTTTTGAAAGTTAAATGAGAGGGAATAAAAGGATTTTCCCAAACTTTCATCTTGCATTTATGATCTCCATGATTCAAATTCTTTTCATCACAAAACCCTAGAGTGAAGATGACATGAGTTCTTCCATTGAATTAAATGAAAAGGGTTTTGAAAAGATTTGAAATTCATTTGGAACTATTTCAAATTCAGAAACTTTAAGCAACTCAATGATTTTCATGAGAGAAGATAAAATGACTTCTTCAAAACATATGAAATATGAGTTGGGAGTTTCAAATAATCAAATTTAAAGTCCCTTCGAAATTTAAAGTCCCTTCTCAATTTGGAGTTATTTGGGTTTTATTCAAATTATTATTCTCCAAAAATAAAATATATGGAAATTAGGATAAAATGATTCCCTACATCAGAAAATTGGAGAGAAATAAATTTGAAAAAAAATTGGTATTTTTAAAATGATTTCTATTGGGTTTTATTGCAGCAGTAGCACTGCTTGATTTATTTGAATTTTTGTATATTTTATTTGACGGTAGAAAAAAATTCATGTTGTAGAAAATCTTTTTCTGAATTTTTTTGATATATAATATGCCTATATTATGTTTTTAGTTTATTTGTTTTTTATTGTCTGTTTACGAAAAAATGTTTCCCGGGCCACCGAACTGGGCCGAAGCCTAGCCGGCCCAATGCCGCCGCCGCCTTTCTTCCCGGTGGCCGACCGGGACTCTCCCGGAGTATGCCGCCGCCGCGCCTTGCCCCTCGCCCACGCCTCCCGAGGCCCATGGCCTTTAAAAGCCGAGGCCGGCACCCCTCCCCCTCTCTCTACTCGCACCGCCGCCCCCTTCCGTATCTCGTCGAGCCAAATAACAATTATTCAGGTCTAAAACTAATCCTAGATGTAGAGGTAGCGTGCCGACGGCAATCACATCGACTTTGGAACCATTTCCCACGCGCATCGTCACCTCGTCCTTAGCCAATCTTTGCTTAATTCGTAGCCCCTGTTCCGAGTTGCAAATATTAGCAACAGAACCGGTATCAGATACCCGGGCGCTACTGCGAGCATTAGTAAGGTACACGTCAATAACATGCATATCAAATATACCTTTCACTTTGCCATCCTTCTGCTCCGCCAAATACTTGGGGCAGTTCCGCTTCCAGTGACCAGTCCCTTTGCAGTTGAAGCACTCAGTCTCAGGCTTAGGTCCAGACTTGGGCTTCTTCACTTGAGCAACAACTTGCTTGCCTTTCTTCTTGAAGATCCCCTTCTTACCTTTGCCCTTTTTCTTGAAACTAGTGGTCTTATTGACCATCAACACTTGATGCTCCTTCTTGATTTCTACCTGCGCGGCCTTTAGCATTGCGAAGATCTCGGGAATTGTATTATCCATCCCTTGCATATTATAGTTCATCATGAAGCTTTTGTAGCTTCGTGGCAGTGATTGAAGAACTCTGTCAATGACACTATCAAATGGAAGATTAACTCCAAGGTGAGTTAAGTGATTGTGGTATCCAGACATTCTGAGTATATGCTCACTGACAGAACTATTCTCCTCCATTTTGCAGCTATAGAACTTATTGGAGACTTCATATCTCTCAATCCGGGCATTTGCTTGAAATATTAACTTCGACTCCTAGAACATCTCATATGCTCCATGACGTTCAAAATGTCGTTGAAGTCCCGGTTCTAAGTCGTAAAGCATGGCACACTGAACTATCGAGTAGTCGTTAGTTTTGCTCTGCCAGGCATTCATAACATCTGGTATTGCTCCTGCAGCGGGTTTGGCACCTAGCGGTGCTTCCAGGACATAATTCTTCTGTGTAGCAATGAGGATAATCCTCAAGTTACAGACCCAGTCCGTGTAATTGCTACCATCATCTTTCAACTTAGCTTTCTCTAGGAACGCATTAAAATTCAACGGAACAACAGCAAGGGCCATTTATCTACAACAACATAGACATGCAAAATAATATCAGGTACTAAGTTCATGATAAATTAAAGTTCAATTAATCATATTACTTAAGAACTCCCACTTAGATAGACATCCCTCTAATCATCTAAGTGATCATGTGATCCATATCAACTAAACCATGTCCGATCATCACGTGAGATGGGATAGTTTTCAATGGTGAACATCACTATGTTGATCATATCTACTATATGATTCACGCTCAACCTTTCGGTCACAGTGTTCCGAGGCCATATCTGAATATGCTAGGCTCGTCAACTTTAACCCGAGTATTCTGCGTGTGCAAAACTGGCTTGCACCCGTTGTATGTGAACGTAGAGCTTATCACACCCGATCATCACGTGGTGTCTCGGCACGACGAACTGTAGAAACGGTGCATACTCAGGGAGAACACTTATACCTTGAAATTTGGTGAGAGATCATCTTATAATGCTACCGTCATACTAAGAAAAATAAGATGCATAAAGGATAAACATCAAATGCAATCAATATAAGTGATATGATATGGCCATCGTCTTGTGCCTTTGATCTCCGTCTCTAAAGCACCGTCATGATCACCATCGTCACCGGCTTGACACCTTGATCTCCAACTATTGCTTCTACGACTATCACTACTGCTTAGTGATAAAGTAAAGCAATTACATGGCAATTGCATTTCATACAATAAAGCAACAACCACATGGCTCCTGCCAGTTGCCGATAACTGTGTTACAAAACATGATCATCTCATACAACAATTTATATAATCACGTCTTGACCATATCACATCACAACATGCCCTGCAAAAACAACTTAGACGTCCTCTACTTTGTTGTTTTTTTACCTGAAACTGTAGGGTATGGACCCCACAACAATTTTATTCCTCCCAGAAAAAAGGTTACATATTTACACAACTTACAAGGTCCAAGAGACCCAAGAAAGAAAAAAGAGGCAAAAACAACAATCTAACCTCAAGGTGGCAAAAAGGAAATCCATCTAAGCAGCTCCTCTTTGAACTTAGGCTTAATCCTATGAACCAATAGAGGAATGTCCTCTACTTTGTTGTTGCAAGTTTTACGTGGCTGCTACGGGCTTAGCAAGAACTGTTCTTACTTACGCATCAAAAACCACAATGATTTTTTGTCAAGTTTGCTGTTTTAACCTTCAATAAGGACCGGGTGTAGTCACACACGATTCAACTAAAGTTGGAGAAACAGACACACACTAGCCACCTGTGTGCGAAGCATGGCGGTAGAACCAGTCTCATGAACGCGGTCATGTAATGTCGGTCTAGGCCGCTTCATCCAACAATACTACTGAATCAAAGTACGACATGCTGGTAAGCAGTATGACTATTATCGCCCATAACTCTTTGTGTTCTACTCGTGCATATAACATGTACGCATAGACCTGGCTCTGATACCACTGTTGGGGAATGTAGTATTTCAAAAAAAAAATTCCTACCACCACGCAAGATCTATCTACGAGAAGCATAGCAACAAGCGGGGAGAGTGTGTCCACGTACCCTCGTAGACCGAAAGCGGAGGCGTTAGGTAACGCGGTTGATGTAGTCGAACGTCTTCGCGATCCAACCGATCAAGTACCGAACGCACGGCACCTCCGCGATCTGCACACATTCGGCTCGGTGAAGTCCCTCGAACTTCTAGATCCAGCTGAGGTTGAGGGAGAGTTTCGTCAGCACGACGGCGTGTTTACGGTGATGATGAAGTTACCGACGCAGGGTGAGGGAGTCATGGACTAAGGGGTCCTCGAGCGTCCGGCCTGTTATCCATGGGTCGGACTGATGGGTTGTGAAGACATGAAGACCGAAGACTATACTCGTGTCCCCATTGGACTCTCCTTAGCGTGGAAGGCAAGCTAGGCGATCAGCTGTGAAGATTCCTTCTTATGTAACAGACTCCATGTAACCCTAGATCTCTCCGGTGTCTACATAAACCGAAGAGCATAGTCCGGATAGGACACATTCATTACCATATACACATAGGCTAGGCTTCTAGGGTCTAGCCATTACGATCTCATGGTAGATCAACTCTTGTAATACTCATATTCATCAAGATCAATCAACCAGGAAGTAAGGTGTTACCTCCATAGAGAGGGCCCGAACCTAGGTAAACATCGTGTCCCTTGTCTCCTGTTACCATCGATCCTAAACGCATAGTTCGGGACCCCCTACCCGAGATCTGCCGGTTTTAACACCGACATTGGTGCTTTCATTGAGAGTTCCATTGTGTCGTCGCCAAGAGGATTGATGGCTCGCCTTGTTCTTAAGGATAATATCATCTCCAGAGGAACCCAGGCCCCAGGCCAAACCCTCCGGCTGGGCGGCTTCGTCATGACCGCCGGATCAGCCCTTAAGCTGATGATGGCCTATCAACTCATTGAAAATCGCCTCCGTCTTGATCCCGAATATTCCGCCCGGATGGATCCAACGGAGTTATCGTCGTTGAACGAACTCCTGGATCGCATGGCTGCCTGGGGGTCGCTACAGACTACGATCGGGTTGGGCTTAAACCTGACCAGAGGGAAATTAAAACTCCGCCGATCACCCACTAGATAGCGGTAGTCGAGGAGCGGAGCAACTCTTCTACTATATTGAATATGAACTATGTCCGGATCTCCGATCTTGAAGGGCCGGACACTCTCTGGCAGAAAGGCATACCTCGTCCCCCAAACATGGAGTTGGATGATGAACCTAAAAAATCAGTCGATATCCCGAAACCCGAACTGCCAGGGCCGGTAGATCTTCAAACTCCGGATCCAAAATCGGGCCAGGGTTCGGATTTTGTTCCACCCACCCACCCGGACACAGAGGCTCTCATGAGCATAAAACAACAGTCTCAGGAAAAGGTCCACCACTTCTCGGCCAGATTCCTCCTTGTCAAGGACAAGGTAAAAGATTGTCGTGACGAGGACGCAATATCCGTGTTCTGCAAAAATAGCACGGATGAAGGAATCATGAACGCCATTAATCGCCGCCGCATACTGGAATTCACTGACTTAGCAATCATTGTACAAAAATACTGCGCGATGGAAAGCGCCTGGGAAACTCAGGCAGCTCGCTGGGAACCACCAGCCCCAACCCAACTCCCCCTACAGGCGAAAAGGGCGTACCCTCATGGCACGCCCAGTCCCACAGTAAGAAAACACAAGGCCGCCATACGGCACGACACCGTTCTGGAAGGGTGGCTCGATGGCCCATGCAAGATACATGCAACAACAGATACCGTGACAACCCACAGCCTTAGAGCATGTTGAATACTACGACAAGTAGCCAAGAGCGGCGATGACATCCTTATAAAGGACGCCCCGGAACAATACCCCCCAGAAGATCACGGCCCAAGAGTATTGACAGTCTTTGAGACATTCGCTTCAAATAACAAGCGCAAACGGGCACTTCGCGAGCTCAACGAAGTTTGCCAAATTGCTGTGATAAACCCATGAACGACACAGCCATAACATTCAACGCCAGTGACGAACCAAAGTACAGAACAGTACGAGCACCAGCCGCATTAGTCCTCAGCCCAATCGTGGGTGGGTTTCGACTGACCAAGGTCCTCATGGACGGCGGCAGCAGACTAAATCTCATTTATGAGGACACACTCCATAAAATGGAAATAGACAGGAGCCGCATCAAACAAAGTAACACAACCTTCCAGGGAATTATTCCTAGTCGGGAGGCGCGGTGCGCGGGCAAAATCACACTTGACGTGGTATTCAGCACGCCGGATAATTATCGGTCCAAAGAAATAACCTTTCAAGTGGTCCCTTTCAGCAGCAGATATCATGCCTTATTGGGGCGCGATGCTTTCACACGCTTCCAAGCTTACCAAACTACGGATATATGAAGCTTGTCGTGGAATTGTCACGGCAGATGTCCTCGTGAAAGGACTTAGTCGTAGAGCCATCGCAACTAGGAAGCTTAAAGGGGTTAAAGCGGGACAAAGGACACGAGGGTTTATACTGGTTTGGCCCCTTGCGGTGAAGGTAAAAGCCTAATCCAGTTGAGGTGGAATTGCTAGGGTTTCGATGACCAGGGAGCGAATCCGCTATGCCTGGCTCTCGATTTGATTTACTTGCCCTAAACCGATGTCGGGGCATCCCTTTATATACAGAGGTCGATGCCTAGCGACTCATAGAGTCCCGATCGGCTCATAAATAGTGTCCGGCTCGATGACCAGTTAATCTTGCCTTACAATACAAGTTATGCCCTTATGGCGGTTTATCACTACAGACCTTAAGTCGCCTAAGGGCCTTGGGCCCTTAACTGAACCGCCATCTTCAAGCTTGATATTGGGCTTCATGTAATGAATCGCCATAGTGTAAGTGCATCTAGTGCCACCCCTAGTTGGTTTTGGAGTATTGACGACAAATTTGGTTGAGGGACTAATGTGTTTGTGAGAATTGCAGGATAACACAGGTAGTGTCCCTCATTGATTCGGTTTACCTACCAGAGATGACCCCTAAAAATGTATGAAGACATTGACGACAATGGTGGTACATGAAGATATTCATATTGAAGACTATGACATGAGAAGACATTCTGTGAAGACTATGGAGCGCGAAGACTTAGTTGTTTCGTTGTTTCCTTTTCTTCTTTGTTGAGTCATAGGAACCACCGTACTGTCAAGTGGGGTCCAAGTGAATACAGTCAGAGTGACTGAAGTGATGCTCAACCCAAATCCTATGTCTTTGAGCGAAGACAATGAGAGCAAATCTTATTCAGAGCTGGATAAGTCAGCTTTGCTTGTAGCCCAAGTAAAGTTGCTGCGTGTGTTTGAAATCTGACCGTTGGAACACGTGTCAGTTCCTTAGTGACCCAGGGTCATTTCGGACATATCAGGTCGGGTTGCCTAGTGGCTATAAATAGCCCACCCCCTACACCATAAATTGGTGGGTGCTCAGAGTTAGTGCACGGCTTTTGTCGTTTGAGAGAAACCCACCTCGAAGCCTTTGAGAGAGAAATCCTTGCGAGGACAAAGCCCAAACACCCAGAGCCAAAGAATGTTAGGCATCACTGAAGTCTTTCTGTCTGTGTGACCTGGAGACTTATTACACTTGAGGATTGTGAATCCTCCAGTCGGTTAGGCGTCGTGTTCTGAGCATCCAAGAGCCATTGTGGATCGCCGGTGAACGAAGTCTGTAAAGGTTTGGAAGTCTACCTTGAAGACTTACCAGAGTGATTGGGCGAGGACTGTGTGTCCTTAGCTCAAGGGGAATAAGGTGAAGACGCGGTCTTCTGAGTTGAATCTCAGCCTCCCTAACCAGACGTACAGTTGTCACAACAACTGAAACTGGTCAAACAAATCATGTGTCTTCATCGAGTGACTGGTTCTATTCTCTCTTCCCTTTCCTTACAGTTTGTCTTCGTGAAGTCATTGCCTGCTTGCCTTACCTATTTGACTTCATTGCTTGACTACTATTGCTGTTTGGCTTCATACTATCTTCCACCCTGATCCTTACTACCTAGTTGCCATTAGTCATCGTACACTCACATTATTGCATACTTGACTATGGCTTGCCTTGTGTAGTTTATCTTCCGCTGCATATCAATAGGTTCATTTCTAATGTTTGTCTTCGAAACTCTTATGTTTTGAAGACTTTCATAAAAATCGCCTATTCACCCCCCCTCTAGTCAATAACAAGCACTTTCAATTGGTATCAGAGCAAGGTACTCCCTTGTTCTGTGTGATTCGGTTTAACCACCTGGAGTTTTAGCTATGTCGACTGCAGGGATATTCAAAGTATCTGTTGCTTGCCCCGTGTTCGATGGAACTGAATATGCCTACTGGAAGAATAAGATGCGCATGCATCTTGAAGCCATTGATGTCGACCTCTGGTACGTCGTCAGGAACGGCGTTCCCAAGACTGATGAAGGTGTCACCCCTGCTGATGTCAAGAAGTTCATTCAACTGGACTCTACTGCCAAGAACATCATCTGTGGTCATCTGACCAAAGGACAGTATGGCCGTGTGAGTGCTCTAGAGACGTCAAAGCTAGTCTGGGACTGGCTATCCAAGGTCAACGAAGGCGTCTCAACCCAGACAGATCAAAGGATCAGTGTTCTTCGCAACCTCTTCAACCGCTTAAAGAGAAACGACAATGAGAATGTCCAACTCACGTTTGATCACCTCACTGACATCACAAATGAGCTTCGTGCTCTCGGCGCCACTGAGATTACCAAGCATGAAATCGTCAAGACGCTACTGAGATCACCTGACAGCTCCTTTGACACCCTTGCCCTCATGATACAAGTGTTGGAAATATGCCCTAGAGGCAATAATAAAAGCATTATTATTATATTTCCTTGTTCATGTTAATTGTCTTTATTCATGATATAATTGTGTTATCCGGAAATCGTAATACATGTGTGAATGATAGACACCAACATGTCCCTAGTAAGCCTCTAGTTGACTAGCTCGTTGATCAACAGATAGTCATGGTTTCCTGACTATGGACATTGGATGTCATTGATAACGAGATCACATCATTAGGAGAATGATGTGATGGACAAGACTCAATCCTAAACATAGCACAAGATCATATAGTTCGTTTGCTAGAGTTTTCCAATGTCAAGTATCCTTTCCTTAGACCATGAGATCGTGTAACTCCCAGATACCGTAGGAGTGCTTTGGGTGTGCCAAACGTCACAACGTAACTGGGTGACCATAAAGGTATACTACGGGTATCTCCGAAAGTGTCTGTTGGGTTGACACGGATCGAGACTGGGATTTGTCACTCCGCATGACGGAGAGGTATCACCGGGCCCACTTGGTAATGCATCATCATAATGAGCTCAATGTGATCAAAGTGTTTGATCACGGGATCATGCATTACGGTACGAGTAAAGTGACTTGCCGGTAACGAGATTGAACGAGGTATTGGGATACCGACGATCGAATCTCGGGCAAGTAAAATACCGATTAACAAAGGGAATTGTATACGGGATTAATTGAATCCTCGACATCGTGGTTCATCCGATGAGATCATCGTGGAGCATGTGGGAGCCAACATGGGTATCCAGATCCCGCTGTTGGTTATAAACCGAGAGCCGTCTCGGTCATGTCTGCCTGTCTCCCGAACCCGTAGGGTCTACACAGTTAAGGTTCAGTGACGCTAGGGTTGTGAAGATATGTATATGCAGTAACCCGAATGTTGTTCGGAGTCCCGAATGAGATCCCGGACGTCACGAGGAGTTTCGGAGTAGTCCGGAGGTGAAGAATTATATATAGGAAGTGCAGTTTCGGCCATCGGGAGTGATCTGGGGGTCACCGGTATTGTACCGGGACCACCAGATGGGTCCCGGGGGTCCACCGGGTGGGGCCACCCATCCCGGAGGGACCCATGGGCTGAAGTGGGAGGGGGGACCGGCCCTTAGTGGGCTGGTGCGCCCCCCAAGGCCCACCCCCTGCGCCTAGGGTTGGAACCCTAGGGTGGGGGGGCGCCCACTTGCCTTGGGGGCACTCCACCCCCCTGGCCGCCGCCCCCTCTGGAGATGGGATCTCCAGGGGCCGGCGCCCCCCCAGGGGGCCTATATAACGGGGGAAGGGAGGGGCAGCAACACCCTTGCCCCTGGCGCCTCCCTCTCTCCCTGCTACACCTCTCCCTCTCGTAGTGCACGGCGAAGCCCTGCTGCTGTGACGCCCTGCATCCACCACCACGCCGTCGTGCTGCTGGATCTTCATCAACCTCTCCTTCCCCCTTGCTGGATCAAGAAGGAGGATACGTCATCCGCTCCGTACGTGTGTTGAACGCGGAGGTGCCGTCCGTTCGGTGCTAGGATCTCCAGTGATTTGGATCACGTCGCGTACGACTACCTCATCCCTGTTCTTTTGAACGCTTCCGCTCGCGATCTGCAAAGGTATGTAGATGCATCCGATCACTTGTTGCTAGATGAACTCATAGATGGATCTTGGTGAAACCGTAGGAAATTTTTTGTTTTCTGCAACGTTCCCCATTAGTGGCATCATGAGCTAGGTCTATGCGTAGTTCTTCTTGCGCGAGTAGAACACAATTTGTTGTGGGCGTAGATTTGTCAACTTTCTTGCCGCTACTAGTCTTATCTTGCTTCAGCGGTATTGTGGGATGAAGCGGCCCGGACCAACCTTACACCTACGCTTACGTGAGACCGGTTCCACCGACTAACATGCACTAGTTGCCTAAGGTGGCTGGCGGGTGTCTGTCTCTCCCACTTTAGTTGGAGCGGATTCGATGAAAAGGGTCCTTATGAAGGGTAAATAGAAGTTGACAAATCACATTGTGGCTTTCACGTAGGTAAGAAAACGTTCTTGCTAGAACCCTAATTCAGCCACGTAAAACTTGCAACAACAATTAGAGGACGTCTAACTTGTTTTTGCAGCAAGTGCTTTGTGATATGATATGGCCAAAGTTGTGATGAATGATGAATGATCTATATGTGATGTATGATATGTTCATGCTATTGTAATAGGAATCACGACTTGCATGTCGATGAGTATGACAACCGGCAGGAGCCATAGGAGTTGTCTTTAATTTTGTATGACCTGCGTGTCATTGAGAAACGCCGTGTAAATTACTTTACTTTATTGCTAAACGCGTTAGCCATAGTAGTAGAAGTAATATTTGGCGAGCAACTTCATGGAGACACGATGATGGAGATCATGATGATGGAGATCATGGTGTCAAGCCGGTGACAAAGATGATCATGGAGCCCCAAGATGGAGATCAAAGGAGCTATGTGATATTGGCCATATCATGTCACGTTTATTATTTGATTGCATGTGATGTTTATCATGTTTTGCATCTTGTTTACTTAGAACGACGTTAGTAAATAAGATGATCCCTCATAATAATTTCAAGAAGTGTTCCCCCTAACTGTGCACCGTTGCGACAGTTCGTTGTTTCGAAGCACCACGTGATGATCGGGTGTGATAGATTCTAACGTTCACATGCAACGGGTGTAAGAAAGATTTACACATGCAAACACTTAGGTTGACTTGACGATCCTAGCATGTACAGACATGGCCTCGGAACACAGAAGACCGAAAGGTCGAGCATGAGTCGTATAGAAGATACGATCAACATGAAGATGTTCACCGATGTTGACTAGTCCGTCTCACGTGATGATCGGACACGGCCTAGTTGACTCGGATCATGTTATACTTAGATGACTAGAAGAGGGATGTCCATCTAAGTGGGAGTTCATTAAATAATTTGATTCGATGAACTTTATTATCATGAACTTAGTCTAAAATATTTACAATATGTCTTGTAGATCAAATGGCCAACGTAGTCCTCAACTTCAACGTGTTCCTAGAGAAAACCAGGCTGAAAGACGATGGCAGCAACTATACGGACTGGGTCCGAAACCTGAGGATCATCCTCATAGCTGCCAAGAAAGATTATGTCCTACGAGCACCGCTGGGTGACGCACCTGTTCTCCCTGCAGAACAAGACGTTATGAACGCTTGGCAGGCACGTACCGATGACTACTCCCTCGTTCAGTGCGGCATGCTTTACAGCTTAGAGTCGGGACTCCAAAAGCGTTTTGAGAGACACGGAGCATATGAGATGTTCGAAGAGCTGAAAATGGTTTTCCAAGATCATGCCCGGGTCGAGAGATATGAAGTCTCCGACAAATTCTTCAGCTGTAAGATGGAGGAAAATAGTTTTGTCAGTAAGCACATACTCACTATGTCAGGGTTACATAACCGCTTGACTCAGCTGGGAGTTAATCTCCCGGACGATGCGGTCATTGACAGAATCCTCCAGTCGCTTCCACCAAGCTAGAAGAGCTTTGTGATGAACTTCAATATGCAGGGGATGGAAAAGACCATTCCTGAAGTATTTGCTATGCTGAAATCAGCAGAGGTAGAAGTCAAGAAGGAACATCAAGTGTTGATGGTGAATAAAACCACTAAGTTTAAGAAGGGCAAGGGTAAAAAGAACTTCAAGAAGGACGGCAAGGAAGTTGCCACGCCCGGCAAGCAAGCTGCCGGGAAGAAGCCAAAGAATGGACCCAAGCCCGAGACTGAGTGCTTTTATTGCAAGGGAAGTGGTCACTGGAAGCGGAACTGCCCCAAATACTTAGCGGACAAGAAGGCCGGCAAAATAAAAGGTATATGTGATATACATGTAATTGATGTGTACCTTACCAGTACTCGTAGTAGCTCTTGGGTATTTGATACCGGTGCAGTTGCTCACATTTGTAACTCAAAGCAGGAGCTGCGGAATAAACGGAGACTGGCGAAGGACGAGGTGACGATGCGCGTCGGGAATGGTTCCAAGGTCGATGTGATCGCCGTCGGCACGCTACCTCTACATTTACCTACGGGATTAGTTTTAAACCTCAATAATTGTTATTTAGTGCCAAGTTTGAGCATGAACATTGTGTCTGGATCTCGTTTAATTCGAGATGGGTACTCATTTAAATCCGAGAATAATGGTTGTTCTATTTATATGAGTGATATGTTTTATGGTCATGCTTCGATGGTTAATGGTTTATTCTTAATGAATCTCTTACGTGATGATACACATATTCATAGTGTGAATACCAAAAGAGTTAAAGTTGATAACAATAGTCCCACATATTTGTGGCACTGCCGCCTTGGTCACATAGGTGTCAAACGCATGAAGAAGCTCCATGCAGATGGACTTTTAGAGTCTCTTGATTATGAATCATTTGACACGTGTGAACCATGCCTCATGGGTAAAATGACCAAGACTCTGTTCTCAGGAACAATGGAGCGACCAACCAACTTATTGGAAATCATACATACGAATGTGTGCGGTCCAATGAGTGTTGAGGCTCGCGGTGGCTATCGTTATGTTCTCACCCTCACTGATGACCTGAGTAGATATGGGTATATCTACTTAATGAAACACAAGTCTGAGACCTTTGAAAAGTTCAAGGAATTTCAGAGTGAGGTTGAAAATCAACGTGATAGAAAGATCAAGTTTCTACGATCAGATCGTGGAGGAGAATACTTGAGTCACGAATTTGGCACACACTTAAGAAAATGTGGAATAGTTTCACAACTCACGCCGCCTGGAACACCTCAGCGTAATGGTGTGTCCGAACGTCGTAATCGCACTCTATTAGATATGGTGCGATCTATGATGTCTCTTACCGATTTACCGCTATCTTTTTGGGGCTATGCTTTAGAGACTGCCGCATTCACTTTAAATAGGGCTCCATCGAAATCCGTTGAGACGACACCGTATGAATTATGGTTTGGGAAGAAACCTAAGCTGCCGTTTCTAAAAGTTTGGGGATGCGATGCTTATGTCAAGAAACTACAACCTGAAAAGCTCGAACCCAAGTCGGAAAAATACGTCTTCATAGGATACCCTAAGGAAACTATTGGGTATACCTTCTACCTCAGATCCGAAGGCAAGATCTTTGTTTCCAAGAATGGATCCTTTCTAGAGAAGGAGTTTCTCTCGAAAGAAGTAAGTGGGAGGAAAGTAGAACTTGATGAAGTGTTACCTCTTGAACCGGAAAATGGCGCAACTCGAGAAAACGTTCTTGAGGTGCCTACACCGACTAGAGAGGAAATTAATGATGATGATCAAGATACTTCTGATCGAGCTCCTACTGAAATTTGTAGGTCCACAAGGACACGTTCCGCACCAGAGTGGTACGGCAACCCTGTCTTGGAAATCATGTTGTTAGACAACGGTGAACCTTCGAACTATGAAGAAGCAATGGCGGGCCCGGATCCCGACAAATGGCTGGAAGCCATGAAATCCGAGATAGGATCCATGTATGAAAACGAAGTATGGACTTTGACTGACTTGCCCGTTGAACGGCGAGCCATAGAAAATAAATGGATCTTCAAGAAGAAGACAGACGCGGATGATAATGTGACCATCTATAAAGCTCGGCTTGTCGCTAAGGGTTATCGACAAGTTCAAGGGGTTGACTATGATGAGACTTTCTCACCGGTAGCGAAGCTGAAGTCCGTCCGAATCATGTTAGCAATTGCCGCATTCTACGATTATGAGATATGGCAAATGGACGTCAAAACGGCATTCCTTAATGGTTTCCTTAAGGAAGAATTGTATATGATGCAGCCGGAAGGTTTTGTCGATCCTAACAATGCTGACAAGGTGTGCAAGCTCCAACGCTCGATTTATGGGCTGGTGCAAGCATCTCGGAGTTGGAACATTCGCTTTGATGAGATGATCAAAGCGTTTGGGTTTACACAGACTTATGGAGAAGCCTGCGTTTACAAGAAAGTGAGTGGGAGCTCTGTAGCATTTCTCATATTATATGTAGATGACATACTTTTGATGGGAAATGATATAGAACTCTTGGACAGCATTAAGGCCTACTTGAATAAGAGTTTTTCAATGAAGGACCTTGGAGAAGCTGCTTATATATTAGGCATCAAGATCTGTAGAGATAGATCAAGACACCTCATAGGTCTTTCACAAAGCACATACCTTGATAAGATATTGAAGAAGTTCAATATGGATCAATCTAAGAAGGGGTTCTTACCTGTGTTACAAGGTGTGAAATTGAGCTCAGCTCAATGTCCGACCATGGCAGAAGATATAGAAGAGATGAGTGTCATCCCCTATGCCTCAGCCATAGGTTCTATTATGTATGCTATGTTGTGTACCAGACCTGATGTAAACCTTGCCGTAAGTTTGGTAGGAAGGTACCAAAGTAATCCCGGCAAGGAACACTAGACAGCGGTCAAGAATATCCTGAAGTACCTGAAAAGGACTAAGGAAATGTTTCTCATTTATGGAGGTGACGAAGAGCTCGTCGTAAAGGGTTACGTCGACGCTAGCTTCGACACAGATCTGGATGACTCTAAGTCACAAACCGGATACGTGTATATTTTGAATGGTGGGGCAGTAAGCTGGTGCAGTTGCAAGCAGATCGTCGTGGCGGGATCTACATGTGAAGCGGAGTACATGGCAGCCTCGGAGGCAGCACATGAAGCAATTTGGGTGAAGGAGTTCATCACCGACCTCGGAGTCATACCCAATGCGACGGGGCCAATCAAACTCTTCTGTGACAACACTGGAGCTATTGCACTTGCCAAGGAGCCCAGATTTCACAAGAAGACAAGGCACATCAAGCGTCGCTTCAACTCCATTCATGAAAATGTTCAAGATGGAGACATAGATATTTGTAAAGTGCATATGGACCTGAATGTAGCAGATCCATTGACTAAACCTCTCCCTAGAGAAAAACATGATCAACACCAGAATTCCATGGGTGTTCGATTCATCACAATGTAACTAGATTATTGACTCTAGTGCAAGTGGGAGACTGTTGGAAATATGCCCTAGAGGCAATAATAAAAGCATAATTATTATATTTCCTTGTTCATGTTAATTGTCTTTATTCATGCTATAATTGTGTTATCCGGAAATTGTAATACATGTGTGAATGATAGACACCAACATGTCCCTAGTAAGCCTCTAGTTGACTAGCTCGTTGATCAACAGATAGTCATGGTTTCCTGACTACGGACATTGGATGTCATTGATAACGAGATCACATCATTAGGAGAATGATGTGATGGACAAGACCCAATCCTAAACATAGCACAAGATCGTATAGTTCGTTTGCTAGAGTTTTCCAATGTCAAGTATCCTTTCCTTAGACCATGAGATCGTGTAACTCCCGGATACCGTAGGAGTGCTTTGGGTGTGCCAAACGTCATAACGTAACTGGGTGACTATAAAGGTATACAAGGGTATCTCCGAAAGTGTCTGTTGGGTTGACACGGATCGAGACTGGGATTTGTCACTCCGCATGACGGAGAGGTATCACCGGGCCCACTCGGTAATGCATCATCATAATGAGCTCAGTGTGATCAAAGTGTTCGATCACGGGATCATGCATTACGGTACGAGTAAAGTGACTTGCCGGTAACGAGATTGAACGAGGTATTGGGATACCGACGATCGAATCTCGGGCAAGTAAAATACCGATTAACAAAGGGAATTGTATACGGGATTAATTGAATCCTCGACATCGTGGTTCATCCGATGAGATCATCGTGGAGCATGTGGGAGCCAACATGGGTATCCAGATCCCGCTGTTGGTTATTGCCCGGGAGCCGTCTCGGTCATGTCTGCCTGTCTCCCGAACCCGTAGGGTCTACACACTTAAGGTTCGGTGACGCTAGGGTTGTGAAGATATGTATATGCAGTAACCCGAATGTTGTTCGGAGTCCCGGATGAGATCCCGGACGTCACGAGGATTTGGATCACGTCGCGTACGACTACCTCATCCCCGTTCTTTTGAACGCTTCCGCTCGCGATCTGCAAAGGTATGTAGATGCATCCGATCACTCGTTGCTAGATGAACTCATAGATGGATCTTGGTGAAACCGTAGGAAAATTTTTGTTTTCTGCAACGTTCCCCATCAACAAGAACGTCCTGACCTCAAGACACTCGATCCATCTGATATACTTGAGAGGCTCAACACACATGAGTTCCAGCTATCTGAGAAAAGAGATATCTATGGTTCCAACTATGGCCGAACTCGCGCTTTGAAGGCAAAAGTTGTTTCCTCATCTGAATAAGAATCTGACTGCAGTTCTGATGATCCTGAAGACATTGGAAAAGAACTTGCTATGCTTGTGAAGAAGTTCCAGAAGTTCACTAAGAAGAAAGGCTTCAGAAAGTCTTCACGATCCAGCTCAAGAAATGATGAAGCTTCTACTCATGACTACAAGAAGAGAACATGTCACAAGTGCAAGAAACCTGGACACTACATCTCTGAGTGTCCACTGTGGGACAACGAGAAGAAGAAGAAGAAGAAGAAGAAGAGCAAGGAATATGATTCTGATGACAAGAAAAAGAAGAAATCTTCAAAGTATTCTTTCAAGTCCTCGTCAAAGTCTTCATCTCACAAGAAGAGCTCATCTGGCAAGGCTCGTGCTTTTGTTGGGAAGGAAATGGATTCAGAGGAGGAGTCTGCTTCTGAGGAGGAGGAGTCTGCTTCTGAGGAGGCGGAGGTGGAGTCTGAGGAGGAGTCCGACCCTGGTGTTGCAAGTTTGGCTCTAGCCACTGCCTATGTTGCCAAGTCCATCTTCAACACTGAAGACAATGACTTCCACACCAACGCTGAAGCTGATGATAAGGATGACCCTACTCCCACCTACTGCTTCATGGCACGTGGTGCCAAGGTAAAATCACGCGATGCTTACTTTCAAACATCTAGTGAAGATGACTCTGATTGTGAATCCAAGCCTAGCTACAAAACACTTGCTAAAATTGCAAATGAACAACAAAAGGCTCTAGAACATACTCAAAAACTTTTAGACAAAAGCGATGACCTGTTGGACGCGGAAATGACTCGTTCACAGTCCTTAGTTGAAGACATAAAAAATCTTCATACTAAGTACCAAGAACTTGAAAGTCGTCATGATACGCTCACGACCACTCATGAAAAGCTCTCCTATGATTATCTTCAAAGGAAGCAAGAGCTTGAGAAGTTGAGAGCGGCTCATGAAAATCTCCAAAAAGAGAATGAGTCACTATGCGCTCAACAGATCAGTCCCGCTCAGGAAGGATTTGAACCACCATGTCTAAAATGCCTTGAGCGTGATAATGCTACCTCTGTTGCTGGATGTTCCACTACTGCTGCTGTTGCATTGTCTTCAACTACTAATGTGGTAACTAACCCCTCTGCGGAGGATACCACTACTATTGCTGATGAAAATGCTAGGTTGAAGACATTACTTGAAACAGGGATGTATAAAAGCCTGAAAGGGCATCAGACACTTTGCGATGTCCTCAAAAAGCAGATTCTGAACCAAAACCCTAGGAAAGAGGGTTTGGGTTCGAGAGGAAAATGAATGTTGATGGTTCCTACTGGAAGCCTGAGCAGTATCCCAAAACCACATGGGTTGCTGAAAAGGGACCTTCAGTGGATCCATCCACCTTATCTGGCTTTACCTGTGCTAACCCTGTCATCATTGATGAATCCTTTGATGCGAACTATAAACTGTTCAAGAATCAGAATAGTGAAGTGTTTGCCAGATATATTGGTACTAACTGCCGGAATGGGCCACCTATGAAGAAGATCTGGGTACCCAAAAGCTCTCTTGAGAAGCTTCCAGTGAATGTCATCATGACACCACCTGGGAAGAATACAAATCCCAGACCTAAGGCTTCATATGGTCCAAAGGCTTCATACAGACAGAGGACTCGCCTGAGTCACCCTAACGCCAATGTTTGCAGGGAAACCGTACTCAAACCTATGAATATGAGCGTGTATCTTCAAACCGCTATGTTCATAAAACTAAGAACTCTTCTGCTTATTCATATGAGTATCATTCATCTCCTGCAAGGCTATTTTCTAGGGCTCCAAAGTCGAAGTTCTCAGATGCTTCACTTAGACTCATTGCTTCTAAGCCACCCCTGAAGATGTGGGTGGTTAAGAAGAATTAACTTTCTTTTGCAGGGAAAGGTCTCCAGCCGAAAATCAAAGGCGTCTGATGCTATTGCTGGGGACCTAAAATATCTTGTAGGGCGCAAGATCAAATGCCCAAATGGTCTCACTATGTATTTTGTTCCTGAATCGCTTGCCATTCATCCTATCAGTCCTAATCTTGATCTGAGCTTCCATAATCCTGTTGCCCGTCAAATGTTTATGCTTCACAATTCTCTTGGTGAAGCCTATCCTCCTAACTGTAATGCAGAGTATGACACCTCGTGCTTCAGAATGGATTATGGACAGCGGATGCACTAATCATATGACTGGTGATCAAAGTCTTCTCATGGACTCAACCTTACGTCCATCTGATAAGAGTCACATCACATTTGCTGACACTGGTAAAAGCAAGTCTTTGAAGGGTACAGGAAAGATGATCTATACATGGTAGATTTCTCAGCAGGTCCACAGCTTGCAAGATGTCTTCTTACAAAAGCTTCAGAATGCTGGCTATGGCATCGGAGGCTGGGGCATGCTGGGATGAGGAACTTACATACGCTCGTCAAGAAGAAGCATGTCATTGGCATTGAAGATGTCAAGTTCAAGAAAGATCATTTGTGCGGTGCCTGCGAAACTGGAAAGATGACTAGGGCCAAGCATCCCTCGAAGACAATCATGACTATGTCTCAACCCTTCGAGCTGCTACACATGGACTTATTTGGCCCTACTCACTAATCTACCCTCACTACGACTGCCTGTCTCTATGGCTTCGTTATTGTTGATGATTGCTCAAGATACATATGGGTGCACATAATTCTCTACAAGACCAAAGTGCAAGATGTTTTCAGACGCTTTGCCAATCGAGCCATGAACAATTATGGAGTCAAGATCAAGCATATCAGAAGTGACAACGGCACTGAGTTCAAGAACACCGGACTTGATCTTTATCTGGATACAATGGGAATCACTCATGAGTTTTCTGCTCCTTACACACCTCAGCAAAATGGCATCATAGAGCGCAAGAACAGAACCCTCATTGAGATGGCTCGGACGATGCTGGACGAATACAAAACACCAAGAAAGTTCTGGCCTGAAGCTATTGATACAGCATGCCACGTCATCAACCGTGTTTATACCCATAAGCTTCTGAACAAAACATCCTATGAGCTCCTCACAGGCAAGAAGCCAAATGTAAGCTACTTCAGAGTATTTGGAGCACGGTGCTGGATCAAGGATCCCCATCACAAGTCAAAATTTGCACCAAAGGCTCACGAAGGCTTCATGCTCGGTTACGGAAAGGATTCACACTCTTACAGAGTCTTCAACCTCTATCTCTACAAAATTGTCACAACTGTAGATGTGCGGTTTGATGAAACCAATGGTTCACAAAGAGAGCTCCTGCCAAGTAATCTTGAAGAAGCCCCACCCAGCGAGTCTAACAAGCAAATGGGAACTGGTGAAATCATGCCTGCTGAAGCACAGCCTGAAGAGGAACTTATCATTTCTGCACCCAACCAATCTGAAGACAATGCTCAGCCTGAAGACAATCCTCCCAATGATGACAATGATCAGCAAGAACAAATTCTTCGCCCAGCTCATCCTCGTGTTGCAAGTGAAGTGCAAATTGAGAAGATAATTGATAGCATCAATGCACCTAGTCCACTTACTCGTTCAAGAGCAACGCAGTTAGCAAATTTCTGTGGGCACTTTTCTTTTGTGTCAATATCAGAACCCAAGAAAGTTGCTGAAGCCTTTATGGAACCTGAATGGATTCAAGCAATGCAAGAAGAGCTTCAACAGTTCAAGATGAACAATGTTTGGGAACTTGTCAAGCGTCCTGACCCTCGCAAGCATAACATCATTGGAACAAAATGGATATATCGAAACAAGCAAGATGAGCATGGCCAAGTCGTCAGAAACAAAGCACGTCTCATTGCACAAGGATACACTCAAGTTGAGGGGATTGACTTCGATGAAACATTTGCTCCTGTGGCTAGACTTGAAGCTATTCGCATATTGCTAGCCTATGCTAACCACAACAATATCCTGCTATATCAAATGGATGTGAAGAGTGCATTTCTCAATGGCAAGATTGAAGAAGAAGTATACGTTGCACAACCACCCGGCTTTGAAGATCCAAAACATCCTGATATGGTGTACAAACTAAACAAAGCACTGTATGGCCTCAAACAAGCTCCTCGCGCTTGGTATGATACAATCAAAGACTTCCCGAAGAGCAAAGGCTTCAAACCTGGATCCCTCGATCCTACACTCTTCACAAAGACATATGATGGTGAACTGTTTGTGTGCCAAATCTATGTGGATGACATTATCTTCGGCTGCACCAACCAGAAGTACAGTGATGAGTTTGGATACATGATGCAAGAGCAATATCAGATGTCCATGATGGGTGAGCTGAAGTTCTTCGTTGGTCTTCAAATTCGTCAGCAAAGGAATGGCATCTTCATATCTCAAGAGAAATACCTCAAAGATTGCCTGAAGAAGTTTGGAATGCAAGATTGTAAAGGTTACACGACGCCAATGCCAGCCAAACATCATCTGGGTCCCGACGAAAATGGTAAAGAGTTCGATCAACAGGTATACCGCTCCATGATTGGTTCTTTACTTTACCTATGTGCATCTAGGCCAGATATTATGCTTAGTGTTTGCATGTGTGCTCGATTCCAAGCGGCACCGAAGGAATCGCATCACCTAGCTGTGAAGCGAATTCTTCGATATTTGGCTCACACCCCAACACTAGGATTACGGTATCCAAAGGGCTCAGAGTTTGATCTGGTTGGATTTTCGGATGCTGATTATGCTGGTGACAAGGTGGATCGCAAGTCTACATCAGGCACATGTCACTTTCTGGGACGATCACTTGTCTGTTGGTCTTCAAAGAAGTAGAACTGCGTTCCACTCTCAACTGCTGAATCTGAATACATTGCTGCTGGATCTTGATGTGCTCAACTTCTATGGATGAAGCAAACTCTCAAGGACTATGGCATCAATCTGAAACAAGTACCTCTCTTCTGCGACAAAGAAAGCGCCATCAAGATTGCCAACAACCCAGTCCAGCACTCGAAGACAAAGCACATTGAAATTCGTCTTCACTTTCTCAGAGATCATGTCATGAAGAAAGATATTGATATCATTCACGTCAACACTGAAGAGCAATTGGCAGATATCTTCACAAAGCCCTTGGACGAGAAAAGGTTTTGCAAGTTACGGTGTGAGCTAAATATCTTGGAATCCTCAAATGTCCTATGATCAGGCACACATCCTAACACTTATGCATGTTGATGATTTAGATGTGCAACACACGAAGTAAAGTATATCTTCAATCAATGAAGACTTACATTCTAAGTGTGAATACATTAACGTGGAATTTGACTTCGGAGCGCCACGATAATTGTGCGTCGTGTCTGGGTCTAATACTTCCTATATGGTGGGTGACGCCACCACCAAACTTTTCTGTTTGAAGTGTTTCACTCATGACGTTGCATTTGAATGTCTTCACATTTGGTTTGTCTTCAAATTCACTTTATCTTCATGATTATCTTCACTACGCTGATTCGACTGCTGTTTGATATATATATATATATATATATATATATATATATATATATATATATATATATATATATATATATATATATATATATATATATATATATATATATATATATATATATATATATATATATATATATATATATATAGACACACACACACACACTAGTGTTCTGTCCTCTACAGCATTCACTTATAACTATGTTTTCTTGTTGAATCTTTTGAACTAAGTGAATGTGATCGGACCCTAATCTGTCTATGCTTCCTATCTCAAACTCTATCTGTCCAAATCATGTGCATTCTATTGAAACTGTCGAATGTCTTCTCTGCATCCTTGTCAGCAGAAGATACAGAGACAAACATTAAATCTGTTTTAAATGTGTCATCCTTATTGCCTGAAATCCGGAGAAGCCGGAACGTCTATCAGACAAACCTGGCGGGCGTGGGAACGTGGGACAACTCTTTGTATGTTGCATGCTTGCCACGTGCCCGTCAGATGTGAACCGCCAGGGGCACCTGCGTAATTGCGCTGTGCCGCCCACTTCCTTATAAATACTTGTCCCCTGCAGTAAAAGAAACTTCTTCCACCTCTCCACCTCGTCAAAACCCTAGCGCCACCGCTAGCTCTCGACGACGCCGGCGACGAAGCGCTTAGCTACCGCGACTTCTCCAACGTCGTCCTCACGACGGCCGCGGACATCGTCCTCTCCACCGCCGCATTAGGTGTCCTCCGTCGCCAAGTTAGGGCACGGTGGATTGAACTGCTCGGTCTCCTACTCTTCCCATCTAGCAGTTCTTCGTGTGGTAAATAAAACTCTCTTTTTACCATCTTTTTGATCTTCAAAGATTCGTCCTGTCTACCAAAATAGGTTTCTGCCTATACAAGTTAGATCCATTCTGTCTGCATCTCATACTGCCTAGCATATTCACTTAAGCTTCATAACAAGTTAGATTCCTCACTTGTACCTATCCGCGGATTCGTACAAATCTGGAACCAACTCTCAACATATAAGTGAATGTCTTCGCATCATGAGGTCAATGTCTTCAAACTGATTTATCTTCAAAAACTTCTGAGAATGCATATGACCTCTTCCCCTTCCCTCACATCTCTAATGCTGTCACAGGTACATGTCCGTGGGAGAATCCCTTGGTTCTCATAGTCTGCATTCATCTGCAGAATTTTTACAGCATCACATAAATTCTCCCGAAGCCAGTTCCTGTTTGTCCAGCAAGCGGAAGCTTTTGAAGCCTTTGAACGTATTGAAACCTTTCAGTTTGAAGTTCATGGCTGCAGAGAAATTAGTCAGAAAGGGTGGCAGACAGCGTCGAGGAGGAACATCAAGAGATTTGCCTGATGACCTCTCTGAACTTTACAAGAAAGATCCTGAGGAGGATTACAATCAGCGCAAGACACGAATCCAATGGATTCGAAGATATTGGGCTGAGGAATGGTTCAAGTACCGCTTCATGACCCAAGAATACGCTGAGAAGAATGCTATCAAAAGTGCTTGGGGTGATATTCTCTTTCGAGGCCTTCCACCCAAGAACAGAACTGAAGCTATTGCACAGGGTTTCTATCCCTGTATGGTCCGTGGACCTCAGCCGGAAAATGCTGACCCATCATCATTGCTCTGGTGTCGTGAAGATAATCTCTTCAAGCGCAACTTCTAGCACGCAAAGGCATCCGCCAAGGAAAACAAGAAGTCTTTGGGATTAGATTTCAATCCTGGTCCTCCTGCTCCCCGTGCTGATGGCTCACGTGATGCAGAACCCAATGTCGTCGGTCCCTTCTACAACCTTGATGGCCTCATCACTCACATCAAAGTTCAAGGTGCCAAAGTGGACAATTCTGATGACAATGCTGACTCTGATGAAGCCCCAGCTCCCACTCCAAAGCCGCAGAAGCCAAAGAAGGCTAAGGCTTCAAGATCAGCTGTTCCTCCAAAAGCTTCACGTGCGAAGCCACTGGCAACTGCACCTCCTGAAGAAAGTGTGCAGTCTGAAGATTTGTCACGCATCTCCAAGAGGACGGAGAAGAAGAAGAAACTTGTCAAGCATACTGATCAGGCACTGACCCCTGCTGCTATTCTGCGTGAAGAGCACATTGATCTGTCTAGTGATGAAGATCTTGCAGATGATGCCCTTGAGCAACTGATCAAGAGCAAGGAAGAAGCAGAGATCTTCAATGATTTGCCTCTGTTTGATGTGGCAATCATTCACAACTTCATTGATGAGTGGTTTGGCTCACCAAATCTCAGCTTTGACGATCTGCAACTTCCCATTGGCCTCAGCGTTTCCTTCAATGGAGCCATTGCTTCAGAGCTGGCTCTCGCTCAGCGAATCGTTGAACTGAAACACAAGATCGACTATGAGAAAGCTCAGTTCAAGAAGCATATGGAAAAGCTCAGCGTGCAAGATGTCAAAAACTTCAAAGTTATGATGCATGAGCTCAAAGAAGCCTTTGTCAAGAAGCGTGAAGAAGCTAAAGGTTCTAGTGAGCGCATGAAGAGCCTGGCTGACAAATGTGTGCAAGCCTACAATGAGGCTGAGAAGCGCAAGGCACTTGGTCGTCCTAGTATTGACCCAAGAATGGCTGCAAAGAAGAAAAAGCCATCGACTGACCAAACTGCTCCTTCAAGGCAGGAAGAGCCGCACATTGTCTTCCCAACTAGCATGACCGGCTCGAAGCCAAAGGTCAGATCAACCGCTTCTGAGCTAAAGAAGACGAGAACTGCTGAGGCTGAAGCTAAGAAAAGGAAAAATACTGAAGCCTCTGATGCTGCTCCCTCCAAGAAGAAGCGCAGAACCAAGAAGGATAGGGCTGCTCCCTCAGAGCCCTTGGTTGTTGAACCCATATCAATGGTTCGCCCTGCCTCTGAACACCAAGATCGACGGATGATAGTTCATCAGCCTACTCCCACAGAGGATCATGAAGCTGAAGACATTCCAGCAGTTGACCCCAACGCTGCTGAAGACATTGGTCACCACGACAATGTTGAAGATGATGAAGTCCTTCCTCAGATCGAACACAACCTGGTATCATCGCCTGTTCTCACGAACAGCGAACTCATCAGCATTGGTCGTCCTCTGACGCCAATTGCTCAGGATGCTTCGTGGGCTGATCACCCACAACCACAAGAAACCCCAATTACTCCCCAACAACAAGAAGAAGAGGAAGACTTTGAGGCCCAGCCAACTCCATCTCCAAAGGGGTCGCCAGCATTACGCAGGCTTCACAAAGGACAAAGGTCTCAAGTCACCACCCAGAGCGTTTCAGAAGGAGAAGTGCCTCAACAATCTGTTGCACGTCAAGTGTTTCCAGATGCCACTCCCACTGTGAATGTCTCTGAGCCTGAAGCCAAAGGTGTTGAAGACATTCCGGCTGCATCAGCCGATGAAAGACAAGAAGATGAACGTGTCCCAACTCCCCCCGTTGAAGAAGAAGTTGTTCCAGAAGTGAACCTGCCAGTGCCCGACCCTCCAGCTCGTCAAGTGGAGGTTGAAAATCTTCAGGCTGCCACCACCAACACCAATGAAGCCAATGACGTTGTCATGGCTGACGCAAATGTGGAGCCTGCACCGACAAATGTGCCAGAAGCCAATGCTGCATCTGCACCTGAAGCCAATGTTGATGCCTCTGCTCCTGTTCCGCCACCAAGGCCACACACTATCGAGCAAGCTTTCAACTATGGTCAGCTCATTTCTGTCAAATGGCCTGTTCTAACTCCTTCGCCTGCTGCTACTGGTCCTCAGTTTGAGTACCATGTTGAGCACAGGCCACGGGTTCAGAAGCCAACGCCCAGATTGCCAAGGTTTCCAGGTACTGCATCGGCACCAGGATCTTTCAATATCAATGGCTTCAAGGCACACAATACCTTCTTTGACAGTGCAAAGAACCCTTACTCAAAAGCAAGGATATCTTCTGATCGGTTCTAGAGCTATCAGCAGCGAAGCTATTACTCATGCATTCCGTACAATCAAGGTTGCATTTTCCCACATATGCGTCTTGATGCTGAAGCCATCACTTGTCTGCCCTGTCTGGAAGAGGCTCTGGACTGCTTCAGAGAATCTGGCCTGCTGCAGTTTGTCACTGATAAGGAGCACTGGAACGAAGAGTTATTGCTCCAATTCTATGCCACTCTCCATATCCGTGGCTACTACAAAGATACAAAGACATGGGTTCTTGAGTGGATGACTGGAAATGTTCATCATGAAGCCAAAGCCATTGATGTCATTGAGCTTACTGGCCTGCCCTCCGCAGATGATCTTTATGAACCTGGCTGTCAGCTTCACAATGATGCTATGGAGAGCATCTTCCACAATCCTGAACCCAATATGAGTCAGATGCTCAGCATGATGAAGCCATTGCCTCCAGATGCTGAATACCCAACGGCGTTCTTTGTTGAAGACCTTGAGTATCTGCCCCGCACCATCTATCATATAGTCAGGCGAACTCTTTGGCCTATCAAAGGACACTCTCCTAATGCCAAGCTGGAAGGCGCAATGAAGACTTTGGTTTTCCATATTCTTCATGGCAAACGCTTCAACGCCCAAGACTTCTTCATTCGCCAACATGCTGCATCTGGATCAGACATTTTTGGTCTGAAGTTCTATGCTCCCTGGATCATGCGACTGATCAAGCTTCACTCTGTCTTCAATTATCAACCCTCTGCGCGCAATCATATCATATTCATGCCAGATGTTGATTTGTCTGTTGAAGCCATATACACAGAGACTGCAAAGGAGCCTCTTAGTCTTCAGAATGCTGACCATCAAAGGTTCACTCAAAATGATGAAGGAGTTCAAGCTGTCGCTCGAGTCTACCCTCTGGCTGGGATTACTCGCATGCCTCATCGTGCGCAAACAGAAGCCACTGAGAACACGATTGCCCAAAGGCCTAAGAAGCGCTCCCGCATTCTCAATTACCGAGAGCTTCTGGTTGCCCTTCATAAGAAACATGATAAGCATCATGACTGGCTAAAGCGCCAAATGCAGAGCCTCTTGGTGGATGTCAATCGCATTCGCAATCTTGCCACCAAGAATGCCTTTGTCACGCATGAAACGAGTCGGCGATCATGGAAGAGTTTGACACTGCTTAGTGCTGAAGCGGATCTTCAAGATGATGGCTTCACAGAAAAATTCAAGTTCGACTCCACTCCTCCACGGAATGTTGTCCTACGTCGCACTCCATCTCTTGAAGACTCTGAATATTCCTCTTCTGCTGCAACTATAAATGCCAAAGTGATCGATGAAGAAGACGATGCTACTTCACCGACCCCTTCTACAAGAATCGACACTGCACCAAGCTCGTCTGCACCGCCAAACGACAACACCAACCCTGCTGCTTCACCTACTCCTCATGAGGACGAGTAGATGCTCTATGTCTTCAAACCTTTTTGGTCATTACTGACAAAAGGGGGAGAAGCGTATGAGTTTGATAGTCTTCAAGCGGGTTCATATGGGCGGTTGCTTTATATTCTGTCTAGTGTTTACAACTCTCGTGTTTTGATACATTTGGTTCTTTGAGTTGTAACACTTAAACTTGATGGTCGTCTGCTACTTATTTGATATTCTGTGATGCGATGATAAATTCCGCATGTGCGATGATAACTTCCGCACTTAGGTCATTCTGCAGACGTCCATTTTTCATTATGCATGTCATAATCTTTGCTATATCTTATCATGCATGATGAATTGTCGTCATAAGTTGAAGAGGATCTCCACAAGTACAACCTGCCATGTGCATTTGCATTTCAAAAGCAAATTACTTATATGCACATCTTCAGGGGGAGCCTTTGAAACTTATGAAGACAATCCTCTACCCTTTACAATTTCACATACTTTATCCCCGTTGAAAACTTCAACCAGTTTGTCATCAATCACCAAAAAGGGGGAGATTGTAAGTGCATCTAGTGCCACCCCTAGTTGGTTTTGGAGTATTGACGACAAATTTGGTTGAGGGACTAATGTGCTTGTGAGAATTGCAGGATAACACAGGTAGTGTCCCTCATTGATTCGGTTTACCTACCGGAGATGACCCCTAAAAATGTATGAAGACATTGACGACAATGGTGGTACATGAAGATATTCATATTGAAGACTATGACATGAGAAGACATTCTGTGAAGACTATGGAGCGCGAAGACTTAGTTGTTTCGTTGTTTCCTTTTCTTCTTTGTTGAGTCATAGGAACCACCGTACTGTTAAGTGGGGTCCAAGTGAATACAGTCAGAGTGACTGAAGTGATGCTCAACCCAAATCCTATGTCTTCGAGCGAAGACAATGAGAGCAAATCTTATTCAGAGCTGGATAAGTCAGCTTTGCTTGTAGCCCAGGGTCATTTCGGACATATCAGGTCGGGTTGCCTAGTGGCTATAAATAGCCCACCCCCTACACCATAAATTGGTGGCTGCTCAGAGTTAGTGCATGGCTTTTGTCGTTTGAGAGCAACCCACCTCGAAGCCTTTGAGAGAGAAATCCTTGCGAGGACAAAGCCCAAACACCCAGAGCCAAAGAGTGTTATGCATCACTGAAGTCTTTCTGTCTGTGTGACCTGAAGACTTATTACACTTGAGGATTGTGAATCCTCCAGCCGGTTAGGCGTCGCGTTCTAAGCATCCAAGAGCCATTGTGGATCGCCGGTGAACAAAGTCTGTGAAGGTTTGGAAGTCTACCTTGAAGACTTACCAGAGTGATTGGGCGAGGACTGTGTGTCCTTAGCTCAAGGGGAATAAGGTGAAGACGCGGTCTTCTGAGTTGAATCTCAGCCTCCCTAACCAGATGTACAGTTGTCACAGCAACTGGAACTGGTCAAACAAATCCTGTGTCTTCATCGAGTGACTGGTTCTATTCTCTCTTCCCTTTACTTAGAGTTTGTCTTCGTGAAGTCATTGCCTGCTTGCCTTACCTGTTTGACTTCATTGCTTGACTACTATTGCTGTTTGGCTTCATACTATCTTCCACCCTGATCCTTACTACCTAGTTATCATTAGTCATCGTACACTCACATTATTGCATACTTGACTATGGCTTGCCTTGTGTAGTTTATCTTCCGCTGCATATCAATAGGTTCATTTCTAATGTTTGTCTTTGAAACTCTTATGTTTTGAAGACTTCCATAAAAATCGCCTATTCACCCCCCCCCCCCCTCTAGTCGATAACAAGCACTTTCACATAGCGTAACCTGGCCCCTCCTGGGCGGGTTACACTAGTAGTTATATACCCAACATTAGGCCCCAGATTGATTTGAACCGGTTCATGTCAATCTTCAATACCATTCAGAAAAAGTCTTTTGCCTTCTATCTGCACAAAAGTTATAACCCGCCATGACGTCATCTTCTGGATTCATGATAACCCGCCATGACGTCATCTGCCATTAAATTCATATTTTATTCAATCATATCCCAACGGATCCTTATCATAATGACCATCCCAAAAATCAAGGCGCCTAAGTAGCTGGACAACCATGTTTCGGCCTCCTCGTTTCTCGCGCCTACTCTGTCAGTCTTCTCCTTATAAATAGACATGACCTTAGGTCTTTCTTCACCCTCCCCCTTTCTGTCGCCTTCTTCCTCTTGCGACTCCTGCTGCTGCTCGAGCTCCGCCGCCGCCGCCGCAGAGCACCTCGTCTTCGTCGACCTTGGCCGCTGCATCAACCTGAATCGATCAGAGAACGGCGGCGATCCTCCGCAGTAGATCTGCAACTGTAAGTGCTTGTCATCCTGCACCCCAGATCCGCATTTTAGGGTTTGCAAATTCCTCTGCCTTTTTCGCTGTTCATCATAGTTTCGTCATAGTTCCTCCACCGCGGCATCTTCTGATTCAAAAGGCAACATATACTCATGAGGTAATTGTTTTATGTCCATTTTTCGCACTAGCAGATGCCTTTTCCTTGTACAGAGGCCACATTAGAACTTCACGAACTCATCTGTACTAGATTTTTAGGTCTATAATATTTTCTTTTCTGAACGACCGTTTGATCCAAAATAATAGCTGCAACCTGCGAAACTTGTTTGTGTGACACTTAGGCAAAAACTGTATTGGTTAGATTCACCTAGCCATGGCGACTCTTATCGCCGGCTTTTTTTTAAGAAAAGGCAATGCTCAATCAATAATTCCGACCACTCATGGCGGTTTAAATAACTTAACTGCTTATGACACCCATGGCGGCTTTAAATAATCTGATATAATTAGCCATATACCATTAGGCCCCTTCGTAAGCCGCCATCTTGAATATGAATTGAAGTATTTCTCTCCGGCTTAAATTTGAACCGGAAATTTTTATTTTGTCGTAGGCTTCCATCTCCATAATGCCGCCCAAGGCTCCCAAAGCACCCGTTACATGCAACTGGGTTAAATCCATCGTCACAGATAACACCTTAAATGATATTGTGAAGACTGGTTATCTGCCGAAGAAGGAAATCATGTCCTATCGTGCTCCTGATCTGACAGAAGAAAAGCCTCAACCCAAGGAAGGGGAAGTTATCGTGTTTACTGATCACATGAACCGGGGCTTTTCTCCACCCGGCTCAAAGTTTTTCAGAGACGTCTTGCACTTTTTTGACCTGCGACCTCAAGACATCGGGCCCAATTCCGTGTCAAATATTTGCAATTTTCAAGTGTTCGGTGAGGTGTACCTTGGAGAAGAACCCAGCTTGCTACTCTTTAGAGAGTTTTTTATTTGAATCGTCAGAATGAACGTGCCAATGGGCCCAGCTTGGAACTTGGTGGAATCTCAATCCAACGACGGAGAGACTGTCTCTTTCCATATGCCGAATCGCCGAGTCACCCTAAAGATTGGAACCGGACATGGTTCTATTGCCAAGATACTTCTCCGGCTAACGAGAACCCTCTGCCCGGCTTTCGCGCCCTGCGCCTCGAGTCCACTCACCCCTTGCCAGATAAACTATCTCTGGCTGAACGTCAACCACTTGCC
This sequence comes from Aegilops umbellulata, assembly GCA_032464435.1. NCBI lineage: Eukaryota > Viridiplantae > Streptophyta > Magnoliopsida > Poales > Poaceae > Aegilops > Aegilops umbellulata. The sequence continues at coordinate 509,430,075 of CP136056.1, read as the reverse complement.
CCCACCATGAGTAAGGTCAAGACTCTTCTGGGGAATGGCTTAAACGACATTGATCTGGTCCAGGTTTGGCTTGCGTGGCGGGTTATTCCGTTGAGCCGCCGCCCCGGCTTGATGTGCGATTACACAGGCCAAAAGAATGATCCTTTGCGGCACAGCCCTGATGACTTACCTGAGGATGTCGTTGATGATACGACCAAGTCACTTCTGAATGAGAGCCTGGCAGATTGTGGGAAAGTAGGTTTAAGTCCTTTCTGCAAAGCTAACCCGGCTCCAGCGGTAAGCCCTTGACTTGAGCATTTTTACCTTCAACTTTGACAATTTCGTCTTTACTCAAAAACATTTGTTGTAATTCACAGGCGGATGACAAATTTTGGAAGGTCAAGTATGACCATGAAGCTGCAAAGAAAGCCAGAAAAACCAAGAAAGCCGCCAGGAAAGCCATTGCCCGGAAGAAGGTGAATAAGCCTAGCGCCTCAGATATGCTTCATTTGGAAGATACCTCTGAATCAGAGGTAGCTCTTGACTCTTTAGGTTCCTTTTTTAACCACCTTATTGACACTGATTATCATCAGGAGGACACAGGAGCAAGTCATGCAGTGGATGAAGAGGTAACTATTATTTCCTCCGACTCCGAGCCTTTGCCAAGACGGAAAATCCGAAGAATAACCCAGAAAGTAAGATTTTCACATCCTTTAGCTTATCAAGATCCTCAATTTCTTTTGAAGCAACAGATGCATGAGAAACGGAGGCAAACCCGGACTAGCAAGGATGCCGAACTTTCCTCCGGCTTACCAAATGTACCGAAGAAGCGTCGGAACAAGGTTGCTTCCGATTTACACCCTATTTATCCTTTGGTGGGTCTCATTCGTGAACCACTCAATTCTTCTAACTCAAACTACCAGGAAACTTCACCTTCCTCCAGCGAGTCAATGCAGTCCAACTTGCCGCCTTTTAAAACCGCTCCAGGGTAATGATAATCTGCTTATCTTGTGTTTATCTTAACTCTTGTTTTTGCACTAACCTTTTGATTTTCACACAGCGTACAAGTAAAGCCCAACAAAAGGGCGAAGAAGAATAAGCCGGCCGAAGAGCCGATCTTAAATGAGCCGGAGCTCAGAACATCTGCTCCTGATACCTCTGCTCATGAGCCGCCGCCTGAACCAGCCCACGACATTCCAACGCCTACTGCTGACCCGCCTGTCAAGCAAGCCATTGATGGTTCTGAGAATCCAGAGATCCCTAGCCCGGCCAAGACAGATGACCCGGATGTCGAAATCATCAAGACTGACTTTGTTGAGCCGGGGAGACCCACCGTGCTGGCCAAGTGCTCCGCCAAAGAAGAACTTCTGGAACGCCGCAGGGCTAAGCTGGATGTCACTGATTATACTCATCTGAGTATTGGATAAATCGTCTCTGGTTATACAAGTCAAGTGCGCAACAGCCGTGACATGGAAATTGACATGGTGAAACAGATACACCAAAAATCTGAGGTATAACTCATGTTGTTGTATTTTATTTATCCTTACTATACCAGCCCCCAAGTCTATTGCTTATGATGAAATATGTTGTAGACTTAAGACCAGCTTAGTAATATATGTAAGAAATCTGGCTTATCCTGTAGCCCCCAAGGGCCAGCTTAACCAGCATGTTTGAACCGGTCCTTATTATGTTTTAATCAAGAAGTACTTAGAACAGCAATATGCATTAGCCCCCAAGTGCCAAGTATCTTTGCTTGCAAAGTGCTTGGGACTTACTGTTGCATTATGATAATCCTGACTGTAACCCGGCAGCACAGGCCACCATTAGTCAATTTGAATCCGAGATTTCTGACTTGAAGAATCGCCTGGAAGCACAGGAGATTGAAACCCAAAAATCCAATTCCAAGTTTGAATTCAGTGTATCTGAACAAGAGAAACTGAAAAAAGGCTTTGAAGCAGAGAAGAAGGCCTGGGCTAATGAAAACATTGCCTTGATCAACCGGGCTGAGAAAACTGAGGCGGCTCTTGCAGAAACAACCGCCGAGTTATCCGGCTTAAAACGCCATGTATCTCAGATGGTCTCAGCAATCTTTGGTAGGTTACTCTGCAAGTGTTAGATATTTGAATCTTTTCTAACAAGTATATCAATTGTCATCGACTCACCTGACTTTGGAATGCAGGCCCCAGGAGTTCCAATCTTGATCAAAGCATGTTGGTAAAATTGAAGGCGGTTTACACATTGGTAGAACAACTCTACACCGGGTCACAGCGTGCCTTAGCTATAGCGGCTTTGTCAAATGAAGTCCCCACCCTCTTGGAAGATGTACTGAAACGGATTGTCGTGTTACCTCAGCGGTTCAAAGAGCTACGGCGATCTTCTGCGAGAGCCGGAGTCGTAACTGCATTGAGCCGGGCGAAAGCGTGGCTACCAGAGCTAGACCCGGCCGACATCGCCATCGGGTATCCCAGCCTAAAAGAGGATGGCACCCCTTTTGGACAGGAGGACTTCACCGCTTGTGTCAAGGAAATACGCCCTGTGGCCACCCTGATTGCTAATGACACAGATCTTACCAAGTATCATCCGAGTTATCATGCTGAAAACCAGAGGATTCCAACGCCACATTATGAAGTGATCAGCCTTATCCCTCCAATTCGTAAGCATACCTTCGCCCCTGAAGTTGACTCGGCTGGATTAATTGACGATGAGGCTGAATTTGAAGCTTTGAGTGGCACTGACTGGTCATCATCAATCTTCCAGGACAGGTAACAAGATGGAGGAGCGGAAAGGGATGATCCGGAAGCTTCAGGCCAACAACGCAATTGATCCATCGGGCGGCTCATATTTACGCTTTGCTGAAAAAACAATGTTTCATCATTTGGACTCGAAGAGTCATGTAATAGGGTAGAAAAAACACTTGGTTTTGTCGTGCCATCGCGCACGTGTCTGGCGCTCAATACTGTTTAAGCCGCCATCTTATATTCCTCCATCTTGTGCCGATCATCTATTTTCCTTATGTTTAAAAGGGCTTTTTAGCTACCCTGCATAGAGAAACAAATCACAAGTCCCTTGGCGGTTTATCGCATGTCGGGTCTTATATCTTACGGATAACCCGGAATATGAACAAAAATCATAAATAAGCCGGCTAGCCACCACATCTTTGAAATATAACCGTAACATCATACCTGTGATCCTTTGATTTACGCTGCCGATTTATGTGACCCGAACAGTAAGGGTGACAACCCAATCTTTTAGAAGCCAAAAACTTCCAAATGTATGATGATCGTCATATGCTGGCGATTTATTGACCAAGGCCAAAACCGGGCTAAATAGAAGCCACTCATTAGATGCTTCCAAACATAATCACAAAGTCTCAAGACAAAGTCGGAAAATTGTGATTGCAAAGGACTTGATAAACAACAAACAAAATTCAGAGGCTTCTGATTCGAATACGACCAGAGAACCGTTCCAAAGGGGTTAAGCTAAGATTCGAATATGATCATATAGCCCCCAGTGGCTTTGGCGTTGCCGATATAGAGGGTATCGACAGCTATGTTCTCTTTGGTTCGAATACGACCTATGTTTGAACAGGAAGCCCCCAAATGACCTTGAGAGTTGTTTAATGATGCTGATTCGAATACGATCCACGTCAGACCCAAAAGGGGTTGAGCAATGATTCGGATACGATCAAAAAGCCCCCTAATAGGTTTGGAAGTGTGCCAATCAAAAGGGTATGGACAACTATGTTCTCTTTGGTTCGAATATGACCTATGTTTGAACAGGAAGCCCCCTGGTGATCATGATGTTTAATGGCTAGATTCAAATATGATCATAAGCCGGACCAAAGGGAGAACCAGATTCAAACATGATCAGCTCCCTATTGGTCGTTTTAAAGATATAATAATGAAGACATATAAACTTTTGAGGATGAAAAGGACAGAGGTCCTGCTTTATTATTTTTCATAATATATACATCGTCAAAATATGTACATCATGAGAGCCAGTAGCTCAAGTGTAGTAAGGCTGAAGATGAGCGATATTCCACAGCCGGCAGGTCTCCTCCTCCGACTTACGTGAGTCTTTGTGCTCTCGAACATCGATATGACCCGTTATTCAGGTTCTTGCTGACCACAAAGGGTCCTTCCCAAGGTGGGGATAGCTTGTGCATATCGGACTGATCCTGGATGAGCTGGAGCACTAAGTCACCTTCTTGAAAGGTTCTAGACTTAACCCGGCGGCTGTGATAACAGTGCAGGTCCTGCTAGAAAATCGCCGAGCGGGCTATTGCTAAGTCACGTGAGGGAGTCCTGGATTAGGGGGTGTTCGGATAGCCGGACTATACCTTCAGCCGGACTCCTGGACTATGAAGATACAAGATTGAAGACTTCGTCCCGTGTCCGTATGGGACTTTCCTTAGCGTGGAAGGCAAGCTTGGCGATGCGGATATTCAAGATCTCCTACCATTGTAACCGACTTTGTGTAAACCTAACCCTATCCAGTGTCTATATAAACCGGAGGGTTCTAGTCCGTAGGACAACTTCATCATACAACAATCATACCATAGGCTAGCTTCTAGGGTTTAGCCTCCTTGATCTCGTGGTAGGGTTTTACCTCCATCGAGAGGGCCCGAACCTGGGTAAACTTCGTTTCCCTTGTCTCCTGTTACCATCCGGCCTAGACGCACAGTTCGGGACCCCCTACCCGAGATCCGCCGGTTTTGACACCGACATTGGTGCTTTCATTGAGAGTTCCTCTGTGTCGTCACTTTTGGGCTCGATGGCTCCTTTGATCATCAACGACGAGGTGGTCCAGGGTGAGACTTTTCTCCCCGGACAGATCTTTGTCTTCGGCGGCTTCGCATTGCGGGCCAATTTGCTTGGCCACCTGGAGCAGATCAAAAGCTACGCCCCTGGCCATCAGGTCAGGTTTGGAAGCTTAAACTACATGGCAAATATCCGCGGGGATTTGATCTTCGACGGGTTCGAGCCACAGCCAAGCACGCCACACTGTCTCGATGGGCATGATCTAGCTCTGTCGCCGAACAGTGCCCTGGAGGCCGCACACGCACCAGTTCCGACCCTTAATTCGGAGCCCATTGCGCCAAGCGAGGATAAGCGGTTGGACGTCACCTCAGGGGCTGCGATCTCAAAGGCGATCGAGTCGAACGCCAGCCCCGCACTCTGCATGACCCGTGACTCCGAGGATCCGGATTCCTCTCCGGACTCCGAACCCCCCGCGCCCCTGCCGATCGAATCTGATTGGGCGCCGATCATGGAGTTCACCGCTGCGGACATCTTTCAGCACTCGCCCTTCGGCGACATCCTGAACTCGCTGAAGTCTCTCTCTTTATCGGGAGAGCCCAGGCCGGACTATGGTCAGCAAGGATGGGATACGGACGTTGAAGAAATTCAAAGCCCACCCACCACCCACTTCGTAGCCACTGTCGACGAATTAACCGACATGCTCGACTTCCACTCCGAAGACATCGACGGTATGGACGACGATGCGGGAGATGAACAGGAACCAGCACCTGTAGGGCGCTGGAAGGCCACCTCATTGTATGACATATATATGGTGGATGCTCCAAAAGATGGAGATGGTGATGGAAAAGCGGGAGATGATACTTCTAAGAAACATCCCAAACGCCGACGTCAGCGGCGCCGCTCTAAATCCCGCCAAAGCAAAAACGGTGATTCCGGCACCGGAGATAATACTACTCCAGATAGCGCCGAAGAACACCCCCTCCAACAAGATTCGGCACAGGAAGATGGAGAAGCCAGCCCTCATGAGAGGGCGGCAGACCGAGAGGTTGAGGACGATAACTATATGCCTCCCACCGAAGATGAGGCAAGCCTCGACGACGACGAATTCGTCATACCATCGGACCCCGCCGAACAAGAGCATTTCAAAATTCAGGCTTTTAGCCACGGCAAGCAGCCTCAAGAAAAAGCAACAACAACTTAGAGCTGATCAAGATTTGCTAGCTGACAGATGGACTGAAGTCCTTGCGGCCAAAGAGTATGAACTCGAACGCCCCTCTAAGCGTTACCCAAAGCGCAGGCTGCTACCCCGATTAGAGGAGGAAGCACCTACATCACCAGCGCATGACATGGCCGACCGGCCACCTCGTGGCCACGACAGAGAGGCCTCTAAGCCCCCCACTCAAGCCATGCCCCGACGCCGCTCAAAACATGCTAAGGCATGGGAAAACGCGCCAGACCTGCGAGATATACTAGAGGACAAAGCAAGGCAAACAAGATCGATCTACGGATCGCGCGGGCGCCCCATGGCATGTGACGGTGATCGTCACTCCGGATACGATAAATCCGGCCGAGCCAAACACAATGGACAAAGCTCTTCCAAGCTGCGCCGTGATATAGCCCAGTATAGAGGCGCCGCACACCCACTATGCTTCACAGATGAAGTAATGGATCATAAAATCCATGAGGGCTTCAAACCCGTAAACACCGAATCATACGATGGCACAACGGATCCTGCGGTATGGATCGAGGATTATCTCCTTCATATCCACATGGCCCGCGGTGATGATCTACATGCCATCAAATACCTCCCACTCAAACTTAAGGGACCGGCCCGGCATTGGCTCAACAGCTTGCCAGCAGACTCAATCGGTTCTTGGGAGGACCTGGAAGCCGCATCCCTCGACAACTTCCAGGGCACTTATGTACGCCCACCGGATGCCGATGACCTAAGCCACATAATTCAGCAGCCAGAGGAATCGGCCAGGCAATTCTGGACACGATTCCTAACAAAGAAAAACCATATAGTCGACTGTCCGGACGCCGAGGCCCTAGCAGCCTTCAAGCATAATATCCGTGACGAGTGGCTTGCCCGGCACCTGGGACAGGAAAAGCCGAAATCTATGGCAGCCCTCACGACACTCATGACCCTCTTTTGCGCAGGAGAAGATAGCTGGCTTGCTCGCAGCAACAACTTAACCAAGAACCTTGGCAATTCGGATACCAAGGATAAAGGTGGCAGGTCGTGCCGGAACAAGCAAAAGCGACGCGTTAACAGCAACAGCAACGAGGACACGGCAGTAAATGCCGGATTCAGAGGCTATAAATCCGGACAGCGGAAAAAGCCATTCAAAAAGAATACTCAGGGCCCGTCCAGTTTGGACCGAATACTCGACCGCTTGTGCCAGATACATGGCACCCCCGAAAGGCCAGCAAATCACACCAACAGGGATTGTTGGGTGTTCAAGCAGGCAGGCAAGTTAAGAGCCGAAAACAGAGACAAGGGGCTGCATAGCGATGACGAGGAGGAGCCCAGGCCGCCAAACAGCAGTGGACAGAAGGGTTTTCCCCCACAAGTGCGGACGGTGAACATGATATACGCAACCCACATTCCCAAGAGGGAGCGGAAGCATGCGCTACGAGACGTATATGCGCTGGAGCCAGTAGCTCCAAAGTTCAACCCATGGTCCTCCTGCCCGATCACCTTTGATCGAAGGGACCATCCCACTAGCATCCGTCATGGCGGGTTTGCTGCATTGGTTCTTGACCCAATTATTGACGGATTTCATCTCACAAGAGTCCTCATGGACGGCGGCAGCAGCCTAAACCTGCTTTACCAGGATACAGTGCGAAAAATGGGCATCGACCCCTCGAGGATCAAGCCCACAAAAACGACCTTTAAAGGCGTTATACCAGGTGTAGAGACCAGTTGCATAGGCTCAGTAACACTCGAAGTGGTCTTCGGATCTCCGGACAATTTCCAAAGCGAAGAGTTAATCTTCGATATAGTCCCGTTTCGCAATGGCTATCACGCCCTGCTCAGGCGAACCGCATTTGCAAAGTTCAATGCGGTGCCGCACTACGCATATCTCAAGCTCAAGATGCCAGGCCCTCGAGGAGTAATTACAATCAATGGAAACACCGAGCGCTCCCTCCGAACGGAGGAACACACGGCGGCCCTCGCAGCAGAAGTACAAAGCAGCCTTCTTAGGCAATTCTCCAGTCCGGCCGTTAAAAAGCCAGACACTGCCAAGCGCGCCCGGAGTAACCTACAACAAGGACGCCTGGCACGTTCTGAGCAGGCGTAGCAGTGCGGCCCCAACCCCAGCCCTCGCGACATAGCGAAACCAGTGCTTCGCGTACATAACTACGCTCTTGAAATACCATGGGCGCAGGGGAAGGGGCACAATAATGGCAAACCCAAAATACGGCCTAAAACGTACTAGGGGCTGCCGAATTTTTTTCTCTTACTTTTAGGACTCCATACTTCGGACGACCTGCTCGGCAATTCGACTGCCGCACAAACGATACAAGACCCAGGGAAGCAGACAAGCCATGCCGCACTATGGAACCCCCAGGTGGTCTCTGTTACGAGCAGTATACCTGTTTTGAATATAATTCCGCGGCCTGCCCCTGGCCAGGACATGTTAAATAGTCCAATACCTTTCGCTTACCGCACTATTTGTATCGTTCTGCTTTGATAGCAGCCTCTTTATAAACAATGCATAGCTTTTTGTCTATTTTTTGCATTACCCTCTTTTTATATATATGTTCATTAATGACATGTGACACCCGTACACTATGGTACGGCAAATACACCAGGAGCTTCAGTACCCCCTTAATATGGTGTAAGAAGTCCGAACACTTCATAAGTGCGGCACCCCGAACTTATAGCACTATATGCATCGGCTCCGAATCATGATTTGGGTCAATAGTTGGGTTTGCCCGGCTCCTATGTTTTGGTGCCTTACGTTCCGCTATATCGGCTAAGGTAGCACTAGGAGAACCACTGCAATTGTGCCCCAGTTGATCTGGGCTGAGCACCTCAGTGGAGAAAGCTAAAACTGACTGTCATGATGAGGCGAGAGACCGGTCGCTGTTCGAGAGGTTTTTCGAGTCCCTAAAGACTTATGCCGCTTCGAGCGAGGAGCCGGCTTTGTCCGGCCAAGGCATGGATAGCGCCCCGAACTCGGTCTTCCGAACTAGGGGCTTCGTCGAAATTTAAAATTATAAAGTTCTATGGCTAAGTGAGAGTGTTCAAGCATTATAGTCTGATTGCCTGGCTCCTTGTGCTGAGCGCCTCCCTCGAAGGACCCCAAACATGGGAAAAAGAGCGCTCAGGTTTATCCCGAACACCCCAGCACTAGTGGCATGGGGGCGGAAGCCGATGACTGGCCATCTCTCAATTTTTTGATAAACGGCTGCACAGAAAATAATATTTTAAATTCAACAAGCATTGCTTAAGCGCATATGAACAAGTTTTCACCGCACAGGATAAACACGAGCGAGTTCATTCAAATATCACATCTTTGGTACATTCATCCGCCACAAGGCGGGCACCAGCAAGAACATCCTTGTAATAGTTCTCGGGCTTGCGATGCTCCTTCCCCGGCGGCGCCCCGTCCCTCACAAGCTTCTCACCGTCCAACTTACCCCAGTGCACCTTCGCACGGGCAAGGGCCCTACGGGCACCCTCGATGCAGACAGAGCGCTTGATGACCTCGAGCCTTGGACAGGCCTCCACCAGCTGCCGCACCAGTCCGAAGTAGCTCCCAGGCAGGGCCTCTCCAGGCCATAGCCGAACTATGAAACCCTTCATGGCCTGTTCGGCCGCCTTGTGGAGCTCGACCAGCTGCTTCAGTTGGTCGCTCAAGGGCACACGGTGTCCGGCCTCAGCGTACTGAGACCAGAACACCTTCTCCGTCGAGCTGCCCTCTTCGGATCAGTAGAATGTAGCGGCATCGGATACGCTGCGGGGAAGATCTGCGAATGCCCCTAGAGAGCTCCGGATTCGGGTAAGTAACAAGTAGTTTACTTTTATATTTCTGCTTTTCATAAAGAATGCCTTACCCACCGCTATCTTTTTCACCTCCTCCAACTCTTGGAGGGCCTTCTGGGCTTCGGCCTTGGCAGACTCGGCAGTCTTGACGGCCGCGGCAAGCTCGGACGCTCGCGTTTTAGAGTCAAGCTCCAAACTCTCATGTTTTTTCATGAGAGCATGAAGCTCTTGCAGCGCCTCGCCGACCTGCGCCTCAAATTTCTCTCGCTCGGTGCGCTCCGTGGCCGCTCTCTTATCGGCCTCGGACAGCGCCTGCTTGAGGGTCGCCACCTCAGTCGTGGCCCCTACAATAAGCATTACAATCATGTCATTTTTTTGCAATTGCGTCTTTTTAAAAATACTTTTTTCTATAAGGTATCTCTTACCTTCTTTCTCCTCAAGCTGCCGCTTGGCAAGGCCGAGCTCTTACTCGGTCTGCTCGAGGCCTTGTTTCAGGGCACCCACCTCCGCAGTCAGTGCGGCGGTGGCTAGCAGCGAAGCCTGCATACGCATATTGACCTTTTTTATTAGACTCCTGCGAATTTTGATAGATCCTCTATTCAGCTTTTCTTTTCCGAACGCCAAACAGAGCATCAGGGGCTACTGTCAATGTGGTAATATTTTTACATATTTTAACTCACCTCGAAGCCTGTTAGAAGGCTAGCGCAAGCTTCACTCAGTCCGCTCTTGGCGGACTGAACCTTCTGGATCACCGTACTCATAATAGTACGGTGCTCCTCGTCGATGGAGGCACCGTCAAGCACCTCCAGCAGATTGTCCGGCACCTCCGGTTGGACGGAGGCCGCCGGCTCAGAAGGCTTGCTCCTCTTGGAAGGAGTTCGCCTGCCGTGGTCCGGAACCGTTGAAGATTCTGGCGCGGTGTCCGGCTCAAAGCCGGACTTGGAGCCCTGGGGGGGTCTTGTCCCCTTTACTCCTGGGGTCTGGGAGGTCGCCTTGCGGCTCCTCCAGGACCACCTCCTCCTGCCCCGGAGCTTGTCGCGACGCCACTTCGGCGTCGTCTGCAGTGCGGGGGGAGACAGCGGGCGGAACTGAGTTCACGTCCGATGAATCCAGGGAGCCGCTCGACGACTCGTCGAGTCCGGCCCGGGGCGGGCTGCATAATTATGTTCGACATTAGGGAAAGCTGTGTAACAAAGGAACGTCATGAGTTACTCTGATATCCAAATACTTACGATTTCGCCAGACGCTTGGCCCTGTCTTGGCACTCCTCTTCGTCCTCTTCGGCGTCGGGCGAGTAGTTCAGCGGAGGGGTCTTCCTCTTCTTGGACCCTTCGGCCTCCCCCGTTGGGGCGGCCTTCCTTTTCTTTCCTCCCCCGCTGGAGGGGAAGAGGCTTCTTCTTCCTCCTCGTTCTCACGGGAGAAGAGCGTCTCGGACTCGTCGGATGACGAGTCCGACACTACCATGTTACGGGCACTCTTTCGAGTCCCCATGGCCTTCTTCTTCTTGGCCTTCTTCTCCGGCACCACATAAGGTGCCGGAACTAGCAGCTTCGCTAAGCGAGCAGGGGCTGGGTCTTCGGGCAAGGGAGCCGGACAGTTAATCGGTCAGGATATCGCCTGCCAAGCCTGTCGAAGGTAAAGGAGTTTAGATCCCGCATAGAGTCAAACTATGAAAAAACTTAAACATCCTGTAAAAGGTGAAAATAGCTTACCTCGCTAGCGTGACGCTGCGAGCTGTATCCGCGATCCTCGGAAGCGGATGCGGGAGCCTCGGCGCCTTTGGTTAGCACCTTCCAGATGTCTTCATACGTCGTGTCGAAGAGCCCGTTAAGGGTTTGGTGTTGCGCCGGGTCGAACTACCACAGAGTAAAGTCCCGTTGTTGACACGGGAGGATCCGGCGGACGAGCATAACCTGGACTACATTGACAAGCTTGATCGGCTTGTTCACCAGGGACTGGATGCATGTTTGCAGTCCGGTCACCTCTTTTTCGTCACCCCATGACAGGCCCGTCCCTTTCCAGGACATAAGCAGCGTGGGGGGTCCGGATCGGAACTCAGGGGTTGCGGTCCATTTCGGATCGCGTGGCTCAGTGATGTAAAACCACCCGGATTGCCACCCCTTTAGGTCTCCACGAAGGAGCCCTCGAGCCACAGGACGTTGGCCATCTTGCCCGCCATGGCACCTCCGCGCTCCGCTTGGCTGCCGCGCAATACCTTGGGCTTGACGTTGAAGGTCTTGAGCCAGAGGCCGAAATGGGGACGGGCACGGAGGAAAGCCTCGCACATGACGATAAACGCCGAGATGTTGAGGACGAAGTTCGGGGCTAGATCGTGGAAATCCAGGCCGTAGTAGAACATGAGCCCTCGGACAAAGGGGTGGAGTGGAAAACCCAGTCCGCGGAGGAAGTGGGGAAGGAAAACTACCCTCTCATGGGGCCTTGGGGTGGGGAGAAGCTGCCCCCTAAGGAAGCCGGTGCGCGATGTCTTTGGACAAGTATCCGGCCTTCCTTAGCTTTTTGACATGGCCCTCCGTGACGGAGGAGACCATCCACTTGCCTCCCACTCCGGACATTGCTGGAGAAGGTTGAGGTTGGAAGTGCGGGCTTGGGCGCTGGAGCTCAGGTGTGCAGAGGATGGATAGGCGAAGGAGGAAGAAGGCGTAGGTAAAAAGGCGGATCCTTATCCCCTTATATGGGCGGATGCGGCTATGTGTCCCCACCAGCCTAGTAAAACTCACTTGCCTCCCAAGCGCTGTGATAAATGGCGTGGTTGGGTTACCCATGACCGTATTGATGAGAATCCGGTAAATGGGGGACACGATCTCTGCTTTGACAAGATGTGCCAAGGAAACCGCCTCGCAAAACACGCTGAGGTGGAAGAGTAAAAACGATTCGAATAAGGGCTTGGCCGTAGTGTGATGTCACGCTACGGAATACGTCAGCAGATTAGATTTGTGTTAATATTATTCTCTCTATGGCAATATGTGGAAACTTATTTTGCAGAGTCGGACACTATCCTTGGTGTTTAAAATCTTCTTGAATAACTTGGAGGAGGAACCCGCCTTGCAATGCCGAAGACAATCTGCGCGCCGGACTCGTCGTCATTGAAGCCTGGTTCAGGGGCTACTGAGGGAGTCCTGGATTAGGGGGTGTTTGGATAGCCGGACTATACCTTCAGCCGGACTCCTGGACTATGAAGATACAAGATTGAAGACTTCTTCCCGTGTCCGGATGGGACTTTCCTTAGCGTGGAAGGCAAGCTTGGCGATGCGGATATTCAAGATCTCCTACCATTGTAACCGACTTTGTGTAACCCTAACCCTATCCGGTGTCTGTATAAACCGGAGGGTTCTAGTCCGTAGGACAACTTCATCATACAACAATCATACCGTAGGCTAGCTTCTAGGGTTTAGCCTCCTTGATCTCGTGGTAGATCTACTCTTGTACTACCCATATCATCAATATTAATCAAGCAGGAGTAGGGTTTTACCTCCATCGAGAGGGCCTGAACCTGGGTAAACTTCGTGTCCCTTGTCTCCTGTTACCATCCTGCCTAGACGCACAGTTCGGGACCCCCTACCCGAGATCCGCCGGTTTCGACACCGACACTTCTCATCCAACATATCAAGTGCATCCTAACGAGCTTGTTCATTATTAGCTTCGACATAAGCCGCCACTCGGGGTGAGTCATGACGGATGTCACTCGGTAGGACCGCCTCTACTCTGTAAACCATGAAGAAAGGCGGGTAACCCGTAGATCTGTTAGGCATAGTATTGATGCTCCAAATCACATAAGGCAACTCCTCCACCCAACAACCCAGCGTCCGTTGTAAAGGGACCATGAGCCAGGGTTTTATGCCTTTCAAGATCTCTTCATTAGCTCTTTTAGCTTGACCATTGGATTGAGGATGAGCTACTGATGAAACATCGAGCCGGATATGTTCACGTTGACAGAACTCTTCCACATCACCTTTGGACAGATTAGTACCATTTTCAGTTATGATGCTGTGTGGAAAACCAAAACGAAAGATCACCTTTTTCATGAATTGAACCGCCGTGACTGCATCACACTTACTAACTGGCTCTGCCTCAACCCAGTTTGTGAATTTGTCAACTGCCACCAGGACGTGTATCTTTTTATCCTTGGACCTTTTGAAAGGCCCAACCATGTCAAGCCCCCAGACTGCAAACGGCCAAGTGATTGGAATCATCCTTAATTCTTGAGACAGCACATGAGCTCGTTGTGAGAATTTTTGACAACCATCACATTTACTGACCAGATCCTCCGCATCCGCATGAGCCGTCAGCCAATAAAAACCATGACGGAAAGCTTTGGCCACTAGAGATTTTGAGCCGGCATGATGACCACAATCACCTTCATGGATCTCACGAAGTATTTCTTGACCTTCCTCCGGCGACACACAACATTGAACGCCCCAGTAACACTGCGATGATGCAACTCACCATGAACAATTGTCATGGACTTAGGCCGCCGGATGATTTGTCTAGCCAAGGTCTCGTCCTCAGGCAACTCGCCCCGGGTCATGTAAACCAAATATGACACTGTCCAATCTGGGATGACGTGAAGAGTCGCCACCAATTGCGCTTCTGGGTCTGGAACAGCTAAGTCTTCCTCTGTGGGCAACTTGACAGAAGGGTTATGTAAAACATCCAAGAAGGTGTTAGGTGGCACCGACTTACGCTGAGATCCCAGCCTGCTTAAAGCATCAGCCACCTCATTCTTCCTTCGATCAATGTGCTCCACTTGGTAACCCTTGAATATCCAGCAACAGCATCAACTTCACGGCGATAAGCCGCCATGAGAGGATCCTTAGAATCCCACTTGCCTGGCACCTGTTGAGCCACCAAATCTGAGTCGCCAAAGCACCGTACCCGGCTTTAGTTCATCTCCTTAGCCATCCGAAGACCATGGATCAAGGCCTCATATTCAGCTGCATTGTTAGTACCGGGAAACATCAACCGGAGCACATAACAAAATTTTTCACCTCGAGGGGAAGCTAAAACAACTCCAGCCCCCGAGCCCTCCAATTGCCTAGACCCATCAATGTGAATAGTCCAGTATGTGTGTCCGGCTTTTCTTCAGGCATCTGCAACTCTTTCCAATCGTTGATGAAGTCCACCAATGCCTGAGACTTAATAGCAGTACGTGGCATATACTTTAAGCCATGAGGCCCAAGATTAATGGCCCACTTGGCGACTCGTCCTGTGGCCTCTCTATTCTGAATGATATCTCCCAAAGGGGCTGAACTTACCACAGTAATGGGGTGACCCTGGAAGTATTGCTTAAGCTTCCGGCTCGCCATGAACACCCCATAAACCAGCTTCTGCCAATGTGGATATCTTTTCTTAGACTCAATAAGCACCTCACTGATGTAGTAAACCGGCCTTTGAATTGGGTGCTCCTTGCCAGCATCCTTGCGCTCCACCACAATTGCAACACTGATAGCACGTGAGTTAGCAGCCACATACAACAATAAGGGCTCCTTATCAATGGGAGCCGCAAGGACCGGCGGCTCAGACAACTGTCTTTTTAAATCTTCAAAGGCAGCATTAGCAGCATCACTCCAGACAAAGTTGTCTGTTTTCTTCATCATCTGATACAGCGGTATGGCCTTCTCACCTAACAGGCTTATGAACCGGCTAAAGCAGCGCTACGACCCGATGGCCGCTGAACATCATTGACGCACGCCGGCTTAGCCAGAGAGGTGATTGCCTTGATCTTCTGCGGGTTAGCCTCAATGCCTCTGTTAGAAACCAGAAAACCCAAAAGCTTGCTTGCTGGCACGCCAAACACACATTTGGCCGGGTTAAGCATTATTTTGTAGACCCGGAGATGATCAAAGGTTTCCTTCAGATCATCTATCAATGTATCCTTCTCTCTGGATTTCACCACAATATCATCCACATAAGCATGAACATTACGCCCAATCTGATCGTGGAGACAGTTCTGCATACATCGTTGATAAGTCGCCTGGGCACTCTTGAGCCCAAATGGCATAGATACAGAACAGAAGGCTCCAAACGGAGTGATGAAGGCCGTCTTCTCTTGGTCCTTAACTGCCATTTTGATCTGATGATAACCAAAGTAAGCATCCAAGAAGCTCAAACGCTCACAACCCGCCGTAGCATCAATAATTTGATCAATACGGGGAAGAGCAAAAGGATCAGCCGGACAAGCCTTATTTAAGTCCGTGTAATCCACACACATCTGCCAGGTGCCATTCTTTTTAAGTACAAGCACCGGGTTGGCCAGCCACTCCGGGTGAAAAACTTCAACAATAAACCCGTCTGCCAAGAGCCGGGCCACCTCCTCACCGATAGTTTTGCGTCTCTCCTCGTTAAACCGCCGAAGAAACTACCTGAACGGCTTAAACTTTGGATCAATATTAAGAGTGTGCTCAGCGAGTTCTCTCAGTACACCTAGCATGTCATAAGGTTTCCATGCAAAGATGTCCCGGTTCTCACGGATGAACTCAATGAGTGTGCGTTCCTATTTAGGATCCATATTGGCACTGATACTAAATTGCTTAGATGAGTCGCCTGGAACAAAATCAACAAGCTTGGTGTCATCAACCGACTTAAATTTCATCACCGGGTCATGCTCTGTGGTTGGTTTCTTCAGAGACGTCATGTCCGCTGGGTCAACGTTGTACTTATAAAACTTGAGCTCCTCTGCTACACAAACAGATTCGGCATAAGCAGCATCACCTTCCTCACATTCTAGGGTTATCTTCCAAATCTCGTGTACTGTAATAGTGCCCTTGTGACCCGACATCCTCAGCTGTAAGTAAACATAACACGGCCGTGCCATGAACTTGGCATAAGCCGGCCGGCCAAACAGAGCGTGATATGGGCTCTTGATCTTGACCACTTCAAAGGTTAATTTCTCAGCCCTAGAATCATGCTCATCTCTGAAGGCTACCTCTAGCTCAATCTTACCGAATAGATTTTTGTCAGTCCACCCCATACGACGAAAGGTCTCATAATAGAGGATGTTGATGTTGCTACCTCCATCCATGAGTACTTTATTGAATTTATATCCACCAACTTGAGGTGCTACCACCAAGGCTAACTAACCCGGATTGTCAACCCAGGGAGGGTGATCTCCCCAGCTCCACACAATAGGCTGCTCTGACCACCTTAAATAACGGGGGGGCATCGTCTCAACAGTGTTCACAACCCTTTTATGAAGCTTCTGGTCTCGTTTGCACAAGCTAGTGGTGAACACATGATATTGTCCACTATTCAGCTGCTTTGGATTGCTCTGATAACCCGATTGCTGCTGCTGCTGACCTCCCTGGCCAGATTGTTGATTATAACCACCTTGATTTCCTTGAAAGCCGGAACTTGAGCCGCCGCCCGAGCCATGAAAACCGCCTCCACATGAGCCGCCACCAGTCCCATGGTTGTCGTCGAACATGCATGTTAGAATTTCTGAAAGCCTTCATGATCGCGTAATCTTTCCATAGGTGAGTGGCTGGCCTTTCCCGAGTGTCGTGTCTTGGATAGGGTTCGTTGAGCAGTTGCTCAAGAGTAGGACCTGACCCGCCAGACCGAGGGGGCGGCCTCCCCTTGCGTCGTTGATTGTTACCCTGTGAATTGGTGTTAGCCACAAACTCCGGGTTACCATCAACCTTACGTTTATTGCCTCCCTGACTCACCGGGTTGTGTTGCTGACCCTTTCCATTGTCGTTCTTCTTTCCCTTCCCTGTCTTCTCTTCATCAGACGCGGGATCCTTGGTACTATCAGAATTGGCGTATTTGACTAGAGCCGCCATCAGTTGGCCCATGTCATTACAATCACGCTTGAGCCGCCCCAGCTTCTGTTTGAGAGGTTCAAATCGGCGATTTTTCTCCAACATTAAGACCGCAGAGCCGGCATCCATCTTACCGGATGAATGTATTATCTCCTTGACCCGGCGCACCCAATGGGTCGTGGACTCACCTTCTTCTTGATTGCAATTATTTAAATCTACAATTGACATGGGCTGCTTGCATGTGTCCTTGAAATTCTGAATAAACCGGGCTTTTAAATCTGCCCACTGATACGTCCATTTTGCATTATGCTTTTATATCGATATTTATTGCAGTATGGGCTGTTATTTCACGTTATGTCACAATACTTATGGCTATTCTCTCTTATTTTACAAGGTTTACATGAAGAGGGAGAATGCCGGCAGCTGGAATTCTGGGCTGGAAAAGGAGCAAATATTAGAGACCTATTCTATGCAACTCCAAAAGTCCTGAAACTCCACGGAATATCTTAAAAGAAATAAAGAAAAATCCTCCCCAAAGATGAAGGCCAGGGGGCCCACACCCTGCTCACGAGGGTGGGGGCACCCCCCCCTCCTAGGGCGCGCCCCCTACCTCGTGGGCCCCCTGGTGGGTCTCCGACGTCCATCTTCTCCTATATGAAGTCTTTCGTCAAGAAAAAATGAAGAAGCAACCTTTCGGGACGAAACTCCGCCGCCATGAGGAGGAACCAATATAGGGCTCCGGCAGAGCTGTTCTGCCAGGGACACTTCCCTCCGGGAGGGGGAAATCATCACCATCGTCATCACCAACGCTCCTCTCATCGGGAGAGGGCAATCTCCATCAACATATTCACCAGCACCATCTCATCTCCAAACCCTAGTTCATCTCTTGTATCCAATTCTTGTCTCCAAGTCCGGGATTGGTGCTAGTAGGTTGCTAGTAGTGTTGATTACTCCTCGTAGTTGATGCTAGTTGGTTTATTTGGTGGAAGATCATATGTTCAGATCCTATATGCATATTATTACCCCTATGATTATGAACATGAGTATGCTTTGTGAGTAGTTACATTTGTTCCTGAGGACAAGGGGGAAGTCTTGCTATTAGTAGTCATGTGAATTTGGTATTCGTTCGATATTTTGATAAGATGTATGTTGTCTAGCCTCTAGTGGTGTTATGTGAACGTCGACTACATAACACTTCACCATTATTTGGGCCTAGAGGAAGGCATTGGGAAGTAATAAGTAGATGATGGGTTGCTAAAGTGACAGAAGCTTAAACCCTAGTTTATGCGTTTCTTCGTAAGGGGATGATTTGGATCCACATGTTTCATGCTATGGTTAGGTTTACCTTAATACTTTTGTTATAGTTGCGGATGCTTGCAATAGAGGTTAATCATAAGTGGGATGCTTGTTCAAGTAGGAACAACACCCAAGCACCGGTCCACCCACATATCAAATTATCAAAGTACCAAACGCGAATCATACGAACGTGATGAAAACTAGCTTGATGATATTGCCATGTGTCCTCGGGAGCGCTTTTCCTTATATAAGAGTTTGTTCCGGCTTGTCCTTTGCTACAAAAAGGATTGGGCCACCTTGCTGCACTTTATTTACTTTTGTTACTTGTTGCTCGTTACAATTTATCTTGTCACAAAACTATCTGTTACCACTTATTTCAGTACTTGCAGAGAATACCTTGCTGAAAACTGCTTATCATTACCTTCTACTCCTCGTTGGGTTCGACACTCTTACTTATCGAAAGGACTACGATAGATCCCTTATACTTGTGGGTCGTCAAGACTCTTTTTTGGCGCCGTTGCCGGGGAGTGTAGCGCTTCTGGTAGGTGGAATTTGGTAAGGAAAAATTTATATAGTGTGCTGAAATTTACTGTCACTTGTTACTACGAAAAGTAATTCTCTGAGGGGCTTGTTCGGGGTATCTTCACCCCGTCCATTAGAGCAAAGAGTTGCTCCTCAACCTACTGAACCTATTTAAAATGAAACTCCTTTTGAATTTCCTTCGGGTATGATGGAAAAACTGCTAGCTAACCCTTTTACATGAGATGGAACAAAGCATCCTGATGAGCACTTAATATATGTGGATGAAGTTTGTGGATTATTTAAGCTTGCAGGTATACCCGATGATGTTGCTAAGAAGAAGCTCTTCCCTTTATCTTTGAAGGGAGACGCATTGACATGGTATAGGCTATGTGATGATATGAGATCACGGAATTATAAAAGATTGAAATTGGAATTTCATCGAAAGTATTACCCTATGCATCTTGTTCATCGTGATCGCAATTATACATATATAATTTCCCGCCTCGCGAAGGAGAAAGCATCGCTCAAGCTTGGGGGAGGCTTAAACCAATGTTATATTCATGCCCCAATCATGAGCTCTCGAGAGAAATAATTATACAAAGTTTTTATGCTCGGCTTTCTCATAATAATCAAACCATGCTCGATACTTCTTGTGCTGGCTCTTTTATGATGAAGACTATTGAATTTAGATGAGATTTATTGAATAGAATTAAACGCAACTCTGAAGACTGGGACCTCGACGAAGGTAAGGAGTCAGGTATGACACCTAAGTTTGATTGTGTTAAATCTTTTATGGATACCGATATTTTCCGTAAGTTTAGCACTAAATATGGACTTGACTCTGAGATAGTAGCTTCCTTCTGTGAATCTTTTGCTACTTATGTTGATCTCCCCAAGGAGAAGTGGTTTAAATATCATCCTCCCATAGAAGTAAAAGTAGCTGCACCTATTAAAGTTGAAGAAAAGACGGTCACTTATAATGATCCTATTGTTCCTACTACTTATGTTGAAAAACCACCTTTCCCTGCTAGAACAAAGGATCATGCTAAAGCTTCAACTGTTGTTCGTAAAAGCAATATTAGAACTTATGTACCCCTTGAGCAAGTAAAAGTAGAACCTAATATTGTTGTTGTTAAAGATCTTTTGTCTGATAATATTGATGGGCATGTTATTCAGTTCAATAGTGAAACTGCTAGAATTGCTAAGCCTTGTGATAAAGATAAGCATAGACCTGTGGTAGGCGTGCCTGTTATTTCTGTTAAAATAGGAGATCATTTTTATCATGGCTTATGTGATATGGGTGCTAGTGCTAGTGTTATCCCTTATGACTTGTATGAAGAAATTAAGAATGAAATTGCACCTGCCGAGATAGAAGATATTGATGTTACAATTAAGCTTGCCAATAGAGATACTATTTCACCAATTGGAATTGTTAGAGATGTTGAAGTCTTGTATGGGAAAACTAAATATCCTACTGATTTTCTTGTTCTCACTTCTCCACAAGATAGCTTTTGTCCCATTATATTTGGTAGACCCTTCTTGAACACTGTTAATGCTAAGATAGATTGCGAAAAGAATGTTGTTACTATTGGCTTGGATGATATGGTTCATGAGTTTAATTTCTCTAAATTTAGTAAACAACATCGTGAGGAAGAATTACGTAGTAAGGATGAAATTATTGGTCTTGCTTCTATTGACGTACCTCCTAGTGACTCTTTAGAACACTGTTTGCTAGACCATGAAAATGATATGTTCATGAATGAAAGAAGGGAAATAGATGAAGTATTCTTTAAACAGGAACCTATTCTGCAACACAATTTGCCTGTTGAAATTCTATGGGATCCTCCTCCACCCAAGGGTGATCCCGTGTTTGAGCTTAAACAGTTGCTTGATAATCTTAAATATGCTTATCTTGATGAAAAGAAGATATATCATGTTATTATTAGTGCTAACCTTTCAGAGCATGAAGAAGAAAGATTATTGAAAACTCTGAAGAAGCACCCTGCTATTGGATATACTCTTGATGATCTTAAGGGCATTAGTCCCACTCTATGTCAACATAAAATAAATTTGGAAGCGGACACCAAACCAGTTCGTGATCCTCAACGACGTTTGAACCCTAAAATGAAAGAAGTGGTAAGAAAAGAAATACTCAAGCTTCTGGAGGCGGGTATAATTTATCCCGTTGCTGATAGTCAGTGGGTGAGTCATGTCCATTGTGTCCCTAAGAAGGGAGGTATCACTGTTCTTCCTAATGATAAAGATGAATTGATCCCGCAAAGAATTATTATAGGTTATAGGATGGTGATTGATTTCCGCAAATTAAATAAGGCTACTAAGAAAGATCATTACCCCTTACCTTTTATTGATCAAATGCTAGAAAGATTATGCAAACATACACATTACTACTTTCTAGATGGTTATTATGGTTTCTCTCAAATACCTATGTCGGCTAGAGATCAAGCAAAGACTACTTTTACATGCCCTTTTGGTACTTTTGCTTATAGACGTATGCCTTTTGGTCTATGTAATGCATCTGCTACCTTTCAAAGATGCATGATGGCTATATTCTCTGACTTATGTGAAAAGATTTGTGAGGTTTTCATGGACGACTTTTCCGTCTATGGTTCCTCTTTTGATGATTGCTTGAGCAATCTTGATCGAGTTTTGCAGAGATGTGAAGAAACTAATCTTGTCTTGAATTGGGAAAAGTGCCACTTTATGGTAAATGAAGGTATTGTCTTGGGGCATAAAGTTTTTGAAAGAGGTATTGAAGTTGATAAAGCCAAGGTTGATGCTATTGAAAAGATGCCATGTCCCAAGGACATCAAAGGTATAAGAAGTTTCCTTGGTCACGTCGGATTTTATAGGAGGTTCATTAAAGACTTCTCAAAAATTTCTTGGCCTCTGACTAATTTATTGCAAGAAGATGTACCATTTGTCTTTGATGATGATTGTGTAGAAGCATTTGAAATACTTAAGAAAGCATTAGTCTCTGCACCTGTTGTTCAGCCACCTAATTGGAATTTACCCTTGAAATTATGTGTGATGCTAGTGATTATGCTGTAGGTGTTGTTCTAGGGCAAAGAGTTGATAAGAAATTAAATGTAATCCATTATGCTAGTAAGACTCTAGACAATGCTCAAAGAAATTATGCTACTACTGAAAAAGAACTTTTAGCAGTTGTATTTGCTTGTGATAAGTTCAGAACTTATATTGTTGATTCTAAAGTAACTATTCACACTGATCATGCTGCTATTAAATATCTTATGGAAAAGAAAGATGCTAAACCTAGACTTATTAGATGGGTTCTCTTGCTACAAGAATTTGATTTGCATATTGTTGATAGAAAAGGAGCTGAGAACCCCGTTGCAGACAACTTGTCTAGGTTAGAAAATGGTCTTGATGACCCACTACCTATTAATGATAACTTTCCTAAGCAATTAAATGTTATAAGTACTTCTCGTAGTACTCTTTGGTATGTTGATTATGCTAATTATATTGTTGCTAAGTTTATACCACCTAGCTTCACATACCAGCAAAAGAAAAAATTCTTCTATGATTTGAGACATTACTTTTGGGATGACCCACGTCTTTATAAAGAAGGAGTAGATGGTGTTATCAGACGTTGTGTACCTGAGCATGAACAGGAACAGATCCTACGCAAGTGTCACTCCGAAGCTTATGGAGGACACCACGCTGGAGACAGAACTGCACACAAGGTATTGCAATCCGGTTTTTATTGGCCTACTCTCTTCAAGGATGCCTGTAAGTTTGTCTTGTCGTGTGATGAATGTCAAAGAATTGGTAATATTAGTAGACGTCAAGAAATGCCTATGAATTATTCACTTGTTATTGAACCATTTGATGTTTGGGGCTTTGATTATATGGGACCTTTTCCTGCCTCTAATGGGTACACTCATATTTTAGTTGCTGTTGATTACGTTACTAAGTGGGTAGAAGCTCTTCCAACTAGTAGTGTTGATCATAACACCTCTAGTAAAATGCTTAAGGAAGTTATTTCTCCGAGGTTTGGAGTCCCTAGATATTTAATGATTCATGGTGGTTCACACTTTATTCACGGTGCTTTCCGTAAAATGCTTGCTAAATATGATGTTAATCATAGAATTGCATCTCCCTATCACCCTCGGTCTAGTGGTCAAGTAGAATTGAGCAACAGAGAGCTCAAATTGATTTTGCAAAAGAATGTTAATAGGTCTAGAAAGAATTGGTCTAAGAAACTTGATGACGCATTATGGGCTTATAGAACTGCTTATAAAAATCCAATGGGTATGTCTCCGTATAAAATGCTTTATGGAAAGGCATGTATCTTACCTCTCGAACTAGAACATAAGGCATATTGGGCTATTAAAGAACTCAACTATGATTTCAAACTTGTCGGTGAGACGAGGTTATTTGATATTAGCTCACTTGATGAATGGAGAACCCAAGCCTATGAAAATGCCAAGTTATTTAAAGAAAAAGTTAAAAGATGGCATGACAAAAGGATACAAAAGCGTGAGTTTAATGTAGGTGATTATGTATTGCTATACAACTCTCGTTTAAGATTTTTTGCAGGAAAACTTCTCTCTAAATGGGAAGGCCCCTACGTTATCGAGGAGGTCTATCGTTCCGGTGCCATAAAAATCAAAAACTTCGAAGGCACAAATCCGAAGGTGGTAAACAGTCAAAGAATCAAACATTATATCTCAGGTAATCCCATAAATGTTGAAACCAATATTATTGAAACCGTAACCCCGGAGGAATACATAAGGGACACTTTCCAGAACGTTCCAGACTCCGAAAAGGAATAGGTATGTGGTACGGTAAGTAACCCGACTCCAAAACAATTTTTAAGGCAATAATTCTCCGTTTGGAATATTTAGAAAAATAGAAAAATAAGTGGCAGTCCGGGAAGGACACGAGGGCCCCACGAGGGTGGTGGGCATGCCCCCTACCTCGTGAGCACCTCGTGTGCCTTCCGGACTCCGTTTTCTTGCACGATACGAATTTTGGTCAGTAAAAATTTACTATATATTCTCCCGAAGGTTTTGACTCCCGTATCACGCAAATCTCCTATGTTCTTGTTTCGAGCTGTTGCTACTGCAGATTAAGTACAAGATGTCTTCTTAAGAGTCAGTCAGGGAGAGCCGGGTATCTAATCCGGCACCGGAACCAAGGGCAAACAGCGACGCTGACCACTTTGGGCCGGCAACAGAGGAAGAGATGGAGGCTGACTTGATGAGGGTAGATGCCATGGAGGATCAAGAAGTCACCTCTCGCTTCCGAGCTAGATTCACGATGGGGGAACTACAGAGCTCAGCTATTCCAAACTCGGTTATCCCTTCCAATGTTAGGTTTCTTTCTTATGAAAATATGAAGAGGAGTGTCACTTGTTCTCCCGCAGCTATGCAACACCCTTGGGTGCAAGGAGCTTTAGCTTTCACAGGAAAGCTTCACAAGGAAATAATGGACCTCAAGAAGCAGGTGAATAAGCTCGAGGAGGAGAACCGCATCCTGAGGGGAATCATCGCCAAGAATATTACACCAACAACAAAGAAGGAGACATAATCACATGGGTATGGGCACTCCCCTTGGCAACTGCCAAGCTTGGGGGAGGTGCCCCAGTATCGTATCACCATCACATCTCCTATCTTACCGTTTTTCTTAGTTCGATCCTATTAGTAGTATCTTGATCTAGTAGAATAAAGTTGATGGCATGATCTAGTTTGAGTTTTGCTTTATGATCTCTCTATGTAATCTAGTCCGTGAGATATATATATATATTATAAAGACTAGTGTTGAGTCAAGGGCTTGATTATTTTGCCATGATCTTGGGTGAATAAAAGAAAAAGAATAAAAAGAAACAAAGGTTCATATTGATCTTATTTAAAGTAATGACTTCACATATAAAGAGTATGATGATTAAAAGTTGTTGGGAGTTGGCAGACATAGCTTTGGTCATCGTTGCAATTAATAGGAAGTAATAAGGAAAGAGAGGTTTCACATATAGATATATTATCATTGACATCTTTTATGATTGGGAGCACTCATTCAAATATGACATGCTAAAGAGTTGATGTTGGACAAGGAAGACAACATAATGAGTTATGTTTTCTTATGTCTGAGATAAAGTATGTTGTCATGGATCCTCTAACATGTTGAGCTTGCCTTTCCCCCTCATGCTAGCCAAATTCTTAGCACCAAGTAGAGATACTACTTGTGCTTCCGAAAACCCTTAAACCAGTTTTGCCATGAGAGTCCACCATATCTACCTATGGATTGAGTAAGATCCTTCAAGTAAGTTGTCATTGGTGCAAATCAATAAAAATTGCTCTAAATATGTATGATTGATTGGTGTGGGAGAAATAAGCTTTATACGATCTTGTGATGTGAAAGTAATAAAAGCGACGGACTGCATAATAAAGGTTCATATCACAAGGGGCAATATAAAGTGACGTTCTTTCGCATTGAGATTTTGTGCATCCAACCATAAAAGCGCATGGCAACCTCTGCTTCCCTCTGCGAAGGGCCTATCTTTTATTATTATCCTCTATCTTATGCAAGATTCATGGTGATCTTCACCTTTCCTTTTTCATTTTATCCTTTGGCAAGCCCAGCATGTTGGAAAGAACATGATATATATAGCTAATTGGATGTAGGGGAGCATGAATTATTATTGTTGACATTACCCTTGAGGTAAAAGGTTGTGGGGCAAAACTATAAGTCCCTATCTTTCTCTGTGTCCGATTAAAACTTCATAACCACAAGTATTGCGTGAGTGTTAGCAATTATGAAAGACTAAATGATAGTTGAGTATGCGGACTTGCTTTTTAGCTCTGACATAGACTCTTTCCGATGTTATGATAAATTGCAATTGTTTCAATGACTGAGGTTATAGTTTGTTGGTGCCCAATAAGGTTTCTGATTCATACTTTTGCATTGTGAATAGATCATCACTTGAACATAAGTAATCATATGACAAAATCTATATATGTTGCTGTTATGAGAATAATCATGATGCCTTCATGTCCGTATTTTATTTTTATTGACGCCTCTACCTCTAAACATGAGGACATATTTATTGTTATCGGCTTTTCGCTTGAGAACAAGTGAGGTCTAAGCTTGGTGGAGTTGATACGTCCATTTTGCATCATGCTTTTATATCGATATTTATTGCATTATGGGCTGTTATTTCACGTTATGTCACAATACTTATGGCTATTCTCTCTTATTTTACAAGGTTTACATGAAGAGGGAGAATGCCGGCAGCTGGAATTCTGGGTTGGAAAAGGAGCAAATATTAGAGACCTATTCTGTGAAACTCCAAAAGTCATGAAACTCCACGGAATATCTTAAAATAAATAAAGAAAAATCCTCGCTAAAGATGAAGGCCAGGGGCCCACACCCTGCTCACGAGGGTGGGGGGCGCGCCCCCCTCCTAGGGCGCGCCACCCTACCTAGTGGGCCCCCTGGTGGGTCTCCGACGTCCATCTTCTCCTATATGAAGTCTTTCGTCAAGAAAAAAAGAAGAAGCAAACTTTCGGGACGAAACTCCGCCGCCACGAGGCGGAACCAATCTAGGGCTCCGGCAGAGCTGTTCTGCCGGGGACACTTCCCTCCGGGAGGGGGAAATCATCACCATCGTCATCACCAACGCTCCTCTCATCGGGAGAGGGCAATCTCCATCAACATCTTCACCAACACCATCTCATCTCCAAACCCTAGTTCATCTCTTGTATCCAATTCTTGTCTCCAAGTCCGGGATTGGTGCTAGTAGGTTGCTAGTAGTGTTGATTACTCCTTGTAGTTGATGCTAGTTGGTTTATTTGGTGGAAGATCATATGTTCAGATCCTATATGCATATTATTACCCCTCTGTTTATGAACATGAGTATGCTTTGTGAGTAGTTATGTTTGCTCCTGAGGACAAGGGAGAAGTCTTGCTATTAGTAGTCATGTGAATTTGGTATTCGTTCGATATTTTGATAAGATGTATGTTGTCTAGCCTCTAGTGGTGTTATGTGAACGTCGACTACATAACACTTCACCATTATTTGAGCCTAGAGGAAGGCATTGGGAAGTAATAAGTAGATGATGGGTTGCTAGAGTGACATAAGCTTAAACCCTAGTTTATGCGTTGCTTCGTAAGGGGCTGATTTGGATCCACATGTTTCATGCTATGGTTAGGTTTACCTTAATACTTTTGTTGTAGTTGCGGATGCTTGCAATAGAGGTTAATCATAAGTGGGATGCTTGTTCAAGTAAGAACAGCACCCAAGCACCGGTCCACCCACATATCAAATTATCAAAGTACCGAACGCGAATCATACGAACGTGATGAAAACTAGCTTGATGATATTCCCATGTGTCCTCGGGAGCGCTTTTCCTTATATAAGAGTTTGTTCCGGCTTGTCCTTTGCTACAAAAAGGATTGGGCCACCTTGCTGCACTTTATTTACTTTTGTTACTTGTTGCTCGTTACAATTTATCTTGTCACAAAACTATCTGTTACCACTTATTTCAGTACTTGCAGAGAATACCTTGCTGAAAACCACTTATCATTTCCTTCTGCTCCTCGTTGGGTTCGACACTCTTACTTATCGAAAGGACTACGATAGATCCCCTATACTTGTGGGTCATCACCCACAAACCAATGGAGTTAGGCGGCAACCCCTTCAGCCTAGTGCGAGCCGTTCCATCCAACATCATGGTGAAGTACTTGGCCATCGCCTCATCACTGACCTCCAACATCTCCATGGCCATCTCATAGCTTTCGATCCACGCCCCGGGTTGTAAATCAGGTGTGTAATTCGACACTTTTCGGGGCCCCTTGAAATCCATGGGCAAACGCTCATTACGCAAAGCCGGCACCAAACAAGGAACACCTGCAGTTCTTGTAGCCACGCCTGCCTCAATAGAAGTTGTCAGATAATCCGAGAAGGTTTGATGAGCCGCCTGCTGAGCCTCCTGTTGAGCCTCTTGACGCATTCTGTCATGTACCAGGTTATGCCCACCTGGCTGGTTATGGCGCTGAGCGTTGCTTGAAACGACCGCCGAATCCATATGTCTGCTGTAACTCGGGCTCTGGCTCGGACGAGGAGTTGAATGGATCATGTCCCGACTATAAGAATAAGCCCCCTGCTGAGCCAAGGCCGTCTGAAGAAATTCCCTGACCCTTCGTTTTCGACTGCTGTTGGAGAATCGCCGTCCGCTGGGAGAGCCGCCAGGCGTGCCGACGCAGCAATCAAGTTCTCCAGCGGGTTAGAAAAATGACCCGGTGGTGTCGGTATGTAGCAAGGAGGAGCTTTGTGCATGTGAGGTGGCTCCATCACCCAGGGTTGAATTGGCGCTCCAGCTCCGGGTGTCACAATCCGGTTCACCTTCGGCGGGTTACTAGGGCCAGCCCCAGGTGTGTTGAAAAGATTACGAGGATCATAAACCGGGGGCAGATGCGATTGGACCTTCTGGTGCCTCCTCCTCATGATCTCATTAGAGGCATTCAGATTCATTGTAAGTTGAAAAGCTTCTGATTGAATCTGCTGAGCTCGTGCATCCAAAGCCGCCCGCTCCGCGGCCAATTTGGTGTCCTCAGCTGCTAGCGCTTCTTTGGCTCGGGCTATCTCCTCACGTACATGTGCTACCTCTGCATCATGCTCAGCTTGATCCGCCTAAATAACTGTAGCGGTTAATAGGGACGTCAATATTTCCATGAGATCTATCAGCACCTGAGCCGGCGGGCGCATAGGGTCTCCTGCCCCGGCCGCTCCTGACCCGGAGGTTATTGATGACGTAGCCGTAGAGTTTTGACCGGGTTGAGTACCAGCCATGAAGATCCCTACCCTGCTCGGTGGCTCAAAGGGGTCTGGAATACTGCTGCCATCGGAACAGCCCCCAAGCCCACCGTCTTGTAGATGATACAACGAATCCATTTCACCTGTGGACGACTCACCGTTAGAATAGACAGCCGTCTCACCGCCATCCACGGACCCTTCAGAAAGTTCCCCTCAGTGGATGCAACCCACAAAGGCCTGCTTCATGGCGGGCTGAGCCCGAGCGGGTCTCGCACGCTGAGTCGTCTTGATGATGTCGGTGTAGATGTTTGGCTCAGGGCCCGGCTCGCCAATTCGACCGATGAAGACGTGGATTCCGTCGAAGGGGACCCTGTACCCGTACTCAATTGAGCCGGCGTCGGGGCCCCAGCCGGCGTCGTCGATGTAGAGCTTGCCGCGATGACTCTTGGTCATCCGGCCCACAGCATATCCCTTGAGCCCTTCGAAGCTGCCCTTCAAGAACTCAAATCCACCGTGCGCTGGCCCCATGGTGGGCGCCAACTGTCGTGGAATTGTCGCGGCAGATGTCCTCGTGAAAAAACTTAGTCGTCGAGCCATCGCAACTAGGAAGCTTAAAGGGGTTAAAGTGGGACGAAGGACACGAGGGTTTATACTAGTTCGGCCCCTTGCGGTGAAGGTAAAAGCCTAATCCAGTTGATGTGGAATTGCTAGGGTTTCGATGACCAGGGAGCGAATCCACTATGCTTGGCTCTCGATTTGATGTTACTTGCCCTAAACCG
The DNA here is from genome assembly GCA_032464435.1 of Aegilops umbellulata. NCBI lineage: Eukaryota > Viridiplantae > Streptophyta > Magnoliopsida > Poales > Poaceae > Aegilops > Aegilops umbellulata. Next base: position 509,400,172 of record CP136056.1, on the reverse strand, counting down.
TCGCCGGGTCGTCCCTTTATATACAGAGGTCGATGCCCAGCGGCTCATAGAGTCCCGGCCGGCTCATAAACAGTGTCCGGCTCGGTGACGAGTTAATCTTGCCTTAAAATACAAGTTATGCCCTTATGGCGGTTTATCACTACAGGCCTTAAGCCGCCTTTGGGCCTTGGGCCCTTAACTGAACCACCATATTCAAGCTTGATATTGGGCTTCATATGATGAATCGCCATAGCGTAACCCCGCCCCTCCTAGGCGGGTTACACTAGTAGTTATATCCCCAACAAAGCTCAAAATGCCCGGACCAAATGGTATAATCACTCTCGTCAGTGATCCAGACATAGCATTGCGCGCTGAAAGCAAAACCGCATACCTGGCCCTGGAAGCGCTATCCGAAGCCCTCGCGGCCGAAGAATTAACTGTACTACACTCCACACTGGACAGGGACGATGTGATCCTCGACAAACGCCCCAAATCCACATCATTCAAACCAGCAGAAGAAATAGTCAAATTCTAGGTCCACCCAATGGACCCCAAGAAGACAGCATCTATCGGAGCTCAACTGACACCAACAGTTGATGCTGCACTACGAGAGTTCCTGCGTGAAAAATGGGACATATTTGCCTGGCACCCTTCAGATATGCCAGGGATCCCACGTAAGTTGGTCAAACATAGTCTCAACATATTAGAGGGATTTAAACCAGTCAAGCAAACACTGCGGCGCTTTTCCGAACCCAAGCAACAAGCCATGGGGGAGGAGCTGGCCAAGCTCATCGAGGCCGAATCCATTAGAGAAATCAAGCATCCGGACTGGCTAGCAAACCTGGTGATGGTACCAAAGAAAGATAAATCCTGGCGCCTGTGTGTCGATTTCAAGGATCTTAACAAGCCTTACCCTAAGGATCTTTTTCCCCTTCCCCGCATTGATCAAATCATTGACGCCACCGCAGGACACGACTCACTGTGTTTCCTCGATGCATATTCCGGATACCATCAAATCAAAATGAAGGAATCCGATCAAGCTGCAACAGCATTTATTACCCCATACGGGCCATTCTGCTTCAATACTATGCCCTTCGGGCTCAAGAACGTCGGCGTGACATACCAACGCATGATCCAAACATGCCTGAAAAAATAGATCGGCAAAACGGTAGAAGCTTACGTTGATGACATCGTCATTAAGACTAGGCACGTCGAAACACTAATAGACGACTTACATCTCACGTTTGACAACCTCCGGGCATATGACATTAAGCTCAACCCAGAGAAGTGTGTCTTCGGCGTCCCCGCTGGAAAACTGCTGGGTTCATAGTTTCCAACAGAGGAATCGAAGTAAATCCGGCTAAAATCCGAGCTCTGTCACAGTTAGCTACACCAACAGACCTCAAACAGGTCCAAAAAGTGGCAGGATGCGTGGCAGCACTAAGCTGCTTTATCTCCAGACTAGGAGAAAAGGCACTCCCGCTCTATCGCCTCTTACGGCGCACGGATAACTTCGAATGGACAGATGTGGCGACTGCCGAACTAGAGGAAATATAGACCCTCCTACCAAGCAATCCAATCCTGGCTGCACCAAACACAGGCGAACCCATGTTGCTATACATATCTGCAACACATCAAGTGGTGAGCACCGTACTCGTCGTCGAACGAGAACAGGACGGACACAAATTCCCGCTCCAAAAGCCGGTATACTACGTATCCACCATCCTCACACCATGCAAATCCCGGTACCCTTGCTATCAAAAGATAGCATATGAAGTCTTCATGGCATCTCAAAAATTGCGACACTACTTTTAGGAGTGCTCAATCACGGTGGCTTCCGAAGTGCCACTCAATAATATAATCAACAACCGGGATGCAACGGGCCAGATCGTCAAATGGGCCATTGAGCTCCTGCCATTTGACATCACGTACAAACCACGTCGAGCCATCAAATCCCAGGTACTGGCTGACTTCGTCGCCGAATGGACAGAGGCGGAACTCCCTAAGGAGTACGACGCATATTCCAACTGGGTGATACATTTTGACGGCTCCAAAATGTTGGCAGGGCTAGGGACGGGCGTCATATTAACGTCTCCCACAAGAGACATCGTCCAGTACGTACTCCAAATATTATACACAGACTCCAACAACGCAGCCGAATACGAGGCCTTGCTACATGGCCTTTGGATGGCTGTATCAATGGGCATACAATGCCTGGAGGTGCGCGGGGACTCAAACATCGCAATATCCCAAATTAATGCAGACTTTGATGCCAAAGATCCAAAGAAGGCAGCTTATCGTAATGCCGTCCTGAAGATGTCAGCCCGATTTGAGGGGCTCGAATTTCATCACGTCGCCCGCGAAAGTAATCAGGCGGCAGACGCCCTTGCTCGCATCGGCGCTAAGAGCAACCCCGTCCCACCTAACATCTTCCTTGAGAGGCTCTTTAAGCCATCTGTGGTGTGGCAAGGGGGAGACAGCAACGACAGTCCCGTTCCGAACACAAACACAGATAGCGAACACGCGGACATCATCGGAGGCTCAACCACCGGAATAACACCATCGGCACACCTCATCATGGCAGTAATTGCCCCATGGACCGAACCATTCTTGGCCTACCTTAATAGGAAGGAGCTCCCAGAAGATCAGAACGAGGCTCACCGCATCGTCCAGCGTTCGAAGGCCTATAAAGTTCACGAGGGAGAGCTCTACAAGAAAAGCACCACCGGAGTCCTTCAAAGGTGTATCCCCGAGGAGAAGGGGCGTCAACTCTTGGGAGAAATTCACACCGGTCTCGTGGGCACCACGCCGCAGCCCGGGCACTTGTCAGCAAGGCCTTCCGGACAGGATTTTATTGACCTACGGCCCGGGCAGACGCATAGGACCTTGTCCAGTACTGCGTTGGATGCCAACTCTTCGCCAACCAAAGCCATATGCCCCCAACCGCCCTACAAACCATCCCCATTACATGGCCCTTTGCGGTCAGGGGCTTGGACATGGTCGGATCCCTTAAAGGGGGAAGCCATAAGAAAAAATATCTGCTGGTCATGGTGGATAAATTCACCAAGTGGATAGAGGTTAGACAAGTTAAAATGGCCGAGTCCGGACCGGTGATCGCATTTATCTCCGGTGTAGTGCATCGTTATGGGGTACCGCACAGCATCATCACTCATAACGGTTCCAATTTCATAGCTGATGAGGTGAAAACCTGGTGTGCCAATCTGGGCATTAAGCTCGATTACGCCTCTATCTACCACCCGCAAACAAACGGTCAAGTCGAGCGAGCTAATGGTCTTATTATGAGCGGCATCAATCCCATGCTAGTGCGGTCTTTGAAAGAATCAAACAAACACTGGGTCGAGGAGCTTGACACCATACTCTGGGGGCTGCTGACCACGCCCAACCGTACTACCGAGGTTGTATTGCCCTGCGATATTATACATGACTCACCTCGAGTGCGTATGTACGAAGAGAAAGAGGTCGAGTTGGATCGGCAGGACAGCCTAGACGCCCTGGAGGAGGAGCGCGACGTCGCCAAAGCCCGTTCAGAATTTTATCAGTAGCAGGCTCGAAGATATCAAAGCAGAGAAGTACGGGCCAAGACTTACAATGTTGGCGAACTCGTTCTACGCTTGCCGGAGAAGAAAAAGGACAAACTCGAGCCCAAATGGGAGGGTCCCTTCATAATTGACGAATTTCTTACCGGAGGAGCGTACCGTCTTCGTGACGCATCACACAATCGCCTAGAGCCGAACCCCTGGAACTCGGCCAGACTCCGAAGGTTCTATGCCTAGCGCCGAACTCTTTGTTAGTCTCCTTCTCCCCTATAGTTCCCATTACTTTTTCTCCATTTTACACAATTCTTCTTTTCGCCTTAAAGCTCTCATTCGGCTCGACCGAATACTGCTGACGTACACATTTTTCACATATGTACGCCCATCATACCTGGGGGCTTCTTTAACAGAAGCTTGTTAATACTATTTTCGAGCATCAAGCTCATCACACACACGTGTTTTTCCCATGCGTATTTTCTTCACCATTATATGCATCGATATGACTTAAGTTTTGGCCAAGCTGGGTTGCCTGGCTCCTGTGCTTACCCCTACGTTCCCGATTGTTCGACTAGGTGGTAAAGGGAGCACCTCTGCGATTATTACTGCTGGGTCATCCCGATGTGTACCTCAGATTGGGTGAAGCCGAAAGCTAGCGTTCTTAAGGGAATATTCGGTCGGTGCATGAAAAATACTCTTTGCACTCACTCTCTATTGTGAACCCCCAGAAGCTATACACACTGTGATTTTTGCATCACAATTCAGACATGTCTACTAATGCATGCACACCCAGGGAAAGGAACCCTTAACGGAACTATTCTCCCTGGAAGATGTTTCTTACAATCTCAATGTAATATAGCATAACTAGCCGGATACAACTTGTCTGTTCAAGCAACTATGACCCCTACGCCTAGTTTTCCAAGCATACCCCGGTCTATTCGGCCGCGAGGGTATTCGGAAACACTTCACACCATCGAGTCTGGAGGTTGAAGCGAAAAGGTCTGTGAGGGAGTCCTGGATTAGGGGGTATCCGGACAGCCGGACTATAACCTTTGGCCGGACTGTTGGACTATGAAGATACAAGATTGAAGACTTCGTCCCATGTCCGGGTGGGACTCTCCTTGGCGTGGAAGGCAAGCTTGGCAATACAGATATGTAGATCTCCTTCCTTGTAACCGACTCTGTGTAACCCTAGCCCCCTCCGGTGTCTATATAAACCGGAGGGTTTAGTCCGTAGGACACAATAACAACAATCATACCATAGGCTAGCTTCTAGGGTTTAGCCTCTCTGATCTCGTGGTAGATCAACTCTTGTACTACCCATATCATCAATATCAATCAAGTAGGAGTAGGGTTTTACCTCCATCGAGAGGGCCCGAACCTGGGTAAAAACATCGTGTCCCTTGTCTCCTGTTACCATCCTCCTAGACGCACAGTTCGGGACCACCTACCCGAGATCCGCCGGTTTTGACACCGACATTGGTGCTTTCATTGAGAGTTCCTCTGTGTCGTCATCATTATTCTTGATGGCTCCTTCAATCATCGATAGCGATGCAGTCCAGGGTGAGACTTTTCACCCCGGACAGATCTTCATATTTGGAGGCTTCGTACTGCGGGCCAACTCGCTTGGCTATCTGGAGCAGATCGAAAGTTACGCCCCTGGCCACCAGGTCAGGTTTGGAAGCTTAAACTACACGGCCGACATCCACGGAGACTTGATCTTCAACGGATTCGAGCCCCCGCCGAGTGCGCCGCACCATCACGATGAGCATGATTTAGCTCTGCCGTCGGATAGTGTTCCGGAGATCGCACCTGCAACCGCTCCGACCTTCAATTCGGAGCCCGCCGCGCCATCCATGGACGGGTGGCTAGACCCCGCACCGGAGGCCGCAGTCTCAGCGGCGATCAAGCCGAATACCAACCTTACCCTTCACGAAAGCCATGACTCCAAGTTGCTGGATTCTTCTCCGGCCACGGACTCCGAACTGCCTGCGCCCTTGCCAATCGAATCCGACTGGGCTCCGATCATGGAGTTCACCTCCGCAGATATCTTTCAACACTCGCCCTTCGGCGACATACTGAACTCTCTAAGATCTCTCTCCTTGTCAGGAGAGTCCTGGCCGGAATATGACCGGCAGGATTGGGTGCTACACCCGTCCAGGATATGGCACAACGGAGACACAGGCGCAGACGTGCAGCAGGGACCCGTTCCAAGGATTCTCTTCAGATTAAGACCCTGCGTAAACCTTTTTTACTGTCTCTTGTTGATAAACATCCCCCGGATTCCCAGTAAAGCTGAGATGGATGCTTACGTATTGGCTTGTGGCCACGTCAGATTATTGCACGTACTTAGACACCAGGGGCTTATTACAAAGGGCGACGTTTCGCCCGGTTTATATCATAAAGACCGAATACCTTAGGGAGTGTTTGGCATCGCGAGTTTGGCCTTATATGCATCAGCTCCGAATCATGTCTTTGGTCAAATGTTGGGTTTGCCCGGCTCCTGTGTTTTGCTGCCTTACGTTCCGCTCTATTGGCTAAGGCGGCACCAGGAGAACTGCTGCACTTGTGCCCTGGTTCAGCCAGGCGAGCACCTCAGTAGAGAAAGCCGAAAACTGACTGTCATGATATAGCATGAGACTGGTCAACCACTCGATGACCCAGTGGAATCTTTGGGATTCCTCCGCCTTAACGAAGGGCCGTTTCCTGCTCAGGCACGTACGCGCCACCAAGGGCTATATAGTAGCCCCACTGTCAAACTCCTATGGCTAAGTGAAAGTGATAAAGCATTATAGTCCGATTGCCTAGTTCACTGCGCTATCACCTACGTAATGGAACAAGACGTTGGATCAAGTGTGAATATGCGTCTTCTGCGAGCACCCCCGTATTATATCCGTATTATATGCGTGGGGGATGAAGCCGGTGACTGCCATCTTTCAGGTTATATACATATATACATAAACGGCCGCACAGGAGGTATTATAATTCTTGCAGGCACAAGTATAAAAAAGCCTTTACATTTCAGCAAACATTGTTTTCAATGGGAATACATGTCATTAGAACATAATATTCTTCGAGCACTGCGCCTCTATTGAACGAGCACCCTCAAGAACTTCTTAGAAGTAGTGCTCGTCAGGTACTCGGCTTCGGTCCGAGTCTTGGGATGCAATGGCGGTGGCCTCCATCTCTGCCCAGTATGTCTTGACACGGGCAAGGACCATCCGCGCACCCTCTACGCACGCCGACTTCTTCATCGCGATGATATGCGGCACGGCACCAAGGAACTGCTGCATCAAACTAAAATAAATGTTCGGCTTTGGCCTTTCCGGCCACAGATGATCCACAACAGACCTCATGGCAAGTCCGGACAATCTATTCAACTCGGCCCATTCGGCCAACCGGTCAGTCAATGGAAGCGGACGCTCTGGATCGTTAAACTGTGACCAGAACAGCTTCTCCACTTCACGACCTTTTTGATCTCGGAAGTACTCGGCCGCATCGGCAGCACTCGCTGCCAGGTCAAGGTATGCATCCGCCGAACTCCATAGCCGGTCTAAAGAGGCGTACTTCGGATCGCCGAACTTCATCCGCAGCATAAAGGGCTTCCCAGCCGCGATATCTCCGGCCTGACGCAGCTCCTCCTTCATCGCTCTCATGGCAGAGCGGGTGTCTTTGGCCGTCACCACGGCCTTCTCTAGGTCCGCCCTCTTCACTTGACCTTCCTTTTCAAGAAGCTTGTAACGGTCAGTGGCATTCTTCAACTCCACAACCATCTTGGCTATTTTCTCCTTGCTTTGGCAGTGAGCAGCTTGTTCAGCTTTCATCTCCTAGATTGCCTTTAGGGCAGCCGCATCACTTTTCTTGGCTTGTTCTTTGGCTCGGGCAAGTTCCGCCTGAAGGTTCTCCACAGCCGCAGCTCCATCTGCATTCCAAACACATGTTATACATACTGGCATCATGCTCCTCTTATCATGTGTCACTGGAGAAATTACATATCTTGCGCCTCGTCAAGCCGCTTGTTGACAAGTACGATGTCGGCATCTGCCACGTCAAGCTGCCGCTTTAACTCGGCAAATTCATCAGTCCGGCTGGCCACTGGACACTTCGCCACCTGCATATTAAGGCGGCAAAATTATACCTGCGACTGTGATCCTCTACACGCCGTCGTCTTCGACAGCACCCAGAGTCTCAGGGGCTACTATCTACACAGGGCGCATCTTAAAGTATGCGGTACTGTCAAAAAGGTACATCATTTCACGTACCTCAAAACCTGTCAGTAGACTCATGACAGCTTCATGCAACCCGCTCTTCGTGGACGAAATCCTTTCAATTACCGTACCCATCAACGTACGATGCTCTTCTAAGATAGACGCTCGCCCTAGCAGATCCCTCTGTACCTCCGACCGCGCACCAGACGGTGCCGAACTCATTCGATTGCTTTTTTCAAAAGCCGGATACTGAGGGCTTCGGGTGGCCATATGACTACCTTCTGACCTTGCCGGATCAGGAGAAACCCTTCGCGACAACACCTCGAGGTCGCCCGCCTCATGAGGCGGTCTTGCAGGGGGAGGCGTTCCGCTCTCCATCATCTCTGGAAGAAGATCCCCCGAAGACGAGCTCTGCTAAGAAGGGCTAACATCCGAACTGCAAGATAAATGCTTCGGTTATTTTCCTCAGGAGTAAAGCAAGGTTTTTTCTCATTATTAAATACCCTTTTACTTACAGCTCGGTGGAGGGCTGATCCCCTTGAGGGCATAGTACGTCCGGGGTATCCCCCGGTATAGGACCCTCTGGCGAAGATTTCTTCCCCCGCTTTGAGACCATTGTCTCTGGGTCTTCAGAGGCGGTCCTCTTCTTCCCCTGAGGAGAGGAATTTTCGATTCCTCCCTTCTGGCCAACCTCCTCCGCGGAGGCAGTAGCTTCCTTGTTCCCCCCTTCATCTTCTCCCAAAGGTGCTTGATAAGGCGCGATCTCCAGCATCCTGGTTAACACAGGATCTGGTGAGGTCTCAGGAAGGGGGGCCGGACACCTGATCAACTTTGCTTTCGCTATCCACTCATGGTTCAAGAGCGGCTCTTTTTTAAAGGCCGATGTTGCGATAAATAAACGGATGGTGTGTTCGGACACAGGGCTACTTACTTGGGTATTCGGACGATTGCAGCTCAGACCTGCATCCTCAGTAGAGTCCGGACACATTATTTGTGGTCCAAAGAACAATTTGTACATCTCCGCGGGCGTCATGCCAAGGAAATATTGAAGAGCTCGCGGTCCCTCCGGATTGAACTCCCACAGGCGGAGGGGACGACGTTTGCAGGGCAGGACTCGGCGCATTAACATGACTTGCGTCACCACGACCAGACTGACATCTCTCTCTAGGAGATCTCGGATGCGGCTCTGCAATATGGTCACATCCTTTACTGGCCCCCAGTCTAGCCCCTTGTTGACCCATGACGTTAGTCGTGGCGGGGGACCCGAGCGAAAAACAGGTGGAGCCACCCACTTGGTACCCCTGGGAGCTGTGATATAAAACCACTCTTGTTGCCATAAGCTGGACTCCTCTTGGAACGAGCCCTCGGGCCGTGGGGCGTCAGCATTTTTGCTTATTACGGTGCCTCCGCACTCTGCGTGCCGCCCCTCGATCATCTTCTGCTCCACTTTGAAGGTCTTGAGCCATAATCCGAAATGAGGAGTAATACGGAGGAAAGGACGATGAAAGATGAAATATGGAGGATAGACTCCGGAGCTAAATCATGGAAGTCCAACCCATAATAGAACATGAGCCCCCTCATGAAGGGATCTGGCGTGAAGCCTAGCCCTCGGAGGAAGTGAGGTACGAACACAACACTCTCACCGGGCTTGGGAGTGGGAATAACTTGCCCTTGAGTAGGCAGCCTATGCGGGATTTCGCCGGTCAGGTACCTGGCCTCCCTTAGCTTTATTATGTTCCCCTCCATGATGGAGGAAGGCATCCACCGACCTTGAAGGTTGGATCCGGACATGATCGGAGGTCCGAAGCGCCTAAACCTAAGCTTTGGGTGTTGGAACTCGAGGCAGGAGGCGGATCCGATTGAGGTCGAAAGAAAAGTACAGGCCTTGGTTCTTTATAAAGAGATTGAATACCAAGAGCCCTCCTCGTGACCGTTTGGGACTTACCTCCGATCGAGGGGTCATACCAACGGGCGCGATTGGGTTACCCACGTTTGTGTTGATGAGAATCTCGTAAATAAAGGGGACACGATCTCTGCTTCGACAAGACGTGCCAAGGAAACCGCCTCGCAAAACACGCTGAGGTTGGCTGCAAAAACGATTCGAATAAAAGCTTGGCTGTGGTGTGATGTCACACTACGGGATACGTCAGCAGATTAGATTTGTGGAAATATTATTCTCTCTACGGTGGTGTGTGGGACTTGTTTTGCAGAGCCGGACACGATCCTCGTGTTCAAAATCTTCTATGAAGTATTCGGAGGAGGAACCCGCCTTGCAATGCCGAAGACAATCTGCGCGCCGGACTCATCGTCATTGAAGCCTGGTTCAGGGGCTACTGAGGGAGTCCTAGATTAGGGGATATCCGAACAGCCGGACTATAACCTTTGGCCGGACTGTTGGACTATGAAGATATAAGATTGAAGACTTCGTCCCGTGTCCGGATGGGACTCTCCTTGGCGTGGAAGGCAAGCTTGACAATATGGATATGTAGATCTCCTTCCTTGTAACCGACTCTGTGTAACCCTAGCCCCCTCTGGTGTCTATATAAACCGGAGAGTTTAGTCCGTAGGACACAACACAGCAATCATACCATAGGCTAGCTTATAGGGTTTAGCCTCTCTGATCTCGTGGTAGATCAACTCTTGTACTACCCATATCATCAATATCAATCAAGCAGGAGTAGGGTTTTACCTCCATCGAGAGGGCCCGAACCTGGGTAAAAATAACGTGTCCCTTGTCTCCTGTTACCATCCGCCTAGATGCACAGTTCGGGACCCCCTACCCGAGATCCGCCGGTTTTGACACCGACAGTCTGCCATGACAAATGCTATACAATTCAGCTAGAATTACATAGGATACAGAAAGTACATAGTCATTGGGACTCAAACACTTCCTTCTCTATATCGTCCAACAGGCGGTCTAACTTACAATCATGTTGGGAATATTTTGCGGCCACCTCTACTTGGTCATACACTAAACTAACGGGAATTTCTTCCCCATTCGACCCTAGCGGTCCGACCCGGGCCATGTGACTAGGATTGAGCTTGGTATACTTTCACCATGGCCCAAGCTTCTCGTGCACCCTCTCGACAGGCCGATATCTTCCATAATCGGATACGCCGCCGCACTCCTTTGAACAGCTCTACTAGCTCCTCCATACTTCCTGGAGGGGAGGTGGATGGCCATAAGGCCTTGGCAACGCTCCGCATGGCCAGCCGAGCATGCTCGTGCACCTGCGACAGTCTTTGCAGCAGATCATCAGCTAATCTAGACACCTCCTCTTCAGGACGGCCCGTCAATATACCTGCAATCATAACTATATCAGTTCTACCTATCTCCGAACTACTTTAACAATAGTTCGGACACATACTGAATATGTCGCCCCGCGGCTTCTTGTTCTCCTTCACGAAATCGGCTAGCTGGGCCCGCACATCCTTCAACTCTTCACCTAGCTGGGTTTTGCAATCCTGGAGCTGGTTTTTCTCAACAATGGCCTACTTCAGCACACGGTCGCCCATAGCATGTAGCCTCTTGTCTCCTTGTTCATTCGCTTGCGCGACTTCCAACGCCTCTTTGAGTTCCTCTAACAATCGTGTCATGATATAGGCAGGACTGTTAGCACTAATGGCATATGATTATATTTTCTCGATGGAGGGGAAAATTACCAGGCGACGTCTTTTTGGACTTTTCCAGTTCGGCGGTAGCAGCATTTAGCTGCGCCCGACATCTTTCTAGCTCTTGGGTCAGCAGGTTTTTCTTCTCTATAAGAACCTGGTCACAGAATGGTCCTTAAATCAGTTGTACCAACTGCTTTCAGTCCCGAGGGCTACGGGTATATGGCTATCCTTTTTGACGAAGAAAACTTACCTGCACATGTGTCAGATATTGCCTCGTGGCTTTTCTAAGCCCGTCTCGAGCAACTCGGATGTATGCGTCGCCCAAGCCGAAGGCATTAAATGCCTCATCCGAGAACTTCGTGTCTCGTAAAGCAGCTCTGCAGCGCCGATGATTCATGGCGCTCTCCACTTCCGAGTTGGTAACAGACATATTGTCCGAACCCTCGGCCGAAGGGCAGTCCGGCTTTGTTCCTACATTGGCCCAAGTCTCCCCGACTGGATCTAAATCCTAGTTGTTGGGAGCACGGCCGGCCGGACCCCCGGATACAGTTTGGCGAACCCTTTTCCTGTAATCAAACGGGCACGTAAGTCACAGTCAGATACGGCCGCTAAAAATATATTTATCCATACCTCCTTGATGGGGGCCCGGCGATGCCTTCACCGGCCCTCCTCTTCGAAGGCCTGCCCGGCGCAGGAACCGATTTCCTCGGTACCGTTGAACGCCTCCCCTGTAGAAATGCGCAACAATGATGTGGGTGAGGCAGAGTAAGAGCACCCTTTTAGAAAAGGTGTTTCTTGATTACTTACCTGTGAAGCAGGAAGAAGACCAGGGTAGTCGGCAATGATGGCCACTTCTGTGCCATCATAGCTCATCTGGTAAAACACCCCCTCCACGAGCACCACAAATATATCCGGATCCTCTTCAAACCCGGGATCAAGCTCCCGGTTGTGATCCTCCGGTTGCGGGGCGGGACTATGGAATCCCTCGGTGACCTTCCGCCAGTGTTGTCATAAGCAAACGAACTAGAAATTTGTCAAAGGCAATTCGGAGATGGAGGGAGTAAAAACATAGGGGTTGGACCTTACCCAACTAGGGGGGGTTATACACAGAGTACCCGTCTCTGAGCTTGATGCGAAGAAATTCCTTTTCCTCCCCTTTGAATAGTTCGGCTAATATCTTAGCCAAAGCGGCAGGGGTATCCGGACCTTTCCGGCCACAGCGAGAGGCGTCATCCTCCCCATTGTAGTCCCACATGGGAAGCCCTCTGTATTGGAGCGGCTGAACCCCTCGCGCTATAAAGATTGCCATAACCTCGATTACTGTGAGACCGGACTGAGCGAGCTCTTTTATCTTGCTCATCAGCTGACGAACCTCCGCGCCATCTTCTTCTTCAAGACTACGGGGACGCCAACTGTGGCGTTTCTTCAGCGGGACGACCGCAAATTCGGGAAGACCCGTTCGAACCGGATCAGGAAGCGGGATGTCCTTGATATAGAACCATTCGGAGGGCCATCCATCAGGTGCCTTCCTTGGTGTGCCGGATGGATATCTGGTATCGGCGACGCGCCATACTTCGGCTCCGCCCACTTCAAATATAGACCCTTCGTGATTGCGCGGGACGAGACAGAACAACTTCCTCCACAACTCGAAATGAGCCTCGACGCCCAGGAATAGTTCACATAAAGCGACGTAACCCGCAATGTGCAGAATAGAGGCCGGAGTGAAATTGTGCAGCTGGAGGCCGTAGTACTCCAGAAGCCCTCGGAGGAACGGATGGATTGGAAATCCAACGCCTCTCAGCAGTTAGGGGACAAAACACACTCGTTCTCCCCCGGACGGATTCGGGAAATCCTCTGCCTGAGTCCCCTCATTGAAGGAAGCTAGCCCTGTCCGAACAGGTACTAGATCTGCAGAGGGGAGGAATCCCTGCGTTTGCAACTTTGTCAGTTGGCTATGAGACACGGAACACCTCTCCCACTCGCCTTTCTCTCGGCTGGGACGAGCGGAGGAGCTGGGAACGCTGGCCATGCCGGGATGGTCTCTCCTAAGCGGTCTCTGGGGATTTCTTCTGCGTAGCGCTGAATGGATCTGGGGGTCCAATCTCTTTAAATAGGCGCTCTCCCTTGCGTCGACGGGGTGTTATTCGCAAAAATACCCTGACTCTCCACATTCGCTCGACACGTGGAGGATGAAGATTATTTAAAACGCGTAGAAGCCAAGGACGCGACATTGGATCAATGGCCGAATACGTTACTTGAAGATCATCAAAGGAGGAACCCGCCTTGCAATGCCGAAGACAATACGTGTGCCGAACACCTCGCTATTGAAGACTGGTTCGGGGGCTACTGAGGGAGTCCTGGACTAAGGGGTCCTCGGACGTCCGGCCTGTTATCCATGGGCCGGACTGATGGGCTGACCGAAGACTATACTCGTGTCCGGATTGGACTCTCCTTGGCGTGGAAGGCAAGCAAGGCGATCAGCTGTGAAGATTCCTTCTTATGTAACCGACTCCATGTAACCCTAGATCTCTCCGGTGTCTATATAAACCGGAGAGCATAGTCCGGATAGGACACATTCATTACCATATACACATAGGCTAGGCTTCTAGGGTTTAGCCATTACGATCTCGTGGTAGATCAACTCTTGTAATACTCATATTCATCAAGATCAATCAAGCAGGAAGTAGGGTATTACCTCCATAGAGAGGGCCCGAACCTGGGTAAATCTCGTGTCCCCCGTCTCCTGTTACCATCGATCCTAGACGCACAGTTCGGGACTCCCTACCCAAGATCCACCGGTTTTGACACCGACACAGGGCTTCTCCTAAGCACTACGACAATATGACCGAGGTGGAAATATGTGGAGGGGGGCACCGCACACGGCTAAGATCAACTTGCGTGTCTATGGGGTGCCCCCCTCCCCCGTATATAAACGAGGGGAGGAGGGGGAGGGCCGGCCTCATGGGACGCACCCAAGGGGGATTCCTACTCCCAGTAGGAGTAGGTTTCCCCCCTTCCCTAGTTGGAGTAGGAGAAGAAGGAAGAGGGAGAGGGAGAAAAGGAAAGTGTCGGTGTCAAAACCGGCGGATCTCGGGTAGGGGGTCCCGATCTGTGCGTCAAGGTCGGATGGTAACAGGAGACAAGGGACACTTTATTTTACCCAGGTTCGGGCCCTCTCGATGGAGGTAAAACCCTACTCCTGCTAGATTAATATTGATGATATGGGTAGTACAAGAGTAGATCTACCACGAGATCAAGGAGGCTAAACCCTAGAAGCTAGCCTATAGGTATGATGATGGTTATGATGTGTTCGTCCTACGGACTACAACCCTCCGGTTTATATAGGCACCGGATAGGGTTAGGGTTACACAGAGTCGGTTACATTGGTAGGAGATCTTGAATATCCGCACGCCTAGCTTGCCTTCCACGCCAAGGAAAGAACCTTCCGGACACGGGACGAAGTCTTCAATCTTGTATCTTCATAGTCCTGGAGTCCGGCTGAAGATATAGTTCGGCTATCCGAACACCCCCTAATCCAGGACTCCCTCAGTAGCCCCTGAACCAGGCTTCAATGACGACGAGTCCGGCGCGCAAATTGTCTTCGGCATTGCAAGGCGGGTTCCTCCTCAAATTCTTCAAGAAGATAATAAACACCAAAAAATAGTGTCCGGCTCTGCAAAACAAGTTTCCACGTATTGCCATATAGAGAATAATACAAACACAAATCAAATCTGCTGACGTATTCCGCAGTGCGTCATAACACTGTGACCAAGCCTTCTGTATGGATTATTTTTTGTTGTTCCACCGCAGCACGTTCAACGAGGCGGTTTCCTTGGCACGTCTTGTCGAAGCAGAGATCGTGTGCCCCTTTTAATGGGATTCTCATTAATGCGGACGTGGGTAACCCAACCGCGCCATTTACCACGGCGTGTGAGCGGCAAGCGAGTTTTATTAGGTAGGTGGGGACGCATAACGGCATCAGCCTATATAAGGGGATAAAGATCCACCTCTTTCACCTACGCCTTCTTCCTCCTTTGCCCATTCATCTCCTGCGCACTCAAGCTCCAACGCCCGAGTTCGCTCTTTCTTCCCCAACCTGCTCCAGCGATGTCCGGAGCGGGTGGCAAGTGGATGGCTTCCTCCGTTACGGAGGGTCAAATCAAAAAGCTTAGGAAGGCCGGATATCTGTCCAAGGACATCCCGCACCGGCTTCCCGCGGCGGGGCAGCTTCTTCCCACCCCAAGGCCCCATGAGAGGGTAGTTTTTCTCCCCCATTTCTGGGTTTTCCACTTCACCCTTTTGTCCGGGGGCTCATGTTCTACTACGGCCTGGACTTTCACGATCTGGCCCCGAACTTTATCCTCAATATCTCGGCGTTTATCATCGTGTGTGAGGCCTTTCTCCGCATCCGCCCCCACTTCGGCCTCTGGCTCCAGACCTTCAATGTCAAGCCCAAGGTGGTGTCCGGCACCCAGGCGGAGTGCGGAGGTGCTATGGCCGGCAAAATGGCCAACGCACTCTGGTTCGATGGCTCCTTTGTGGAGTCCTTAAAGGGGTGGCAGGCAGGGTGGTTTTACATCACCGAGCCATGCGACTCGAAATGGGTCGCGGCCCCTGAGTTCCGATCCGGACCCCCCACGCGGCTCGTGTCCTGGAAAGAGACAGGCCTATCGTGGGGCAACGAAGAAGAAGTGACCGGACTGCAAAGTTGCATCCGGTCCCTGATGGACAAGCCCATCCGGCATGTCAACATCATCCAGGTCATGCTCGTTCGCCGGATCCTCCCGTGCCAAGAACGGGAGTTCACTTTGTGGGAATTCGACCCGGCGCAGCACCAAACCCTCAATAGGCTCTTCGACGCGACGTATGAAGATGTCTGGAAGGTGCTAACCAAAGGCGCCGAGTGCCCCACATCCGCTTCCGAGGACCGCGGATACAGCTCGCAGCGCAACGCTGGCGAGGTAGGCTATTTATACCTTTCACAGGTTCGTTAAGCTTTTCTACATAGATTAACTCTATGTGGGATCTAAGAACTCCCTTTGCCTTTGACAGGCGTGGCTGAAGATAGCCGGACCAATCAACTGTCCGGCTCCTCTGCCCGAAGACCCATCCCCAGCTCTCTTAGAGAAGCTGCTGGCTCCGGCGCCCTATGTGGTGCCGGAGAAGAAGGTCAAGAAGAAGAAGACCACCGGGACTCGAAAGAGTGCCCGCAATGTGGTGGTGTCGAGCTCGTCATCTGGCGAGTCTGCGACGCCCTCCTCTCGTGAAAACGAGGAGGAGGAACAAGGAAGCTCTCCCCCTCCATCGAGGGGAGCGAAAAAGAAGAAGGCCGCCCCAACAGGGGAGGCCGAGGGGTCGAGGAAAAGGAAGACCCCTCCGCCGGACTACTCCCCCAACGCCGAAGAGGGCGGAAAGGAGTGGCCGGACAGAACCAAGCGTCCGGCGACATCGTAAGTACTCATATACCAGAATGTCTCATAGTATCTTCAAGTGCGCAGCTTACCCTAATGTCGAATGCTATTTGCACAGCCCGCCCCGAGCCGCACTCGATGATTCATCGAGCGGCTCCCTGGATTCGTCAGACATGAACTCTGTCCCGTTCGCAGTCTCCCCCAGCAGGGCGGACGATGCCGAAGCGGCGTCCCGCCGAACAAGGCAGGAGGAGGTGGTCCTGGAGGAGCCGCAAGGCAATCCTCACGACCCCAGGAGTAAAGGGAATGAAACCCCCCAGGGCTCCCAGTCCAGCTTTGTGCCGGACACCGCGCCGGACTCGACCGTCTTGGCTCGCGGTGGGCGAACTCCTTCCAAGAGGAGTAAGCCGTCTGAGCCGGCGACCTCTGTCCAACCAGAGGCGCCGGATAGTCTGTTGGAGGCGCTTGAAGCCGCCACCATCGACGAGGAGCACCGTACTGTTATGAGTGCGGTGGTCGAAAGGGTTCAGTCCGCCAAGAGCGGACTGAATGAAGCTTGCGCTAGCCTTCTAACAGGCTTCCAGGTAAGCAAAAAATATGCTAAATTCATTACCGCATAGACAGTAGCCCCTGATGCTCTGTTCGGTGTTCGGAAAGAAAAGCCGAATAGAGGATCCAACAATTTTCGCAGGAGTCTAATAAAAAGTCTAATATGCGTGTGCAAGCTTCCCTGCTGTCCACCGCCGCACTGACTGCGCAGGTGGAAGTCCTAAAAAAGGACCTCGAGCGGTCCGAGCAAGAGCTCGGCCATGCCAAAAGGCAGCTCGTGGAAAAGGAAGGTAAGAAATACCCCTTAGAGAAAGAAAAAAGGAAAGAAAAAAAGTGGTGCCTATAGAGAGGCTTGATTGCAAAAAGAAATAACAGGATTGTACTACTTATTGTAGGGGCCGCAACCGAGGTGGCAACCCTGAAGCAGGCGCTGACTGAGGCCGAGAAGAAAATGGCCGAGGAGCGCGCCGAGCAAGAAAAGCTTGGGGTCCAAGTCGGCGATGTGCAGCAAGAGCTGCAAGCTCTCATGAAGAAACATGAGGATTTGGAGCTTGAGGCAAAAACGCAAGCATCCGAGCTCGCGTCGGCTGTTGAGACCACCAAGAGTGCCAAGGCCGAAGCCAAAAAGGCCCTCCAAGAGTTGGAGGATGTGAAAAAGATAGCAGCGGGTAAGGCATTCTTAATGCAAAGTAGGAATATAAAGGTGAAATACCTATTACTTACCCGAATCCGGAGTTCTCCAGGGGCGTTCTTCGATCTTCCCCGCAGCGCATCCGACGCCGCCGCATTCTACCGAGCTGAAGAGGGCAGCTCGACGGAGAGTGTGTTCTGGTCTCAGTATTCTGAGGCCGGACACCCTTTGCCCTTAAGCGATCAGCTGAAGCAGCTGGCCGAGCTCCACAAGGCGGCCGAACAGGCCATGAAGGGCTTACTAGTTCGGCTGTGGCCTGGAGAGGCCCTGCCTGGGAGCTACTTCGGTCTGGTGCGACGGCTGGTGGAGGCCTGTCCACGGCTTGAGGTCATCAAGCGCTCCGTCTGCACAGAAGGTGCCCGGGGGGCCTTGCCCGTGTAAGGGTACACTGGGGCAAGCTGGACGGAGAGAAGCTGGTGAAGGACGGGCCGCCGCAGGGGAAGGAGCATCGCAAGCCCGAGAACTACTACAAGGAAGTTCTCGCTGGAGCTCGCCTTGTCGCGGATGAATGTGCCAAAGATGTAATATTTCAATGAACTCACTCGTTTGTATCCTGTGCGCTGAAAACTTGTTCATATGCGCTTAAGCAATGCTTTCTGAATTTAAAATATTATTTTCTGTGCGGCCGTTTATCAATAACTGAGAGATGGCGAGTCGTCGGCTTCTGCCCCCATGCAACTAGTGCTGGGGTGTTCGGGATAAACCTGAGGGCTCTTGTTCCCATAGTTGGGTCCTTCGAGGGAGGCGCTCAGCACAGCGAACCAGGCAATCGGACTATAATGCTTGAACACTCTCACTTAGCCATAGAACGTTATAATTTTAAATTTCGGCGAAGCCCCTAGTTCGGAAGGCCGAATTCGGGGCACTATCCACGCCTTTAGCCGGACTTAACCAGCTCTCCGCTCGAAGCGGCATAAGCCTTTAGGGACTCGAAAAACCTCTCGAACAGCGGCCGGTCTCGCGCCTTATCATGACAGTCTATTTTAGCTTTCTCCACTGAGGTGCTCACCCACATGATCTGGGGCACAATCGCAGTGGTTCTCCTAGTGCTACCTTAGCCGATAGAGCGGAACGTAAGGCACCAAAACATAGGAGCCGGGCAAACCCAACATATGACCAAAATCATGACTCGGGGCCGATGCATATAATGCTATAAGTTCGGGGTGCCGCACTTGTGAAAGTGGACGGACTTCTCACACCAGATAGAAGGGTAATAAAGCCCCTGGCATGGTTTGCCGTACCATGGTGTACGGGTGCAATCATGTTATTTGAGTAAACATATGTATATTAAAAGAAGATAATGCAAAAAAATAGACGAAAAGCTATGCATTATTTATGAGGAGGCTGTTTATTCAAGCCGAACGATACAAGTAGTGCGAAAAAAAATTTAGACTATTTAATATGTCCTGACCAGGCGCAGGCCGCGGAATTTAGAAACAGATATATCGCTCAAATAGAGACCACCTGAGAGTTCCATGATGCGGCGTTGTTTTGTCTGCTTTCCTGGGTCCTGTATCGTCTGTGCGGCAGCGAGGCCGAACACTGTATCCAGAGTATGGAGTCCTGAAAGAAAATAAGAACCCGGCAGCCCCTAGTACGTTTGACGCCGTATTGTTGGCATGCCGTTTTATCTGCCCCTTCCCCTATGCCCATGGAATTGTAAGGGCGTAATTGTGTACTTGAGGTACTAGCTCCGCTATGTAGCGATGGCTGGGCTTGGGGCCGTATTGCTACGCGTGCTCTGAACGCGCCAGTCGGCCTTGTTGCGGGTTACTCCGGACGCGTTTTGCTTTGTCCTGCTTTGTAGCGGCCGGACTCAAGAGCTGCCTTAACAGGCTGCTTTGTACCTCTGCTGCGAGGGCCACCGTGTGTTCCTCCGTACGGATGGAGCGTTCGGTGTTTCCGCTGACCGTGATTACACCTCGAGGGCCTGGCATCTTGAGCTTGAGATATGCGTAGTGCGGCACCGCATTGAATTTAGCGAATGTGGTTCGTCCAAGCAGAGCATGATAGCCACTGCGGAACGGAACTATGTCGAAGATTAACTCTTCGCTTCGGAAGTTGTCCGGAGATCCGAAGACCACATCAAGTGTTATGGAGCCTATGCAATTGGCCTCTACACCTGGGATGACGCCTTTAAAGGTCGTCCTTGTGGGCTTGATCCTTGATGGATCTATGCCCATTTTCCGCACTGTATCCTGGTAGAGCAGGTTCAGGCTACTGCCGCCGTCCATGAGGACTCTTGTAAGGTGAAATCCGTCAACGATTGGGTCAAGAACCAATGCGGCGAAACCGCCGTGACAGATGCTGGTGGGGTGGTCCCTTCGATCGAAGGTGATCGGGCAAGAGGACCATGGGTTGAACTTTGGGGCGACTGGCTCCATCGCGTATACGTCCCGTAGCGCACGCTTCCTCTCCCGCTTGGGAATATGAGTCGCGTATATCATGTTCACCATCCGCACTTGTGGGGGAAACCCCTTCTGTCCGTTGTTGTTCGGCGGCCTGGGCTCCTCTTCGTCATCGCTGTCTAGCCCTTTGTTTTTGTTTTCGGCTCTTAACTTGCCTGCCTGCTTGAACACCCAACAATCTCTGTTGGTGTGATTGGCTGGCCTTTCGGGGGTGCCGTGAATCTGGCACGAGCGGTCGAGTATCCGGTCCAAACTGGACGGGCCCTGGGTATTCTTTTTGAATGGCTTTTTCCGCTGACCGGATTTATGGCCTCTGAATCCGGCGTTTACTGCCGTATCTTCATTGTTGTCGCTGCTGACGCGGCGTTTCTGTTTATTCCGTCGCGACCTGCCACTTTTGTCCTTGGTATCTGAATTACCTTGCTTCTTCGATAAGTTGTTGCTGCGAGCTAGCCAGCTATCTTCGCCCGCGCAAAAGCGGGTCATGAGTGTCGTGAGGGCTCCCATGGATTTCGGCTTTTCCTATCCCAGGTGCCGGGTGAGCCACTCGTCACGGATGTTATGCTTGAAGGCTGCTAAGGCCTCTGCATCCGGACAATCGACTATCTGATTTTTCTTTGTTAGGAACCGTGTCCAGAATTGCCTGGCCGATTCTTCTGGCTGCTGGATTATGTGGCTTAGGTCGTCGGCGTCCGGTGGCCGTACGTAGGTCCCCTGGAAGTTGTCGAGGAATGCGGCCTCTAGGTCCTCCCAAGAGCCGATCGAATCTGCGGGGAGGCTGTTAAGCCAGTGCCGGGCTGGTCCCTTAAGCTTAAGGGGTAAATATTTGATGGCGTGCAAATCATCGCCACGTGCCATGTGGATGTGGAGGAGATAGTCCTCAATCCATACTGCCGGATCAGTCGTACCATCGTACGACTCGATGTTGACGGGTTTAAAACCCTCTGGGATTCTATGATCCATTACTTCGTCTGTGAAGCATAGTGGGTGTGCGGCGCCCCTGTACCGGGCTATGTCTCGACGCAGTTCGGAGGAGTTGTGCCTGTTGTGTTCGGCCCGGCCGGATTTATTGTGTCCAGAGTGAAAACTATCACGTGCCGTCGGGCGTCCGCGCGATCCATAGATCGATCTTGTTTGCCTTGCTTTGTCCTCCAGGACGTCTCGCAGGTCTGGTTCGTGTTCCCGTGCCTTGGTGAAGCGGCTGCGGGGCATGGCTTGTTTGGATGTTCGACAGGCTTCTCTGTCGCGGCCGCGAGGTGGCCGATCTGCCATGTCTTGGGCTTCCTCCTCTGATTAGGGTAGCGGCCTACGCTTAGGATAGTTTTTGGAGGGGCGTCCGAGCTCGTGCTCTTCGGCCGCAAGGACTTCAGTCCATCTGTCAGCTAGCAAATCTTGATCAGCTCTAAGCTGTTGCTGCTTTTTCTTTAGGCTGTTCGCCGTGGCTAAAAGCCTGCGTTGAAAGCGCTTTTGTTCGGTGGGGTCCGATGGTACGATGAATTCATCGTCGCCGAGGCTTGCCTCGTCTTCGGAGGGAGGCATGTAGTTATCGTCCTCGACCTCTCGCTCTGCCGCTCTCTCATGAGGGCGGTCTTCTCCATCTTCCTGTGCGGAATCCTACTGGTTTTGGTGTTCTTCGGCGCTGTCCGGGGTAGTATTATCTCCCGTGCCGGAATCACCGTTTCTGCTGTGGCGGGATTTGGAGCGGCGCCGCTGACGTCGGCGTTTTGGAGGCTTTTTCGAAGTGCCATCCTCCGCTGTTCCATCGCCATCTCCATCTTTTGGAGCATCCACCATGTATATGTCGTATGGCGAGGTGGCGGTCCAGCGCCCTACGGGTGCTGGTTCTTGCTCGTCTCCTCCTTCGTCGTCCATACCGTCGAAGTCTTCGGAGCCGAAGTCAAGCATGTCGGATATATCGTCGAAAGTGGCTATTAAGTGGGCGGTGGGTGGGCTTTGAATTTCTTCGTCGTCCGAATCCCAACCTCGCAGGCCATAGTTCGGCCCGGGCTCTCCTGACAAAGAGAGAGACTTGAGAGAGTTCAGAATATCACCAAAAGGTGAATACTGAAAGATGTCCGCGGCGGTGAAGTCCATTACAGGCGCCCAATCTGATTCGATCGGCGGGGGCACGGACGACCCGAAGTTCGGAGAAGAGTCCGGCTCCTTGGAGTCACAGGCCATGCGGAGCGCGGGGCTCGCGTTCGGCTCAATGGCCTTTAAGATCGCAGCCCCCGAGGTGACGTCCAACCGTTCATCTTCAAAGAACGCAGCGGGCTCCGAATCGAGGATCGGGGCCGGAGCGTATGCGGCCTCCAGGACACTGTTCGGAGGCAGAGCTATATCATGCCCCTCGAGATAGTGCGGCGCGCTTGGCTGTGGCTCGAATCCGTCGAAGATCAAGTCTCCGCGGATATCTGCCATGTAGTTTAGTCTTCCAAACCTGACTTGATGGCCAGGGGCGTAGCTCTCGATCTGCTCCAGATGACCAAGCGAGTTGGCCCGCAGAGCGAAGCCGCAGAAGACGAAGATCTGTCCGGGGAGAAAAGTCTCACCCTGGACCTCATCGTTGTTGATGATCAAAGGAGCCATCGGGCCTAAAGGCGACGACACAGAGGAACTCTCAATGAAAGCACCAATGTCGGTGTCAAAACCGGCGGATCTCGGGTAGGGGGCTCCGATCTGTGCGTCAAGGTCGGATGGTAACAGGAGACAAGGGACACTTTATTTTACCCAGGTTCGGGCCCTCTCGATGGAGGTAAAACCCTACTCCTGCTACATTAATATTGATGATATGGGTAGTACAAGAGTAGATCTACCACGAGATCAAGGAGGCTAAACCCTAGAAGCTAGCCTATAGGTATGATGATGGTTATGATGTGTTCGTCCTACGGACTACAACCCTCCGGTTTATATAGGCACCGGATAGGGTTAGGGTTACACAGAGACGGTTACATTGGTAGGAGATCTTGAATATCCGCACACCTAGCTTGCCTTCCACGCCAAGGAAAGAACCTTCCGGACACGGGACGAAGTCTTCAATCTTGTATCTTCATAGTCCTGGAGTCCGGCTGAAGATATAGTTCGGCTATCCGAACACCCCCTAATCCAGGACTCCCTCAGAAAGCCCCCCTCCCAATTCGGATTGGGCTTGGGGGCGCGCGCCTCCCACTTGGCAACCTCCTCCTCTCTTCCACCATGGCCCATTAAGGCCCATTAACTCCCCGGGGGGTTCCAGTAACCCCTCGGTACTCCGGTAGATGCCCGAACTCACCCGAAACCATTCCGGTGTTCAAACATAACCTTCCAATATATCAATCTTCTTGTCTCGACCATTTCGAGACACCTCGTCATGTCCGTGATCACATCCGCGACTCTGAACTAACTTCGGTACATCAAAACACATAAACTCATAATATCGATCGTCATCGAACGTTAAGCGTGCGGACCCTACGGGTTCGAGAACTATGTAGACATGACCGAGACTCATCTTCGGTCAATAACCAATAGTGGAACCTAGATGATCATATTGGTTCCTACATATTCTACGAAGATCTTTATCGATCAAACCGCATAACAATATACGTTGTTCCCTTTGTCATCGGTATGTTACTTGCCCGAGATTTGATCATCGGTATCATCATACCTAGTTCAATCTCGTTACCGGCAAGTCTCTTTACTCGTTCTATAATGCATCATCCCGTAACTAACTCATTAGTCATACTGCTTGCAAGGCTTCTAATGATGTGCATTACCGAGAGGGCCCAGAGATAGCTCTCCGACAATCGGAGTGACAAATCCTAATCTCGGTCTATGCGAACTCAACAAACACCATAGGAGACACCTGTAGAGCATCTTTATAATCACCCAGTTACGTTGTGACGTTTGATAGCACACTAAGTGTTCCTCCGGTATTCGGGAGTTGCATAATCTCATAGTCAAAGGAATATGTATAAGTCATGAAGAAAGCAATAGCAATAAAACTTAACAATCATTATGCTAAGCTAACGGATGGGTCAATGATGTGATCCCATTCATAAATGACAACACATGTCTATGGTTAGGAAACTTAACCATCTTTGATTAACGAGCTAGTCAAGTAGAGGTATACTAGGGACACTTTGTTTTGTCTATGTATTCACACATGTATCAAGTTTCCGGTTAATACAATTCTAGCATGAATAATAAACATTTATCATGATATAAGGAAATATAAAATAACAACTTTATTATTGCCTCTAGGGCATATTTCCTTCGAAATCACATATGACCCATCGGCTACTTCTCATGGTTGGATTTGTCTGACCTGCTATCCATCCGAGCTTGGCTCCTAGTCTCCCGTTACCTGACCTCAGACCCGATCTGGTCCATGCAGTGCGGTTAGCAACCAATGCTCCATGGTTAGTGAGATCAAGCCACCTACCGTATTACATGCCGGTCTAGTCCGATGTGAGCTCACACATCACTTTTCGACCAGTGACTATTTAGAATGTACCATACAATGTAAGATCTCACAAACAAGTACGTACTTGCGATGCATCCTTGATATCCTCCAAGGACTATATATTACTTCATAAACACATCGAAAATATCATTATACATATGATTGCCTCTAGGGCATACTCCCTCCGTTCCATAATGTAGTGCATATAGATTTTTTGAGAAGTCAAACCTCACAAAGTTTGACCAAGTTTGTGGAGAAAAACGTTTACAACTAGAATGCAAAACATGTATCATTAGATTCGTTATAAGATGTAGTTTCATATTTGTATATATTTAGTATTGTACATACAAATTGTTTTCTCTATAAACTTGGTCAAAGTTTGTAGAGTTTGAATTTTCAAAAAGAAAAAAGCGCACTACATTATGGGACGAAGGGAGCATATCCAACAGGACGGGCTTAGCCCGCCGGCATCATTCGGCGACGGCGAGGTGAAGCAAAAGGACGGGGCGTGTTGGGGGCGGCAGTGGCTAGGGCTTTGCTCGAGCAGCCCTCGGGAGTGACACAGGGCGACAACGGACGAGTTATGTATGACACGTCACTATAGTACAAAGTAGTAGTTAGGGCATCTCCAACACTGACCCCCAAACCGGACACCGTATCCATCCGTGCACTGATGGAGACTAGACCGCGGACAGTGATGCGGGAGCCTACCATCCAACCTTGTCCCCTGAACTTCCGCTTCTGTTTTTTATGTCTGTGAGCTCAAAATAATTATAGAAAATAGAACAATTCATCCATAAATAACATGCAAATATCTCTAGTACAAAAACAGTTCAAACTCAAATATTACATCTGAGATAACCGGATGTTCAACAAGTTTTTCGAAATCATTGATTCCAAATAAAGTGATAGTAGTTAGAACCGGCACAAGTCTTACCATACATACTGCCTCTTGAGTTTCATTCAACAATGTATGTGCGTGAATGGCCTGCCTTCCGTCATGTAGTACATCTCGGCAGCATATGTAGTCTAAGCAACATGCAGAGCAACAATGAGTGAATAAATAAATTAGCCAACATGTAGAGCAAATAGGAAGCAAACTTACGATCTCCATGGTTGACAATGGCCACAGTGTCTCCACTCATGCAACTGCACCGCAAAACTTCATGACAGAGTTGCAGAAGGTGTACCATCGATGTGATATTGATTGCACATTGCGTTGATAGATGATGTGCATGTCTTAGGGTGCAAAGTTATTTTGCGCATGAAACGAGCCATGCACACACTGCCAAAAGATCGAGTCCCTTGAGTTCATGCCTACAAAGTCTGCAGATGCAGCCAACCACGCCACGCAAACAACTCACCCTCCTTCACCGAGTCCCCGCCATTGTGCTTACTCTAGAAAATAGTAAGTTCAACAAAAAAGCTAAATGGCATTTGACCGAACACCT
The DNA here is from genome assembly GCA_032464435.1 of Aegilops umbellulata. NCBI lineage: Eukaryota > Viridiplantae > Streptophyta > Magnoliopsida > Poales > Poaceae > Aegilops > Aegilops umbellulata. The sequence continues at coordinate 509,373,868 of CP136056.1, read as the reverse complement.
GTCGGGCGTGGTGTCCGCCATGAATATCGTCAGCAGGGGCAGAGGGTACCTGACTGCGAAGGGATCCAGGATGGAAGGCGACGACGTTGCCTGGGCGGCGGCGACGATGGACGAGGAGGTGCGGCTGCAAAGCAAGGGGGGAGAGAGATTTGAGTGGGCCAGGAGTGTCATAGTCCTATGTGGATGTGGTCTGAACTCCCGCAAAGCACCCACCCCCTCCCTAGTCTACTTCCCGTTTGCAAAAAAACGGACGTCTAGACCCCGCCGTGGATAGATAGCGTATCATGTAAAATGGTAAAACGGATCCAAATAGCTTGGTCCAAACAGATATGTGCGATTTGAGGGTCTGTGTTGGAGATGCCTTTTTTTTACGCTTGAAACCCCCTCTTTATTCATTGGTAATCAAAGATACATCATTGACAAGAAACGAAATTAAACCCTGGAGGGGGGTGGGGTCATCTAATCAAATAGTAGGATTATCATGTCTAGCAATACGGGCTAATTCGTGGACCGGGAATACATGTCTTTGGTTGGATGGTGCCCGGATTTTCTGGCCAGTGCTATGCCCATAACATGATGTCATACGAGTATTCATTAACAGTTTGTCTAATTCACATCTAGATGTTTTTTAAGGATGTCACATCTAAGCTCCTATAAGTATATAATGTAGCAACAAAAAATAAAAAAAAACTAGGATAAAAAAAATAGACCACAAACAGAGTGGACATCAGCTTAGATGTGACATAACTATGTCACATCTAGATGTGTTCTAGACAGACCCATTCATTAATTCCTAGATAACCTAGCTTCCCTGCCGTCCCTTTATATTCTAGTCCCAGTAGATATACACCACTGAGGCGGATCCTTCTTCTTTTCCTCTTAGAAAAATGACCCAGTACGGGGAAATTCGTCTCAGAATCACGAAAAAAGGGACACACAGGACGAAGCATATCCCCCGCCTTAAGGACTCATAATCGGAGCTGCACATCATCGTCTTGAGTGGAGTGGTTCTCCATCTCCTCGCCACCGGCGCCCCACCCACCAATGCACTCAGTTAAACACAGTGATTGAACCGAGAAGAAAAAGAAAAATGTACCGGCCAGGAAGGGGAGATGCTTAAACGTGAAGAACGAGTTGTACGTCCGTGCGTGCGTGTTACTGTACTCATCCGGGCTGGCACGCCTGCAGTGCAGCCTGGAGTAGGTAGGTAGGAGCAAGTAGGCGTTGCCGCCGCCACACGACACGCGATGGATCCAACGGTGCAATTAACCAACTCGTGCCCAACGGAGCAGTTAATGGCACCGTACCGTACCACGCTGTGTCTAGAATCGGAGTAGATGCAGAGCCACGGGCCACACGGCGAGGATGGAGTCGGTCGCGTGAAGAAATCTCTGCGTGCCGGTACCGGCATTGTACGTGCAATAAGTAGGCGCTTCTTACCGCTGCTGCTGGTATTGGTCACTCGCGCTGCCCACCTGTGAACAGCAAGCCAAAAGCCAAGCCAGGCCAGGCCAGGTGGACGTACAGCGAGAGCGGGCGCCTGCAGATGCCGCAACGTGGTGCGACAGATTCCTGGTCCGTCTCTGCGCTGCATGATCGATCTAGCTGCATGCCTACAACTGCAACCGGCGGCCTCTGCTTGCTGTGCTGTGCTGGGCGTGCATCACATCCGCAGGGCCGCCATCGTCACTGTCACGCTCGCATGATTAGATTTCTCCGAGCTAATATCCGTTGAGCCGGCTAACCACTCCACCTAACGGCACGGCACGCACACATGACACGAACCCCTTTCAAGTTCCTTTCCGGCCGCCTTTCCATCGCCCTCTCCAGCTCACGCGCGTGATTGAGGGAGAGTCGGGATGCCAGTGCCTAAAGCGGCAGGCAGGCGACGGCCAGTAAACTAATCGAAAATGAGAGCGGATGCGATGCATGATTCCGCATGCACGGCCTCGTGCGTGGCCGATCGCAGCATGATAATGGCACCACCGTACCAGCAGCCGATTAAACTAGTCGGGGGTAACATGGTAGCCACCACGACGTGCCGGAGAAAAAGCCAGTAAAGAAACGGTGAGAATGGCATATTGGCATGGACGGGACGAGAAGGAATCCTTCGGGTTTGCGCCGGAGAAGAAAGAAAGAAGCGAAGCGAGACTCGGTACGTAAACGTAGTAGAGAAAGCGGGACGGAGAGACCCCGGGCGGCGTCGGTTGATTCCGTCGCACGCCAACACCTGCCCCCGCCCCTCTACTCATCTTTCTTCGTCCGCCTTTCTTTTCTTTTCCGCCACCCCTCTAGCCTCTACTAGACCCGCTCGTCGTAGTCCCGTGCTGTGTGCGTCGCGCGTTCAGCCCAGTCTTTTCCGGGGCATCGACGGGAGGAGTTGTATATTTCCCACTGGCTCGCTCGCCCGTCACCTTGACCTCATCGCCGCTCCCCTAATCGGCCTCCGCCGCCCGCTCCATCCCTTTGTCTTCTCACCATCGTCATCATCCCTCTCCTCGGTGCTGCGGCCTTCCGGGTCCTGCCTGCGACCGCGAGGGGCTGAGAGGGACGGTCCAACGCACGCCGACAGCGACCCGGAGACGAGGAGGACTAGCAATAGCAAGCACCACCGACCTGGCTGCGAGCGAGCAAGCAGCCAGCGCCTCTCTCAATTGGTCGCTGCTCCCTCCAGCTTGCGCCCACGACCGCGGCCGTCTGAATTCGCCCCCGTGAGCGCGGCCAAGAAGGGAGGTCGAGGGAGGGGTCGCCGGCCGCCTGCCATCCCGGACCGGAGCACAGCGCCGGCGAGAGAGACAAATGGGGGCGGGGACCAGGCCGTCCGCGCCAGCGGCGGCTCTGCTCGCCGTCGCCGCCTGCTGCGCGGCGCTCCTCGTCGCGGCCGCGCCGCCGCAGCAGCACAAGCACGTCAGGATCTCAGGTACGCCCTCCCATCTCCGCCTTCTTCCGTTCTTGGGCCTTGCTAAATCCCCCCGTCCCTCAGAGCCGACGCCGCGCAACAGAAACCGAAATTGGCCCCGCCGAGATTCAGATTTCCCCCGCTCCGGCGCCGCCGCAGAACGCAATGCCGCGGCCAACCAGCTGCCTGGCTGCTGAATCCTCATCAGAATTGAGCAGGGCTCCTAGCTGGCTAGCTGCATCTGTCCCGCCCACCGACGATTGCATCCAATTTTTGCTCTGCCGTATCTGCATTCCTCCGTCGCCCGGTTCGAACTAGCCATTCGCCCCCGGCCTGCAGGCGCGGCAGCCCGCCCAATTTGCCGCTCCCCGGGACCAATAGTGCATGCCTCCTGCATTGCGCCGCCGAGCGATCCAGCCGCCGTGCGACTCGCCGGCCGGCCGGCCGGACGGTACCGGACAGGCAGACACACACTGTAATCAAGGACTGTACCAGCAGCCAAGTACCAGCAGTAACAGCCACCAATTCTCGAAGCAATCCATGGTCGGTAGGTGAATTCAGTACCACTGAATGAATTCCCTCCCTGACGCCACAGACATCAGTACACCGCATTGCATCAAATCGTTCTCGAGACGCCATGATCATGCCCTCATCCACCATGAGTGGGATCTCGGCCCCATTGCCCCCCTTTTGCACCATCCCCTTGGCGGGCCACAGCTCCCGTAATGGCGCTGCCTCGCCGCTTCGGGAATCAAGCGTGCCGGACGGATGCCATTATTAGCATTTCTTGCGAGGAGCACCACCGCGGGGCTGTACCTAACCCGCACAGCCTGCTCCATCGGATGCATTTTCGGTGGACGCAAAGATCCGGAGATGATGATTTATAAAAGCAGCGGCTAAATTCAGAGGAGCGCCGGTCGTCCACTCACTCCGCTGATGGATGGATATCATGTCACTGATTCCCTACGCTGTTTTTCTTTTTCCTCCCGTTGAAACCTGACGTGCTAACAACCACCATATTGGTTATTAAAAATGGGGATAAAATTGGCAGGTTACCATTGTTTTCATCAAAGTTTAAAACTGCCTGATAGGGATTGATCTTTGTAGCATCTGAGCAGATCGAATGGTTGGTGAACTGCTGACCGCAACAGCTCGCCCATTTTGCACCAACTGCTGCTAATCTGTTCATAGCATAAGTGGCGATTTTGTTATGCACAAATATGAGCACTCCATGATTATCCATCCATCATTTTCTCCTCAAGAATCAAACCGTAGCCGGCACCGAAACTAGTTCTATAAATACTGAAACTAGTTCTACAAAAGTGCCATCTCTGTACTGCACATTTTGAGACAGTTTGAAATAAACTGATCACATATGCTCAAAACATAAATGTTGCTTCAGGGAATGCTGGTGATGTGCTGGAAGACGACCCGGTGGGGAAGCTCAAGGTGTTCATCTACGAGATGCCGAGGAAGTACAACCATTACCTTCTTGAGAAGGACAACCGGTGCCTCTACCACATGTTTGCAGCGGAGATCTTCATGCACCAGTTCCTGCTGGCGAGCGCGGTGCGGACCATGAACCCGGAGGAGGCCGACTGGTTCTACACCCCGGTGTACGTGACGTGCGACTTGACGCAGCAGGGCTTCCCGCTGCCGTTCCGGGCTCCCCGGATCATGCGGAGCGCCATTCAGTACATCGCGGCGACATGGCCTTACTGGAACCGGACCGAGGGGGCCGACCACTTCTTCCTCGCTCCCCATGATTTCGGGGCATGCTTCCACTATCAGGTACACCACTGACATGAATGCAAATGCTGCCACTTACTGGATTTCAACTGAATTTTATGTCTGAACAACATGCTGAAAGAGACAAACACATTTCGTTGTGTTTTCTTAGGAGGAGAGGGCCATTGAGAGGGGGATCCTCCCGCTGCTCCGGCGCGCGACGCTGGTGCAGACGTTCGGGCAGAGGAACCATGTGTGCATGCAGGAGGGGTCGATAACCATTCCTCCCTATGCCAACCCGCAGAAGATGCAGGCTCACCTCATCTCCCCCGGCACCCCCCGGTCCATCTTCGCCTACTTCCGCGGCCTCTTCTACGACATGGGCAACGACCCTGAAGGTGGCTACTACGCCAGGTAAGCAATGCCATGCCACCATTGGTGTACATGTAGATCGACAAGCAACTGCAAAATGTTAACGACGGTGTGGATGATGATGGACGGCGTGCAGGGGCGCGCGGGCGTCGGTGTGGGAGAACTTCAAGGACAACCCGCTGTTCGACATGTCGTCGGAGCACCCGTCGACGTACTACGAGGACATGCAGCGGGCCATCTTCTGCCTGTGCCCGCTGGGGTGGGCGCCGTGGAGCCCGCGGCTGGTGGAGGCGGTGGTGTTCGGGTGCATCCCGGTGATCATCGCCGACGACATCGTCCTCCCCTTCGCGGACGCCATCCCGTGGGAGCAGATCAGCGTGTTCGTGGCGGAGGCGGACGTGCCGCGGCTCGACTCCATCCTGGCGTCGGTGGCGCCCGAGGACGTGCTCCGGAAGCAGCGCCTGCTGGCCAGCCCGGCCATGAAGCAGGCCGTGCTCTTCCACCAGCCGGCCAGGCCCGGCGACGCCTTCGACCAGGTGCTCAACGGGCTCGCCCGCAAGCTGCCGCACCGGGAGGGCGCGTTCCTCAAGCCTGGGGAGAAGGTGCTCGACTGGAACGCCGGCCTCGACAGCGACCTCAAGCCGTGGTAGCGTGTGTGGAAGGTCGTCTCGTCGGAGCGATTGCATAGCCTCGTCGTGTACATTTTTGTTCTTCAGAAGACCTCACGCCCTGTTCTTTTCTCTTTCGTTTCGTTCTTTGTTTCTTTCTTTTTTACCACGGCCACTTTTGAGTGTATGCAGCCAGCAGCAGTGATAGAGATGTAATGAGAAGCAGCCCAGCGTCAAGTTTTTAGTGTGTGGAATTGTTGTGCGTTTGCTGAATTCCCTTTTAATTTATAGCCGCCGTCTGCTTCGCTGACGAACTTGACAGTGCTGACTGAAGCCAGAGCACAGAAGAAAGAGAGACGACAGTTTCCATCTGAGTTCTGACGCACACACGAAGAAGCAATTCGTCAGGGAGAGATGATGCGGTTTCACACAAAGTATCACATTCTCCAACAGACTGTTAACTTAAGATGTTAGTCAAGAACAGATCCCTGGTACAAGATATCGGAGAGATGCTGGCTGCAACAAGTAAATGTACAAATCCTGAAACAAATAATTGGAGAATTGAAAGGCGTAAAACAGATTCAGCTAGCATTTTGTTTGAATGATTCTTTGATGAACAAGAATCTGAATGAGCTTGCAGCGTGGTGACAGCAAAATAAAACAGTGAAGTGAAAGGCATTGTTATTCGACGGGTTTGCATACACCCTGGCGAAGTACAAATGCACCTGCAATGGTAATTTCATACGTAGGAGCTACACCCTAGATTTGTAACTTGGGCTCAGACCAAACATCAAATCTAATTTCAGAAACAATTTACAGATGCAATATTTTAACCATTGAATTGTTGGGGCTTTCTCCCAAGGAGAAAACACCCTTAAAAAATTAGTGTATGCTGCTTAGTGTGGCGTGCACACGGTATTCTTTAGTAAAAGGCGAAAGAATAGTTCGCTTTGTGCTCACCACGCAGCTGCGTGCTCCTTTCCATTCGCACCCGGCAATCTTATGTAGGCGAGCGCTCTGCCCCCTCCTTCTCAGCTAGGCGAGGTGGGACTAAAAACGCCTACCTCGGCGGTCCACTTCTCTTCTGCAAAAGAATACTAGTAGCCCGCAAGCCGCCGGTTCCTCCAGCCCCGGCTTCGTGTACACTTTTCAGACCTCACTGTGAAAAGGTGCTGCTGTATGTGTGTTCAGTTCATACTATATGTTTGTGAAAAAGTGCTGCTGTATGTATTGGCGAAGGTTCAGTTATAGTCTATGTGTGTTCAGTTCATACATGTTTGTGCAAAATTACTGCTGTCTAGCCAGAATTCTGTGCTAAAGTGCGCTTCATATGTGTGTTCTGTTAAAGTTCAGTTATGCTCTAGTGCTGTACAAGCACATTGGAATATCTGTCAGAAATCAGTGGAATATTTGTTGGTCTCACTGTACATGTACATTTTCAATCATACATTCGGTCATATTTGTTGGTCTAATTTGTTTGTCTCACTATACATGCATAATCTGTCAAAATGCAGATACATTCGGTCGTAATTTTTGTTCTCGCTTCATATGTTCAGTCAAATGCAGATACATGTTGGTCTCACTTCCACTAGAACAAAGGATAGTTCATAAACATTGGAACATCGGAATAGAAAAGATAGAGATATGACAGTTTCCATTCGTGTTCAATCTGACGCACAAACTCTGAAGTGAACAACAAACTACTAAATGGTTGGCCGAAACAGAGTTGCAGGTCATCCACGGGAAAGAAAATTTATAGGGAAAATCTGCACCGCAACCAACAGCTAGCTGATTTTTTTTTAACAAGATAGCTAGTTGATAAAAAAGGAATTTGTTCAATAAAGATAAAAAAGAAAAATGAACAAGTTATAGCTAGGAGAAGAGAGTTTTGCTTCAGTACACCCCTCTTTAAAAGTTTGCACGAATCAAAGGCTAACACCATATTAGCCTCCAGATCAAACGTATTGAATTGGACGATTTGGATAAAAAAGACTATATTATCCTTTTTGCTTGAAGGGGTGTACCGAAGCAAAGTTCAAGAGAAGATCTTTGATGTATGTGGCAGTAGGCATATTACAGATCTTGAAAAAAGTAAATGAACAGATCCTCTCTTTTTTTTTTGCGGGCAAGTAAATGAACAGGTCCTGACATTAGAGAGATGTTGGCTGCAGCAAGCAACTGTACAAATCCTAAAACAAATAATCGGAGAACTGGAAGACATAAACAAGATTCTGCCAGCATTTTGTTTGAATTATTCATTGATAAACAAGAATGTGAATGACGTTTCAGCGTAGTTACAACAAAGTAGTAGTATATCAGTAAAGTGGGAAAGGCATTGTTATTCAAGGTTGCAGACCTGAACTCTGTGACCAAACATGGAAAAGTACAAACGCACCTGCAGCGCCACTAACATCGAGTACATGCCAATCCAAGCAGAAATTTCATCAACCTAGGATCGGAGCAACCCCTTTGGATTTGTTTTTTTATATTTATTTTTTAGAAGAAAAGGGCTCAACATCCCGGTTCCATTGCATACAACGAAACGACTAAGTTTTTTTACCGGAGGGGGTATGTACCGGAGCCGCATCCGCCGTTGGTCACTTTCGTCAAGATCTGTGCGGCCCGAGTACGTATAAGTTAGTGAACGAAGCGACACCTTTATACAATTGTAATACAACTGTCCAGGCTGACAAAGCTGACACTGCATGTCTTTTCAGGCTTTTCACATAGGAGAGAGAGTGGAGATGGACGACGCATGCATGCAGCCTCTCTTTCCATACACCCACATGGATTAATTTTCATCCTCATATTTTTGAATACTTGATACGTTTTGAACCAAATATTCATTTTTGAAACTTTTTATATATTCGAGTCTAGGATGATAAGACCTTTCAAACAAGACCAATCTTGAATACATTTTGACTAGTTTGAATTTTATGTATCATATTTCAATATTATTGTATTTCGATTATTTCACTCATCTCAAACTATATTACACTCATTCAATTGAATTACTATATTTCACTTGTCTTAAAAAAGTGATTTCACTCATTACAAAAGATAGATTTCACTCATTTCACTACTTCAGAAAACATATTACACTCATTCAATTCAAATACTATATTTCACTTGTTCTAAAAAATTGATTTCACTCGTTACAAAAGAAAGATTTCACGAGTTTCAGAAAACATATTACACTCATTCAATTGAAATACTAAATTTCACTTCTTTCGTGCTTTCACTCGTTACAAAAGATAGATTTCACTAATTTCACTAGTTTCAGAAAACATATTACACTCATTCAATTGAAAAACTATATTTCACTTGTTTCAAAAAAGTGATTTCACTTGTTGCAAAAGATAGATTTCACTCATTTCACTAGTTTCAGAAAATATATTACACTCATTCAATTGAATTACCATATTTCACTTGTTTGTAAAAAAGTGATTTCACTCGTTACAAAATATATGTCTCAATTCTTTGAAATAATTTATATCTATGAACTTAGTGAAATTTATTTTTTGACCTAAGTGAAATCTATGAAACGAGATATTTGATGAAGACTATGAAACATGTTATTTTGAAATCTAATTTTAAAATATTCAAGATTGATCTTGTTCTGAAGATCATGTTGCAAGGAATTTGAATCTATAAAAAAATTCTATAACGAAATTTTAATGTGAAATATGATGACCATCTAAAATTGTAAGCAAAAATAAAAAGATGGATTTGTTTGGAAGCGGGGAGAGAGGAAAAAGGTTGCATGCATGCTGGGCTGACAAAACTGACATACTAGTACAAATAGTGGCCCATCCTCCTGACATACTACAGTGATATACTAGAAGTGGGTAATAGAAATACAGTCGTATACAAAAGGTGGGCCACGACTATGCACGAATCGCAAACAACGCCAACGGCGGATGCGGCTCCGGTACATACCCCTTCCGGTAAAAAGGAGTTTGCGTACAACGAAACCACCGAACATTTGATTTTGGAGCTACAAGGCGCGCCGGGGATAACAGCAGAAACGCTGCCCCAGCAAATAGAAAAACCACACAGTCTACGCTCCTCAAGGAGCAAAAGAGTCAAAGAGCGAAAGGCCACACCCAGAAAAGGCTATAACCAACATTTTCAGAGATTAAAAAACCACGCGCCAGCTAATGAAATCCATGTCTTCAGAGCGAGAAGCCACCACCGAAGCAAGGAGTCCTATCACAACACTGGTTCAGTTCTAGCCAGGATCTGGCCAAAGGAGGAGAGGCGGTGCTCGCGCCAGATGTTCCATCCTTTGCACCAGGAGACGACATCTCCTCTTGGCGGAATCCGCGCACCTGATCTCCCACGAGGTTAGAAAGGAAGCTGCCTTTTGCCACATAACCTGCATACCAAACCAAGGCACAGCATTAAAGCAAATATCTCCAGAGACAGCTGCATGAAGCATAATATCTGCAGTTTTGTTGTCATTTCTAGCCCACCAATCCAGAAGTCCAAAAAAAGATGATTAACCGATTCTGCTTCATTACAGAACAGACAGGTAGTATCAGCTACATGCTGTCTTTTCAGAAGATTGTCTCTGGTGAGTAGCTTGTTTTTCTCAAGCAACCAGAGAAAGATCTGTTATTTATCAAGGGCCCACATCATAACATCAGATCTAAAAACATTTGAAAGAAATGAATTGTGGGGGCTTTCTCACAAGGAGAAAACACCCTTCAAAAATTAGCGTATGCTGCTTAGTGTGGCGTGCACACGGTATTCTTTAGTAAAAGGCGAAAGAATAATTCGCTTTGTGCTCACCACGCAGCTGCGTGCCTCTCCCCATTCGCACCCCGCCCTCTTATGTAGCCGAGCGCTCCGCCCCCTCCTGCTCAGCCAGGCGAGGTGGGACTAAAAACGCCTACCTCCACGGTCCGCTTCTCCTCCAGCCCGGCTGGCTTCGTGTACATTTTTCAGACCTCACGCCCGTGTTGTGTTCTTTTCTTGGTTCGTTCCTTTGTTTTGCCCCGACTGCACCGTTGCGCACAGCAGCCAGAAGAAGCGATGGAGATGTGATGAGAATTGAGAAGCTACCGAGGGTCATGTTTGTGCGTGACAAAGTTTTCTTCTTTTCTAGCACTGCCCTGCTGTGCGTTTGCTGAATTTCCTTTTGTAGCCGCCGTCTGCTACGCCCACGAACTTGACGTACGCTGATGTCAGAACCAGAAAGAAAGAGAGCTGACAGTTTCCTTCCGAGTTCGATCCGACGCACGCGAAGAAGTGATTCGTCAGCGAATTGTCAGCCGTCAGGTGCTGACAGTTAGTTCCTGGTGATGGTGACATGGAAGGAATGGGAAGATGTTGAGGACTGACAAAAAAGCTACTCTATTCAGAGACCAGGTGCAATATCAGAACAAGTGAGCACCACACACATCATCGCCATGCTCTTTTGGGCTGTCAGTAGGGGTGGGTAATACCCTGATCCGTGGGCGAGTTGCTTCGTCAGATCAAGTCACCGTGCCCCTCCGCTTAGAGAGAAGCCGCCGTGACGATTTTGACCAACAGAAGCAATCAGAAGTCAGAGGGAGGGAGAGAGGGTGTGGACTTTGCGTTGCAGCTAGCATCGTCAGCCAGTCGCCAAAGGGGCAAGTGGCCCTTGGATGGGGTCAAAGCTTCAGGCTCGCGCCCTGAAACATCATGACCGGACGGGTACTTAGTTTAACTCAGATCAGATCAGTGCGTGTTCGCGGCCCATCGGGCGGAGCGAAATGGACGGTCCAGACGGAGGCCAATGGCAGGGTTTTCGCGCCTTCTAATTGTTTTCTCAGCTGTGATGAAACCCGAATGTCATGGGTTGGTTGATGCTGAATTGCTGATTTCTGAACACCAATATTTGTTGTGCAGACTGCAGAGTAGTGGTACAGGAAGGAAGGAACCGCGAACGCATCAGAATTCAGGAAGCCCCGATCCGATTATTCTCGCCGGTAGGTGTGCCCGTGAGGGATGAGAGATACATGAGTCTGGGCGTAAAAGTGGTGTCGCTGCGGTAGGCAGTAGCCGCCACCCTGCGTGTCCGTCTGCGTGGCGTCGCCTGTGTGTAATGCAGTAGTAATCCGGCGGCTAGGTGCGACGCACCTGACTGACGGGGCAAACAAAGCCGCTGCAGCTGCTTCGTGGACTTTTCCTGCGTCCAAGGGCCGGCTGGCACCAGGGACGACCGTCTGTATGTCTCAATACGAGGAGTGTCAGGGACCTACCTGAATTTAGTAACGTCGTGTCAAATTTAGGAATGATGGCATTTTCTTTTGGTCTAGATAAAGATGATTTTGGGGTCAGCCTTAACATCGTCAACAACCCCATCATAATCGCCACCAAACCCACCATTTGTGTTCCATTGACAGCCTGCATTTTCTCTCCTTGTAGTAGGGCTACAACTAGCATTTTAGCACTGTTTCTTTTTGTGCTTTTATGATTTTGAGGATGATTTAGCCGTGTCATTCGTAGCTCTACATGTATACTATTGGTCCTAATTCATTTGTTCGTGACACCTTTCAATGTTGAAAGAGAGATGACTTCAACTCGACATCATTTTCCACTGGAAAGAGGAAGATCCGCTTGCCTGGACCACAAACACATAGTATGACCTAGGCCCTAGGGAGAGATCCACGATTCTTGTCATAAAAAAAGGTGAAAGCAGTGGCGTCGTATGCAATTGAAATAGAATGAAATTCACAATGCTGGATATTTCTGGGATGTCTAAACTACTTTTTCAACCAAGTCATTTCACAATGCTGGATATTTCTGAAATCTAACGTCGTTTTTAAGGAGAAAGCGGACAAAATCAACTGCAACTCTCGCATGCTTCATGAGACACGACACTATTCGTTAACTAGTCGATGTTTTTGTTATCTTTTTATGAACAAATTTACAATCTCTAGTCTTATCATTTTCTTTTCTTTTGGAGGGAGGGGGGGGGGGTCCTTAGTTTTATGTCAAAGTTCAAAACAAAAAGTTACGATTCATCCAAGCCATTTATTCGTGCCCCCCATCGTTGTCGACGGTGAGCCACCCACAACCCATCGTCATTCTCAAAGAGAAAGTGGCCAATTATATCCCCCGCCTCCAACTACAACCTATCGCCATTTTCCGGAATGAAGGCACGAGAAAGTGGTCGATTCGATTCCCCATCTCATGAAAAAATATGCACTGTTGCATTGCCTACTTGATCTTGTTGCTCTTTGCTACTAGATTGGACCAGTACAAGTTACTCATTAGCTCGGCCTCTGGCCTCCTCACAAGTGGTAGCTTAATTATGTTTTCTTAATTGGCTCAAACCAAGGAGCTGTGTGCGCGCGCGCGCGCGAGAGAGAGAGAGAGAGAGAGAGAGAGAGAGAGAGAGAGAGAGAGAGAGAGAGAGAGAGAGAGGGGTAAAAGGGCAATATACCACTGCAAGGCATCTCCACGACCGGATCATGGAGATACGAGGACCAGGGACCTACCTGAATTTAGGAACGTCGTGTTAATTAAGTTGTGATAATAGTACTATGTCACCCACTTATATTTTGATGGCATTTTCTGGATCCGGATAGGGATAAAATTGGGGCCAGGCTTAACATCGTCAACAACCCCGTCATAAATGCCACCACCCCTCCATTGTGCTCCATTGACAACTTGCTTTTTTTCTCTCCTTGTGGGGCTACATATACTTTTAGCCTATTTGCACTTTCACGCCAAATTTGGCTGGCTTTATAATTTGAGGATGGTTTTCTACAAGTTTTTGTATCTCTACATGAATATATCTGAGGTCTAAACAGCGATCCACCCCAATTCATTTGTTCGTGCCCTATCGTCGTCGAAAGAGAGATGACTTCAACTCGGCATCATTTCCAACGAGAAAGAAGTGGACCTACTCAGTTGGACCACAAACACATGGTACCGCCTAGGGAGTGATCCATGGGCAAGATGCTTGCTATCGGAAAGACGTTCAAGCCAGTGTTGTCGTATGCGGGTGAAACCGAACGAATTTCACAACATTAGAAATTTCTTGAAGGTCTAAACGACTTTCCAACCAAGTCATTCCTCTGTGCTACCTATCATAGCAACTCCAGCCTAATGTCGTTGTCAAGAAGAAAGTGGACAAATTCAACTACGTCTCGCATGTTTTGGGGGACACGACACTATTCGTTAGCTTTCGTTTTCCTTTTTACGGACGAATTTACTGTCTCTAGCTTTATCTTGAAGGTCAAAAATAAACTACGATTCACCCAAAGCCATTTCTTTGTGGCATCCATAGGGAGCCAACTACAACACATCGTCGTTCTCAAGGGGAAAGCGCCCAATTCGATCCCCTGCCTCCAACCAGCACAGCCTATCTCCATTTTCCAGAATGAAGGCGCAAGAAAGTGGTTGATTCGATTCGATTTGATTCCCTTCTCATGAGAAACCACGTCAATGTTCATTAGCTAGCAGATCTTGTTGCTCTTCGCTACTTGGATCGGAACAGTACACGTTGCTTACTTACTAGCTTGGCCTCTGGCCTCCTCAGTCCTCACAAGTGGCGCTTCAATTACTGATCTCTTTGCTCAAGCCAAGGAGAGGCAAAGGGGCAATATGCAACTGCAAGGCATCTCCGCGACCGGACCATCGCATCGCACGTTCACATGCCTCCGCGTACACACCGCAGCACTGCACGGCTGCTCCGCCCCTTCACCAGCCCACGATACACCACAAATACTCGATAATACAAGGGGCTAGGCGTAAAACGGCATTAGAATGGTGCATCTATTTATTGACGATGACAAGGCCCAGCGGCAGGGACAAGGAAGGAGGGAGAGAGAGATCCGTGCGTGTCAGGCCGCTCCGCTCCGCTAAACCTCGCACCAACCCAGCCCAGCCGCCCCCCTCTCCTCACCAACCCCGGAGCCGGAAGCAGAGCCGCGATGGCCGGCACCGTGCCCAAGCTCGCCGCCGCGAGGCCGGCGGCCGCGGGGCCGCTCCCCTCGCAGCCCCTCCGCTCCGCCGCGCTCGCCTTCGCCCCCTCCGCCAGCCGCTTCCGCGTCTCCCTCGCCGCCCGCGCCAGGAGCCCCGTCATGTGAGAACATACCCATCCCCCTCCGCCCCCCCGTCCCTCTCTTCTTCGCGTCCCCGGGTGATTAGATTCGCGATTCCGCTGGGGCGAGCTGCTGCGGCGCCGTGGGAAGGCAACTGGGCTGGGGCTGCGTCGCCGGCGAGGTTCGGTGAGATCAGAGCGGCCGGGCCGTGATTTGGGGCGAGTTTTTTTTGTCTTATTCACGCTTTCGCAGTTCGAATTGCGGTTGGTGGGTTGGATCGCAGCGCTGATGCTCCGCCGCCGCGTAGTCTAGATCGTGCGTGGCCCGGGTCGGCTCGGCGGCTTGTGAGGCGGGGCGCTCGGATCCGCGGTGGCCTCGAGCTCCTTCTGGGAGGCCTGGGCGCGCGTGCGCGGCCGTCCGATGTGGGATGGACCGCCGGGATCGGGTGGTTTCGCGAGCCGTCTCGGTCAACTCGGCCGAGATGGCCCGTGTTGCCGTGCGCGGATTCGTCGCTACGTGGTTGAGGGCGATGTATCCTATGCAAGCGCGCCGCCGGGTTGGTTGGGCTACACGCCACAGCAGGCCGTCGCTTCTGGATTCTTCCTGCTTGATTGATTGATAGGGATAAACATAGCCTCCCATTTTCTCATCTGTTTCTGGTAATCTTCCTGCTTGATTGATAGGGATAAGCTTAGTATACTACACTAAGTTGCCAACATGCATAGAAAGTTCACTAACATTTTACAGTGCTCATAAATCATGATCATGCTTTCGCAAAAAAAATAATTCATGATCATGAATAGAAAATTTCTTTTGCCAAAAGAAAACAAAGAACAAAAAGTTCATTTTGTTTATATCATATATGTATGTGATGCAGCAACCATTTGGATGTGACGTTAATTATTGCCCTTCGTGAAATGCAATTTTCAGTGCGATGGCTTCCGGCAAGGAGGGGAACGGTGCCGTGACGAAGAGGACCACACTCCATGACCTCTATGAGCAACAGGGTCAGTCCCCGTGGTACGACAACCTCTGCAGGCCTGTCACCGATTTGCTGCCCTACATCGCCAACGGTGTCCGGGGAGTCACCAGCAACCCAACGGTAATCACCGTTTTACCGTTTTATTTTTCTTATTCGCTGTATATGGATTGCTCATGTGTGATGTGTCTGCAATGTTCCTGCTGACTGTGTCCCCAACAATATGCAGATTTTCCAGAAAGCCATCTCTTCATCAAACGCGTATGACGGTCAGTTCAAGGAGCTTATATCGGCTGGGAAGGATGCGGAGAGCGCTTACTGGGAACTCGTCATAAAGGACATCCAAGACGCGTGCAAGCTGTTTGAGCCCATCTATGACGAGACCGATGGGGCTGATGGTTACGTTTCAGTGGAGGTGTCTCCTAGGCTGGCAAATGACACCCAAGGAACCGTCGAAGCTGCGAAGTGGTTACACAAAGTGGTCAACCGCCCCAATGTGTACATCAAGATCCCAGCTACCGCAGAATGCGTTCCTTCCATCAAGGAAGTCATTGCTAATGGCATCAGCGTCAATGTCACTGTAAGTGCTGAGCTCTGGCTTTGCCATCATTATCTTGTAATATCTCCTTAGTTTCCAAGGTATCATCTGTGCTTTTTTTCCCACTGGACCGCTTATGATATTAGTTTAGTGTAAACTTTGCTGTGATTGTTATATACTTTGAGTCTTTGATGCTAAACCTATTGATCACAAGTTTATTAATGTCGCTGCAGCTTATCTTCTCCGTTGCAAGATACGAGGCTGTGATTGATGCTTACCTCGACGGGCTTGAGGCTTCTGGTTTGAGTGACTTATCCCGAGTGACCAGTGTAGCATCCTTCTTTGTCAGCCGAGTTGACAGTCTGATCGACAAAATGCTTGAGAAGATTGGAACACCTGAGGCTCTTGCGCTGAGGGGAAAGGTAGAGACAATTGAAGTTATATGTCACCTAGCAGTAGGGCTTTCTAAATTACTAAGATCCAAGTTTTGAATTAGTAAGCACCCTTTTTTCTCTCAGGCTGCTGTAGCACAAGCAAAGATAGCAAACCAGCTTTACCTCAAGAAATTCTCTGGCCCAAGGTGGGAGGCTTTGGTGAAGAAGGGAGCCAAGAAGCAGAGGTTATTGTGGGCATCCACCAGCGTGAAGAACCCGGCTTACTTGGACACTCTTTACGTCGATCCTCTCATCGGACCTGACACCGTGAGTTTCAACAGCAAGTTCCCTTCGTCTTTTTCATCGGGATCATAATCACCGACTTATGATTTTTTACATATCAGAACTTTTAAGCGCATCCTAACTTGCTCGCAACCCTTTGCGCATTCAGGTCTCTACGATGCCCGACCAAGCTCTGGACGCGTTCATCGACCACGGCACAGTTGCTAGGACAATCGACGCTAACGTGTCAGAAGCTGAGGGCATATACAGTGCCCTGGAGAAGCTGGGCATCAACTGGGAAGAGGTTGGCAAGCAGCTGGAGCACGAGGGTGTGAGCTCCTTCAAGGGGAGCTTCGACAGCCTGCTCACGAGCTTGGAGGAGAAGGGCAACGCCCTCAAGACCGCCGCCAACCTGTAGGCGCTAAAATTATCGGATAGAATGGTTTGGTACCGGCGCTGGCCATCAAACGATTACCGAATAAAAATGCCAGCTTGCTGGCTCTCTCCTTCCATTTGGAAATGAAATGCTACCAGTTTTCTGGTTGAGCTTCTCTGTATTCTAGGCGCGCCTGGCTGTCATTGTGTAACTGAGGCCTGTTGCTTGCAACTGCTATTCGTTCTCTGGTCAATTGATTTTGAGCAAGTGAGCCATATTTGTGTATCTTTGGCAAATGCATTTCTCCTTCTGTTGTTATCCGTATGTTCGCAAGATTATAGGAATGTTGACAACTTAGCTCAGTATTGATGTTCTATTTTCATTGACTGGCATTTTGATCCAACTAAACAATAACAGTTTAGGAGAAGCCAAAGTAATCTTTCTGCCATTTGTAGGAACTATGTGTATGCTCAGAATTGTCCTTTTACACCGCTCATTTCGGCAAAGATCATACATTTTGGGTGAAATTTTGGAACTTCGAGAACGGCTTACGCCCACAACTACTGCTATCAACATTGATCTGTCAAAGTCCTCTAACTGCCGATTGGGAAAGTATTTCTATTATACATATATTCTTAAACACATTACACCTTAGGCACACACCTTATTCGGACAGTATCGAATGTGAATAACTGGGTCATTGTCACGGCAATAATTAGCCAACCTAGTATTTGTGGTGCTTCACGCCCCTAGGACCCATTAACTCATGAACAAAAACTTTTAAAGCATTCCCTCCATAGGGGAATATAAGTCGGGTACTTGATTTTAGGTCGCCCATTTAACTAGCGAAACATGTGTAATATGCCATATGCTCGAAGACAAATCTTTTTTGTTTTTGGCATACAACACACGCTAACCAATCAAAAATCTAAGGCCCGTGCCCGACTTATATTCCCATCCGGAGGGAGAAGTACTATCGAACTCCATCGCTGAACTGCCATTCAACAATATACACACGAAATATCCAGCAAGACTTTTTGGTAGACTGATTTGAGTACACATAAGTCGATCTCGAGAACGAGATAGGTTTCAGACAGAACTACGGTATTATTTACAGACTCCAGCATCCCATGCTGTAGATACTTTTTCCCTTTACAGACTCTCCAGCATCCCATGCTGCAGATACTTCTTCCCGCTCTTCCTGATGCGACCAGCATGGAAGTATCTCTCAGGGGCTCTCACAGAACTCCATTTCCTGCGATTCCAGCAGATTGTGGGAGCTGTCAGGCATGCAGAGATACATTTCTTAGGAATATAAAGTCTGGAGCACGAAATATCGTACCTTCCCACAAATTGGGCAGGTGTCGCTTCTCTCCATCCACTCATAAATACAACTTAGATGGAAATGGTGGGAGCATTTAGTTATGATCTGCGGATTCTCCGGGGTGTACTCTGCACGATGAGCAAGCACTGAGAAAATGCTCACACACACCAGAACATGGCCGCTGTATTCAGATAAAAACACGTGCAAACAAACCTTCCAGACAAGTAGGGCAGACATCTTCGTCGTCTGAAGTGATGACGGCATAACTGCTGTTATATGCTCTTCCAGAAAGACTCTTAGTCGATTCAGAACGACGCACCTTATGTTCACCCTCAGGATCAGTGTTGCTCCTTTTCTTTTGAGCAGCTAAATGTTCAACACCAGAGCTGCTGCCGTTTCGTCTAAGAGCTGGGGACTCTTCATGCGTGAGGTTTATAGACTTTTCACGCCTTGATACCAGTCCCTCTCTTTGAACTCGGGCATATCTAGGGTCAATGTCATATGGGGGTGGTCTAGAAACAAGGTGAAAAGTTTCAGACAGCGAACTCTCAGTTATATTAGTACTTGGATTAGTGGAAGCCAATGGCGCAGCTCCTTGAGCTGGGTTGCTTGGCCTAGAGTCAAGCCTCTGAAATGCTGCAGTATACTACATGGACCAAAGAGGAATACTGGAGTTAGAACAAGCATTCAGTATGAAAATAAATGCGCTATAACATGAAAAATCATTGAAAATGAAATATGCCACACATCCTCTATATTTGTTTGTGATTTCTCTAATTCTAATCTGCCCAGACAATGTGTACATACCATAAAGCATGTAAATTTGGTTGAACACAATCAAAAGATCAATACTTATGCAAGATCAAGAACAGGTCAATGGTCTTTCTAGTCTGGACTCTGGACCATCTTTTGCCTTCCATAAATGTTGTGTACCGATCATTGTATGGTTCGCAATTGGTGTTATATTTTTGTCCAACAAACATCAGTGGCACCAATGTGCCATTTAAAATACTCCTCTATATAAGATAGCATATTGTGCTATTTGCCAGAAAATAGCATGTAATCAACATAGTAGTGGCAATTTGGATAATTCGATCAACATGCTACTATAATCCCTCCCCAGACCCCACCTTGCGTGGGAGCTTCTATGCACTGGGTCTGTCCTTTTAGATCAACATGCTACTATAAGAAGGTGTATGATAAATTGGAAACCAAAGATTAAATGTACATGTATACCCATATAAGTGGTTGCATCTTGCATACTGGAAAATCCATAGAGTAAGAGGTAACATTACCCCCCCAAACATGTTGTGGAACAAATGCCTTAGAGATATGCATTGTCTATAGACAGGATTATTTGGATGAACATATTCCTCAAAATCGTCTGTGGAGAGGCAGCAGCAAAATCCTCCCATGATTCACTGGAAATAGCAACGATCAGTAGTATTAACTCAATATGGAAATGTAGACTACGCAGACAAACTTAAGTGTATCAAGGAAATACAACCATTAGCTGTTTGGTGCATGAAAGAAAAGAAAAAAGATTCGAAGGCTGGAGCTCCCATTTCAACCCAAAGCTAGACGGAGTAATGCAGCACATAAATGCGCATTGTTGAGGAAAGTAGGGAATGAAGGGAACAGTTGGTCCATAGATGCCAGCACCCGTAAAGATCAGTGAATCAGCGCAATAAACGTAAACTGAAGGCACAAGTCCTAGATGCCAGCCAAGGGATAAGATTTGCCACCAATAACCAAAACCAAAGTCATTGGCAGGACAAGGTGTGAAAATAATGGTCAAAGAGCACTCTTGTTAGTTCCAAGTGACTGGTCTGCACATTCATTTACAGGGTAGTAAGCGCAGATCAAGCCTCTGATGTTGTTCAGATGCACATCCACATTGTGGTGAGCAACATACCACATTGGAATGCGCTCCTCTATAAACCCGGCCTGCGTCGAGGGACCCGCTACGTCTCACTGCCAGTTTCATCATTTTGATTCCATGGAAAATGGTCTCAACTAGGACGTTCGTCGCCTGCAGTGGAACTACGGCTTCAGACAAATCGAACCAACCGGCTACTAGCAAGGGAGCTGCGGGTAAGGAGGAGCGCGCGTAGCGCGACGCATCGACGCCATCCTTCCTCGCGGACTCGCGGCCCATCGGAGGATGAGCTGATCCACATCTCGGCCGGCCGGCCGGCCGGCAGGCGACCGAATCCGCACCGGCACCCGTTGGTTACCCGGATCGCATTCCGCGGCAGGAGAAGACGGAGCGAGGTGGGTGCAGGGAGGCACGGGGACGCTCCTGGTCCGAGGACGTGGCAGCGACGGCAAGAAGAGGCACCGACGAACGGGATGGGGGGGGGGGGGTGAGACGGGATGCGCGGAGGAGCTCACCTCTCATGCGCCGGCGACGAGGCAGGCGGCGGCGGGAAGGGGCCGATGCTTCGTCGGGAGGGAGGGCGGCGATGGTGACCGCCCAGGGACGGCCGGATTGGAGAGCGGCGAGGAGAATCTGCGGAGTTTGGGGGAGGAGGCGAGGTGGGGAGAAGGAGGAGGAGGAGGGTTGGTGCGCGTGTGTTGGACTTCACTCCCCTCGTGTGGGGTGGGCTGTCGTTGCGAGGTCAGTCAGTCCCCAGTCCAAGTTGGTAAATGTTCTAGTGAGGTTTTGCCTACTTTTGTTTCCATTTTGTCAAATGCTTCGGTTCCAAGAACCATAAAATAAAATTGGAATACTCTGCAGGAATTGAAAACACAAGAGTCTATAATAAAACTTATTGGGTGTTGCCATTCATCATCCAGTTGCTTGAAAATCGCAATCGCGCCGGTCAATTTTTCCCAAAGGAGAAGCAACACCCGAGGCAGAGCCATCAACGACGCGGCGTCGCAACCGGAGGCGAGTCGGAGGTTTGATCGTGTGCTTGAGAGGGGGACTTTTAACTCTCACCATCGCTTGGATTGGACGAAGCCCGAGTTGGAGACGAAAGCGATATTGCGTCCCTGATGAGGGATCGGACGGGAACTCGTTGGAGGCGAGGTAGGAGACGGGTTGGGAGGGAGGAGGAAGAAATCGCGGCTCGTATCTTTGTCGGGTAGGAGGAAGAAGATGAACAGTTTGAGGGGGAGGGGCGGTTGGAGGAAGAAAAGGACAATCTGGCCACTCGTTTTTAATCCAACGACTCGCAAGGAATTGACTGATGCAAAAGAAAAAAAATGCATGGAAGTGTTCTATAGCGGCCCTATCAAAGATGCAGAATTTTTCCTATAGGAAGTTCCATAGTCATCACAAAAAATGAGACCGTTAATTTGTCAGAGTCTTAGTTAAAGGCATATCTGTTTAATGGGATTTAAAAAATATAAGTAGTATACTGCTTGGAGCCGCATTGGAGGTACGGTTTCTCACTAGTGTTTATACTAGTTCCATGAGCTGCATTGGAGGTACGCAGGCCAATGTGGAAGCACAATATAAGTTTTGCAATGTTATTTTTGTATGTTTCTGGTGCTGGCTCAATTGTGAATGCATTAGCTTATGCTGCATAACCAACCAAGGCATGAGCCTATAATTATTTTGCACACTCTGAGTTAATTCCTGGAAAAATTAGACCTTAGCTTCGTGTTGCTTGCTGGTTCTTTCTTGGACCTAGCCCAAGGTGGCTAGGTTTGTATGTGTATTATGTACAATCTTTCTTTTATTTTATTGAATATACAACAGAAGTCTCTCCTACTGTTTTGGGGTAAAAAATTTAATAATTGAGCATATATAGTAATGAGATGTTTCATGCTCCAGGAGCGAACTACATTTTGTTGGGGCAACTCCAACGTGGATCGCCAAAACGGACCTCACCAAATGTTGGGGCAACTCCAACGCGGATCACCACAACAGACCTCATCAATGTTAGGGTAACTCCAACGCGGATCACCAAATAGACAGTGATGGGGGCGAAGAGCATCCAACCGCAGGCACCAAATCCCCGATCTCGGTTTTCGTTCTATATCCGAATCACTCAAAATAATCAAAGATAAATAGCATAATTCTTAAGCAGTTGAAAGATAAATATCAAAACAATATTAAAAAAAACTATAATCCAAACATAAAGTTTTGAATTCAAATTAGTCAGACAGATGGTCTAGTTGTCCATACTAAACTCCTGAAGATATTCAACCAAATCATTCTAAAGTTGCTCATGATTCCCCAATTGCAAATCTGACGATACGTATAGAGAAAATCCTCAAATGTCGTCGGATTCTGATTTGGAAATTCTGATTTGGAAGCTGGATAGGATCACCCAAGTTTTGAAAATCGAGACCATGGAAAACCCCATGACCCTCACTCTCCACAATAAAGTTGTGCATCATCAGACAAGCTATCATCACTTTCCACAAATGTCTCTGGATCGCAGAGTTTAGTAGGACGAGCAGGAATTAAGTTTGGGGATGCTTGATACGTGTCCAATGTATCTATAATTTTTTATTGTTCTATGCTATTATATTACCAATCCTGGATGTTTTATATACATTTACAAGCAATTATATATATATGAAATAAATAGCTTGTCACAGAACTAGTTAAGGGTCCCTAAACTTTTAACGGTTTAAAAGTTATGAAAAAATATGAAATAAATATGGGAGCATCTCTCTAATGTAATAAGATGATCCAACAGAGGAATTGTCAAAATATGTATCTATGGGTCCTCGACAAAAATAATAAGAATTTCAGCTCACTGTGACATAAATATATACTGAACTATTTGTTTTTTTGTCCAAGGCACATACAATCGTATTTTTTTAATCCCTCCGTTGGATCATGTTATTTTATAGGTGTGTTGGGTCAGTATTTTTTCAGAATTTTTGAGAACTTTTGCACCGTTGAAACCCTTAACTAGTTCTGTGCCAAGCACTTGTAGAAAATAGTACCAAACGAAGTCCAAATGCCAAGAATTTTTTTGGAGATTTTTTCTGGACAAAAGAGACACTGGAAGCTTCGGGAGAAGACCAGACGACGGAGTGTGGGCCCACAACCCATCAGGGCGCACCCTTGAGGGGGCAGGCGTGCCCTAATGGGTGGCGGGGCCCATGAGGCTCTGTTTGACATAGCCCCACCTCTATAAATTCTCTAAAATTGTGAAACCAACAATGGAGTCCAGGAAATAATTTTTTCACCACCGCAAGTTCTAGAACAACGAGATCCCATCTGGAGGCCTATTTCGGCACTCTGCCGGAGGGGGATTCGATCGCGGAGGGGCTCTTCATCATCTTTGCTGCCCTTCGATGATGCATGAGTAGTTTACCATGGACCTATGGGTCCATAGTTAGTAGCTAGATGGCTTCTCCTCTCTTTTTGATCTTCAATACAAGGTTCCCCGTGGTGTTCTTGGATATCTATTTGATGTAGTGAATTTTTGCGGTGTGTTTGCTGGGATCCAATGAATTATGAGTTTATGATCGGATCTATCCATGAATATTATTTGAGTTTTCTATGAACTCTTTTATGCATGACGATTTTTGTAGCCTCATATTTCTTCTCCGATTTATTGGTTTGGTTTGGCCAACTAGGTTGATTTATCTTGCCATGGAAAGAGGTGCTTTGTGATGGGTTCGATCTTGCGGTGCTTGCTACTTGTGAGCTGCGTTGGGATTTCCCCGACGAGGAGGGGATGATGCAATATAGTAGAGATAAGTATTTCCCTCAGTTATGAAACCAAAGTTATCAATCCAGTAGGAGAACCAAGCAACACTATGTAAACAACACATGTACACAAACAACAAATACTTGTAACCCAACACATATAGGAGCTGTCAATTCCTTAATGGTATTGAGATAGATTAAACTGTATTGGATTTGGTAAATCTTATATTTACTAATTGGAGGCACCTTTCAGAGCTCCTCATTAATCCACATCAGCAGGTTTAATTTGGCCACAATATTTTAATACTAATGGTCAAGATCTATTGGATCGCTCCCAAGATTTTTAATAGAAAAAAATGTACATAAAAAAAACTAAACCCACACACGGAAAGGAGTCCTCAATGCCCACGTTCAAGCTTGGACCAATACAAAACCCACTTGCTTTCTCCCTTCGCAAAGGAAAATATATATGCACAAATGGAAAGTCATCATGCCCCACGAAGAAGAAGAGTCCATGTCCAAAATTCCACAAGAACAAAAGAGACGTCCATGTTCCCTTAAAAAAAGAGACACGTACAAATAAATGCTTATGAAGCCTCAGATTAAGGGGAAAAAAGAGCAGGCCTGAATGTATTTTGTTTATTTCAACAGTAAGAAAATAATAACTGCTCAGGAAAGATACACAAATCTCTCTCAAAAAACATCCAAATATCACCACTTCCAAGCCCATCAATTTAATACGTGAAATTACCTAACGCTAAAATGAGTTGAAAACTTATATAAACTAGATGGTGCCCCGCGCATTGCTGCGGAATACTATAATTCAACTTGTGAATGTTGGCCCTGAGTGTTGATTCACATCACGACTCAAATGTTAACAAACGTCTATATTCATCCGGGGCATTCAAAGGCATATGTTACAATAAATTGTCAATCTAGGAAGTAATGAGCTGAAACTTGGCTACATACCACCATATTTTTGCAAAGCAGACTAAGAAAATGACTCGATACAATCAGGTGTTAGGATCAATCAAAATTGTGGAAACTATATCTGCATCATAGTTTAAATCCTTTTCTAAAAAATCATAGTTTACATATTTCATAACACTTATGGTCTTCATCCTTGTCCAGTTTTCACCAGTCCCAGTAATGTCGAAAGGAACATGAACTGAAAATTACCATTAAACAAATAAGTACTTCATGGAGGTAAAGTACAGGCATTAGAAGAAAAGTCAGTATACACATATGCTATGCATACATTTTGATACAGCTCGCGTTAGACAGGCTTCTGAAATGATTTTTTTTCATATTCTGAAAACACTAATCTATATTCAATACGAAATTATAGTTTGCATTCAGAGTCTTGTTTTGTGGTGAAAAGAAAGCAGTATCATTATCAAATTTCAACCCACTTACAAATGTCCCAGGATCGCTATCTGTTTCTGTTGTTGGCTGATCTGTGAATACCATGGTCGGCCTCGAATGAGGCTAGGGAAGCCAAGTAGCCAACGTGTTACAGGCAGCCCCATCCATAAGTCCAGAGATCTAGTAAGAGCAGCATAGGAAGCCATGGAGCAAAAGCGGCCCAAAGACACCAAAAAGGCTTACCGGTTTTCCAGCCTGGTCTGTTCTGTGGACAAAGTCGCTGCTCAGCACGCTCCAAAAAACAAAAATAGCTCAGGTTCTCTTGACCAGAGAGTTAGAGAGGGAGTTGTAATCACATCTCTAAACGTAAAGAAGAACAGAGAATACATGTATACGCTTAAACGTGCAATGTACCACATCCTTGGAATTCAGAAGGTTCAGGAGGGAACATTGGCACAGTGCACTCCAAGGAGCAGAACAGATCAGACGGAGGAGAAAACTCAGGGTCGACGAAGATGGAGCGCCCAGGCAGCGCCTTGGTCCAGTGGCCGAGCAAGCCGTGGCTATAGCCGTCGGCGAGCCGCTTGATGCACCAGAGGTCCTCGGTGCTGACGCGCGCCCAGAGCGGCATGCCAGCGTGGACGGGCTTGAGAGAACGACCCCGGTGGCCACCACCCGCAGTTGCTACGTCGTGCCATGTTGTGCTCGTGCAGACACAGCGCGCTCTCCAACCTTGGCGCCCCCGGCTGGCGCCGCCTAGGTCATATAGGAAATAGATCCTGAACGGCACAAGAGGTTCCGGGTGGAGGGTATTCGAATCAGAGCCATGGCACCGCTCGCCATCGCCGCCGGTTCTACCTCATCTGTTGCCGTAAACCCTGCTGCGTCTGTCGCCGCATGGGATTTCTGTTGTTTCGGGAGATATATAGATCGGGAAGGGGAGACGGGGCGGCCGCGGACGAAGACGTTTCGATTGGAGGGCGGTTCGCTTCCGCTTCCGCGGGCCTTTTGCTTCCGTTTCCGCCGGCTGAAACATGAGGAACGTGGAGCGCGGTGGGTCGACTCTTAGCAGCAGATCTGAGCGGTCTATAGTCAATCAAACGGCTGAAAAACACTATGATGACGTGGACGCACGAGAACGCAGGAAATCAGCTAGTGGGGGATTCTATTTAGATATAGTAGATTCTCACGCGGCAAAAGTCATTTT
Organism: Aegilops umbellulata; assembly: GCA_032464435.1. Taxonomy (NCBI): domain Eukaryota; kingdom Viridiplantae; phylum Streptophyta; class Magnoliopsida; order Poales; family Poaceae; genus Aegilops; species Aegilops umbellulata. Next base: position 509,347,170 of record CP136056.1, on the reverse strand, counting down.
TGGACATAAACCTTCAATTTCTATGTTATTTCAAGTAGAGATATTTTGCAACCACATCGAATTAAATTTGAATCTTTATGTGTAATTTTGTTCGAAAGTATTTAACATATGCACACTATAAATGCTAGCTCATGCAGGTAGCACGGGTTGATGACTAGTAGATCTAACTAAAACACAAAATAAAAAAATAAAAAATTGCAGCAAGGTATTTTTAGGATTTTTATATGATAAAAGATAGACCCGGGGCTCATAGTTTTCACTAAAGGCTTCTCTCGAGAAAGTAGCATACGGTGGGTAAATAAATTACTGTTGGGCAATTGACAGAAAAACAAATAATTATGACGATATCCAAGGCAATGATCATATATATAGGCATCACGTCCATGATTAGTAGACCGAAACAATTCTACATCTACTACTATTACTCCACACATCGACTGTTATCCAACATGCATCTAGTGTATTAAGTTTATGGAAAAACGGAGTAATGCATTAGGCAAGATGACATGATGTAGACAAGATAAACTCATGTATGAATAAACCACATCTTGTTACCCCTAATAGCAACGATACATGCGTGTCATGTCTCTTTCTGTCATTGAGGTTGAGTGATAACCCACAAGTATAGGGGATCGCAACAGTTTTCGAGGGTAGAGTATTCAACCCAAATTTATTGATTCGACACAAGGGGAGCCAAAGAATATTCTCAAGTATTAGCAGTTGAGTTGTCAATTCAACCACACCTGAAAGACTTAATATCTGCAGCAAAGTATTTAGTAGCAAAGTAGTATGGAAGTAACGGTAACGGTGGCAAAAGTAACAGTAATAGTTTTTGTAGCAATCGTAAGAGTGGCAACGGAAAAGTAACTAAGCAAAGATCTATATGTGAAAAGCTCGTAGGCAGTGGATCAATGATGGAAAATTATGTCGGATGCGATTCCTCATGCAACAGTTATAACATAGGATGACACAGAACTAGCTCCAGTTCATCAATGTAATGTAGGCATGTATTCCGAATATAGTCAGACGTGCTTATGGAAAAGAACTTGCATGACATCTTTTGTCCTACCCTCCCGTGACAACGGGGTCCTATTGGAAACTAAGAGATATTAATGCCTCCTTTTAATAGAGTACCGGACCAAAGCATTAACACTTAGTGAATACATGAACTCCTCAAACTACGGTCATCACCGGGAGTGGTCCCGATTATTGTCACTTCGGGGTTGCCGGATCATAACACATAGTAGGTGACTATTGACTTGCAAGATAGGATCAATAACTCACATATATTCATGAAAACATAATAGGTTCAGATCTGAAATCTTGGCACTCGAGCCCTAGTGACAAGCATTAAGCATAGCAAAGTCATAGTAACATCAATCTTAGAACGTAATGGATACTAGGGATCAAACCCTGACAAAACTAACTCGATTACATGGTAAATCTCAGCCAAACCCATCACCGTCCAGCAAGCCCACGATGGGATTACTCACGCACGGAGGTGAGCATCATGAAATTGGTGATGGAGGATGGTTGATGATGACGATGGCGACGGATTCCCCTCCTCGGAGCCCTGAACGGACTCCAGATCAGCTCTCCCGAGGAAGATTAGGGATTGGTGGTGGCTCCGTATCGTAAAATGCGATGAATCCTTCTCTCTATTTTTTTTCTCCCCGAAAGTGAATATATGGAGTTGGGGTTGAGGTCGGTGGAGTCCCAGGGGGCCTACGAGGAAGGGGCGCGCCCCCGGGGGGGGGGGGGCGCCCTGCACCCTCGTGGAAAGGGTGTGGTCCCCCTGATGCTGATTCTTTTGCCAGTATTTTTCATTAATTCCAAAACGTGTCTCCATGGATTTTCAGGTCATTCCGAGAACTTTTATTTCTACACAAAAATAACACCATGGCAGTTTTGCTGAAAACAGCGTCAGTCCGGGTTAGTTCCATTCAAATCATGCAATTTAGAGTCCAAAACAAGGGCAAAAGTGTTTGGAAAAGTAGATACGTTGGAGACGTATCAACTCCCCCAAGCTTAAACCTTTGCTTGTCCTCAAGCAATTCAGTTGACAAACTAAAAGTGATAAAGAAAAACTTTTACAAACTCTATTTGATCTTGTTGTTGCAAATATGTAAAGCCAACATTCAAGTTTTCAGCAAAGATTATGAACTAACCATATTCACAATAACATTTAGGTCTCATGTTTACTCATATCAATGGCATAATCAACTAGCGAGCAATAATAATAAATCTCGAATGACAACACTTTCTCAAAACAATCATAACATGATATAACAAGATGGTATCTCGCTAGCCCTTTCTGAGACCGCAAAACATAAATGCAGAGCACCCCTGAAGATCAAGGACTGACTAGACATTGTAATTCATGGTAAAAGAGATCCAGTCACAGTCATACTCAATGTAAATTAATAGCAATGCATGCGAATGACATCGGTTCTCTCCAACTGGTGCTTTTTAATAAGAGGAGGATGACTCAACATAAAATTAAATAGATAGGCCCTTTGCAGAGGGAAGCAGGGATTTGCAGAGGTGCCAGAGCTCGAGTTTTGAAACAGAGATAAATAATATTTTGAGTGGCATGCTTTCATTGTCAACATAACAACCAAGAGATCTCGGTATCTTCCATGCTACACACATTATAAGCGGTTCCCAAACAAAATGGTAAAGTTTATACTCCCCCGCCACCAACAAACATCAATCCATGGCTTGTCCGAAACAACGGGTGCCTCCAACTAACAACAATCCTAGGGAATTTTTGTTTGCAATTATTTTGATTTGAGCATGTGACTGGGCATCCCGATTACCGGCCATTTTCTCGTGAATGATGAGCGGAGTCCACTCATCGTGAGAATATCCCACCTAGCATGGAAGATATAGACAACCCTAGTTGATACGTGAGCTATTCGAGCATACAACACGGAATTTTATTTGAAGGTTTAGAGTTTGGCACATACAAATTTACTTGGAACGGCAGATAAATACCGCATATAGGAAGGTATGGTGGACTCATATGGAATAACTTTGGGGTTTTACGGAAGTGGATGCACAAGAAGTATTCCCGCGTAGTACAAGTGAAGGCTAGAAAGAGACTGAGAAGCGACCAACTAGAGAGCGACAACAATCATGAACATGCATTAAGATTAGTCAACAATGAGTGCAAGCATGAGTAGGATATAAATCACCATGAACTTAAATATCGTGGAGGCTATGTTGATTTTGTTTCAACTACATGCGTGAACATGTGCCAAGTCAAGCCACTCAAATCGTTCAAAGGAGGATACCACCCTATCATACCACATCACAACCATTTTAATAGCATGTTGGCACGCAAGGTAAACCATTATAAACTCCTAGCTAATTAAGCATGGCATGAGCAACTATAATCTCTAATTGTCATTGCAAACATGTTTCATTCATAATAGGCTGAATCAGGAACGATGAACTAATCATATTTACAAAAAGAAGATAGGTCGAGTTCATACCAGCTTCTCATCTCACTCAGTCCATCATATATCGTCATTATTGCCTTTCACTCGCACGACCAAACGGTGTGGATAATAATAATAGTGCATGTGAATTGGACTAAGCTGGAATCTGCAAGCATTCAATACAAGGGAGAAGACAAGGTAATATGGGCTCTTGGTTAAATAAACAATAATGCATATGAGAGCCACTCAACATTTTCATCATGGTCTTCTCCTCTCAACCCCCAAAGAATAAGGAAAAAAATGAAACTATTTACACGGGAAAGCTCCCAACAAGCAAAAGAAGAACGAGAAATCTTTTTGGGTTTTCTTTTAATTACTACTACTACAGGCATGGAAAGTAAACTAGCTAAAAGCTATGATACGTCTCCATCGTATCTACTTTTCCAAACACTTTTGCCCTTGTTTTGGACTCTAACTTGCATGATTTGAATGGAACTAACCCGAATTGACGATGTTTTCAGCAGAATTGCCATGGTGTTTTTTTGTGCAGAACTAAAAGTTCTCGGAATGACCTGAAACTTCACGGAGAATATTTTTGGAATTAATAAAAATACTGGCAAAAGAATCAAGACCAGGGGGCCCACACCCTGGCCATGAGGGTGGGGGGCGCGCCTGCCCCCCCTGGGCGCGCCCCCTGCCTCCTGGGCCCCCTGGTGCTCCACCGATCTCAACTCCAACTCTATATATTCACGTTCGAGGAGAAAAAAAATGAGAGAGAAGGATTCATCACGTTTTACGGTACAGAGCCGCCGCCAAGCCCTAATCTCTCTCGGGAGGGCTGATCTGGAGTCCGTTCGGGGCTCCGGAGAGGGGAATCCGCCGCCATCGTCATCATCAACCTTCCTCCATCACCAATTTCATGATGCTCACCGCCGTGCATGAGTAATTCCATCGTAGGCTTGCTGGACGGTGATGGGTTGGATGAGATTTACCATGTAATCGAGTTAGTTTTGTTAGGGTTTGATCCCTAGTATCCATTATGTTCTGAGATTGATGTTGCTATGACTTTGCTATGCTTAATGCTTGTCACTAGGGCCCGAGTGCCATGATTTCAGATCTGAACCTATTACGTTTTTAGGAATATATGAGAGTTCTTGATCCTATATTGCAAGTCTATAGTCACCTATTATGTGTTATGATCCGTTAAACCCGAAGTGACAATAATCGGGATACTTACCGGTGATGACCGTAGTTTGAGGAGTTCATGTATTCACTAAGTGTTAATGCTTTGGTCCAGTATTCTATTAAAAGGAGGCCTTAATATCCTTTAGTTTCCATTACGCCCCTGCTGCCACGGGAGGGTAGGACAAAATATGTCATGCAAGTTCTTTTCCATAAGCACGTATGACTATATTCAGAATACATGCCTACATTACATTGATGAACTGGAGCTAGTTCTGTGTCACCCTATGTTATAACTATTGCACGAGGGATCGCATCCGACATAATTCTCCATCACTAATCCAATGCCTACGAGCTTTTCACATATTGCTATTTGCTTAGTTACTTTACCGTTGCCACTGTTACAATTACTACAAAGCTACTACTGTTACTTTTGCCACCGTTACCGTTACTTCCATACTACTTTGCTACTAAATACTTTGCCGCAGATATTAAGTTATCCAGGTGTGGTTGAATTGACAACTTAGCTGCTAATACTTGAGAATATTCTTTGGCTCCCCTTGTGTCGAATCAATAAATTTGAGTTGAATACTCTACCCTCGAAAACTGTTGTGATCCCCTATACTTGTGGGTTATCAAGCTACAAGTATTTTTTTGGTTTTTCTTAAGGTTTTTCAAACACACAAGAAGAACGCTTAGAAAAGAAAATAAACTAGCATGGATAGTATAATGAAAAAGTATGAGCACCGACAGCTAGAATGAGTGTGTGAACATGAATGTAATGTCGGTGAGAAATACGTACTCCCCCAAGCTTAGGCTTTTGGCCTAAGTTGGTCTATGCCCACGGATCGAAGCTACTCTCTCCGGTGTACTGAGGAGGGTCCTTAGGGTGCCACTGGTTGGCGATCTCCTACAGATCCCACTGATAAACAGACTGTCGATAAGGGTCAAGTGGTGGCTCAGGCTCAGGCTCTGAGACTTGTGCCAGCCTCCAGTATGCATAAATGGCCTCTGGCAAGATGGGGTACATGCCTGAAAGTATGTTAAACAAGCAGGGTGCAGGCAAGGTAATAATCTCATAGTGTGTTTTATCCAATATCAAATTATACTTAAGCATCTTCTTCTTATCTTTAACAATAAATTCATGTGCTACCATACTCTTATAATCTAGAAAAATAGGGGCAACAAATTTTCCTCTCTCTCATAATGCCTAAGAGGTATCTCAAAGTGTTCAGCAAGGCATGAAGCAAAGATGCCTCCGAAGATGGGGCCCTTTGTATTGTTCATACTTAATCGTTTAGCAACAATATCGCCTAGGCTGAAAGTTGTATCACAAAGCAAAGCATGGCACAAAATTACAAGATCAGGAGCACTAAGATTTCCACTGTTCCACGACAAATTAAGAATCTACTAGCAAATATCTCAAAGTAACGTAGAACAAGAAAATGTATACTAGTAATTCTTGCATCAGAAACTTTCCTCGTTTCTCCTACGACAATTCTATCAATAAATCCATCCACATCACTACGGTGTGGTTCCTCGATGCTGCCCACAAAGGGTATCTTGCAGACCCGACAAAAATCATGGACTGACATCTCCTTAACCTCATCATATAAGTGAAACTCCACTGAAGGTGGTGATTTCTTAGCATGGAAATAAAAAACTTGCATGAAAATATTAGTGAGTAGAAGATACTGTTCGCGCTGGCCGTGGAGGAAGTCGGTGAGGCCTGCATTCTCAGCCAAGTAATAAAAGTCATCGTAAATTCCGGCAGCTCTCAAAATGCATCACAAGGCCATTCGCACGGCCGAACCTCCGTAGTCCGAGGAAGATTGTATTTGGGCTTTTTATTCTCCTCATTCCGCTTATCCTTCGAGCTTCGGCTCGAAGAGCCTCTCAACAATCTCTTCAACATTTTCTCCTTCTGAATTTTTTTGAAATTTTAGTGACTCAAATAAAAGTGAACCAAACTCAACAAGATTGATAGCAACTACTCCCACAAGTGCCTAGAGGCTATATCATGCATTAAAACTACTTTCGACCATATAAATTTGACATGCAAGCTCAAGAACAGGGTCACCTTGGCAGCAAAAATTTGCAATAAATAAAGCACTAGAACAAAAACTAATTGGACCATTGGAGGAGTCACATAACAAAGAACAATCCCTCAAAACAGTTTTGTGAATGGAGCTTTGAGCAAAGAGATCAAAAATGGTAGCAAGATGAGCTAGAACACGAGTTTGAGCTATGGGAGGATTCTTTCTGGAGGAAGACGAAGTGAGTGGGTGCTCGAATAAGTGGAGGGGGTCCATGTGGGGCCCACGAGGCAGGGGGCGCGCCCTAGGGGGGTGGGCGCGCCCTGTGCCCTCAGGGCCAAATGGTTGGCCCCCATGGTGTGTTCTCGGTGCCACAAATTCTTAAATATTCTACAAAAAATCATATTTCATTTTCAGGATGTTTGGAGAATTTTTATATTCGGAGTATTTTTATTGCAAGGATAATTCAGAAAATAGACAGAAAATACTATTTTTGCTTTATTTAATCTGAACAACAGAAAGTAAAAGGAGGGTACAGAGAGTTGTGCTTTCTAACTTCATCCATCTCGTTCTAATCAAAAGGAATCCACTAATAAGGTTGATCAAGTGTTGTTAACAAACTCTTTCCGAATAACATGAAACCGGAGAATTTTCGAATAACACTAGGTTACCTCAATGGGGATATGCATGTCCCCAACAATAAGAATATCATATTTCTTCTTGACAGTAGGAAAAGGGAATTCAAAACCTCCAATAGTAATCATTGAAAATTTTCCAATAGAATTGATACTGTGGACTTGAGGTTGTTTCCTTGGAAAGTGTACCATATGCTCATTACCATTAACATGAAAAGTGACATTTCCTTTGTTGCAATCAATAACAGCCCCTGTAGTATTCAAAAAGGGTCTACCAAGGATAATAGACATACTATCGTCCTCGGGAATATCAAGAATAACAAAGTCCGTTAAAATAGTAACGTTTGCAACCACAACATGCACATACTCACAAATACCGACAGGTATAGCAGTTGATTTATTGGCCATTTGCAAAGATATTTCAGTAGGTGTCAACTTATTCAAATCAAGACTAAGATATAAAGAGGAAGGCATAACACTAACACCGGCTCCAAGATCACATAAAGCAGTTTTAACATAGTTTCTTTTAATGGAGCATGGTATAGTTGGTACTCCTGGATCTCCTAGTTTCTTTGGTATTCCACCTTTAAAAGTATAATTGGCAAGCATGATGGAAATTTCAGCTTCCAGTATCTTTCTTTTATTTGTAATAATATCTTTCATATACTTAGCATAGGGATTCATTTTAAGCATATCAATCAAACACATACGCAAAAAGATAGGTCTAATCATTTCAGCAAAGCGCTCAAACTCCTCATCAACCTTTTTCTTGGATGGTTTAGGAGGAAAAGGCATGGGTTTCTGAACCCATGGTTCTCTTTCTTTACTGTGCTTCCTAGCAACGAAGTCTCTCTTATCATAACGTCGATTCTTTTATTGTGGGTTATCAAGATCAACAGCAGGTTCAATCTCTACATCATTGTTATTGCTAGGTTGAGCATCAACATGAACATCATCATTAACATTATCACTAGGTTCATGTTCATTACCAGATTGTGTTTCAGCATCAGAAATAGAAATATCACTGGGATTCTCAGGTGTGTCAACAACATGTTCACTAGAAGCATGCAAAGTCCTATCATTTTTCTTTTTCTTCTTCTTAGAAGGACTAGGTGTATCAACATTAGTTCTCTGAGAATCTTGCTCAACTCTCTTAGGGTGGCCCTCAGGATACAAAGGTTCCTGAGTCATTCTACCCCCTCTAGTCATAACTCTAACATCATTATCATTTTTCTTATTATTTGATTCATTGAGCAAATCATGTTGTGCTTTAAGCACTTGTTCTACCTGAGTGGTACCCATAGAAGCATGTTTACTAATAAGTTCAATGTCACCTTTAACTCTATACATATAATCACTCAAGTGTTTAATCATATAAGCATTACGTTTCAATTGTCTACCAACATAAGCATTGAAGTTTTCTTGTTTAACAATAAAATTATCAAAATCATCCAAACATTGGCTAGCAGACTTATTACGAGGAATATCACCTTCATCAAATTTGTAGAGAAAATTTACCTTTACTACCTGTGTCGGGTTATTAAGACCATGTATTTTTTCAATAGGTGGTAAATTCTTAACATCTTCGGCTTTAATACCCTTTTCTTTCATAGATTTCTTTGCCTCTTGCATATCTTCAGGACTGAGAAATAGAATACCCCTTTTCTTAGGAGTTGGCTTTGGAGTTGGTTCAGGAAGTGTCCAATCATTATCATTACTCAATATATTATTCAATAGCAATTCAGCTTGCTCGACAGTTCTTTCCCTGAAAACACAACTAGCACAACTATCCAGGTGGTCTCTGGAAGCATTGGTTAGCCCATTATAAAAGATATCAAGTATTTCATTTATCTTGAGAGGATGATCAGGCAAAGCATTAAGTAATCGGAGAAGCCTCCCCCAAGCTTGTGGGAGACTCTCTTCTTCAATTTGCACAAAATTATATATTTCCCTTAAGGCAGCTTGTTTCTTATGAGCGGGGAAATATTTAGCAGAGAAGTAATAAATCATATCCTGGGGACTACGCACACAACCAGGAGCAAGAGAATTAAGCCATGTTTTAGCATCACTCTTTAATGAGAACGGAAATAACTTAAGGATACAGTAGTAACAATTTTTTTCCTCATGAGTGAATAGGGTGGCTATATCATTCAATTTAGTAAGATGTGCCACAACAGTTTTAGATTCATAGCCATAAAAAGTATCAGGTTCGACCAAAGTAATTAACTCAGGATGGACCGAGAAATCATAATCCTTATCAGAAATACAGATAGGTGAAGTAGCAAAAGCAGGGTCATATTTCATTCTAGCATTCAAAGACTTTTCTTTCAGCTTAGCTAACAGTTTCTTAAGATCATATCTATCTTTGCAAGCAAAAATGTCTCTAGCAGTTTCTTCATCCATAACATAACCCTCAGGCACATCAGGCAATTCATATCTAGGGGGAGAATCTTCATCATCACTTTCATCAATATTATCTGTTTCAATAATTTCTTTCTCTCTAACCCTAGCAAGTTGTTCATCAAGAAATTCACCTAATGGCACAGTATTATCAAGCATAGAAGTAGTTTCATCATAAGCATCATGCATAGCAGAAGTGGCATCATCAATAACACGCGACATATCAGAATCAATAACAGGTGTAGGTGTCACAAATTTACTCATAACAGAAGGTGAATCAAGTGCAGGGCTAGATGGCAGTTCCTTACCTCCCCTCATAGTTGAGGGAAAAATCTTGGTTCTTTCATCTTTCAAGTTCCTCATAGTAATCAACAGATATAAATCCCAAGTGACTTAAAGAATAGAGTTATGCTCCCCTGCAACGGCGGCAGAAAATAGTCTTGATAACCCACAAGTATAGGGGATCGCAATAGTTTTTGAGGGTAGAGTATTCAACCCAAATTTATTGATTCGACACAAGGGGAGCCAAAGAATATTCTCAAGTATAAGCAGTTGAGTTGTCAATTCAACCACACCTGAAAGACTTAATATCTGCAGCAAAGTATTTACTAGCAAAGTAGTATGAAAGTAACGGTAACGGTGGCAAAAGTAACAGTAATAGTTTTTGTAGCAATCGTAACAGTGGCAACGGAAAATGTGACGCCCGGATAATTAGGCTACAGTGAACCTCTGCTAATGATGCCACATCACCTCGATTACTGTTACTAATCTCGCGTTAGTTCGAAAACGGTTCGAATTCAAATTCAAAATCAAGCAAACATTAAAAGTTTTCAAATATTAAAATAAAATGTTCGGGGTGAGTCAAATAATCCATACTAAATATTCGTGAATAAACCCCACTTTTATAAAATCTTTAAATACTCTAAAGTGAATAAAACATCAGCAAAACAATTATTGAAATGCCTTTTATAATTAATAAAATGTTAAACTATTCTATTTAGGGACTAAACTTTATATGGTAGTGGGTTTAGTGGTAGTACTAATTTAGGGGTCATTTTTGTACTTTACAAAACTAAAATAAAAGGAGGAACAAAGTAAAACAGAAAAGAAATAAAATACATAAAAGAAAATAAAACTAAAATACAAAAAAGGGGCATCGTGGCCAATTGGACCTCGGCCCAGCCAGTGGCCCAGCTGCCCGAATGGGCCGGCCCATCCCGCGCCCTAGCCTACTAACCCCTCCCCGGTCCGACCGACCGAAACCTTAACCCCTCACCGCCCCCACACACCACTCCCCCCGCACGATTCCTCCCGGTCTCCTTCTCGCTTCCCTGTTTCTTGATCTAGATCGGGCCGCTGCCCCGACCACGGCGCCGCGCCCCATCGCTCGCCGTCGTCACCCCGTCGCCGCTGGACCTCGTCGTCCTCATCCTCAGCCCCGAGCCCCCGACGACCACGCACGGCGCCGCCCTCGCCGGATTCGTCAAGCCCTTCCTCGCCGGACTGCCTCCTCAACGAGCTCCCTCACGCCTCGACGCCCCCACTTCCCTTCAACGCCGGTGAGGACCCCGGTCCTTCTCTCTCCCTCTGCACGCCGACCACCGCACGCGTGCCCACGTACGCATCGCCCCGCACGCGCCTCGCCCTGCTGCTGCTCGTGCTGCCTCCCGCTCCCTGGCACGCTCGCCGCCCGCACCCATGCTCGGAGCTCGCTCCGCCGTGGCCGTTCCGCGCCCCTGCCCCGCCTAGCACTGCTTCCTCCCGCGCCCGGGGGCACCCGTGTTTGCTCCTCCTGCTGCTTCTGCTTTGCTGCAGGCTGCTTGCAGCTGCTGTTGCGACCTGCCGCACCCGTCCACGCCCGCCGACGCTTGGCCGCGCCCGCCGGGGTCGCGCCAGTCGCCGCGAGCTCACCACCCGCTCGTGCCGCCCGCGCACCCACCACCCTCCGCTGCCACCTCCGGCGCCCGGCGCCGGAGCTGCGCCGCCGCTTCCCCTCGCTCGTGCCCATTCGGGCAAGCGCCGCCAATCGCGCCTGTTAAGCCGCTCCAGTGGCGCGTGTGCCACTGGCAGCTGGGGCCTTTGGGGTATGACAAGTGGGTCCCATTCCCCAGAAGTAAAAAAAAAGAAAAGGAAAAGGACTTTAGGAAAATAAAAATAAAAATATATTAATTAATTAATTAATTAATTAAAGAGTTAATTACTTAATTAATCATGTTAATTAACCTAAGTAAGTAATCTATACCTATACTAATTACAGACTCCCAATAAATTACCATATTAATCAGAAAATACGAGCCGTTAATCTGGTGGGACCGAATTATTACGGTGTAGATTAACCCGTGTAATTCTTGGCTTAATCTATCCTAATCTATGCTTTTTTTTTAAAAAATTGGGCTGAATCTATCATAATCTAGGTTGTTTAAAGAAACGGCTGAATCTATGTTTAGTTCAACCAAGAAAGAAATATAACCGGAAGGCCCACACACGTTGAAAATAGAAACAGACCCGCAGTTCCACGTTTTGTTTGCATATCAATGCTTTCACGTTTTTTTCTCTGCAGTTCAATGCCCTCATGTTACACGGCTGTAGAATAGAAGCCGATGGATATAATATACCCCCAAAATATCTACTACTCCAACGTCCCTAAAAAAAACCCCAAAATATCTACTACTACGGCGTTTCTTCTTCTCTCCGTGAAAAGGAATCCCCTCTCTCCGTGAAATAGAAACCACGATGCAAACTTACACCATGCTCTTCATCTCTCTCCATGAATAAAAAACATGAAGCAATCTTACGCCATGGAATCTCTACTGTCTCTCTTCCTCCCATAGAAAGCAAAATCCATGTATCTCCATGGACCAAGCGACTTAAGGTATGGATCCGTTCGATTTGACAATGGAGTTTGCGTATGGATTTTCTTTTCTCATCAAGTTCAGGTTCATCTTCTCACACTGAAGTTCTTTTTTGACCGGTTTAGAATTGATTGGAAGTACCCAGAGATTCAATTCAAATTCATGCAGATCGGTTCATATTCGAATCACAACTAGGATTAACGTTTCTCGAGCGTCTCAGCAGGCCTCTTTCCAATGATGGCAAGCAACTGGGCTCAAAACTCCTCAATCTGTGCTGAAAGTTAAGGCAAGTTTGCATAGTGAATAGATACATCTAGCGCTCAATCTCTGCAGCATAGCACAACAGTTTTGCGCTCTGCCCGGAAGCTGCACGTGGTTTCAAATTTGACTCCCTGTGTGACTTCAGACTTGAGAGAAATTTTTATGAGATAAATGCTTCATTTATTTTTAGTTATGTTCTGTATACAATTTGTAATGGTTTAGATGATCATGCCGAACAGTGTTAATACAGGAGACTTATTCATTATTTTCATCACAAGCAGTTTTAGTTTTGCTATCGCCGGTTGACACAAATAATCTATGAGTTATCAACTATCAGGCTGACTATGCGCATGTTGGATTGTACGGGCTACAATCGAACGGCGCCGGCGCACGCACAGGACTTGGCTGTTGATTCTGATTAGACACACAAGTACACGACCTGGGTTTGGAGTCAGGTTGTTGGATTGATTCAGCCTAACCAGAAGCACACGTACATATTACAACCATCTAGCTAGCTTTTGATCGGATAGAAAGACACGTACATACTACAGCCAGCTGGGCAAATCAATTTTCTTGATCAGCTCCGCTGATGCTTTTGTCCAACAGCAAAATTTACGAGTGCCAACATGTTACATGTGGGATGATGAGACAATGGGCAGCACGCCGGAGTCAACCAGGGACGCCCGGAGGGACGAGATGCATGGCCTCGGCCTCCGACGAGCTTGCGGTGAACTGCAAGCAGCCTTGCAAATTCAGAGTATGGTATTTGTTTGCTATTTCTTTTTCGTCTTCAATTTCTTTATGTTCCCTCTATTGCCATATTAATGTTTCTTACTGCATTTATACGATAGATATATATCTACCATATGAAGCAAAATAATTACTTGCAGATAGGCTGCCTAATTAATGGGTAACGACATGAACTTTGTAGCTGAATTTTGAGTATTGTTCATCATCATATATTAGAACTTATTTTGTAGCTTTTGTGGCTTCTTAATGTCCTTAGAAGAACAGGAAGCGAACCAATGTTGAAGTCAGGTTTATGCATCGATTTGTGTGATATGTCAAGCAAGCATATATAACTTTTGTCCAGTGGTTAGTTATGTTTCTTTCAATATAAACGATGAGATTACATGAGGTGGCAAGCAGTACTAGGAGGTGATCTCATTTTTTTTTAAATTGCAGATGCTAGAGGAATAACTTACATAATTAATATAAATATAATTACACAATAAAGTTTTTCATGACGTTTGCATCATCTTTTTTTTCTTTTTTCTGTGCAAGGCCTTTTGTTCTTTTTTTTTTGCGGGAAAAACTTCCAATCTATTCATCTTCAATCATGGTAGTACAACGAATACTAGAAATAATAAAAATTACATCCAGATCCGTAGACCACCTAGCGACGACTACAAGCACTGAAGCGAGCCGAAGGCGCGCCGCTGCCATCGCCCCTCCCTCATCGGAGCCGGGCAAACCTTGTTGTAGTAGACAGTCGGGAAGTCGTCGTGCTAAGGCCTCATAGAACCAACGCACCAGAACAGCAACCGCCGCAGATGAAGAGTGTAGATTAAAAGGATCCAACCTGAATACCCACGAACGAAGACGAATAACGAACAGATCCGAGCAAATCCACCAAGGACAGATCAGTCGGAGACACAACTCCACACGCCCACCGATGATGCTGGACGCATCACCGGAACGGGGGCTAGGCGGGGAGACCTTTATTCCATCTTCAGGGAGCCGCCGCCGTCTCGCCTTCCTGAGCAGGATACAAACCCTAACAAAGATCGAAAAAATATCTAAAAACGGAGCCCTCCCACCGGCAAGGGGCGAGATCCATTCCGCCTCCATGGCCCTAAGACCACCGGAGACGGGACGGACCGGCGCCGGCGCCGGCGGGAGGCAGAGTACCCTAGTTTTTTGGAGGGGCGGCTGGCTAGGTCAAAGGAGCCCTTTTAACGGAGGCTAGGTCAAAGGAGCCCTTCTTTTTGCAAGGCCTTTTGTTCAGCCAGAAAAATAAAGGATAAGTAACTGTAACATGAAATCCAGCACACTAAGTCACACATTCATGTCTGGGCTTTCAGATATTATAGGTTTGATCTGAAACTCAATAAAATCCAGTGCTTAATCCTTTTTTTCTATCACGGAACAATTTGAGTGGCCATCAGAATTGTGGAGCAACAGTGGAAAGTGCTATATGGAGCATGACCGATATGTTTAAGTTTTTGGTATTACAAGCAGACTGTATGTTCCACCGTACGTCTCCATATTGTGTTTTTTTGTTTCTTTCAGTCGTCGCGCATTGGTTGGGGACAAGTGAGCTGCTTGAGTGCATGAGTTTCCATGTCATCTCTATGTAAGGAAGGAGGAAAAGTACGGCAGGTCAAAGCCTCAAATCTAATGCTAATCTACTCTTCTTCCAGAAACAGATTTCTTATAATTACATAATCTGCCAATGAACTTATAGAGAAAAATCTTCTATATAGTATCTATTGTTAACTAAATTTAATCAGGTTGCTTCAATGTATGTCAATACGACAATGTTCCTGCTGCGACATTTTGACTTAGTGTATATGCATTAGTTCTCTTCTGTACTTCTGGGAATATCTTTAGGGTTGATTCTTCGTATCCATTTTCTTATTTCTGAATCTTATGTCAGTTTGTAGAAACTAGATTACCTTTTTGCACATTATTTGATGGCTAAAACTTTTAATACATAACATAATTGGTTGTTGTTTGTTGACCTTGATGACCTGTCATTTCCATTTATGGTGGTGTCCGAATACAAGTGTACTTTTATCACATTGCTGCAATTATATTCCTCTATACGTTTGATTCCATGCGAACAAGCTTATGTCAATTAACATCCAATCTATTAGTAAACTCAACATGATTAAGCATCAGTTTGGCTTTGTAGTGGGTTGTTATCAAGGTCATAATTATTTAAGGTAATCTTAGTCTAACCAAACACAACAAAGTTTCAAATTCTTTGCATGCATTTTTATCATAATTATGAAATGGTGAAGAAATAATACTTCTGTTTTATATATATGATGAAGCCAATTATTTAATTTAGATAATGTTGAGTACACTTAATTTTTCTATACATACCTCATGTTCCTGAAATGGAAGTACAATAAATGTTTTTGTGAACTCCTACTATGTATAACACCTAGCCCGTGCAGATGCACGGGTGGACGACTAGTTAACCTATTTAACTACTGCTAATTAACTAAACAGTCTATGGCGAACGAGACCCACACGTCAGTTTGACCAGTCAACACCCCTATTGACTGCTGACGTCATGCTGATGTCAGCATGCACGGTTCTGGATAATGTTGAATTAAATAAATTTTATAAATGATTTAAAACTTTCGAAAATCATATAAAATAAACCGTAAATCAGATGAAAATACTTTATACATGAAAGTTGCTCAGAACGACGAAACAAATCCGAATACGCAGCCCGTTTGTCCGCCACACATCCCTAGCATAGCAAACACGCAACTTTCTCCCTCCGGTTCATCTGTCCGAAAACGCGAAACACCGGGGATACTTTCCCGGTTGTTTCCCCCCCTTCGCCGGTATCACCTCTTACTACATTAGGGCACACCTGACACTGTTCTTGTCTTGTCATGCATTGTTATGCATCTGTTTGCATTGTATTCATTGTTTCTTCCCCCTCTTCTCTCCGGTAGACTACGAGACTGACGCCGCTGCTGGTGCCCCGATCGACTACGTTATTGACGACCCCTACTACTTGCCAGAACAACCAGGCAAGCCCCCCCTTGATCACCAGATATCGCCTATTTCTTCTCTACTGCTTGCATTAGAGTAGTGTAGCATGTTACTGCTTTCGGTTAATCCTATTCTACTGCATAGCCTGTCATTGTTGCTACAGTTGTTACCCTTACCTGCTATCCTACTGCTTAGTATAGGATGCTAGTGTTCCATCAGTGGCCCTACACTCTTGTCCGTCTGCCATGCTATACTACTGGGCCATGATCACTTCGGGAGGTGATCATGGGCATATACTATATACTTTACACTGTTACATTACCTGTGATACTGTTCGGAGATGGGGGCTGAAGGGGCAGGTGGTTCCACCAAGGTAGTGGTGGGCCTGGGTTCCCGACGGCCCCGACTGTTACTTTGTGGCGGAGCGACATGGCAGGTTGAGACCACCTAGGAGGAAGGTGGGCCTGGCCCTGGTCGGCATTCGCGGATACTTAACACGCTTAACGAGTTCTTGGTATTTGATCTGAGTCTGGCTACTAGCCTATACGCACTAACCAACTACGTGGGAACAGTTATGGGCACTCGACGTCGTGATATCAGCCGAAGCACTTCGTGACGTCAGCGACTGAGCGGCGCGCGCCGGATTGGACTGGAATGCCTGCTAGGCTAGGTCTGCTTTCGGCCGCCCTCGCAACGTGCAAGTGTGCAATGGGCGATGGGCCCAGACCCCGCGCCATAGGATTTAGACCAGCGTGCCGACCTCTCTGTTGTGCCTAGGTGGGGTTGCGTCGTGTTGATCTTCCGAGGCCGGGCATGACCCAGGAAAGTGTGTCCGGCCAAATGGGACCGAGCGTGTTGGGTTATGTGGTGCACCCTTGCAGGGAAGTTTATCTATTCGAATAGCCGTGATCTTCGGTAACATGACGACTTGGAGTTGTACCTTGACCTGATGACAACTAGAACCTGATACTTAATAAAACACACCCTTCCAAGTGCCAGATACAACCCAGTGATCGCTCTCTAGCAGGGCGACGAGGAGGGGATCACCGGGTAGGATTATGCTATGCGATGCTACTTGGAGGACTTCGATCTACTCTCTTCTACATGCTGCAAGATGGAGGCTACCAGAAGGATAGTCTTCGACATGATTAGTTATCCCCCTCTTATTCTAGCATTCTGCAGTTCAGTCCACTGATATGGCCCTTTACACATATACCCATGCATATGTAGTGTAGCTCCTTGCTTGCGAGTACTTTAGATGAGTACTCACAGTTGCTTTTCTCCCTCCTTTTCCCTTTCCCTTCTACCTGGTTGTTACAACCAGATGCTGGAGTCCAGGAGCCAGACGCCACCATCGACGATGACTCCTACTACACCGGAGGTGCCTACTACTACGTGCAGCCCGCTGACGACGACCAGGAGTAGTTAGGAGGATCCCAGGCAGGAGGCCTGCGCTCTTTCAATCTGTATCCCAGTTTGTGCTAGCCTTCTTAAGGCAAACTTGTTTAACTTTTGTTTGTACTCAGATATTGTTGCTTCTGCTGACTCGTCTATGATCAAGCACTTGTATTCGAGCCCTCAAGGCCCCTAGCTTGTATTATGATGCTTGTATGACTTATTTATGTTTTAGAGTTGTGTTGTGATATCTTCCCGTGAGTCCCTGATCTTGATCGTACACATTTGCGTGCATGATTAGTGTACGATTAAATCGGGGGCGTCACAAGTTGGTATCAGAGCTGACTGCCTGTAGGAATCCCCCTTCCAAACTCCTTGGCCGAAGTCGAGTCTAGGCATTACAAAACTTTTACTAACATGGCTGTGCGGCCATTGGCCCAGTTCGCCATTGGGTGGTATTAGGACCTTTTATTCCTCGACCTATACTCTGGGACTCTGATCTCTCTTCTATTCGGGTTAAATGATTTTGCTAAAATCTAACTCTAGGTTCTCGTTACCACTTCCTTCCGGAGAGCCCCTTTACAGATGATCGACTACTTCACTAGAAGATTCCAAAGATAATCTCCGATGTTCTCTCGAGACACTTGTGCCCACCGCCTTTGCAAATTCCCTACTACTGTATATTATTATGGATAACTACATACACTTGTCCTTTCAATCCCATTGATCTTGTTATTACAAGATACCTCGAAAATTCTCTCTATTGTTCCGAAAATACTTTGTGCCTACTGCCTTGCAGTTCATTATCCACATATACACCCCTACGGATAATTTGTTGCACTTACCGAGTATCCGCCGATCCCTAGTTGTTTGTGTGTTTCACTAAGTTCTTCAAAATAATATTCGATCTTCCGAAAATCCTTAGCAGCTTACTGATTTTGAAATTCTTGCTTGCTTGCATTATGGTTAATCCCATAAGTATAGTAATCCTATTGGCATCCCTTGTCACTATCATTCTTGAGTCCATTGATTCAATACGTTGTGAGTGTTCACAATCATCAGTCGAATCCTAGGATTATCCTTTCGGCTCAGACGTCATTTGGATATGAGCTGGTTCTTGACCAATCAATGCCTTGATCGGTTGTGCATTTAATTCTATTTAACTTATTCATTTTCGATCAGAACGATTGCTTTTGATCCCTTGATTTGGAAATCAAAAAGAAATTCTTTGCATTAAGCTTTGAATTAGTCAGTTGTTTCTATAATCTAATGCCTTGGCATTCCTTCTTCCTCTGATTGAGTTCCAATACTCACATCAGCCCCGTTGTGGACCGCCATACCCATTGCCGGGTTATTATCTAACAGTGTCCTTGACGACCTAAATTCTTGTGATTCTTTACGTGGTACATATTGCCTTTGGTAAATTGTATCGTCTACTTTTGACAACCCTGCTCTACTTTTGAGTTTGTGTTATTTACTCCTGAAGTTCATGGTATATGTTCTAAGAAGCCCCGATGGGTTGAACCTATGCCTTCCTTAATATGTGTGAACTCGAAAGTTTTCATGAGTCATACTCTTCTGGTATTTTGCCAGATAAAATTTCAACACGACTACTTCATCGAACGCGAGAAGTGAATGAAAGGTTATGCATTGGAGAAGTGGGAGTCGACCTTGAACTTTATGTTCATGCCCATGGACACGATGTAGATCCTATCATGGTAGCTTCTTGTAATAATAACTATTTCCTTGATATAACATCCTTTGGTATCGGTGAATTGATCCTTTGCAATCGTGGTTCCGACTATATGTTCTTCTTGGATCCCATTTCTCGGACAAGTTGAAGTACTTGTCTTCTGCAAAGCAATACCCTAGTCCAACCTCTACTTTGATCTGTCTCCGAGTATTACCCCATGGTATCTCGAGATTATCTTGGAACTGCATAACTTCCTATGAGTTCTTCATCAAGTACTACATTCTCATTGATTA
The DNA here is from genome assembly GCA_032464435.1 of Aegilops umbellulata. Lineage (NCBI taxonomy): Eukaryota > Viridiplantae > Streptophyta > Magnoliopsida > Poales > Poaceae > Aegilops > Aegilops umbellulata. Next base: position 509,327,242 of record CP136056.1, on the reverse strand, counting down.
CAATTTTTCATGGGCTCTGAGTTATTAAACACTCAAAGACACCGATAACTGAGCCGAGTCTGCACTACGGTTCAACAACTCTTAGTAATCTTCTTTAAGTACGAGTTTGTTCCCGATCACGCCATTCGTAGCCTGTTTGGCTATATCATTATCTTGATGATTTTAACCGTGCTACCTGGTCCTTACTCCCGGAGCACCACTTTCGACGATGAGCTAAGCTTACGTCGATTTTCCTCGTCATATCATTTCGCCTTGAACAGCAAGCTCGATTTTGAGTTTGTGTCATACTAGTGGTTCAATTAACCTTTCACTTCATCATTCGTTTGACTTGATGTCATCATCGATCGATTACATCTTCATGAAATCTCTCGACAAACGTGTCGTGATCATCATCAGTATTTCGAGCTCTTCCAGGATATCAATCGGATTCATGAAGAGAAATACCTTCCTTGCCCTCGATGAGTCATGTTATCATCGGCCACTTTATTGCCTTCCCTCTGACACAAAATTGTTCGTGTTTCGTGTTATACCTTGAGTTCGTTGCTACCCAACATTGTTCTTCCTTACATTGGAGAATTACCACCTTATATGTCAAGAATGTCGCGGGGATTTCAACACCTCTTAAGAATTCTTGGTATAGTGTTACTTCTCACCATCACCATTCTAACATTGATCATGCTACCTAAGCCCATATTATGGGTGCACTTTTCAACCAATGTTTAATTGTGTATGTTTTCCTCGAACATACATCATTATACCATTTGATCTGGCAAATGTTATCTCCTTGTTCACATAATTGTGGACATCCATGTTTTGTTAATCTCGTTGAATTGTCGCTGAGTCCATCAGCCACCTCCTCATCCTCTCCTTGGTTTAATGCTGAACTCTGGTTTCGGAACTTGCTTCCATGGTTCATTTCTCAAGGATCTTAAAATGTCTTTGCGTCAACTGTTGTTGCACCATTCCTTCTCAAGCATCTAGAGTCTGAGGTATCTTGTGACCCTTCAGATCTGAATCTCGGTCAGATATGATGGTTAGAACAAATTCTCAAGAGTTATAACATTAGTATTTGACCCGATAAGGTGATGTCATGCTTAACACACCTGGCCGGAGGACCTAGTGTTATAGTTCTTCTTGTATTAGCAAGGTTAACCATTCTTCCCTGAGGAAATTATAAGACTTATTCTATAAGTTGATCCTGATGGATCCCTTATGTATCCATAGCCCGATCTTTACCTGTTGACCATGTCAATGCTATCTCGAAGCATGTCGGTGGTACTCTGATCATCAATAAGAACATTTGAAGCACAACGTTGAATTTTCTTTATCAATTATCCAAACACCGTTGTATGGGTAATGTCATGAAGTTTCTCTCCCCTTACCTAAAGGGTTTTCTACTTATACTGCCATGCATATCATGCCCTACTTGTCCGTGGGAAGGATATACCCATGGGATATGTGTTCTAAAACGTTTTCCTTTCCATTGTTCTGTCTAATCTGATAATGATATATTCCTTTCCATTGTTTGGTTTAACCTTTCTGGTGATCTATATGATCTAAGCAGTAATATTTTCCTGCTTACGAAAACACCTCTGTGTACCACCTTATCAGTCAGACCCGGTTTCTACTGTTGATGACATTTCGGTAACCGCCGATGGATGAGAACTTTGCCTCTTGGCCCGCCTCGTTCAACGAGCAAGAAAATGGTTCTCTTCATCCCTCGCCCTTGGTACCGACGTTGATGCCGACATAACTGACATGCTACCCTCTGACATGCCTTGCTTACATGATCATGCAAGACAACACCGCCCTTCCTAATTTTAACCCACATGGTGGGCCCATAACCCACAGGTCCCAGGATCGAAACCTGACTCTCCTGTACATCCCTGTTTCGAAGATATCCCTTGCGCTTCGTTTCGTATGTAATTTGCGAGCCACCTTCCTAGTGATCAATTCTGGTATTGGACAGAATACTTATTCCCGTTGCTCTGAACCCCATTCACACTCTGTTTCAGGCAATGAACGATTGCCTATCTGCTTGAAACTTCTTATTGCACCATCTTACTTTGCTCTCGATCTGTTTCATTTGTTCAACTCGAGAGATACTCATATGTTCATTCTTGGGATACCCCCAGATGATTTTCCCTTATAACATCCTATCGTTGTAGAGCTGCCCCTTACCAATTCGTAAGTACGATGGAGTTCCCCGAAGAAAGGATGACAACTTCATCCTGATGCATTGGAATAAAGAATTGAAGAAATCAATGAAAGGGATTAACTTCTTCGAGAACATCCGTTAGAATATCGTAACCAGAACTTTCCCCCTTGCTCCCTTCTTAAATCTCGAGACGAGATTTCTTGTAGTGGAGGAGAATTGTGACGCCCGGATAATTAGGCTACAGTGAACCTCTGCTAATGATGCCACGTCACCTCGATTACTGTTGCTAATCTCGCGTTAGTTCGAAAACGGTTCGAATTCAAATTCAAAATCAAGCAAACATTAAAAGTTTTCAAATATTAAAACTAAAATGTTTGGGGTGAGTCAAATAATCCATATTAAATATTGGTGAAGAAACCCCACTTTTATAAAATCTTTAAATACTCTAAAGTGAACAAAACAGTAGCAAAACAATTATTGAAATGCCTTTTATAATTAATAAAATGTTAAACTGTTCTATTTAGGGACTAAACTTTATATGGTAGTGGGTTTAGTGGTAGTACTAATTTAGGGGTCATTTTTGTACTTTACAAAACTAAAATAAAAGGAGGAACAAAGTAAAACAGAAAATAAATAAAATACATAAAAGAAAATAAAACTAAAATACAAATAAAGGGGCCTCATGGCCAACTGGACCTCGGCCCAGCCAGTGGCCCAGCTGCCCGAAGGGGCCGGCCCACCCCACGCCCTAGCCTACTGACCCCTCCCCGGTCTGACAGACCGAAACCCTAACCCCTCACCGCCCCCACACACCACTCCCCCCCGCACGATTCCTCCCGGTCTCCTCCTTGCTTCCCTGTTTCTGGATCTGGATCGGGCCGCTGCCCCGACCCCGGCGCCGCGCCCCATCGGTCGCCGTTGCCACCCCTTCGCCGCTGGACCACATCGTCCCCGTCCTCAGCCCCGACGACCGCACACGGTGCCGCCCTCGCCGGATTCGTCAAGCCCTTCCTCGTCGGACTGCCTCCCCGACGAGCTCCCTCACGCCTCGACGCCCCCACTCCCCTTCAACGCCACTGAGGACCCCGGTCCTCCTCTCTCCCTCTGCACGCCGACCACCGCACGCGTGCCCACGTACGCATCGCCCCGCACGCGCCTCGCCCTACTGCTGCTCTCGCTGCCTCCCGCTCCCTGGCACGCTCGCCTCCCGCACCCACGCCCAGAGCTCACTCCGCCGTGGCCGTCCCGCGCCCCTGACCCGCCTAGCACTGCTTCCTCGCGCGCCCGAGCGCTCCTGCGTTTGCTCCTCCCGCTGCTTCTGCTTTGCTGCATGCTGCTTGCAGCTGTTGTTGCGACCTGCCGCACCCGTCTGCGCATGCCGACGCTTGGCCTCGCCCGCCGGGGTCGCGCCAGTCTTCGACCGGCTACGCCGGCGCCATCCACCGCGGGCTCACCACCCGCTCGAGCCGCCTCTGCCCCGCGGCACTCCCCCATTGCTCCCACCCGTGCACCCACCACCCTCCGCTGCCATCTTCGGCGCCCGGCGCCAGAGCTGCGCCGCCGCTTCCCCTCGCTCGTGCCCATTCGGGCGAGCGCCGCCAATCACGCCCGTTAAGCCGCTCTAGTGGCGTGTGTGCCACTGGCAGCTGGGGCCTTTGGGGTATGACAAGTGGGTCCCATGCCCAGAAGTAAAAAAAAGAAAAGGAAAAGGACTTTAAGAAAATAAAATAAAAATATATTAATTAATTAATTAATCATGTTAATTAACCTAAGTAAGTAATTAACCTATTTAACTACTGCTAATTAACTAAACAGTCTATGACGAACGAGACCCACACGTCAGTTTGACCAGTCAACACCCCTGTTGACTGCTGACGTCAGCATGCACTGTTCTGGATAACGTTGAATTAAATAAATTAAATAAATTCTAAAAATGATTTACAACTTTAGAAAATCATATAAAATAAACCATAAATCAGATGAAAATACTTTATACATGAAAGTTGCTCAGAACGATGGAACGAATCCGAATACGCAACCCGCTTGTCCGCCACACATCCTTAGCATAGCAAACACGCAACTTTCTCCCTCCGGTTCATCTGTCCGAAAACGCGAAACACCGGGGATACTGAGGGAGTCCTGGATTAGGGGGTGTTCGGATAGCCGGACTATACCTTCAGCCGGACTCCTGGACTATGAAGATACAAGATTGAAGACTTCGTCCCGTGTCCGGGAGGGACTTTCCTTGGCGTGGAAGGCAATCTTAGCGATGCGGATATTCAAGATCTCCTACCTATGTAACCGACTCTGTGTAACCGTAACCCTATCCGGTGTCTATATAAACCGGGGGGTTGTAGTCCGTAGGACAATCATCTTCATACACAATCATACCATAGGCTAGCTTCTAGGGTTTAGCCTCCTTGATCTCGTGGTAGATCTACTCTTGTACTACCCATATCATCAATATTAATCAAGCAGGAGTAGGGTATTACCTCCATCGAGAGGGCCCGAACTTGGGTAAAAACATCGTGTCCCTTGTCTCCTGTTACCATCCGGCCTTGACGCACAGTTCGGGACCCCCTACCCGAGATCCGCCGGTTTTGACACCGACATTGGTGCTTTCATTGAGAGTTCCTCTGTGTCATCGCCTTTAGGCCCGATGGCTCCTTCGATCATCAACAACGATGAGGTCCAGGGTGAGACTTTTCTCCCCGGGCAGATCTTCGTCTTCGGCGGCTTCGCTCTGCGGGCCAACTCGCTTGGTCACCTGGAGCAAATTGAAAGCTACGCCCCTGGCCATCAAGTCAGGTTTGGAAGCTTAAACTACACGGCTGATATCCGCGGAGACTTGATCTTCGACGGGTTCGAGCCACAGCCAAGCGCGCCGCACTATCTCGAGGGGCACGATCTAGCTCTGCCTCCGAACAGTGTCCTGGAGGCCGCACGCACACCGGTTCCGACCCTTAATTCGGAGCCTATTGCGTCAATCGAGGATGAGCGGTTGGACGTCGCCTCGGGGGCCGCGATCTCAAAGGCGATCGAGCCGAACGCCAGCCCTGCACTCCGCGTGACCCGTGACTCTGAGGGTTCGGACTCTTCTCCAGACTCTGAACCCCCCGTGCCCCCGCCAATCGAATCCGATTGGGCACCAATAATGGAGTTCACCACTGCGGATATCTTTCAGCACTCGCCTTTTGGCGACATCCTGAACTCTCTCAAGTCTCTCTCTTTATCAGAAGAGCCCTGGCCAGATTACGGTCAGCAAGGATGGGATACGGACGATGAAGAAATTCAAAGTCCACCCACCACCCACTTTGTAGCCACTGTCGATGATTTAACCGACATGCTTGACTTCGGCTCCGAAGACTTCGACGGTATGGACGACGAGGTAGGAGACGAATAGGAACCAGCACCTGTAGGGCGCTGGAAGGCCACCTCGTCATACGACATATATATGGTGGATACTCCAAAAGATGGAGATGGCGATGGAACAACGGGGGATGACACCTCCAAGAAACAGCCAAAGCGCCGGCGTCAGCGGCGCCGCTCTAAATCCCGCCAAAGGAAAAATGGTGATTCCGGCACGGGAGATAATACTACCCCGGATAGCGCCGAAGAACACCCAAACCAGCAAGATTCGCCGCATGAAGATGGAGAAGCCAGCCCTCATGAGAGAGCGGCAGAACGAGAGGTTGAGGATGATAACTATATGCCTCCCTCCGAAGACGAGGCAAGCCTCGATGACGATGAATTCGTCGTACCATCAGACCCCGCTGAACAAGAGCGTTTCAAATGCAGGCTTCTAGCCACGGCAAACAGCCTAAAGAAAAAGCAGCAACAGCTTAGAGCTGATCAGGATTTGCTAGCTGATAGATGGACTGAAGTCCTTGCGGCCGAAGAGTATGAACTCGAGCGCCCCTCCAAGAGTTACCCAAATCGCAGGCCGCTACCCTGATCAGAGGAGGAAGCGCCTACATCACCAGCGCACGACATGGCAGACCGGCCACCTCGCGGCCGCGACAGAGAGGTCTGTCGGCCCTCCACCCAAGCCATGCCTCGACGCCGCTCAACTAAGGCACGGGAAAATGCGCCAGACCTGCGAGATGTACTGGAGGACAAGGCACGACAAACAAGGTCGATCTACAGATCGCGCAGGCGCCCGACGACACGTGACGATGATCCTCACTCCGGATACAACAAATCCGGCCGGGCCGAACACAACAGACATAGCTCTTCTGAGCTGCGTCGTGACATGGCCCAGTACAGGGGCGCCGCACACCCACTATGCTTCACCGACGAAGTAATGGATCATAAAATCCCAGAGGGTTTCAAACCCGTGAACATCGAATCATACGATGGCACCACAGACCCGACGGTATGGATCAAGGACTATCTCCTTCACATCCACATGGCACATGGCGATGATCTACACGCCATCAAATACCTCCCGCTCAAACTTAAATGACCGGCCCGGCATTGGCTTAACAGCTTGCCAGCAGACTCAATCGGTTCTTGGGAGGACCTGGAAGCCGCATTCCTCGACAACTTCTAGGGCACCTACGTGCGACCACCGGATGCCGACGACTTAAGCCACATAATTCAGCAGCCAGAAGAATCGGCCAGGCAATTCTGGACACGGTTCCTAACAAAGAAAAACCAGATAGTCGACTGTCCGGATACAAAGGCCCTAGCAGCCTTCAAGCATAACATCCGCGACGAGTGGCTTGCTCGGCACCTGGGACAGGAAAAGCCGAAATCTAAGGCAGCCCTCACGACACTGATGACCCGCTTTTGCGCGGGAGAAGATAGCTGGCTAGCTCGTAGCAACAACTTATCAAAGAACCCTGGTAATTCGGATACCAAGGACAAAAGTGGCAGGACACGTCGAAATAAGCAAAAGCGCCGCGTTAGCAGCGACTGCAATGAAGATACGACAGTTAATGCCGGATTCAGAGGCTATAAATCCGGTCAGCAGAAAAAGTCATTCAAAAAGAATACTCAGGGCCCGTCCAGTTTGGACCGAATACTCGACTGCTTGTGCCAGATCCATGGCACCCCCGAAAGGCCAGCCAATCACACTAACAGGGACTGTTGGGTGTTCAAGCAGGCAGGCAAGTTAAGAGCCGAAAACAAAGACAAGGGGCTGCATAGCGATGACGAGGAGGAGCCCAGGCCGCCGAATAACAATGGACAGAAGGGGTTTCCCCCACAAGTGCGGACGGTGAACATGATATACGCAACCCACATTCCCAAGAGGGAGCGGAAGCGTGCGCTACGGGACGTATACGCGATGGAGCTAGTCGCCCCAAAGTTCAACCCATGGTCTTCCTGCCCGATCACTTTTGATCGAAGGGACCACCCCACTAGCATCCGTCATGGCGGCTTTGCCGCATTGGTTCTTGACCCAATCATCGACGGATTTCATCTCACAAGAGTCCTCATGGACGGCGGCAGTAGCCTGAACCTGCTTTACCAGGATACAGTGCGGAAAATGGGCATCGATCCCTCAAGGATTAAGCCCACAAAGACGACCTTTAAAGGCATTATACCAGGTGTAGAGGCCAATTCTACAGGCTCGGTAACACTTGACGTGGTCTTCGGATCTCCGGATAATTTCCGAAGCGAAGAGTTAATCTTCGATATAGTCCCGTTCTGCAGTGGCTATCACGCCCTGCTCGGACGAACCGCATTTGCAAAGTTCAATGCGGTGCCGCACTACGCATACCTCAAGCTCAAGATGCCAGGCCCTCGAGGAGTGATCATGGTCAACGAAAACATCGAACGCTCCCTCCGTACGGAGGAGCACACGGCGGCTCTCGCAGCGGAAGTACAAAGCAGCCTTCTTAGGCAATTCCCCAGTCCGGCCGTTAAAAAGTCGGACACTGCCAAGCGCGCCCGGAGTAACCTACAACAAGACCGCCTAGCACGTTCTGAGCAGGCGTAGCAATGCGGCCCCAACCCCGGCCCTCGCGATATAGCGAAACCAGTGCCTCGCGTACATAACTACGCCCTTGAAATACCATGGGCACAGGGGAAGGGGCACAATAACGGCACGCCCAAAATACGGCTTAAAACTTACCAGGGGCTGCCAAATTCTTTTTTCTTACTTTCAGGACTCCACACTTCGGACGACTTGTTTGGCAATTCGACTGCCGCACAAACGATGCAAGATCCAGGGAAGCAGACAAGGCCACACCGCATTATGGAACTCACAGGTGGTCTCTGTTACGAGCAGTATACCTATTTTGAATACAATTCCACGTCCCGCCCCTGGACAGGACATGTTAAATAGTCCAGTATATTTTTTGCTTATCGCACTACTTGTATCGTTCAGCTCTGATAAATAGCCTCTCTATAAACAATGCATAGCTTTTTTCTGTATTTTTTTTGCATTATCCTCTTTTCATATATATGTTCATCAAATGACATGTCCACACCCGTACATCATGGTACGGCAAATACGCCAGGGGATTCAGTACCCCTTATTATGGTGTGAGAAGTCCGTCCACTTTCACAAGTGCGGCACCCCGAACTTATAGCACTATATGCATCGGCTCCGAATCATGATTTGGGTCAATAGTTGGGTTTGCCCGGCTCCTATGTTTTGGTGCCTTACGTTCCGCTATATCAACTAAGGTAGCACTAGGAGAACCACTGCGATTGTGCCCCGGTTCAGCTGGGTTAAGAACCTCAGTGGAGAAAGCTAAAACTGACTGTCATGATGAGGCGAGAGACCGGTCGCTGTTCGAGAGGGTTTTCGAGTCCCTAAAGTCTTATGCCGCTTCGAGCGAGGAGCTGGCTTTGTCCGCCCAAAGGCATGGATAGCGCCCCGAACTCGGTCTTCCGAACTAGGGGCTTCGCCGAAATTTAAAATTATAAAGTTCTATGGCTAAGTGAGAGTGTTCAAGCATTATAGTCCGATTGCCTGGTTCGTTGTGCTGAGCGCCTCCCTCAAAGGACCCAACCATGGGAAAAAGAGCACTCAGGTTTATCCCGAACACCCCAGCACTAGTGGCACGGGGGCAGAAGCCGACGACTGGCCATCTCTCATTTTTTTGATAAACGGCCGCACAGAAAATAATATTTTAAATTCAATAAGCATTGCTTAGCGCATATGAACAAGTTTTCAGCGCACAGGATAAACACGAGCGAGTTCATTAAAAAATTACATCTTTGGTGCATTCATCCGCCACAAGGCGGGCACCTGCAAGAATGTCCTTGTAGTAGTTCTCGGTCTTGCGATGCTCCTTCCCCACCGGCGGCCCGTCCTTCACAAGCTTCTCTCCGTCCAGCTTACCCTAGTGCACCTTCGCACGGGCAAGGGCCCGACGGGCACCTTCGATGCAGACGGAGCGCTTGATGACCTCGAGCCTTGGACAGGCCTCCACCAGCCGCCGCACCAGCCCGAAATAGCTCCCAGGCAGGGCCTCTCCGGGCCACAGCCGAACTATGAAGCCCTTCATGGCCTGTTCGGCCGCCTTGTGGAGCTCAACCAGCTGTTTCAGCCGGTCGCTCAGGGGTACAGGGTGTCCGGCCTCAGAATACTGAGACCAGAACACACTCTCCGTCGAGCTGCCCTCTTCAGCTCGGTAGAATGCGGCGGCGTCGGATACGCTGCGGGGAAGATCTGCGAACGCCCCAAGAGAACTCCGGATTCGGGTAAGTGACAAGTAGTTTACTTTTATATTTCTGCTTTGCATTAAGAATGCCTTACCCGCTGCTATCTTTTTCATCTCCTCCAACTCTTGGAGGGCCCTTTGGGATTCGGCCTTGGCACCCTTGGCGGTCTCTAGGGCCGACGCGAGCTCGGATGGTTGCGCCTTTGACTCAAGCTCCAAGCTCTCATGTTTTTTCATGAGAGCCTGCAGCTCTTGCTGCACCTCGCCGACCTGAGCCCCAAGTCTTTCTCGCTCGATGCGCTCCTCGGCCGTTTTCTTTTCAGCCTCAGATAGCGCCTGCTTGAGGGTCGCCACCTCCGTTGTGGCCCCTATAATAAGCAGTATGATCCTGTTATTTTGCAATCACGCCTCTCTATAGGTACCTTTTTCTGTAAGGTATTTCTTACCTTCCTTTTCCTCGAGCTGCCGTTTGGCAAGGCCGAGCTCTTGCTCGGTCCGCCCGAGGTCCTTCTTTAGGACATCCACCTGCGCAGTCAGTGCGGTGGTGGATAGCAGCGAAGCTTGCATACGCATATTGACTCTTTATTGTTAGACTCCTGCGAAAATTAATAGATCCTCTATTCGGCTTTTCTTTCCGAACGCCAAACAGAGCATCAGGGGCTACTGTCTATGTGGTAATATTTTGACATATTTTTACTCACCTCGAAGCCAGTTAGAAGGCTAGCGCAAGCTTCAGTCAGCCCGCTCTTGGCGGACTGAACCTTTTGGATCACCGTACTCATAATAGTACGGTGCCCCTTGTCGATGGAGGCGCCGTCAAGCACCTCCAGCAGATGGTCCAGCGACTCCGGTTGGACGGAAGTCGCTGGCTTAGAAGGCTTGCTCCTTTTGGAAGGAGTTCGCCTACCGCGGCTCGGAACTGTTGAAGATTCCGGCACGGTGTCCGGCTCAAAGCCGGACTTGGAGCCCTGGGGGGTCTTGTCCCCTTCACTCCTGGAGTCCGGGAGGTTGCCTTGCGGCTGCTCCAGGACCACCTCCTCCTGCCCCAGAGCTTGTCGCGACGCCACTTCGGCGTCATCCGCAGTGCGGGGGGAGACAGCGGGCGGAACGGAGTTCACGTCCGATGAGTCCAGGGAGCCGCCCGACGATTCGTTGTATTCGGCCTAGGGCGGGCTGCATATTACATTCGACATTAAGGAAAGCTGTGCAACAAGGGAACATCATGTGTTACTCTGATGTCCGAACTTACCATTCCGCCGGACGCTTGGCCCTGTCCGGCCACTCCTCTTCGCTCTCTTCGGCGTCATGGGAGTAGTCTGGAGGACGGGTCTTCCTTTTCCTAGACCCCTCGGCCTCCCCTGCTGAGGCGGCCTTCTTCTTCTCTCCTTCCTCCGCTGGGGGGGGGAAGAGCTTTCTTCTTCCTCCTCCTCGTTTTCACGGGAGGAGGGCGTCTCGGACTCGTCAGACGACGAGTCCGACACCACCATGTTACGGGCACTCTTTCGAGTTCCCGTGGTCTTCTTCTTCTTGACCTTCTTCTCCGGCACCACATAAGGTGCCGGAATCAGCAGCTTCACTAGGAGCGTAGGGGCTGGGTCCTCGGGCAAGGGAGCCGGACAGTTAATTGGTCCGGATATCGCCTGCCAATCCTGTCAAAGGTAAGGGAGTTTAGATCCCGCACAGAGTCAAAACTGTGAAAGGAAAAAGGAGCTTAGTATCCTGTAAAAGGCGAAGATAGCTGACCTCGCTAGCGTGACGCTGCGAGCTGTATCTGCGGTCCTCAGAGGCGGATGCGGGAGCCTCGGCGCCCTTGAAGAGCCCCTTCCAAGCATCTTCGTACGTTGTGTCGAAGAGCCTGTTAAGGGCTGGGTGCTGCGCCGGGTCGAACTCCCACAAATTGAAGCCCCGTTGTTGGCACGGGAGGATCCGACGGACGAGCATAACGTGGACTATATTAACAAGCCGGATTGGCTTGTTCACCAGGGACTGGATGCAAGTTTGCAATCCGGTCACCTCTTCTTCGTTGCCCCATGACAGGACCGTCTCTTTCCAGGACACTAGCCGCGTGGGGGGTCCGGATCGGAACTCGGGGGCTGCGACCCATTTCGGATCGCGTGGCTCGGTGATGTAAAACCACCCTGCTTGCCACCCCTTTAGGGTCTCCACAAGGGCGCCCTCGAACCATAGGACGTTGGCCATCTTGCCCGCCATGGCGCCTCTGCACTCCGCTTGGCTGCCGCGCACCACCTTGGGCTTGACGTTGAAGGTCTTGAGCCAGAGGCCGAAATGGGGGCGGACGCGGAGGAAGGCCTCACACACGACGATAAACGTCGATATGTTGAGGATGAAGTTTGGGGCCAGATCGTGGAAATCCAGGCCGTAGTAGAACATGAGTCCCCGGACAAATGGGTGGAGTGGGAAACCCAGTCCGCGGAGAAAGTGGGGAAGGAAAACTACCCTCTCATGGGGCCTTGGGGTGGGGAGAAGCTGCCCCTTCTCGGGAAGCCGGTGCGGGATGTCCTTGGACAAGTATCTGGCCTTCCTTAGCTTTTTTACTTGGGCCTCCGTGACGGAGGAGACCATCCACTTGCCTCCTGCTCCGGACATTCTTGGAGAAGGTTGAGGTGAAAAGAGCGGGCTTGGGCGCTGGAGCTCGAGTGCGCAAGAGACGGATTGGCAAAGGAGGAAGAAGGCATAGGTAAAAAGGTGGATCCTTATCCCCTTATATGGGCAGATGCGGTTATGCATCCCCACCTGCCTAATAAAACTCGCTTGCCTCCCAAGCGTCGTGGTAAATGGCGCGGTTGGGTTACCCACGTCCGTATTGATGAGAATCCTGTAAAAAGGGCACACGATCTCTGCTTCGACGGGACGTGCCAAGGAAACTGCCTCGCAAAACGTGCTGAGGTGGAAAAGTAAAAACGATTCGTAAAGAACTTGGCCGTAGTGTGATGACGCACTGCGGAATACGTCAGCAGATTTGATTTGTGTTAATGTTATTCTCTCTATGGCAATATGCGGAAACTTATTTTGCAGAGCCGGACACTATTTTTGGTGTTTACAATCTTCTATGAAGGACTTGGAGGAGGAACCCGCCTTGCAATGCCGAAGACAATCTACGCGCCGAACTCGTCATCATTGAGGCCTGGTTCAGGGGCTACTGAGGGAGTCCTGGATTAGGGGGTGTTCGGATAGCCGGACTATACCTTCAGCCGGACTCCTGGACTATGAAGATACAAGATTGAAGACTTCGTCCCGTGTCCGGGAGGGACTTTCCTTGGCGTGGAAGGCAAGCTTGGCGATGCGGATACTCAAGATCTCCTACCTATGTAACCGACTCTGTGTAACCCTAACCCTATCCGGTGTCTATATAAACCGGGGGGTTGTAGTCCGTAGGACAATCATCTTCATACACAATCATACCATAGGCTAGCTTCTAGGGTTTAGCCTCCTTGATCTCGTGGTAGATCTACTCTTGTACTACCCATATCATCAATATTAATCAAGCAGGAGTAGGGTATTACCTCCATCGAGAGGGCCCGAACCTGGGTAAAAACATCGTGTCCCTTGTCTCCTGTTACCATCCGGCCTTGACGCACAATTCGGGACCCCCTACCCGAGATCCGCCGGTTTTGACACCGACAGATACTTTCCCGGTTGATTCCCCCCTTCGCCGGTATCTCCTCTTACTGCGTTAGGGCACACCTGACACAGTTCTTGTCTTGCCATGCATCATTATGCATCTGTTTTGTATTCATTGTTTCTTCCCCCCTCTTCTCTCTGGTAGACTACGAGACTGACGCCGCTACTGGTGCCCCGATCGACTACGTTATTGACGACCCCTACTACTCGCCAGAACAACCAGGCAAGCCCCCCCTTGATCACCAGATATCGCCTATTCTTCTCTACTGCTTGCATCAGAGTAGTGTAGCATGTTACTGCTTTCGGTTAATCCTATTCTACTGCATAGCCTGTCATTGTTGCTACAGTTGTTACCCTTACCTGCTATCCTACTGCTTAGTATAGGATGCTAGTGTTCCATCAGTGGCCCTACACTCTTGTCCGTCTGCCATGCTATACTACTGGGCCGTGATCACTTCGGGAGGTGACCACGGGCATATACTATATACTTTACACTGTTACATTACCTGTGATACTGTTCGGAGATGGGGGCTGATGGGGCAGGTGGTTCCACCCAGGTAGTGGTGGGCCTGGGTTCCCGGTGGCCCCCGACTATTACTTTGTGGCGGAGCGACAGGGCAGGTTGGGACCACCTAGGAGGGAGGTGGGCCTGGACCTAGTCGGCGTTCGCGGATACTTAACACGCTTAACGAGTTCTTGGTATTTGATCTGAGTCTAGCTAATGGCCTATACGCACTAACCAACTATGCGGGAACAATTATGGGCACTCGACATCATGGTATCAGCCGAAGCACTTCGTGACATCAGCGACTGAGCGGCGCGCACCAGATTGGACTGGAACGCCTGCTAGGCTAGGTCAGCTTCCGGCCGCCCTCGCAACATGCAGGTGTGCAATGGGCAATGGGCCCAGACCCCTGCGCCATAGGATTTAGACCTTCGTGCTGACCTCTCTGTTGTGCCTAGGTGGGGCTGCGACGTGTTGATCTTTCGAGGCCGGGCATGACCCAGGAAAGTGTGTCCGGCCAAATGGGATCGAGCGTGTTGGGTTATGGGGTGCACCCCTGCAGGGAAGTTTATCTATTCAAATAGCCGTGATCTTCGGTAACAGGACGACTTGGAGTTGTACCTTGACCTGATGACAACTAGAACCGGATACTTAATAAAACACACCCTTCCAAGTGCCAGATACAACCTGGTGATCGCTCTCTAGCAGGGCGACGAGGAGGGGATCGCCGGGTAGGATTATGCTATGCGATGCTACTTGGAGGACTTCGGTCTACTCTCTTCTACATGATGCAAGATGGAGGCTGCCAGAAGCGTAGTCTTCGACATGATTAGTTATCCCCCTCTTATTCTGGCATTCTGCAGTTCAGTCCACTGCTATGGCCCTTTACACATATACCCATGCATATGTAGTGTAGCTCCTTGCTTGTGAGTACTTTGGATGAGTACTCACGGTTGCTTTTCTCCCTCTTTTCCCCTTTCCCTTCTACCGGGTTGTCGCAACCAGATCCTGGAGTCCAGGAGCCAGACGCCACCGTCGATGATGACTCCTACTACACCGGAGGTGCCTACTACTATGTGCAGCCCGCTGACGACGACCAGGAGTAGTTAGGAGGATCCCAGGCAGGAGGCCTGCGCCTCTTTCGATCTGTATCCTAGTTTGTGCTAGCCTTCTTAAGGCAAACTTGTTTAACTTATGTCTGTACTCAGATATTGTTGCTTCCGCTGACTCGCCTATGATCGAGCACTTGTATTCGAGCCCTCGAGGCCCCTGGCTTGTATTATGATGCTTGTATGACTTATTTATGTTTTAGAGTTGTGTTGTGATATCTTCCCGTGAGCCCCTGATCTTGATCGTACACATTTGTGTGCATGATTAGTGTACGATTGAATCGGAGGCGTCACAGAAAAGTAACTAAGCAAAGATCAATATGTGAAAAGCTCGTAGGCAATGTATCAATGATGGATAAATGTCGGGCGATTCCTCATGCAACAGTTATAACATAGGGTGATGATATGTCCATTTTTCATCATGCTTTTATGTTAATATTTATTGCATTATGGGCTGTTATTTCACGTTATGTCACAATACTTATGGCTATTCTCTCTTATTTTACAAGGTTTACCATGAAGAGGGGGAATGCCGGTAGCTGGAATTCTGGCTGGAAAAGGAGCAAATATTGAAGACCTATTCTGCGCAACTCTAAAAGTCCTGAAACTCCATGGAATATCTTAAAATAAATAAAGAAAAATCATCGCCAAAGATGAAGGCCAGGGGGCCCACACCCTGCTCACGAGGGTGGGGGCGCGCCCCTCCCCCTGGGCGCGCCCCCTACCTCGTGGGCCCCCTGGTGGCTCTCCGACGCCCATCTTCTCCTATATGAAGTCTTTCCATGAGAAAAAAATTATAAGCAACCTTTCGGGACGAGACTCCGCCGCCACGAGGCGGAACCTTGGCGGAACCAATCTAGGGCTCCGGCGGAGCTGTTTTGCTGGGGACACTTCCCTCCGGGAGGGGGAAATCATCGCCATCATCATCACCAACGCTCCTCTCATCGGGAGAGGGCAATCTCCATCAACATCTTCACCAGCACCATCTCATCTCCAAACCCTAGTTCATCTCTTATCCAATTCTTGTCTCTAAGTCCGGGATTGGTGCTAGTAGGTTGCTAGTAGCGTTGATTACTCCTTGGAGTTGATGCTAGTTGGTTTACTTGGTGGAAGATCATATGTTCAAATCCTTTATGCATATTATTACCCCTCTGATTTTGAACATGAATATGCTTTGTGAGTAGTTACGTTTGTTCCTGAGGACAAGGGAGAAGTCTTACTATTAGTAGTCATGTGAATTTGGTATTCGTTCGATATTTTGATGAGATGTATGTTGTCTAACCTCTAGTGGTGTTATGTGAACGTCGACTACATAACACTTCACCATTATTTGGGCCTAGAGGAAGGCATTGGGAAGTAATAAGTAGATGATGGGTTGCTAGAGTGACAGAAGCTTAAACCCTAGTTTATGCGTTGCTTCGTAAGGGGCTGATTTGGATTCATATGTTTCATGCTATGGTTAGGTTTACCTTAATACTTTTGTTGTAGTTGCGGATGCTTGCAATAGAGGTTAATCATAAGTGGGATGCTTGTTCAAGTAAGAACAACACCCAAGCACCGGTCCACCCACATATCAAATTATGAAAGTACCGAACGCGAATCATATGAGCGTGATGAAAACTAGCTTGACGATATTCCCATGTGTCCTCGGGAGCGTTTTTCCTATTATAAGACTTTGTTCCGGCTTGTCCTTTGCTACAAAAAGGATTGGGCCACCTTGCTGCACCTTATTTACTTTTGTTACTTGTTGCTCGTTACAATTTATCTTCTCACAAAACTATCTGTTACCACTTATTTCAGTACTTGCAGAGAATACCTTGCTGAAAACTGCTTATCGTTTCCTTCCGCTCCTCGTTGGGTTCGACACTCTTACTTATCGAAAGGACTACGATAGATCCCCTATACTTGTGGGTCATCAAGACTCTTTTCTGGCGCCGTTGCCGAGGAGTGTAGCGCCTTTGGTAAGTGGAATTTGGTAAGGAAAAATTTATATAGTGTGCTGAAATTTTCTGTCACTTGTTACTATGGAAACTGAATCTCTGAGGGGCTTGTTCGGGGTATCTTCACCCAGTCCAGTAGAGCAAAGAGTTGCTGCTCAACCTACTGAACCTATTGAAAATGAAACTCCTTTTGCATTTCCTTTGGGTATTATGGAAAAACTGCTGGCTAATACTTTTACAGGAGATGGGTCAAAGCATCCCGACGAGCATCTACGCTATTTGGATGATATTTGTGGATTGTTTAAGCTTGCAGGTATACCCGATGATGTTGTTTAGAAGAAGGCTTTCCCTTTATCTTTGGAGGGAGACGCATCGACATGGTATAGGCTATGTGATGATACGAGATCATGGAACTATAAAAGAATGAAATTGGAATTTCATCAAAAGTATTACCCTATGCATCTTGTTCATCGTGATCGCAATTATATTATAATTTTTGGCCCCGCGAAGGAGAAAGCATCGCTCAAGCTTGGGGGAGGCTTAAATCAATGTTATATTCATGCCCCAATCATGACCTCTCAAGAGAAACAAATCTTCAGAATTTTTATGCTCGGCTTTCTCATAATAATCAAACCATGCTCGATACTTCTTGTGCTGGCTCTTTTATGATGAAGATTATTGAATTCAGATGGAATTTATTGGATAGAATTAAACGCAACTCTGAAGATTGGGACCTCGACGAAGGTAAGGAGTCAGGTATGACACCTAAGTTTGATTGTGTTAAATCTTTTATGGATACCGATATTTTCCGTAAGTTTAGCACTAAATATGGACTTGACTCTGAGATAGTAGCTTCTTTCTGTGAATCTTTTGCTACTTATGTTGATCTCCCCAAGGAGAAGTGGTTTAAATATCATCCTCCCATAGAAGTAAAACCTATTAAAGTTGAAGAAAAGACCATCACTTATAATGATCCTATTGTTCCCACCTCTTATGTTGAGAAACCACCTTTCCCTGCTAGAGTAAAGGATCATGCTAAAGCTTCAACTGTTGTGCATAAAAGCAATACTAGAACTTATACACCTCCTGAGCAAGTCAAAGTAGAACCTAATATTGCTATTGTTAAAGATCTCTTGTCTGATAATATTGATGGGCATGTCATTGAATTCTTTGGTGAAACTGCTAGAATTGCTAAACCCTGTGATAGAGATAAACATAGACCTGTGGTAGGCGTGCCTGTTATTTCTGTTAAAATAGGAGATCATTGTTATCATGGCTTATGTGATATGGGTGCTAGTGCTAGTGTTATACCCATTGACTTATATAAAGAAATTATGCATGATATCGCACCTGTTGAGTTAGAAGATATTGATGTTACAATTAAACTTGCCAATAGAGATACTATATCTGCAATGGGAATTGTTAGAGATGTTGAAGTCTTGTGTGGGAAAACCAAATATCCCGCTGACTTTCTTGTTCTTGGTTCTCCACAAGATAGCTTTTGTCCCATTATTTTTGGTAGACCCTTCTTGAATACTGTTAATGCTACGATAGACTGCAAAAAGAATGTTGTTACTGTTGGCTTGGATGATATGGTTCATGAGTTTAATTTCTCTAAATTCAGTAAACAACATCGTGAGGAAGAATTGCCTAGTAAGGATGAAATTATTGGTCTTGCTTCTATTGCCGTGCCTCCTAGTGATCCTTTAGAACACTATTTGCTAGATCATGAAAATGAGATGTTCATGAATGAAAGAAGGGAAATAGATGAAGTGTTCTTCAAACAGGAACCTATTCTGCAACACAATTTGCCTGTTGAAATCTTAGGGGATCCTCCTCCACCCAAGGGTGATCCTGTGTTTGAGCTTAAACCGTTGCCTGATAATCTTAAATATGCTTATCTTGATGAAAATAAAATATATCCTGTTATTATTAGTGCTAACCTTTCAGAGCATGAAGAAGAAAGATTACTGAAAACTCTGAGGAAGCACCGTGCAGCTATTGGATATACTCTCGATGATCTTAAGGGCATTAGTCCCACTCTTTGTCAACATAAAATAAATTTGGAAGCGGATGCTAAACCAGTTCGTGACCCTCAACGACGTTTGAATCCTAAAATGAAAGAAGTGGTAAGAAAAGAAATACTCAAGCTTCTGGAGGCAGGTATAATTTATCCCGTTGTTGATAGTCAGTGGGTAAGTCCTGTCCATTGTGTCCCTAAGAAGGGAGGTATTACTGTTGTCCCTAATGATAAAGATGAATTGATTTCACAAAGAATTATCACAGGTTATGGGATGGTAATTGATTTCCGCAAATTAAATAAAGCTACTATGAAAGATCATTACCCCTTACCTTTTATTGATCAAATGCTAGAAAGATTATGCAAACATACACATTATTGCTTTCTAGATGGTTATTCTGGTTTCTCTCAAATACCTGTGTCGGCTAAAGATCAATCAAAGACTACTTTTACATGCCCTTTTGGTACTTTTGCTTATAGACGTATGCCTTTTGGTTTATGTAATGCACCTGCTACCTTTCAAAGATGCATGATCGCTATATTCTCTGACTTTTGTGAAAAGATTTGTGAGGTTTTCATGGACGACTTTTCCATCTATGGTTCCTCTTTTGATGATTGCTTGAGCAATCTTGATCGAGTTTTGCAGAGATGTGAAGAAACTAATCTTGTCTTGAATTGGGAAAAGTGCCACTTTATGGTTAATGAAGGTATTGTCTTGGGGCACAAAGTTTCTGAAAGAGGTATTGAAGTTGATAAAGCCAAGGTTGATGCTATTGAAAAGATGCCATGTCCCAAGGACATCAAAGGTATAAGAAGTTTCCTTGGTCATGCCGGATTTTATAGGAGGTTCATTAAGGACTTCTCTAAAATTTCTCGGCCTCTGACTAATTTATTACAAAAAGATGTACCATTTGTCTTTGATGATGATTGTGTAGAAGCATTTGAAATACTTAAGAAAGCATTAGTCTCTGCACCTATTGTTCAGCGACCTGATTGTAATTTACCCTTTCAAATTATGTGTGATGCTAGCGATTATGCTGTAGGTGCTGTTCTAGGGCAAAGAGTTAATAAGAAATTAAATGTTATCTATTATGCTAGTAAGACTCTAGACAATGCTCAAAGAAATTATGCTACTACCGAAAAGGAACTTTTAGCAGTTGTGTTTGCTTGTGATAAATTCAGACCCTATATAGTTGATTCTAAAGTAACTATTCACACTGATCATGCTGCTATTAAATATCTTATGGAAAAGAAAGATGCTAAACCTAGACTTATTAGATGGGTTCTCTTGCTGCAAGAATTTGATTTGCATATTGTTGATAGAAAAGGAGCGGAGAACCCAGTTGCAGACAACTTATCTAGGTTAGAGAATGTTCTTGATGGCCCACTACCTATTGATGATAGCTTTCCTGATGAACAATTAAATGTCATAAGCACTTCTCGTTGCACTCCATGGTATGCTGATTATGCTAATTATATTGTTGCTAAATTTATACCACCTAGCTTCACATACCAACAAAAGAAAAAGTTCTTTTATGATTTGAGACATTACTTTTGGGATGACCCACATCTTTGTAAAGAAGGAGTAGATGGTGTTATTAGACGTTGTGTACCTGAGCATGAACAGGAACAGATCCTACGCAAGTGTCACTCCGAAGCTTATGGAGGACACCACGCTGGAGATAGAACTGCGCATAAGGTATTGCAATCTGGTTTTTATTGGCCTACTCTCTTCAAGGATGCCTGTAAGTTTGTTTTGTCTTGTGATGAATGTCAAAGAATTGGTAATATTAGTAGACGTCAAGAAATGCCTATGAATTATTCACTTGTTATTGAACCATTTGATGTTTGGGGCTTTGATTATATGGGACCTTTTCTTGCGTCTAATGGATATACACATATTTTAGTTGGTGTTGATTACGTTACTAAGTGGGTAGAAGCTATCCAACTAGTAGTGCTGATCATAACACTTCTATTAAAATGCTTAAGGAAGTTATTTTTCCGAGGTTTGGAGTCCCTAGATATTTAATGACTGATGGTGGTTCACACTTTATTCATGGTGCCTTCCGTAAAATGCTTGCTAAATATGATGTTAATCATAGAATTGCATCTCCATACCAGCCGCAGTCTAGTGGTCAAGTAGAATTGAGCAATAGAGAGCTCAAATTAATTTTGCAAAAGACTGTTAATAGGTCTAGAAAGAATTGGTCCAAGAAACTTGATGATGCATCATGGGCCTATAGAACTGCATATAAGAATCCTATGGGTATGTCTCCGTATAAAATGGTTTATGGAAAAGCATGTCACTTACCTCTCGAACTAGAACATAAGGCATATTGGGCTATTAAAGAGCTCAACTATGATTTCAAACTTGCCGGTGAGAAGAGGTTATTTGATATTATCTCACTTGATGAATGGAGAACCCAAGCCTATGAAAATGCCAAGTTGTTTAAAGAAAAAGTTAAAAGATGGCATGACAAGAGGATACAAAAGCGTGAGTTTAATGTAGGTGATTATGTGTTGCTATACAACTCTCGTTTAATATTTTTTGCAGGAAAACTTCTCTCTAAATGGGAAGGTCCCTACGTTATCGAGGAGGTCTATCGTTCCGGTGCCATAAAAATCAACAACTTCGAAGGCACAAATTGGAAGGTGGTAAACGGTCAAAGAATCAAACACTATATCTCAGGTAATCCCATAAATGTTGAAACCAATGTTATTGAAACCGTAACCCCGGAGGAATACATAAGGGACACTTTCCAGAACGTTCCAGACTCCGAAAAGGAATAGGTATGTGGTACGGTAAGTAAACCGACTCCAAAACAATTTTTAAGGCAATATTTCTCCGTTTTGGAATATTTAGAAAATTAGAAAAATAGGTAGCAGTCCAGGGAGGACACGAGGCCTCCACGAGGGTGGAGGGCGCGCCCTACCCCCCTGGGCGCGCCCCCCTACCTCGTGAGCACCTCGTGTGCCCTCCGGACTCCGTTTTCTTGCACGATACGTATTTCGGTCGGTAAAAATTCATTATATATTCTCCCAAAGGTTTTGACTCCCATATCACGCAAATATCTTCTGTTCTTGTTTCGAGCTGTTTCCGTTGCAGATTTGAGGATTCCAGAGACTCGATCATCCTTCTATGAGGGTGAGCCTATGCCATGGAAGGTGGACGACAAGCTTGCATCATCAACAACACCTCCACCGCCAACAACAAAGAAGGAGACATAATCACATGGGTATGGGCACTCCCCTTGGTAACTGCCAAGCTTGGGGGAGGTGCCCCGGTATCGTATCATCATCACAACTCCTATCTTTACCCTTTTTCTTAGTTCGATCCTATTAGTAGTATCTTGATTTAGTAGAATAAAGTCATGGCATGATCTAGTTTTAAAGTTTTGCTTTATGATCCCCCTATGCAATCTAGTCCGTGAGCTATATTTATATAATAAAGACTAGTGTTGAGTCAAGGGCTTGATTACTTTGCCATGATCTTGAGTGAATAAAAGAAAAGAAACAAAGAGTTCATATTGGTCTTATTGAGAGTAATGACTTCACATAGAAAGAGTATGATGATTAAAAAGTTGTTGGGAGTTGGCAAATATAGCTTTGGTCATCGTTGCAATTAATAGGAAGTAATAAGGAGAGAGAGGTTTCACATATAGATATATTATCATTGACATCTTTTATGATTGGGAACACTCATTCAAATATGACATGCTAAAGAGTTGATGTTGGACAAGGAAGACAACATAATGAGTTATGTTTTCTTGTATCTAAGATAAAGTATATTGTCATGGATCTCCTAACATGTTGAGCTTGCCTTTCCCCCTCATGCTAGCCAAATTCTCAACACCAAGTAGAGATACTACTTGTGCTTCCAAATACCCCTAAACCAGTTTAGCCATGATAGTCCACCATATCTACCTATGGATTGAGATCCTTCAAGTAAGTTGTCATCGGTGCAAGCAATAAAAATTGCTCTCCAAATATGCATGACTTATTAGTGCAGAGAAATAAGCTTTGTACAAACTTGTTGTGGACGCAATAAAAGCGACGGACTGCATAATAAAGGTTCACATACAAGGGGCAATATAAAGTGACATTCTTTTGCATTAAGATTTTGTGCATAAAACCATAAAAGCGCATGGCAACCTCTGCTTCCCTCTGCGAAGGGCCTATCTTTTATTATTATCTTCTATCTTATGCAAGAGTCACGGTGATGTTCACCTTTCCTTTTTCATTTTATCCTTTGGCAAGCCTAGCATGTTGGAAAGAACATGATATATATATATATATATATATATATATATATATATATATATATATATATATATATATATATATATATATATATATATATATATATATAATTGGATGTTGGGGAGCATGAATTGTTATTGTTGACATTACCCTTGAGGTAAAAGGTTGTGGGGCAAAACTATAAGTCCCTATCTTTCTCTGTGTCCGGTTAAAACTCCGTAGCCACAAGTATTGCGTGAGTGTTAGCAATTATGAAGGACTAAATGATAGTTGAATATGTGGACTTGCTTTTAAGCTCTGACATAGACTCTTCCCGATGTTATGATAAATCGCAATTGCTCCAATGACTGAGGTTATGATTTGTTAGTGCCCAATAAGGTTTCTGATTCATACTTTTGCATTGTGAAAAGATCATCACTTGAACATAAGTAATCATATGATAAATCTATATATGTTGCTGTTATGAGAGTAATCATGATGCCTTCATGTCCGTATTTTATTTTTATCGACGCCTCTACCTATAAACATGAGGACATATTTATTGTTATCGGCTTTTCGCTTGAGGACAAGCGAGGTCTAAGCTTGGGGGAGTTGATACGTCCATTTTGCATCATGCTTTTATGTTAATATTTATTGCATTATGGGCTGTTATTTCACGTTATGTCACAATACTTATGGCTATTCTCTCTTATTTTACAAGGTTTACCATGAAGAGGGGGAATGCCGGCAGCTGGAATTCTGGCTGGAAAAGGAGCAAATATTGAAGACCTATTCTGCGCTACTCCAAAAGTCCTGAAACTCCACGGAATATCTTAAAATAAATAAACAAAAATCGTCGCCAAAGATGAAGGCCAGGGGCCCCACACCCTGCTCACGAGGGTGGGGGGCGCGCCCCTCCCCCCTGGGCGCGCCCCCTACCTCGTGGGCCCCCTGGTGGCTCTCCGACGCCCATCTTCTCCTATATGAAGTCTTTTGATGAGAAAAAAAATCATAAGCAACCTTTCAGGACGAGACTCCGCCGCCACGAGGCGGAACCAATCTAGGGCTCCGGCGGAGCTGTTTTGCCGGGGACACTTCCCTCCGGGAGGGGGAAATCATCGCCATCATCATCACCAACGCTCCTCTCATCGGGAGAGGGCAATCTCCATCAACATCTTCACCAGCACCATCTCATCTCCAAACCCTAGTTCATCTCTTATATCCAATTCTTGTCTCTAACTCCGGGATTGGTGCTAGTAGGTTGCTAGTAGCGTTGATTACTCCTTGTAGTTGATGCTAGTTGGTTTACTTGGTGGAAGATCATATGTTCAGATCCTTTATGCATATTATTACCCCTCTGATTTTGAACATGAATATGCTTTGTGAGTAGTTACGTTTGTTCCTGAGGACAAGGGAGAAGTCTTGCTATTAGTAGTCATGTGAATTTGGTATTCGTTCGATATTTTGATGAGATGTATGTTGTCTAACCTCTAGTGGTGTTATGTGAACATCGACTACACAACACTTCACCATTATTTGGGCCTAGAGGACGGCATTGGGAAGTAATAAGTAGATGATGGGTTGCTAGAGTGACAGAAGCTTAAACCCTAGTTTATGCGTTGCTTCGTAAGGGGCTGATTTGGATCCATATGTTTCATGTTATGGTTAGGTTTACCTTAATACTTTTGTTGTAGTTGCGGATGCTTGCAATAGAGGTTAATCATAAATGGGATGCTTGTTCAAGTAAGAACAGCACCCAAGCACCGGTCCACCCACATATCAAATTATCAAAGTACCGAACGCGATTCATATGAGCGTGATGAAAACTAGCTTGACGGTATTCCCATGTGTCCTCGGGAGGGTTTTCCCTATTATAAGAGTTTGTTCCGGCTTGTCCGTTGCTACAAAAAGGATTGGGACACCTTGCTGCACCTTATTTACTTTTGTTACTTGTTGCTCGTTACAATTTATCTTATCACAAAACTATCTGTTACCACTTATTTCAGTACTTGCAGAGAATACCTTGCTGAAAACTGCTTATCATTTCCTTTTGCTCCTTGTTGGGTTCGACACTCTTACTTATCGAAAGGACTACGATAGATCCCCTATACTTGTGGGTCATCAGGTGACACAAAACTAGGTCCAGTTCATCAATGTAATGTAGGCATGTATTCCGAATATAGTCATACATGCTTATGGAAAAGAACTTGCATGGCATCTTTTGTCGTACCCTCCCGTGGCAGCGGGGTCCTATTGGAAACTAAGGGATATTAAAGCCTCCTTTTAATAGAGTACCGGACCAAAGCATTAACACTTAGTGAATACATGAACTCCTCAAACTACGGTCATCACCGGGAGTGGTCCCGATTATTGTCACTTCGGGGTTGCCGGATCATAACACATAGTAGGTGACTATTAACTTGCAAGATAGGATCAAGAACTCACATATATTTATGAAAACATAATAGGTTTAGATCTTAAATCATGGCATTCAGGCCCTAGTGACAAGCATGAAGCATAGAAAAGTCATAGCAACATCAATCTTAGAACATAATGGATACTAGGGATCAAACCCTAATAAAACTAACTCGATTACATGGTAAATCTCATCTAACCCATCACCGTCCAGCAAGCCTATGATGGGATTACTCACGCACGGCGGTGAGCATCATGAAATTGGTGATGGAGGATGGTTGATGATGACGATGGCGACGGATTCCCCTCTCCGGAGCCCCGAACGGACTCCAGATCAGCCCTCCCGAGGAAGAGTAGAGCTTGGCGGAGGCTCCATATCGTAAAACGTGATGAATCCTTCTCTCTGATTTTTTTCTCCCCAAAAGTGAATATATGGAGTTGGGGTTGAGGTCGGTGGAGTCCCAGGGGGCCCTCGTGGAAAGGGTGTGGCCCCCTTGATGCTGATTCTTTTGCCAGTATTTTTCATTAATTCCAAAACATGTCTCCGTGGATTTTCAGGTCATTCCGAGAACTTTTATTTCTGCACAAAAATAACACCATGGCAGTTCTGTTGAAAACATCGTCAGTCCGGGTTAGTTTCATTCAAATCATGCAAGTTAGAGTCCAAAACAAGGGCAAAAGTGTTTGGAAAGTAGATACATTGGAGATGTGCCATTGAGCACCACAAGACCGAACCCATCACAAAGCACCTCTTCCCATAACAAGAAAAATCAATCTATTTGGCCAAACGAAACAAATAATTCAGAGAAGAAATATGAGCTATAACAATCATACATAAAAGAGTTCAGAGTAAACTCAAATAATATTCATAGATAGATCTAATAAAAACTCACAATTCATCGGATCCCTGCAAACACACTGCAAAAAGTCATTACATCAAATAGATCTCCAAGAACATCATGGAGAACATTGTATTGAAGATCAAAAAGAGAGAAGAAGCCATCTAGCCACTAACTACGGACCGTAGGTCTATGGTAAGCTACTCACTCATCATCGGAGGGGTAACAAGGATGATGAAGAACCCCTCCATGATTGTTTCCTCCTCAAGCAGAGTGCCTAAAAGGCCTCTAAATTGGATCTCGTGGTTCTAGAACTTGCAGCAGCGGAAAAATTATTTCGTTGACTCCCCTAGGGTTTTTGGAATTTTAGAGTATTTGTAGAGGCGGAGGTAGGTCAAGACGGTGCCAGAGGCCCCTGGCGCGCCCTGGTGCCTAGGGGGCCACACGAGGTTCTTCTCGTGGCCTCCAGAAGCTTCTAGGGTCTCTTATTGCCATAAAAAAATCTCCAAAAAGTTTTGTGGCATTTGGACTTCGTTTGGTATTGATATTCTGCAAAGTAAAAAACAAGCAACAAATAGCAACCGACACTGGGC
Source organism: Aegilops umbellulata (assembly GCA_032464435.1). Lineage (NCBI taxonomy): Eukaryota > Viridiplantae > Streptophyta > Magnoliopsida > Poales > Poaceae > Aegilops > Aegilops umbellulata. The sequence goes on along the minus strand of CP136056.1, from coordinate 509,300,163 downwards.
GCTAGTTAATAGGTTAGTCCCAAAAAAATTGCTATAAAGTTGCTAGTAAATGTATATAAAACATCCAAGATTGATAATATAATAGCATGGAACAATAAAAAATTGTATATACGTTGGAGACGTATCAATGCTCAATCCCAGTGACAGAAAGGGACATGACACGCATGTATCGTTGCTATTAAGGTTAACAAGATGAGATTTATTTCATACGTGAGTTTATCTTGTCTACATCATGTCATCTTGCTTAAGGCGTTACTCCATTCTTCCATGAACTTAATACACTAGATGCATGTTGGATAGCGGTCGATGTGTGGAATAATAGTAGTAGATGCAGAATCGTTTTGGTCTACTTGTCTCGGACGTGATGCCTATATACATGATCATTGCCCTGGATATCATCATAATTACTTAATTTTCTATCAATTCTCCAACAGTAATTTGTCTACCCACCGTATGCTATTTCCTTGAGAGAATCCTCTAGTGAAAACTATGCCCCCAGGTCTATTTTCTATCATATATTAAAACACTGCAATTTACTTTTATTTATTTTATTTTGTATTTTTGTTTGATCTAGCTATCAAAAACTATATCGTTTAATCTTGCTCATAACCATTGAGGGATTGACAACCCCTCTATGCATTGGGTTGCAAGTATTTGTTGTTTGTGTGCAGGTGTTGTTTACATAGTGTTGCTTGGTTCTCCTACTGGATTGATAACCTTGGTTTCATAATTGAGGGAAATACTTATCTCTACTGTACTACATCATCCTCTCCTCTTCGAGGAAATCCCAACGTAGCTCATGATGACCCACAAGTATATGGGATCGATCGTAGTCCTTTCAATAAGTATGAGTGTCGAACCCAACGAGGAGTAGAAGGAATTGACAAGTGGTTTTCAGCAAGGTATTCTCTGCAAGCACTGAAATTATAAGTAGCGAGTAGTTTGATAGCAAGATAATTTGTAATGAGCAAGTAATGGTAATAGTAACAAAAGTGCAGCAAGGTAGCCCAATCCTTTTGAGGCAAAGGACATGCCAAAATGGTTTCTATGATAAGCAAAGCATTCTTGAGGGTACACATGAATTTCATCTAGTCACTTTCACCATGTTGGTTTGATTTGTGTTTGCTACTTTGATAATTTGATATGCGGGTGGACCGTTGCTTAGGTGCTATTATTACTTGAACAAACATCCTACTTATGATTAACCCCCTCGCAAGCATCCTCTACTACGAGAAAATGATTAAGAATAAATTCTAACCATAGCATTAAACTTTTGGATCCAATCGGTCCCTTACGGAATAGCGCATAAACTAGGGTTTAAGTTGTTGGAAATATGCCCTGGAGGCAATAATAAAAGCATTATTATTATATTTCCTTGTTCATGATAATTGTCTTTATTCGTGCTGTAATTGTGTTATCCGGAAATCGTAATACATGTGTGAATAACAGACAACAACATGTCCCTAGTAAGCCTCTAGTTGACTAGCTCGTTGATCAATAGATAGTCATGGTTTCCTGACTATGGGTATTGGATGTCAATGATAACGAGATCACATCATTAGGAGAATGATGTGATGGACGAGACCCAATCCTAAACATAGCATAAGATCGCATAGTTCGTTTGCTAGAGTTTTCCAATGTCAAGTATCCTTTCCTTAGACCATGAGATCGTGTAACTCCCAGATACCGTAGGAGTGCTTTGGGTGTGCCAAACGGCACAACATAACTGGGTGACTATAAAGGTATACTACGGGTATCTCCAAAAGTGTCTGTTGGGTTGACACGGATCGAGACTGGGATTTGTCACTCCGCTTGACGGAGAGGTATCACCGGGCCCACTCAGTAATGCATCATCATAATGAGCTCAATGTGATCAAAGTGTTTTGATCACGGGATCATGCATTACGGTATGAGTAAAGTGACTTGCCGGTAACGAGATTGAACGAGGTATTGGGATACTGACGATCGAATCTCGGGCAAGTAAAATACCGATTGACAAAGGGAATCGTATACGGGATTAATTGAATCCTCGACATCGTGGTTCATCCGATAGATCATCGTGGAGCATGTGGGAGCCAACATGGGTATCCAGATCCCGCTGTTGGTTATTGCACGAGAGCCGTCTCGGTCATGTCTGCATGTCTGCCGAACCCGTAGGGTCTACACACTTAAGGTTCGGTGACGCTAGGGTTGTAGGGATATGTATATGCAGTAACCCGAATGTTGTTTGGAGTCCCGGATGAGATCCCGGACTTCACGAGGAGTTTCGGAATGGTCCGGAGGTGAAGAATTATATATAGGAAGTGCAGTTTCGGCCATCGAGAGTGATCTGGGGGTCACCGGTATTGTACCGGGACCACCAGAAGGGTCCCGGGGGTCCACCGGGTGGGGCCACCCATCCCGGAGGGCCCCATGGGCTGAAGTGGGAGGGGGGGACCAGCCCTTAGTGGGCTGGTGCGCCCCCCAAGGCCCACCCCCTGCGCCTAGGGTTGGAACCCTAGGGTGGGGGGGGGGGCGCCCACTTGCCTTGGGGGGCACTCCACCCCCCTTGGCCGCCGCCCCCCTTGGGAGATTCAATCTCCCAGGGCCGGCGCCCCCCAGGGGCCTATATAAAGGGGGGGAGGGGGGCAGCAACACCCCTTGCCTTGGCGCCTCCCTCTCCCTCTCCAACACCTCCTCCTCCTCCATAGAGCTCGGCGAAGCCCTGCCGGAGTACTGCATCTCCATCACCACCACGCCGTCGTGCTGCTGCTGGAGCCATGTTCCTCAACCTCTCCTCTCCCCTTGCTGGATCAAGAAGGAGGAGACGTTACGCTGACCGTACGTGTGCTGAACGCGGAGGTGCCGTCCGTTTGGTGCTAGGATCTCCGGTGATTTGGATCACGTCGTGTACGATTACTTCATCCCCGTTCTTTTGAATGCTTCCGCTCGCGATCTACAAAGGTATGTAGATGCATCCGATCACTCGTTGCTAGATGAACTCATAGATGGATCTTGGTGAAACCGTAGGAAATTTTTTGTTTTCTGCAATGTTCCCCAACAGTGGCATCATGAGCTAGGTCTATGCGTAGTTCTCTATTGCACGAGTAGAACACAATTTGTTGTGGGCGTAGATGTTGTCAACTTTCTTGCCGCTACTAGTCTTATCTTGCTTCAGCGGTATTGTGGGATGAAGCGGCCCGGACCAACCTTACACGTACCCTTACGTGAGACCGGTTCCACCGACTAACATGCACTAGTTTCATAAGGTGGCTGGAGGGTGTCTGTCTCTCCCACTTTAGTTGGAGCGGATTCGATGAAAAGGGTCCTTATGAAGGGTAAATAGAAGTTGACAAATCACGTTGTGGCTTTTACGTAGGTAAGAAAACGTTCTTGCTAGAACCCTAATTCAGCCACGTAAAACTTGCAACAACAATTAGAGGACGTCTAACTTGTTTTTGCAGCAAGTGCTTTGTGATATGATATGGCCAAAGTTGTGATGAATGATGAATGATCTATATGTGATGTATGAGATGTTCATGCTATTGTAATAGGAATCACGACTTGCATGTCGATGAGTATGACAACCGGCAGGAGCCATAGGAGTTGTCTTTATTTTTGTATGACCTGCGTGTCATTGAGAAACGCCATGTAAATTACTTTACTTTATTGCTAAACGCGTTAGCCATAGTAGTAGAAGTAATAGTTGGCGAGCAACTTCATGGAGACACGATGATGGAGATCATGGTGTCAAGCCGGTGACAAGATGATCATGGAGCCCCAAGATGGAGATTAAAAGGAGCTATGTGATATTGGCCATATCATGTCACGTTTATTATTTGATTGCATGTGATGTTTATCATGTTTTGCATCTTGTTTACTTAGAACGACGGTAGTAAATAAGATAATCCCTCATAATAATTTCAAGAAGTGTTCCCCCTAACTGTGCACCGTTGCGACAGTTCGTTGTTTCGAAGCACCACGTGATGATCGGGTGTGATAGATTCTAACGTTCACATACAACGGGTGTAAGACAGATTTACACATGCAAACACTTAGGTTGACTTGACGAGCCTAGCATGTACAGACATGGCCTCGGAACACAGAAGACCGAAAGGTCGAGCATGAGTCGTATAGAAGATACGATCAACATGAATATGTTCACCGACGTTGACTAGTCCGTCTCACGTGATGATCGGACACGGCCTAGTTGACTCGGATCATGTTATACTTAGATGACTAGAAGAGGGATGTCTATCTAAGTGGGAGTTCATTAAATAATTTGATTAGATGAACTTTATTATCATGAACTTAGTCTAAAATATTTACAATATGTCTTGTAGATCAAATGGCCAACGTAGTCCTCAACTTCAACGCGCTCCTAGAGAAAACCAAGCTGAAAGACGATGGCAGCAACTATACGGACTGGGTCCGGAACCTGAGGATCATCTTCATAGCTGCCAAGAAAGATTATGTCCTACGAGCACCGCTGGGTGACGCACATGTTCTCCCTGCAGAACAAGACGTTATGAACGCTTGGCAGTCACGTTCCGATGATTACTCCCTCGTTCAGTGCGGCATGCTTTACAGCTTAGAGCCGGGGCTCCAAAAGCGTTTTGAGAGACATGGAGCATATGAGATGTTCGAAGAGCTGAAAATGGTTTTCCAAGCTCATGCCCGGGTTGAGAGATATGAAGCCTCCTACAAATTCTTTAGCTGTAAGATGGAGGAAAATAGCTCTGTCAGTGAACACATACTCAAGATGTCTAGGTTGCACAACCGCTTGACTCAACTCGAAGTTAATCTCCCGGATGAAGCGGTCATTGACAGAATCCTCCAGTCGCTTCCACCTAGCTACAAGAGCTTTGTGATGAACTACAACATGCAGGGGATGGTAAAGACCATTCCTGAGGTATATGCTATGCTGAAATCAGCAGAGGTAGAAATCAAGAAGGAACATCAAGTGTTGATGGTGAATAAAACCACTAAGTTCAAGAAGGGAAAGGGTAAAAAGAACTTCAAGAAGGACGGCAAGGAAGTTGCTGCGCCCGGTAAGCAAGTTGCCGGGAAGAAGCCAAAGAATGGACCCAAGCCCGAGACTGAGTGTTTTTATTGCAAGGGAAGTGGTCACTGGAAGCGGAACTGCCCCAAATACTTAGCGGACAAGAAGGCCGGCAAAACAAAAGGTATATGTGATATACATGTAATTGATGTGTACCTTACCAGTACTCGTAGTAGCTCTTGTGTATTTGATACCGGTGCAGTTGCTCACATTTGTAACTCAAAGCAGGAGCTGCGGAATAAACGGAGACTGGCGAAGGACGAGGTGACGATGCGCGTCGGGAATGGTTCCAAGGTCGATGTGATCGCCGTCGGCACGCTACCTCTACATTTACCTACGGGATTAGTTTTAAACCTCAATAATTGTTATTTAGTGCCAAGTTTGAGCATGAACATTGTGTCTGGATCTCGTTTAATTCGAGATGGCTACTCATTTAAATCCGAGAATAATGGTTGTTCTTTTTATATGAGAGATATGTTTTATGGTCATGCGTCGATGGTTAATGGTTTATTCTTAATGAATCTCGTATGTGATGAAACACATATTCATAGTGTGAATACCAAAAGAGTTAAAGTTGATAACAATAGTCCAACATATTTGTGGCACTGCCGCCTTGGTCGCATAGGTGTCAAACGCATGAAGAAGCTCCATGCAGATGGACTTTTAGAGTCTCTTGATTATGAATCATTTGACACGTGCGAACCATGCCTCATGGGTAAAATGACCAAGACTCCGTTCTCAGGAACAATGGAGCGAGCAACCAACTTATTGGAAATCATACATACCGATGTGTGCGGTCCAATGAGTGTTGAGGCTCGCGGTGGCTATCTTTATGTTCTCACCCTCACTGATGACCTGAGTAGATATGGGTATATCTACTTAATGAAACACAAGTCTGAGACTTTTGAAAAGTTCAAGGAATTTCAGAGTGAGGTTGAAAATGAACGTGACAGAAAAATCAAGTTTCTACGATCAGATCGTGGAGGAGAATACTTGAGTCTCGAATTTGGCACACACTTAAGAAAATGTGGAATAGTTTCACAACTCACGCCTCCTGGAACACCTCAGCGTAATGGTGTGTCCGAACATCGTAATCGCACTCTATTAGATATGGTGCGGTCTATGATGTCTCTTACCGATTTACCGCTATCTTTTTGGGGCTATGCTTTAGAGACTGCCGCGTTCACTTTAAATAGGGCTCCTTCGAAATCCGTTGAGACGACACCGTATGAATTATGGTTTGGGAAGAAACCTAAGCTGCCGTTTCTAAAAGTTTGGGGATGCGATGCTTATGTCAAGAAACTTCAACCTGAAAAGCTCGAACCCAAGTCGGAAAAATGCGTCTTCATAGGATACCCTAAAGAAACTATTGGGTATACCTTCTACCTCAGATCCGAAGGCAAGATCTTTGTTGCCAAGAATGGATCCTTTCTAGAGAAGGAGTTTCTCTCGAAAGAAGTAAGTGGGAGGAAAGTAGAACTTGATGAAGTGTTACCTCTTGAACCGGAAAATGGCGCAACTCAAGAAAACATTTCTGAGGTGCCTGCACCGACTAGAGAGGAAATTAATGATGATGATCAAAATGCTTCTGATCAAGCTCCTACTGAAATTCGTAGGTCCACAAGGACATGTTCCGCACCAGAGTGGTACGGCAACCCTGTCTTGGAAATCATGTTGTTAGACAACGGTGAACCTTCGAACTATGAAGAAGCGATGGCGGGCCCGGATTCCGACAAATGGCTAGAAGCCATGAAATCCGAGATAGGATCCATGTATGAAAACGAAGTATGGACTTTGACTGACTTGTCCGTTGAACGACAAGCCATAGAAAATAAATGGATCTTTAAGAAGAAGCCAGACGCAGATGGTAATGTGACCATCTATAAAGCTCGACTTGTCGCTAAGGGTTATCGACAAGTTCAAGGGGTTGACTACGATGAGACTTTCTCACCGGTAGTGAAGCTGAAGTTCGTCCGAATCATGTTAGCAATTGCCGCATTCTACGATTATGAAATATGGCAAATGGACGTCAAAACGGCATTCCTTAATGGTTTCCTTAAGGAAGAATTGTATATGATGCAGCCGGAAGGTTTTGTCGATCCTAAGAATGCTGACAAGGCGTGCAAGCTCCAACGCTCGATTTATGGGCTGGTGCAAGCATCTCGGAGTTGGAACATTCGCTTTGATGAGATGATCAAAGCGTTTGGATTTACGCAGACTTATGGAGAAGCCTGCGTTTACAAGAAAGTGAGTGGGAGCTCTGTAGCATTTCTCATACTATATGTAGATGACATACTTTTGATGGGAAATGATATAGAACTCTTGGACAACATTAAGGCCTACTTGAATAAAAGTTTTTCAATGAAGGACCTTGGAGAAGCTGCTTATATATTAGGCATCAAGATCTATAGAGATAGATCAAGACGCCTCATAGGTCTTTCACAAAGCACATACCTTGATAAGATATTGAAGAAGTTCAATATGGATCAATCTAAGAAGGGGTTCTTACCTGTGTTACAAGGTGTGAAATTGAGCTCAGCTCAATGTCCGACCACGGCAGAAGATATAGAAGAGATGAGTGTCATCCCCTATGCCTCAGCCATAGGTTCTATTATGTATGCCATGCTATGTACCAGACCTAATGTAAACCTTGCCGTAAGTTTGGTAGGAAGGTACCAAAGTAATCCCGGCAAGGAACACTGGACAGCGGTCAAGAATATCCTGAAGTACCTGAAAAGGACTAAGGAAATGTTTCTTGTTTATGGAGGTGACGAAGAGCTCGTCGTAAAGGGTTACGTCGATGCTAGCTTCGACACAGATCTGGATGACTCTAAGTCACAAACCGGATACATGTATATTTTGAATGGTGGGGCAGTAAGCTGGTGCAGTTGCAAGCAGAGCGTCGTGGCGGGATCTACATGTGAAGCGGAGTACATGGCAGCCTCGGAGGCAGCACATGAAGCAATTTAGGTGAAGGAGTTCATCACCGACCTCAGAGTCATACCCAATGCGTCGGGGCCAATCAAACTCTTCTGTGACAACACTGGAGCTATTGCACTTGCAAAGGAGCCCAGGTTTCACAAGAAGACCAGGCACATCAAGTGTCGCTTCAACTCCATTCGTGAAAATGTTCAAGATGGAGACATAGATATTTGTAAAGTGCACACAGATCTGAATGTCACAGATCCGTTGACTAAACCTCTCCCTAAGGCAAAACATGATCAGCACCAGAACTCTATGGGTGTTCGATTCATCACAATGTAACTAGATTATTGACTCTAGTGCAAGTGGGAGACTGTTGGAAATATGCCCTAGAGGCAATAATAAAAGCATTATTATTATATTTCCTTGTTCATGATAATTGTCTTTATTCGTGCTATAATTGTGTTATCCGGAAATCGTAATACATGTGTGAATAACAGACAACAACATGTCCCTAGTAAGCCTCTAGTTGACTAGCTCGTTGATCAATAGATAGTCATGGTTTCCTGACTATGGGCATTGGATGTCAATGATAACGAGATCACATCATTAGGAGAATGATGTGATGGACGAGACCCAATCCTAAACATAGCATAAGATCGCATAGTTCGTTTGCTAGAGTTTTCCAATGTCAAGTATCCTTTCCTTAGACCATGAGATCGTGTAACTCCCGGATACCGTAGGAGTGCTTTGGGTGTGCCAAACGTCACAACGTAACTGGGTGACTATAAAGGTATACTACGGGTATCTCCGAAAGTGTCTGTTGGGTTGACACGGATCGAGACTGGGATTTGTCACTCCGCTTGACGGAGAGGTATCACCGGGCCCACTCAGTAATGCATCATCATAATGAGCTCAATGTGATCAAAGTGTTTTGATCACGGGATCATGCATTACAGTACGAGTAAAGTGACTTGCCGGTAACGAGATTGAACGAGGTATTGGGATACCGACGATCGAATCTCGGGCAAGTAAAATACCGATTGACAAAGGGAATCGTATACGGGATTAATTGAATCCTCGATATCGTGGTTCATCCGATGAGATCATCATGGAGCATGTGGGAGCCAACATGGGTATCCAGATCCCACTGTTGGTTATTGCACGAGAGCCGTCTCGGTCATGTCTGCATGTCTCCCGAACCCGTAGGGTCTACACACTTAAGGTTCGGTGACGCTAGGGTTGTAGGGATATGTATATGCAGTAACCCGAATGTTGTTTGGAGTCCCGGATGAGATCCCGGACTTCATGAGGAGTTTCGGAATGGTCCGGAGGTGAAGAATTATATATAGGAAGTGCAGTTTCGGCCATCGAGAGTGATCTGGGGTTCACCGGTATTGTATCTGGATCTTGGTGAAACCGTAGGAAAATTTTTGTTTTCTGCAACGTTCCCCAACATAAGCTTCTATCACTCTCGCAACCCATCATCTAATAACTACTCCACAATGCATTCCCTTAGGCCCAAATATGGTGAAGTGTCATGTAGTCGACGTTCACATGACACCACTAAGGGAATCAGAACATACGTACTATCAAAATATCGAACACATATAAAGTTGACATGATTAGTTGCAACAAGATTTCTCCCGTGACCTCAAGAACAAAAGTAACTACTCACATGTGATAAACATGCTCATGATCAGAGGGGTATTAAAAAGCATATTGGATCTGAACATATAATCTTCCATCAAATAAACCATATAGTAATCAACTACAAGATGTAATCAACACTACTAGTCACCCACAAGTACCAATCTATAGTTCCGGTACAAAGATTGAACACAAGAGATGAACTAGGGTTTGAGAGGAGATGGTGTTGTTGAACATGTTGATGGAGATTGCCCTCCTCATGATGGGAGAGTTGTTGGTGATGATGATGACGATAATTTCCCCCTCTGGGAGGGAAGTTCCCCCGACGGAATCGCTCTGCCGGAGGGCAAAAGTGCTCCTGCCCAAGTTCCGCCTCGATACGGAGGCGATTCGTCCCGAAAGTCCTCCCCTTGTTTTTTCTAGGTCAAAATGACTTATATACCAGAAGATGGGCACCGTAGGTGGGCTGGGCTGAGCACAATTCACCAGGGCGCGCCTGGGGGCCCTGGCGCGCCCTAGTGTCTTGTGCTCACCAGGTGGCCCCCCTATGGTAGTTATTTGCTCCAGTATTTCTTAAATAATCCATAAAAATTCCTCGTGAAGTTTCAGCTCATTTGGAGTTGTGCAAAATAGGTAGCCTAACGTAGCTTTTTTAGGTCCAGATTTCCAGCTACCGGAATTCTCCCTCTTTGTGTGAACCTTGCATACTATGAGAGAAAAGGCAATAGAATTACTCCAAAAAGCATTATTATGCATACAAACATTATAAATACCAGTAGGTAAACATGATGCAAAATGGACGTATCAACTCCCCCAAGCTTATACCTTGCTTGTCCTCAAGCGAAAACCAAAATCGAATAAATGTCCACATGCTTAGAGAGAGAGAGAGAGAGAGAGAGAGAGAGAGAGAGAGAGAGAGAGAGAGAGAGAGAGAGAGAGAGGTGTCGATAAAAACAAAATACGGACATAGAAGCATCATGTAAATTATTATAACAGCAACAAACATTAACATAAAACTTTTATCATAGAGCTTTTATCATAGACTTCTCATGAATAAGTCACAATTCATCACAACATCAAAGTATAAAGCATAAACTCTATTGGAAACCAACAAACTATGTTCTCAGTCAAATTTCCAACTACAATTCATCATCTTTTCAGGAAGGGTCACGTATCAGAGCCTTTAGGCAAGTCCACATACTCAACTATCATATAGTCTTCTATGATTGCTAACACTCACCGCATACACATTAGCAAAACTTTTCAACCGGACACATAGAAAGATAGGGGCTTATAATTTTCCTTCCTAACGTATTCACCTCAAGGGTGATGTCAACAATAATAACTCATGCTACCCATATCCAACTGGCTATATGTGCCTAGATCTTTCCTCACCACATGATGCTTGCCAAAAGAGAAAAACAAAAAGGAATAGAGAGAAAAACTTTGACTCTTGCATGAAAGTAAATACATAAAAGTAAAAGATAGGCCCTTCGTAGAGGGAAGCAAAGGTTGCCATGCACTTTTTGTTTGTATGCTCAATCCCTTAGTGCAAAAGAACGTCACATTATATTGGCCCTTATGATAGCAACCTTTATTATGCAGTCTGCCGCTTTTATTCTTTGCTATCACAAGTTCGTACAACGCTCAATTTTCTCTTACACTAAATGATCTAACACTTTTAGGAGCAATTTTTGTTGCCCTGACAACTTGCTTGAAGGATCCTATTCAATACTTAGGTAGGTATGGTATACTCTTGAAAAGTAAGATTTAGGTTTAAGGGTTTTTTGGATTCACAAGTAGTATCTCTACTTGGTGCAGAATTTTCGTCTAGCAAAGATGGGAGGTAAGCACCACATGTTGAAGGATCTATGACAATATAACTTCTATGTGAATATGAACAAACATAAATCATTACGTTGTCTTCCTTGTCCAACGTCTACAATTTTGGCATATAATATTTTGATGGGGGCTCACAATCACAAAAGATTTCCAAGATAGTGTATTTCCATGTAAATCTTCTCTTCCCTTATTAATTCTTTCATGAATTGCATCATTGACCAATGCTATGTTTGTCAATCTCCAATAAAATTTTCTACTTGTACTTTTCCTTATGTGATGTCATTACTTACCATAAGATTAGCATATGATCCTTTTCATTTATTCCCTTTCTTTTTATTGAAACATGAAAGGAAAGAAGGCAAAGCTCAAACTAAACTTTATTATATATCTCACACACGATTACAAAGATAGATCACTAAGCAAACTCTCGAAAAGAAAGGATCAAACTAAACTTATATTCATCTGAAGCCAAAGATAACTATGGATCGAACTAAGGTAAATAAAGGCAAAAGATAATGGAGGTGATACGATATCGGGGCACCTCCCCCAAGCTTGGCACAAGCCAAGGGGAGTGCCCATACCCGATACTCAATTTTCTTTTTGTGATGAAGAAGGAGGTGGTGGTGGTGATGATGTAGCAATGTTTTCCAATATAACCATGAGTAGCTCCCTCAAGCCTTGAATCTCCCGAAGGGCGCTATGACATAACTCAGTGTTTTTCCCCACTTCAGCCATTATGCGATTATTTTCCGGGCCCCAGGATTTTATTCTTACATTGCTTTCTCTTGGACGGGATATATCCCAATTGGATGGTATGTGCACACGAGGAGTATTTTCGAACCCATAATTATGAATCAAATTGTGAAAATTGTTACGATGTAACCTGTGTAAAGGCCTCCTTGGTGGGAGCCCTTCGTGCACTTCGGGGCTCTCTTGATTGTCTGATGTTCTCATGGCTTGATGAGGATTAGGATGAGTGGAGATACCAGCCAGTGTGCCTCTCTCGGAAGCCGGAGGGTGGACCCTAAGGGGATTTCCTTCATCTTCCTCCATGGCAACCTCTTCAGCTCCCTCTCTCCTTAGATCCTCCTGAACCAACCTTGCCTTCTTCTCTGTTGTTGGAGGGTGAGGAAGACATGATGCTGGCCTTGATGAATCTGTCAGAAAACAGCAATAAAAGAAAACTGAAGATTTCTCCGCGATACGGTGGTTGATGCGGCTTGAAGCTACGTCGGTATTTCCCCAAAGAGGAAGGGATGATGCAGTACAGCAGCGGTAGGTATGTCCCACAGATGTGAAACCAAGGTTATTGAACCAGTAGGAAAGCCAAGCAACACAACGTAAATATCCCCTGCATATAGATAACAAATCCCGCAACCCGACATGTTAAAGGGGTTGTCAATCTCTTCCGGGTACGGCGCCTCAAGATAGGCAAACGGATGTGAGATAAATTGTAGTAGATTGATAGATCGAACACCAAATAAAATAAATAATAATAAATTGCAGCAAGGTATCTTTGTATTTTTAGTTTAATAGATCTAAAAATAAAAGCAAAGGGAAATAGATCGCAAAGGCAAATAATATGAGAAAGAGACTCGGGGGGCGTAGGTTTCACTAGTGGTTTCTCTCGAGAAAAAATAGCAAACGGTGGGTGAACAAATTACTGTTGGGAAATTGATAGAACTTCAAATAATCATAACGATATCTAGGCAATAATCATTACATAGGCATCACGTCCAAGATTAGTAGACCGACTCCTGCCTGCATCTACTGCTATTACTCCACACATCGACCGCTATCCAGCATGCATCTAGTGTATTAGCTTCATGGAGAAATGGAGTAATGCAATAAGAACGATGACATGATGTAGACAAGATCTATCTATGTAGAGATAGACCCCATCATTTTACCCTTAGTAGCAACGATACATACGTGCCGGTTCCCTTTCTATCACTGGGATCAAGCACTGTAAGATTGAACCCACTACAAAGCACCTCCTCCCATTGCAAGAGAAATAGATCAAGTTGGCCAAACAAAACCCAAATATCGAAGAAGAAATACGAGGCTATAAGTAATCATGCATAAAAGAGATCAAGTAAACTCAAATACTTTCATGGATATAAAAAGATAGATCTGATCATAAACTCAAAGTTCAATGATCCCAACAAACACACCGCAAAAGAGTTACATCATATGGATCTCCAAGAGACCATTGTATTGAGAATTCAGAGAGAGAGTGAGAGTGAGAGAGAGAGAGAGAGAGAGGAAGCCATCTAGCTACTAACTATGGATCCGAAGGTCTACAAAGAACTACTCACGCATCATCGGAGAGGCGCCAATGGAGGTGGTGAACCCCATCCGAGATGGTGTCTAGATTGGCTCTGGTGGTTGTGGACTCTGCGGCGGCTGAATCAATATTTCGTCGACTCCCCTAGGGTTTTGGGAATATTGGGTTATTTATAGAGCAAAGAGGCGGTCCGGGGGGCACCCGAGTGGGCACAACCCACCAGGGCGCGCCTGGGCCTCCTGGCGCACCCTGGTGGGTCGTGCTCTCCTCGGAGCACCCCCAGGCATAGCCAGGGCCCATTATGTGTCTTCTGGTCCTAGAAAAATCTCCGTATAGTTTCGTTGCATTTGGACTCCGTTTGTTATTGATTTCCTACAATGTAAAAAACATGCAGAAAACAGCAACTGACACTTGGCACTATGTCAATAGGTTAGTACCAAAAAATGATATAAAATGACTATAAAATGATTAAAAACATCCAAGATTGATAATATAACAACATGGAACAATAAAAAATTATAGATACGTTGGAGACATATCAATGGTCAATAGGTTGGGGGGGGGTATATAAAGATTTTTTTATCTTGGGAAACAAGCAAACGGAAGAACAACGGAGTCCGGAAGGTACCCAAGGTGGGCACAACCCACCTGGCAGGCCAGGCGCGCCCTGGTGTCTTGTGCCCACCAGAGGTGCCTTCCTGGTTGTTTCTTATTTTCCTAATTTTGTTATATTCCAAAATGGACAGAAAATATTTTTGCAGATTTTTTGGAGTCCGTTTACTTACCGTATCACGTACCTCCTCTTTTTCATGATTTTGGAGTGTTCCGGAAGGTTTCTTTTATGTGTTCTTCCGGTGTCATAGTTTGGATAATATTGCCTTCAACATTAATGGGCGTACCTGAGATATAATGTTTTATTCGTTGCCCATTAAAAACCTTCGGGTTAGTACCTTTGGCATTATTTATTTTGATAGCTCTAGATCAATAAACCTTCTCAATAACAAAGGGTCCTTCCCATTTGGAGAGGAGTTTTCCCGCAAAGAATCTTAAACGAGAGTTTTACAAAATAACATATTCTCCAACTTTGAACTCACGCTTTTGGATTCTTTATCATGCCATCTTTTAACCTTTTCTTTAAATAACTTGGCATTTTCATAAGCTTGGGTTCTCCATTCATCTAATGAGCTAATATCAAATAACCTCTTCTCACCAGCAAGTTTGAAATCATAGTTGAGTTCTTTAATTACCCAATAAGCTTTATTTCTAACTCAAGAGGCAAATGACAAGCTTTTCCATAAACCATTTTATAAGGAGACATACCCATAGGATTTTTATATGCTGTTCTATAAGCCCAAAGTGCATCATCCAATTTCTTAGACCAATTCTTCCGGGACCTATTGACAGTCTTTTGTAAAATTAATTTTATTTCTCTATTGCTAAGCTCAACTTGAAACCTAGACTGAGGATGATAGGGTGATGCAATTCTATGGTTAACATCATACTTGGCAAGCATTTTACGGAAAGCACCATGAATAAAGTGTGAACCACCATCAGTCATTAAATATCTAGGGACTCCAAACCTTGGGAAAATAACTTCTTTAAGCATCTTAAAAGAGGTGTTGTGATCAACACTACTAGTTGGAATAGCTTCTACCCACTTAGTAACATAATCAACAACAGCCAAAATATGAGTATACCCATTAGAGGAAGGAAAAGGTCCCATATAATCAACTCCCCAAACATCAAATGGTTCAACAGCAAGTGAATAATTCATAGGCATTTCTTGACGCTTGCCGATATTACATATTCCTTGACATTCATCACAAGATAAGACAAACTTACGAGCATCCTTGAAGGGAGTAGGCCAATAAAACCCAGATTGCAAGACCTTATGAGCAGTTATGTCTCCCGCGTGATGTCCTCCATAAGCTTCGGAGTGACATTTCCATAGGATTTGTTCCTGTTCATGCGCAGGTAGACAACGTCTAATAATACCATCTACTCCTTCTTTATAAAATGTGGGTCATCCCAAAAGTAATGTCTTAAATCATAGAAGAATTTTTACTTTTGTTGGTATGTGAAGCTAGGTGGTAAAAATTTAGCAACAATATAATTAGCATAGTCAGCATAC
Organism: Aegilops umbellulata; assembly: GCA_032464435.1. Lineage (NCBI taxonomy): Eukaryota > Viridiplantae > Streptophyta > Magnoliopsida > Poales > Poaceae > Aegilops > Aegilops umbellulata. The sequence continues at coordinate 509,284,290 of CP136056.1, read as the reverse complement.
CAAGGTGTACTATTAGAAACATTTATTGCAGCTAATTGCTCATCAGGAAAACTATCATCAATAGGTAGTGGGTCATCAAGAACATTCTCGAACCTAGACAGGTTATCAGCCACGGGGTTCTCCGCTCCTTTTCTATCAGTGATATGCAAATCAAATTCTTGTAGCAAGAGAACCCACCTAATGAGTCTAGGTTTAGCATCTTTCTTTTCCATAAGATATTTTATAGCAGCATGATCGATGTGAACAATTACTTTTGAGTCTACAATATAGGATCTAAATTTATCACAAGCAAACACCAGTGCCACTACAGGAATTAGCTTATTTGTCATCCGCCATGGCGGATGGCAAAGGCACCAAAAGTGGATGATAAAGCTCTTTGCCGTCCGTCACCGACGTCAAACCTACCCGGCAAAGAGAGCGACGGTAAACATGTTCTTTGCCGTCTATTTCCCCAAAGCAGACGACAAAGGCCTTTTGCCATCGACGGTGGACGGCAAAGGGCATAGATGGCAAAAACATGCATCAGTCACGTTAGGTGGCTAAAGGCAGCCTTTGTTGCCAGCTAGCGGCCGGCAAAGCTGCCCAGCCCTGACGTCAGCAGATGCGTCAGCAGACCCAACTCTTTGTCGTTGGTCACCGATGGCAAAAATGACCAAATGGGTTGCTCCCAGGTTGCAGAGGTTGCTGCCACGTGGCTTCTTTGCCGTCTGTGGCAGACGGCAAAGAGCCCTTTGCCGTCGGCGGTGGATGGTAAAGAGCCTGTATTGTTGCCGTTTTTTTTCGTTTTCTGTTATATCCCTGCATTTTCGAAAGAGGGCGCCCCCCCTAGGGCGCGCCCCCTGCCTCGTGCCCCCCTTCGGTCCACCGACGTACTTCTATCACCCATATATACCTACGTACCCTAAAACTTCCAGAACGGAGAATAGATCAAGAGTTCCGCCGCCGCAAGCCTCTGTAGGCACCAAAATTCAATCGAGGCCCTGTTTCGGCACCCTGCCGGAGGGGGGAACCCTCACCGGTGGCCATCTTCATCATCCCAGCGCTCTCCATGACGAGGAGGGAGTAGTTCACTCTCGGGGCTGAGGGTATGTACCAGTAGCTATATGTTTGATCTCTCTCTCTCTCTCTCCCGTGTTCTTGATTTGGCACGATCTTGATGTATCGCGAGATTTGCTATTACAGTTGGATCTTATGTTGCTTCTCCCCCTCTACTCTCTTGTAATGGATTGAGTTTTCCCTTTGAAGAAATCTTATCGGATTGTGTCTATAATGACTTGAGAACACTTGATGTATGTCTTGCCGTCTGTATCTGTGGTGACAATGGGATATCACGTGATTCACTTGATGTATGTTTTGGTGATCAACTTGCGGGTTCCGCCCATGAACCTATGCATAGGGGTTGGCACACGTTTTCGTGTTGATTCTCCGGTAGAAACTTTTGGGCACTCTTTGAAGTACTTTATGTTGGATTGAATAGATGAATCTAAGATCGTGTGATGCATATCGTATAATCATACCCGCGGATACTTGAGGTGACATTGGAGTATCTAGGTGACATTAGGGTTTTGGTTGATTTGTATCTTAAGGTGTTATTCTAGTACGAACTCTAGGGCTGTTTGTGACACTTATAGGAATAGCCCAACGGATTGATTGGAAAGAATAAATTTGAGGTGGTTTCGTACCCTACCATAATCTCTTCGTTTGTGCTCCGCTATTAGTGTCTTTGGAATGACTCTTTATTGCATGTTGAGTGATAGTTATATGATCCAACTATGTTATTATTTTTGAGAGAACTTGCACTAGTGAAAGTATGAACCCTAGGCCTTGTTTCCTATCATTGCAATACCATTTACGCTCACTTTTACCTTTAGTTACCTTGCTGTTTTTATATTTTCAGATTACAAAAACCTATATCTACCATCCATATTGCACTTGTATCACCATCTCTTCGCCGAACTAGTGCACCTATACAATTTACCATTGTATTGGGTGTGTTGGGGACACAAGAGACTCTTTGTTATTTGGTTGCAGGGTTGCTTGAGAGAGACCATCTTCATCCTACGCCTCCCACGGATCGATAAACCTTAGGTCATCCACTTGAGGGAAATTTGCTACTGTCCTACAAACCTCTGCACTTGGAGGCCCAACAACGTCTACAAGAAGAAGGTTGTGTAGTAGACATCAAGCTCTTTTCTGGCGCCGTTGCTTGGGAGGTGAGTGCTTGAAGGTATATCTTTAGATCTTGCAATCGAATCATTTTGTTTCTTGTTTTAGCACTAGTTTAGTTTATAAAAGAAAACTATAAAAAATGGAATTGAGTTTACCTCGTACGCTTCATCTTTTAAATATCTTTCGTGAGTATGATGGGAAGGAAAATTGTGCCAAAGTGTTAGAAGAAGAATGCATTAAAATGTTTGGCACTAAATCTTTGAATGATGAGCATGATTGCAATGTTGTTAGTATGAACTCCTTGAATATCCATATTACTAATGATGATTGCACTAGTTATGATGAAAATGTCTCCTATAAACATGTCAATTTTTGTGGAGTGCATTGGGTTTGTAAGTACACACCAAAAAGGGAAGATAGATATTGCAAGAGGCATAAGTACTTAGAAACTAAATTGTTGCAAGAAAGGCTAGACGTTTCTGCTGAAAATTTAAATTTTCTTGACCATACTTGTGAACTTTGCAATGAACATGGTCATTTAACTATCCGATGCAAATTGTTTCATGATCTAATCGTGTCCAAAAATTTTGATGACTTGATTTACCTTGCACATTATAATGAACTTAGTTTGCTTATGGGCTACAAAGAAATGAAACATATAACTAATTATCTTCCAGAATTTGCCCGTTATAAAATTCTTGGTTTTGATCTAGAGGAAATTTATATGTATTGTGCAGTGAATTGCACTGAAAATCCTTACATTCCCAATTACATAAAGAAAAGAAAGCAAATAGAAGATGAAGAGAATACTAATGAAAGGGAAGAGACTTCCCAATATCCTACTATTATTTCTTATGATGAATCAGGTAACGAGGAGGAGCCTTCTATTCAACCAATTTCATTAATAAGGAGCTCCAAAAAGAGGATTGAACCCACACATGATGTGGTGAAGAAGAAGAAGAGAAAAAGGAAGAGAGGTAAAAAGATATCTCTCCCAAATAATGTTGCTCCTATTATTGTTGTGCCCCATGAAAATGAATCAAAAATAATTGTGGAAGATGATGCACTTGATGATCTCGTTGTGGAAAATAATTGTGGAAGTTGCTTGTTGTGATGATGATCTTGTTGTGCCTATTGCTTGTTGTGATGATTATGATCGGGAAGATAATGATACTTCTTATGACCTTGAAAATATTTTTGGCACTTGCTTGGAAGATTCTGATAATTGCTATACTATTGGTGCTATCCATACTATTAATGATGACAGTGCTTATGCTTATGATATGAAAAGGCCCAAGCTTGGGGAAGCTATGTTTGATGAGGATGACATATTTTAGAATATATTTTCTGTAACTAATGTTTGTCCCAAGCTTGGGGATGCTATGCTTAATAATCATAATATTTTTAGCCTCCCAAGTTTTGATATGCAAAATTGTTATGATGATAGCATGCCTTCTACCTATGATGATTATATTGATGAAAGTGGGTTGGGAAGAGTGTCAACTTTAGCAAGTAGTGATCCCACAATATTGGAGGATGTTGAATCTTATAATATTTATGAAAGTGGATTTGGAGAGGTCATGACTTTATTTAGTGATGTATCCACTATCTTGGAAGAGGTTTCAATCAATTATGATGAGAACAAAGTTGCTACTTATGATGATTATTGCGATGAAACTTATGCTATAAAAAGTAGTGATGATTATATTTACAAAACTTGTCATGATTGTGATTACCCTTTTTCTGAACATTACTCCTTTAATGTGGAAACAATTTATAGTATTCAAGTCTCTTATGATGCTCCCACTATCCCGAATGAGAAGAAGTTTACTTATGTGGAGAGTAGTAAAATTTCTATGCAAGTAGATCATGAAAAGAATGCTTTAGGTACTGGTTATATTGTTGAATTCATTCATGATACTACTGAAAATTATTATGAGGGAGGAACATATGCTTGTAGGAATTGCAATAATATCAAGTTTCCTCTCTATGTGCTTAAAATTTTAAGGTTATGCTTGTTTTGCCTTCCTATGCTAGTTGATTATTGTTCCCATAAGTTGTTTGCTCACAAAATCCCTATGCATAGGAAGTGTGTTAGACTTAAAAGTGCTAGTCATATTCTTCACGATGCTCTCTTTATGTTTCAATTCTTATCTTTTATGTGAGCATCATTGAAATCATCATGCCTAGATAGGGGCATTAAACGATAGCGCTTGTTGGGAGGCTGTTCGCACACGAACACGTCACCGTGTACCCTCGACGCCGAGGGTGATGCACCACAGCTCGCGTCGAAGGAGATCTGACTGGCAGCGCGATACGCAGGACAGACGGCAGATGCTTTTGTAGACCCGAAGCCCCGCTTGCCCGGGAGGGACCCCGTCAGGGCTCACGGCGGCTATGGGCTGCTCCAGGTCGATTCGCTCGCCCCTAGAGCCTCGTGGATCCGCAGCCCTCCGTCATGAAGAACTAGCGAAGAACGAGAAGAAAGATACAAGGGAGAGATGAAAAGTAGATGAACGAAAAAGTAGTAGATGTGTTTACTCGATTGGTGTTGTTTCAATCGGCCGTCACCCCCAACATATATAAGAGGTGGCTGGACTTCCTGTACAAGCAAAGGATTTATCTAGACTTTCCTTACAAGAAAATTACATCAATTCAAATCCCTAGTCAAATTCGGACTGGTTTTATCCAAACTTCCCAAAACTGTTCGGTTTAAACTGGCCGCACCTTGCGGGTCCTTTTTGCGGTGGTAAACGATCTCGGATGAAAACAAGCCCAAAAGGAATCTTGACTGTTTCGACGAGACGAACAACTTTCATGTTGAAGGTTTTTAGATCAGAGATCATATTGAGGGTCAAATCGGTCTCGCAACACAGGCTATCTCCTCGCGCTACCCTTCAGACATGTGTGTGGTGGGGCGCCCCACATCTCGCCTCGTGACAGGGCTGCACTCCGATTGCTCTAACTTTTGCATACGAACTCATATTTGAACGAGTTTTATATCAGAATCGATCGTTTCGACGAGACGAAGACAACCCGTGTAGATCATTTTTTCATTTGAGGTCGTCTTGGGGGCTTAATCGGCTAAACTGTACTTTGAATATAAGATCTTGGTACTTCGAGCATAGTTTCGGCCTTCGAGATGAAATCGGACGGTGATGACTCAAATTTCAAAGATGTTCATATCAATAATACGGAACTCTTTCATGTAGATCACTTCTCCATTTGAGTCCATCTAGATAATCATTTGAGCCCATCTTCAGCTTCTGGTCGGATTGACTATCACAACCTCCACCCCGGCAGGCCTTCCACCCGGGTAAGCTTTCCGCATCGACAAGGTTTCACCCCGGCAAGGTTTTTACACCGGCAAGGGTTCTCCCTAGCTCGGCAAGGTTTCTACCCCGGCAAGAGCTCCTCCTCGGCAAGGTTTCTACCCCGGCAAGAGTTCCTCTTCGGCAAGGTTTCGCCCCCGGCAAGCTTCCACACGTGAACGAGCTTTCTGCGTCGGCAAGCTTTCCATGCTGGCAAGCTTCCACACACCGGCAAGGTTTTACCCCGACAAAGTTTTCTCCCCGGCATGTTGTTTTATGATCGTGCCACTTTTGAGCGTCAACACATGCCCCCCTGTTTTCTGGCAGAGCTTGCGTGCGAGAAAAAATTTCTTTTAAGCACGATGTCAACACTCCATCGGCTATGCATGCCGAGGACGATAAATTTTTATCGGCCATATGCTCAGGGTTGTTGTTGCTTGGGTAGAGCCTCTTCATATAACAGATGTCACGAATGCCTTCAAGTAAGTTTCTCATGTCAATCCTGACTGGTCCTTTATCCAAATAATCCATGGGGATAGGAGGACCGTTCGGCGACACCAGCTGTCGAATAATTATGTCCATGCTCCTCAAAGGAACGATCAACTATTCTGTGACTCAACTCATTATTGATCAAAATGCTCCGTCAAGCCTCCGCTGAACAACGTCTGTCTCAGAACTTGGATCCTGCAGATAAGAGATATTTTATCGAGCCGGCCATATGACTCGCACTAGATCCGTTAGTGGCCGAGTCAACTCTAGAGTCAGCTGTAACTCCTCTTGGACCGACTTTAATAGTAAGTCAGTTGTGAACTTGCCCTACACAAGTCGACCACACAAAGCATCGGTTGTAATAACCAGATGTGTATTGTACTAACGCGTTTGGCGAGTCAACAAGTTCAACATTTGTGCGATTCGTCGATGCATATAAAGATGACTTCTGTTGGACAGTTGGCAATGAATCATTGTGAACCTCTATTCACGTAACCCTGTAGTGACTAGAAGTCCTGTAGCACGAATAGCAAAGCATATTCGGCCTAATCTTCGGTCTCCTTAGTCAACATTGCCTCGCTCCCCAAGTCAACAGACCTTTGTTCATTCCGGTGACTCACTTTCTCCGGATCCTGCAATCAACCAACAACAGGAGTCGACAACTTTTGCGGCACTAGACCCTCGTATAGTGGCCGAATAATTAGTCGGCCTTCCAGTGTTGGCAAAACTAAGAATTGGCTTTGGGAATATGACATACACCACAACGAACACGATTAGCCGGATGCCAGCTTTGTCAACACAATGTACTCTTAGGGCGATATGCAAATATCGGCCAAACGTCTTATCTCATAGGACCTGGATAACCCGTCCACCAAAGTGTGAATAACCGAAATAATTCAGATGTTTCAGCTGGGGATAAGCTCTGGGACGCTGGCTTTGATGGAATAGTCGAAGAACATGGACGATGCGCCGTTTGGAGTCTTGTATAGTGACATGAAAATCGTTGTTTTTGCCTACCGGCTTTACGCTTGTCCTCCCTTACTCCTGCTGGCTTCACAACAAGAGCTGGCACATCATCCTTGCCTTGACGGCTTCCCTTGGGGACCCATGCCATATTCCTCTTCTCCAACTCTTTGGCCCTGAGCCGCTTCAGCTTTCTTTCTTGCCAATGTGATAAGCCGAGTGAGCATCCCGACTGTGATTTTGTTTTGTGCACTAGCAACTCTTTCCTGACCATTGGCACCTCTGGCTTGGCCTGTCCAGACTCGATGATTGGGTCCTTGAAAGTTACCCGCTTCACTTCCTTTCCCTTAGTAGCCAACGTAGACCCGGCTGGCTTTTTGTCGCCCGGAGTTGGATCTGAAATAGCACACTTGTGACCATCCTTTTTTACTCAGTACACTTGGTTGACCACATCCATCTTCTTTGCTGACTCCCAGACCGATTCTTTTTGGTTCAGTCGGTCTTTCACATGTGGTTGTTGAACAAATGATGATCCTCTCGGAGCTGCATAATTTTGGTGATGTGGTTTAGAATATAATGGACGGTGTGCCCTTGATTTATAGTTGTTCCATGATTGATCTGAATAATAGACAACATGGGGAGGTATCCGTGACATCGGCATTGGTGGCCCAAAAGGAGGATATGGAGTCTGTTTGCTCAACTTCTTCCTTCGCCAATCCCGGTCCTCAAATTTATGCCTTAGGGGTGACTTCGATGCTTTTGTTTCACTCAGCCGATAAGCACTCTTTGCCTCACTTATCTTCTGATATTTTTCTAATAACTGCGCGAAAGTGACTTTCGGCTTTTTACCTTGGTGCTTACCATTGCCTTTGCTTTCTTTAACTGTGCGTGCATCGGTCTTTGAATTTTCTTGTTGCCCCCCAGTGCTAGATATTGCAATTGTAGCTTTGATGGAATTCCCATCCTCAAGATTGTTGTTGATGCACTTTCTAACCATATCCTTGCTCGAAGACTTGACCCCATCATCATTGGTGTGTATCTGTTGACCTTTAGGTGAATCGGCTTGAGATAGCCGAGTCAACATTTGATCGCCATCAAAACCAATCTGATCCGACTGGTCATATGATCGTGTCTCAACAAAATTCAATCGTCTCGATTGTGCGGCTTGATGAATCACGTTGTTGTCTTTGATATTCTCTTCGAACAAACATTGCATTTGTTCTTGTCCTGATGGCTCGACATCGTGATCAATTATAATAGGATTAGTCGACGATGCACCAACGATGTGATCACCTATGCCCAGACTGAAGGTACACTGCTCGTCCATTAACTGATACTGTGATACTAGCTCTGAAGCAAAACAACCGAGCAGTGCTGGCTTAGCGTCATCCAACTCGGCTATGCATTGATTTTCATCATTTTTCCTGATGCTTTTGAATCGGCTTCGAAGGACTTTGGACCTGGCTTTATGTTATTGCAACCAAAACGATTACAGAATATACGTCTCATCCGAGACCAAATGTTAGCCAAGCATGAAACAAACAAAGTTGTCCATATGAATACAAAGTTCAGTTGGCATGACATGAACAACTTTGGTTTTGATAAGTTGTCACTATTAGCCTCTATGAATGATACCATGTGTTGACTATCATGATTAGTGACAAGATCATTCCTAACAAATAGATTACTCATTGTCGGTGTCAAAACCAGCGGATCTCGGGTAGGGGGTCCCGAACTGTGCGTCAAGGCCGGATGGTAACAAGAGACAAGGGACACGATGTTTTTACCCAGGTTCGGGCCCTCTCGATGGAGGTAATACCCTACTCCTGCTTGATTAATATTGATGATATGGGTAGTACAAGAGTAGATCTACCACGAGATCAAGGAGGCTAAACCCTAGAAGCTAGCCTATGGTATGATTGTGTATGAAGATGATTGTCCTACGGACTACAACCCCCCGGTTTATATAGACACCGGATAGGGTTAGGGTTACACAGAGTCGGTTACATAGGTAGGAGATCTTGAATATCCGCATCGCCAAGCTTGCCTTCCACGCCAAGGAAAGTCCCATCCGGACACGGGACGAAGTCTTCAATCTTGTATCTTCATAGTCCAGGAGTCCGGCTGAAGGTATAGTCCGGCTACCCGAACACCCCCTAATCCAGGACTCCCTCAGTAGCCCCTGAACCAGGCTTCAATGACGACGAGTCCGGCGCGCAGATTGTCTTCGGCATTGCAAGGCGGGTTCCTCCTCCAAGTCCTTCGTAGAAGATTGTAAACACCAAAAATAGTGTCCGGCTCTTCAAAATAAGTTTCCACATATTGCCATAGAGAGAATAACATTAACACAAATCAAATCTGCTGACGTATTCCGCAGTGCGTCATCACACTACGGCCAAGTTCTTTACGAATTGTTTTTACTTTTCCACCTCAGCACGTTTTGCGAGGCGGTTTCCTTGGCACGTCCCGTCGAAGCAGAGATCATGTGCCCTTTTTACGGGATTCTCATCAATACGGATGTGGGTAACCCAATCGTGCCCGTTAGCACGTTTCCCTCGATTAAAGTCGGGCCCCAAACGGTTACGGGGAGGGCTCTTGGTATTCGACCTCTTATAAAGAGACCAAGGCCTTGTTTCTTTATTCAATCTCAAGCGTGTTCACCCATCGCCTCGAGTTCCAACACCCCAGGCTTTTCGGACCTTCGACAATGTCTGGTTCAGACCTTCAAGGCCGGTGGACGCCCTCCTCCGTCACGGAGGAGGACGTGCTAAAGTTGAGGGAGGCTAAGTTCCTGACTGGTGAAATTTCACATAGGTTGCCTGCTCAAGGGCATGTTGTTCCCAGTCCCCAGCCCGGTGAGAGTGTAGTGTTCATGTCTCACTTCCTCCGAGGGTTGGGCTTCCCAATGGATCCCTTTGTGAGGGGACTGTTGTTTTATTATGGGCTGGATTTTCATGATTTAGCTCCGGAGTCCATCCTCCATATCTCCTAGTTTATCATCGTGTGTGAAGCGTTCCTCCGTGTTACCCCTCACTTCGGATTATGGCTCAAGACCTTCAAGGTGGAGCCGAAGATGATCGAGGGACGGCACGCAGAGTGCGGAGGCGCTGTTATAAGCAAAAATGCCAATGCTCCATGGCCCGAGGGCTCTTTTCAAGAGGAGCCAGGCTTGTGGCAACGAGAGTGGTTTTATATCACCGCTCCCCGGGGTACCACGTGGGTGGCGCCTCCTGCCTTTCGCCCGGGTCCCCCACCACGGCTAGCGTCATGGGTCAACAGAGAGTTAGATTGGGGTTTGCCCAAAGACGTGCCCTTGCTGCAGGGCCGCATTAAGGATCTCTTGGAAGGAGACCTCAACCTGGTCAAGGTGACTCAGGTCATGCTGATTCGCCGAATATTGCCCGACAAACGTCGCTCCCTTCGCCTGTGGGAGTTCAATCCAGAGGGACCACGAGCTCTCCGGGATTTTATGAGCGCAACGCCCGCGGAGATGTATAAACTGTTCTTTGGATCACAAGAAGTGTGTCCGGATTTAACCGAGGACGCAGGACTAAGCTGCAATCGCCCGGATACTCAAGTAAGTATCCTTGTGCCCGGACCTTCTATCCATATAATTGTCATAAACTTGCCCTTAAAAGAGCTATCCTTTTAAACAGGAGTGGATAGCGAAGGCAAAGCTGATAAGGTGTCCGGCTCCCCTTCCCGAAACCAGGCCGAATCCCGTGCTAGTCAGGATGCTGGAAATAATGCCTTTGGAGGGAAGCGAGGGGGAGGACAAGGAAATTATGGCCTCTTCGAAGGAGGCCGCTTCGAAGGGAGGAACGAACAATTCCTCTCCTAAAGGGAAAAAGAGAGCTGCCTCTGACGACCCGGAGGACATGGCCTCAAAGCGGGGGGAAAAGTCTTTGTCAGAGGGTCCTACGCCGGGGAGTTCCTCGGCCCGACTACGTACTCAAGGAAATCAGCCCTCCAACGAGCCGTGAGTAGAGAAAGATTTTCCTTTCGAGCGATGAGAGAATACCGCGATTTATATCTGAGAAGTTTAACCGATTTTTTACCTTGTAGTTCGGACCTCAGCCCTTCTCAGCAAAGCTCGTCCTCGGGGGATCTTCTTCCGGAAATGATGGAGAGCGGGATGCCTCCTTCTGCTGTGCCGCCTAACGAGGCGGGCGACCCTGAGGTGTCGTCACAGAGGGTTTCTCCGAGTCCGGCAGGGACGGAAGATTGCTATGGGGCCCCCCGAGGTTCTCCGCGTCCGGCCTTCGAAAGAGGTCATGGGACAAGTCCGGCACCGCCTGGTGCTCGGCCGGAGGAGCTAAAGGTTCTGCTGGGGCGAGCTTCTATTTCGGAGGAGCACCGTGCATTGATGGACACAGTGATTGAAAGGATTTCATCCGCAGAGAGCGGATTGCGTGAGGCCGTCGAAAGCTTATTGACGGGTTTTGAGGTACGTTTAGATAATGTACACTTTTGTCAGTGGCGCATAAATAAGATGTGCCCTATGTAGATAGTAGCCCCTGAGACTCTGCGCATTGTCAAGAAATGACGGCACGCGGAGGATCATAATCCCAGGTCTAAAATGTCACCTTTTAATGTAGGCTGCAGGGTGTCCGGAATCAAGCCGAACTGCTGGTTTTGCCGAACTAAAGCGGCAACTGGACGTGGCAGATGCCGACATCGCGCTTGTCAACAAGCGGTTGGATGAGGCTCAAGGTATGTGATTCCTTGGGCAGCATTAGGTAAGAAGAGCTTTATGCCAGTGTCTTACGATGTGTATGCTTGACACAGATGGTGCGGCCGCCGTGGAGAATCTTAGGGCAGAACTTGCCCGAGCTAAATATCAAGCCAGGAAAAGTGATGCGGCTGCCGAGAAAGCTTTTGAAGAGCTGAGAGCCGAATAGGCTGCTCATTGCCGAAGCAGGGAAGAGATGGTCGATATGGCTGAAAAGTTAAAGAGCATTGCAGACCGTTGTAGACTTCTTGAGAAAGAAGACCAGGCGAGGCAGACGGTCCTAGAGAAGGCCGTTGCTGATGCCAAGGACGCGCGCTCTGTGATGAGAGCTGCGAAGGAGGAGCTGCGTCAGGCCGAACAGATTGCGGCTGGAAAGCCCTTCATGCTGCAAAGGAAATTTTGCGATCCGAAGTTTGCTCCGCTGGACCGGATGTGGAGTGTGGAGGACACCTATCTGGATTTGGCAGCGAGTGCTGCTGATGCGACCAAACACTTTCGAGACCTGAAAGATCGCGAAGTGGAAAAGCTGTTCTGGTCGCAATTTCACAATCCAGAGCGTCCATTGGCAGTGGACGATCGTTTGGCTCAATGGGCCGAACTTAATAGGTTGTCCAGACTCGCCATGAAGTACGTCATGGGTCATCTGTGGCCGGGGAGGTCGGAGCCGAAGAGTTATTTCAGCTTGGTGCAGCAATTCCTTGATGCGGTGCCGCGCATTAATGCAATGAAGAGGTCGGTGTGTGTAGAGGGTGCAAGGATGGCTCTTGCCTGTGTCAAGACATACTGGACAGAGATGGAGACCACCGTTATTGCGTCCCGAGATTCGAATAAAAGCCGAGTGTCCTCCGAGCACTATTTTCAGGAAGTCCTTGAAGGTGCTCGTGTAATAGAGACGCAGTGCTCGAAGGATGCTATGTTATTATAGCATGTGTAATGATGAAGTGATATTTTGATAAACTGTAGTGGCCTGTTTATACTTTTGCCTTCAAGTATTGTGAACACCTCCTGTGCGGCCGTTTAATATATATATAAAATCTGAAAGATTGCAGTCGTTGGCTTCAACCCTCACGCACATAGTGCCGGGGTGCTCGCAGAAGACGCATTTTCACACTTAACCCAACGTCTTGGTCCTACAAAGGAGGTGATAGCGCAGCGGGCTAGGCAACCGGACTATAATGCTTTAACACTTTCACTTAGCCATAGGAGCTTGACAGTGGGACTATTTAGGTAGCCCATTGTCGGCATTCTGGGAACGGGGGTCCCTAGACTTGCCTGCCTGCGGCCTGCGGCGTGGCTCGAGTGGGGGCCCAACATGGACCATCTTCATCAACACAAGTCTCAAGACCCTCGCGAGGGGCCAAGCCTCGCGAGGCGGACGACATGGAGCTTCCTCCAGCACGGCCTCCTTAGGATGGCTCGCGAGGAGGCGGAGAGATCAAGGTGGGGTACCTCACGAGGTGCCCATGACACAAGCCATGGCGATCAAAGGTGCCAGTCGGGCGCCAGCCCGCGCATTGTCTTCCCTTTCCTCTTTGGTGCAAAGGGGGCAAGCGCAGGTGAGAAGATCAAGCAAAGGCATCCATTTCGGTGCAACGAGACCAAGACCAACTCCACGACAAGGAGGAAGTCACTGTGGAGCCCAAGCCGGCGTCATCACCAGAACCTTTGGCAGGGGAAGACCAACTTTAGTCAGGATAAGTGTACCCGATGTTCCCCTTCAAATCGGCCAATTGTTGGCGCCCTTCCCGCTCAAATATTTGGGAAGAGGCCCAGGGCCTTTGCCTATAAATAGGACTAGCCACCCCCAGGGTAGAGGCATCTGGAAGAAGAGAGAGGAGGAGACCTAGAGCAAGTAGAGAGAGAGAGAGAAGGGCGATCGAACTCCCCCCAGCAGTTCATCCCCTAGCCGAGAACAGACCCTCGCGAGGTCGTTCCCCTTTGTACTGTTCTTCCTCATCAGCCCTAGAGGCAATCCACCACACCACACTGGAGTAGGGTGTTACACCACAATGGTGGCCCGAACCAGTATAAACCCTGTGTCTCTTGTGTTGTTCTTGCAGTAGTTTAGATCCCAGCGAGACGGAGAGGTAGAGGGCACGATCTCCGCGCGCACCCCAGAGTTCGAACCTTAAGGGTCTGCCGGAACCCGTGATCCGACATTTGGCGCGCCAGGTAGGGGTGCGCCGGAATCCACCTTCCCATCACTCCGTCTCCCGTTACGTCGTCGTCACCATGTCCGGCGACCAGGCGGGCAACCAAGGCCCATGGGCGGCGTGGCCCATCTGCGCGGAGCCTCCCGCTCCGGGCAGCCCCGCGCCACAGGCAGCTCGCGGTCCGCAGGGTGCTGCGGGCCGCGGGCGACGCGGGCAAGCTTCTGCGACCCTCACACCGCGACAGGCGCGGTCGGCGGCGAGGGCCTCCAACCACGCCGCGGCTACGACACCGTACACCCGCCGAGAAGAGGCAAACTCAAGGGCCGCGCTCACGGTAGCGCGAAAGATGTTACAGTGCGGGCTACTGGAAGGCGGCCGCGACGTGCTGCTGGAGCGGGTCGCCGAGCTCCTGGGCTTCGCCGCTTTGGGTGCTCACCCCTTCTGCGCCCAGCTTCCAGTTCAGGGCGGCGCACGAGGGAGCCCCGCGCACCCGCACGGACCTCAAGACTACCCCAACACCGGCGAATCCGCCGGCACCAGACTGGCGGTGGCGCTACCCCCGCCCCCGGCGCGTGAAGGAGAGGGGCTCAGCGCGGCCCACGGCGCCAGCGGCCAGCCGCGCTACCACCACGCGGTGGGCACGACAAGCAACGCTGCATGGCGCATGGAGCACTACAACACATCATTTGGGGTGGCGGCGCCAGTGGAGTACGTGCCCCACATGATGGACCAAGGACACGCTCACGAGGGCGAACAGGGCTCGCTCTTCAGCCCCAGCTGGGAGGACGAGACGCCAGAGGCCGAGCCCCTCCAGGAACCCCGGGACGGCTCCGTCGGTCACACTGGAGGCAACAACTATCGGGTACCATTAATTCCTCAAGAGCAGGCATACGCTAATCATGGGTCACAGGAGGTGCAGGTCGCCGCGACGAGCAGCTGCCTCGCCCCTGCGGTCTCCTACCCCTCAGGAGGAGGACGCAGGGGGCTGCAGGAAAGGGGCAGAGATCCTACCTCACCACTGCGGCGTTCGGAGCAAGGCGTTCTTAGAAGATAGGCCCTCTGCTGGGGAGGCGCCCGAGGGCCTGCCCCTGGCGGAGGACCCGTGGTCGTCGGGGGAACCGCCGGCGACCGCTCTACCCCACCGGCGGCGTCCTGGTTTCCGGTCGTCGTTGGTGGCACTAGAGTGTGGCGCAAGGCGGGGCCCTCGTCTGGCGATATGAAGCAAGGCCAGTTCCTGTGAAGAAGGCCCAGTGCCTGTGAAGCTCGCTGCCCCGTGACACTCTCACGTAATAATGAGTGGGGCTGTACACGCCCCGGAGTCTCAGGGGTGCCGGCCTCAGGCCCTGGGGCTCCCTCCCATGCCTAGTGGACAGCACTTAGCTCCGCGCTGGTGAGAAGACGTCGAAGACTAGATTAGGTGCCGGACGCGGCCTTTTGTTTGCTTTCATTGCCTTCTTCCTTTGGTTGTAACCTTTTTCCCCGCTGGATTTAAGTTGAATTCGAATTTGAGCTTTGCGTGTGTTCGGGGAAGGGGTGCTTGGTCTTGTTTGAATCGTTTCCCGAGTTCTGGTCACCATCTCATCACAGCTGCCTCCCCTCGCGAGCCCCTCGCGAGCCGGGCCGGGCCTAGCTTGAGCACGGCCCAGATTGCCGCTGCCGCTCCCTCGCGAGGTGACCATCGGAGCCCACGGAGATCGTTTTCTCGTGAAGGCCCGGAGCCTGTGAAGAAGGTGAACACCTGTGAAGCCATCCCCCTCGGGAGAAGGCCCGGAGCCTGTGAAGAAGGCGAACGCCTGTGAAGCCATCCCCCTCGGGAGAAGGCCCGGAGCCTGTGAAGAAGGCGAACGCTTGTGAAGCCATCCCCCTCGGGAGAAGGCCCGGAGCCTGTGAAGAAGGCGAACGCCTGTGAAGCCATCCCCCTCGGGAGAAGGCCCAGAGCCTGTGAAGAAGGCGAACGCCTGTGAAGCCATCCCCCTCGGGAGAAGGCCCGGAGCCTGTGAAGAAGGCGAACGCCTGTGAAGCCATCCCCCTCGGGAGAAGGCCCAGAGCCTGTGAAGAAGGCGAACGCCTGTGAAGCCATCCCCCTCGGGAGAAGGCCCGGAGCCTGTGAAGAAGGCGAACGCCTGTGAAGCCATCCCCCTCGGCAGAAGGCCCGGAGCCTGTGAAGAAGGCGAACGCCTGTGAAGACGTCTCGCTCGATAAAGGGCACGGAGCCTGCGAGGACGGCCCAAGCCTACGGGGTTTCCTGCCGGCAACGACCCTGCTTTCTGAGGTTTCAACTACCCAGCGCCCGGGACGTGACGCCCTCCAGAAGGCAGCTCCGAAGCCAGCAAGGAACAAGGGCGAACCATCCTACCGTTGGACACGCGTACGATTTAATCACTGCAGATGCATCATATACAAGTTCATACATGAGGGGCTCCGCCTCCCAAAATGCTCTCACAACCGTCGGGCCAAAAGCCTGAGTTCTATCTATGCAGGGTAAAAAGGCGAGGATAACGCATGGTCAATCTGATAAATCCCCCAATGCATCCTCGGAGGCACCTCCCGAGCTGTCGCTGGCGTCGCTGAACTCACCTTCGTTGCCTGCGCCCCCGTCAGCGGCATTGGGGTCTTCCACCACGCCACCTTCGTCAGCGCCTACGATCATGCCGTCATCGTCCGAAGTGAAGGCCCGGACGAGCGCATCTACGTTGCTCTCCACCCATTCAGCCAGGTCTCCTCGAACAGCTTGGGGAACTGGGGCGATGGCGGCGTCGAAGTCGAAGTGGGGATCCATGCTTTGAAGGTGGCTGAAGACGCGGGAGAAGGCGCGCCCGAGCAGGGCGCAGCTCCTCTCCTCCACCAACCTATCGGCTCTGGCCGACCGTGCCTCCAGCTGTGTCACCACGGTGGTGAAGAACTGCAAGTTGCCGCCATAGTTAATCGTGTGCGGCTCGCCCACGGCAGCCTCACAGATGCTGCCCAGGGCAATGTTGGCCCTATCACGGAGCTTGGTGAGCATGGGGCCATGCTGGTGCTCCAGGACTTGCCGCTGGCGTATCTCGTCGGCATTCTGGCGCTCGATGGCCACAACCTCTTCCACACGCTGGCGTAGGCAGAGCACGTCGGCCTGGGAGGAGGCCAGCCCCTTCTGCGCTGCCTCAAGGGCGACCCGGGAGGCGTCCGCTCGTCGCGTCGCCTCATCCCGCTGGACCCTCAAGGCGGCGGTTCTGCCCTCGGCTTCGACTCGGATCATCCCCAGCTTCCCCTCGAACTCACGCTCGAGGCCTTGGCGTGCTATCGCCACCCGACGGCAAACCTCCTCCAGGACGCGCGTCTCTCGTGCGGCGACATCGTTTTCCGCCTGCGTCACCAGGCGCTCCCTCGTCTCCAGCTGCTCGAGCTCGCGAGCGCGCTCGGCGGCCTCCAGCACCAACGCTTCCTCACGCTTCCGAAGCTCAGCCGGGTCGTCAGAAGCCACCTCCATCGATGCAAGGGCTGCCTCGCACAGCTCCGCTTGCTCCTCCAACGAGCGACACTAGGCCAAGAGCTCCTGAGCCTGTTCTTCTGCTGCCCCTCGCCGCCGGTCTGCTCCCCGGGCCTCCTCAACGGCCCGAGACCGAGCCGCCAGAGAAGCCTTCAGCGACGCCTTCGCCTCTTCGTCATCAAGGACGCGCTGACGACGCGCGAGGGCGGCGGCTGCCTCCAGCTCACGCCGCTCGACAGCCAGGTGCAAGCCCTCAGCTTCCAGGCGCGTGTCTTCCTTAGCAAGCTCTTGCCCAAGCAGGTCTACGGCACCACTCGCCCTCCGGAGGAATTCGTGGCGACGGGCGCGACGCTTCCGAGCGCGCTCAAGCACGTCTGCCGCGCCACCATCCGCCCCAGGCAGGCGTCGAGGACCTCGGATCATCGCTCCGGCCCCGGGCAAGGGGCTGGGGGCTGGCGCCTTCCCGACGGACGGCCGCGCCACATCAAAAGACCGACTTGAGTCCCACCTGACCTCAGGAGAAGGGCCCCGGAGGAGCCTCAGCCAGTCGCAGCCCGCGACCAAATGGGGAGCCCATGGCAGGCTGCCTATGTCGAGGGAAGGCTCGCGGAAGGAGATCGCAGGGGCGGGGGAGTCGCCGCGCGCTATGCGGCGGTCCGCGCCGTCACCTGCCCAAACCACAAGGGCAGTGCCGCTCGAGACACTCAAGGGTGGTGGAGGAGACGGAGTCAAGGAGGGCGCCGGCCCGACGACTTCATCAAGCTCAGTAGGCAGAGGCCTGCAGGGCAAGGATCAGCAGATGCGGCAAGCAAGATAAGAAGCAGAAAGGGGGGAAACTTACTCATCAACGGCAAAGTACTTCCGGCACTTCAGCAAGCGGCAGGGGAAGTCGTCGCCCAAGGCCTCCCTTTTTCTCCGGAGGGCCTCAAAGTCCACACGGAAACGACCCAGGAGAGGCGCGCAGGAGCCAGCCTGCGAAGAGGACGGAGCGCCAGGGTCACTCGCGTCAAGGGCGCATGCCTGGAACGCACAGGCAGTTGCCTCATCAGAAATCCCGGCTGGGGGCTCAGGAGCCTCGGCCTCAAGCACCAAAGGCGGCGGCACCTCGCCCGTGGCCTCGGGAGCGCGGACCTCGTGAGCCGCCCCGTCAAGAGCATCGCCAGGTGCGGTCACATCGTCTGCGGCTCCCCCGACCCCCGCAGTCTCCTGCCTCCCCGCGCCACCACTCGAGGAGGATTCACCCAGGCCGACCGAAAGGGAAATCACCACCACGGGGGTTCTCGCGACGCCCCTGGAGGCCGACAGGGCGTAACCCCCACTCGTCGAAAGAGGGCATCTGCCTCACGAAGTCATCCTTGTTGTGGCAAAGGTACAACAAGGCTCCCCCCTGCCGGACACCCCCGGGGTTGGGATCGCCTGTCAAGACCAAGAGCACCCTCCTCAGCACCTCGGGCGCTAGGTCCTCTCCCTGAAGCCTCATGCGATCACCATGCCCGCTGAAGGCCCACATTCTACGAGAATGGCGTTGGAGGGGGGCGATGCGGCGCGATAGGAACTCCTTCACCACTTTGGGCGCCGTTACGCCAAGCTTCTTCAAAGACATGAAGCGATGCCAGACGAAGGCGAGCCGGGTACTTGCTAGCGTCTCCTGGCCCCAGCCCGAATTAGGCACATCAGGCGATGTCGGCTTCGCAAGCCGGGGGCTGGGCACCCCGACATCAATGTACAACCACCGCTCGCGGAACTCGGCAGAAGGTGGAGGAAGGTTGAATTCGATACCAGAGGCTGCGGTCTCGGACGAAGCTATGAATCTCACACATGCCGAGCATTGCGTGGGGTCGACCAGATGCAAGGAGAAGAAGTGGCGCAGCAGGGCAACAGAAGGGGGGATGCCCACCATCGCCTCGCAAACAAAAGCGAAGACAGAAAGAAGAGCTATGGACTCAGGACCCATGTGCATCATGTGGATCTGATAATGATCAAGGACGGCGTTGGAGAAATCGGAGAAGGGAGGCACCAAGCCTGCCCACAAGGCGTCGGCAAAGTGAGGGACCTCGGTGATTATCCTATCAGTGGGGAGGTGACACGTAGGCCACGCCGTCGTCCTCGCGCACTCGTTGAAGGCGGTGGCCAGAGCCGGATTGAGCTTGTCCAGGCACTCCAGGTTGAGTACGATCGAGCGGCCGATGGCAGGCGCCACCGGCGGCAGCGGGCGAGATGGAGCCGCGGGCTTCTTCCCCTTCCCTTTCTTTGGAGCCATGGCGGCGGGCGGAAGAGAGAGGATGTGAGATGGGACTGGAAGCAAGAGTCTGAGTTCGAAGGGAGGAAGAACAGGAGACGGTCAGACAACAGGGAGAGGGGCGGCTGTGTACAACGGCGGGGCAACCTAGCACGGCGCATAATAAGGGAGCGTGGGTAAACGGTGCCACCCACGTCCAATCAACCGCCACGCGGCGCCCGAGGCCGCAGGCTGTTAGGGCCCGCGGCGCTTCGCCCTTGCCCTTTCGCCTCCCGGCATGGCCAAGTCCATGCGCGCCTTGGGCCCGGGGGCTACTATCGGCGTTCTGGGAACGGGGGTCCCCAGACTTGCCTGCCTGCGGCCTGCGGTGTGGCTCGAGTGGGGGCCCAACGTGGCCCATCTTCATCAACACAAGTCTCAAGACCCTCGTGAGGGGCCAAGCCTCGCGAGGCGGACGACATGGAGCTTCCTCCAGCACGGCCTCCTTAGGTTGGCTCGCGAGGAGGCGGAGAGATCAAGGTGGGGTACCTCACGAGGTGCCCATGATGCAAGCCATGACGATCAAAGGTGCCAGGCGGGCGCCAGCCCGCGCAGTGTCCTCCCTTTCCTCTTTGGTGCAAAGGGGGCAAGTGCAGGCGAGAAGATCAAGCAAAGGCATCCATTTCGGTGCAACGAGACCAAGACCAACTCCACGACAAGGAGGAAGTCACTGTGGAGCCCAAGCCGGCGTCATCACCAGAACCTTTGGCAGGGGAAGACCAACTTTAGTCAGGATAAGTGTGCCCGATGTTCCCCTTCAAATCGGCCAATTGTTGGCGCCCGCCCAGGGCCTTTGCCTATAAATAGGACTAGCCACCCCCAGGGTAGAGGCATCTGGAAGAAGAGAGAGGAGGAGACCTAGAGCAAGTAGAGAGAGAGAGAGAGAAGGGTGATCGAACTCCCCCCAGCAGTTCATCCCCTAGACGAGAACAGACCCTCGCGAGGTCGTTCCCCTTTGTACTGTTCTTCCTCATCAGCCCTAGAGGCAATCCACCACACCACACTGGAGTAGGGTGTTACACCACAATGGTGGCCCGAACCAGTATAAACCCTGTGTCTCTTGTGTTGTTCTTGCAGTAGTTTAGATCCCAGCGAGACGGAGAGGTAGAGGGCACGATCTCCGGGCGCACCCCAGAGTTCGAACCTTATGGGTCTGCCGGAACCCGTGATCCGACACCCATTAGTGGCGACTGCGCTCGCCCGAGTTCGGGGCGCGTGTGTGCCTGGCCGGGAAGCGGCCCTTCGTTAAAGAGGAGGAATCCGATAGATTCTGATAGGTCATCGAGTGGCTGACCAGTCTCACGCTACATCATGACAGTCAATTTTCGGCTTTCTCTACTGAGGTGCTCGCCCGGCCGAACCGGGGCACAATCGCAGTAGTTCTCCTGGTGCTACCTTAGCCGATAGAGCGGAACGTAAGGTAACCGAACTCAGGAGCCGGGCAACCCAACATTTGACCAAAGACATGATTCGGAGCTGATGCATATAATGCCAAAACTCGCGATGCCGAACACTCCCTAAGGTGTTCGGTCTTTATGAGTGTGGGCGAAACAACTCTCTTTGCTAAAAAAGCCCCTAGTGTCCAGGTACGTGCAAAAAATTCTGACGTGGCCACATGCCAAGACGCCAGCCTCCTCCTTGGTTATGTCGGAAAAAACCTGGGGGTGTTTAGCAACAAGAGACAGTAAAAAAGGTTTACGCAGGGTCTTAATCTAAAAAGAATCCTTTAGGACGGGTCCCTACTGCACGTCTGCGCCTGTGTCTCCGTTGTGCCGTATCCTGGACGGGCGCCGCACGACGTTCATCTGTAAAAGAGAGGAACTTAGTTGAAAATGGGTCGTGCCGAACAAAAGTTTAAAATAAACAAGATGTAAAGTAAGTTTATATAAAATTGAGCTTTATTGTCTCTTCATGTAGCCCCTCGTGCGGGGGTATATGGCCACTGAGCCTGCATCGATGATGATTTTTTTACCGAACTCGTCTATCCGCGTTCGTGGTCTTTAATGACCTATTTCGCAGTTTTTTGGCCGGTGAGGCCATTTTGCTGTGTGGCTGTCAAAGCGGCCGCACAGTCCTCTGCTTGTGGGAGGCGTGCTTTAGTGCGTCCCCTTTAAAGAGATGATGCCTCGTGGACCGGGCATCTTAAGCGTGAGGGATGCGTAATGCGGTATCGCGTTAAAGCGAGCGAAAGCTTCGCATCCCAGTAGTGCTTGATAGCGACTGGAGAACGGGACGATATGGAAGGTCAGCTTTTCACAGCAGAAGTTATCGGTAGAGCCGAATATAACTTCGAGCTGAAGACAACCCGTACAATGGGTGTCTGGACCAGGTGTTACCCCTTGAAAGGAGGTTTTGCTGCGGCGGATTCTTGCTGGGTTTATCCCCATGTGATGGATTGTATCATGATATATCAGGTTTAGTCCACTGCCGCCGTCCATAAGTACATTTGAAAACTGGAGTCCGCCAATTATTGGATCAAGTATCAGGGCAGTCCAGCCTGCGTTCTTGATATTTCTAGAATAGTCTAGCTGATCGAAGGTAATTGGTTTTAATAACCAGTGGCGGGACCCTTTGGGGATAGGTCGTGTGGTGCGTACCTTTATGGGTGCCACACGTTTGTTACGTGAAGTAGGTTTACTGTTTTTACTTCTTGTGGGAAGTTCTTTTGTTTCCTGGTGCTCTGCTTCTGGGGTTCGTCCTCGTCTTCGCTTGGTGTGTCGAGCCCCTTGTGTTCGGCGTTAAGTCTGCCGGATTGCTTGAAAACCCAACAGTCTCTGTGGGTATGGTTAGCAGGCTTCCCAGGAGTACTGTGTATCTGACATATCCTGTCCAGGATTCTATTTAAGTTGGACGGATCAACCCTGTTATCCTGGAGGGGTGGTTTTGTCTGATTTTGTCGTGAGCCTTTGAATCCGGCATTAACTACCATGCTCTTCGGACTTTTTTCTTTAGTCCAGCGACGATCCTTGTTGCGTCGTGGTTTTCCGTTTCCATCCCTAGTTTCGAATGTACTTGGGTCGCTGGTGCTGCGCCTTGCCAACCAGCTGTCCTCTCCTGCGCAAAAGCGGGTCATGAGGCTTGTTAGTGCGGCCATTGTTCTTGGCTTTTCCTGGCCGAGGTGTCTGGCGAGCCATTCGTCTCGGACATTGTGCCTGAAAGCTACTAAGGCTTCGGCGTCCGGACAGTCGACTATCTGATTCTTTTTAGTGAGGAATCTATTCCAGAACTGCCGAGCTGATTCTCCGGGCTGTTGAGTTATGTGACTAAGATCGTCTGCATCCGGAGGGCGGACATAGGTCCCTTGAAAGTTTGCTCGGAAAGCATCCTCGAGCTCTTCCCAACTTCCAATTGTGTTTTCGGGAAGGCTCTTAAGCCAATGCCGGGCTGGCCCTTTAAGCTTGAGGGGTAAATATTTGATGGCGTGGAGATCATCTCCTCTGGCCATATGTATGTGGAGGATATAGTCCTCGATCCAGACTCCAGGGTCTGTTGTTCCATCATATGCCTCTATGTTTACGGGTTTGAATCCCGCTGGAAATTCATAGTCCAGAACCTCATCGGTTAAACATAGGGGGTGTGCGGCCCTGTATTTGGGTGTGCCGGATTCTGACGATGGCTTTATTGTATTGCTTGCGAGAGCTTGCTTTCTTGGCCCATAAATGGACCGGACTGGGGCATGATGTGAATCCTTGAGTGGGTCGCATGCCGGTTTAAGTGTGGCACCGCTTGCCGCTTTATGGGGTCGTCTATCCGACCGTGCGGCTTTCTTATTTTTTGAATGTGAGGGCTGTACGGCCTCTTCGTCGAATTCAGGCAGTAGCTTTCTCTTCGGATAGCTTTTAGTACGGCGACCGTCGCTGTATTTGTCTGCGGTGTTGGTTACTTTACTCCATCTAATCTGGAGTGCATCTTCCGCTGTCTTTAGCTTCCGCTTCTGCTTTTTCAGGCTACGTGCAGTTGCAACGAGCCTCTTGTGGAGACTCTTCTGCTCCATAGATTTATCCGGCGTAAGGTCGTCTGGAATGCCATTTTCGCTGGGGGAGGGAGTTTCGGTTTCTCTATCCGTGTTGCCCTATTCGGACGGCTGCTCTAAGGCCTGCTCGTCGCCTACCGGCTTGTCCCGCTCTATGGCTGGGTTTTTATTGAGGCGGGGCTTGGGTCGGCGTTTATGCCGACGCTTTGATTGCTTTCCGGGGGGTCTATCTCCTGTTCCATCCCCTTTTTCCTCGTTGTTACTTCCTTTAGGGGTATCCACCATGTACACATCGTGAGATGAGGTGGCTGTCCAATGCCCTATGGGCGTTGGTTCGTCGGTATCTCCTGCATCGTCATCCATGCTGTCGATGTCTGCGGAGTTGAAGTTGAGCACGTCGTTTAGGTTGTCGAGGTGGCTACAAAGTGGGTGGTGGGTGGGCTCTGACTTTCTTCATCGTCCGTATCCCATCCTTGCTGACCGTAATCCGGCTAGGGCTCTCCTGATAAAGAGAGAGACTTGAGGGAATTCAGGATGTTGCCAAAAGGCGAGTGCTGAAAGATGTCCGCGGCGGTGAACTCCATTGTAGGTGCCCAATCGGATTCGATTGGTAAGGGCACGGGGGGTTCGGAGTCCAGATAATAGTCTGGACCCTCGGAGTCACGGGTCACACGGAGTGCGGGGCTGGCGTTCGGCTCGATTGCCTTTGAGATCGCAGCCCCCGAGGTGACGTCCAACCGCTCAGCCTCGATTGGCGTAACAGGCTCCGAGTCTAGGGTCGGAAGCGGTGCATGTGCGGCCTCCAGGACACTATTCGGAGGCAGAGCTAGATCATGCTCCTCGAGGTAGTGCGGCGCGCTTGGATGTGGCTCGAACCCGTCGAAGATCAAGTCCCCGCGGATGTTAGCCGTGTAGCTTAAGCTTCCAAACCTGACTTGATGGCCAGGGGTGTAGCTTACGTTCTACTCTAGGTGACCAAGCGAATTGGCCCGCAGAGCGAAGCCGCCGAAGACGAAGATCTGTCCGGGGAGAAAAGTCTCACCCTGGACCTCATCATTGTTGATGATCGAGGGAGCCATCGGGCCTAAAGGTGACGACACAGAGGAACTCTCAATGAAAGCACCAATGTCGGTGTCAAAACCGGCGGATCTCGGATAGGGGGTCCCGAACTGTGCGTCAAGGCCGGATGGTAACAGGAGACAAGGGACACGATGTTTTTACCCAGGTTCGGGCCCTCTCGATGGAGGTAATACCCTACTCCTGCTTGATTAATATTGATGATATGGATAGTACAAGAGTAGATCTACCACGAGACCAAGGAGGCTAAACCCTGGAAGCTACACTACTAGGGAAAACCTTATACACAGAACTTTAGAAGTAGCGAGGGCCAAAAAAGCACGCTGGTGCTAAGTAGCAACAGCGAGCCTGCGCAAACCGCGCTGCAGATAAAGTTCTAGCAGCAGCGCGTCTTCTCCTAAACACGTTACTACTAAAATTCCCACGGCTTAGCCGATAGGCTACACATAGTAGTAGCGACCTATAACGAACCGCGCTACCGCTACTTTCTTTGTAGCAGCGCGTTTTGTTATAAACTCACTACTGATAGAGGATATAAAATTAAATGGAAAGCAAATAGAAAGGTAATTTAAAATGAAGGAAATAGAATAAGGTGAAAGGAAAAAAATGTGAAGAAAACTAAATGAAAAAGGAAAAAAAAGAGAATGGTGTACCAGTAGCGTGTGTTCCAGAACGCGCTGTAGCTAACGTAGCAGTAGCGCGCCGTCTGGAACGCGCTACCGGTACTTCTGACTTAACCGCACGCGGTTCGTCCTCCCCACGGCCACTTCATCCCCCAAATCCAACTCCACTCTCGCCGCCGCCGTCGCCCCTCGGCCGCCGCGCGCTCTCCGCACACCCTCTACGCCGCCCCTGACCCCAGATTCAACGTCCCCCCGCCCCCGACCTCAATGCCGCCCCGGACGCCGGCCCCGACCCCGACCTCGACGCCGCCCCGCCCCCCGACCTCAACGCCGCCCCGGAGCCCCGACCACGACCTCGACGCCGCCTGCCCCTCCCTCGTCGCAGGCACCCGAGGTGAGCACGCCTGCTCCTCCCTCTCCCCTACCTCTGCCTAGGGTTTCTACCTCCATCAAATTAGTTAGGGTGGAATCAAATTAGTTAGTAAGAACTTGTTAGGGTTCTTAGGTATTAATTAGTTAGTAAGAACTTGTTAGGGTTCTTAGGTACTAATTAGTTAGTAAGAACTAGGAATATTTTTATTTATAGTAAGTTTATTTTTAGTAAGAACTAGTTGAATTAATAGAACTAGTTAGTAAGAACTTGTTGCTATTTTTTTAGTTAAAGCAATTTTCCCGCATCGACGTGGATGATGCCTATCCCGCATCCTCGTCGTCGAGTCGGCGGAGGACGACACCTGCTTGACCAGATGGGCCATGTTCGGGACTGGGTTCCACCAGGGTGGTACTGGGAGGCGCTACCTACCAGGGGGCGCAGGTTGGTGAGGAGCCAGCCTGTTGTTGACCCGAACCTTCTTTGGTGGCGGTCGCGTGGGCCAATGACGGTCCAGAGGCTCGAGGACTCTGTGGAGGTGGTGCGTCACCGTGTCAGTGAGGAGGACGCGCACGTCCGTCGCTACTTGTTTGCGTTGGAGCACAGGTTCTCCAATACCTGGCAGGTTCTCCAGGGATCTCACTGGAGCTATGATCCCGTGATGGTTCCTTCTCTATGGGTGTCCACCGCCCGCGCCGATACTCGTCGTGTGCTAGGGTTTTAGTTGTACTAGTGATGTTATATGTATGACACTATTCGGAATGTATTAGTGATAATATTCGACGATGTACGGACGCATGAGATGATTTACTTTTGCTTATTGAATGCATGCTAATTTGAGTCTTATAAGATATTTTGAAATGTATATCTTGTGTTGCTCAATATCCAAGTGGCCGAGTGGCCTATGTTTTGCCAGAGTGTTGATTCATTTCCGTTCCGGCAAATTTCAGGTGCTCGATATATCCTATTTTAGCAAAGGTCATGCCGGATTTTTCCGTGAATTTTGGCATGACTTTTGCCAGAATATGTAGGAAATATCGAGTGCCCCGGATTTGTGTGTTGATTATCCTGGTAGTTGTCTTCTATCAATTTTCAATTAATGTTTTAACTATGAACATAGGAAATGTCTGACGACAAAAAGGATTTCGGTATTTGCAAATACTGCGAAGACGAGCGCGGCCTGTGCGACGGAATCTTCCTAGATGATGATAGGCGCTTCAGCATCAAGCTGGACGAGAACTTCGAAGTGGATACAGTAAGTCACAACGACAAGTCTTTTTTCGCAATTAAGCACGACATCTGCTTCATTTGCTTCAACTTATTTTTTTTACTATTCTACTGGCATATCACCTGCCATGCAAGAGTTTTTGTATTGGATAAGATAGGTTTCAGTCATACTATGGAGGTAAAGAAAGTTTATTTGAAGACCGAGCATGGTTATATTTTCCACGCAAAATTATACAATTCAGACGACTACACCTATTTTGGATGCAAAACATGGCGAGCACTATGCAAGACTTATGCATTTCAGCCTGATATGGTTATCACCTTTGATATTCGTCCGGAAGATGATATTGAAGGTAATACCGACATCTGGGTCGATGTGCAGACGCCTCCAGTTACACCAAAATGTAAGTTTCTCAACCATATTTATGTCTTTGATATTGTTTATTCAAAAATAGTTGACAACTAATTTGTATTGTCAGCTTATTTTGGTGCAATCAAACATGTCCAGCGCTTGGTAGACAGGACCTACTACTGTCCTGGGGCTGAACTAAACTGCGAGGAGCTAAGTCATTATGTTTCATGGCTGGAGGATCTTGATAATGTCAAGACAAATTTTCTTCTTGGACTTAGAAATCTTAGTACTGAAAACGTGCGACCAATAGTGTTCGTCATGAACTACGGTCACATCTATTTAGGAAGGATGGTAAGATTTTTACTATTTGTCCTCAGTGCATCTTTTCCATACATTATTTGTGAAGCTAAACTTCATTGCGAAGTATGTGACCATACGATGTTCCTCAACAGGGACTCCCGATGAATGTTGTGCCTTATGGGATCGAGACTAAAGGTACCATAAGTATTATTAGCTTACGTCCAAGATATCCTTCATGTTACTTTAGTGCATTCAAATCAAGGATGAATGCTTAATAATGGAAGACTGGACCAGATATGTAATGGGGGAGCGCAGAGAAGTACTAGGGGGCAGCAAACAGATGTGCTACCCAAAATTAGGAGACAGGTTCATCTGCATGCTCCAACTTGATCAAGGAGGAGAGCTACACATGTTTTATGTTGTTTTACCTAAGAGAGAGAGCAGCAGGAGTGATTAGCTAGAAATGAGTTTGAGGATGATGATGTGCTACATTATTACTATGATGATAAAATAGCTAGTGTTGGTGGTAATGACTGATGATTATTATTACGTAGTGTTAGTGGTGATTAAATAAATATTGTTGGTGGTAATGATTAGGATGATGATTAAATAGCTTGCGCTGGCGGATTAGATTCAAGTGGAGGCAACATGTGGTGCACATCGGAAGTACTACTAGTCCAAACTAGATCAAGTTTGGATTAGTAGTATACTTTTGAGATGCACCACATATTGCCTCCACTTGAACCTAATCCACCTTCATTTGACACACTGTTATGGACATAATGATGTAAACCTCATAACTGCTATTGTACCAATATTTGTACGATGGCGCATAAATACACTAAAAAAAAAACAATACTAGTAGCGATGGAAAGAAAACACGCTGCCAGTAGTTACATTAGCAGCAGCGCGGGAGTGAACAAGCGCTGCAGCTATTTGTCCTAGCAGTAGCGCTTGCGGCACGCGTTACTGCTAAGAAATAGCTGTAGCGCCTTATTAGTAGCGCGCCTACCCACGCTACTAGTGAGCACAAAACCCGCGCTGCTGCTAGCCTTTTCCCTAGTAGTGCTAGCCTATGGTATGATTGTGTATGAAGATGATTGTCCTACGGACTACAACCCCCCGGTTTATATAGACACCGGATAGGGTTAGGGTTACATAGGTAGGAGATCTTGAATATCCGCATCGCCAAGCTTGCCTTCCACGCTAAGGAAAGTCCCTTCCGGACACGGGACGAAGTCTTCAATCTTGTATCTTCATAGTCCAGGAGTCCGGCTGAAGGTGTAGTCCGGCTACCCGAACACCCCCTAATCCAGGACTCCCTCACTCATTTCAATTGGTCTTTCAAAATTAATTAGAATCTTACTAACAGGTGCATCAACAATATGGTTTTGACCGAATCGAAAATTGAGTAAACTATCTGCTATGTGTACCTTTGTGAAGACGTTGGAAGGAAAAGATGGTTGCACCACTGTAACAATACATTGCTCCACTTCTGAATAATTCTCCAATGCCTCTTCCTCTTTTTCTGGATCTCGTGCCTCATCACTCAGATTGCCTGAGTATATTTCACTCGAATTGCCCGAGTATATTTCAGTCGGATTGCCCGAGTGGATGTCACTCAGACGCTCTTTGT
This sequence comes from Aegilops umbellulata, assembly GCA_032464435.1. Lineage (NCBI taxonomy): Eukaryota > Viridiplantae > Streptophyta > Magnoliopsida > Poales > Poaceae > Aegilops > Aegilops umbellulata. The sequence goes on along the minus strand of CP136056.1, from coordinate 509,255,168 downwards.
CAGTTGAACTTTGCTCGGCCGTATTTTCTTGTTCTTGATGGTCATCGTTAACTTTAGCACGAAACTCATAGGGTAGCATGTAAGCTCCCTTACATCCAGAAAAATCGAGCACAGCCAATTTGTTGCGTTTGTCGTTCCTTTGCTCAGCGAAGCTTGCATCTTCTATTTTGGTACACGCGGCAATAGTTGGCTTGATGTACTCGGCTTTAGCCGGCGATGCACTCGTCTGGAACGATGCAACGCACTCGGCCTTAAACATCTCGGTGCTCAATCCGGTTTCAACCGAATCCACCGTATTAGCCGAATGAATCCCTTTTTGTTGGTTTGCTTGCAAAGCTTCTTTTTTATCTTGCCTGAAAAGTGCAGAAGGGCCAACATGGTTGCTACATGGAGGAAGGCACTTGACATATTCTTGCAAATATCCCTCTCCATGCTTCTTCTTGAGTGCTTCGTAGGCCTGTCGATATTCTGCTGGTAATTCCTCAAGGGTAGGTGTAGTAAATTCGTTGACTCTATTCCCTGTGAGCTTTGGCTTGATCTTGTCCACTTGGGCCAGATATTTTTCTTTAAACTTAACCCTTCTTGGATCGGCTTGCCCCCCAATACTTTTAGGATCTTTCGGCAATGAATTGATGTTGCCAAAATTTTGCGCTTGTATAGGGGGTGTATAATATGCTGCAATGATAGGTGAAGGCATGTGCATCGTTGTTGAATATTTTCTCTCGACAATTTGATCAATCGGCAACACTTCATCTTCTTTCAAAACCCTAGCTCTTATTGCCTCATAATCAGGAATCAATCCCTTGTCGTGTTGCTCAAGGCAAATAGCACTAATCTTCTTATTTTGGGCTAATTTTTTTAATGCAGCCAGAGCCACCTCATCTCCTGCAATATTAGGCACATATGCTCCTATAGAATCTCCATTCACTCGGCCATGACCGTGGAGGTGAGCCGAGTCATGAATATTTTTAGTTTCATACGCCACTGAACAATTAATCTGATGAGGTGTAGTATATGATGTTTGAGGATAACCGGCCAAATAGCTAACATAAGCAGGGCCGATTCCCCCATTCATCGGCATGTTTGGGGATGAACTCGCATAGTGCGAGTCGGCTGCCGATTGATAAAACTTTGATATGCCCTCATGTACATGAGGTGTCCTATATTGATCACTCGAACAAATCGTGTTGTTCACCGGCATATTGAAAGATGTTGCCGATGCACGAAAGTTCAGATTCATAAGTTGCATGTCACGATTCCGTAAATTCCAAGTTTCTCCAACGGAATAACTAGTTGGCCTTTGCTCATTAGGGCTGGCCGACATCACATGTCCGTTGAAAGATCTAGCAACATCGACATAATGGCTATTTGCATCTACGCAAGGAGATTGATGATACATGTTACCGTTGTAGATTGCAGCCGCTTGATGACGCTCTCCTCGTAGCAAGAACAGGCTGGAGACTGTTCAAAGCTTCGTCCCCAGCAGAGTCGCCAAAAAGTGTGTTCGCACACGAACACGTCACAGTGTACCCTCGACGCCGAGGGTGATGCACCGCAGCTCGCGTCGAAGGAGATCTGACCGGCAGCGTGATACGCAGGACAACTGGCAGATGCTTTTGTAGACCCGAAGCCCCGCTTGCCTAGGAGGGACCCCGTCAGGGCTCACGGCGGCTATGGGATGCTCCAGGTTGATTCGCTCGCCCCTAGAGCCTCGTGGATCCGCAGCCCTCCGGCATGAAGAACTAGCGAAGAACGTCAAGAAAGATACAAGGGAGAGATAAAAAGTAGATGAACGAAAAAGTAGTAGATGTGTTTATTCGATTGGTGTTGTTTCAGTCGGCCGTCACCCCCAACATATATAAGAGGCGGCTGGACTTCCCGTACAAGCAAAGGATTTATCTAGGCTTTCCTTACAAGAAAATTACATCAATTCACGTCCAAAACCCTAGTCAAATTCGGACTGGTTTTATCCGAACTTCCTAAAACTGTTCGGTTTAAACTGGCTTCACCTTGCGGGTCCTTTTTGCGGTGGTAAACAATCTCGAATGAAAACAAGCCCAAAAGATATCTTGACTGTTTCGACGAGACGAACAACTTTCATGTTGAAGGTTTTTTGATCAGAGATCATCTTGAGGGCCAAATCGGTCTCGCAACACAGGCTATCTCCTCGCGCTACCCTTTAGACATGTGTCTGGTGGGGCGCGCCACATCTCGCCTCGTGACAGGGCTGCACTCCGATTGCTCTAACTTTTGCATACGAACACGGATTTGAACGAATTTTATATCCAAATCGACCGTTTCGACGAGACAAAGACAACCCGTGTAGATCATTTTTTCATTTGGGGTCGTCTTGGGGGCTTAATCGGCTAAACTGTACTTTGAATATAAGATCTTGGTACTTCGAGCATAGTTTCGGCCTTCGAGATGAAATCGGACGGTGATGACCCAAATTTCAAAGATGTTCATATCAATAACACGGAACTCTTTCATGTAGATCACTTCTCCATTTGAGTCCATCTAGATAATCATTTGAGCCCATCTTCAGCTTTTGGTCGGATTGACTATCACAACCTCCACCCCGGCAGGCCTTCCACCCGGGTAAGCTTTCCGCATCGACAAGGTTTCACCCCGGCAAGGTTTTTACACCGGCAATGGTTCTCCCTAGCTCGTCAAGGTTTCTACCCCGGCAAGAGCTCCTCCTCGGCAAGGTTTCTACCCCGGCAAGAGTTCCTCTTCGGCAAGGTTTCGCCCCCGGCAAGATTTCACACCGGCAAGCTTCCACACATGAACGAGCTTTCTGCGCCGGCAAGCTTTCCACGCCGTCAAGCCTTCACACACCGGCAAGGTTTTACCCCGGCAAAGTTTTCTCCCCGGCATGTTGTTTTATTATCGTGCCACTTTTGAGCGTCAACAGAGGCAACCCAACTTTATTTTAGTTTCTTGGTTTTTGGTTCTGTTTAGGAATAAATAATCCATCTAGATTCTGTTTAGATGATGTTTTGTGTTTTAATTGGTTTTTGTGCCAAGTATAACCTTTGGGAAGACTTGGGTGAAGTCTTTATGATCATGCTGTAAAAAAACAGAAACTTTAGCGCTCACAAGATTAGCTTCAACTTTTTACTGGAGAGTGATATTTAGTTAATTCTTTTTGCATATGATTACTAGACAAATTCCTCAGGTCCACCAATTTATTTTATAATTTTTGGAGTTCCATAAGTATACGTTTAATACAGATTACTACAGACTGTTCTCTTTTTGACAGATTCTGTTTTTCGTGTGTTGTTTGCTTATTTTGATGACTATATGGCTAGTAAAATAGTTTATAAACCATAGAGAAGTTGGAATAAAGTAGGTTTAACACCAATATAAATAAATAATGAGTTCATTAAAGTACCTTGAAGTGGTGTTTTGTTTTCTTTCGCTAACGAAGCTCACGAGTTTTCTGTTAAGTTTTGTGTTGTGAAGTTTTCAAGTTTTGGGTAAAGATTCGATGGACTAGGGAATAAGGTGTGGCAAGAGCCTAAGCTTGGGGATGCCCAAGGCACCCCAAGGTAATATTCAAGGATAACCAAGCGTCTAAGCTTGGGGATGCCCCGGAAGGCATCCCCTTTTTCGTCTTCGTTCATCGGTAACTTTACTTGGAGCTATATTTTTATTCACCACATGATATGTGTTTTGCTTGGAGCGTCATGTCATTTTCTTTAGCTTTGCTTGCTGTTTGAATAAAGTACCAAGATCTGAAATTCTTAAATGTTAGAGAGTCTTCACATAGTTACATAATTATTAGAATACTCTTTGTGCTTCACTTATATCTTTTGAGTTATATAGTTTTGCTCTAGTACTTCACTTACATCTTTTAGAGCACGGTGGTGGATTTGTTTTAAAAAAACTATTGATCTCCCATGCTTCACTTAGATTATTTTGAGAGTCTTAAATTGGCATGGTAATTTGCTTAAAATCCTAATATTCTAGTGAGGGAGTCCTGGATTAGGGGGTGTCCGGATAGCCGGACTATATCCTTTGGCCGGACTCCTGGACTACAAAGATACAAGATTGAAGACTTCGTCCCGTGTCCGGAAGGGACTTTCCTTGGCGTGGATGGCAAGCTTGGCGATACAGATATGTAGATCTCCTACCATTGTAACCGACTCTATGTAACCCTAGCCCTCTCCGGTGTCTATATAAACCGGTGGGTTTTAGTCCGTAGAACAACAACAGAACAACAATCATACCATAGGCTAGCTTCTAGGGTTTAGCCTCCTTGATCTCATGGTGGATCTACTCTTGTACAACCCATATCATCAATATTAATCAAGCAGGAGTAGGGTTTTACCTCCACCGAGAGGGCCCGAACCTGGGTAAAAATATCGTGTCCCTTGTCTCCTGTTACCATCCGCCTAGACACACAGTTCGGGACCCCCTACCCGAGATCCACCGGTTTTGACACCGACATTGGTGCTTTCATTGAGAGTTCCTCTGTGCCGTCGCCATCAGGAAGGATGCCTCATCCTGTCTTTAAAGACAGCACCGTGGCTAAGGGGAGCTTTGGCTGTCGGCCAAACTCTCCGGCTAGGCGGTTTTCTCATGACCGCCTGTTCGGCTGTTGCGCCGACGATGACCTCTCGGGTCATCAAAACCAATCTTCACGTCAGCTCGGAACTCGCCGAGAAGTTAGATCCAATGGAGCTCTCTTCCCTAAATGAGCTCTTGGATCGCATCGCCGCCCTGGGAGTCGCTACGGATTACGACCAGATTGGGCCTAAACCTAATCTGAGAGAGATTAACTCTCCCCAGGTCACCCATCACGTTGCCGTGGTAGAGGGACAGTGCGGCGACCCTTCATCTATCTTAAGGACTAGCTACGACCGGATTCCCGATCCCTCCAAGCCGGATACACGCGGAGGGGAGGACGTCACTCAAGACCTGAACTTAGAGTCTGGCTACGGGCTATATTCATTGGACAACATCCAAGAATCCAAACTTCCAAGTTCGGAAACTCCCTGGCCTCTGAGTCTCAGATTGGGTGAGGTTTCGGATTTCATTCCACCCACCCACCCGAACACAAGCGATCTATCCCAAGTTAGGCAAAAGCCCGAAGAAACAGCACATCACTACTGGGCCAGATTCCTCCTGGTTATGAACAGGATCGAGGATTGCCGCGAGGAAGACGCAATCTCATTCTTCCGCAATAATTGCACGGACAAGGAATCCTCAACGCCATAAGTCGCCATGATATTACACGCTTCGCTGACTTGGCGTCCATAGTACGAAAGTACTGTGTGATGGAAAGCGCCCGGAAAACCGAAATAAAATTTTGGGATAATCCGGCCCTGAATAAAAACCCAGTCCGAAATAAAAGGGTGCATCATCGCCAGACACCCGGGTTAAACACCAAAAAGCAAAAACCCTCTACAGGGCATGGAACCGTACTGGAAGGATGGCTTAACGGACCCTATAAAATTCACAGTACAGAGGGCGCCACACCAACTCACAACCTTAGAGCATGTTGGATACTCCGGCAGGTGGCCAAAATTGGCGAAGATCTTCTAATTACAGAAGCCACAGAAAGCCACCCAGAGACCTCAGTACGGTATTAACAGTCTTCGAGACTTTCACATCAAATAATATGTGAAAAAGAACACTCCACAGCCTTGCCGAAGTCTACCAAGTAGCAACAATAAACCCATGGAGTGACACGGCTATTACTTTTAACGCTAGTGATGAACCTAAATTCCGAACAGCCCGAGCACCAGCCGCATTGGTCCTCAGTCCAATAGTGGACGGCTTTCGTCTTACCAAGGTACTCATGGATGGCGGCAACGCATTGAACCTCATTTATGAGGAAACTCTTCAAAAAAATGGAAATAGACTGGAACCGCATTGAGCGAAGCAGCACAACTGAGGGAGTCCTGGATTAGGGGGTGTCCGGGTAGCCGGACTATACCTTCAGCCGAACTCCTGGACTGTGAAGATACAAGATTGAAGACTTTGTTCCGTGACCGGATGGGACTTTCCTTGGCATGGAAGGCAAGCTTGGCGATGCGGATATTTAGATCTCCTATCATTGTAACCGACTTTGTGTAACCCTAACCCTCTCCGGTGTCTATATAAACCGGAGTGTTTCAGTCCGTAGAACAACACAACATACAACAATCATACCATAGGCTAGCTTCTAGGGTTTAGCCTCCTTGATCTCGTGGTAGATCTACTCTTGTATTACCCATATCATCAATATTAATCAAGCAGGGATCAAACCCAGATTAGTGCGATCCCTCAAGGAATCCAACACGCACTGGGTAGAGGAGCTCGACTCCGTACTCTGGGGGCTGCAGACCACGCCGAATCAGACCACCGGATACACACCATTTTTTATGGTGTACGGCGCAGAGGCCGTTTTGCCTTGCGATATAATTCATGACTCACCTCGAGTGCGCATGTACGAAGAAAGAGAAGCCGAACTCGATCGGCAGGACAGTTTGGACACCTTGGAGGAGGAGCGTGACGTGGAAAAAGCCCGTTCCGCATTCTATCAACAGCAGGCTCGAAGATATCAAAGCAGAGAAGTACGGGCCAAAAATTACAATATTGGCGAACTAGTTCTATGCCTGCCGGACAAGAAAAAGGACAAACTGAAGCCCAAGTGGGAAGGTCCCTTCATAATCGACCAGGTCCTGACTGGTGGAGCGTACTGCCTGCGAGATGCATCGGATAACCGAGTCGAGCCGAACCCATGGAACGCAGCCCGTCTCCGAAGATTCTATGCCTAGCGCCAGACTCTGTGTTCGTCTCTTTCCTCTGTCCATTTTTTACATTTTCTGTCTTACATTTCTCTCCTTCCCCCCTTTTCTTTATTTTTTCTTATAGCCCTTAAAGGCTCATCAAGTGGCGTGTTACCCGCGCTCAGTAAACCTGGGGGCTTCTCTAAACAGAAGCTTACTTATGCGGGCTTCATGCCCAAACATGCGTCAAACTTTCGCATGTACCTTTTATTCACCATTATATGCATCGATATGTCTTAAATTTTGGCCAAGCTGGGTTGCCTGGCTCCTGTGCTTACCCCTACGTTCCCGATTGTTCGGCTAGGTGGTAAAGGGAGCACCTCTGCGATTGTTACTGTCAGGTCAGCCGGATGTGTACCTCAGACTGGGTGAAGCCTAAAGCTAGCGTTCTTAAGGGAATATTCGGTCGGTGAACTAAAGATGACCTTTTTACTTATTTACTTATGTGCCCCTAGATGCTTTTTCTGCGTTCGCAGTACGGACATCCACTTTAGAGCATGCCTCCCAGAGAAAGGAACCCCTAACGGAACTATTCTCTCTGGAAGATGTTTCTTACTAACCATGTAATATAACATAACTAGTTGGGCACTTGTCTGATAAAGCACTAATGATCCCTACGCCTGGTCTCCATGCATACCCCGGTTGTTATATAACCGCAAGGGTATTCGGACACACTCCGGACCGTCAGGTCCCGAGGTCGAAGCGAAAAGGTCGGCAATGACAAACGATCTACAATCCGGCTAGAAGGCATTATAAATGTCAATTAATTTACATAGTCATTTTGACTGACTGTATTCCTCTTCAATTCCATCTAGCAGGCTGTCTAATTTATAGTCCTTCTGGGAATACTTGGCGTCTAATTCTACTTGGCCGTACTCTAAGCTTACAGGGATCTCCTTCCCATCGGGCCCCACAGGTCCGACCTCGGCCATGTGGTTTGGGTCAGCCTTTGTGTACCGCGTCTTCACCATGGCCCAGGCCTCCCTAGCACCTTGATGGCAGGCCGATATCTTCCACAATCGGAAGCGCCGCCGTGCTCCTTTTAGCTTCTCCGCAAGCTCTCCAAGGCCCTCGGGCATGGAGAGGGATGGCCACAAGGCTTGGGCAACGCCTTGCATCGCCTGCCGAACTCGCTTGTGCAATTGCGAGAGCTTGGGTAGAAGGTCACCCATAGAACCGGGCATCTCCTTTGCAGGACGACCTGTTAGCATACCTACAGACATCACTCTGTTAGTCAACTTCCTCGCCGAACTCTTTTCTTTCAAAGTTCGTTCAAGCACTTACTAAATATGCCGCGTCGAAGCCGCTGATTCTCCTTAACGGAGTCCGACAGCTGGGCTCGAACATCTTTCAGTTCAACACCCAGCTTGGTGTTGGCATCCTGAAGATCATTCTTCTCCCGCCTCACCTTTGTCAGCATGCTCTCGCCAGCCTTTAGCCGGCGTAGGAGTTGTTGCCTGTCCGGATCTAGTCCGGCGCCGTCTGCAATTTCATTTGTCAGATTTGCACATATGCCGCATTTCACACTTATCTTTTTGAAGCATATATTACCAGAGGGGGTCTCCTTAGGCTCCCCTGTCACGGCCAGCGCGACCTCAAGTTGGGCCTGGCACTCTTTTAACTCCTGAGACAACTGGGTATTCTTCTCTGAAAGAACCTGCATATTACATGATCCTTAAATCAGTTATTTTCACTGCTTCAAGTCTCGGGGGCTACTGGTATATATAACCATTAAAATTTTCTCACCCGTATGTCTTTTACATATTGCTCTGTGGCTCTGGCTAGACCATTATGAGCGGCAGGGAGATATGCATCTCCCGAATTGAAGGCATCGAACGCCTCTTGGGAGAAACAGGCGTCGCGAAGAACTGTCCGGCGACGCCTATGGTTCATGACACTTTCCACCTCGGAAGGGGTGGCAGACAGCCTGTCCGCGTCCTCTGTCGGAGGAGCGTCCGGTGCGCGCCTCGTGTTCGCCTCCGCCTCTGGTCCGGGCTTTGGAGCCTGGCTGGTGGAGGCGCGATTGGCAACCTCTCAGATATAGTCCGGCGAGGTCTCTTTGTCCTGAACAAAGAACGAGTGTTAATATACCTTGAAGGAATAACACCTGAGAATAAGAGGGCGCGCTATACCTTTGCACCGGCGCCTCAGTCCGGACTTCACTTCTTTTCATCCCATGGGGCTTTGCTGCCCCTTGTTGTCCAGTCACCGCAGGCTCGGCCTCCCGCCTCGAGAATCTTCCCTGCAAAGTATGGTTGTTGTCAGGAAACTGAAAACACGCGAGGACGAATTCCTTTTCGAGGTGCTAGGACTCCGGTCTCAGTTACATGGGAGGCCGGGAGTAGCCCCGGGTAGTCGGTCGTAATGGCCACCAGGGCATTGTCCCTGCTCAGCTGATAAAACACCCCGTCAATCAGCTCCACGGACAGGTCCGGATCCTCTTCGGAGGCCGGATCGAGGGACCGTTCTGGGTCCTCGGGCTGCGGGGGAGGGCTGTTTATTTCCTTTATTTCCTGGCGCAGTTCCTGCGTGGAAATCATCAGACTACATAACTAATGATGGGAACATAAAACGGATGGGCAAGTAAAATTGTCCACTTACCCAACTTGGAGGATTGTACATTGTAAATCCACCTTGAGGATTGATGCAAAGAAATTCCTCCTCTTCTCCCTTGTACAAAGCGGACAAGATCTTTATTAGGGCAGCAGCTGAGTCCGGCCCCTTGCGGCCGTAACGAGTGGCGTCATCCTCCTTGTTAAAATCCCACATGGGGTGGCTTCTATACTGAAGCGGTTGCACTCCCCGCATGATGCATGCGGCCATGACTCCGACCATGGTTAGTCCGGAATGAGCTAGCAGTCTTATCCGGCCCATCAAGTAAAGGACGTCCCTGTCACTTTCTTTCTGAGAGCTCCGTGGACGCCAGCTTAGGCGCTTCTTCAGAGGAGCACTGTTGAACTCAGGAAGGCCGATCCGAACATGATCTGGTAGCGGGACATCTTCTATATAAAACCATTCCGAAGGCCAGTCCTCGGACGCCTTCTTTGGGGTTCCGGATAAATATCCGGTCCCGGCGATGCGCCACACTTCGGCTGCGCCCACTTGATATACTGACCCCCTCTGAGAGCGGGGCACCAGGCAGAATAGCCTCTTCCACAGGGCGACGTGAGCCTCAACACCCAAGAACAACTCGCAAAGGGCAACGAAGCCCGCGATATGCAAGATAGAGGCAGGCGTGAGGTTGTGCAGCTGGAGGCCATAGAACTCCAGAAGCCCCCGGAGAAACGGATGGATTGGAAATCCGAGTCCCCTTATTAGATAAGGGTCAAGGCATACCCGCTCTCCTTTGGAGGGAGTGGGGGCGCTCTCTGCCTGCTCTCCGCCATTATAGGTGGCTTGTCCGGCTCAAACCGGGACCATGTAGGCCGGAGGGAGGAATCCCTTGGTCTGAAGCGATACTAGCTCGCTATGCGGAATGGAGCACCTCTCCCAGTCTCCAGGCTTAGGACTGGAGGGGCGAGAGGAGGAGTTGCGAAGGCTGGCCATGGTGGAATGGATCTTCGCTAGATGCGCTCTAATGACTACTCGCGGATGGAAGAAGGTGTGGTTTGGATCTAAATCCCCATTCCCTTAAATAGGCGGCTCATTTACGCGGCTAGGGGTGTGAATGTAAAAACGCCCAGACTTTTTGTATTCGTTCGACACGTGGAAGACGGCCGTTATTGGGCGTGGAAGCCAAGGAGCGCTACATTCACAAGAAACCGGACATTATTCAATAGGTACACAGAATCTGGAGGAGAACCCGCCTTGCAATGCCGAAGACAATCTGCGCGCCGGACTCATCGTCATTGAAGCCTGGTTCGGGGGCTACTGAGGGAGTCCTGGATTAGGGGGTGTCCGGGTAGCCGGACTATACCTTCAGCCGAACTCCTGGACTGTGAAGATACAAGATTGAAGACTTCATCCCGTGTCCGGATGGGACTTTCCTTAGCGTGGAAGGCAAGCTTGGCGATGCGGATATTTAGATCTCCTACCATTGTAACCGACTTTGTGTAACCCTAACCCTCTCCGGTGTCTATATAAACCGGAGGGTTTTAGTCCGTAGAACAACACAACATACAACAATCATACCATAGGCTAGCTTCTAGGGTTTAGCCTCCTTGATCTCGTGGTAGATCTACTCTTGTACTACCCATATCATCAATATTAATCAAGCAGGACGTAGGGTTTTACCTCCATCGAGAGGACCCGAACCTGGGTAAAACTTTGTGTCCCTTGTCTCCTATTACCATCCGCCTAGATGCACAGTTCGGGACCCCCTACCCGAGATCCGCCGGTTTTGATGCCGACAACAACCTTTAGAGGAATAATTCCCATTCGGGAAGCGCGCTGTACAGGAAAAATCACACTAGATGTGGTGTTCGGCACGCCGGATAATTACAGGTCCGAAGAGGTCACGTTCCAAGTGGCCCCGTTCAGCAGCGGATACCACGCTCTGCTAGGGCGGGAAGCATTCACAATCTTCCAAGCAGTACCCCATTACGGGTACATGAAGCTCAAGATGCCCGGGCTTAACGGAATCATCACTCTCGCTAGTGATCCGGACATAGCACTCCACGCCAAAAACAAGACAGCCGCACTGGCCCTCGAGGCACTATCAGAAGCCCTAGCGGCTGAGGAACTGACTGCGCTACGCTCCACGGTGAATAGGGACGATGTGATACTCGACAAGAGATCCAAGTCCACCTCCTTTAAACCGGCGGACGAAATTGTCAAATTCCAGGTCCATCAAATGGACCCCAGTAACACAGCTTCCATCGGGGCACGGTTAAACCCTGATGTAGACGCTGCACTGCGGGAGTTCCTACGTGAGAACTGGGACATTTTTTCCTGGCATCCTTCAGACATGCCAGGAATCCCACGTAGGTTGGCCGAACACAGCTTAAATATCCTAAAAGGATTCAAGCCAGTCAAACAGGATCTTCGGCGTTTTTTGGAAGCTAAGAGACACGCCATGGGAGAGGAACTAGCCAAGCTATTGGAGGCCGGATTCATCAGAGATATAAAACATCCGGACTGGCTAGCAAACCTAGTGATGGTACCAAAGAAGGACAAGTCCTGGCACCTGTGCGTTGATTTTAAAGACCTTAACAAGGCTTGCCCAAAGGACCCCTTTCCCCTCCCCTGCATCGATCAAATTATCGACGCTACTGCAGGACACAATTCATTGTGTTTCCTCGACGCATACTTCGGCTACCATCAAATCAAGATGGCAGAGTCAGACCAAGCCGCAACGGCATTCATCACACCATACGACCCATTCTGCTTCAACACAATGCCCTTCGGGCTCAAAAACGTCGGCGCAACATATCAGCGCGTGATTTAGACATGTTTGGCAAACCAGATCGGCAAAACAGTGGAGGCATACGTAGATGACATGATCATTAAAACAAGACATGTCGAATCTCTAGTAGACGACTTAAGGCTCACATTCGATAACCTCCGAACATACGACATCAAGCTCAACCCAGAAAAATGCGTTTTCGGCATACGAGCCGGAAAGCTCTTGGGCTTTATTGTATCCGGTAGAGGAATTGAAGCAAATCCAGCCAAGATCTGAGCTCTGCCACAATTGGATATCCCAAAGGACCTCAAACAAATATAAAAATTAACCGGATGCGTGGCGGCTCTGAGCCGCTTTATCTCCCGCCTGGGAGAAAAGGCACTACCCCTTTACCGCCTCCTTCGGCGCACCGAGCACTTCGAGTGGACGGACGCAGCCATGACCGGACTCGACGAAATAAAAGCCATATTGGCCACAAACCCAGTCCTGGTCGCGCCAAACATTGGCGAACCAATGCTATTATACATTGCAGCAATCCATCAGGTTGTAAGCGCAGTGCTTGTCGTCGAACGAGAAACGGATGGACACAAATTCCCCCTTCAAAAACCGGTCTATTATGTATCCACTGTCCTTACTCCGTGCAAATCACGGTACCCGCATTATCAAAAGATTGTGTACGCGGTATTTATGGCTTCCCGAAAGCTGCGACACTACTTTCAAGAGTGTTCAATAACAGTAGCCTCAGAAGTGCCACTCAACAATATTATAAGCAACCGCGACGCGACGGGCCGGATTGCAAAATGGGCCATTGAGCTCCTCCCGTTCGACATAACTTACAAGCCGCGGCGAGCTATTAAGTCGCAAGTCCTGGCCGACTTCGTCGCAGAATGGACGGAGGCCGAACTCCCTAAAGAGTACGGCACATTTTCAAACTGGGTCATGCACTTCGACGGCTCCAAAATGTTGGCCGGTCTAGGGGCGGGCGTCGTTTTGACGTCCCCCACAGGAGACACAGTTCAATACGTACTCCAGATAATGTACACAGACTCCAACAATGCAGCCGAATAGGAGGCCCTTTTACACGGTCTCCGGATGGCAGTATCCATGGGCATTCAACGCCTAGAGGTGTGCAGTTACTCGAACCTCGCAATATCCCAAATAAATGGAGACTTCGATGCTAAGGATCCAAAAATGGCAGCTTATCGCAATGCCGTCTTAAAAATGTCAGCCCGGTTCGAAGGGCTCGAAAATTTCACCATATAGCTCGAGAAAACAATCAGGCGGCAGATGTCCTGGCACGCATCAGCGCAAAACGCAATGTAGTCCCCCCAACATCTTCTTGGAAAGGCTGTTCAAGCCATCCGTAGAATGGGCAAGGGAGCCCGGCAATAAAAGCCCGGACCCAACCGCACTACCCGACACCGAACACTCTGACATAGTCGAAGGCTCTGCCAATGAAATAACACCTTCAACCCACATAATAATGGCCGTCATCGCCCCATGGACAGAACCTTTCCTAGCCTACCTTACTAGGCAGGAACTCCCCGAGGACCAAAACGAGGCACGCTGCATAGTGCGGCGATCTAAAGCCTACAAAGTCCATGAGGGAGAGCTTTATAAGAAAAGCACTACTGGAGTCCTTCAAAGGTGCATCTCCGAAGAGGAAGGGCGGAACCTTCTGGCTGAAATTCATGCCGGACTCGGTGGTCATCACGCTGCAGCTCGGTCCCTTGTAAGCAAGGCCTTACGTACAGGCTTTTATTGGCCGACGGCCCGGGAAGACGCCCAGGACTTAGTCCAACGATGCGTCGGTTGCCAGCTTTTTGCAAACCAAAGCCATATGACACCCACCGCCCTTCAAACTATCCCCATCACTTGGCCCTTCGCGGTTTGGGGGCTTGACATGGTTGGACCCCTTAAAGGCGGAACCCACAAGAAAAAATACTTACTGGTCATGGTGGATAAGTTCACCAAATGGATAGAAGCCAAGCCTGTTAAGACGGCCGAATCCGGACCGGTGATAGACTTCATATCCAGGGTTGTACACCGTTACAGCGTCCCCCACAACATCATCACTGATAACGGCATGAACTTTACGGCCGACGAGGTAAAACTCTGGTGCAAAAACATGAGCATCAAGCTCGATTATGCTTCCATCTATCACCCACAAACTAACGGCCAGGTCAAACGTGCAAATGATCTTATCATGAGCGGCATCAAACCCAGATTAGTGCGGTCCCTTAAAGAATCTAACACACACTGGGTAGAGGAGCTCGAATCCGTACTCCGGGGGCTGTGGAGCACGCCGAATCGCACCACCGGATACACACCATTCTTCATGGTGTACGACGCAGAGGCAGTTTTGCCTTGCGACATAATTAATGACTCACCCCGAGTGCGCATGTACAAAGAAAGAGAAGCCGAGCTTGATCGGCAGGACAGTCTGGACGCCTTGGAGGAGGAGCGTGACGTGGCAAAATCCCGTCCCGCATTCTATCAACAGCAGGCTCGAAGATACCAAAGCAGAGAAGTACGGGCCAAAAATTACAACGTTGGCGAATTAGTTCTACGCCTGCCGAACAAGAAAAAGAACAAACTCAAGCCCAAGTGGGAAGGTCCCTTCATAATTGACCAAGTCCTAACTGGTGGAGCGTACCGCCTGCGAGATGCATCGGATAACCGACTCGAGCCGAACCCATGGAACGCAGCCCATCTCTGAAGATTCTATGCCCAACGCCGGACTATGCGTTCGTCTCCTTCCTCTGTCCATTTTTTATATACCGTCTGTCTTACATTTCCCTCCTTCTCCCCTCCCTTTGTTTTATAGCCTTCAAAGGCTCATCAAATGACGTGCTATCCGCACTCACTTAACATGGGGCTTCTTTTAACAGAAGCTTATTTATACGGGCTTTATGCCCAACACATGTGTCACACTTCCGCACGTACCTTTTATTCACCATTATATGCATCGATATGACTTAAGTTTTGGCCAAGCTGGGTTGCCTGGCTCCTGTGCTTACCCCTACGTTCCCGATTGTTCGGCTAGGTGGTAAAAGGAGCACCTCTGCGATTGTTACTGCCGGGTCAGCCCGATGTGTACCTCAGACTGGGTGAAGCCGAAAGCTAGCGTTCTTAAGGGAATATTCGGTCGGTGAACTAAAAGATGATCTTTTCACTTATTTATTTATGCGCCCCCAGATGCTTTTTCCTGCGTCTTTTTCGCAGAATGGACATGCACTTTAGTGCATGCCTCCCAGGGAAAGGAACCCCTAACGGAACTATTCTCCCTGGAAGATGTTTCTTACTAACCATGTAATATAACATAACTAGTTGGGCACTTGTCTGTTCAAGCACTAATGACCCCTACGCCTGGTCTCCATGCATACCCCGGTTCTTATATAACCGCAAGGGTATTCAGACACACTCCGGACCGTCAGATCCCGAGGTTGAAGCGAAAAGGTTGGCCATGACAAACGATCTACAATCCGGCTAGAAGGCATTACAAATGTCAATTACATAGTCAATTTGACTGATTGTATTCCTCTTCAATACCATCTAACAGGTTGTCTAGTTTACAGTCCTGTTGGGAATACTTTGCGGCCAATTCTACTTGGCCGTATACTAAGCTCACAGGGATCTCCTTCCCATCGGGCCCTACTAGTCCGACCTTGACCATGTGGTTCGGGTCAGCCTTCGTGTACCGCGTCTTCACCATGGCCCAGGCCTCCCTGGCGCCTTGACGGTAGGCCGATATCTTCCACAACCGGAAGCGCCGCCGCGCTCCCTTCAGCTTCTCTGCAAGCTCTCCAAGGCCTTCGGGCATGGAGACGGATGGCCACATGGCCAGTGCAATGCTTTGCATCACCTGCCGAACTCGCTCGTGCAGTTGTGAGAGCTCGGGAAGAAGGTCACCCGTAGAACCGGGCATTTCCTCTGCAGGACGACCTATTAGCATACCTACAGACATTACTCTGTTAGTCGACTTCCTCGCCGAACTCTTTTTTCAAAGTTCGTTTAAGCACTTACTAAATATGCCGCATCGGAGTCGCTGATTCTCCTTAACGGAGTCTGACAGCTGGGCACGAACATCCTTTAGTTCAATGCCCAGCTTGGTGTTGGCATCTTGGAGATCGTTCTTCTCCCACCTCACCTTTGTCAGCACGCTCTCACCAGCCTTCAGCTGGCGAAGGAGTTGTTGCTTTTTCGGATTTAATCCGACGCCATCTGCAATTTCATTTGTCAGATTTGCACACATGCCGCACTTCGCAAAATACTTATCTTTCGAAGCGTATATTACCAGAGGGGGCCTCCTTGGGCTCCCCTACCGCGGCTAGTGTGGCCTCAAGTTGGGCTTTGCACTCTTCTAGCTCCTGGGACAGTTGGGTATTCTTTTCCGCAAGAACCTGCATTATACATGATCCTTAAATCAGTTATTCTAACTGTTTCAAGTCTCGGGGGCTACTGATATATATAACCATTAAATCTTCTCACCCGTATGTCTTTTACATATTGCTCCGTGGCTCTAGCTAGACCATTTTGAGCGGCACGGAGGTGCGCATCTCCCAAATTGAAGGCATCCAATGCCTCTTGGGAGAAACAAGCGTCGCGAAGAACTGTCCAACGACGCCTGTGGTTCATGGCACTCTCCACCTCAGAATTGGTGGCGGACAGCTTGTCCGCATCCTCTGTTGGAGGAGCATCCGGTGTGCGCCTCGTGCTCGCCTCCACCTCCGGACCAGGCTTTGGAGCCTGGCTGGTGGAGGCGCGATTGGCAACCTCTCTGGATATAGTCCGGCGAGGTCTCTTTGTCCTGAAGAAAGCACGAGCGTTAGTATGCCTTGAAGGAATAACACCTGGGAATAAGATGGCGCGCTATACCTTTGCGCCGATGTCTCAGTCTAGACCGCACTTCTTTTCAGCCCACGGGGCTTTGCAGCCCCTAGCTGGCTAGTCGCCGTAGGCTCGGCCTCCCGTCTCAAGGACCTCCCCTGCAAAACATGGTTGTTATACAAAATAAAAAACACACGAGGATGGATCCCTTTTCAAGGTGCTGGGACTTCGGTCTCAGTTACCTGTGAGGCGGGATGCCCGGGGTAATTGGCTGTAATGGCCACCAAGGCATTGTCCTTGCTTAATTGATGAAACTCCCCATCAATCAGCTCCACAGATAGGTCCGGATCCTCTTGGGAGTACGGGTCGAGGGACCGTCCCGGATCCTCGGGTTATGGACGAGGGCTGTTTATTTCTTTAACAGCTTGGCGCAGTTCCTGCATTAAAGTCGTTAGACTGAATATTTAACGATGGGAAAATAAAACGGATGGGCAAGTAAAAGTGTCCACTTACCCAACTTGGAGGGTTGTACATAGAAAATCCACCCTGTGGGTTGACGCGGAGAATTCCTCCTCTTCTCCCTTGTACAAAGCGGACAAGATCTGTATTAGAGCGGCAGCCGATTCCGGCCCCTTACGGCCATGGAGGGTGGCGTCGTCCTCCCCGTTGAAGTCCCACATGGGGTGGCTTCTATACTGAAGTGTCTACACCCCCCGCATAATGCATGCGGTCATGACTCCGATCATGGTCAGTCCAAAATGGGCTAATAATCTTATCCGGCCCATCAGGTAAAGAACGTCCTTGACACTTTCCCCCTGAGGGCTCCATGGATGCCAGCTTAGGCGCTTCTTTAGGGGAGCACTATCGAACTCAGGGAGGCCGATCTGGACAGGATCCAGCAGCGGGACGTCCTCTATGTAAACCATTCCGAAGGTCAGTCCTCGGACGCCTTCTTTGGGGTTCCGGATAGATATCCGGTCCCGGCGATGCACCACACTTCGGCTCCGCCCACTTGATATATTGACCCCTTCTGAGAACGGGGCACAAGGCAGAAAAGCCTCTTCCACAGTGCGAAATGAGTCTCGCAGACCAAAAATAGCTCGCAAAGAGCTACGAAGCCCGCGATATGCAACATGGAGGCAGGCGTGAGGTTGTGCAGCTGGAGGCCGTAGATCTCCATGAGCCAAGGAAGAAATGGGTGAATTGGAAATGCGAGCCCTCTTATTAAATAAGGGACAAGGCATACCCGCTCTCCTTTGGAGGGATTGGGGGTTCTCTCCGCTTGCTCTCCGCCATTATAGGTGGCAAGTCCGGCTCGAACCAGGACCATATAGGCTGGGGGGGATCCCTTGGTCTGGAGCGCCACTAGCTCGCTATGCAGGATGGAGCATCTCTCCCAATCTCCAGGCTGAGGGCTGGAAGGGCGAGAGGAGGAGCGGTGGCGGCCAGTCATGATAGAATGGACCTCTGTCGGATACGCTCTGATGAATACTCGCGGAGGGGAGAAGGTGTGGTTTGGATCTAAATCCTCGTCCCTTTAAATAGGCGGCTCATTTACGTGGCTAGGGGTGTAAATGTAAAAACACCCTGACTTTTCGTATTTGTTTGACGCGTGGAAGATGGCCATTATTGAGCGTAGAAGCCAAGGAGCGCTACATTTATGAAGAAACCGGACATTACTCAACAGGTACACAGAATTTGGAGGAGAACCTTCCTTGCAATGCCGAAGACAATTTGCGCACTGGACTCGTCGTCATTGAAGCCTGGTTCGGGGGCTACTGAGGGAGTCCTGGATTAGGGGGTGTCCGGATAGCCGGACTATATCCTTTGGCCGGACTCCTGGACTACGAAGATACAAGATTGAAGACTTCGTCCCATGTCCGGAAGGGACTTTCCTTGGCGTGGAAGGCAAGCTTGACGATACGGATATGTAGATCTCCTACCATTGTAACCGACTCTGTGTAACCCTAGCCCTCTCCGGTGTCTATATAAACCGGAGGGTTTTAGTCCGTAGAACAACAACAGAACAACAATCATACCATAGGCTAGCTTCTAGGGTTTAGCCTCCTTGATCTCGTGGTAGATCTACTCTTGTACTACCGATATCATCAATAAAGCAGGAGTAGGGTTTTACCTCCATCGAGAGGGCCCGAACCTGGGTAAAAACATCGTGTCCCTTGTCTCCTATTACCATCCGCCTAGACGCATAGTTCGGGACCCCCTAACCGAGATCCGCCGATTTTGACACCGACAGCTAGGTATTCAAGATTGGTAAAAACTTTCTTACGAGTGTGTTTGATACTAAGAAAAGTTTGATGGTTGATGATTGTTTTGAGATATGGAGGTGATAATATCAAAGTCGTGCTAGTTGAGTAGTTGTGAATTTGAGAAATACTTGTGTTGAATTTTGCAAGTCCCGTAGCATGCACGTATGGTAAACGTTATGTAACAAATTTGAAACATGAGGTGTTATTTGATTGTCCTCCTTATGAGTGGCGGTCGGGGACAAGCGATGGTCTTTTCCGACCAATCTATCCCCCTAGGAGCATGCGCATAGTGCTTTGGTTTTTGATGGCTTATAGATTTTTGCAATAAGTATGTGAGTTCTTTATGACTAATGTTGAGTCCATGGATTATACGCACTCTCACCCTTCCATCATTGCTAGCCTCTTTGGTACCGTGCATTGCCCTTTCTCACATTGAGAGTTGGTGCAAACTTCGCCGGTCCATCCAAACCCCGTGATATGATACGCTCTTTCACACATAAACCTCCTTATATCTTCCTCAAAACAGCCACCATACCTACCTATTATGGCATTTCCATAGCCATTCCGAGATATATTGCCATGCAACTTTCCACCATACCGTTCTTCATGACACATTCATCATTGTCATATTGCTTAGCATGATCATGTAGTTGACATAGTATTCGTGGCGAAGCCACCGTTCATAATTCTTTCATACATGTCACTCTTGGTTCATTGCATACCCCGGTACACCGCCGGAGGCATTCATATAGAGTCATACTTTGTTCTAGTATCGAGTTGTAATCATTGAGTTGTAAATAAATAGAAGTGTGATGATCATTATTCTCTAGAGCATTGTCCCAAGTGAGGAATAAAAAAAAGAGAAGGCCATAAAAAAAGAAGAAGGCCCAAAAAAAAGAGAGAAAAAGAGAGAAGGGACAATGTTAATATCCTTTGCCACACTTGTGCTTCAAAGTAGCACCATAATCATCATGATAGAGAGTCTCTTGTTTTGTCACTTTCATATACTAGTGGGAATTTTTCATTATAGAACTTGGCTTGTATATTCCAACAATGGGCCTCCTCAAGTGCCCTAGGTCTTCGTGAGCAAGCAAGTTGGATGCACACCCACTTAGTTTATTTTGTTGAGCTTTCATACATTTATAGCTCTAGTGCATCCGTTGCATGGCAATCCCTACTCCTTGCACTAACATCAATCGATGGGCATCTCCATAGCCCATTGATTAGCCTCGTTGATGTGAGATCTTCTCCTTTTTTGTCTTCTCCACATAACCCCTTCATCATATTCTATTCCACCATAGTGCTATATCCATGGCTCACGCTCATGTATTGCGTGAAGATTTATGAGTTTGAGATTATTAAAGTATGAAACAATTGCTTGGCTTGTCATCGGGGTTGTCCATGATGAGAGCATTATTGTGTGAAGAAAATGAAGCATGACTAAACTATACGATTTTGTAGGGATGAACTTTCTTTGGCCATGTTACTTTGAGAAGACGTAATTGCTTTGTTAGTATGCTTGAAGTATTATTATTTTTATGTCAATATGAACTTTTGTCTTGAATCTTTCGGATTTGAATATTCATACCACAATTAAGAAGATTTACATTGAAATTATGCCAAGTAGCACTCCGCATCAAAAATTGTCTTTTTATCATTTACCTACTCGAGGACGGGCAGGAATTAAGCTTGGGGATGCCTGATACGTCTCCAACGTATCTATAATTTTTGATTGCTCCATGCTATATTATCTACTGTTTTGGACTATATTGGGCTTTATTATACACTTTTATATTATTTTCGGGACTAACCTATTAACCGGAGGCCCAGCCCAGAATTGCTGTTTTTTTTGCTTATTTTAGTGTTTCGAAGAAAAGCAATATCAAACGAAGTCGAAACGGAACGAAATCAACTGGAGAAGTTATTTTTGGAAGGAAAGCTACCGGAAAAGCTTGGAGTGCACGTCAGGAAAGAAGGGAGGTGTCCACGAGGGTGGAGGGCGCCCCTCTAGGGCGCGCCCCTGCCTCTTGGCCCCCCCTTCAGTCCACCGACGTAATTCTTTCACCCATATATACCTACGTACCCTAAAACTTCCAGAACGGAGAATAGATCGGGAGTTCCACCGCCGCAAGCCTGTGTAGCCACCAAAAGTCAAGCGGGCCCCTGTTCCGGCACCCTGCCGGAGGGGGGAACCCTCACCGGTGGCCATCATCATCACCCCGGCTCTCTCCATGACGAGGAGGGAGTAGTTCACCCTCGGGGCTGAGGGTATGTACCAGTAGCTATGTGTTTGATCTCTCTCTCTCGTGTTCTTGATTTGGCACGATCTTGATGTATCGCGAGCTTTGCTATTATAGTTGGATCTTATGTTGCTTCTCCCCCTCTACTCTCTTGTAATGGATTGAGTTTTCCCTTTGAATTAATCTTATCGGATTGAGTCTTTAATGACTTGAGAACACTTGATGTATGTCTTGTCGTGTGTATCTATGGTGACAATGGGATATCACGTGATTCACTTGATGTTTGTTTTGGTGATCAACTTGCGGGTTCCGCCCATGAACCTATGTATAGGGGCTGGCACACGTTTTCGTCTTGATTCTCCAGTAGAAACTTTTGGGCACTCTTTGAAGTACTTTGTGTTGGATTGAATAGATGAATCTGAGATTGTGTGTGATGCATATCATATAATCATACCCACGGATACTTGAGGTGACATTGGAGTATCTAGGTGACATTAGGGTTTTGGTTGATTTGTATCTTAAGGTGTTATTCTAGTACGAACTCTAGGGCTGTTTGTGACACTTATAGGAATAGCCCAACGGATTGATTGGAAAGAATAACTTTGAGGTGGTTTCATACCCTACCATAATCTCTTTGTTTTTTCTCCGCAATTAGTGTCTTTGGAATGACTCTTTATTGCATGTTGAGGGATAGTTATATGATCCAACTATGTTATTATTGTTGAGAGAACTTTCACTAGTGAAAGTATGAACCCTAGGCCTTGTTTCCTATCATTGTAATACCGTTTACGCTCACTTTTACCTTTAGTTACCTTGCTATTTTTATATTTTCAGATTACAAAAACCTATATCTACCATCCATATTGCACTTGTATCACCATCTCTTCGCCGAACTAGTGCACCTATACAATTTACCATTGTATTGGGTGTGTTGGGGACACAAGAGACTCTGTTATTTGGTTGCAGGGTTGCTTGAGAGAGACCATCTTCATCCTACACCTCCCACGAATCGATAAACCTTAGGTCATCTACTTGAGGGAAATTTCCTACTGTCCTACAAACCGCTGCAATTGGAGGCCCAATAACGTCTACAAGAAGAAGGTTGTGTAGTAGACATCACTCATTGATTTGAGTAAAGCTCCCCCTAGATGTGATATTCCCCCTAAAGTGAATGAACTAACCTAGGGTTTTGTCGATGATGAATTCATGTAGGTGTTGAAGATGTAGATGCTCAATGTTGATGTAGATCATTTGGAGCAATCCTTTGGAGTGAGTTGCACTTTTAATACCTACACGGGTTAGTCCCACAAGGAACAAACAAGGATATCCATAGACATAGAGTGACGCATACACAAGATGATGTCCATGAAGTCATTAGGTTACCTTGTCCCTTGTTTTACCAACAAGAGGGTTTGTGACTCCTTGAACTAGTGCAAGATTTGGAAGTTGTTTGCACTTGTGCTTGCCAAAATGATATGAGTGAAGTATGTTGGCGGAGTCACCCTCAAGAACTCTCTAGTTCTTCTTCTTCTGGATCCACACCATCTTGATGGGGACCCTTGGAGTCGTAGTTGTACTTCATGAAGTGGAACTTGATGTACTCTTGGGAACCCACTTGACCAAGGCTTTAGGTGCTTCTTCAAATGCATCAATTTCCTCTTGAAGCTTATCCTTGCCTTTTTGCTTGTGGTCTTGTGGTGGAAGATCATCTTGATCTTGTGCTCCTTTGAAAGAAGTAGGATCATACTTCTCTTGTTGAGGAACAAACTTCGTCTTGGGGTATTGATCTTCTTCCCACTCAACTCAATTGGCATCGAACTTCCGTTCAAAACCAACACCTTGATTCTTCCGGTTTCTTCCTTGCTTGCGCACAATTTCCTCAAATTGCTTACTTCTGGCAAGACTCTTGTAAACACCTTTCTCTATGATTCCATTCAATAAGCTATTTTCCTGCTCAAGTGTAACTTGGCTAAGAGAATCATTAGTGGAATCAAGAGAACTACTAGAAGCATCAACATTGGATTTAGCATGATTGTTGTTACTACTAGTTGAAGAATCTTTCTTGTTCTTGTTGCTAGATTTAACTTGTGGCATGTAAGTAGACAATAGTAAACGCCTGGCAATGTAAGAAGAACTTTTCTTGTGAAGATCATCATTGATTGCCTTTAAAAACTCATGCTCTTACTCAAGGTAGCTTATCATGAGTCTTTAAAAGTTCTCGATGATTTTCCAAGGTAGTTTCATGAGCTAACTTAAGAGTGTTTAGTTCTTGAGTTAGATGCTCAATCTCCTTCTTATCATCATCATTCATTTTATCTTGATTAGCATGATTAACTAACATTTCATCATAGTTTTCATCACTAGAGTTGTCAATAAGTAAATCATCATCACCTAGCAAATCATCTTCATCACTATTGAAATCAACATACCCGGGATGTGTTACCTTTGGACCTTTGGCCATGAAGCATCTTCCAATTCCTTCATTTGGTGAGTCAAATATGTCATAGGAGTTGGTTGACACAAGTGCTAGATCGGCAACACCTTCATCTTGAGTATATTCGGAGTCGGAGTGATAACTTCTTTCGGAGTGATTGTCGGAGACGGATACCCATTCACCAACATGAGCTTGATGTCTTCTTTTTGTGTAGCTCCTTGATGACTTTTCCTTTCTTTCTGAATCCTTGCTTCTCCGAGAGGGTCTTCGTTCATAACGATTATCACTACTCCTCCTTTCTCTTGGTGGTGATTCTTCTCTTCTACTCCTTCTTTTGGGAGAATCTTTTCTTCTTTTGTAGGGGGCCGTACACTCATTGGAGTAGTGTCCGGGTCTTCCACAATTGTAGCAATTACGCTCATGACTAGAAGAACTTTTGTCATTGTAGGACCTCGACTTGGAACTTCTCTCTTTGCTTCTAGTTTTGTAGAACTTGTTGAAGTTCTTCACCATTAAGCTCAATTCTCCATTGAAGGTTTGTTTCTCACTTGAAGATGTGGGAGTATCATATGAGGCTTTGTAAGCACCACTTGACTTGATGTGAAGCTCTTCCTTATCCTTGTGTGACATCTCATGAGCAACAATTCTTCCAATGACTTCCGTTGCCTTGAGATCCTTGTAATTGGGCATCATTTGGATCAATGTGCACACGATATCATATTTTCCATCTAAGGCTCTTAGGATCTTCTTGATGATGAATTTGTCGGTCATCTCTTCACTTCCTAAGCCGGCAATCTCATTTTTGATGAGAGCAAGCCTAGAGTACATTTCAGCGACACCTTCACCATCCTTCATTTTGAACTTGTAAAGTTGACTTTGAAGCACATCCAATTTGGATTCCTTGATGGAGTCGGTACCTTGGTGCATATCAATCAAAGTATCCCAAATTTCCTTTGCATTCTCAAGACGGCTGATTTTGTTGAATTCTTCGGGGCATAATCCGTTGAAGATAATATCACAAGCTTGAGCATTGTATTGTAGCATCTTCAACTCTTCCGCGGTTGCTTCACGGTTTGGTTCTCTCCCATCAAAGAATTCAGCTTGCAAGCCAATACACATAATAGCCCAAACGGCGGGGTTATGTCCAAGAATATGCATTTTCATCTTATGCTTCCAACTAGCAAAATTAGTGCCATCGAAGTAAGGACCTCTACGGTGGTAATTTCCCTCGCTAGACGCCATACTCTCCTAGGTTGTGAAACCAAGGCTATGACCACCAAAAGCTATGGAAATCAAAGCAAATGGAGACCAATGCTCTGATACCACTTGTAGGATCGGAAGTATGTCTAGAGGGGGGGGGGTGATTAGACTACTTGACCAAATAAAAATCTAGCCTTTTCCCAATTTTAGTTCTTGGCAGATTTTAGCAACTGAGCACAAGTCAAGCAATCAACCTACACATGCAATTCTAAGAGTATAGCAGCGGAATGTAAAATAATTGCATATGAAGGTAAAGGGATGAGTTTGAGGGAGCAAACACAATGTTGACACGGAGATTTTTTATTCATGGTTCCGATAGGTGGTGCTATCGTACATCCACGTTGATGGATACTTCAACCCACGAAGGGTAACGGTTGCGCGAGTCCACGGAGGGCTCCACCCACGAAGGGTCCACGAAGAAGCAACCTTGTATATCCCACCATGGCTGTCGCCTACGAAGGACTTGCCTCACTAGGGTAGATCTTCACGAAGTAGGCGATCTCCTTGCCCTTACAAACTCCTTGGTTCAACTCCGCAATCTTGTCTGGGGCTCCCAAGTGACACCTAGCTAATCTAGGAGACACAACTCTCCAGGAAGTAACAAATGGTGTGTTGATGATGAACTCCTTGCTGTTGTGCTTCAAATGATAGTCTTCCCAACACTCAACTCTCTCTAATAGGATTGGATTTGGTATAAAGAAGATTTGAGTGGAAAGCAACTTGGGGAAGGCTAGAGATCAAGATTTATGTGGTTGGAATGGAATATCTTGATCTCAACACAAGTGTAGGTGGTTCTCTCTCAGAAAATATGTATTGGAAGTGTAGGCATGTTCTGATGGCTCTCTCCACGAATGAAGAGTGGGTGGAGGGGTATATATATCCTCCACACAAAATCTAACCGTTACACACAAAACACCAAACTCGGTGGGTCCGAATCATTAAACTCGGTCAGACCGATTTAGTTCAAAATGTGAATGTTAGGATTCTCGGTGGGACTGACATGTCAACTCGGTGGGACCGATGTCATTAGGGTTAGGGCATAACGTAATCTCGGTGAGACCGATTACACAAACTCGGTGAGACCGATTTTGGTAATAGCCAAACAGAGAGTTGGTCAGGCAAACTCGGTGGGACCAATTCGCTCGTCTCGGTTGGACCGAAACGTTACGAAAAGGAAACAGAGAGTTTGCATTGCAATCTCAGTGGGACCGATCGCTCATCTTGGTTTGACTAAAACTTTACGAAGGGAAACAGAGAGTTTGCAATCCCATCTCGATGAGACCGAGATCCCTATCGGTCAGACCGAATTGATTAGGGTTTCTGGTAGTGGCTATGTCAACTGAACTCGGTGGCTCCGGATAGAAAGAATCGGTGGGGCCGAGTTGGACTTTTTGGTTTAGGACATATGTGGATATGAGAAAGTAGTGGAGGGTTTTGGAGCATGTCACTAAGCATTTTGAGCAAGATCCTCATTAAGCAACACCTCATCCCTTCTTAATATTATTGGCTTTTCCTATGGACTCAATGTGATCTTGGATCACTAAAATAAAAAATGTAGAGTCTTGTGCTTTGAGCTTGAGCCAATCCTTTGTCCTTAGCATTTTGAAGGGTCCACTTTCTAATCCATGCCATGCCAAAGATTGAGCTTTCTTGAAATATTTATCTTGGAAGAGCATTAGCTCAATGAGCTATATGTTGTTAGGAATTACTAAAACCACCCAGGGATAGTTGCACTTTCAATCTCCCCCTTTTTGGTAATTGATGACAACATATAGATCAAAGCTTCGACAAATGATAAATAAGATTGAAAAACATTGTCGCTTTGATAAGTATGTGATAAGCAAGAGCTCCCCCTAAATTTGTGCATTATTTAAGATTTGCTTTTGAATGCAAATGCACAATCGATTAGGATCATGGGTTACTCTTCCATGTCACATACATCTTGGTGGAGCGCTCGAAATGATAGATATTAAAAGCATGCACTCATCACCAAGCAAAGTGAATGACCATAATAGGATATGAAAGGTAGCATTATCCAACAAGCAATAAGGGTAGCATATGATCAAACACTTAACCAAATAAGTATCTCACAAGGACACAAAGTAGTATCACACAAGCACGTAGTAAAGTTTCAAACCAACCAAAAAGAGTGCAAAGAGAGATAAAAACCAACACTCTCTCTCTCTCGAAGCCTATGATCTATACATTTTTCTCCCCCTTTGGCAACAAGTTACCAAAAAGTTTGAAAATGCATAGTGTTAAACGACTCTCAGGCTTGATCTTTGGGAGGTGGTGTTCAGAGAACGCCAAGGACGGAAGCTTCTGATGAAGTGGCTGGAGCTGGTGGAGTAGCTGTTGGAGTTGGAACTGGAGCTGTAGCTGCTGGTGCTGATGTTGTAGCTCTAGTGTCTGTCACTGGCACTGCAGCAGATCTCTATCCTCTAGGCACTCTAGCAAATGCATCTGTGGTAGACTTGCCCTTCTTCTCCTCTGTTTCCTCCTGAAGTTGCTCAACTGTAGTTTGCATCTCTGTGATCTTGACATCAAGGTCATAGAAATTTGTCTCAACAATCCTTTCCAAGCTCTCCTGGTTCTTGGTCAGGGTGGCCAGGCCCTGCTCAATCCTCAAAGTGGATTGGATCAGATACCCAAGCTGGTCTTGCTTGCTCTTCAAGAAGACCTGAGATGCCTCTTCCGCAGTTGGCATCTTTGCAGCCTTCTCAGCTTTAGCTTTGGCTTTCTTCTCTTGTGCTTGCATAGATGATGGTTCATTCTCAGTCATGACAATTGTGTTGTCCTCAAATTCAGGATAGATGGGTAGATGCTCCTTGTCCAAGATGTACTTGCCTTTGCCCATCTTTGAGTTGATGAGCTCTTGGATGTGTGGGGCATATCCACAACTTCTCTTCTGATCAGCTATAGTCCTCTTGATTGTTTCCACAATCAACCTCATAACCTTGAACTTTTGTGGGAAATCAAATATGTGCAGCAAGTTGATAGCATGTCCTCTGATCATCTTGTGATCACCTGACTTGGGTAGAAGTGTGTGCCTCAGAATCCAATTGATTGTTGGCAGACCAGACAACAAGTAGTGTACAGATCCAAACTTATGTGTGTCCAATGCAGCATCAGGGATCTCTTTGTACATATTTGCCATAGAGTTGTGGTCTTTCTTCTTCTTGGCATAGACATCCAAGTCATCCTCATGTTCCTCAGGAGCATTTATGAGTTTTGCCCATTTTTCAACTGTAGACTGGTACCTAGTACCCTCGGATATCCACACAATCCTTCCATCTGGATAGAAGTGTGGAGTGGAGTAAAATTGCATAATGAGCTCATCATTCCACTTGGTGAACTTCTGAGCCACAAACTCATCAACTCCACATGCCTTGAAGCTGTCATATACACCAGGGAAGTGATCCTCATTTTCCTTAATGAATTTCCAATCAACCCATCTCATGTCACATACTATGGGCTTCTTGTCAAGTAAAACAGTCTCATAGAAGTCCTGCTGTACCTTAGTGTCGAATCTGTAGTCCACAGCAGTCCTTCTCCTAGTGGCATATGGATCAGTCTCTCTCCATAGCCAAAATCCCGAATCCTTCCTGATTTTCATGTTCTCTGCAACTGGGTGTGCATCATTGTGATCAGGGATCTTGGGCTTCAGCTTCCTCAAAATAACAGAATCATCATCATCTTCTTCTTCTTCTTCAGCAGCTTGAGGCATTGGGGCCTTGTTTTTCTCCTCAGCAGGGATGTTCCTAGTGCTCCTCTTGGGTTTTGGCTTGGGAGCTGGAGCAATAGCCTTGTGTCGGTGGGAACGACACCTATGGGATCACAAGAATCCCTACTACGGTTGCAGGGCGCGGGGTCGTGAGAAGAGCAGATCAAACAGATAGCACACGGTTCCTTTACCCAGGTTCGGGCCGCAAGGATGCGTAAAACCCTACTCCTGCTTTGGTGGATTGTATATCTGCGTTCTTGAGCTAGCTATGGGGCGTGAGGAGCTCCAAAAAGCCGAATCCTCTTCCTGGTTGCCAGGGGCCTCGTTTTATAGGGAAAGGGGTTGCCAAAGTGGCACATAGGAGGTGGAAAGGGTACAGTGATGCGAGGTTATCCCTCGTATTACATGACAAGGCGCATTTAATGCGTCTTGCTTAGGTGTCTTTGCTTTATCGGGGACGGGGGAGAGCCCTGTCCCGTCCGTCGCCGCTCCCTCTTGTGTTGACACGCGCCCTGGCCAGCGGTGCCTGTGATGCCTTGTAGGCAGGCAGGCAGGCAGCTGAGGTGGCACAGCGGTGGGTCTCCACGAAGATCTGCATGCCGCCACGCAGGTGCCTGCCCAGCTGGTTGGGACGGCAGCTGCATGCGAATGGTGGTAGAGGTCTGATTGGCGTGGGCCTGATGGTGGACCTACGGGTGTTCATGGAAAGGGCCTTGCCGCGGCCCCGACAAGGGTCCTGCCGCGGTGCCTGCTGTCATCCCCGGCAAGGCTCTTGCCGGGGGCCTTGTGGTCCTCCTTGGCTAGGATTCCGCCAAGGATCATCATCTTCTAAAGTGTGTATTTGATCTTGAATGTCTTCACAAAGATCTGCATGCCACCACGTGGATGCCTCCCGATCCTTGCCCCATGGGGGCAGCGGACTCAAGGGTGACCCGCTCCATAGGTGTGGGGCGAGCTGCCATGGCAAGGGTCTTGCCGGGTGAGGGAGTCCTGGATTAGGGGGTGTCCGGATAGCCGGACTATACCTTGAGTCGGACTCCTGGACTATGAAGATACAAGATTGAAGACTTCGTCCCGTGTCCGGATGGGACTTTCCTTGGCGTGGAAGGCAAGCTAGGTGATGCGGATATTCAGATCTCCTACCATTGTAACCGACTTTGTGTAACCCTAACCCTCTCCGGTGTCTATATAAACCGGAGGGTTTTAGTCCGTAGGACAACTCCAACATACAACAATCATACCATAGGCTAGCTTCTAGGGTTTAGCCTCCTTGATCTCGTGGTAGATCTACTCTTGTACTACCCATATCATCAATATTAATCAAGCAGGACGAAGGGTTTTACCTCCATCAAGAGGGCCCGAACCTGGGTAAAACATTGTGTTCCCTGTCTCCTGTTACCATCCGTCTAGACGCACAGTTCGAGACCCCCTACCCGAGATCTGCCGGTTTTGACACCGACATTGGTGCTTTCATTGAGAGTTCCTCTGTGCCGTCGCAATCAGGACGGATGCCTCTACCCGTCTTTTAAGACGGCGCCATTATTAAGGGAGCCTTGGCTGTCGGCCAAACTCTCCGGCTAGGTGGTTTTCTTATGACCGCCTGTTCGGCTGTTGTACCGACGATGACCTCTCGGGTCATCAAAAGCAATCTTCACGTCAGCTCGGAACTCGTCGAGCAGTTGGATCCAATGGAGCTCTCCTCCGTAAACGAGCTCTTGGATCGCATCGCCGCCTTGGGGGTCACTACGGATTACGACCAGGTTGGGCTTAAACCCGATCTAAGAGAGATTAATTCTCCCCAAGTCACCCATCATGTCGGAGTATTGGGCCACGGGTAGGCTAACCCGAGACCCAGAACCTTTCAAGATATCGGGGCAGGCTACGCCCCTCAAAGAATCCCAAGACGATCAGCCGACTCTGGAAGTCGGCCGCCGCATCGCCGACACCCACTCACGGCTGAGTCCCAGAGACGGCTATGACTCCCGATCGGCGACTCCAGGGAGGCCGACTATGGGGAGTCGGCCCGCGACTTCACCACTCTCTGCCTTCGAGAAGAAGGACGAGATCGGGGATGGCCGGAGTACGGCCCTCCCCTACATTGATTACCAGGGGCAGGTATGGCTACAGTATGCCGTACCGGAGGAGAGCTCCGTCCGGCGCGGCACTGTCGCCATACTGGCCCTGACGATCGCCCTGACGACGGATCACTGTTCCCACGTTGGCCCGCATGTACGGCCTGGAGATGGCGGGCCCCGCTAGTCAGCGGGAGGGACGAAGACGGCGAGAGCACCCGAAGACGGACCCCGTGGGAGTCGGCCTCCGAGAGTCGGCCCGTTCCTCCCATGGGCCCCACACGCCATTAACCAGATAAGACGGGGAGTGGCGACAGTGATCGCCCGCCAGGCGGCGGCACTGTTGCCACGCCCCCACAACCCAACCAACGTCATCAGAGGCGCGGCTACAGTGGCCAGGTCGGTCGGCGGGGCCCACCAGAGGTGGCCCCCAGGAGTCGGCGGAGAAGACGGCGGCCTAAGAGACAGACGGCTGGGACCCGCGCCCAGTCGGATTACCATTGTACCCCCGGGGGGTAGGCCTATATAAACCCCCCGGAGGACCCATGCAAAGGGTTCGATCCTTTTACCACTAGACAGAAGCATACAAGGGAGAGAGCTAGCCTTGCCCTCTCCTACCTCCAAAACACAGCTCGAGGAGCAACTTTGTACACATATCACCATAGTGACCATGCGGAGACCCCGAAGAGCAGCAGTAGGGGTGTTATCTCCTCGGAGAGCCCCGAAGCTGGGTAAGATCCGCCGGCGTGCACGTCTACGCCTCATCCCGCTTCCAGGCACCGGCGACGTTCTACTCGCCCCCACCATGATAAGCCATCCTTTGGCATATGTCGCACCTAACCCCCGACACATCATGTTGCCGTGGTAGAGGCGCAGTGCGGC
This sequence comes from Aegilops umbellulata, assembly GCA_032464435.1. Taxonomy (NCBI): domain Eukaryota; kingdom Viridiplantae; phylum Streptophyta; class Magnoliopsida; order Poales; family Poaceae; genus Aegilops; species Aegilops umbellulata. The sequence goes on along the minus strand of CP136056.1, from coordinate 509,223,336 downwards.
GACCCCTCATCTATCTTAAGGACTAGCTACGTCCGGATTCCCGATCCCTCCAAGCCGGATACCCGCGGAGGGGAGGATGTAACTCAAGACCTGAACTTAGAATCAGGCAACGGGCTAGATTCATTGGACAGCTTCCAAGAATCCAAACTTCAGAGTTCGAAAACTCCTTTGCCTCTGAGTCTCAGATTGGGTGAGGTTTCGGATTCAATTCCACCCACCCACCCGAACATAAGCGATCTATCCCAAATCAGGAAAAAGCCCGAAGAAACAGTACATCATTACTGGGCGAGGTTCCTCCTGGTTATGAACAAGATAAAGGACTGCCGCGAGGAAGATGCAATCTCAATCTTCTGCAAAAATTGCACAGACAAGGGAATCCTCAACGCCATAAGTCATCGTGATATTACACGCTTTGCTGACTTGGCGTCCATAGTACAAAAGTACTGTGCGATGGAAAGCGCCTGGAAAACCGAAATAAAATTTTGGGACAATCCGGCCCTGAATAGAAACCTCGTCCGAAATAAAAGGGTGCATCATCTTCAGACACCCGGGTTAAAAACCAAAAAACCAAAACCCTCTACAGGGCATGGAACCGTACTAGAAGGATGGCTTAATGGACCCTGTAAAATTCATAGTACAGAGGATGCCACACCAACTCATAGAGCATGTTGGATACTCCGGCAGGTGGCCAAAATTGGCGAAGACCTCCTAATCCCGGAGGACGCAGAAAACCACCCCAGGGACACCAGTACAGTCTTAATAGTCTTCGAGACTTTCGCATCAAATAATATGCGAAAAAGAACACTCCGCAGTCTTGCCGAAGTTTATCAAGTAGCAACAATAAACCCATGGAGTGACAAGGCTATTACTTTTAATGCCAGTGACGAACCTACATTCCGAACAGCCCGAGCACCAGCCACATTGGTCCTCAGCCCAATCGTGGACGGCTTTCGGCTCACCAAGGTACTCATGGATGGAGGCAGCGGATTGAACCTCATTTATGAGGAAACCCTTCAAAAAATGGAAATAGACTGGAAGCGCATTGAGCGAAGCAGCACAACCTTTCGAGGAATAATCCCCAGTGGGGAAGCGCGCTGTACAGGAAAAATCACACTAGATGTGGTGTTCGGCATGCTGGATAATTACAGGTCCGAAGAGATCACGTTCCAGGTGGCCCCGTTCAGTAGCGGATACCACGCTCTGCTAGGGCGGGAAGCGTTTACAATCTTCCAAGCAATACCCCATTACGGGTACATGAAGCTCAAGATGCCCGGGCCGAATGGAATTATCACTCTCGCTAGTGATCCGGACATAGCGCTCCGCGCCGAAAACAAGACAGCCACATTAGCCCTCGAGGCACTATCCGAAGCCTTAGCGGCTGAGGAACAGACTACGCTTCGCTCCACGGTAAATAGGGACGATGTGATACTCGACAAAAGATCCAAGTCCACCTCCTTCAAACCAGCGGATGAAATAGTCAAATTCCAGGTCCATCCAACGGACCCCAATAAAACAGCTTCCATCGGGGTACAATTAAACCCTGATGTAGATGTCGCACTGCGAGAATTCCTACGTGAAAACTAGGACATCTTCGCCTGGCACCCTTCAGACATGCCAAGATTCCCACGCGGGCTGGCCGAACATAGCTTAAATATCCTAAAAGGATTCAAACCTGTCAAACAAGCCCTTCGGCGTTTCTCCGAACCCAAGAGACAGGCTATGGGAGAGGAGCTAGCCAAGCTATTGGAGGCCGGATTCATCAGAGATATAAAACATCCGGACTAGCTAGCAAACTTGGTGATGGTACCAAAGAAGGACAAATCCTGGCGCCTGTGCGTCGATTTCAAAGACCTTAACAAGGCCTGCCCAAAGGATCCCTTCCCCCTCCCTCGCATCGATTAAATTATCGACGCCACTGCAGGGCATGATTCGTTGTGTTTCCTCGACGCATACTCCGGCTACCATCAAATCAAGATGGCAGAGTCAGACCAAGCCGCAACGGCATTCATCACACCATACGGCCCATTCTCTTCAACACAATGCCCTTTGGGCTCAAAAACACCGGCGCAACATATCAGCGCATGATTCAGACATGTCTGGCAAACCAGATCGGCAAAACAGTGGAGGCATACGTGGATGATGTGGTCATAAAAACAAGACCTGTCGAATCTCTAGTAGACGACTTGAGGCTTACATTCGATAACCTCCGAACATATGACATGAAGCTCAACCCGGAAAAATGCGTTTTCGGCGTTCTAGCCGGAAAGCTGTTGGGCTTCATTGTATCCTACATAGGAATTGAAGCAAATCCAGCCAAGATCCGAGCTTTGTCGCAATTGGATTTCCCAAAGGGCCTCAAACAAATACAAAAATTAACCGGATGCGTGGCGGATCTAAGCCGCTTCATCTCCCGCTTGGGAGAAAAGGCACTACCCCTTTATCGCCTCCTTCGGCGCACCGAACACTTCGAGTGGACGGATGCCGCCATGGCCGGACTCAACGAAATAAAGGCCATATTGGCAACAAACCTAGTCCTGGCCGCGCCAAATATTGGCGAACCAATGCTATTGTACATTGCAGCAACACATCAGGTTGTTAGCGCAGTACTCGTCGTCGAACGAGAAACGGACGGACACAAATTCCCTCTTCAAAAGCCGGTCTACTATGTGTCCACTGTCCTTACTCCATGCAAAATCACGGTACCCGCATTATCAAAAGATTGCATACGCGATATTCATGGCATCCCGAAAGCTGCGACACTATTTTCAAGAGTGTTCGATAACAGTAGCCTCCGAGGTACCACTTAATGATATTATAAACAACCGCGAAGCAATGGGCCGTATCGCAAAATGGGCCATAGAGCTCCTCCCATTCGACATAACCTATAAGCCACGGCGAGCTATTAAGTCGCAAGTTTTGGCCGACTTCGTCGCAGAATGGACGGAGACCGAACTCCCTAAAGAGTACGGCACATATTCAAATAGGATCATGCATTTCGACGGCTCCAAAATGTTGGCAGGTCTGGGGGCTGGCATCGTTTTGACGTCCCCCACAGGAGACATAGTTCAATACATACTCCAGATTATGTACACAGACTCCAACAATGCAGCCGAATACGAGGCCCTTTTACATGGTCTCCAGATGGCAGTATCCATGGGCATTCAACGCCTAGAGGTGCGCGGAGATTCGAACCTCGCGATATCCCAAATAAATGGAGACTTCGATGCCAAGGATCCGAAAATGGCAGCTTACCGCAACGCCGTCTTAAAAATGTTAGCTCGGTTCGAGGGGCTCGAATTTCACCACATAGCCCGGGAAAACAATCAGGCGGCAGACGTCCTGGCATGCATCGGTGCAAAACGCGATGCAGTCCCCCCCAACATCTTCTTGGAAAGGCTGTTCAAGCCATCCGTAGTATGGGAAGTGGAACCTGGCAATAACAGCCCGGACCCAACCACACTGTCCGGCACCGAACAATCTGACACAATCGGAGGCTCTGCCAATGAAATTACAACTTCAGCCCATGTAATAATGGCCGTCATCGCCCCGTGGACAGAACCATTCCTAGCCTACCTTACTAGGCAGGAGCTCCTAGAGGACCAAAATGAGGCACGCTGCATAGTGCGGCGATCTAAAGCCTATAAAGTCCATGAGGGAGAACTTTACAAGAAAAGCACTACCAGAGTCCTTCAAAGGTGCATCTCCGAAGAGGAAGGGCAGAAGTTGCTGGCTGAAATTCATGCCGGACTCGGTGGTCATCACGCTGCAGCTAGGTCCCTCGTAAGCAAAGCTTTTTGTGCAGGCTTTTATTGGCCGACGGCCCGGGCAGACGCTCAGGACTTGGTCCAACGATGCGTCGGCTGCCAGCTTTTCGCAAACCAAAGCCACATGCCACCCACCACCCTCCAAACTATCCCCATTACTTGGCCCTTCGCGGTCTGGGGGCTTGACATGGTTGGACCCCTTAAAGGCGGAACCCACAAGAAAAAAATACTTACTGGTTATGGTGGACAAGTTCACCAAATGGATAGAAGCCAAGCCTGTTAAGTCGGCCGAATCCAGACCGGTGATAGACTTCATATCCAGGGTCGTACACCGTTACGGTGTCCCCCACCGCATCATCACTGATAACGGCACGAACTTTACGGCCGACGAGGTAAAACTCTGGTGCAAAAACATGGGCATCAAGCTCGATTATGCATCCGTCTATTACCCACAAACTAACAGCCAGGTCGAGCATGCAAATGGTCTTATTATGAGCGGCATCAAACCTAGATTAGTGTGGTCCCTCAAGGAATCCAACACACACTAGGTAGAGGAGCTCGACTCCGTACTCTGGTGGCTGCGGACCACGCCGAATCGCACCACCGGATACACACCATTCTTCATGGTGTACGGCGCAGAGGCGGTTTTGCCTTGCGACATCATTCATGACTCACCTTGAGTGCGCACGTACGAAGAAAGAGAAGCCGGACTCGATCGGCAGGACAGCTTGGACGCCTTAGAGGAGGAGCGTGACGTGGCAAAAGCCCGTTCCGCATTCTATCAACAACAGGCTCGAAGATATCAAAGCAGAGAAGTACGGGCCAAAAATTACAACGTTGGCGAACTAGTTCTACGCCTGCCGGACAAGAAAAAGGACAAATTGAAGCCCAAGTGGGAAGTTCCCTTCATAATCGACCAAGTCCTGACTGGCGGAGCGTACCGCCTGCGAGATCCATCGGACAACCGACTCGAGCCAAACCCATGGAACGCAGCCCGTCTCCGAAGATTCTATGCCTAGCGCCGAACTCTGTGTTCGTCTCCCACCTCTGTCTATTTTTTATATTTCATGTCTTACATTTCTCTCCTTCCCTTAAAAACTCATAAAGAGACGCGCTACCCGCGCTCACTATACCTGGGGGCTTCTTTAAACAGAAGCTTATTTATACGGGCTTCGCGCCCAACACATGTGTCAAATTTCCGCATGTACCTTTTCTTCACCATTATGTGCATCGATATGACTTAAGTTTTGGCCAAGCTGGGTTGCCTGGCTACTGTGCTTACCCCTACGTTCCCGATTGTTCGGCTAGGTGGTAAAGGGAGCACCTCTGCGATTGTTACTGCCGGGTCAGCCGGATGTGTACCTTAGACTGGGTGAAGCCGAAAGGTAGCGTTCTTAAGGGAATATTCGGTCAGTGAACTAAAGATGACCTTTTTTACTTATTTATGTGCCACCAGACGTTTTCTGTGTTCGCAGTCCGGACATGCACTTTAGGGCATGCCTCCCAGAGAAAGGAACCCCTAACGGAACTATTCTCTCTGGAAGATGTTTCTTACTAACCATGTAATATAACATAACTAGTTGGGCACTTGTCTGATAAATCACTAATGACCCCTACGCCTGGTCTCCATGCATACCCCGGTTCTTATATAACCGCTAGGGTATTCAGACACACTCCGGACCGTCAGGTCCCGAGGTCGAAGCGAAAAGGTCGGCAACGACAAACGATCTACAATCCGGCTAGAAGGCATTACACATGTCAATTAAAATTACATAGTCACTCTGACTAACTGTATTCCTCTTCAATACCATCTAACAGGCTGTCTAATTTATAGTCCTGCTTGGAATACTTTGCGGCCAATTATACTTGGCCGTACACTAAGCTTACAGGGATCTCCTTCCCATCGGGCCCCACAGGTCTGACCTCAGCCATGTGGTTTGGGTCACCCTTTGTGTACCGCATCTTCACCATGGCCCAGGCCTCCCTAGCGCCTTGACGGCAGGCTGATATCTTCCACAACCGGAAGCGCCGCCGCGCTTCCTTCAGCTTCTCGGCGAGCTCTCCAAGGCTCTCGGGCATGGAGAGGGATGGCCATAAGGCTTGGGCAACGCCTTGCATCGCCTGCCAAACTCGCTCGTGCAGTTGCGAGAGCTCGGGAAGAAGGTCACCCGTAGAATCGGGCATCTCCTCTGCAGGACGACCTGTTAGCACACTTACAGACATAACTCTGTTAGTCGACTTCCTCGCCGAACTCCTTTTTGAGAGTTCGTTCAAGCACTTACTAAATATGCCGCGTCGAAGCCGCCAATTCTCCTTAACGGAGTCCGACAGCTGGGCTCGAACATCTTTCAGTTCAACACCCAGCTTGGTGTTGGCATCTTGAAGATCATTCTTCTCCCGTCTCACCTTTGTTAGCATGCTCTCGCCAGCCTTTAGCCGGCGTAGGAGTTGTTGCCTGTCCGGATCTAGTCCGGCGCCATATGCAATTTCAGTTGTCAGATTTGCACATATGCCGCATTTCACACTTATCTTTTTTGAAGCATATAGTACCAGAGGGGGTCTCCTTAGGCTCCCCTATCGCGGCCAGTGCGGCCTCAAGTTGGGCTTGGCACTCTTCTAACTCCTGAGACAACTGGGTATTCTTCTCTGAAAGAACCTGCATATTGCATGATCCTTCAATCAGTTATTCTCACTGCTTTAAGTCTCGGGGGCTACTGGTATATATAACCACTTAAAATTTTCTCACCCGTATGTCTTTTACATATTGCTCCGTGGCTTTGGCTAGACCATTCTGAGCGGCACGGAGATATGCGTCTCCCGAATTGAAGGCATCCAACGCCTCTTGGGAGAAACAGGCGTCGCGAAGAACTGTCCGGCGACGCCTGTGGTTCAAGGCACTTTCCACCTCGGAATGGGTGGCAGACAGCCTGTCCGCGTCCTCTGTCGGAGGAGTGTCTGGTGCGCGCCTCGCGTTCGCCTCCACCTCCGGTCCGGGCTTTGGAGCCTGGCTGGTGGAGGCACGATTGGAAACCTCCCCGGATACAGTCCGGCAAGGTCTCTTTGTCCTGAACAGAGCACGAGTGTTAATATGCCTTCAAGGAATAACACCTGGGAATAAGAGGGCGCACTATACCTATGCACCGGCGCCTCAGTCCGGACTTCACTTCTTTTCACCCCACGGGGCCCTGCTGCCCCTTGTTGGCTAGTCGCCGCAGGCTCTGCCTCCCGCCTTAAGAATCTTCCCTGCAAAATATGGTTGTTGTCAGGAAACTGAAAACACACAAGGACGGATTCCTTTCGAGGTGCTGGGACTCTGGTCTCAGTTACCTGGGAGGCCGGGAGTAGCCCCGGGTAATCGACCGTAATGGCCACCCGGGCATTGTCCCTGCTCAACTGATAAAACACCCCGTCAATCAGCTCCGCCGAAATGTCCGGATCCTCTTCAGAGGCCGAATCGAGGGACCGTTCAGGATCCTCAGGCTGTGGAGGACGGCTGTTTATATCCTTCACTTCCTGACGCAGTTCCTGTGTAGGAGTCGTTAAGACTATATATTTAATCATGGGAATATAAAACAGATGGGCAAGCAAGATTGTCCGCTTACCCAGCTTGGAGGGTTGTACATAGTAAATCCACCCTGTGGGTTGACGCGGAGGAATTCCTCCTCTTCTCCCTTGTACAAAGAAGACCAGATCTTTAATAGAGTGGCAGCTGAGTCCGGCCCCTTACGACCATAACGAGTGGCGTCATCCTCCCCGTTAAAATCCCACATGGGGTGGCTTCTATATTGAAGCGGCTGCAGCTCCCGCATAATGCATCCGGCCATGACTCCGATCATGGTTAGTCCAGAATGAGCTAGCAGTCTTATCCGGCCCATCAGGTAAAGGACGTCCCTGTCATTTTCTTTCTGAGAGCTCCGTGGACGCCAACTTAGGTGCTTCTTCAGGGGAGCACTGTTGAACTCAGGGAGGCCGATCCGAACAGGATCCGACAGCAGGACATCCTTGACATAAAACCATTCCAAAGGCCAGTCCTCGGACGCCTTCTTTGGGGTTCCGGATAGATATCCGGTCCCGGCGATGCGCCATACTTCGGCTCTGCCCACTTGATATATTGACCCCCTCTGAGAGCGGGGCACCAGGTAGAATAGCCTCTTCCGCAGCGCGAAGTGAGCCTCAACCCCTAAGAACAACTCGCAAAGGGCAACAAAGCCCGCGATATGCAAAATAGAGGCAAGCATGAGGTTGTGCAGCTGGAGGCCATAGAACTCCAGAAGCCCCCGGAGAAACGGATGAATTGGAAATCCGAGCCCCCTTATTAGATAAGGGACAAGGCATACCCGCTCTCCTTTAGAGGGAGTAGGGGCGCTCTCCGCCTGCTCTCCGCCATTATAGGTGGCGAGTCCGGCTCAAACCGGGACCATGTAGGCCGGAGGAATGAATCCCTTGGTCTGAAGCGATACTAACTCGCTATGCGGGATGGAGCACCTCTCCCAGTCTCTAGGCTTAGGACTGGAAGGGCGAGAGGAGGAGCTGCGATAGCTGGCCATGGTGGAATGGACCTTTGTCGGATGCGCTATGATGAAACACTCGCGAAAGGGAGAAGGTGTGGTTTGGATCTAAATCCCCATTCCTTTAAATAGGCGGCTCATTTACGCGGCTAGGGGTGTAAATGTAAAAACACCCAGACTTTTCATATTCATTTGACACGTGGAAGACGGCCATTATTGGGCGTAGAAGCCAAGAAGCGCTACATTATAAAAACCGGACATTATTCAACAGGTACACGGAATTTGGAGAAGAACCCGCCTTGCAATGCTAAAGACAATCTACGCGCCGGACTCGTCGTCATTGAAGCCTAGTTCAGGGTCTACTGAGGGAGTCCTAGATTAGGGGGTGTTCGGTTAGCCGGACTATACCTTGAGTCGGACTCCTGGACTATGAAGATACAAGATTGAAGACTTCGTCCCGTGTCCGGATGGGACTTTCCTTGGCGTGGAAGGCAAGCTAGGCAATGCGGATATTCAGATCTCCTACCATTGTAACCGACTTTGTGTAACCCTAACCCTCTCCGGTGTCTATATAAACCGGAGGGTTTTAGTCCATAGGACAACTCCAACATACAACAATTATACCATAGGCTAGCTTCTAGGGTTTAGCCTCCTTGATCTCGTGGTAGATCTACTCTTGTACTACCCATATCATCAATATTAATCAAGCAGGACGTAGGGTTTTACCTCCATCAAGAGGGCCCGAACCTGGGTAAAACATTGTGTTCCATGTCTCCTGTTACCATCCGCCTAGACGCACAGTTCAGGACCCCCTACCCGAGATCTGCCGGTTTTGACACCGACACCGGGTTTGTTAAAACCGCCCCCCGGCAAGAATCTTGCCGGGGGGGCTTCCGCTTCGTCCCCTTTGCTCCTTGTGGTCTTGGTCTTGGCGTCGTTCTGCTTCTCTCGAGCTTCGGCCTTACCTTGGCTCACCTCCCTTGCCTTGCTCAGTGCAGTGGTGCCCGTGGCTCAGACTGCCCGTGCACAGTTATAGGGGTACAAAAAGTGTACCCCTCTTTTTGTACACCGACAGGAGCCCCCGGGCCTAGGCCACACGTAAGCGCAATCGCGTCGTTGGGCTAGGCCCAAAAACGGTGCGCGGGCAGGCGGGGCGATTTTTATCGCGGTAAGTTTCTTCGCGCGCTGTGCCTCCCACGCTTCCCGCGGGTGGCGTGGCGTGGGGAGGCGTGTGTGACGTGGGCGGCATGCGTGGGGTTGCTTCCCACGGGCATGTGTCACATCACAGTTAATGTGAAAGGAGGCGGCCCGCGTTTCCCCCCATAAGAAGGAATAACCGTGGGCGCGCTGCTCACTTCCCCCTCTTCCTTCGTGCCTTTTCCAATCTCAAAGCCGCCGTTCCGAGATCATCGCCATGATGCCGGACTGCAATGCGCACGACCCTGTCCCGAGCTGGAGGGAGCCGATGGACGCAGATGTGCAGCAATTCTTCGACACCTTGTTTGAGGTGTACGTCAATGCTGACGCCAAGCGGTGGCTTGTCATGGACACCACCCAGGCGGAGCTGGACTACATCGCCACCAGGGCGAGGGAGGTACAGCTCGCCATGGAGGCCGGCAGCGCTGGGGGCGTGGAGGACAAGGCCGCAATGGCTGCGGAGGAGGAGTAGCTCACCTTGTGGGCGGCGACCGCCGAGGAGGCCGGCAGCGCCGAAACCGGAGTTCCGCTTGTTGAGGACGCGGCCGACGAGTCGTCGTCGGAGGAGGGCGTGGTGGCGGGCTCGACGCCAACCAGGGGAAGAGGGCGAGTCCTGCGGCGGTCTGGCTCCGGCGAGCCGGTCCGGCCCGGCAGGGCTACGCGGCCTCAATTGTCCCCGGAGGGGTCCAGGCGTCACACGAGGGCCTCGGCAGCGAAGAAGCTGAGGAAGGCCGCTGAGAAGAAGAAGGCGGCAGCCCCTTCCTCATCTAGGCGCGCACAAACCCCGCCGCCACCTCCGCCTTCTCCGGCAGGCGTCGACTCGGATGAAGACGTGGAGCTCCCTTTTGATCTCGGGCCTCTCAGCCCGAAGAGGAAAAGGAAACTGGCGGAAGAGGAGGAGACTGATGACGAGTAAGTACTCCGTTCCTTACTGTCATTTCCATTTCCCCGAATCGGGCCGCTCGTCTTGATCCATTTTTGCTTTTGCAGGGAGGCAGAGACGTTGGCCCAGAGGGTGAAGAGGGTGAGGACCTCGGCGAGCAGCCAGTCCCCGGCTGGGGATTCAAAGACACCACTGGTGGTGCTGAGCAGCCCGGACAGTAGCCCCCGGCGCAGCCCCCAGCGTAAGTTCATCACCGTCCTCTTACTCGACATGTGGTAGGCGCTCGACGCTATGATGCTGACCTTGCCGGTTTGCAGGAGGGGAGCGGCAGCAGGAGGAGCCACAGAGGGCTACTCCCAACACACCACCCCCATCGACTACGCCGCCGCGGGGGGCGTCCCCGGCAAGGGCATCAGGCACGAAGTCCACACCCATGGATGAAGAGGGGAACTTGGGCGCTGGTGGCTCTGCCACGGCGCCAAACGCTGGTGGAGAGGGGACTTCTGCTTCACAGCCTGGCACTGGTGAGTCGCCTGTCCTTCGTCTCTGCCTTTCCCTTATCCTTTCCTTGGCTTCATTGCTCCTGTTGCTGCCCAGGCCCTCCTTCAACAGACATGGAGGACGTGGACACTGTTGTCGGAGACATTGCTGAGGAGGCCGCGACGGAGGCCAGCAGGATTGCCACCGAAGAGGCCGCCAAAGATGCTGACGAGGCCGCCGCCGACAAAGCCGCCAAGGGTGCCACCGAGGGCATTGCTGCAGGGGGCGCCAAGGCGACCGGCGAGGCTCCTGCCGAGGGTGCCAGCGGTGGACCTGCCGGTGAGGCTGGCAAGGCCCCCGCCGAGGAAGAGGTGGTGGATGATCAGCCTCCCTCCTCCTCAACCTCGGGCCCCGGAAGATACCTAAAGGTGGGCCATGATCTTTTCGTCCACCTCCCAGGGGCGTCAAGCCGAGCGCCCACCGAAGGGGAAGTTTTTGATGGCGAGGTGCTTGCCGCCACCGGGCTCGAGGTTGTCGACGCGCCGGTCATTGGCGGCGATGGTTCTCCAGAAGAGCAGCTCTTCCGTGCCATGGGGGCCAATTTCCGGAAGCTCCAAGTGCTCTACCGCACCCGCCTGGACAAGGTCAAGTCCCAGATGGCAAAGGTGGACAACGCGGAGGTGGACTTCAAGGCGCGCATTGCTGAGACGCAGACTTGGTTCCACCAGACCCGTGAGGAGCAGAGGGCCTTTCAGGAGAAATTGGCTGAGCGCGATGTGGAGCTCACCATAAAGATGGTCGACATCAAGAAGGCCTAGGAGAAGGCGGCGAACTTGGCTGCCGCGGACGAAGCCGCCCGGAACCAGCATCAAGCCGCCTTGGACTCCCAGGAGGAGGACCTCTCCGCGCATGAGGCGAAACTTGCCGCAATGCTCCGCGGCAAGGATGAGGAGCTCGAGGCCCTTGTCATGCGACGGACCCACGAGCTGGAGTAGAGGTACAAAGAGGCACTCGATGCCCAAGCTCTCGCCCATGCCGGCAAGGTGAAGGAGCTGGAAGCAGAGCGGGACGAGCTGGAAGCAGAGCGGGACGAGCTGAAGGAGCAGGCCCTCAAGCTGTCCGGCGAGAAGAGCACGCTCAACCGCGCCTTGGTAGAGGCGCAAGGAGCAGTCGTCAGCAGGGCTGGGGAGCTCTCCGAGTCGCAAAACTCCATCAGAGACCTCAAGCTGAAGCTGGAGGATCTCGAGAAGCTGTTGTCGGAGAGCAGGGCTCAGGAGGAGACCTTGACCAGGAGCCTCGAGGAGGGGAAGCAGTTGCGGGCGAGCGAGGCCGCCTCCCACCAGGAATACGTGGCGGGCGAGAACAGGTGGATCAGCCATCTGGAGGTCGTCGCCAGCAGGGTCACCTCACAATTGGCCACCATGGGGATGCCAAACGTGAGGTACGCTCCTGAGCGCAGCGGGATCGTCAACGCCAAGCTGACCCAGTTCTTCGAGGGCGTCCTCGGAGCCTTGTCCTATCTCCACTCCAACAGGATGGCCACGCTGGCCGAGGAGGCCCGGCGACTTTGTCGGAGGGTCGTGACCAAGGTCCTCACCAAGGTGGCGTACTGGAATCCCGACCTTGACTTCGCAGCCGTGATGAGGAGCTTGCCGGAGGACGCTGACCCCACGGTGCTCAAGGAGCGCATCAAGCCCATCACCGACTGCATCGATGAAATCAAGCGGGTGGAAGGCCAGCGCCGGGATTTGGCATCCCTTTCTTCTTCGCCGCTGCGGGTTCCCGACCAAGACAAATTTTATCTTTAGTTAGAACCGCAGTTATGATCTGATGTAATATAACTCTGAAGTATTCTTAATTCTCATGCATGTTATTTCCCCGTTCAATTCCCCTTTGTATGTGTGCCCTACGTCGATCGGGAAGGCTTGCCGGCGCGTAAGCCCCAAGCGGCGTCTTGGGGACGGATCCCCATGGCCTGCCGGGTAGGCGTGCTGCCGGATGAGCCACCTTCCCGTTCCGAACGCGGCCGCTCGAACTGTCGAGCTTGACTCGATTCAGAATCGAGGGCGTTGTTGATCGCGGAAGGCTACTCTGCCACTCTCGACGCAGCCGCTTGAGCTGTTGAGCGGACTCAAAACAAGGCAAGGGCGTTGCCGATCGTGGTAGAGCCCCCTGGCGTGCAGGTTTTTCATACAAAGCAAACATCTCTGGGGGGGGATAACCTCAAATAAGAAAGGTAGCACAAAACAAGGGTTCAGTGCAACTTAGCTTATGTTCGCGATCGCTCGAGTGTCGACCTTCTGGCCTCCTTTCTTCTTCAAGGGTCACGAAGATGAAGGAGTGTCGGGCTAACTGCTAGAGCCGATTCTCACAACTACGGCCCCTACCTGGCGCGCCAAAGATGTCGGTGGGAACGACACCTGTGGGATCACAAGAATCCCTACTACGGTTGCGGGGCGCGGGGTTGTGAGAAGTGCAGATCAAACAGATAGCACACGGTTCCTTTACCCAGGTTCGGGCCGCAAGGAAGCGTAAAACCCTACTCCTGCTTTGGTGGATTGTATATCTGCGTTCTTGAGCTAGCTATGGGGCGTGAGGAGCTCCAAAAAGCCGAATCCTCTTCCTAGTTGCCTGGGGCCTCCTTTTATAGGGAAAGGGGTTGCCACAATGGCACACAAGAGGTGGAAAGGGTACAGTGATGCGAGGTTATCCCTCGTATTACACGACAAGGCGCATTTAATGCGTCTTGCTTAGGTGTTTTTACTTTATCGGGGACGGGGGAGAGCCCTGTCCCGTCCGTCGCCGCTCCCTCTTGTGTCGACACGCGCCCTGGCCAGCGGTGCCTGCGATGCCATGTAGGCAGGCAGGCAGCTGAGGTGGCGCAGCGGTGGGTTTCCACGAAGATCTGCATGCCGCCACGCAGGTGCCTTCCCAACTGGTTGGGTCGGCAGCTGCATGCGAATGGTGGTAGAGGTCTGATTGGCGTGGGCCTAATGGTGGCCCTACGGGTGTTCATGGCAAGGGCCTTGCCGCGGCCCCGGCAAGGGTCCTGCCGTGGCGCCTGCTGTCATCCCCGACAAGGGTCCTACCGCGGCGCCTGCTGTCATCCCCAGCAAAGCTCTTGCCGGGGGCCTTGTGGTCCTCCTTGGCTGGGATCCCGCCAAGGATCATCATCTTGTAAAGTGTGTATCTGATCTTGAATGTCTTCACAAAGATCTGCATGCCACCACGGGGATGCCTCCCGAATCCTTGCCCCATGGGGGTAGTGGACTCAAGGGTGACCCGCTCCGTAGGTGTGGGGCGAGCTGCCACGGCAAGGGTCTTGCCGGGTTTGTTAAAAACGCCCCTGGCAAGGATCTTGCCGGGGGGTCCGCTTCATCCCCTTTTCTCCTTGTGGTCTTGGTCTTGGCGTCGTTCTGCTTCTCTCGAGCTTCGGCCTTACCTTGGCTCACCTCCCTTGCCTTGCTCAGTGTGGTGGTGCCCGTGGCTCAGACTGCCCGTGCACAGTTACAGGGGTACAAAAAGTGTACCCCTCTTTTTGTACACCGACAGGAGCCCCCGGGCCTGGGCCACACGTAAGCGCAATCGCGTCATTGGGCTAGGCCCAAAAACAGTGCGCGGGCAGGCGGGGCGGTTTTTACCACGGTAAGTTTCTTCGCGCGCTGCGCCTCCCACGCTTCGGGATCTCCGAGTGCTCCTCACACAGAGTGGTTCGAATCTGACTTGATCAAACTTTGTGATGTAGCATGAATAGAGTTTGAGACGAGAAAAGCATAGATAGCTAGAGGGTGTTCTTAGGCATTCTTGTCCATCCATTTGGCGGAAGAGCAAGATCCAAACAATCATAGCAACAAATGGATGTCCTCGAATGAGTAAAATATGCATCCAACATGCTCACACCATTAAAATGGAAAATGAAATATGTGGCAAAGCATGCACAAACACTCTAGCATCTATCAAGCAATTTGGCGATGACTAGGTCATCTATATATGAGTATATTGACTTAGGAGTCAAATGAGAACATTTGATCATAAGACATACTCATCGTTTAAGCACAAGTGGGGTTACCACTTTTACATAAAGCATTGTTGTGTTCACACCATTTGAGTTGATTTAGCTCATTGATTTGAGTAAAGCTCCCCCTAGATGTGATATTCCCCCTAAAGGGAATGAACTAACCTTGGGTTTTGTCGATGATGAATGCATGTAGGTGTTGAAGATGTAGATGCTCAATGTTGATGTAGATCATTTGGAGCAATCCTTTGGAGTGAGTTGCACTTTTAATACCTACACGGGTTAGTCCCACAAGGAACAAACAAGGATATCCATAGACATAGAGTGACGCATACAAAAGATGATGTCCATGAATTTATTAGGTTACCTTGTCCCTTGTTTTACCAACAAGAGGGATTGTGACTCCTTGAACTAGTGCAAGATATGGAAGTTGTTTGCACTTGTCCTTGCCAAAATGATAGGAGTGAAGTATGTTGGCAGAGTCACCCTCAATAACTCTCTAGTTCTTCTTCTTCTGGATCCACACCATCTTGATGGGAACCCTTGGAGTCATAGTTGTACTTGATGAAGTGGAACTTGATGTAGTCTTGGGAACACACTTGACCAAGGCCTTAGGTGCTTCTTCAAATGCATCAATTTCCTCTTGAAGCTTATCCATGCCTTTTTGCTTGTGGTCTTGTGGTGGAAGATCATCTAGATCTTGTGTTCCTTTGAAAGAAGTAGGATCATACTTCTCTTGTTGAGGAACAAACTTCGTCTTGTGGTATTGATCTTCTTCCCACTCAACTCAAATGGCATCGAACTTCCGTTAAAAACCAACACATTGATTCTTCCGGTGTCTTCCTTGCTTGTGCACAATTTCCTCAAATTGCTTAGTTCCGGCAAGACTCTTGTAAACACCTTTCTCTATGATTCCCTTCAATAAGCTATTTTCTTGCTCAAGTGTAACTTGGCTAAGAGAATCATTCGTGGAATCAAGATAACTACTAGATGCATCAACATTGGATTTAGCATGATTGTTGTTACTACTAGATGAAGAATTTTTCTTGTTCTTGCTGCTAGATTTAACTTGTGGCATGCAAGTAGACAATAGTAAACGCTTGGCAATGTAAGAAGAACTTTTCTTGCGAAGATCATCATTGATTGCCTTTAAAAACTCATGCTCTTGCTCAAGGTTGACCTTTTCAAAGCGTAGCTTAGCATGAGTCTTTAAAAGTTCTCGATGATTTTCCAAGGTAGTTTCATGAGCTAACTTAAGAGTGTTTAGTTCTTGAGTTAGACGCTCAATCTCCTTCTTATCATCATCATCATTCATTTTATCTTGATTAGCATGATTAATTAACGTTTCATCATAGTTTTCATCACTAGAGTTGTCAATAAGTAAACCATCATCACCTAGCAAATCATCTTCATCACTATTGAAATCAACATACTCGGGATGTGTTACCTTTAGACCTATGGCCATGAAGCATCTTCCAATTCCTTCATTTGGTGAGTCAAATATGTCATAGGAGTTGGTTGACACAAGTGCTAGATCGGCAACACCTTCATCTTGATTATATTCGGAGTCGGAGTGATAACTTCTTTCGGAGTGATTGTCGGAGCCGGATACCCATTCACCAACATGAGCTTGATGTCTTCTTTTTGTGTAGCTCCTTGATGACTTTTCCTTTCTTTCTGAATCCTTGCTTCTCCGAGAGGGTCTTCGTTCATAACGATCATCTCTACTCCTCCTTTCTCTTGGTGGTGATTCTTCTCTTCTACTCCTTCTTCTGGGAGAATCTTCTCTTCTTTTGTAGGGGGGCGTACACTCATTGGAGCAGTGTCCGGGTCTTCCACAATTGTAGCAATTACGCTCATGACTAGAAGATCTTTTGTCATTAGAGGACCTTGACTTGGAACTTCTTTCTTTGCTTCTAGTTTTGTAGAACTTGTTGAAGTTCTTCACCATTAAGCTCAATTCTTCATTGAAGGTTTGTTTCTCACTTGAAGATGTGGGAGTATCACATGAGGCTTTGTAAGCACCACTTGACTTGTTGTGAAGCTCTTCCTTATCCTTGAGTGACATCTCATGAGCAACAATTCTTCCAATGACTTCCGTTGGCTTGAGATCCTTGTAATTGGGCATCATTTGGGTCAATGTGCACACGATATCATATTTTCCATCCAAGGCTCTTAGGATCTTCTTGATGATGAATTTCTCGGTCATCTCTTCACTTCCTAAGCCAGCAATCTCATTTGTGATGAGAGCAAGCCTAGAGTACATTTCAGCGACACCTTCACCATCCTTCATTTTGAACTTGTCAAGTTGACTTTGAAGCACATCCAATTTGGATTCCTTGACGGATTCGCTACCTTCGTGCATATCAATCAAAGTATCCCAAATTTCCTTTGCATTCTCAAGACGGCTGATTTTGTTGAATTCTTCATAGCACAATCCGTTGAAGAGAATATCACAAGCTTGAGCATTGTATTGTAGCATATTCAACTCTTCAGCGGTAGCTTCACGGTTTGGTTCTCTCCCATCAAAGAATTCCCCTTGAAGGCCAATACACACAATAGCCCAAATGGCGGGATTATGTCCAAGAATATGCATTTTCATCTTATGCTTCCAACTAGCAAAATTAGTGCCATCAAAGTAAGGACCTCTACGGTGGTAATTTCCCTCGCTAGACGCCATACTTTCCTAGGTTGTGAAACCAAGGCTATGATCACCAAAAGCTATGGAAATCAAAGCAAATGGAGACCAAAGCTATGATACCACTTGTAGGATTGGAAGTATGTCTAGAGGGGGGGTGATTAGACTACTTGACCAAATAAAAATCTAGCCTTTTCCCAATTTTAGTTCTTTGCAGATTTTAGCAACTGAGCACAAGTCAAGCAATCAACCTACATATGCAATTCTAAGAGTATAGCAGCGGAATGTAAAACAATTGCATATGAAGGAAAAGGGATGAGTTTGAGGGAGCAAACACAATGTTGACACGGAGATTTTTTATCCGTGGTTACGATAGGTGGTGCTATCATACATCCATGTTGATGGAGACTTCAACCCACGAAGGGTAATGGTTGCGCGAGTCCACGGAGGGCTCCACCCACGAAGGGTCCACGAAGAATCAACCTTGTCTATCCCACCATGGCCGTCGCCCATGAAGGACTTGCCTCACTAGGGTAGATCTTCATGAAGTAGGCGATCTCCTTGCCCTTACAAACTCATTGGTTCAACTCCACAATCTTGTCAGAGGCTCCCAAGTGACACCTAGCCAATATAGGAGACACCACTCTCCAAAAAGTAACAAATGGTGTGTTGATGATGAACTCCTTGCTCTTGTGCTTTAAATGATAGTCTCCCCAAAACTCAACTCTCTCTCATAGGATTGGATTTGGTAGAAAGAAGATTTGAGTGGAAAGCAACTTGGGGAAGGCTAGAGATCAAGATTTATGTGGCTGGAATGGAATATCTTGATCTCAACACAAGTGTAGGTGGTTCTCTCTTAGAAAATATGTATTGGAAGTGTAGGCATGTTCTGATGGCTCTCTCCACGAATGAAGAGTGGTTGGAGGGGTATATATAGCCTCCACACAAAATCTAACCGTTATACACAAATCACCAAACTCGGTGGGACCGAATCATTAAACTCGGTCGGACCGATTTAGTTCAAAATGTGAACGTTAGGATTCTCGGTGGGACCAACATGTCAACTCGGTGAGACCGATGTCATTAGGGTTAGGGCATAACGTAATCTTGGTGAGACCAATTACACAAACTCGGTGAGACCGATTTTGGTAATAGCCAAACAGAGAGTTGGTCAGGCAAACTCGGTGGGACCGATTCGCTCGTCTCGGTTGGACCGAAACGTTATGAAAAGGAAATAGAGAGTTTGCATTGCAATCTCGGTGGAACCGATCGCTCATCTCGGTTTGACTGAAATGTTATGAAGGGAAACAGAGAGTTTGCAATCCCATCTCAGTGAGACCGAGATCCCTATCGGTGAGACCGAATTGATTAGGGTTTCTGGCAGTGGCTATGTCAACTGAACTCGGTGGCTCCGGATAGAAAGAGTCGTTGGGGCCGAGTTGGACTTTTTGGTTTAGGACATATGTGGATATGAGAAAGTAGTGGAGGGTTTTGGAGCATATCACTAAGCATTTTGAGCAAGATCCTCATTAAGCAACACCTCATTCCTTCTTAATAGTATTAGCTTTTCCTATAGACTCAATCTGATCTTGGATCATTGAAATAGAAAATGTAGAGTCTTGTGCTTTGAGCTTGAGCCAATCCTTTGTCCTTAGCATTTTGAAGGGTCCACTTTCTAATCCATGCCATGCCAAACATTGAGCTTTCCTGAAATATTTAACTTGGAATAGCATTAGCTCAATGAGCTATATGTTGTTCGGAACTACCAAAACCACCCAGGGATAGTTGCACTTTCAACTTTTATTTTTACATTTTTCTCGAAGAGTCCTATGCATCCTCTCAGTTGCATAGCACCAATGATTTTCCACGCCCCCCCCCAATCTTACCTCGGTCGGGAGATGCAAAATCAAGTGTTGCATTGGATTAAAGAAGCCCGATGGAAAGATCTTCTCTAACTTGAAGATTAACTCTAGCGCCAACTCTTCCATTTCTTTTATCACGGCAGGGGATAGATCTTTCGCACAAAGAACATGGAAGAAATAGCTCACCTCTGCGAGTACTAGCCATTCATCCTCAGGAATGAAGCCACACAACATTACCGGCATTAGCCACTCAATCCATATGTGCCAATCATGACTCTTGAGACCAAATATTTTCAATTTTTCAAGACTCGCTCCCCTCTTTAGATTCGCTGCATAACCATCGGAGAACATCAACTGCATTTTCACCCACAAGATAATTTCCCTCATAGATGGCCTTCCAAGATTGAACCATGCCTTTGAATTCATCCAGTTCTACTTTCCTTTTGGTTCTTGCATGTTTTTGTAAAGGTCTATCACATAGCGCCTCCTGATCAACTCTAGCCTTAGTATTATCCTTTGACTTCCAGTCTATGCCGAACAATGTACCGAAAAATGCCTCGGCGATATTCTTTTCAGTGTGCATCATGTCGATTTGTGTGGGCAAAGGAGGTCTTTGAAGTAAGGTAGATCCCACAAGCATGTCATGTGAGTCCAGGCGTGTTTCGAATTATACCCCTTGAAATACCTTGGATGCTCTGGATCTGGCTCGAGAGCGTTTAACTAATCCAGGGTCTCTTGGCCTGTCAATGGAGCTGGTGCAGAGTTTTTGACAACTCTACCTTTCATGAGGTTCTTCTTGACTTTCCTGAACTTATGGTGAGGATCCAGGAACTGTCTATGCAAGCCGAAGCAAGAAAACTTGCAACCCGCCTGCTACCAACGAAACTCAAGAGCTGCCTTGCATGTGGGGCACAGGAACCTTCCATGCACACACCATCCAACGACTAGAGTCTTGGTACGATTGACATATACCGAAGAACATTAACCGGGATTTTGGTCTCTTTATGCCATGTCATCTGTCTGGCCGTCTCTTCGACCATGAAAAGACGTTGAAGTCTTGGTACAATTAGCATATACCGAAGAACATTAACCGGGATTTTGGCCTGCGTCTTCTCACCCATACCGCTGTCTACCATAATATACCTGGAAAGCTTGCAAATGGGACAATAGCTCAAGTCCGCGTACTCAAGCCTAAATAAGGCACATCCTTTCTCACAAACATGTATCTCCTCATAGGGCATCTTAAGAGCACGGAGGATTTTGTCTGACTAGTACAGGTTTGCAGGCAGTACATTTCATTGAAGGCCTTTGCAGATTCCTCCATCTCTTCGTCCGAATCCCGAGCATCATCAAAGTTTTGCACCATGTCTTCCATCCTGGTACCATGCTAGTCGGTGCAACGACGAACCACCTCAGCTCGGGCACGTTGGGCAAACTCACATGAAATGTCAACACCGTATAACCGGGCGTAAAACCACTCTTCTGCAGGTGCTTGCCATTTCATCTTGTGTCCTCTTCTCCCAGTTCATGCACCGGACATAGGGGTACCAGTTTTTCCTCTGGCTATTTGCAAATGCGGCTTTCACAAACCCCTTGGTTTTTAACCATTCATTGGTAATCTCTTTATGACTAGTGTGACCGGTGTACATCCACGCACTATCACTCATCTTGCTTAGCTACTGGACAGCCAATAATATATATATAATTCATCATGTATATTCATCAGTTCATATAGTTTGTCAATTTTATTATGTCCATGCAACCTCCACTCTAATAGGTAAAGATAAGTCCTAAACCCACCCGAGTATGTGTAGATTGAGTATGCTCTCCATGCGCTACCCCATTCCGAGACAAAATTTCGGGAGCACCTCCCCGCTATTCTCCTAATACACATCTCGGCAAAAGCTGAGAGAATGTGCATCCGAAGAAAAACTGGGGGCGCTGACGAAATTTTGTCTCGGAATTGGGTAGAGCATGGAGAACGTACTCAATCTACACATACTCGGGTTGTCCGTGGAAATTGCTAGACAATCCGAATGAGTTACAGTGATAAATATGCAACTGAATGCATATTTATTGATGCAACCCTTTCGGATGGGAGACACATACTGGTTACGCGACTGTAGTTACCTAGCTAGTTTCATCGTCACGAAGGCCGGAACAGAGCAAATAATTAAGGGGGAGGAGGTGATGTCATTTGTGCTCACCCACAAACGCAGGGGTGGAGCCCATCGAACACCAGACCCTCGTGGCGACAAAACAACCGCACATTGAAATCGAAAGATGAGTAACATAGCATTATTGTTTTTGCCATCAACCTAAGTAAAATTAAACTAAACTAAGCCTAAACTAATGTAAATCTAAAAAAACAGAAAAATAAGAAAAAAGAGGAGAGATCTAGGGCAGCGGTGTAGCTCACCAGAGAGAGGGCAGCGGTGGCGACGGGCGGCGGTGGAGGAGGGGGCGGGGCGGAGGTGGCGACCGAGCAGCGGTGGAGGAGGAGGGCGGGGCGGGGCGGCCTAGGGCTCCGGGGGTGGGGGGGCTCCAGGGCAGGGAGGGTGGGGGCGGGTGGCGCCGCGCGGCGGGGGCGACGGGGATCGGGGGTGACGGGGCGGCGTGGGCGATGGGCCGGCTGGGGCGGGTGGCGCCGGGCAGCGGGGAGGCAAGACGACGTGGGCGGGGGGATCCGGGGCCGTGAGGGTGGTGGGGCGGCAGCGGTGTTGGGC
The DNA here is from genome assembly GCA_032464435.1 of Aegilops umbellulata. Classification (NCBI taxonomy): domain Eukaryota; kingdom Viridiplantae; phylum Streptophyta; class Magnoliopsida; order Poales; family Poaceae; genus Aegilops; species Aegilops umbellulata. Next base: position 509,201,263 of record CP136056.1, on the reverse strand, counting down.
GATGGGACGGCGGGGGGGGGGGGCTCCGGGGCAGGAAGGGTGGTGGCATAATTTCTTTGTGCACTGTCTAGAGTTTTATTTGCATAGTGGATGACATTCAGTTTCTTATCAACTCATTGTTCTAGAACAACACCAACAACATAATCACTAGCATCACACATAATTTCAAAAGGCAAGTTCCAATCGGGTGGTTGAACAATAGGTGCAGAAATTAAGACTTTCTTGAGTGTTTCGAAGGCTTCTAAACAATCATCATAAAAAACAAAAGGAATATCCTTTTGCAAAAGATTTGTAGGAGGCCTAGAAATTTTAGAAAAGTCTTTGATAAATCTCCTATAGAAACCAGCATGACCAAGAAAACTACGAATACCTTTGATATCTTTAGGACAAGGCATTTTCTCAATTGCATAAACCTTAGCTTTGTCCACCTCAATAACTCTTTCAAAAAATTTATGGCCCAAAACAATACCTTCGTTAACCATAAAGTGGCACTTCTCCCAATTCAAGACAAGATTTGTTTGTTCACATATCTGCAAAACTCGATCAAGATTGCTTAAACAATCATCAAAAGACTCCCCATAAACAGAAAAGTCATCAGTGAAAACCTCAACAATCTTTTCACAAAAGTCAAAGAATATAGCAGCCATACATCCTTGAAAGGTAGTAGGTGCATTGCATAAACCAAAAGGCATGCATCAATAAGCATAAGTTCCAAAAGGACAAGTAAAAGTGGTCTTTTCTTGATCAGGTTGAGAAACAGGTATTTGTGAAAAACCATAATATCCATCAATGAAGAAAAAATGTGTGTGCTTAGATAATGTTTCTAGCATTTGATCAATAAAAGGCAGAGGGTAATGATCTTTTCTAGTTGCTTTGTTTAATTTTCTAAAATCAATTACCATTCTATAGTCTATAACAATTCTTTGTGGAACAAGTTCATTCTTATCATTAGGAACAACAGTAATACCTCCTTTCTTAGGGACACAATGGACAAGATTTACCCATCTACTATCAGATATATGATAGATTATACCCGCTTCCAGAAGTTTTAATACTTCCATTCTTACCACTTCTTTCATCTTCGGATTTAACCGACGTTGGTGATCAACAACGGGTTTAGCATCATTTTCCATATTAATTTTGTGCTGACATAGAGTGGGACTGATGCCCTTTAGATCATCAAGAGTATATCCAATAGCAGCTTGGTGCTTCCTTAGAACCTTTAGTAATCTTTCCTCTTCATGTTCTGAAAGGTTAGCACTAATAATACAGGATATATCTTCTTCTCATCAAGATAAGCATATTTCAAAGTATCAGGTAACTGTTTTAATTCAAACACAGGATCACCTTTAGGTGGAGAAGGACCTCCTAGAGTTCCAATAGGCAAATTGTGTATAAGTAGAGGACGTTGTTCAAAGAAAATCTTATCTATTTCATTTCTTTCATGCATATGCAAATCATTTTCATGGTCTAGCAGATATTTCTCTAAAGGATCAGTAGGAGGTACAACAATAGAAGCAAGACCAATTATTTCATCCTTACTAGGCAATTCTTTTTATGAGGTTTTCTACTAAACTTGGAAAAATTAAACTCGTGAGACTCATCACCAGAGCTAACACCAACAGTTTGTTTCTCACAATCTATTTTAGCATTAACGATGTTCAAGACAGGTCTACCAAAGATAATGGGACAAAATTCATCTTGTGGAAAACCAAGAACAAGAAAATCAGCAGGGTATTTTATTTTCCCAGACAAGACTTCAACATCTCTAACAATCCCAAGTGGCGTCATGGTGTCTCTATTAGCAAGTTTAATAGCAACATCTATGTCTTCTATTTCAGCGAGTGCTATGTCATTCATAATTTCTTGACATAAAGTAAAAGGAATAGCACTCACGGTAGCACCTATGTCGATAAACCATGACAACATGCATGCCAACCACAGGTCTATGTTTATGTTTTTCATCGGGTTTAGCAATTCTAGCAGCTTCATCACAGAAGTAAATAACATGCCCATCTATATTTTCAACCAGGAGATCTTTAGCTATAGCAACACTAGGTTCTACTTTGATTTGTTCAGCAGGTTTGAAAGTTCTAATATAACTTTTATTAACCACAATTGAAGCTTTAGCATGTTCCTTCATCCTAACAGGGAAGGGTGAGTTTTCAATATAAGCAGTAGGAACATTTGGATCAACATTATAAATAATAGTTTCATCTTTATCTATTACCGGTTCTTTAATTTCTTATTTAATAGGTGGGTGATATTTAAACCACTTCTCCTTAGGGAGATCAACATGAGTAGCAAATGATTCACAAAAGGAAGCTACTATCTCAGAGTCGAGTCCATATTTAGTGCTAACTTTTGAAAAGCATCGGTATTCATAAAATATTTAACACAATCAAACTTAAGCTTAATACATGATTCTTTACCTTTGTCGAGTTCCCAATTTTCAGAGTTGTGTTTAATTCTTTCTAAAAGATCCCACTGGAATTCAATAGTCTTCTTCATAAAGGAACCAGTACAAGAAGTATCAAGCATGGATTGATCATTATGAGAAAGCCGAGCATAGAAGTTTTGAATGATAATTTCTCTCAAGAGCTCATGATTGGGGCATGAATATAACATTGACTTAAGCCTCCGCCATGCTAGAGCGATATGTTCTCCTTCACGAGGCCAAAAATTAAATATATAATTCCGATCATGATGAACTAGATGCATAGGATATTTTTTTTTGGTGAAACTCCAATTTCGATCGATTCCAATTCCAAGATCCAGTATCATCGTGATACGTCTCCAACATATATATAATTTATGAAGTATTCATGCTGTTTTATTATCATTCTTGGGTGTTTCACAATCATTTTATACCAACTTTATATCATTTTTTGGGACTAACATATTGACCCAGTGCCCAGTGCCAGTTGCTATTTTTTGCTTGTTTTTTACATCACAGGAAATCAATATCAAACGGAGTCCAAACACCGTGGAACTTTTTGTGGATTTTGATGGACCAGAAGACCACCAGTGGGCCAGAGAAGCACCTGGGGGGTGCCCCGAGGGGGCCACAACCCACCAGGGCGCGCCTGGGGGCCCAGGTGCGCCCAGGTGGGTTGTGCCCACCTTGGTGGCCTCCCGCACCCCCTCTTTACCGTATAAATTCCCAAAATTCCAAAAACCCTCGGGGTTAACCTAGATCAGAAGTCCACCGCGGCAAAGCTCTGTAGCCATCGAAAACCAATTTAGACCCATTCCGGCACCCTCTGGAGGGGGGTATCATCTCCGGTGGTCATCTTCATCATCCCGGCGGCCACCACGATGAGGAGGGAGTAGTCCACCCTCGGTTTTGTACTAGTAGCTATGTGTTTAATCTCTCTTTCTCTCTCTCTCTCTCTCTCTCGCTCTCTCTCTCTCTCTCTCTCTCTCTCTCTCTCGTGTTCTTGAGATGCCACGATCTTGATGTATCACGAGCTTTGTTAATATAGTCGGATCATATGGTGTTGTCCCCTCTCTATCTTGTTGTGAATTAAGTCTTCCCTTTGGGATTTCGTTATTATGGGATTGAATACTTTTATGGATTTGAGAACACTTGAAATATGTCTTGCAATTGAATACTCGTGGTGACAATGGGGTATCGTATTGATTAACTTGATATATGTTTTGGCACTCAACTCGCGGATTCCCGAGGTGACATTGGAGTAATCTATGCATAGGGGTTGATGCACGTTCTTGTCTTTGTTTCTCCGATAGAAATCTTGGGGCACTCTTTGAAGTTCTTTGTGTTGGATTGAGTATTATGAATATGAATTTGCTTTGGTGTTATTTTATTACGAACTCTAGGATAGATTGAACAGAAAGAATAGCTTGTGTTATTTTAGTACGGACTCTTGAATAGTTCGAGCGGAAAGAATAGCTTTGAGGTGGTTTCGTTCCCTACAAACAATTTTTCTTATGTTCTCCGCTAGATAGGAACTTTGGAGTGATTCTTCATCGCACTTTGAGGGGTGGTTATATGATCTATTTATATTAGCACTGTTGGGAGATTGCACTAGCGAAAGTACGGACCCTTGGCCTCGTTTTCAACCATTGCAATACACTTTTATCACCATCTCTTCGCCGAATTAGTGCAGCTATACAATTTGCCATTGTATTGGGTGTGTTGGGGACACAAGAGATTTCTTGTATTTGGTTGCAGGGTCGTCTGAGAGAGACCATCTTCATCCTACACCTCTCATGGATTGATAAATCTTAGGTCATCCACTTGAGGGAAAATTGCTACTGTCCTACAAAATTCTGTGCTGGGAGGCCCAACACGTGTCTACAAGAATATAGTTGCGTAGTAGACATCAAGCTCTTTTCTGGCACCGTTGCCGGGGAGATGAGTGCATGATGTTATATCTTTATATCTTGCAATTGAATCTTTTAGTTTCTTGTTTTATCACTAGTTTGGTTTATAAAAGAAAACTACATAAAAATGGAATTGAGGTTGCATCATATTATTGATCATCTTTACAATATCTTTCTTGAAAATGATGGTTTGGAAAATTGTGCTCAATTTTTAGAAGAAATGTTTGGCACAAAATATTTGAATGATGGGCATTACTGCAATGTTGTTGGTATGAATTCTTTGAATATCCATGACGCTAATGATATGCAAAGCCATAAGCTGTGGGATGCTATATTTGATGAATATGATATTTTTAGTCCCCCAAGTTTTGATGAGAAAATTTATTATGATAATTGCATGCCTCCTATTTATGATGATTATATTGATGAAAGTGGATTCAGAGAGGTCATGACTTTATTTAATGATTAATCTACTATTTTGGAAGAGGTTGCAATTGATTATGACAACCAAGTTGCTATCTATGATGATTATTGTGATGACATGTATGCTATAAAGAATAATGATAACCATGAAACTTGTCATCATGATCTTAATTTTCACTCTCATGATAGTTATTTTGTTGAGTTTGCTCCCACCACTATTGATGAGAGTAAATTTGCTTTTGTGGAGAGTAATAAAATTTATATGCTTGTGGATCATGAAAAGAATGCTTTATGTGATAGTTATATTGCTGAATTTCTTCATGATGCTACTGAAAATTATTATGAGGGAGGAACTTATTCTTGTAGGAATTGCAATAATATCAAATTTCATCTCTTTATGTTGAAAGTTTTGAAGTTGTGCTTGTTTTACCTTCCTATAAATGCTAGTTGATTCTTGCTCCCATAATTATTTTGCTCACAAAATCCCTATGCATAGGAAGTGGGTTAGACTTAAATAAGCTAGTCATATGCTTCATGATGCTCTCTTTGTGTTTCAGTTCTTATCTTTTATGCAAGCATCATTTATCTCATCATGCCTAGCTAAAAGGCATTAAAGAAAAGCGCTTGTTCAGAGACAACCCAACACTTTTACCTACTAGTTTTGTGTGTTCTCATGGTTATACTACTGTATTTATCATGTTTTATTGCTTTTGTTTCAATAAAATGCCAAGTAAAGCCTTTGGGATCATGTTGGGTGATAGTTGATTTGATCTTGCTGAAAAACAGAAACTTTTGCGCTCACGAAAATAATTCCCATTTTTAACAAAGGAGTGATTTTGAGTTGATTCTTTTTTCATAAGATTATTATACAAATTTCTCACGTGTTCCTAATTTTTTCATAATTTGTGGAGTAGCATAAGTATGGTTTGAGTACATATTACTACAGATTGTTTTGTTTTTGACAGATTCTATTTCCAATGCATAGTTTGCTTGTTACCTAGTTTCTGTGGCTTATATTGCTCATTATAAATTGTGGAAATGATATGCTATAGTGGCATTGTGTGGAAACAATTATGAATCTTGTCTTTGATAGTACCAAAGTGAAATGGCTTGCTCTTTATCATACTAACCTATCTCACGAAGTTTTGTTAAGTTTTGTGTGATTGAAATTTTCAAGTTTTGGGTGAGATGTCGATATGAGGAGAATAAGGAGTGACAAGACCCTAAGCTTGGGGATGCCCAAGGCACGCCAAGGTGATATTCAAGAAAGATCCAAGCAACTAAGCTTTGGGATGCCCTGGAAGGCATCCCCTCTTTCGTCTTCAACATTGTCGGTAACCTCACTCGGAGCTATGTTTTCATTCGTCACATGATATGTGTTTTGCTTGGAGCGTCAATTTATTTTGTTAGGATTTTCTTACTGTTATTTATAATAATGTTTTTCATCTTTTATTTCAATAAAAGTGGCATTGATAGCCTTTGCCATGCTTATTTTGCAAGTCTACATGTTGCTGTTTGAAAACAGAAAGTTTACCGCTGTTGCAAAAATTCCCTAGAAAAGTAAGAATGTGATAAAATATTAAAACTTTTTGAAAAATGAGCTCTGATAAATTATCTACAGTTTGGTCATTTTTTCATAATTTTTGGAGTTGAATAAGTATTGATACTCTTGCATTCTTTACAGGTTGTACTGTTTTGGCAGATTGCTTTTATGTTTGCAATGTTTGCTTGTTTATTGATTCTATTTGAGGGTAGGAGTATTAAATATGCATAGGCATTTAGTATGAAATGTTGAATAATAATTTTAATGATTTGATACATTAGAGAATGATAAGGTTTTTGCATTGGTTTATACTAACTTAGCTCACGGATTCTTGTTGAGTTTTGTGTGGATGAAGCTTCTGAGATTTAGGAAAACCGTGTGATATGAGAAGAATTAAGGTGGAAAAAAAGCTAAAGATTGGGGATGCCCAAGGCACCCCAAAATAATATTTCAAGAAATCTCAAGCATCTAAGCTTGGGGATGCCCTGGTAGGCATCCCACCTTTCTTCTTCAACAATTATCGGTTAGTATCGGTTGAGCCTAAGTTTTTGCTTATTCACATGATGTGTGCTATCCTTGGATTGCCATTTTATTTTGTTTTTCTTGCTGTTTTAATAAAGTACTTTGATCTGAAAGTTTTTTTAAATAAAATAAAGTCCTCAAATAGTTGCCAGGGAGGCTAGGTAAGCAGCATTCACATCCCGTCAATGAAGCTCTTTTCTATGGAATTGCTCTAGTGCTTCACTTATATCTTTTTGAGCACGGTGTGCTTTAGTATTTTTGAAGAAATTCTCTCTTGCTTCACATAAATAAATTTGAGATAAAGACATTTTATGCTCATGATCTTCACTTATATCTTTTTGGAGTAGCTTGTCATTTACTCTTGTGCTTCACTTATACCCTATGAGTAAATTGTTGAATAAATTGAATGTCATGAAAATGAAATCATGTCATGCCTAGTGGTAGCTTCACATTGGGTTCGGAAAGTGAAATCTTTTGAGGCTTGACAATCACAATATTGGTCATACAAGCAACTAATGAATAATTAGTATAAGGAAGAGAACTTTAACATACAAATACACTATGTTGGAAATCTTTTGTGATTTTGAGCCCCCATCAAAATATTATATGCCAAAATTGTTGACGTTGGACAAGGAAGACAATGTAATGGTTTATGTTTGTTCATATTCACACAGAAGTTATAGTTATATTGTCATAGATCTTTCAACATGTGGTGCTTGCCCCCCATCTTTGCTAGCCAAAAATTCCGCACCAAGTAGAGATACTACTTGTGCATCCAAAAACCCTTAAACCCAAATCTTATTTTCAAGAGTCCACCATACCTACCTAGGGATTGAATAATATCCTTCAAGTAAGTTGTCATCGGTGCAATAAGGCAATAAAAATTGCTTCTAAAAGTGTTAGATCATTTAGTGTAAGAGAAAATTGAGCGTTGTGTGAACTTGTGATGGCAAAGAATAAAAGCGATGTACTGCATAATAAAGGTTGCTATCATAAGGGGAAATATAATGTGACGTTCTTTTGCACTAAGGGGTTGAGCATACAAACAAATAAGCGCATGGCAACCTCTGCTTCCCTCTACGAAGGGCCTATCTTTTACTTTTATGTATTTACTTTTATGCAAAGAGTCAAGGTTCTTCTCTCTATTCCTTTTTATTTTTCTCTTTTGGCAAGCATCATGTGGTGAGGAAATATCTAGGCGCATATATCCAGTTGGATATTGGTTGCATGAGTTATTATTGTTGACATCACCCTTGAGGTGAATATGTTGGGAGGCGAAATTATAAGCCCCTATCTTTCTATGTGTCCGGTTGAAACGTTTTGCTCATGTGTATGAAGTGAGTGTGTTAGCAATCATAGAAGACTATATGATGGTTGAGTATGTGGAGCTCTTACTTAAAATCTGTTGAATAAGTTGAATTACTATTTATTGGTGACTGAGAACACAGGTTGTTGAGTTTCAAGAGAATTCATGGTTTGAACCTTAACATGTGAATTGGTTGCTACTATAACATGAGAAGTTTTATAAGAAAGAACTGTTGTTATAATGCTAGCAAAAGTGATTGAAATTATCACTGATCTAACTTATGCACTTTGCTAGCATTCACACTTCATAAATTATTTCTTTTATCATTTACCTACTCGAGGACAACTAGGAATTAAGCTTGGGGATGCTGATACGTCTCCAACGTATCTATAATTTAGGAAGTATTCATGCTGTTTTATTATTATTCTTGGGTGCTTTACAATCATTTTATAGAAAAATTATATCATTTTTTGGGACTAACATATTGACCCAGTACCTAGTGCCAGCTGCTGTTTTTTGCTTGTTTTTTACATAGCAGGAAATCAATATCAAACGGAGTCCAAACACCGTGAAACTTTTTGTTGATATTTTATGGACCAGAAGACCGCCAGTGGGCTAGAGAAGCACCTGGGGGGGTGCCCCGAGGGGGGAACAACCCACCAGGGCGCGCCTGGGGGCCCAGGCGCGCCCAGGTGGGTTGTGCCCACCTTGGTGGCCTCCCGCACCCCTATTTACCCTAAAAATTCTCAAAATTCCGAAAACCCTCGGGGTTAACCTAGATCAGAAGTCCGCTGCCGCAAGGCTCTCTAGCCACCAAAAACCAATCTAGACCCTTTCTGGCACACTTTGGAGGGGGAATCATCTCCAGTGGCCATCTTCATCATCCCTGCGGCCACCACGATGAGGAGGGAGTAGTCCACCCTCGGAGCTGAGGGTTTGTACCAGTAGCTATGTGTTTACTCTCTCTCTCTCTCTCGTGTTCTTGAGATGTCACGATCTTGATGTATCGCGGGCTTTGTTAATATAGTCAGATCATATGGTGTTTCCCCTCTCTATCTTGTTGTGAATTGAGTTTTCCCTTTGAGATTTTGTTGTTATCAGATTGAATACTTTATGGATTTAAGAACACTTGGTATATGTCTTGCAATTGAATACTTGTGGTGACAATGGGGTATCGTATTGATTCACTTGATATATGTTTTGGCACTCAACTCGCGGATTCCCGAGGTGACATTGGGGTAATCTATGCATAGGGGTTGATGCACGTTCTTGTCTTTGTTTCTCTGGTAGAAATCTTGGGGCACTCTTTGAAGTTCTTTGTGTTGGATTGAGTATTATGAATATGAATTTGCTTTGGTGTTATTTTAGTACGAACTCTAGGATAGATCGAACGGAAAGAATAGCTTGTGTTATTTTAGTACGGACTCTTGAATAGATCGAATGGAAAGAATAGCTTTGAGGTGGTTTCCTACCCTACAAACAATTTATTCTTATGTTCTCCGCTTGATAAGAACTTTTGAGTGATTCTTAATCTCACTTTGAGGGGTGGTTATATGATCCAATTATATTAGCACTGTTGGGAGATTGCACTAGCGAAAGTACGCACCCTAGGCCTCATTTTCAAGCTTTGCAATACCGTTTTCATGCCCATTTACTATTTGCTACCTTGCTGTTTTTATTTATTCAGATTATAAAATTTATTTCTACCATCCATATTACACTTTTATCACCATCTCTTCGCCGAACTAGTGCACCTATACAGTTTGCCATTGTATTGGGTGTGTTGGGGACACAAGAGATTTCTTGTATTTGGTTGCAGGGTCATTTGAGAGAGACCGTCTTCATCCTACACCTCTCACGGATTGATAAACCTTAGGTCACCCACTTGAGGGAAAATTGCTACTGTCCTCCAAAACTCGGCGCTTAGAGGCCCAACATGTGTCTACAAGAATGAAGTTGCGTAGTAGACATCACATCGCATAGCCTATACCATGCCAATACTTTTCCCTTCAATGACAAAGGGAAAACCTTCTTCTTAGCTTCATCTCCGGCTAAACCTGCAAGCTTAAACAATCCACAAATTTCATCCACATAGATCAAGTGCATATCAGGATGTTCGATTCCATCTCCTACATAAGGATTAGCTAGCAGTTGTTCTGTCATACCTGAAGGAATTTCATATTCAGTATTCTCAATAGGTGCAGTAGGTTGAGGGGTGACTAATCGTAGTTCCGATCGAGGTGAAGATACCCCGAACAAACCCCTCAAAGGATTGTTCTCCATAGTAACAAGTGACAGTAATTTCAGTACGTAGTAATAATTTTTCCTTACCAAGAGCGCTTCACTCCCCGGCAATGGTGCCAGAAAAGAGCCTTGATGACCCACAAGTATATGGGATCGATCATAGTCCTTTTGATAAGTAAGAGTGTCGAACCCAACAAGTAGCAGAAGGAATTGACAAGTGGTTTTCAGCAAGGTATTCTCTGCAAGCGCTGCAATTATAAGTAGCGAGTGGTTTGATAGCAAGATAATTTGTAACGACCAAGTAATGGTAATAGTAACCAAAGTTCAGCAAGGTAACTGTGACGCCCCCGATTCAATCGTACACTAATCATGCACGCAAATGTGTACCATCAAGATCAGGGACTCACGGGAAGATATCACAACACAACTCTAAAACATAATTAAGTCATACAAGCATCATAATACAAGCCAGGGGCCTCGAGGGCTCGAATACAAGTGCTCGATCATAGACGAGTCAGCGGAAGCAACCATATGTGAGTACAAACATAAGTTAAACAAGTTGCCATAAGATGGCTAGCACAAACGGGGATACAAATCGAACGAGGGGCAGGCCTCCTGCCTGGGATCCTCCTAACTACTCCTGGTCGTCGTCAGTGGGCTGCACGTAGTAGTAGGCACCTCTAGAGTAGTAAGAGTAGTCGTCGAAGGTGGCGTCTGGATCCTGGCTCCAACGTCTGGTCGCAACAATCGGGTAAAGAAAGGGGAAAAGGGGAAACAAGGCAACCGTGAGTACTCATCCAAAGTACTCGCAAGCAAGGAGCTACACTACAAATGCATGGATATTTGCGTAAAGGGCCATATCAGTGGGCTGAACTGCAGAATGCCAGAATAAAAGGGGGGATAACTAATCCTATCGAAGACTACGCTTCTGGCAGCCTCCGTCTTGCAGCATGTAGAAGAGAGTAGACTGAAGTCCTCCAAGTAACATCGCATAACATAATCCTACCCGGCGATCCTCTCCTCGATGCCCTGTTAGAGAGTGATCACCGGGTTGTATCTGGCACTTGGAAGGGTGTATTTTATTAAGTATCCGGTTCTAGTTGTCATAAGGTCAAGGTACAACTCCAAGTCGTCCTGTTACCGAAGATCACGGCTATTCGAATAGATTAACTTCCCTGCAGGGGTGCACCACATAACCCAACACGCTTGATCCCATTTGGCCGGACACACTTTCCTGGGTCATGCCCAGCCTCGGAAGATCAACACGTCGCAGCCCTACCTAGGCACAACAAAGAGGTCAGCCTGCCGGTCTAAACCTAAGCGCACAGGGCTCTGGGCCCATCGCCCTTAGCACACCTGCATGTTGTGTGGGCGGCCGGAAGCAGAACTAGCCCCCTTAATACAAGAGCAGGCTTACATTCCAATCCGTGCGCGCCGCTCAGTCGCTGACGTCACGAAGGCTTCGGCAAATACCACGACGCCGAGTGCCCATATCTTTCCCACGTAGTTGTTAGTGCGTATAAGGTCAATGACCCAACTCAGATCAAATACCAAGATCTCGTTAAGCGTGTTAAGTATCGGCGAACGCCGAACAGGGCCAGGCCCACCTCTCTCCTAGGTGGTCGCAACCTGCCCTGTCGCTCCGCCTCAAAGATCCACTCGCGGGTACTCCTACGAGCCGGCCCGTCTTTGGTCACCACATGTATCATGTATAAAATATAGTATATACCCGTGATCGCCTCCCCAGTGATCACGGCCCGATAGTATAGCACATCAGACGGACAAGAATGTAGGGCCATTGATGGAAAACTAGCATCCTATACTAGGCATGTAGGATTGCAGGTAAAGGTAACAACAGTAGTAATAAGGACAGGCTATGCATCAGGATAGGATAAATGGAAAGCAGTAACATGCTACACTACTCTAATGCAAGCAGTATAGAAGAGAATAGGCGATATCTGGTGATCAAGGGGGTCGGCTTGCCTGGTTGCTCTGGCAAGAGAGACGGGTCGTCAACTCCGTAGTCGTACTGGGTAGAAACGGCGTCGGTCTCGGTGTCTAGTTCGAGAAGAGGGGGAAGAAACAATAAATATTTAAGCAAACAGATGCATAGCGATGCATGACATGACAAGTATCGGTGCTAGGGGGTGCCCTATCGCGGTATGAGGTGATACCGGCGAAGGGGAAAACATCCGGGAAAGTATCCCCGGTGTTTCGCGTTTTCGGGCAGAGGAGCCGAAGGGGGAAAGTTGCGAGTTTGATATACTAAGGATGCGTGGCGGACGAAGGGGCTGCGTATCCGGGTTCGTCTCGTCTTTCTGAGCAACTTTAATGTCGAAAATAATTTAATCCCACATACGGATTAAAAGATATGATTTTCCAAAGATTTATTAATTTTTGGAATTTTAATTAATTATTTAATTTAATTCGAAAATGGATTTATGACATCAGCATGATATCATGCTGACGACAGCAGTCAACAGAGTTGACTGGTCAACCTGACCAGTGGGTCCCACTGGTTAGAGACACATGTTAATTATCCAAATTTAATTAATCTAATCAGAATTAATTAGGGGTGGGCCCCACTAACATTGATTGATTAATTAACTAATAGTTAATTAGGTTAATCTAATTATGATTGATTAACTTAATTAATTCCTTAATTAATTAATTAATTTAATTATTATTTATTTATTTATTATTATTATTTTTATTATTATTTTATTTATTATTTACGTTTTGGGGCCGGGCCCCACATGTCTGTGGCCATAAGGCCTTAGCGGGCACGCGGTTACGGGCGCGCGGGCGATGTTGCCCGAGCAGGCGCACGCGCAGGGGCGGCGGACCTGGCAGGGCGCCGGTGCAGGGGAGGTCAGTCGCCATGGCGAGGCCATGGCCGGAGCGGGGTCCGGCCAGCGAGCGGCGACGGGACTGCAGAGGCGGGGCGGAGGGCTGTGGCCGGACGCGGCCACGACGGGCGCGCGCGGGCCGGCGAGTAGGGCTGTGGGGAGTGGGGCCGCGAGCAGGGAATGGCGAGGAGCGCGTGCGCGCGTGGTGACCAGCGGGCACGGGTGTCGGCGCGCCCCAGGGGAGTGCGGGCGCGGACAGAGCTGAGGGGGGTTCACAGCGGAGCTCGGCGGTGCGAGGCGCGGCGCTCGCGACGCACGGTTAGGCGAGGTCGCGTGAGGGAGAGGGGAAGGAGGAGGGCGGAGGCCGTGGCCTCACCGGGAATTGTAGGGACGGGGCAGCGGGGGGGCCGAGGTGGAGGTCGGGGACGCCGGCAACGCGGTGCACGCCGGCAAGGAGGAGTATAGGGACGAGCGACGGCGGGGTGGCGATCCGGCGAGGAAGCGGGATCCGGCGGTCGACGACGACGAGGTGGCGAGGTCGGGGCAGGGTCAGCGACGGAGAGGATGACAGCGATGGGTCGTGTGGGGGGGTGCAGTCGGCGCGTCGAGGTCGAGCCCATCCTCGATCCAGATGGGATCGGGATGAGGGAGAGAGGGAGAGGCGAGTGGGGAGGGGAAGTGGGGTCGCTGTAGTGGCTAGGGTTTCGGTGAGGGGGAATAAGGGGAGTGGGTGGGCCGGCGTCGGTGGGCCGGTTGACTGGGCTAATGCCCAGTTGGGCCGGGGGGGGGGCCTTTCTCCTTTTATTTTAATTTTTTTTGTCTTTTATTTTTGTTTATCTCTTTTTAATATTTTATTTTATTTATTTCTATAAATCACAAAAGTTTTACCTAAATTTGTATCACCAATTATAACTCTAATACAAGAAGTTTAAACCTCCAATTTAAATAGTTTAACACTTTATTAATTATAAAAGGCATTCAATTAATTCTTTTGCTACTGTTTTATTCATTTTAGAGTATTTAAAGATTTTATAAAAGTGGGGGTTTCTTCATCACAATTACCTTTGCATTATTTGGCACAACTCGAACATTTTAGTTTTAAAGTTTGAAAACTTTTATTGTTTGCCTTTGTTTTTAAATTTGAAATTTTGAACGAGGTTTCGAACTGACGCGAGTTTATCCACAGTAACCGAGGTGACGTGGCATCATTAGTGGGGGATTACTGTATCTTAATTATCCGGGCGTCACAATTCTCCTCCACTACAGGAAATCTCGTCCCAAGATTTAGGACCGGGAGTAAGGGGGAAGGGATCTGGTTACGAAATTCTAACGATTCTTCTCAGTCTTAATGGATCTTGTCAAAGAGGTCGATCCATTACATTGATGTCTTCATTTGTCTGCTTCAGGTCATCATGATGAAGTTGTCGTTCTTTCTTCAAGAACTCCATCGTACTTACGAAAGAATAAAGGGTGGGCATTCCGGGAGAACAGACCTATGCAAGGTTGACTATCTGGTCGACAACATCGAGGAAGGTGGCGGAAAGTAACTCTCGAATTAAAACTTAAGGAAATATCGAGAGCAAAGTAAGGAGGTATCCTGGGAAGTTTCGAGTGGGCAGGCAATCGTTCGATGCCTGTTACAGGGATTGAAAGGGGTTCAAAGCAACTGGAATAAGTATTGTGTACGATGTCAGACTTGAAGGTGGCTCGTGAATTACATACGAGCCAAGCGAGAGCAACAACCTTGGGAGCAAGGGGTGTACAGGAGAGTTAGGTTTCGATCCTGTGGAACTGTGGGTTATGGGCCCATCATGTGGGTTATTAGTAGGAAGAGGGGTGACGTCTTGCACGATCATGTAAGCAAGGCATGTCAGAGAATAACCGGTCAGTTATGTTGACATCATCGTTGGTACCAAGGGCGAGGGACGAAGAGAACCATTTTCCTGCTCGTTGGACGAGGCGGACCAATAGGCAAAGTTCTCGTCCATCGGTGGCTACCAGAATGTCATCAACAATAGTACCAGGGTCTTGCTGACGAATTGTACAACGAGGTGTTTACATAAGCAGGAGAATATTACTTCTTAGATCATATAGAACACAAGAAAGGTTAAACCAAACAATGGAAAGGAAAATATGATTATCAGATTAAACAGAACAATGGAAAGGAAAATGTGTTTAAACACATTATTCACGAGTTTATCCTTCCCAAGGATAAAGAGAGCATGATATCCACGACAATATATAATGTAGAAAACCATTTAGATAAGAGGAGAGAAATTTCATGACATTACCCATACAACGGTGTTTGGGTAATTTCAACAAGAAACATTTAGCATGGTGCTTCAAATGGTCTGATTGAAAATCGGAGTACCATAGACATGCTTCGAGATAGCACTGACATGTTCTTCAAGCAAAGGTCAAACTTTGGATACACAAAGGATCCATCAGGAACAACTCATAGCATAAGTCTTGCAATAGGTCCTCCAACCAGGTGTGCTAGTCATGATATCACCTTATTGGGTTATAGAAAGACCAATGCTATGACTCTTGGAAAATGTTCCAACCATCATATCTGACCGAGTTTCAGATCTAGTTGGTGTCAGGATACCTCAGACTCAGGATGCCCGAGAAGACAAGGTGTAACACAAATTAACGTGAGGACATTTTAAGATTCTTGGGAAACGAACCATGGGAGCAAGTTTCGAAACAAGAGTTCATTAGTAAACCAACGAGAGGATGAGGACGTGGTTGATGGAATCAGCAACAATTCATCGAGGTTTCCCAAAAAGATGGATTGCCACAATTATGTGAACAAGGAGATAATACTGGACACATCGAAGTAGATAACGAAGTATGTTCGAGGAAAACATACACAATTAAACATTGGTTGAAAGGTGCGCCCGAAATATGGGTTGTGTTGCAGGACCAATATCAGAATGGTGGTTCAGTAATCAACAGTCTAAGAATGAAATGTCGACCATTATCTTCAAAGCAATAGGATTGCTAGAAGTTTTTAAAATTACTAGTCCATTTGTCGGTATTACTGTTAGGAACAACAGGGGACCACGATAAGAATGGTGATGGTGATAAGTATCACTTATATCAAGAATTCTCAAGAAGTGGTGAAATTCCCACGACATCCTTGACATAAAAGATGGTAATATCCCAAGGTAATTAAGAACAAATGCTGGATAGCAAGGAACTCAAGGTATAACACAAAACATGAACACGTTTGTGTTGACCGGAAGGCAATTGAGTGGTCGATGATACCACAAATCATCGAGGGCAAGGATAGTATTTCTCATCATGAATTCAATTGATATCCTGGAAGAGCTCAGAATGCTGATGATGATCACGACACATGTGTCGAGAGATTTCATGAGGATGTAATCAATCGACGATGACATCAAAGTTTAAAGGAATGATGAAGCGAAAGGTTATTGGAACCATGGGTACAACACAAACTCGAAATCAAGCTTGCTGTTCGAGGTGAAACGATAAGACAAGGTAGATCGACGTAAGCTTAGCTCATCGCCGAAAGTGGTGTTCCGGAAATAAGGACCAGGTAGCACAGTTAAAATCAGCACGATACTGATATAGCCGATCAGGCTAGAAATGACGTGATCGAGTACAAACTCGCAAGTAAAGAAGATTACCAATAGTTGTTTAATCACGATGCGGACTCGATTCAGTTACCGATGTCCTTGAGTGTTTAATAACTCAGGGCCCGTGAAAAATTGGAATCAGTGAGAATGTAGCACTTGATGGAGAACTCATAAGAAGTTATGCAGTTCCATGATAATCTCGAGATACCGGGGGTAATACTCGACGACAGATCAAAGTAGAGGTTGGACTAGGGTAATGCTCTGCAGAAGACAAGTGCTTAAACTTGCACGAGAAATGGTATTTAAAGGAGAACATGGTCGGAATCCATGATCATAAAGGATCGAACCACGGATACAAGATGAACTTATAACAAGGGGGTAATTATTTTTACGAGCAGCTTTCATGATAAGTTATACACCGTGTCCCTGGGCATGAACGCAAGGTTCAAGGTCGACTCCCACTTCTTCAATGTATAACCTTCCATTCACTTTTCGCTTTGATAAAGGCATTCATGTTGTAAGTTTTACCTGGTGAAATACCAGATGAGTATGACTCATGAAAAGTTCTGAGTTCACACATATAAAGGAACGCATAGGTTCAACTCGTCAGGGTATCATGGAAACATATACCACAAGCTTCAATAGTAAATACCACCAGCTCAAAAGCAGAGCATGGTTGGCCAAGCAGATGATACAATTTACCAAGGGCATTATGTATCAGGTAAAGAACTCACAAGAATTTTGGTTGTGAAGGACATTGTCGGATAATAACCCGGCAATGGGTATGGAGGTCCACAACGGGGCTGACGTGAGTATCGGTACCCAATCAGAGGAAGAATCAATGCAAAGACATTGGATTATAGAAACAACTGAGTAACTTAGAGCTCAATTGCAAAGGAATTATGATTTACCAAGCGAAGGATCAGAAGCAGACACTCTGATCAAGGATGGATAAGTACAATATACTTAGGAGCACAATCGACGACAATTTGATTGGCGAGAACCAACTCACATTTAAAATGACGTCTGAGCCGGAAGGATGAATTATAGGAACTCATTGAGGATTGCGAGCATTCGCAACTTATTGAATCAACGGACTCAAAATGATAATGACAAGGGATGCCAATAAGGTAACGAGACTTCTGGGATTAACCATTATGCAAGCCAGTAAGAATTCCAAGAGCAATAGGCTGCTCAGGATTTTCGGAAGTTCAAATAGTATTTCGAAGACTTTTGTGAATTACTTGAATCAACTGGGATGAGTGGACACTCGATAAGTGTGAGAAATTATCCGTAGGGGTATTCATGTGGGAAGAAACTGCAAGGCAGTAGGCACAAAGTATACTCGAAACATTACAGAGAATTTCGGGGTATCTTGTAATAACAAGATCAACTGGGAATAAAAGTAAGAATGACAGGTATAAGTATTTATGCATGGGGATGTTCCGGTGGTAGGGAATTGCAAAAGTGATAGGCACAAGGTCTCGAGAGAATATCGGAGAGTATCTTTGAATTCTTCTGTTTCACGGAGCAATCATCTAGAGTGAGGGGTTCTCCGGGAGGAAGTAGTAACGAGATCCTAAAGTTAGATTTTAGTAAATTCATTAAACCCGAATAGAAGAGAGATTAGAGTCCCATAGTATAGACGAGGAGTAAAAGATCCTAATACCACCCAGTGGCAACGTGGGCCCATCGGCCGCACAACCATGTTAGTAAAACAATCTTCATCGACTAGACTCAACTTCGGCCAAGGAGTGTGGAAGGGGGATTCCTACAGGCAGTCGGCTCCGATACCAACTTGTGACGCCCCCGATTCAATCGTACACTAATCATGCACGCAAATGTGTACGATCAAGATCAGGGACTCATGGGAAGATATCACAACACAACTCTAAAACATAATTAAGTCATACAAGCATCATAATACAAGCCATGGGCCTCGAGGGCTCGAATACAAGTGCTCGATCATGGACGAGTCAGCGGAAGCAACAATATCTGAGTACAGACATAAGTTAAACAAGTTGCCATAAGATGGCTAGCACAAACAGGGATACAGATCGAACGAGGCGCATGCCTCCTGCCTGGGATCCTCCTAACTACTCCTGGTCGTCGTCAGCGGGCTGCACATAGTAGTAGGCACCTCCAGAGTAGTAGTAGTTGCCGTTGAAGGTGGCACATGGATCCTGGGCTCCAACGTCTGGTCGCAGCAATCGGGTAAAGAAAGGGGAAAAGGGGAAACAAGGCAACCGTGAGTACTCATCCAAAGTACTCGCAAGCAAGGAGCTACACTAAAAATGCATGAATATTTGTGTAAAGGGCCATATCAGTGGACTGAACTGTAGAATGCCAGAATAAAAGGGGGGATAACTAATCCTGTTGAAGACTACGCTTCTGGCAGCCTCCGTCTTGCAGCATGTAGAAGAGAGTAGACTGAAGTCCTCCAAGTAGCATCGCATAGCATAATCCTACCCGGCGATCCCCTCCTCGATGCCCTGTTAGAGAGTGATCACCGGGTTGTATCTGGCACTTGGAAGGGTGTGTTTTATTAAGTATCCGATTCTAGTTGTCATAAGGTCAAGGTACAACTCCAAGTCATCCTGTTACCGAAGATCACGGCTATTCGAATAGATTAACTTCCCTGTAGGGGTGCACCACATAACCCAACATGCTTGATCCCATTTGGCCGGACACACTTTCCTGGGTCATGCCCGGCCTCGGAAGATCAACACGTCGCAGCCCTACCTAGGCACAACAGAGAGGTCAGCACGCCGGTCTAAACCTAAGCACACAGGGGTCTGGGCCCATCGCTCTTAGCACACCTGCATGTTGCGTGGACGGCCGGAAGCAGAACTAGCCCCCTTAATACAAGAGCAGGTTTACGTTCCAATCCGGCGCGCGCCACTCAGTCGCTGTCGTCACGAAGGCTTCCGTTGATACCACGACGCCGAGTGCCCATATATTTCCCACATAGTTGGTTAGTGCGTATAAGGTCAACGACCCAACTCAGATCAAATACCAAGATCTCGTTAAGCGTGTTAAGTATCCACGAACGCCGAACAGGGCCACGCCCACCTCTCTCCTCGGTGGTCGCAACCTCCCCTATCGCTCCGCCTCAAAGATCCACTCGCGGGTACTCCTACGAGCCGACCCATCTTTGGTCACCACATGTATCATGTATAAATTATAGTATATACCAGTGATCACCTCCCGAGTGATCATGACCAGATAGTATAGCACAACAGACGGACAAGAATGTAGGGCCATTGATGGAAAACTAGCATCCTATACTAGGCAAGTAGGATTGCAGGTAAAGGTAACAACAGTAGTAACAAGGACAGGTTATGCATCAAGATAGGATAAACGGAAAGCAGTAACATGCTACAGTACTCTAATGCAAGAAGTATAGAAGAGAATAGGCGATATCTGGTGATCAAGGGGGTCGGCTTGCCTGGTTGCTCTGGCAAGAGAGAGGGGTCGTCAACTCCGTAGTCGTACTGGGTAGCAGCGGCGTCGGTCTCGGTGTCTAGTTCGAGAAGAGGGGGAAGAAACAATAAATATTTAAGCAAACAGATGCATAGCGATGCATCACATGACAAGTATCGGTGCTAGGGGGTGCCCTATCGCGGTATGAGGTGATACCGGCGAAGGGGGAAAACATCCGGGAAAGTATCCCCGGTGTTTCGCGTTTTCGGGCAAAGGAGCCGGAGGGGGAAAGTTGCGAGTTTGATATTCTAGGGATGTGTGGCGGACGAAAGGGCTGCGTATCCGGGTTCGTCTCGTCGTTCTGAGTAACTTTCATGTTGAAAATAATTTAATCCGAGTTATGGATTAAAATATATGATTTTCTAAAGATTTTATTAATTTTTCGAATTTTAATTAATTATTTAATTTAATTCAAAAATGGATTTATGACATCATCATGATGTCATGCTAACGTCAGCAGTCAACAGAGTTGACTGGTCAACCTGACCAGTGGGTCCCACTGGTTAGAGACACATGTTAATTACCCAAATTTAATTAATCTAATCAGAATTAATTAGGGGTGGGCCCCACTGACATTGATCGATTAATTAACTGACAGTTAATTAGGTTAATCTAATTATGATTAATTAGGGGTGGGTCCGGCTAGCGAGCGGCGACAGGACTGCAGAGGCGGGGCGGAGTGTTGTGGCCGGACGCGGCCACGACCGGCGCGCGCGGGCCGGCGAGTAGGGCCGTGGGGAGCGGGTCGCGAGCAGGGAACGGCGAGGCGCGCGTGCGCGCGTTGTGACCGGCGGGCGCGGGTGCCGGGGCGCTCTAGGGGAGTGCGGGCGCGTACAGAGCTGAGGGGAGTTCGCAGCGGAGCTCGGCAGTGCAAGGCGCGGTGCTCGCGGCGCGCAGGTAGGCGAGGTCGCGTGAGGGAGAGGGGAAGAAGGAGGGCGGAGGCCGTGGCCTTACCGGGAATTGTAGGGACAGGGCAGCGGGGGGACGAGGTCGAGGTCGGGGACGACGGCGACGCGGTGCAGGCCGGCGAGGAGGAGTATGGGGATGAGCGACGGCGGGGTGGCGATCCGGCGAGGAAGCGGGATCCGGCGGTCGGCGACGACGAGGTGGCGAGGTCGGGTCCGGGTAGGCGACGGAGAGGACGACAGTGATGGGTCGTGGGGGGTGGGGGGTGGTGCGGTCGGCACGTCGAGGTCGAGCCCCTCCTCGATCCAGATGGGATCGGGAGGAGGGAGAGAGGGAGAGGCGAGTGGAGAGGGGAAGTGGGGTCGTTGTAGTGGCTAGGGTTTCGGTGAGGGGGAATAAGGGGAGTGGGTGGGCCGGAGTCGGTGGGCCGATTGACTGGGCTAATGCCCAGTTGGTCCAGGGGGGAGGCCTTTCTCCTTTTATTTTAATTTTGTTTGTCTTTTCTTTTCGTTTATCTCTTTTTACTATTTTATTTTATTTAGTTTTATAAATCACAAAATTTGTACCTAAGTTTGTATCACAAATTATAACTATAATACAAGAAGTTTAAACCTCCAATTAAAATAGTATAACACTTTATTAATTATAAAAGGCATTCAATTAATTCTTTTGCTACTGTTTTATTCATTTTAGAGTATTTAAAGATTTTGTAAAAGTGGGGGTTTCTTCATCACAATTACCTTTGCATTATTTGGCACGACTCGAACATTTTAGTTTTAAAGTTTGAAAACTTTTATTTTTTGCCTTTGTTTTGAATTTGAAATTTTGAACGGGGTTTCGAACTGACCCGAGTTTATCCACAGTAACCGAGGTGGCGTGGCATCATTAGTGGGGGATCACTGTAGCTTAATTATCCAGGCGTCATAGTAACCCAATTGTTTTGAGGAAAAGGACATGCCATAACGGTCTCTTATGATAAGCAAAGCGTTCTTGAGGGTACACAGGAATTTCATCTAGTCACTTTCACCATGTTGGTTTGATTTGTGTTCGCTACTTTGACAATTTGATATGTGGGTGGATCGGTGCTTAGGTGTTGTTCTTACTTGAGCAAACATCCTACTTATGATTAACCCCCTCGCATGCATCGGCAACTACGAGAAAAGTATTAAGAATAAATTCTAACCATAGCATTAAACTTTTGGATCCAATCGGTCCCTTAAGGAATAGCGCATAAACTAGGGTTTAAGCTTCTGCCATTCTCGCAACCCATCATCTAAGAACTACTGCACAGTGCATTCCCTTAGGCCCAAATATGGTGTTGTACTCGACATTCACATGACACCACTAAGGGAATCACAACATACATACTATAAAAATATTGAACACATATAAATTTCACATGATTAGTTGCAACAAGATTTCTTTCGTGACCTCAAGAACAAAAGTAACTACTCACAAGTGATAAACATGATCATGATCAGAGGGGTATTAAATAGCATATTGCATCTGAACATATAATCTTCCACCAAATAAACCATATAGTAATCAACTATAAGATGTAATCAACACTACTAGTCACCCACAAGTACCAATCTATAGTTCCGGTACAAAGATTGAACACGAGAGATGAACTAGGTTTTGAGAGGAGATGGTGCTATTGAATATGTTGATGGAGATTGCCCTCCCCAAGATGGGAGAGTTGTTGGTGATGATGACGACGATGATTTCCCCCTCCGGGATGGAAGTTCCCCCGGCGGAATCGCTCTGCAGGAGGGCAAAAGTGCTCCTGCCCAAGTTCCGCCTCGAGATGGCGGCTCTTCGTCCCGAAAGTCCTCCCCTTTTTTTTTTCTAGGTCAAAATGACTTATATATGAGAAGATGGGCACCGGAGGTAGGCTGGGTTGAGCACAACCCACCAGGGCGCGCCTGGGGGTCCTGGCACGCCCTGGTGTCTTGTGCTCACCAGGTGGCCCCCTCCGGTAGTTATTTGCTTCAATATTTCTTAAATATCCCATAAAAATTCCTCATGAAGTTTTAGCTCATTTGGACTTGTGTAGAATAGGTAGCCTGACGTAGCTTTTTCAGGTCCAGATTTCCAGCTGCCAGAATTCTCCCTCTTTGTGTGAACCTTGCATATTATGAGAGAAAAGGCATTAGAATTACTCCAAAAAGTATTATTATGCATAAAAACATTATAAATAACAGTAGGTAAACATGATGCAAAATGGACGTATCAGCTCACAAGTAGCAGTGGACCCCGTGCCCACGGGGTACCTAGAACAACTTGCAGCAGACCACTAAAACACGCACAACTTTGGCATACGAACTCCAAATTCAATGATCTTGGGCTTGTTTTAAAGCTATGGAAAAGCCCAAGTTCCTCCCTTAGAGAACCCCAAATATCAAAAAGAAATAATGATGCAAATCATGAAAAGGTTTGATATCTCTACATGCGACGTGTTCAAGCTACTCGCCCGAAAGTCCCTCTTGATAGTACGACTATCAAACCTATAATTCGGTCTCCCTCCAAGAACCATGAGACCGGAAAAACTAGGAAAACCTAGCTAAGGTATACCTTTGCCTTGCACATTCCACTTGAACTTGATGTTGATTTTAATGCTTGCCTCAAGTTTGAATCCTTTTCTTGACCACAATCACTTGGTGAAGGTACTCGAAATGATTCCTCATATTGCAATGAGGGAAGCCTCAACTTAAGCCCATATTCACATGCAAATTATCATGACGTGGACTGCGAGATTCAAAGCATATAACCTCTAGCTTCTCATCTTGCACTTGGACTCCTCGAACACGATGACCATCAGCACTTGATGTCATCCACACATAGGCTACTTGAAATCTTTCCTTTTGATGCAAGCCCATGAGGAACACCTAACCCACATAGACATAACAAACACATAGCATGGGTTATGTAGCAAAGCACAATTCACAATTTGTTACCATACCACTAGATCACTTGATCCCATGTGGTACAAAAGATTGCGCTTTGTAAGTTGACCATCCAGATAATCTTCGAGCTTCATCTTGGTCAACCAACATCTTTACTTCATGCCCCATCTTGGTTTCTTGAAAGCCATAATGAGCACTTTATTTCCCTCCGTTGCTTGAAGAAACAGATGACAAAAGGCTCTTTCATGACCAAGTTTCACTATGAATATCATATTGGTCATCATTTGCTCTTCTTAAAACTCCATCATAATCTCTTGAGAGGCACAATGAATACTTCACTCTACACTACTGCAGGATGCTGCTAACGCGACACTATGATCAGAGACCCTTCAAGAAACTGTGTGCGATGCCATAACCGCAAACGGTGCTGTATGAAAACCGTCATAAATGTGTAAAACGTTTGCGATGACGGATGCATTAAACACGGTTCAGGTGTTTGTTGCATGTGCGATGAAGGGCATACGGTTCAGTTCAATGAACTGTTTGTGATGAGGAGGAACAAAAGAAACGGGCAGCCAGATGGAGGCGTGTGTGATACACAACATACGGTTCACTCGGATGAACTGTTTGTGATTAGGCAACACAAAAGAAACGGTCAGCCAGATCAAAGGTGTGTGCGATGTACAGCATACGGTTCACTCGGATGAACTGTTTCTGATTAGGCAAGAGAACAGAAACGGTTCGATATAACAAGATGTGTGTGATACGCGGCAAACAGGTCTGTAATCAGAAATGTGTGCGAAGACCGATAATAACGCAGAAGATTGCATCTAATAAGATGTATGTGATATGCTCTGTCTACACAACATCTATTGGCCATTGTGGGATGGGCGGTCATCCGGATACGCCATAAGGATGCGAAGAGGCATTCCTATCAACAAGGACTAGCTGTTCCACCTGTAGCTTATGTAAGAAAACTATCTAGTTAAGTGTGCTCAGGCTGGAGCAGCCATCGGATGGGTGACTGGATGGGAAGCTATGTCGATGTTAAATTAGGTGATGTGATGGGTCATTTCGGTCAAATGACCTAAATGCCCCATTCCCTCAGCTAATTTAACCTCAAGGTCCTTGTTTTTTAACACATGTTAAAGAAGGTCTACCGCATTATGCATATTGTTGATCCATCTGACCTATTTGTGATGGAATAGGCCGTGTGTGTTGTGGGAAAACGCTTGCTAGAATTCAACCATTTGGGATTGATGAATTCACCACCGACGGGATCCCTAGTGTGTTCCGTGTACATCTGATCATCATCTACTTCTTGTGCTAGCTCGATGCTAAGTTTCCATTAATTGACGGTGTTTTATGAACATGCCACCGCTTCCCGCCATTTCCTCACCTGTTTCCCGCCACCCTGTTATATTGCGCATAGGGGGCGCGCGACGCATGAAGGCGACAAGCGCAGCCTGTAGCACATCCACCTCTTTCAAGCATGCCAACCCACCAAAGCGCCGCCTCTTCCATCAACCTCATCAACGAGGAAAACAAGCACGCGCCACGGCCCGTTGTCGGTGTCAAAACCGGTGGATCTCGGATAGGGGGTCCTGAACTGTGCGTCTAAGGTCGATGGTTGCAGGAGACGGGGGACACGATGTTTACCCAGGTTCAGGACCTCTCTATGGAGGTAATACCCTACTTCCTGCATGATTGATCTTGATGAATATGAGTGTTACAAGAGTTGATCTACCACGAGGTCGTAATGGCTAAACCCTAGAAGTCTAGCCCTGTATGACTATGGTAATGAGTATATATCCTTTTCGACTAACCCCTTCGGTTTATATAGACACCGGGGGGATCTAGGGTTACATAGAGTCGGTTACATAAGAAGGAATCTTCATAGTTGATCACCAAGCTTGCCTTCCACGCCATGGAGACTCCATCCCGGACACGGGTATAGTCTTCGGCCTTCACGTCTTCACAGCCCATCAATCCGACCCATGGATAACAGTCCGGACGCCCGAGGACCCCTTAGTCCAGGACCCCGTCAATAGAGCCTGAACCTGGCTTCAATGATGAGGAGTCCGATGCGCAGATTGTCTTCGGCATTGCAAGGCGGGTTCCCCTTCCGAACTCCAAGGTAGTCTTCAAATATAAGGATTGTATCCGGATTTGTATACACAACTGTAGAGGATATAATTTATGCACGAGTTCAATCCGCTGATAACTTTTTGGTAATATGACATCACGCCCGCTCGGCCTATTTTCGAACTGTTAGCTTGCCCGTCGTCCCACGTCTTGAGGCACAGTTTTATTGGTATGTCTTATCCAAGCGGAGATCGTGTCTCCCTTTCTTCAAGGGATTCCTGTTAACCCGGACGTGGGTAACCCAACCGTCACTTGGGTATAACTCCTTGGGCATAGGTAAGTTTTTGAGGTCCAGGAGGAGACGTTTGATATTCGCAGCCTTTATATAGGGGTACAAACTTGTCTTTTCCTTTCGTGCTTGCTTCTTCCTCAACCCTTGCTACCCCGAGTTCCAACACCCAGGTTTCAGTCGCCACAAACTCCAATCATGTCCGGATCCAACCGTCAAGGCCGGTGGGTGGCTTCTTCCGTTACCGAGGGAGATATTGCAGAGCTTCGGGAGGCGAGGTATCTGACCGTAGAAATCCATCATCATTTGCCTACTAAGGGGCAAGTTATTCCCACCCCCAGATCCGACGAGAGGGTCGTGTTTGTGTCCCACTTCCTCCATGGTTTAGGATTTGCACTTAACCCCTTCGTCTGAGGGCTCATGTTATATTACGGGCTAGATTTTCGTGATCTGGCCCCGGATTCTATTCTTCTTATTTCGACATTTATCATCATGTGCGAAGCATTCCTCCAAACTCCTCCACACTTTGGCTTGTGGCTCAAGACCTTCGATGTAAAGCCGCAAGTGATAGAGGGGGAGCAGGCTGAGTGCGGTGGTGCTACAGTGAGCAAGCTTGCCGGCGCTGTTTGGCCGAAAGGATCCTTCGCCAAACCTTCCGATAAATGGCAGCAGGGGTGATTTTATATCACTGAGCCCCGTGGCTCCAAGTGTGCAGCTGCACCTGCATTTCGATCCAGCCCCCAATTCAGCTTGCATCATGGATTAATAAGAGGTTGGACTAGGGATCAACGGACGAGGTGCGAACTCTGCAAAGTTGCATCCAAAGCCTTGCTGAGAGGGACATCAATATCATCAATGTTGTTCAAGTAATGTTAGTTCGTCGGACCCAGCCGTGCCAGCGACGGCCTCTCTGCTTGTGGGAGTTCAATCCAGAAGGGCCGCGGACTCTTCAGCACTACGCATGAAGGAATGTGGAGATTATTTTTCGGGAAATGAAGGCAATGGCTGGACACCACCGAAGATGTCGGCCTAGATTGTAACCATCCGGATACACCGGTACGTACTCATTTGCCGAATACCCTCATAACCAGACACCCAGTGGCAAGATACCAACTAAATCATCCTTTTTCAGGGTTGCATAAAGAAGGTGGAACGGATTAGGTGTCCGGCTCCCCTTCCCGAAGACTCAGCTACTCCTGTGCTAACAAGGATGCTGGCCTCGGCACCATATCAGGCGCCGGCAAGGGAGGGTAAAGAGGAGAGAGAGAAGACCCGGGATGACCTTTGTTCCGGAAGTAAGTTGGATACTGAATCCGTAGAAATCGATCTTTCCTTGCCTGAAGATAGAGGCGAAAGAGGAGCCAGCATCCCTTCTCCGAGTAAGAGAAAAAGGGCTGCCTCCGAAGGTTGGGAGGGGCGGTCTCCCAAGAGGGGCAAGATGCCACCGTCTGGCGGCTTGGGTTTTGAGAGTGACGCCGTTGAACAACTCCAACAAGGGTACAAGCCTTCGACCCAACCGTAAGTGAATCCGGAATGCTTTGATAGCGCCCCGCTCCATTGCTGTTACCAAAGACATACGTAACGTGTCATTGTTTTTTCACGGCAGATGTCCTAGTGAAAGGACTTAGTCGTGGAGCCATCGTGACGGGTTAGCTTAAAGGGGTTAAAGTGAACAAAGGATGCAGGGAGTTTATACTGGTTCGGCCCCTTGCGGTGAAGGTAAAGGTCTAATCCAGTTGTTGTGGAATTGCTAGGGTTTCGATGACCAGGGAGCGAATCTGCTATGCCTGGCTCTCGAGTTGTTGTTTTTTCCTAAACTGGGTCGTCCGCTTATATACATGGGTTGACGCCGTCGGTTTACAGAATCCCGAGGCCGGCTCATAAACGTGTCCAGCCCGGTCTATACTCTTTCTATCTTACAACACAAGTTTACATATCAGTGTCGATTAATGTCTACATGCTTTAATCCGCCCTTGGGACCAGGGCCTTCATAAAGCGCCACCGTATTTTTCTTCATGGGCTTCAAATATAATAACTTATTATGGAGATAACCCGGCATCTCCTAGCTGGTTTATGCCTAGCAGTAATATCCCCAACATTAGGCCCCAGATTGATTTGAACTGGTTCATGTCAATCTTCAATACTTAAGAACATTTGTTCTTCAGCACCTTCACATAAATCTTGTAAATCGCCATGACATCATCTTCCAGGATCATGATAAACCGCCATGACGTCATCTATTATTAAAGATTGTGTATATCTCACCTTCATTAATGAGCCTCCGACAATCGAGGCGACAGCTCTGCCACATGTTCAACCTTTGGGCTCCTCAATTCTCGCGCATGTCACTTATCCATTCACCTTATAAATAAGGCCAACGGATCATTTTCACTTTTCCCCTTCGTGCCCCTTCACATCGTACTCTTCCTCGCGTTGCCCGAAGGTTGGAGCTCTGCCGCCGCTGTCGACCTTCGCTTCTACCCCAACAACGGCGGCTGAATCACCCTGATCGAAACAGAAAGCCGCGGCACCTCTCCGCTGTTCCTGTGACACTGGTAAGCCTTCTCTCCTTCCACCCTAGATCTTATCATTAGGGTTTGAACTCATCAGAGTTCATCGAAGTTCTAGAGCTGTTCTTCCCTATACTTCTCAGTAGCATAAATGGCAAGTTAGATATGATATTTTCCTGTGCCATTGTAATTAGAGTTCCTTTTTCCTCATTAGAGCATCCCCTTCATAAAAACTCATCTGAACCTGATGAACTGTTTAAGCACCTGAAATTTAGGTCTGAATATATTCTAGTTTTCTGTCGCACCGCAGATCTGAAATTATCATATCAATCTGTGAAACTTGTTTTTCCCTCACTTAGGTATTTTAGATCTGTATCCTCCATATCAAAGTAGGTGGTTTAACCTTTTAGAAAATGATAATCCGGCAGGTACCATTAGTCCCCTCTTAAACCGCCAATTCATTTATCTTTGCACCTCCTCCATTGTCAGACTCCGCTTTAGCAATATCAGACTCTGGTTTAACAATATGCATATACCTCTGCTTCTGCTTATCTTGCATCGCTTTATGCTTGCCCGTCATAAATCTTAAACCGGCATTTATCTTTTTCATCTTTTCATTGCAATGGCCAAACAATTTTATGCCTGTAACTAGGTCCCTCCCCGGGTTACGAAATCGCAACTAGAGGGATGTGTCGCAACTGGCGCTTTAGCGAAGAAAGAAGTTATCCAGTGGAGGGTCCCCGATCCAGAAAATCCTCCTGAGCCAAAGAATGGAGAAGTAGTCGTGTTTTTTGATCACCTGAGCCGAGGGTTTAGCCCTCCCGGATCAAAGTTCTTCCGAGATGTACTTGCTAGCTTCCAACTCCACCCTCAAGACATTGGCCCAAACTCTGTGTCCAATGTTTACCATTTCCAAGTATTTTGCGAGGCTTATCTTCAAGAGGAGCCCACAGTTGAACTGTTTAGGGATTTCTTCTATTTAAACTGTTGTACAGAGTTTACAGACGGACCCAACACTGAACTTGGTGGCATGGCTATTCAAAAGAGAAAGATGTCAGCTTCCCTCACGCCAAGCTTCATAGTCACCCCAAGGACTGGAATCAGACTTAGTTTTATTGCAAAGATACATCTCCAACTGATGAAAACCCTCTGCCGGGTTACCACCCTCACCATCTTAGCAACACACATCCCTTTCCTTAGAGATTATCTACAAAGGAAAGTTCGAACTACGCTCCACAACTATCAAAGCTCAGAGCCTTTATGGCGAACGGTTTAACAGCTATTGATTTTGCTCGATGTTGGATAACCTGGAGCATTTTTCCTTTAAGCTAATGCCTCAGTTTAATGTGTGAGTACACCGGGAGTTTGAAAGACCCTTAACAACATGTTGATATTCAACTAACAGAGGCTGAAGTTACTGAGGCTGTCAAGAAAATACTGAATAAACCGGAGGCTGTCTGTAGCTAGACCGGATTAAGTCCTTTCTGCGTTTCCAACAAACCGCCAACTGTAAGGATCACATAACCTTTTGTTCTAACTTGCTCCTTTCAAATATTCTCTCAAAATTTTGTCCATCTTTGACAGGGCGATGATCTGTTCTGGAAGAAGAAGCCATAGGATAAACCGGCCAAGACACCTCGCCCCAAGACCAAGGTTGTTAAAAAACCCGCCAAGAAGAGGACCAGTGGGTCTTCTGAACCAAATGCTGATGCTGACCTGGATAACCCGGACTCAGAGGTAGAACTTGACTCCCTTGGTTCTTTTTTCATACACCTCATTGACAATGACTATTATCAGGATGACGCTGAAGCCAGCCAAGCTAAGGATGTAGAGGTAATTATTCTTTCCTCCGTTTCAGATCCTCTGCCAACACAGACAATCTGTCAAGCAAACCGGAAAGTAAAATTTTCTCACCCCCTTGCTCACTTGGAACCAACCTTTCTTTTGAAGATGCAGCAACACGAAGCCCGCCGCACAACCCGGCATAGCGGCCAGGTAGTTACCTCCGCCGCTTTACCTGTTGGGGAATGTAGTGATTTCAAAAAAATTCCTATGCACACGCAAGATGATGGTGATGCATAGCACCAAGAGGGGAGAGTGTTGTCTACGTACCCTCGTAGACCGTAAGAGGAAGCGTTATATCAACGCGGTTGATGTAGTCGTACGTTTTCACGATCTGACCGATCCAAGTACCGAAAGCACGGCACCTCTGAGTTCTGCACACGTTCGGCTCGGTGACATCCTCGCCTTCTCGATCCAGCAAGAGGGGCGAAGTAGTACATGAGTTCCGGCAGCACGACGGCGTGGTGACGGTGTTGGTGAAGAACAATCTTCGCAGGGCTTCGCCTAAACACTATGAAAATTATGATGGAGGATAAACTAGAGGAAACGGGGTTGCCGGCACATGGTTTGGTGTTTCCTGATGTGTATTTTGTGCTAGCCCTGCCCCTCTATTTATATGTTGATCCTTGGGGTCGAAACTTGGAGCAAAAGCCTCCTCAAAGTCGGTTTTGCCCAAAAGGCAAGAATCCCACTCGGACTCCAGGACCAAACGCCACAATCCTTGGCATCTAGCCCAGATGCCATGGGCCCCGGCGTCTGGCCCAGGGCCAGTGAGGGTGTCCTGGATTAGGGGGTGTTCGGGTAGCCGAACTATAACTTCGCCGGACTCCTGGACTATGAAGATACAAGATTGAAGACCTCGTCCCGTGTCCGGATGGGACTTTCCTTGGCGTGGAAGGCAAGCTTGGCGATGCGGATATTCAAGATCTCCTACCATTATAACCGACTCTATGTAACCCTAACCCTATCCGGTGTCTATATAAACCGGAGGGTTGTAATCCGTAGGACAATCATCTTCATACACAATCATACCATAGGCTAGCTTCTAGGGTTTAGCCTCCTTGATCTCGTGGTAGATCTACTCTTATACTACCCATATCATCAATATTAATCAAGCAGGAGTAGGGTATTACCTCCATCGAGAGGGCCCGAACCTGGGTAAAAACATCGTGTCTCTTGTCTCCTGTTACCATCCGGCCTTGACGCACAGTTTGGGACCCCCTACCCGAGATCCGCCGGTTTTGACACCGACATTGGTGCTTTCATTGAGAGTTCCACTGTGTCGTCGCCTTTTAGGCCTGATGGCTCCTTTGATCATCAACAACGATGAGGTCCAGGGTGAGACTTTTCTCCCCGGACAGATCTTCGTCTTCGGCGGCTTCGCTCTGCGGTCCAATTCGCTTGGTCATCTGGAGCAGATTGAAGGCTACGCCCCTGGCCGTCAAGTCAGGTTTGGAAGCTTAAACTACATGGCTGATATCCGCGGAGACTTGATCTTCGACGGGTTCAAGCCACAACCAAGCGCACCGCACTATCTCGAGGGGCATGATTTTGCTCTGCCTCCGAACGGTGTCCTGGAGGCCGCACACGCACCGGTTCCGACCCCTAACTCGGAGCCTATTGCGCCAATTGAGGATGAGCGGTTGGACGTCACCTCGGGGGCTGCGATCTCAAAGGCGATCGAGCCGAACGCCAGCCCCACACTCCGCGTGACCCGTGACTCCGAGGGTCCGGACTCTTCTCCGGACTCCGAAACCCCCGCGCCCCTGCCAATCGAATCCGATTGGGCGCCGATAATGGAGTTCACCGCCGCGGACATCTTTAAGCACTCGCCCTTTGGCGACGTCCTGAATTCTCTCAAGTCTCTCTCTCTATCAGGAGAGCCCTGGCCGGACTACGGTCAGCAAGGATGGGATACGGACGATGAAGAAATTAAAAGTCCGCCCACCACCAACTTTGTAGCCACTGTCGACGATTTAACCGACATGCTTGACTTCGGCTCCGAAGACTTCGACGGTATGGACGACGAGGTAGGAGACGAACAAGAACCAGCACCTGTAGGGTGCTGGAAGGCCACCTCATCATATGACATATATATGGTGGATACTCCAAAAGATGGAGATGGCGATGGAACATCGGGGGATGACACCTCCAAGAAACAGCCAAAGCGCCGGCGGCAGCGGCGCCGCTCTAAATCCTGCCAAAGCAAAAACGGTGATTCCGGCATGGGAGATAATACTACCCCGGATAGCGCCGAAGAACACCCAACCCAACAAGATTCGGCGCAGGAAGGTGGACAAGCCAACCCTCATGAGAGAGCGGCAGAACGAGAGGTTGAGGATGATAACTATATGCCTCCCTCCGAAGACGAGGCAAGCCTTGATGACGACGAATTCGTCATACCATCAGACCCCGCCGAACAAGAGCGTTTCAAACGCAGGCTTCTAGCCACTGCAAACAACCTCAAGAAAAAGCAGCAACAACTTAGAGCTGACCAGGATTTGCTAGCTGATAGATGGACTGAAGTCCTTGCGGCCGAAGTGTATGAACTCGAGCGCCCCTCCAAGAGTTACCCAAAGCGCAGGCTGCTACCCCGATCAGAGGAGGAAGCACCTACATCACCAGCGCACGACATGGCAGACCGGCCACCTCGCGGCCGCGACAGAGAGGCCTCTCGACCCTCCACCCAAGCCATGCCCCGACGCCGCTCAACTAAGGCGTGGGAAAATGCGCCAGACCTGCTAGACGTATTGGAGGATAAGGCAAGACAAACAAGGTCGATCTACGGATCGCACAGGCACTCGACGACACGTGACGATGATCCTCACTCCGCATACAACAAATCCGACCGGGCCGAACACAACAGACATAGCTCTTCCGAGCTACGTCATGACATTGCCCAGTACAAGGGCGCCGCACTCCCACTATGCTTCACAGACAAAGTAATGGATCATAAAATCCCAGAGGGTTTCAAACCCGTGAACATCGAATCATACGACGGCACCACAGACCCGGCGGTATGGATCGAGGATTATCTCCTTCACATCCACATGGCACGTGGCGATGATCTACACGCGATCAAATACCTCCCGCTCAAACTTAAAGGACCGGCCCGGCATTGGCTTAACAGCTTGCCAGCAGACTCAATCGGTTCTTGGGAGGACCTGGAAGCCGCATTCCTCGACAACTTCCAGGGCATCTACGTGCGACCACCGGATGCCGACGACTTAAGCCACATAATTCAGCAGCCAGAAGAATCGGCCAGGCAATTTTGGACACGGTTCCTAACAAAGAAAAAACAGATAGTCGACTGTCCAGACGCAGAGGCCCTAGCAGCCTTCAAGCATAACATCCGCGATGAGTGGCTTGCCCGGCACCTGGGACAGGAAAAGCCGAAATCTATGGCATCCCTCACGACACTCATGACCCGCTTTTGCGCAGGAGAAGATAGCTGGCTAGCTCGCAGCAACAACTTATCGAAGAGCCCTAGTAATTCGGATACCAAGGACAAAAGTGGCAGGACACGTCGAAATAAGCAAAAGCGCCGCATTAGCAGCAACAGCAATGAAGATACGACCGTAAATGCCGGATTCAGAGGCTATAAATCCGGTCAGCGGAAAAAGCCATTCAAAAAGAATACTCAGGGCCCGTCCAGTTTGGACCGCATACTCGACCGCTTGTGCCAGATCCATGGCACCCCCGAAAGGCCAGCCAATCACACCAACAGGGATTGTTGGGTGTTCAAGCAGGCAGGCAAGTTAAGAGCCGTAAGCAAAGACAAGGGGTTGCATAGCGATGACGAGGAGGAGCCCAGGCCGCCAAACAACAATGGACAGAAGGGGTTTCCCACACAAGTGCGGACGATGAACATGATATACGCAACCCACATTCCCAAGAGGGAGCGGAAGCGTGCGCTACGAGACGTATACGCGACGGAGCCAGTCGCCCCAAAGTTCAACCCATGGTCTTCCTGCCCGATCACTTTTGATCGAAGGGACCACCCCACTAGCATCCGTCATGGCGGCTTTGCCGCATTGGTTCTCGACACAATCATCGACGGATTTCATCTCACAAGAGTCCACATGGACGGCGGCAGTAGCCTGAACCTGCTTTACCAGGATACAGTGCGGAAAATGGGCATCGATCCCTCAAGGATTAAGCCTACAAAGACGACCTTTAAAGGCGTTATACCAGGTGTAGAGGCCAATTGTACAGGCTCGGTAACACTTGACGTGGTCTTCGGATCTCCGGATAATTTCCGAAGCGAAGAGTTAATCTTCGATATAGTCTCGTTCCACAGTGGCTATCACGCCCTGCTCGGACGAACCGCATTTGCAAAGTTCAATGCGGTGCCGCACTACGCATACCTCAAGCTCAAGTTGCCAGGTCCTCAAGGAGTAATCACGGTCAACTGAAACACCAAACGATCCCTCCGTGCGGAGGAGCACACAGCGGCTCTTGTAGCGGAAGTACAAAGCAGCCTTCTTAGGCAATTCCCCAGTCCGGCCGTTAGAAAGCCAGACATTGCCAAGCACGCCCGGAGTAACCTACAACAAGACCGCCTGGCACATTCTGAGCGGGCGTAGCAATGCAGCCCCAACCCCAGCCCTCGCGATATAGGGAAACCAGTGCCTCGCGTACATAACTACGCCCTTGAAATACCATGGGCACAGGGGAAGGGGCACAATAACGGCACACCCAAAATACGACTTAAAACGTACTAGGGGCTGCCGGATTCCTTTTTTCTTACTTTCAGGACTCCACACTTCGGACGACCTGTTCGACAATTCGACTGCCGCACAAACGATGCAAGGTCCAGGGAAGAAGACAAAGCCATGCCGCATTATGAAACTCACAGGTGGTCTCTGTTACGAGCAGTATACCTATTTTGAATACAATTCCATGGCCTACCCCTGGTCAGGACATGTTAAATAGTCCAATATATTTCTTGCTTATTGCACTACTTGTATCGTTCGGCTCTGATAAATAGCCTCTCTATAAACAATGCATAGTTTTTTGTCTATTTTTTGCATTATCCTGTTTTCTTATATATATGTTTTGAAATGATTGCACCCATACATCATGGTACGACAAATACGCCAGGGGCTTCAGTACCCCTTATTATGGTGTGAGAAGTCCGTCCACTTTCACAAGTGCGGCACCCCGAACTTATAGCACTATATGCATCGGCTCCGAATCATGATTTGGGTCAATAGTTGGGTTTGCCCGGCTCCTATGTTTTGGTGCCTTACGTTCTGCTATATCGGCTAAGGTAGCACTAGGAGAACCACTACGATTGTGCCCCGGTTCAGCTGGGTTGAGCACCTCAGTGGAGAAAGCTAAAACTGACTGTCATGATGAGGCGAGAGACCGGTCGCTGTTCGAGAGGTTTTTTCGAGTCCCTAAAGACTTATGCCGCTTCGAGCGAGGAGCTGGCTTTGTCTGGCCAAAGGCGTGGATAGCGCCTCGAACTCGGTCTTCCGAACAAGGGGCTTCGCCGAAATTTAAAATTATAAAGTTCTATGGCTAAGTGAGAGTGTTCAAGCATTATAGTCCGATTGCCTGGTTCGTTGTGCTGAGCGCCTCCCTCGGAGGACCCAACCATGGGAAAAAGTGCGCTCAGGTTTATCCCGAACACCCCAGCACTAGTGGCACGGGGGCAGAAGCCGACGACTGGCCATCTCTCAATGTTTTGATAAACGGCCGCACAGAAAATAATATTTTAAATTCAATAAGCATTGCTTAGTGCATATGAACAAGTTTTCAGCGCACAAGATAAACACGAGCGAGTTCATTCAAAAATTACATCTTTGGTGCATTCATCCGCCACAAGGCGGGCACCTGCAAGAACATCCTTGTAGTAGTTCTCGGGCTTGCGATGCTCCTTCCGAGACGGCGGCCCGTCCTTCACAAGCTTCTCTCCGTCCAGCTTAACCCAGTGCACCTTTGCACGGGCAAGGGCCCGACGGGCACCTTCGATGCAGACAGAGCGCTTCATGACCTCGAGCCTTGGACAGGCTTCCACCAGCCGCCGCACCAGCCCAAAATAGCTCCCAGGCAGGGCCTCTCCGGGCGACAGCCGAACTATGAAGCCCTTCATGGCCTGTTCGGCCGCCTTATGGAGCTCGACCAGCTGTTTCAGCTGGTCGCTCAGGGGTACAGGGTGTCCGGCCTCAGAATACTGAGACCAGAACACACTCTCCGTCGAGCTGCCATCTTCAGCTCGGTAGAATGCGGCGGCGTCGGATACGCTGCGGGGAAGATCTGCGAATTCCCCTGGAGAGCTCCGGACTCGGGTAAGTGACAAGTAGTTTACTTTTATATTTCTGCTTTGCATTAAGAATGCCTTGCCCGCTGCTATCTTTTTCATCTCCTCCAACTCTTGGAGGGCCTTTTGGGCTTTGGCCTTGGCACCCTTGGCGATCTCAAGGGCCGACGCGAGCTCGGATGCTTGCGCCTTTGACTCAAGCTCCAAGCTCTCATGTTTTTCCATGAGAGCCTGCTGCTCTTGCTGCACCTCACCGACCTGAGCCCCAAGTCTCTCTGTCGCTTGGTGCGCTCCTCGTCTGTTTTCTTTTCGGCCTCAGATAGCGCCTGCTTGAGGGTCGCCACCTCAGTTGTGGCCCCTATAATAAGTAGTACGATCCTGTTATTTTTTGCAATCACGCCTCTCTATAGGCACCTTTCTCTGTAGGGTATTTCTTACCTTCCTTTTCATCGAGCTGCCGTTTGGCAAGGCCGAGCTCTTGCTCGGTCCGCCCGAGGTCCTGTTTCAGGACATCCACCTACGCAGTTAGTGCGGCGATGGATAGCAGCGAAGCCTGTATACGCATATTGACTCTTTATTGTTAGACTCCTGCGAAAATTAATAGATCCTCTATTCGGCTTTTCTTTCCGAACGCCAAACAGAGCATCAGGGGCTACTGTCTATGTGGTAATATTTTGACATATTTTTACTTACCTCGAAGCATGTCAGAAGGCTAGCGCAAGCTTCAGTCAGTCCGCTATTGGCGGACTGAACCCTCTGGATCACCGTACTCATGATAGTACGGTACCCCTTGTCGATGGAGGCGCCGTCAAGCACCTCCAGCAGATGGTCCAGCGACTCCGGTTGGATGGAAGTCGCTGGCTTAGAAGGCTTGCTCCTTTTGGAAGGAGTTCGCCTACCGTGGCTCGGAACTGTTGAAGATTCCGGCACGGTGTCCGGCTCAAAGCCGGACTTGGAGCCCTGGGGGGTCTTGTCCCCTTCACTCCTGGAGTCCGGGAGGTTGCCTTGCGGCTCCTCCGGGACCACCTCCTCCTGCCCCGGAGCTTGTCGCGATGCCACTTCAGCGTCATCCGCAGTGCGGGGGGAGACAGCGGGCGGAATGGAGTTCACGTCCGATGAGTCCAGGGAGCCGCCCGACGATTCATTGTATTCGCCCTGGGGCGGGCTGCATAATTACATTCGACATTAAGGAAAGCTATGCAACAAAGGAACATCATGAGTTACTCTGATATCCGAACTTATGATGTCACCGGACGCTTGGCCCTGTTCGGCCACTCCTCTTCGCTCTCTTCGGCGTTGTGGGAGTAGTCCGGTGGAGGGGTCTTCCTTTTCCTAGACCCCTCGGCCTCCCCTGCTGGGGCGGCCTTCTTCTCCTCTTCTCCCTCCGCTGGGGGGGGAGAGCTTTCTTCTTCCTGCTCCTCGTTTTTGCGGGAGGAGGGCGTCTCGGACTCGTCAGACGACGAGTCCGACACCACCACGTTACGGGCACTCTTTCGAGTCCCCGTGGTCTTCTTCTTCTTGACCTTCTTCTCTGGCACCACATAAGGTGCCGAAATCAGCAGCTTCACTAGGAGCGCAGGGGCTGGGTCCTTGGGCAGGGGAGCCGGACAGTTAATTGGTCCGGATATCGCCTGCCAAGCCTGTCAAAGGTAAGGGAGTTTAGATCCCGCACAGAGTCAGAACTGTGAAAGGAAAAAAGAGCTTAGTATCCTTTAAAAGGCGAAGATAGCTTCCCTCGCTAGCGTGACGCTGCGAGCTGTATCCGCGGTCCTCGGAGGCGGATGCGAGAGCCTCGGCGCCCTTGAAGAGTACCTTCCAAGCATCTTCGTACGTCGTGTCGAAGAGACTGTTAAGGGTTTGGTGCTGCGCCGGGTCGAACTCCCACAAATTGAAGCCCCGTTGTTGGCACGGAAGGATCCGGCGGACAAGCATAACCTGGACTATATTAACAATCCGGATTGGCTTGTTCACCAGGGACTGGATGCAAGTTTGCAATCCGGTCACCTCTTCTTCGTTGCCCCACGACAGGCCC
This sequence comes from Aegilops umbellulata, assembly GCA_032464435.1. Classification (NCBI taxonomy): domain Eukaryota; kingdom Viridiplantae; phylum Streptophyta; class Magnoliopsida; order Poales; family Poaceae; genus Aegilops; species Aegilops umbellulata. The sequence goes on along the minus strand of CP136056.1, from coordinate 509,162,103 downwards.
GTCTCTTTCCAGGACACTAGCCGCGTGGGGGGTCTGGATCGGAACTCGGGGGCTGCGACCCATTTTGGATCGCGTGGCTCGGTGATGTAAAACCACCCTGCTTGCCACCCCTTTAGGGTCTCCACAAAGGAGCCCTCAAACCATAGGACGTTGGCCATCTTGCCCGCCATGGTGCCTCCGCACTCCGCTTGGCTGCCGCGCACCACCTTGGGCTTGACGTTGAAGGTCTTGAGCCAGAGGCCGAAATGGGGGCGGACGCGGAGGAAGGCCTCACACACGACGATAAACGTCGAGATGTTGAGGATGAAGTTTGGGGCTAGATCGTGGAAATCCAGGCCATAGTAGAACATGAGTCCCCGGAAAAATGGGTGGAGTGGGAAACCCAGTCCGCGGAGAAAGTGGGGAAGAAAAACTAGCCTCTCATGGGGCCTTGGGGTGGGGAGCAGCTGCCCCTTCTCGGGAAGCCGGTGCGGGATGTCCTTGGACAGGTATCCGGCCTTACTTAGCTTTTTTACTTGGGCCTCCGTGACGGAGGAGACCATCCACTTGCCTCCTACTCCGGACATTGTTGGAGAAGGTTGAGGTGAAAAGAGCGGGCTTGGGCGCTGGAGCTCGAGTGCGCAAGAGAGGGATTGGCAAAGGAGGAAGAAGGCGTAGGTAAAAAGGTGGATCCTTATCCCCTTATATGGGCGGATGTGGTTATGCGTCCCCACCTGCCTAATAAAACTTGCTTGCCTCCCAAGCGCCGTGGTAAATGGCGCGGTTGGGTTACCCACGTCCGTATTGATGAGAATCCCGTAAAAAGGGCACACGATCTCTGCTTCGACAGGACGTGCCAAGGAAACTTCCTCGCTAAACGTGCTGAGGTGGAAAAGTAAAAACGATTTATGTAAAGAACTTGGCCGTAGTGCGATGATGCACTGCGGAATATGTCAGCAGATTTGATTTGTGTTAATATTATTCTCTCTATGGCACTATGTGGAAACTTATTTTGCAGAGCCGGACACTATTCTTGGTGTTTATGATCTTCTATGAAGGACTTGGAGGAGGAACCCGCCTTGCAATGCCGAAGACAATCTGCGCGCCGGACTCGTCGTCATTGAAGCCTGGTTCAGGGGCTACCGAGGGAGTCCTGGATTAGGGGGTGTTCGGGTAGCTGAACTATACCTTCGCCGGACTCCTGGACTATGAAGATACAAGATTGAAGACTTCGTCCCGTGTCCGGATGGGACTATCCTTGGTGTGGAAGGCAAGCTTGGCGATGCGGATATTCAAGATCTCCTACCATTATAACCGACTCTGTGTAACCCTAACCCTATCCGGTGTCTATATAAACCGGAGGGTTTTAGTCCGTAGGACAACTCCAACATACAACAATCATACCATAGGCTAGCTTCTAGGGTTTAGCCTCCTTGATCTCGTGGTAGATCTACTCTTGTACTACCCATATCATCAATATTAATCAAGCAGGAGTAGGGTATTACCTCCATCGTGAGGGCCCGAACCTGGGTAAAAACATCGTGTCCCTTGTCTCCTGTTACCATCCGGCCTTGACGCACAGTTCGGGACCCCCTACCCGAGATCCGCCGGTTTTGACACCGACAGCCAGACGCCAGGATCTCCGGTGTTTGGCCCCCTGGCCTCCGCAAAACTCCTTTTGCACCGACTTATAGCCCCGTGGGCCTGACCCCTTGGCCTAACCATATCATCCAATATATGAATCTTTACCTTCGGACCATTCCGGAGCTCCTCGTCATGTCTGTGATCTCATCCGGGCCTCCGAACAACATTCGGTCACCAACATACATAACTCATAGTACTATATCGTCAACGAACTTTAAGCGTGCGGACCCTATGGGTTCGAGAACTATGTAGACATGACCGAGACACCTCTCTTGTCAATAACCAATAGCGGGACCTGGATGCCCATATTGGCTCCTACATATTCTACGAAGATCTTTATCGGTCAGACCGCATAACAACATACGTTGTTCCCTTTGTCATCGGTATGTTACTTGCCCGAGATTCGATCGTTGGTATCTCAATACCAATTCAATCTCGTCACCGGCACGTCTCTTTACTCGTTCCGTAACACATCATCCTGCAACTAACTCATTAGTTGCAATGCTTGCAAGGCTTAAGTGATGTGCATTACCGAGAGGGCCCAGAGATACCTCTCCGACAATCGGAGTGACAAATCCTAATCTCGAAATGCGCCAACCCAACATGTACCTTTGGAAACACCTGTAGAGCTCCTTTAATCACCCAGTTACGTTGTGACATTTGTTAGCACACAAAGTGTTCCTCCGGCAAATGGGAGTTGCATAATCTCATAGTCATAGGAACATGTATAAGTCATGAAGAAAGCAATAGCAACATACTAAACGATCGGGTGCTAAGCTAAAGGAATGGGTCATGTCAATCACATCATTCTCCTAATGATGTGATCCCGTTAATCAAATAAAACTCTTTTGTTCATGGTTAGGAAACATAACCATCTTCGATTAACGAGCTAGTCAAGTAGAGGCATACTAGTGACACTCTGTTTGTCTATGTATTCACACATGTATTATGTTTTCGGTTAATACAATTCTAGCATGAATAATAAACATTTATCATGATATAAGGAAATAAATAATAACTTTATTATTGCCTCTAGGGCATATTTCCTTCAGTCTCCCACTTGCACTAGAGTCAATAATCTAGTTCACATCTCCATGTGATTCAACACTAATAGGTCACATCACCATGTGATTTAACACCCATAGTTCACATCGTCATGTGACCAGCACCCAAAGGGTTTACTAGAGTCGATAATCTAGTTCACATCGCTATGTGATTAGCACCCAAAGCGTATTAAGGTGTGATCATGTTTTGCTTGTGAGATGATTTTAGTCAACGGGTCTGTCACACTCAGATTCGTATGTATTTTGCAAATTTCTATGTAATCAATGCTTCGCACGGAGCTACTCTAGCTAATTGCTCCCACTTTCAATATGTATCCAGATGAAGACTTAGAATCATCTGGATCAGTGCCAAAACTTGTATTGACGTAACCCTTTACGACGAACCTTTTTTTTTACTTCCATAATCGAGAAACATATCCTTATTCCACTAAGGATAATTTTGACCGCTGTCCAGTGATCTACTCCTAGATCACTATTGTACTCCCTTGCCAAACTCAGTGGTAGGGTATACAATAGATCTGGTACACAGCATGGCATACTTTATAGAACCTATGGCTGAGGCATAGGGAATGGCTTTCAGTCTCTTTCTATCTTCTGCCGTGGTCGGGTTTTGAGTCTTTACTCAATTTCACACCTTGTAACACAGGCAAGAAACTCTTTCTTTGATTGTTCCATTTTGAACTTACTTCAAAATCTTGTCAAGGTATGTACTCATTGAAAAAACTTATCAAGTGTCTTGATCTATCTCTATAGATCTTGATGCTCAATATGTAAGTAGCTTCACCGAGGTCTTTCTTTGAAAAAACTCCTTTCAAACACTCCTTTATGCTTTGCAGAATAATTCTACATTATTTCCGATCAACAATATGTCATTCACATATACTTATCAGAAATGTTGTAGTGCTCCCACTCACTTTCTTGTAAATACAGGCTTCATCGCAAGTATGTATAAAACTATATCCTTTGATCAACTTATCAAAGCGTATATTCCAACTCCGAGATGCTTGCACCAGTCCATAGATGGATCGCTGGAGCATGCACATTTTGTTAACACCTTTAGGATTGACAAAACCTTCTGGTTGCATCATATACAACTCTTCTTTAAGAAATCCATTAAGGATTGCAGTTTTGTTATCCATTTGCCAGATTTCATAAAATGCGGCAATTGCTAACATGATTCAGACAGACTTTAAGCATCGATACGAGTGAGAAAATCTCATCGTAGTCAACACCTTGAACTTTGTCAAAAACCTTTTTCAACAAGTCTAGCTTTGTAGATAGTAACACTACTATCAGTGTCTGTCTTCCTCTTGAAGATCCATTTAATCTCTATTGCTTGCCGATCATTGGGCAAGTCAACCAAAGTCCACACTTTGTTCTCATACATGGATCCCATCTCAGATTTCATGGCTTCAAGCCATTTTGCAGAATTTGGGCTCACCATCGCTTCTTCATAGTTCGTAGGTTCATCATGATCTAGTAGCATGATTTCCAGAACAGGATTATCGTACCACTCTAGTGCGGATCTTACTCTGGTTGATCTACGAGGTTCGGTAATAACTTGATCTGAAGTTTCATGATCATCATCATTAACTTCCTCACTAATTGGTGTAGGTGTCACAGGAACTGATTTCTGTGATGAACTACTTCCAATAAGGGAGCGGGTACATTTACCTCATCAAGTTCTACTTTCCTCCCACTCACTTCTTTCGAGAGAAACTCCTTCTCTAGAAAGGATCCATTCTTAGCAACGAATGTCTTGCCTTGGGTATCCTATGAAGACACATTTCTCCGATTTGGGTTTGAGCTTATCATGTTGAAACTTTTTCACATAAGCATCGCAGTCCCAAACTTTAAGAAACGACAACTTTGGTTTCTTGCCAAACCATAGTTCATACGGTGTCATCTCAACAGATTTAGATGGTGCCCTTTTAACGTGAATGCAGTTGTCTCTAATGCATAACCCCTAAACGATAGTGGTAAATCGGTAAGAGACATCATAGATTGCACTATATCCAATAAAGTACGGTTATGACGTTCGGACACACCAATATGTTGTGGTGTTCTAGGTGGCATGAGTTTGTGAAACTATTCCACATTGTTTTAATTGAAGACCAAACTCGTAACTCAAATATTCGTCTCCGCGATTAGATCGTAGAAACTTTATTTTCTTGTCACGATGATTTTCCACTTCACTCTGAAATTCTTTGAACTTTTCAAATGTTTCAGACTTATGTTTCATCAAGTAGATATACCCATATCTGCTCAAATCATCTGTGAAGGTCAGAAAATAACGATACCCGCCACGAGCCTTAACACTCATTGGATCGCGTACATCAGTATGTATTATTTCCAATAAGTCAGTTGCTCGCTCCATTGTTCCGGAGAACAGAGTCTTAGTCATCTTGCCCATGAGGCATGGTTCGCAAGCATCAAGTGATTCCGAAAGCCCATCAGCGTGGAGTTTCTTCATGCGCTTTACACCAATATGATCTAAACGGCAGTGCCACAAATAAGTTGCACTATCATTATTAACTTTGCATCTTTTGGTTTCAATATTATGAATATGTGCATCAGTACGATCGAGATCCAATGAACCATTTTCATTGAGTGTGTAACCATCTAAGGTTTTATTCATGTAAACAGAACAACAATTTTCTCAAATCTTAAATGAATAACCGTATTGCAATAAACATGATCAAATCATATTTATGCTCAACGCAAACACCAAATAATACTTATTTAGGTTCAACACTAATCCCGAAAGTGTAGGGAGTGTGCGATGATGATCATATCAATCTTGGAACCACTTCCAACACACATCATCACTTCACCCATAACTAGTCTCTGTTTATTTTGCAACTCCCGTTTCGAGTTACTCCTCTTAGCAACTGAACCAGTATCAAATGCCGAGGGGTTGCTATAAGCACTAGTAAAGTACATCAATAACATGTATATCCAATATACCTTTGTTCACTTTGCCATCCTTCTTATCCGCCAAATACTTGGGGCAGTTCGTCTTCCAGTAACCAGTCCCTTTGCAGTAGAAGCACTTAGTCTCAGGCTTAGGTCCAGACTTGGGCTTCTTCACTTGAGCAACAACTTGCTTGCCATTCTTCTTGAAGTTCCCCTTCTTCCCTTTGCCCTTTTCTTGAAACTAGTGGTCTTGTCAACCATCAACACTTGATGTTTTTCTTGATTTCTACCTTCGTCTATTTCAGCATCACGGAGAGCTTGGGAATCGTTTCCGTTATCCCTTGCATATTATAGTTCATCACGAAGTTCTACTAACTTGGTGATGGTGACTAGAGAATTCTGTCAATCACTATTTTATCTAGAAGATTAACTCCCACTTGATTCAAGCGATTGTAGTACCCAGACAATCTGAGCACATGCTCACTTCTTGAGCTATTCTCCTCCATCTTTTAGCTATAGAACTTGTTGGAGACTTCATATCTCCCAACTCGGGTATTTGCTTGAATTATTAACTTCAACTCCTGGAACATCTCATATGGTCCATGACGTTCAAAACGTCTTTTGAAGTCCCGATTCTAAGCCGTTAAGCATGGTGCACTAAACTATCAAGCAGTCATCATATTGAGCTAGCCAAACGTTCATAACGTCCGCATCTGCTCCTGCAATAAGTCTGTCACCTAGCGGTGCATCAAGGACATAATTCTTCGGTGCAGCAATGATGATAAACCTCAGATCACGGATCCAATCTGCATCATTTCTACTAACATTTTCCAACTTAGTTTTCTCTAGGAACATATATAAAATATAGGGAACCAACAACGCGAGCTATTGATCTACAACATAGATATGCTAATACTACCAGGACTAAGTTCATGATAAATTAAAGTTCAATTAATCATATTACTTAAGAACTCCCACTTAGATAGGCATCGCTCTAATCTTCTAAGTGATCACGTGATCCATATCAACTAAACCATGTCCGATCATCACGTGATATGGAGTAGTTTCAATGGTGAACATTACTATGTTGATCGTATCTACTATATGATTCACGCTCGACCTTTCGGTCTCCGTGTTCCGAGGCCATATCTGTATATGCTTGGCTCGTCAAGTATAACCTGAGTATTCCGCGTGTGCAACTGTTTTGCACCCGTTCTATTTGAACGTAGAGCCTATCACACCCGATCATCACGTGGTGTCTCAGCACGAAGAACTTTCGCAACGGTGCATACTCAGGGAGAAAACTTCTTGATAATTAGTGAGAGATCATCTTAAAATGCTACTGTCAATCAAAGCAAGATAAGATGCATAAAAGATAAACATCACATGCAATCAATATAAGTGATATGATATGGCCATCATCATCTTGTGCTTGTGATCTCCATCTCTGAAGCAACGTCATGATCACCATCATCACCGATGCGACACCTTGATCTCCATCGTAGCATCGTTGTCGTCTCGCCAATCTTATGCTTCTACGACTATCGCCACCGCTTAGTGATAAAGTAAAGCATTAGAGGGCGATTGTATTGCATACAATAAAGCGACAACCATATGGCTCCTGCCAGTTGCCGATAACTCGGTTACAAAACATGATCATCTCATACAATAAATTTAGCATCATGTCTTGACCATATCACATCACAACATGCCCTGCAAAAACAAGTTAGACGTCCTCTACTTTGTTGTTGCAAGTTTTACGTGGCTGCTACGGGCTTAGCAAGAACCAATCTTACCTATGCATCAAAACCCCAACGATAGTTTGTCAAGTAGATGCTGTTTTAACCTTCGCAAGGACCAGGCGTAGCCACACTCAGTTCAACTAAAGTTGGAGAAACTGACACCCGCCAGCCACCTGTGTGCTAAGGACGTCGGTAGAACCAGTCTCGCGTAAGCGTACGCGTAATGTCGGTCCGGGCCGCTTCATCCAACAATACCGCCAAACCAAAGTATGACATGCTGGTAAGCAGTATGACTTATATCGCCCACAACTCACTTGTGTTCTACTCGTGCATATAACATCAACACGTAAAACCTAGGCTCGGATGTCACTGTTGGGGAACGTAGTAATTTCAAAAAAATTCCTACGCACACCCAACATGTACCTTTGGAGACACCTGTAGAGCTCCTTTATAATCACCCAATTACGTTGTGACGTTTGGTAGCACACAAAGTGTTCCTCCGGCAAACGGGAGTTGCATAATCTCATAGTCATAGGAACGTGTATAAGTCATGAAGAAAGCAATAGCAACATACTAAACGATCGGGTGCTAAGCTAAAGGATTGTGTCATGTCAATCACATCATTCTCCTAATGATGTGATCCTGTTAATCAAATAACAACTCTTTTGTTCATGGTTAGGAAACATAACCATCTTCGATTAACGAGCTAGTCAAGTAGAGGCATACTAGTGACACTCTATTTGTCTATGTATTCACACATGTATTATGTTTCCGGTTAATACAATTCTAGCATGAATAATAACCATTTATCATGATATAAGGAAATAAACAATAACTTTATTATTGCCTCTAGGGCATATTTCCTTCATTACCAAACACTCCAGTCTGGAAACGTCGATCAGAGGTCTGTTATATTACTGATGCTTCTTGCCCCAAGGCGGCTTGTTTCCGACAGCCTCTTAATCCATTTGGTTCAAATTATCAGGGAACACCTCACTCATCCTCTGGCGAGTCATCGGCCACACAGCTTCCACCCCTCAAGACAGTTCCTCGATGAGTTATACTTTAATTTTACCCTTAATATCTTACGTTCACTTGATGTACTGACCTTTATATATGTTCTTAGCGCCAAGCCTAGACCCATCAAGAAGGCCCAGTTAAATAAACCGGCTGACGATAATGCAGTTATCGAACCGGCAAAAACTCCCGATCCAGAGGAAACAAATGTTGACACCATGCTCGATGACCCGCCACCACAAGATCATGACTTCATTGTTGAACAAGCAGAAGTTGATACAACGGGCCATGCTGATAAACCGACAAGCCCGATTCGAACGGACGATAAACCGCAAGTCCAGCTAAGGCTACTGATAAACCGTCAACTCTAGTGAAGGTTGCTGATGACAAGGAGGATGACATTATGATTACTAGCTTCCACCACACCGCCCCTGGCAATCCTGTTGCCTTGTCAAAGCATAATGCCAAGGATGAACTTTCTTCTATGGGCAAAGGCAAATGGAATGCCGATTTATCAAGCTATGCTCATCTCAACGCCAAGATATTCATTCTGGCTTATTGAACTGTCTATACACAAGCCGCGACTATGAAGCCGGCTTAGCAAATCTGATGAAGGAGCGATATGAGGTAACTACATAACTGTTTCTCTCTTATGTCCAATTTCAAATATCAACTCCAGTAGCCCCCAAGGGCCGGTTTATGATGTTAATCTAAACCGGAACTTTGTAATATCTCAATTTTGCGTGCTTAGCCTCCAAGGGCCGGGTTATCTTTTTAAGATGAACCGCACTTTAGAATTATAATATTGTATCTTTCGCTGGTGTAGTCCCCAAGGGCCGGTTTATCTTTTCAAGGTAACCCGGGACTTTAGTAGAAAACCCATAATGTTACTTTGAACAATCATACATTAGCCCCCAAGTGCCAAGAATAATACTTGTATTGTGCTTGGGAATTGTAGAAATTTCTGATAACGAGCAAATAAGCATTAGCCCCCAAGTATCATGTGCATAACTTGTTATGTGCTTCGTACTTCAAATATGTACTGCCAACTCATGATATGTCTGTCTCTTATAGGCTGAGCTGAGCAAAAAGGAAGCTCAAACCGTTGATCTGCAAGAAAACATCAAGTCCCAGCAAGCAGAAACCTCCAAAGCGAAAGATGAGCTTATCAGTGCCTTAGCCGCCATGGTAAAGCTGAAGGAGGGTTTCAATAAGGAGTGGGTGGATTGGGACATAGAAAAATCCGCATTGCAAAAAAGAGCCGAGGATGCTGAGGCAGCCCTTAAACCGGTGGCAGAAGAACTGACTATTCTAAAGCGGCAAATCAATGCTATGACCACTGCTGTATTTGGTGAGTCTCCTCACTTTAAGTTTTCAACATGACATCCCATGCATTGCCGATTTACTGATGTTTTGTAATGATGCAGGGACTCGCATTACCCATCTGGGTTCTAACATGCAGAAGAAGTTGAAGGCTGCCTATACTCTGATAGAGAAATTATATATCGGCGCACAACGGATCATCTGCACCGCTTCTCACAACAAGCCGCCCCAACTTTAATCAAGGAGACCTTGGAAAGGTTGTCAATGCTGCCTGCCCGGGTAGAAGAGCTAAAGAGATCTGCTGCAAGGGCTGGTGCTCTGTCCGCGCTAACCCGGGCAAAAGCATGGGTGCATGAACTTGATCCGGTGGATGTGGGCAAAGGCTATCTGAGCTTAAAAGAAGACGGATCAGAATTTGGAAATGATGACCTCCGAGCCATAAACCGGGAAGTGCGTCCACTGGCTTGCCAATTGCTTGAAGAAGCTGATCTTTCACATTACCAGGCGAGTTACGACGTCAATAACAAACGGGTTGCTGCACCAACTCCCGAGGCTTAAAATCTTATCCCGTCAATTCGTAAACACACCTATGCCCCTGACATTGAACCGTCCACACTTATAAGCGTCGAAGCTGTATTCCAAGCCTTAACTGGGCTCCATTGGGCAACCATTGACTTCCAGCCGCTGGGTAGAGAAGAGGAGGATGAACCGGCGCAAGATGATCTGCAGCCATCCATGAAGGAAATATGCCCTAGAGGCAATAATAAAGTTATTATTTATTTCCTTAATTCATGATAAATGTTTATTATTCATGCTAGAATTGTATTAACAGGAAACATAATACATGTGTGAATACCTAGACAAACAGAGTGTCACTAGTATGCCTCTACTTGACTAGCTCATTAATCAAAGATGGTTATGTTTCCTAACCATGAACAAAGAGTTGTTATTTGATTAACGAGATCACATCATTAGTTGAATGATCTGATTGACATGACCCATTCCATTAGCATAGCACCCGATCGTTTAGTATGTTGCTATTGCTTTTATCCATGACTTATACATGTTCCTTTAACTATGAGATTATGCAACTCCCGTTTACCATAGGAACACTTTGTGTGCTACCAAACGTCACAACGTAACTGGGTGATTATAAAGGTGCTCTACAGGTGTCTCCGAAGGTACATGTTGGGTTGGCGTATTTCGAGATTAGGATTTGTCATTCCGATTGTCGGAGAGGTATCTCTGGGCCCTCTCGGTAATGCACATCACATAAGCCTTGCAAGCATTGCAACTAATGGTTAGTTGTGAGATGATGTATTACGGAACGAGTAAAGAGACTTGCCGGTAACGAGATTGAACTAGGTATTGGATACCGACGATCGAATCTCGGGCAAGTAACATACCGATGACAAAGGGAACGACGTATGTTGTTATGCGGTCTGACCGATAAAAGATCTTCGTAGAATATGTAGGAGCCAATATGGGCATCCAGGTCCCGCTATTGGTTATTGACCGGAGACGTGTCTCGGTCATGTCTACATTGTTCTCGAACCATAGGGTCCGCACGCTTAAGGTTTCGATGACAGTTATATTATGAGTTTATGAGTTTTGACGTACCGAAGGAGTTCGGAGTCCCGGATGAGATCGGGGACATGACGAGGAGTCTCGAAATGGTGGAGACGTAAAGATCGATATATTGGACGACTATATTCGGACATCAGAAGGGTTCTGAGTGGTTCGGGTATTTTCGGAGGTACCGGGGAGTTACGGGATTACGGGAGAAGTAATGGGCCTTGATGGGCTTTAGTGGGAAGAGGAAAAAGGCTGCTGCGCCCCCCCTCCCCTCTAGTCCGAATTGGACTAGGGAAAAGGGGGCCGGCCACCTCTCCTTCTCCTCCTATTCCTTCTCCCTTCCTCCCCTTTTGGTGGACTCCTACTAGGACTTGGAGTCCTAGTAGGAATCCATATCCTGGCCGCACCTTTGCCTTGGCCGGCCTCCTCCTCCTCCATCCTTTATATACAGGGGCAGGGGGCACCCCATAGACACACAAGTTGATCTACGGATCGTTCCTTAGCCGTGTGCGGTGCCCCCTTCCACCAAACTCCACCTCGGTCATATCGTTGCAGTGCTTAGGCGAAGCCCTGCGCCGGTAACACATCAAGATCGTCACCACGCCGTCGTGCTGACGGAACTCTTCCCCGACGCTTTGCTGGATCGGAGCCCGGGGATCGTCATCGAGCTGAACGTGTGCTAAGAACTCGGAGGTGCCGGAGTAACGGTGCTGTGATCAGTCGGATCGCGAGGAGAACGTACGACTACTTCCTCTACGTTGTGTCAACGCTTCCGCTTCAGTCTACAAGGGTATGTAGACAACACTCTCCCCTCTCGTTGCTATGCATCACCATGATCTTGCGTGTGCGTAGGAATTTTTTTGAAATTACTACGTTCCCTAACAGCGGCATCCGAGCCTAGGTTTTTTATGGTTTGATGTTATTTGCACGAGTAGAACACAAGTAAGTTGTGGACGATACAAGTCATACTGCCTACCAGCATGTCATACTTTGGTTCAGCGGTATTGTTGGACGAGACGATCCGGACCAACCTTACGCGTACGCTTACGCGAGACCGGTTCCCTCGACGTGCTTTGCACATAGATGGCTTGCGGAAAACTGTCTCTCCAACTTTAGTTGAACCGAGTGTGGCTACGCCTGGTCCTTGAGAAGGTTAAAACGGAGTCTATTTGACAAACTATCGTTGTGGTTTTGATGCGTAGGTAAGATGAGTTCTTGCTTAAGCCCGTAGCAGCCACGTAAAACTTGCAACAACAAAGTAGAGGACGTCTAACTTGTTTTTGCATGGCATGTTGTGATGTGATATGGTCAAGACATGATGCTATATTTTATTGTATGAGATGATCATGTTTTGTAACCGAGTTATCGGCAACCGGCAGGAGCCATATGGTTGTCGCTTTATTGTATGCAATGCAATTGCCCTGTAATGCTTTACTTTATCACTAAGCGGTAGCGATAGTCGTAGAAGCATAAGATTGGCGAGACGACAACGATGCTACAATGGAGATCAAGGTGTCGCGCCGGTGACGATGGTGATCATGACGGTGCTTCGAAGATGGAGATCACAAGCACAAGATGATGATGGCCATATCATATCACTTATATTGATTGCATGTGATGTTTATCTTTTATGCATCTTATCTTGCTTTGATTGACGGTAGCATTATAAGATGATCTCTCACTAATTATCAAGAAGTGTTCTCCCTGAGTATGCACCGTTGCGAAAGTTCTTCGTGCTGAGACACCACGTGATGATCGGGTGTGATAGGCTCTACGTTCAAATACAACGGGTGCAAAACAGTTGCACACGCGGAATACTCAGGTTATACTTGACGAGCTATGCATATAAGATATGACCTCGGAACACGGAGACCGAAAGGTCGAGCGTGAATCATATAGTAGATATGATCAACATAGTGATGTTCACCATTGAAACTACTCCATCTCACGTGATGATCGGACATGGTTTAGTTGATTTGGATCACGTGATCACTTAGAGGATTAGAGAGATGTCTATCTAAGTGGGAGTTCTTAAGTAATATGATTAATTGAACTTTAATTTATCATGAACTTAGTCCTGGTAGTATTAGCATATCTATGTTGTAGATCAATAGCTCGCGTTATTGCTTCCCTGTGTTTATTTTGATATGTTCCTAGAGAAAATTGTGTTGAAAAAATGTTAGTAGCAATGATGCGGATTGGATCCGTGATCTGAGGTTTATCCTCATTGCTGCACAGAAGAATTACGTCCTTGATGCACCGCTAGGTGACGGACCTATTGCAGGAGCAGATGCAGACGTTATGAACGTTTTGCTAGCTCAATATGATGACTACTTAATAGTTTAGTGCACCATGCTTAACGGCTTAGAATCGGGACTTCAAAGACGTTTTGAACGTCATGGACCATATGAGATGTTCCAGGAGTTGAAGTTAATATTTCAAGCAAATACCCGAGTTGAGAGATATGAAGTCTCCAACAAGTTCTATAGCTAAAAGATGGAGGAGAATCGCTCAACTAGTGAGCATGTGCTCAAATTGTCTGAGTACTACAATCGCTTGAATCAAGTGGGAGTTAATCTTCCAGATAAGATAGTGATTGACAGAATTCTCTAGTCACCATCACCAAGTTAGTAGAACTTCATGATGAACTATAATATGCAAGGGATGACAAAAGTAATTCCCAAGCTCTTCGCGATGCTAAAATCGGCGAAGGTAGAAATCAAAGAAAAATATCAAGTGTTGATGGTTGACAAGATCACTAGTTTCAAGAAAAGGGCAAAAGGAAAGAAGGGGAACTTCAAGAAGAACGGCAAGCAAGTTGCTGCTCAAGTGAAAAAGCCCAAGTCTGGTCCTAAGCCTGAGACTAAGTGCTTCTACTGCAAAGGGACTGGTCACTGGAAGCGGAACTACCCCAAGTTATTGGCAGATAAGAAGGATGGCAAAGTGAACATAAGTATATTTGATATACATGTTATTGATGTGTACTTTACTAGTGTTCATAGAAACCCCTCAGTATTTGGTACTAGTTCAAGTTGCTAAGATTAGTAACTCGAAACGGGAGTTGCAGAATGAACAAAGACTAGTTAAAGGGCAAGGTGACGATGTGTGTTGGAAGTGGTTCCAAGATTGATCACACACTCCCTATACTTTCGGGATTAGTGTTGAAACTAAATAAGTGTTATTTGGTGTTTGCGTTGAGCATGAATATGATCTGATCATGTTTATTGCAAAACGGTTATTCATGTAAATTAGAGAATAATTGTTGTTCCGTTTACATGAATAAAACCTTCTATGGTCATACACACCAACGAAAATGGTTTGTTGGATCTCGATCGTAGTGATACACATATTCATAATATTGAAGCCAAAAGATGCAAAGTTAATAATGATGGTGCAACTTATTTGTGCCACTGCCGTTTGGGTCATATTGGTGTAAAGCGCATGAAGAAACTCCATGCTGATGGGATTTTGGAATCACCTGATTATGAATCACTTGATGCTTGCGAACCATGCCTCGTAGGCAAGATGACTAAAACGCCGTTCTCCGGAACAATGGAGCAAGCAACTGACTTATTGGAAATAATACATACTAATGTATGCAGTCCGATGAGTGTTGAGGCTCGTGGCAAATATCATTATTATCTGAACTTCACAGATGATTTGAGCAGATATGGGTATATCTACTTGATGAAACACAAGTCTGAAACATTTGAAACGTTCAAAGAATTTCAGAGTGAAGTGAAGAATCATCGTAACAAGAAAAATTAAGTTTCTACGATCTGATTGCAGAGACAAATATTTGAGTTACGAGTTTGGCCTTCAATTAAAACAACGTGGAAATTGTTTCACAAACTAATGCCACCTGGAACACCATAGCATAATGGTGTGTCCGAACGTCATAAACGCACTTTATTAGATATAGTGTGATACATGATGTCTCTTACTGATTTACCACTATCGTTTTTGGGATTATGCATTAGAGACAGCTGCATTCACATTAAATAGGGCACCATCTAAATCCGTTGAGACGACACCGTATGAACTATGGTTTGGCAATAAACCTAAGCTGTCGTTTCTTAAAGTTTGGGGCTGCGATGCTTATGTGAAAAAGCTTCAACCTGATAAGCTCGAACCCAAATCGGAGAAATGTGTCTTCATAGGATATCCAAAGGAAACTGTTGGATACACCTTCTATCACAGATCCGAAGGCAAGACTTTTGTTGCTAAGTTCGGAAACTTTCTAGAGAAAGAGTTTCTCTCAAAAGAAGTGAGTGGGAGGAAAGTAGAAAACTTGATAAGGTAATTGTATCTTCTCCCTTATTGGAAAGTAGTTCATCACAGAAATCTGTTCTTGTGACTACTACACCAATTAGTGAGGAAGCTAATGATGATGATCATGTAACTTCAGATCAAGTAACTACCGAATCTCGTAGGTAAACCAGAGTGAGATCCGCACCAGAGTGGTACGGTAATCTTGTTCTGGAAGTCATGTTACTAGACCATGACGAACTTGCGAACTATGAGGAAGCGATGATGAGCCCAGATTCCGTGAAATGGTTTGAGGCCATGAAATCTGAGATATGATCCATGTATGAGAACAAAGTTTGGACTTTGGTTGACTTGCCCGATGATCGGCAAGCAATTAAGAATAAATGGATCTTCAAGAGGAAGACGGACACTGATAGTAGTGTTACTATCTACAAAGCTAGAATTGTCGAAAAAAAAGGTTTTTTTCGACAAAGTTCAAAGTATTGACTATGATGAGAGTTTCTCACTCGTATCTATGCTTAAGTCTGTCCGAATCATGTTAGCAATTGCCGCATTTTATGAAATCTGGCAAATGGATAAACAAAACTGCATTCCTTAATGGAGAGTTGTATATGATACAACCAGAAGGTTTTGTCGACCATAAAGGTGTTAATAAAGTGAGCAAGCTCCAGCGATCCATCTATGGACTGGTGCAAGCATCTCAGAGTTGGAATATACGCTTTGATAAGTTGATCAAAGCATATAGTTTTATACAGACTTATGGTGAAGCCTGTATTTACAAGAAAGTGAGTGGGAGCACTACAACATTTCTGATAAGTATATGTGTATGACATATTGTTGATCGGAAATAATGTAGAATTATTCTGCAAAGCATAAAGGAGTGTTTGAAAAGAGTTTTTCAAAGAAAGACCTCGGGGAAGCTACTTACATATCGAGCATCAAGATCTATAGAGATAGATCGAGACGCTTGATAAGTTTTTTTTCAATGAGTACATACCTTGAAAAGATTTTGAAGTAGTTCAAAATGGAACAGTCAAAGAAAGAGTTCTTGCCTGTATTACAAGGTGTGAAATTGAGTAAGACTCAAAGCCCGACCACGGCAGATGATAGAAAGAGAATGAAAGTCATTTCCTATGCCTCAGCCATAGATTCTATAAAGTATGCCATGCTATGTACCAGATCTATTGTATACCCTACACTGTGTTAAGCAAGGGAGTACAATAGTGATCTAGGAAGTAGATCACTGGACATCGGTCAAAATTATCCTTAGTAAAATAAGGATATGTTTCTCGATTATGGATGTGACAAAAAGGTTCGTCGTAAAAGGTTACGTCGATGCAAGTTTTGACACTAATCTAGATGACTCTAAGTCTCAATCTAGATACATATTGAAAGTGGGAGCAATTAGCTAAAGTAGCTCCGTGCAGAGCATTGTAGACATAGAAAATTGCAAAATACATAACGGATCTGAATGCGGCATACCCGTTGACAAAACTTCTCTCACAAGCAAAACATGATCACACCGTAGTACTCTTTGGGTGTTAATCACATAGCGATGTGAACTAGATTACTGAATCTAGTAAACCCTTTGGGTGTTGGTCACATATCGATGTGAACTATGGGTGTTAATCACATGGTGATGTGAACTATTGCTGATAAATCACATGGCGATGTGAACTAGATTATTGACTCTAGTGCAAGTGGGAGACTGAAGGAAATATGCCCTAGAGGCAATAATAAAGTTATTATTTATTTCCTTAATTCATGATAAATGTTTATTATTCATGCTAGAATTGTATTAACAGGAAACATAATACATGTGTGAATACATAGACAAACAGAGTGTCACTAGTATGCCTCTACTTGACTAGCTCATTAATCAAAGATGGTTATGTTTCCTAACCATGAACAAAGAGTTGTTATTTGATTAACGAGATCACATCATTAGTTGAATGATCTGATTGACATGACCCATTCCATTAGCATAGCACCCGATCGTTTAGTATGTTGCTATTGCTTTTATCCATGACTTATACATGTTCCTTTAACTATGAGATCATGCAACTCCCGTTTACCGTATGAACACTTTGTGTGCTACCAAACGTCACAACGTAACTGGGTGATTATAAAGGTGCTCTACAGGTGTCTCCGAAGGTACATGTTGGGTTGGCGTATTTCGAGATTAGGATTTGTCACTCCGATTGTCGGAGAGGTATCTCTGGGCCCTCTTGGTAATGCACATCACATAAGCCTTGCAAGCATTGCAACTAATGTGTTAGTTGTGAGATGATGTATTACGGAACGAGTAAAGAGACTTGCCGGTAACGAGATTGAACTAGGTATTGGATACCGACGATCGAATCTCGGGCAAGTAACATACCGATGACAAAGGGAACGATGTATGTTGTTATGCGGTCTGACCGATAAAGATCTTCATAGAATATGTAGGAGCCAATATGGGCATCCAGGTCCCGCTATTGGTTATTGACAGGAGACGTGTCTCGGTCATGTCTACATTGTTCTCGAACCGTAGGGTCCGCACGCTTAAGGTTTCGATGACAGTTATATTATGAGTTTATGAGTTTTGATGTACCGAAGGAGTTCGGAGTCCCGGATGAGATCGGGGACATGACGAGGAGTCTCGAAATGGTCGAGACGTAAAGATCGATATATTGGACGACTATATTCGGGCATCAGAAGGGTTCTGAGTGGTTCGGGTATTTTCGGAGGTACCGGGGAGTTACGGGATTACGGGAGAAGTAATGGGCCTTGATGGGCTTTAGTGGGAAGAGGAAAAAGGCTGCTGCGCCCCCCCTCCCCTCTAGTCCGAATTGGACTAGGGAAAAGGGGGCCGGCCACCTCTCCTTCTCCTCCTATTCCTTCTCCCTTCCTCCCCTTTTGGTGGACTCCTACTAGGACTTGGAGTCCTAGTAGGAATCCATATCCTGGCCGCACCTTTGCCTTGGCCGGCCTCCTCCTCCTCCATCCTTTATATACAGGGGCAGGGGGCACCCCATAGACACACAAGTTGATCTACGGATCGTTCCTTAGCCGTGTGCGGTGCCCCCTTCCACCAAATTCCACCTCGATCATATCATTGCAGTGCTTAGGCGAAGCCCTGCGCCGGTAACACATCAAGATCGTCACCACGCCGTCGTGCTGACGGAACTCTTCCCCGACGCTTTGCTGGATCGGAGCCCGGGGATCGTCATCGAGCTGAACGTGTGCTAAGAACTCGGAGGTGCCGGAGTAACGGTGCTGTGATCAGTCGGATCGCGAGGAGAACGTACGACTACTTCCTCTACGTTGTGTCAACGCTTCCGCTTCAGTCTACAAGGGTATGTAGACAACACTCTCCCCTCTCGTTGCTATGCATCACCATGATCTTGCGTGTGCGTAGGAAATTTTTTGAAATTACTACGTTCCCTAACAATCCAGCCAGCCTGGTGATGAGTCATGATCCATAGGCCGGTTTAACCTTCTGCATACTGCAACATTTGCTGAAAACAATTACTGTTTTGGGCACTAAAATGCCTTGTAATAGGCTAGTTCAAACACTTTGTCTGTTATGCCATCGTGCATATTTATTTTTGCCTGACACTTGTTAATCCGCCATGCCTAAGATATATGATGTTCATAATCCATAGCTGCTCCTGCATACAAGAAGTTGAAAGTGTCCTGGCGGTTTATCGTCGGACCGGTCATGATGCCCAAACACCTAGCCAGGGTTTATATCCAAGGCTGTAAAAAAGATAATCAAACATGAAAATAAATGATACCTGTGACATTGAATCACATCGTTGGTTGACCAACTTTTGTAGTAAGGGCGATAACCCCAATCATGAGTACTGATAACTCCTTCCATATTGTGCCGGTTTATAATAAAATCATATCGGGTTATGATAAACGGATTATCCATATATAATACTGGCGACTTATAGTCGAAACCAGAACGGGTTAATAAACTCTGGATTATAATTGATCATGTACTGACAACTTCATAGTTGAAAGCCGAGCCGGGTTAATGAACGCCGGTTTATCAAAAACATTATAAATCTCATCAAAGGAGAAAAAACTTGGCAAATAAAAGCATATGAAAACTTGTAGTCGAGGCTTTTCACGGGCTGCCAGGCCCCAAATCGAGGTTTTTCATGGGCTGCCAGGCTGCTGAGTTAAACCATTTTACAAAGCCTTTTAAGATGGACCTCAATCTTTAACCAATCGTCGTTTTAACTTTGACAAGTTCAGGGTCTATGACATTGACTTGTCAAAAGTTCGGCGGGTCATACTAGGTTTACCTAGACGGAGTGGCTTACTTAAAAAGGCAGGATAACCCGGGGTTTTAGGTGAATACACCAGGCTTCCAAGTCGTGGCTTGATAGCCTATTACAAGTGTAGGTTCTTTGTTCATTGCGAACCAAAGAATCCCCAAGCAATATTTTGAGCTGTGCTCAGTGGGTGCCTATGTTTGAGTTGTGCTTTTGCAACACTCTCTTTGGCCCCTAAGTAATTTTCTTTTGGCCTTGAGCCGATCAAGAGGTGTAGCTATGGTTCGAATACGACAAAGCCCCCAAGTGATTTTCCTGGTGGCCTTGTGCCGATCAAGAGGTGTACCTATGGTTCGAATACGACCAAGCCCCTAAGTGACTTTTATATAAGGCTTTATAAGCTGAAACAAGGGGTAAACCAGACTCCGCTTCATGAACAGAAGCCCCCATGTAACCAGACATGATGTACGAAAAACAACGGATACCCCGCTTTAGCTGAGGCTTCGGTTTATTATATTGATCATAATATATACATTGTCATAACTATATACATAAGCAGAGCATGTGGCTCAAGTATAATAAGGCCGAAGATGAGCGATATTCCACGGTCGGTGGGTCTCCTCCTCCGATTTACGTGAGTCTTTGTGCTCTCGAACATCTGTAAGGTAGTATGACCCGTTATGCAGATTCTTGCTAACCACAAAGGGCCCTTCCCAAGGCGGGGATAACTTGTGCATATCAGTCTGATCCTGGATGAGTCGGAGCACCAAATCGCCTTCTTGAAAAGTTCTAGTTCTAACCCGGCGGTTGTGATAACGACGCAGATATTGCTGATAAATCGCCGAACGGGCTGCTGCAATGTCACGCTCCTCTTCTAACAGGTCAAGTGCTTCCTGTCGTGACTTCTCATTATCAGCTTCGACATAAGCCGCCACACGAGGCGAATCATGACGGATGTCACTAGGGAGAACTGCCTCTGCTCTGTAAACCATGAAAAAAGGCGTGTAACCCGTAGATCTGTTGGGTGTGGTATTGATGCTCCATTACACAGAAGGTAACTCCTCCACCCAACAACCCGGCGTCCGTTGCAAAGGAACCATGAGCCCGGGTTTTATGCCTCTCAAGATCTCTTGATTGGCTCTCTCTCTGCTTGACCATTAGATTGGGGGTGAGCCACTAATGATACGTCAAGCCGGATGTGCTCACGTTGACAAAATTCTTTCATAGCACCCTTGGACAGATTAGTGCCATTATCAGTTATGATGCTGTGTGGAAAACCAAACCAAAAAAATCACCTTCTTGATGAATTGAACCGCCGTGGTTGCATCACACTTACTGACTGGCTCTGCTTCCACCCACTTAGTGAACTTTTCAACTGCCACCAACAGGTGGGTCTTCTTATCCTTGGATCTCTTAAAGGGCCCAACCATATCTAGCCCCCAAGTCTCATACGACCAAGTGATTGGAATCATCCTCAATTCTTGAGCCGGTACATGAGCACGTCGTGAGAATTTTTGACAGCCATCACACTTTTTGACCAAGTCCTCAGCATCGGCATGAGCCGTCAGCCAATGAAAACCGTGATGAAAAGCCTTGGCTACCAGATACTTTGAACCTACGTGGTGACCACAATCTCCTTCGTGGATCTCACGCAAAATTTCACGGCCTTCTTCAGGAGATACACAATGCTGAAATGCCCATGTCACACTGCAATGATGTAACTCTCCATTGACAATAGTCATGGACTTGGACCACCGGATTATCTGCTTGACCGAAGTTTCATCCTCCGGTAACTCGCCCCGGTTCATATACGCCAAATATGGGACCGTCCAATCTGGGATAACATGGAGAGCCGCCACCAGCTGAGCCTCCGGATCAGGAATGGCCAAATCCTCCTCGGTGGGGAGCTTGAATCACGGATTATGTAGCACATCCAGGAAAACATTGGGTGGAACCGGTTTATGTTGGGAACCCAAACGGCTTAAAGCGTCCGCTGCTTCGTTCTTTCGTCGGTCCACATGATCAACCTGATAACCTTTGAAGTGACCAGCAACAATATCTACCTCTCGACGATATGCTGCCATGAGTGGGTCCTTGGAATCCCAAGTACCAGACACTTGTTGATCCACCAGGTCCAAGTCACCAAAGCATTTAACCCGGCTTAAGTTCATCTCCTTAGCCATCCGAAGACCGTGGAGTAAAGCCTCATATCCATCTGCATTGTTAGTGCAAGGGAACATTAAACGGAGAACATAACAAAACTTATCACCTTGTGGGGAAGTTAATACGACTCCAGCCCCCGAGCCCTCCAATTGCCTGGACCCATCAAAATGAATAGTCCAATAAGTATGATCCGACTTCTCTTCTGGCGCATGTAACTCTGTCCAGTCATTGATGAAGTCCACAAGTGCCTGAGATTTGACCGCCGTCCAGGGCACATATTTTAACCCGTGAGGCCCAAGCTCAATAGCCCACTTGGCAACCCGGCCAGCCGCTTCCCTATTCTAGATTATATCCCCCAAAGGAGCAGAACTGACCAAAGTGATGGGATGACCCTGGAAATATTGCTTATGCTTCCAGCTCGCCATGAAAACTCCATACACCAGCTTCTGCCAATGTGGGTACCTCTGCTTGGACTCAATAAGTACTTTACTGATATAATAAACCGGCCGTTGAACCGGATACTCCTTTGCGGCCTCCTTGCGCTCCACCACAATAGCCACGCTGACAGCCCGGGCGTTAGCAGCCACATATAACAACAATAGCTCCTTATCAACAGGAGCAGCAATGATAGGTGGTTCAGCTAGCTGCCGCTTTAAATCCTCAAACGCTTCATTGGCGGCGTCACTCCAGACGGAGTCATCTGTCTTCTTCAACATTTGATTCAAAGGGATGGCCTTCTCCCCAAGGCAACTGATAAACCGGCTTAAGGCTGCAATCCGGCCTGCCAGTCGTTGAACATCATTGATACACTTTAGTTTAGCCAAGGAAGTAATAGCCTTGATCTTTTCCGGATTAGCTTCAATGCCCCTGTTAGATACCAAAAAACCCAAGAGCTTGCCCACCGGTATGCCGAAGACACATTTGGCCGGATTAAGCATCATCTTATAAACCCGGAGGTTATAAAAAGTCTCCTTCAACTCATCTATCAATGTCTCCTTCTTTCTGGATTTTACCACAACGTCATCCACATAGGCAGGAACATTGCGGCCTATCTAATTACGAAGACAATTCTTCACACATCGCTGATAAGTCGCTTGGGCACTCTTGAGCCCAAAAGGCATAGATACATAGCAGAAGGCTCCAAAAGGAGTTATAAAAGACGTCTTCTCCTGGTCCTTAACTACCATTTTGGTCTGATGGTAACCAGAGTATTCATCCAAAAAGCTAAAACACTCACAACCCGCCGTAGCATCAATGATTTGATCAATACAAGGGAGGGCAAAAGGATCTGCTGGACAAGCCTTGTTCAAATCTGTGTAGTCGACACACATACGCCAGGTGCCGTTTTTCTTAATTACCAGCACCGGATTAGCCAGCCACTCAGGATGAAATACTTCAATGATAAAGCCAGCCGCCAAGAGCCTGGCTACCTCTTCACCAATGTCCTTGCGTCTTTCTTCATTGAACCAGCGGAGAAATTGCTTAACCGGTTTAAACCTGGGATCAATATTGAGAGTGTGCTCAGCAATTTCCCTCGCTACACCTAGCATGTCAGAAGGTTTCCATGCAAAGATGTCCCGGTTCTCACGGATGAACTCGATGAGCGCGATTTCCTATTTTGGATCCAAGTTAGCGCTGATGCTAAACTACTGGGATGACTCGCCAGGAACAAAATCAACCAGCTTAGTCTCATCAGCCGATTTGAATTTCAAGGTCGGATCATGCTCTGTAGTTGGTTTTTTCAAAGAAGTCATATCCGCTGGATCAACATTGTCCTTGTAGAACTTCAACTCTTCTGTTGCACAGACTGACTCAGCATAATCCACATCACCTTCTTCACATTCCAAAGTGATCTTACGGCTTCCATGTACCGTGATGGTTCCCTTGTGACCCAGCATCTTGAGTTGCAGATAAACATAACATGGCCTTGCCATGAATTTGGCATAAGCCGGCCGTCCAAGCAGGGCATGATATGGGCTCTTGAACTTCACTACTTCAAAAGTCAATGTTTCTGATCTCGAGTCATGCTCATCTCCAAAAGCCACCTACAGAGCTATCTTACCAAATGGATACGCCGATTTACCAGGCACCACACCATGAAGAATGGTGTTTGACGGTTTAAGATTTTTATCTGTTAACCCCATGCGACGAAAGGTTTCATAATAAAGGATATTGATACCACTCCCCCATCCATGAGTACCTTGGTGAACTTATATCCTCCAACCTGAGGCGCCACCACCAATGCCAGATGACCCTGATTATCAACCCGGGGTGGATGATCCTCTCGACTCCACACGATGGGCTGTTCAGACCAGCACAAGTAACGGGGCACCGCCGGTTCAACGGAGTTCACTGCCCTTTTATGAAGCCTCTGATCGCGCTTGCACAGGCTAGTGGTGAAGACATGGTACTGCCCGCTATTCAACTGCTTCGGGTTGCTCTGGTAACACGACTGTTGCTGTTGCTGCTGATTCCCCTGATGATTATAACCACTCTTATTGCCCTGATTGCCTTGATTTCCCTGTCTGTTTTGATTATCGTGAAATCCTGAACCGGAACTGCCTCCACCATAACTCGGGCCATGAGACCCGGGGCCTGAACCGCCGGTCGGTCGATGATCATTCCGGAAAAAATCTGATTTTTTAAACTCCCGCATAATGAAACAATCCTTCCAGAGGTGCATGGCTAGCTTATCCCGCGATCCGTGCTTCGGGCAAGGCTGGTTTAACAGATAAGACAGGTGCCCCGGATTGGGACTCGGTCCTCCACCACACGGGGGCAGTTTACCCTTACGACGCTGACCATTATCCTGCGTGTTGGTGTTAGCCACAAAATCTAAACTGTTATCCAATTTACGCTTACCGCTGTTTCCATGACCCGCCGGGTTATGCTGCTGCCCTTTGGCACTGCCGCTCTTCTTTCCCTTCCCTATCTTGTCATCGTCAGACTCGGGGTCGTTGGTACTATCAGAATCGGCATACTTCACCAGAGCTGCCATAAGTGTCCCCATGTCATTGCAATGACATTTGAGTTGTCCCAACTTCAACTTCAGAGGTGTAAACCGGCAATTGCCTTCCAACGTTAAAATTGTTGTATCAGCATTGATGCGGTCCGAGGAATGCAAAATTTCTGAAACCCAGCGCACCCAGTGGGTTGTTGATTCTCCTTCCTCCTGGACACAGGCAGCTAAGTCCACAATTGACATGGGCTGCTTGCAAGTGTCTTTGAAATTCTGAATAAACCGGGCCCTTAGCTCGGCCCATGACCCAATGGAATAAGCAGGTAAGTTTTTCAACCAAGTACGAGCCGTTCATTCCAACATCATGGTGAAGTATTTAGCACACACCGCATCATCCACATCCAGCATCTCCATCGCCATCTCATAGCTTTCGACCCATGACTCGGGGGATAAATCGGCGGTGTAATTGGGCACTTTACATGGACCCTTGAAGTCCTTGGGCAGCCGTACATTGCGTAGAGCCGGGATGAGACATTGCACTCCCAAAGAACTAGAGGTAACTCCTGGATCCACTGAAGTTGTCGGACGAACCGGAGTAAGCTGACGGGCCGCGTATTGCACTGCTAACTCAGCTTCTCAACGTGCTCTTCCTTGGTACACCATGTTCTGACCATCAACGCCACCACCCGCCGGGTTATGGCCACGGGGCGGATCATGGTTTCGCGCATTGCTTGACACAGCCGGTTCATCAAGGCGCCCGCTATAACTCCTGCTTGGGCGGGGAGTGGAATGAATCCTCTCATGACTGTGTGAATAAGCCTGTTGCTGATTCAAGGCCGTCTGAAAGAACTCCCTAGCCCGCCGTGTCTCAACTGCTACTCGGGACACGCCTTCGATCGGGAGAGCTGCCAATCATGAAGCGACAGGGACAATGTTATCCAACGGGTTAGAGTAATGACCCGGTGGTGTTGGGACGTGCTGTGTGCTACCTCTTGAGCACTACGTTGGATTTCCTTGAAGAGGTAAGGGTGATGCAGCAGAGTAGAGTAAGTGTTTCCCTCAGTTTTTGAGAACCAAGGTATCAATCCAGTAGGAGGCTACGCGCGAGTCCCTCGTACCTACACAAAACAAATAGCTCAACGCAACCAATGCGATTAGGGGTTGTCAATCCCTTCACGCTCACTTATGAGAGTGAGATCTGATAGAGATGATAGATAATATTTTTGGTATTTTTCGTATAAAGATGCAAAGTAAAATAAAAGGCAAAGTAAAAAAAGCAAAGCAATAATAAAGTGATGGAAGATTGATATGATGAGAATAGACCCCGGGGCCATAGATTTCACTAGTGGCTTCTCTCAAGAGCATAAGTATTCTACAGTGGGTGTCGGTGTACTAAAGTAGGGGTACCTTAGTGCCCCGAACTTGTGCACGGGCAGCCGTAGCACCCCGCGGCGAGGCTTGCTAGGCGATCGCCAAAACTCTCCATGGTCCCTTTTCGGGCCATCCAAGAACAAAGTATTTGAGCCAAGGCCCCGGCAGGAGGAGCTTGCCGGGAAGGCCACCCGAAGAGAGCGAGGCCCCGGCAAGAGGAGCTTGCCGGGACGGCCGCTCAAAGCACAAGGCCCCGGCAAGAGGAGCTTGCCGGGAAGGCCGACCAGGGCACGACAAGAGACTTGCTGCGACGCGCCACGCGTCCCGGCAAGGACCGGTGAGCAACAAGCTCCCGGGCGCGACAAGACATCAACCACGGCAAGGCGCTTGCCGCGGCAAGTCACCACCCCGCGCCTGCGTTCCAGCTCATCCGCCCACGCGTCGCTCTGGGGCCATTCCAGGCGTACGTGGCGAGAGGCTGCGCAGCCAGGGGCATGCGGTGGCGAAGCAACGCTGACAGGGTAGCCGTCGTGGCAAACGGTGGCGCCCCTGACGGTCCCTTTTCTGCACTATTTGGGCGACCTAGACGGGCATTTAATGCCCTTGTCCCCTGCCGTCAGAGTTAGGTATGATAGCACTGTGCAAACAGCTGTACCCAACACAGCGTTTTCCAGTTTTACCCCCGCCTACGTTGCCACCTGTGGGTAACCCCTTGCGCATATAAAAGGAGGCCCCATGCGCAACGTGAGGAGGAGGGAGGGAGGAGGCCACTCACGCTCGGTCTGATTAGTTGCCTGAGTGTACTGTAGCACTCAGCGCTCCCGAACAAGAACACAATACAAACCACAAAGCAGCAGTAGGGTTTTACGCATCCGTGCGGCCCGAAGCTGGGTAAACCCCTTGGGTGCATCGCCTCGATCCGCTCTTCGCGCGACCTCCGCCCCCCGCCGAACCAGAAAGGGGCTCGGTCCCCATAGGTGTTCGTGGAGGCAGATTTCCCCCGACATCTTTGGCGCGCCAGGTAGGGGGCGTCGAAGTTGTGTGAACCTGATCCGGCGTCTGCACAGGCTAGATCTCCATCGTCTTCATCGACATGCCACCGAAGAAGAAGGCTCCGGAGGTGGCTGGTCCGTCCGCGTTGAACCACCGCCCCTAGAGCAAATGCGTGGTGGGGACGGCACCGGCGGCGGAACGGGCGTCGCCGAGCCAGCTCATGGTGCCACGGCGTTCGTACATACGCCGACACCTCTCGGCGCAGGTAAGCCCTGGTATGACTAGGCAACATTTCGCTCTATTCCATGGAGCGGGGACAGTTAGCCCCATGAATCTCGCATACGGGCCACCTCAAGTGCTCGCTCACGCTGAGCTCGAGCAAGAGCAGCTGCGACGAGATGACGCGCTGCTCCTCGAGGAGGACCGTCTTCAGGCCGCTGTGCGAGCTGCTCGCTACCAGCAAGCTTTGCGCTGCTTTTATTGCCGCAAAGTTAGTGCCAGAAGTTTCGAGGAAGTGGGAAGGCCCTTACCGGGTGACACAAGTCGCTAGGCCTAGCGTTGTCCGCCTTGAGACCGAAGATACCACTCCGGTGAGCAACTCCTGGAACGTTGGGCATCTTCGTAAGTTTCGCCCGTAAGGTGCGGTTGTCGGACCCCGTCCGGCAACCACCCTTCGGTACAAGTCTTGCCGCTGTTGCATGTGATCCTTTGTACAGAGCCAGGCGCAGACCCTGTGCACAGATTGAGTTCATGTGTTCCGCACATCTTGTCGATCTCATGCTCTTTATTCTTTGCATGCATTATCTGACACTCTGTGCAGCACTGACCCCCGGTAAGCGATGGCGAGCCTCATGTTTCGCCTTGCCAGAAAGCGACCTTGTCGGGCAGCGAGCCACGGAAAAGCTAAGTTGCCAAAGTTTGAGCAATCAAGTTTTTAAATTCTAAGGTTATCTTCCTCGAACGACCGTACTTTGTATGGAAAACCTGTGCGCGGAGGAACCAGCTCGTGGCTAGTCGCACCCTTACTTCGTTTCGAGTCCGCTCAACGATTTAAGTATGCTGCGACCAGACTCGTGCCCTTACTTTGTTTCGAGCTCGCTCAGCGACTTGAGTGTGCTGCAACTGCAGTTGCGCCCTTATTTCGCTTCGAGCCTGCTCAACAACTTAAGTGAACCGCGGCTAGTCACGACAAGGTTTCTTGCCAGCAACGGCACCGCCAGCGGGCTGCTGATGTGCCGCACTCAGCAAGTGTGCCTGCGCCGGCGAGTACCCTAAAAGCGTAGGGCAATAACATACAAAGGAGGGAATCGAATAGAGGAAGTAACAGTGCATTCACTACCTAAGATAAAGTTATGTTACAAGATAGCTTGTCGCAGCCCTAATGAATTGTTTTCCTAACTCGGCCAGCAACGACAAGAAAAGAAAAGGGCGGGCGGCCTAATCCACACGGTCGCCCTCGATCCTCTTGATCCCGGCCACCCTTTCCACAATGGGCGCGACGAGTGCCCTAATCTCCTCCAGGTCAGCGTCTGACGGCAGGGATCTGAGGACGTTGGTGAGCTTGAGGCCTGGGTTGCGGAAGACGATCTTCACCAACACTTTCTCAAGGGCTCCAGCGCAGGCATCGCGCGTCTCGTCGGCCAGCCGCTCTGGGATAGCATCCCGGAGTTCCCGAAGGGCCGTCGCCACGCCTTTAAAGAACGAAGTGAGCTTGGCGCTGGGTGGGAGGTTCGCGCCGGAGGGATACTCGTGACCCTCCATCCCCAACAGCGACAGCTCCTTGTCGATGGAGGCGGCGATGTCTACCAGACCCTCCGTCCACTGCTCCACCGCCGCCCTGAAGTCGTTCTGGGTGACTGCGGCGCTCTCCAACAGCGCCTCGTTGTCCGCGATCTCCTTCCGCAAGGCCGTCTCTCGCTCCTTGGCGCTGTCCAGCGTCTTGGACAAGGTGGCCAGCTTCATCTCGAGATCGGCATTGGAGTCCTTGGCAGCGTCGAGCTCCCTGATCTTATCGGCGAAGCGTCCTTGCAGCTCGCTGAGGGTATAAACACCCTTCTCGCGCTCTTGTTTGAGCGCGGCGAGCTCCTCACCGCTCGCCTTAAGATCAGTGTCGAGCTGCGCCACCCTCGTCTCCAGCTCCTTCTTGGCGGCTCGGCGGCCGCGGCAGCATCTTGCGCTTCCTTGAGGGCTCCGCCAAGCGCTTGCTCGCGCGCGGCGACCTCCTCCTCGTGGCTGGCGAGGCTGGCTTTCTGCTGCACCAGCTCGCCCTCCCGCGCGGACAACCCCTCGGCGGCAAGCCTCTGCTGCTCTTCGGATTCGGCCTTCTCGAGGATGAAGGCCGTCCGCGCCTCGTCGAGTTGCCTCCGCTCCTCCGCCAAGGATCGGAGGGCCTCCTGGTTGAGCTCCCGGAGCTCCTCGGCGCGCTTCTCCATGTCCACTCCCGCCTTCACGACAAGCGCTTCCCGGCGCTCCACCTTGGCTTGTCAGGCGCGGTAGAGTGACACCAGCTTCCGGAGCAGCCGCTCCTCCTCAGGCTCGCCGCCGCTGCTGCTTGGCGCATCAACCAGCGTCAGCCCGGCGGAGGCGAGCACCTCTCCATTCAAGGTCTCCCCCTCGACCGGCGCCCTGGAAGTCGACTCCCAGGGGAGCTTGATGAAGATATCATCGCCAGCCTTCAGGTAGACGCCTGGCTGGGGCTCCTCGGGGCCCGACGCTCCGGCGGAAGCAGGATCGGCGGTCGGCGCAGCGCCTGGCGCCCCTGCGGGCCCAAGTCCGTCTGTACGATCGCCGGCTTCCTCGCCGGCGGCCGCTGCGGCAGCCTTGGCGGCCTCTTCGCCGGCCAGATCTTCAGCACCGTCCGCCTCTCCGGTGGCGGCCACGTCGTCGGTATGGCCGCGCGCGTCCTCCTCGACGACGACCTCGGTCTCCGACAGGTCCGTGGCAGGCGGGTCTGAAGGCCGAAAGAGGGAGAGAAGTCAAGCAACTATCCGAAGAAGGAGATCCAAAAAAAAGAGAAGAACCCCAGGGGAGTTTCGAGGCAAGAAGGTTACCTTCGCCGGGGTCTGCGGTCACGGTCTCCGTGACCAAGGGGTCGCCGGTGCTGTCCCTTGCCGGGGACCGCTCCCTCGCCGGAGACTGCTCCCTTGCCGGAGACTGCTCCCTTGCCGGAGACTGCTCCCTTGCCGGGGATTCCTCCCTTGCCGGGGAACTCCCCCTTGGCGGTGTAGCTGTAGCAGGTAACGCATCGGGGGCGGTCTCCGGACGCTCCTGGTGGGGCTGCTCTGCTCCTATGCAAATCAACAGTCAGATATCAAAAAAAAAGAAGAGTACCCAGGCGCGCCCAACGGCAGGAAGCAAATCATATGCTTACACTGGGGGCTGCGCTGGGGGCTGCTCTGAGGATTAATTGGTGGGTCCGATAAGGTCATCTCAGGCGCACCCCGTGCCGTCACGGTGGGCTCGTCATCAAGGATGACCACCGGGACCTTGGCTCTCTTTGCCGCCCTCTGAGCCAGAGTCCTGAAAAGGAGTAAATTCAGAGGAAAGCAAATGAGATGCGAGACACAACTGCAAGAATTGAAGAAATACAAGTACAGCGAGGATCTTACTCCTCTCCCTCTTCCTCGTCGGAGCTAAGCGCGGAGAAGTCGAAGACTGGCCCGCTTCTGGCGCGAGGAGGCGGAGGAGTAGGCTCCCTCGGCCGCTTGGCGGAGGCAGTGGTGGCGCTAGCCCGAGACGGCCTTGCCCCGGCCGCCGCCGTGGCGCGAGGGGCGGCAGGAGCAGAAGCGGCGGCCCGCGAGGACCCCGCTCCTGCTGCCACAGCGGAGCGTGTCACGCGGCGCTGCGGCTGTTGGCTCGTCTGCCGCCCCACCACATCCCCGGCCTTGCGGAGATGCCTCCGTGGTTGAGCCTGGGGCTCCGCTTGCGACGAGCGGCCCAAAGGTTGGGAGGAAGAGGCGTCCATCTCCGGCAAGCCGCTCGTGTCCTCGGTGGGCTTGTCCGCCTCGACGCCGTGCCCGACAGTCTCTTCCTCGCCGGCAAACTCCGCTCGATCGGCAAGGCTTTCCGCCTCCGCTGCGTCCGCCTCCGCCAATGTGAATCCAAGTTCGCCCGCGGCCGCGGCTGCCGCCGCCTCTTCCATCCTGGAGGCGATGCTTGCCAACTCCTCGTCGGTGGTGTTCCGGGTGAGGCCCTTCTGCTCGGCGGGGTCGACTGGCACCTCCACCAAGTCGTCGAAGAACGCCCGCACGACATCGCCGGCGGGCTCCTGCCAAGTGGAGTCGATCGCGTGTGAGTCGCACAGCGGCATCATTGCAAGGATGCGGCTGAGCGACGAATTGTTGCACAACGGGACGACGCCTCGCGGCAGCCTGAACCATTCGGGGTGATCGGGGTCGTGCTTGAACAGCTCCCTGAGCGTCCCGTCAAGCTCCAAGACAGTGAAATTGAAGTTGAGGCCAGGGCGCAGCCTCATGATGTCCGCCGCATTCTGGAACTCCCAGGCGGGTCTCCCTTTCTCCTGCAGGGGAGCGATGCGGCGGCGGAGGAAATTTGCGCCAACGGCGCCAACTGTGAGCCCGGCACGCCTAAGCCGCAGGATCCGGGTAACGGCAATCTGCAGCTTGTCGTCGTCCGGAGCCACGTCGCTCCAATCCCTGCCGCGCACCACAGGAGATCGGCGCACGACAGTGAATGGCTGCGGGTTCTCCTCGACGATCAGGCACCATTCTGCTCTCCATTCCTCCCATTTGCTGCGGAGCTCTCCCTCCAGATAAGCATCCTTCTTGCCGGGCTTCGAGATCCAGGCGATTCCACCGGAGAGGGGCTCTCCTCTCTCTACTCGAGGCGTGAAGAAGTGGCGGAAGAGGGCTACGTTTGGATAGACTCCGACAAAGTTTTCGCAAAGATGTGCGAAAATTGCCATGGTCAGGACAGCATTGGGGGTGAAATCAAGGAGATGGAACCCGTAGGTGTTCATGATGTCGCAGAAAAATTCAGAGAAGGGCGGGCAGAGCCCGCAATAGAAGAACAGAGCAAAGAAGGGATACCCGGTCGGATACTCCTTCTGGGCGGCGGCGGGAAGAACCCTCGTGCGCGGATGCGCTCGCGTCCCCGTCGACCAGAAGAGGTAGAATTCCTCCCTCAGGTCCAACGCGTCGAGCTCAGGGGGGAAGGTTGCCTGCTCCTTTCGCAGCGCCTCAAGCCGCTGCGCCTCGGCCGACTTCACAGCCTTCCCTTTCCGCTTGTCGCCCTTCGGGGCCATGGCGGAAGCAGGGAGGGAGGTCGACGGCGTCGGTAGCACTGGTGGCGGCGGAAGGGCGGAACGCTGCTTCTCTTGGGAAGTGGCGGAGATTTTCGAGGAATCGCAACTGGCGGGTGGGCGGACTGCCCCTGTTTCCCCTGCTTATTGAAGGAAATATGCCCTAGAGGCAATAATAAAGTTATTATTTATTTCCTTATATCATGATAAATGTTTATTATTCATGCTAGAATTGTATTAACTGGAAACATAATACATGTGTGAATACATAGACAAGCAGAGTGTCACTAGTATGCCTCTACTTGACTAGCTCATTAATCAAAGATGGTTATGTTTCCTAGCCATGAACAAAGAGTTGTTATTTGATTAACGAGATCACATCATTAGTTGAATGATCTGATTGACATGACCCATTCCATTAGCATAGCACCCGATCGTTTAGTATGTTGCTATTGCTTTTTTCCATGACTTATACATGTTCCTTTAACTATGAGAATATGCAACTCCCGTTTACCATAGGAACACTTTGTGTGCTACCAAACGTCACAACGTAACTGGGTGATTATAAAGGTGCTCTACAGGTGTCTCCGAAGGTACATGTTGGGTTGGCATATTTCGAGATTAGGATTTGTCACTCCGATTGTCGGAGAGGTATCTCAGGGCCTTCTCGGTAATGCACATCACATAAGCCTTGCAAGCATTGCAACCAATGAGTTAGTTGCGAGATGATGTATTACGGAACGAGAAAAGAGACTTGCCGGTAACGAGATTGAACTAGGTATTGGATACCGACGATCGAATCTCGGGCAAGTAACATACCGATGACAAAGGGAACAAACGTATGTTGTTATCCGGTCTGACCGATAAAAGATCTTCGTAGAATATGTAGGAGCCAATATGGGCATCCAGGTCCCGCTGTTGGTTATTGACCGGAAACGTGTCTCGGTCATGTCTACATTGTTCTCGAACCGTAGGGTCCGCACGCTTAAGGTTACGATGACAGTTATTATGAGTTTATGCATTTTGATGTACCGAAGGAGTTCGGAGTCCCGGATGTGATCACGGACATGACGAGGAGTCTCGAAATGGTCGAGACGTAAAGAATGATATATTGGAAGCCTATGTTTGGACATCGGATGCATTCCAGGTAAAATCAGGATTTTACCGGAATACCGGGAGGGTTACCGGAACCCCCCGGGAGCATAATGGGCCAACATGGGCCTTGGAGGAGAAGTGAGAGGGCAGCCCTAGGGGCTGCGCGCCTCCCCCCTTCCCCTAGTCCTATTAGGACTAGGAGAGGTGGGCGCCCCCCTCTCCTTCTCTCTCCCCCTTGGAGAATCCTAGTCCAACTAGGATTGGGGGGGGGGGGGAATCCTACTCCCAGAGGGAGTAGGACTCTCCTGGCGTGCCTAGCTTGGCCGGCCAGCCCCTCCCCCTTGGCTCCTTTATATACGGGGGCAGGGGGCACCCCAAAGACACACAAGTTGATCTACGGATCGTTCCTTAGCCGTGTGCGGTGCCCCCTTCCACCAAATTCCACCTCGATCATATCGTTGTAGTGCTTAGGCGAAGCCCTGCACCGGTAACACATCAAGATCGTCACCACGCCGTCGTGCTGACGGAACTCTTCCTCGACGCTTTGCTGGATCGGAGCCCGGGGATCGTCATCGAGCTATACGTGTGCTAAAACTCGGAGGTGCCGGAGTAACGGTGCTGGGATCGGTTGGATCGCGAGGAGAACGTACGACTACTTCCTCTACGTTGTGTCAACGCTTCCGCTTCGGTCTACGAGGGTACGTAGACAAACACTCTCCCCGCTCGTTGCTATGCATCACCATGATCTTGCGTGTGCGTAGGAAATTTTTTGAAATTACTACGTTCCCCAACAGTGGCATCCGAGCCTAGGTTTTTATGGTATGATGTAATTTGCACGAGTAGAACACAAGTGAGTTGTGGATGATACAAGTCATACTGCCTACCAGCATGTCATACTTTGGTTCAGCGGTATTGTTGGACGAGACGATCCGGACCAACCTTACGCGTACGCTTACGCGAGACCGGTTCCCTCGACGTGCTTTGCACATAGATGGCTTGCGGAAGACTGTATCTCCAACTTTAGTTGAATCGAGTGTGGCTACGCCCGGTCCTTGAGAAGGTTAAAACGGAGTCTATTTGACAAACTATCGTTGTGGTCTTGATGCGTAGGTAAGATGAGTTCTTGCTTAAAGCCCGTAGCAGCCACGTAAAACTTGCAACAACAAAGTAGAGGACGTCTAACTTGTTTTTGCAGGGCATGTTGTGATGTGATATGGTCAAGATGTGATGCTAAATTTTATTGTATGAGATGATCATGTTTTGTAACCGAGTTATCGGCAACTGGCAGGAGCCATATGGTTGTCGCTTTATTGTATGCAATGCAATCTCGATGTAATGCTTTACTTTATTACTAAGCGGTAGTGATAGTCGTAGAAGCATAAGATTGGCGAGACGACAACGATGCTGTGATGAAGATCAAGGTGTCCCGCCGGTGACGATGGTGATCATGACGGTGCTTCGAAGATGGAGATCACAAGCACAAGATGATGATGGCCATATCATATCACTTATATTGATTGCATGTGATGTTTATCCTTTTATGCATCTTATCTTGCTTTGGTTGACGGTAGCATTATAAGATGATCTCTCACTAAATTATCAAGAAGTGTTCTCCCTGAGTATGCACCGTTGCGAAAGTTCTTTGTGCTGAGACACCACGTGATGATCGGGTGTGATAGGCTCTACGTTCAAATACAACGGGTGCAAAACAGTTGCACACGCGGAATACTCAGGTTTAACTTGACGAGCCTAGCATATACAGATATGGCCTCGGAACACAGAGACCGAAAGGTCGAGCGTGAATCATATAGTAGATATGATCAACATAGTGATGTTCACCATTGAAACTACTCCATCTCACGTGATGATCGGACATGGTTTAGTTGATTTGGATCACGTAATCACTTAGAGGATTAGAGGGATGTCTATCTAAGTGGGAGTTCTTAAGTAATATGATTAATTGAACTTAAATTTATCATGAACTTAGTACCTGATAGTACCTTGCTTGTCTATGTTGTGTAGATAAATGGCTCGTGCTGTTGTTCCGTTGAATTTTAATGCGTTCCTTGAGAAAGCAAAGTTGAAAGATGATGGTAGCAATTACACGGACTGGGTCCGTAACTTGAGGATTATCCTCATTGCTGCACAGAAGAATTACGTCCTGGAAGCACCGCTGGGTGCCAGGCCTGGTGCAAGAGCTACGCCAGATGTTGTGAACGTCTGGCAAAGCAAAGCTGATGACTACTCTATAGTTCAGTGTGCCATGCTTTACGGCTTAGAACCGGGACTTCAACGACGTTTTGAACACCATGGAGCATATGAGATGTTCCAGGAGTTGAAGTTAATATTTCAAGCAAATGCCCGGATTGAGAGATATGAAGTCTCCAATAAGTTCTATAGCTGTAAAATGGAGGAGAACGGTTCTGTCAGTGAGCATATACTCAGAATGTCTGGGTATAACAATCACTTGATTCAACTGGGAGTTAATCTTTCGGATGATTGCGTCATTGACAGAATTCTCCAATCACTGCCACCAAGCTACAAAAGCTTCGTGATGAACTATAATATGCAAGGGATGACCAAAACTATGCCCGAGCTCTTCGCGATGCTAAAAGCCGCGGAGGTAGAAATCAAAAAGGAGCATCAAGTGTTGATGGTTAACAAAACCACTAGTTTCAAGAAAAAGGGCAAAGGGAAGAAAAAGGGGAACTTCAAAAAGAACAGCAAGCAAGTTGCTGCTCAGGAGAAGAAACCCAAGTCTGGACCTAAACCTGAAACTGAGTGCTTCTATTACAAGCAGACTGGTCACTGGAAGCGGAACTGCCCCAAGTATTTGGCGGATAAGAAGGATGGCAAGGTTAACAAAGGTATATATGATATACATGTTATTGATGTGTACCTTACTAATTCTCGCAGTAGCACCTGGGTATTTGATACTAGTTCTGTTGCTAATATTTGCAACTCAAAACAGGGGCTACGGATTAAGCGAAGATTGGCTAAGGACGAGGTGACGATGCGCGTGGGAAATGGTTCCAAAGTCGATGTGATCGCGGTCGGCACGCTACCTCTACATCTACCTTCGGGATTAATATTAGATCTAAATAATTGTTATTTAGTACCAGCGTTGAGCATGAACATTATATCTGGATCTTGTTTGATGCAAGACGGTTATTCATTTAAATCAGAGAATAATGGTTGTTCTTTTTATATGAGTAATATCTTTTATGGTCATGCGCCATTAAAGAATGGTTTGTTCTTACTTAATCTCGATAGTAGTAATACACATATTCATAATGTTGAAGCCAAAAGATGCAGAGTTAATAATGATAGTGCAACTTATTTGTGGCACTGCCGTTTAGGTCATATCGGTGTAAAACGCATGAAGAAACTCCATACTGATGGGATTTTGGAGTCACTTGATTATGAATCACTTGGCACTTGCGAACCGTGCCTTATGGGCAAGATGACTAAAACACCATTCTCCGGTACTGTGGAGAGAGCAACAGATTTATTGGAAATCATACATACTGATGTATGTGGTCCAATGAATATTGAGGCTCGTGGCGGATATCGTTATTTTCTCACCTTCACTGATGATTTAAGCAGATATGGGTATATCTACTTAATGAAACACAAGTCTGAAACATTTGAAAAGTTCAAAGAATTTCAGAGTGAAGTGGAAAATCATCGTAACAAGAAAATAAAGTTTGTACGATCTGATCGTGGAGGAGAATATTTGAGTTACGAGTTTGGTCTACATTTGAAACAATGCGGAATAGTTTCGCAACTCACGCCACCCGGAACACCACAACGTAATGGTGTGTCCGAACGTCGTAATCGTACTTTACTGGATATGGTGCGATCTATGATGTCTCTTACCGATTTACCGCTATCTTTTTGGGGTTATGCTCTAGAGACGGCCGCATTCACGTTAAATAGGGCACCATCAAAATCCGTTGAGACGACGCCTTATGAACTGTGGTTTGGCAAGAAACCAAAGTTGTCGTTTCTTAAAGTTTGGGGCTGCGATGCTTATGTGAAAAAGCTTCAACCTGATAAGCTCGAACCCAAATCGGAAAAATGTGTCTTCATAGGATACCCAAAGGAGACTATTGGGTATACCTTCTATCACAGATCCGAAGGCAAAATTTTTGTTGCTAAAATCGGAAACTTTCTGGAGAAGGAGTTTCTCTCGAAAGATGTGAGTGGGAGGAAAGTAGAACTTGATGAGATAACAGTATCTACTCCCTTATTGAGAAGTAGTACATCACAGAAATCTGTTCCTGTGACACCTACATCAAATAGGGAGGAAGCTAATGATAATGATCATGAAACTTCAGATCAAGTTTCTACTGAACTTCGTAGATCAGCCAGAGTAAGATCCGCACCAGAGTGGTACGGTAATCCTATTTTGGAAGTCATGTTACTAGACCATGGTGAACCTACGAACTATGAAGAAGCGATGGTGAGCCCAGATTCCGCAAAGTGGCTTGAGGCCATGAAATCTGAGATGGGATCCATATATGAAAACAAAGTGTGGACTTTGGTTGACTTGCCCGATGATCGGCAAGCAATTGAGAATAAATGGATTTTTAAGAAGAAGACTGACGCTGATGGTAATATTACTGTCTATAAAGCTCGACTTGTTGCAAAAGGTTTTCGACAAGTTCAAGGGATTGACTACGATGAGACTTTCTCACCCGTAGCGATGCTTAAGTCTGTCCGAATCATGTTAGCAATTGCCGCATTTTATGATTATGAAATTTTGCAAATGGATGTCAAAACTGCATTCCTGAATGGATTTCTGGAAGAAGAGTTGTATATGATGCAACCA
Source organism: Aegilops umbellulata (assembly GCA_032464435.1). Classification (NCBI taxonomy): domain Eukaryota; kingdom Viridiplantae; phylum Streptophyta; class Magnoliopsida; order Poales; family Poaceae; genus Aegilops; species Aegilops umbellulata. The sequence continues at coordinate 509,123,631 of CP136056.1, read as the reverse complement.
GAAGGTTTTGTCGATCCGAAAGGAGCTAACAAAGTGTGCAAGCTCCAGCGATCCATTTATGGACTGGTGCAAGCTTCTCGGAGTTGGAATAAACGCTTTGATAGTGTGATCAAAGCATATGGATTTATACAGACTTTTGGAGAAGCCTGTATTTACAAGAAAGTGAGTGGGAGCTCTGTAGCATTTCTGATATTATATGTGGATGACATATTGCTGATCGGAAATAATATAGAATTTCTGGATAGCATAAAGGGATACTTGAATAAGAGTTTTTCAATGAAAGACCTCGGTGAAGCTGCTTATATATTGGGCATTAAGATCTATAGAGATAGATCAAAACGCTTAATAGGACTTTCACAAAGCACATACCTTGACAAAGTTTTGAAAAAGTTCAAAATGGATCAGGCAAAGAAAGGGTTCTTGCCTGTGGCACAAGGTGTGAAGTTGAGTAAGACTCAATGCCCGACCACCGCAGAAGATAGAGAGGAAATGAAAAATGTTCCCTATGCTTCAGCCATAGGCTCTATCATGTATGCAATGCTGTGTACCAGACCTGATGTGTGCCTTGCTGTAAGTTTAGCAGGAAGGTACCAAAGTAATCCAGGAGTGGATCACTGGACAGCGGTCAAGAACATCCTTAAGTACTTAAGAAGGACTAAGGATATGTTTCTCATTTATGGAGGTGATAAAGAGCTCGTCGTAAACGGTTATGTCGATGCAAGCTTTGACACTGATCCGGACGATTCTAAATCGCAAACCGGATACGTATTTGCATTAAACGGTGGAGCTGTTAGTTGGTGCAGTTCTAAACAAAGCGTCGTGGCGGGATCTACATGTGAAGCTGAGTACATAGCCGCTTCGGAAGCAGCTAATGAAGGAGTCTAGATGAAAGAGTTCATATCCGATCTAGGTGTTGTACCTAGCGTATCGGGTCCAATGAAAATCTTTTGTGACAATACTGGTGCAATTGCCTTGGCAAAGGAATCCAGATTTCACAAAAGAACCAAACACATCAAGAGACGCTTCAACTCCATCCGGGATTTGGTCCAGGTGGGAGACATAGAGATATGCAAGATACATACGGAGCTGAATATTGCAGACCCGTTGACGAAGCCTCTTCCACGAGCAAAACATGATCAGCACCGAGACTCCATGGGTGTTAGAATCATTACTTTGTAATCTAGATTATTGACTCTAGTGCAAGTGGGAGACTGAAGGAAATATGCCCTAGAGGCAATAATAAAGTTATTATTTATTTCCTTATATCATGATAAATGTTTATTATTCATGCTAGAATTGTATTAACTGGAAACATAATACATGTGTGAATACATAGACAAGCAGAGTGTCACTAGTATGCCTCTACTTGACTAGCTCATTAATCAAAGATGGTTATGTTTCCTAGCCATGAACAAAGACTTGTTATTTGATTAACGAGATCACATCATTAGTTGAATGATCTGATTGACATGACCCATTCCATTAGCATAGCACCCGATCGTTTAGTATGTTGCTATTGCTTTTATCCATGACTTATACATGTTCCTTTAACTATGAGAATATGCAACTCCCGTTTACCATAGGAACACTTTGTGTGCTACCAAACGTCACAACGTAACTGTGTGATTATAAAGGTGCTCTACAGGTGTCTCCGAAGGTACATGTTGGGTTGGCATATTTCGAGATTAGGATTTGTCACTCCGATTGTCGGAGAGGTATCTCAGGGCCTTCTCGGTAATGCACATCACATAAGCCTTGCAAGCATTGCAACCAATGAGTTAGTTGCGAGATGATGTATTACAGAACGAGAAAAGAGACTTGCCGGTAACGAGATTGAACTAGGTATTGGATACCGACGATCGAATCTCGGGCAAGTAACATACCGATGACAAAGGGAACAAACGTATGTTGTTATGCGGTCTGACCGATAAAAGATCTTCGTAGAATATGTAGGAGCCAATATGGGCATCCAGGTCCCGCTGTTGGTTATTGACCGGAAACGTGTCTCGGTCATGTCTACATTGTTCTCGAACCGTAGGGTCCGCATGCTTAAGGTTACGATGACAGTTATTATGAGTTTATGCATTTTGATGTACCGAAGGAGTTCGGAGTCCCGGATGTGATCACGGACATGACGAGGAGTCTCGAAATGGTCGAGACGTAAAGAATGATATATTGGAAGCCTATGTTTGGACATCGGATGCATTCCAGGTAAAATCAGGATTTTACCGGAATACCGGGAGGGTTACCGGAACCCCCCGGGAGCATAATGGGCCAACATGGGCCTTGGAGGAGAAGTGAGAGGGCAGCCCTAGGGGCTGCGCGCCTCCCCCCTTCCCCAAGTCCTATTAGGACTAGGAGAGGTGGGCGCCCCCCTCTCCTTCTCTCTCCCCCTTGGAGAATCCTAGTCCAACTAGGATTGGGGGGGGGGGAATCCTACTCCCAGAGGGAGTAGGACTCTCCTGGCGCGCCTAGCTTGGCCGGCCAGCCCCTCCCCCTTGGCTCCTTTATATACGGGGGCAGGGGGCACCCCAAAGACACACAAGTTGATCTACGGATCGTTCCTTAGCCGTGTGCGGTGCCCCCTTCCACCAAATTCCACCTCGATCATATCGTTGTAGTGCTTAGGCGAAGCCCTGCACCGGTAACACATCAAGATCGTCACCACGCCGTCGTGCTGACGGAACTCTTCCTCGACGCTTTGCTGGATCGGAGCCCGGGGATCGTCATCGAGCTGTACGTGTGCTAAAACTCGGAGGTGCCGGAGTAACGGTGCTGGGATCGGTTGGATCACGAGGAGAACGTACGACTACTTCCTCTACGTTGTGTCAACGCTTCCGCTTCGGTCTACGAGGGTACGTAGACAAACACTCTCCCCGCTCGTTGCTATGCATCACCATAATCTTGCGTGTGCGTAGGAAATTTTTTGAAATTACTACGTTCCCCAACACTTATAAGGGGGAGGGGGGCGTTTCGCCTTTCCAAATAAACAAATCACCTGCGACGTGACGCATGCCCACGGGGCTCAGCCCCGTGCACGCCGCCCACGTCACGCACACCTCTCCCCACGATGCCACGTTCGACGCGTGCCATTCAGGGAGGACGTGGTGGATGCAGAAGAAGATGCAGCGTGACCCAGGCCGCGCGTGTCCGTGCACTGTTTTGGGCCTGGCCCAACAGCGCTCGGCACCGTGTATGGCCCAGGCCCGGGGGCTCCTGTCAATGTACTAAAGTAGGGGTACCTTAGTACCCCGAACTTGTGCAGGGGCAGCCATAGCACCCCGCGGCGAGGCTTGCCAGGCGATCGCCAAAACTCTCCATGGTCCCTTTTTGGGCCATCCAAGAACAAAGTATTTGAGCCAAGGCCCAGGATGGAGGAGCTTCCCGGGAAGTCCAGCCGAAGAGAGCGAGGCCCCGGCAAGAGGAGATTGCCGGGACGGCCGCTCGAAGCACAAGGCCCCGGCAAGAGGAGCTTGCCGGGAAGGCCGACCAGGGCACGACAAGAGACTTGCTGCAACACGCCACGTGTCCCGGCAAGGACCGGTGAGCAACAAGCTCCCGGGCGCGACAAGACATCAACCGTGGCAAGGCGCTCGCCGCGGCAAGTCACCACCCCGCGCCTGCGTTCCAGCTCATCCGCCCACGCGTCGCTCTGGGGCCATTCCAGGCGTACGTGGCGAGAGGCTGCGCAGCCAGGGGCATGCGGTGGCGAAGCAACGCTGACAGGGTAGCCATCGTGGCAAACGGTGGCGCCCCTGACGGTCCATTTTCTGCACTGTTTGGGCCACCTAGACGGGCATTTAATGCCCTTGTCCCCTGCCGTCAGAGTTAGGTATGATAGCACTGTGCAAACAGCTGTACCCAACACAGCGTTTTCCAGTTTTACCCCCGCCTACGTTGCCACCTGTGGGTAACCCCTTGCGCATATAAAAGGAGGCCCCATGCGCAACGTGAGGAGGAGGGAGGGAGGAGGCCACTCACGCTCGGTCTAATTAGTTGCCTGAGTGTACTGTAGCACTCAGCGCTCCCGAACAAGAACACAATACAAACCACAAAGCAGCAGTAGGGTTTTACGCATTCGTGCGGCCCGAAGCTGGGTATACCCCTTGTGTGCATCGCCTTGATCCGCTCTTCGCGCGACCTCCGCCCCCCGCCGAACCAGAAAGGGGCTCGGTCCCCATAGGTGTTCGTGGAGGCAGATTTCCCCCGACAGTGGGTGAACAAATTACTGTTGAGCAATTGACAGAATTGAGCATAGTTATGAGAATATCTAGGTATGATCATGTATATAGGCATCACGTCTGAGACAAGTAGACCGACTCCTGCCTGCATCTACTACTATTACTCCACTCATCGACCGCTATCCAGCATGCATCTAGAGTATTAAGTTAAAAACAGAGTAACGCCTTAAGCAAGATGATATGATGTAGACGGAAGTTTCATGCAATATGATAAAAACCCCATATTGTTATCCTCGATGGAAACAATACAATATGTGCCTTGCTGCCCCTACTGTCACTGGTAAAGGACACCGCAAGATTGAACCCAAAGCCAAGCACTTCTCCCATTGCAAGAAAAACCAATCTAGTAGGCCAAACCAAACTGATAATTCGAAGAGACTTGCAAAGATAACCAATCATACATAGAAGAATTCAGAGGAGATTCAAATATTGTTCATAGATAATCTTGATCATAAACCCACAATTCATCGGTCTCAACAAACACACCGCAAAAAGAAGATTACATCAAATAGATCTCCATGAGAGAGGGGGAGAACATTGTATTGAGATCCAAAAAGAGAGAAGAAGCCATCTAACTACTAACTATGGACCCGAAGGTCTGAGGTAAACTACTCACACTTCATCGGAGGGGCTATGGTGATGTAGAAGCCCTCCGTGATGGATGCCCCCTCCGACGGAGCTCCGGAACAGGCCCCAAGATGGGATCTCGTGGATACAGAAGGTTGCGGCGGTGGAATTAGTTTTTTGCTCCGTATCTGATCGTTTGGGGGTACGTAGGTATATATAGGAGGAAGGAGTACACCGGTGGAGCAAAGGGGGGCCCATGAGGCAGGGGCGTGCCCTAGGGGGGCGCCCTCCACCCTCCTGGCCGCCTCCTTTCTTTCTTGACGTGGGGTCCAAGTCTCCTGGATCATATTCGGTGAGAAAATCACGTTCCCGAAGGTTTCATTACGTTTGGACTCCGTTTGATATTCCATTTCTTCGAACCACTTAAATAGGCAAAAAAACAGCAATTCTGTGTTGGGCCTCTGGTTAATAGGTTAGTCCCAAAATTAATATAAAAGTGGAAAATAAAGCCAAATATTGTCCAAAATAGTAGATAATATAGCATGGAGCAATCAAAAATTATGGATTTGTTGGAGACATATCAGCTATCCCCGAGCTTAATTCCTGCCCGCCCTCGAGTAGGTAAATGATAAAAAAGAATTTTTGATGCGGAGTGCTACTTGGCATAATTTCAATGTAATTCTTCTTAATTGTGGCATGAATATTCAGATCCGAAAGATTCAAGAAAAAAGTTTATATTGACATAAAAATAATAATACTTCAAGCATACTAACAAAGCAATTATGTCTTCTCAAAATAACATGGCCAAAGAAAGTTCATCCCTACAAAATCATATAGTTTAGTCATGCTCCATTTTCGTCACACAAGAATGAATCTCATCGTGCACAACCCCGATGACAAGCCAAGCAATTGTTTCATACTTTAATAATCTCAAACTTATAAACCTTCATGCAATACATGAGCGTGAGGCATGGATATAGCACTATGGGTGGAATAGAATAATGATGGGGGTTATGGAGAAGACAAAAAGAGGGGAAGATATTCTCACATCAACTAGGCATATCAACGGGCCATGGAGATGCCCATCAATAGATATCAATGTGAGTGAGTAGGGATTGCCATGCAACGGATGCACTAGAGCTATAAGTATATGAAAGCTCACCAAAAGAAACTAAGTGAGTGTGCATCCAACTCGCTTGCTCACGAAGACCTAGGGCATTTTGAGGAAGCCCATCATTGGAATATACAAGCCAAGTTCTATAATGAAAAGTTCCCACTAATATATGAAAGTGACAAAACAAGAGACTCTCCATCACGATGATTATGGTGCTACTTTGAAGCACAAGTGTGGTAAAGGATAGTAGCATTGTCCCTTCTCTCTTTTTCTCTCATTAATTTTTTTGGGCCTTCTCTTTTTTATGGCCTTTCTCTTTTTTTATTCCTCACTTGGGACAATGCTCTAGAAAATGATGATCATCACACTTCTATTTATTTACAACTCAATGATTACAACTCGATACTAGAACATAGTATGACTCTATATGAATGCCTCCGGCAGTGTACCAGGATATGCAATGAATCAAGAGTGACATGTATGAAGGAATTATGAACGGTGGCTTTGCCACAAATACTATGTCAACTACATGATCATGCTAAGCAATATGACAATGACGAATGTGTCATGATGAACGGTATGGTGGAAAGTTGCATGGCAATATATCTCGGAATGGCTATGGAAATGCCATAATAGGTAGGTATGGTGGTTGTTTTGAGGAAGATATAAGGAGGTTTATGTGTGAAAGAGCGTATCATATCACGGGGTTTGGATGCACCGGCGAAGTTTTCACCAACTCTCAATGTGAGAAAGGGAAATGCACAGTACCGGAGAGGCTAGCAATGATGAAAGGGTGAGAGTGCGTATAATCCATGGACTCAACATTAGTCATAAAGAACTCATATACTTATTGCAAAAATCTACAAGCCATCGAAAACCAAAGCATTACGCGCATGCTCCTAGGGGGATATATTGGTAGGAAAAGACCATCGCTCGTCCCCGACCGCCACTCATAAGGAGGACAATCAAAGAACACCTCATGTTTCAAATTTGTTACATAACGTTTACCATACGTGCATGCTACGGGACTTGCAACTTCAACACAAGCATTTCTCAAATTCAAAACTACTCAACTAGCACGACTTTGATATTATCACCTCCATATCTCAAAACAATTATCAAGTATCAAACTTTTCTTAGTATTCAACGCACTCATAAGAAAGCTTTTACTATTTTTTATACCTAGCATATTAAGGTTTTAAGCAAATTACCATGCTATTTAAGACTCTCAAAATAATCTAAGTGAAGCATGAGAGATCAATAGTTTCTATAAAACAAATCCATCACCGTGCTCTAAAAGATATAAATGAAGCACTAGAGCAAAACTATATAGCTCAAAAGATATAAGTGAAGTACATAGAGTGTTCTATCAAATTCCAATTCATGTATGGCTCTCTCAAAAGGTGTGTACAGCAAGGATGATTGTGGCAAACTAGAAAACAAGGACTCAAATCATACAAGACGCTCCAAGTGTCGGAGTAATGGGCCACGGGTAGGCAAACCCAAGGCCCAGAACTTTTCAAGACATCGGGGCCGGCTTCGCCCCTCGAAGGATCCTAAGACAAAGGGCCGACTCTGAGAGTCGGCTATAGCATCGCCGACTACCCACTCACGGCCGAATCTCGAAGACGGCTACGACATAAGTCGACTCCCAGTTGGCGACTGCAGGAATGCCGACTATGGGGAGTCGGCCCACGACTTCGCCACCTTCAGCCTTCTAGAAGAAGGACAGGACTGGGGATGGCCGGAGTACGGCCCTCCCCTACCCTGATTACCAAGGGCGGGTATGGCTACAGTGCGACGTACCGGAGGAGACCTTCGGTACGGCGCGGCACTGTGGCCATACCGGCCCTGACGTCCGCCCCAGCGGCGGAACCCTGTTCCCACGTTGGCCCGCCAGTACGGCCTGGAGACGGCGGGCCCCGCCAGTCAGCGGGGGAGATAGAAGACGGCGAGAGAGCCCAAAGACGGACCCCGTGGGAGTCGGCCTCCAGGAGTCGGCCCATTCCTCCCATGGGCCCCGCACGCCATTAACCAGATAAGACGGGGAGTGGCCACAGTGATCGCCCGCCGGACGGCGGCACTGTTGCCACGCCCCCGTGACCAAGACGACGTCATCAGAAGCGCGGCTACAGTGACCAGGTCAGCCGGCGGGGCCAACCAGCGGCGGGCCCCAGGAGTCGGCGGAGAAGACGGCCACTTGAGAGACAGGCAGCTGGGACCCGCGCCCAGTCAGATTACCATTGTACCCCCGGGGGGTAGGCCTATATAAACCCCCTGGAACACCCATGCAAAGGGTTGGATCCTTTGACCACTAGACAGAAGCACAGAAGGGAGAGAGCTAGCCTTGCCCTCTCCTACCTCTAGAACACAGCTCGAGGAGCAACTTTGTACACATATCACCATAGTGACCATGCGGAGACCCCGCAGAGCAGCAGTAGGGGTATTATCTCCTCGGAGAGCCCCGAAGCTGGGTAAGATCCGCCGGCGTGCATGTCTACGCCTCATCCCGCTTCCAGGCACCGGCGACGTTCTACTCGCCCCCACCATGATAAGCCATCCGTTGGCATATGTCGTACCCAACCCCCGACATTTGGCGCCCACCATGGGGCAAGGTGCACCGTCGTCCGGAGATCTGTTCTGGACGGGAACCCTTTTTCTCCCCCGCGAGCGTAGCCAGCCCGGCACGCCAGAGGGAATCTGCGCTGACGCGCTGCGTGACGTTGAGACCGTTTGCATGGCCAGCTGCCTCGCCGATCTTGTCGGCGAGGTTAGCCTCTCCGACGAGCCTGCATCCGACGCAGGCACCGGCGGCCCCGCGAACCTTCTCGCGGGCCTCCTCGATGACCTCCACGTTGCTGGCGAGCCTGCCACTGACCTGGAGTCCATAGGCTCCACCGACCCGATGCTGGTCGATTCCGACACCGCATCGGTCGACGCCTTTCCCACCGATGTGGTGATCTACGACGAACCGCTCCCTCGCACGGAGAGCGGTGGAAGCACCGTCACTGAGGTGCTCGTCATCGACCATGGCGAGCATTCCGACGGGAGAGCTCGCGACCCGCTTGACGCGGCACTGCAAGACCTGGATGCGCCCCTTCCAGAGGATGCTGACACCGAGACACTGGAGGCGCGCCGCCTCCAGCTCGTCGAAGGCGCGAAGAAGCTGGCGAGCATGAGACGCTTGTCAGAGGCCTACCAGCACGAGATGGATCACGCCGTGGGAGGCTCGCCGGCCCCGGTGGGGCCAAGCCGCCTGGGCGAGGTCCGCCAGCGCGGCGCGGACATCGCCAGCATGTTCGGGGCCAACCGCACCATATACGCCACGCCCGTAGAAAACATTCGAGCCGCCCAAGCGGCGGCAGACGAGCTGGATAACCTTGAAGGCGAAGAGCGCCGACTGATGACGGAGCGAGTCCAGCGACTCCTCGACGGGGCCGCCGCGCAGAACGCGGTCGGCTGCCGCACCGAAGGACCGCAGTAGCAGAAAGATGACCTGCCACCCCGCCGAGATCAAGGCGCAACATCTCGGGCGCCGACTGGCGGCGTCCGCGGAAGAAAAGACAAGGAGCCGGCTGCAAGCCGCAGTCGGACTCATATCACCATCGAGCGCGACCAGGACAGCCACCCGAAAGCGGTAGAGCGGCGGGACGACTATGTGCCTCCGCCACCCCGCAGAGAAAGGCGAGTCTCTCCACCGCCCGTTGAACATCCAACTCTCGGAGGTCGCCTAGGCCGCCGAGAGGGAGTCGGAGAGAACGATGCCCGCCTCCGGATCGATCGACCCCATCGATCTCTGGTGCTGGAAGAAGAAGATGAGCTGGGGCCGCTGTGTTTTGGTCCCCGCATCCGAGATGAGCCCTTCCCCAAAGGGTTCACTCTCCCCAGAGATACCCCCAAGTACACCTGCTCCGTGAAGCCGGAGGATTGGCTAGTCGACTACGCCACCGCCGTCGACATAGCAAGCGGCAACAAGCGCGTCGCCATCAAGTACGTTCCGCTCATGCTCCTGGGCATGGCCCGGACATGGCTGAACAGCCTGAAGCCCCGCAGCATCAACAGTTGGGTCGACTTCACCGAGGCTTTCGTCCGCAACTTCACGAGCACGTACAAGTGACCTCCCAAGCCTCGCCAACTCTCCTTGTGCGTGCAAGGCCCGGACGAATCCACTCGCGACTACCTCACGCGGTGGGCCGAGCTCCGAAACTCCTGCGAGGGCGTGCACGAGGTGCAGGCCATCGATTACTTCACCGCCGGGTGCAGAGAAGGCAGCCTCCTCAAGCACAAGCTTCTCTGCGACGAGCCGGAGACCCTGGATGAGCTGCTGATCATAGCAGACAAATACGCCACGTCCGACTCTTCTATGAAGACGGAGATCCAAGTCGGCATGACAGGCAAAGTCGCCCCTTAGGCTCCCAGAACCCTGGCTGGAGACGCCAGCAGCAGAACAATCACAAGCGCAAGGCCCCGCAGCCGGCTTCCAATAGCCGGCAGGTCGCAACGGTCGACGATCGGCAACCAGAAGGGCAGCCTCCACCCAAGCGGCAGAAGGGCGGCAAGCCCAATTGGCTGCCGGCTTTCTCCTACGAGCAGGCTCTGGATGGCCCCTGCAAGTTTCATAGTGGCGCGAAGCCATCAAACCACACCACCAGAAAGTGCCACTGGCTGACTAGGATTGCCAAGGGAGACGGCTTGGTGCCCCCTCCACCTGCTGGACAGCCGCCTCCGCCTCCACCCCCGCAGCCGGCTGCCAGGCCAGTCGGCGCAGTACAAGATGAGTACCCCGAAGAGCACGGGGCCTACGTGGAGTTCACCAGCGTGGCAGTTGACAAGCGCAGCAAGCGGCTGCGGCGGCAAGAAGTGAACGCGGTGGCGTCGGACGCCCCGGAGTTCATGCACTGGTCCGAGAAACCTATCAGTTGGAGCAGAACAGATCACCCAGAGGTGATGCCAAATCCAGGTTCCTACGCCTTGGTTCTGGAGGCCACATTTGCCACTGATAGGCGGGCAGCTCGCTTCTCGCGAGTTTTGATAGATGGAGGCAGCTGTATCAACATCCTGTACAAGGATACTATGGAGAAGTTAGGAATCAAGCAAAGACAACTCCAGAACAGCCGGACTGTATTCCATGGGATCGTCCCTGGCCTTTCCTGCTCCCCAATCGGCAAGATTTTGATAGATGTCCTTTTCGGAGATAAGGATCACTTCCGCCGAGAGCCAGTCTGGTTTGAAGTGGTGGACCTCCGGAGCCCATATCATGCCCTACTTGGCCGACCTGCCTTGGCCAAGTTCATGGCGGTCCCCCACTACGCCTACCTCAAGATGAAGATGCCGAGTTCCAAGGGAATCCTGACTGTAGTCGGCGACTACAGGAAGTCGTCCGCTTGTGCGGCCGAGAGTAGTCGTCTGGCCGAGTCCCTGGTTATTGCAGCGGAGAAGCGGCTTCTTGACCGGGTTGTGACGATGGCCGGCAAGCAGCCTGAGTTGTCACCCAACCCCAAGGAGTCGGAAGCTGAGGGCTCGTTCAAGCCGGCGAAGGAAACGAAGAAGATACCTTTGGACCCAGAGCACCCGGAGAGGTACGCTGTCATAGGTGCGACCCTCGACAGCAAATAGGAAGGCGAGCTCGTCGATTTCCTCCGTGAGAATCGGGACATCTTTGCATGGTCCCCCAAAGACATGCCAGGTGTACCGACGGAATTCGCCGAGCACAAGTTACATGTCCGGTCTGATGCGAAGCCTGTCAGGCAGCCCTTGCGCCGCCTGTCAGAAGAGAAAAGAAGAGTTGTTGGTGAAGAGATAGCCCGGCTCCTTGCAGCCGGCTTTATCATGGAAGTATTTTTCCCAGAATGGTTAGCGAACCCAGTTTTAGTGCTGAAGAAGAACAAGCAGTGGCGAATGTGTATCGACTACACAAGCCTGAACAAAGCCTGCCCCAAGGACCCGTTTGCTCTGCCGAGGATCGATCAGGTGATAGACTCCACGGCCGGATGCGAGCTGTTGAGCTTCTTAGATGCCTATTCAGGATATCACCAGATCAAGCTGAACCCGGCAGACAGACTGAAGACCGCCTTCATCACGCCGTTCGGAGCCTTCTGCTACCTAACCATGACGTTCGGCTTGAGGAATGCCGGCGCCACCTTTCAGCGTTGCATGCAGAAGTGCCTCCTCAAGCAACTCGGCAGAAATGCCCACGTCTACGTGGATGATGTGGTGGTGAAGACAGAGAAGCGCGGAACCTTACTGGAAGACCTCAAAGAGACCTTTGAGAACCTGCGCCGATTCCAGATCAAGCTTAACCCCGAGAAGTGCGTTTTCGGAGTACCAGCCGGCCAGCTACTCGGCTTCCTGGTCTCTGAACATGGCATAGAGTGCAACCCCGTGAAGATCAAGGCCATCGAGAGGATGGAGGTGCCTAGCCGACTGTTGGACGTGCAGAAATTCACTGGCTGTTTGGCATCCATCAGCCGCTTTATCAGTCGGCTAGGCGAGAAAGCTCTCCCCTTGTACCAACTCATGAATAAGACCAATTTTTTCGAGTGGAACCACAAGGCGGACGAGGCCTTTCTGCAACTGAAGAGGATGTTGGTTACTCCCCCTGTGTTGGCGGCTCCGACTCCCAAAGAGCCCATGCTCCTGTACATCGCCGCCACCAGCCAAGTAGTCAGCACGGTTATCGTAGTTGAGCGCAAGGAGGAAGGCAAGGCACTGCCGGTCCAGAGACTCGTCTATTATCTGAGTGAAGTACTGTCAACCTCCAAGCAAAACTACCCCCACTATCAAAAAATGTGCTACGGTGTGCACTTTGCCGCCAAGAAGCTGAAGCCCTACTTCCAAGAGCACCCAGTCACCGTGGTCTGCACGGCCCCATTAGCCGAGATCATTGCAAGCCGAGACGCGTCAGGCCGAGTGGCAAAATGGGCCATAGAGCTGGCGCCCTACACGATCTACTATCAACCCCGCACCGCCATCAAGTCGCAAGCACTGGCCGACTTCCTCCTCGACTGGGCCGAGACCCAGTACCTGCCCCCGGCGCCCGACTCCACCCATTGGCGGATGCATTTCGATGGCTCCAAGATGCGCACCGGCTTGGGAGCCGGCGTCGTCCTCACTTCTCCCAAGGGCGACATGCTCAAGTACGCACTGCAGATTCACTTCGCCGCCTCCAACAACGTCGCCGAGTACGAGGCGCTCGTTCACGGGCTCCGGCTTGCTAAAGAGCTTGGCATCCGCCGGATCCTGTGTTATGGCGACTCCGACTTGGTGGTACAGCAGTCGTCAGGCGACTGGGACGCCAAGGATGCAAACATGGCAAGCTACCGTTTTCTCGTGCAACAACTCAGTGGGTATTTCGAGGGGTGCGAGTTCCTCCACGTGCCGAGGAGCGACAATAACCAAGCAGATACTTTGGAACGAATCGGCTCCACCCACCAAGCAATACCTTCAGGCGTCGCCCTCCAGCGCCTCCTCAAGCCGTCCATCAAGCCCTCACCAGAGTCAAATTCAATTTTTGTGCCGACTCCCCCTGAAGAAGCCGGATCCGGCCCGAGAGCCCAAGCAAACAGCACAAGACCCGTTGCAGATGATCTCAAAAGTACCGCAGTTGCATCCAGCCCGGGGACTTCGGAACTCGGCCCGGGGACAACGGCAGCCAGAGAGAAGACTCCAGAACTCAGACCGGGGACTGCTCCAGTCGGCCCGGGGACTTCGTTAATCCAGCAAGCGGCTGCGGACTCCAGCCCACCGACTCCCAGCCCAGCCGCTCGCGTCCAAGTCGCAGCTTTGGCAGTAGAAGAGATAGCAGCACCCTCATGGGCCCAACCCATCCTCCAATTCCTGGTGAACAAGGAGCTGCCGCCTGACGAAACCTTAGCTCGGCAAATACAACGCCGAGCAGCAGCATACACCATAATCAACAGAGAGCTAGTCAGGCGCAGCGTCACCGGTGTTCATCAACGCTGCGTTGAGCCGGATCAAGGCCAAGCAATTCTCAAAGATATCCACCAGGGCGAGTGCGGCCACCATGCGGCCTCGAGGGCACTCGTCGCCAAAGCTTTCAGACGCGGTTTTTTCTGGCCAACTGCCCTGGAAGAGGCCAAAGAGTTGGTCCAAAAATGCAAGGGGTGCCAGAAGTTCCGCTCCAAGCCGCTCCAGCCGGCTTCAGCACTCAAGACTATCCCCATCGCATGGCCCTTTGCAGTATGGGGCCTGGATATGGTGGGACCCTTCAAAACGGCACGAGGCGGCCTGACTCATCTACTTGTCGCGGTGGACAAATTCACCAAGTGGATAGAGGTGAAGCCCATCAAGAAGTTGAATGGTCCGACTGCCGTGACTTTCATCTCAGACATCACAATTCGGTATGGCATACCACACAGCATCATCACCGACAATGGCACCAACTTTGCCAAAGGCGCCTTGGCCCGTTTCTGCGCGACACAGGGCATCCGACTGGACCTAGCGTCCGTTGCCCACCCGCAGTCAAACGGCCAGGTGGAGCGAGCGAATGGCCTCATCCTGTCCGGCATCAAGCCTCGGTTGGTCGAACCGTTGGAACGTTCGGCCGGCTGTTGGCTTGACGAGTTGCCGGCCGTCCTCTGGAGTCTGCGTACGACTCCAAACAAGTCAACCGGCTTCACGCCCTTCTTCCTCATTTACGGTGCTGAAGCCGTCATCCAACGGACATAGAGTTCGACTCCCCACGAGTCACGATGTACACCGCGGAGGAAGCAGAAGAAGCATGTCAAGACGGCGTCGATCTGCTGGAAGAGGGCCGGCTGTTGGCACTCAGCCGGTCCAGCATCTACCAGCAGAGCCTACGTCGCTACTACAATAGGAAGGTCAGGCCGAGATCCTTCCAAGAGGACGACCTTGTGCTCCGGCTGATCCAGCGAACAGCCGGCCAGCACAAGTTGTCGGCTCCGTGGGAAGGCCCCTTCATCATCAGCAAGGTGCTGGGCAATGACTCCTACTACCTGATCGACGCTCAGAAGCCCCGAGCACGCAAGAGGGATGACTCCGGCAAAGAGACGGAGCGACCATGGAACGCGAATCTTCTTCGAAGATTTTACGCCCCCCTTTTGTATTTTAAGTATGTATCACGCCCCCCTTTTGTATTTTAAGTACCAAGACTCTGGGGCCCCCGAGACGGACTCGGGGACTGCCCCTTTTGTTATCTGTATGATAAGAATTATGCTTCCGAGTACGACACTCTTTATGCCGCTTGACCCCGGGCTCGACTAGTCGGCCCGGGGACTTGCCGTCTCGCGCTATGAAAACGCTTCCTGCGGTCAGACAAGTAGTGCGCGGCGCCTAAGCCGACTCCCGCCAAAGCCACAGCTCGCAGAGCGACTGACTGGTGGGCCGGAGTAAGGTAGAATAGGCGCCCGCATGAAAAAAGGCTAAGGATTCAAAGCGTAAAAACATAGCCCGAGCCGGCTTTTCAGCTGATCCTCGCAAACCGACTCCGAGTAGTCGGCTTGCCGTCTTTCTATCCGACTTGCTACAAAAACTCTCGAACGGCTAAGTAGTTGCCTTCCCAAGGCGGCCAGGTATTTGGTCCAGCGGTAGTCCGCGGAGCGGCTGTCCGACTGGCAAAGACGGCACCCAAGGGAAGGCGGCAAAAGGAAAAAAGCCTAAAGAGCAACAAGCAAGAAACGATAAAATCTAGACAAATATTTACACCACAAAGGCCATTGGCCGAATCCATGAACAGATGTTCAAAATACACCCAGTGGGTGGAAATGTGCGAATTAACAAAGTCTTCGAGAAACTACTAAGCAGATAAGTAAAGCAAGACGGCGGCTTATGAAGCGGCAGACGGGTTTGGGGCCTCGGCGGAGATGGCGGTGTCGGACGCCGGGGCAGCCGGTTGGGCAGACTCGGCTTGATCACCTCCAGCAGCAGTTGGCGTAGTTGGCCGCGGCTCGTTGTTGGAGGCTCGGTCGAGCTGAGGCTGGTCGCCCGCTCCGGCTTCTGGCGCCTCCGTCTCGCCGCCGGCTTCCACCTCGTCTTCTTCCTCGACGCTGGAGCCAATCACCTCCGCCGAGTCCTCGCCGTAGTTCAGGTTCATCCCAAACCACTCCGGCGGCGCCTCCTCGCCGTTGTCAGCACGCTCAGGAACGAAGACGCTGGTGTCGAGGTACTCGGCGATCGCCACGGCACGCTTGACGAAGTCATCCTCCATGGCTGCCAGTTCCGGCTGGGCCTCAGCTCGGAGCGTGGCCAGCTGGTCCAGACTCAGGTCTGGATACCACGCCTTGACGAACTCCAAGGCACAACGTGCCCCGGCACGTGCCGAGGAGCCCTTCCAAGCCTCCAGACGGCCTGCTGCGACCTCCAGCCAGTCGGCAGTCCGACTAGGAGTGCGCAGAACCGGCATCTCCGGCCACAAGGCAGCAATCGCCTGGGCGCCGACTCGTTGAAGCCGGCGCAGCATCCGGTGAGCCGGCCGTAGACGAGCCTCGATGCTCAGAAGCTGTTCGTCAAGGCTCCGGGGGGCGTTGACAGCAACCTCCTCACCGGCCGCCCTCCGCGCCTCACGGTCAGCCTCGATGGCTTGAACGGCAGTTTGTGCGTAACCCGAGAAGAAGTCTGCCAAAGACGAAAAAAGAAGCAAGTCAGAAAAAGCAAGAGTCGGCCCGACCCACAGTCGGCCGCTCAAAGAAAGCGAGCAAAGAAAACTTACCATCGACGATATTTTCAATCTCGTGGAAGCCGGAATTCAGCATCGCCTCCTTATCAGTCCAGGAGGAGCGTTTGACCTCGAACTCGGCCTGGAGCTCAGCCTCCTTGTCCTTCGCCCCCTCCTGCACCTTCTTGAGCAGCTCCTTCTGCTCCGCCAGCTGCGCGGCCAGCAGGTCGCGCTCTGTGACAAGCTTGCTGCAGTCCGCCTCTTTGGCACGCAAGGCGGTGTTAGCAGCGCCCAGCTGCTCCTGAAGGACGGCGTTGGTCTCTGAAGAAAAAAGAAAAAGGACACAAGTCATCAGAAAAGGTCGCCAAGAAGATCCGGCCCGACTGCGCAGCAGTCGGCCCGAATCTCGGGGACTACAGCCTGCGGGTGCGCCAGCGCGCCCCCGCGAAGAAGCAAACTTACTCCGGCTCTCCGACAAGTCGGCAGTCCGCTTGCCCAGCTCTTCAACATTTCAGTTGAAGACGGTGGCTCGGAGGTTGTGGTAGTCCTACAGTGAGCATTTCAAAAAGAATAAGCGTTTGGAATTCGTCATTAGAGTTCCAACCCGCCTGCTCAGCAGCCGACCTGGAACTCGGGGACTACACCCAGTGGGTGCGCTGGCGCGCCCCCACAGAGAAGAACAAGAAAAAACAAGTCAGAAGGAACATACCCGGACGGCCGCTCGTGTCGCTAGGTGCGCCTTTGTGCAGTGCTGGATGGCGTCGCTTTCAGCTCGCAGCTTCGCCTGGACGTCCAGGAGCGCTTGGTTCAGCGGGCCCGTGCCGCCTCCCCGCGCCCACCCGACGGGCGCGGAGCTCATCACCTCGACCTCCGGCATGACCGAGCTGGCCGCTCAGGTCTCCACAGGGCGTGGCGCCAAAGTCGCCTTCTCCAGCCGGCGGCGAGTTGGCAGGGCGACTTGAAGAAGCAAGTTCACCGTGGCTTCGTCTGTAGTCGGCTGTACCGGCGGTTCCGCCGACTGTTTATCCTTTGCGCCCCCCAATGACGGCGGGGGCTGTGGTGGCGGCACCACCGGGTCTCGCCTGGGGATCTCGCCGCCCTCCCTCTCCGCAATGGCGTACTCCCCGTTGGCTTCTCCAGACCGCTCCGTATAAACTGGAGGCGGCGCCGAGTTCAACGGAGTGACGAGCAGCGCCGATTGGCGGCGCGCGGCTTCTTCGGCCCGCTCTTGGGCCGCGGTGGCGGCTCCGGCTCCCTCGAGACCCTGCTGGGCGGGGGCGGCCGTCTTCTCGGCCTCCGCCTTCTTCCGACGGGCGGCTTCATCCTCGTCGCGTTTCTCCTGCGCGTTCCGCTCCGTCGCCTCTCGGAGGTCGGCGGCCGGGTCAATGCGCCGAGTCGTGGCGGACGACTCCACCGACCCCCTGATGGAGGCGGCGGCGACCCTCCCTAGGGTGAGAGGAGCTCTGAAGCGAGGAGCACATGTAAAAACTCAGACTAAACCCACCAGAAGACAAAAACAAGACATAGAAGTAGGGGCACTCACGCAGAGGACAGAGGCGGCTTCTTCACTTCCCTACGGAAGCGCTGGGCCTTCGCGGCCGCCTCTTCCCGTTTGGTCGCGGCGGCTGCCCCCTTAAACTTCTTCTCCCGGCCTCCGAGGGAACTCGGCCCGGCCTGGCGCTTCCTCGCGCCGTCTTGCCTCGGCTGGTGGTGCGGGGCGACTTTCCCTTCTTTGCCGACGGCCCAGTCGGCGAAGGTGGCCGAAGGCCTCAGGCCGCCTTCTTCTCCTTCACCGCCTCCTTCGGCGTCGGCCTCCAATGCCGCCGCCCCCAAGTCGGGGTCGTCGACATCGCTCTCTGCTCGATCAGAGGCGAACAGGCGAGGCGGCCCCGTGGCGTCAGATGAGGGCTGGAGAAGAGAGTTCTGGTTCAAAGGTTAAGAGAAATAAAGAGCAGAAGCCGGATTCGGCTGAAAAAGAGAAAGAGAAGAAAAGAGCAGCTTACCACCGGCGGGGGGTTGGCGCGCGAGTATGGCTCCATGCCAAACTGCCAGTCCCCTGAGAGGCCGCGGTTCGTGATGAAGTTCAACATGTCCGCAACCTCCGCGTGAGGAAGATCTTTGGTGCACGTCCGACTAGGGTCCCGGTGGCCGCTCATCTGACAGATCAGATGAGGCCGGCTTTGGAGCGGCAGAACTCGGCGCGCCACGAAGGCGGCCAGCAAGTCGGCCCCAGTCAGGCCGGCTGACTGCGTCAACACCCGAAGTCGCTGCACGGCGGCGGCTCCAGCCGGAGTCTGCGTCTTGGCGCGGTAGGACCAGCTGGGCTGCCTCCCAGCCGGCGCACCGGCTTCGAAGGCCGGCAGGTTGACCCAGTCGCCGTCTGCGGCGACGTTTTTTACATAGAAGTAAGAACGCTGCCACATCTTCACCGACTTGATCAGCTACATGGCGGGGAATGGGTTGTCGGTAGTCGACCTCCGCAGCGCAATGAAGGCGCCGCATTGGGCTGGCACGCCGGCGACGTGCGTACCAAGCTTAGAATGGAAGAACTCCCCCCATAGCTCGATGGTGGGGAGAACACCGAGGAATCCCTCGCAGAGCGAGGTGAAGGCCGCCAACAGCACCACCATGTTTGGAGTAAGGTGGTGCGGTTGGAGGCCGTGAAACTCTAGGAACGAGCGGAAGAATCCGCTCGTCGGCAGCCCCAGGCCACGCGTCAGGTGGGACCGGAACACGACGCTCACCCTCCGCAGGCGCCGGCGACACCTCCTCCAGCGGCGGGGCGCGGGCCTGCACGAGGTTCGCGCTGGGGATGTGGCACGTCCTGCGAAGAAACTCGATGGTGTCGTCGTCAACTTCAGAGCCGTCCCACACGCCGGAGCGGACGTCGGCGGGCGCGGCGGCGGAAGAAGAGCTCATCGCTGGGAGCAGGGCGAGGTCCGGCGCGGTAGCAGTGAGAAGAAGAAGGAAGAACAAGGAACGGGAGGAAGCAGAGGAGAGCGAGCGCGCGTGCTTCGCCGCCCCACTCCCTCTGCCTACTTATAGGCTTACGGGCTGAGGAGCCGAGGGGGCGTCGTGGGATTAACTGCGCCCACGCCCCCGCGACCCCCACGATTTACCACGCGGAGTTACCGCGCGCATTTACTGCGCCAGAAGCCCAACCGCCCGCGCGGCCGCAGCGGATCCGCTCGAGGGCCGAGGCGCGGTAGTGGCGGCCCCGCCCGCGGGCCTGTCCCGTCGCGCGCATGGGCTGGCAGGCTTGCCCGGCCACGTGGCGCCCATGGAATGGTCCGCGGCGGGCGGCGGCCGTGTAGCTTCTCAAGCACGCCGTTTGCGTCCCGCCACGATCTTCATACCTAAAGAAGAGCAAGGCGACTTGAAGGCAAGTCCGACCTCTGAGAGACGGCTCGACGAAGACGGACGGAGCAGAATCGCCTCCTGATAATCGGCACGAAGGGAGACGACAGGCGAGCTACGGCACCAACTCCTCGAAGGAAGAAACTATTGAGGCCCCTCGGCGCATCCCTCGGCGCCTCACCAGCTTCGGGGACTACTGTCGGAGTAATGGGCCACGGGTAGGCAAACCCGAGGCCCAGAACCTTTCAAGACATCGGGGCCGGCTTCGCCCCTCGAAGGATCCTAAGACAAAGGGCCGACTCTGAGAGTCGGCTATAGCATCGCCGACTACCCACTCACGGCCGAATCTCGAAGACGGCTATGACATAAGCCGACTCCCAGTTGGCGACTCCAGGAATGCCGACTATGGGGAGTCGGCCCACGACTTCGCCACCTTCAGCCTTCTAGAAGAAGTACAGGACTGGGGATGGCCGGAGTACGGCCCTCCCCTACCCTGATTACCAAGGGCGGGTATGGCTACAGTGCGACGTACCGGAGGAGACCTTCGGTACGACGCGGCACTGTGGCCATACCGGCCCTGACGTCCGCCACAGCGGCGGAACCCTGTTCCCACGTTGGCCCGCCAGTATGGCCTGGAGACGGCGGGCCCCGCCAGTCAGCGGGGGAGATAGAAGACGGCGAGAGCGCCCAAAGACGGACCCCGTGGGAGTCGGCCTCCAGGAGTCGGCCCGTTCCTCCCATGGGCCCCGCACGCCATTAACAAGATAAGACGGGGAGTGGCCACAGTGATCGCCCGCCGGACGGCGGCACTGTTGCCACGACCCCGTGACCAAGACGACGTCATCAGAAGCGCGGCTACAGTGACCAGGTCAGCCGGCGGGGCCCACCAGCGGCGGGCCCCAGGAGTCGGCGGAGAAGACGGCCACTTGAGAGACAGGCAGCTGGGACCCGCGCCCAGTCGGATTACCATTGTACCCCCGGGGGGTAGGCCTATATAAACCCCCCGGAACACCCATGCAAAGGGTTGGATCCTTTGACCACTAGATAGAAGCACAGAAGGGAGAGAGCTAGCCTTGCCCTCTCCTACCTCTAGAACACAGCTCGAGGAGCAACTTTGTACACATATCACCATAGTGACCATGCGGAGACCCCGCAGAGCAGCAGTAGGGGTATTATCTCCTCGGAGAGCCCCAAAGCAGGGTAAGATCCGCCAGCGTGCATGTCTACGCCTCATCCCGCTTCCAGGCACCGGCGACGTTCTACTCGCCCCCACCATGATAAGCCATCCGTTGGCATATGTCGTACCCAACCCCCGACACCAAGCAAAACACATATCATGTGGTGAATAAAAATATAGCTCCAAGTAAAATTACCGATGGAAGTAGACGAAAGAGGGGATGCCTTCCGGGGCATACCCAAGCTTTGACTTTTTGGTGTCCTTGGATTATCTTGGGGGTTCCATGGGCATCCCCAAGTTTAGGCTCTTTCCACTCCTTGTTCCATAATCCATCAAAAGATTTCACCCAAAACTTGAAAACTTCACAACACAAAACTCAACAGAAATCTCATGAGCTCCGTTAGCGAAAGAAAACAAAAGAATACTTTAAGGTACTGTAATTAACTCATTCTTTATTTATATTGGTGTTAAACCTACTGTATTCCAACTTCTCTATGGTTTATAAACTATTTTACTAGCCATAGACTCATCAAAATAAGCAAACAACACACGAAAAACAGAATCTGTCAAAAACAGAACAGTCTGTAGTAATATGTAACTAACGCAAACTTCTGGAACTCCAAAAAATCTACCAAACTAGGACATCCTAGAAAATTTGCTTATTGATCATCAGCAATTGGAATCAGTATTTTATCACGTTCTGGTGATTTTTGACAATTGTTTTCGTGAACAGAAAGTTTCCGGAAATTTCAGCAAGATCAAATAACTATCATCCAAGAAGATCCTATAGGTTTAACTAGGCACAAACACTAATTAAAACATAAAAACACATCTAACCATAGGCTAGATCAAAGATTTATTCCTAAACAGAACTAAAAAGCAAAAAAACTAAAAATAAAATTGGGTTGCCTCCCAACAAGCGCTATCGTTTAACGCCCCTAGCTAGGCATTGGTAATTTTAATGATGCTCACATGAAAGACAAGAATTGAAGCACAAAGAGAGCATCATAGAACATGTGATAAACACATCTAAGTCTACCATACTTCCTATGCATAGGCATTTTATAAGCAAACAAGTTATCATAGCAAGCAAATATTAGCATATGCAAGGAAGAAGAAAGAGATGATAGCAATCTCAACATGACGAGAGGTAGTTTAGTAAGATAAAAATTTCTACAACCATATTTTCCTATCTCATAATAACTAAATGTGGTACCATAAGCAAATTCAACGAAATAGCTATCACATAAATTATTTTCAACACGATCCACATGCATGCAAAGTTGACACTCTTCCAAAATAGTGGGATTAGCATTAACTAAAGTCATGACCTCTCCAAACTCACTTTTATCAAAAACTTCATAAGATTGATCATTCTCCAAATATGTGGTATCTAAAGTTGACACTCTTCCAAACCCACTTTCAATATTATTGCAAACATTATTATCAATCTCATATTCTTCATGGGGCTTAAATAAATTTTCAAGATCAAAAGAAGAATCACCCCAATCATGATCATTGCAACAAATAGTAGGCATAGCAAAACTAGCATCCCCAATCTTTGGGTTTTGCATATTATTAACACAATTGAAATTAAGAGAATTTATAGTAAAATCATTGCAATCATGCTTTTTATTCAAGAAGCTATCGTGAATCTCTTCATAAATTTCTTCATCACAATTTTCAGATTCATGAATTTCAAGCAAAACTTCATAAAGATGATCTAGTGCACAAAACTCACTAGCAATTGGTTCATCATAATTGGATCTCTTAAAGAGATTAGCAAGTGGATGTGGATCCATAAACTCTTAGCAAGCAAAGATGCAAGCAAAAAGAAGGCACATGGTAACACAAGATTGAACGAAGGAAGGGCGAATAAAACGGCAAGGGTGAAGTGGGGGAGAGGAAAACGATAGGCAAATGGCAAATAATGTAATGAGAGAGATAAGGGATTGTGATGGGTACTTGGTATGTTGACTTTTGCATAGACTCCCCGGTAACGGCGCAAGAAATCTTCCTGCTACCTCTTGAGCACTGTGTTGGATTTCCTTGAAGAGGAAAGGGTGATTCAGTAGAGTAGAGTAAGTATTTCCCTCAGTTTTTGAGAACCAAGGTATCAATCCAGTAGGAGGCTACGCGCAAGTCCCTCGTACCTACACAAAACAAATAGCTCAACGCAACCAACGCGATTAGGGGTTGTCAATCCCTTCACGGTCACTTACGAGAGTGAGATCTGATAGAGATGATCGATAATATATTTGGTACTTTTGGTATAAATATGCAAAGTAAAATAAAAGGCAAAGTAAAAAAGCAAAGCAATAATAAAGTGATGGAACATTGATATGATGAGAATAGACCCGGGGACCATAGATTTCACTAGTGGCTTCTCTCAAGAGCATAAGTATTCTACGGTGGGTGAACAAATTATTGCTGAGCAATTGACAGAACTGAGCATAGTTATGAGAATATCTAGGTATGATCATATATATAGGCATCACGTCTGAGACAAGTAGACCGACTCCTGCCTGCATCTACTACCATTACTCCACTCATCGACCGCTATCCAGCATGCATCTAGAGTATTAAGTTAAAAATAGAGTAACGCCTTAAGCAAGATGACATGATGTAGAGGGATAGTTTCATGCAATATGATAAAAACCCATCTTGTTATCCTCGATGGCAACAATACAATACGTGCCTTGTTGCCACTACTGTCACTGGGAAAGGACACCACAAGATTGAACCCAAAGCCAAGCACTTCTCCCATTGCAAGAAAAACCAATCTAGTAGACCAAACTAAACTGATAATTCGAAGAGACTTGCAAAGATAACCAATCATACATAAAAGAATTCAGAAAAGATTCAAATATTGTTCATAGATAATCTTGATCATAAACCTACAATTCATCAGTCTCAACAAACACACCGCAAAAAGAAGATTACATCGAATAGATCTCCATGAGAGAGGGGGAAAACATTGTATTAAGATCCAAAAAGAGAGAAGAAGCCATCTAGCTACTAACTATGGACCCGAAGGTCTGAGGTAAACTACTCACACTTCATCCGAGGGGATATGGTGATGTAGAAGCCCTCCGTGATGGATGCCCCCTCCTGCGGAGCTCCGGAACAGGCCCCAAGATGGGACCTCGTGGATACAGAAGGTTGCGGCGGTGGAATTAGGTTTTTTGCTCTGTATCTGATCGTTTGGGGGTAGTAGGTATATATAGGAGGAAGGAGTACGTCAGTGGAGCAAAGGGGGGCCCACGAGGCAGGGGCGCGCCCTAGGGGGGCGCCCTCTACCCTCATGGCCGCCTCCTTTCTTTCTTGACGTGTGGTCCAAGTCTCCTGGATCATATTCGGTGAGAAAATCACGTTCTCGAAGGTTTCATTCCGTTTGGACTCCGTTTGATATTCCGTTTCTTCGAAACACTGAAATAGGCAAAAAGCAGCAATTCTGGGCTGGGCCTCCGGTTAATAGGTTATTCCCAAAAGTAATATAAAAGTGGAAAATAAAGCCCAATATGGTCCAAAACAGTAGATAATATAGCATGGAGCAATCAAAATTATAGATACGTTGGAGACGTATCACTATGACAGGACATTATTCTGATGAGGCGGGTCCATCGGGCGCGGTTGAACCGACGCTCCAGTTCTAGGTGCCTCCGCCCGGTTTACCACTGGCGGATTACTGGTTCCTTCTCCTAGGGTATTAAAAAGGTTCCTGGCCTCATAAACCGGAGTTAGGTGAGACCGGTGCCTTCTCCTCATGACATCGTTTGCGGCACTCTGATCCAACATAAGCCGGTAAGCATATGCCTCCAACTCGGCCCGTTCTGCGGCCATCCTTGTATGCTCGGCTGCCAGATCGGCCTTGGCCTGAGTTATCTGATCTTTCACCTTTGCAATTTCAGCGTTATGCTCCTCTTGATTCGCTGGATTAACTTCTGCTAGCAACATTGCCAAAGCATCAAACAAGTCGGACAAAACCTGAGCCGGCGGTCGCACAGGGCCTCCTGCCCCGGCTGCTGTCGCCGCTATTGATTCGGAAATCATTGCTGCTGCTGTTGAAGAGTGCAGCGTAGGCTGTCTACCGGCCATGAATATCGCAACCCGGCTTGACGGATCAAAGGGGTCTGGAATACTGTCGCCATCGGAACAGCCCCCAATCCGGCCATCTTGCAACTAGTACAATGACTCGGTCTCTTCGGTCGATGACTCGTCATCAGAATAAACGACGGTCTCACCACCAGATGCCGGTCTATCCTCAGATTCCGCTCCATGGATGACTCCCACGAAGGCACACTTTATGGCAGGCTGAACCTGGGCGGGTCTCACACGCTGAGCCGTTTCGACGATGTCGATGCAGATGTCCGGCTCAGGGCCCGGTTCGCCGATCTTGGCAATGAAAACGTGAATGCTGCCGAAGGGGACCCGATACCCGTACTCGATTGAGCCGGCCTCGGGGCCCCAGCCTACGTCGTCGATGTAGAGCTTGCCGCGATGACTCTTAGTCATGCGGCCCACAGCGTATCCCTTAAGCCCTTCGAAGCTTCCCTCTAAGAACTCGAAACCATCGTGCGATAGCCCCACGGTGGGCGCCAACTGTCGTGGTTTTGTCACGGCAGATGTCCTAGTGAAAGGACTTAGTCGTGGAGACATCGCGATGGCTTAGCTTAAAGGGGTTAAAGCGGACAAAGGACGCAGGGAGTTTATACTGGTTCGGCCCATGCATTGAAGGTAAAGGCCTAATCCGGTTGTTGTGGAATTGCTAGGGTTTCGATGACCAGGGAGCGAATCCGCTATGCCTGGCTCTCGAGTTGTTGTTTTTCCCCTAAAGTGCCGCCGAGTCGTCCCCTTATATACATGGGTTGACGCGCGTCGGTTTACAGAATCCCGAGGCCGCTCATAAACGTGTCCGGCCCGGTCTCTACTCTTTCTATCTTACAACACAAGTTTACATATCAATGTTGGTTTATGTCTACAGGCCTTAATCCGCCCTTGGGCCCTTGGCCTTCATAAAGCGGCACCGTCTTTCTCTTCATGGGCTTCGAATATAATAACTCATTATGGGGGTAACCCGGCCTCTCCTGGCCGGTTTATGCCCAGCAGTAATATCCCCAACATAACCCGTTCGTGCATTTTTGCAGGCCAGCACAAAACTTTTCTGGGCAATCCTCTTCTTCGGGAAGTCTCCTTCCAGAGATGATGGAGAGCGAGACGCCTCGTCCAACCTCCTCCCCAATAAGGCGGATGATTCTGAAGTGTCATCATGGAAGGTTCCTCTTGATCAACAAGTTATGCAGGGGCCAAGGGAGGCAGTACCCGAAGGTGGATTTCTGACCATTGGGGATGATAATAACAAAGGCCCCGGACTGTCTGGCTTGCATCTGACAGTGATTTTGGAGACGGGCGAACAGATTCCTTCAAAGGATGGTCGTGTTCCCAGAGCGGCTTCCGGAGACCCGGAGGCTCCGGATATATTGCAGGACAAGCTGCGGAAAGCATGTGTCTCAGAGGAACAGCGTACCTTGATGGGTACAATGGTTGAGAAGATTTTGTCGACAAAGAGCGGTTTAAATGAAGCCTTCGTGAGCCTGCTAAAGGGCTTCGAGGTTTGTGATATAATATTTTCGGCTATGTTTTATCTGCAAAGATGCACCTGTGTATAGGTAGTAGCCCCTGAGACTCGGGTTGGCTTCCACTGGGAAGCGAGTCGAAGGATAAAAAAAAGGAATACTCAAGGACTGATCTGATGAATTTGAACGCAGGCTGTTTTCCCCTTAGCTACTTCCCGGACTATGGATATTGCCGAGCTACAGCGGAAGCTTGATGTAGCAGAGGATGACCTTGCGTTAATCAATATGCGTCTTGACGAGTCGCAAGGTATGTATTTGTGGCAATCCCCATACATTTTTTGTGGTATTGTTCGATTGCCCGGTTCGTTGTGCTGAGCACCTCCTTCGAAGGACCCAAAACTGGGATAAAGAGTGCTCAGGTTTATCCCGAACACTCCCGTACTTCTTATGTGGGGGCATAAGCCGACGACTGGCCAACTCTCAGGTTTAACATATAAAACGGCCACACAGGAGGGTAAACTTTTTATAACAGGCAATAAATAAATGACCTTGTTCAAACATTACAACACGATTGTCATTCATGGGAATATAATGCCCTTGGTGCATAGCTCCACTGCAACGTAGGATCCTTTCAGGACACTTTCATAATATAATTCGGGCTTGCGGTGCTCCTTCCCCTCTGGCGGCCCTTCGGTCATCAGCTTCTCAGCATCCATCTTCCCCCAATGCACCTTTGCACGGGTAAAGGCTATTCACGCACCCTCTATGCATACCGACCGCTTGATGACGTCAAGTCGAGGGCAAGCGCTTACAAGCCGCTTCACGAGCCCGAAGTGGCTGCCTGGAATCGGCTCGGCAGGCCACAGCCGGATAATCAAATCCTTCATGGCTAGCTCTGCCACCTTATGCAGTTCGATCAGCTGTTTCAGTTGATCAGCAAATGGCACCGGATAATTCGGCGCCAAATACTGCGACCAGAAGAGCTTATCCGCAGTGTTCCTTTCTTCAGCATGGTAGAATTGGGCGGCATCCGATACGCTGCGGGGCAGCCCCGCAAATACACCTGGAGAAATCCGAATTAAAATTAGAAACATAATCTTCTCCTTAAATACTTGCTTTACAAGGAAGAAGCCTTACCCGCCGCAATCTTCCTCGCCTCTTGGATCTCCTGCAGGGCACTTTGGGTTTCCCCCCGGGCATCGCTTGTGGCCTGATGTGCCTTGGTGAGTTCGGATTCTTTCTCCGTTAAACTCTGGTCCAAGGTCTCGCATTTATTCACTGCCTCTTGCAACTCCTGTTCAGCTTTAAAAACCCTGGCCTCGTACTTCCCACGAAGAGCCTGCTCTGTGGTTACCTTTTTATCAGCCTCGGCCACAGCCTTCTTAAGGGCCTCGACTTCGGTCACCATCCCTAGTGCAGATCATGAAGCCTATTTTAGCATACTGAAAATTCATTCGCAATAAACGCGAATAAAACTTTTGCATACCTTGTTTATCTCCCAACTGAATTTTCAACTTGCCAAGTTCTTCTTCGGCCCGCTCCAGACTTTGATTCAGTCCGGAGATCTCCGTAGTATGAGAGGAAGCAACCTCTATAGACGCCTGCTTATAACAGAAGAGAAATAGATGTCATGTCATGAGTCTTTCTGCAAACATAGATTTGATCCTCTGTCCGGCTTTTTCTTTCACCGAACAGTGTATCAGGGGCTACTATCGATACCATGACACTCTTCGAAATACATACCTCAAAACCTTTTATAAGGCTGATATAGGCTCCATTCAGTCCACTCTCAGCAGACTGAATCTTCTTAATCACTGCACCCATAAGGGCACGGTGTTCATCGACGATGGAGGTGCTCTTCAGCACCACCAACAAAGCATCCGACACCTCTGGTTGGACAGAGGTTGCCGGTATGCCCCCTCCTGCTGAGAGAGGCTGCCTGCCTGATTCTGAAGCCGTATTGGTCTCCGGAACGGCATCCAGCTGGGAGCCGAATTCAAGATGGCCGCCGCTGTCAGCTCCCATGGGAATTTTCTCCCCCATGTGTTCGGCCCCTGAAGTTTGACCTCTAGACACCGCCTTCACGGTATTTTCCTCTCCCCCTTGGCCGAGTTCCCTCTGGGATGAGGCCTCGATGGTCACCTGTTCGAAGGAAGGGGCCTTTGGGGGCGTGCCGCTCTCCATAGGATCCGAGCTCAGCAAATCCTCTGATGAGGATTGTTCGGTACGAGACCTCACCGGGCTACAAAAGAAATATGGCTCAGGTTAACATATTGGGATAATTGATTTTATGCCCCTAGTTGGGTCACACTTGGCAGGTTTACCCCTAGTTTCCAAAAACACTTGTTCCTGCCCAAACCACTTTGCTCCTCTTATGCTTTTGCCCTTTGACCATTTGACCATCACTTTGAAAACTTCATAGAAAATTCATACTAACTCAGAAAAATTCAAATAAGATATCAAAATGTTCAGAAAAGCATCACCTATATGTGCATGTCATTTGCATTCATGAAAAAAGTGTTGGCCAGTTCCCATCTCAGTTTTAGCTCATACGATCTTAGCATGAACAGTAAAATCTAAAAAATTCTAAAAATTCTAAAACAATTTGGTGGCAAACTTTGACCAATGTTTTGAGTGCTTTCCAAGTTTCATAAGGAAATGACATTCGTGGAAGTCATGGCAAAAAAACAAAAATCAATGATCCAAAACTTGATCAAGCACTCAAAACATTGGTCAAAGTTTGCACCAATTTTTTTAGAATTTTTTTAGATTTTAATGTTCATGCTAAGATCATATGAGCTAAAACTGAGATGAGGTCTAGCCAACACTTTTTTCAACAATGCAAATGACATGCACATATAGGTGATGCTTTTCTGAACATTTCGATATCTTATTTGAATTTTTCTGAGTTAGTATGACTTTTTTATGAAGTTTTCAAAGTGATGGTCAAACGGTTAAAGGGCAAAAGCATAAGAGGAGCGAAGTGGTTTGGGCAGGAACAAGTGTTTTCAGAAACTAGGGGTAAACCTGCCGAGTGTGACACAACTAAGGGCACCAAATTAATTATCCCTAACATATTATGCGATGATGAGTCTGGATGCATAGGCATATTCGGACTGTATATACTCACGAGTTCACCAGGGGCTGGGCCCTGGGATTCCATGCTGGGCCGCTGTCGGCGGCGGCAGGGGACTCCTCCGGAGGAGGAGCTTTTCCCCTTTTAGGCGACTCAGCCTCCAACTGTGCGGAGGCCATCCTTTTCTTTCTTTCCCCCGTAGGGGATCCATCTTCCTCCTCGGCCTTGTTAGAGGCAGAACGGGCGTCAGAGCCTTCAGACATTGTGTTCGAAGTGCCCCATTGACGAAGGCCGCCCCGGGTCTTTTTGGCCTCCTTCTCGGCCGTCTTCTTCGGCACGTTGTAAGGCGTCAGGACCAGCATCTTCGTCAGAAGTGGGACGGCCGGTTCTTCGGGAAGCGGGGACGGACAATGGATCCGCTCCGCCTTCTTCGTCCAGCCCTGGGAGAATTGTGGAAAACACATTAAGCGCTTCCCTTGGGTTACGCGGATAAAAAAATACGATTACTCCGCACTTGCAGGGTGGGACAGTTGGTACCCGCGGTCTTCGGCGGAGTCCGGCCATGATTTGTCGGACTTGAAAAGCACCTTCCAGATGTCCTTGCGTGAGGATCCGGAAAGCTCTCACAAGGTTTCGTGCTTGGCCAGATTGAATTCCCATAGATTGCAAGTCCGGTGTTGACAAGGCAGAATCCGGCGAACTAACATCACCTGGACTACATCGACAAGTTCAACGTTCATGTCTCCCACATCTTTAACGCACATCTGGAGCACCGACAATTCGTTGGACGAGGACCAGTTCAGGCCCTTCTTAACCCAGGATGTAAGCTGCAGGGGGGCACCGGATCGAAACTCGGGAGTAGCGGCCAATTCCGTGTCGCGCGGCTCGGTGATGTAAAACCGCTGTTGTTGCCACTCCCTGACGGAATCGTTAAATGTGCCTGTTGGCCATGTGACATTGGGCATCTTGCTCACCATAGCGCCTCCACACTCGGCGTGCTCGCCCCCACTACCTTGGGGTTCACATTAAAAATCCTCAGCCATAAGCCGAAATGTGGCGAGATGCGGAGAAAAGCCTCGCACACGACAATGAATGTCGAGATGTTGAGGAAGATCGATCCCATAATAGTACATGACGCCGTGAACGAAAGGGTGGAGAGGAAACCCTAGCCCACAGGCGAAGTGAGGGAGGAATACAACCCTCTCGTGGGGTTCGAGAGTAGGGACGATCTGTCACGCCGTCGGGAGACGATGACTAATTTTCTTGGCCAGATACCCGGCCTCCCGAAGCTTTTCGATATCCTTCTCCCGGACGGTAGAGGCCATCCACTTGCCTCCTGCTCTGGATCCGGACATTTTTGGAAGGCCTTTGTGGGCAGAGAAGATGAACACTTGGGCGCTGGAGCTTGGGCGGAGGGGAATGGAGCGGGAAGAAGAAAGCGTGGGCGCGGAAGGGAGTCCTTATTCCCTTATAAAGCCAGCAGGCATTCTGTGCCTCCCCACTTGCCTGGTAAAACTGCGTATTCCCCAAGCGTCGTAATCGATGGCACGGTTGGGTAACCCATACCCGTATTGATGAGAATCCCGTGATAAGGGGACACGATCTCTGCTTTGACAAGACGTGCCAAGAAAATCGCCTCGCAATATGTGTGCAGTGGCAGGTTGAGAAAAACGGTTCGAATAATGACCGGGCCATGGTGTGATGGTACAGAAGTTGTCAGCAGATTAGACTTGTGGAAATATTATTCTCTCTACGATGGTATGTGGAATTTGTTTTGCAGAGCCGGACACTATCCTTGTATTCAAAATCTTCTATGGAGTATTCGGAGGAGGAACCCGCCTTGCAATGCCGAAGACAATCTGCACGCCGGACTTATCGTCATTGAAGCCTGGTTCAGGGGCTAGTGAGGGAGTCCTGGATTAGGGGGTCCTCGGACAGCCGGACTATATACTTTAGCCGGACTGTTGGACTATTAAGATACAAGATTAAAGACTTCGTCCCATGTCCGGATGGGACTCTCCTTGGCGTGGAAGGCAAGCTTGGCAATACGGATATGAAGATCTCTTCCCTTGTAACCGACTCTGAGTAACCCTAGCCCCCTCCAGTGTCTATATAAACCGGAGGGTGTAGTCCGTAGGACAACAACAATCATACCATAGGCTAGCTTATAGGGTTTAGCCTCTACGATCTCATGGTAGATCAACTCTTGTAATACTCATATCATCAAGATCAATCAAGCAGGAAGTAGGGTATTACCTCCATCGAGAGGGCCCGAATCTGGGTAAACATCGTGTCCCCCGCCTCCTATTACCATTCGCCTTAGACGCACAGTTCGGGACCCTACCCGTGATCCGCCGGTTTTGACACCGATAGCGGCGTTTAGGGCGCCGGTACTTAGACTGTGTCTCATGAGGTTTATTCTCAACTGGATCTCCCTTGTCGCATGCTTTTTTAAATGTATCAACCATGTACATGTTGTACGAAGGGGTGGCCGTCCAACGTCTAGTGAATGGAGGGTCTTGGCCTTGCTCATTATCGGCATCGTCGTCCATACCGTCGATGTCTTCGGAGCCATAGTCAATCACGTCGGTTAAGTCATCGATAGTGGCTATGAATTGGGTGGCGGGTGGGAAGCAAAATCCCCCATCGTCAGCCTCTAGCTCGAACCGGACATAGTTCGGCTATGAGTCCTTCTCCAAGGACAGATTCTTCAAAGAGTTTAGCATGTCACCCAAAGGTGAGTGCTGGAAGATGTCTGCGGTGCTGAATTCGAAAATCGATAACCGATCCAGCTCGGTGCCCGCAGGCGTCATGGTCCGGAACTTGTAGCTGGGGACGAGTCCGGAGTTCCGTTGACGCAAATATTGTAGGGTGAAGAGTCTGTGTGCGGCTCCAACACCGCGGACTCTGTGGACTTCGATGGCACGATCTGCTCTGATTATAAGGCCGTTGCAACAACAGGAACCATCTCCTGAATCTGGTCCGATGACAGATCTAAGTCACGTTCATCAGAGCGAGGGGGAGCGACCGCCGTGGTCTCAAATCCATTGAAGATCAAGTCTCCATGGATATCTGCGACGTAGTTCAAGCTCCCAAATCTGACCTGGTGGCCAGGGGCATAGCTATCGATCTGCTCCAGATGGCCAAGCGAGTAGGCCCGCAGTACGAACCCGCCGAACACGAAAATCTGTCTGGGGAGGAAAGTTTCTCCTTGGACAGCGTCGCTATAGACGATTGAAGGGGCCATCAAACCTTTCGTCGATGGCACAATGGAACTCTCAATGAAAGCACCAATGTCGGTGTCAAAACTGGCGGATCTCGGGTAGGGGGTCCCGTACTATGCGTCTAAGGTCGATGGTTGCAGGAGACGGGGGACACGATGTTTACCCAGGTTCGGGCCCTCTCTATGGAGGTAATACCCTACTTCCTGCTTGATTGATCTTGATGAACATGAGTGTTACAAGAGTTGATCTACCACGAGATCATAATGGATCAACCCTAGAAGTCTTGCCCTGTATGACTATGGTAATGAGTATATATCCTTTCCGGACTAACTCCTTCGATTTATATAGACACCGGGGGGATCTAGGGTTACATAGAGTCGGTTACATAAGAAGGAATCTTCATAGTTGATCACCAAGCTTGCCTTCCACACCAAGGAGAGTCCATCCCAGACATGGGTATAGTCTTTGGCCTTGACGTCTTCACAGCCCATTAGTCCTGCCCATGGATAACAGGCCGGACGCCCCAGGACCCCTTAGTCTAGGACCCCCTCACCCGTCGAGGCGGAGGCGCTCCCCGGCAACACGATGGACGACACTGTCATGCGCGTCATCGCCAGGGTTGAGCAGACCTTTGGCGCATGGCGCTTGACAGGCTGTAGCTCACCACACAGCATGATCGGTGGCGCGCCACAGAGTAAGCTAGGCGCGTCCGTGCCGATAGGCTGCGGCTCGCCGCACGGCAAGACCATTGGAGCACCGCAGAGCGAGAGGCGCGGCGCGCTGCACAACAAGAGCGGATCCATCGGCGCTTTCCTGATGTCGACACAGCATCGTAGCTGGGTATACGTCCCGTTAGTACCCCCATTCCTTGCTAGGAGTGGGCACAGGCCCTCAGTGCCGTACTTGCACACGATGCCGGCCATGCTGTACTTGTACCGGACGCCCGCCGCATCGTTCGCATGCGTGCCGCCGTTCGCCTTGTCCGCGGCCCGCTGGATGCCAATGCGCTGGTCCGTAGGCTCAACCGCCTCCTTGGCCCAGGTGTCCACCTGGGCGCAATAGAGGAACATGGCCGTCGCATCCTCAAGCTAGTGATATTTGATGAAATAGCCAACTTGGAGCTCGAGATCGCGCTCCAGATGTACCGCGAGCGTGTCGACCACTTGGACGAACGCCAGCACGAGTTCAGACAGAGCCAAGAGCTACCCTAGGCAAGGGCTGCTGGTCATGGTCTCATGGACGCGTTTTATTTGGAAAAGTTGTTTCAACGTGGATAGCTTTGTATTCACAGCAATCATAGTATTGCTCTGTTTATTGCGCTGTTTCAATGTGTGTACTTTGTTTTCCATTCTTATAAGTTTGGTTTCAATGTGTGTATATACGCTTTCCATTCTGTATATGTGGATGATAACAGCTAGATTCAAATTAGTATACAAAAACAGATAGAAAATGGAATTCATAATATATATATATATATTAATTGTTCATTAGATCATCACAGAATATATATATACATATATATATATATATATATATATAATCATCACATATATGTGATGATACTTAGCTACTAGGTACAATGCATAAAATTGAAAACGAACAATACTAAAACTAATAATCCCTCCTGGGGCCAGTATTCCGGCAGCCCCTCGCCAGCAGCTCCCTAGTGCGCAACGTCTTCCCAATGCGGAGGCAGGACTCTGACTCCTCCGCCTCGCAGCGTTTGACGTACCGATCTGCCTCTTGCTGGCGGACGCGCGCGGCCAATCTTGCCATTTTGTTGGGCGCCCACCGGAGCTCCTCGTCGGTGGCACGCTGGAACTTATCGGCCCACCTCCATGCAGCGATGAGGCGCCCAACGCCTATGACCTTCCTCCCGAAGTACCTGTCTTCGTACACCTCCTCGACACGATGACACGCCCGCCCCC
Source organism: Aegilops umbellulata (assembly GCA_032464435.1). Lineage (NCBI taxonomy): Eukaryota > Viridiplantae > Streptophyta > Magnoliopsida > Poales > Poaceae > Aegilops > Aegilops umbellulata. The sequence goes on along the minus strand of CP136056.1, from coordinate 509,088,738 downwards.
AAAGCTCTTCCGCCTCCTTTTTCCAGGCGGCATCACGAGCTTCACAGGTCACCTAGTACCTGGCTTCCTCCTCCGCCATCTCCTTCTTGAACGCCACTTGCCTGGCTTTCTCAGCCGACGGCAGCGACTTCCACAGACAAAGATTGTACTAGCGCCAAAACCAGTGCAAAGTTGGGGGGGTCCGGCGCAACCTCGTCAGGCGGTGCGTAGGGGTCCTCGTCGCTGCTAATCGAGTGAGCGTCCTCGGGGGCGGCGACTCCTCGTCGGCGCGTGGGCAGACCGGCGGCGCCATGCCAGAGATTTGAGAGAGAGAGAGAGAGAGAGAGATAGAGAGAGAGAGATAGAGAGAGAGAGAGAGAGAGCGGGCGAGCGAGGGGAGGATGTAGATCAGAATGCAGGCGGGACGGCGTGAGCAAGGTAGTATTTATTGGTGGCCAGAATAAAGATTGACGGGGACGGTACACACGCCGGTCGCCGGAATTTACGAGTACTGTAGTTTGAATTACACACAATTCCCGCAGCAAATCCGTGTGTGAACATAATAGCTGACGGTTTCCAATGCAGAACCATGTCTGATTAATGACACCCAATCACCTACCAAACCTCGAGCCGCGAGATAGAGTGCCAATCGTGTGGGGGCCGGTTGTCTTGCCAGATCTTTACATTTTCTTTTTTGAACACCAGATATTTACATCATATGATGATTTTTTAACTCGCACACAAGTACACAAAAATATGATTTTTCAAACCGATTTGGTTAGGCGTTGCATATAGATGTAGTTCAAATTTGAATAACGGTCATCAAATGGTTAGAAAATCACTTAAATGTCTTTAAAAGGTCAAATGACCCCTGAAAATTTCAAAATTTTCACATGACACTTGTATTAGTGCACGTTAAATGTAGGAAAAAAATTTGAAGGCCGTAAGAGGAAGCTATCTCCCGTCCGTCAGCAAACATGCACTGTTCCCTCTGAGAACCACGAACCTTCTAGTGAGTTGCTCCGATTTGTGAGGGGTATGTCTCCAATCTTTTGTCAAACAGGCCAATTTTTTTACCACATCATCTTCGTGGCATGACATTAAATCAAGCAAGGTTTCATGTTTTTGTGATCATTTTTTTTATTTTTTGGAAACAAAATGCCATGGCATGCACTCTATGCATGTGCCCATGCCTTGACACCAATATGTTTGAAAATTCCTTCGAATTTACTGCACATGGAATTAACTCGCACACAAGTAGACAAAAATATGAATTTTCAAACCGTTTTGGTTAGGCGTTGCATGTAGATGTAGTTCAAATTTGAATTACGGTCATTAAATGGTAAGAAAATCACTTAAATGTCTTTAGAAGGTCAAATGACCCCTGAAATTTACCAAATTTTCACATGACAGTTGTATTAGTGGACGTTAAACGTAGGAAAACATTTGAAGGCCGTAAGAGGAAGCTATCTCCCGTTCGTCATCAAACATGCATTGTTCCCTCTCGGAACCACGAACCTTCTAGCGAGTTGCTCCGGTTTGTGAGGGGCGTGTGTCCAAACATTCGTCAAACATGCCAATTTCTTTACCACATCATCTTGGTGGCATGACATTAAATCAAGCAAGGTTTCATGTTTTTCTGATCATTTTTTAATTTTTTGGAATTAAAATGCCATGGCATGCACTCCATGCATGTGTCCATGCCTTGACACCAATATGTTAGAAAATTCCTTCGAATTTGCTGCACATGGAATTAACTCGCACACAAGTACACAAAAATATGATTTTTTTAACTGTTATGGTTAGGTGTTGCCTGTAGATGTAGGTCAAATTTGAGTTATGGTTATTAAATGGTTAGAATCACTTAAATGTCTTTAAAAGGTCAAATGACCCCTGAAATTTAACAAATTTTCACATGACAGTTGTACTAGTGCATGTTAAACTTATAGGAAAAAAATTGAAGGCCGTAAGAGGAAGCTAACTCCCGTTCGTCATCAAACATGCATTGTTCCCTCTCGGAACCACGAACCTTCTAGCGAGTTGCTCCGGCTTGTGAGGGGTGCGTGTCCAAACGTTCATCAAACATGTGAATTTCTTTACCACATAATCTTGGTGGCATGACATTACATTAACCAAGGTTTCATGTGTTTCTCGTCATTTTTGAATTAAAATGCCATGTCACTCCATGCATATGTATGCATGTGTCTGTCGGTGTCAAAACCGGCGGATCTCGGGTATGGGGTCCTGAACTGTGCGTCTAAGGTCGATGGTAATAGGAGACAGGGGACACAATGTTTACCCAGGTTTGGGCCCTCTCTATGGACGTAATACCCTACTTCCTGCTTGATTGATCTTGATGAATATAAGTATTACAAGAGTTGATCTACCACGAGATCATAATGGCTAAAACCCTAAAAGTCTAGCATGTATGACTATATCATGTTCCGGACTAAGCCCTCCGGTTTATATAGACACTGGAGGGGGCTAGGGTTGTACAAAGTCGGTTATAGAGAAAGGAATCTTCATATATGGTCGCCAAGCTTGCCTTCTACGCCAAGGAGAGTCCTATCCCGACACGGGAGAGAGTCTTCGGTCTTGTATCTTCACAGCCCATTAGTCCGGCCCATGTCCAACAGGCCGGGCACCCGAGGACCCCTTAGTCTAGGACTCCCTCAGTAACACCTGAACTAGGCTTCAATGACGAGGTGTCCAGCGCGCAGATTGTCTTCGGCATTGCAAGGTGGGTTCTCCTTTCTGAATATTCCAAGACAGTCTTCGGACGCAACGAACATCTCCGGATCTGCAACACAAGTACCACACACACACAGCCGTAGAGAGTATAATATTTCACGAGTCCCATCCGCTGACAACTTTTCTCAAGATGACATCATGCCTGCCCGGTCATTATTTCGAACAGTTTTCGTCCGCTGTTCCGCGTTTTGAGATACAGTTTCCATTGGAATGTCTTGTCAAAGCAGAGACCGTGTCCCCTTATTGTGGGATCTCATCAATACGGTCGTGGGTAATCCAACCGTGCCATTTACACAGCCCATGGGAATAGGTGAGTTTTAAGGCGAGTGGGGAGGCATTCGATATTCGCTGCCTTTATAAGGGGATAAGGATTCCCCTTCTTCACCCACGCCTTCTTTCTTAATCTGCCCTTCCATTCTTGAGCTCCAGTGCCCAATTTCTCGTCTTTTCCACTCCGAGCAAGCTCTCAACCATGTCCGGATCTGGAGGGCAAGGCAAGTGGATGGCCTCCTCCGTCAAGGATAAGGACATTGCCGAGCTTCGGGAGGCCGGGTATCTGGCGAAGGAGATCACCCACTGGCTCCCTACCAAGGGACAAGTTGTCTCCACACCAAAACCCAACGAGAGGGTGGTGTTCTTTCCTCATTTCGTCCGCGGTCTAGGGTTTCCACTCCACCCATTCGTCCATGGACTTATGTTCTACTACGTGCAAGATTTCCATGATCTAGCCCCGAACTCTTTCCTCAACATATCGGCATTCATTGTCGTGTGCGAGGCTTTCCTCCATGTCTATCCCCACTTCGGTCTGTGGCTTAAGATCTTCAACGTGAAGCGGAAGGTGGTGGATGGCCAACACGCGGAGTGCGGGGAGCCATTGTGAGCAAGATGCCCAACGTCACATGGCCCAAAGGCACGTTTGTGGAGACTATCAAGGAGTGGCAGAAGCTGTGGTTCTATATCACAGAGCCCCGCGACACCACCTGGGCCGCGGCTCCTGGATTCAAGTCCGAGGCTCCAATGCGGCTGACCTCCTGGATGGAGAAGGGCCCAAATTGGTCTTCGTCGGATGAGCTGATGGCGCTCGAAACGTGCATCCAAAGCATGGTGGACAAAAACATCAAGCTCGTCGACGTGATTCAGGTTATGCTAGTTCGCCAGATCCTCCCCTGCCAAAGTCGAACTTCCCCTCTATGGGAGTTCGATCCGGGGAAGCACCAGACCTTGGTGAGGCTCTTTGGCACCAGTCACGAAGACGCCTGGAAGCTGCTTTTCAAGGGCGACGAGAAGCCGCTGGCCATAGACTCAGATCGTGGGCACGATCTTGCCCACCCCGCTAGTGTGGTAAGACCTTCACATCTCAAGGCGTACTCTCTACCTGCTTGTCCAAGGAGGGTAACCAAACTTTGCTAATTTATCCTTTTAGGAATGGACGGAGAAAGCAGAGCGAATTCATAGTTCGGCTCTGCCGCCCGAAGAACCAGTCATCTCGCTTCTGGCGAAGATGCTGGTCCCGGCGCCCTATCAGCCGTCGGAGAAGAAGGCCAAGAAGAAGGCCAAGGGGGGCCGGGGTGGCCCCCACCGCAAGGGCACTTTGGATGTGATGTACGAAAACAAGACTCACTCCTCGGCCACCGAAGATGATGATGATGAGGAGGAGGAAAGCTACCCTCCCCCTGATGAGGGGAGGAAGAAGAGGGCGGCCTCCACAAATCTGGAGGCGGAGGCGCCCAAGAAGGGGAAAGGCTCCCTCGAGAAAAAACCGCGTGGGACGTCGACATCAGTCCGGAGCGACGCCCCCGGAGCAAGCCCCTGGCCGCATCGTAAGTACTGACGGACTCGTACTTGCCCGTGTATCTGGCCTTTCCTCCTCATTGTATTAACATGATTAATTGTGCAATTGCAGTCCGGCCCATGACAGCTCCCAACGATCCTCATCAAGATGTTCGTTGGATTCAAGGGCGATGGCCAGCGCATCACCGCCGCCCGCTTATGCTCCTACGGCCAAGGGTGACGCCCAGGTGCTGTCGCGAAGGACTTTCCCCAGCTAGGGAGAGTCTCAGGGTGGCGCCGGACACATGGGGGAGTAGTCCCCCATGGAGACGGGCGATGGGGGCCAAACTCAGTTCGACCACTGTCCGGATACAGTTCCGGAGACCTACACGGCTCCGGAGTCTGGCATGCAGCCTCCTTCGAAAGATAGAGGTGTGCCTATCCCACCAGTGACCTCTGTTCAACCAGGGGCATCAGACAATCTTCTGGAAGCGCTGCAAGGCGCTTCCATTGTGGAAGAACACCGTATCCTTATGGGTATGATGATTGAGAGGGTTCAGTCCGTCAAAAGCGTTCTGACCGAAGCCTTCAGCGGCCTGCTGGCAGGTTTTGAGGTAGGCGACGCAAAGGAGAAAATCCCCATATAGACAGTAGTCCCTGAGACACTGTCCAGTGTTCGGGAAGCAAAACCGGACAGAGGATCAATTCATTTTTGCAGGAAACTAACTAAATATGTCTTGTATGAATGAGCAGGTGTCATTGCTGGCCGCGACCTCACATGCTGCCGAAGACTTTGGACTAAAGCAGAGACTGGAGTGGGCCGAGGAGGAGCTCGGCCAAGCGAGGAAGCAGCTGGCAGACCAGCAAGGTATGTAATGACTTGCTATATATTCGGAAAGAATAAATGATGTGTATTGACCATGGCATTATAATATGTCTAGGAGTGACGACCGAGGTCGAGGTCCTTAAAAACGCCCTGGCCGAAGCCGAGGAGAAAGCTGCCAAGGAGCAAGCCGCCCGCAAGAAGCTCAAGGCCAGGGTCTACGAGGTCCAGCAAGAGCTCCAAGATGTTGTGAAGAAATGCGAGGCCTTGGAGTGCGATGCTTCGGCTCAAGAGGCCGAACTCGCCAAGGCCCGCCAGAGCGCGGAAGAAGCCCGGGTTGAGGCCCAGGGCGCAGTCTAGGAGATCCAGGAAGCTAGGAAAATCACGGCGGGTAAGGTGTTTAGTATTCAAAGAAAGTATGTGAAAAAGCAGTATGTCTTACTAACCCGGATTCAGAGTTCTCCAGGGGCATTTGCGGATTTGCCGCGCAGTGTGTCAGACGCAGCGGAGTTCTTCCGAGCCGAAGAAGGAAGCTCAACGGAGAAGCTGTTCAGGTCACAATACCTTGCGCCAGAACATCCAGTGTCCTTCACCGATCAGCTAAAGCAGCTGGTTGAGCTGCATAGGGTGGCTGAAATGGCCATTAAGGATTTAATAATCCGGCTGTGGCCTACCGAAGCTATACCCGGCAGTTACTTCGGACTCGTGAAGCGGCTGGTGAACGCTTGTCCTTGGCTGGACGTCATCAAGCTGTCGGTCTGCATCGAGGGCGCGCGCATGGCCTTCAAGCTCGTGACCGAAGGGCCGCCTGAGGGCAAAGAGCACTGCACACCAGAACGGTATTTTGACGACGTCCTGGAGGGGTCTCGCCTTGTAGCGACTCAATGTGTGAAAGACATTATCTTTGAATGAATACATTCATGTTAACTCTACCATGTATGATGAAACAAAGTTGTTATGTAACATAATTTTTGTTATGTTAAAAAATTTACCTCCTGTGCGGCCGTTTTGTGTGAAATCTGAGAGTTGGCCAGTCGTCGGCTTCTGCCCCCACGTAGATAGAACGGGGGTGTTCGGGATGGAATCTAAACACTCTTGATCCAATTGGTTTGTCCTTGAAGGAGGTGATTAGCACAACGAACCAGAAAATCAGACTATGTGGCTTTAGCACTCTCACTTAACCATAGGAGTTTGACAATAAAAATGTGGGCGCAGCCCCTAGTATCCGGACTAGAATGTTATACGCCCCTGACCGGGTAAGTACCGATCCTTTGCGTAATGCGGAAAAAATCTCTATCGATTTGAAACCTCCGAAGAGCTGATCGGCTCTCGCCGCATCATGACAGTCAGTTTTCGGCTTTCTCTACTGAGGTGCTCCTTCAGGTAAACCAGGGCACAATCGTTGTCGGTGTCAAAACCGGCGAATCTCGGGTAGGGGGTCCCGAACTGTGCGTCTAGGCGGATGGTAACAGGAGACAAGGGACACGATGTTTTACCCAGGTTCGGGACCTCTCGATGGAGGTAAAACCCTACGTCCTGCTTGATTAGTATTGATGATATGGGTAGTACAAGAGTAGATCTACCACGAGATCAAGGAGGCTAAACCCTAGAAGCTAGCCTATGGTATGATTGTTGTATGTTGTCCTACGGACTAAAGCCCTCCGATTTATATAGACACCGGAGAGAGTTAGGGTTACACAAAGTCGGTTACAATGGTAGGAGATCTAAATATCCGCATGGCCAAGCTTGCCTTCCACGCCAAGGAAAGTCCCTTCCGGACACGAGACAAAGTCTTCAATCTTGTATCTTCATAGTCCAGGAGTCCGGCTGAAGGTATAGTCCGGCTATCCGGACACCCCCTAATCCAGGACTCCCTCAGTAGCCCCTGAACCAGGCTTCAATGACGACGAGTCCGGCGCGCAGATTGTCTTCGGCATTGCAAGGCGGGTTCCTCCTCCAAGTACTTCATAGAAGATTTTGAACACAAAAGACAGTGTCCAACTCTGCAAAATAAGTTTCCACATATTGCCATAGAGAGAATAATATTTACACAAATCTAATCTGCTGACGTATTCCGTAGCGTGACATCACACCATGGCCAAGTATTTATTCGAATCTTTTTTACTCCCCCACCGAAGCGCATTTCGCGAGGCGGTTTCCTTGGCACGTCTTGTCAAAGCAGAGATCGTGTCCCCCTATTTACGGGATTCTCATCAATACGGACGTGGGTAACCCAACCGCGCCATTTATCATGGCGCTTGGGAGATAAGCGAGTTTTACCAAGCAGGTGGGGACGCTTAACCGCATCCACCCATATAAGGGGATAAGGATCCACCTTTTTACCTACGCCTTCTTCCTCCTTTGCCTATCCATCTTCCGCGCACTCGAGCTCCAACGCCCAAGTCCGCACTTCCCACCTCAACCTTCTCCAGCCATGTCCGAAGCGGGAGGCAAGTGGATGGTCTCCTCCGTTACGGAGGGACAGGTCAAAAAACTGAGGAAAGCCGGATACTTGTCTAACGACATCGCGCACCGGCTTCCCGAAGAGGGGCAGCTCCTCCCCACCCCAAGGCCCCATGAGAGGGTAGTATTCCTTCCCCATTTCCTCCGCGGACTGGGCTTTCCTCTCCACCCGTTCGTCCGGGGGCTCATGCTCTACTATGGCCTAGATTTCCATGATCTGGCCCCAAACTTCGTCCTCAACATCTCGGCGTTTATCGTCGTGTGTGAGGCTTTCCTCTGCGTCCGCCCCCATTTCGGCCTATGGCTCAAGACTTTCAACGTCAAGCCCAAGGTGGTGCGTGGCAACCAGGCGGAGTGCGGAGGCGCCATGGCGGGCAAGATAGCCAACGTCCTCTGGCTCGAGGGATCCTTTGTGGAGACCCTGAAGGGGTGGCAATCGGGGTGGTTTTACATCACCGAGCCGCGCGATCCCAAATGGGTCGCAGCCCCTGAGTTCCGGTCCGGACCCCCTACGCGGCTCACGTCTTGGAAAGAGACGGGCCTGTCGTGGGGCAATAAAGGAGAGGTAACCGGACTGCAAAAATGCATCCAAACCTTGGTGAACAAGCAGCTCAAGCTTGTCAATGTAGTCCAGGTTATGCTCGTCCACCGGATCCTCCCGTGTCAGCAACGGGGCTTCAATTTGTGGGAGTTCGACCCGGCGCAGCACCCAATCCTGAGCAGGCTCTTCGACACAACGTACGAAGACGCCTGGAAGGTGCTATTCAAAGGCGCCGAGGCTCCCGCATCCGCTTCCGAGGACCGCGGATTCAGCACGCAGCTTCCCGCTAGTGCGGTAAGCTATTTTTACCTTTTACAGGATGTTGGTTTTGTTGGGGAACGTTGCAGAAAATTAAATTTTTTCCTACGGTTTCACCAAGATCCATCTATGAGTTCATCTAAGCAACGAGTCATGGAAGAGAGATCGCACCTACATACCACTTTGTAGATCGCGAGCGGAAGCGTTCAACGAACGGGGATGAGGTAGTCGTACACGACGTGATCCAAATCACCGGAGATCCTAGTCCCGAACGGACGGCACCTCCGCGTTCAACACACGTACGGTCAGCATAACGTCTCCTTCTTCTTGATCCAGCAAGGCAAAGGAGAGGTTGGGGAAGATGGCTCCAGCAGCAGCACGACGGCGTGGTGATGGTGGAGCTGCAATACTCCGGCAGGGCTTCGCCGATCTCTACGGAGGAGGAGGAGGTGTTGGAGAGGGAGAGGGAGGCGCCAAGAGCAAGGGTGCGGCTGCCCCCTCCCTTCCCCTCATATATATAGCCCCCTAGGGGGGCGCCGGCCCTAGGAGATGCAATCTCCTAGGGGGGGCGGCGGCCAAGGGGTGGGGGGCTTGCCCCCCAAGCAAGGGGGCGCCCCCCTTTAGGGTTTCCCCCACCCTAGGCGCGCATGGGCCCTGGGGAAGTGGCGCCCCAGCCCACTTTGGGCTGGATCCTTTCCTACTTCAGCCCATGGGGCCCTCCGGGGCAGGTGGCCCCACCCGGTGGACCCCCCGGGACCCTCCGGTGGTCCCGGTACAATACCGATAACCCCGAAACTTGTCCCGATGGCCAAAACAGCACTTCCTATATATAATTCTTTACCTCCGGACCATTCCGAAACTCCTCGTGATGTTCGGGATCTCATCTGGGACTCCGAACAACATTCGGGTTACTGCATATACATATCTTCACAACCCTAGCGTCACCGAACCTTAAGTGTGTAGACCCTACGGGTTCGGGAGACATGCAGACATGACCGAGACGGCTCTCGGGCAATAACCAACAGCGGGATCTGGATACCCATGTTGGCTCCCACATGCTCCACAATGATCTCATCGGAGGAACCACGATGTCGAGGATTCAATTAATCCCGTATACGATTCCCTTTGTCAATCGGTATTTTACTTGCCCGAGATTCGATCGTCGGTATCCCAATACCTCGTTCAATCTCGTTACCGGCAAGTCACTTTACTCGTACCGTAATGCATGATCCCGTGATCAAACACTTTGATCACATTGAGCTCATTACGATGATGCATTACCGAGAGGGCCCGGTGATACCTCTCCGTCAAGCGGAGTGACAAATCCCAGTCTCGATCCGTGTCAACTCAACAGACACTTTCAGACATACCCGTAGTATACCTTTATAGTCACCCAGTTACGTTGTGATGTTTGGCACACCCAAAGCACTCCTACGGTATCCGGGAGTTACACGATCTCATGGTCTAAGGAAAGGATACTTGACATTGGAAAACTCTAGCAAACGAACTATGCGATCTTATGCTATGTTTAGGATTGGGTCCCGTCCATCACATCATTCTCCTAATGATATGATCTCGTTATCATTGACACCCAATGCCCATAGTCAGGAAACCATGACTATATGTTGATCAACGAGCTTTCTTGTAAACACAGGCTTCTCCATAAGTCTGTGTAAACCCAAACGCTTTGATCATCTCATCAAAGCGAATGTTCCAACTCCGAGATGCTTGCACCAGCCCATAAATCGAGCGTTGGAGCTTGCACACCTTGTCAGCATTCTTAGGATCGACAAAACCTTCCGGCTGCATCATATACAATTCTTCCTTAAGGAAACCATTAAGGAATGCCGTTTTGACGTCCATTTGCCATATCTCATAATCATAGTATGCGGCAATTGCTAACATGATTCTGACGGACTTTAGCTTCGCTACCGGTGAGAAAGTCTCATCGTAGTCAATTCCTTGAACTTGTCGATAACCCTTAGCGACAAGCCGAGCTTTATAGATGGTCACATTACCATCCGCGTCTGTCTTCTTTTCAAAGATCCATTTATTTTCTATGGCTCGCCGCTCTACGGGCAAGTCAGTCAAAGTCCATACTTCGTTTTCATACATGGATCCTATCTCGGATTTCATGGCTTCTAGCCATTTGTCGGAATCCAGGCCCGCCATTGCTTCCTCATAGTTCGAAGGCTCACCGTTGTCTAACAACATGATTTCCAAGACCGGGTTGTCGTACCACTCTGGTGCGGAACGTGTCCTTGTGGACCTTCGAATTTCAGTAGGTGCTTGATTAGAAGTATCTTGATCATCATCATTAATTTCCTCTCTAGTCGGTGCAGGCACCTCAGGAACGTTTTCTTGAGTTTCGCCATTTTCCGGTTCAAGAGGTAACACTTCATCAAGTTCTACTTTCCTCCCACTTACTTCTTTCGAGAGAAACTCTTTCTCTAGAAAGGATCAATTCTTGGCAACAAAGATCTTGCCTTCGGATTTGAGGTAGAAGGTATACCCAATAGTTTCTTTAGGGTATCCTATGAAGACGCATTTTTCCGACTTGGGTTCGAGCTTTTCAGGTTGAAGTTTCTTGACATAAGCATCGCATCCCCAAGCTTTTAGAAACGACAGCTTAGGTTTCTTCCCAAACCATAATTCATACGGTGTCGTCTCAACGGATTTCGACGGAGCCCTATTTAAAGTGAATGCGGCAGTCTCTAAAGCATAGCCCCAAAAAGATAGCGGTAAATCGGTAAGAGACATCATAGATCGTACCATATCTAATAGAGTGCGATTACGACGTTCGGACACACCATTACGCTGAGGTGTTCCAGGCAGCGTGAGTTGTGAAACTATTCCACATTTTCTTAAGTGTGTGCCAAATTCGTGACTCAAGTATTCTCCTCCACGATCTGATCGTAGAAACTTGATCTTTCTATCACGTTGATTTTCAACCTCACTCTGAAATTCCTTGAACTTTTCAAGGGTCTCAGACTTGTGTTTCATTAAGTAGATATACCCATATCTACTCAAGTCATCAGTGAGGGTGAGAACATAACGATAGCCACCACGAGCCTCAACACTCATTGGACCGCACACATCGGTATGTATGATTTCCAATAAGTTGGTTGCTCGCTCCATTGTTCCTGAGAACGGAGTCTTGGTCATTTTACCCATGAGGCATGGTTCGCACGTGTCAAGCGATTCATAATCAAGAGACTCTAAAAGTCCATCTGCATGGAGCTTCTTCATGCGTTTGACACCTATGTGACCAAGGCGGCAGTGCCACAAATATGTGGGACTATTGTTATCAACTTTAACTCTTTTGGTATTCACACTATGAATATGTGTATCATCACGTACGAGATTCATTAAGAATAAACCATTAACCATCGGAGCATGACCATAAAACATATCTCTCATATAAATAGAACAACCATTATTCTCGGATTTAAAAGAGTAGCCATCTCGAATTAAACGAGATCCAGACAAAATGTTCATGCTCAAACTTGGCACTAAATAACAATTATTGAGGTTTAAAACTAATCCCGTAGGTAAATGTAGAGGTAGCGTGCCGACGGCGATCACATCGACCTTGAAACCATTCCTGACGCGCATCGTCACCTCGTCCTTCGCCAGTCTCCGTTTATTCCGCAGCTCCTGCTTTGAGTTACAAATGTGAGCAACTGCACTGGTATCAAATACCCAAGAGCTACTACGAGTACTGGTAAGGTACACATCAATTACATGTATATCACATATACCTTTTGTTTTGCCGTCCTTCTTGTCCGCTAAGTATTTGGGGCAGTTCCGCTTCCAGTGACCACTTCCCTTGCAATAAAAACACTCAGTCTTGGGCTTGGGTCCATTCTTTGGCTTCTTCCCGACAAGTTGCTTACCGGGCGCGGCAACTTCCTTGCCGTCCTTCTTGAAGTTCTTTTTACCCTTGCCCTTCTTGAACTTAGTGGTTTTATTCACCATCAACACTTGATGTTCCTTCTTGATTTCTACCTCTGCTGATTTCAGCATAGCATATACCTCAAGAATGGTCCTTACCATCCCCTGCATGTTGTAGTTCATCACAAAGCTCTTGTAGCTAGGTGGAAGCGACTGGAGGATTCTGTCAATGACCGCTTCATCCGGGAGATTAACTTCCAGTTGAGTCAAGCGGTTGTGCAACCCAGACATCTTGAGTATGTGTTCACTGACAGAGCTATTTTCCTCCATCTTATAGCTAAAGAATTTGTCGGAGACTTCATATCTCTCGACCCGGGCATGAGCTTGGAAAACCATTTTCAGCTCTTCGAACATCTCATATGCTCCATGTCTCTCAAAACGCTTTTGGAGCCCTGGCTCTAAGCTGTAAAGCATGCCGCACTGAACGAGGGAGTAATCATCGGAACGTGACTGCCAAGCGTTCATAACATCTTGTTCTGCAGGGAGGACAGGTGCGTCACCCAGCGGTGCTCGTAGGACATAATCTTTCTTGGCAGCTATGAGGATGATCCTCAGGTTCCAGACCCAGTCCGTATAGTTGCTGCCATCGTCTTTCAGCTTGGTTTTCTGTAGGAACGCGTTGAAGTTGAGGACTACGTTGGCCATTTGATCTACAAGACATATTGTAAATATTTTAGACTAAGTTCATGATAATAAAGTTCATCTTAATCAAATTATTTAATGAACTCCCACTTAGATAGACATCCCTCTTCTAGTCATCTAAGTATTACATGATCCAAGTCAACTAGGCCGTGTCCGATCATCACGTGAGACGGACTAGTCAACATTGGTGAACATCTTCATGTTGATCGTATCTTCTGTACGACTCATGCTCGACCTTTCGGTCTTCTGTGTTCCGAGGCCATGTCTGTACATGCTAGGCTCGTCAAGTCAACCTAAGTGTTTGCATGTGTAAATCTGTCTTACACCCATTGTATGTGAACGTTAGAATCTATCACACCCGATCATCACGTGGTGCTTCGAAACAACGAACTGTCGCAACGGTGCACAGTTAGGGGGAACACTTCTTGAAATTATTATGAGGGATCATCTTATTTACTACCGTCGTTCTAAGTAAACAAGATGCAAAACATGATAAACATCACATGCAATCAAATAATAAACGTGACATGATATGGCCAATATCACATAGCTCCTTTGATCTCCATCTTGGGGCTCCATGATCATCTTGTCACCGGCTTGACACCATGATCTCTATCATCATGATCTCCATCATCGTGTCTTCATGAAGTTGCTCGCCAACTATTACTTCTACTACTATGGCTAACGCGTTTAGCAATAAAGTAAAGTAATTTACATGGCGTTTCTCAATGACACGCAGGTCATACAAAAATAAGGACAACTCCTATGGCTCCTGCCGGTTGTCATACTCATCGACATGCAAGTCGTGATTCCTATTACAATAGCATGAACATCTCATACATCACATATAGATCATTCATCATTCATCACAACTTTGGCCATATCATATCATAAAGCACTTGCTGCAAAAACAAGTTAGACGTCCTCTAATTGTTGTTGCAAGTTTTACGTGGCTGAATTAGGGTTCTAGCAAGAACGTTTTCTTACCTACGTGAAAGCCACAACGTGATTTGTCAACTTCTATTTACCCTTCATAAGGACCCTTTTCATTGAATCCGCTCCAACTAAAGTGGGAGAGACAGACACCTGCCAGCCACCTTATGCAACTAGTGCATGTTAGTCGATGGAACCGGTCTCACGTAAGCGTACGTGTAAGGTTGGTCCGGGCCGCTTCATCCCACAATACTGCTGAAGCAAGATAAGACTAGTAGCGGCAAGAAAGTTGACAACATCTACGCCCACAACAAATTGTGTTCTACTCGTGCAATAGAGAACTACGCATAGACCTAGCTCATGATGCCACTGTTGGGGAACGTTGCAGAAAATTAAATTTTTTTTCCTACGGTTTCACCAAGATCCATCTATGAGTTCATCTAAGCAACGAGTCATGGAAGAGAGATCGCATCTACATACCACTTAGTTGATCGCGAGCGGAAGCATTCAACGAACGGGGATGAGGTAGTCGTACATGACGTGATCCAAATCACAGGAGATCCTAGTACCGAACGGACGGCACCTCCGCGTTCAACACACGTACGGTCAGCGTAACGTCTCCTTCTTCTTGATCCAGCAAGGCAAAGGAGAGGTTGGGGAAGATGGCTCCAGCAGCAGCACGATGGCATGGTGATGGTGGAGCTGCAGTACTCCGGCAGGGCTTCGCCGAGCTCTATGAAGGAGGAGGAGGAGGAGGTGTTGGAGAGGGAGAGGGAGGCGCCAAGAGCAAGGGTGCGGCTGCCCCCTCCCCTCCCCTCATATATATAGCCCCCTAGGGGGGGCGTCGGCCCTAGGAGATGCAATCTCCTAGGGGGGCGGCAGCCAAGGGGTGGGGGGCTTGCCCCCCAAGCAAGGGGGCGCCCCACTTTAGGGTTTCCCCCACCCTAGGCGCGCATGGGCCCTGGGGAAGTGGCGCCCCAGCCCACTTTGGGCTGGATCCTTTCCTACTTCAGCCCATGGGAACCTCCGGGGCAGGTGACCCCACCCGGTGGACCCCCGGGACCCTCCGGTGGTCCCGGTACAATACCGATAACCCCGAAACTTGTCCCGATGGCCAAAACAACACTTCCTATATATAATTCTTTACCTCCGGACCATTCCGAAACTCCTCGTGACGTCCGGGATCTCATCCGGGACTCCGAACAACATTCGGGTTACTGCATATACATATCTTCACAACCCTAGCGTCACCGAACCTTAAGTGTGTAGACCCTACGGGTTCGGGAGACATGCAGACATGACCGAGACGGCTCTCGGGCAATAACCAACAGCGGGATCTGGATACCCATGTTGGCTCCCACATGCTCCACGATGATCTCATCGGATAAACCACGATGTCGAGGATTCAATTAATCCCGTATACGATTCCCTTTGTCAATCGGTATTTTACTTGCCCGAGATTCGATCGTCGGTATCCCAATACCTCGTTCAATCTCGTTACTGGCAAGTCACTTTACTCGTACCGTAATGCATGATCCCGTGATCAAACACTTTGATCACACTGAGCTCATTATGATGATGCATTACCGAGAGGGCCCGGTGATACCTCTCCGTCAAGCGGAGTGACAAATCCCAGTCTCGATCCGTGTCAACTCAACAGACACTTTCAGAGATACCCGTAGTATACCTTTATAGTCACCCAGTTACGTTGTGACGTTTGGCACACCCAAAGCACTCCTACGGTATCCGGGAGTTACACGATCTCATGGTCTAAGGAAAGGATACTTGACATTGGAAAACTCTAGCAAACGAACTATGCGATCTTATGCTATGTTTAGGATTGGGTCTCGTCCATCACATCATTCTCCTAATGATGCAATCTCGTTATCATTGACATCCAATGCCCGTAGTCAGGAAACCATGACTATCTATTGATCAACGAGCTAGTCAACTAGAGGCCTACTAGGGACACGTTGTTGTCTGTTATTCACACATGTATTACGATTTCCGGATAACACAATTATAGCACGAATAAAGACAATTATCATGAATAAGGAAATATAACAATAATGCTTTTATTATTGCCTCTAGGGCATATTTCCAACAGGTTTTCCATAGTTTGACTCTATGCGGGATCTAAACTCCCTTTCCTTTGACAGGATTAGATGGCGAAGTCCGGACAGATCGACTGTCCGGCTCCTTTGCCCGAAGACCCAGCCGATGCTCGCTTAGCAAAGCTGTTGGCTCCGGCACCTTACGTGGTGCCGGAGAAGAAGGCCAAGAAGAGGGCCACGGGAACTCGAAAGAGTTCCCAGTGCTAGGAGGTATTGGATTCTTCATCCGACGAATCCGTGACGCGCTCCTCCGTGAAAACGAGGAGGAGGAAGAAGAAACCTCTCCCCCTCCAGCGGGGGGAGGAAAGAAAAGGAAGGCCGCCCCAACCGGGGAGGCCGAAGGGTCCAAGAAGGGGACAACCCTTCCTCCGGACTACCCCGCCGACGCCGATGACGATGAA
The DNA here is from genome assembly GCA_032464435.1 of Aegilops umbellulata. Classification (NCBI taxonomy): domain Eukaryota; kingdom Viridiplantae; phylum Streptophyta; class Magnoliopsida; order Poales; family Poaceae; genus Aegilops; species Aegilops umbellulata. Next base: position 509,072,109 of record CP136056.1, on the reverse strand, counting down.
GAGGAGTGGCCGCGCAGGGCCAAGCGTCCGGCGGAATCGTAAGCATCCGGGCACCCGAGTAATTCATAGCATTCCTTTATTGCACAACCTTTGCTTATGTCGAATATGATTATGCAGTCCGCCCAAGGCCGGGCTCGACGAGTCGTCGAGCGGCTCCCTGGATTTGTCGGAGGTAAACTCCCTTCCGACGGCTACCTCCCCCCGCCCTACGGACGACGCCGAAGTGTTGTCTCAACAGGTTCCAAGCCAGGAGGAGGTGGTCCTGGAGGTGCCACAAGGCGACCCCCTGGACTCCAGGAGTAAAGGGGATAAAACCCCCCAGGGCTCCGAGTCCGGCTTTGAGCCGGACACCGCGCCGGAATCGCCAACGGTTCCGGACCGCGGTAGGCGAACTCCTTCTAAGAGGAGCAAGCCTACTGAGCCGGCGGCCCCCGTCCAACCGGAGGCGCCGGACAATCTGCTGGAGGTACTTAACGGCGCCTCCATCGACGAGGAGCACCGCACTATTATGAGTGCGGTGATCCAGAAGGCTCAGTCTGCCAAGAGCGGACTGACTGAAGCTTGTGCCAGCCTTCTAACAGGCTTCCAGGTAAGTGCAGGATATATAAAAAATATTACCGCATAGACAGTAGCCCCTGATGCTCTGTTTGGCGTTTGGAAAGAAAAGCCGAATAGAGGATCTAATAAAATTCGCAGGAGTCTAACAGAAACAGAGTCAATATGCGTATGCAGGCTTCGCTGGTGGCGACCGCCGCACTGACTGCGGAGGTGGGCACACTGAAGCAGGGCCTCGAGCGGACCGAGCAAGAGCTCGGTCTTGCCAAACGGCAGCTTGAGGAGAAAGAAGGTAAAAAATACCTTATAGAAAAAAAATAAAATATAAAAGTGTAATTGCAAAAATATGACAGGATTAACATGGTTATTGTAGGGGCCACAACTGAGGTGGCGACCCTCAAGCAAACGTTGGCCGAGGCCGATAAGAGAGCGGCCACGGAGCACTCCGAGCAGGAGAGGTATGAAGCCCAGGTTGGCGAGGTGCGGCAAGAGCTCCAGGCTCTCATGAAAAAACATGAGAGTTTGGAGCTTGACTCAAAGACGCAAGCATCCGAGCTTGCGACAGCTATTGAAAATGCCAAGTCTGCCAAGGCTGAATCCCAGAAGGCCCTCCAGGAGTTGGATGCGGCGAAGAAGATAGCGGCGGTTAAGGCATTCTTTATGCAAAGCAAACATGTAAAAGTGAGCTTCTTGTTACTTACCCGAATCCGGAGCTCTCCAGGAGCATTCGCAGATCTTCCCCGTAGCGTGTCCGATGCCGCCGCATTCTACCGAGCCGAGGAGGGCAGCTCGACGGAGAAGGTGTTATGGTCTCAGTAGGTTGAGGCCGAACACCAAGTGCCCCTAAGCGACCAGCTGAAGCAGCTGGTCGAGCTCCACAAGGTGGCCGAACAGGCCATGAAGGGCCTCATAGTTCGGCTGTGGCCTGGAGAGGCTCTGCCTGGGAGCTACTTCGGGCTGGTGCGGCGGCTGGTGGAGGCCTGTCCAAGGCTGGAGGTCATCAAGTACTCCGTTTGCATTGAAGGCCCGTAGGGCCCTTGCCCGTGCTAAGGTGCACTGGGGCAAGCTGGATGGTGAGAAGCATGTGAAGGACGGGCCACCGCCGGGGAAGGAGCATTGTAAGCCCGAGAATTATTATAAGGATGTTCTGAAGGGTGCCTGCCTTGTGGCGGATGAATGTTCCATGGATGTAATTTTGGAGTAAACTCGCTCGTGTTATCCTGTGCGCTGAAAACTTGTTCATGTGCACTTAAGCAATGCGTTTTGAATTTAAAATATTACCTTCTGTGTGGCCGTTTATCAAATTTGAGAGATGGCGAGTCGTCAGCTTCTGCCCCCATGCCACTAGTGCTGGGGTGTTCGGGAGAAACCTGAGCGCTCTTTTTCCCATGTATGGGTCCTTCGAGGGAGGCGCTCAGCACAACGAACAAGGCAATCGGACTATAGTGCTTGAACACTCTCACTTAGCCATAGAATTCTATAATTTTAAATTTCGGCGAAGCCCCTAGTGTTTGGAAGACCGAGTTCGGGGCGCTATCCACGCCTTTGGCTGGACAAAGCCGACTCCTCGCTCTAAGCAGCATAAGTCTTTACGGACTCGAAAAACCTCTCGAATAGCGACCAGTCTCTCGCTTCATCATGACAGTCAGTTTAACTTTCTCTACTGAGGTGCTCCGCCCAGCTGAACTGGGGCACAATCGCAGTAGTTCTCCTAGTGCTACCTTAGCCGATACAACGGAACGTAAGGCACCAAAACATAGGAGCCGGGCAAACCCAACTATTGACCCAAGACATGATTCGGAGCCGATGCATATAATGCTATAAGTTCGGGGTGCCGCACTTGTTAAAGTGTTAAGACTTCTCACACCATATAAGGGGGTACTGAAGCCCCTGGCGTATTGACCATACCAAAGTGTACGGGTGCAACATGTCATAAATGAACATATATTTGTAAAAAACAGTAATGCAAAAGTAGACAAAAAGCTATGCATTGTTTATAAAAAGGCTGTGATCAAAGCAGAACGATACAAATAGTGCGATAAGCAAAAGTGGGACTATTTAACATGTCCTTTCCAGGGGCACGCCCCGGAATAGTATGCAAAATAGGTATACTGCTCGTGATAGAGACCACCTGGGAGTTATATAATGCGGCGTAGCTTTTCTGCTTCCCTGGTTCTTGCATCGTTTGAGCAGTAGTTGGATTGCCGAACAGGTCTTCCGAAGTGTGGAGTCCTGAAAGTAAGAGAAAATAAAGAAATCGACAGTCCCTAGTGCGGTTTAAGCCATGTTTCGGGCGCGCCGTGATGGTGCCCCTCCCCCTGTGCCCATGGTATTTCGAGAGCGTTGTTATGTACGCGAGGCACTGGTTTTGCTAGTTCGCGAGGGCTGGGGTTGGGGCCGCGTTGCTACGCCTGCTCGGAACGTACCAAGCGGTATTGTTGTAGGTTACTCCGGGCGTGCTTGACGTTGTCCGGACGTTTAACGGGCGGACTGTTGAGCTGCCTTGAGAGGCTGCTTTGTACTTCCGCTGCGAGGGCCGCCGTGTGTTCCTCCGTTCGGAGGGAGCGTTCGGTGTTTCCATTGACCATGATTACTCCTCGAGGGCCTGGCATCTTGAGCTTAAGGTATGCGTAGTGCGGCACCGCATTGAACTTTGCAAATGCGGTTCGCCCGAGCAGTGTGTGATAGCCACTGTGGAACGGGACTATGTCGAAGATTAACTCCTCGCTTCGGAAATTGTCCGGAGATCCGAAGACCACTTCAAGTGTGACTGAGCCTATACAGTTGGCCTCTACACCTGGTATGACGCCTTTAAAGGTCGTTTTGGTGGGCTTAATCCTCGAGGGATCTATGCCCATTTTCCGCACTATATCCTGGTAAAGCAGGTTCAGGCTCCTGCCACCGTCCATAAGGACTCTTGTGAGATGAAATCCGTCAATAATTGGGTCTAGAACCAATGCGGCGAATCCGCCATGACGGGTGCTAATGGGGTGGTCCCTTCGATCGAAGGTGATCGGGCAGGAGGACCATGGGTTGAACTTTGGGGCGACTGGCTCCATCGCATATACGTCCCTTAACGCACGCTTCCGCTCCCTCTTGGGGATGTGGGTTGCGTATATCATGCTCACCGTCCGCACTTGTGGGGGAAAACCCTTCTGTCCACTGTTGTTCGGCGGCCGGGGCTCCTCCTTGTCATCGCTACGCAGCCCCTTGCCTCTATTTTTGGCATTTAGCTTGCCTGCCTGCTTGAACACCCAACAATCTCTGTTGGTGTGATTGGCTGGCTTTTCGAGGGTGCCATGTATTTGGCACAAGCGATCGAGTACTCGGTCCAAACTGGATGGGCCCTGAGTATTTCTTTTGAATGGCTTTTTCCACTGACCGGATTTATAGCCTCTGAATCCGACATTGACTGTCGTATCCTCGTTGATGTCGCTGTTAACGTGGCGTTTTTGCTTGTCCAACGCGACCTGCCACTGTTGTCCTTGGTGTCCGAATTACCAAGGCTCTTGGTCAAGTTATTGCCACGAGCTAGCCAGCTGTCTTCTCCCGCGCAAAAGCGGGTCATGAGCATCATGAGTGCTGCCATGGATTTCGGCTTTTCTTGTCCAAGGTGCCGGCCAAGCCACTCGTCGCGGATATTATGCTTGAAGGCTGCTAGGGCCTCAGCGTCCGGACAGTCGACTATTTGGTTTTTCTTTGTTAGGAACCGTGTCCAGAATTGCCTGGCCGATTCCTTTGGCTGCTGAATTATGTGGCTTAGGTCAACGGCGTCTGGTGGTCGCACATAGGTGCCCTGAAAATTGTCGAGGAATGCGGCTTCCAGATCCTCCCAACACCCGATAGATTCTGCTGGCAAGTTGTTAAGCCAATGCCGAGCTGGTCCCTTGAGTTTGAGTGGGAGGTATTTGATGGCGTGTAGATCGTCGCCGCAGGCCATGTGGATATGAAGGAGATAATCCTCGATCCATACCGCGGGATCTGTTGTGCCATCGTATGATTTAATGTTCACGGGTTTGAAACCCTCAGGGATTTGATGATCCATTACTTCATCTGTGAAGCATAGGGGGTGTGCGGCGCCTCTGTATTGGGCTATATCACGACGCAGCTCAAATCAAATTTGTCTATTGTCTCCGGCCCGGCCAGATTTATTATATCCGGAGTGACGATCACCGTCACGTGCCGTGGGGCGTCCGCGCGATCCATAGATCGATCTTGTTTGCTTTGCCTTGTCCTCAAATATGTCTCGCAGGTCTCGCGCATTTTCCCGTGCCTTAAAATGTTTTGAACGGCGCTGGGGTGCGGCTTGAGTGGAGGGCCGAGAGGCCTCTCTGTCGCGGCCACGAGGTGGCCGGTCGACCATGTCATGCGCTGGTGATGTAGGTTTAGGTGCTTCCTCCTCTAATCGGGGTAGCAGCATGCGCTTTGGGTAGCTCTTGGAGGGGCGTTCGAGTTCATATTCTTCGGCCGCAAGGACTTCAGTCCATCAGTCGGCTAGCAAATCTTGATCAGCTCTAAGTTGTTGCTGTTTTTTCTTGAGGCTGCTTGTCGTGGCCATAAGCCTGCATTTGAAACGCTCTTGTTCAACGGGATCCTCTGGCACGACGAATTCGTCGTCGTCGAGGCTTGCCTCATCTTTGGAGGGAGGCATATAATTGTCATCCTCGACCTCTCTGTCTGCCGCTCTCACGTGAGGGCTAGCTTTTCCATCCTCCTGCGCTGAATCTTGCTGCATGGGGTGTTCTTTGGCGCTATCCGGAGTATTGTTATCTCCTATGCCGGAATCGCCGTTTTTGCTTTGGCGGGATTTAGAGCGGCGCCGCTGACGCCGGCGCTTATGCTGTTCTTTGGAGGGGTCATCCCCCGTTGTTCCATCGCCATCTCCTTCTTTTGGGGTATCCACCATGTATATGTCATACGACAAGGTTGCTTTCCAGTGCCCTATAGGTGATGGTTCTTGGTCGTCTCCTACATCGTCATCCATACCGTCGATGTCTTCAGAGTCGAAGTCGAGCACGTCGGTTAAATCATCGACAGTGGCTACAAAGTGGGTGGTGGGTGGGCTATGAATTTCTTCGTCGTCCGTATCCCAACCTTGCTGACCATAGTTCGGCCAGGTCTCTCTTGATAAAGAGAGAGACTTTAATGACTTCAGAATATCGCCAAAGGGCGAGTGCTGAAAGATGTCCGTGGCGGTAAACTCCATGATCGGCGCCCAATCGGATTCGATCGGCAGGGGTGCGGGGGGCTTGGAGTTCGGAGAGGAGTCCGGCCCCACGGAGTCACGGGCCTTGCGGACTGCGGGGCTGGTGTTCGGCTCGATCGCCGTTGGGATCGCAGCACCCGAGGTGGCGTCCAACCACTCGTCCTCGATCGGCGCAATTGGTTCCGAATCCAGGGTCGGAACCGATGCGTGCGCGGCCTCCAGGGCACTGTTCGGCGGAAGAGCTAGATCATGCCCATCGCGACAGTGTGGCGCGCTCGGCTGTGGCTCGAATCCGTCGAAGATTAAGTCCCCCCAGACGTCAGCCGTGTAGTTTAAACTTCCAAATCTGACCTGATGGCCAGGGGCGTAGCTTTCGATCTGCTCCAGATGGCCAAGTGAATTGGCCCGCAGTGCGAAGCCGCCGAAGACGAAGATCTGTCCGGAGAGAAAAGTCTCACCCTGGACTGCATCATTATTGATGAGCGGAGGATCCATCAGGCCTAAAAGCGACGACACAGAGGAACTCTCAATGAAAGCACCAATGTCGGTGTCAAAACCAGCGGATCTCGGGGAGGGGGTCCCGAACTGTGCGTCTAGGCAGATGGTAACAGGAGACAAGGGACACAAAGTTTTACCCAGGTTCGGGCCCTCTCGATGGAGGTAAAACCCTACGTCTTGCTTGATTAATATTGATGACATGGGTAGTACAAGAGTATATCTACCACGAGATCAAGGAGGCTAAACCCTAGAAGCTAGCCTATGGTATGATTGTTCTATGTTGTCCTACGGACTAAAGCCCTCCGGTTTATATAGACACCGGAGAGGGTTAGGGTTACACAAAGTCGGTTACAATGGTAGGAGATCTAAATATCCGCATCGCCAAGCTTGCCTTCCACGCCAAGGAAAGTCCCTTCCGGACACGGGACGAAGTCTTCAATCTTGTATCTTCATAGTCCAGGAGTCCGACTGAAGGTATAGTCCGGCTATCCGGACACCCCCTAATCCAGGACTCCCTCAATCGCAGTAGTGCTCCCTTTACTACCTTAGTCGATATAGCGGAACCTAAGGTAGAAAGCACAGGAGCCGGGCAACCTAACTATTGACCAAAGACATGATTCGGAGCCAATGCATATAGTGCTAAATTTGGGGTGCCGAACTATACTATAAAAAGTGTTCGGCCTTTGTTGCCATGGTGTGGGGCGCTATGAAGCCCCTGGCAAATTTAAACGTACCACGGTGTTCGGTTTTTATCTGATAAGCTTATTAATAATAAAAAAGGAAGACATAAAAGGAGCAAAAGCAATAAGCAGGGGCCTGAAATTTGGGCCGCAAACTGTTTCCACTATGATTTGATTAATACGTCAAAGCGCATTGATACAAGTAGTGTGATAAGCAACGGGCTATTTGACATGCCACGACCAAGGGAGAGCTGCTCGTGGGACCCTGGAAGTAGGTAGAGTGGTCGTTAAAGAAACCACTTAGAAATTCCCCTCTACGTCCAAGCCGACTACCGACTTGGTGTATTTGTCCTTTGAAAGGACATGCGATCAAGCCATCAGGGAAGGCCTGTGGAAAAGAAACCTGAAAAGCAGAAAAGAAATAGTGAAAGTATATGTGTCCGGGAGCAGTCAAGCCGTATTGTGGATCACTAGCTAGTTATGCCTCCGCCTGTCCCCATGGTATTTTGAGTGCGTAGTTATGTACGCGTGATGCGAATGCTGCCACTTCATCGGGACTAGGACGGAGGCTGATAACTCACGAGTATAGGGGATCACAATAGTTTTCGAGGGTAGAGTATTCAACCCAAATTTATTGATTCGACACAAGGGAAGCCAAAGAATATTCTCATGTATTAGCAGTTGAGTTGTCAATTCAACCACACCTGTATAACTTAGTATCTGCAGCAAAGTATTTCGTAGAAAAGAAGTATGGAAGTAACGGTAACGGTGATAAAAGTAACAGTGGTAGTTTTGTAGCAATTATAACAGTTCCAATGGAAAAGTAACTAAGCAAAGAACAGCATGTGAAAAGCTCGTAAGCATTGGATCGGTGATGGAGAATTATGCCAGATGCAATTCCTCATGTAATAGTTATAACACAGGGTGTCGGTGTCAAAACCGGCGGATCTCGGGTAGGGGGTCCCAAACTGTGTGTCTAGGCCGGATGGTAATAGGAGATAAGGGACACGAAGTTTACCCAGGTTCGGGCCCTCTCAATGGAGGTAAAACCTTGCTCCTGCTTGATTAATATTGATGATATGGGTAGTACAAGAGTAGATCTACCACGAGATCAAGGAGGCTAAACCCTAGAAGCTAGCCTATGGTATGATTGTTGTATGATGAAGTTGTCCTACGGACTAGAACCCTCCGGTTTATATAGACACCGGATAGGGTTAGGGTTACACAAAGTCGGTTACAATGGTAGGAGATCCTGAATATCCATATCGCCAAGCTTACCTTCCACGCCAAGGAAAGTCCCTTCCGGACACGAGACAAAGTCTTCAATCTTGTATCTTCATAGTCCAGGAGTCCGGCTAAAGGTATAGTCCGGCTATCCGGACACCCCCTAATCCAGGACTCCCTCAGTAGCCCCTGAACCAGGCTTCAATGACGACGAGTCCGGCGCGCAAATTGTCTTCGGCATTGCAAGGCGGGTTCCTCCTCCAAGTTCCTCAAGAAGATTTTAAACACCAAGGATAGTGTCCGGCTCTGCAAAATAAGTTTCCACATATTGCCCTAGAGAGAATAATATTAACACAAATCTAATCTGCTGACGTATTCCGCAGCGTGACATCACACTACGTCCAAGTCCTTTTCTCGAATCATTTTTACTCTTCTACCTCAGCATGTTTTGCGAGGCGGTTTCCTTGGCACGTCTTGTCAAAGCAGAGATCGTGTCCCCCTTTTACGGGATTCTCATTAATACGGACGTGGGTAACCCAATCGTGACTGTTAGCACGTTTCCTCGATCAAAGACGAGTCCCAAACGGTTACGGGGGGGCTCTTGGTATTCAACCTCTTATAAAGAGACCAAGGCCTTACTTCTTTTTCCAACCTCAAACAAGTTCGCCCGTCGCCTCGAGTTCCAACACCCTAGGCTCCAGTTTCCAGGCGCTTCGGACCTTTGACCATGTCCGGTTCTGACCTTCTAGGCCGATGGACGCCCTCCTCCGTCACGGAGGGGGGCATGCTAAAGTTGAGAGAGGCTAAGTTCCTGACCGGCGAAATCTCGCATAGGTTGCATGTTCAAGGGCAGGCCATTCCTAGTCCCCAGCCCGGTGAGAGCGTGGTGTTCACGTCTCACTTCCTTCGAGGGTTAGGCTTCCCAATGGATCCCTTTGTGAGGGGGCTGCTGTTTTATTACGGGCTGGAATTTCACGACTTAGCTCCGGAGTCCATCCTCCACATTTCCTCATTCATCGTCATGTGTGAAGCGTTCCTCTGTGTTACCCCTCACTTCGGATTATGGCTCAAGACTTTTAAAGTGGAGCTGAAGATGATCGAGGGACGGCACGCAGAGTGCGGAGGTGCTGTTATAAGCAAGAATGCCGATGCTCCATGGCCCGAGGGCTCTTTTCAAGAGGAGCTCAGTTTGTGGCAACGAGAGTGGTTCTATATCACCGCTCCCAGGGGAACTAAGTGGGTGACGCCTCCTGCCTTTCGTTCGGGTCCCCCTCCGTGGCTGACGTCATGGGTCAGCGGAGGGTTAGATTGGGGTTACCCAAAGACGTGCCCTTGTTGCAGGGTTGCATTAGGGATCTCTTAGAAGGAGACCTCAGCCTCGTCAAGGTGACACAGGTCATGTTGATTCGCCGGATATTACCTGGCAAACGTCGCTCCCTTCGCCTGTGGGAGTTTACTCCAGAGGGGCCGCGGGCTTCCAGAATTTCCTGGGCACAACGCCCGCGGAGATGTACAAACTATTCGTTGGATCACAAGCGATGTGTCCGGATTTGACCGAGGACGCAGGCCTCAGCTGCAATCGCCCGGATACTCAAGTAAGTAACCTTGTGCTCGGAAACGCTATCCGTATAATTGTCATGAACTTTCCCCTAAAAGAGATGTCCTTTTAAACAGGAGTGGATAGCAAAGGCAAAGCTGATTAGGTGTCCGGCTCCCCTTCCCGAAACCAGGCCGGATCCCATGCTTGTCAGGATGTTGAAGATAATGCCTTTGGAGGGAAGTAAGGGGAAAAACAAGGGAACTATGGCCTCCTCGAAGGAGGCTGCTTCGGAGGGAGGAACCGACAATTCCTCTCCTAAGGGGAAGAAGAGGGCCGCCTCCGACGACCCGGAGACCATGGCCTCGAAGCGGGGGGGAAAATCCTCGTCAGAGGGTCCGACGTCGGGGAGTTCCTCGGCCGAACTACGCCCTCAAAGGGATCAGCCCTCCAGCGAGCCGTAAGTAGAGAAAGGTTTCCCTTTTAAGGGATGAGATAAATCCTTGATTTATATCTGAGAAGATCAATCGAAATTTTACCTTTTAGCTCGGACCTCAGCCCTTCTCAGCAGGGCTCGTCCTCGGGGGATCTTCTTCCGGAGATTATGGAGAGCGGGACGCCTCCCCCTGCCGTACCGCCTAGCGAGGCGGGCGATGCTGAGGTGTCGTCGCGGAGGGTTCCTCCGAATCGGCAGGGGTGGAAGATAGCCATATGGCCCTCCAAGATTCTCCGCGTCTGGCCTTCGAAAGAGGCCATGGGACAAGTCCGGCACCGTCTGGTGTTCGGCCGGAGGAGCTAAAGGTTCTGCTGGGGTGAGCTTCTATCTCAGAAGAGCACCGTGCATTGATGGGCACGGTGATTGAAAGGATTTCATCCGCCGAAAGCGGATTGCATGAAGTCGTCAAAAGTTTACTGACGGGTTTTGAGGTACGTTAGATAATGTACACTTTTGTCAGTTGCGCATAAGTAAGTTGCGCCCTGTGTAGATAGTAGCCCCTGAGACTTTGTGCGCTGTCAAGAAATGACGGCACTCAGAGGATCATAATCCTAGGTCTAAGGTGTCGCCCTTGAATGTAGGTGGCGAGGTGTCCGGAACCGAGCCGAACTGATGATTTTGCCAAACTAAAGCGGCAACTGGATGTGGCTGATGCCGACATCGCGCTTGTCAACAAGCGGCTTGATGAGGCTCAAGGTATGTAATTCCTCTTGCAGCATTGGGTAAGAGGAGTTTTATGCCATTGTCTTACAGTGTATGTGCTTGACGCAGATGGTGCGGCCGCCATCGAGAATCTTAGGGCCGAGCTTGCCCGAGCTAAAGAACAAGCCCAAAAGAGCGATGCGGCTGCCCAGAAAGCTCTTGAAGAGCTGAGAGCCGAACAGGCTGCTCACTGCCGAAGCAAGGAGGAGATGGCCGAGATGACCGTGAAGTTAGAGCGCGCTGCTGATCGGTGCAAGCTTCTTGAAGAAGAAGAACGGGCAAGGCAGACGGACTTGGAGAAGGTCGTTGCTGATTCCAAGGATGCTCGCTCTGCGATGAGAGCTGCGAAGGAGGAGCTGCGTCAGGCCGAACAGATTGCAACTGGAAAGCCCTTTATGCTGCGGAGGAAGTTTTGCAATCCGAAGTTTGCTTCGTTAGATCGGATGTGGAGTGTGGAGGACACCTATCTGGATTTGGCGGCAAGTGCTGCTGATGCGACCGATCACTTTCGAGATCTAAAAGATTGCGAAGTGGAAAAGCTTTTCTGGTCGCAGTTCCACAATCCAGAACGTCCACTGGCAGTGGACAATCGCCTGGCTCAATGGGCCGAACTGAATAGGTTGTCCGCACTTGCCATGAAGTACGTCATGGGTCATCTTTGGCCGGGGAGATCGGAGCCGAAGAGTTATTTCAGCTTGGTGCAGCAATTCCTTGACGCGGTGCCGCGTATTAACGCGATGAAGAGGTCAGCATGCATAGAGGGCGCACGGATGGCTCTTGCCCGTGTCAAGACATACTGGGCAGAGATGGAGACCACCGTTGTTGCGTCCCGAGATTCGGACAAAAGCCGAGTACCCTCCGAGCACTATTTTCAGGAAGTCCTTGAGGGTGCTCCTGTAATAGAGACGCAGTGCTCGAAGGATGCTATGTTATGATAGCATATGTAATTATAAAGCAATATTTTGATAAATTGTAGTGGCCTTTTATACTTGTGCCTTCAAGTATTGGGAACACCTCCTGTGCGGCTGTTTTCAAATATATATATACAAAATCTGAAAGATGACAGTCGTTGGCTTCAGCCCCCACACACATAGTGCGGGGGTGCTCGCAGAAGACGCATTTTCACACTTAATCCAACCTCTTGGTCCTACAAAGGAGGTGATAGCGCAGCGGGCCAGGAAACCGGACTATAATGCTTTAACACTTTCACTTAGCCATAGGAGCTTGACAGGGGGACTATTTAGGTAGCCCCTTGGTGGCGACTGCGCTCGCCCGAGTTCGGGGCGCGTATGTGCCTGGCCAGGAAACGGCCCTTCGTTAAAGTGGAGGAATCCTATAGATTCCGGTAGGTCATCGAGTGGCTGGCCAGTCTCACGCTACATCATGACAGTCAGTTTTCGGCTTTCTCTACTGAGGTGCTCGCCCGGCCTAACCGGGGCACAATCACAGTAGTTCTCCTGGTGCTACCTTAGTCGATAGAGCGGAACGTAAGGTAGCCAAACTCAGGAGCCGGGCAACCCAACTTTTGACCAAAGACATGATTCGGAGCTGATGCATATAATGCCAAAACTTGTGACGCCGAACACTCCCTAAGGTGTTCGGTCTTTATAAGTGCGGGCAAAACAGCACTCCTTATTAAAAAGCCCCTAGTGTCCAGGTATGCGCAAAAATTCTGACGTGGCCACATGCCAAGATGCCAGCCTCCTCCTTGGTTATGGCAGAGAAAACCAGGGGATATGTAGCAACAAGAGACAGCAAAAAAGGTTTGCGCAGGGTCTTAATCTAAAAAGAATCCTTAGGACGGGTCCCTACTGCACGTCTACGCCTATGTCTCTGTTGTGCCGTATCCTGGACGGGCGCCGCACGACGTTCATCTGTAAAAGAGAGGAACTCAGTTGAAAATGGGTCGTGCTGAACAAGATTTTAAAATAAACAAAGTATAAAGTAAAATATATAAATTTGAGCTTTATTGTCTCTTATTGTATATGTACGGAGCCCCTAGTGTGGAGGTATATGGCCACTAAGCCTACATCAATGATAATTTTGTACCAAACTCGTCTATCTGCGCTCGTGGTCTTTTAAGGACCTATTCCGAAGTTTTTGGCCAGTGAAGCCATTTTACTGTGGGGCTGTCAAAGCTGCCGCACAGTCCTCCGCTTGGGGGAGGCGCACCTCAATGCTTCCCCTTTAAAGAGATGATGCTCGTGGACCGGGCATTTTAAGCGTTAGAGATGCATAATGTGGTATTGCATTAAAGCGGGCGAAAGCTTCGCGTCCTAGTAGTGCTTGATAGCGACTTGAGAATGGGACGACATGGAAAATTAGCTTTTTGCGACGGAAGTTATCGGGGTAGCCGAATGTAACTTCAAGCTGGAGGAAACCCATGCATCGGGTGTCCGGACCTGGCGTTACCCCTTGAAAGGAGGTTTTGCTGTGACAGATTCTTGTTGGGTCTATCCCCATGCGACGGATTGTGTCCTGATATATCAGGTTTAGTCCACTGCCGCCGTCCATAAGGACATTTGTAAACTTGAGTCCGCCGATTATTGGATCGAGTACCAAGGCAGACCAGCCTGCGTTCCTGATACTTCTAGAATAGTCCCGTTGATCGAAGATGATTGGTTTTGACAACTAGTGGCGGGACCCCTTTGGGATAGGTCGTGTGGTGCGTACCTTTATGGGCGCCGCACGTTTTGTTAAGTGAAGTAAGTTTACTGTCTTTACTTCTTGTGGGAAGTTCTTTTGTTTCCTGGTGCTCTGCTTTTGGGGTTCGTCTTCATCCTCACTTGATGTTTCGAGCCCCTTGTGTTCGGCGTTGAGTCTGTCGGATTGTTTGAAAACCCAAAAATCTCTGTGGGTATGGTTAGCCGGCCTCCCGGGAGTACTGTGTATTTGACATGTCTTGTCCAAGATTTTGTTTAAGTTGGATGGATCATCCCTGTTATCCTGGAGGGGCGGCTTTGTCTGATTCTGTCGTGAGCTTTTGAATCCGGCATTGATTGTCGTGCTCTTCGGACTTTTTCCCTTAGACCGGCGACGGTCCTTGTTGCGTCATGGTTTTCCATTTCCATCCCTAGTTTCAAATGTACTTGGGTCGCTGGGGCTGCGTCTTGCCAACCAGCTGTCCTCTCCTGCACAAAAGCGGGTCATGAGGCTTGTCAGTGCGGCCATTGTTCTTGGCTTCTCTTGGCCGAGGTGTCTGGCGAGCCATTCGTCTTGGACGTTATGCCTGAAAGCTGCTAAGGCTTCGGCGTCCGGACAGTCGACTATCTGATTCTTTTTAGTGAGAAATCTATTCCAGAATTGCCGAGCTGATTCTCCGGGCTGTTGTGTTATGTGACTGAGGTCGTCAGCATCCGGAGGACGGACATAAGTCCCTTGAAAATTTGCTCGGAAAGCGTCCTCGAGCTCTCCCCAGCTTCCAATTGTGTTTTCAGGGAGGCTTTTGAGCCAATGCCGAGCTGGTCCTTTGAGCTTTAGTGGTAAATATTTGATGGCGTGGAGATCATCTCCTCTAGCCATATGTATATGGAGGATATAATCCTCTATCCAGACTCTAGGGTCTGTTGTTCCATCATATGCCTCCATGTTTACGGGTTTGAATCCCGCTGGAAATTCATAATCTAGGACCTTATCGGTGAAGCATAGGGGATGTGCGGCGCCCCTGTATTTGGGTGTGCCGGATTCTGATGATGGTTTTATTGCATTGCTTATGAGAGCTTGCTTTCTTGGCCCATAAATGGACCTCGTAGGGCCATCTTTTTTATGCGAATCCGTAAGTGGGTCGCGTGCCGGCTTAAGTGCGGCGCCATTTGCCATTTTATGCTGGCTATGGGGTCGTCTATCCGACCGTGTGGCTTTCTTGTTTTTTAAATGCGATGGCTCTATGGCCTCTTCATCAAATTCGGGCAGTAGCTTTCTCTTCGGATAGCTTTTAGTGCGGCGACTGTCGCCGTATTTATCTGCGGTATTTGTTACTTTGCTCCATCTGATCCTGAGTGCATCTTCCGCCGTTTTTAGCTTCCGCTTCTGCTTCTTCAGGCTGCGTGCTATTGCCACGAGCCTCTTGTGGAGATTCTTCTGCTTCGTGGGTTTGTCCGGCGTAAGGTCGTCCGGAGTGTCGTTTTCGTCGGGGGAGGGATGTTCTGTTTCTCTATCCGTGTCGCCCTGTTTGGACGGTTGCTCTAAGGCCTGCTCGTCGTCTACCGGCTTATCCTTCTCTATGGCTGGGTCTTTATCGAGGCGGGGCTTGGGTCGGCGTTTACGCCGACGCTTTGATTGCTTTTCGAGGGATCGGTCCCCCGCTCGATCCCCTTTTTCCTCGCTATTGTTTCCTTTAGGGGTGTCCACCATGTACACATCGTGAGATGGGGTGGCTGTCCAGCACCCTATGGGTGTTGGCTCATCTGTATCTCCTGCATCGTCGTCCATACCGTCGATGTCTTCGGAGTCGAAGTTGAGCACGTCGTTTAAATTGTCGACAATGGCTACCAAGTGGGTGGTGGGTGGGCTTTGAATTTCTTCATCGTCCGTATCCCATCCTTGCTGGACATAGTCCGGCCAGGGCTCTCCCGATAAAGAGAGAGACTTTAGTGAGTTCAGGATGTCGCCAAAGGGCGAGTGCTGAAAGATGTCCGCGGCGGTGAACTCCATGACCGGCGCCCAATCGGGTTCGGTAGGCAGGGGTGCGGGAGGTTCGGAGTCCAGAGAGGAATCCGGATCCTCAGAGTCACGGGTCATGCAGAGTGCGGAGCTGGCGTTCGGCTCGATCGCTTTTGAGATCGCAGCCCCCGGGGTGACGTCCAACCGCTCACCCTCGATCAGCGCCGCAGGTTCCGAATTAAGGGTCGGAACCGACGCGCGTGCGAGCTCCAGGGCACTGTTCGGCGGCAGAGTTAGATCAAGTCCCCGTGGATGTCAGCCGTGTAGTTCAAACTTCCAAACCTGACCTGATGGCCAGGGGCGTAGCTTTCGATCTGCTCCAGGCGTCCAAACGAATTGGCCCGCAGTGCGAAGCCGCCGAAGACGAAGATCTATCCAGGGAGAAAAGTCTCACCCTAGACTGCATCGTCGTTGATGATCAAAGGATCCATCGGGCCTAAAAGCGACGACACAGAGGAACTCTCAATGAAAGCACCAATGTCAGTGTCAAAACCGGCGGATCTCGGGTAGGGGGTCCCGAACTGTGCGTCTAGGCCGGATGGTAATAGGAGACAAGGGACACGAAGTTTACCCAGGTTCGGGCCCTCTCGATGGAGGTAAAACCCTACTCCTGCTTGATTAATATTGATGATATGGGTAGTACAAGAGTAGATCTACCATGAGATCAAGGAGGCTAAACCCTAGAAGCTAGCCTATGGTATGATTGTTGTATGATGAAGTTGTCCTACGGACTAGAACCCTCCGGTTTATATAGACACCGGATAGGGTTAGGGTTACACAAAGTCGGTTACAATGGTAGGAGATCTTGAATATCCGTATCGCCAAGCTTGCCTTCCACGCCAAGGAAAGTCCTATCCGGACACGGGACGAAGTCTTCAATCTTGTATCTTCATAGTCCAGGAGTCCGGCTGAAGGTATAGTCCGGCTATCCGGACACCCCCTAATCCAGGACTCCCTCAGAGGGTGACACAGAACTAGCTCCAATTCATTGATGTAATGTAGGCATGTATTACAAATATAGTCATACGTGCTTATGGAAAAGACCTTGCATGACATCTTTTGTCCTACCCTCCCGTGGCAGCGGGGTCCTAATGGAAGCTAAGGGATATTAAGGCCTCCATTAATAGAGTACCGGACCAAAGCATTAACACATAGTGAATACATGAAGTCCTGAAACTAAGGTCATCACCGGGAGTGGTCCCGATTATTACCACTTCGGTGTTGCCGGATCATAACACAGAGTAGGTGACTATAGACTTGCAAGAAAGGATCAAGAACTCAGATATATACGTGAAAACATAATAGGTTCAGATCTGAAATCATGGCACTCGGGCCCTAGTGACAAGCATTAAGCATAGCAAAGTCATAGCAACATCAATCTTAGAACATAGTGGATACTAGGGATCAAACCCAAACAAAACCACTTGATTACATGGTAAATCTCATCCAACCCATCACCGTCCAGCAAGCCTACGATGGAATTACTCACGCACGGCGGTGAGCATCATGAAATTGGTGATGGAGGATGGTTGATGATGACGATGGCGATGGATTCCCCTCTCTGGAGCCACGAACGGACTCCAGATCAGCCCTCCCGAGAAAGATTAGGGCTTGGCGGCGGCTCCGTATCGTAAGACGCGATGAATCCTTCTCCCTGATTTTTTCCCCGAACGTGAATATATAGAGTTGGAGTTGAGGTCGGTGGAGCACCAAGGGGACCACGAGGCAGGGGGCGCGCCCCCACCCTCGTGGACAGGGTGTGGGCCCCTGGCCTTGATTCTTTCGCCAGTATTTTTTATTAATTCCAAAAATAATCTCCGTGAAGTTTCAGGTCATTCCGAGAACTTTTATTTCTGCACAAAAATAACACCATGGCAATTCTGCTGAAAACAGCGTTAGTCCGGGTTAGTTCCATTCAAATCATGCAAGTTAGAGTCCAAAACAAGGGCAAAAGTGTTTGGAAAAGTAGATACGACGGAGACGTATCAACTGCCCCAAGCTTAAACCTTTGCTTGTCCTCAAGCAATTCAGTTGATAAACTGAAAGTGATAAAGAAAAACTTTTACAAACTCTGTTTGCTCCTGTTGTTGTAAATATGTAAAGCCAGCATTCAAGTTTTCAGCAAAGATTATAACTAACCACATTTGCAATAACTCCTAGGTCACATGTTTACTCATATCAATGGCATAATCAACTGGCGAGCAATAATAATAAATTTCGGATGACAACACTTTCTCAAAACAATCACAATATGATATAACAAGATGGTATCTCGCTAGCCCTTTATGAGACCGCAAAACATAAATTCAGAGCACCTTTAAAGATCAAGGACTGACTAAACATTGTAATTCATGGTAAAAGAGATCCAGTCATAGTCATACCCAATATAAATTAATAGTAATGGATGCAAATGATAACGGTGGTCTCCAACTGGTGCTTTTTAATAAGAGGATTATGACTCAACAAAAAAGTAAATAGATAGGCCCTTCGCAGAGGGAAGTAGGGATTTGTAGAGCTGCCAGAGCTCGATTTTAAAGCAGAGATGAATAATATTTTGAGCGGCATACTTTCATTGTCAACATAACAACCGAGAGATCTCGATATCTTCCATGCTACACACATTATAGGCGGTTCCCAAGCAGAATGGTAAAGTTTATACCCCCCACCACCAACAAGCATCAATCCATGGCTGGCTCGAAACAACGAGTCCCTCCAACTAGCAACAGTCCTGGGGGAGTTTCGTTTGCAATTATTTCGGTTTGATTTTCTTAAAACATGGGAATGGGCATCCCGGTGACCAGCCAATTTCTCGTGAGTGAGGAGCGGAGTCCACTCCTCTTGAGAATAACCCGCCTAGCATGGAAGATACAGACAACCCTAGTTAATACATGAGCTATTCGAGCATACAAAACAGAATTTTATTTGAAGGTTTAGAGTTTGGCACATACAAATTTACTTGGAACGGCAGGTAGATACCGCATATATAGGAAGGTATAGTGGACTCATATGGAATAACTTTGGGGTTTATGGAAGTGGATGCACAAGTAGTATTCCCGCTTAGTACAAGTGAAGGCTAGAAAAAGACTGGGAAGCAACCAACTAGAGAGCGACAACAGCCCTGAACATGCATTAAAATAAATTAACATTGAGTGGAAGCATGAGTAGGATATAATCCACCATGAACATAAATATCGTGGAGGCTATGTTGATTTTGTTTCAACTACATGCGTGAGCATGTGCCAAGTCAAGTCACTTGAATCATTCAAAGGAGGATACCACCCTATCATACCACATCGAAACCATTTTAATAGCATGTTGGCACGCAAGGTAAACCATTATAAACTCCTAGCTAATTAAGCATGGCATAAGCAACTATAATCTCTAATTGTCATTGCAAACATGTTTATTCATAATAGGCTGAATCAGGAACGATGAACTAATCATATTTACAAAAACAAGAGAGGTTGAGTTCGTACCAGCTTTTCTCATCTCAATCAGTCCATCATATATCGTCATTATTGCCTTTCACTTGCACGACCGAACAGTGTGAATAATAATAATAGTGCACGTGCATTGGACTAAGCTGGAATCTACAGGCATCTGATACAAAGGAGAAGACAAGGTAATATGGGCTCTTGGTTAAATCAACAATAATGCATATAAGAGCCACTTCAACATTTTTATTATGGTCTTCTCCTCTCGACCCCCAAAGAAAAGAAAAGAAATAAAACTATTTACACGGGAAAGCTCCCAACAAGTAAAAGAAGAACGAGAAATCTTTTTGGGTTTTCTTTTAATTATTACTACTACAAGCATGGAAAGTAAACTTAGCTAAAAGTTAGTGCTATTTTTTTTATTAAGGTTTATTAAACACACAAGAAGAAAGCATAAAAAGAAAATAAACTAGCATCGATAGTACAGTGAAGAAGTATGAGCACCGGCAACTAGAATAAGTGTGTGAGCATGAATGTAATGTCGGTGAGAAATACGTACTCCACCAAGCTTAGGCTTTTGGCCTAAGTTGGTCTATGCCCATGGATCAAAGTTGTACTTGGGGTCGTACTGAGAAGGAGCCTTGGGTTGCCACTGTTTGGCAATCTCCTCCGGATCCCACTGGTAAACAGACTGTCGTGAAGGAACAAATTGTGGTTTCAGCTCTGGCTCTGTAGCTGGTGTGGGGTTCTGGTAGGCATGAAATGCCTCCGGCTAAACAAGGTACCTGCCTGTAGATAAGTCAAACAAAGAAGGAACAGGCAAAGTAATAATTTCAGGGCGAATTTTATCAAATAACAGTTTGTACTTAAGCGTCTTTTCCTTATTCTTAACGATAAAATCATGTGCTACCATACTCTTATAGTCTAGAAAAACAGTGGGTAGCAACTTTTCCTCGTTCTCATAATGCCTAATAGGTATGTTAAAGTGTGTAGCAAGGCGCGAGGCGAAGATACTCCCAAGATGGGACCCTTTGTGCGGTTAAGACTTAACCGTTTGGCAACGATAGCGCCTAGGCTAAAAGAGTTATCACGAAACAAGGCATGGCCCAAAATAACAATATCAGGGTCACTAAGGTTTCCACAGTTTCCGCGACCAATTAAACATCTACTAGCAAATATCGCAAAGTAACGCAGAACTGGAAAATGTATGCTAGTGATTCTTGCATCGGGAACTTTCCTAGTTTCCCCTACAACAATCATATCAATAAAACCTTCCACATCATTATGATGTGGTTCCTCTATGCTGCCAGTAAGGGGTATCTTACAAACCCGGCAGAAATCAGAAAGGGACATCTCCTTATGCTCATCATATAAGTAAAATTCCACTGAAGGTGGTGATCTCCTAGCATGGAAATGAAAATTTTGCATGAAAATATTAGTGAGTAAGAGATACTATTCGCGCTGGTCGCGGAGGAAGTCGGTGTGGCCCGCATTCTCAACCAAAGAATAGAAATCATCATGAATCCCGGCTGCTGTTAAGAACTCATCACAAGGCCATTCACACAGCCGAACTTCCGCGGTGCGAGGAAGATTATATTTGGGCCCCTTATCCTCTTCACTTTGCTTATCCTTCGAGCTTCGGCTAGAAGAGCCCCTCAAAAATCTCTTCATCTTTTTCTGAAATTTTTTGAAATTTTTAGTAACTCAAAATAAAAGTGAACCAAATTCAACAAAATTGATAGCAACTACTCCCACAAGTTCCTAGAGACTATATCATGCATTAGAACTACTTGGGACCATATAAATTTGACATGCAAGCTCAAGAACAGGGTCACCTAGGTAGCAAAATTTTGCAACGAATAAAGCACTAGAACAAAAACTAATTGTTCCATGGGAGGGGTCAAATACCGCAGAACAATCCCCCAAAGTAGTTTTGTGAGTGGAGCTTTGAGCAAGGAGATCAAAAATCACAGCAAAATGAGCAAGAACTCATGCTTGAGCTGGTTGGTGATTTTTTTTGGGAGGAAGAAGGAGTGTGTAGTGGCTGGAATAAGTGGAGGGGAGCCACCATGGACCCACAAGGCAGTGGGCGCGCCCAGGGGGGCGCCCTGGACCCTCGTGGCCAGGTGCTTGCTCCCCGTGATGTGTTCTCAGTGCGAGATATTCTCAAATATTCCAGAAAAAATCATATTTCATTTTCGGGGCATTTGAAGAACTTTTATTTTCGCTGTATTTTTTATTGCACGGATAATTCAGAAAACAGACAGAAAATACTATTTTTGCTTTATTTAATTTAAATAACAGAAAGTAAAAGAAGGGTACAGAATGTTGTGCTTTCTAACTTCATCCATCTCATGCTCATCGAAAGGAATCCACTAACAAGGTTGATCAAGTATTGTTAACAAACTCATTCCGAATAACATGGAACCGGAGAAACTTTGAATAACACTATGTTACTTCAACGGGGATATGCACATCCTCAACAATAAGAATATCAATTTTTTTCTTAACAGTAGTTAGAGGAAATTCAAAACCTCCAATGGTAATCGATGGAATTTTTCCAATAGAATTGATACTTTGGACTTGAGGTTGTTTCCTCGGAAAGTGTATCGTATGCTCATTACCATTAACATGAAAAGTGACATTGCCTTTGTTGCTATCAATAACAGCCCCTGTAGTATTCAAAAAGGGTCTTCCAAGAATAATAGACATACTATTGTCCTCGGGAATATCAAGAATAACAAAGTCCATTAAAATAGTAACGTTTGCAACCACAACGGGCATATCCTCACAAATACCGACAGGTATAGCAGTTAATTTATCGGCCATTTGCAAAGATATTTCAGTAGGTGTCAACTTATTCAAATCAAGTCTACGATATAAAGAGAGAGGCATAACAGTAACACCAGCTCCACGATCACGCAAAGCAGTTTTAACATAGTTTCTTTTAATGCAGCATGGTATAGTTGGTACTCCTGGATCTCCTAGTTTCTTAGGTATTCCACCCTTAAAAGTATAATTAGCAAGCATGGTGGAAATTTCAGCTTCTGGTATCTTTCTCTTATTTGTAACAATATCCTTGTTATACTTAGCATAAGGATTCATTTTAAGCATATCAGTCAAACGCATGCACAAAAAGATAGGTCTAATCATTTCAGGAAAGCAATCAAAATCCTCATCATCCTTTTTCTTGGATGGTTTAGGAGAAAAAGGCCTGGGTTTCTGAACCCATGGTTATCGTTCTTTACCGTGCTTCCTAACAACAAAGTCTCTCTTATCATAACGTTGATTCTTTGATTGTGGGTTATCAAGATCAACAGCAGGTTCAATCTCTACATCATGATTATTGCTAGGTTGAGCATCAACATGAACATTATCATTAACATTATCACTAGGTTCATGTTCATCACAAGATTGTGTTTCAGCATCAGCGATGGAAATATCATTGGGATTCTCAGGTGTGTCTACAACAGGTTCACTAGAAGCATGCAAAGTCCTATTTTTCTTTTTCTTCGTTTTAGAGGACTAGGTGCATCAACATTAGTTCTCTGAGAATCTTGCTCAACTATCTTAGGATGGCCCTCAGGATACAAAGGTTCCTGAGTCATTTTACCCCCTCTAGTCATAACTCTAACAGCATTATCATTCCTCTTAATATTTAATTCATTGAGCAAATCATTCTGAGCTTCAAGTACTTGTTCTACTTGAGTGGTAACCATAGAAGCATGTTTACTAATGAGTTTAAGTTCACCTTTAACTCTAGACATATAATCAACCAAGTGTTCAATCATATAAGCATTGTGTTTCAGTTCTCTACCAAAATAAGCATTAAAATCTTCTTGCTTAACCATAAAGTTATCAAACTCATCTAAATATTGGCTAGCAAACTTAGCAGGAGGGATTTCAGCTTTATCATATCTATAGAGAGAGTTTACCTTTACTACATGGTCGAGTTATCAAGACCGTGTGTTTCTTCAATAGGTGATGAATTAAGACCATGTATTTCTTCAACAGGAGGTAAATTCTTAACATATTCAGCTTTTATACCTTTTTCTTTCATAGATTTATTTGCCTCTTGCATATCTTCAGGACTGAGAAATCGAATACCCCTTTTCTTCGGAGTTGGCTTAGGAATTGGTTCAGGAAGTGTCGAGTTATTTTCATTGGTCAACATATTATTCAATAGAATTTCAGCTTGATCAACTGTTATTTCCCTGAAAACACAACTAGCACAATTATCTAGGTGGTCTCTAGAAGCATCGGTTAGTCCATTATAAAAGATATCAAGTATTTCATTTTTCTCGAGAGGATGATCAGGCAAGGCATTAAGTAATTGCATAAGCCTCCCCCAAGCTTGTGGGAGACTCCCTTCTTCAATTTGCACAAAATTATATATTTCCCTTAAAGCAGCTTGTTTCTTATGAGCGGGGAAATATTTAGTAGAGAAGTAATAAATCATATCCTGGGGACTACGCACACAACCAGGATCAAGAGAATTAAACCATATCTTAGCATCACCCTTTAATGAGAACGGAAATAATTTAAGGATATAGTAGTAGCGAGTTTTCTCATCATTAGTGAATAGGGTGGCTATATCATTTAATTTAGTAAGATGTGCCACAACAGTTTCAGGTTCATAGCCATAAAAAGGATCAGATTCAACCAAAGTAATTATCTCAGGATCAATAGAGAAATCATAATCCTTATTAGTAACAAAGATAGGTGAAGTAGTAAAAGCAGGGTCATATTTCATTCTAGCATTCAGAGATTTTTCTTTGAGCTTAGCTAATAATTTCTTAAGATTACTCCTATCATTGCAAGCAAGAAAGTCTCTAGCAGTTTCTTCATCCATAACATAACCCTTAGGCACAACAGGCAATTCAAATCTAGGGGGAGAATCTTTCATCATCACTTTCATCAATATTATCAGTTTCAATAATTTCATTCTCTCTAGCCCTAGCAAGTTGTTCATCAAGAAATTCACCTAATGGCACAGTAGTATCAAGCATAGAAGTAGTTTCATCATAAGTGTCATGCATAGTAGAAGTGGCATCATTAATAACATGTGACATATAAGAATTAATAGCAGAAGCAGGTTTAGGTGTCGCAAGCTTACTCAAAACAGAAAGTGAATCAAGTGCAGAGCTAGATGGCAGTTCCTTACCTCCCCTCGTAGTTGAGGGAAAAATCTTAGTTCTTTCGTCTTTCAAGTTCCTCATAATGACCAGCAGATATAAATCCCAAGTGACTCAAAGAATAGAGCTATGCTCCCCGGCAACGGTGCTAGTAAATAGTCTTGATAACCCACAAGTATAGGGGATCGCAACAGTTTTCGAGGATAGAGTATTTAACCCAAATTTATTGATTCGACACAAGGGGAGCCAAAGAATATTCTCAAGTATTAGCAGTTGAGTTGTCAATTCAACCACACCTGGATAACTTAGTATCTGCAGCAAAGTATTTAGTGGCAAAGTAGTATGGAAGTAACAGTAACGGTGATAAAAGTAATAGTAGTAGTTTTGTAGCAATTGTAACAGTG
Source organism: Aegilops umbellulata (assembly GCA_032464435.1). Taxonomy (NCBI): domain Eukaryota; kingdom Viridiplantae; phylum Streptophyta; class Magnoliopsida; order Poales; family Poaceae; genus Aegilops; species Aegilops umbellulata. Next base: position 509,047,576 of record CP136056.1, on the reverse strand, counting down.
GCAACGGAAAAGTAACTAAGCAAAGAACAATATGTGAAAAGCTCGTAAGCATTCCATCGGTAATGGAGAATTATGCCGGATGCAATTCCTCTTGTAATAGTTATAACATAGGGTGACACATAACTAGCTCCAATTCATTGATCTAATTTAGGCATGTATTCCGAATATAGTCATATCTTCTTATGGAAAAAAACTTGCATGACATCTTTTGTCCTACCCTCCCGTGGCAGCGGGGTCCTAATGGAAACTAAGGGATATTACGGCCTCCTTTTAATAGAGTACCGGACCAAAGCATTAACACATAGTGAATACATGAAGTCCTCAAACTAAGGTCATCACCAGGAGTGGTCCCGATTATTTTCACTTCGGGGTTGCCGGATCATAACACATAGTAGGTGACTATAGACTTGCAAGATAGGATCAAGAACTCACATATATTCGTGAAAACATAATAGGTTCAGATCTGAAATCATGGCACTCGGGCCCTAGTGACAAGCATTAAGCATAGCAAAGTCATAGCAACATCAATCTCAGAACGTAGTGGATACTAGGGATCAAACCCTAACAAAACCACTCGATTACATGGTAAATCTCATCCAACCCATCATCGTTCAGCAAGCCTACGATGGAATTACTCACGCATGGCGGTGAGCATCATGAAATTGGTGATGGAGGATGGTTGATGATGACGATGGTGACGGATTCCCCTCTCTGGAGCCCCGAACGGACTCCAGATCAGCCCTCCCAAGAGAGATTAGGGCTTGGCGGCAGCTCCATATCGTAAGACGTGATGAATCCTTCTCCCTGATTTTTTTCTCCCCGAACGTGAATATATAGAGTTGGAGTTGAGGTCGGTGGAGCACCAGGGGGACCACAAGGCAGGGCGCGCCCCCACCCTCGTGGACAGGGTGTGGGCCCCTGGCCTTGATTCTTTCGCCAGTATTTTTTATTAATTCCAAAAATAATCTCCGTGAAGTTTCAGGTCATTCCGAGAACTTCTATTTCTGTACAAAAATAACACCATGGCAATTCTGCTGAAAACAACGTTAGTCCAGGTTAGTTCCATTCAAATCATACAAGTTAGAGTCCAAAACAAGGGCAAAAGTGTTTGGAAAAGTAGATACGACGGAGACGTATCAGAGGCCAAATTTCTAGTCGAGCTCTTGACAAGCCGAGTTGTCCTGCTGCAGAGTAGTCCGGACCCTCTTGATAGTGTCCGGGGGCTCGGCCGCCGAATTAAGGCCTTGCTTCTCGGTTCAGAGGGAGCGTTCCGTATTTCCATTAACTTTTATGACGCCGCGTGGTCCGGGCATTTTGAGCTTGACGTAAGCATAATAAGGGAACGAATTGAATCGAGCGAATGCGGTTCGTCCGAGCAGTGCGTGGTAGCCGCTGCGAAAAGGGACGATATCGGAGATTAGCTTTTTGCTTTAGAAGTTGTCCGGAGATCCGAAGACAACCTCTAGCGTAATTGAGCCCATTCAACGGGCCTCTACACCTGGTATGACTCCTTTAAAGGTAGTCTTTGTGGGCTTGATCTGTGATGGGTTAATGCCCATTTTGCGCACTGTATCCTAATAGAGCTTGTTCAGGCTGCTGCCGCCGTCCATAAGGACTCGCGTCAGGTGGAATCCATCAATTATTGGGTCAAGGACCAATGCGGCTGAACCGCCATGACGGATACTGGTCGGATGATCTCGTCGATCAAAAGTGATCGGGCATGACGACCATGGATTAAATTTTGGGGCGACTGGCTCTATCGCATAGACGTCCCTGAGGCGCGCTTGCGCTCCCTCTTGGGGATGTGTGTAGCATATATCATATTCACCATTTTAACCTAGGGGGAAACTTATTTTGTCCCCCTGTATTCGGTTGCCAGGGCTCCTCGTCGTCGTCCTTGCTTTGCGGTCCCTTTTCTTTGTTATCGGCGTTTAACTTGCCGGCCTGTTTAAAAACCCAACAATCTCTGTTGGTATGATTGGCTGGTTTGTCTGGAGTGTCGTGGATCTAGCACGGACGATCGAGTATGCGGTCTAGGCTGAATGGTCCTTGATTGTTTCTTTTGTATGGCTTATTCCGCTAACGGGACTTGGAGCCACTGAATCTGGCATTGACTGTCGTGTCATCGGTGTTGTCACCATTGCTTTGGCGTTTATGTCTGCTGCGTCGGAGCTTCCCGTTGCTATTTTTGACCTCGGGGTGCCCATTTCGCTTTCTATGTTTTTGCTACGGGCCAGCCAGCTATCCTCACCCGAACAAAAGCGGGTCATGAGTGTCGTAAGGGCTGCCATGGACTTCGGCTTTTCCTGGCCAAGGTGACGGGCGAGCCATTCGTCATGGATGCTATGCTTAAAGGCCGCTAGGGCTTCAGCATCCGGACAACCGATGATCTGGTTCTTTTTAGTTAGGAACCTAGTCCAGAATTTCCCGGCTGACTCTTCAGGCTATTGAACTATGTGACTTAAGTCATCGGCGTCTGGTGGCCGGACATATGTACCTTGGAAGTTGTCAAGGAAGGCTTCTTCCAAGTCCTCCCAGCTGCCAATAGAATTTTCAGGCAGACTGTTTAACCAGTGCCGAGCTGGCCCTTTGAGTTTTAGTGCGAGGTATTTGATGGCGTGAAGATCACCTCCGCGGGCCATATGGATGTGGAGAATTAAATCCTCGATCCATACCGCGGGATCGGTTGTTCCATTGTATGATTCAATGTTTACAGGTTTAAACCCTTCTGGGAATTCATGATCCATTACTTCGTCAGTGAAGCAGAGAGGGTGTGCGGCGCCTCTATATCGGGCCGCATCGCGACGTATCTCCGATGGAGTCCGTCTATGGTTTTCAGCCTGGGTGTGACTAGGTTTGTCACATCCAAATAGGTAGCCGTCGTCGCGTGTCGAGCCACGTCTTCGTGATCCATAGATCGATCTTGTGTGTCCTGCTCTACTATCCAAGTCCTGCCGAAGGTCATATGTGTAACCCCGAGCTGTTTTGTCCCTGCCTTTACGGCGAGGTAAGGTGGTCTGATGTTCGGCTTGAATTGCCACTTTATCCCGACCGCGTGGTGGTCGGTCAGCCCCATTGCGCAATGATGGTACGGGCTCCGGCGCTTCGTCATTGAACTGAGGTAGCAGTTTGTGCTTTGGGTAACTTTTGGCTGGGCGCTTAAGGCCGTATTCATCGACTGTCAGGACATTAGTCCATCTATCGTTGAGCAGATCTTGATCAGCTTGAAGCTGTTGTTGCTTCTTTTTCAGGCTCCTCGCAGTGGTTGTAAGTTGGCGCTTGAAGCACTCTTGCTCGAGAGGTTCCTCAGGCATGATAAAATCCTCGTTGCCAAAGCTCACCTCATCCTCAGAGGGTTGAAGATACGTGTTGCCCTCTGAGTCGTCGTATATGGCCTGTTCATCAGGGCTGACTTGCCCATCTTCCCGATCGTCTTGTTTCGTCGTTTGCTCGTCGGGATCTTCTTTGTCTTCGGCACCATCCGGAGTGTGATCGTCTCCCGTGTCAGTGTTGCTGTCCTTGATGCGGCGGGATTTAGAGTGGCGCCGCTGACACCGGCGCTTTGGTTGTGTCTGAGGAGGCTCATCCTCAACTGGTTTTTCCTTCTCCTCGTCGTTGTTCTCTTTGGGTGTATCCACCATGTATACATCGTACGAAGAAGTGGCCGCACAGCATCCGGTAAATGGTGGGTTTTGGCCAAGCTCCTCATCTGCATCGTCGTCCATACCGTTGATGTCTTCGGAGCCGTAATCGAGCATGTCGGTTAAGTCCTCGATAGTGGCTATGTAATGGGTGGCGGGTGGGAAGCAAAATTCCCCATCATCAGCCTCCAGTTCGAACCGGACATAGTTCGGCTGTGAGTCCCCCACTAAGGACAGATTTTTTTAATGAGTTCAGCACGTCGCCTAGAGGTGTGTGCTGGAAGATGCCCACTACGCTGAATTCGGCGATCGATGACCGATCCGGCTCGACATAAGCGGATGCACATGGTTCGGAACTCATCACCGGAAACGAGTCGGAGGTCCCGGAGACACAGGTGTCATCCGAGGTTAGGTCTCTGTGTGGCTTTGATGCCGTGGAATCTATGGCTTCTGTGGCGGGGTTGAGCTTCCCGTCCTCGGATGTCGCGATCTGCTCCGGATCTAGGGCCGGGGTAGTCACAGGCGCAATTTCCTGGGTATAGACCGGTGACAGATTTAAGTCATGTTCACCGTAGGGACTGGGAGCGGCTACCGTGGTCTCAAAGCCGTCGAAGATCAAGTCTCCACAGATATCCGCGACATAGTTCAAGCTCCCAAATCTGACCTGATGGCCAGGGGCGTAGCTATCAATCTGCTCCAGATGGCCAAGCGAGTTGGCTCGCAGTGTGAAGCCACAGAACACGAAGATCTGTACGGGGAGGAAGGTTTCCCCTTGGACGGCATCGTTGTTGATGATCGAAGGATCCATCAAAAACCTTTTGGGGACGGCACAGTGGAACTCTCAATGAAAGCACCAATGTCGGTGTCGAAACCGGTGGATCTCGGGTAGGGGGGCCCGAAGTGTGCGTCTAAGGTCAATGGTAACAGGAGACGGGGGACACAATGCTTACCCAGGTTCGGGCCCTCTCTATGGAGGTAATACCCTACTTCCTTCTTGATTGATCTTGATGAAAATAAGTATTACAAGAGTTGATCTACCACGAGATCGTAATGGCTAAAACCCTAGAAGTCTAGCCTGTATGACTATATCTTGTTCCGGACTAAGCCCTCCGGTTTATATAGACACCGGAGGGGGCTAGGTTTGTACAAAGTCGGTTACAGAGATAGGAATCTTCATATATGGTCGCTAAGCTTGCCTTCTACGCCAAGGAGAGTCCGATCCAGACACGGGAGAGAGTCTTCAGTCTTGTATCTTCACAGCCCATTAGTCCGGCCCATGTCCAACAGGCCGGACGCCCGAGGACCCCTTAGTCCAAGACTCCCTCAGTGTCCATGTCGTGAGACCAATATGTTTGAAAATTCCTTCTAATTTACTGCACATGGAATTAACTCGCACACAAGTACACATATATGATTTTTCAAAATGTTTTGGTTAGGCGTTGCATGTAGATGTAGTTCAAATTTGAATTATGGTCATCCAATGGTTAGAAAATCACTTAATGGTCTTTAAAAGGTCAAATGACCCCTAGAATTTTCCAAAATTTCACATTACAGTTGTAGTAGTACATGTTAGACGTAGAAAAAATTTAAAGGTAGTAAGAGGAAGCTATCTCCCTTCGTCATCAAACATGCATTATTCCCTCTCGGAAGCACGGACCTTCTAGCGAGTTGCCACGGTTTGTGAGGGATGTGTGTCCAAACTTTCGTCAGACATGCCAGTTTCTTTACCACATTATCTTGGTGGCATGACATTTTATCAACCAAGGTTTCATGTGTTTCTTTTTTTTTGGTATTAAAATGCCATGCCACGCCATGCATACGTATTCATGCATATGTGTCCATGTCATGATACAAATATGTTTGAAAATTCCTTCTAGTTTACCGCACATGGAATTAACTCGCACACAAGTACACAAATATGATTTTTTCAAACCGTTTCGGTTACGCGTTGCATGTGGATGTAGTTCAAATTTGAATTACGGCAATTAAATGGCTAGAAAATCACTTAAATGTCTTCAAAAGGTCAAATGACCCCTAGAATTTTCAAAAATTTCACATTACAGTTGTAGTAGTGCACATTAGACGTAGAAAAAAATTTAAAGGCCGTAAGAGGAAGCTATCTCCCGTTCGTCATCAAACATGCATTGTTCCCTCTCAGAACCACGAGCCTTCTAGTGAGTTGCTCCGGTTTGTGAGGGGTGTGTGTCCAAACTTTGGTCAAACATGCCAATTTTTTTACCACATCATCTTGGTGGCATGACATTGCATCAACCAATGTTTCATGTGTTTCTTTTTTTTGGAATTAAAATGCCATGTTACTCCATGCTTAATTGTGTCATAGCCGTTAGACCAATATGTTTGAAAATTCCTTCCAATTTACTGCACATGGAAATAAATCGCACACAAGTACACGAAATATGAGTTTTCAAACCATTATGGTTAGCTGTTGCATGTACATGTAGTTCAAATTTCAATTGCGGTCATTATTGGCTAGAAAATCACTTAAATGTCTTAGAAGGTCAAATGACCCCTAAAATTTTCCAAAATTTGTCATGACATTGTATTAGTACTACAAAATTTCTCGTTCATTTAAAACACCATCCGTTGGCACTTTATTCCAAATTCGTCTTTCAGAGCTAATAAAAAAATCTAAAACATCACACACAGTTGTTTTCTAGGAACCGTTTGCGATGAAAATATATGGGTCTATTTAAGTCTCCCTCCTTAAGCTTCGCCGGCTCATCTGCTCCAGTGTCGGCAACCCCCGAATCCACGAATCCCAATCCCCATTCCCGCACCCCCTTCTTGCAAAGATGAGGCCATGGAAACGCTTCGTGAAGGCATGTACGATGGCCGCGTCCCCCCGAGCGCAGCCGCCTGCGCAAAGAGCGCGGCCGCCTACCCCAAGAGTGTTACTGCATCCGCATTGAGCGCGGCCGCTTCCATCGAGAGGGCGTCTGCGGCAGCCGACAGGGCAGCTGCAGCTGCTGCTACGACGGCGGCTGCAAACGCCGAGAGCGCTCGAGCTGTTGTCCGTGCCACTGATGTCGCCCTGGCCCGGGTCGAGGCCATCCATGCCAAGATCGAGGATGCACACGCCAAGATATTCCAGGCCACCTTGGACTCCAACATGCAACCCACGTCTGAAAAGGCGGGGGTGGCCATGGAGCACCTGCTTCCTCATGAGGTTGCTGAGCGGGAGATGGAGATGCAGGAGGCGGCGGAGATCGAGGAGCACCGGGAGGAGGAGTTGCGCGTGGCCGAGGTTGAGGTAGAGAAGATTCCATCTGTCGAGGAATATGTTGGGGAACATTGTAGAAAACAAAAAATTTCCTACGATTTCACCAAGATCCATCTATGAGTTCATCTAGCAACGAGTGATCAGATGCATCTACATACCTTTGTAGATCGCGAGCGGAAGCGTTCACTAGAACGTAGATGATGGAGTCGTACTCGCCGTGATCCAAATCACTGATCACCAAGTGCCGAACGGACGGCACCTCCGTGTTCAACACACGTACGGAGCGGATGACGTCTCCTCCTTCTTGATCCAGCAAGGGGGAACGAGAGGTTGATGAAGATCCAGCAGCACGACGGCGTGGTGGTGGATGCAGCAGTCACTGCAGCAGGGCTTCGCCGAGCTTCTGCGAGAGAGAGAGAGAGAGGTGTAGCAGGGGAGAGGGAGGCGCCAAAGCTTCTGGGTGCGGCAGCCCCTCCCTCCCCCCCTTTATATAGGCCCCCTGGGGGGCGCCGGCCCTGGAGATCCAATCTCCCAAGGGGGCGGCGGCCAAGGGGGTGGAGTACCCCCCAAGGCAAGTGGGGCGCCCCCCCACCCTAGGGTTTCAACCCTAGGCGCAGGGGTGGGCCAAGGGGGGCGCACCAGCCCACTATGGGCTGGTTCCCCTCCCCACTTCAGACCATGGGGCTCTCCGGGATGGGTGGCCCCACCCAGTGGGTCCCCGGGACCCATCCGGTGGTACCGGTACAATACCGATGACCCCGAATTCTCCCGATGGCCGAAACTGCACTTCCTATATATAATTCTTCACCTCCGGACCATTCCGAAACTCCTCGTGACGTCCAGGATCTCATCCGGGACTCCGAACAACTTTCGGAATACTGCATACTTATCTCTATACAACCCTAGCGTCACCGAACCCTAAGTGTGTAGACCCTACGGGTTCGGGAGACACGTATACATGACCGAGACAGCTCTCCGGCCAATAACCAACAGCGGGATCTGGATACCCCTATTGGCTCCCACATGCTCCTCGATGATCTCATCGGATGAACCATGATGTCGAGGATTCAAGCAACCCCGTATGCAATTCCCTTTGTCTATCGGTATTTTACTTGCCCGAGATTCGATCGTCGGTGTCCCAATACCTCGTTCAATCTCGTTGCCGGCAAGTCACTTTACTCGTACCGTAATGCATGATCCTGTGATCAAACACTTTGATCACATTTAGCTCATTATGATGATGCATTACCGAGTGGGCCCAGTGATACCTCTCCGTCATACGGAGTGACAAATCCCAGTCTCGATCCATGTCAACCTAACAGATACTTACAGAGATACCCGTAGTATACCTTTATAGTCATTCCAGTTACGTTGTGACGTTTGGCACACCCAAAGCACTCCTACGGTATTCGGGAGTCACACGATCTCATGGTCTAAGGAAAAGATATTTGACATTGGGAAAGCTCTAGCAAACGAACTATACGATCTTGTGCTATGCTTAGGATTGGGTCTTGTCCATCACATCGTTCTCCTAATGATGTGATCTCGTTATCAATGACATCCAATGTCCATAGTCAGGAAACCATGACTATCTGTTGATCAACGAGCTAGTCAACTAGAGGCTTACTAGGGACATGTTGGTGTCTATGTATTCACACATGTATTACGATTTCCGGATAACACAATTATAGCATGAATAAAAGACAATTATCATGAACAAGGAAATATAATAATAATCCTTTTATTATTGCCTCTAGGGCATATTTCCAACAGTCTCCCACCTGCACTAGAGTCAATAATCTAGTTATATTGTGATGAATCGAACACCCATAGAGTTCTGGTGTTGATCATGTTTTGCTCGCGGAAGAGGTTTAGTCAACGGATATGTGACATTCAGATCCGTATGCACTTTGTAAATTTCTATGTCTCCATCTTGAACATTTTCACGAATGGAGTTGAAGCGACGCTTGATGTGCCTGGTCTTCTTGTGAAACCTGGGCTCCTTGGCAAGTGCAATAGCTCCAGTGTTGTCACAGAAGAGTTTGATTGGCCCCGGCGCATTGGGTATGACTCCTAGGTCGGTGATGAACTCCTTCACCCAAATTGCTTCACGCGCTGCCTCCGAGGCTGCCATGTACTCCGCTTCACATGTAGATCCCGCCACGACGCTCTGCTTGCAGCTGCACCAGCTTACTGCTCCACCATTCAACATATACACGTATCCGGTTTGTGACTTAGAGTCATCCAGATCTATGTCGAAGCTAGCATCGACGTAACCCTTTACGACGAGCTCTTCGTCACCTCCATAAACGAGAAACATGTCCTTAGTCCTTTTCAGGTACTTCAGGATATTTTTGACCGATGTCCAGTGTTCCTTGCCGGGGTTACTTTGGTACCTTCCTACCAAACTTACGGCAAGGTTTACATCAGGTCTGGTACACAGCATGGCATACATAATAGACCCTATGGCTGATGCATAGGGGATGACACTCATCTCTTCTATATCTTCTGCCGTGGTCGGGCATTGAGCTGAGCTCAATTTCACACCTTGCAGCACAGGAAAGAACCCCTTCTTAGACTGATCCATATTGAACTTCTTCAATATCTTATCAAGGTATGTGCTTTGTGAAAGACCAATGAGGCGTCTTGATCTATCTCTATAGATCTTGATGCCTAATATATAAGCAGCTTCTCCAAGGTCCTTCATTGAAAAAATCTTATTCAAGTAGGCCTTAATGCTGTCCAAAAGTTCTATATCATTTCCCATCAAAAGTATGTCATCTACACATAATATGAGAAATGCTACAGATCTCCCACTCACTTTCTTGTAAACGCAGGCTTCTCCATAAGTCTGCATAAACCCAAACGCTTTGATCATCTCATCAAAGCGAATGTTTCAACTCCGAGATGCTTGCACCAGCCCATAAATGGATCGCTGGAGCTTGCATACCTTGTTAGCATTCTTAGGGTCGATAAAACCTTTCGGCTGCAACATATACAGTTCTTCCTTAAGATAACCGTTAAGGAATGCCGTTTTGACGTCCATTTGCCATATCTCATAATCATAGTATGCGGCAATTGCTAATATGATTCGGACGGACTTCAGCTTCGCTATGGGAGAGAAAGTCTCATCGTAGTCAACCCCTTGAACTTGTCGATAACCCTTAGTGACAAGTCGAGCTTTATAGATGGTAACATTACCATCTGCGTCCGTCTTCTTCTTAAAGATCCATTTGTTTTCTATCGCTCGCCGATCATTGGGCAAGTCTGTCAAAGTCCATACCTTGTTTTAATACATGGATCCTATCTCGGATTGCATGGCTTCAAGCCATTTGTTGGAATCTGGGCCCACCATTGCTTCTTCATAGTTCGAAGGTTCACCGTTGTCTAACAACATGATTTCCGGGACAGGTTTGCCATACCACTCTGGTGTGGAACGTGTCCTTGTAGACCTACGAAGTTCAGTAGCAACTTGATTCGAAGTACCTTGATCATCATCATTAATTTCCTCTCCAGTGGATGTATTCACCACAGGAACATTTTCCTGAGCTGCACTACTTTCCGGTTCAAGAGGTAGTACTTCTTCGAGTTCTACTTTCCTCCCACTTACTCCTTTCGAGAGAAACTCTTTTTCCAGAAAGGATCCGTTCTTGGCAACAAAGATCTTGCCTTCGGATCTAATGTAGAAGGTATACCCAATGGTTTCCTTAGGGTATCCTATGAAGACGCATTTTTCCGATTTGGGTTCGAGCTTTTCAGGTTGAAGTTTCTTGACATAAGCATCGCATCCCCAAACTTTTAGAAACGACAACTTAGGTTTCTTCCCAAACCATAATTCATACGGTGTCGTCTCAACGGATTTAGACGGTGCTCTATTTAAAGTGAATGTAGCTGTCTCTAGAGCGTATCCCCAAAATGATAGCGCTAAATCAGTAAGAGACATCATAGATCGCACCATATCCAATAGAGTGCGATTACGACGTTCGGACACACCGTTACGTTGAGGTGTTCCAGGCGGCGTGAGTTGTGAAACAATTCCACATTTCCTTAAGTGTGTGCCAAATTTGTGACTTAAATATTCTCCTCCACGATCTGATCGTAAGAACTTTATTTTTCGGTCATGTTGATTCTCTAACTCATTCTGAAATTCCTTGAACTTTTCAAAGGTCTCAGAATTGTGTTTCATTAAGTAGACATACCCATATCTACTTAAGTCATCAGTAAGAGTGAGAACATAACGATATCCTCCGCGAGCCTCAACACTCATTGGACCGCACACATCAGTATGTATGATTTCCAACAAGTTGGTTGCTCGCTCCATTGTTCCGGAGAACGGAGTCTTGGTCATTTTGCCCATGAGGCATGGTTCGCATGTGTCAAATGATTCATAATCTAGAGACTCTAAAAGTCCATCAGCATGGAGCTTCTTCATGCGCTTGACACCAATGTGACCAAGGCGGCAGTGCTACATGTATGTGGGACTATCGCTATCAACTTTACATCTTTTGGTATTCACACTATAAATATGTGTAACATCACGTACGAGATTGATTAAGAATAAACCATTGACCATCGGAGCATGACCATAAAACATGTCACTCATATAAACAGAACAACCATTATTCTCGGATTTAAATGAGTAGCCATCTCGTACTAAACGAGATCCAGATACAATGTTCATGCTCAAACTTGGCACTAAATAACAATTGTTGATGTTTAAAACTAATCCCGTAGGTAAATGTAGAGGTAGCATGCCGACGGCGATCACATCGACCTTGGAACCATTCCCGGCGCGCATCGTCACCTCGTCCTTCGCCAGTCTCCGCTTATTCCGCGGCTCCTGCTTTGAGTTACAAATATGAGCAACGTCACCGATATCAAATACCCAGGAGCTACTACGAGCACTGGTAAGGTACACATCAATTACATGTATATCACATATACCTTTAGAGTTGCCGGCCTTCTTGTCCGCTAAGTATTTGGGGCAGTTCTGCTTCCAGTGACCCTTCCCTTTGCAATAAAAGCACTCAGTCTCAGGCTTGGTTCCATTCTTTGAGTTCTTCCCGGCAACTGGCTTACCGGGCGCGGCAACTTCCTTGCCGTCTTTCTTGAAGTTCTTCTTACCCTTGCCTTTCTTGAACTTGGTGGTTTTATTGACCATCAACACTTGATGTTCCTTTTTGATTTCTACCTCCACTGATTTCAGCATTGCAAATACTTCAGTAATGGTCTTTTCCATCCCCTGCATATTGTAGTTCATCACAAAGCTCTTGTAGCTAGGTGGGAGCGACTGAAGGATTCTGTCAATGACCGCCTCGTCTGGGAGGTTAATGTCTAGCTGGGACAAGCGGTTGTGCAACCCAGACATCTTGAGTATGTGCTCACTGACAAAACTATTTTCCTCCATTTGACAATTGTAGAACTTGTCGGAGACTTCATATCTCTCGACTCGGGCATGAGCTTGGAAAACCATTTTCAGCTCTTCGAACATCTCATATGCTCCGTGTTGCTCAAAACTCTTTTGGAGCCCCGGTTCTAAGCTGTAAAGCATGCCGCACTGAACGAGGGAGTAATCATCAGCACGCTGCTGCCAAGCGTTCATAACGTCTTGGTTCTTTGGGATGGGTGCTTCACCTAGCGGTGCTTCTAGGACATATTGTTTCCTGGCAGCTATGAGGATGATCCTCGGGTTCCAGACCCAGTCTATATAGTTGCTGCCATCATCTTTCAGCTTGGTTTTCTCTAGGAACGCGTTGAAGTTGAGGTTGACATTAGCGTTGGCCATTTGATCTATAAGACATTTATGCAAAGATTTTAGACTAAGTTCATGATAATTAAGTTCATCTAATCAAATTATTTAATGAACTCCCACTCAGATTAGACATCCCTCTAGTCATCTAAGTGAAACATGATCTGACTCGACTAGGTCGTGTCTGATCATCACATGAGACGGACTAGTCATCATCGGTGAACATCTCCATGTTGATCGTATCTTTCATACGACTCATGTTCGACCTTTCGGTCTCTTGTGTTCCGAGGCCATGTCCGTACATGCTAGGATCGTCAAGTTAACCTAAGTGTTTGCATGTGTAAATCTGTCTTACACCCGTTGTATGTGAATGTTGGAATCTATCACACCCGATCATCACGTGGTGCTTCGAAACAACGAACTGTCGCAACGGCGCACAGTTAGGGGGAACACTTTCTTGAAATTGTTATGAGGGATCATCTTATTTACTACCGTCGTTCTAAGTAAACAAGATGCAAAAACATGATAAACATCACATGCAATCAAATAATAATTAGTGACATGATATGGCCAATATCATATAGCTCCTTGATCTCCATCTTGGGGCTCCATGATCATCTTGTCACCAGCATGACACCATGATCTCCATCATCGTGTATCCATGAAGTTGCTTGCCAACTATTACTTCTACTACTATGGCTAACACATTTAGCAATAAAGTAAAGTAATTTACATGGCGTTTCTCAATGACACGCAGGTCATACAAAAAATAAAGACAACTCCTATGGCTCCTGCCGGTTGTCATACTCATCGACATGCAAGTCATGATTCCTATTACATGAACATGATCTCATACATCACATATATATCATTCATCACAACTTTGGCCATATCACATCACAAGAACACTTGCTGCAAAAACAAGTTAGACGTCCTCTAATTGTTGTTGCAAGTTTTACGTGGCTGCAATAGGGTTCTAGCAAGAACGTTTTCTTACCTACGTTAAAGCCACAACGTGATTTGTCAACTTCTATTTACCCTTCATAAGGACCCTTTTCGTCGAATCCTCTCCAACTAAAGTAGGAGAGACAGACACCCGCCAGCCACCTTATGCAACTAGTGCATGTTAGTCGGTGGAACCGGTCTCACGTAAGCGTACGTGTAAGGTTGGTCCGGGCCGCTTCATCCCACAATACCGCTGAAGCAAAATAAGACTAGAAGCAGCAAGAAAGTTGACAACATCTACGCCCACAACAAATTGTGTTCTACTCGTGCAAAGAGAACTACGCATAGACCTAGCTCATGATGCCACTGTTGGGGAACGTTGCAGAAAACAAAAAAATTCCTACGGTTTCACCAAGATCCACCTATGAGTTCATCTAGCAACGAGTGATCAGATGCATCTACATACCTTTGTAGATCGCGAGTGGAAGCGTTCACTAGAACGTGGATGATGGAGTCGTACTCGCCGTGATCCAAATCACCGATTACCAAGTGCCGAACGGACGGCACCTCCCTGTTCAACACTTGTATGGAGCGGATGACGTCTCCTCCTTCTTGATCCAGCAAGGGGGAAGGAGAGGTTGATGAAGATCCAGCAGCACGACGGCGTGGTGGTGGATGCAGCAGTCACTGCAGCAGGGCTTCGCCGAGCTTCTGCGAGAGAGACAGAGGTGTAGCAGGGGAGAGGGAGGCGCCAAAGCTTCTGGGTGCGGTAGCCCCTCCCTCCCCCCCCCCCCTTTATATAGGCCCCTGGGGGGGCGCCGGCCCTGGAGATCCAATCTCCCAAGGGGGCGGCGGCCAAGGGGGTGGAGTACCCCCCAAGGCAAGTGGGCGCCCCCCCCCCACCCTAGGGTTTCAACCCTAGGCGCAGGGGGTGGGCAAAGGGGGGTGCACCAGCCCACTATGGGCTGGTTCCCCTCCCCACTTCAGCCCATGGGGCCCTCCGGGATGGGTGGCCCCACCCGGTGGACCCCCGGGACCCATCCGGTGGCCCGGTACAATACCGATGACCCCGAATTCCCCCGATGGCCGAAACTGCACTTCCTATATATAATTCTTCACCTTCGGACCATTCCGAAACTCCTCGTGACATCCAGGATCTCATCCAGGACTCCGAACAACTTTCGGATTACTGCATACTTATCTCTATACAACCCTAGCGTCACCGAACCTTAAGTGTGTAGACCCTACGGGTTCGGGAGGCACGTAGACATGACCGAGACAGCTCTCCGGCCAATAACCAACAGCGGGATCTGGATACCCATGTTGTCTCCCACATGCTCCTCGATGATCTCATCGGATGAACCACGATGTCGAGGATTCAAGCAACCCCGTATACAATTCCCTTTGTCAATCGATATTTTACTTGCCCGAGATTCGATCGTCGGTATCCCAATACCTCGTTCAATCTCGTTTCCGGCAAGTCACTTTACTCGTACCGTAATGCATGATCCCGTGATCAAACACTTTGATCACATTGAGCTCATTATGATGATGCATTACCGAGTGGGCCCAGTGATACCTCTCCGTCATACAGAGTGACAAATCCCAGTCTCGATCCATGTCAACCCAACAGAAACTTTCAAAGATACCCGTAGTATACCTTTATAGTCACCCAGTTACGTTGTGGCGTTTGGCACACCCAAAGCACTCCTATGGTATCCGGGAGTCACACGATCTCATGGTCTAAGGAAAAGATACTTGACATTGGAAAAGCTCTAGCAAACGAACTATACGATCTTGTGCTATGCTTAGGATTGGGTCTTGTCCATCACATCATTCTCCTAATGATGTGATCTCGTTATCAATGACATCCAATGTCCATAGTCAGGAAACCATGACTATCTGTTGATCAACGAGCTAGCAAACTAGAGGCTTACTAGGGACATGTTGGTGTCTATGTATTGACACATGTATTACGATTTCCGGATAACACAATTATAGCATGAATAAAAGACAATTATCATGAACAAGGAAATATAATAATAATCCTTTTATTATTGCCTCTAGGGCATATTTCCAACAGAATCGGCGGTGGAGTACCAACGCGAGTTGTGGTGCAGCCACTACTACGAGTACTACAACCTTGAGGGCGGCACCAAGGACGAGGACGAGGACGGGGTCGACTTCAGCAGGGGGGACACGGAGTCCACAAACGGCGGCATGTCACCGGTAGTAGTCATCGACGTCTCATCTCACACTGGCGATGCATAGGCCGGCACGGCGGCGGATTTTTAATTATGCGTACTTAGGCTTTGTTTTTAATGTTGGTCTTTTGTTAGAGCAATGTTTAGGTCAACTGGCTCTGTGTAATTACTAAAATTGCTCGATTCAGTAAGTGTGGTATGTCTGCTATATGCTCTTTTGTGTGCCCAAATTAGCAAGCGATGTTAAATTATGCAATGACGTACCCGGGGAAATTTCCACCAAAATTTGAGTTATCTAACTCATCCCATGCGTGCAAAGCAGAAGAATCGTTTGCCATGCACACAATCATTCAAAGTGAATGGTCCAGCGGCACCATGCGCGTTCAAAGTGAATGTGCCCATGCCTTGAGACCAAAACTTGAATTATCAAACTCATCCCATGCGCGTAAAGCAGAAGAATCGTTTGTGATGCACACAATCGTTCAAAGTGAATGGTCCGGCGGCACCGCGCGCAAAGTTTCCCACCATATTTCCAAAATTTTGGCCTACCGCCAAAATATCTACCCCCGCCCCCTTCCCCCCTTCCCCACCCCCTTTTCTCCCCGACCACAAGTCACATTTCCCCTGTTTCCTCCTTCCCTCCTTCCTTGCTAAGCTATCGTCGCTTCCTCGCTCTCGCCGTTTCGCATCCTACCGCCGGGGTCGCCATGGTCTTCTTCAAAGACATCTCCAGCGGTTCCTCCTCCGGCGACTACTACTTCACCACCCGGGTATGCCTCTTTTCTCTCTTTCTCTCTCTTAGACTATGACTTGGAATGCAGGATTTTTACCAAGAGGTCGATTTGAGTCGTTTCTTCCTCTTGTAGCTCCCTAAGACCATCAGTGGCAATGAACGGAGAGGGGTGGCTGAAGATCTATCTGCTCGTTTTCACCATCAATCTCCATGCATGAAGCTACTTGCATTTGATTCTGTGGACACTGGGAGGAAGTTTCTGCCATGTGCAGAGAAGGTTAGACCCTCTTCCGTTGTTACAAATCATTTGTTAGATGTGATTCAGACACTGTCACGGTCCCAACCCATTCATACTACACCTTCAACCAAACGCATCCTAAGACAGTGTCACAGTTTGTACCTAGTATCTTAAGTTGTTGCCATCTCATCAGCGGTGCCATTAGAAAATTATTTGGCACCCCTTTAGCAGTTTGTGCAGCCAACTTTGGTCCACACATCCGAGCATCCAAGCAGTAAAATACTAAATATTGATGGCACGAAGGAACAGTGCATCGGAGCAACTACGTGCTCTGGAGTCCGGGTCCCTGATTTTTTCTGCTGCATCGGCTCGCCAGTTCAGGGCACCGGTGCGAGATGTAGCAACAATTGTCTTTACACCAGTTTGGACATACATAGTGGACGGCCTTAGAGCTATAGTTCTATGTTACTAAATTTGTGCATGTATACACCTGTTAGTATCAATTTGCTATCATCCAAACACTGTCGCTATGTTGTTGCGGTTATATTTACCTTCATAAAATGTTCAATTTTTTAATTATTGTACATGAGTAAGAACTTGTAGCATCGTTGTAGTTAATTATAGCTTCTGATGTTCCAGAATTTGGTTGTTGTCTCAGTACCAATTATTTCATTTGCACATTGATCTTTTTTTAAAGATATGTCATAATTAACATGTTTCTTTAGTTTTTCAAAATAACCGTTGGTGATTCTCTATGTTGCTATAAACCCATTTCCCCTACAATTGTTACTGATCTAGTTTTAAATATTATTGGATGAAGAAAGTGTCCTTACTTGGAGTGGGTTGATCAAGAGCGGCCACAGTCTTTGAATATGTGCCTAATGAAGCTCTGGAGCATGTATGAGGAAGTGAACACAGCTAGGCTTAGAGAAAGTCTTGTCAACGCTGAAGCATATTTAAAGATGCGGGATAAAAAAATTGAAGGTGGAGAATGAGCTTAGGTTTTTTTAAAAGACTTTGCTAAGATGGTGTTGGCGAAGGAGGAGGCACTTTCCCAGTTGGCCCGTGCAAAACGGGTTCTTACTTAATTGAAAGCAGAGGTGGATAAGACGAGCCTGGATGATCCCAATTATGATAAAAATACCAAAAATATTATCTTATCGTCTCTATCAGATCTCACTTTTGCAAGTGGCCGTGAAGGGATTGGCAACCCCTTTATCGCGTTGGTTGCAAGTTTCTTATTTGTTTGTGTAGGTACGAGGGACTTGCGTGTGGCCTCCTACTGGATTGATACCTTCGTTCCCAAAAATTGAGGGAAATACTTACGCTACTTTGCTGCATCACCCTTTCCTCTTCAAGGGAAAACCAGTGCAGTGCTTACGAGGTAGCAAATATCCTCTTCAACCTAACTCTCCCACTCACTCTATCAATCTCTCACTCGCGATTGTGGGATCAAAAGGATAGGTCTAGAGGAGGGGTGTATACACTAATAAGGCAAAAGGTGCAATTCTTAATTTCCTTGGTACTTATGCAGATTTTAGCACAAGTTAAGAGAAAGCAACACAATCTACACAATCATATCTAGAGTATGTGCAGGCAAAAGTAAATGACATGCAAGTGCAACAAAGTAAAGTGATAGAGTTTGGAGAAGACCAAACACAATGAAGACACGATGATTTTGGCATGGTTTCGATAGGTGGTGCTATCGTACATCCATATTGATGAAGACTTCAACCCACGAAGGTTGACGACCGCACGAGTCCACAAAGGGCTACACCCACAAAGGATCCACGACGAAGCAACCTTGTCTATTGTTGGGGAACGTAGTAATTTCAAAAAATATCCTACGCACACGCAAGATCATGGTGATGCATAGCAACGAGCGGGGAGAGTATTGTCTATGTACCCTCGTAGACCGAAAGCGGAAGCGTTAGCACAATGCGGTTGATGTAGTCGCACGTCTTCACGATCCGACCAATCAAGTACCGAACGCACGGCACCTCCGAGTTCAGCACACGTTCAGCCCGATGACGTCCCTCGAACTCCGATCCAGCCGAGTGTTGAGGGAGAGTTTCGTCAGCACGACAGCGTGGTGACGATGATGATGTTCTACCGACGCAGGGCTTTGCCTAAGCACCGCTGTAGTATTATCGAGGTGGGCTATGGTGGAGGGGGGCACCGCACACGTCTAAAAGATGAAACGATCAATTGTTGTGTCTCTAGGGTGCCCCCTGCCCCCGAATATAAAGGAGCAAGGGGGGAGGTGCGGCCGGCCAGGAGGGGCGCGCCAGGAGGAGTCCTACTCCCACCGGGAGTAGGACTCCCTCCCTTTTCCTTGTTGGATTAGGAGTGGAGGGGGAAAGAGGAGGGAGAGTGGAAGGAAAGGGGGGCGGCGCCCCCTCTCCTTGTCCTAATCGGACTAGGGGGGAGGGGCACGCAGCCCTGCCCTGGCAGCCTCTCCTCTTCTCCAATAAGGCCCACTATGGACCATTAAGCCCCCGGGGGGTTCCGGTAACCCCTCGATACTCCGGTAAAATCCTGATTTCACCCGGTACACTTCTGATATCCAAATATAGGCTTCCAATGTATCAATCTTCATGTCTCCACCATTTCAAGACTCCTCGTCATGTCCGTGATCACATCCGGGACTCCCAACAACCTTCGGTACATCAAAACTCATAAACTCATAATATAACCGTCATCAAAACTTTAAGCGTGCGGACCCTACGGGTTTGAGAACTATGAAGATATGACCAAGACACGTCTCTGGTCAATAACCAATAGCGGAACCTGGATGCTCATATTGGCTCCCACATATTCTACGAAGATCTTTATCGGTCAAACCGCATAACGACATACGTTGTTCCCTTTGTTGTCATCGGTATGTTACTTGCCCGAGATTCGATCGTCGGTATCTCAATACCTAGTTCAATATCGTTACCGGCAAGTCTCTTTACTCGTTCCGTAATACATCATCCCACAACTAACTCATTAGTTGCAATGCTTGCAAGGCTTATAGTGATGTGCATTACCGAGTGGGCCCAGAGATACCTCTCCGACAATCGGAGTGACAAATCCAAATCTCGAAATACGCCAACCCAACAAGTACCTTCGGAGACACCTGTAGAGCACCTTTATAATCACCCAGTTATGTTGTGACGTTTGGTAGCACACAAAGTGTTCCTCCGGTAAACAAGAGTTGCATAATCTCATAGTCATAGGAACATGTATAGATCATGAAGAAAGCAATAGCAGCATACTAAACGATCGAGTGCTAAGCTAACGGAATGGGTCAAGTCAATCACATCATTCTCCTAATGATGTGATCCCGTTAATCAAATGACAACTCATGTCTATGGTTAAGAAACTTAACCATCTTTGATTAACGAGCTAGTCAAGTAGAGGCATACTAGTGACACTATATTTGTCTATGTATTCACACATGTATTATGTTTCCGATTAATACAATTCTAGCATGAATAATAAGCATTTATCATGATATAAGGAAATAAATAATAAATTTATTATTGCCTCTAGGGCATATTTCCTTTAGTCTCCCACTTGCACTAGAGTCAATAATCTAGATTACACAGTAATGATTCTAACACCCATGGAGTCTTGGTGATGATCATGTTTTGCTTGTGGAAGAGGCTTAATCAACGGGTCTGCAACACTCAGATCCGTATGTATCTTACAAATCTCTATGTCTCCCACCTGGACTAGATCCCGGATGGAATTGCAGCGTCTCTTGATGTGCTTGGTTCTCTTGTGAAATCTGGATTCCTTCGCCAAGGCAATTGCACCAGTATTATCACAAAAGATTTTCATTGGACCCGATGCACTAGGTATGACACCTAGATCGGATATGAACTCCTTCATCCAGACTCCTTCATTTGTTGCTTCTGAAGCAGCTATGTACTCCGCTTCACACGTAGGTCCCGCCACGACGCTTTGTTTAGAACTGCACCAACTGACAGCTCCATCGTTCAATGCAAACATGTATCCGGTTTGCGATTTAGAATCGTTCGGATTAGTGTCAAAGCTTGCATCAACATAACCATTTACGATGAGCTCTTTGTCACCTCCATAAATGAGAAACATATCCTTAGTCCTTTTCAGGTATTTTAGGATGTTCTTAACCGCTGTCCAGTGATCCACTCCTGGATTACTTTGGTACCTCCCTGCTAGACTTATAGCAAGGCACACATCAGGTCTGGTACATAGCATTGCATACATGATAGAGCCTATGGCTGAAGCATAGGGAACATCTTTCATCTTCTCTCTATCTTCTGAAGTGGTCGGGCATTGAGTCTTACTCAACTTCACACCTTGTAACACAGGCAAGAACCCTTTCTTTGCTTGATCCATTTTGAACATCTTCAAAACTTTGTCAAGGTATGTGCTTTGTGAAAGTCCAATTAAGCGTCTTGATCTATCTCTATAGATCTTGATGCCCAATATATAAGCAGCTTCACCGAGGTCTTTCATTGAAAAACTCTTATTCAAGTATCCCTTTATGCTATCCAGAAATTCTATATCATTTCCAATCAGCAATATGTCATCCACATATAATATCAGAAATTCTACAAAGCTCCGACTCACTTTCTTGTAAATACAGGCTTCTCCAAAAGTCTGTATAAAACCAAATGCTTTGATCACACTATCAAAGCGTTTATTCCAACTCCGAGAGGCTTGCACTAGTCCATAAATGGATCGCTGGAGATTGCACACTTTGTTAGCTCCCTTTGGATCGATAAAACCTTCCGGTTGCGTCATATACAACTCTTCTTCCAGAAATCCATTCCGGAATGCAGTTTTTTTACATCCATTTGCCAAATTTCATAATCATAAAATGCGGTACTTGCTAACATGATTCGGACAGACTTAAGCATCGCTACGGGTGAGAAGGTCTCATCGTAGGCAATCCCTTGAACTTGTCGAAAACCTTTGCAACAATTCGAGCTTTATAGACAGTAACATTACCGTCAGCGTCAGTCTTCTTCTTGAAGATCCATTTATTCTCAATGGCTTGCCGATCATCGGGCAAGTCAACCAAAGTCCATACTTTGTTCTCATACATGGATCCCGTCTCATATTTCATGGCCTCAAGTCATTTTGCGGAATCCGGGCTCACCATCGCTTCCTCATAGTTCGTAGGTTCGCCATGGTCTAGTAACATAACTTCTAGAATAGGATTACCGTACCACTCTGGTGCGGATCTTACTCTGGTTGACCTACGAGGTTCATTAAGAACTTGATCTGAAGTTTCATGACCATCATCATTAACTTCCTCACTAATTGGTGTATGTGTCGCAGAAACCGGTTTCTGTGATGAACTACTTTCCAATAAGGGAGCAGGTATAGTTACCTCACCAAGTTCTACTTTCCTCCCACTCACTTCTTTCTTGAGAAACTCCTTCTCTAGAAAGATTCTAAATCTAGCAACAAAAGTCTTGCCTTCGGTTCTGTGATAGAAGGTGTACTCAACTGTCTCTTTTGGGTATCCTATGAAGACACATTTTTCCGATTTGGGTTTGAGCTTATCGGGTTGAAGCTTTTTCACATAAGCATCGCAGCCCCAAATTTTAAGAAACGACAACTTTGGTTTCTTGCCAAACCACAGTTCATAAGGCGTCGTCTCAATGGATTTTGATGGTGTCCTATTCAACGTGAATGCAGACGTCTCTAAAGCATAACCCCAAAACGATAGCGGTAAATCAGTAAGAGACATCATAGATCACACCATATCAAGTAAAGTACGATTATGACGTTCAGACACACCATTACGCTGTGGTGTTCCGGGTGGCGTGAGTTGCGAAACTATTCCGCATTTTTCCAAATGAAGACCAAACTCGTAACTCAAATATTCTCCTCCACGATCAGATCGTAGAAACTTTATTTTCTTGTTACGATGATTTTCAACTTCACTCTGAAATTCTTTGAACTTTTCAAATGTTTCAGACTTATGTTTCATTAAGTAGATATACCCATATCTGCTCAAATCATCTGTGAAGGTGATAAAATAACGATATCCTCCATGAGCCTCAATAATCATCGGACCACATACATCTGTATGTATGATTTCCAACAATTCTGTTACTCGCTCCATAGTACCGGAGAACGGTGTTTTAGTCATCTTGCCCATGAGGCACGGTTCGCAAGTACCAAGTGATTCATAATCAAGTGATTCCAAAAGTCCATCAGTATGGAATTTCTTCATGCGCTTTATACCGATATGACCTAAACGGCAGTGCCACAAATAAGTTGCACTATCATTATCAACTCTGCATCTTTTGGCTTCAATATTATGAATATGTGTATCACTACTATCGAGATTCAACAAAAATAGACCACTCTTCAAGGGTGCATGACCATAAAAGATATTACTCATATAAATAGAACAACCATTATTCTCTGATTTAAATGAATAACCGTCTCGCATCAAAAAAGATCCAGATATAATGTTCATGCTCAACGCTGGCACCAAATAACAATTATTCAGGTCTAAAACTAATCTCGAAGGTAGATGTAGAGGTAGCATGCCGACCGCGATCACATCGACTTTCGAACCATTTCCCACGCGCATCGTCGCCTCGTCCTTAGCCAATCTTCGCCTAATCCGTAGTCCTTGTTTCGAGTTGCAAATATTAGCAAAAGAACCAGTATCAAATACCCAGGTGCTACTGCGAGCATTAGTATGGTACACATCAATAACATGTATATCGTATATACCTTTGGTCACCTTGCCATCCTTCTTATCGGCCAAATACTTGGGGCAGTTCCGCTTCCAGTGACCAGTCTGCTTGCAGTAGAAGCACTCAGTCTCAGGCTTAGGTCCAGACTTGGGTTTCTTCTCCTGAGCAGCAACTTGCTTGCTGTTCTTCGTGACGTTCCCCTTCTTCTTCCCTTTGCCCTTTTTCTTGAAACTGGTGGTTTGATTGACCATCAACACTTGATGCTCCTTCT
This sequence comes from Aegilops umbellulata, assembly GCA_032464435.1. Lineage (NCBI taxonomy): Eukaryota > Viridiplantae > Streptophyta > Magnoliopsida > Poales > Poaceae > Aegilops > Aegilops umbellulata. The sequence goes on along the minus strand of CP136056.1, from coordinate 509,023,859 downwards.
TGATTTCTACCTCCACAGCTTTTAGCATTGCGAAGAGCTCAGGAATCATCTTATCCATCCCTTGCATGTTATAGTTCATCACGAAGCTCTTGTAGCTTGGTGGCAGTAATTGAAGAATTTTGTCAATGACACTATCATCCAGAAGATTAACTCCCAGTTGAATCAAGTGATTGTTATACCTGGACATTTTGAGTATATGCTCACTGACAGAACTATTCTCCTCCATCTTGCAGCTGTAGAACTTATTGGAGACTTCATATCTCTCAATCCGAGCATTTGCTTGAAATATTAACTTCAACTCTTGGAACATCTGATATGCTCCATGACATTCAAAATGGCGTTGAAGACCTGGTTCTAAGCTGTAAAGCATGGCACACTGAACTATCCAGTAGTCATCAATTTTGCTCTGCCAGACATTCATAACATCTGGTGTTGCTCATGCAGCAGGTCTGGCACCCAGTGGTGCTTCCAGGACGTAATCCTTCTGTGCAACAATGAGGGTAATCCTCAAGTTATGGACCCAGTCCATGTAATTGCTACCATCATCTTTCAACTTTGCTTTCTCAAGGAACGCATTAAAATTCAACGGAACAACAACACGGACCATCTATCTACAATCAACATAGACAAGAAAGATACTATCAGGTACTAAGTTCATGATAAATTTAAGTTCAATTAATCATATTACTTAAGAACTCCCACTTAGATAGACATCCCTCTAATCCTCTTAGTGATCACGTGATCCAATCAACTAAACTATGTCCGATCATCACGTGAGATGGAGTAGTTTCAATGGTGAACATCACTATGTTGATCATATCTACTATATGATTCACGCTCGACCTTTCGGTCTCCGTGTTCCGAGGCCATATCTGTTATATGCTAGGCTCGTCAAGTTTAACCTGAGTATTCCGCGTGTGCAACTGTTTTGCACCCGTTGTATTTGAACGTAGAGCCTATCACACGCGATCATCACGTGGTGTCTCAGCACGAAGAACTTTCGCAACTGTGCATACTCAGGGAGAACACTTATACTTTGATAATTTAGTGAGGGATCATCTTATAATGCTACCGTCAATCAAAGCAAAATATGATGCATAAAAAGATAAACATCACATGCAATCAATATAAGTGATATGATATAGCCATCATCATCTTGTGCTTGTGATCTCCATCTCCGAAGCACCGTCATGATCACCATCGTCACCGCGCGACACTTTGATCTCCATCATAGCATCGTTGTCATCTCACCAATCTTATGCTTCTACGACTATCGCTACCGCTTAGTGATAAAGTAAAGCATTATAGGGCGATTGCATTGCATACAATAAAGCGACAACCATATGGCTCCTGCCAGTTGCCGATAACTCGGTTACAAAACATGATCACCTCATACAATAAAATTTAGCATCATGTCTTGACCATATAACATCACAACATGCCCTGCAAAAAAAAGTTAGACGTCCTCTACTTTGTTGTTGCAAGTTTTACGTGGCTGCTACTGGGCTTAGCAAGAACCGTTCTTACCTACGCATCAAAACCACAATGATAGTTTGTCAAGTTGGTGTTGTTTTAACATTCGCAAGGACCGGGCGTAGCCACACTCGGTTCGACTAAAGTTGGAGAAACTGACACCCGCCAGCCACCTGTGTGCAAAGCACGTCGGTAGAACCAGTCTGGCGTAAGCGTACGCGTAATGTCGGTCCGGGCTGCTTCATCCAACAATACTACCGAACCAAAGAATGACATGCTGGTAAGCAGTATGACTTATATCTCCCACAACTCACTTGTGTTCTACTCGTGCATATGATATCTACGCATAAAACCAGGCTCAGATGCCACTGTTGGGGAACGTAGTAATTTCAGAAAATTTCCTACGCACACGCAAGATCATGGTGATGCATAGCAACGAGCGGGGAGAGTATTGTCTACGTACCCTCATAGACCGAAAGCGGAAGCGTTAGCACAACGCGGTTGATGTAGTTGTACGTCTTCATGATCCGACCGATTAAGTACCGAATGCACAGCACCTCCGAGTTCAGCACACGTTCAGCCCGATGACGTCCCTCGAACTCCGATCTAGCCGAGTGTTGAGGGAGAGTGTCGGTGTCAAAACCGACGGATCTCGGGTAGGGGGTCCTGAACTGTGCGTCTAGGCGGATGGTAACAGGAGACAAGGGACACGATGTTTTTACCCAGGTTCGGGCCCTCTCGATGGAGGTAAAACCCTACTCCCGCATGATTAATATTGATGATATGGGTAGTACAAGAGTAGATCTACCACGAGATCAGAGAGGCTAAACCCTACAAGCTAGCCTATGGTATCATTTTTGTTTGTCCTATGGACTAAAACCCTCCGGTTTATATAGACACCGGAGGGGGCTAGGGTTACACAGAGTCGGTTACAATGGAAGGAGATCTACATATCCATATTGCCAAGCTTGCCTTCCACGCCAAGGAAAGTCCCATCCGGACACGGGACGAAGTCTTCAATCTTGTATCTTCATAGTCCAAGAGTCCGGCCAAGGGTGATAGTACGGCTATCCAGACACCCCCTAATCCAGGACTCCCTCAGTAGCCCCTGAACCACGCTTCAATGACGACGAGTCCGGCGCGCAGATTGTCTTCGGCATTGCAAGGCGGGTTCCTCCTCCGAATACTTCATAGAAGATTTTGAACAAAAGGATAGTGTCCGGCTCTGCAAAATAAGTTCCACATACCACCATAGAGAGAATAATATTTACACAAATCTAACCTGCTGACATATTCCGTAGTGTGACATCACACCACAGCCAAGCCTTTATTTGAATTGTTTTCACTATCCCACCTCAGCGCGTTTAGCGAGGCGGTTTCCTTGGTACGTCCTGTCGAAGCAGAGATCGTGTCCCCTTATTACGGGATTCTCATCAATACGGGCGTGGGTAACCCAACCGCGCCATTGATTACGGTGCTTGGGAGATAAGCGATTTTTACCAGGCTGGTGGGGACGCATAGTTTCGTCCGCCCATATAAGGGGATAAGTATCCGCCTTTTCACCCACGCCTTCTTCCTCCTTTGCTCATCCATTTCCACATACTCGAGCTCCAGCGCCCAAGTCCGCATTATCTTTCTCAACCTTCTCCAACCATGTCTGGAGTGGGAGGCAAGTGGATGGTCTCCTGCGTCACGGAGGGAGACGTCAAAAAGCTGAGGAGAGCTGGATACCTGCCCGACGACATCGCGCACCGGCTCCCAGATGAGGGGCAGCTCATCCCCGCCCCTAGGCCCCATGAGAGGGTCGTCTTCCTTACCCATTTCCTACGCAGACTGGGATTCCCCCTCCATTCATTCGTCCGGTCGCTCATGTTCTACTACGGCCTGGACTTCCACGATCTGGCCCCGAACTTCATCCTCAACATCTCGGCGTTTATCGTCGTGTGCGAGGCCTTCCTCTGCATCCGACCCCAGTTCATCATATGGCTGACGACCTTCAATATCAAGCCGAAGGTTGTGGGCGGCCGCCAGGCGGAGTGCGGAGGCGCCATGGTGGGCAAGATGCCCAACGTCCTATGGCTCGAGGGCTCCTTCGTGGAGACCATAAAGGGGTGGCAATTGGGGTGGTTCTACATCACCGAGCTGCGTGACCCCAAATGGGTCGCAGCCCCCGAGTTCCGATCCGGAGCCCCTACGCGGCTCACCTCCTAGAAAGAGATGGGCCTGGCGTGGGGAAGTTTGGGAGAGGTGACGGGACTCCAAACATGTGTCCAGAACCTGGTGAGCAAGAACCTCAAACTCGTCAAGGTAGTCTAGGTTATGCTCATCCGCCGGATCCTCCCGTGTCAACAACGGGCATTCAATTTGTGGGAGTTCGATCCGGCCCAGCACCAAACTCTGAGCCAGCTCTTCGACACAACCCATGAGGATGTCTGGAAGGTGCTATTCAAGAGTGCCGAGGCTCCTCCTCCCCTTACCGAGGACCGCGGATTCAGTGCAAATCGGCAAGCCAACGCGGTAAGCGGTTTTACCTTTTACAGGATACTCGTTTTCCATAGTTTGACTCTATGCGAGATCTAAACTCCCATACCTTTGACAGGATTGGCAGGAGACGTTCGGGCAGATCAGCTGTCCGGCTCCTTTGCCCGAAGACCCAGCAGACGCCCGCTTGGCGAAGCTGCTGGTTCCGGCACCTTATGTGGTGCCGGAGAAGAAGGCCAAGAAGAAGGCCACGGGAACCCAGAAGAGTTCCCAGCGCCCGGTGGAGTCGGACTCACCGTCCAATGACTCTGAGGCGCACTCCTCCCACGAAGACGATGAGGAGGAAAGAGAGGTTTCTTCCCCAGCCGGGGGAGAAAAGAAAAGGAAGGCCACCTCAACTGGGGGGGCCGGAGGCTCCAAGAAAGGAAGGACCCTCCCTCCGGACTACTCCACCAACGCCGCCGACAGCGACGAGGAGTGGCCGCCCAGGGGCAAGCCCCTGGCGAAGTCGTAAGTATTCGGACACCAGAGTGACTCATGGCATTCCTTTATTGCACAGCTTCTCCTGACGCTGAATATAATTATGCAGTCCGCCCAAAGCCTGGCTCGACGTGTCGTCGAGCGGTTCCCTGGGTTCGTCGGATGTGAATAGTTTTTCACGTCCGGCAGCTACCTCCCCTCTCCCTACGGATGACGCCGAGGTGTTGTCCCAAAAGGTTCCAAGCCAGGGGGAGGTGGCCCTGGAGGCGCCGCAAGGCGACCTCCGGACTCCAGGCGCAAAGGGGATAAGACCCCCAAGGGCTCCAAGTCCGGCCCTGGGCTGGACACCGCACCGGAACCTTCAATGGTTCCGAAGTCCGGCAAGCGCCCCCTAAGAAGAAGGGCAAGCCTACGACGCCGGTGACCTCCGTCCAACCGGAGGCACCGGATAACTTGCTAGAGGTGCTTAACGGCGCCTCCATCGATGAGGAGCACCGCACTATCATGAGTGCAGTGATCCAGAAGGTTCAGTCCGCCAAGAGCGGGCTGACTGAAGCCTGTGCCATGCTTTGAGGTATGTAAAAAATATGTGAAAGTATTACCGCATAGACAGTAGCCCCTGATGCTCTGTTTGGCATTCAGAAGGAAAAGCCGAATAGAGGATCTAATAATATTCGCAGGAGTCTAACATAATTAAGTCAATATGTGTATGCAGGCTTCGCTGTTGGCCTCTGCCGCACTGACTGCGGAGATGGACATGCTGAAGCAGAACCTCGAGCGGTCCGAGCAAGAGCTCGGCCTTGCCAGGAAGCAGCTCGAGGATAACCAAGGTAAGCAATGCCTTGTGTAAGAACATATATATGTAAAGAAAATGTAGTTGCAAAACATGACAGGATCGTTATTGACGTGCTAGGGGCAACGACTGAGGTGGCGACCCTTAAGCAAGCACTTTCCGAGGCCGGAAAGAAGGCGGCCACGGAGCGCACCGAGCGGGAAAAACATGAGGCGCGAGTCGGCGAGGTATAGCAAGAGCTCCAGGCTCTCGTGAAAAAACACGAGAGTTTGGAGCTTGTCTCAAAGACGCGAGAGTTCGAGCTCGCGACGGCCCTCGAAAGCACCAAGTCTACCAAGGCCGAAGCCCAAAAAGCCCTCCAGGAAGTTGAGGCGATGAATAAGATAGCGGTGGGTAAGGCATTCTTTATGCAAAGCGAGCACGTGAAAGTGAATTACTTGTTACTTACCCGAGTCCCGAGCTCTCCAGGAGCATTCGCAGATTTGCCCCGTAGCGTGTCAGATGCCGCCGCCTTCTACCGGGCCGAGGAGGGGAGCTCGACGGAGAAGGTGTTCTGGTCCCAGTATGCTGAGGCCGGACACCCGGTGCCCTTGAGCGACCAGCTTAAGCAACTGGTCGAGCTCCATAAGGTGGCCGAACAGGCCATGAAGGGCCTCATAGTTTGGCTATGGCCTAGAGAGGTTCTACCTGGGAGCTACTTTGGGCTGGTAAGGCGGCTGGTGGATGCTTGTCCGTGGCTTGAAGTTATCAAGCGCTCCGCCTTCATCGAGGGCGCCCGTAGGGCGCTTGCCCGTGCTAAAGTGCACTGGGGCAAGATGGACGCAAAGAAGCTGGTGAAGGACGGGCCACCGCCGGGCAAGGAGCATCGCCACCCCGAGATGTACTATGAGGGCGTCCTGAAGGGTGCCCGCCTTGTGGCGGATGAATGTGCCAGAGATGTAATTTTTTAGTAAACTCGCTCGTGTTATCCTGTACGCTGAAAACTTGTTCATATGCGCTATGCAACGCTTGTTTAATTTAAAATATTACCTTCTATGCGGCCGTTTATTAAATTTGAGAGATGGCGAGTCGTCGGCTTCTGCCCCCATGCCACAAGTGCTGGGGTGTTTGGGATAAATCTGAGCACTCTTTTTCCCATTCTTGGGTCCTTCAAGGGAGGTACTCAGCACAACGAACAAGGCAATCGGACTATAATGCGTTATCACTCTCACTTAGCCAGAGAATTCTATAATTTTAAATTTCGGTGAAGCCCCTAGTGTTCGGAAGACTGAGTTCGGGGCGCTATACACGCCTAGGCTGGACAATGCTTAGCTTTCTCTACTAAGGTGCTTAACCCAACTCAACCGGGGCACAATCGTAGTAGTTCTCCCAGCGCTACCTTAGCCGATATAGCGGAACGTAAGGTACCAAAACATGGGAGCCGGGCAAACCCAACTATTGACCAAAGACATGATTCGGAGCTGATGCATATAATGTTATAAGTTCGGAGGGCCGCACTTATGAAAGTGTTCGGACTTCTCACGCCATATTATGGGGTGCTTGAGCCCCTGGCGTGTTGGTCGTACCAAAGTGTACGGGTGCTAAATGTCATAACTGAACATATATATGGAAAGAGAAAGAAATGAATAGAGAATGCAATAATAAGCTGAAGCTAAGCATTGTTTATTCAAAAAGGCTGCGGTAAAAGCAGAACAATACAAATAATGCGATAATCAAGAGATGGGACTATTTGACATGTCCCCCTCCCGGGGCGAGCTGTGAGGCGGTATGTAAGACAGGTATTTTGCTCGTTATAGACACCACCTGGGAATTCAACGTAGCTTCTTGCCTCCTTTGTGGTTGCATCGTGTGTTCGGTGATTGTACTGCCGGACAGGCCTTCCGGAGAGTGGAGTCCTGAAAGTAAGAAAAAATGACAAAATCAGGAGCCCCTAGTGCGGTTGAGCCATATTTTGGGCATGCCGTTGTCGTGCCCCTCCCCCTATGCCCATGGTATTTTTAGGGCGTAATTATGTACGCGTAGTACTGATTTCATAGTTTCGCGAGGGCTGGGGTTGGGGCCGCATTGCTATGCTTGCTCGGAACGTGCCAGGCAGTCTTGTTGTAGGTTACTTCGGGCGCGCTTGACGGTGTCCGGACGTTTAAAAGCCGGACTAGAGAATTGCCTTGAGAGGCTGCTTTGTACTTCCGCCGCGAGGGCCGTCGTATGCTCCTCCATTCGGAGAGAGCATTCGGTGTTTCCATTGACCGTAATGACTCCTTGAGGGCCTGGCATCTTGAGCTTGAGGTATGCGTAGTGCAGCACCGCATTGAACTTTGCAAATGCGGTTCGTCCGAGCAGTGCGTGATAGACACTGCGGAACGGGACTATGTCGAAGATTAACTCCTCGCTTCGGAAATTATCCGGGGATCCGAAGACCACTTCCAGTGTAACTGAGCCTGTACATTTGGCCTCTACACCTGGTATGACGCCTTTAAAGGTTGTTTTTGTGGGTTTAATCTTTGAGGGATTTATGCCCATTTTCCGCATTGTATCCTGATAAAGCAGGTTCAGGCTGCTGCCGCCGTCCATAAGGACTCTAGTGAGGTGAAGTCCGTCAATGATTGGGTCTAGAACCAATGCGGCAAATCCGCCATGGCGGATGCTAGTGGGGTGGTCCCTTCGATCAAAGGTGACCGGGCAGGAGGACCATGGGTTGAACTTTGGGGCGATTGGCTCCAACGCGTATACGTCCCCTAACGCACGCTTCCGCTCCCTCTTGGGGATGTGGGTTGCGTATATCATGTTCACCGTCCGCACTTGTGGGGGGAAGCCCTTGTGTCCACTATTGTTCGGCGGCCTGGGCTCATCATCGTCGTCGCTGTGTAGCCCCTTGTATCTGTTTTTGGCGTTTAACTTGCCGGCCTGCTTGAACACCCAACAATCCCTGTTGGTGTGATTGGCTGGTTTTTCGGGGGTGCCATGTATCTGTCGGATTACGGGGGTTCCGGCAGACCCTTAAGGTTCGAACTCTGGGGTGCACGCGGGGATCGTGCCCTCTACCTCTCCGTCTCGCAAGGATCTAAACTACTGCAAGAACAACACAAGAGACACAGGGTTTATACTGGTTCGGGCCACCATTGTGGTGTAATACCCTACTCCAGTGTGGTGGGTGGATTGCCTCTTGGGCTGATGATGATGAAGAACAGTACAAGGAAGAACAGCCTCGCGAGGGTCTGTTCTTGGCTAGGGGATGAACTGCTAGGGGGAGTTCGATCGCCCTTCTCTCTCTCTCTAGATGCCTCTACTGGTTTCTTGGTACTCGATCAGATCGGATTCTAGATCAGGTGTCTCTACCTTGGGGGTGGCTAGTCCTATTTATAGGCAAAGGCCCTGGGCCTCTTCCCAAATATTGAGCGGGAAGGGCGCCAACAATTGGCCAATTTGAAGGGGAACATCTGGTACACTTATCCTGACTAAAGTTGGTCTTCGCCTGCCAAAGGCCCTGCGGTGACGCCGTTCTGGGCTCCATGGTGACCTCCTTCCCTTCGTTGGACTGGTCTTGGTCTCGTTGCACCGAAACGGGTGCCTTTGCTTGATCCTCTCGCCTGCGCTTGCCCCCTTTGCACCAAAGAGGAAAGGGAGACGCTGCGCGGGCAGGCGCCCGCCTGGCACCCTTGGTCGTCATGGCTTGCATCATGGGCACCTCGTGAGGTACCCGCCTTGATCTCTCCGCCTCCTCGCGAGCCAGCCTAAGAAGGCCGTGCTTGAGGAAGCGCCGTGTCGTCCACCTCGCGAGGCTTGGTCCCTCGCGAGGGTCTTAAGCCTTGTGTTGAAGATGATGGGCCACGCTGGGCCCCCATTTGAGCCACGCCGCAGGCCGCAGGCAGGCAAGTCTGGGGACCCCCGTTCCCAGAACGCCGACAGTAGCCCCCGGGCCCAAGGCGCGCACGGACTTGGCCGTGCCGAGAGGCGAAAGGGCAAGGGTGAAGCGCCGCGGGCCCTAACAGCCTGCGGCCTTGGGCGCCGTGTGGCGGTTGATTGGACGTGGGTGCTTTTGCAACTGCGCAGGATACTAAAGGCGTGGCATCTGCTCGGGTTTTGTTCTTCTCCTTCTTCATCCGCTGCTTGGATCCTCTTTCTTGCGCTTCTCCTCCCTTCCTCCAAGCTTCCAGATCTGCTCCACCCGCTCGACCCAGGTAGCCATGGCACCTCGCCGGGCCCCGGCCGACGCTTGGTTCTCGCCTGCTTTGGATTCGCCCAATGTGTCGAAGGCGAGCCTCGCCCTACTGCACCGGATGGCTGCGGCGCAGGGCATTGACGGGGCGCAGATGTTCAAGGTCGGATCCGATGTCCCTGAAGGTCAAGGGAGCACCTTCTATCCTTTCTTCATGAGCTCCATTACAGCGGGCTTGGTGCCTCCTTTTTATGAGTTCTTCCTCGCCGTCCTCCGCCATTACAACTTGCAAGCTTTGCATCTCCACCCCAACTCTGTCCTTCTCCTGGCGATCTTCGCCTACTACTGCGAGGCGCATGTGGGGGTGCAGCCTTCAGCGGCCTTGCTGCGCCACTACTTCTAACTCCGGACCTCCAAAGGTTCTCCTTCTGCGTGCGCGGGCTTCGTCGCGTGCGGCAGCTCCATGGCCATCTCGAATCCAGGGAAGAGGATTGAGGGCTTCCGGAGCAAGTGGGTATTGGTTGACGCCGGGTGCATCGACCCTCGGTTGGCCCTTCCCACGGAGCCGGTCGTGAGCTCGGAAGACTGGTGCCGGGCGGAGCTCACGGATCCCCGCGCGAAGTCGATGCTGGCGAAGATGGACGCCGATCTGAAGCCGGCCAACTTGGCGACGGCGAAGCTGACCGGGGCGTCGTTGCTGAGGGAGTTCCTGGAGCACCAGCTGGCTCCGCTTCGGTAGTACTCTCCCCCGATGTGGATGCCTCACCCGAGCCCCGCAGCCGTGGACGAAGAGGACGTGACCGCGGTTCTCCAGTCCCTGGTCGGGGGCGAGGCAGCAAGGCTGGAGGGCACGCCTTTGCCCCTGTTCCTGCGCGACGATTGGGAGCAAGTGGTGGAGTCCATGTCCTTCTTCAACGGGGACGGGCTCGTGCCCGTGGTGGCTCCCGAGGATCTGGTGAATGTGTCTTCCGGCGACTCCAGCGGAGACGGGGGCGAGGAGGAGCAGGAGGCAGGCCCCGACTCCGAGGCGACCAACGGAGAGTCCAGGGCTCCCCCGCTCCAGTGCAAGCCCCGCGCTCTCCGCCTTTCGTTGAGCGATGATGATGATGATGACGACGTGCTGGGCAGCGGGAGCTCACGCCCGGTCCCGAAGAAGGGCTGGACCGGGTTGATTCCCCGCGGGTCCACCCTGACTCCGGGGCGAACCGCTGACGCGCCTTCTGCTTCCGAGGTCGACCCCTCCAGCCGGCTCTCTGGCTTCAAGTTTGGCAGGAGACCACTGGAGCTTTCTGGCGCCGAACTGTAAGTGTTTGATCCTTGATTCCTGGTTTCTTGTTCCGCTGACGAGGCTTGACGATTACTTCTCCTGAGCAGCCTGGCGCCCGCAGCGAAGAAGCTGAAGGGAGCTCCTGAGGCCCCAGCTGCGGCGACACCTCCACCTGCAGGGAAGGGCGACCGCGACGCGCGGGCTTCTCCTGCCCACTCGTCCTTGTGGGGCTTGGCTGATCTGGCTGGGGCCGCAACGCCCATGGCTCGGTCGACCCCAGAGGTGCCCTTGCCTGGTGCTGCTGCTACGGCTGGGGAGGCGCAGCAGACTCCGCCTCGGGATACTGCAGCCTCGCCGCCGCTACCTTCTCCTCCTGTTCCGCCGGCTGCTGGTTCCGCGACTCCTCCTGCTGCCTTGAAGCGCACTGATGCTTCTCCGCCTTCTTCTGCCATCCTGGAGCGAACTATTGCTGGACTGGACCGGCTGCGGCAGGATCTTCTAGGCGCCGACCCTCGCCTGGTGGCCGGGCGCCTGGAGCTGGCCTCGGGGTGGATTCGCTCCGACGCCTCGATTCGGGCAGCGCTGGTTCAGGCCTCGACGGCCTATGACGAGGAGAGGGAAGGCTACCCTCGAGGCGAAGGCTGCCCGTGACGCGGCCCTGGGAGAGATGGTTGGCATCCGCGGCCGCTGCAAGGAGCTGGAGGACGAGTTGCAAGGCCTGCGTGGTCACCTTGCAGAGGAGACCCGCCTTTGCCAAGAGCAGGAGAAGGGGGTGAAGGCTCGCGAGGCGGCGCTCGAGGACCGGGAGGCGAAGCTCAAGAAGCGCCGCAGCCACCTAGGTGCGTTGAAGAAGGAGCTGGAGACGACAAAGGCCGAGCTGGACGCCAAGGCCCGGGTCCTTGCCGAGGATCGCGTGGCCTTCGCAGACATGGAGAGGGATGCCCGCGCTTCACTGAAGACACTTTACGAGAGTGGCCTAGATTGCCCGTTGGCTGGCGACGGGGACGGCCCCGCCAAACTGCTTCCCTTCTTGGTGAAGGCTCTTGGAGATGTCGCCCTCGGACTCGTCCCCACGGTCGAAGCCGAGGCGCGTGTCTTGTCTTCCGTTGCGCTGACGCGGGTCTTCGCCCATGTCTACCTCCGCGACCCCAGCGCCGACCTTGACAGCCTGCTGGAGCCGGTGAGCGGCGAGGGCGCCGCTGGTGGTGTCGAGGCCGTGAAGGGGCGCGCAGAGGCGCTGCTAGGGAAGTTCCGGGCCTTCAGCACCAAGCCGAAGACAGGCGCTGCCGGCTCTACTACCCCACAAGGTGAAGCCACTCCACGTGACTCCGCTGCCAAAAAGTGACTCCGCTATCACTCCTGTTCTTCTTTCGATTCCTGCACATGCACGACGCCTCGAGGAGGCATTTAAATTTGCGTTTGGTACCAAGGCGACATTATGGGTTGTAATATTCACTTTTAAGTTCCTTGAATTTTATGTTCCTCTTCCCTACTTGCTTATGCTCTATGCCGGCAGAGCCCGGCCATGCGCATGCCTCACCCAGCATCAGCCCCGACCGGAAACCAGGACGGGACCAAAGGAATGAGGGGCCACGTGACAAGTTAGGCTCCTGAGTCGCGATGCTCAGGAGTCCCCCTTAGCGCACGAGCAACAAGTAGGGAAGCGCGATGTAGGTGTGTTTCCGTTCTACGTCTGCAGAGCCCGACCCCGCGCGTACCTCACCCAGCATAGCCTTTCGGAACTAAGGAGTGAGGGGCTACGGAGCCAGTTAGGCTCCTGAGTCGCGATGCTCAGGAGTCCCCCTTGATGCGCGAACAGCATGAGATGGAATGTAGACGGGGCTACCATTCTACGTCTGCAGAGCCCGACCCCGCGCGTACCTCACCCAGCATAGCCTTTCGGAACTAAGGAGTGAGGGGCTACGGAGCCAGTTAGGCTCCTGAGTCGCGATGCTCAGGAGTCCCCCTTGACGCGCAAACGGCCTTCGTACCTTGGCTCCGCTCGGGGAGAGACGCGCGACGAACCAGGCCCGAGGGGCCTGGCTGGGGCGTACGGCTGGGCGTGACCCAGTCGTAGCCCCCGTGCCCAGCCCCCTCGCGCGGCGCTCCCGGGGGGAGGCGTTGCGATGAGGCCGGCCACTGAGCTCGGGGCTCCCTGAGGTTAACGCGGCCCGGAGGCCACCCTCAGTTGTTTATCACCAGCGCGGAGCATAGCGCTATGTCTACGGGCATAGCCGCTCCTCGGCAGTGTCGTGAGCCAGCGCGGAGCATGGTTCTTCCACTGGTACGTGGGAGGGGGCTCCCTTCCGGGAGGAGGCCCCGGGGCATGTACAGCCCCGCCCTGACACGTGGCTGGCTCGGTAGAGCTAGGTGAGGTGTATCTGGGCACCCGTGAGCCAGCGCGGGACTCACGAGGCCCTACCTCTAGGCGGGTTGCGCCTGGCACTGGGCCGTGTCTTGAGATGTGTTCCTGCAAAATCTTGTTAGATGCCGGCACTCTACGTCCTCGGGTCCCGGCCCTCGAGCTTGTCTCAGTCGTCGCTGGTATGCCAGGTCGCGATGCCGTGGACAAGGCCAGAGGGTGAGGGCTGGAGAGCCAGTAACAGCCCTGAGTCGCGATGCTCAGGCACCCCCCCTTTAACGTGCAAGTGGTCGACATGAAGAAGAAAAGGTGCCGCGGACGGCATCGAGTAATGATGCATAATTGGAAATAAACGCGGAAGGGATACACGCCGCTGGGTCTAACCCGAGCGGCCTGGGGATGATGCAGCCCGAGGGGCGCCCCCAGCAAAGCAAGCTAGCGACTGAGAAGATAAAAAGGGATATGCGGCCTGGGAATGACGCAACCCTGGGAGGGCGCTCCTAGCTGAGAATGAGACTTGAAAGATGTCACCTGAAGATGTCGTCGGTGCAGTGGCGTTGGTGCAGCAGACTCGGTGGGCTGCGGAAGCCGATCCTCACGAGCCCCCAGGCCCAGGGGCCTCGGGAGGCTCCGGAGGCACCGGCGGCTCCTCGTGAGTAGCCTCCATCTCCACCAGGGCTGTGGAACGCCTGCCTTCTTGCGCCTCCAAGATGCTCCTCGTGATGCGCTGGCACGCCGCAGCCACGCTCGGCAGGCCATAAGGCATGCGAACATAGCTGTGGGGTGGTCCTCCGCAGCGCCCCACTTGTGAGGGCCAGAGGCGCTCCGCCGTGGCGATCTGATTGAGCCCTGGTACGTCGACGCAAACGCGTAGCCCACCATCATCGCCTGGATGGGGAGCCAAAGCTGGTGGGCGACAGCAACCTCTCATGATCCTTGACTCCTGTAGTTCTTGAATGGCCTTGCTAACAAACTCCTGCTGGTCTGACCTTCTTTCCCTGGCTTCCTTTCGAGGGAAACGTGCCTCGAAGCACGCCCCCACATGGTGCCCCAGCGCCTCCCACGTGACCTTGGCGAGGTCGGTGGCCCTCCAGGTGAGAGCCCCCGAGCCCCGCCTGAGGAGGGCGTCGGGCGCGCTTTCATATGCGATTGAAGGAGGATCCCCCTGGGCAAATGCGGGCCTTGAAGGGCCTGCCTCCTAAGGGTCTGAGCCTGACGTGGTCTTCTTCTTCTTGGGGGTGGTCTCAGGAAGCCTCCTGCTTCCGCGATCTGGGTCTTCTAGTGACGCGGCCTGAAAGGCTCGCTCCAGGGCACACACTGCATCCTTCTCTTGGCATGGCACCGTGATGACGTCGCCGCTTCCTGGCATCTTGAGGACGTTGTAGCCGTGGTGAGTCACGGCCATGAACTTGGCCAGCGCCGGGTACCCGAGGATGGCATTGTACGGCAGGCGGATGTGGGCGACGTCAAAGTCGATGACCTCGGTGCGGTAGTTGTCATAGGTGCCAAAGGTGACTGGGAGGCGGACCTGCCCGATCGGGACTGTGGAACCGTCGGTGACTCCGGAGAAGGGCTTGGTCGGCTGGAGCTGGTCATAGGGCACTTGGAGGCTATTGAATGTTTCCACGGACAAGACAATGAGCCCTGCCCCTCCGTCGATGAGGGTCCTGGTGACTAGAACGTTGCCGATGACTGGGGAACAAAGCATTGGGAGGACTCCGGCTGTGGCCGCGCACTTGAGCTGGTCTGCTGAGCTGAACGTGATGGTGCAAGCCGACCACCTGAGGGGACGCGTTGCTTCGAGCTTGGGGAGAACTGCATTCACTTCGCGAGCAAACTGCTTGAAGATACGTTGAGAGGCTGGGGCTTGAGCTCCGCCCAGGATGCAGGCGATGGCGCGAGGCTCCTGGAAGCCCCCAGCCCCCTCGTCTTGGTGGCGGTCTTCATTCCTTCTTGGCTGAGGCGGCAGCGGCGGCAGGCCTGGGTTGCCATGAGGGCGATCCTCACGAGGCTGGTCCCTCCAGTCCCCCTCATGAGGCAGGTCACGCCAGTGATCCTCGCGAGGTTGGTCACGCCAGCCTTGACGTGGGCCACGATCTTCCCAACGTCCCGGGTTCCTTCCTCCTCCTCGGCCGTAGCCCCGGTCAGCGCGGTCAGGGCGTCGACCGACTCTTCCTTCTCGCACGGCGCGGAGTTCTTGGCATTCATTGGTGTTGTGGGTGTGGAGGTCGTGGTACACACAGTACCGGCTGCCCCTGGAGGATTTAGGCAGATCCTTGCCCTGCTTGGTGTCCGGCTCTGCCGCGAGCACGGAAGCCCCCTTGCGCTTCACTTCCTTGGCCTTGGGCTTCTTCTCTTCTGGGTCTGCGGCAGGCAGCTCGAGGAGGGAGAGGCGTCCCTCCTCAACTCTGGCGCACTTGGTCGCCAGGTTGAACAGTTCCAGGGAGGTGCAGAGGTCTTCGTGCATCGCCAACTCCTCCTTCATCTTGACGTCGCGCACGCCGTCGGAGAAGGCCGAAATGATGGCTTCTTCAGACACCCTGGGGATCTTGAGGCGCGCACTGTTGAAGCGCTGGATCTACTTCTGCAGGGTCTCCCCAGGTTGCTGCTTGATGTGGCGCATGTCGCTCACGGCGGGAGGCCGGTCGCGGGTACCTTGGAAGTTGGCGATGAAGCGAGTACGCATCTGGTCCCAGGAGGAGATCGTGCCTGGGGCCAGGTTCAGAAGCCAAGTGCGAGCACCTTCCTTCAGCGCCATGGGGAACCAGTTCGCCATGACCTTCTCGTCCCCGTTGGCAGCTTCGATTCCCAGCTCGTAGAGCTGGAGGAACTCTGTGGGATCAGTTGTGCCGTCATAGCGAGAAGGCAGGTCCGGCTTGAACTTGTCGGGCCACGCGACGCTACGCAGCTCGGGGGTGTAGGCGTGGCAGCCAGCGGTGGCCGCGGGAGGTTTCGGTTGAGGGAGAGCTTGGCCTTGTGGGTCCCCTTGCGCTGCAGCTGGGAGCAGCGCGGGGTCTTGACGTGCCGGAGCTGGAGCGGGGTCTCGGCGAGCCGGGGCTGGGAGCGCCCAGGCGGCCTCTTGCGGTCGTGGGACTTCTTGGCAGCTCCGTTCCTGCTGGGCCGGCGCATGACGGAGCGGGTTCCGCCCAGGAGCTGCGCGCCTTGGGGCCATGGCATCTTCTTGGAAAGGTGGCGGCTGGAACTCCCCCGGGGCTTCACTGCCCACGCGGAGCGGAGTGCGGCGCAGTGGTGCGGAAGGCGCGGGAGAGCCCCCTGCGGCGCGGACGAGCTCGGCGACGCGGTCGAGCCACTCCTCGTAGACGTCGTTGACGGGGTGGTAGCGCAGGAGCTCGTTCGCCGCGATGAGCGCAGCCCGAGCCTCCAAAGGCGCGTGAAGCACGTGCGACGAAGAACCGGCCGGGGTGAGCGACGGAGTGACGGTGCGGCCATCCCGCCACACGGACGGGTGCTGAGAGGATGCTTGCTGCTCGTTCCTCGCCGGGCCGGTGGCGGCGTTGACGGCGGGCGACGGGGAACGACGAGGACGCCCACCGACGGGGGCCGTCTGGACGGTGCGGGAAGCGATGGCGGCCCGGCGCTCGGCGCGGGCCCGACGAGCGTCAGACATGGATGCGACGGTCGGAGGAGAGCGGAGCGGTGGAAGACGGACTCCGGCGCACCCCTACCTGGCGCGCCAAATGTCGGATTACGGGGGTTCCGACAGACCCTTAAGGTTCGAACTCTGGGGTGCGCGCGGAGATCGTGCCCTCTACCTCTCCGTCTCGCAAGGATCTAAACTACTGCAAGAAAAACACAAGAGACACAGGGTTTATACTGGTTCGGGCCACCATTGTGGTGTAATACCCTACTCCAGTGTGGTGGGTGGATTGCCTCTTGGGCTGATGATGAAGAACAGTACAAGGAAGAACAGCCTCGCGAGGGTCTGTTCTTGGCTAGGGGATGAACTGCTAGGGGGAGTTCGATCGCCCTTCTCTCTCTCTCTCTCTAGATGCCTCTACTGGTTTCTTGGTACTCGATCAGATCGGATTCTAGATCAGGTGTCTCTACCCTGGGGGTGGCTAGTCCTATTTATAGGCAAAGGCCCTCGGCCTCTTCCCAAATATTGAGCGGGAAGGGTGCCAACAATTGGCCAATTTGAAGGGGAACATCTGGTACACTTATCCTGACTAAAGTTGGTCTTTGCCTGCCAAAGGCCCTGCGGTGACGCCGTCCTGGGCTCCATGGTGACCTCCTTCCCTTCGTTGGACTGGTCTTGGTCTCGTTGCACCGAAACGGGTGCCTTTGCTTGATCCTCTCGCCTGCGCTTGCCCCCTTTGCACCAAAGAGGAAAGGGAGACGTTGCGCGGGCAGGCACCCGCCTGGCACCCTTGGTCGTCATGGCTTGCGTCATGGGCACCTCGTGGGGTACCCGCCTTGTTCTCTCCACCTCCTCGCGAGCGAGCCTAAGGAGGCCGTGCTTGAGGAAGCGTCGTGTCGTCCGCCTCGCGAGGCTTGGTCCCTCGCGAGGGTCTTAAGCCTTGTGTTGAAGATGATGGGCCACGCTGGGCCCCCATTTGAGCCACGCCGCAGGCCGCAGGCAGGCAAGTCTGGGGACCCCCATTCCCAGAATGCCGACAGTATCTGGCACGAGCGATTGAGTATACGGTCCAAACTGGACGAGCCCGGAGTGTTTCTTTTGAATGGCTTTTTCCGCTGACCGGGTTTAGAGCCTCTGAATCCGGCATTAATTGCCGTATCTTCGGCGTTGTCGCTGTTAATGAGGCACTTGTGCTTGTTGCGACACGACCTGCCATTGCTATCCTTGGTATCATTACCAGGGCTCTTGGTCATGTTATTGCTACGAGCCAGCTAGCTGTCTTCTCCTGCGCAAAAGCGGGTCATGAGCATCGTGAGGGCTGCCATAGGTTTCGGCTTTTACTGTCCAAGGTGCCGGGCAAGCCACTCGTCACGGATGTTATGCTTGAAGGCTGCTAGGGCCTCTGCGTCCGGACAGTCGACGATTTTATTTTTCTTGGTTAGGAACCGTGTCGAGAATTGTCTGGCAGATTCTTCTGGCTGCTGAATTATGTGGCTAAGGTCATCGGCGTCTGGTGGTCGCATATAGGTGCCCTGGAAGTTGTTGAGGAATGCGGTTTACAGGTCCTCCCAACAACCAATTGACTCTGCTGGCAGGCTGTTAAGCCAATGCCGAGTTGGTCCTTTAAGCTTGAGTGGGAGGTATTTGGTGGCGTGTAGATCATCGCCGCAGGCCATGTGGATATGAAGGAGATAGTCCTCAATCCATACCGCAGGATCTGTTGTGCCATCGTATGATTCAATGTTTACGGGTTTGACACCCTCTGGGAATTTATGATCCATTACTTCATCTGTGAAGCATAGTGGGTGTGCGGCACCTCTATACTGGGCTATATCACGACGTAGCTCAAATGAGCTTTGTCTGTTGTGTTCGGCCTGGCCGGATTTACTGTATCCGGCGTGACGGTTATCGTCTCGTGTCGTGGGGTGCCCCCGCGATCCATAGATCGATCTTGTTTGCCTTGCCTTGTCCTCCAACATATCCCACGGGTCTAGCGCATTTCCCCGTGCCTTGGTATTTTTTGAGCGGCGCCGGGGTGCGGCTTGGGTGGAGGACCTGGAAGCCTCTCTGTCGCGGCCGCGAAGTAGCCGGTCAGCCGCATCATGCGCTGGTGATGTAGGTTTAAGTGCTTCCTCCTCTAATCGGGGTAGCAACCTGTGCTTTGGGTAGCTCTTGGAGGGGCGTTCGAGTTCGTACTCCTCGGCCGCAACGACTTCAGTCCATCTGTCGGCTAGCAAGTCTTGATCAGCTCTAAGCTGTTGCTGCTTTTTCTTAAGGCTATTTGCGATGGCCATCAGCCTGCGCTTGAAGCGCTCTTGTTCGACGGGATCCTCAGGCACGACAAATTCGTCGTCGCCGAGGCTTGCCTCGTCTTCAGAGGGAGGCATGTAATTGTCATCCTCTTCCTCTCTTTCTGCCGCCCTCTCAGGGGGGCTGGCTTCTCCATCCTCCTGCGCTGAATCTTGCTGGAGGGAGTTATCTTCGGCACTGTCCGGGGTGTTATTATCTCCCGTGCCGGTATCACCGTTTTTGCTTTGGCGGGACTTAGAGCGGCGCCGCTGACGCCGGCGCTTACGTTGCTTCTTGGAGGGGTCATCCCCCACTGTTTCGTCGCCATTGCCCTCTTTTGGTGTATCCACCATATATATGTCGTATGACGAGGTGGCTTCCCAGTGCCCTATAGGCGCTGGTTCCTGTTCATCTCCTACATCGTCGTCCATACCGTCGATGTCTTTGGAGTCGAAGTCTAGCATGTCGGTTAAATCATCGACAGTGGCTACAAAGTGGGTGGTGGGTGGGCGTCGAATTTCTTTGTCGTCCGCATCCCAATCCTGTCCGTCATAATCCGGCCAGGACTCTCCTGACAAAGAGAGACACCTTAGTGAATTCAGAATGTCGCCAAAGCGCGAGTGCTGAAAGATATCTGTGGCGGTGAATTCCATGATCGGCGCCCAATCGGATTCGATTGGCAGGGGCGCGGGGGGTTCGAAGTCCGGAGACGAGTCTGGCACCTTGGAGTCACAGGCTTCACAGAGGATAAGGCTGATGTTCGGCTCGATCATCATCGAGACTGCAGCCCCCGCGGCGGGGTCTAGCCACCCGTCCGCGATCGGCGTAGTTGGCTCCGAGCTAAGGGTCGGAGCTGATGCGGGTGCGGCCTCCAGGGCACTGTTCGGCGGCAGAGCTAGATCATGCCCATCATGACAGTGCGGCGCGCCCGGCTGTGGCTCGAATCCGTCGAAGATCAAGTCCTCGCGGATGTCGGCCATGTAGTTCAAACTTCCAAATCTGACCTGATGGCCAGGGGCATAGCTTTCAATCTGCTCCAGATGGCCAAGCGAATTAGCCTGCAGTGCAAAGCCGCCGAATACGAAGATCTGTCCGGGGAGACAAGTCTCACCCTAGACAGCATCGTTGTTGATAATCGGAGGAGCCATCGGGCCTAAAGGTGATGACACAAAGGAACTCTCAATGAAAGCACCAATGTCGGTGTCAAAACCGGCGGATCTCGGGTAGGGGGTCCCGAACTGTGTGTCTAGGCGGATGGTAACAGGAGACAAGGGACACGATGTTTTTACCCAGGTTCGGGCCCTCTCAATGGAGGTAAAACCCTACTCCTGCTTGATTAATATTGATGATATGGGTAGTACAAGAGTAGATCTACCACGAGATCAGAGAGGCTAAACCCTAGAAGCTAGCCTATGGTATCATTGTTTTTCGTCCTATGGACTAAAACCCTCCGGTTTATATAGACATCGGAGGGGGCTAGGGTTACACAGAGTCGGTTACAATGGAAGGAGATCTACATATCCATATTGCCAAGCTTGCCTTCCACGCCAAGGAAAGTCCCATCCGGACACGGGACGAGGTCTTCAATCTTGTATCTTCATAGTCCAAGAGTCCGGCCAAGGGTTATAGTCTGGCTATCCGGACACCCCCTAATCCAGGACTCCCTTAGAGAGTTTCGTCAGCACGGCGGCGTGGTGACGATGATGATGTTCTACCCACGCAGGGCTTCGCCTAAGCACCGCTACAGTATTATCGTGGTGGGCTATGGTGGAGGGGGGCACCGCACACGGCTAAAAGATCAAACGATCAATTGTTGTGTCTCTAGGGTGCCCCCTGCCGACGTATATAAAGGAGCAAGGGGGGAGGTGCGGCCGGCCAGGAGGGGCGCGCCAGGAGGAGTCCTACTCCCACCGGGAGTAGGACTCCCTCCCTTTTCCTTGTTGGATTAGGAGTGGAGGGGGAAAGAGGAGGGAGAGAGGAAGGAAAGGGGGGCGGCGCCCCCCTCTCCTTGTCCTAATCGGACTAGGGGGGAAGGGCCCACGGCCCTGCCCTGGCCGCCTCTCCTCTTCTCCTCTAAGGCCCATTATGTCCCATTAAGCCCCCGGGGGGTTCCGATAACCCCTCGATACTCCGGTAAAGTCCTGATTTCACCCGGTACACTTCCGATATCCAAATATAGGCTTCCAATATATCAATCTTCATGTCTCGACCATTTCGAGACTCCTCGTCATGTCCATGATCACATCCGGGACTCCGAACAACCTTTGGTACATCAAAACTCATAATATAACCGTCATCGAAACTTTAAGCGTGCGGACCCTACGGGTTTGAGAACTATGAAGATATGACCGAGACACGTCTCTGGTCAATAACCAATAGCGGAACCTGGATGCTCATATTGGCTCCCACATATTCTCCGAAGATCTTTATCGGTCAGACCACATAACGACATACGTTGTTCCCTTTGTTGTCATCGGTATGTTACTTGCCCGAGATTCGATCGTCGGTATCTCAATACCTAGTTCAATCTCGTTACCGGCAAGTCTCTTTACTCATTTCGTAATACCTCATCCCACAACTAACTCATTAGTTGCAATGCTTGCAAGGCTTATAGTGATGTGCATTACCGAGTGGGCCCAGAGATACCTCTCCGACAATCGGAGTGACAAATCCTAATCTCGAAATACGCCAACCCAACAAGTACCTTCGGAGACACCTGTAGAGCACCTTTATAATCACCCAGTTACGTTGTGACGTTTGGTAGCACACAAAGTGTTCCTCCGGTAAACCAGAGTTGCATAATCTCATAGTCATAGGAACATGTATAAATCATGAAGAAAGCAATAGCAGCATACTAAACGATCGAGTGCTAAGCTAACGGAATGGGTCAAGTCAGTCACATCATTCTCCTAATGATGTGATCCCGTTAATCAAATGACAACTCATGTCTATGGTTAAGAAACTTAACCATCTTTGATTAACGAGCTAGTCAAGTAGAGGCATACTAGTGACATTATGTTTGTCTATGTATTCACACATGTATTATGTTTCCAATTAATACAATTCTAGCATGAATAATAAGCATTTATCATGATATAAGGAAATGAATAGTAACTTTATTATTGCCTCTAGGGCATATTTCCTTTAGTCTCCCACTTGCACTAGAGTCAATAATCTAGATTACAAAGTAATGATTCTAACACCCATGGAGTCTTGGTGTTGATCATGTTTTGCTCGTGGAAGAGGCTTAGTCAACGGGTCTGCAACATTCAGATCCGTATGTATCTTGCAAATCTCTATGTCTCCCACCTGGACTAGATACCGGATGGAATTGAAGCATCTCTTGATGTGCTTGGTTCTCTTGTGAAATCTGGATTCCTTCGCCAAGGCAATTGCGCCAGTATTGTCACAAAAGATTTTTATTGAACCCGATGCACTAGGTATGACACCTAGATCGGATATGAACTCCTTCATCCAGACTCCTTCATTTGCTGCTTCCAAAGCAGCTATGTACTCTGCTTCACACGTAGATCCTGCCACAACGCTTTCTTTAGAACTGCACCAACTGACAGCTCCACCATTCAATATAAACACGTATCCGGTTTGCAATTTAGAATCATCCGGATCAGTGTCAAAGCTTGCATCAACGTAACCATTTACGATGAGCTCTTTGTCACCTCCATAAATGAGAAACATATCCTTAGTCATTTTCAGGTATTTTAGGATGTTCTTGACCGTTGTCCAGTGATCCACTCCTGGATTACTTTGGTACCTCCCTGCTAGACTTATAGCAAGGCACACATCAGGTCTGGTACACAGCATTGCATACATGATAGAGCCTATGGCTGAAGCATAGGGAACATCTTTCATCTTCTCTCTATCTTCTGCAGTTGTCGAGCATTGAGTCTTACTCAACTTCACACCTTGTAACACAGGCAAGAACCCTTTCTTTGCTTCATCCATTTTGAACTTCTTCAAAACTTTGTCAAGGTATGTGCTTTGTGAAAGTCCAATTAAGCGTCTTGATCTATCTCTATAGATCTTGATGCCCAATAAGCAGCTTCACCGAGGTGTTTCATTGAAAAACTCTTATTCAAGTATCCCTTTGTGCTATCCAGAAATTCTATATCATTTCCAATCAGCAATATGTCATCCACATATAATATCAGAAATGCTATAGAGCTCCCACTCACTTTCTTGTAAATACAGGCTTCTCCAAAAGTCTGTATAAAACCAAATGCTTTGATCACACTATCAAAGCGTTTATTCCAAATCCGAGAGGCTTGCACCAGTCCATAAATGGATCGCTGGAGATTGCACACTTTGTTAGCTCCCTTTGGATCGATAAAACCTTCCGGTTGCGTCATATATAACTCTTCTTCTAGAAATCCATTCAGGAATGCAGTTTTTTACATCCATTTGCAAAATTTCATAATCATAAAATGCGGCAATTGCTAACATGATTCGGACAGACTTAAGCATCACTACGGGTGAGAAGGTCTCATCGTAGTCAATCCCTTGAACTTGTCGAAAACCTTTTGCAAGAATTCGAGCTTTATAGACAGTAACATTACCGTCAGCGTCAGTCTTCTTCTTGAAGATCCATTTATTCTCAATGGCTTGCCGATCATCGGGCAAGTCAACCAAAGTCCATACTTTGTTCTCATACATGGATCCCATCTCATATTTCATGGCCTCAATCGGTATCTCAATACCTAGTTCAATCTCGTTACCGGCAAGTCTCTTTACTCGTTTCGTAATACATCATCCCACAACTAACTCATTAGTTGCAATGCTTGCAAGGCTTATAGTGATGTGCATTACCGAGTGGGCCCAGGGATTCCTCTCTGACAATCGGAGTGACAAATCCTAATCTCGAAATACGCCAACCCAACAAGTACCTTCGGAGACACCTGTAGAGCACCTTTATAATCACCCAGTTACGTTGTGACGTTTGGTAGCACACAAAGTGTTCCTCCGGTAAATGGGAGTTGCATAATCTCATAGTCATAGGAACATGTATAAGTCATGAAGAAAGCAATAGCAGCATACTAAACGATCGAGTGTTAAGCTAACGGAATGGGTAAAGTCAATCACATCATTCTCCTAATGATGTGATCCCGTTAATCAAATGACAACTCATGTCTATGGTTAGGAAACTTAACCATCTTCGATTAACGAGCTAGTCAAGTAGAGGCATACTAGTGACACTATGTTTGTCTATGTATTCACACATGTATTATGTTTCCGATTAATACAATTCTAGCATGAATAATAAGCATTTATCATGATATAAGGAAATAAATAATAAGTTTATTATTGCCTCTAGGGAATATTTCCTTCATCTATGCCATCATGGGTTACGCCCACGAAGGACTAGCCTCACTCGGGGTAGATCTTCACGAAGTCGGTGATCTCCTTGGCAGTAAAAACTCCTTGGTTCAACTCCACAAACTTGGAGGCTCCCAAGTGACACCTAACCAGTCTAGCAGACACCATCTCCAAAAGGTAATAGATGTTGTTGTTGATGATGAACTCCTTGCTCTTGTGCCTCAAAATATAGTCTCATCAACACTCAAACACTCTCTCACAAATTTGGTTATGTGGTAGGAGAGGGATTGGAGTGGAAAATAACATGGGGAGGCTCGAAATCAAGGATCAAAGGTTGGAGTGGAATCCCCTTGATTTCAACACAAGTGCATGTGGTTCTCTCTCGGAAAATGGATATGGGAAGTGGTAGTTTTCTCTTGGTTGCTCCCTGAGAGTTGGTGTGATGGGTGGGTGTATATATAGGCAACACAAAAAATCTAACCATTACACACTTTTATGCACTACTCGGTAGGACCGGGTGTAAACACTCGGTGAGACCAATTAGTACAAAATGTTTGAACTTTAGGCTTTTCGCTGAGACCGGCTGGAACACCTCAGTAAGACTGATGGGTGATGACCTAATCATTTTCCACACTTCGGTGAGACCGATTGAAACCACTTGGAAATTCTGAGATCAAATCAATTAGTTACAGAAGGTTGGCAAGTGCTTTTTGGTGGGACCGAACGGCCATCTTGGTGAGACCGAGTTAGTGGGGTTTAGGCAGTGGCTATGTCAAGCATATCTCGATGGGTCTGGCCGTATGTGTTTCGGTGGGACCGAGATTGATTTTAGGGTTTTGGATATAGATGAATGTGAGAGTGTGGCTAAGGGTTTTGGAGCAATATCTCTAAGCACTTTAATAGTTAGTGCATGATCAATAACTCATCCCCTTTTAATAGTACTGGCTTTCCTATGGACTCAATGTAATCCTTGATCACTTAACCAAAAATGTAGAGTCTTGAAGCTTTACCAACATTGTTTCTTAGTAGCTTGAGGGGTCAAAATCTCCATCCATGTACTTGCCTAAGTTGAACTCTTCCTGAAATATACTCAATGGGAACATTAGTCTAGCAATATGTATGTTGACACGAATTACCAAAACCATTAAGGGAGCAAATGTGCTTTCAATCTCCCCCTTTTTGGTAATTGATGAAAACACACATCAAAGCTTCAAATGAATGATATACTATAGGAGTACATTAAAGCTTTGAGAAACATGTAAATGTACAAGCTCCCCCTACAATTGTGCATATTAAGAAGTTTGCTTATGAAATGCAAATGCACAGTTGAATAGGTAAGAAGACTCAACATGACACATGTGGGCAGTTGGGCTTGGCCTTCGGTGGTCTTAGACTTTCAGGGGGCTATTGGTGTGGAGAAGGTGTCTAGGAGGTTCGCGGGCATGCGGTGGTTGCAGTGGTGGCAGTGGTTGGTCGGGAGGGCTCGGGGTTGGTCAGAATCATCGTCCGAGTGAGCAGGTCAGTGCGGAGGAGTTGGGCTCGTGGCGAGGTAGCCGACAACCGAAGATGTTGAGCGAAGGAAGAGGGGTTTGAGAGAGTGAGGGGTAGGGGCTATTTATCACGCATGGTCATGGGGGTTGGGGAGCTCGGAGAGCGCGCAAACGTGAGGTCGTGAGCGCATGCGTGCTCGACATTGTGGGCGAGGCAGTTGGTGGAGGTTGGGGTGACTTGACGAGCGGGGCCTGCTGTTAGTGAGAGAGGGGGCAGGGAGAGGGAGAGGGAGATGGAGAGGGAGAGGGAGAGAGAGAGAGAGAGACGTCGCTGGGACGGATGTGCCGTTGGGTGGCCTGGCTAGCTGGGCCTTTTTTATTTCATTTCCTTTTGTTTTCTTTTTCTTTCATGTTTTCCTCTGTCACTACCATTTGATTTTGAATTTGAATTTACTACAACGTACATACTTGCTCTAAATTCACTTATTAATATTTGTGATCATGTCAACATTTTATTTGATCATTTGGGTCTAATATTTTCTGCTCTATTTTCAAGGCTTTGTTTAAATATTCCTTTGAATATTTTTATTTTTCAAAATAGTTTTCTTCTGTTTTTCTTGAACTTGATTCCCTCTTGATCCATCTTTAGTTATTTTTGCACATTTTTATACTTTTCTTTTTGGGAAATTACTTCCTAATTAACCCCTTTAAGGTTTTATTAGGTTTCTTTTTTTGATGACTAGGGTTGCAACTAGAGGTCTCTCGCTTCCAACCTAAATCTGTAGGGCCTTCAACCTTACTAAGGCAAACATTCTATCAACAAATCAAACAATCAGGCAAATCTTATTCAAAATTTCAGCTAGAGGCACACAAGTATAGGTTTTTCTAGAAAGATTTTAATTCCCTGTGAAAATTTAACATACCGGGTTTGGGAAAAATATGGGATGTGACAGATGTACAGTTCACTGCATGCATCAGTTGCACCGAATTTAGAATTCAGTGCATCCCAAAGTGTCTTCTCATCTTGTATGTGCATATACACATCACACAGATGATCAGCAAGAACACTCAGAACGCATCCCATAAAGATAGTATTGGCTCCCTGGAACTTTTTCTGATCTTCATCACAAGCTCCCTCTTGGATGCCAGTATTAACATGGAAAGCTTTCAGAACAGTAAGCCAGAGAGTGGAGTTCACCTGCAACCTCTTAAAGTGCACACCGATAAAGTTAACCGACCTCAGTGCATCAGCAAATTCAGCTATAGTCAACTCAGAAAATTGACTACAATTAGGTTTTTTGATTATTGGAATACTAGGAAAATTCATGATTAACCCTAGTAAATAATTCATTACTAGAACAGAAATTAGCATGCAACAAGCGAGCATAGTAGATGAACGAGAAAACATGCTCGCACATGTAATATTAACTACAAATAGAGACATCAACTGATCACGATGAACGTAGTGTTCGTTGGCTGTTGCAGGAGCGACGTTGTTGATGAAGATGTTGGCGACAATCTGTTGTTGACGGTGTTGGAGACGAAAATGAGTAGCGCCGCCCGACTTGGACAGAAGATGACCCATGATGACGAACTTGAGCAGTCGCGTAGAGCGCTTCCCCAAAACCTAATTTGCCCTCTCCTGGTGCAGGATCGCAAGGTTTGAACAGTTCCGGATACCTGCTCTCCCGCACGCCGATGCATGCCGACGTTCGAGATAGAGTAGACTACGGTGGCAGCGCAAGTTGCCAGATGAGGCTAGATCCTTGGTATTTACGATGTGTCCTCCGTCATGGCCGATAAGCAGTGTATATTGGAGTACCACAGGTGGTATCGTGTCGCGAACACGATCCCAAAGCGATTAGGTTTTCAAGTCGTATACTTACTGGACAAACAATCAACTTGTCTGACAAGATATAAGAAAAATAAAACGGCAAAAGAAAGCTACGCCCCTTCAAAGTCACGGACCGGATTTCAGCGCACCATACACGCGCCCGCCGTGAGCCCGACCAGGCCAGGGGCGAGTGCGTGCTTGCGGTCTTCTATTTCTCTCCTTAACACATCACTTATTATGGTGGAGAGAACCCATCATATAAAGGTGTTAAACACTTACTTCACTAACAATATGAGACTAAACTTTAGCACCACCACTTGCCATTTATACATAGGCCTAGTTGAGATTTCACAAATTGTACATGAGCCAGGTCCATTATTTCCAACATTTCAGTCAAGTAGAACTTCTCAACTTTTTACTCCGGGCAAGCCGAAAGACTTTACTCCGAGCCGGTGGACGAGGGCGCGCCCCACCCCCTTAGCCACCGCCGGCTCCTCCGTCTCATGTCCGGGCAGGTGCGACAGCCCGCCGCGCGTAGACGATCCCTAGCTCATCTCACCATCTAGGAGCTCCGCATCCAACAGTAAAAAAGCAAAGCTCGCACCATTTGAGTGAGCGAGTGAGTGACACTGTGAGAGCTCTAGCACCGTGTAGGTTTCTGTTAAGAAAAGCAAGCTGCCCCATCTTCTCCCTGCCATTTACCCTCTCTTCCTGCTGCGTCCTCGATCTCCTACTCCTACTCCTCTTCTTTTTTTCCCAACCGCCTAGACACTGACTAGCCCGCTGGTTCGATTGGAGCCCCGTAGCTAGCTGAGTTAGCTACATAGGTAGTTCAATTAGGTCGACGCTGACTGCGTTGGCATGCCTAGCCCGTCGGCCTGTCCTCCGTGGCTGGTGCGCATGGTGGCCGCAAACGACGACCAGGCATCGTCGTCCTCCTCGTCCAAGGGCGGGGGTGCCGTGCTCACCACTGGCACGGCCACTATAGACACGGGATACCGTGGTGGTGGCGGGGAAGGCGGCAATGCCGCCGACCCGCAGGAGAGCAGCAGTAGCGGGCAGTCAAGGCTCGCGGCGCGCGGCCACTGGCGTCCTGCCGAGGACATGAAGCTACGCGAGCTCGTGGCGCTCTATGGCCCCCAGAACTGGAACCTCATCGCCGAGAAGCTCGACGGGAGATCCGGTATGTATGTCCCGGCCGCCGTGCTCCTCAGCTGATGTACATGACATTATGACGTCTAACTTTTTATGCGTGAGATGCAGGGAAGAGCTGTCGGCTGCGATGGTTCAACCAGCTCGACCCGCGGATCAGCAAGCGGCCGTTCTCCGACGAGGAGGAGGAGAGGCTGATGGCGGCGCACCGCTTCTACGGCAACAAGTGGTCCATGATCGCGCGGCTCTTCCCCGGCCGGACCGACAACGCCGTCAAGAACCACTGGCATGTCATCATGGCGCGCAAGTACCGCGAGCAATCCATCGCCTACCGCCGTCGCAAGCTCAACCAGGCTGTCCGGCGCACGCTTGACTCGTCCTCCGGGCTGGCTTCCGGTGCCGGGCACGTCGACGTCGTTGGTCACCACCACAACCAGCTCGTGGTCGCCGCCCACGACTCCGCCATCTTTGCGGACCCCTACGGCTTCAGCTTCAGCCACTGCTGCCTCTCTTTCCCTGCCGGCGCCGCCGCTGCCTCGGCGTTGGAGCCTACCTTCTGCTTGTTCCCCGGTGAGTAACTTATCTATCATCATCACCACCACCGCGTATAGAGGCGGTAGATTTTCTATAGCAGCACTGCAATCTCAAAACTGTTCACACTGACTGGTGGTCCCTCACACATTCCGAGCTGATTATTCTAGACGACTGAGCTTTCGGGACATAAAATACTCTATAGTGGTCGAAAGTTATTTTTAAGTGAAGAAAGGTAGAGATTTCTACGTTTTTTAGGAGGGTAGACATTTCAACGTTAGATCATCTCTAATAGATAGAGAAAAAAACCTGGGATTAAAAGGCAATTAACCAATCCAAACACCCCTTTAGTACCCAACATTTATAGGGCAAACAAAAACAATCCTTCACACCCATTAAGATTGGGCAAACACATTCCAAAAGAAAACTAGGCGAACGATAAGGGGTGACAAGTGAACACCATATGATGACAGTTTTAATTGTGATGAAAGATCAAACGATGACAGCTTTAAAACGAAAAATGCCTTCAGTGATAAGACTGTCATGTCGATCTGAAGAAACGGTCATCCCCAAACAACTAAAAATGACATCTAAAACGTTCGCAAATACTACCTGGCGAACGTTCGCCAGTTATGAGCATCCTAACACAATTGGGTAAACCCATCATCACACAACATCTTTGGCCACACTGCTAACTCCCGCGAGCCGTGCAGGTCTATTCGACCATGCCTCCGCCCGAGCCTCCTCCCATCGCCGGTACCTCCAACACTAAACCAGTGCTCATGGCTGCCGCCGCCACGCCCAACCACCGCCGACTTTTGAGTCTCCTCCCACATCTTGAGGCACATTCCGCAAGGCTTACACCTCCGCCAGAGCCAAACCACGGCCACCCTCAAAAAAAAGAGCCAAACCACGGCCTCGATCATCGCCGAGACTAGGAATTCGGTCTTGCCACCCCCCCCCCCCCCCCCAACTCGCGTCCAGCCCGCCGGCCTCCGCACTCACTGGCCTTGTACACAATATGCTCAACAGATCGAGATATCCACATTATTCTTCCCTTTTTTGTTTTTAATAGTGAAAGTATTGTTAACATGGTTTTTTACATCCAAAAGAGGTGCGAATTAGAAGAAGAAAAAACCTGGAGTAAGTGTTGAGGATGCTGACGCATAGCACGTACTCCTCCCTAAATCAATGGATCTGCTGCGTACTACTCCGGCGAAGCGCACGCGTAGAGCAAGGGAGGCCCCCACCGTGCGGTACACGGCCGGCCTTTTCGTCGGTTGCACTGCCACCGGCCGGCAGCCGAAATAAATGCCTCGCTCGAAACAGGCAGCATGTGGGCGTGAGACGATGGATCGAACCAACGAAGACCAGGCACTGGCCGGGAAGACTTTGGACTTTTGCCACGCACAGCACACGCACAGTGATCCTCCCGCACACGCACGCACGCTCAGTCGATCGCTCACCTCCCTCACAGGCACAGGGCGCAGCGACAAGCACAGTGATCCCGCACACGCACGCTCGGGATCAGGCGCGCACGGGCCGAGCAGTTGCTGCCGAGCGGTATGGGGGGAGATCCATCCATCTGCCTCGTCCTCATAAATGGCCCTCTCACCTGCACTGTAACCACCACCGCTTCTCCTGTCCTTGAGCTGTTCCCTTTTCTTCGTCGGTTGACGATGTCGATCGGAGTTTTTACCGCGTCTATAAACCAGTAATGTTTCGCTCGTGTGTTTGCTTTGTCTGGCTGCAGGGCCCGGCGCGGCAGCCAGCTCGGTGCACGACGGGCGCCTCTCGTGGCCGGACGCCATGGCCGTGCGAGGAGGAGCAGGAGGTGGCGGCCTTCACTGGGAGCCGCTGCCGGCGCAAGGAGGCTGGATCGGCGGCGGCCGCCACGAGATGGCACGGTTCGACTCTGACCAGGCAAATGGATCGTCTGCCGCCGTGTTTGCCGTGACGGATCAAGCTGGCGTTCACTTGGACGGCGCGTCGCGGTCGCCGACTTTCATAGATTTCCTCGGGGTCGGAGCGACATGATGGATAGACGGATGCATGGATCGATGCCGATGCTCTAGCAGAGATCAGAGAGTGCGTGCGGCAGGTGGATCACTAGCTAGCTCTAGCCTCTAGACTAGTAGAGAGCTTACTATAAAAAGCAGTAGCTATGCTGGCTCTGTACTGTATATTTGGCTGGCTTGTTTGCCACTCTACTTGTTTTAACTCATGTACCACATGAACAGCAGCTTGTGTTTGCAGGGGAGGTCGATATCAGCAATTTCAGCAGTTGACGGTAGCCGGTGGGTGAGAATGAGATATGTGAAATCATGATATGCGAGTAGCTAAGATTGTGGAGCCGAAACATAGATCAGGTTATTTGGGTACCCTAGCAGATGCTAGCATATTATAAAAAGAGCGAATTCCATTTTTCACACTTAAAATTCACGTTTGTGACATATATTATCCATTTAGTGAAAATTTTGAATTCACCTCATTTTATGTTGATTGGACTAGCCACATGTGCGGTTTTTATTTTTTATCTGATTTGCCGCCTGGTATTTCTTTTTGTAGCGCTAAAGCGAATCGGCACACCGCACCACGGATTTGACCTCATTTTAGTTTCCTGTCTTGCCATGAAGTTGACATCAACTACAAGCCATGCCAGTGGCGGAGCTAGGATTTTTTACATGGGTATGCGAAGCTATAATTTTTCCGTATCATATAATAATATATGACATGAAAGTTCATGATGACCATGATGAACTACAATTTTTCTTTCCAGAAACAATCTTGAATAGTTTAGTGTATTTTCAAAATAAGGAGAAAAATGTAATTTAACACTATAGTCTAGAATTCCAATATCACTGCCAACTGCCAAGTCAATTTAGCTCCTCTCTCAAGTCTTAACTGAACAAATGCAAATTAGTGCTTAAATTCGATTGAATGCAACAGACCACAATGAATTAGCTAATAAAATTATTCTTAAAGAAAATCAATCAATACATTAAAGATCATCCTATGTTCTAAAAAATAAGAAATCCAGATTAAAAGCTCACATAACTACGTTATTGCGTTGTTGCCGTGGAGTGTGCTGCATGCGCCATGCTTGTTGAGGACAAGGCGAGATATTGGGATATAGCAGGAGGGCAAGAGGCATGGCTAGTATATAGGCAGTTCAAGGTATGTTGCAAGTTTAAAAGTCTATTGATCCGATAGCAGCCCAGGCTAATATTTAGGCTCAAACGGGTAAGGAATGAAGTGGGAGGGCATGGGATGGCTATGCATTTCGTTTTTTCTTGAATTTTACACGTGAAAAGACTGCTATCATGCATATACATGTATGTATGGACATATATATTGATTCTCTTTTGCCAAAATTGTTGGGTATGCATTGCATACCCTTGAATAAGTCTAGCTCCGCCACTGAGCCATGCAGTGAAACATCCTTAGAGCATCTCCAACAGACGCCCAATATCAGCGTCGCGTCCAAAAAATCGCAAGTTTAGCGCGCGCAGAGTTAAAAAGAGCACTCCAACGGACGCTGCATAATAGAGCACGCTTTAAAAAATCTTCAGCGCGCCGGATGAAAATGGACTGGAAGCTGCATATTTGGGGTGTGAGCTCCAGCGCGCTGAAATTCCCACGCGCGCTGAAAAGTGCCCCGTGCGCGCTCCTCGCATGCGCCTGCATCCAGCCTCCTCGCGTGCGCCCGCCACCGGCCTCCTTGCGTGTGCGCGCCAGCCCGCCAGCCGGCCACGGCCACGGCCAAGGGCGGCGAGCTGGGCGCGGCCACGGGCGGCGGGGCCGGCGAGCTGGGCGCGGCCACGGGCGGCGGGGCGGGGGCCCGGGCGCGGCCACGGCCACGACCACGGCCGGCGAGCTGGGCGCGGCCACGGGCGGCGGGGCGAGCAGGGGAGGAGCGCGGCCACGGCGGCGAGCAGGCCACGTGCGGCGGCGCTTAGCCATGACCATGGCGGCGAGTATGCCACGGGCGGCGAGGCGCGTGTGGTTTATTTTGGGCGTTTGCTGGAGATGTAGTTTCGTAGTATATTTTTAGCATCTGCTGGAGATGTTCGATTATCCAGCGCGCTTAAAAGCTATTTTGGCGCTGTAAAAAAAATTTAGCGCGCGGCGGCGTAGGGCGTCTGTTGGAGATGCTTTTAGGATCGGTAGGAACATGTTTAGTAGCAAGCATAAACATAATCAGACTTTCCAGTGATCGAGGATATCAAACAGCTGTTTGTCGAGGTGTTTGTCGGCATGGCGGATAATCTGAACTTGGGGGGCAGGTGTTTGTCGGCATGTTTTCCAGTGATCGAGGATATCAAACAGGAATTCACTAAATTCAGCAATGTTAAAGTTCAGCACGCCAACAGGAAGAAGAACATGATGGCCCATTTACTGGTTGCCCGTGCTAGGACGATGGGAGACCTGCTATGTGTGTCGGGAGTACCGGACGACCTGGTGGGCGACCTGAGTGCCGACTTTGGGTTGGCTGAAGAGTAATTTTGTTGCTCTTGTACCTCAAAAAAAACATAATCAGACTAACCTTATTATTTAAGCAAGCAATATCCTCAACAAAGTTTACCTTCGCATTACTTGGATCTCTTTCGGTGTGCCACTAGGCATAATTTTTCGTTGTTAGTTCACATTCTGGCAGATCCCTTGATAGGGTGTCGCGACTAGCCGGATGACACACATGGGAAACAAGAGGCAAGAGTTACCCAGGTTCATGACCTTGCGGTGGAGGTAAAACCCTACTTCATGCTTGATCATATGGATGGATGGGTGTACAGATTACAACAGGTTGTCATCTCTAGGATCAGTAGGTGTACTATCGAGGGTTTGATGGTGGATTTGTGTTGTATGAGAGATGCCTTTATCGACTAGCCTGACCTCGTCATGGTTACATGATTCCTAATTGGCTATGGCATCTAGGAGTCTTTGTGTGATCTCTTCTAGGCTTGACTTGGACGTCAAGTCAGTTCCTTCCTTCTTGGGAGGCCGTAGGAAGTGTAGCAAGCCTAGGTCATATCATGGCCTAGTGGGCCTCCGCTCGGAACGGTGGTCCGACTTTCGATGGTCCGAGGAACCCCTGGTACATGGCACCGTCAGGAGCCCCTGAACTGGTCTTTGAACTTGGCCACCTCTAGGTTGACGTTGACTAAATATGCCGTCTTCGGGTTGCGTGACGAGGTCTTGACCAGATCCCGATGATTCCCGAAAGGTAAATTTTACGTTGACTCACTAACACTAACAAGGAATATAACAAGGGGGAATTTGAGGATTTGCCACGCCTTTAATTACACTTTCAGGATTTGCCCCCATTTACCCTGTAACTGAGGATTTGCCACACATTTGCTGTAATCTTGAGGATTTGCCCCCGACGAGACGGGCCACAGCAAAATGACCAACAAGCCCTTGTGTTGATCTACGTGAGAGGCAGCCAACCCCGATCGTTCTGTCCCAGATATCACGCTCATCTGATACGATTTGGGTGGGAGCGGCGAAGGCGACCTCGATCTCCACCACGACGGCGGCGACGACGACGGCAGCGGCGGCGGCGCCGGCGGCTGCGACCTGGTAAGATGTGCCACTATATGCCATTCCTTCGATCGTCACCTGCTCCCCCAAGGTCGTTGTTCCTCTAGTGCAACATGTCAATACGTCCACCTTTTGCCTTTGTATGAGTCTGAACCAACTCCCAGATTTATCCCTAAAACATAGTTGATCAACAAACTCCAAAAAAAATCATCTCCAGATTTTTTGCAAATTCAGAGTCCTGCCATTAGCTCCCACCTGATTGCTAATGTTAAAAAACCTGAAGATAAAATAAAAGCCATTAGGGACCTGTTGAATAAACATGTAAAGAGAATAACAAATTTGTTGCAGAGCATGTACGGTTGATCTGTGGAGGATGGATGCTATGGATGATGACCCTAATATGGGTGCTGAGGATATTGCTCTCAAGACACAAAGGTGAGAATGATACTCTATCCGCATTTCCGTCAATGAACAACCTAACCGTAAACTTCGAATATTTCACTGTAGGGTGAAGCAGCCTGTTCATGTTAACATTAAAGTTAGAGTTCTTCCATATCGGGCCATGCTTGCTGATGGCGCCGAGGAACAAATGGAGCGGCAGGATATTGAAATGCAGATTAGATGGAAGGGGCTCACTTTAAACAAATTTGCATACGACTTGAGCCAATACATACCATGGGGCCCATGGCAGGAGGTGCATCTGTTTGGCTATGATAAGGATTCTGATGAGGAATGCAGACTGTTTAGCACCAAGGAATTGAGAAGCCATTTGCTTGATCATATGTGGGGAGAGGAAGAAAAAGTGAAGATGCTAGTTGAGGTGCATACAAAACCTGCTAAGAAATCTGCCGCGAAGAGAGCTAACAAGCCTACTAAGGAACCAGCTGCTAAGTAACCTAAGAAGGCACCTGTTGAGAAGGCGCCTAAAATCCTAAAATCGGCTATGGATGATGTACTATGCAGTGCTACATCATCTGTGGTTGTGGACAATGCGAATGAGGAAGCACTTGAGGTTGTTCAATCAATGGCGAGTCAAACAAGTGCTTTTGTTGACAATGATATTAACTTTGCAACATGTGATGTTGTTCAACCCAATATGCCATCAATTTCTGACATTGCTGAAAGCAATGAGCAATGCGGGTCTTCGGTGGTGTTTGATATAGAACCACCAATTGATTGGAGCCAAATTGAGATTGCTCCTCCAAATGAAGATGAAGTGGATGTTCCGGTTACAGAGGAGAATATGTGTGATTTCCTAGGTATCGAGGAGGATGAGACACATGAAGCACCTTCTTCGCCACCTAGTGAAGATGTGTATCTCACTGATGAGGAGGACCAACAACTATTAACTGAGGCTGCTATTCCTGTTGATGACAAGATAGCTCAAGAGGAGGAGATTGCATATGACAAAGAGAACCCTCATATGTATGTAGGTGCCTTGTTTCCTTCAATGGAAGAGTTCAGGATGGCAATAAAACAATATGCCATTAACAATGAAATTGACATATGGGGATATAAAACAGACAAAAAAGATATCTTGGACTATGCAGAGGCATCAAGTGTCCATGGAGAATAACTGCTCGTTTAAGGGCTGATGAGAAAACAATAAGGGTACTAAGAACTTTCTTGCTAACAATAACTTCTGTTTCTAGTACTCCAATTCATATTACTTGTCGCAACTTTAGTATGAGTAATATGGATAGGAGGGAGTGATTAATTTTCTTTTATTGAATGCAGTACTATTTCTCATAGGACATTTGTTTTGTATGGATGCAGGTCACTAAGATGAGTAAGAAACACAAGTGTTCTTCGAGTAGCAGAGTAAAAACCACCATGGCAACACAAGGTTGGGTTGAAGCCAAGGCAATGAGTATACTCCAGAATGATCCTACCATAGGATGTAAAGAACTACAAGAGAAACTCGAAGAAACTTATGACATCACCATTGGTTATGATACAGTTTGGGCTGGTAAATCTAGAGCCGAAAAACAGATTTATGGCACTTTGAAGCAGAGTTTTCAGAATTTGCATAACTTCAAAGCAGAAGTTGAGAAGAGATCTCCAGGGAGCATCGTAGAGGTTGATACCAAGGTAGTAGATGGTAAAGTCCACTTTCACAGATTCTTTATGGCTCTTAAACCTTCCATAGATGGGTTTCTAGCTGGTTGTAGACCATATCTCAGCATAGACTCCGCGACATTGAATGGTAGATGGAGAGGACACTTGGCAGCTTGTACAACATTAGATGGTCATAACTGGATGTTTCCTGTTGCAATTGGGTTCATTGATGGAGAGACCGAGGAAAACTGGACTTGGTTCATGTCACAACTCAATAGAGCTTTAGGTTCAGTCCCTAACTTAGCTATATGTACAGATGCATGCAAAGGTTTAGAAAATGTTGTCAAAAAGGTTTTTCCTCATGTGGAGCAGAGAGAATGTTTTAGGCACTTGATGGCAAACTTCACAAAAAAGTTCAAAGGTGATGTGTTTGGTAGGATGTGGCCTGCTGCTAGGGCATATAGGCCTGAAGTTTTCTCCCATCATATGCAGAAAGTCTTGGCAGCTAGTAGCCGTGTGCATGAATATTTGTCAACCTATCACAGTTTGAAGTGGATGAGATGCAGTTTCAATGCAGACATCAAGTGTGATTATATAAACAACAATCTGGCCGAGTCTCTTAATAACTGGATAAAAGATTATAAAGACTTGCCTGTTGATGAGCTTGCTGACACATATAGAGAATTGTTGATGAAACTAGTATACAAAAGAAGGAGAATTGGGGAGAAATTGAGGGGAAAGATCATTCATGTTGTTATTCAACAGATTTTCAATAGGACTAGAGGGCTTGGTCATCTAAAAGTTGGAAAATCAGGTAATGGTAGTTGTGAAGTCAGGGACACAAGCAAAAATAGTCTTAGGCATGTTGTGAAGGTTGACAAACATGAATGCACTTGTTTGGAGTGGCAGCACACCGGAAAGCCTTGTGAGCATGCTCTAGTATTTTGATGGGGAGGAGAAACCCCAAATGGGTAGACTATGTTCATAATTATTTCTCCTTGGACAAGTTTAGGGCAGCTTATGCAGGTGAGATTGAGCCCATGACAGATAGGAGTCAATGGCCTCATGTGGATGTTGGTTTCGACATGGATGCACCAATTGACAAAGGAAGACCGCCTGGAAGGCCTAGAAAGCAGAGGTACAAGAGTGCCCTCGAAGGTGGAAAAGGTGGTCCAAAAAAGAAAGAACCTAAACAATTGGGCAGCCAAAACAGATGCAAAAGATGCAATGAACTAGGTCACAGACAAGCTGGTTGCCCTTTAAATGGTCCCAAAAAAAGGTAATTATATAACCAATTATATTTTGCATTACTTTTGTCATGTTATGAATTGTTTCCAGTTATATGCATTTTGTATCATGTTGCAGGAAGAGAAAACAGAGAGCAAGAACATATCCTGCTGAAGATGATGAGCCAGGACCTCAAATTGGTGGTGCTCCTATTGGCACACCCAACAGGCAAATTGGTGGTGCTCCTGTTGGCACACCCAATAGGCAAATGCTTACTATTCCTGCCAGTCTCCATGATAGTCCTAGGCCAGTGACAAGAAGGTAATATACAGTAAAATGATTATTTCATTGCAGTCCAAAGTTGATCTCTCATGTTTACTATTCCACTCTTTATAGGATGCTGGCTATGGCCTTGGCTGATGAATCATCAGAGCCAACAGAGATGCCTTCAACCTCGCGTGCGAGAAAGTTGACCCCTAAGAGAAAAAGAACGTAGATCGTGACGTGCTTATGTAGTGAACTAGATGCTATGTCAGGTCATTTTTGGGGCTGAACATGCTATGTCGTGTCCTTTTGTGTCGAACTATGTTTGTTCATTCTTATGTATGGATGTCAGAGTCAGACTACCTATTATTGTAACCAAATGTTTGCACTTGCCATGATTTGTGAAGAAATGTTGTCCAAGTGGTAGCCTGATGATGCACAATTTTTTTGGCCAAAAAATCAAACTACCCAGAAAGGGTTGAAACAATTCCAGAAAATAAAGAGTTCTAAATTGAGCATTCTGGGAAAATTTTAGCTCACTTGGCCGAACAGAAATTGAGAAACTTAAAAACACATCATTTCCGGCCTATTTTTGGGTCAACTTTGGCCTAAAATTGAAATTATGCAGGAAACATTGAAACAATTACTGAAAACCGTGAATTTCTGGGAGAATTTGAGATCATTTGGCGGAGCAGAAATTAGAATATTAAGAAGTACCCAGAATGACAAATCTGAAGCTCACAACTTAAGAAAGTACACAGAACCACAAATCTGAAGTTCCTTAGATTTGCGAGAGCACGAACCTGTGCGGCAGCTCGGGGAAGGCAGAGCCGATTGCGGCAGCAGCAAGCTCGGCGAGGTTCAACAGTAGGAAGCAGCAGCTCGGGGAAGGTTCCACACAGCGAGACCTCGCTGCATCTCACGGACGAACAACAGCATGCAGCGGCAGCTCGTGGAAGGTTGCGCGGGCGTCGCAAGCTCAAGGATGCACAACACCACACAGCAGCAGCTCAGGGGAGGACGCCCTTGCCGGTATAGCCGCT
This sequence comes from Aegilops umbellulata, assembly GCA_032464435.1. NCBI lineage: Eukaryota > Viridiplantae > Streptophyta > Magnoliopsida > Poales > Poaceae > Aegilops > Aegilops umbellulata. Next base: position 508,984,489 of record CP136056.1, on the reverse strand, counting down.
GCAAGGTCGCACGGCGTACGGCGAGGTTGCAGGGCGGCTACCCAGACGAACAGAGTACAAGCAGGAAGAAGAGATAAGGTACATGTCCGATTGGGATTACTCATCCTGATTTGGACCAGGGGCATTTTGGTCACATAATTTATACTATAATCTGCCAAATGATCCAACCGTGTACAGAGGGCAAATCCTCAAGATTACAGCAAATGTGTGGCAAATCCTCAGTTACAGGGTAAACAGGGGCAAATCCTCAAAGTGTAATTAAAGGCGTGGCAAATCCTCAAATTCCCCTATAACAAGTCAATGTTGTTGGACTCCCAAGTGCAGGAGTTTATAGCAAGCAACAACTTTCCTGTAGTGAGAAATCAAGGTATCAATCCGTGAAGATAAATGTGTTTTGTAACAGGCATAGGCAACAAAAATAAAATCTCATTTGTGTCCCCAATAGTGCGAACAAGGGTGTCAACTTTGCTAGTATTGCTAGTTGCACAGATAATTAAAAGATAATGTGAATTTTTGGATTAAAATAAAGCTGAAAACATAAGTGTGTATAAAAGTTGTTGGAAGGTGATTTTTATGCTAAAAATAGTGTTCATAGGTTCACCAAGTGTAACCCTCTAATACATACAAGTGCAGTAAGTAACAAAGTCATGTGAAGAAGTGCATAATGAAATATTTCATGCACATGCCAAACATGTGTGATGTGTCGATATTATATAAGTAGTACGTCCGTAATTGTAAAGACCAACACCCTCACTGCTTCCAGGTTGAGATACCCACTGCAACATCCAAAGTTTAAGTGTAAACATTAATAATTGCATTGAGAAATAGATGGACTCGGGGGGCATAAGTTCACTAGAGGTATTTCTCTCGAAGTCAAGCAATTGGCATGGTAACAAATTACAGTTGGGCCATTGACAAGAATAGTAATCTGTATGACTATGATCATTCATGGCATAATCTCACATAGGCATTACATCCGTGATAAGTAGACCGTTAATCCAACATCATCTACTTCTAATACTCTGCCCAGAAACTGCTATCTAGCATGCATCTGAAGATATTAATTTTACAAGAAATAGAGCATTGCAATACACAAGATGACATAATGTAGATAGAATTTTTTTTTCAATCTAGCAATAATATTAAACCATGTCGTTTTATCAATAGTGGTAACAATACAATATGCATCTTTGTCCTTATTGGCACTGGATTAGAGCACTCCAAGATTGAACCCACTACTATGCACCACTCACTCTAAAGGACTACTCGTCAATCTTGGCCAGAGAAGTCAAATAGATCAGAAAGCATACATAGCTATTTAATTATGCAACGAAGAAACTTCAAGAGATCAATAATATTCTATGAACAATATGGTCATAAACTCACAATTCATCATGTCCCAATAAACACACCGCAAAATTACATCAAATTGATCCCGCCAAACAAAGAAGGGGAACATGGTATTGAAGATCCAGAGAGAGATCTTGCTACTACTATGGACCCGTAAGTCCTAAAGGAACTATTCACACGTCATTATGGAAGCAGCAAGGTTGATGAAGAGCCTCCCGGCAATGGCATCCCCCTCTTGCAAAACTCTGGAACATCGCTCCAGATGGGATCTCTTCGGAACAGATGCTTGTGGCGGCGATCTCCTAGAGGAACGAAGTATGCTTTCGGTATTTATAGGAATTTATGGCGGTAGAATCAGGTAAAGGCGATAACCAGGGGCCCCACAAGCTTAGGTGGTGCGACAACACCCTGGCCGCACCACCTTCCCTTATGGCTGACTAGTGGGTCCCCTCAAACCTTCTTGGAGCTTCTAATGTTTCTTCTTGCCCAAAAAGTCATGTTAAATCGGCAATGTAATTTGACCTCCGTAGATATTGATTTGCGAAACCAAAAACAAGCAGAAAACATGTGCTGGCACTTGGTACTAAATTAATAGCTTAGTCCAAAAATAGAATAAAATGATATAAAAAGTATATAAAAGTGATAATATAATAGCTTGAAACAATAAAAAATATAGATACATTTGAGACATATCAACATCCCCAAGATTAATTCCCGCTCATCCTCGAATAAGTAAATGATAAAGAAAGATAATTTTTTATGTTGAATGCTACCTAGCAAAATCTTGGTCAAATGATGTAATCATGGCATGAATTTATGACATAGACCTTCAAGGAAATATTCTACCAATTTGACATTAAAATAATAATATATGAGCATGCAAATAAAAATTCATTACCTTTCCAAAAATAAAGATGCTAAAGAATGTGATCTATATAGACTTAATCACGATAAGCATAGCACGCTCAGTCTTCCTAGGAAAAAGATACCAAATCATGACCAAGCACTTAAGTCATACTTTTCTTGCTTCATCTATTCAACTCCCACGCAATACTTGAGCATGAGCCATGGTCTTGGCACTTTGGATGCAAATAGATTGATGGCGGGGATTCAATTGAGAAGAAAAAAACTTAAGAAAGCCCCACATCAACACAGATTGATCGTAAGGCAATAGAGAGGCCTTACAATCGATAGCAATGTGAGGAGTAGGAATTGCCATGCAATGGGTACACTAGATCTATAAGTGTATGAAAGCTCTCATAATGTAGCTAAGTGGATGTGCATCGAACTTGCTTGCTCATGAAAACCTCATGCAATTTGAGGAAGCTCGTAATCAGGATATACAAGCCAAGTTCTATCATGTAAAATTCTCATTAGCATATGAAATGAATAATATGAAAAATATGGTACTACTTTGAAGCACAAGTGTCGTAAAGGATAGTAGTGCACCCCTTCTCTCATTTTTATAGGTCTTTTTTGACCTATCTTTTTTATTGGGCGCATTGGCCTCTCTTTTTATTCCTCCCTAGTAGGGGCAACACACCAAAAATGAATATCACATGTTTATTTTACTTACAACTCTGAAAATGAATAAAATGATGGCTACATATGAATGCCTCTGGCAGTGTACCAGGATGTGCAATGATTCTAGCATAATATGTATCTATGATGAACGGTGGCTTTGCCACAAATAGCATGTCACCTCTATGATCATGTAAAGCAAAATGACAATGAATGCTCAAGTCATTAATAGTAACATGGAAGTTGCATGGAAATATATCTCAGAATGGCTATCGAAATGCCATAATAGGTAGGAATGGTGGCTGTTTTGAAAAGATATAATAAGGCTTATGTGTGAGAGAGTGTATCATCCCACGGGTTTGGCTGACCGCCAAAGTATGCACCATGTCTCAATGTGAGAGTGGGTAATGCACGATACCGGAGAGGCCAGCAAACTATGGATGGTGGAAGTGCATATATATAAACCAAAATACTCACATTAATCATAAAGAACTTAAATACTTATTGCAAAAGTCTAGTAGCCCATCTTGAAGAAAGCGCAACTTGCATGCCCCTAAGGGGGAGGTTGGTAGGAGTTGACCATCGCGCGCTCCTGATCTAAACGCAGAAGTATGAGGTTGGGGTGGTGCAGGGCGGTGCGTGTGGCTGAGGGCGTTGGTTGCTTCCGAGTCATCTGATCTGGCCACTGATGACCAAGATGGATGGATCTGAGGGGCTAGCTAGAGGAAGGATAGTGGCTACTTGGGGATTGGGCACGTGGGGAATTCGGGGAGAGGATGGAGAGGTGGCGGCGGTGGAGAAAAATATCATGGGCTAGGGTTCAAAATTTGGGTGAGGTGCACTACTTAAATAGGTAGGGCAACTAGGAGGGGTTTTTGGGACGGTTTGGAGCCACCCGGTCGTGATCGGGCGGCTCCGAATAGAGGGGCTAGAATTTTTCGTGGGCTAGCATTTAGATGGGCTAGGAATTATAAGAGAGAGAAAAGAGCCTGATAGACAATTTTAATTAGCAAAAACATCTATATTTTAAACCAGCTATTATCGCCTACATATTTGGACATTTGGATAGCAAACGGACTCCATTTTGGATGGAATTTGAAACGTAGCCTTGATAACCCACAAGTATAGGGGATCGCAACAGTTTTCGAGGGTAGAGTATTCAACCCAAATTTATTGATTCGACACAAGGGGAGCCAAAGAATATTCTCAAGTATTAGCAGTTGAGTTGTCAATTCAACCACACCTGGATAACTTAATATCTGCAGCAAAGTGTTTAGTAGCAAGGTAATATGATAGTAGTGGTAACGGTAACAAAGGTAACAAAAGCAAAAGTAATATTTTTGGTGTTTTGTAGTGATTGTAACAATAGCAACGGGAAAGTAAATAAGCGAGAACTAATATAGGAAAAGCTCATAGGCATTGGATGGGTGATGGATAATTATGTCGGATGCGGTTCATCATGTAACAGTCATAACATAGGGTGACACAGAACTAGCTCCAATTCATCAATGTAATGTAGGCATGTATTCCGAATATAGTCATACGTGCTTATGAAAAAAGAACTTGCGTGCCATCTTTTATCCTACCCCCCGTGGCAGCGGGGTCCTAATGGAAACTAAGGGATATTAAGGCCTCCTTTTAATAGAGTACCGGACCAAAGCATTAACACATAGTGAATACATTAACTCCTCAAACTATGGTCATCACCGGGAGTGGTCCCGATTATTGTCACTTCGGGGTTGCCGGATCATAACACATAGTAGGTGACTATAGACTTGCAAGATAGGATCAAGAACTCACATATATTCATGAAAACATAATAGGTTCAGATCTAAAATCATGGCACTCGGGCCCTAATGACAAGCATTAAGCATAGCAAAGTCATAGCAACATCAATCTCAGAACATAGTGGATACTAGGGATCAAAACCTAACAAAACTAACTCGATTACATGATAGATCTCATCCAACCCATTACCGTCCAGCAAGCCTACGATGGAATTACTCACGCACGGCGGTGAGCATCTTGAAATTGGTGATGGAGGATGGTTGATGATGACGATGGCGACGAATCCCCCTCTCCGGAGCCCCGAACGGGCTCCAGATCAGCCCTCCCGAGAGGTTTTAGGGCTTGGCGGCGGCTCCGTATCGTAAAACGCGATGATTTCTTCTCCTCAATTTTTTCTCCCCGAAAGCAAATATATAGAGTTGGAGTTGGCGTCGGAGGAGCTCCAGGGGGCCCACGAGGTAGGGGGGGCGCGCCCCCTACCTTCGTGGACAGGGTGTGGGCCCCCTGGTCTTCATCTTTGGCAAGGATTTTTTATTATTTCTGAAAAGACGTTCCGTGGAGTTTCAGGTCATTCCGAGAACTTTTGTTTCTGCACATAAATAACACCATAGAAAGTCTGCTGAAAACAGCGTCAGTCCAGGTTAGTTCCATTCAAATCATGCAAGTTAGAGTCCAAAACAAGGGCAAAAGTGTTTGGAGAAGTAGATACGACGGAGACGTATCAACTCCCCCAAGCTTAAACCTTTGCTTGTCCTCAAGCAATTCTGTTGATAAACTGAAAGTGATAAAGAAAAACTTTTACAAACTCTGTTTGCTCTTGTTGTTGTAAATATGTAAAGCCAGCATTCAAGTTTTCAGCAAAGATTATAACTAACCACATTTGCAATAACTCCTAGGTCACATGTTTACTCATATCAATAGCATAATCAACTGGCGAGCAATAATAATAAATTTCGGATGACAACACTTTCTCCAAACAATCACAATATGATATAACAAGATGGTATCTCGCTAGCCCTTTATGAGACCGCAAAACATAAATGCAGAGCACCTTTAAAGATCAAGGACTGACTAGACATTGTAATTCATGGTAAAAGAGATCCAATCATAGTCATACCCAATATAAATTAATAGTAATGAATGCAAATGACAGCTGCGCTCTCCAGCTAGTGCTTTTAATAAGAGGGTGATGACTCAACATAAAAGTAAATAGTTAGGCCCTTCGCAGAGGGAAGCGGGGATTTGTAGAGGTGCCAGAACTCGGTTTTGAAATAGAGATAAATAATATTTTGAGCGGCATACTTTCATTGTCAACATAACAACCAAGAGATGGTGATATCTTCCATGCTACACACATTATAGGCGGTTCCCAAACAGAATGGTAAAGTTTATACTCCCCCTCCACCAACAAGCATCAATCCATGACTTGCTCGAAACAACGAGTGTCTCCAACTAGCAACAGTCCCAGGGGGAGTTTTGTTTACAATTATTTTGATTTAGTTTGCATAAAGCATGGGACTGGGCACCATGGAGACCAGCCATTTTCTCGTGAATGAGGAGCGGAGTCCACTCCTCTTGAGAATAACCAGCCTAACATGGAAGATAAGGGCAGCCCTAGTTGATACATGAGCTATTCGAGCATACAAAATAGAATGTTTATTTGAAGGTTTAGAGTTTGGCACATACAAATTTACTTGGAACGGCAGGTAGATACCGTATATAGGAAGGTATTATGGACTCATATGGAATAACTTTGGGGTTTAAAGGATTGGATGCACAAGCAGTATTCCCGCTTAGTACAAGTGAAAGCTAGCAAAAGACTGGGAAGCGGCCAACTAGAGAGCGACAACAGTCATGAACATGCATTAAAATTAATAAACATTGGATGCAAGTATGAGTAGGATATAATCCACCATGAACATAAATATCATGAAGGCTATGTTGATTTTGTTTCAACTACATGTGTGAACATGTGCCAAGTCAAGTCACTTAAATCATTCAAAGGAGGATACCACCCCATCATATCACATCACAACCATTTTAATAGCATGTTGGCATGCAAGGTAAACCATTATAATTCATAGCTAATCAAGCATGGCACGAGCAACTATGATCTCTAATTGTCATTGCAAACATGTTTATTCATAATAGGCTGAATCAGGAATGATGAACTCATCATATTTACAAAAACAAGAGAGGTCGAGTTCATACCAGTTTTTCTCATCTCAGTCAGTCCATCATATATCATCATAATTGCTTTTCACTTGCATGACTGAACAGAGAGTTCACGTGCATTGGACTAAGCCGAAATCTGCGAGCATTCAATAAACAGGAGAAGACAAGGCAATATGGGCTCTTGGTTAAATCAACGATAATGCATATAAGAGCCACTTCAACAATTTAATCATGGTCTTCTGCTATCGACCCCCAAAGAAAAGAAAATAAATAAAAACTATTTACATGGGAAAGCCCCCAACAAGCAAAAGAAGAACGGGAAATCTTTTTGGGTTTTCTTTTTAATTATTACTACTACAGCAAGAAAAGTAAATTAACTAAAAGCTCTTACTAATTTTTTTCTTAAGGTTTAACAAACACACAAGAACAAAGCAAGAAAAAGAAAATAAACTAGCATGGATATTACAGTGAAAAAGTATGAGCACCGACATCTAGCAATGATTGTGTGTAAACATAAATGTAATGTCGGTGGGAAATACGTACTCCCCCAAGCTTAGGATTTTGGCCTAAGTTGGTTCATTGCCAGGGATGGCCTGGTGGATATCCGTAGGTGTAGCTGGGGTCGTACTGAGATGCAGCGGTTATCGCCTCCTGAGCTGTAGCGTGGCGGCGAGCTGCCTCCGCCCTCCTCTCGTACTCATCTGCCTCCTCTCTGGTAATAATTATATCTTCCTTTTGCCTGATAATCAAAGAAGGCAGGAGCAGGGAGCGTAATACGGACAGCACGCCGTTTGTCAAGGATTAGTCGATACTGGAGAGGTGATTCATTCCTCTCGACAAACTGGTGATAGACCATAGAATTAAAATCTAAATAAGTAGGAGGCAACTCCATATCATCCTCACGAACGTCCACATCAAAAAAATCAGCTAAACGGGTTGCATAAATTCATCCAAAGAAATCTCCATTAAATCTATTATGATGCAACCTACGTGCAACAATGGCTCCCAAATTATAAGATTGGTCTCCTAACATAGCACTCCTAAGAATACTGAGGTCAGGCACACACATATGACATGCTTCATCCTTACCATTTATGCACCTACCTATGAAGAGAGCAAAATAATGTATAACAGGAAAGTGAATGCTCCCTATGGTAGCTTGTGTTATATCTCTAGATTCCCCTACGGTTATACCGGCAAGAAATTCTCTAAATTCAGATCTATGGGGATCACTAACACTACCCCATTGTGGAAGTTTGCAAGCAGAAGTAAAATCCTCTAAGTCCATGGTATAAGATTTTTCATAAAGATCAAACATGACAGTTGGAGAATTACGTGAAGATGAAAATTCAAACCTCCTCACAAATGAACTAGTGAGATGATGGTACTGCGGGCATTTGTCTGCCTCAAAGCTCACAAGATCGGCGTTACGCAAATATGCGTTAAATTCCTCTTTGATTCCCGCTCGATCCATAATTTTTTTTGAAGGCCACCCACAAGGCCGCACTGGAGCGTCTCTTGGTGGCTCGTCATCAGCATCACGCATTGCAAGCCTGGGTCCTTGCTTCCTTGAAGAACCACCTTGGAACATTTTCTTAAGCATATTTCTTCCTCTAAAAAATTTCTGCAATTTTTAGTAACTTCAAACAAAAGTGAACCAACCTCAATAAAATTGATAGCAACTACTCCTACAAGTGCCTAGAGCCTATATCATGCATTAGAGCTACTTGGAACCATATAAATTTGACATGCAAGCTCAAGAACATGGTCACCTAGGCAGCACAAATTTACAATGAATAAAGCACTAGAACAAAAACTAATTGGACCAATGGAGGAGTCACATACCAAGGAACAATCTCCCCAAATAGTTCCGTGACAGGTGCTTTGAGCAAGGAGATCAAAAATCGCAGCAAAGTGAGCTAGAACTCGTGCTTGAGCTGGATATTGGTGTTTGTGGGAGGAAGAAGGAGTGTATGGGTGCAGGAATAAGTGGAGGAGGGTCATCGTGGGCCCACGAGGCAGGGGCGCGTCCTGGGGGGTAGGGCGCGCCCTCCACCCTCGTGGCCAGGTTGTTGACCCCCTGCTGTGTTCTCAGTTCCAGAAATCCTCAAATATTCTAGAAAAAATCATATTTCATTTTCAGGGCATTTGGAGAACTTTTATTTTGGGGGTATTTTTATATTGCACGGATAAATCAGAAAACAGACAGAAAAATACTATTTTTACTTTATTTCAACTAAAGAATGGAAAGTAGAGAGAGGGTACAGAAGGTTGTGCCTTCTAGTTTCATCCATCTCATGCTCATCAAAAGATATCCACTAACAAGGTTGATCAAGTCTTGTTAACAAACTCATTCCGAATAACATGGAACCGGAGAAATTTCGAATAACACTATGTTACCTCAACGGGGATATGCACATCCCCAATAATAAGAATATCATATTTCTTCTTGATAGTAGGAAGAGGAAATTCAAAACCTCCAAATATAATCAATGGAATTTTTCCAATAGAGTTGATACTATGAACTTGAGGTTGTTTCCTCGGAAAGTGTACCGTATGCTCATTACCATTAACATGAAAAGTGGCATTGCCTTTGTTGCAATCAATAACAGCACCTGCAGTATTCAAAAAAGGTCTTCCAAGAATAATAGACATACTATCGTCCTCGGGGATATCAAGAATAACAAAGTCTATTAAAATAGTAACGTTTGCAACCACAACATGCACATCCTCACATATACCGACAGGTATAGCAGTTGATTTATCAACCATTTGCAAAGATATTTCAGTAGGTGTCAACTTATTCAAGTCAAGTCTACGATATAAAGGGAGGGGCATAACACTAACACTGGCTCCAAGATCACATAAAGCAGTTTTAACATAGTTCCTTTTAATGGAGCATGGTATAGTAGGTACTCCTAGATCTCCAAGTTTCTTTGGTATTCCACCCTTAAAAGTATAATTAGCAAGCATGGTGGAAATTTCAGCTTCCGGTATCTTTCTTTTATTAGTAACAATATCTTTCATGTACTTAGCATAAGGATTCATTTTGAGCATATCAGTTAATCGCATACGCAAAAAGATAGGTCTAATCGTTTCAGCAAAGCGCTCAAAATCCTCATCATCCTTTTTCTTGGATGGTTTGGGAGGGAAAGGCATGGGTTTCTGAACCCATGGCTCTCTTTCTTTACCATGTTTCCTAGCAACAAAGTCTCTCTTATCATAACGTTGATTCTTTGATTGTGGGTTATCAAGATCAACAGCAGGTTCAACTTCTACATCATTATCATTACTAGGTTGAGCATCATCATGACCATCATCATTAACATTTTCACTAGGTTCATGTTCATTACCAGATTGTGTTTCAGCATCAGACATAGAGATATCATTGGGATTCTCAGGTGGTTCAATAATAGGTTCACTAGAAGTTTGCAAAGTCCTATCATTTTTCTTTTTTCTTCCTTTTAGAAGAACTAGGTGCATCAATATTATTTCTCTGAGAATCTTGTTCAATTCTCTTAGGGTGGCCTTCAGGATACAAAGGTTCTTGAGTCATCTTACCAGTTCTAGTAGCCACTCTAACAGCATAATCATTTTTCTTACTATTCATTTCATTGAGAAAATCATTTTGAGCTTTAAGTACTTGTTCTACTTGAGTGGAAACCATAGAAGCATGTTTGCTAACGAGTTTAAGTTCACCTCTAACATTGGCCATATAATCACCCAAGTGTTTAAGCATATCGTAATTGTATTTCAATTGTCTACCAAAATAAGCATTAAAATTTTCTTGTTTGACAATAAAATTAAAATTATCAAACTCATCTAAGCATTATCTAGCAGACTTATAGTGAGGAATATCACCTTCATCAAATCTATAGAGAGAATTTACCTTTACTACCTGTGTCGGGTTATCAAGACCATGGGGTTCTTCAATAGGTAATGGATAACGATCATATGTTTCTTCAACAGGCGGTAGATTAAGACCATGTATTTCTTCAATAGGAGGTAAATTCTTAACATCTTCAGCTTTAATACCTTTTTCTTTCATAGATTTCTTTGCCTCTTGCATATCTTCAGGACTGAGAAATAGAACACCTCTCTTCTTCGGAGTTGGTTTAGGAGTAGGCTCAGTAATTGGAGCAGGAGCTGGCTCAGAAAGTGTCCAATTATTTTCATTTGTCAACATATTATTCAATAGAATTTCAGCTTCATCTGCTGTTCTTTCCCTGAAAACAGAACCATCACAACTATCCAGGTAATCTCTGGAAGCATCAGTTAGTTCATTATAAAAGATATCAAATATTTCATTTTTCTTAAGAGGATGATCAGGCAAAGCATTAAGTAACTTGAGAAGCCTCCCCCAAGCTTGTGGGAGACTCTCTTCTTCAATTTGGACAAAGTTGTATATTTCCCTCAAAGCAGCTTGTTTCTTATGAGCAGGGAAATATTTAGCAGAGAAGTAATAAATCATATCCTGGGGACTACGCACACAACCAGGATCAAGAGAATTAAACCATATCTTAGCTTCACCCTTTAATGAGAACGGAAATATTTTAAGGATATAAAAGTAGCGAGATCTCTCATCATTAGTGAACAGGGTGGCTATATCATTTAATTTAGTAAGATGTGCCACAACAGTTTCAGATTCATAGCCATGAAAAGGATCAGATTCAACCAAAGTAATTATATCAGGATCAACAGAGAATTTGTAATCCTTATCGGCAACACAAATAGGTGAAGTAGCAAAAGCAGGGTTAGGTTTCATTCTATCTTTAAGAGATTGCTTATTCCATTTAGCTAATAACCTCTTGAGCTCATATATATCTTTGCAAGCTAAAATAGCTGCAGAAGCTTCCATATCAAAAACATAACCCTCAGGAATAACGGGCATATCTTCATCATCACTTTCATCAATATAATCAGTTTCAATAATTTCTTTCTCTCTAGCCCTAGCAATTTGTTCATCAAGAAATTCACTAAGGGGCATAGTAGTATCAAGCATAGAAGTAGTTTCATCATAAGTATCATCCATAGCAGAAGTGGCATCATCAATAACATGCAACATATTAGAATGAATAGCAGAAGCAGGTTTAGGTGTTGCAAGCTTACTCAAAACAGAAGGTGAATCAAGTGCAGAGCTAGATGGCAGTTCCTTACCTCCGATCCCCTCGTAGTTGAGGGTTAAATTGTTGTCTTAGCGTCTTTCAAGTTCTTCATAGTGACCAGCAGATATAAATCCCAAGTGACTCAAAGAATAGAGCTATGCTCCCCGGCAACGGCGCCAAAAAATAGTCTTGATAACCCACAAATATAGGGGATCGCAACAATTTTCGATGGTAGAGTACTCAACCCAAATTTATTGATTCGACACAAGGGGAGCCAAAGAATATTCTCAAGTATTAGGAGTTGAGTTGTCAATTCAACCACACCTGGATAACTTAATATCTGCAGCAAAGTGTTTAGTAGCAAGGTAATATGATAGTAGTGGTAATGGTAACAAAGGTAATAGAAGCAAAAGTAATATTTTTAGTGTTTTGTAGTGATTGTAACAATAGCAACGGGAAAGTAAATAAGCGAGAACCAATATAGGAAAAGCTCGTAGGCATTGGATCGGTGATGGATAATTCTGCCGGATGCGGTTCATCATGTAACAGTCATAACATAGGGTGACACAGAACTAGCTCCAATTCATCAATGTAATGTAGGCATGTATTCCGAATATAGTCATACATGCTTATGAAAAAGACCTTGCATGCCATCTTTTATCCTACCCTCCCGTGGCAGCGGGGTCCTAATGGAAACTAAGGGATATTAAGGCCTCCTTTTAATAGAGTACCGGACCAAAGCATTAACACATAGTGAATACATGAACTCCTCAAACTATGGTCATCACCGGGAGTGGTCCCGATTATTGTCACTTCGGGGTTGCCGGATCATAACACATAGTAGGTGACTATAGACTTGCAAGATAGGATCAAGAACTCACATATATTCATGAAAACATAATGGGTTCAGATCTGAAATCATGGCACTCGGGCCCTAGTGACAAGCATTAAGCATAGCAAAGTCATAGCAACATCAATCTCAGAACATAGTGGATACTAGGGATCAAACCCTAACAAAACTAACTCAATTACATGATAGATCTAATCCAACCCATCACCGTCCAGCAAGCCTACGATGGAATTACTCAGGCACGGCGGTGAGCATCATAAAATTGGTGATGGAGGATGGTTGATGATGACGATGGCGACGAATCCCCCTCTTCGGAGCCCCGAACGGACTCCAGATCAGCCCTCCCGAGAGGTTTTAGGGCTTGGCGGCGGCTCCGTATCGTAAAACGCGATGATTTCTTCTCCTCGATTTTTTTCTCCCCGAAAGCAAATATACAGAGTTGGAGTTGACGTCGGAGGAGCTCCAGGGGGCCCACGAGGTAGGGGGCGCGCCCCCCACCCTCATGGACAGGGTGTGGGCCCCCTGGTCTTCATCTTTGGCAAGGATTTTTTATTATTTCTGAAAAGACGTTTCGTGGAGTTTCAGGTCATTCCGAGAACTTTTGTTTCTGCACATAAATAACACCATGGAAAGTCTGCTGAAAACATCGTCACTCCGGGTTAGTTCCATTCAAATCATGCAAGTTAGAGTCCAAAACAAGGGCAAAAGTGTTTGGAAAAGTAGATACGATGGAGATGTATCAAGCCTCACTAGACAACTTCAAGAATGCACAAACCATCCCAACTATATCGGAGATCGTTTCTCATATATTGAGAAAATATCTTCATGTTGGAAATATGCCCTAGAGGCAATAATAAAAGCATTACTATTATATTTCCTTATTCATGATAATTGTCTTTATTCATGCTATAATTGTGTTAACCGGAAATCGTAATACATGTGTGAATAACAGACAACAAACATGTCCCTAGTGAGCCTCTAGTTGACTAGCTCGTTGATCGACAGATAGTCATGGTTTCCTGACTATGGACATTGGATGTCATCGATAACGGGATCACATCATTAGGAGATTGATGTGATGGACAAGACCCAATCCTATACATAGCATAAGATCGCATAGTTCGTTTGCTAGAGTTTTCTAATGTCAAGTATCCTTTCCTTAGACCATGAGATCGTGTAACTCCCGGATACCGTAGGAGTGCTTTGGGTGTGCCAAACATCACAACGTAACTGGGTGACTATAAAGGTATACTACGGGTATCTCTGAAAGTGTCTGTTGGGTTGACATGGATCGAGACTGGGATTTGTCCGAACCTCGTAATCGCACTCTATTATATATGGTGCGATCTATGATGTCTCTTACCGACTTACCACTATCTTTTTGGGGCTATGCTTTAGAGACTGCCGTATTCACTTTAAATAGGGCTCCGTCGAAATCCGTTGAGACGACACCGTATGAATTATGGTTTGGGAAGAAACCTAAGCTGTCGTTTCTGAAAGTTTGGGGATGAGATGCTTATGTCAAGAAACTTCAACCTGAGAAGCTCGAACCCAAGTCTGAAAAATGCGTCTTCATAGGATACCCTAAAGAAACTGTTGGGTATACCTTCTACCTCAGATCCGAAGGCAAGATCTTTGTTGCCAAGAATGGATCCTTTCTAGAGAAAGAGTTTCTCTCGAAAGAAGTAAGTGGGAGGAAAGTAGAACTTGATGAAGTGTTACCTCTTGAACCGGAAAATGGCGAAACTCAAGAAAACGTTTCTGAGGTGCCTGCACCGACTAGAGAGGAAATTGATGATGATGATCAAGATGCTTCTGATCAAGCTCCTACTGAAATTCGAAGGTCCACAAGGACACGTTCCGCACCAGAGTGGTACGGCAACCCTGTCTTGGAAATCATGTTGTTAGACAACGGTGAACCTTCGAACTATGAGGAAGCAATGGCGGGCCCCGATTCCGACAAATGGCTGGAAGCCATGAAATCCGAGATAGGATCCATGTATGAAAACGAAGTATGGACTTTGACTGACTTGCCCGTTGAACGGCGAGCCATAGAAAATAAATGGATCTTTAAGAAGAAGACAGACGTGGATGGTAATGTGACCATCTATAAAGCTCGGCTTGTCGCTAAGGGTTATCGACAAATTCAAGGGGTTGACTACGATGAGACTTTCTCACCGGTAGCGAAGCTGAAGTCCGTCTGAATCATGTTAGCAATTGCCGCATACTATGATTATGAGATATGGCAAATGGACGTCAAAACGGCATTCCTTAATGGTTTCCTTAAGGAAGAATTGTATATGATGCAGCCGGAAGGTTTTGTCGATCCTAAGAATGCTGACAAGGTGTGCAAGCTCCAACGCTCGATTTATGGGCTGGTGCAAGCATCTCGGAGTTGGAACATTCGCTTTGATGAGATGATCAAAGCGTTTGGGTTTACACAGACTTATGGAGAAGCCTGTGTTTACAAGAAAGTGAGTGGGAGCTCTGTAGCATTTCTCATATTATATGTAGACGACATACTTTTGATGGGAAATGATATAGAACTCTTGGATAGCATTAAGGCCTATTTGAATAAAAGTTTTTCAATGAAGGACCTTGGAGAAGCTGCTTATATATTAGGCATCAAGATCTATAGAGATAGATCGAGACGCCTCATAGGTCTTTCACAAAGCACATACCTTGATAAGATATTGAAGAAGTTCAATATGGATCAATCTAAGAAGGGGTTCTTACCTGTGTTACAAGGTGTGAAATTGAGCTCAGCTCAATGTCCGACCACGGCAGAAGATATAGAAGAGATGAGTGTCATCCCCTATGCCTCAGCCATAGGTTCTATTATGTATGCCATGCTGTGTACCAAACCTGATGTAAACCTTGCCGTAAGTTTGGTAGGTAGGTACCAAAGTAATCCCGGCAAGGAACACTGGACAGCGGTCAAGAATATCCTGAAGTACCTGAAAAGGACTAAGGAAATGTTTCTCGTTTATGGAGGTGACGAAGAGCTCGTCGTAAAGGGTTACGTCGATGCTAGCTTCGACACAGATCTGGATGACTCTAAGTCACAAACCGGATACGTATATATTTTGAATGATGAGGCAGTAAGCTGGTGCAGTTGCAAGCAGAGCGTCGTGGCGGGATCTACATGTGAAGCGGAATACATGGCAGCCTCGGAGGCAGCACATGAAGCAATTTGGGTGAAGGAGTTCATCACCGACCTCGGAGTCATACCCAATGCGTCGGGGCCAATCAAGCTCTTCTGTGACAACACTGGAGCTATTGCACTTGCAAAGGAGCCCAGGTTTCACAAGAAGACCAGGCACATCAAGCGTCGCTTCAACTCCATTCGTGAAAATGTTCAAGATGGAGACATAGAGATTTGCAAAGTGCACACGGATCTGAATGTCGCAGATCCGTTGACTAAACCTCTCCCTAAGGCAAAACATGATCAGCACCAGAACTCTATGGGTGTTCGATTCATCACAATGTAAACTAGATTATTGACTCTAGTGCAAGTGGGAGACTGTTGGAAATATGCCCTAGAGGCAATAATAAAAGCATTATTATTATATTTCCTTATTCATGATAATTGTCTTTATTCGTGCTATAATTGTGTTAACCGGAAATCGTAATACATGTGTGAATAACAGACAACAAACATGTCCCTAGTGAGCCTCTAGTTGACTAGCTCGTTGATCGACAGATAGTCATGGTTTCCTGACTATGGACATTGGATGTCATCGATAACGGGATCACATCATTAGGAGATTGATGTGATGGACAAGACCCAATCCTAAACATAGCATAAGATCGCATAGTTCGTTTGCTAGAGTTTTCTAATGTCAAGTATCCTTTCCTTAGACCATGAGATCGTGTAACTCCCGGATACCGTAGGAGTGCTTTGGGTGTGCCAAACGTCACAACGTAACTGGGTGACTATAAAGGTATACTACGGGTATCTCTGAAAGTGTCTGTTGGGTTGACATGGATCGAGACTGGGATTTGTCACTCCGCTTGACGGAGAGGTATCACCGGGCCCTCTCGGTAATGCATCATCACAATGAGCTCAATGTGATCAAAGTGTTTGATCACGGGATCATGCATTACGGTACGAGAAAAGTGACTTGCCGATAACGAGATTGAACGAGGTACTGGGATACCGACGATCGAATCTCGGGCAAGTAAAATACCGATTGACAAAGGGAATCGTATACGGGATTAATTGAATCCTCGACATCGTGGTTCATCCGATGAGATCATCGTGGAGCATGTGGGAGCCAACATGGGTATCCAGATCCCGCTGTTGGTTATTGCCCGAGAGCCGTCTCGGTCATGTCTGCATGTCTCCCGAACCCGTAGGGTCTACACACTTAAGGTTCGGTGACGCTAGGGTTGTGAAGATATGTATGTGCAGTAACCCGAATGTTGTTCGGAGTTCCGGATGAGATCCCGGACGTCACGAGGAGTTCCGGAATGGTCCGGAGGTAAAGAATTATATATAGGAAGTGCTATTTTGGCCATCGGGACAAGTTTCGGTGTTATCGGTATTGTACCGGGACCACCGGAGGGGTCCCGGGGGTCCACCGGGGGGTCCACCTGCCCCGGGGGGGCCACATGGGCTATAGGGGGTGCGCCCTGGCCTATATGGGCCAAGGGCACCAGCCCCAAGGGCCCATGCGCCAAGGAGACTTGGAGAGGGAAGAGTCCAAAGAGGGGAAGGCACCTCCGAGGTGCCTTGGGGAGGATGGACTCCTCCCCCCTTTGGCCGCACCCCTTCCTTGGAGGAAGGGGCAAGGCTGCGCCCTCCCCCCCTCTCATGCGCCTATATAAAGGGAGGGGAGGGAGGGGCTGCGCACCCAATGCCCTGGCTCCTCCCTCCTCCCTGCAACACCTCCTCCTCCTCCCGTAGTTGCTTAGCGAAGCCCTGCCGGAGTTCTGCTGCATCCACCACCACACCGTCGTGCTGGATCTTCCTCAACCTCTCCTTCCCCCTTGCTGGATCAAGAAGGAGGAGACGTCTCCCGTCCCGTACGTGTGTTGAACGCGGAGGTGCCGTCCGTTCGGTACTAGATCATCGGTGAATTGGATCACGGCAAGTACGACTACCTCATCCACGTTCACTCGAACGCTTCCGTTGCGATCTACAAAGTGGTATGTAGATGCTATCTAATCTGAATACTCGTTGCTAGATGAACTCATAGATGGATCTTGGTGAAACCGTAGGAAAAATTTTAATTTTCTGCAACGTTCCCCAACAGTGGCATCATGAGCTAGGTCTATGCGTAGTTCTTCTTGCGCGAGTAGAACACAATTTGTTGTGGGCGTAGATGTTGTCAACTCTTCTTTCCGCTACTAGTCTTATCTTGCTTCAGCGGTATTGTGGGATGAAGCGGCCCGGACCAACCTTACACGTACGCTTACGTGAGACCGGTTCCACCGACTAACATGCACTAGTTGCATAAGGTGGCTGGCGGGTGTCTGTCTCTCCTACTTTAGTTGGAGCGGATTCGATGAAAAGGGTCCTTATGAAGGGTAAATAGAAGTTGACAAATCACGTTGTGGTTTTAACGTAGGTAAGAAAACGTTCTTGCTAGAACCCTAATTCAGCCACGTAAAACTTGCAACAACAATTAGAGGACGTCTAACTTGTTTTTGCAGCAAGTGCTATGTGATATGATATGGCCAAAGTTGTGATGAATGATGAATGATCTATATGTGATGTATGAGATGTTCATGCTATTGTAATAGGAATCACGACTTGCATGTCGATGAGTATGACAACCGGCAGGAGCCATAGGAGTTGTCTTTATTTTTTGTATGACCTGCGTGTCATTGAGAATCGCCATGTAAATTACTTTACTTTATTGCTAAACGCGTTAGCCATAGTAGTAGAAGTAATAGTTGGCGAGCAACTTCATGGAGACACGATGATGAAGATCATGATGATGAGGATCATGGTGTCAAGCCGGTGACAAGATGATCACGGAGCCCCAAGATGGAGATCAAAGGAGCTATGTGATATTGGCCATATCATGTCACGTTTATTATTTGATTGCATGTGATGTTTATCATGTTTTGCATCTTGTTTACTTAGAACGACGGTAGTAAATAAGATGATCCCTCATAATAATTTCAAGAAAGTGTTCACCCTAACTGTGCACCGTTGCTAAGGTTCGTCGTTCCGAAGCACCACGTGATGATCGGGTGTGATAGGTCCTTACGTTCGCATACAACGGGTGTAAGATAGATTTACACACGCAAAACACTTAGGTTGACTTGACGAGCCTAGCATGTACAGACATGGCCTCGGAACACAGAAGACCGAAAGGTCAAGCATGAGTCGTATAGAAGATACGATCAACATGAAGATGTTCACCGATGTTGACTAGTCCGTCTCACGTGATGATCGGACACGGCCTAGTTGACTCGGATCATGTAATACTTAGATGACTAATAGAGGGATGTCTATCTAAGTGGGAGTTCATTAAATAATTTGATTAAATGAACTTTATTATCATGAACTTAGTCTAAATATTTACAATATGTCTTGTAGATCAAATGGCCAACGTAGTCCTCAACTTCAATGCGTTCCTAGAGAAAACCAAGCTGAAAGACGATGGTAGCAACTATACGGACTGGGTCCGGAACCTGAGGATCATCCTCATAGCTGCCAAGAAAGATTATGTCCTACGAGCACCACTAGGTGACGCACCTATTCTCCCTGCAGAACAAGACGTTATGAACGCTTGGCAGTCACGCTGCGATGATTACTCCCTCGTTCAGTGCGGCATGCTTTACAGCTTAGAGCCGGGGCTCCAAAAGCGTTTTGAGAGACATGGAGCATATGAGATGTTCGTAGAGCTGAAAATGGTTTTCCAAGCTCATGCCCGGGTCGAGAGATATGAAGTCTCCGACAAATTCTTTAGCTGTAAGATGGAGGAAAATGGCTCTGTCAGTGAACACATACTCAAAATGTCTGGGTTGCACAACCGCTTGACTCAACTGGAAGTTAATCTCCCGGATGAAGCGGTCATTGACAGAATCCTCCAGTCGCTTCCACCTAGCTACAAGAGCTTTGTGATGAACTACAATATGCAGGGGATGGTAAAGACCATTCCTGAGGTATATGCTATGCTGAAATCAGCAGAGGTAGAAATCAAGAAGGAGCATCAAGTGTTGATGGTGAATAAAACCACTAAGTTCAAGAAGGGCAAGGGTAAAAAGAACTTCAAGAAGGACGGCAAGGAAGTTGCCGCGCCCGGTAAGCAAGTTGCCGAGAAGAAGCCAAAGAATGGACCCAAGCCCGAGACTGAGTGTTTTTATTGCAAGGGAAGTGGTCACTGGAAGCGGAACTGCCCCAAATACTTAGCGGACAAGAAGGCCGGCAAAACCAAAGGTATATGTGATATACATGTAATTGATGTGTACCTTACCAGTACTCGTAGTAGCTCTTGGGTATTTGATACCGGTGCAGTTGCTCATATTTGTAACTCAAAGCAGGAGCTGCGGAATAAACGGAGACTGGCGAAGGATGAGGTGACGATGCGCGTCGGGAATGGTTCCAAGGTCGATGTGATCGCCGTCGGCACGCTGCCTCTACATTTACCTACGGGATTAGTTTTAAACCTCAATAATTGTTATTTAGTGCCAAGTTTGAGCATGAACATTGTATCTGGATCTCGCTTAATTCGAGATGGCTACTCATTTAAATCAGAGAATAATGGTTGTTCCATTTATATGAGAGATATGTTTTATGGTCATGCTCCGATGGTTAATGGTTTATTCTTAATGAATCTCGTACGTGATGATACACATATTCATAGTGTGAATACCAAAAGAGTGAAAGTTGATAACAATAGTCTCACATATTTGTGGCACTGCCGCCTTGGTCACATAGGTGTCAAACGCATGAAGAAGCTCCATGCAGATGGACTTTTAGAGTCTCTTGATTATGAATCATTTGACACGTGCGAACCATGCCTCATGGGTAAAATGACCAAGACTCCGTTCTCAGGAACAATGGAGCGAGCAACCAACTTATTGGAAATCATACATACCGATGTGTGCGGTCCAATGAGTGTTGAGGCTCGCGGAGGCTATCTTTATGTTCTCACCCTCACTGATAACTTGAGTAGATATGGGTATATCTACTTAATGAAACACAAGTCTGAGACCTTTGAAAAGTTCAAGGAATTTCAGAGTGAGGTTGAAAATCAACGTGATAGAAAGATCAAGTTTCTACGATCAGATCGTGGAGGAGAATACTTGAGTCACGAATTTGGCACACACTTGAGAAAATGTGGAATAGTTTCACAACTCACGCCGCCTGGAACACCTCAGCGTAATGGTGTGTCCGAACGTCGTAATCGCACTCTATTATATATGGTGCGATCTATGATGTCTCTTACCGACTTACCACTATCTTTTTGGGGCTATGCTTTAGAGACTGCCGTATTCACTTTAAATAGGGCTCCGTCGAAATCCGTTGAGACGACACCGTATGAATTATGGTTTGGGAAGAAACCTAAGCTGTCGTTTCTGAAAGTTTGGGGATGAGATGCTTATGTCAAGAAACTTCAACCTGAGAAGCTCGAACCCAAGTCGGAAAAATGTGTCTTCATAGGATACCCTAAAGAAACTGTTGGGTATACCTTCTACCTCAGATCCGAAGGCAAGATCTTTGTTGCCAAGAATGGATCCTTTCTAGAGAAAGAGTTTCTCTCGAAAGAAGTAAGTGGGAGGAAAGTAGAACTTGATGAAGTGTTACCTCTTGAACCGGAAAATGGCGAAACTCAAGAAAACGTTTCTGAGGTGCCTGCACCGACTAGAGAGGAAATTGATGATGATGATCAAGATGCTTCTGATCAAGCTCCTACTGAAATTCGAAGGTCCACAAGGACACGTTCCGCACCAGAGTGGTACGGCAACCCTGTCTTGGAAATCATGTTGTTAGACAACAGTGAACCTTCGAACTATGAGGAAGCAATGGTGGGCCCCGATTCCGACAAATGGCTGGAAGCCATGAAATCCGAGATAGGATCCATGTATGAAAACGAAGTATGGACTTTGACTGACTTGCCCGTTGAACGGCGAGCCATAGAAAATAAATGGATCTTTAAGAAGAAGACAGACGCGGATGGTAATGTGACCATCTATAAAGCTCGGCTTGTCGCTAAGGGTTATCGACAAGTTCAAGGGGTTGACTACGATGAGACTTTCTCACCGGTAGCGAAGCTGAAGTCCGTCTGTATCATGTTAGCAATTGCCGCATACTATGATTATGAGATATGGCAAATGGACGTCAAAACGGCATTCCTTAATGGTTTCCTTAAGGAAGAATTGTATATGATGCAGCCGGAAGGTTTTGTCGATCCTAAGAATGCTGACAAGGTGTGCAAGCTCCAACGCTCGATTTATGGGCTGGTGCAAGCATCTCGGAGTTGGAACATTCGCTTTGATGAGATGATCAAAGCGTTTGGGTTTACACAGACTTATGGAGAAGCCTGTGTTTACAAGAAAGTGAGTGGGAGCTCTGTAGCATTTCTCATATTATATGTAGACGACATACTTTTGATGGGAAATGATATAGAACTCTTGGATAGCATTAAGGCCTATTTGAATAAAAGTTTTTCAATGAAGGACCTTGGAGAAGCTGCTTATATATTAGGCATCAAGATCTATAGAGATAGATCGAGACGCCTCATAGGTCTTTCACAAAGCACATACCTTGATAAGATATTGAAGAAGTTCAATATGGATCAATCTAAGAAGGGGTTCTTACCTGTGTTACAAGGTGTGAAATTGAGCTCAGCTCAATGTCCGACCACGGCAGAAGATATAGAAGAGATGAGTGTCATCCCCTATGCCTCAGCCATAGGTTCTATTATGTATGCCATGCTGTGTACCAAACCTGATGTAAACCTTGCCGTAAGTTTGGTAGGTAGGTACCAAAGTAATCCCGGCAAGGAACACTGGACAGCGGTCAAGAATATCCTGAAGTACCTGAAAAGGACTAAGGAAATGTTTCTCGTTTATGGAGGTGACGAAGAGCTCGTCGTAAAGGGTTACGTCGATGCTAGCTTCGACACAGATCTGGATGACTCTAAGTCACAAACCGGATACGTATATATTTTGAATGATGAGGCAGTAAGCTGGTGCAGTTGCAAGCAGAGCGTCGTGGCGGGATCTACATGTGAAGCGGAATACATGGCAGCCTCGGAGGCAGCACATGAAGCAATTTGGGTGAAGGAGTTCATCACCGACCTCGGAGTCATACCCAATGCGTCGGGGCCAATCAAGCTCTTCTGTGACAACACTGGAGCTATTGCACTTGCAAAGGAGCCCAGGTTTCACAAGAAGACCAGGCACATCAAGCGTCGCTTCAACTCCATTCGTGAAAATGTTCAAGATGGAGACATAGAGATTTGCAAAGTGCACACGGATCTGAATGTCGCAGATCCGTTGACTAAACCTCTCCCTAAGGCAAAACATGATCAGCACCAGAACTCTATGGGTGTTCGATTCATCACAATGTAAACTAGATTATTGACTCTAGTGCAAGTGGGAGACTGTTGGAAATATGCCCTAGAGGCAATAATAAAAGCATTATTATTATATTTCCTTATTCATGATAATTGTCTTTATTCGTGCTATAATTGTGTTAACCGGAAATCGTAATACATGTGTGAATAACAGACAACAAACATGTCCCTAGTGAGCCTCTAGTTGACTAGCTCGTTGATCGACAGATAGTCATGGTTTCCTGACTATGGACATTGGATGTCATCGATAACGGGATCACATCATTAGGAGATTGATGTGATGGACAAGACCCAATCCTAAACATAGCATAAGATCGCATAGTTCGTTTGCTAGAGTTTTCTAATGTCAAGTATCCTTTCCTTAGACCATGAGATCGTGTAACTCCCGGATACCGTAGGAGTGCTTTGGGTGTGCCAAACGTCACAACGTAACTGGGTGACTATAAAGGTATACTACGGGTATCTCTGAAAGTGTCTGTTGGGTTGACATGGATCGAGACTGGGATTTGTCACTCCGCTTGACGGAGAGGTATCACCGGGCCCTCTCGGTAATGCATCATCACAATGAGCTCAATGTGATCAAAGTGTTTGATCACTGGATCATGCATTACGGTACGAGAAAAGTGACTTGCCGATAACGAGATTGAACGAGGTACTGGGATACCGACGATCGAATCTCGGGCAAGTAAAATACCGATTGACAAAGGGAATCGTATACGGGATTAATTGAATCCTCGACATCGTGGTTCATCCGATGAGATCATCGTGGAGCATGTGGGAGCCAACATGGGTATCCAGATCCCGCTGTTGGTTATTGCCCGAGAGCCGTCTCGGTCATGTCTGCATGTCTCCCGAACCCGTAGGGTCTACACACTTAAGGTTCGGTGACGCTAGGGTTGTGAAGATATGTATGTGCAGTAACCCGAATATTGTTCGGAGTTCCGGATGAGATCCCGGACGTCACGAGGAGTTCCGGAATGGTCCGGAGGTAAAGAATTATATATAGGAAGTGCTATTTTGGCCATCGGGACAAGTTTCGGTGTTATCGGTATTGTACCGGGACCACCGGAGGGGTCCCGGGGGTCCACCGGGGGGGTCCACCTGCCCCGGGGGGGCCACATGGGCTATAGGGGGTGCGCCCTGGCCTATATGGGCCAAGGGCACCAGCCCCAAGGGCCCATGCGCCAAGGAGACTTGGAGAGGGAAGAGTCCAAAGAGGGGAAGGCACCTCCGAGGTGCCTTGGGGAGGATGGACTCCTCCCCCCTTTGGCCGCACCCCTTCCTTGGAGGAAGGGGCAAGGCTGCGCCCTCCCCCCCTCTCATGCGCCTATATAAAGGTAGGGGAGGGAGGGGCTGCGCACCCAATGCCCTGGCTCCTCCCTTCTCCCTGCAACACCTCCTCCTCCTCCCGTAGTTGCTTAGCGAAGCCCTGCCGGAGTTCTGCTCCATCCACCACCACACCGTCGTGCTGGATCTTCCTCAACCTCTCCTTCCCCCTTGCTGGATCAAGAAGGAGGAGACGTCTCCCGTCCCGTACGTGTGTTGAACGCGGAGGTGCCGTCCGTTCGGTACTAGATCATCGGTGAATTGGATCACGGCAAGTACGACTACCTCATCCACGTTCACTCGAACGCTTCCGTTGCGATCTACAAAGTGGTATGTAGATGCTATCTAATCTGAATACTCGTTGCTAGATGAACTCATAGATGGATCTTGGTGAAACCGTAGGAAAAATTTTAATTTTCTGCAACGTTCCCCAACAGTGGCATCATGAGCTAGGTCTATGCGTAGTTCTTCTTGCGCGAGTAGAACACAATTTGTTTTGGGCGTAGATGTTGTCAACTCTTCTTGCCGCTACTAGTCTTATCTTGCTTCAGCGGTATTGTGGGATGAAGCTGCCCGGACCAACCTTACACGTACGCTTACGTGAGACCAGTTCCACCGACTAACATGCACTAGTTGCATAAGGTGGCTGGCGGGTGTCTGTCTCTCCTACTTTAGTTGGAGCGGATTCGATGAAAAGGGTCCTTATGAAGGGTAAATAGAAGTTGACAAATCACGTTGTGGTTTTAACGTAGGTAAGAAAACGTTCTTGCTAGAACCCTAATTCAGCCACGTAAAACTTGCAACAACAATTAGAGGACATCTAACTTGTTTTTGCAGCAAGTGCTATGTGATATGATATGGCCAAAGTTGTGATGAATGATGAATGATCTATATGTGATGTATGAGATGTTCATGCTATTGTAATAGGAATCACGACTTGCATGTCGATGAGTATGACAACCGGCAGGAGCCATAGGAGTTGTCTTTATTTTTTGTATGACCTGCGTGTCATTGAGAATCGCCATGTAAATTACTTTACTTTATTGCTAAACGCGTTAGCCATAGTAGTAGAAGTAATAGTTGGCGAGCAACTTCATGGAGACACGATGATGAAGATCATGATGATGAGGATCATGGTGTCAAGCCGGTGACAAGATGATCACGGAGCCCCAAGATGGAGATCAAAGGAGCTATGTGATATTGGCCATATCATGTCACGTTTATTATTTGATTGCATGTGATGTTTATCATGTTTTGCATCTTGTTTACTTAGAACGACGGTAGTAAATAAGATGATCCCTCATAATAATTTCAAGAAAGTGTTCACCCTAACTGTGCACCGTTGCTAAGGTTCGTCGTTCCGAAGCACCACGTGATGATCGGGTGTGATAGGTCCTTACGTTCGCATACAACGGGTGTAAGATAGATTTACACACGCAAAACACTTAGGTTGACTTGACGAGCCTAGCATGTACAGACATGGCCTCGAAACACAGAAGACCGAAAGGTCGAGCATGAGTCGTATAGAAGATACGATCAACATGAAGATGTTCACCGATGTTGACTAGTCCGTCTCACGTGATGATCGGACACGGCCTAGTTGACTCGGATCATGTAATACTTAGATGACTAATAGAGGGATGTCTATCTAAGTGGGAGTTCATTAAATAATTTGATTAAATGAACTTTATTATCATGAACTTAGTCTAAATATTTACAATATGTCTTGTAGATCAAATGGCCAACGTAGTCCTCAACTTCAATGCGTTCCTAGAGAAAACCAAGCTGAAAGACGATGGTAGCAACTATACGGACTGGGTCCGGAACCTGAGGATCATCCTCATAGCTGCCAAGAAAGATTATGTCCTACGAGCACCGCTAGGTGACGCACCTATTCTCCCTGCAGAACAAGACGTTATGAACGCTTGGCAGTCACGCTGCGATGATTACTCCCTCGTTCAGTGCGGCATGCTTTACAGCTTAGAGCCGGGGCTCCAAAAGCGTTTTGAGAGACATGGAGCATATGAGATGTTCGTAGAGCTGAAAATGGTTTTCCAAGCTCATGCCCGGGTCGAGAGATATGAAGTCTCCGACAAATTCTTTAGCTGTAAGATGGAGGAAAATGGCTCTGTCAGTGAACACATACTCAAAATGTCTGGGTTGCACAACCGCTTGACTCAACTGGAAGTTAATCTCCCGGATGAAGCGGTCATTGACAGAATCCTCCAGTCGCTTCCACCTAGCTACAAGAGCTTTGTGATGAACTACAATATGCAGGGGATGGTAAAGACCATTCCTGAGGTATATGCTATGCTGAAATCAGCAGAGGTAGAAATCAAGAAGGAGCATCAAGTGTTGATGGTGAATAAAACCACTAAGTTCAAGAAGGGCAAGGGTAAAAAGAACTTCAAGAAGGACGGCAAGGAAGTTGCCGCGCCCGGTAAGCAAGTTGCCGGGAAGAAGCCAAAGAATGGACCCAAGCCCGAGACTGAGTGTTTTTATTGCAAGGGAAGTGGTCACTGGAAGCGGAACTGCCCCAAATACTTAGCGGACAAGAAGGCCGGCAAAACCAAAGGTATATGTGATATACATGTAATTGATGTGTACCTTACCAGTACTCGTAGTAGCTCTTGGGTATTTGATACCGGTGCAGTTGCTCATATTTGTAACTCAAAGCAGGAGCTGCGGAATAAACGGAGACTGGCGAAGGATGAGGTGACGATGCGCGTCGGGAATGGTTCCAAGGTCGATGTGATCGCCGTCGGCACGCTGCCTCTACATTTACCTACGGGGTTAGTTTTAAACCTCAATAATTGTTATTTAGTGCCAAGTTTGAGCATGAACATTGTATCTGGATCTCGCTTAATTCGAGATGGCTACTCATTTAAATCAGAGAATAATGGTTGTTCCATTTATATGAGAGATATGTTTTATGGTCATGCTCCGATGGTTAATGGTTTATTCTTAATGAATCTCGTACGTGATGATACACATATTCATAGTGTGAATACCAAGAGAGTGAAAGTTGATAACAATAGTCTCACATATTTGTGGCACTGCCGCCTTGGTCACATAGGTGTCAAACGCATGAAGAAGCTCCATGCAGATGGACTTTTAGAGTCTCTTGATTATGAATCATTTGACACGTGCGAACCATGCCTCATGGGTAAAATGACCAAGACTCCGTTCTCAGGAACAATGGAGCGAGCAACCAACTTATTGGAAATCATACATACCGATGTGTGCGGTCCAATGAGTGTTGAGGCTCGCGGAGGCTATCTTTATGTTCTCACCCTCACTGATAACTTGAGTAGATATGGGTATATCTACTTAATGAAACACAAGTCTGAGACCTTTGAAAAGTTCAAGGAATTTCAGAGTGAGGTTGAAAATCAACGTGATAGAAAGATCAAGTTTCTACGATCAGATCGTGGAGGAGAATACTTGAGTCACGAATTTGGCACACACTTGAGAAAATGTAGAATAGTTTCACAACTCACGCCGCCTGGAACACCTCAGCGTAATGGTGTGTCCGAACGTCGTAATCGCACTCTATTATATATGGTGCGATCTATGATGTCTCTTACCGACTTACCGCTATCTTTTTGGGGCTATGCTTTAGAGACTGCCGTATTCACTTTAAATAGGGCTCCGTCGAAATCCGTTGAGACGACACCGTATGAATTATGGTTTGGGAAGAAACCTAAGCTGTCGTTTCTGAAAGTTTGGGGATGAGATGCTTATGTCAAGAAACTTCAACCTGAGAAGCTCGAACCCAAGTCGGAAAAATGCGTCTTCATAGGATACCCTAAAGAAACTGTTGGGTATACCTTCTACCTCAGATCCGAAGGCAAGATCTTTGTTGCCAAGAATGGATCCTTTCTAGAGAAAGAGTTTCTCTCGAAAGAAGTAAGTGGGAGGAAAGTAGAACTTGATGAAGTGTTACCTCTTGAACCGGAAAATGGCGAAACTCAAGAAAACGTTTCTGAGGTGCCTGCACCGACTAGAGAGGAAATTGATGATGATGATCAAGATGCTTCTGATCAAGCTCCTACTGAAATTCGAAGGTCCACAAGGACACGTTCCGCACCAGAGTGGTACGGCAACCCTGTCTTGGAAATCATGTTGTTAGACAACGGTGAACCTTCGAACTATGAGGAAGCAATGGCGGGCCCCGATTCCGACAAATGGCTGGAAGCCATGAAATCCGAGATAGGATCCATGTATGAAAACGAAGTATGGACTTTGACTGACTTGCCCGTTGAACGGCGAGCCATAGAAAATAAATGGATCTTTAAGAAGAAGACAGACGCGGATGGTAATGTGACCATCTATAAAGCTCGGCTTGTCGCTGAGGGTTATCGACAAGTTCAAGGGGTTGACTACGATGAGACTTTCTCACCGGTAGCGAAGCTGAAGTCCGTCTGAATCATGTTAGCAATTGCCGCATACTATGATTATGAGATATGGCAAATGGACGTCAAAACGGCATTCCTTAATGGTTTCCTTAAGGAAGAATTGTATATGATGCAGCCGAAAGGTTTTGTCGATCCTAAGAATGCTGACAAGGTGTGCAAGCTCCAACGCTCGATTTATGGGCTCGTGCAAGCATCTCGGAGTTGGAACATTCGCTTTGATGAGATGATCAAAGCGTTTGGGTTTACACAGACTTATGGAGAAGCCTGTGTTTACAAGAAAGTGAGTGGGAGCTCTGTAGCATTTCTCATATTATATGTAGACGACATACTTTTGATGGGAAATGATATAGAACTCTTGGATAGCATTAAGGCCTATTTGAATAAAAGTTTTTCAATGAAGGACCTTGGAGAAGCTGCTTATATATTAGGCATCAAGATCTATAGAGATAGATCGAGACGCCTCATAGGTCTTTCTCAAAGCACATACCTTGATAAGATATTGAAGAAGTTCAATATGGATCAATCTAAGAAGGGGTTCTTACCTGTGTTACAAGGTGTGAAATTGAGCTCAGCTCAATGTCCGACCACGGCAGAAGATATAGAAGAGATGAGTGTCATCCCCTATGCCTCAGCCATAGGTTCTATTATGTATGCCATGTTGTGTACCAAACCTGATGTAAACCTTGCCGTAAGTTTGGTAGGTAGGTACCAAAGTAATCCTGGCAAGGAACACTGGACAGCGGTCAAGAATATCCTGACGTACCTGAAAAGGACTAAGGAAATGTTTCTCGTTTTTGGAGGTGACGAAGAGCTCGTCGTAAAAGGTTACGTAGACGCTAGCTTCGACACAGATCTGGATGACTCTAAGTCACAAACCAGATACGTGTATATTTTGAATGGTGGGGTAGTAAGCTGGTGCAGTTGCAAGCAAAGCGTCGTGGCGGGATCTACATGTGAAGCGGAGTACATGGCAGCCTCGGAGGCAGCACATGAAGCAATTTGGGTGAAGGAGTTCATCACCGACCTTGGAGTCATACCCAATGGGTCGGGGCCAATCAAGCTCTTCTGTGACAACACTGGAGCTATTGCACTTGCAAAGGAGCCCAGGTTTCACAAGAAGACCAGGCACATCAAGCGTCGCTTCAACTCCATTCGTGAAAATGTTCAAGATGGAGACATAGAGATTTGTAAAGTGCACACAGATCTAAATGTCGCAGATCCGTTGACTAAACCTCTCCCTAAGGCAAAACATGATCAGCACCAGAACTCTATGGGTGTTCGATTCATCACAATGTAAACTAGATTATTGACTCTAGTGCAGGTGGGAGACTGTTGGAAATATGCCCTAGAGGCAATAATAAAAGCATT
The DNA here is from genome assembly GCA_032464435.1 of Aegilops umbellulata. Classification (NCBI taxonomy): domain Eukaryota; kingdom Viridiplantae; phylum Streptophyta; class Magnoliopsida; order Poales; family Poaceae; genus Aegilops; species Aegilops umbellulata. The sequence goes on along the minus strand of CP136056.1, from coordinate 508,954,047 downwards.
ATTATTATATTTCCTTATTCATGATAATTGTCTTTATTCGTGCTATAATTGTGTTAACCGGAAATCGTAATACATGTGTGAATAACAGACAACAAACATGTCCCTAGTGAGCCTCTAGTTGACTAGCTCGTTGATCGACAGATAGTCATGGTTTCCTGACTATAGACATTGGATGTCATTGATAACGGGATCACATCATTAGGAGATTGATGTGATGGACAAGACCCAATCCTAAACATAGCATAAGATCGCATAGTTCGTTTGCTAGAGTTTTCTAATGTCAAGTATCCTTTCCTTAGACCATGAGATCGTGTAACTCCCGGATACCGTAGGAGTGCTTTGGGTGTGCCAAACGTCACAACGTAACTGGGTGACTATAAAGGTATACTACGGGTATCTCTGAAAGTGTCTGTTGGGTTGACATGGATCGAGACTGGGATTTGTCACTCCGCTTGACGGAGAGGTATCATCGGGCCCTCTCGGTAATGCATCATCACAATGAGCTCAATGTGATCAAAGTGTTTGATCACGGGATCATGCATTACGGTACGAGAAAAGTGACTTGCCGATAACGAGATTGAACGAGGTACTGGGATACCGACGTTCGAATCTCGGGCAAGTAAAATACCGATTGACAAAGGGAATCGTATACGGGATTAATTGAATCCTCGACATCGTGGTTCATCCGATGAGATCATCGTGGAGCATGTGGGAGCCAGCATGGGTATCCAGATCCCGCTGTTGGTTATTGCCCGAGAGCCATCTCGGTCATGTCTGCATGTCTCCCGAACCCGTAGGGTCTACACACTTAAGGTTCGGTGACGCTAGGGTTGTGAAGATATGTATGTGCAGTAACCCGAATGTTGTTCGGAGTCCCGGATGAGATCCCGGACATCACGAGGAGTTATGGAATGGTCCGGAGGTAAAGAATTATATATAGGAAGTGCTATTTTGGCCATCGGGAAAGTTTCGGTGTTATCGGTATTGTACCGGGACCACCGGAGGGGTCCCGGGGGTCCACCGGGGGGTCCACCTGCCCCGGGGGGGCCACATGGGCTATAGGGGGTGTGCCCTGGCCTATATGGGCCAAGGGCACCAGCCCCAAGGGCCCATGCGCCAAGGAGACTTGGAGAGGGAAGAGTCCAAAGAGGGGAAGGCACCTCCGAGGTGCCTTGGGGAGGATGGACTCCTCCCCCCTTTGGCCGCACCCCTTCCTTGGAGGAAGGGGCAAGGCTGCGCCCTCCCCCCCTCTCATGCGCCTATATAAAGGGAGGGGAGGGAGGGGCTGCGCACCCAATGCCCTGGCTCCTCCCTCCTCCCTGCAACACCTCCTCCTCCCGTAGTTGCTTAGCGAAGCCCTGCCGGAGTTCTGCTGCATCCACCACCACACAGTCGTGCTGGATCTTCCTCAACCTCTCCTTCCCCCTTGCTGGATCAAGAAGGAGGAGACGTCTCCCGTCCCGTACGTGTGTTGAACGCGGAGGTGCCGTCCGTTCGGTACTAGATCATCGGTGAATTGGATCACGGCAAGTACGACTACCTCATCCACGTTCACTCGAACGCTTCCATTGCGATCTACAAAGTGGTATGTAGATGCTATCTAATCTGAATACTCGTTGCTAGATGAACTCATAGATGGATCTTGGTGAAATCGTAGGAAAATTTTTATTTCTGCAACGTTCCCCAACACTTCATTTGTTCAATAAACGGAGGGTTTTCATAATGGTGATAGATAGGCTTATGCAGACGTTGCAAATAATTTGGGACCTCCCAATTACCAGAACAAGATTGTGTCTGTTGCTTCAAGGTTAAGTCTCGATCTGGATCAACGCGAGCGAGAAAGGATTTAATTATTTACCATTTATAAATATTTAATCGGTTTAGCCAAAACTTTAAATCAGGGGAAAGGTTTTAGTCATCTTTATCCCATCTTCATCAACCCTAGTCGCCGCCATTTCCCATCTCCATATATAGCCACCATGTCCACCATAGTTCTTCCTCCACTAGATCATACTTGTATTCGTGTATCACACACAGTATCCACTCTAAGACATATTATCAAGCAATCTTCCTTCATGATGAGTTCTTCATGTGATCTGATCTCCATGTGTGAGTAATCCGGTAAGGTATGGGTTGAGGCAAGGGCCTTGCAACCCGATGTATTTGTTGTGGGGATCAATGGAAGGATTGCGTTCCTCATCCCTGCAGGTACCTAGGATCATGGAGAGTGAGTCACGGAGAGTCTAGGGAAGGGAGACCGTGAAGTATTATTCTAAATACCAGTGACAGAGAGGTTTAGTGCGGTAACACAGATCCTATCTCTGGGGATTCAGGAGGTGTAGTCATTAAACACCCGACGCTTTTGTCGGATTATTGCAATCTTAATTATGAAGGCAACCCTGCTAGACGAACGGGGCCTTTGGTTGGACAACTGACTCTTGATGCAGGAGGCGCGTCGGTCAAGACAGAATTTGGACACATCCCCCACTTCGGTTCGTAACAAGCACATCTCGATGGATGACTTCTAGCGCACAACTTAAGATCATATTTGGTCCCAACACAAATATATGGTTGTAAGCATTAAGACCTCATAACCATCCCTTTTTTACTATAAGTGTTCTCCTTCAGTTGTTTGATTTTGATCCGGCCAAAAGCTGAAATTATTTCTTTAACAAAAGTTTGCTTGAAACCCTAGCTTCAAGGGGGCCATCCTCTCGTGGGTTTGATAACTGAGGGTCACCTCTAGGGAAAAAGGTGATAATCCTTTCTGCTCCATTTTCGGATCACCAAAGGAAGTAATCATCCAACCCCATGTGATGGCAAGCGCATCATGCTTGTGCCATTCATCATCCATGGTATACATCTTCCAATCCATGTTTTTGTCGCTTTATGTACTTATACAGCCTCCAAGTACACCATCTTATGCCCAACGGAGTTCTTCGCATAGTGTACTTCATTATGTTTTGTGAATGCTTCCTGGGGACCCACCCTCACTTCGATATGTGTCTAGGGAAGTATATTCAACCACTCAAGGCAAGGGATCACCCATGTCCTATTTTTTTAAAACAAGATTTGGACTATCTCATGTTGCCTAGTTGAAATAATTATTCACTAGAGTTGAACTAGCTCTCACACAATTTCAAATAATTTACACTAGAGTTGAACTAGTTCTTTGTCTTAGGTCCAATAATTTCACACTAGAGTTGGGCTAGCTCCTTGTCCTATTACTCCTACTAGATGATCCATTGCACCAACTGGCAAATTTAGAAAATATTTTTTACTGCCCACATGGCAAATCTAGGATTTATTTTGTTCTTCGCTCATGGCATATTCTGAAATTTTGTTTCTTATTTTCACATAGCAATTTCAAAACAATTCCCCCCAAAATATGACAAATTTTAGAAGTTTCGTAATGCTCACATGGCCACTATACGATTTTTTTCCACACACAATAAACTTTTAAAATTGTTTCTTACGGTCACATGGCAATTTCGAAACATTTTTCTTCCAAAAAGTAGCATATTTTACAAAAATAATGCTCACTAGCCAACTCTATGGATGTTGATTCTTTGCATGTGCCAAATTTTGAAAATTGATCTTTGATGTCGCTTGAAGCTACGTTGGTATTTCCCCAAAGAGGAAGGGAAGATGCAGCACATTGGCGGTAGGTATTTCCTTCAGATATGAAACCAAGGTTGTCGAACCAGTAGGAGAACCAAGCAACACAACATAAACAGCCCCTGCACACAAATAACAACCACTCGCAACCTGACGTGTTAAAGGGGTTGTCACTCCCTTTCGGGTAACGGCGCCAGAAGCGGTGCGCGGACAAGATAAATTTTTGTAGTAAATTGATAGATTGAACGCCAAATAAAATAAATAAAGAAACATTGCAGGAAGGTATTTTTGTATTTTTGGTTTAATATATCTGAAAATAAATGCAAGAGAAAAGTAGATTGCAAAGGCAAATATATGAGAAAGACTACCCGGGGGGCGTAGGTTTCACTAGTGGCTTCTCTTGAGAAAAATAGCAAATGGTGGGTAAACAAATTACTGTTGGGATTTTGATAGAACTTCAAATAATTATGACGATATCCAGCCAATGATCATTATATCGGCATCACGTCCAAGATTAGTAGACCGATGATACGTCTCCAACGTATCTATAATTTATGAAGTATTCATGATATTATATTATTCATCTTAGATGTTTATGGGCTTTATTAAACACTTTTATATCACTTTTGGGACTAACCTATTAACCCAGAGCCCAGTGCCAGTTCCTGTTTTTTCCCTTGTTTCAGTGTTTCGAAGAAAAGGAATATCAAACGGAGTCCAAACGGAATGAAACCTTCGGGAAAGCTATTTTTAAAAAGAAAGCAATCCGGGGGACTTGGAGTCCACGTCAAGGAAGCAACGAGGAAGGCATGAGGCAGGGGCGCGCCCACCCCCCCCCTCCCCCCGGGCGCGCCCTCCACCCTCATGGGCCCCTCGTGGCTCCCCTGACGTACTTCTTCCTCCTATATATATCCATATACCCTAAAACTTCACGGAACAGAATAGATCGGGAGTTCCGCCGCCGCAAGCCTCTGTAGCCACCAAAAACCAATCGGGACCCTATTCTGGCACCCTGCCGAAGGGGGGATCCCTCACCGGTGGCCATCTTCATCATCCCAGCGCTCTCCATGACAAGGAGGGAGTAGTCCATCCTCGGGGCTGAAGGTATGTACCAGTAGCTATGTGTTTGATCTCTCTCTCTCTCTCTCTCTCTCTCTCTCTCTCTCTCTCTCTCTCTTTCTCTCTCGTGTTCTTGAGGTGATACGATCTTATGATGTTTCTCCCCCTCTACTCTCTTGTAATGGATTGAGTTTCCCTTTTGAAGTTATCTTATCGGATTGAGTCTTTTAATGATTTGAGAACATTTGATGTATGTCTTGCGTGGGATAACCGTGGTGACAATGGGTTATTCTATTGATTCACTTGATGTATGTTTTGGTGATCAACTTGCGGGTTCCGCCCATGAACCTATGCATAGGGGTTGGCACACGTTTTCGTCTTGACTCTCCGGTAGAAACTTTGGGACACTCTTTGAGGTTCTATGTGTTTGTTGAATAGATGAATCTGAGATTGTGTGATGCATATCGTATAATCATACCCACGGATACTTGAGGTGACATTGGCGTATCTAGGTGACATTAGGGTTTTGGTTGATGTGTGTCTTAAGGTGTTATTCTAGTACGAACTCTATGTTGGAAATATGCCCTAGAGGCAATAATAAAAGCATTATTATTATATTTCCTTGTTCATGATAGTTGTCTTTATTCGTGCTATAATTGTGTTATCCGGAAATCGTAATACATGTGTGAATAACAGACAACAATATGTCCCTAGTAAGCCTCTAGTTGACTAGCTCGTTGATCGACAGATAGTCATGGTTTCCTGACTATGGACATTGGATGTCATTGATAACGAGATCACATCATTAGGAGAATGATGTGATGGACGAGACCCAATCCTAAACATAGCATAAGATCGCATAGTTCGTTTGCTAGAGTTTTCCAATGTCAAGTATCTTTTCCTTAGACCATGAGATCGTGTAACTCCCGGATACCGTAGGAGTGCTTTGGGTGTGCCAAACGTCACAATGTAACTGGGTGACTATAAAGGTATACTACGGGTATCTCCGAAAGTATCTGTTGGGTTGACACGGATCGAGACTGGGATTTGTCACTCCGCTTGACGGAGAGGTATCACCGGGCCCTCTCGGTAATGCATCATCATAATGAGCTCAATGTGATCAAAGTGTTTGATCACGGGATCATGCATTGCGGTACGAGTAAAGTGACTTGCCAGTAACGAGATTGAACGAGGTATTGGGATACCGACGATCGAATCTCGGGCAAGTAAAATACCGATTGACAAAGGGAATCGTATACGGGATTAATTGAATCCTCGACATCGTGGTTCATCTAATGAGATCATCGTGGAGCATGTGGGATCCAACATGGGTATCCATATCCCACTGTTGGTTATTGCCCGAGAGCCGTCTCGGTCATGTCTGCATGTCTCCCGAACCCGTAGGGTCTACACACTTAAGGTTCGGTGACGCTAGGGTTGTGAAGATATGTATATGCAGTAACCCGAATGTTGTTCGGAGTCCCGGATGAGATCCCGGACGTCACGAGGAGTTTCGGAATGGTCCGGAGGTAAAGAATTATATATAGGAAGTGCTGTTTTGGCCATCGGGACAAGTTTCGGGGTTATCGGTATTGTACCGGGACCACCGGAGGGTCCCGGGGGTCCACCGGGTGGGGCCACCTGCCTCGGGGGGCCACATGGGCTCTAGGGGGTGCGCCTTGGCCTACATGGGCCAAGAGGAACCAGCCCCAAGAGGCCCATGCGCCTAGGGTGGGGAAACCCTAAAGGGGGGCGCCCCCTTGCTTGGGGGGCAAGCCCCCCACCCCTTGGCCGCCGCCCCCCTAGGAGATTGCATCTCCTAGGGCCGGCGCCCCCCCCCTAGGGGGCTATATAAAGGGGGGAGGGGAGGGGGGCAGCGGTACCCTGGTCCTTGGCGCTTCCCTCTCCCTCTCCAACACCTCCTCCTCCTCCGTAGAGCTCGGCGAAGCCCTGCCGGAGTACTGCAGCTCCACCATCACCATGCCGTCGTGCTGCTGCTGGAGCCATCTTCCTCAACCTCTCCTTTGCCTTGCTGGATCAAGAAGAAGGAGACGTTACGCTGACCGTACGTGTGTTGAACGCGGAGGTGCCGTCCGTTCGGTGCTAGGATCTCCGGTGATTTGGATCACGTCGTGTACAACTACCTCATCCCCGTTCGTTGAACGCTTCCGCTCGCGATCTACAAAGTGGTATGTAGATGCAATCTCTCTCCCATGACTCGTTGCTTAGATGAACTCATAGATGGATCTTGGTGAAACCGTAGGAAAAATTTTAATTTTCTGCAACGTTCCCCAACAGTGGCATCATGAGCTAGGTCTATGCGTAGTTCTCTATTGCACGAGTAGAACACAATTTGTTGTGGGCGTAGATGTTGTCAACGTTTCTTGCCGCTACTAGTCTTATCTTGCTTCAGCGGTATTGCGGGATGAAGCGGCCCGGACCAACCTTACACGTACACTTACGTGAGACCGGTTCCACCGACTAACATGCACTAGTTGCATAAGGTGGCTGGCGGGTGTCTGTCTCTCCCACTTTAGTTGGAGCGGATTCGATGAAAAGGGTCCTTATGAACGGTAAATAGAAGTTGACAAATCACGTTGTGGCTTTCACGTAGGTAAGAAAACGTTCTTGCTAGAACCCTAATTCAGCCACGTAAAACTTGCAACAACAATTAGAGGACGTCCAACTTGTTTTTGCAGCAAGTGCTTTGTGATATGATATGGACAAAGTTGTGATGAATGATGAATGATCTATATGTGATGTATGAGATGTTCATGCTATTGTAATAGGAATCACGACTTGCATGTCGATGAGTATGACAACCGGCAGGAGCCATAGGAGTTGCCTTTATTTTTTGTATGACCTGCGTGTCATTGAGAAACGCCATGTAAATTACTTTACTTTATTGCTAAACACGTTAGCCATAGTAGTAGAAGTAATAGTTGGCGAGCAACTTCATGGAGACACGATGATGGAGATCATGGTGTCAAGCCGGTGACAAGATGATCATGGAGCCCCAAGATGGAGATCAAAGGAGCTATGTGATATTGGCCATATCATGTCACGTTTATTATTTGATTGCATGTGATGTTTATCATGTTTTGCATCTTGTTTACTTAGAACGACGGTAGTAAATAAGATGATCCCTCATAATAATTTCAAGAAGTGTTCCCCCTAACTGTGCACCGTTGCGACAGTTCGTTGTTTCGAAGCACCACGTGATGATCGGGTGTGATAGATTCTAACGTTCACATACAACGGGTGTAAGACAGATTTACACATGCAAACACTTGGGTTGACTTGACGAGCCTAGCATGTACAGACATGGCCTCGGAACACAGAAGACCGAAAGGTCGAGCATGAGTCGTATAGAAGATACGATCAACATGAAGATGTTCACCGATGTTGACTAGTCCGTCTCACGTGATGATCGGACACGGCCTAGTTGACTCGGATCATGTTATACTTAGATGACTAGAAGAGGGATGTCTATCTAAGTGGGAGTTCATTAAATAATTTGATTAGATGAACTTTATTATCATGAACTTAGTCTAAAATATTTACAATATGTCTTGTAGATCAAATGGCCAACGTAGTCCTCAACTTCAACGCGTCCCTAGAGAAAACCAAGCTGAAAGACGATGGCAGCAACTATACGGACTGGGTCCGGAACCTGAGGATCATCCTCATAGCTGCCAAGAAAGATTATGTCCTACGAGCACCGTTGGGTGACGCACCTGTTCTCCCTGCAGAACAAGACGTTATGAACGCTTGGCAGTCACGTTCCGATGATTACTCCCTCGTTCAGTGCGGCATGCTTTACAGCTTAGAGACGGGGCTCCAAAAGCGTTTTGAGAGACATGGAGCATATGAGATGTTCGAAGAGCTGAAAATGGTTTTCCAAGCTCATGCCCGGGTCGAGAGATATGAAGTCTCCAACAAATTCTTTAGCTGTAAGATGGAGGAAAATAGCTCTGTTAGTGAACACATACTCAAGATGTCTGGGTTGCACAACCGCTTGACTCAACTGGAAGTTAATCTCCCGGATGAAGCGGTCATTGACAGAATCCTCCAGTCGCTTCCACCTAGCTACAAGAGCTTTGTGATGAACTACAACATGCAGGGGATGGTAAAGACCATTCCTGAGGTATATGCTATGCTGAAATCAGCAGAGGTAGAAATCAAGAAGGAACATCAAGTGTTGATGGTGAATAAAACCACTAAGTTCAAGAAGGGCAAGGGTAAAAAGAACTTCAAGAAGGACGGCAAGGAAGTTGCCGCGCCCGGTAAGCAAGTTGCCGGGAAGAAGCCAAAGAATGGACCCAAGCCCGAGACTGAGTGTTTTTATTGCAAGGGAAGTGGTCACTGGAAGCGGAACTGCCCCAAATACTTAGCGGACAAGAAGGCCGGCAAAACAAAAGGTATATGTGATATACATGTAATTGATGTGTGCCTTACCAGTACTCGTAGTAGCTCTTGGGTATCTGATACCGGTGCAGTTGCTCACATTTGTAACTCAAAGCAGGAGCTGCGGAATAAACGGAGACTGGCGAAGGACGAGGTGACGATGCGCGTCGGGAATGGTTCCAAGGTCGATGTGATCGCCGTCGGCACGCTACCTCTACATTTACCTACGGGATTAGTTTTAAACCTCAATAATTGTTATTTAGTGCCAAGTTTGAGCATGAACATTGCGTGTGGATCTCGTTTAATTCGAGATGGCTACTCATTTAAATCTGAGAATAATGGTTGTTCTAGTTATATGAGTGATATGTTTTATAGTCATGCTCCGATGGTTAATGGTTTATTCTTAATGAATCTCGTACGTGATGATACACATATTCATAGTGTGAATACCAAAAGAGTTAAAGTTGATAACAATAGTCCCACATATTTGTGGCACTGCCGCCTTGGTCACATAGGTGTCAAACACATGAAGAAGCTCCATGCAGATGGACTTTTAGAGTCTCTTGATTATGAATCATTTGACACGTGCGAACCATACCTCATGGGTAAAATGACCAAGACTCCGTTCTCAGGAACAATGGAGCGAGCAACCAACTTATTGGAAATCATACATACCGATGTGTGCGGTCCAATGAGTGTTGAGGATCGCGATGGCTATCGTTATGTTCTCACCCTCACTGATGACTTGAGTAGATATGGGTATATCTACTTAATGAAACACAAGTCTGAGACCTTTGAAAAGTTCAAGGAATTTCAGAGTGAGGTTGAAAATCAACGTGACAGAAAAATCAAGTTTTTACGATCAGATCATGGAGGAGAATACTTGAGTCATGAATTTGGCACACACTTAAGAAAATGTGGAATAGTTTCACAACTCACGCCACCTGGAACACCTCAGCGTAATGGTGTGTCCGAACGTCGTAATCGTGCTCTATTAGATATGGTACGATCTATGATGTCTCTTACCGATTTACCGCTATCTTTTTGGGGCTATGCTTTAGAGACTGCCGCATTCACTTTAAATAGGGCTCCGTCAAAATCCGTTGAGACGACACCGTATGAATTATGGTTTGGGAAGAAACCTAAGCTGTCGTTTCTAAAAGTTTGGGGATGCGATGCTTATGTCAAGAAACTTCAACCTGAAAAGCTCGAACCCAAGTCGGAAAAATGCGTCTTCATAGGATACCCTAAAGAAACTATTGGGTATACCTTCTACCTCAGATCCGAAGGCAAGATATTTGTTGCCAAGAATGGATCCTTTCTAGAGAAAGAGTTTCTCTCGAAAGAAGTAAGTGGGAGGAAAGTAGAACTTGATGAAGTGTTACCTCTTGAACCGGAAAATGGCGAAACTCAAGAAAACGTTTCTGAGGTGCCTGCACCGACTAGAGAGGAAATTGATGATGATGATCAAGATGCTTCTGATCAAGCTCCTACTGAAATTCGAAGGTCCACAAGGACACGTTCCGCACCAGAGTGGTACGGCAACCCTGTCTTGGAAATCATGTTGTTAGACAACGGTGAACCTTCGAACTATGAGGAAGCAATGGCGGGCCCCGATTCCGACAAATGGCTGGAAGCCATGAAATCTGAGATAGGATCCATGTATGAAAACGAAGTATGGACTTTGACTGACTTGCCCGTTGAACGGCGAGCCATAGAAAATAAATGGATCTTTAAGAAGAAGACAGACGCGGATGGTAATGTGACCATCTATAAAGCTCGGCTTGTCGCTAAGGGTTATCGACAAGTTCAAGGGGTTGACTACGATGAGACTTTCTCACCGGTAGCGAAGCTGAAGTCCGTCCGAATCATGTTAGCAATTGCCGCATACTATGATTATGAGATATGGCAAATGGACGTCAAAACGGCATTCCTTAATGGTTTCCTTAAGGAAGAATTGTATATGATGCAGCCGGAAGGTTTTGTCGATCCTAAGAATGCTGACAAGGTGTGCAAGCTCCAACGCTCGATTTATGGGCTGGTGCAAGCATCTCGGAGTTGGAACATTCGCTTTGATGAGATGATCAAAGCGTTTGGGTTTACGCAGACTTATGGAGAAGCCTGCGTTTACAAGAAAGTGAGTGGGAGCTCTGTAGCATTTCTCATACTATATGTAGATGACATACTTTTGATGGGAAATGATATAGAACTCTTGGACAGCATTAAGGCCTACTTGAATAAAAGTATTTCAATGAAGGACCTTGGAGAAGCTGCTTATATATTAGGCATCAAGATCTATAGAGATAGATCAAGACGCCTCATAGGTCTTTCACAAAGCACATACCTTGATAAGATATTGAAGAAGTTCAATATGGATCAATCTAAAAAGGGGTTCTTACCTGTGTTACAAGGTGTGAAATTGAGCTCAGCTCAATGTCCGACCACGGCCGAAGATATAGAAGAGATGAGTGTCATCCCCTATGCCTCAGCCATAGGGTCTATTATGTATGCCATGTTGTGTACCAGACCTGATGTAAACCTTGCCGTAAGTTTGGTAGGAAGGTACCAAAGTAATCCCGGCAAGGAACACTGGACAGCGGTCAAGAATATCCTGAAGTACCTGAAAAGGACTAAGGAAATGTTTCTCGTTTATGGAGGTGACGAAGAGCTCGTCGTAAAGGGTTACGTCGATGCTAGCTTCGACACAGATCTGGATGACTCTAAGTCACAAACCGGATACGTATATATTTTGAATGATGAGGCAGTAAGCTGGTGCAGTTGCAAGCAGAGCGTCGTGGCGGGATCTACATGTGAAGCGGAATACATGGCAGCCTCTGAGGCAGCACATGAATCAATTTGGGTGAAGGAGTTCATCACCGACCTCGGAGTCATACCCAATGCGTCGGGGCCAATCAAACTCCTCTGTGACAACACTGGAGCTATTGCACTTGCCAAGGAGCCCAGGTTTCACAAGAAGACCAGGCACATCAAGCGTCGCTTCAACTCCATTCGTGAAAATGTTCAAGATGGAGACATAGAAATTTGTAAAGTGCACACAGATCTGAATGTCGCAGATCCGTTGACTAAACCTCTCCCTAAGGCAAAACATGATCAGCACCAGAACTCTATGGGTGTTCGATTCATCACAATGTAACTAGATTATTAACTCTAGTGCAAGTGGGAGACTGTTGGAAATATGCCCTAGAGGCAATAATAAAAGCATTATTATTATATTTCCTTGTTCATGATAATTGTCTTTATTCGTGCTATAATTGTGTTATCCGGAAATCGTAATACATGTGTGAATAACATACAACAATATGTCCCTAGTAAGCCTCTAGTTGACTAGCTCGTTGATCGACAGATAGTCATGGTTTCCTGACTATGGACATTGGATGTCATTGATAACGAGATCACATCATTAGGAGAATGATGTGATGGACGAGACCCAATCCTAAACATAGCATAAGATCGCATAGTTCGTTTGCTATAGTTTTCCAACGTCAAGTATCTTTTCCTTAGACCATGAGATCGTGTAACTCCCGGATACCGTAGGAGTGCTTTGGGTGTGCCAAACGTCACAACGTAACTGGGTGACTATAAAGGTATACTACGGGTATCTCCGAAAGTATCTGTTGGGTTGACACGGATCGAGACTGGGATTTGTCACTCCGCTTGACGGAGAGGTATCATCGGGCCCTCTCGGTAATGCATCATCATAATGAGCTCAATGTGATCAAAGTGTTTGATCACGGGATCATGCATTGCGGTACGAGTAAAGTGACTTGCCAGTAACGAGATTGAACGAGGTATTGGGATACCGACGATCGAATCTCGGGCAAGTAAAATACCGATTGACAAAGGGAATCGTATACGGGATTAATTGAATCCTCGACATCGTGGTTCATCCGATGAGATCATCGTGGAGCATGTGGGAGCCAACATGGGTATCCAGATCCCGCTGTTGGTTATTGCCCGAGAGCCGTCTCGGTCATGTCTGCATGTCTCCCGAACCCGTAGGGTCTACACACTTAAGGTTCGGTGACGCTAGGGTTGTGAAGATATGTATATGCAGTAACCCGAATGTTGTTCGGAGTCCCGGATGAGATCCCGGACGTCACGAGGAGTTTCGGAATGGTCCGGAGGTAAAGAATTATATATAGGAAGTGCTGTTTTGGCCATCGGGACAAGTTTCGGGGTTATCGGTATTGTACCGGGACCACCGGAGGGTCCCGGGGGGTCCACCGGGTGGGGCCACCTGCCTCGGGGGGCCACATGGGCTCTAGGGGGTGTGCCTTGGCCTACATGGGCCAAGGGGAACCAGCCCCAAGAGGCCCATGCGCCTAGGGTGGGGAAACCCTAAAGGGGGGCGCCCCCTTGCTTGGGGGGCAAGCCCCCCCACCCCTTGGCCGCCGCCCCCCTAGAAGATTGCATCTCCTAGGGCCGGCGCCCCCCCCTAGGGGGCTATATAAAGGGGGGAGGGGGGCAGCGGTACCCTGGTCCTTGGCGCCTCCCTCTCCCTCTCCAACACCTCCTCCTCCTCCGTAGAGCTCGGCGAAGCCCTGCCGGAGTACTGCAGCTCCACCATCACCACGCCGTCGTGCTGCTGCTGGAGCCATCTTCCTCAACCTCTCCTTTGCCTTGCTGGATCAAGAAGAAGGAGACGTTACGCTGACCGTACGTGTGTTGAACGCGGAGGTGCCGTCCGTTCGGTGCTAGGATCTCCGGTGATTTGGATCACGTCGTGTACAACTACCTCATCCCCGTTCGTTGAACGCTTCCGCTCGCGATCTACAAAGTGGTATGTAGATGCAATCTCTCTCCCATGACTCGTTGCTTAGATGAACTCATAGATGGATCTTGGTGAAACCGTAGGAAAAATTTTAATTTTCTGCAACGTTCCCCAACACTCTAGGGATGTTTGTGACACTTATAGGAATAGCCCAACGGATTGATTGGAAAGAATAACTTTGAGGTGGTTTCATATCCTACCATAATCTCTTCGTTTGTTCTCCGCTATTAGTAACTTTGGAGTGACTCTTTGTTGCATGTTGAGGGATATTTATATGATCCAATTATGTTATTATTGTTGAGAGGACTTGCAATAGTGAAAGTATGAACCCTAGGACTTGTTTCCTAGCATTGCAATATGGTTTACGCTCACTTTTATCTTTAGTTACCTTGCTGTTTTTATATTTTCAGATTACAAATACCCATATCTACCATCCATATTGCACTTGTATCTTCATCTCTTCGTCGAACTAGTGCACCTATACCATTGTATTGGGTGTGTTGGGGACACAAGAGACTCTTTGTTATTTGGTTGTAGGGTTGCTTGAGAGAGACCATCTTCATCCTACGCCTCCCACGGATTGATAAACCTTAGGTCATCCACTTGAGGGAAATTTGCTACTGTCCTACAAACCTCTGCACTTGGAGGCCCAACAACGTCTACAAGTAGAAGGTTGCGTAGTAGACATCAAGCAGTTTCTGGCGCCGTTGCCGGGGAGGTGAGTGCTTGAGGGGATGTATCTGGTGCACCGGGGCAATTTGTGCTACCGGTGCACCAGTCGTCCGTCGCACATTCAAAAATGTTTGAAAAAATCTGAAAAAAAATCTAGTGCATTGACACAACATCAATGTACGTTGTCACAAAAATTTAAGTCAATATTTGAAACATAGCTTGAGATACAAAAAATGACAAATTTGACACTGAATAGTACATAACAGAAGTTGGGCTTCAGTTTTGGCCCATTAGCACACTGAGGTTAAATTTGTTATTTTTGTATCTTGAGCATCGTTTTGAATCTTGATTCGATTTTTTGTGACAACATACATTGATGTTGTGTCGATACACTAAATTTTTTATAGATTTTTTTGAATAGTTTTGAATGTGCAACAGGGTCCGGTGCACCGGTAGCACCAATTGCCTTGGTGCACCAGATACGTTCCCGAGTGCTTGAAGGTATATCTTTAGATCTTGCAATCGAATCTTTTTGTTTCTTGTTTTAGCACTAGTTTAGTTTATAAAAGAAAACTACAAAAAAATGGAATTGAGTTTGTCTCATACGCTTCATCTCTTTAATATCTTTCGTGAGAATGATGGAAAGGAAAATTGTGCCAAAGTGTTAGAAGAAGAATGCATTAAAATGTTTGGCACTAAATCTTTGAATGATGAGCATGATTGCAATGTTGTTAGTATGAACTCCTTGAATATCCATAGTACTAATGATGATTGCTCTAGTTATGATGAAAATGTCTTCTATAAACATGTCAATTTTTGTGGAGTGCATTGGGTTTGCAAGTACACACCAAATAGGGAAGATAGATATTGCAAGAGGCATAAGCATTTAGAAACTAAATTGTTGCAAGAAAGTCTTGATGTTTGCGCTAAAAAATTCAATACTTTTCACGATCCTTGTGAACTTTGCAATGAACATGGTCATTTAAATCTCCAATGCAAATTGTTTCATGACCGAATCGTGTCCAAAAATTGTGATAGTTTGATTACCCTTGAGCATCATTGTTGACACCAGAATTTGGCACGGTCAAGAATTTAATTAATACGGCCTCAAATGGAGAAGTGATCTAAATAAAAAAGTTCCATCGATATGAACATCTTTGAAGTTTGGGCCATCTCCATCCGATCTCATCTCGCAGGCCGAAGTTGTGTTCGAAATACTGAGATTTTGTATTCAGAACACTATTCAGCTCATTACGCCCTCAAGACCGCCTCTTATGAAAAAATGATCTACACGGATTGTCTTCGTCTCGTCGAAACGATCGATTTTGATATAAAAATCGTTCCAATCCAAGTTCGTATGCAAAAGTTAGAGCTATCGGAGTGCAGCCATGTCATGAGGCGTGATGTGGCGCGCCCCACCAGACCTATGTTTGATGGGTAGCGCGATGGAACGGGTGTTTTGCGTAATAGTCTGTTTTGAGCGAGCGATTTGGCCTTCAAGACCACCTCTGATCAAAATATGTTCAGCACAAAAGTTTTTCGTCTCGTCGAAACGGTCAAGATTGCTTTTGGACTCGTTTCCATCCGAGGTCGTTTGCTGCCTCAAACATGACCCGCAAGGTGCAGCCAGGTTGTAAACCGAACCGTTTTGGAAAGCTTGCCGGGCAAAAAACTTGTCGGGTGAAAAGCTTGTCAGACGGAGACCTTGCCGGGGAGGAAAGCTTGCCGGGTGAAAAGCTTGCCGGATGAAGACCTTGCCGGGGGTGAAAAGCTTGCCGGGTGAAGACCTTGCCGGGGGTGAAAAGCTTGTCGGGAAAAAGCTTGCCGGGGTGAAAACTGTCAAGGCCAATCCGACTAGAAGATGAAGATGGGCTCAAATAATTATCTAGATGGACTCGGATGATAAAGTGTTCAACATGGAAGTTATTCGTAACGTCGAAACGGCCAACTTTGCTTTTGGAGTCCTCATCATCCAACGTAGTATACGACCTGCAGATACGCTACAAGAGTCGGACGGTTCGGTCAGCTACATGACCGAGTCCGACTCGAACTTAAAGATGACCCCGTGGAGTATTCGAGATGGCCTTATTTGGAAAAGCGATCAACATACGGATTGTTGGCCTCGTCGAAGCGTACAAAATTGATATTTGAACCGTCTCCATCGGAGCTCATATGCAGATTCCACGGCCCGCGCAAGGAGCAAGACAGAAGATTGGATCAGATTCGGGCTGAATCCAAGTGGGACCAGAACTAGAACTCTAGGTCGTGAGTTGATGTAAATTTCTTGTAAGGAAAGCCTATATGAATCCTTTGCTTGTACGGGAAGTCCAGCCGCCTCTTATATATGTTGGGGGTGACGGCCGATTGAACAACACACAATCGAACAAATCAATATACTACTTTTTCATCTATGTTTTATCTCTCCACCGTTTTTCTCTCTCGTTCTTCGCTGTTCTTCGTGTTTGAGAGCTGCGAATCCCGAGGCTCTAGGGGCGAGCAAATCGACCTAGGGCAGCCCATAGCCGCCGCACTCCCTGACGGGGTCCCTCCCGGGGGTGTGGGGTTTTCGGGTCTGCAAAAGCGCCCGTCGACTGTCTTGCGTATCGCGCTGTCGGTCGGGTCTCCTTCGACGTGAGCTACGGTGCATCACCCCCGGCGTCAAGGGTACACGTGACGTGTTCGTGTGTCAACACACTTTTTGGCGACTCCGCTGGGGACAGAAGATCAATCATCATCATCCACCATGTCCGATCTTCCCAAGCCATCTGAGGTAGACGTCGATAACATCATTAAGCCTAGTCTTGATGAGATATCGGCCGATCATCGCCAAGTCTATGAGGAGTACAAGAAGCCGCGCGAAGAGAAGGATTTGCAGGAGTTCCTTGCAAAATTCAAGAAGGATCGCCAAGGCAACATCACTCCGATTGAAGAAATCAAGTTCCCTCCTCTTCAAGCCGAGCAGGTTAAACCCGCTGTGAGTACTACCTTTTCTCTAGAGCAGTGGGCTGAGATTGAGAGTCGTATTGCTGATGGTAACAATCTGGTCTATCAAACTTTCATAGAAAATACCAATGCTCAGAAAAATATATCTCAATCATCTAGTGGTAATGGTGGTGTAGCTGCTAGTGTGCAAAACCCTAATCTGGCTTTACCTATCTCATCGGCGCCTCCCATGCCGATGACTTATTATCCTACTCAAACAAATCAGATTGTGACTGCACCCATTAATCCTATTATGAGCATGCCAGGTTCGGTGGCAACGCCGAACCAAACCCTACCTACAGCTACAACCACTCGGCCATTACCGAACTATAGTTCGGCATACATGCCACAGTTCATACCTACTGCTAGTAGTTCTACTCCTCCTATGCTGCTGCCACAAGTTGAATCATCCACTATGGATGATGGTCTAGCTAATCTTAGAGAGGAGATGGCTAAGATGATTCGAGAGAATTTTGGAGTTGAGTTACCTCGGAATCGGATTTACCAAAAGCCGTACCCCGAGTACTTTGATGCCATCCAGTGCCCTCCGGGATATAAGATTCCAGATTTTGTTAAGTTCAATGGAGAGGGCACAAAAACCACATGGGAGCATATTAGCCAATACTTGGCACAATTAGGTGAAGCAGGCTCACTAAATGAGTTGAAAGTGCGTTTATTTCCTCTATCATTAACTGGTACCTCATTTTCATGGTTTTCTTCTTTAACACATGGTTCCATTCGGGTTTGGTCGCAGCTAGAGCAGAAGTTTCATGATCACTTTTATAACGGCGACAATGAACTCAAATTGTCACATCTAACATCGGTTAAACAGAAGCATGATGAATCGGTCTCCGATTACGTCAAGAGATTTAGAGAAACAAAAAACCGGTGTTTTAGTTTGGTGATAACCGAGAGAGACTTGGCAGACCTAGTGCTGAGTGGTTTGAGAATTCCCATTAGAGAAAAGCTAGAAGGCTATGAGTTCTTAAATATCAACCAAGTCTTACAAAGGGCTTTGGCTCAGGAAAGCCGAAGCAAAGACCTCAAAGAAGTGCATAGATATAAAGCCGATCGTCCAAAGAAGAATATGGTGGAATATGATAGTGATCACTCGGACGATGAGGGTGACGTTTTTTCTACTGAATTTGTTTGGCCATCTAAAGCCAAACCATTTACTTGCAATGATCTGAAACCGATTCATAAGAATCGTGATGAAGATATGAAGTTTACTTTTAACATTGCTAAGTGTGATAGAATATTTGATGCTTTGCTGCAGGCTAAGATTATTAGAATATCTCATACTTTACCGCCGTTTGAAGAGCTGAAGCGGCGCGCTTATTGCAAGTATCATAATTATTTTTCTCATGCTACTAACGATTGCAATGTTTTTCGACGACAGATACAATCGGCCATTAATGACGGACGATTGAACTTTTCTGAGATGCAAGTTGATAAACAACCTTTTCCAATGAATACCATGGAGTTAGAGGGGAAGAAGCTACTCATTCGGCCGGAGGTTGCCGAATCTGCTAATAAAGCTAATATCATTGTTGGTGAGCCCAGGGAAGACAAGGAGGGCAACAAGGTCTTGGGGAGACAGGTTGTGCTTGACAAGCAACCCGGTGGCAAGGAGATAATCAAAATCACCATCAAGAATCCTACACTCGGGGGGCAACCGCAAGTGCAAGGAAATACTCGTGTTAAATTTCTCAAGCCCAGGAGTCCAGAAGTTGGCAAGTGGAAAACGAATGAAGCTAAAGTGCAGCGCAAGAAAATCAAGCCAACTTTTGATATGTTGCTGTCCAAGTATGCTAGTCATGCAGCCGGTTCTAGTTCCAACCGGTCATCAAATCTGAAGCGCTCAAGATCACCTCCTCGGGAAGAATTTCAGCATCATGCAAGGCCATATGGGTCGTGGGCGCCGGGACCATGGGTGCCGCCACCCCCCTATGTGCCATACTACATGGGAGACTTCAATGGAGGATGGTGGCAGCCACCAATGGCCCCTTATGCTTTTCATCCGGGTTGGGCAGAGCCAAGGAGGCCCGTTCATGAGAGACTTTCTTATCCCACACGAGGCCGTTTGAACAATAGTGTCAATCGGCCAGTGCAAGATAATCAAAAAGGGGTCGGCAAGCAAGAATGGCGTGTTAAGTCGCCAAGTGCTGTAACGGTCGAGTCAAGCAAAGACAAGGAAAAAACCGATGCCGACTCACTCATCTTGGACACCGAAACATTCACCATACAACAGTCGATTATGCATAGCAATCCGACTGAGCTGATACTTGCTATCGCGCCAAAGCACTCGGCTAATGATCATGAAGCAAGCACCAGCCAAGTAAAAACGAGAGATCCTAAATACACTCAGCCAAAGTGGTGTCCTCCAGGGCTAACAAAGACACAAAAGAGGAAACTACAGAGGTTAAGGAGTCAAGAGATGGCAGAACAAGAGGCCGAGAAGCAAAGGGATAAGTTGTTCAATAACACTCGGCCTATGTTACCTACAAAACAAGTATGGAGGCCCAAACAAATACAAGATGCAGTGGCTTCTACACCCACCACAGCAGCACCTACACCATCAAAGGAGGACGATGTAATCATTGCATCGTCTGCGTTACCTATTGCTTCATCTTTGCTCGAACAAATTTCAAAATCGGTGGATACACTGGGGGAAGAGGAGGATATGTTAGATTACGAGTCTACACCGGTTCATGAAGGTATGGATATTAATATGGTGTATTACTTACCCGCTGAGTTTCGTGTTGTAGATGAGGAAGGGGAGGTGGCTCAGCTAGATTTTGGCCCTAAAAATGCAATATTCGAGAAGCCAAAAGACCCAGTAACGCATCTGAAACCGTTATATCTCAGAGGTCATATCAATGGGTCACCGCTCACTCGGATGCTTGTTGATGGTGGTGCTGTGGTGAATCTTATGCCGTATTCGGTCTTCAAAAAATTGGGGTTGCATGATAATGAGTTGATAAAGACCAACATGGTGCTCAATGGATTTGAAGGCAAAGAGAAAACTGAAGCCAAAGGTGTGATGTATGTGGAGCTCACGGTGGGAAGTAAAACTTTGGCTACCGCATTCTTTGTCGCTGAGGTGCAAGGTAACTACAACGTCATACTAGGCCGTGATTGGGTTCATGCAAACCAGTGCGTGCCATCCACTATGCACCAGTTTTTGATCCAGTGGGTTGATGATGAAGTGGAAGTCATTCATGCGGATAACTCGGCATGTGTTGCTTTGGCCGAGGCATCGGTGGATTGGCAACACCCAAATGCTACTTGCTTGACGGGACGTGACTTGTCAGAGTTCGATTTTCTCAGCGCAACCAAGAATGGTTTCGTGCTCGTCTCTTTAAAGCCGACTGAGTGCAATCGGCTCCAAGGTATGATATGTTTAAATGGATCCTAACTCAGATTGGTTACAAAAGCGACTTGTAGAATATCGGTCCAATGAGAACGATATGTATGAGTCCATAGAAGAGTTAGATGATGTGCATAAATTAGGACAAGGTTTTACATCGGCCGATCCATTAGAAGAGATAGATATAGGAGATGGTTTAACTCCTAGGCCGACATTTGTAAATGTAAATTTAAGAGCCGATCATAAAGCTAAGTTGATCGAGCTGTTGAAAGAATATGTTTGTTGCTTTGCATGGGAATATCATGAGATGCCAGGTTTAAGCCGAGAGCTAGTGGAGCATCGGTTACCTATAAAGGCTGGTTTTAGACCAAATAAACAATCGGCCAGAAAGTTTAATCCAAAAACATATGACCGGATCAAGGAAGAGATCGGTCGTTTGCTTAAAGCTAATTTTATTAGACTTTGCAGGTATGCCGAGTGGATTTCTAACATTGTCCCTGTGGAGAAGAAAGGATCCGGCAAGTTGAGGGTGTGCATCGACTTCAGAGATTTGAATAGGGCTACACCCAAAGATGAGTATCCCATGCCAATAGTTGATATGCTTATTAATGATGCTTCTGGACATAAGGTTATTAGCTTTCTAGATGGTAATGCCGGATACAATCAAATTTTTATGGCC
The DNA here is from genome assembly GCA_032464435.1 of Aegilops umbellulata. NCBI lineage: Eukaryota > Viridiplantae > Streptophyta > Magnoliopsida > Poales > Poaceae > Aegilops > Aegilops umbellulata. The sequence continues at coordinate 508,932,468 of CP136056.1, read as the reverse complement.
GAAGAGGACATGTCCAAGACAGCTTTTCGTTGCCCCGGTTTTCTTGGTTTATTCGAGTGGACAGTGATGACATTCGGATTAAAAAATGCTGGCCCCACATATCAAAGGGCTATGAATTTGATTTTTCATGATTTACTCGGTGTCATACTTGAAGTTTATATTGATGATATTGTTGTCAAATCGGATGCTTTTGAATCTCACTTGGCCGATTTGCGTTTAGCTTTTGAAAGAATGAAAAAGTATGGACTGAAGATGAATCCTTTGAAGTGTGCTTTCGGCGTGTCAGCTGGCAAGTTTTTGGGTTTCATTATTCATGAAGATGGTATAGAGATTGATCCCAAAAAGATAGAAGCTATACAGAAAGTGGAGGCTCCAACATGCAAGAGAGATATGCAAAAGTTCCTTGGCAAGGTCAATTATTTGAGAAGGTTCATAGCTAATCTGTTAGGGAAAGTTGATGCATTTACTCCTATCCTTCGGTTAAAGAATGATGTTGATTTCACTTGGGGGGCAAAACAGCAAGAAGCATTTGATATGATCAAGAATTATTTGTGCACTCCTCCGGTGATGAGAGCACCCAAGCATAGGGAACCCTTCAAACTTTACATTGCAGCAGAGGAGGGAGTTATTGGTGCTGTTCTAACTCAAGAGACCGAAGGAAAAGTGCATGCCATCACTTATTTGAGCCGCCGCTTATTGGACGCAGAGACAGGGTATACATTTATTGAGAAATTATGTCTATGCTTGTATTATGCTTGCACAAAATTGAGACATTATTTAGTGCCGAGTGCTTGCGTAGTAGCTTGTCAGACCGATGTCATTAAATACATGTTGCATAGGCCAATTCTTAGTGGTAGAATTGGCAAGTGGGCTTATGCTTTGATTGAATATGATTTGGCTTATGAATCTCTAAAATCCATGAAGGGCCAAATTGTTGCTAATTTCATTGTTGAACATCGGATTTATGACAAGCATGATAGTAATATGAACCTTGTTTCATTAGTACCATGGAGATTATACTTTGATGGTTCAGTTTGTAGCAATGGCCAAGGTGTTGGTATTGTTTATATATCTCCTCATGGTGCTGTTTTTGAAGCCTCATGCCGCTTAGAATATTTTTGCACAAACAATCAAGCCGAATATGAAGCATTGTTATTCGGCCTAGAGATGTTACTTGCTATAGGTGTTACATATATTGAGGCTTATGGTGATTCGTTACTAGTGGTGCAGCAAATATCCAAAGTCTTTCAGTGTTTGGACGAATCACTTAATATTTATCTTGATAAATGTTTAGATGTAATCTCTACTTTGGATTATTTTAGCATTGCTCATATATCTAGACATGACAATTGGAAAGCAAATGAGTTGGCACAACAAGCATCCGGCTATCATGTTGATCGTGGCATGTTTCATATTTCTGAAAAGCCGATGTCTAGTCTTGCCAACATAAGGGAGGCCGAACCGGAGCCCGCCGTTTCGGCCACTAATGAAATATTCAATGCAGGAGAAAATCAAGACTGGAGGAAACCCATCATTGATTATTTGTGTGATCCTAGTAGAAGGGTGGACAGGGCTGTTCGGCATATGGCTTTCAAATACACAATGAGAGATGATGATCTCTATCACCGAACGGTTGATGATGTTCTTTTAAAGTGCTTGGACGAGGACCAAGCGAGAATTGCTATGGGAGAGGTCCATGAAGGTATTTGTGGCACTCATCAGTCGGCTCCCAAGATGAAGTGGTTACTACGACGTGCTGGGTTTTATTGGCCGACTATGATTAATGATTGCTTCAGATATTATAAAGGGTGTGAAGCTTGTCAAAAATTTGGTGATATTCAGTTGGCTCCTGCTGCTATGTTACATCCCATTATCAAGCCTTGGCCTTTCAGAGGATGGGGTTTAGACTTTATTAGAAAAATTCATCCGTCTTCCTCGAAGGGGCATCGGTTCGTATTGGTGGCAACCGATTATTTCACTAAATGGTCTGAAGCAGTACCTCTTAAGAACATGACACATACGGAGGTGATTAAATTCATAACCGAGCACATTATTCATAGATTCGACATTCCTCAAACATTGACTACAGATCAAGGCTCCTATTTCATGTCACACCAAGTTAGAGAATTTGCCGAATCTTATAACATAAAATTGCTCAATTCCTCTCCATATTATGCCCAAGCCAATGGACAAGCTGAGTCTAGCAATAAAATTTTAATCAAGCTCATCAAGAAGAAGATTGAGGATAACCCAAGGAGATGGCATGAGTTGTTGTCTGAAGCTTTGTGAGCACATAGAATTTCAAGGCATGGTGCTACAAAGGTGACTCCATATGAGCTAGTATATGGTCAAGAGGTTGTTTTACCAGTGGAAGTGAATTTGAGTGCTTTGAGAATAGCCAAACAGAATGATTTATCGGCAGTGGACTTTTACAATTTGATGATGGACAACATTGATGAAGTTGCTGATAAACGTTTGGCTGCTTTAAGGGCCATAGAGAGGGACAAGCTGAGGGTAGCCAGAGCTTGCAATAAAAAGGTCAAGTTGAAGAATTTTCAGGTTGGCGATCTTGTGTGGAAAGTGATTCTACCGATTGGTTCTAGAGATAGAAAATTCGGGAAGTGGTCTCCAAGTTGGGAAGGTCCTTTTAGGATTACAAGAGTTGTTCCCGGAAATTCATATTTGGTGGAATCCATACAAGGGGCATTGTTACCTCGAGCTCTCAATGGCAAATATTTGAAGAAGTACCACCCGAGTGTGTGGCAGGAAGCCTAACTAGGCAACGGCCGATATAAAATTATCGCCCTAAGCATAAACTCGGCCGATATAGAAATTATCGCCTGAAGCACATAAAATGGCCGATGGAGTGTTGACATCGTCCTTAGAACAAACATGGTACAAGTTATTTTTCGGCACGCTAGCTTTGCCGAAAGACAGGGGGGCATGTGTTGACACCAGAATTTGGCAAGGTCAAGAACTTAATTAATACGGCCTTAAATGGAGAAGTGATCTAAATAAAAAATGTTCTGTATTATCGATATGAACATCTTTGAAGTTTGGGTCATCGCCATCCGATCTCATCTTGCAGGCCGAAGTTGTGTTCGAAATACTGAGATTTTGTATTCAGAACACTATTCGGCTCATTACACCCTCAAGACCGCCTCTTATGAAAAAATGATCTACACGGATTGTCTTCATCTCGTCGAAACGATCGATTTTGATATAAAAATCGTTCCAATCCGAGTTCGTATGCAAAAGTTAGAGCTATCGGAGTGCAGTCATGTCATGAGGCGTGCTGTGGCGCGCCCCACCAGACCTATGTCTGATGGGTAGCGCGATGGAACGGGTGTTTTGCGTAATAGTCCGTTTTGAGCGAGCGATTTGGCCTTCAAAACCACCTATGATCAAAATATGTTCAGCACAAAAGTTTTTCGTCTCGTCGAAACGGTCAAGCTTGCTTTTGGACTCGTTTCCATCCGAGGTCGTTTGCTGCCTCAAACATGACCCGCAAGGTGCAGCCAGGTTGTAAACCGAACCGTTTTGGAAAGCTTGCCGGGCAAAAAACTTGCCGGGTGAAAAGCTTGCCGGACAGAGACCTTGCCGGGTGAAAAGCTTGCCGGATGAAGACCTTGCCGGGGGTGAAAAGCTTGCCGGGTGAAGACCTTGCCGGGGGTGAAAAGCTTGTCGGGAAAAAGCTTGCCAGGGTGAAAACTGTCAAGGCCAATCCGACTAGAAGATGAAGATGGGCTCAAATAATTATCTAGATGGACTCGTATGAAAAAATGTTCAATATGAAAGTTATTCGTAACGTCGAAACGGTCAACTTTGCTTTTGGAGTCCTCATCATCCAACGTAGTATACGACCTGCAGAGAAGCTACAAGAGTCGGACGGTTCGGTCAGCTACATGACCGAGTCCGACTCGAACTTAAAGATGACCCCGTGGAGTATTCGAGATGGCCTTATTTTGAAAAGTGATCAACATACGGATTGTTGGCCTCGTTGAAGTGTACAAAATTGATATTTGAACCGTCTCCATCGGAGGTCATATGCAGATTCCACGGCCCGCACAAGGAGCAAGACAGAAGATTGGATCAGATTCGGGCTGAATCCAAGTGGGACCAGAACTAGAACTCTAGGTCGTGAGTTGATGTAAATTTCTTGTAAGGAAAGCCTAGATGAATCCTTTGCTTGTACGGGAAGTCCAGCCGCCTCTTATATATGTTGGGGGTGACGGCCGATTGAACAACACACAATCGAACAAATCAATATACTACTTTTTCATCTACGTTTTATCTCTCCACCGTTTTTCTCTCTCGTTCTTCGCTGTTCTTCGTGTTTGAGGGCTGCGAATCCCGAGGCTCTAGGGGCGAGCGAATTGACCTAGGGCAGCCCATAGCCACCGCACTCCCTGACGGGGTACCTCCCGGGGGTGTGGGGTTTTCGGGTCTGCAAAAGCGCCCGTCGACTGTCTTGCGTATCGCGCTGTCGGTCGGGTCTCCTTCGACGTGAGCTGCGGTGCATCACCCCCGGCGTCGAGGGTACACGTGACGTGTTTGTGTGTCAACAATCATAAAGAGCTTAGTCTTCTTTTGGGATATGAAGAAATGAAACGTATAGCTAAGGGTATTCCAAAATTTAATCTTGATAGATTTCTTGATTTTGATCTAGAGAAGATTTATGTGTATTGTGCGGTGAATTGCATTGAAAATCCTTATATTTCCAATTACATAAAGAGAAAACAAATAGAAGATGAAGAGAATACTAATGAAAGGGAAGAGACTTCCCAATATCCTCCTATTATTTCTTATGATGAATCAGGCAACGAGGAGGAGCCTTCTATTCAACCAATCTCATTAATAAGGAGCTCCAAAAAGAGGATTGAACCCACACATGATGTGGTGAAGAAGAAGAAAAGAAAAAGGAAGAGAGGTAAAAAGATATCTCTCCCCAGTAATGTTGCTCCTATTATTGTTGTGCCTCATGAAAATGAAAAAAACAATTGTGATGATGCACTTGATGATGATCTCGTTATGCCTATTGCTTGTTGTGATGATTATGATTGGGAAGATAATGATACTTCTTATGATCTTGAAAATCTTTTTGGCACTTGCTTGGAAGAATATGATAATTGCTATACTATTGGTGCTATCCATACTATTAATGATGAGAGTGATTATGCTTATGATATGAAAAGGCCCAAGCTTGGGGATGCTATGTTTGATGAAGATGATGTTTTTGAGAATATATTTGCTGCAATTAATGTTTGTCCCAAGCTTGGGGATGCTATGTCTAATGAAGATGATATTTTTAGCCTCTCAAGTTTTGATATGCAAATTTATAATGATGATAGCATGCCTCCTACTTATGATGATTATATTGATGAAAGTGGATTTGGAGAGGTCATGCCTTTATTTAGTGATGATTCCACTATCTTGGAAGAGGTTTCAATCGATTATGATGAGAACAAAGTTGCTACTTATGATGATTATTGTGATGAAACTTATGCTATAAAAAGTAGTGATGATTATATTTATAAAACTTGTCATGATTATGATTACCCTTTTTTTGAACATTACTCTTTTAATGTGGAAACAATTTATAGTATTCAAGTCTCTTATGATACTCCCACTATTCCGAATGAGAAGAATTTTGCTTATGTGGAGAGTAGTAAATTTTCTATGCTTGTAGATCATGAAAAGAATGCTTTAGGTGCTGGTTATATTGTTGAATTTATTCATGATTCTACTGAAAATTATTATGAGGGAGGAATATATGCTTGTAGGAATTGCAATAATATCAAGTTTCCTCTCTATGTGCTTAAAGTTTTGAAGTTATGTTTGTTTTGCCTTCCTATGCTAGTTGATTATTGTTCCCATAAGTTGTTTGCTCACAAAATCCCTATGCATAGGAAGTGGTTTAGACTTAAATGTTCTAGTCATATGCTTCATGATGCTCTCTTTATGTTTCAATTCTTATCTTTTATGTGAGCACCATTGAAATCATCATGCCTAGCTAGGGGCGTTAAATGATAGCGCTTGTTGGGAGGCAAACCAATTTTATTTTAGTTTCTTGCTTTTTGGTTATGTTTAGTAATAAATAATCCATATAGCTTATGTTTAGATGTGGTTTTATGTTTTAGTTAGTGTTTGTACCAAGTAGAACCTTTGGGAAGACTTGGGTGAAGTCTTTATGATCATGCTGTAAAAAACAGAAACTTTAGCGCTCACGAGATTAGCTAAAACTTTTTACTGGAGAGTTATATTTAGTTGATTCTTTTTGCAGATGATTACTAGACAAATTACTCAAGTCTATCATTTTATTTTAGAATTTTTAGAGTTCCATAAGTATACGTTTGATACAGATTACTACAGACGGTTCTGTTTTTGACAGATTCTGTTTTCTATGTGTTGTTTGCTTATTTTGAGGAATCTATGAGTAGTATCGGAGGGTATGAACCATATAGAAGTTGGAATACAGTAGATATTACACCAATATGAATTTAGGATGAGTTCACAACAATACCTAAGTGGTGGTTTTATTTTCTTATACTAACGGAGCTTACGAGTTTTCTGTTAAGTTTTGTGTTGTGAAGTTTTCAAGTTTTGGGTAAAGATTCGATGGACTATGGAATAAGTTGTGGCAATAGCTAAGCTTGGGGATTCCCAAGGCACCCCAAGGTAATATTCAAGGACAACCAAGAGCCTAAGCTTGGGGATGCCCCGGAAGGCATCCCCTCTTTCGTTTTCGTTCATCGGTAACTTTACTTGGAGCTATATTTTTATTCACCACATGATATGTGTTTTGCTTGGAGCGTCATTTCATTTTGTTATTATTTGTTTGCTGTTATTTATTATAATGTTTTGCATCTTTATTTTCAATAAAAATGTCAAGGATAGCTTTTACCATGCTTATTTTGCAAGTATACATGTTGCTGTTTCAAAACAGAAAGTTTACCGTTGTTGCAAAAATTACCTAGAAAAGTCAGAATGTGATAAAATGTTGAAACCTTTTGCATAATAAGATATGATGAATTTAATACAGTGGTAATTTTATTTCATAATTTTTGGAGTTAGGTAAGTAGGATGAATCTTGCATTCTTTACAGACTGTACTGTTTTGACAGATTGATGTTATGTTTGCATTGTTTGCATATGTTTGCTTGTTTAATGATTCTATTTGAGGATAGGAGTATTAAATATGCAGAGACATTTAGTATGCAATGTTGAATAATAATTTTAGTGATTTGTTACAGTAGAAGATGATAAGGTTTTGCATTGGTTTGTACTAACTTATCTCACGAGTTCTTGTTGAGTTTGGTGTGGATGAAGCTTTCGAGATTTAGGAAACCGAGATATAAAAGGAATTAAGGAGACACAAAATCTCAAGCTTGGGGATGCCCAAGGCACACCAAGATATTATTTCAAGAAGTCCCAAGCATCTAAGCTTGGGGATGCCCCGGTTGGCATCCCACCTTTCTTCTTCAACAATTATCGGTTAGTATCGGTTGAGCCTAAGTTTTTGCTTCTTCACAAGAGTTGTGCTATCCTTGAAATGTAGTTTTATTTTGTTTTGCTTGCTATTTGAATAAAGTATCAAGATCTGAAACTATTAAATGGGAGAGAGTCTTCACATAGCTACATAATTATTTAACTACTCATTAATCTTCACTTATATCTTTTTGAAGTAGTTTGTCATTTACTCGTGTGCTTCACTTATATCCTATGAGTAAATGGTTGAATGAATTGAATATCATAAATCTAAAATTATATATGTTTCATATGCTTATCCCATGGGGAGTAATGCCTTCACATATAAGAAGTAGAGGTGGTAAATTTATTGAAGGTTAGCAAACATTATATTGGTCACTTGAACAATTCATGAAAGAATATTGAAGGAAGAGAGATTTCACATATAAATATACTATATTGGACATCTTCTATGATTGTGAGCCCCATTAATTATTTTCACACCCGAGCAAATTAGTTGAAGTTGGACAAGGAAGACAACATAATGAGTTATGCTTGGGTATATTTGTATAGAAGTTATATTGTTATGCATCCTCTAACATGTGGTGCTTGCTATTTAGAATCCTTTGATAGCCAAAATATCTGTACTAAGCGGGAATACTGGTTGTGCATCCAAATTCATTGAACCAAGTTTCTTCCATGAGTGTCCACCATATCTACCTATATGCGGTATTTACCTGCCGTTCCAAGTAAATTTGCATGTGCCAAACTCTAAACCTTCAGATAATAATATGTTTTGTATGCCCGAATCGCTCATGTAGCGACTAGGGGCTAGCAGTATCTTCCATGCTAGGTGGGTTATTCTCACGATGAGTGGACTCCGCTCATCATTCACGAGAAAATGGCTGGTAACTGGGATGCCTAGTCCCATGATCAAAAGATCGAAATCAAATCAAAAATAATTGCAAACAAAACTCCCCCAGTATTGATGTTAGTTGGAGGCACCCGTTGTTTCGGGCAAGCCATGGATTGATGATTGTTGGCGGAGGGGGAGTAAAAATCTTTACCTTTCTGTTTGGGAACCGCCTATAATGTATGTAGTATGGAAGATATTGGGAACTCTTAGTCGTTATGTTGACAATGAAAGCATACCTCTCGAAATTATTTTCATCTCTGTTTTTGCTTTGAGCTCTGGCACCTCTGCAAATCCCTGCTTCCCTCTGCGAAGGGCCTATCTTTTACTTTTATGCAAGAGTCAGTAGTATTCCTTCTCATTCCAACCTACTCTTTAGTTGGCAAGCATCATGTGATGGAAAGATCTAGGCATATATGGACATTCAAATATATTTGAGCATGAATTATTACTGTTGACATTACCCTTGAGGTAAAAGGTTGGGAGGCGAAACATTAAGCCCCTATCTTTCTCTGTGTTCGATGAATACTATTTGTTCTAAAAATATGCTTTGAGTGGTAGCAATCATGGAAGAATAAATGATAGTTGAGTATGTGAAGTTTGCTGAATCAAAGCTCTGACATAGACTCTTCCTGAAAATAAGATGAATTGTAATTGTTTGATTACTAATAACACGGTTTGTTAGTTTTCAAGAAAGTTTATGATCTATACTTTAAACATGTGAATAACTTGTTACTTGATCATGAAAAGTTTTATGATATGAGCTACTGTTATGACATATAATGATGCTAGAAAAGGTGATTGAAATTATCATTAATCAAACTTATGCACCTGCTAGCATTCACACTTCATAAATTATTTCTTTTATCATTTACCTACTCGAGGACGAGCAGGAATTAAGCTTGGGGATGCTGATACGTCTCCAACGTATCTATAATTTATGAAGTATTCATGATATTATATTATTCATCTTGGATGTTTATGGGCTTTATTAAACACTTTTATATCACTTTTGGGACTAACCTATTAACCCAAAGCGCAGTGCCAGTTCCTGTTTTTTCCCTTGTTTCAGTGTTTCGAAGAAAAGGAATATCAAACAGATTCCAAACGGAATGAAACCTTCGAGAAAGTTATTTTTGGAAAGAAAGTAACCCGGGGGAGTTGGAGTCCATGTCAAGGAAGCAACGAGGAAGGCACGAGGCAGGGGGGCGTGCCCACCCCCCTGGGCGCGCCCTCCACCCTCATGGGCCCCTCGTGGCTCCCCTCCTATATGTATCCATATACCCTAAAAACTTCAGGGAACAAAATAGATCTGGAGTTCCACTGCCGCAAGCCTCTGTAGCCACCAAAAACCAATCGGGACCCTGTTCCGGCACCCTGCCGAAGGGGCGATCCCTCACCGGTGGCCATCTTCATCATCCCGGCGCTCTCCATGACGAGGAGGGAGTAGTTCACCCTCGGGGCTGAGGGTATGTACCAGTAGCTATGTGTTTGATCTCTCTCTCTCTCTCTCTCTCTCTCTCTCTCTCTCTCTCTCTCTCGTGTTCTTGAGGTGATACGATCTTGATGTATCGCGAGCTTTGCTATTATAGTTGGATCTTATGATGTTTCTCCCCCTCTACTCTCTTGTAATGGATTGAGTTTCCCCTTTGGAGTTATCTCATCGGATTGAGTCTTTCAACGATTTGAGAACACTTGATGTATGTCTTGCGTGGGATAACCGTGGTGACAATGGGTTGTTCTATTGATTCACTTGATGTATGTTTTGGTGATCAACTTGCGGGTTCCGCCCATGAACCTATGCATAGGGGTTGGCACACGTTTTCGTCTTGACTATCCGGTAGAAACTTTGGGGCACTCTTTGAGGTTCTATGTGTTGGTTGAATAGATGAATCTGAGATTTTGTGATGCATATCGTATAATCATACCCACGGATACTTGAGGCGACATTGGAGTATCTAGGTGACATAAGGGTTTTGGTTGATGTGTGTCTTAAGGTGTTATTCTAGTATGAACTCTAGGGTTGTTTGTGACACTTGTAGGAATAGCCCAACGGATTGATTGGAAAAAATAACTTTGAGGTGGTTTCGTACCCTACCATAATCTCTTCGTTTGTTCTCCGCTATTAGTGACTTTGGAGTGACTCTTTATTGCATGTTTAGGGATGTTTATATGATCCAATTATGTTATTATTGTTGAGAGAACTTGCACTAGTGAATGTATGAACCCTAGGCCTTGTTTCCTAGCATTGCAATACCGTTTACGCTCACTTTTATCTTTAGTTACCTTGCTGTTTTTATATTTCCAGATTACAAATACCCATATCTACCATCCATATTGCACTTGTATCTTCATCTCTTCGCCGAACTAGTGCACCTATATAATTTATCATTGTATTGGGTGTGTTGGGGACACAAGAGACTCGTTGTTATTTGGTTGCAGGGTTGCTTGAGAGAGACCATCTTCATCCTATGCCTCCCACGGATTGATAAACCTTAGGTCATCCACTTGAGAGAAATTTGCTACTGTCCTACAAACCTCTGCATTTAGAGGCCCAACAACGTCTACAAGGAGAAGGTTGCGTAGTAGACATCAACCGACTCTTGCCTACATCTACTACTATTACTTCACACATCGACCGCTGTCCAGCATGCATCTAGTGTATTAAGTTCATGAAGAAACGGAGTAATGCAATAAGAACGATGACATGATGTAGACAAGATCTATCTATGTAGAGATAGACCCCATCTCAGAAGGAAAAAAATGAAAACGCGTTTTCTTTTACCTTTTCCGTGAGGCAGGACTGTGTCTCTCGTGAAAGCAAATCCGTGCCTCCATGAGAAGTAAATATGTGCCTCTTGTGGAAGAAAAAGAAAAAAAAAGAAAAATGTTTTTTTGCGCAAATTGTTTTGTCCAAAACCTAGCAAAACCCAGGGAAAAGCAGGAAAACCCAGGGAAAAATATCTAAAAGCCGAAATCGCGTAAAGAGAAAAATATAAAAAGCAAAATCCGAATTAAGCGCCCAGAGCGCGCCAAGTGCCACAGCCCACCAAAAGTGACCCTTGCGAGGGCTTTGAAAAAAGTACTCGCTGATTAGTTGCTCTCTCCACTTCAGTGCCTTGTGCAGTTAGGAGGAGTGTTCACATGAGTGCATCGCATGGGCCGGCCCAACACACATACATCATCAGGTCGGTCACCTAGTTCGCCACCATGCCCGCGTTTGATCAGTTGACCAGTCAACCATTAATCAGATGACTGGTCAACCATTGACTATTATGAATTTATGAGTTCTAAAAAAGTTAATGGATATTGAAAAACTTTGAAAATTCTTTCATGGATTCGGTTTTTTTGTGATTTTCAAAGAACCACAAATTTATAAAAATGTTTGTGCATTTTGAAAACAAGTTCACGGGCTTGAAAAAAGCTCATCGGTATTGAAAAAAGTTAGGCATTTGAAAAAAAAGTTTGTGGATTTTGGAAAAAGTTTGCGGGGTTGAAAAAAGTTCATGAATTTGAAATGTTTTTGTGGGTGTGGAAAAGGAAGTTCAAATATTCGAAAAAGATCATTGATTTTGAAAAGAGAGTTCACTAATTTGAAAAAAAATGTTTGCCAATATTGAAAAAACAATCATTTTATGAAAAAAATCATTGATTTTCAAATAAAAAAAATTAGGATTTGAAAAAATATGATGAATGTTCGGAGATTTAAATATATTCATGCATTTGAAAAACTTCACAAATTTGAAAAAAGTTCACGTGTTCTGATGAAAGGGTTCAAAAATTTGAAGAACGTTTTTTCGTATGTGAAAAATGTTCATGTACTCAAAAAATGAATAAAAGACAAATAATAAAATAGTTGCAAATTACATAGTAGTTCATAATTTGGTAAATAAAAATAAATCAATAAAACAAAAATAGAAAAAGGAAAATAAAAATGTGAGAAAAAACATATAGAAAAATACTAAAAAAAACCATACCAGAAGCTCCCAAAACCAACGTGCAAACCTTCTGGAAGCTTCCTGAAACTGGAACGAAGCTGTTGTTCGAGAAACTGTGACGGCCCGGCGCAATTGGGTCGAACGTGAAGGGGAGAGTGTGGGCCAATTGGTGAAAACGCTAGCGCTAAAGGCGCCAAATAGGATATGTCCGCGAGATGGCCCAAACTGGGGGAAGGGTTGTATTCCTATCACCGAAAGAGCTATGTGGGGGCAAAACCAGGCAGTGGGCCACCCAGCCCATGCGATTTTTTTATACTGCGCAGTCCAACACTCCACCACTCGCATACAACTTTGTCTCAAAAAAAAAAAACTCGCATACAGCACTGGCTCGCTCGTTTTCTCGCATGCATCACTGAATTTTTCTTCGCTTCTTGTGCACTAGTCTGTCAGGTAGCCTAGTGGCTAGCTAGCTTCAAACCAGCTCAGCCCTACATGCAGCTGTAGGATTGTATTATCAGCTAAACATTAAAAATTATTACACTAGCAACCAGCATTGCACATACACATGTAACCAACTAATGTCTGCTGAATAAGTGATTAAAAATTTAAATTTCTTTTATATTCTCCTTTAGGCTGGCCGGCCCAACCTTTTCCTCCTAGCTCCGCCACTGATTCCTATCGAATGTTTTCGTTTGCGCAGGAGGATTGTCGGTTTAAATCCGGCATATCTTGTAGTAGGGGTCCTAAGCTAGGCGTCTTCGAGCGATGGTAACATGAACATAAGATTTTACCTAGATCCGGGCTTTCTTGAGAAGATAATACCCTACGTCCTGCTTTTCATTATATTCATATGGGGTATGGTACATAGTACATGCATCTACCATGAGATTGTTCTAATGAATATGAGTTCATCTATTGACTAGCCCGAGGACGTGGGCATAGCCCAGTGGTTGGGGGCGCATGATTGTAAACCTAACGACCAGAGTTCGATCCACGTCGGGGACGAATTTCTGGAATTCTCATGAGGGATGCTTCTTCTATATCAATAAACCGTGGGTGCTAGTGCCCATGGAGTTTCATTTTTTTTATCTATTGACTAGCCCGTTCTCGGTTTATATAATGCACCGGAGGCCTAGGGTTTAGGAGAGTCATTTTCTTGGGCACCAAGTCTTGTAAAACCTTCCTTGTATTCGTCATGAGCTGCTCGAAGTGGCCCATTAATGAACCTCCATGGGGGTCCTCGGCCCAATCTACATGATCGGGAGACGATGTGGTGTGTACCCCCTAGTGCAGGACACCGTCAAGGATTCCTCATAGAGAACCACTCGTTCGTTGCGGAAAAATATCTGGTGCTCTGGGAGCACCTAAGCTCAGGTGCTCCCGCGCGAGCTCGCGCGTTGGATATTAGATCCAAGGGCTCATGTGAGATGATGAATGGTTTTGCAAAAAAGTCCTTGGGAAGTCAAAAAATGCGCACAAGTACAGTAGCTACATCAGCTCCTTAGATGCCGTTGGATCTGAGATCCGACGACCCGAGAGCCCGTATCATGGGAGCACCGTTGGCCCGGTATCAGACGATACTCTTCCTCTTCGCTCCTGGCCCTCCTAGATCGAACGTCAAATATGAATTGAAGTCCTTTCATTGCGGTAATACTTTCTTCCATAAAAGGGATCTCTATCTGGAAATTTAAGTTGCACTATAGGTGATACCGAAAATCATTGCTATTTTACTAAAATATAAAAATATGTGTTTTATAAACTTAGAAATATGTTGCGAACCAACCTGTGATTGATGGTTAGAAGGACAGTGGTATATCCAGTCCATCCGAGTTCAAGTTACATACTTTTTTTTTTGCAAGACTTGATGCTGGTGCTCGCATTTTCATAAATTTATTTTAGCCCTTCCAACGATGTGTGTTCAGTAGGAGGAGATGTCTGTAGCGATTTTGTCAATCTCAAGATAATGTGCCGCCTCAATTTCTGAAAAGTATGAGCGTCTTCGTCTATACCGTGTTCAAACAAAAAAAAGTTACAAATATTTTTTTCTTTCATAATGCCACAGACATCGCAATCATGTGAAACCCCTAATATCTTATGCTCTATCCGTCTCTATCGAAAGAAGATAAATTGCTCAATTGGCCAACAACGTCAACGTAGGAAAGAAAACCATCTAAAAGCAGATTCCATACCACGACGTCACATTGCAGGATTCCTTTCTTGTGTCCCTGAAAATTACACGACGGCCAAGTTTGATTGTAAAAAAAACAAGAATTAATCCTCATAAAATGGAAATCACCCAAGAACTCGACGAGACTTTGGGTTCTTTTTGGCAAAATTAGTCCAAAATTTTCATAGAAAATTTCGAACTAATTCAATTTCGGTTGAAGGCAATGAGAATGTTGGCGTGGCAACCGAGGCCTCAATGTCCGGAGGAAAAAAAGGAGCAGTAACTTTCCAAGAACACAAAGCCAAAGCCGATCGGATTTTGTTTAGACGATCCAGTCAGACGGATTAATTAGCAGACGATGATGATTATCGAGTGATTAATTAATCAGCATAATTATTTCTTCAAAAAAAAAAAAGAGCAGCACTACATACAGCTCCGCCGCCCTTCCCCCCACTTCTCGTCTCGCATCCCACGTATTCCCACCGCCACCGCGCCCCCACCGGCCGCCTCCAGGGACAGCGAGCGAGAGAGAGACGGAAGGAGAGAGGGGGCTCGCCGGAGGAAGATGGTGGACGTGTCGCGCGTGCAGAAGGAGCTGACGGAGTGCAACCGGGACTCGGACATCTCCGGCGTCTCCATCGCGCTCCACGACGGGGGCTCCAGCATCACCCACCTCACCGGCACCATCGCCGGGCCCCGCGACAGCCCCTACGAGGGCGGCACCTTCCGCATCGACATCCGCCTGCCAGGTCTCGCCGGCTCACCACCCCATCTCTCTCCTCTCTCCGTACGCCTGGCCTGGGGGATCCCGCCTCCGGCCCTTGATTCCGCTCTGGGAATCTGCTAGATTGGGATGTCGCGCGGCGCGATTTTCGCGGATCGGGCTAGGGTTTTGCGCGCGCGCCCTCCCTCGATCGATCTTCCAGATTAGGATCTGTTTGGGCAGGCGTCCGTGGCCGCGGTAGCTACTCCGGATTGTTTGCGCCGACAGATTTGCATCTTCAGGTTAGATGTATACACGCGATTCAGGTTGTGTTTTTGTAATGTGAAGAGATTGTGGTGTTGAGCAGCAGCATGTAAACATCCCGGATCGTAGGGCACGGATTGCTAGCCGAACACCATGCTGTTGGACCAAAAAGAATCGT
Source organism: Aegilops umbellulata (assembly GCA_032464435.1). NCBI lineage: Eukaryota > Viridiplantae > Streptophyta > Magnoliopsida > Poales > Poaceae > Aegilops > Aegilops umbellulata. The sequence goes on along the minus strand of CP136056.1, from coordinate 508,916,839 downwards.
CTCTGTCCATTTTTTTCTTATAAAAAACTGGTCTTTGTTGCTTGTGGCAGCCAAAGCAGGAGCTGTGGAGAATGTTATTATTGTGTAATTGACTGCTCTGTGGTCTTTGATTGGCAGGTGGCTATCCCTTTGAGCCTCCCAAGATGCAGTTCATCACCAAAGTATGGTATGCAGGCTTTCCTTCTCCCTTTGGCTCGTTGTTTGTATTCCCTTCTTTCTGTATGCCTTGGAGAAGGAGGATCTGAATGTTCCTTATCTGTAGGAATGCATTGCTCTGAGCCAACAATTGGAAATATTTTGATATGGTTTCCAAGTTCTTATATTTGTTGTTGTTTAACCAAATGTGGTCATTACTAGTTGGACATTGTTAATCAAATGAAATGCAACAAGTAGAAAATCTGCTGTTTCAATGTTGGCATAGTCTTAAGGTATTGTGATGAATTTACTCTTCAAATGGGGGTGAGCCATCCAATCTTCAAATATATGTGATATGTATCCAATGTTCTTGTATTTGCAATGAGGTTAACTGCTGCTTTCTGATTGACAAGTACAAGTCACTCTATCTACAACTCTGATTTGTGCTCAACCTATGTTGAAGGCACCCGAATATTAGCAGCCAAAATGGAGCTATTTGCTTGGACATACTGAAAGATCAGTGGAGCCCAGCCCTTACCTTGAAGACGGCATTGCTATCCCTTCAGGCTCTTCTTTCTGCTCCTGCCCCTGATGACCCCCAGGATGCTGTTGTTGCACAACAGGTCTAAACTCAATCTTTACTTTTTATACTTCCATGTTTTTAACACACAACTTATGCCCGGGGGCTACTGTGCATTGGAGAGAAAAAAAACCCTGAGATTTCCTATTTCTCGGGCGATCTTTTAACCCTTGAGTCATTGACTCAGGCATTTCTTTCTCCTGAAGTTCAGTTCTTTTCTTGTTATTTTCGTATGTTTTGCCTGGGCTACTGAGCATTTAACACCCCTATTCCTGTGGCAATTTTGGTTGTCCGTACATGTCAATCAATACACAGCCATGGTCACCATTGCGGTTGGTTTTTAGGTTTATGGGCATTTAATACCGGCTATGCTGCATGCTCTATGTATAGTTGGTGCTGGATGAAATGGTAGAGTGAACGGTAGTTCTGGTTAGTTAGCAATCTTTTCAGCACTCAGCGCTTTCTGCTCTGTGTATTTCATGTAATTGATAATATGCATAAAGTTTAGAATATGTCTTCCAAGCAGCTCTTCAAGTAAGGTGCAATATTTTACTAGATTGTTTACTAACCTAAGCAGGTCGGAAATGGAGGATATCCAGTGCTAATAAAAGAATTCCACATGGTGTACTCTTAGTGAGTAAAAGTTAGGAGTAGTTGGGCATATAAGCAACAAACTCAGCTGGGTGCTTTATTTTTTAGTGTACCGTGTTTGCTGGATGATAGAACTACACATTAGAACCCTGAACTTGCCACTCGGTTTAAGAATTGAAACACACCCTGAACTAACGACCAAGTTCAGGAATCAACCCTGCACGCAGTTTTGACCACACCTGAAGCAGTTTTGACCTCAAGTAGGGCAGCAGCTGGCTCGTCTCTCTCTAGTTTCCCTGTCCCTGTCCTGAGCCCTCCCCCACAGCAGCCGCCACTGTGGCCGTCTCCGACGCCGGCGACACGTCTACGAGCTTCAACGGTTGCCAGAGCCACCACCTCCACTGCTCATAGCCGACACGGATCCGGTAGCCACCACCGTCCCCGCGCGCCGCCAGCGTGGATCCGGTCACCACCGCGGTCTTCATCATGCTGCCTGAGCAGCTCCATTGCTGCTACTGTCCAAAGCATGCCACGGACACCCAGTCAGCCGTTCCTCCCATCAATTCCAGCCGTGAGTGCTGCGCCGAAGCAAAGCAGAGGCACCCACCGGTGGAGTAGCGCAGCTGCGCAGCGCGGCAGCCGGGCAGCAGCAACAGTCTTCGTCGCTGTCCAGTTGTGGGAGAGTAGCAGCAGCAGGCACCGGCACCGGCACCGGCAAGATGCGGGAGACCAGTTCTCGCTTCCTCTGCGCTGCCCCGATTACCGTCGTGATTTCGTCGGAGCCGAGGAAGACGAGTTATAAGGATGCCTACGGCTCCTTCCTTGCCGCGCTGCTCGTGCTCCGCCAACATGCTGCTGTGCGTCGCCGCGACATTGCCAAGCTCGCCTCTGGCGCCCGCAGCCATGCCATGCAAGCGGGACGGGGCAGGGGAGAAGAGCTTACTGCGTCTCTGCGATTTCCAACAGTCTCCCGGCTCCGGCGGCGAACGAGTCGGGGTCATTAGGGGCGACGTCTGGCGCGTGGACAGGAGAGGATGTGATGGGGATGGGTTCAGGCTTGGGGCACGGCGGAGGTGCCGTGCCGCCGTTCGTCGTTCGCCGGTGGCGGACGGGTCAGGTGCAGCGGTGGCTGTGGGGAGAAGCTCGGGCACAGGAGGCAGGGAGGGAGGATGAGAGAGAGAGGGAGGGGAGGGGGAGATGCTTCCCCTAACTCAACGACTCGTCTCAACTTGTAGCCCTGCTGATGTGGCACTGCCCAGTCACAGGGAGGGGGAGGGGGAGGGGGAGATGCTTTCCCTAACTCAGCGACTCGTCTCAACTTGTAGCCCTGCTGACGTGGCACTGCCCAGTCAGGCAGTCACCGGTCAACGCTGTCAAAACCGCTTCATCTGGTCGAAACCGAGTGCAGGGTTGATTTCTGAACCTGGTCGTTAGTTCAGCGTGTGTTACGATTGGTTTTGCAGTTTAGGGTTGATTCTTAAACCAAGTGGCAAGTTCAGGTCTTTGCTGGATAATTACTTGGTTAGTCAGTCTAGGCAGGTTCATAGTCTAGAGGTGACCATATTACTTGGTTAGTCGGTCTAGGCAGGCCCACAATTGGCTATGCTCCATTGCTGGCCTGAGAGACCTGAGTGGCCTGAAGTTTCATGGATCCATTCTGTTGTTTGGTACTGTCATTCAACTGATACAGGGCACAAGCATAGTAAGGCCTGAAATTTCGCTATGATGGTCATTCATGACGAACACAACAGACCTGGGAATGCTTACGATTTTGGGACAGTGGTCTTGAATGTCAGGTTATCAGATTCACTGTTGCATTCCACTAATAATTTTCTTTCCATCTGTGTTTGCAGTATCTGCGTGACAAGGCCACGTTTGTTAGTACTGCTCGTTACTGGACCGAGGCATTTGCAAAGAGCGACTCCACTGGCATGGAAGAAAAGGTACGGTTATGAAACTATATATCATGTACTCCCTCTGTAAACTAATGTAAGAGTGTTTAGATTACTACTTTAGTGATCTAAACGCTCTTATATTAGTTTACAGAGGGAGTACAGGAAAGCTGACTATCTGGATGAACCTTAGCAAATATCCTGTTTGCGCTGAGTGCAGGTGCAGAAGCTGGTCGAGATGGGCTTCCCCGAGGACATGGTGAGAAGCGCCCTGCTGAGTGTGAACGGCGATGAGAACATGGCTCTGGAGAAGCTCTGCTCTGGCTGAAGGCCCTATGTGGCCTATAAGAAGTGTAAATTGCGCGCCCATTCATTACGGAACAACGATCCTAGCTAATGCTCCTGTTATATGCCATTCCGGTTTGGCCTATAGGAGCGATATATATATATAGTGGACTGGACCATGGGACTGAACTGAAGAGTGCCTATCATAACTAGACGGTTTGTCTAGCTTGCCTTCTCATTCTCATGGTTCCTCCCCTGTCAAGCATGACCCTGAACTAGTAGCAGGGTGGTGTCGGGTTTTGCCACGTTTACGTTCTGACTGATGTGCTTCCGGACGTGACAGGCCATATATCAGTTAGAGTCGTGATCTTGGCTGTTCGTGTGCCCAGGAAAGCCTGTGTGTCTGGTGATTGTGCTTTGAGTTTCTTGGTTCGGCGCGCACGCTTGACGCCATGAAGCTTTTTTCTGTCTGAAAACCACCAGACGATCATGAGGGCATCACGTCTGCATGCCGACGATCATGAGTGCATCACGTCTGCATGCCGGAGTCCTGACCTTGGTTGTTTCTGTGTCCTGCAAACCTTGTGTCCTGTGAGATTGTGCTTTCGAGCTTCTTTACCATGCAGCTTGTTCATGTTATTGCTGCTCTGCTGACTGAAAACCACTCAAGTGACGGAATGGTCGCGTCGCAGCCTGCTCGCCGGAGCATCAGTGTCGCACCTACAGGAAATGGCTGGGCTTAGAGCAACGCATCCTACACTGACGAATACACAAAGATCGGAGCAGACTCATCTGAAGGAAAGGCACCGGGGGGATTCAGCTTGATGATTAAGACATTGCAATTTGCAATGATAGTAAAATGATGCCTTGGTTGGCTGCCCGTTAACTAGATTGCACGGCAATGATTGAGCCATCATTATCGCCACTTGCGTGACCTCCCTCTTGTCTGCGATAACAACAGGGAGGTACCTGCAAATCCATCGTGTTCCTGCACCAAGAAACAAGGAGCTCTCTGGTCAAAACTGGTGACGAGCGCATACATGGAAGAGGTCAGTCCCGTCGTACGCTCAGCTTTCTACGTACTCCTGGCACCAAGAACCGTTCAACATACGCAAAAAAAATCATCAGCCGCCTAGCTATCGGTTCCAAAAAGAAAGGAAGAAAAATTAGACGAGTTTCTTCAGGCAACCATTGACACCTACTGAGAAGACAGCAATAATATCTACCCATCTCGAGATTATCCGTCGGTCAGTGCGGGACGCCTAACGGCAACCACACGCGAACGGCCGATTGGAACGGGCAAAAGAAAAGGGATAGAGCACTAGCCCGTAGCAGTCACGCACCACCTTCGTCTCATTCACACCTGCGCCAAGCCGTGTTGAACAGCTTCGGTGGAACTGTACTGGTGCTGGTACGATCGAGCATCCGACCCAACTCCCGTCCTCGTCAGGGTTTTTAAGACCGTTTCTCCCGTGTTTGACCCCCGAAACCGAAAGCAGGGCCATCAACGGGCCTTGATTTTTGTTTGTTTGTTTGCGTGGGAAGTCGCCTGATTCACCTGCTCCCGACCAAAAAGTCTGCCGAATTCTCTTGTTGTTGAGAAAAAGCAAGTCGATTTTGGTGACCATCGCGGATTCCTTATGCTTGGAGTTAGTAGCGATTAAATCTGCGGACATCCAATTTGTCTCTTTGGAGCATATGCTCCTGCCCACCAAAAATGTATTTTTTGGAAATGTAAAAAAAATAAAAAATAAAGATGTGTTCATTGTCACCCTAAATGATACCTGCAAATTTTTAGAAGGAAAGCTTAAGTATTTTGATCTGTGCAAAAAAAAAATGGGTCGAACGACAAATGTTACAATTATTTTTGTTTTTTCTCACCGACAAAGCACCGTCATCCTATTTCGCATGAAAATTGTCAATCACGCTTGTTACACTAATAAGAACATCTGAAAAATTTATTTAGCGGACGTGCCTCTTCCTGTCCTCCTCCCCAAGAAAGATTAGGGTTTCCCTGCCTCCCGCCGGCATTGCCGTCGGTCCGCCTCGTCTCCCGTGGCCTTAGGGCCATGGGGGCGCGGTGGATCCCGGCCCTTGCCGACGGGAGGGCTCCGTTTTTAGATGGTTCTTTGAGTTTTGTTAGGCTTTGTGTCCTGCTCAGGAAGGCGAGACGGCGGCGGCTCCCTGAAGATGGAATAATGTCCTCCCCGTCTAGCCCCTGTCCCGGTGGTGCGTCTAGCATCATCGGTGGGCGTGTGGAGGTGTGTCTCTGGCGGATCTATCTTTGGTGGATCTGCTCGGATTTGGTTGTCGTTCGTCTACGTTCGTCTGTTTTCAGGTTGGATACTTCCGATCTACGCTACACTTTATCAGCGGCGGTTGCTGTTCTGGTGCGCTGGTCCTATAGGGCCTTAGCACGACGACTTCCCGACTGTCTACTACAACAAATTTTGCCCGGCTCCGGCGAGGGAGGGGCGATGACGGCGGCGCGCCTTCGGCTCGCTTCAGTGCTTGTAGTCGTCGCTAGGTGGTCTACGAATCTGAATGTAATTTTTATTATTTCCGATGTTCGTTGTACTGCCATGATTGAAGATGAATAGATCAGAAGTTTTCTCGAAAAAAAAACATCTGAAAAATCAGAATTTTTAAATTTTATGTACTATTTATTTTGAATTTACCATTCAGTAGGGAGCATATGCACCCCAGAGCCACACCCCCCCCCCCCATCTGCTCCTTTGCTATTTGGCAGGCGCAACCCTAAGGGTGGTCGCGGCGTCGCCAACGAGGCTGAGCCAGGACCTGACTGGAGAGGGGCGCGGGCGATGGCAAATGACCCAAAGTAAAAAATAAAATCCTGTTGCCTGACATGTAGTATAATCACTCCCTCAATTTGTTCGTTGCTCAACCAAGTTGTCTCTCAAGTCGAGATAATTGATACAAAATACAAAGGCAATACAAATATGACCTCATAAAATTTCCCAATACGGCCATATACCGCTCTACAGGTGCACTTCCACTCTAGCCATTTGTTCGGCATTGATGGTAAGCATTGCTCGTCATTGCTAATTATTCAGTAATATATAATTGTGTGCATCATTCGATGCAGACGTGAGACGTCGAGGGTCATCCCATCTTTTCAAAGAAAAAAAATGCCAGTATTCATTCCAATCCGATAGGACGAAGAGTCCGACGTCATGCTTTTGCAGATGGCCTAAACCCTAAAACATGGATGCCATCGGGATGTCCATGGCCTACCTAGAAATAGTGATCGATGCATGAATAGCTAGTCTAGCAAGATAGTGATCCATGAATAGCTCGCTTGCCATGATGAAGGTGACATCCACCTAGCTCGATCATTTGGCTGGCATCAACCATATATTTGGTGTCCCGGTGAAGCGAGACTTTTGGTGGTGTAGTCGTTGCCATTGCCATTACCGTATGCACTCGTGTAGGGTCGTGCTAGATTTTATCCACACATTTCCATGGTGGTTGGTTAGGCTGCGGTCCTGTACATATGGATTGATCATTGGCATCACACTGGTCAAAACCTTACGTGTATTGGTACGTGTATGACTAGTTTTTCAGAGGGCAGTTGGCCTTGCCACGACCCGTGATGAAGCTACCTAGCTTTATCTATTTTTGGCGGGGGAAATGGTAACTTTTGTACCCCTAGCCTCTACGCCAACTACAGATGCAAGCAAAGTATTACAAAGTTAAACAAAAAGGCGGCAAAATGTTTTAACAGATACAACAAAATAAAAAGAAATCATGCATGCAAGTGTCTGCACCTAATGGTGGCGCGAGAGACTACGTAGGATTTTGCTAAAACAACATATATGTACTAGAAATCATCCAAAAAAAGTATATAAATACATTTATATTTGACATCACAGTTGTAAATTGATACCGAACACAGGAGAATGACTACGGAAAGGAGGTTACGGGCTGACGTTGGCCCAATTAAAATCAAGAAGTGGGCTCAGTTAAAATCACAAGGAGAAGAATCTACGGTGGAGAGAAGGACAAATCCGTCTGTAGAACCAGCATGCAGTAGTTTTTCGTAAGTGTAGGATTTTTTTTATTGATATCACTACTTTAATCTCTCGGCTTTACCACACTGTCTGCATCGAAGGTGTTTGGCTGCCAGGCCCCAGTCATCCTGGGCCTTGGCCCAGAAATCCTTTGCTAATAAGGACGGCCTAGGCATGGTCCAGTCATGGCTTCGCCACTGATCCTCGATGCAGAACTAGCTACCTAGAGGTCACCATATGCCGGATCCGAACAAAAATTGAAGAAGAGACCATGTCAATCGATCAGTTCGACCCGCACTGTCAGCCAGTGACGGATGTAGAATTTCATCATGGGGGTGCCAAGCTTAACGCTTTTGCATTTGAGCACTTCTATTACACACATCTTAGCCTGCCTAATTAGATATAGTAAAACAAAATTTGCATGTTGGGAGGGGGTGCCATGGCAACCATGGCATCCCCACCGGATCTGCCCATACTATCAACTTGTGCCCTAACTACTAAGGAGAAGCAAAATTGTATCGCATGTTAAAGGGGAAGGAGCTGATACCACGGTAATCACACGGAGTAATGTTACACACACGGGATGGTTTTTACGGATTCAACGGACCGTGATTAGGTGAAGGTTTTTTGATTGAAGATAGGAGAGAAGCGAGGCCCACCCCCTGAAAATCAATCAGCGGGAGAGATTAATTAACGTTGTTGATCCCGTGAGATGCCCGTAACTATCCGTGCGTCTGGGATTTTCGAATCCCTCGAGGCCATTACCCCTTCTTGTATGGCATCATCATCATCGACCAACCATCCAGGGATGGAGCCAAGGGTGGTCGGGCTGGGGCCATGGCTCCCTCCATGCTAATTGTTTTTTTAAAGAAACCCTATATTGTTAGGACAAAATTTGTATGTTTCACCACTCCCCACCCCCCCCCCCACCCCACCCACACACCCCACCCCCACACCCAGTTGTAGAAGATTTCTGGCTCCGTGTTTGCAACTATCAGAACATGAAAACAATGCGAGCCCGGCTGCCGGCTTCCATCGCAAGGCTGGATATGGCTACAACATCCCCCAACGACTGTGGAGGACTGGAGGTGCTTGGTTGCCACATAAAAGAAGTTTTTTCCTTCTTTTTAAACATCGATATTGGCCGAGAGACAATCAGATAGTTTTTCCACGCGGAAGGAAAATGACGTCGATCATCTTCCCACGAGCATTAATTCACATATCCCCCAGTTTCAACTATAGATATCACACATGAAAGTACACCAATAAAACCGATCTCGACGGCCTGTACAATAGCAGCGCTTAGAGCAACTCCAACGAGGCGACCCAAACGGACGCGCGCTTTGTCCGCTTTTTGTCCGTTTGGGTCAGCCAGGCGGACGTGCGCGTCCACATTTTAAAATGGGTCGGCTTGACCGTCCAACGGGGAGGCCGACCCAAATGTGCCGTCATGAAAAAAAACAAGTTACACAAAATAAACATAATTAAACATAAAGTGGCCAGTCAAACGCCGGCCAAAGTCCACCTAAATATAATAAACATTAAATAAAACATTAAAAAAAGTCTGCGCCCGCCTGCTGCCGCCCTGCACGCTGCCCTAGACGTCGTCGGACTTGCTCTTGCCCTTGCCGTTGACGCCGCCGTCGTCGGTGAGGTCGATGAAGACCGGAGCAGGGCCAACCCACCCGAACGCCGCCTGGTACGCTGCCAGGGCAGCCTCCTTCGGCGGCGGCATTGCGGCAAGCCACGCGCGCTCCTCCTCCTCCTCCTCGAGCCGGAGCGCCTCCGCGTCGCGTTGGAGCATGGCCTTGTAGCGCATATGCTCCTCGCCGTCGGCCTGCTCCTAGCAGAGCCAGTGCTCCTTCCATCGCTAGAGGTGGGCCACCTCCTCCTCCGCCGTCGCGGCGAAGTGGACGGGAGGCGCGCTCACCCATTCGCGGTACTGGCCCGTCCACGAGTAGGCCTCCTCCGGCCAAGTGGGTGGAGGCGGGGAGCGCTTACGCGTCGGCTCCGGCTCCGGCTTGGGCTGGACGGGCGGCGACGGTGGCGGTGGCGGCACGAAGAGCGGGGTGTGGGCGGAGTCCCCCCCCCCCCCCCCCCGACAGGGCAAGGGCTTGCACCAGCCCATCCCAGAGCGTGTCCTCCTCGAGGCGGCTAGCCTCCAACGCGTGCTGCAGGGCCTCCTCGAGGGCGGCTTGGTACTCCGCCTCCGCCTCCATGTCCTCCGGCTCTACCTGCGGGGGCGGTGGTGGGAACGGCGGCGGGACAACGTCGACACCCGAGCGCCGTTGCTCCTCGTGTTCGAGGGGAACCACGCCTCCCAGTTGGGGGAATCGACGGCGTACTCTGGCAGCCGACGCTGCTCCGGCATGAGCTGCGCGCTGCGCCTGCGCACCTCGTCGTCGTGTGCCCGCTGGGTACGCGGAACCGCCGGCACCGGGATCCACTGCAGATCTAGATGCCAACGGTGCGGTAGCGTGACATCGGGGTACGGCAATGGCTGCCTGTACTCCCAGTGCCACCGCGCTTGGTGCACCGAAATGTGTAGGCGCCGGCGACCAGGGCGGAAACGCGTCGCCGCCGGAGGAGGAGGGGGAAGGGGAGCACGGGAGGACGAGGCGCCGGGGGTGCCCTTGCCCTTACCAATTACTGCTGCGAAGAGGCCCATGGGCGCGCTAGGGTTTGCGGTCGCCGGCGAGGAAGCAAAGGGAGTGGTGGGAGGCCAGATGTGGACAGCAGAAGTGGATGAGGCTGACCCCGCCGCACGCATGGTTAAAAAAGGATGCTTCCACTGGCTGACGCGTGGGCCCGCTGTCGGTGATCGTCATAAATAAGACGACCGGTGGCGGTTGGGTGGCCGCCAGGTGGGACATGGCTGACGGCGAGGAGACGCGCGGCACGTCCGCTTCACGTTCGTGCCGACGCGTTTCAGGCAAATTTTTGAACCGAAAATGGATCGGCGTGGACGCCAGACGGACACGATTTGAGTTTGGGTCGGCGCGTTGGGCCGCCACCTTTGTCCGCGCCGACCCAAACGAACGCCGACGGACGAAATGGGTCGTCCCATTGGGGTTGCTCTTATCATTGAGACTTCATAGCTCATAGGATGAGAAGTCACCGCGTGCATGCTGATCGACGGGTCGACGACGCGACGGCACGTCAAATCCATGAGCGAGTGATCAGTCGTAGCACCTCTTTTTTCTCAGGGTGTGACTAGTCGTACTTGGACGTACGCACAGTACGTAGCAAAACGGTCGGTGTCTCTCACTGTTGCAGCTTCTCCGCAGTTCCTCTCACTCACTGTTCCTGTGTGTTATAGGGCACGCAGGGTAGGCACCGCTCGCCGGTTTGATTGATGGATGGATCGGTTGCCTCGTCTCGCTTTCGAGCTGCGCGAAAATGATTAGCCCGGGCTCGATCGACTGTGCTTCAATTAATTAGTGCGTAATGTCGGGCTGTTAAGCACTTAAATGCAGCTAAACTAACTGTTGCACTTGCTTAAGCAACTTAACACTGGCACTATAGTAAAATTTTGTTCCTCCTTTTCGGGTGCTCCATGTAAGAATAGTATTTGCCTGACGACGTCAACGCACATGGTCACTGGTCACCGGTCAGCAAGGCCAGAGGCCAAACATTTTTCTCGTGGCAGGCGGCCAGCTGCCCAGCAGCCAGCCCTGTGCAGATGGACACGGCGGCCATGTCCACACGCACGCCATGCATGCGACCAGATTACACCACGCTTTAAACTTTGACAGCCTTGTTCACAAAAAAAAAAAACTTTGGCAGCCTTCATCGAGCGCTGTGTGAGTGCGAGTGAACGATCCCGTCGTGCATGTTTTGTAGCCGTAGACAGGACATCGGCATGGTCTGCATGCATACGGGCGGGCACTGTTGGGCACTGTTTGTCACGTTGCTTTCCATCTGCTTATGCATGCAGACCGGCCGCCACCAGCAGCAGCACCAGCAGCAGCAGGTAAGGTATAGCCGGTACGCACCCCGAGATCTGCGATCTTGGTACCCTACCCGACGACGACGGCGGCGACGACGACTAGGACCGCTGAGAAAAAGCGCCTACAAACCACAGGACCATGAAAGAATAGCATCTATATGTATCCATCTACTTTTGAAATCCGATCGCAACCGTACGTATGTAAGTACGTGCCTGCATGGCCTAGAGAATACAGGCGGGAAATGCTAGTCGCTGGAATCTGCCGGCCGGTAGAGTGACATTCAGACATCAGAGCCCGAAACATCCAAAAAATAAATACGTAGTTTTGATTTGCCACGGGCCTAGCTTGTGTTCGAAGAACGGACGGACGTGTGAACCTCTAAACAAACATTCGGACAGACCCAAAGTTTCCGTTTCAAACAAGGCGCAGGTTGCAGGTACCTGTACCTATCGGCTCTAAACGTCAAACCCTAATTATTGGCGAGCAACCAGAACAATTAACACAGGAAAGCGAGTTATTTTGTTATTTTACTTTTAAAGGTTTTTCTAGACGATGGAAGAACATTTCCCAACCCCTGTACCCTTGTAAATTATTGTTTTCAGTTTTAAATTAAATGGCCGGCCGCCTCCCTGTTGACATTGGTTTGATAATTTCGTAATATATGGCTCCTAGCTATCAACCCCTGTACTGCAAGGCATCCATCTATTAACAATAGTTCCTCTTTTGACACCAGACATCAGGCTTGACGGATTTTACATTACAACGGAATTAAGATCGGTAATTAAAATTTTCTCTTTAGTATCGAAAGTGTCCTTCTGCACCTGAGCTCAAATGCCCCGCAAAAGAAAATTTTGCTGAATTTTTTTTTGCATACCTGCAAATTTTTATGAAGGAAAAAAATCCTATTCTCTAGCAAAAACAAAAAAACCAAATCATTGCTCTAAAATGCTTTCAAAATTAATCTTTTGGGAGTATCGATATATTTTTATCAGAGCATTTAGGAATGTTTTTTATTCACCAAATTTTGTATGCATGTACACAATTCGTCAATGTTTGTTGCCATAGCATTACAATTTTAGAATGTTTTTAGTCTTTTTGTAATTACAGTGCCCATGAGGGAACATTTGAGCTCGGGAGCAAAAACTCCATGTCCCTTTAGTATATGCAACCATCTTGTGTTCTCTAGAGCGGATTTGCCTATCATTTGTGATCATATGATTGAAAATTATACGTGAAAAAATGTGTATTTGTATCCTTTGCATCGCATGATTGCACCATAAAAATCCATATGGACTTTAATCCATATTGTTTTGTTTATTGTAGGATTCCGCAAGCCGATATCACTTTCATGATGAAAATATTGTTGCCAAATTAGCCATGGGACCACGAGATGTACAAGGAGGAAGGGAGGGGGTAATTAATGGACATAGCGCTTCAAAAACATGAAGTAGCAAGTATTTGGATGGATTAAACGGTCCTCTGTATCTATGTTGAAGTACAAGTATACCTCACATTTTATCCATACATATGTACTTTTGAGTTCAAGAACTGGCAGACACAAAAAAGAGTTACAACTCACTTGTCCTTCATATGTGAGGATGATGAGCAAGGTACACGTAAAATGGATGGGAGTGTGGAAGTACAATGTATGTCGTCATTTATCCAATATTTGGAGCTTTTGAGTAAAATAGTTGATGTATTGATGAAAGAGTAGCATGCACATAAATAATCATGCATGAAAAGTCAATGATCGAAGCATACAAAACTGAATACACGTTGGTTATTTCATACTCCCTCCATCATGAATTAGTAGTGTTAGATAGACCTGTATCTAGACAAATCTAAGACAACTAATTTTGTGACTACATCAGAAACCTCGGTAACTACATTCGTAAAACCCGACAACCGCATCAAAGCCGTTTGCTAACTTCATCAGATAACTCAATAGTTGCTTTGTTAATGCAGTAACTACATTAAAACAAACTATGAACCGCATAGGAGAGACAACCTAGTAGTCCCATTTTCAAAAAATTACAATGCAAAGAGGCATATTGATTGTAATTCTATGTGCTACTAATATGGGGCATGATAGTATGGGAGAATGCACTCAGTGGAGATGCTAATACTAGAGCATTCATGCACTTACTGGCTGTGCATAGCTAGAATCCAATGTGCGAGTAGTTGGGAGCATGCATTAGCCTTGATTTAGATGCATGTGGTGCTAGCAAAATTTTCTCAACTGCTTTTTACTTTTTCGCAGCTCATTCCATTGAGACAATATATGGAGTGTGCGCTGCAACGTAACACCATGGTGTGGGGTTGCTACGTAGTACGATCCATTAAAAATATGAATGCATGGTGGATGGTAAAAACAAATAAATCAAAAAGCTTTTGGACAGGAGGAACATTTTTTCTAGTTGAGATGAGGAAGGAAAAACCATCAAACCATCATTTGCAAGTACAACTTTGAAAACATTACAACCATTGATCATAGTACCGATTTGCATGTCCAAATGCTTCGTTACATGCACAAAAGGTACAACACACTGAAAATTAAGGTGCTCTTAGGAATACTATCTCCAACCTATGGCAGGAATTCTAAGTACATTTCATCATCATCTCATACGGATGCAACTAGTTGTAAGGAGTTGCAATTTTGCAGATTTGAGCTAGAACACTAGAGCAACAATTAAGGGGAGACAAGACACATCTCACTTGAACGCACTCGCAAAGATATGATCCATATCCCTCCTTAACTAGTACTAGGGTACCCTAATTACTACTGAATCAACGTTCGTGCTGCCTCTCACCATCCCAAGCATAGTGGTATCTACCTCTTCTCAACAATTATCAGACCTTCATCTCATCGTCAACGGACTTGTGTGATTTTTTGTTGGACATGATGCTATTGAAGTTCTCTGATTTACACAGCAGGATCTCAATCTGAAACAAATGACAACAATAGATAATGAAGGTTTCATGCCTGGATTCATGTCACAGATGAATTTTCACTAGTCATGAGACATGTAAAGTCATGGCATCTTGCCTTGGCTTTACGGACGAGTCGCCCCTTTGACTCATCTTTGGTGCCAATTGTTGATGTCAGGATCTCTGGAGGGGGAGAGGAACAAAATCATTTACAAACTCAAGTGTAATTCACTATTATTATATGAGGATAAGTTTAATTATTTAGACCGTATACAACAATTATTTGGCTTACTCTTTTCTGTGGCCAGGCCGTTGTTCTTTAGGATCTCCGATACAGTCACAACAGTGCCAATGGCTGGAACAAAAATTGGCTCAGAAATACATAGCCAACGATGAAGTGATTAACGAAAACATCAAGCAGTAAAAGGCAAGGTGAGTAAGCATTCGTTACCCATCCCCAAAGCAGAGAGTTCAACCTCATCATAGTTTTGCATGTACCTCTGCAACCAGCAATGTTACAAATGAGAGAAATAGCATACTAATTCAGTCCCACTAGAACAAAAGATTCATGAAGTTCCAATGCCAAGAAGTAAACTGGCAAAATATATCCTTGGCCTATTATCCATGTATGGTAAAAGAAAAATGGAACTTACCAAGGTTTTGTGTTCATTGATATCATTAGTTTCATTCTACTATTCTTAATTTTATTATTCAGTTGCCTGCTATTAACCAGCTTCATTATATTATTCATTGTATGCTAGGTTATTGATTGGCCATTTACTAGACTAAAAAAATATAAGCATGTGATTGCAACACGACCCGTTGTTAATGTGAATCAAACAAGGTTGCTCATGAGTTGCCTCTGATGGTTTTGGGCCTTGGCACTCTCGTGTCTGGCTCACATGATGTTCCGTGATGTTGGGAGTATGTGTGTGTTCGTCTTAATCCTAGACCCAAGCTCGAGTGCTTTTTTGTCTTTCATGTTTGTATTTGGTTTTTGCTCAGTTTTTTCTTACATAAAGGATATGTGTATGTGTTTTGAATCCAATTTCTCTCAGTAATAAGATAAACGCCCCTCTTCATAATGCGATTGTGTGAGCTCTCTGCCCTGTGACGAGGTTCCATAAAAAACTACTCATTTTTGCGTGGAAATATAAAAGAACTATCCTAGTTTTGTTCCAACTCAATTGATTTGGATAAGGCATACCTTGGCGAGGTTAACGTAGAAGTAAAGCGGCTTCTTGTTGGTGGACACCTGGATCCGATTCTTCTTGGCCGACACCCCAGCCTCAGCCTCAATATCCGCCTCCACCTCCATCTCATCGGCTTCCACCTCGACATGGGCGGCCTTCTGCTCTCCCACCACCGCCACCTCCTTCTCCTCAGGAGCCTCCTCCTCCACCGCCTTCACCACCTCCCTGACCTCTTGCGCCTCCGACTCCCCCATGGCCTGCGCATGCAGCTGCTCCACCACCTCCTCCCTCGCCGACGGCCTCACCGCTTGCATGGTGGCTAGAATGCTTGATGGTGTACGTGCGTTGGTATGGGACAATGAGAGAGAGGTTGCGAGTGGATACCCGGCCACGGTGGTGCATACAAGTAGCACTAGAAGCTTGGCACCGATGGTTGCGATCATTTCTGTGGTCACCCGGAGGTGGCGGTTGCCCTGGTGGTTATTCCTGGTGCATATATGTGCATGCTTTCATCCATCTGGATCGGGAGATAGATTAATGAGAATTTCAAATATCGTAAAATCTACATTGCATAGGTGTGGATGCATGCACTCCGATGTTGTGGAATGTCAATGAGATCTTGCCTATATAAAGAGCACATGCATGCATGGAGGAACCTCACATATCATGCTGATGTCAACACATTAACTTTTAAATCATTTTTAAATGATCTATCTCACAAAGCATTAATACGATTTGTGATCCGTCTTCACCGATGAATTTGCCTCGACAGGGCTTCAAAACAAGATCTTATATTGATACATTTTGACAATAGTTTCTTTGGTCCCCATTAGTTGCCACATTATGTCACCGTGGTTGTCATTTTAAGAGTGGATGGTCTCCAAGAAGATTATGTGTAGTTACCAGGTAATTATTTTATACGATTTAGGCATTGTAATATTATGCAAAGTTAGAAGGGCTGTTTAGATTCAGCCTTCACCGGTCACGCCAAATCTTTGGCACGCGAACTAATTGGCTGATGTTTTGGTCGCCAGCTTCTCGCTGAGGAATTGGTGTAGAACTGAACCGCCACCGTGGATCGAGCCTAGGGAAGCCAATTTTTTTGGCTCCCATTCCAAATGGGCACACACCACACAAATCAACGCCAATTGTTTGGTTGGGCAGGTGTTGGCTCAAATCCAAGTATATCCAAAAATGCGCAAGTGTTAACAACAACAAAATTGTACAATGTAACAACTTTATTACTCAAATAGGAGAGTTACAATCAGCAACCAAAAGATCTGCTATGGCATTTGGGGGCATCTGTACCCAACTAGGCACGAGTCATTTTAGTTTTGTATTTGTACTTCCTCTGTAAACGGAGGGAGTACTTGCCTTCTACTTCCTCCGTTCTTAAATATAAGCCTTTTTGAAGATTTCACTACGGACTACATACGAAGCAAAGTGAGTGAATCTACACTTTAAAATATGCCTATATACATCCGTATGTAGTTTGTATTGAAACCTAGAAAGACTTGTATTTAGAAACGGAGGGAGTAGAATCTTAAATACAACCCAGAATGCATTGTCTTTACATGTAATATTCTCCATGGTAAATACTACTAGTAGTAAAAAATTACGAAAGAGGAGTATGGAATGAACAAAACGGGGTCAAAAAGTCCAAGGTCCAAACTGCCGAACGGTCGTCACAAAAGACCCGCCGCAGCGTGTAGTCGTAGACCGGTCGCCCATTTCCCTCCTTCCCTTCCCTCCCGCCCTCCTCGTCGACGGACGAGACAATTCCCGCTCCCTCCCGTCGTCTCCTCTCCCTCTCCCTCTGCTCGCGACCAACCGCCCTGCTCCCGCCGCCACATGACGCAGGACGGCCATGGGATGCCTCCTCGGTAAGCTCGCGGACGCGCCGGGCTCCTCCCTCTTCTTCCCCGCCGCCGTGGCCGCGACCGGGACCGCCGATGCCGAGGCGCAGCTCAGCGCGCCGGCGCCGGTGCACATCGCGGCCGTGAAGAAGGACGCCTCCGGGTGGCCGCTCTGGCTCTCCTCCGCCGCCGGCGACGCGCTCCAGGGCTGGGCGCCCCGCTCCGCCGACGCCTTCCAGAAGCTCGAGAAGGTGAGTGACGAGCACTGCTCTCCCTGATCCTCCCTCTGTCCCCTGCCGCTGCCTAGCTAGGTAGCTCGTCCGGCCGTCTTTCGTGGTGGTTGCCGGAAAAGCTTGGCCTTTTCCCCCGGAAACGCCGAAGCTGGCGCAGCGAGTGGTTGGGGGAAGCTTTCTGGGTGATTTTGGTTCGCGATTTCGCTCTTCCGTGGCTGTCCCGCGTTCTTGAGCCAGTAATCAGATAGCTTGCCGTCTGAGTTCTTGTTGACAAGGAGTGCTTTCAAAGGAAAAACCCAACCTCTTTTGCGGAGCTGCAGAGAAGTAAGGAACAAGGGTGAGAGGACAAAAATAAAAGTGGTCATTGATGATGCCCTCTCCGTAGTTCAACACATAAACAAACCCCAAATTCCAAGAGCCGGGCCGTTAAACAAGAGCAGACACGAACAAATCCCGAGCTCTGTTCCGATTTAAGAAACCAGCAGCCTCGCTTTCCCTTTGATACTTTTCCCTACTGTCGGCATCACAAGAATTCGTAGCAACTCCGAACGGGAAAAAATATCGGCGAACAAAGTCAACCCGGCTGCTCGCACTCCGTAGAGTTTCTTATGTTGTGTTTGTTATTAATCTGTTTTGGTTCTGAATTTTTCGTTTCTTTTGTGTGTGTGTGCAGATTGGGTCGGGGACGTACAGCAACGTGTACAAGGCGATCGAGGTGGAGACCGGGGCGGTGGTGGCGCTCAAGAAGGTGCGGGTGGATGGCGTCGGCGAGGCCGAGAGCGCGCGCTTCATGGCGCGGGAGATCGCCCTGCTCCGCCGCCTCGGCGAGCATGACAATGTCGTCCGACTCCACGGACTCGTCACGTCACGCCTCGCCACCGCGCCATCCCTCTACCTCGTCTTCGAGTACATGGACCATGACCTCACCGGGCTCGTCTCCGCTGCCACGGCCTCCGGTGCACGCTTCACCTTGCCCCAGGTAACCAGAGCATACTGCTCACCTCATCATTGTAAGAGTGACATGCACCTTCTTGAAAACCTTTGTCCATAAATTGAAATGCGCCTTCATCGCTGAGAATTCGGTATGTTCCTGAAAAAGTAGGTGTAGTTTCTTACGGCCGAGCAGGACATATCACCTGAACTAGTTTGTTAAGTTAGATTCTCGAAAAACTTCCTGTTCATAATGCACGTGAGATGATGATCTCCATTTACATTGGCATAAAACCTGTTCTTTTGTAAGCTTAATGGACTATGACACTTTTAACTAAAAGCGATCTGTTATATATGCATGATTGAACTAAACCTTTTGGCGCCATTTCGAAGAGATTGATTTTTCATGGTTTCTAGAAGGGATTAGGTTATCTGAGGAATGGAACTTCTTGCTTGCCTGGTTAAATGACATGCTTCAATTCTAATTGATGATGTGGCGAGTTGACATATTCCCGTAGTCTCTTGATAGTCAAATATTAGAGCTGTCAAAAGAAAAAGAAGGATCACGTAGATGTTTTCAAGAGAAAATCGAAGATATGTTGGACCGCTACAAATGGCTGTATGTGTACAAATATGTGTTCCTTTTCTTTTAAACAGCAGAACTGTTGTATGAAAAGTATTAAAAACAAGTCCAAAAGTAATAGTCTCTGCAGAAATCTAGTCTAGATTCTAGAACACATAGCTGATTAAGCAGGATACAGTAATTTCGAAGTATACTCAGTCGGAACTAAAATTTAATACTCTCCAAATGGAACCAAATTTCTCTTCTCGAACAGAAGAAGAATCATTGACAGATCGTCTGCAAGGAATTTTTTCCTTTGGCTTTTTGTAAAGATGCAACCAAATCAGTCGCTCAGAAACACCGTGATGATGTGGACCTGGAAATCTGTTGGACTGCCCAAATAGAGTATTTTTTTACTAGGTTTGAACTTTGAACACGGCTTCCAGTCCAATTGACAAAGACAGGCACTCCAATGTTTTCTGTTCACACATTGCTTGCAAGAATTCCCATCAGATGTTTCAACTGTCAACATTGGCTGCAACTAAATCATTTCATTTAGAATTGGCAAAAGCGTGAAAATGCCTTTCTTTTCCCAAAAGCAAGGCTCCATCAAGGACCATCTTTTTCCATGGACACACTTATGATATCATTGAATTGTGTTTCTTTTCTCATGAAGTGTAACTGTCTGTTTGCAGGTGAAGTGCTACATGAAACAGCTACTGTCTGGAATCGAGCACTGCCACAACAAGGGCGTCCTTCACCGCGACATCAAGAGTTCGAACCTGCTTGTCAGCGAGGATGGGATCCTTAAGATAGCCGACTTCGGACTGGCCACTCATTTTGATCCTGATAACCCGCGGCCCATGACTAGCCAAGTGATCACACTTTGGTATCGCCCGCCTGAACTAATGTTAGGTGCCACTCACTACAGCGTTGGTGTTGATCTTTGGAGTGTGGGCTGCGTGTTGGCGGAACTCCTTCTCGGCGAGCCTATATTCCCCGGACGAACAGAGGTTGGTCCATACGAAATACGAGCTTCGCATAATTATTTGCAGGAAATTGCACACTTGGAGACTAACTTGTGCTCATCAGGTGGAACAACTTCACAAGGTTTTCAAGCTATGTGGTACTCCAGCAGACGATTACTGGGATAAACTGAAGTTACCACACCATACATTCAAGCCATATGAGCGGTGTATGGCTCAGAAATTTAAGGACCTGGAACCATCTACCCTATCGCTTCTAGAGACTCTCCTATCTATTGACCCAGATATGAGAGGCACCGCGACTGATGCTCTAAACAGTGAGGTTAATAGTACTATCACCTTCAAGGCATCTACTTTGAACCAGTAGAAAGTCAGTCTCAACTGGAAAAACTGCTAAATTCAACCGAAAGCTAGAAATAAAAACAGAGTAGCCACTATGCAATAAGATAATTTATGATTGATCATGATACATGGATTAAACTGAGTTGGCATTGATATAATATGTTAGATATAGGATTATAGGGTTTCAAATAAGAAGCCAACGAATAATAGTCTTCTCACAAGTGCTTACTGTTTGCTGTGAATTCAGTTCTTCAGGACAGAACCATATGCCTGTGAACCATCAAGCCTTCCCCGGTATCCGCCGTGTAAAGAAATGGATATCAAACTGAAGTATGAGAAGCGCAAAAGGTCCTGCTCAAACCTTTCGAACTTATTTCTGCTATTCCCTCATGTCACCAGAAGCTTCAACATCCGTTATAACATATCTTTCAGAAAATTGAGGGCGAACGGGTCGGTAGAACGCCAGACAAATACCAGAAAGCCCATCTCACAAAATCATGGTCGCAGAAGAGTATTTACTCCAGATGTCAATAATAAGCCACATGGAAACCCAAAGGTATGTTCCCCTTCTTTTCCCTTTGCAAGAATTTTATCTCAACTGTATCATGTGGAAATTACCACTATGCCTGGCAAAAAAATTGCATTTCTACTTCTTGTGTCCTCTTCTATTGATGCTTTTATCAAAGCTCTATTTAGACATATAATAGAGCTATGACTAAAAGGAAAATGTATTTATTGTTCTCTAGATACCAAGACTGGTGACAAGTACAAGCACAACCAAACTCGAGAGATTTCCTCCGCCGCATCTGGATGCATCAATTGGCCATAGCATAGATTCCTCGGCCGATGTAACAACCAATGAGTTCTTCTCATCATCGGTTGTGGAGCTAAAGAAAATGCCGAGCCTACTATTTGGTCACGTGAAATCTTACCTGAACAGCCCGAAGAAGGGAATGCACAAAGCGAAGCCAAGCCTCACGATGGCGCCTTCCACGGTTCTCATAGGTGCATTCCGGCCGTACTCGCTTGGCCATCCGATGGAGGTGAGAAGAAAGAATAGGGATCAGCTCAGAGCTAAAGGAAAAATTCCAGTAGGTTTAGTCAAATGACAAGCTAATTATGTCCCTCTTTTCTAATCTTTTTTTTCCCTTCTTTTCTTACATCCCATTGTCCCAGTAGCTGTTCATCTTAATACACGACTGATAGGCTATACTTGTATAGTTAGAGAGCATAATAAAGTAGAGTTGTGAACAACGATTCTATGTACATATGAGATTTCACCAGTGAAACGGATTCAGGCCATATATGCAAATTGTGTAGGTGACTTCTCACAATATATGCAAATTAGAGGAAAAGGTGAAAAATGGACAATGCAGATAACTGGAAATGGTCTTAATCTTGGGAAATGCTTGCTTCCGACCCTCTAGCATTCAAGAACAGATAAAAATTCTCAGGAGAGAAGGCTCGCATGAACAGTTTGCAAACTAGTATGCTTATCCATTTTTCTGCAACACTAACCAGTAATCCTTCTCTAATGAACAAAAGGAGCACTCGCATACTGGCGCTCTGCGAGACCAGTTGCTCATATGCAGGGTTAGCTCACAAACAACAACCAAGATTAAGTACAGAAAATTAACGCCGCAAAGCGTCATCGGAGGTGACTGAATCATCCACATTTTACATGCTGACACATAAACCGTGAAGAACGCAAGCATTGTCTGGTCAGAGATAGGGCTCTGCAGCAACAGCAGCTGGTGGAGCGGCACCGGGACGGCGGGGAGTTTTTGCAGCAGGAGGATGAGGAGGAGGAGGAGCTGAATTTCTCTTGCTGTGACAGGCGATAAAGCTGTACAGCGCGCCGACGGCCGTCTGGCCTCTGACCTTCAGCCACCCCTCCTTAGATTTGGGCAACTGCGTTGCGTATCAGCGGGATTCAGAGTAGCAGAGTAAGCCATTGGTGCATTTGCAAATGCTGAGTTTGCTGTGATGCCTACCTCGCCGGAGCATTGTGGAGGATCGTTCTTCCTGACCGCCAGAGTAGTGTCTGCAAGGAGTAGGGCGTCGCCGGAGCAGTGTGGAGGATCGTTCTTCCTGACCGCCAGAGTAGTGTCTGCAAGGAATAGGGCGATTCAAATTGTCAGCGCAATGCACCTGAATGAAACTTGAGTGATGCAGAGCAAGCAAGCAACAGTGACAGGAGAATGGGGAGGAGAACAAATTACCCGTGGTAGCACTGGCGAATTCGTCGCCGTGGTCGCCGTCCGCGTTTTCATCGTCGGCCTCGGCCACCAGAGCGTCGACCTGGGCCGCCTTCTGGCAGTAGATCCGGAAGCTGGGGGATCCCGGCAGCGGCGCCGTCTCTTCCCCGTCGTTGGGCTCTGGCGCCACCTTACACCCGTTTCTGCTCACATCCGCCTCCGACGCCGACGCCGACGGATCCTGCGGAGGCGCCGCCAGGGGATCGGGGGCCCCGCTCTGCCCCGGCGCCCGGTCCCGCCTCCGCCGCTCGGCCCTGTCGGTCGACGCCGCGGACCCCATCGCGAGCGAAGGGGAGGGTGAGCGAGAGGGGGACGACGGGGAGCTGCAGCAAGGGCGGACGCGCCATTGCGCGCGTGCCCTTAGTACCGGAGGCGCGCGAGCGGCAGCGAGGGGTTCGCGGGGGTGCGGAGCCCAAATTTGGCGGGGAAGGGGGTGAGGTGGCTGATGACAGGTTTCTGGGCTGCGGATGGGCTTTGCTGGGCCATTTTACCCTTCGCGTTTCTGGGCTGCGGTAAGGCCAACTCCAGCGCACACACGTCCGTTTTGACCTGCTTTCGTCCGTTTGTAGGCCAATGGGGTCGTGTTCTGGGTCTTTTCTGGGATGCGGCGCACAGACGTATTCTTTGGCTCCATCCTATCCGCCACGGCCAAAAATGCTCATATATTCATATTTCAATGTTCAAAATTAGTTTGCACGTCCAAATATTAATTGTCTGAAATAAAATTAGTTTTACGATCCAATTGAAATTGTCTCTAATAAAATAGTTTTACAACCAAATTGAAATTATCTTGAATGAACATAATGAACCAATACATTTATTGGTTGCCAATGTGATTTCACATGTGCTCAACCAAGTCATTTTAAAGATCTAAATGAGTGTGTCAATCACGCATTTCATGATAAAATTAAGCAAACTGTTCAAATGTGGCCGGTTCTTGGTGCAGGGGCTCAACATTTTCACCTTGAAAATCAAATCCTTGGTCGAAGATGTTGTTATCACGCTCGTCCTCAACGATCATGTTGTGCATGATCACACAAGCAGTCATCACCTCCCAAAGCTTCCCTTCATCCCATGTCAGTGCAGGGTTTCGAACGATACCCCATCGGGATTGAAGCACACCAAAAGCACGTTTCACATCCTTCCTGGCACTCTCTTTCTCTTCTCACCTTGGGGGTTCGACATTGTCTTCACAAAAGTTGACCACTGAGGATATATATATACCATTAGTTAGGTATTATCACTTGTTGTACTGGTGGCCGTTGATCTCAAAATTGACAGGTGGGGAGTGGCCTTCTGCAAGCCTTGCGAAGACTGGAGAACACTGCATCACGTTGATATCATTGTGAGAACCTGCCATGCCGAAGAAAGAATGTCATATCCAAAGATCTTGCGAAACCACCGCTTCTAATATGACAGTGTACGCTTTAACATACTCCTTGTACTGGCCCTGCCAAGCAAATGGATAGTTCTTCCACTTCCAGTGCATACAATCTATATTGCCAAGCATGCATGGAAAGCCTCTAGTTGCGTTGATCGCCAACAACCTCTAGTTGCGTTGATCGCCAACAACAAATTTGGCGGGGAAGGGGCGAGGTGGCTGATGACAACTGGGTCCTGCCTGACGGGAAGACGGTTGCGGATGGGCTTTGCTGGGCCATTTTACCCTTCGAGTTTCTGGGTTGCGGTAGGAATCTTATAAGAGCCTTTAGTGAAGATGGGCCGTTAGTGGTAAGCAGGCCTCTTTGTTTCTAATTGTCTCGAGAAAAAAATTGTAACCCCCCCCTAATTCTAAACCACCTAAAAAAGAGAAAATTCTAAGGAAATTTGGAGGATCTAATCTTTAGATTTTTTCGTACATGTGCTCTTTCGATTCATAGAATTTTTTTTCTTAGGACTCATATGTTCCCAACCTCACGGAGAGAATTCTTTGTTTATATTGCTTGGCAGCCGGAAAAGAATGAAATTTTCACTGTGCGAAGTGCATATAGGCTAGCCATGGATGAAAAGAGATATGAAATTATTGGATCAAGCCACAATATATCGGGGGACCGTAGTATTTGGAACACTATCTGGAAAACAAATGTCCCCCAAAAGGTACATATTTTTACGTGGAGGCTAGCAACAGAATCCCTCGTAGTTCAAACAAATAGATTTCGACGTATTCCTGGCCTCACTCCAATTTGTAATGTTTGTGACGCTGATGACGAAACGGGATTCCATGTTGCGCACCGATATACACGTTTGCGAGAGCCCTCTGGCATGAGTTGAAGAATGTGTGGAACCTTCCTCCTGAGCATGAAATAAGCTACACATGAAAGGATTGGGTTCTTGTCCTACTAGATAAAGTGACTGAAGACTTACGAGAAAAACTTATGCTATTCGTGGCGTGTTTGGCATCATAGAAATGATGCGATCTTTGCGAAAGGTAAAGCAAAAATCTCCCACTCTGCTTGGTTTTTGCAAAACTACCTTGCAAACACCCGTTTGATCTAGAAGGGAAACCCCGGGATTGATCGTAAAGGGAAAAGACCTATGATCAAATTGCCAGAATTGAAAGAACATGATAATACAAAGAAAAAATCCTGGCAAAAGCCTGACCATGGGTGGGCCAAGGTCAATGTGGATGGAAGTTTTTAGCGGTGGAGCATGGGCAGCTGTGGTTCGACAACACGATGGGAGGATTATCTTGTCAGCCTGGGATTACATTCCGCGATGCAAAGGAGCAGACTTCACAGAAGCTACGACTTGTATAGAAGGACTACGGGCAGCGATGTCGGGCACGGACCTACCTTTAATTATTGAGACGGACAACATCGTCGTGGCAAAGGCACTTGACCCCTCACGCGTGGATAGATCGAAAATCGGAGTGTTTGCAAAGGAATTCCAGGCCATCAAGTAAGGAAACAGGGAAGTTAAAGTTCAGAGAGTAGATAGAAGAGGCAATAGTTTAGCCCATAGTCTTGCCCAGTTTGGGTGTAGAGAGTTGCATGGTGGTGTTATGCAAGGGACAGTGCCAACCTGCGTGCTGAGCGTGGCCTTGCAAGATTGTAAGAACAATGTTTGCTCTTTTAATTAATACAACTCTGTATTATCAAAAAAAGCTCGCCCGAGCATGGTAATCTGCCGGATTGTGCGTGTATGCAACTGCTATAATTGTGGCAAGTGGAGGAGACATCATATAATGATTTTAGTTGGGTGGTGCTTCTCAAGTACCTGGTCTCGAGCTCTGGGGTGAAAACTCTAAGTCTAGCCCTTGTTGGTTATACTTGGCAATGGCGGCGTCTTTTCCGTCGTTACCTTGATGAAGGCATTGCTTGGAGTTTGCTCGACCGTGATCTTCAGGGTGAAAACCCACGGTCTGACCTTCGATGGTTGGATCCGACAATGGCGGCATTTTTGCGTGGCGTTCCCTTCATGAAGGCTCGTCTTTGGAGAACCTTTCTCATAGTCTATGTGTTGTCAAAAGATGGATGGAATAGATGGTCACTGCGGTATATCATATCGCTATTTTGATTGCTTCAGGATTTTTCTTCTTCTTCTTTTTTATGCGCCTAGGCATAGTTTTGGTCTTATTTGACTTTGCTATTTGCCAGCGTTATTTTTTGTGTGTGTTGGCTCTGTGCATCTGTGCTATGCAGAGGCCGGGTGTGTACTTGTTGTGTTTGTATCCCTCGATGCTGCATTATGAGTCAATAAAAAGCACCCTTTGTCGGAAAAAAATCCCGTGTACGATCAAGCATGCAAACAATCATGGTGTGGTCTAGGTAGAATTTAGGGCAACCAAAGACAATTAGTTCTCGGTGCAACTAAATTGCTTGGCAGACTGGGAGCGTGTGATGCGAGATGGTCCGTGGTTATTTCGCAACTGCCAGTGTTTGTTTGCTAGCTATGATGGTTAATGGGAACTAGATGAGATAGAGATATTCATGTATCAGACAGTGTGAAAGCCATGGGGCTAAAGAGAAGTTGCGCACAGGGAGCATCGTGTTGCAATTGGCCAAGAAAGTGGGCATGGCGGACTTTGTCGACGAGCGATTAGTGAAGGACAGGGAGGCGAGATTTGGGTGCGCGTCACTTTGGATGTGCGTAAACCACTGATGAGATGTGCTAGTCTAACCCTGAGGAAGAAGAAGGTGTTTCTTGATTTCTAATATGAAAAGATGGTCCTGTTATGTGGTGTTTGTGGCTTGGTTGGTCGTGGCAGTAAGCGACGTCATCTCTCCACCTACTATATCATTGTTGAATACCATAGGGAAGAGTACTTTCCGAGTGGCGGTGGCAATAGAGGAGGCCGTGCGAATTGCTGCAGGGGCACATATGATGGTGGCCGTTGAGGGAGTCCTGGACTAAGGGGTCCTCGGGCGTCCGGCCTGTTGGACATAGGTCGGACTGATGGGCCATGAAGATACAAGACGGAAGACTCTCTTCCGTGTCCGGATGGGACTCTTCTTGGCGTGGATGGCAAGCCTGACGTTCGGATATGAAGATTCCTTTCTCTGTAACCGATTTTGTACAACTCTAGTCCCCTCCGGTGTCTATATAAACCGGAGAGTTTAGTCCATAGAGGCAATCATCATAATCATATAGGCTAGACTTCTAGGGTTTAGCCATTACGATCTCGTGGTAGATCAACTTTTGTAATACTCATATTCATCAAGATCAATCAAGCAGGAAGTAGGGTATTACCTCCATATAGAGGGCCCGAACCTGGGTAAACATCGTGTCCCTTGTCTCCTGTTACCATCAACCTTAGACGCACAGTTCGGGACCCCATACCCGAGATCTGCCGGTTTTGACACCGACAGCCGTGATATCTAGATGATGAGGATTTCAAGAGTATGGAATCCAGCACTGCAAAAGCCACAAGTGGAGTGCTTCCTTCTTCGGGCTCCACCAAGAGATGCTTAGGTTTTGAGAATCAAGATGGTGTGAATATGTCAAGGGGACTTCTTATATTAACAGATGGAAAGACTTTTGACCTAGTTGATACTGAGAACTTAAACAAGAAGTCAGAGGATGGTGATTACACTACCTCACATGACATCAAGAGGCAGAAGACGAATGAAGCAACAACCATGGACTTGGCAACATTGGCGGGCTTCGATGTGGAGTACCGCTAGGCCCAATAAATCACCTAGTTTGGAATCGTCGGACTATTCGTGAGTTGTTGGTGCTCACTCAAGCCAACGCCTCCAAGCTTGTCTTCTTATGTGAAACTAGGCAACCTTCAGTTCGTGTTGAAAGGTTGAAAGGCAGACTAGGTACGAGAGGATTCTGTGGAGTGGACTGTCAAGGGCTCGGTGGTGGTCTTGCTTTGTTTTAGGGTAAATCGTTGCAAGTTAATATTTTTGATAAATGTGACAGATACATTGATATGCACATGGTTGATCCATGGAAAACTACTAGTAGGAGATACATATGTTATATGGGGAGCCGTGGACGAAAAATAGACACCTCATGTGAGAACGTCGAGCAGGTTTACAAGTTTACAGGCAATGTTTGATGATGTCATCTGCACCAGTCGACGGACGACGACTAAGAGTAGTATGTGAGACACAAACGTGCCCACATCGAGCAAGGAGCGTAGGACGTGCCCTCGCTGGACATGGGAGATGGGCGCCCACATCCAGCGAAACACGGATTAGGCTAGGGTGTGCTTTTGCGCTATATAAAAAACATGTTAATGAAACAGTTGTGTCTGGTTCTCATAAATTTCGTCCGTTGTTAAATTTTCGTTTGAAATGTGTTTGATGGCCTCCATGTCCACGGAGACTAACATCATTGTTGTAGACCCTGAAAAAACACTATCATCTGTTGTACCTGGACGATGATTTGACGGGTAATCAGCGCACGCGTGACCCCAGCAGATAGAGTCCTGGTTTAGCACATGTGGATTGTGTGGAACGGTTGCTTGAATTGCTTGCTTTTCCAAGACCAAACCATGCACGGCAGACACGGTCCCTTTCTTTCTTCCATGGTTGGCTCAGCTATGCCTATGCTACGCTACGCATGCATTGCAATTGCACTTGCACGGTCGTCCGAAAAGGTCCATCAGGCATGGGCTCCCTCCCCTCTCCTCTCCTCTCCTGTCGCTTGCAAGTCATCGCCATGACTTGTATGTAGCGCCGCAAAAAAAACCATGTGATGATGGAGCCGGTGAACAGACAGACGTCACGGGCTACGTCACCCGCCTCCGAGGAAGCATTTTCAGATATTGCTTTTGGCTATAGGAAGTATATGCTCTTGCGTGCTAAAAAATGTATTTTGCCAAGGTCAAATGCTATTTTTAAAAAATAGATGTGTTCACACACAAATGTTTGCAATTTTTTTTGGTGGTGGTGGGGGGGGGGGGCTTAAGCATGTTGACCTGTGGCAGAAAAAAAGTCGAAAGATAGATGTTACTTTCAAATTATATACTTAATTTTTTTCACCGACGAAGCACTGATACCCGTTTCGCATGAAAATTGGCAAGCACGTTTGTTACACTAACATGAACATCTATAAATAAATTCAGAATTTTTAAAATGCATTTTTTATTGCTGTTCACCAAGGAGCATACGCTCCTTAGAGCCAAAACTCCGCGTCCATCTATTTAGTTTTCTTTGCGGAACAAGCAACACTCCCTCTCTCTCATTCCGGGGCTCTTTGATCGCCTGCATTTCAACTTTGGAGGCTTCTATATTTGGAATCAAAGGTAAATGATTTGTCTCATTCATTAATCAAGGAGAACAGACTTGCACAACTAATTAGCGGAAAACCAAGATCGACACAACAAACACACGGATGACAAGCAGACAGCCTGCACATCTCACATAGGCAGTGTTTGGGTCTCCACGGGGTACACATAAACCTCATTCCAGGCCGTTGGTCAAATTTACCACAGGCACACAACCAGAATCTTTATTAAAAATATATTATTACTTTACTGTTCATTAAAGAAGAAATCTCCACTAACACGAACACAACACCAAACATGGCGTATCTCATCTTATACCGATGTTATACAACAAGCGTATCACATCTCAGGATGATATCAGTCTACAGTTCAGCTCATCTTCAGTAACATAGAGACGGCAAACAGGGTAGTTCACTCCCATCTTACGCCGTTACACAGCAAACGTATCATCAGGCATCAGGAGTTCTTGGGCACAGCTCATGACATCTTCTTTGCTTTCTTGTCCGCCCACTCCTTGCGTTTGGCGTCAATCAGCTTCTGGACATTGGCGTGAAAGCCAGGATACGGTTCGTACGCGGCAAACTTGTGAAGAATCTGAAGCAAACGACAAGATTGTCATGACTTGTAAGGCAATCAATCTCTTGTCGATCATCAGAGTGATGATGCTTCCGAATGCTTACCTCTAGAAGCACGAAATATGGGGCCATCATCAAAGCCTGGACAAGATTGTCAATTAGAGCAGGTGCCCGCTTCTACAATCAGAGTAAGTGTCAAGTATTAGTAATCCCTGGGCAAGAATTTTCCATAGCTAGTGCTTAACCTAATATTGATAGCGTGATATGATAGAGACTTGCCTCAAAAACTCCATGGCCAATGAATTGCATAGTCCAACAGAACAGCTGAGCTACCAATACCACCTGCGAGAAAACAAAGAATTTATGCTTGATCGATTTATGTTTTGCAATCTTCTTTTCTATAGCCACAAAGCATCTTCAGCGCAAACTATGCATCATCATTCATCCTAAAGCAAGCGTTGACATAATCAAAATTTCAGGAGTTAAGAAAAAGGAATTGAATCCCCATGTAAGCATCTTCAACACGGCGAACCATGCAGTATCCTTCATCCTAAAAGCAAACATCCACATAATCAAAATTTCAGGGGTGACGAAAAAGGCATTGAATCCCCAAGTAGGTGCCTGCAGTCTAGCTTTTGAATCTTTTAGCCTCAGAAACCTAGACCCACTGAGACCAGATAAAAAAAAGTGTGAATTTCGGAAGTGTGGCAGAATCAGATAAGCCCCTCCAAACACCATGTTGCAACAAAAATGCTATGACAGCTGACGCCTTCTTGCCATCACAATCATGAAAGTACATGCTGGATATTAACTGATCAATATCATGTGTAATGACCTTTAAAAGTGCAGTAATTAGGAGTAGAAGGAGCAAGCAAACATCTAGTGCAGTGTGGTTTATTGCGAGTTACAGGTAGCTCAACGTAAAGAGCTGTGCATCAACCATGAACAATGATCAGATCAGTACAATCCATACTGCAGTTTCTATGACAGATAGATGAAATTTTATATATGAGCTCCCCTCAGAACAATTCCATGTTTTGTTCCAGAATATAACTTCTCTGCTACACTATAAGATACAATCAATTGTCAAACGACCAACAGTCTCATCTTCTACCAGGATTTCATTTCATCAATTCAAAGGCAACAACAAGTTTTACTACCTGCTATCTAATTTTTGTACACTACGATGCATTTTAGAGTGAATTGTGGTATTTAGACATTTGCAGTCAATAAAATAGTCTCAAGCTTTGATTACTCCATATCCCTTTTCAGTTTAATCATCTCTGATGCTGTTCAACGAAGATGACCACAAACTCTAAAAATCGCTTTCCCCACTACAGAAATTCAGCGCACATAGCCTGATCAATCCAACTGCAAATCAATGATTTTCTTCTCAAATCTCATAGCCTATCACCACCACACCAAATCAGAGAAGTACGAATACTGAAGACAGACCAGCAGAACAAGTTCAACAATCAAAGGAGCGGGGCTGTGTGATGTAACCTTCCATCCGAGGGAGAAGCCGAGGCGGGCGGCGAGTGCGGAGCTGGCGCCCCAGCAGAGAAGGCAGAGGACAGCGGCGAGGGCGCCCGAGCGGCGGTCGAGGGAGACGTAGAAGGCCCCGTAGACGGCGGTGAAGGCCGCGGCGGCGCGCGGGAACGGGGCGGCGATGTGGAGGAGCAGGAGGGCCGTGAGGAAGATGGGCCAGACGAAGAGCGCGTGGATGAAGACGTTGACCGGGTTGCTGTGGTACGCGCCGTAGAAGGCGAAGTGCCGCTCCAGGTCGAGGAACCCGCCGCCGCCGCCGCCGGCCATCGCGAGATTCGTCGATCGGGCGCTGCCGCTCGCAGACGGAGAAGGCGCGGCGGAGGCGGAGCGCCGGGTGAGGGGCGGCGCCGTGGGGAACGGATGGGGGAAACGGCGGCGCGGGGTGTAGTGTCGCTCTACTCTGGATTGCCGTCGACTTTTGCCTTCCTTTTATTTGACGGAGCACAAGGCGGGGGCATGTCGCTGGTACTGCTCTGGCGGCTCTATCATTCTAGTCAGACGTGCTCCGGTCAGAAAAAATATACTAGTACGGTATTCAAATTTTTTTTGCGGATGTATTCAAAATTATTTTTGTGACACAAACTTTTTTTACTGGAGTATTTATTTAATTAAATCAGATAACCGGGGCACAAGGACAAAAAGTGCATATGGTGGCCGACCCCATGGAGCCCTTTTTTTCAGCGAAAATACTATTCCACATCTAAAAAATTGAAAACAATTATACACAAGCATATATTCTTAATATCATGTGCAAAATTTATGAACATACACTTCATATGTGATGCACACAGAAAAGACAAATGCATAGATTACAATGGGGGCTTTCATTGTTGTATTTGGGCCAAATATTTGTCTTTCTTGTGTAGCTTGAAAATAATAGCATTGGTTGATGAAACTTTATACATACTTGAAGAACATATCTATGTATTTGTAGACAAATATATTTTCAAAATTTTATATATTTTTGATACTTTTTATTTTGGAAAATGGGCTCCGTGGAGCCCGTCCTATATATCATCTCACTCGGCACAAGGAACACTTGCATCGAAACATCCCCTTCTTAGCTCGAGCTCATATGCACCTGCTATGAACAATATATTCAACAAATAGTAAACATATTCAAAAAATATAAAAAATGGTAGCAAATATTGGTGAAAGTTTCGAGTGCTTACAAAATTTCATTAGGAAATGACATTCGTGGAAGTTGGGCCAAAAAAATCGATGCTCCAAAATGTTTTTGAACTTAACATTTCTGGATCATTCATTTTTTTGTCACAACTTCCAGAATATTATTCTGTGATGAAACTTTGCAAACACTCAAAACATTCATCAATGTTTGCCACAAAAAGATCAATTTATTTTTTCAAAAACATTGTTTTTTTATTTTACAATTCACTCTAGCTCAAGCTAAGGTACTTGGTGTCCCACTTCCATCGTGCAAAGTTAAAGGGTATAATGTTCTTGTAGGTTGACCATTTTGACTCTGGGGAGTATATGCTAATCATGCTCAAAGTGCCTCCAAGGGACTGAGCTACTATGCGTTTGAAAATAAGACCCCATTCAGAAGATGATTTTTTTTTTCAAAATATACATCCATATGTATGAAAATTTTGAAAGGGGTCTCCATTCGAAAAAAGTCATATACATGGCAATTTGTGTAAATGGAAAGAAAAAAACACGCGCACAAAAAAAAACTCAACTGATTTTTTTCAGTAACAACTCAACTGATTACGAGCACCTCCTGAACAAAAAGTAGGTGCGCAATCCTCACACTTTCTCGACTGTCCACTACACCAAGTTTGGCCCGATTCCAGTGAAGGAACGGCGATGACGACGCCGCATCTTCGGTTCGCTTCATTGTTTGTAATCATCATTAGATGGTCTACGGACAGGAATTCCCTTTTTTGTTTTTGTACAGTCATGGCATGATGAATAGAGCGAAAGTTTTCTGTTCTCTATTTAAGGGTTGGCGACTCCTATTCCTAACTTCCTGTCCAGTACACGGAGCATGTGTCAGACCATGTTTTACAAACTCACTAGCACATATGTCCGTGCGTTGCACCGGGACAAAAATTTAGCATGTCCATTGAAGTGTCCATCAGCACGGCATATCAACATTGAAACGGTGACATCCAGGGAAAAAAATTGGCGGTGACCGTACGACAAGTTTCCAACATACGGTTTTTTCCTACCTGGTGGATGCGTACACACTTGGGTATAAAAAAACTGCAAGAACTGCTCAATTAGCGTGTTTGCTTTTTCTCTTAAAAATTGAATTAATAATCCATCCTTAAAGATCAATTTGTGATTTTTTTAGCTGCGGCCCTTTGTGGGTACCCAGGCTGTTTTTCTTGTAGATTCAAAGCTTTCCAACGGATAGGTACGAAATTGGTACGGTTAGTTAGAAGGTCTATCAACCGCAAAAAGGGGAAAAAAGTTAGAAGGTCTATTCTATGTTCTAGAACAATGCAGGAGAGTATGCTTAGTCAAAAAAAAAAGTTTGCTTGGTCAATCTTGGCGTTGCTTCATTTTCCATTTCCGATATAAAATTGTGAAAATTTGTGTCAGCGGTGGAGGTCGTAACGCTCACGCCTTCGCTCGTTAGCTCGCACGGCACGACTGCTCCCGCTACAGCAGAGAACTTGCGGCCAAGGCATGCATCGCGCATGCGTCCCCGGCCCCGGCCCGTACGCGTCGGGTGAACACAGCTCAATCTACGGTTTCTTTTTCTGACAAAATTCACCAAAGGCCAGTGCTAGATGCCCGTCGACCGGCCTAAATTTGAACCGGTCACCGCGCCGCCCGATGCAGCCTTTAGAGCCTATATACGATTCTTCTCTCTTTTTTCTTAACCAGTAAAAAAAACTTCTCCTTCCTTGATACGTGCATCTTCACCTCTTTGCTGCACGCGCATGCAGCTCCGTGCGAGGCACGGCCGGCGACCTCTCTTCCCCCGATGTTGGCCCTGCTCGGTGTAGCATCCGCGTCGCATTGAGACCTGACAACATCTTCGGTGGTCGTCGTCGCATGGGGCGGAGGTGGCCATCGAAACTGGTCGCCGCAGCCATGAGACACACCGGTTGCAGCTCGCCGGCGCTCACCGATAAGCAGTTGTAGCACTGCTACCATGGCGTTTGCAGCACGCCGGCCAATGGTTATAGCACCGACGCGAGACGTCAGCGCCGTTGCAGGAGCTTGGACGGTTCCAGTAGCTTCGAGCCACGGTTCCAGCATCTGCTCGTCATAGTTGCAACACCCGTCGGTATGGTCACCACGGACAACCGTGGCTCCAACATCTAGCCACCATGGTTCCAACATCCGGATGCCATGGTTCCAACAACTAACCATCATGGTTGTAGCACCCATGTCGGCATGTCACATATCGCGGTTGCGGGCTTCCTAACATCTATCCGCCAAGGTTCCAAGAACTAGACACCGCGGTTCCAGCTCCTGGCAATTACGGTTGCAACACCCCATCGACGCGTGGTCGCCACTAGGAGTTTTCTGGTGTTTGTGGGTCGCATCAATCCAGCAAGACCGTTCCAGCATCATGACATGCTAGTTCCAGCACCACAACATCCCACCGTCGTCATTGGTGTAGCTCGGCGGCGGAGCGATTTGAAGTTTTTCTGCTGGCTGGTTCCAGCTCTATGATACGTCCATTTTGCATCATGTTTTTATTTTGATATTTATTGCATTATGGTATGTTATTTCACGTTATGTCACAATACTTATGGCTATTCTCTATTATTTTACAAGGTTTACATAAGGAGGGAGAAGGCCGACAGCTGGAATTCTGGGCTGGAAAAGGAGCAAATATTAGAGACCTATTCTGCACAACTCTAAAATTCCTGAAACTCCACGAAAGTTATTTTTGGAAATAATAAAAAATATTGAGCATAAGAAGTTCACCAGAGGGGGGCCCACCTGTCCACGAGGGTGGGTGCGCGAATGAAAAAAAGGAAAATAGATGAAGTATTCTTTAAACAGGAACCTATTCTGAAACACAATTTGCCTGTTGAAATCTTAGGGGATCCTCCTCCGCCCAAGGGTGATCCCGTGTTTGAGCTTAAACCGTTGCCTGATAATCTTAAATATGCTTATCTTGATGAAAAGAAGATATATCCTTTTATTATTAGTGCTAACCTTTCAGAGCATGAAGAAGAAAGATTATTGAAAACTCTGAAGAAGCACCGTGCTGCTATTTGGATATACTCTTGATGATCTGAAAGTGCGTTATATCGACTAGAGGGGGGTGAATAGGCGATTTTTATGAAATTCTTCACTGAGGAATTTGCTAGTGAGGAAATTCCTTAGCGAAGAACTACTAGCAGCGCAATAAGTACTCAGAAGTAAACATAACAGAATACACGCATGGTCATCATGATGAAATGAAGACAAACACAGAGTACAGAAAGCGTAAACACAGGATAGCACAAGATGAAGACAAACAGACTGAAGAAATTGAACTGAGGAAATTGAGAAAGTCTTCAGTCAAAGTCTTCAAACACAGATATGAACAAACACACAACACAGTAATGAGGAAATGAAAGTGTTGAGGAAATAGAACCAGTAAGCTTGGTGAAGACAATGATTTGGTAGACCAGTTCCAACTGCTGTCTCAGTTGTACATCTGGTTGGAGCGGCTGAGTATTTAAACTCGAGGACACCTAGTCTCGGACACACAGTCCTCACCGTATTCTCCTTGAGCTAAGGACACACAGTCCTCGCCCAATCACTCGTGGTAAGTCTTCAGGTGACTTCCAAACCTTCACAGACTTGGTCACTCGTTGATCCACAATTCCTCTTAGATGCTCTAGACCTTGACGCCCAACCGTCTGGAAGAAGCACAGTCTTCAAAGGTAACAAGCGTCGGATCCACACAGGATCAATCTCTTCAGTGATGCTCAATCACTTTGGGTTTGTAGGTGTTTGGGTTTGGGTTTGGATTTTCCTCACTCGATGATTTTTGCTCAAAGTCCTCGGAGGATGGGTTGCTCTCAAATGACAAGTGTCAGTTTCTCTCGGAGCAGCCAACCAGCTAGTGGTTGTAGGGGGCGACTATTTATAGCCTACGGAGCAGCCCGACATGATAAGACATAAATGCCCTTCAATGATATGACTGTTAGGTGTATAAGATATTTTGGGACAGCTGGCGCGCAGCACAGCAATGGTCGGAAATTTGAGATTCAAATTCCTCAGGGCTATCATGTTCCTCACTGTGTAGGCAATTCGCACTCGCGAATTCCTAACTCCTCAGTCAGAGCAAAGTCCTCAGTGACCAGAAGAACTGCGTCTCTGTTACTGAAGAAATTGATTGAACTGTATGAGATTTCCAATGGCTTCACTCGAAGGGATTGGTAGGTGTAGGATTTGAGTTGAGCATCACATGGAAATTTTCTCCTTAGTATTTCCTCGACCCCCTTTAACAGTACGGTGTTTCCTATGACTCAAAAAAGAGAAAATGAAGCTATAAAAACAAAAGTCTTCACGCTTCATGTTCCTCGAATGAATACCAAGTCTTCAAGGTCGCACCAATTTCTTCACTTTCAAAGTCTTCAGAAAGTCTTCAGAATATCAAAGTCTTCAGTCGAAGAACTTCATTTTTAGGGGTCGACTTTCTCTGTAAATATCAAACTCCTCATAGACTTATAAACCTGTGTACACTCATAAACACATTAGATACTTAACCTATAAGTCTTCAATACACCAAAATCACTAAGGGGCACTAGATGCACTTACAATCTCCCCCTTTTTGGTGATTGATGACAACATAGGTTAAGTTTTCAACGGGGATAAACATATGAAGTGTAAATGCTAATATTGAGGAATTTGATTGCAAGATATAGAAGAACTCCCCCTGAAGTTATGCATAGTGAGGAATTTGCTTTTGAAGCAATGCACACTTGAAGAGATGAGTCATGGAGATCTCCCCCTATATCTTGTAATTCATACACGCATTTGATATATAATATGAAGAATTTGAAATGCATGATGAAATATGGTGCCTGATGTAATTCAGCATGCGTGCAATAATATTAGCGAGGAATAAGCATGCAGAATAGTGCATCAAATCAGAGCATAGTGCATCAAAAGTATCAGAGTACCATCGGTTTTAAGATTACAACTCGATCCAATAAAAGTTTCAGAAGAACGAGAGTTGTAACTTAGCAGAAAAAAATGCCCTTTATTAAAGACCCGCTTGAAGACTAACTCAGATTTCTCCCCCTTTGTCATCGAATGACCAAAAGGATCGAAACTGAGGGCTAACGCCCCTGAAGATAATCAAGTTGACGAAGGAGCGCCAGCGTTGTTGGGGTCGGTTGTTGAAGTAGGGCCTGCCGCAGTGTCGTCCAAGTCTTCATGTTCATCAGTGTCGCGTGATGAAGAATAGGAGCTGGCCACCAAAGAAGGAACTGAGACCTTCTTGTATTTCTTCGGAGGAGGTGCAGACCAGGCAAATTCTTCTTTGAGACCCATTTTCGTCAGATCATCAGCGCTGTAGACTTGAGATAGAACAGCCCAGGTGCGGTTGAGGATTTCATGAAGGTAGTAGTGGTTTTTCTTCACTGCATTGTGTGTTGAAGTCATGTTGTGAAGAATTGAACCAAACTGACACTTGACCCATTTGTGATTGCGATCAACCTTCTGATGAAGACTGAGGAGTAACTCACGATCAGTCATCACCCTGGGTGCTGTGGCTTGAGGATTTGGCTTGGCATTGTTGGCGACAGAGTCATGGGTGGCAGAGTCATCATTGGTGGAATAAGATGCAGCCTTGCGAAATTGACCATCCAATGGACGAATGCCTTCATCTATCACAACAGTAGCCTTGCCCTTTTCTTCAGCTGAGGAAAATGTCCGTTTGAGGAATTCAATAGGAGGCAAGTAGCTGCAGTGGTTTAGAGTTTCAGCTTTGTAATTGAGTGAAGACCTTGTCCTGATGAATCTCATAATCCATGGCGCGTAAGGCTTCGGCTCAAATGGCGACATAACAATGTTGGCCAGAGTCCTCATGAAGAAATCATGGAAATTGACGGGAACGCCATGAATGATGTTGAAAAGCATATTCTTCATGATGCCAACGACTTCTTCATCATTAGAATCGTGGCCTTTGATAGGACTCATTGTCTTCGTCAGAATGCGATAGACAGTCCGAGGCACATACACCAATTCCTTGGCGAGGAATTTGGTTCGAGGAGCCTGCCCTGGCTTCAAAGGCTTCATCAGCATTTGCATATAGTGATTTGAAAGCTCAGGTTCATTGTAAACACAACGTGCATCTTCAAGGGGAGGACTCAGAGGAAGGGCACGAAGCAATTCAGATGCTGGTGCCTTGTAATGTGTGTTCTCAGTCATCCAGTCCAAAACCCATGAGTTCACATCTTCAGAGTTGCCAGTGATGTGCAGCGTTGCGTAGAACTGAAGAATGAGTTCTTCATTCCAATCGCATATGTCAGTGCAGAAATTGAGCAGCCCAGCGTCATAAAGAACACTGAGGACTGGCGTGAAGCACGGCATGGACTCCATATCCACGTGAGGAATATGTGCATGGTCGAAGACTTTGTCTTTGTTGAAAAGCACTGAGGAATAGAAGTTGGCTTGACTTGTAGTCCAGAAACGCCTCTTCCTTATGCGAGCAGAGTCATATGGATTATACTCGGTGAAGAACACGTGCTCGCCAAAGAAGTCTTCAGCCTTGAACTTTTGCTTCCTTGAGAACGAATCTTTTGGCTTGGGCAGAGGAGTGTCAGTGAGTTGCATCACTACCTCAGGAATCGCGATCTCAGGTTCTTCAAGCTGAGGAATTTCAGGTTCTTCCTCAGGTGCAGTCATATTTTCATCAGCAGCAGCAGTTTCTTCAGCACTAGTGGCTGGAATTTCTTCATGCACAGATGTAGTGAGATGAGTTTCTTCAGAGCCCATTTGAACTGTTGGTGAAGGGGAGTGAGGGATTTGCTGCAATGGAGTGAAGAGTGGAGAATTGGGGTGTTGACTTTCCCAAAAGTCGTCATTCATCACTGGAGTTGTGCTTCCAATGTCCACATCTTCATCATCAATTTCTTCACCACCAGCCTCTTCAGCAGTAAACTGAGGCATTGGTGATGAGATCACTGGAGTTGAAGGGATTGCATCCACTTCAATTTCTTCATCAATCTACTTTGACGAAGCAGCAGATTGAGTTTCTTCATCAGATTCGCTTGGGATCACATATTCTTCATCAAACGGAACAAGGTCCTTTGATGGCATGGTTGAGATCGGAACATCATCAATAGGATTGTCAAACGAGCTGGTCATCGGCTTCATCTTCTTTAGAGCTGAAGATTCTGAAGCCTTTGATGCTTTCCTTTTCTTCACTGCAGCTCGCTCTGCAGCCTTGGTCTTCTTCACATCTGATGCAGATGGAAGGATAGGAGTTGGTGTAGGCGCAGGAGGAGCTGAGGAATCTGTTTGAATTTCCTCAGGCGCAACTGATGCAGCTGCCCTAACTTCTTCAGTTTCTTCGGGCGCACCACTAGTGGATGCCCTGGCAATTTCTTCAGTAGCTGGAATTGAATCATCAGCCCTGTAACTAGCATTTCCTTCAGTAGCCTGAAAGTCATCAGCGGTGCTGGCGTGTTCTTCAGTGGGCTGTGCTGAAGGTTCTGCTTGAGGAATTTCTTGTTACGATGGGGCTGCAACATTTGTGAATTTCTCAGTCAGATTCACAAACCTGACTTTGGCTCCCTTCCAGTCAGCATAGTAGGAGTCAAATTTGTCGCTAAGGGCTTTGATTTCAGCTTGCATCTTGATAACTTCTTTAGTTGTCATCTTGACAACGTTTTTCTTCAGTAGTTTCTCCTTTCTGTACTGTGATTT
Source organism: Aegilops umbellulata (assembly GCA_032464435.1). Lineage (NCBI taxonomy): Eukaryota > Viridiplantae > Streptophyta > Magnoliopsida > Poales > Poaceae > Aegilops > Aegilops umbellulata. The sequence goes on along the minus strand of CP136056.1, from coordinate 508,876,426 downwards.
CTTGATCTCTCTGGCCCTATCATATTTCCACTTCTCCTCTTGGATGAAGTGAGTTAGCATGTGACTTTGGCCAGGTGTCAGCTTGAAGTCAGGAATAGGTGTGTTGGGATCCTTATGCCAGAGATCAATGTAATCGAGGATCGCCCTTGGATCCAACAGCAGCGGCACAGGTGTGCCTTTGGCTCTAGCGACCCTTTCTTGTCGGTCCCTAATGATTTCTGCAAGTTCTTCTTCATCAGCTTCATCTTCGTCAGATGGTATATTGAAAACTACCTGCTTCTTTTGAGGACTTGGGCGAGTACCGTGTCCATCAGTAGCCTTTTTTCTTCAGCAGAGAGGGTCCAGCTGAGGAACTTGGTGCAACTGAGGAACTTGCTAAGACACCAGAGGCAATGGAGACGCCTACATTCCTTTGACATGTGGCAAGATGTGCAGGTGCTGAGGACTTTGGCGGAACTGCTGAGGACTTTGGAGGAAGTGCTGAGGATTTTGGAGGAGCAGGAGCAGCTTGAGGAATTTGCCTTGAGGATTTTGAAGTTTCTGGCCGTGAGGGCGCAGCTGAGGAACTTGGCCGTGAGGGCATTGTTGGTGAAGCACTTGGCTTGCGAGCGGGCTTCTTGAGCATTGATTTCCTCGGCTTGACAAAGGCCTCAGTGGCAGTAGCAGCAGCAGAATCTTTATTGAATTTCCTCACTGCTTCTTTGGCTTGTCTTGCCAATTTGGCTTGGCGCTTGGCCCATTCTTCAGGAAAATCCTCACCGCGTTTGACGCTAGTGGGATCAGCCACTTGTCCAGGTGCCAGTGGAAGTCTTGGGCATGGAGGGTTGAGAGCAAATTTCTTCATGTACTTTGGAGTGACGTACCTGTACTCCCTCCATTCACGTGCCCATCTCCGTTCAATCCTCTGAATGCGCACCTTGCGCTGATTTTTATCTTCTTTGCCAAACTTGGCTTCATCAGGCGTGCAGTAATCTTTATAGATGTCCTCAGGGATTTCAAAAGCAGTCATGACCTCAGGCTTCTTTCCTCCTTTCTGTGGCCTTTTACCGTCAACCATTTTCTTCATTTGAGGAATTTAAACAATTGAATTCTCTAAAGAAGTGTGCAACTTTTCTTCGAGGAATGCTGCAAACGAGTTAAGTTGATGAGAACCTAATGATTCAGCAGCGGACATGTGTACCTGTGAACAGAGTATAGTTGCGAGGAATTTGGAGAGGTCATATGCGTTCTCAGAGGGTTTTTCAAAAAGAACAAGTTTGAGGAATTTGACCAGATGTTTCTTGAAGAATTTCACTAAGCGTGCTATATCTTAGGTTCCAGAGTTGTATAGATCGAAGATCCACACAATTGAGGAATCTTGAAGAAAATGATGCTTAGGGAAATGAATCAAGAACAGATAACATGTGAGGTGTTTTGTGCGTGAGGATTTGAAGAATAAAACACCTTTGAAGATTTTATAGAAAAAAAATTCAAATCAAAGAGGGCAGAAAAAGTAACTTTTAATTACCCTGAACGAAGAACACGACGAAGAGTGAGATGAAACAGTGAGGTTCGTCGATGTAGATCTTCCACGCCCTAACTCGGCGGAGGAAGACGTCTACGGCGGCGGCGGAGGTGAAGATTTCCGCGGTCGGCGCGAGTACGACGGCGACGAGGTCGAGGCAGTGAAGCTCTTCCTCACCGGCGACGATGGAGTAGCGGCGGCGCTAGGGTTTGAGAAGCTCGAGCGGGAGAGAGAGATCGAGCGGAGTAAAATAAGTGAGGAAGGGGAGAGGGGTATTTATAGAGGCAGTGAAAAACTGTTCGCCCGAAGATTTTGGACGAACGTGCCCCTGATCATTCTCCTTCTCACGACATGTGTCACCCACGTACTGTGTAGTGGAGATCGTGTAAGATCGTGGGTGAGAAAAATAATGCATCATGGGATGCGGAACGGTTTGAACGGCAAAACCGAAAGTTTGGATAAGATCTGTTTTAACGTTCCATTCGCAATTTCTTCAACCGACAAGGACACAGTGAAGATTTTGAACGAGTTTCAAATAGAACGCACATGAAGAATTTGTGAACAGATTAGATTGAGTATAGCATAGAGGGGGAAGGGTCCGATCACATTCACTTAGCAGAAAAATCAACTTGAAGAATTAGCTACAAGTGAATGTTGTAGAGGACATAAACTCATATATATATATATATATATATATATATATATATATATATATATATATATATATATATATATAGCCAATGAAGAAAAACGACGGCATAAGTGAAGATTTTGCAAGTTGAAGAATTTGAACAACTGAGGAATTTCAAAAGTTGAGGAAAAACTCAAATTGAAGATTTTCAACTTTTGTGGTGGCGTGACCCACCGTATAAGAATGATGATTTCAGACACCGCGTACAATTGTCGTAGGGTTCTGAGAATCAAATTCTTCATTAATTTCTTCACACTTAGAGTGTTATTCTTCATTGATTGAAGAAAAACATTTCTTCATGTGTTGCACATCTAAGTCATCAATTTTGCATAAGTGTTAGGATGAGTGCCTTTTCATAGTACATTCAAAGACTCTAAGATATTTAGCTCACACCGCAACTTACTAAATCTCTTCTCATCCAAGGGCTTAGTGAAGATATCAGCTAGCTGTTCTGCAGTCTTCACATGCTCAATAGAAATGTCGCCCTTCAACACATGATCACGAAGAAAATGATGACGAATCTGAATGTGCTTTGTCTTCGAGTGCTGAACTAGGTTGTGAGCAATCTTGATGGCACTCTCATTGTCACAGAGGAGAGACACATTCTTCACGTTGACGCCGTAGTCCTTGAGTGTTTGCTTCACCCATAGCAGTTGAGCACAACAAGAACCAGCAGCAATGTACTCAGCTTCAGCAGTAGACAGTGATACGCAGTTCTGTTTCTTCGAGGACCAACAGACCAAGGATCGTCCGAGGAAATGACAAGTACCAGATGTTAACATGCGGTCGACACGGTCACCAGCATAGTCAGAGTCCGAATATCCAATGAGATCAAAATCCGAGCCCTTGGGATTCCATAATCCAAGTGTTGGTGTGTGAGCTAGATATCGAAGAATATGCTTCACAGCCTTATGGTGTGATTCCTTCGGTGCAGCTTGAAATCGTGCACACATGCAAACACTAAGCATTATATCTGGCCTAGATGCACATAAGTACAATAAGGAGCCAATCATGGAGCGGTATACCTTATGATCGAAGTCAGTACCATTTTCATCAGTGCATAAATGACCATTTGTGGGCATTGGAATTTTGATGCCTTTGCAATCTTGCATGCCGAATTTCTTCAGGACATCCTTGAGGTATTTCTCCTGAGATATGAATATGCCGTTTCGTTGTTGACGAATTTGAAGACATAAGAAGAATTTCAACTCTCCCATCATAGACATTTGATATTCTTCACTCATTATATAGGCAAATTCATCACTATAACGTTGGTCAGTACAGCCAAAGATGATATCATCAACATATATTTGGCACACAAACAATTCACCATCATAAGATTTAGTAAAGAGAGTGGGATCGAGTGAACCGGGTGTGAAGCCTTTCTTCGTGAAGAATTCCTTCAATGTATCATACCACGCCCGTGGGGCCTGCTTGAGGCCATAGAGGGCCTTATTAAGTCTGAAGACTTTGTCAGGATGTTTTGGATCTTCAAAACCTAGGGGTTGAGCAACATATACTTCTTCCTCAAGCTTACCATTGAGGAATGCACTTTTCACATCCATTTGATATAAGATGATATCATGATGGTTAGCATAAGCCAGCAATATGCGAATAGCCTCAAGTCTAGCAACAGGTGCAAAAGTTTCATCGAAATCAACTCCTTCAACCTGTGTGTAGCCTTGAGCTACTAGTCGTGCCTTATTCCTCACCACAACACCATTTTTCATCTTGCTTGTTGCGGTAAATCCACTTTGTGCCAATGATGTTATGCTTGCGAGGATCGGGACGATTGACTAGTTCCCAGATGTTGTTGAGCTTGAACTGATGTAATTCTTCTTGCATGGCCTGAATCCACTCAGGCTCCAGAAATGCTTCATCTACCTTAGCGGGCTCTGTGATAGAGACAAAAGCAAAGTGCCCACAAAAGTTAGATAGATGTGAAGCTTTTGAGCGTGTGAGAGGACCTGGTGCTCTAATGTCATCGATGATCTTCTCCACTTGCACTTCTTTTGCAATGCGAGGATGAGCTGATTGTCGTTGAGGAATTTGATCAGCATTTTCTTCAGCATCAATTTCCTCAGCATTTTCTTCAGGTGCATTAGCTCGACGTTCTTCACGTTCTAGAATGAATTCTTCAGCAGATTCTTCAGTAGGAATGACATCTTCAGTAGCCTTGTGCTTGATAGAGTCCTCAGGTGTTGGTTCATTTAACACAGAAGGTAGGTGCTCTCTTTGCAAGCCATTAGTTTCATCAAACCGCACATCTATAGTTTCAACAATCTTGTGAAGAACATTGTTGAAGACTCTGTAGGTGTGCGATTCCTTTCCATAACCAAGCATAAAACCTTCATGTGCTTTTGGTGCAAATTTAGAGTTGTGATGAGGATCTCTAATCCAGCATTTAGCACCAAAGACTTTGAAATAACTCACATTGGGTTTCTTGTCAGTGAGGAGTTCATAGGCAGTCTTCTTGAAGAACTTGTGAAGATATACTCTGTTGATGATGTGGCACGCAGTATCGATTGCGTCAACCGAGAAACGACGAGGGGTTTTGTACTCATCGAGCATAGTGCGAGCCATCTCAGCAAGAGTCATGTTCTTGCGCTCCATGAGGCCATTCTGTTGAGGAGTATAAGGAGCAGATAACTCATGAGTAATACCAAGTTCATCAAGATATTCATTTAGACCCGAATTCTTGAACTCAGTGCCATTGTCACTTCTGATGTGCTTGATCTTCACACCAAAGTTGGTTAAAGCCCTCGAGGAAAATCGTTTGAAGACTTCCTGCACTTCATGTTTGTAAGAGACAAGGTGTACCCATGTGTAACGAGAGTAATCATCAACGATAACAAAGCCATATTGAGATGCTTCATTTGAAATAGAGGAATAATGGTTAGGACCGAAGAGATCCATGTGAAGCAATTCAAATGGTCGAGTAGTGGTCATGATGGTCTTTGCTGGATGCTTGGCCTTGGTCATCTTTCCAGCTTCACAGGCACCGCATAAGTGATCCTTGAGGAATTTGACATTCTCAATGCCAATGACATGCTTCTTCTTTGTAAGCGTGTGCAAATTCCTCATGCCTGCATGACCAAGTCGTCGATGCCATAGCCATCCTTCTGAAGCTTTTGCAAGTAGGCACACGGCTGGTTGTGAATCTGCAGAGAAATCAACAATATACAAGTCTCCTCTCCTAAAGACTTCGAAGACTTTGGAATTGTCAGCTTCCATAATCACAACACAACGATACTTGCCAAAGACAACAACCATATCAAGATCACAAAGCATTGAGACAGACATAAGGTTGTATCCTAAGGACTCAACAAGCATGACTTTGTCCATGTGTCGATCCTTTGTGATAGCAACTTTACCTAGACCCAATACCTAACTTTTGCTTTTATCAGCAAAGATGATATGCTTCATATGTGACAATGATAAGGGAGCATCCATCAAAAGATTCTTGTCACCAGTCATGTGATTTGTACATCCACTATCAAGCACCCACTCAGTGGCTTTGGGTTGATCATCCTACAGATGAATTAGTGCAACTTACGACCTCATATACTTCAGCAGTGAAGAATATGATATCACAATTCATCAGATCAATTTCATCAATCAGTAGGACAGATAAAGCAGTAGGAGGACGTGTGAAATGAAAGTTCATTTCATCATAATTAGCCTGCGTCCTTTCAGGCAATTTGTCAGGTCCCAGCAAATTCTTCAGACGTTACAGTACGTCTGGAGACCTGACCCTGCATAAGAGATTAGTTCTTTTTCTTCACCACCCACATCTGAAGGGGTGGCAAAGAGTTCATCACTCTGCGAGCTCCATATGAGAATGGTGGCATAGCGGCCAAACCATTACGTTTCACATAAGAGGGGTTAGGGTAAGCATATGAATAAGCAGAGAAATTCTTCGAGGACTTATGAACATAATAATTTGAGGAATAATGCTCATATTCATAGCCCTTGGCTCTTCCCTGCGAAACAGAGTCGTTAGCATGATGATGTTCATATGAGGACTTTGATCCATGTGAGGAATTTGGTCCGTATGAGGACTTGGATCCATATGAAGAGTTTGGTCCATATGAAGAATTTGATCTGGGGTTCCTATTCTTCACAGGTGGTGTCATGAGGACATTCACCTGAAGACTTTCAAGGCACCTTTTGGGAACCCAGAATTTCTTCATAGGGGAACCATTCCTACAGTTACTACCAACATATCTAGCAAATACTTCACCATTTTGATTTTTGAACAGTTTGTAGTTGGAGTCAAATGACTCATCAGAAGAATGAGAAGATTCACAAGTATAGCCAGATAAATTAGATGGGTCAACTGGAGGTCCCTTTGCAGCAACCCATGAGGTTTTGGGGTACCGCTGAGGCTTCCAATATGTACCATCAGCATTGAGTTTCCTCTCAAAGGCAATACCCTCTTTCCTAGGGTTCCTGTTGAGGATCTGCTTTTTAAGCACATCACAAAGAGTCTAATGCCCTTTGAGGCTTTTGTACATGCCTGTTATGTACAATTCCTTCAGCCCTGCATCGTCAGTGATACTAGCAATGCCCTCAGATGAGGAATTGGTGATAGCAGAGACAGGTGAAGAATTTGTAACATTAGAAGCATTTGAACATTCAGGTGAGGAATTAGCAGATTCTCGTTCAATGCATTTTAAACATGGAGGAATAAATTCTTCCTGAGCAGCGCTAATTTGTTGAGCAAGCAATGAATCGCGCTCCTTCTGAAGATCTTCATAACTCACTATTAGCTTCTCAAGATCTTGCTTCTTTTGAAGATATTCATAAGAAAGCTTCTCATGATCAGATAAGAGAGTGTTATGATGACCTCGAAGGTTATCAAACCTGGTCTGAAGTCTCTGAAGATTTTCAGTTAAGGCTTTAGTGCGATCCATTTCTTCACCCAACATATCATCACTTTTGTCTAGCATGTTTTGAACCTTTTCAAAAGCCTTTTGTTGTTGCACAACAATCTTAGCAAGTTTAGAGTAGCTAGGCTTAAGATTTTCATCAGATTCATCCTCACTTGATTTAGAGGAGGCGTATTTGAGTACCTTGGCACCCTTTGCCATGAAGCAATAGGTGGGAGCGTAGTCATCACTGTCGTCATCAGCCTTGTTGGTGAGATCACTTTCTTTAGCGTTGAAGATGGATTTGCTGACAAATGCGGTAGCGAGGGCTAGGCTCGCCACACCAGACTCGGAGTCTTCAGATTGCTCTTCTTCCTCATTTTCTTCAGATTCAGCCTCAGAGTCCATTTCCTTGCCAATAAATGCCCGAGCCTTCTTGGAGCTACTCTTCTTGTGAGACGAAGACTTCGAGGATTTTGATGATGAAGATTTTGAGGACTCCTTCTTTTTCTTTGCATCATCAGAACTGTAATCCTTGTATTTCTTCTTCTTTGATTCCTTTTCCCACTGAGGACAATCTTGAATGTAATGTCCTGGTTTCTTGCACTTGTGACAAAGCCTCTTCTTGTAGTCACCGGATGAGGAATCATTGCTCCTTGAAGGTTTTCCAAAGCGACCACGTCTTGAGAACTTCTGGAATTTCTTCACTAGTAGTGCTAGGTCATGACTCAGTTCTTCGGGGTCACCAAGGCTGCTACCAGAGTCTTCATCTCCGGACTCGGATACTACCTTGGCCTTCAGTGCACGTGATCTGCCATAGCTCGAACCATAGAGGTCTCTCTTTTCAGCAAGCTGGAACTCATGAGTGTTTAGCCTCTCGAGGATATCAGCGGGGTCGAGTGACTTGTAATCAGCATGCTCTTGTATCATCAGTGCCAGAGTGTCAAATGAGGAATCAAGCGATCTCAGCAATTTCTTCACCACCTCATGGTCGGTGATGTCAGTGGCACCAAGTGCTTGAAACTCATTTGAGATGTTAGTGAGGCGATCGAAGGTTTGCTGAACATTTTCATTATCGAGTCTTTTGAAGCGGTTGAAGAGATTGCGAAGAACATCAACTCGAGAGTCACGCTGAGTTGAAACTCCTTCATTGACCTTGGACAGCCTATCCCAGATAAGCTTAGCAGTTTCCAAAGCACTCACTCTACCATACTGTCCTTTGCTTAGATGGCCACATATGATATTCTTCGCTTGAGAGTCGAGTTGCTTGAATCTCTTCACATCGGTAGCGTCCAGTGAGGGTGAGACGGAGGGAACACCATTTTCCACAACGTACCAGAGATCGTTATCAATTGCCTCAAGATGCATGCGCATCTTGTTCTTCCAGTAGGGGTAGTCCGTCCCATCGAAGGTAGGACACCCAGCAGAGACCTTGATCATACCTGTGGTCGACATAACTAAAACTCCAGACGGTTAAACCAAAATCACATAGAACAAGGGAGTACCTTGCTCTGATACCAATTGAAAGTGCGTTATATCGACTAGAGGGGGGTGAATAGGCGATCTTTATGAAATTCTTCACTGAGGAATTTGCTAGTGAGGAAATTTCTTAGCGAAGAACTACTAGCAGCGCAATAAGTACTCAAAAGTAAACATAACAGAATACACGCATGGTCATCATGATGAAATGAAGACAAACACAGAGTACAAAAAGCGTAAACACAGGATAGCACAAGATCAAGACAAACAGACTGAAGAAATTGGACTGAGGAAATTGAGAAAGTCTTCAGTCAAAGTCTTCAAACACAGATATGAACAAACACACAACACAGTAATGAGGAAATGAAAGTGTTGAGGAAATAGAACCAGTAAGCTTGGTGAAGACAATGATTTGGTAGACCAGTTCCAACAGCTGTCTCAGTTGTACATCTGGTTGGAGCGGCTGAGTATTTAAACTCGAGGACACCTAGTCTCGGACACACAGTCCTCACCGTATTCTCCTTGAGCTAAGGACACACAGTCCTCGCCCAATCACTCGTGGTAAGTCTTCAGGTGACTTCCAAACCTTCACAGACTTGGTCACTCGTTGATCCACAATTCCTCTTAGATGCTCTAGACCTTGACGCCCAACCGTCTGGAAGAAGCACAGTCTTCAAAGGTAACAAGCGTCGGATCCACACAGGATCAATCTCTTCAGTGATGCTCAATCACTTTGGGTTTGTAGGTGTTTGGGTTTGGGTTTGGATTTTCCTCACTCGATGATTTTTGCTCAAAGTCCTCAGAGGATGAGTTGCTCTCAAATGACAAGTGTCAGTTTCTCTCGGAGCAGCCAACCAGCTAGTGGTTGTAGGGGGCGGCTATTTATAGCCTAGGGAGCAGCCCGACATGATAAGACATAAATGCCCTTCAATGATATGACCGTTAGGTGTATAAGATATTTTGGGACAGCTGGCGCGCAGCACAGCAACGGTCGGAAATTTGAGATTCAAATTCCTCAGGGCTATCATGTTCCTCACTGTGTAGGCAATTCGCACTGGCGAATTCCTAACTCCTCAGTCTGAGCAAAGTCCTCAGTGACCAGAAGAACTGCGTCTCTGTTACTGAAGAAATTGACTGAACTGTATGAGATTTCCAATGGCTTCACTCGAAGGGATTGGTAGGTGTAGGATTTGAGTTGAGCATCACATGTAAATTTTCTCCTTAGTATTTCCTCGACCCCTTTAACAGTACGGTGTTTCCTATGACTCAAGAAAGAGAAAATGGAGCTATAAAAACAAAAGTCTTCACGCTTCAAGTTCCTCGAATGAATACCAAGTCTTTAAGGTCACACCAATTTCTTCACTTTCAAAGTCTTCAGGAAGTCTTCAGAATATCAAAGTCTTCAATCGAAGAACTTCATTTTTAGGGGTCGACTTTCTCTGTAAATATCAAACTCCTCATAGACTTATAGACCTGTGTACACTCATAAACACATTAGATACTTAACATATAAGTCTTCAATACACCAAAATCACTAAGGGGCACTAGATGCACTTACATGATCTTAAGGGCATTAGTCCCACTCTATGTCAACATAAAATAAATTCGGAAGAAGATGCCAAACCAGTCTGTGATCATCAATGAAGGCTTAATCCTAAAATGAAAGAAGTGGTAAGAAAAGAAATACTAAATCTTCTGGAGGCAGATATAATTTATCCCGTTGTTGATAGCCAGTGGGTAAGCCCTGTCCATTGTGTCCCTAAGAAGGGAGGTGTTACTATTGTTCCTAATGATAAAGATGAATTAATTCCGCAAAGAATTATTACAGGTTATAGGATGCTAATTGATTTCCATAAATTAAATAAGGCTACTAAAAAGGATCATTACCCCTTACCTTTTATCAATAAAATGCTAGAACGATTATGCAAACATACACATTATTGCTTTCTAGATGGTTATTCTGGTTTCTCTCAAATACCTGTGTCAGCTAAAGATCAATCAAAGACCACTTTTACTTGCCCTTTTGGTACTTTTGCTTATAGACGTATGCCTTTTGGTTTATGTAATGCACCTGCTACCTTTCAAAGATGCATGATGGCTATATTCTCTGACTTTTGTGAAAAGATTTGTGAGGTTTTCATGGACGACTTTTCCGTCTATGGATCCTCTTTTGATGATTGCTTGAGCAATCTTGATCGAGTTTTGCAGAGATGTGAAGAAACTAATCTTGTCTTGAATTGCGAAAAGTGCCACTTTATGGTTAATGAAGGTATTGTCTTGGGGCATAAAGTTTCTGAAAGAGGTATTGAAGTTGATAAGGCCAAGGTTGATGCTATTGAAAAGATGTCATGTCCCAAGGACATCAAAGGTATAAGAAGTTTCCTTGGTCAAGCCAGATTTTATAGGAGGTTCATTAAGGATTTCTCAAAAATTTCTCGGCCTCTGACTAATTTATTACAAAAAGATATACCATTTGTCTTTGATGATGATTGTGTAGAAGCATTTGAAATACATAAGAAAGCATTGATCTCTGCACCTATTGTTCAGCCACCTGATTGGAATTTACCCTTTGAAATTATATGTGATGCTAGTGATTATGTTGTAGGTGTTGTTCTAGGGCAAAGAGTTGATAAGAAATTAAATGTTATCCATTATGCTAGTAAAACTTTAGACAATGCTCAAAGAAATTATGCTACTACTGAAAAGGAATTCTTAGCAGTTGTATTTGCTTGTGATAAGTTCAGACCTTATATTGTTGATTCTAAAGTAGCTATTCACACTGATCATGCTGCTATTAAATACCTGATGGAAAAGAAAGATGCTAAACCTAGACTTATTAGATGGGTTCTCTTGCTACAAGAATTTGATTTGCATATTGTTGATAGAAAGGGAGCTGAGAACCCCGTTGCGGACAACTTGTCTAGGTTAGAAAATGTTCTTGATGACCCACTACCTATTGATGATAGCTTTCCTGATGAACAATTAAATGTTATAAGTACCTCTCGTAGTACTCCATGGTATGCTGATTATGCTAATTATATTGTTGCCAAATTCATACCGCCTAGTTTCACATATCAGCAAAAGAAAAAAATTCTATGATTTGAGACATTACTTTTGGGATGACCCACATCTTTATAAAGAAGGAGTAGATGGTGTTATTAGACGTTGTGTACCTGAGCATGAATAGGAACAGATCCTATGCAAGTGCCACTCCGAAGCTTATGGAGGACACCACACGGGAGATAGAATTGCACATAAGGTATTGCAATCCGGTTTTTATTGGCCCACTCTCTTCAAGGATGCCCGTAAGTTTGTCTTATCTTGTGATGAATGTCAAAGAATTTGTAATATTAGTAGACGTCAAGAAATGCCTATGAATTATTCACTCGTTATTGAACCATTTGATGTTTGGGGTTTTGATTATATGGGACATTTTCCTGCCTCTAATGGATATGCACATATTCTAGTTGATGTTGATTACGTTATTAAGTGGGTAGAAGCTATCCCAATTAGTAGTGCTGATCATAACACTTCTATTAACATGCTTAAGGAAGTTATTTTTCCGAGGTTTGGAGTCCCTAGATATTTAATGACTGATGGTGGTTCACATTTTATTCATGGTGCTTTCCGTAAAATGCTTGCTAAGTATGATGTTAATCATAGAATTGCATCTCCTTATCACCCGCAGTCTAGTGGTCAAGTAGAATTGAGTAATAGAGAGCTCAAATTAATTTTGCAAAAGACTATCAATAGGTCTAGAAAGAATTGGTCCAAGAAACTTGATGATGCACTATGGTCCTATAGAACTGCATATAAAAATCCTATGGGTATGTCTCTGTATAAAATGGTTTATGGAAAAGCATGTCACTTACCTCTCGAACTAGAACATAAGGCATATTGGGCTATTAAAGAGCTCAACTATGATTTCAAACTTGCCGGTGAGAAGAGGTTGTTTGATATTAGCTCACTCGATGAATGGAGAACCCAAGCTTATGAAAATGCCAAGTTGTTTAAAGAAAAAGTTAAAAGATGGCATGACAAAAGGATACAAAAGCGTGAGTTTAACGTAGGTGATTATGTATTGCTATACAACTCTCGTTTAAGATTTTTTGCAGGAAAACTTCTCTCTAAATGGGAAGGCCCCTACGTTATCGAGGAGGTCTATCGTTTCGGTGCCATAAAAATCGACAACTTCGAAGGCACAAATCCGAAGGTGGCGAACGGTCAAAGAATTAAACATTATATCTCAGGTAGTCCCATAAATGTTGAAACCAATGTTATTGAAATCGTAACCCCGGAGGAATACTTAAGGAACACTTTCCAGAACGTTTCAGACTCCGAAAAGGAATAGGTATGTGGTACGGTAAGTAAACCGACTCCAAAACAATTTTTAAGGCAATATCTCTCCGTTTTGGAATATTTAGAAAAAAAGAAAAATAAGTAGTAGTCCGAGAAGGACACGAGGGCTCCACGAGGGTGGAGGGCGCGCCCTACCCCCTGGGCGCGCCCCCTACCTCGTGGGCACCTCGTGTGCCTTCCGGACTCCGTTTTCTTGCACACTACGTATTTTGGTCGGTAAAAATTCATTATATATTCTCCCGAAGGTTTTGACTCCCGTATCACACAAATATCCTCTATTTTTGTTTCGAGCTGTTGCTGCTGCAGATTAGAGCAAGATGTCTTCTCAAGAGTCGGTCGGGGAGAGCCGGGTTTCTCATCCGGCATCGGAACCAAGGGCAAACAACGACGCTGATCACTTTGGGCCAGCAACGGAGGAAGAGATGGAGGCTTACTTGATGAGGGTAGACGCCATGGAGGATTAAGAAGTCACTTCTCGCTTCCGAGCTGGGTTCACGATGGGAGAACTACATAGCTCAACTACTCCAAACTCGGTTATCCCTTCCAATGTTAGATTTCTTTCTTATGAAAATATGAAGAGGAGTGTCTCTTGTTCTCCCGCAGCTATGCAACACCCTTGGGTGCAAGGAGCCTTAGAAGTTACAGGAAAGCTTCGTAAGGAAATAATGGACCTCAAGTAGCAAGTCAATAAGCTCGAGGAGGAGAATCTTATCCTGAGGGGCATCATCGCCAAGAATATTTCACCAACAACAAAGAAGGAGACATAATCACATGGGTATGGGCACTCCCCTTGGCAACTGCCAAGCTTGGGGGAGGTGTCCCGGTATCGTATCACCATCACACTCCTATCTTTACCCTTTTTCTTAGTTCGATCCTATTAGTAGTATCTTGATCTAGTTTTGAGTTTTGTTTTATGATCTCTCTATGTAATCGAGTCCGTGAGCTATATATAATAAAGATTAGTGTTGAGTCAAGGGCTTGATTATTTTGCCATGATCTTGAGTGAATAAAAGAAAGAGAAAAATAATAAAAAGAAACGAAGAGTTCATATTGATCTTATTGATAGTAATGACTTCACATAGAAAGAGTATGATGATTAAAAGTTGTTGGGATTTGGCAGACATAGCTTTGGTCATCGTTGCAATTAATAGGAAGTAATAAGGAAAGAGAGATTTCACATATAAATATATTCTCATTGACATCCTTTATGATTGGGAGAACTCATTAAAATATGACATGCTAAAGAGTTGACGTTGGACAAGGAAGACAACGTAATGGGTTATGTTTTCTTATGTCTGAGATAAAGTATGTTGTCATGGATCATCCAACATGTTGAGCTTGCCCTTCCCCCTCATGCTAGCCAAATTATCAGCACCAAGTAGAGATACTACTTGTGCTTCCAAAACCCTTAAACCAGTTTTGCCATGAGAGTCCACCATATCTACCTATGGATTGAGTAAGATCCTTCAAGTAAGTTGTCATCGGTGCAAAGCAATAAAAGTTGCTCTAAATATGTATGATTGATTGGTGTGGGAGAAATAAGGTTTATACGATCTTGCGATGTGGAAGTAATAAAAGCGACGGACTACATAATAAAGGTTCATATCACAAGTGGCAATATAAAGTAACGTTCTTTCGCATTAAGATTTTGTACATACAACCATAAAAGCGCATGGCAACCTCTGCTTCCCTTTGCGAAGGTCCTATCTTTTATTATTATCTTCCACCTTATGCAAGAGTCATGGTGATCTTCACCTTTCCTTTTTCATTTTATCCTTTGGCAACCACAGTATGTTGGAAAGATCCTGATAAATATATCTAATTGGATGTAGGGGAGCATGAGTTATTATTGTTGACATTACCCTTGAGGTAGAAGGTTGGGAGGCGAAACTATAAGCCCCTATCTTTCTCTGTGTCCGATTAAAACTCCGTAACCACAAGTATTGCATTAGTGTTAGCAATTATGAAAGACTAAATGATAGTTGACTATGTGGACTTGCTATTAAGCTCTGACATAGACTCTTTATGATGTTATGATAAATTGCAATTGCTTCAATGACTGAGATTATAGTTTGTTGGTTCTCAATAAAGCTTATGATTCATACTTTTGCATTGTGAATAGATTATTACTTGAGCATAAGAAATTATATGACAATATCTATATATGTAGCTGTTATGAGAATAATCATGATGCCTTCATGTCTGTATTTTATTTTTATCGACACCTCTACCTCTAAACACGAGGACATATTTATCGTTATCGGCTTTCGCTTGAGGACAAGCGAGGTCTAAGGTTGGGGGAGTTGATATGTCCATTTTGCATAATGCTTTTATATCGATATTTATTGCATTATGGGCTGTTATTTCATGTTATGTCACAATACTTATGGCTATTCTCTCTTATTTTACAAGGTTTACATAAGGAGGGAGAAGGTCGGCAGCTGGAATTCAAGGCTGGAAAAGGAGCAAATATTAGAGACCTATTCTGCACAACTCCAAAAGTCCTGAAACTCCACGAAAGTTATTTTTGGAAATAATAAAAAAATATTGAGCGGAAGAAGTTCACCAGAGGGGGCCCCACCTGTCCACGAGGGTGGGGGCGCGCCCTACCCCCAGGCGCGCCCCCTATCTCGTGGGCCCCCTGTTGGCTCTCCGATGGACATCTTTTGCTATATGAGGTCTTTCGTCGAGGAAAAATCATAAGAAACCTTTCAGGACGAAACTCCGCCGCCACGAGACGGAACCTTGACGGAACCAATCTAGGGCTCCGGCAGAGCTATCCTGCCGGGGATACTTCCCTCCGGGAGGGGGAAATCATCGCCATCGTCATCACCAACGCTCCTCTCATCGGGAGAGGGCAATCTCCATCAACATCTTCGCCAGCACCATCTCATCTCAAAACACTAGTTCATCTCTTGTATCCAATTCTTGTCTCGAAGTCCGGGATTGGTACTAGTAGGTTGCTAGTAGTGTTGATTACTCCTTGTAGTTGATGCTAGTTGGTTTATTTGGTGGAAGATCATATGTTCAGATCCTCTATGCATATTAATACCCCTCTAATTATGAACATGAATATGCTTTGTGAGTAGTTACGTTTGTTCCTGAGGACATGGGAGAAGTCTTGCTATTAGTAGTCATGTGAATTTGGTATTCGTTCGATATTTTGATGAGATGTATGTTGTCTAGCCTCTAGTGGTGTTATGTGAACGTCGACTACATAACACTTCACCATTATTTGGGCCTAGAGGAAGGCATTGGGAAGTAATAAGTAGATGATGGGTTGTTAGAGTGGCAGAAGCTTAAACCCTAGTTTATGCGTTGCTTCGTAAGGGGCTGATTTGGATCCACATGTTTCATGCTATGGTTAGGTTTACCTTAATACTTTTGTTGTAGTTGTGGATGCTTGCAATAGAGGTTAATCATAAGTGGGATGCTTGTTCAAGTAAGAACAGCACCCAAGCACCGGTCCACCCACATATCAAATTATCAAAGTACCGAACGCGAATCATATGAACGTGATGAAAACTAGCTTGACGATATTCCCATGTGTCCTCGGGAGCGCTTTTCCTTATATAAGAGTTTGTCCAGGCTTGTCCTTTGCTACAAAAAGGATTGGGCCACTTTGCTGCACTTTATTTACTTTTGTTACTTGTTGCTCGTTACAAATTATCCTATCACAAAACTATCTGTTACCACTTATTTCAGTACTTGCAGAGAATACCTTGCTGAAAACCGCTTATCATTTCCTTCTGCTCCTTGTTGGGTTCGACACTCTTACTTATCGAAAGGACTACGATAGATCCCCTATACTTGTGGGTCATCACTCTACCGGCGGACAGTTCCAGCTTTTTCGCTGGCTAGTCGCAGCTCCTAGCTCCAGCAACGAGGGGTCGTAGGGAGTTGGTTGCCTATCATGGTGGTGCGTGGTGTGCCATGCTGCAGGCGTGAATGGTGAAACAAAGAACAAAGGGGAGTTCGTGCCCTATCATGGTGGTGCGTGGTGTGGCATGCTGCAGGGGTGAATGGTGAAACGAAGAACAAAGGATAGGGAGGAGGAGGATCTTGAGCTTGAGTGATGGGAGGAAAGAGATATCACTTGGGAGAAAAAAAAACAAATGAGTGGAGGAAAAATATCCCTGCCCAAGAGGATAAGGACGTGAAGTGGTGGACGTCACCCATGGAGGATAGGTACAATCATCAAGACTTTGCGAACAATGGAGACCGCTGGAAAACACTGATATCGTTGTGCGACCCTTATATGTCAAATAAAGAGTGTTAAATCCATAAGTCTTGTAATGCAACTGATTAAAAAATGTTAATGTTTGAGGTGGGTGTGGTGGAGGCAACGGGGTCCCGGTGGGGGAAGATAGTGGAGGACAGGGGTATAGTGGGGATGAGGAAGGGTCCAAGTTAGATAATTAGGTGAGACAAGATATTGGGCCGACATGAGTGACAATTCAGACTTTCATACTCTCCTCCATTTATCATTGGGTAAGGGATATCAAGTTGTTCATTGGTATCGGGTAAAGTCTGCTCTATGTTTTTTCCCACAAAGTAGAATTCCAACATTTGGGAGAGAATAAAAAATCCTTGGACTTCCTCCCGTGGGCTTTGTATCATTGTCACGGGCAGGACGGGCGAACTCGGGCTCACGAGTTCAAGGACATGCGTCTGTATGCGTGGAAGCTATGTCTTGATTATTGCAAGACGTACCTCCGCCTCACTTCTGGCGCTTGGGGCACGCCGCCTTAGTGGGTCGGCCCATTGAAACGATTTTAGGAAGGTTTTGTAGACAGGTTTGGATCTATTCTACGACCTTACATGCTTTTTTAATACTTTTTCTATGTTACTTTATCGATTTTCTTCTGCTTATTCTTTTTCTCTTTTTCAAATATAAAATAAATAAATAAATACCAGTTATGAATGTTCCGTATACATGGGAAACTTTTTTTAATACACGTAGACCATTCTTTCGATACAAAATGAACATCTTTTCATTTACATGTTTGAACATTTCTTCGAATAAATGCTAAACACTTTTCAAACACGTGTTTAATTTTTCTAATGCATGAAACACTTTTTAAAGTTAAATGAACATTTTTACATTGTATTATAACAAAAATATTTTTGAAATATGCGACAATTTTCTAAAAAGTCACATTTTTCTAATTGGACGCGTTTTTAGAACGTTACGCCAATATTTTTTATATTTTCCAAACATTTTGTGAAAATGTCACAAAGATATACTTGAACGGTGCGGAGATTTTTAAAATGTCTAGTACTCCCTGTGATCCATATTAATTTATGTTGTTTTAGTACAAAGCATCATCAATTAGTATGGATCTAAGGGAGTATGTTTTTTGAACGGTACAAAACATTTTTTGAAATTATGCAAATATTTTTAAGATTCCAATTTTTAAAAACTCATTAGCATTTTAAAATTTCATGATTTCTTCAATGGTTCAGACAGTTTTTTCTGAAATTGCGTGAACAATTATTTACAGTGTGTTAACATTTTCCATATTTGCAGTGAACGTTTTGGAAATTTCTAAAAAATAAGTTTAAAAATATTTGAATTTTAGAATATTTGAAATATATAAAGATAGTAAAAACAGAGGGAAAAAAAGAATGAACGCGAACGCTAAACAATGTGAGACGCCTGCTAGGCCGAACCTACCTCTGTGTGGCTGCTGGCAAGACAAATCGTCGCCCTTGTAAGGAAGCAACTAACCAATGGTCACCGGGGCTCCCTCAAGGGTCACCTTTTTGGTCTGGCAGGGCGTCAGTCAGTGTGTCCAGTCCTTGTCACGTGTCGTCTGCTGGGCGATACCTCTAGATTTTGAGTTTTTATTTATTTTTCTGTACATTTTCTGATTTTAGATATTTATTTTAGTTTTTTTGGCCTTTTTGGTTTTTTACTTGGTTTTTCCTAGGTTTTGCGAGAAAGAAACGTGGGTTTTTCATCTGAAAAACAGTTGTGCTTTTTGAATGGAAAAAAGTATGCTTTGAAACGCACTAATTTGCTTCCATGAGAAGCACATCCCGTGCTTCCATTAGAAACAGAGCAAGTGCTTCAGGAGAAGCAAATATGTGCTTCTACTTAAAGCGTAACCTGTGTTTCTGTCAGAATCACAGCGGGAAAAAGCCCAACCTATGCTTTCGCCGAAAAATGCAGAAAAAGCACTGATTGAGCTTCCCCAAAGAAATGAGAAAACTGCAGGGTTCTGTGTTTTTTTTGTTGCCACTTTTTTCATTATTATTATTATTATTATTATTATTATTATTATTATTATTATTATTATTCAAACTTTTTTATATCAAAATCTATTAATATGGGATCTAGTTTCAAAGATCTCGGCGCAACAAATCTAACGATGGGAAATGACTTATCTTAAATTCGTGAACCTCTTTTTTTCAAATCCATGAACTTTTTTCCGAATTCGTCAGCTTTTTTTCAAAAGCATGAATATGTTTCTCAAACCATTAACTCTTTTAGAATTTGTGAAATTTGTTTATCAAAATTGATGATCTTTTTAAAATCCGTCACCTTTTTAAAAAATCCATGAACTTTTTTACAAAATTGATGAACTTTCTAAATAAATTTGTGAACTATATTTCAAAATTGATGAACTTTGTTTTCAAACTTTTTGAACTATTTATAAAGTGGTGAACTTTTTTTCAAGTTTGTGAACTTTTCTTCCAAATGATGATCTTTTTTCAATTTGGCAAACTTTTTCACTTTTTAATGAACTTTTTTCATATTTGCAATATTTTTCAGAATTCACAACTTTTCTCCAATGGTTGAAGCTTTTTTTGTAAATCCGTAATATTTTTTTATTTCACATTTTTGAAGCTTTTTTTTGGTTTTCTGTGCGGCTGGTGTGGTAGAATACTAAATGATTTTTTCTACCATACCAACAACACACAAAACTATCCTGCAAAGGGAGTAAACGCGCGGGGGTAGGCGAGCGAATTCACATTGCTGGTATGCAGCCCACTTGGGCACGCGTGAGCGTCAGTTCTCCTTTCCGGCCCTCGAGGGGCGGAATAAGGGAAAACACTATTTAAGGGGTATCCCTTTTAAAGATCACTCTCACCTTCCCGCATTTGTGCCAATTGTCACAATATGCGAACTTTCCCTTTTATTGTAGATTCATTTATTCAAGATATTTTATCTCTTAAACGGTGCTTTCAAATCCTGAACAATTTTTAGTGTTGAATTTTTCACGTCACGATCTTCGAACCTAGATCCTGTGTTAATTGCTTTCGACGAACTTTTTTTCATAAATAAAAGTGGAAGAAAAAACGAGCCGGAAGCACAGTTTTTCCCCACCTTTTTTCTGTTTCCGAGAGGCACAACATAAGCAAATTTGTGCCACCACGAGAAGCAAATATGTGCCTCTTGCGAAAGCAAAAAAAAAAATGGTTTTCCCTTTCCGAGAGACACACATGTGCCTCTTGTGAAATCAAATATGTGAGTCTCACGGAAGCAAAGAAAAACAAATTCATTCTGAGAGGCACGGTTGTGCCTTTCATGAAGTAAATCTGTGCCTAAATGAGAATCAAATCTATGCTTCTCCCAGAAGGAAAAAAAACCGTGGTTTTTCGAGCAAATTTTGTTTCTTGATTTTTTTCTCCCTAAAACCTAGGAAAAACCAGGCAAAGATAGGAAAGCCAAAAAACCCGAAAAAACATCCAAAACCCAAAAACGCATAAAAAACCGAGGAAACGCCCAACATGCGATATGTGGTCGTGGGTGAGAGCACACCACTTGGCGCTCTCAGCCCATGAAAAATGACCCTTGTGGGGCGGAATGAATACCCCACTTGTTTCAGGCAAGAATTAATGGGACCGATCGCTCGAGTTACCAAGTGACCTCCACTCCTTGACTCCAACTTTCACTTCTACATTTCTCTCGATAACTTTATTAGCTTCTTAGGGAAAGAAGAGGGCCTGAAATGAAACTATGTCTACGAGTTCCGTGAATGAACCTTCGGTTCTTCCCAAAAACAAGCAGACATGAAAAAATTAACTCGTATCGTGTAACAGGAATAGTGAATGGGAAAATGTAACAAGTGAGGCTTTCGTTAGTCCAAAAATACACCCTCCTCACTTGAGGAGAGTGAAGGTCATGACTTGGGCTCCGCAAGGGATACATTTGGTTGGTAGCCCTTGGAATAAGCGCCCAATCGTATAGTTCCTGCCGGGCGCATACTGCCCCTTTCGAGTAGGCCGGGCCAATTAGCCTTTTTTCTCTGTGTTAAATAAGAAAAGGCGTGCACGCAAACCCACGATCGTTTGTTCCTGGGTAAAATGTGGTAACTAGCTGGGACACAACACCTATTGTTATAATTTCTCCCTTTTCCCGTTTTGTTCTTTATTTTCTTATTTATTTTTATTATTCTTTTGCTATTTTTACTAAATTTGTGAACCATATTTAAATCCATATTTTTTAAAAATTCATGATCTTTTTGTTTTCAAATTAGTGAACCATTCTTTAGAATTGATAGGATTTTTTTTGCAAAAATGATAATTAAAAAAATGGTGAAATATTTTTAAAACTAACGACATTTAGAAAACGGATGAACTTGTTTTCGATAATTGATGTATTTTTTCAAAATCTTGTTTTTAAAATTGATGAACATTTTTTGAAATTAATGCCTTTTGTCAAATTCATGAACATTTTCTAAAATTATTGATTTTTTTTCAAATTTAGTAACATATTTTGAAAATCGATGAACTTTTCTTAAATCCGTGAAGTTTTTCAAAATCGTTGGATCTTTTCCAAATTAGTGAACTTTTATGTCAAAATTGGTGAACTTTTTTTTGACTTCATATTTTTCAAAATTCATGAACTTTTGAAATGTTTTTTTTTCAAATCCGTGATTTTTTATTCCTTATTGTTTTCTATTGTAGTGATTTTTTTGTTGAAAGTAAACTGTCAGCCAGCAACAAGGTTAACTGTTGTCTGAGCGAATGAGTCAGGTTTTTTTTATCGAACGAGAAGCTGATTTTTTTTGTCGAACACAGCAGCTCCTGTACGCACGGCAACGTAATGGGCCAGTCCACACTACCGAGCGCATTAGAACCGGTTTTTTCTCGGCAGCGCTTAAAGCGCCAATTAGGATCTCCCCGAATGTGGAGCGTTGTAGAAACGATGCCAAACTGGGCCGGGCCATGAACCACGGTTGCGAGCGTCTTGTATGTTTTTTGTTTGTGAAACGAGTCCGGCAAGCTGTTTGCTCTGTGGGCTGACCTTTCCGATGAGCGAAGCTTTAGGCGGTCAATACATGGGCCAGCATGGTGGTCTTCATGTTCCTCTTGAACCGTATTGGAAGAATGACACCGCTTTCTCAAAACAAAGGAAGAATGACACCGCTATAGTTATACCTCACTTATGGCGAGATGAAAGAAGCTCTCGTGTGAAGGATTTCCCTACATGCTACGGTATCGTGTCAGCCCACTTGTTCGCTCGCTCGTGGTTGCTTTACTGGTTCTTTGCTTCGATTTTCATTCATCATTTTAAAAAAATTGGGTTTTCTTTTATTTCTTCATCGGTTTACTCTGGTTCTTCTTTGTTATACTTATTTTTTTCTGGTTTTCTATGGGTTTTTTCATTCCCTGTTTTTTATGGTATTGCTTTTCTTTCCTTTTCTATTCTTTGACACAAATCTATATGTTTTGTATACAATACTATACACGTTTAATATTTTTCCAATATATGATTAACATTTATCTTTTTCATGCACATTTTTATATACATAAAAAAATTATGTTACACATAATTTTCTAATAGAGGATTAATATTTTTAAGAAATATATGTTTTGATGTTTATGTTTTAAAACACATATATTTGGAAGTCTATTTTATACATAAATACAAACATTTTTTACATTAATTTTATTTTTTTCAATATATGATTAACATCTTGTAAAACATATTTTTGGATGTCTATTTTTTAATACACCTTGTACATTTTTTCATATACATCAGGAACATTTTGTTATACATGTTTAATATTTTTCAAATACATGATTACATTTTGATATACATTTTTTTATATCCCAAACTTTTCATATACTTTGTTTATTTTTTATATATGCCAAAAACTTTTTTGTATACAACTTTAAAAAATTGAAATGCATGATTAATATTCTGAGAAAAATATTATGTACAGTGTTTTTGTAATATATATTTAAATTATTTCAGAATAAAAAATGGAAGGAATTTCAAAGCTACTCGGATGCTTGCAGGCAACATGCACACTCGCGGTCGACTGAATCGAGTAGCCGAGCTCTTTGGTCCTTGGAGTTTCTTCTTGACTTCATTGAGATTCTCCCTTTGGGAAGCAAGATAAGCCAAACAAGTGCACCGGCTAAGTGGCAAATGACCAACGAATTAATTTGAGATAGTGTATCTTGCAGGCAGGGCAGGCAGCCTATAGGTAGCTAGCACTTCTTTCTTCCACTCCACTGATTCCTTTTCGCTTGGTTGCTCGCACCTTGGAATCCATGCATGGGCTCCGCCACATGCCAAGGTCTGCACCTGAAATGCTCATAGTCGTACCACAAGGCACCTAGCTAGCTTGCGTCGACGACAGTGTAAACTTCCATGTTCCCCCAGAAAAGAAAAGAAAAAGGTACCATGTTCAAGCTCTCATGAACCCAAATTTCGAGTCATTTTCAGATGTACTTCCTCGAGTGATCTAAAAAGTCTTATATATAGTACTCCTTCTCTAAACAGATTTTTAGTGATCTAAACGCTCTTATATTTCTTTACAAAGTGAGTATCTGCGTTCCATTTTCATCATTGGTTGATGGACCCAAGATCACCACATGCATGCGCGCGTGGCCCCATCAGAGAGGTCCATGCAGTTTCATGATGTGGTTTGCGGATCATTGGACGGTAGCTGTGCGCGCGATTTGGGTCGCATTTCTGAAATGAATGATCGCGCATAAACCTCGTAGGGTCTCTGCTCTTGGTGAGATTAAATGGCTCCCAAGTAACAGTATTATCCAGGGCCACTCTTTGGGTTGCACTTCCGAAATGAATGATCACGCATAAACCTCGCAGGGTCTCTGCGCTTGGTGAGATTACAGGGTTCCCAAGTAACAGAATTGTCCAGGACCGCTGTTTGGATTGAAGATGCCCGCTAGAGGGAGGGGAGCGTGCGTGGCGTTGCTTCTTGTGCAACGAAACCGATAGCCAGAGACCCACTAGAGTGGTGTGGTAGGTTGTGCCGTACGTACGCTTGCCTGTCTATCCACAGGCCCCATGCCGTCCCAGAAAGCTATTCATCCTAGTCACATCGCTTTCCTTGTGGCGCATACATACACGAGCCATGGCGGTGACTTGCAAGCAAGAGAAGAGGAGAGGGAGCCCATATGGCTGATGGACTTTTTGGGACGACCGTGCAGGTGCACTTCATGCGTAGCGTTCCACCCGTGTTCGTCTGTCGTGCATGGTTGACACTTCGGTGAATGGATGGATTCGGTCTTGGAAAACGAAGCTCGGCAAACAATTGCTACAGCACATTCCCACTCGCTGTCTCTTCCCCTGTGGCAAATTTGACAAATTTGACCTGTGGACGAACTCAAATCATAAAATGAACTGCTCATGAAACTATTTCATGCGGCTGACCTTTTTATGCGACGCCCGACACGAAAGCGTCACACTACATTGTGCAACGGCTAACAGATAGGCGCTACATGCCTGGCCAACGTTGCACCCCAAACTGCCTAAAAGTTGCTAAGTCATTGTGCAGAGCCTATGAGCTAGGCGCTGCACTGTATAGTGTGGCGCCTAACTCTCAGCCGCTGCACTAGTGGTTGCACTACAAAATGAAGCGACCACTAGTGCAACGCCTAGAAGCTAGGCGCTACACTGTATAGTGTGGCGCCTAACTCTCAGGCACTGCACACTGACTTAGTAATTTTTGGATCACATGGATGCGACGCTGGCCAGGCGTGTAGCGCCTATCTGTGAGACGTTGCACAGTGTAGTGTGGCGCCTTCGTGTCGGGCGTCACACAAAAAGGTCAGCCGCGTGAAATAGTATCACGGGCAGTTCATTCTGTGATTTGATTTCGTTCATAGGTTAAATTTGTCAATTTTGCCCCCCTTTAAAGAGAGAGATGCTGCTAGGCTGGCTACCTGATGCCGACCGACTGACTGACCTCAAATGGGGGTGTGGCGTGTGTGAGCTCCCATGATCTCTCTCTGGGTTGGAGGTGGTGATCTCACACGGAACGATGGCAAAACAACAACGTTGTCCCTAGCCTTCGCTCACCTTTCGGTCGGCGGCCCGCCTCGAGCAGCGAACCACCACATGCACGTAGTTTAGACACTGATTGATTGGCTTGTTGCTGTTCACTTGGGTTTAGTTTAGGCCTTCTTTGGTTTTGGTTTGTAGGATAGGAATATTGTAGGAATAAAAACTTCATAGGAAGTGAGATCCATGCATCTCAAGAAACGTCATTTCGTGCATAGGATATGGATTTTTTTCATTGAAATTTTTCTTTTTTGTATATTTGTTTATTCAAAACGTTTTATCTCTTAAACTGTGCGTCTAAAATCTCAAACCGTTTTCACCATTGAATTTCTCGCATCAAAACATTTAAAACTACACCCCATGCTACGGTATTGTGTCAGCCCACTCCTTTTCTCGCTCGTGGTTGCTTCAATGGTTCTTACCTTCGGTTTTCATTCATCTTCTCTTTATCGGCTTGCTTTGGTTTTCTTTCGGTTTTTCACTTTTTTGTTTTTTCATCATATTTCATTTTCCTGGTTTTTTCTTTCTTTTTTGGTTTTCAATGGTTTTCTTTCACTTTCTTTTTATGTTTATTGACAGAAGTCTACATTTGTGTATACATTATTATACCCGTTTAAAAATTTTCAAATATATGATTGAAAGATTTATAAAATACATGTTTTGATGTTTACTTTTTCATGCGCATTTTACATTTTTTATACACGCAAAAACATAATTTTACACATTTAACAATTTTTTAATAGAGGATTAATAATTTTTTTAATACATGTTTTGATTTTTATCATTTAAAACACATTAATCATTTTTATATACATATAAAAACATTTGTACACGTTTTTCATTTTTCTAATATATGATTAACATTTATTAAAACATATTTTTGGATGTCTGCTTTCTTCATACACCTTGTACATTTTTTTGTATACATCAGGAACATTTTTTATGCATGTTTATTTTTTTTCAAATACATGATTATATTTTTCATATACTTGTTTTGATATCTAATTCTTTGCATACACTTTGTATATTTTTCATATACACCAATTTTTTTCTATTCACCTTTTTACATTTTTAAATACATGATGTACAATATATTTTTATATATATTGAAATTTTACTTCGAAATATATATATATATAAAGTAAATAAAAAAGCGGAAGGAATTTGAAAGCTACTCGGATGCTTGCAGGCAGCGTGCAGGCCAGCCTCCTCGAAACTGGCTCGCGTCCCGCTTTATAGATAAAGCACCGACCAAAGTACATGGCCAAATGATACATAGTGGAGAGGTAGCCCTCTTACAAAGAGGATACTGAGATCTCCGTACCACGCAGAACCTACATTACCGAAGAAGAACAAGGGGAGATCAGAGTACAACGCCACGCTACGCCCTAGCACACCTAGGCTCCATGACAGCGGCCTCAGAAGGGAGAAATGGCGCAGAGCGTCGCCACTGCCGAGTCTGGAATGGACAGGGGTCTTCACTCGGAGCCCGGACACGGAGAGGAGAACCTCAACGATGTCTTCAAGAAGATAGCGGCGCCCGCGGGTATTGCCGTCATCGGCGCCAAAGCGCGGAGCTTTTGCTCGGCAGCTCACCCGTGTCCCACGGTAGACCTAGGACAGATGCAACGAGCTCCGACTCCTAGATCCGGATACAGGCACTGCCGACAAGGGCATGCCCGAGCCACCTGCCGCTAGACCTATCGTCGCCCATACGGCCAAGAGGAGAAGCCACCACCGCAGCCACGAGACCCACCGGAGAGCCAATCATGGGGACCACCTCCCAGGGCCGCCGCCCCGGCATCCTTGTACCAAGACTCCATCATCCATCTGCCACACGACGCACCAAGCCAACCTTGGCAGGTAGGGTAGAATGTCGTCCTTCCACACCTAGCCCAACATCAGTCCCTAGATCTGGGTCAACACCTCCACCGTAGGAGGCACTGATGCCTACATCCCAACTAGTCCCAGTGGACCTGGGGACGCGACCCTTGGACTGCCAACGGCCATCGCGAAGCAAAGCTTGCACGACACAAAATCCGAGATCACCGGTGTCGCACGACATGACGAGTAGGCAGTGCCAGGACCACCTCCACATCCCCGTGAGGACAACGCTCACGTGCACATCCTGGGCTGGGCCCGAACCATACCTACCCGGAGAACACCCCGATCTGCCCCGGGCCCAAATCCGGCCCGCCCGAGCGCAAACCCTAGGTCAGGGGAGCCGCCGTCATGCGCGTAGCCGACCAGCCCCGCACGCCACCGGCTCCAACCCAGGAGCAGGAAGGCCGCCATGCCACCAGCCTAACCACGCCCGCTGCGCCGCCGAAGCCCGCACCATCCCGCACCTCCGCCCCCGCCCACCGCAGCCACGAAGACCGCACCTTGAGCAGGAGCCGCCACCGACTTCAGCCGTCGCTGCTGCCAGCCATCAGGACAACGGCCACCAGCCCGCTCCGCCCGGCGGCCAGATCTGGCCGTCGCCGCCCGGGTATGGAGCTTGGAGAGGACAGAGATAGATCCAGCGCTGCTTCTTGCGGCAGGGGAGGGAGAGACCCGGCGTTCCCACTCCGGTGGCGAGGGAAGGTCGTGGCGGCGAAGGCGAGGGCTCATGGTGGAGACGAGATGAGGAGATGCGTAGACGAGTGGAGAAAAGAAAAGGGGATTGAGCGTTTTCCGTAACCACTCGACATGTCGCATTCTGGGCTTTACGAAACGCTCGTATGTGATTATAGGGTGATGGAAGCCAGCCTAGCCGAACGAGCCACCAGTAACTTTTTCGTTAAACGCTGTAATCGAAAGACGGTGGAAAAGTTATGAACCAAACGCATCGCTAGCTCGTCTTTCTTCGCACCTTTGAATCCATGCACGTGCTCCACCGCATGTGAATGTATGCACCTAAAATGCCCATAGTCGTACCACAAGGCACCTGGCTAGTTTGCGTCCACGACAATGTTAAACCTCCTAATTCAAGCTCTCAGGAACTACGCGTTCCTAAATTTCTGAAAAGGGTGTTGTTAGTTTAGTCGACTAAGATTTAACCAAGTCACAGTCAAGTGATATACTATATAAGAAGAAAAAAGAAAATCTAAAAAAATGTTTACACGAATCTGCATGAAAAATCAAAGGAAGATAATATCGACTGAGACATAGCGAAGTCTTAGTCGAACGAGACTTAACAAAACTGTTCTGAAAAATTCGACGGTTACGGCGCACTGACACCGACACTTTGGTCAGCAAGCATATTGGAGGTCCGTTAATTTGGAGCCAACTACGAATTGCGCGGGCTCGTCAGCTAAAGCTATTGGAGTACACTACTTTTGGTGTAGGAGATACAGTAGCTAGTTAGCTTTGGAAAAAAAGTAAGCTCGACGGGCATATATCTGCGTTCCACCATCATCATTGGTTGATTGACTCACGATCACCACATGCATGCGCGCGTGGCCCCATCAGAGATGTCCATGCAGTTTGATGATGTGGTTTGCGGACGGTTACGACGGTACCTGTGCGATTTGCCGTTGCACTTCCGAAATAATCATACTCGTAGGGTCTCTCCTCATCGTGATTACATGGTAGGGTTTCCAAGTAACAGAATTATCCAGGTCCACTCTTCGGATTGAAGACGCCTGTAGAGGGAGCGTCCGCGGCGTTGCTTCTTGTGCGACGAAACCGATAGCCACAGACCCACTAGAGCGGTGGTAGTTGGTGTGCAAGGACCGGCCGGAGGTAGTGCCGTACGTACGTCTGCATGTCTGTCCACAGGCCCCATGCTGTGTCCCAGAAAGCTACTCCTCCTCGTCACATCGTTTTCCTGTGGCGCATACATGCATGAGTCATGGCGGTGACTTGCAATTGCAAGCGAGAGGAGAGGAGAGGAGAAGGAGCCCATATGCCTGATGGACTTTTTGGGACGACCGTGCAAGTGCAATGCATGCGCAGCGTAGCTAGCCCAACCGTGTCCACCAGTGTTGACACTTGACACTTCGATGGATAGATGGTCTTGGAAAACGAAGCTGGGCAAGCAACTGCTACAGCACACTCCCCCACGCTGTCTCTTCCACCCTGTTGCAGAGAGAGATGCCGCTAGGCTGGCTACCTGATGATGCATGCATGTCCGACTGACCTCGAATGGGGAGTTGCGTGTGTGAGCTCCCAAGATCTCTATAGTTGGATGGTGGTGATCTCACACGAAACGATGGCAAAACAAGAGCGTTGTCCCTAGCCTTCGCCCACCTTTCGGTCGGTCGGCGGCGTCCAGCAGCGTGCCACCACATGCACGTAGACACCGATTGATTGGCTTGTTGCTGTTCACTTGGGCTTACTTTATGTGTGCGTGTCGGGCTGAAAGATATACAGTACTTGGGATTAGGTGACATGCATGACAGCTGGGTTAGCTTAAGCTAGTGCTTGCGTGCTTATGGTTTGACATCGATAGCAAATTGACAGACCTTGATTACAAAATCTTCTGCACAAATTCATTCTCATTCTCAAAAAAAAAATCTTCTGCACAAATAAACTTATTAGTCGGGCGCACCCTCTATTCTGACCGAACAAACCGTCATAATATTATTGCAGTTAAATGCTACTCCTATATATGTGTGAGACTGACAGGAAACACAACAAAGAAGAGAAACCATGAGGCATACGACTACTAAAAACGATGGGTTGCCATCTCCAGTTCCCCACGCAGCCAAGATTCGAAGTTAACCACAAGCTGCTGCTGGCCCATGTGCCTGCCCTTCAATTGTACCTTCACCTCACGTCCTCACTCACCCACTCGTCAATCAGATCAAGGTAGTACCATTAGATGAGTACCCCGTGTTGAAAGTTGGGTGTCCTCCAAGCTCACACTTCCATGCAAGGACCTAAACGGACATCCGTTTTGTCCGGATTTCGTTCGTTTGACGCCCAACAGACGATCGCATCTTCGGCCCCATCTCGTTCGCCGGAGGCCAAGTACAACAAAATGAAGCATAGCAAAATTAGTTTAAATCAAACATATGTTCAAAATAGTTTTTTATTACATTCCAATTAAAATTTTAAAAATATCAAATAGTCTTACAAAACCACTCAAAGTTTCTGCACACGAAAAGAGATTAAACCAATAGATCTATTGATTGCCAATGTGATCCCACATGTGCCCAACCAAATCATCTTGCAGCTGCATATGATTGTTCCGATCACGCAACTCATGATAAAATTGGACAAATTGTTCAAAGGTTGCAGGAGGTGGGTGCTTAAGCTAAACATTCTCACCCTGAAAATCAAACCTTAGTCATAGATACTGCCATCACACTCATCCTCAATGATCATGTTGTGTATGATCACACAAGCAGTCATCACCTCCCTAAGTTTTGAGTGCTCCATGTCAATGCAGGGTTTCAAACAATACCCCATCGAGACAGAAGCACACCAAATGCACGCTCCACAGCTTTCCTAGCACTCTCCTGCATTTGGGCAAATCTCTGTCTCTTCTCTCCTTGCGGATTGGGTATGGTCTTCCCAAGAGTGGACCATTGGGGATAGATATCATCAACTAGATAATATCCCTTATTGTAATGGTGGCCATTAATCTCAAAGTTGACCTCTGGGCAGTGGCTTTCTGCAAGCCTTGAAAACACTGAAGAACACTAATATCATTGTGAGAACCAGCCATGCCGAAGAAAAAAATGACATATCCACAGACCTTGTGAAGCCACAACTTCAAGTATAAGAGTGGCACCTTTCACATGTCCCTTGTACTGCCCCTGCAAATCAAATGGATAGTTCTTCCATTTCTAGTGCATACAATTAATACTACCAAACATACCCAGAAAGCTCCTCTCGGCATTAATCGTTAACAACCTCTCTGTAGAGCGGCATTTGGTTCTCTCAGGTATTCAGGCCGAACACTGCCACCACGGCCTTGCGGCCGACGACGTCGCCACCCCGGTGTTCGACGTCATGGTGAAGAAGGCGACCATGGAGGACGTGAAGCAGCAGGAGGAGCACGCGCCATGGAACTCGGCACTGGTCGGCCAGAAGTGGTTCTAGACGAAGACGGTCCCATGCATGCCAGAGCCCGCGCACGGCGAGGCCTGGTCACCGTCCCGCCACAGGAAGAGCTGGTGTAGGCGCCAATGCATCACCCTTCGGCCGAGCCTCCCACCCAGCAGGGCCCGCCGGCCCACCCATGGACGCCGCCGCCCTACATCGACCGGGCGACGATGACGATGACGATGACGATGTTGATTTAATACAAAGCATTATATCTGTATTGGAAAGAGGTTTTCATGATATAAAATTTTATGACATAAATATTATATTATGCGGTATTAGTTAAAATTGATTAAAATTTAACCAAAAAACGAAGCCGTAACAAATCCGGGCAGCGGATGTAGCATATCGAGCCGCGGGTTGTTTTGCCAATAATGCTAGATTCACGGGCTGCCTGATACGGAGTTCACGGGCCAGCTGACTTGTCCAGTTTTTATATTGTCTACAAAACTAACTCTTACTAGTAGAACGCCCGTGCGTTGCCACGGGTTATAATGCATATAAATGAATTAGCTAAATGATTAAGATCGTTTTCAAAGTCAAAGCTCATTTTCCCCTCGTACATTCGAACGAGTTCGGACATCAAATGACGCCTAGCGGGATCCTCAAAATGGAACTACATGGATAGTCCAGGCTCTTAGAAAGCCAACCTATATTTGTGAGAGAAATGTGATTGTTCGAACTATCTATCATGTTATCTCCAACGCACGATCCCATAAAAAACCTCCCAACAACGCACCCTTCTCTTTTCCTGCCGGACCCTCCCTTTCCCGCTAGGTTTCCCTCCATACGTAGACATTTCTGGTCGGAGTCCACTTCTTTAAAATCAGATGACGCTGACCTCACGTTTGCCATGGCGCCCCCTCTCCTGCACACCATACTTCTCGACGGACCACTAAAGAGGAGTCCCCCCGCCAACCACCCCGCTCTCCGCACTGATCTCTCCCCTCGTGTTCATGCCGATCCATTGCCGCCATCAAGGGAGGCGAGGCGTGCACCGTCCATGACGCCCCCAAGCCAAGAAGGCAGATCCGATGCCTCATGAGTCATTGCCACGTTGTAACATACTATTTAATGTCGAGCATTACCATGAAACAAAAATATGATGCCCATTGTTGGGCATGCGAATGATGCACCACCATGCTCGTTATTAACTCTTGACACAATCAACCAATGCATTTACCCTTGTATCCTAACCAAAAAATTGTACGACTTGATATTAAAAATATGAACTGCTCGCTCATGCAATTTATCTCACGTGTGTCACATGTCACTCATATGGCCAGAAATGACATATAGCATCACCAACTAGGCCTTTAATGTATTGGTAATAAATGAAAATAATAGCTAAGGTATTGATGATATAGCATTTCTAGCTGACTCGGCACGATCCAAGGTCCACAAAAAATTTAGTGCGGAAAAACACAAATAATAAAAATACCAGATTACAAATATACATCTTCTTCTCCTATACGCACGAGTGTGTGTATCATATATTACATGGTAGCCCACCATCTATCGGCCACAATGATTGACTACTCTCTACTAAACCACCTACCCTTGAGTAGCCCGGCTTGCTGCCATGTCCTCCCTTCGGTCACAAATTTCTTGATGATCGTAAGCATCAGAGGTGTTGCTCCGCCAAAGACAATGGCATTGCGGTGTTTACAAAGTTCCCAAGTGATGAGCTACAGAATGGTCCTCGTTTCATTCACCTTTTGACCTGCACATCTTTTGGAGTCACACCATGGCACTAAGTTATCGCTAACAGTGGGTGCTTGGTCTGGATTCCCCATAGCCGACCACACCATGTGCCACACCGATCATGTGAAGGTGCATTCGATGAGAAGATGGTTAATGGTCTCGTCGGCTTGGTAGAAGGGGCATGTGTCGTGGTGGGCAAGCCTCTCTTGGTGAATCGACCGGACGTCCAACAACGGTTTCACATGGCTAACCAAGTGAAGGACTGGCATTGAAGGGCGGCCTTCGAGTTCCATGTGACGTCCGCGTACGATACCACCTCTCTTTCGAATTTTAAGGCATATGCAGGGCGAACGGAGAACATGCCACTACTCTTCCACGCCCATCTTATGGAGTCCTCTTCTCCTTCCGTGAGCTAAACATCAGCAATCTTGGCCATAGCATCCAAAATTGTTGCAGGAACGGCAAATCAATGACTGGTCCCAAGTCCAGTGCCCAAGTATTGCCTTGCAAGGCCTCCTTATCGGTCCTGGTGGCTCGAATGTGTGGGCGTACGTGATCGTAGACAAGTATACATCGGAACCTTAAAGGTGTCTGACAATTTCAGTAATCAAGAGATTTACTGCTTCTCAATAAAAAAATGTACATTTTCTTTCTTACAATATACAAGTTAAAGTGTTTTGGCCCAATACTGAGCTAAATATGCACAAAAAATATGGACCACCATCAAGGAATATTTTACGTGGGCGATGAGCTTGCTAGGACCTGCACAAAAAACATGAATTCGACCAACATCAGTATAATCATTGGTCATCCTCCCCAGCCTACTTTGAGCTTGCTCAATTTACCTGCATGACCGTTTGATTAAAAAAGACTATCTGTTTATTAATCCCTATGCGAACCCTAGAAATAAACAAACTAAGTGTATGAAGCAATTAGATGGCAGAGAAATTAGCATTGTTACAGTCGGCCAGGCGATGGAAGGCAAGTATGAACATTCTTCAGTGATGGAATGCAAGGATGAACATTCTTCGGTGCAGACACAAGTGAAACAGAAACGAAAGGGAAATAATTATGTGTCATTGTTAAATATGGACTGAAAAGGCACATTTGCATTGGTATTCTGATTCTTGCACAATGGTATAGCAATCTAGAAGAAGAAATAGAATTTTGCCTGCTGCTCGGGCTGTCACATGCAAGTAGTAAAAACATGATGTATAACGAAACAATTGGTGGGAAACAGAATGGAGCAAGAACAAACCTAGATTTTTTTATGACCTCCTATCCCTTAGCGCAACAAAGGCAATGTCATATCTCTTATAACCTTTGACTGAATAAGCTCTTGACAAGCTCTTGACAAATACAAGCTGAATATAAAGACCAAATGATTTGACAGGAAAATAGAGCATACAAATATGAAACAAGGGTGTAAGAGCCAAAGTTGAAAGGTTGCAGCTGCTGCCCAGTGGAGCAGACATACCAATTCACCGGATAAATTTTGTTAAAGAACATGGTGAACCTTTAAAACAAACTGAATTTAAAGGATAACAGTTACAGAAATAAAGTAAAACACTATAAAATTATGAAAGATCATTGGCAAGTCATTCGAAGGAAGGAAGTTAGCGACGGAAATATTGTCCAATCAGCCACAAAAAATAGTTGAAAATAACATATAATGATTTGAAATTTTAGTTTTCACGCGGAGGTAGTGAGAACTGAGAAGCATACCTAACTGTTTTTTTTCTCAAAGCACGGATGCACCAACAGGTTCAAGGATTTGCATGTTAGCATTGTTCCAGACTAATTGGGATCATCCCCTTATTGACCCTCTTACTGGCGTTAGTAATCAAATTAATTCCATGCCTGACCCAAATAAAAACCTGAGCGTATGCAAGAAACAATTAGCTTTACCTCAAATTAAAAAAAACCAAACATTACAGTTTCCTTGCAAATTACAATAACAAAAAAATCTAGTGACAACAGAAACTGAATTAGGAATGGGCTCAGCTGGGGCGTCGATGCACTGAAGAAATCACTGATGACGAACAAATTGGGTGCGGAAAAACATGAGAATTGATAAATACATCAGCGTCTTACGAATGATGCTTAAGCGGACGGCAATGTCTCCTCGGCACCACTGGTTGCGGCATCTTGCCTGATGGTGTGAGGAGGCCCTAAAGAGGCGTCTCCTATATACAACGATGCAAGCCAGCACCAACACTTAAATTCTATGTAAGCAAGACCAAGTTGCAAATCAGCCATTTCACCAGTTTGCAGAGTCACCATCCGCAAGCCTGGCACAAGCGCTTGTTTAATCGAGGACTGAACTACAATCCTCGAAGCAAGACCAGGATGCAAATTCAAATGTGAAAATATATAATAAGAAATTATATTTGCTAAATCTACATGCATCTGTAACATTGCGGACAAAGCAGAAGTTGATGCAAACAATTGAAATCAAGGAGGCATGTTAGATGGGGAGGGAGGGTCGCAGAGAGACAGAGAGAGACACTTTGTTCGCTGGCCAGGCAGGCCATGTATCTTCCAGCAGGCTAGCGCGGCTGCACAGAGGAGTCGGGTCCAACGCCTCCGCGTCTCCTCCTGCAGCAGCTCAAGCCACGTCCCTTCAGACCGGCGGCCTCCACATCGGCGCCCATCTCGAGTAGCGCACGCACGACCGCCACAAGGCCGTCCCCGCCATGACGTGCAACAGAGTTAGCCCGTCGGCGGCGGTGCGCTTTTGCCCAGGCGAACGCACACACGCACCCCTCCAAACAGAGCCCCATCGCAAACTGAATCATCGTGCGGCCATAGCTCCCGCACAACCTCCATCTGAGTTTATAGCCTTACCATACCTGGATTGATTTATTACTATAATTATCATATTTGAGATTTCTGAGTTTATAGCCTTACCATACGTTGATTAATTGTGATTGATAACCATAAATACGTTGGGTATTGCCGGCCAGACGAGAAAAGAGAAAAACCGATGGAAGGGGATGGTGGGAGGTGGGACGAAAAAAAAACAAACAAAAGTGGTGGGACTATTTAACCAACTCCTCCATTAAGAGTAGAGACTCGTTCTGCTGTGTTCCACCGCTTCCTTTCCGCCCTGGTGTTTGCACCATCCAATCCATACCAATGCCGATATGTGCACCTGGAATGCTCGTAGTCGCACTCACAGCACGAGCGACCCTACGTGGTGAGCCTCGCTCGCTAGTAATTTTCTTTACTTAGTAATAATGCACAATGTTAAACTAAACTTGGTTTATTTTGAGTGCACGTGCTTTCTGCCATCATCATCAGTAGTTGATTGACTCATGATTAGCGCATGCGTGCGCGCTTGACCCCAACGGAGCGGTCCATGCATATGTGCTGTTTCATCATGATATGGTTTGCAGATCATTGGACGGTAGCCGTGCGTTTGCTATTTCACATCCGAAATGATCACAGATAAACCTCGTAGGGTCTCTCCCCTTCGCGAGATTGCAAAGAGCTATGGGTATCAGAAAAGAAACCGTTTGCTAAATCTCAGTTGACGCTATACTCGTAAGTTCTTACATTAATATCTATGCAAAAAAAATTAGATTTTTTCTCTTTCTTACATGTAATCCTCCTGCAAATTGTTTGCCTGTCTTTGGACTTAGTTGGTGCAACAACGAAAATGGGACTTTCTTTCTTCAAACGGCAAGCAAAAAGGTCGAAAGATTTCAGTTCTTAAAATCGGACTGACTTGGACAGGTAGGCTTGTAAAATAAAATAACAGAATTCTGAATTTCAAGACAACCGGAGAGGAGGGAGTGGCGTCTGTGCGTGGGTTGCCGTAGTACGTACACCTGTGTCCGTGAGTCCGTCAACCCGACCCCTCGCTGTCCTAGAAAACCATTCCTTTTCCCGTGAGCGAGTCATGGTGCCGAATTCACTGTTTTGACCCTTTTTAAAAACTTTAACGCGATCTGACCCTGATCTGAAAAAAATTCGTGATCTGATCCTTTCTCCTACCGCCATCGTCCTTGGCGGTAGGGTAACACATCCTACCGCCGAGGGTTATGGCGGTAATACTTGACTGCGCCGTCACGGTTACCCTACCGCCATAGTCCTTGACGGTAGGGTCTGAAATGTATAAATAAAGCGCGGCGTCTTTTAGACTTGTAGTACTCAGATGGGGAGTTGGCCAGTGCGTGCAAGTTTAGTTGGTAGGTCCTGGGTTTGAGCCTTGCTAAGGTCATTTTTAGTTTATTTTTATTTTGCCCAATAAACAATTTGTACAACTAATATTATGAATTATTGATAAAAATATCGTTTTACTTATCTGTAAATGTTTTATAAAATCCTTGCAAAGATATAAACAAATATGATGTGATAAACAATTTGTCCAATTAATGTTAAGGTATGGATTATTTATAAAAACAATTTTTTACTTATACGTACCTGTTTTATAAAATTTCCACAAAGATTTGTTTTTCTGCAGTCTTTTTGCAGCTTAGATCTGTAACATACATGAGAGAGAACATTTTTATTCTTTGCTCATCATGAAGATTACGTACTCTACAATTAAGTTCTCATCATATGTTACTTTGTTTAACTCTGTTTTTGTCCGTCCCTTACCAGCTATGTTAATTATGAGTTTTCTTTCATGTTGTTTTGCCAAAAGAGCTACATATGGTGTGTAATTAATAATTGTTTGCAACAAATTATCGGAATAAAAGCACTTTATGCTCAATTTTTAACTGTTTAATTAAATGTAAATGTTTATTTCTGAACAACACTTAGATTGGTGGGCTCGCTCAAACCACTACACACACGCGCACCTCCTGGTCCTCCAGTTTAGTTGCTACTATGTTATCAATTCTGCGATACAAAGATGACCTCTCCAATAAGATCAAATACGATGTAAGTTCGTTCTAAGTATTATCATCCAAACACTGATACAAATCATGTTGTGCAAAGGCCTTCCAAACTTTAAACTAACTAAGAAAAATAGCAGAAAGTAGTACAACCACTGGGTAAACAAATTATTTGTGGATATGAAAGAGGACAAATAAATGGTCACAGAACCGTATTTCATCCTTTCTTGGGTTCCAGTGTCAGAACACAAGTTTCACTGACCTAACTATCAGGGAGGTTTCATACATGAATGATGAAAAGATATGTGGATAGCCTTTCAAATCCTTTTTACACAGATAATGAGTGAGACCAATTAATCATATTTGTTTATATGATCGCGGGAATTTTATAAAACAGGTACAGATAAGTAAAAATATGTTTTTATTAATAATTCATATCCTAATATTAGTTGGACAAATCATTTATTTTTTATTGGGCAAAATAAAAATAAACAAAAAAAATAGCCTTGACTAGGCTCAAACCCAAGACCTACAGATTAAAACCACATGTGTTAGCCAACTGCCCACCAAAGTACTTCAATAGTAATAGACGCCGCGCCTAATTTATACCTGCCAGACCCTACCGCCAAGGACTATGGCGGTAGGGTATTTTCAACCTCAAACGACAGTGACGGCGCACTCAAGTCTTACCGCCATAGCCCTCGGCGGTAGGTTGTGTTACCCTACCGCCAAGAACGATGGCGGTAGGAAAAGGGTCAAATCACGAAAAAATTTCAGATCGGGGTCAGATCGCGTTAAAGTTTTTTAAAAGGGTCAAAACAGTGAATTCGGCCTCATGGTGGTGACTTGCAAGCGAACCCATGACCGATGGGCTTTTTGGGGCGACCAGCTAGGGAAGGGAGGGAGAAAGGAAGGGACCGAGTCGTGTGTGTCGTGCATGCACGGTTGACACTTTGATGGATGGATGGATTCGGTCTTGGAAAAGGAAGCAAGCAACAGCAACTGCCATACAGCTACGGTAGCACCCCACTCTGTTGTACTCAGAGAACTGGAATAACTGAACTCTGGGGAGTGGCGTGTGTGAGCTCCCAAGATCTCTCTGCTATAGTTGGGAGGTGGCCGGTGATCTCACAAGATCTCTCTCGGTCGATCGGCAGCCTCGAGTAGCGTGCCACCACATGCACGTATACTTGTGCTAATTTAGCATCACCACCACCTCATCATTAGCTTAGGAACCGATTGATTGGCTAATTATCTATATATATTTACTGATTCACTTGGACACTGGCACACACAAGCTCAGAGGCGCTTAATTTAAATCTGCGTGTCTGGCTGAAAGATACTCCTGGGTTTATTAGGTGACATGCATGACAGCTGAATTAGCCTAACCTAGTGCTTGCGTGCTTATGGCGATGGCAAGCTGACAAACTTTGAGAAAAGCTTTTGTGTGTAAAAGAAACTTAATTGGTCCGGCACACCATCCCCTCTGACCAAGCAAACCATGATAGACACTCCGGTTAAATATACGAGTGAAACTCGCAAGGAACTCTACCCTTGGGTTGCCATCTCCATTTCTCCACGCATCCAAGATTCCAAGTTAAGCTGGAGCGGCCACGTGCCTGCCTCCATCCTTCATTCAATTGTACCTTCACCACACCCACTCTGTGTGTTGAGCGTCGACTTGTGTGTGCTCCAAGCCGACAATGAACCCTACAAGGTTCCAGACCGGATCTTCTCCTTTCCGTCCGTCGGTACAGGGACGCACGCGCCGGTGTCGTCTTGGTCGCCGGTTGCATCCGGAGACGGACACGATCGGGCACATGCCAAACGCCATTGCCGGAGCTTCCCGCCGCCTCTGACACTGTTGCGTTGATTGATGAGGTTGAACCTGAGCCTGAACCGCGCAGACACTGGTGAAAAGACGGGGCACCCCCAGTCGGCAGTCGTCCCTGTCTTGAATTGCTGGCAACCTCGACCCGACCCGGCTGTGTGCGCTGCCGCCGTCAGGCTAGGCTGTGTCTGCGTCCCATTTAAATACGGCTTTGACTCCTCTGCTGGCTCCGTCCCACGATACCGACAGCCCCCGCCCGTTGCTGTCTATGGACAATACAATTTCATGCAGTACATTGCCTTCCATAGTTCCGTTGTCTGAACATTGAGCGGAGACACAAGCGGTGGTTCAGTGTTCGGCGGCACACAGTTTCACTTGGGTCAAATGCGTTCTCTCATCAACATCAGGAAGAAAACCGTTGGTTCATGCACTGTGGTACTGGTACGAGCCTGTGGGCCGGCCGTGGCTAATGAAATTTTAACCAAATTCAATAGATTCCGGCGAGTCAGTCAGATCAGCATAGGTGTCCGTTTCTCGTACTCCTAGCTAGCTAAGGCCAACTCCCCCGCGCGACCCTATCTTGTTCGGCCCCGTCCGTTTGGGGTAAAAGGGACAAAAAAGGCGGCCCAGCGCGCGGGAGCAAACGGACTTTTGTCCACTTTCGACCCATCCCGGCCCAAACTTGCGCCGGTTTTGGGATGAAACGGACAGCGCGCGGACGGGCGGGACGCGCGCACTTGTCCTCCCCTGGCCCGCCTGTCGGTGGGAGAAACCAAAAACCCCCCGACGGCCATTTGGCGCTATTTCCCCCAAACCCTCCCACGTCCCTCCCGCCGCCCCCCCCCCTCTCCCACGTCCATGCCCGACGCCCCGCCGAGTTCAGGCGGCCTGGCCGTCGACCCGACCGCAAAGGTGAAGAAGAAGGCGCCAAGAAAGCCGCGGTCGGAGTACACGCCGGAGGAGATCGCCAAGTTGGACGCGGAATCGGCGAAGAGGAGGGAACGGAGAGCGGCCGTCAAGATGAATGCCGCCGCGGCCAAGTTCGCCGCCCAGCGTGAGGAGCTGGAGGCCGCGCGGCGCAAGGCCGCTGCCGGCGAGAAGGAGGACCTCGTCAACAAAGCGCGCGCCATCCTCATGCTTGGCATGGGCCGTCCGGCGGGGTTCCATGCAGCGGCCGTCGGCCCGGCGAGCACAGGCTCGTCGGTCGCCCGGCCTACGCACTGCCAGTCGCCGACGTCGCGCGTCGCGCCCATGTCGCCCGGCTATCCTCCACCCAGGCACGACGGCCAGACCCGTTTCTCGGCGTCGCCGGACGTGGGATTGTTCGCGCCGTCCACACCACGCCCCGCGGCCGTCATCGACCTCAACGTGACGCCTGGGTCCAGCAGCGGCGGGCGGCCTTCCGTCGAGATGCAAAGAAAGCAGGCGCGTGCACCGTTCACGGGCACCATGCCCCCCCCCCCCGTGTTGTTTGACGAAATGACAACCTCAACGCCGACTGTGGACGACCCCTTCTACAACCAGTACATGGAGGACGTGATCTTCCAGGGTGGGCATGGCCATGCCTACGACCCCGATGAGACCCAAAGTCAGGATGGCCGCGCTCAGTACGTGCCCGATGAAGAGGCCGACGACCGTGCTGAGTACGACCATTGTGATTCGTGGCATGAAGACGATGACATCTATGTCGAAGGTGAAGATGAAGATGAAGCCAATGATGTTGATATTAGTGGCGCTCCATTGTTCATAGACGAGCTCACCCAAAGAGCGGAAGCACAAAAGAAGCGGAAGAGCATTCGCACCGGTTCATATACACAAGATGAGGACAAGTTGATTTGCCAAAGTTGGATGAAGATAAGCCAAGATCTAAGAACCGGCGCGCAACAAAAGGGCATTGTTTTTTGGACGAGAGTCCACAAAACATTCCATGAAAGGAAGATGTTTGAGCCCTACCAATTTACAAGCAACCGTGGCATCGGTTTGATTCAAAAAAGATGGTTGTTCATCCAACAAGAGTGCAACAAATATTGTGCCGCATTAGAGAGCGTTGAAGCACGACCCGTGAGTGGTCTCGGCGTTGGAGACATGGTATGCTCTTCTCTTTCTAGCCCTTGCTACGGCCATAAGACTTCGGCCGTGTATATGTTTGCATGTTCACTTGTTGTTGATCATGTGGTGTAGGCATTTCAATCTTTGGAGGCATTCAAGGCTCGACACAATGACAAGCCATTCACTCTTACGCATTGTTGGACGATCATCAACAGTTGCCCTAAGTTCAAGGATCAATACCGTGAACTTCAAAGGAAGAGAGGCAAGAAGACGACCAAGTTCGCCGGAGGTGGGGATGGCGAGGCGTTGAAGAGGCCGAGGGGCAAGACCAACTCCAAGGTGGACGACATACGTGACGCTTCATCCATGGCCTTGCATGAGACTTTGCATGGCATGATGTCACATAAGAATGTGAGGGACGAGAAGAAGCGGCAAAGCAAGGACGAGCAAATGAAGCAATACCTAGACCTCCAACGACAGAAGCTTGAGATGGAGGAGGCGGCCAAGAAGAGGAAGATAGACATGGAGGAGGCGGCCCGGCAAAGGCAACTCGACATGGAAGAGGCCGCCCGGCAAAGGCAGCTCGACATCCAGGCCGACAATGTCAAGGCCAGGCAGAGGCAACTCGACATCGAGGCCACCAATGCCGCCACCAAAGCGAAGGAGGTGGCCCTTGCGATCATGAGCGTGGACTTGTCGAAGATGAGCGACAAGACGAGGGCCTGGTTCGAGGCCAGGCAGAAGGAGATGCTCGACGCCGAAGGCCTGAACTAGGTCGTCCGATCGGCGTGGCCGTTCTTTTTGGAGGCTGGCATGGGTGCCGCCCGCCCTGGGGGCCGCTGGCAGTATGCCGGCGAAAAAACATTCATTTTGGAGGCCGGCTGTGTTGCCGGCGAGGACAACTATTCATTTTGGAGGCTGGCTGTGTTGCCGGCGATGGTCGTGTAGGCCGCTGGCTTTGTTGCCGGCGTGATGAACTCGGGTCGTGAACTGGGGCTTGGCATTTCAAACTTCCTTTTTTTTAAATAGACGCGAACAGGATGGAGCAAAAGGATGCGGCCGCGCGCTGGGCGTACGGCCACCGCATCACAGGACATGCCCGAACACGACCCCAAATCCCTATCCAAAGGGACAAAAACAGGACAAAACGTTCGCCCGTTTGGGGTCGCGCGGTGGAGTTGGCCTAACGGTTGCGGCAACAATGCGATTCAATTCAAGACAGGGACGACTGAGGGAGGCTGTCTTTTCACGAGTGTCCGCGCGGTTCACGCTCACCGCCGCGCCGCGCGCGCACACACATCAATCACCGGGATCTGGTCGTTCACACGCACTCACACAGAGACACAGTGATTGGATCCCCGTCTCTTGCTCAGACCGCAAGCAACAGTGTCCATCCCGGCGGAAGCCCCGGCCTCCGGCTATGGTGTTGGCGTGCACTGCGGCACTGCGCGGTGTGTACACACATGCACACGCAGAAGTTTGGCATGTGATCCTAACCGCCGGATCGCCCCCGTCCCCGGACGCAACCAGCGACCAAGACGACACCGGCGCGTGCGTGCGTGCCGGCTTCTCGTAGCGACGGGCGGAAAGGAGAAGATCCGGTGTGGAGCCGGAGGTGCCTTGTAAGGGAGTGTCAGCTTGGAGCACACACAACCTTCAACATGTAGTGTATAGATCTAGTACTGAATTGATTGACGAACTAGGTTAGGTTAGAGCAACTCTAGCAGACCCCGCAAAAATTCGACCCGCAAAACGCGTTTGCGGTTTCACGAAGATTGCGTTTGCGGGTCGAAAACATGCGCGGACGATCAAATACCGTATCTACTCCTGCATAATTTGAAAAAACACTTTCGCGGAAGAAATTGCACAAACATAGTTCATCGCATCACACACTAAAGAGTTCATACGCATCACACACTAAAGAGTTCATACATACTACATGATCAACAAATTAAGCATAGATTATACTACATGCTAAGTTAACTAGTAGTAGAAGGGGTCGGATCTGACGGCGGCGAGGTCGCGGCAAAATGGACGACGCCGTGGAGGCCGAGCGACGCTCAATCCTCCTCGCCGGAGCTGCACAGGTCGACGTACTTCGCCGCCTGCCCCGCGCGGATGCGGCGCCACTCCTCAGCCTTCTCGTTGGCTGCGATGTTGTCGGCGACCGCCTGCCGCCACTCGAGGGCTTCGAGCTCCTCGGCGTGGCGCCGGCGCTCCGCCTCCTCGCGCACGCTCCGCTCGGCGATGGCGGCAGCAACGGCGTCGAAGTCCGCGACGTAGTCCTCGGGCCCGACGACTCCGTGGTGGCCGAGCGGACCGGGCTCCTCCTTCACCGGGACAAAGGCGAACGGCCGCCGGCTCCTCCGGCTCCTCCTCGTCGTCCGACCACTCCCTCTTCACGGGGAGAAAGCCCGCGCCGGAGGACGAGGAGGATCCGGCGTAGGAAGACCTCGCGGAGGAGAAGGACATGCGCCGGCGGTCGTACTCCTCCGTCTCGCGGCGGTTGAAGCTCGCTGGCAGCGGCCTCCCATGGTTGGTCCACTTCCGGGCGCCGCGCTTCCTCGCGCCGTCCGACCGTACGCGCCGCTCGTGCTCCGGGTCCCTCTCACGGCCGGATCTGCTGTCGGAGCCGCATCCAGAGCTCCACATTCGGCCCCACATGGCGGCTGGAGGCGGGGCTGATGGTCGCCGGCGGCGAGAAATGTG
The DNA here is from genome assembly GCA_032464435.1 of Aegilops umbellulata. Taxonomy (NCBI): domain Eukaryota; kingdom Viridiplantae; phylum Streptophyta; class Magnoliopsida; order Poales; family Poaceae; genus Aegilops; species Aegilops umbellulata. Next base: position 508,832,078 of record CP136056.1, on the reverse strand, counting down.
GAAAGGGGAAAGGGGAATCAGGTGGCTCGCGGCGGCGGGGGATAGGGTTTGGACACGTAAAAGGGTCACGGAACCCCAGTTATAGTGCTCGGGGCGTACGGTTTGCGGGCTGCGGCAAACAATTTTGCGGGCCAGATGAGTACGCGGGCTTTGTTCTGGCCAGAAAATTGGGCCAAGCCCGCATATTCGCCGAAATTTTTTCAGGCCGGGCATTTTGGGGGGTTTGCTAGAGTTGCTCTTAGCTGCTGCAGTGGTGAATTACTAACGCTAGAAACGAGCGTAGGGGTGGGTGAGGTGAAGCCGTGAAGGTTGTACAATTGAATGATCGGTGGAGGAAGGCACATGGGCCGGCATGCCGCTGCCGCGGCTTAACTTGGAATCTTTGGATTGGATGCGTGGAGAACTGGAGATGGCAACCCATCGGTTTTAGTAGAGTTCCTTGTGAGTCTCACTCACTTATTATTTAAGTTAATAAGCATCGTAGTTTGCTGGGTCAGAGAAGAGGGTGTGCCGGACCAATTAAGCTTCTTTTACACACAAAATAAGATTTTGTTAACGTTTGTCAAGTCAAACCATAAGCACGGAAGCACTAGCGTAGGCTAATTCAGCTGTCACGCATGTTACCTAAATCCGAGTATCTTTCAGCCCGACACGCACGCTTAAATTAAGCGCCTCTGCACTTGTGTGTGCCAGTGTCCAAGTGAACCATATAGTGGATAGATAATTAGCCAATCAGACGGTGTCTAAACTAATGATGCCGTGGTGATGATGCTAAATTAGTGGAGTATATACGTGCATGTGGTGGCACGCTACTCGAGGCCGCCGGTCGAGCGAAAGGTGATGGAGGAAAGTTGGTTGGCACCGTTTTGTGTCGAGATCTTGGGAGCTCACACACGCCACTGAATTTGAGCTCAGTTCTCTCGCTACAACAGGGGGAGAGAGAGAGAGAGATCGATCTTGGGAGATCACACACGTCACTTAATTTCTGCTCGGTTCTCCCAGGGAAAAAGAAGAGAAGGGATTCCGGTTGCCCTTGGAGCATCTCTCGCTACAACAGGAGGAGTGTGATGTAGAAGTTGCTTGCTTCTTTTTCCAAGACCGAATCCATCCATCAAAGTGTCAACCATGCACTGCACGACAGACACGAGACACGGCACGGTCCCTTTCCTTCCCTGCCTGGCCAAGCAACGCTACGCTACGCATGTCATGCACTGCACGGTCGACCCAAAAAGTCCATCGGGCATGCATGGGCTTGCAAGTCATCACCATGAGAAAGTAAACTCATAGGAGATGGGATAATGTTTTAGGACAGCGAGGGGTGGGGTTGACATACACACGTACGTACGGCACTGCGTTCGACCGGTCCTTGCACCAACTACCACCGCTCCACCCCAGCAGCGTCCAGCTAAGAGCATCTCCAGCCGTTGGACCCCAGGAGACGCTAAAAATCGCCCCCAGAAGGCACATCGGCGCAAAACGTGCGCTGAAGGTGTGATGCCACCCAGTCGCGGCGCCCACAAAAATTAAAGTGCGACCCAAACATGGCGCAAATTCAACCATTTTCGGCGAGTTCATACATATTTCGGCAAGTTCGAACCAAATTCAACCAAACACGGCGAGAGTTCATACATATTTAAAATATTTTAAAAAAAGAAAAAAACCACACTACTAGGCCCGCCGTCTCCCTCGCCTCGCCGCTCGTCGTCGTTCTACATGCCGAGGAGGCTGTAGAACCGCGTGTAGTCGCCGCCGCTGTCGTCGTGGTCGTCGTCGTCGCCGTCCCTGCTGCAACCCTCCCCCGGTTGGCACGGCGGGTTCGACGGTCCGGCCGCGTCCTCGTCGTCGTCGCTGTCGAGGATCACGACGCCATGTTCGTCCTCGCGCCCACGCTAGCGGGCGGCGATGTCCTCCAGGGCCCCGCGCTGCCGGATCATCTCCTCGCGGAGGTAGTTGTCGCGCGCCCACCGTAGGGCGTCTTCGTCGGAGAAGCCGCGCCGGGCTAGCTCCTCGTACTCCGGAGGGAGGCTGGGCTCCGGTTTGGGCGCGACGAGGACGAGGCGGCCAGAGGCGGGGGTGGAGTCGGCGATGCGGACACCGGAGCTGAGGGTACGCCGGCTGACAAGCGTGTCCTGGGGCTCCGGCTTGACGGGGCGGAGGCAGGGAGAGCCGGACGAGCGGCCGAAGGAGGAGGTGGGTCCATGCGCCTCGGCATCCATGAGCTCCCACGGCGGCGAGAGAAGGAAGGGGGCTCGGGGTACTCCAGCCTCGGCGTGTTGCCGCCCTCGATGTACTCGAGGATGGCCTCCAGCGTGCGGCCGGGCACGCCCCACCATCGGAGCCACCCCTCGGAGTTGAGCCTGCCGGAGGGCACGACGCCGTTGGTGGCCTCGAGCTGCTCGGCGTGACGGCGGCGGAAGTACGGCTCCCAGAGCGGGCTGTCGAGGACGTAGCGCGGCCCCCCCTCGCCGCCCGCGGCAGGGAGGCGCGGATACGCGTGATCTCCGCACGCCGCGCGGCCCCGGTGGGCGGTGGTGGCACCGGGACCCCGCCGGCGCTGATTCTCCACGCCCCGGGCACCCACATGTCCGGCGGGACCGGGTACTCCGCCTCGAAGAGGAGTCGAGCTTCATCCTCGTGAAGGTGGCGGCGGCCGAAGCCTTTCGCCGCCGCGCCGTCACCTGGAAATCGTTCGGCCATTTCTTTGAACTGGGACGGCGAGGGGAGAGGGAGGAAGGGGATAGAGGGTGCGTCGGCGGTGTAGACTCTGTGCTTGCCACCGGCGCGCTGTGGGTCGGCTTATATAGGCGGAGGCGCCACGAGCACGCGTGGACGCCGTCGTCACGCTTCACTGCGCCGCCCGTGAGGCATCAATGGCGGAAGCTGACCGGCGCGGCAGCGCACGGCAGCTTTGGCATTGATTCGCCGCGGGAAACGAGGCGATGAGGACGCGAAGCGGCGAGAAGCGAGACGAGTCGCTGGCAAGGAGGGCCCGCGGCTCTTTCGTGCCAAAAACGATTCGCCCGGCGCCCCCGAACGCACCCCAGCGCGCCGGGTTCGGGTTGGGTTCGCTCGCGCCAAATTCGGCCTGAGCCGGCCGGCGCCAAATTCGGCTTGAGCCGGCAAAAATTGGGCCCTTGGGGGCGCGACTGGACTAATTTTTTGGCGCCGGCGGCCGAAAAGTCGCCTGGGGGCCTTGTTGGGGGCGCGGCTGGAGATGCTCTAAGAGTATCTCCAACACGCACGCAACCGCGCGGCGCGCTAAAATCTGTTTTGGACGCGGAAATATATGTTTTTTGTGTACGGCAGAGCGTTGCCTCTAGCGGCCGCAGCAAAATATGGCGCTTGCGAGCAGCTCCAACAGTATTGCTAAAATTTACACCGCGCGGTACACATTCATACGTGAAAACAAGATTGTTCATAGCATAGGTAGATAAAAAACGATAGAAAAGGATAGCATAGATAGTTCATAGCATAGATAGAAAAAAATAGTAATATTTCAACTACTCGTCGTCCTTCTCCCGCTCCTCCTCCGACTCCGACTCGGTGATGTCCCCCTCCGACGTCGTAATGAAGTTATGAATATATCGTTCATTGTTGGAGTCCCAGGTCGACGCTTCTCCACGCTCGATGTTGAAGAGCGTGGCCGCCTTCCGCGTACGCCTTTCATCGCGATAGGCGGCCTGCTCCGCCCTCCTCTCCGCCCTTTCCGCCCTCCTTTGCGCATAGAATTCGCACTTGTTGACGACGTCCCGCGGGAAGTGTTGGTGCCACAACGCCATGGCCTCCTCGTTCATCTTAGCGATGACGAGGCGGCGCTCCCGCCTCCGATTGTCGCGACGGTCCTCGCCGGTGACAAGCCACGAGGGAGGCGCGAGGTCGTGCGCCTGCTCCCGCGTCGCCACCTCGGAGAAGTTCATCTTCCTATGAGGCCGCCGGAGGCGCCACGCCGCCGCGCCGTACGCGCGGGTGGCCTCGTGGGCGTTGCAGAATGTGCCGAGGCCGAGGCGCATCTTGTTGGGGAACGTTGCAGAAAATTAAAATTTTTCCTACGGTTTCACCAAGATCTATCTATGAGTTCATCTAGCAACGAGTATTCAGATTAGATAGCATCTACATACCACTTTGTAGATCGCAACGGAAGCGTTCGAGTGAACGTGGATGAGGTAGTCGTACTTGCCGTGATCCAATTCACCGATGATCTAGTACCGAACGGACGGCACCTCCGCGTTCAACACACGTACGGGACGGGAGACGTCTCCTCCTTCTTGATCCAGCAAGGGGGAAGGAGAGGTTGAGGAAGATCCAGCACGACGGTGTGGTGGTGGATGCAGCAGAACTCCGGCAGGGCTTCGCTAAGCAACTACGGAAGGAGGAGGAGGTGTTGCAGGGAGGAGGGAGGAGCCAGGGCAATAGGGTGCGGCCACCCCTCCCTCCCTTCCCTTTATATAGGTGCATTAGAGGGGGGGAGGGCGCATCCTTGCCCCTTCCTCCAAGGAAGGGGTGCGGCCAAGAGGGGGAAGGAGTCCATCCTCCCCAAGGCACCTCGAAGGTGCCTTCCCCTCTTTGGACTCTCCCCTCTCCAAGTCTCCTTGGCGCATGGGCCCTTTGGGGCTGGTTCCCCTTGGCCCAAGCAGGCCAAGGCGCACCCCCTAAGGCCCATGTGGCCCACCAAGGCAGGTGGCCCCACCTGGTGGACCCCCGGGACCCCTCCGGTGGTCCCGGTACAATACCGATAACACCGAAACTTGTCCCGATGGCCAAAATAGCATTTCCTATATATAATTCTTTACCTCCGGACCATTCCGGAACTCCTCGTGACGTCCGGGATCTCATCCGGGACTCCGAACAACATTCGGGTTACTGCACATACATATCTTCACAACCCTAGCGTCACCGAACCTTAAGTGTGTAGACCCTACGGGTTCGGGAGACATGCAGACATGACCGAGACGGCTCTCGGGCAATAACCAACAGCGGGATCTGAATACCCATGTTGGCTCTCACATGCTCCACGATGATCTCATCGGATGAACCACGATGTCGAGGATTCAATTAATCCCGTATACGATTCCCTTTGTCAATCGGTATTTTACTTGCCCGAGATTCGATCGTCGGTATCCCAGTACCTCGTTCAATCTCGTTATCGGCAAGTCACTTTTCTCGTTACCGTAATGCATGATCCTTGTGATCAAACACTTTGATCACCTTGAGCTCATATGATGATGCATTACCGAGAGGGCCCGGTGATACCTCTCCGTCAAGCGGAGTGACAAATCCCAGTCTCGATCCATGTCAACCCAACAGACACTTTCAGAGATACCCGTAGCATACCTTTATAGTCACCCAGTTACGTTGTGACGTTTGGCACACCCAAAGCACTCCTACGGTATCCGGGAGTTACACGATCTCATGGTCTAAGGAAAGGATACTTGACATTGGATAACTCTAGCAAACGAACTATGCGATCTTATGCTATGTTTAGGATTGGGTCTTGTCCATCACATCATTCTCCTAATGATATGATCCCGTTATCGATGACATCCAATGTCCATAGTCAGGAAACCATGACTATCTGTCGATCAACGAGCTAGTCAACTAGAGGCTCACTAGGGACATGTTGTTGTCTGTTATTCACACATGTATTACGATTTCCGGATAACACAATTATAGCACGAATAAAGACAATTATCATGAATAAGGAAATATAATAATAATGCTTTTATTATTGCCTCTAGGGCATATTTCCAACACATCTGACCTGTCCGGATCTCAGCGGAGAAGGAGCCGGAGGGTGCGCGCGGACGCCGCAGTAGCCCGAACTTCCCCGACGGCGCGGCGGCATGGTAGCGCACCGGTGGTGAGGCGAGAAAGAGCAGCAGAGAGCGCGTGGCGAGGCACGGAGCGGTGGGAGGGCGCCTGGAGGGGCGCTGGATTTATAAAGCGTGTTGGATGCCTCGCGCCAAAACTAGCGCGCGTCGTGCCGTTTGCGCGATCATTTCCCGCGCCCGCTGGAGCGCGCGAAACCGCTCCGCGCACGCTAAAATTCACGTTTCTCTCACGTGTTTTTTTACCTCCGCTGTCCGAGATGCTCTAACTACCGGTTTCATCGCACAACAAGCAACACCACGCATGCTCCCACTATGTCTCTTGAGGCCTGTTTGGATTCCCTCCCCTCCACAATTCTGCTCCTGGAGCTGGAGGAGCGGCAGTTCAAAATCACGGAGTGGGGAAGGAGGCGCTCCACAGATCTTCAGATTTCACGGAGCGGGAGGATTAACGAACTGCCCCTTGAATTCAAATAAATTATTTATACATGCGCGCTGGAGAATTTGTTACTTGGGACATGGGAGCCCCGTAATCTCGAGAAGCTGAGGGGGCCTGCGAGGTTTACGTGTGATCATTTCCGGTGTGCGATCGCAAAAGCACAGGGACCATCCAATGATCAGCAAAAACCACATCATGAAACTGCATGGACACTGCTCTTCGTTGGGGTCACACGCGCATGTGCTGATCAGGAGTCAATCAACCAATGATGAACGCAGAACGCGGATGTATGTCCGTCGATCTTGCTGTCTTTCAAAGCTAATGAGTAGGGTGTTTTGGTGTCCAGACTCATCTGTATCTGGTTAGAAAACAATTCGTAAAAAATTCAAAAAATTCTAAATAAATTTTATGTGGTAGATAATTTGACGCGTGAGGCCCGCTTTAAATTTCAAGTCATTTGGACATATGAGAAGCTCTCAGAAAAAAGACAAATCGTGCCAAAACAGTACATGACCAGTAAACATTTTTACAGACCCCCAATTTATCTTTTTTGCTGAGGGCTGCTCATATGTCCAAATGACTTGAAATTTGGAGCGGGCCTCACGCATCAAATTTTCTACCACACATATTTAGTTGGAATTTTTTGAATTTTCCTAATATATTTTTTGATTTTTTTCGTCAACGCGGGTGCGGATGAGCTTAATATAAGATGTTGCTTAACGCTATGATAATGTTAGAAAACATTACATTTTGATACTGAGAGAGTAATATTTTAACTCACGAGCACATGCAGCTCGTACGTGGCTCCCTACGACCAGTTAGTTAACAGTCACCGCTCTACCACTCATGAGCTACTGAAGATAACCAGGTTTAGTTTAGTTGTATTTGTACATTAACTGATGAAGAGATTTACAAGTGATCGAGGCTCACAACGTCAGCTAGCTAGGGCGTGTAGTGGTGTGGCTACGAGCATTTCAGGTGCAAACATTGCATGTGGCGGAAAATAATCCGTGGAACACAACAATTGCCCCGTCAGTATACTTGGCTGAAGAGGGTGGTTAAATGGAGGCAACTGAGAATCTACAACCGGAGCCCTCAAATCCGCCTCCAAAGTCCGGACGGGTTGCCCGGGTAGTGACAGGTCGCAAAATTGCCACCTAACCGGACTTCATAAATCCGGCCTAAACGCCCGGACTAACCGGCACTCCACATATCCGACCCATATCTAGGGCGGATACAGGGAAGCCCGGACTGTTGGGGAACGTAGTAATTTTAAAAAAATTTCTACGCACACGCAAGATCATGGTGATGGATAGCAACGAGAGAGGAGAGTGTGTCCACGTACCGCGTAGACCGAAAGCAGAAGTGTTAGCACAACACGGTTGATATAGTCGTACGTCTTCACGATCCGACCGATCAAGTACCGAATGCACGACACCTCCGAGTTCAGCACACGTTCAACTCGATGACGTCCCTCGCACTCCGATCCAGCCGAGCTTTGAGGGAGAGTTCCGTCAGCACGACGGCGTGATGACGATGATGATGTTCCACCGACGCAGGGCTTCGCCTAAGCACCGCTACAATATGACCGAGATGGATAATGGTGGAGGGGGGCACCGCACACGGCTAAGAGATCCAAGGGATCAATTGTTGTGTCTCTAGGGGGTGCCTCCCTCCCCGTATATAAAGGAGTGGAGGAGGGGGAGGGGGTCGGCCACCCTTGGCGCGCCCCATGAGGAGTCCTACTCCCACCGGGAGTAGGACTCCCCCCCTTCCATGTTGGAGTAGGAGAGGAGGGGGAAAGGAAAGGGGGGCGCCGCCCCTACCCTCCTTGTCCAATACGGACTTGGGGGGAGGGGCACGCGGCTGCCCCTTGGCCGCCTCTCCTCTTCCACCACTTGGGCCCATGAGGCCCAATAACCTCCGCGGGGGGGGGGGGGGGGTGGTTCCGGTAACTCCCCGGTACTCCGATATATATCCGATAACTTCCGGAACCATTCCAGTGTCCGAATATAGTCGTCCAATATATCAATCTTCATGTCTCGACCATTTCGAGACTCCTCGTCATGCCCGTGATCATATCCGGGACTCCGAACTACCTTCAGTACATCAAAACACATAAACTCATAATATAACCGGCATCGAACTTTAAGCGTGCGGACCCTACGGTTTCGAGAACTATGTAGACATGACCGAGACACGTCTCCGGTCAATAACCAATAGCGGAACCTGGATGCTCATATTGGCTCCCACATATTATACGAATATCTTTATCGGTCAAACCGCATAACAACATACGTTGTTCCCTTTGTCATCGGTATGTTACTTGCCCGAGATTCGATCGTCGGTATCTCAATACCTAGTTCAATCTCGTTACCGGCAAGTCTTTTTACTCGTTCTGTAATACATCATCCCGCAACTAACTCATTAGTTGCAATGCTTGCAAGGGTTAAGTCATGTGCATTACCGATTGGGCCCAGAGATACATCTCCGACAATCGGAGTGACAAATCCTAATCTCGAAATACGCCAACCCAACAAGTACCTTTGGAGACACCTGTAGAGGACCTTTATAATCACCCGGTTACATTGTGACGTTTGGTAGCACACAAAGTGTTCCTCCGGTAAACGGGAGTTGCATAATCTCATAGTCATAGGAACATGTATAAGTCATGAAGAAATCAATAGCAACATACTAAACGAAGAAGTGCTAAGCTAACGGAATGGGTCAAGTCAATCACATCATTCTCCTAATGATGTGATCATGTTAATCAAATGACAACTCTTTGTCTATGGCTAGGAAACATAACCATATTTGATCAATGAGCTAGTCAAGTAGAGGCATACTAGTGACACTCTGTTTGTCTATGTATTCACACATGTATCAAGTTTCCGGTTAATACAATTCTAGCATGAATAATAAACATTCATCATGAAATAAGGAAATAAATATTAACTTTATTATTGCCTCTAGGGCATATTTCTTTCAGTCTCCCACTTGCACTAGAGTCAATAATCTAGTTCACATCGCCATGCGATTTAACACCAATAGTTCACATCACCATGTGATTAACACCCATAGTTCACATCGTTATGTGACCAACACCCAAAGGGTTTACTAGAGTCAATAATCTAGTTCACCAAAGAGTACTACGGTGTGATCATGTTTTGCTTGTGAGAGAAGTTTAGTCAACGGGTCTGCCACATTCAGATCCGTATGTATTTTGCAAATTTCAATGTCAACAATGCTCTACACGGAGCTACTCTAGCTAATTGCTCCCACTTTCAATATGTATTCAGACTAAGACTTAGAGTCATCTGGATCAGTGTCAAAACTTGCATCGACGTAACCCTTTACGACCAACCTTTTGTCACCTCCACAGTCGAGAAACATATCCTTATTCCACTAAGGTTAATTTTGACCGCTGTCCAGTGATCTACTCCTAGATTACTATTGTACTCCCTTGCTAAACTCAGTGTGGGGTATACAATAGATCTGGTACACAGCATGACATACTTTATAGAACCTATGGCTGAGGCATAGAGAATGACTTTCATTCTCTTTCTATCTTCTGCCGTGGTCGGGCTTTGAGTCTTACTCAATTTCACACCTTATAACACATGCAAGAACTCTTTATTTGACTGTTCCATTTTGAATTACTTCAAAATCTTGTCAAGGTATGTACTCATTGAAAAAACTTATCAAGCGTCTTGATCTATCTCTATAGATCTTGATGCTCAATATGTAAGCAGCTTCACCGAGTTTTTTTTCCTGAAAAACTCCTTTCAAATACTCTTTTATGCTTTCCAGAAAATTATACATTATTTCCGATCAACAATATGTCATTCACATATATTTATCATAAATGTTGTAGTGCTCCCACTCACTTTCTTCTAAATACAGCCTTCACCGCAAGTCTGTATAAAACTATATGCTTTGGTCAACTCATCAAAGCGTATATTCCAACTCCGAGATGCTTGCACGAGTCCATAGATGGATCACTGGAGCTTGCACATTTTGTTAACACCTTTAGGATCGACAAAACCTTCTGGTTGCATCATATACAACTCTTCTTTAAGAAACCCATTAAGGAATGTAGTTTTGACATCCATTTGCCAGATTTCATGAAATGTGGCAATTTGATAATATGATTCAGACAGACTTAAGCATCGCTACGAGTGAGAAAATCTCATCGTAGTCAACACCTTGAACTTGATCAAAAACCTTTTTTCGACAATTTTAGCTTTGTAGATAGTAACACTACTATCAGCGTTCGTCTTCCACTTGAAGATCCATTTATTTTCTATGGTTTGCCTATCATCGGGCAAGTCAATCAAAGTCCATACTTTGTTCTCATACATGGACCCCATCTCAGATTTCATGGCCTCAAGCCATTTTTGCGGAATCTGGGCTCATCATGGCTTCCTCATAGTTCGTAGGTTCGTCATGGCCAAGTAACATGACCTTCAGAATAGGATTACCACACCACTCTGGTGCGGATCTCACTCTAGTTTACCTACGAGGTTCGGTAGTAATTTGATCTGAAATTACATGATCATCATCATTAGCTTCCTCGCTAATTGGTGTAGTAGTCACAGGAACAGATTTCTGTGATGAACTACTTTTCAATACGGGAGCAGGTACAGTTACCTCATCAAGTTCTACTTTCCTCCCACTCACTTCTTTCGAGAGAAACTCCTTCCCTAGAAAGGATCCATTCTTAGCAACGAATATCTTGCCTTCGGATATGTGATAGAAGGTATACCCAACTGTCTCCTTTGGGTATCCTATGAAGACACATTTCTCCGATTTGGGTTTGAGCTTATCAGGATGAAACTTTTCCTTATAAGCATCGCAACTCCAAACTTTTAAGAAACGAAAACTTTGGTTTCTTGGCAAACCACAGTTCATACGGTGTCGTCTCAATGGATTTAGATGGTGCCCTTTTTAACGTGAATGCAGCTGTCTCTAATGCATAACCCCAAAACGATAGTGGTAAATTGGTAAGAAACATCATAGATTGCACTATATCCAATAAAGTACGGTTATGATGTTCGGACACACCATTATGCTGTGGTGTTCCACGTGGCATGAGTTTGTGAAACTATTCCACGTTGGTTTAATTGAAGGCCAAACTCGTAACTCAAATATTTTCCTCCATGATCAGATCGCAGAAACTTTATTTTCTTGTTACGATGATTTTCAACTTCACTCTGAAATTCTTTGAACTTCTCAAATGTTTCAGACTTATGTTTCATTAAGTAGATATACCCATATCTGCTTAAATCATCTGTGAAGGTGAGAAAATAACGATACCCGGCGCGAGCCTCAACATTCATTGGACCACATACATCAGTATGTATGATCTCCAACAAATCAGCTGCTCGCTCCATAGTTCCGGAGAACGGAGTCTTAGTCATCTTGCCCATGAGGCATGGTTCGCAAGCATCAAGTGATTCATAATCAAATGATTCCATAAGCCCATCGGCATGGAGTTTCTTCATGCGCTTTACACCAATATGACCTAAACTGCCACAAATAAGTTGCACTATCATTATTAACTTTGCGTCTTTTGACTTCAATATTATGAATATGTGTATCACTACAATCGATATCCAACAAACCATTTTCATTGGGTGTATGACCATAGAAGATTTTATTCATGTAAACAGAACAACAATTATTCTCTAATTTAAATGAATAACCGTATTGCAATAAACATGATCAAATCATATTTATGCTCAACGCAAACACCAAATAACATTTATTTAGGTTCAACACTAATCCCGAAAGTATAGGGAGTGTGAGATGATGATCATATCAATCTTGGAACTGCTTCCAACACACATCGTCACTTCACCCTTAAATAGTTTCTGTTCATTCTGCAACTCTCGTTTCAAGTTACTATTCTTAGCAACTGAACTTGTGTCAAATACCGAAGCTGTTGCTATAAACACTAGTATAGTACACATCAATAACACGTATATCCAATATACCTTTGTTCACTTTGCCATCCTTCTTATCCGCCAAATACTTGGGGCAGTTCCGCTTCCAGTGACCAGTCCCTCTGCAATGTAAGCACACAGTCTCATGCTTAGGTCCAGACTTGGATTTCTTCACTTGAGCAGCAACTTGTTTGCCATTCTTCTTGAAGTTGCCCTTCTTCTCTTTTCCCTTTTCTTGAAACTAGTGGTCTTGTTGACCATCAACACTTGATGCTTTTCTTGATTTCTACCTTCGTCGATTTCAGCATCACGAAGAGCTCGGGAGTCGTTTCCATTATCCCTTGCATATTATGGTTCATCACGAAGTTCTAGCAACTCGGTGATAGTGACTAGAGAACTCTATCAATCACTATCTTATCTGAAAGATTAACTCCCACTTGATATAAGCAATTATAGTACTCAGGCAATCTGAGCACATGCTCACTGGTTGAGCTATTCTCCTCCGTCTTGTAGGCAAAGTACTTTTCAAAGGTCTCATACCTCTCGACACGGGCATGAGTCTGAAATACCAATTTCAACTCTTGGAACATCTTATATGCTCCATGGCATTCAAAACAATTTTGAAATCCCGGTTCTAAGCCGTAAAGCATGGTGCACTAAACTATCAAGTAGTCATCATACCGAGCTTTGCCAAACGTTCATAATGTCTGCATATGCTCTTGCAATAGGTCTGTCACCTAGCGGTGCATCAAGGACATAATTCTTCTGTGCAGCAATGAGGACAAACCTCAGACCACGGACCAAGTCCGCATTATTGCTACTAACATCTTTCAACATAGTTTTTCTCTAGGAACATATCAAAAATAAAACAGAACAACAGCACGAGCCATCTATCTATAACAAACATAGACATGCAAAATACTATCAGGTACTAAGTTCATGATAAATTAAATTTCAATTAATCATATTACTTAAGAACTCCCACTTAGATAGACATCCCTCTAATCATCTAAGTGATCACATGATCCAAATCAACTAAACCATAACCGATCATCACATGAAATGGAGTAGTTTTCAATGGTGAACATCACTATGTTGATCATATCTACTATATGATTCCTGCTCAACCTTTTGGTCTCAGTGTTCCAAGGCCATATCTGCATATGCTAGGCTCATCAAGTTTAACCTGAGTATTCTGCGTGTGCAAAACTGGCTTGCACCTGTTGTAGATGGACGTAGAGCTTATCACACCCGATCATCACGTGGTGTCTGGGCACGACGAACTTTGACAACGGTGCATACTCAGGGAGAACACTTTTATCTTCAAATTTAGTGAGAGATCATCTTATAATGCTACCGTCAATCAAAGCAAAATAAGATGCATAAAAGATAAACATCACATGCTATCAATATAAGTGATATGATATGGCCATCATCATCTTGTGCTTGTGATCTCCATCTCCGAAGCACGGTCATGATCACCATCATCATCGGCGCGACACCTTGATCTCCATCATAGCATCGTTGTCGTCTCTCCAACTATTGCTTCTACGACTATCGCTACCGCTTAGTGATAAAGTAAAGCAATTACAGGGCGATTGCATTGCATACAATAAAGCGACAACCATATGGCTCCTGCCAGTTGCCGATAACTCGGTTACAAAACATGATCATATCATACAATAAAATATAGAATCATGTCTTGACCATATCACATCACAACATGCCCAGCAAAAACAAGTTAGACGTCCTCTACTTTGTTGTTGCAAATTTTACGTGGCTGCTACGGGCTGAGCAAGAACCGTTCTTACCTACGCATCAAAACCACAACGATAGTTTGTCAAGTTAGTGTTGTTTTAACCTTCTCAAGGACCGGGCATAGCCACCCTCGGTTCAACTAAAATTGGAGAAACTGGCACCCGCCAGCCACCTGTGTGCAAAGCAGGTCGGTAGAACCAGTCTCGCGTAAGCGTACGCGTAATGTCGGTCCGGGCTGCTTCATCCAACAATACCGCTGAACCAAAGTGTGACATGCTGGTAAGCAGCATGACTTGTATCGCCCACAACTCACTTGTGTTCTACTCGTGCATATAACATCAACGCATAAAACCTGGCTCGGATGCCACTGTTGGGGAACGTAGTAATTTCAAAAAAAATCCTACGCACACGCAAGATCATGGTGATGCATAGCAACGAGAGGGGAGAGTTTGTCCACGTACCCTCGTAGACTGAAAGTGGAAGCGTTAGCACAACGCAGTTGATGTAGTCGTACGTCTTCATGATCCGACCGATCAAGTACCGAACGCACGGCACCTCCGAGTTCAGCACACGTTCAACTCGATGACGTCCCTCGAACTCCGATCCAGCCGAGCTTTGAGGGAGAGTTCCTTCAGCATGGCGGCGTGGTGACAGTGATGATGTTCCACCGATGCAGGGCTTCGCCTAAGCACCGCTACAATATGACCGAGGTGGATTATGGTGGAGGGGGGCACCGCACACGGCTAAGAGATCCAAGGGATCAATTGTTGTGTCTCTAGGGGGTGCCTCCCTCCCCGTATATAAAGGAGTGGAGGAGGGGGAGGGAGCCGGCCACCCTTGGCGCGCCCCAAGAGGAGTCTTACTCCCACCGGGAATAGGACTCCCCCCTTCCATGTTGGAGTAGGAGAGGAGAGGGAAGGAGAGAGAAGGGGGAAAGGAAAGGGGGGCGCCGCCCCCCTCCTTGTCCAATTCAGACTTGGGGGGAGGGGCGCGCGACTGCCCCTTGGGCGCCTCTCCTCTTCCACCACTTGGGCCCATGAGGCCCAATAACCTCCAGGGGGTTCCGGTAACCCCCGGTACTCTGATATATATCCGATAACTCCCGAAACCATTCCAGTGTCCGAATATAGTCGTCCAATATATCAATCTTCATGTCTCGACCATTTCGAGACTCCTCATCGTGTTCGTGATCACATCCGGCACTCCGAACTACCTTCGGTACATCAAAACACATAAACTCATAATATAACCGTCATCAAACTTTAAGCATGCGGACCCTACGGGTTCGATAACTATGTAGACATGACCGAGACACGTCTCCGGTCAACAACCAATAGCGGAACCTGGATGCTCATATTGGCTCCCACATATTCTACGAATATCTTTATCGGTCAAACCGCATAACAACATACGTTGTTCCCTTTGTCATCAGTATGTTACTTGCCCGAGATTCGATCGTCGGTATCTCAATGCCTAGTTCAATCTCGTTACCGGCAAGTCTCTTTACTTGTTCCGTAATACATCATCCCGCAACTAACTCATTAGTTGCAATGCTTGCAAGGCCTAAGTGATGTGCATTACCGAGTGGGCCCAGAGATACCTCTCCGACAATCGGAGTGAAAAATCCTAATCTCGAAATACACCAACCCAACAAGTACCTTTGGAGACACCTGTAGAGCACCTTTATAATCACCCAGTTACGTTGTGAAGTTTGGTAGCACACAAAGTGTTCCTCCGGTAAACGGGAGTTGCATAATCTCATAGTCATAGGAACATGTATAAGTCATGAAGAAAGCAATAGCAACATACTAAACGAAGAAGTGCTAAGCTAACGGAATGGGTCAAGTCAATCACATCATTCTCCTAATGATGTGATCCAGTTAATCAAATGACAACTCTTTGTATATGCCTAGGAAACATAACCATATTTGATCAATGAGCTAGTCAAGTAGAGGCATACTAGTGACACTATGTTTGTCTATGTATTCACACATGTATCAAGTTTCCGGTTAATACAATTCTAGCATGAATAATAAACATTCATCATGAAATAAGGAAATAAACAATAACTTTATTATTGCCTCTAGGGCATATTTACTTCACGGACGTGTTCGGGCGCGCCCGCCACGTAGTTCTCCGCATCAACCGAACTCCTTACACTTCCCTCCTCCATTACTCCCACCTCCGCGCGGCCGCCCACCCCCTCCCGTGCTCGCCGTCCTCATCCTCCTTCGCTGATGTCCTTGTCGACAATCCTGTCTGCCACCGCGGACATGGATGATGCCTCGGTGGAATCAATCGGGGCCTCCATTTGGCGGCAGATCCTTGCAAGGCGACGAGCCTTGCCCGGAAGGAGTGCCGCTGCAGGCAGCGCGAGCGTGAGGCGGCGAAGAAGATAGCGGCGGTGAAGGCAGCTGCGGACACGGCCTTGGTGGCCGCTACCGAGAACATGGACATGACGGTGGCCAATCCGTCGGTCTTGGCCATGGAGACAAATAACTTGTCACCGTTGCTCGACTCCTTATGTCCTCCAAGTGGTAGGGCATCCCGGATTTGAGCTTTTTGCAAGCAGTCCCTGACGCGGACATGATGGTCGACTAGATGGAGCTCGAAATGCATCGGGCGTCCTCCAACAATGCCGGCTCCAAACATGCCGACTTCGTGTTCGGCGGAATGCCCGGCCAAGACTTGAGATAACTTTTGTCCCTTTCACATTTGCATTCATGGATTCTTTTGTTGCGCCTATCATCATATCGTATTAGTGGGACGATAGTTAAATTATGATGCCTATTGTAGGAAAAAATATTGCATTACATGATAAATAATGGTCAAGAGTCTTTGCAATTTACCATGGAGGATACCAATTCCTTGGTGTTTGAAGTTGGGCAAACGTCACACACTAAAAAGAAGAAGAAAGTTGCGAAAGTTGTGAAGCCAAGAGGTCCGACTTCACACAATTTGACGATGTTTTTTGTGTGAATGTTGGTGCAACACTGGCATTAATCCAATTTGCGGAACCTTGCAAAAAGGCGATACATATTGGGAAAAAAATCCACAAACTTTATAATGAGCAAAACCACCATGTCAATCCACCATGCCAATCCACACCCAATACCAACCATGTCCCGTGCTCTCTTCAACATAGATGGTCGTCCATCCAAGAGGCCGTTAGCAATTTTTTTGATTATCTCAAACAAGTTAAAGGCCGATACCAAAACGGCATCGGAGTTCAAACCCATGCAACTTTGCGGTGGCTTTGTACCATCAAGTGGAGAATTCATTCACTTTTTCACGTTGTTGGTTGAAATTGAAAGGGAAACCGAAGTGGCAAACCATCCTTGTTGAGCTTGAAAAGGGCACGGAGGAGATGGAGAAAAACGATGGGTCGAACTCGACTCAATCAGTTGGATTGGATGAGGAAGAATAAGAAGAAAATGGTGCGTCGAACTTACAACTGCCAAAAATAAACCGGAGAGTGATGGGGAACAAGTGGGAGAAGGAGAGGTTGACGCGTGAAGGCACGATAAGCAAAATGCCCGCCACTTGGATGGGCATCTTTTATGCTAAGGATGTGAAGAAGGAGAAAAGGTACAAGATGTTCATTGATGTGCAAAGGGAGAAGATGAAATTCGACCGGGAGAGGTTGATCTTGGAGAAGAACATAGCGGAATTGGAGAGGCAAGGGAAGGTTGCCAAATGGGAGCTTGAGCAAACGGTCACAAAGCATGGTCTTGGGCTCAAGAAAGAGAGGTTGCAGCTTGCGAGAGAGACTGAGTAGTCGAGGATCATGTTGTCGGATATCAACCTCTTGGATGAGGAAGTGAAGACGTCGTTGCGCCGCACGAAGAAGAGGATCAATGACCGCGATAACCGAAGTCGTTGATTCATTCGTGTATCGCTTATCTATGTATGAACTATGATTTTTTTTGGCATTTCCTGAACTTATTAGGCCTACATTATCTTTGTATCATTGAATATATGATGAATTGTGTTGTATGATCAACTTGCATGGATTTGCATGGATTCGGGTATTGAGATTTGGGGACTGTGGTTGTGGAATGGGCCAAACGAGGACCTGCCAAGCGCTATCCGCAGGCGCGTCCATGGGCGTATAGGGGGTCTCATTAGCTACTTGCGGTTGTAGATGCTCCTACACACTTGCGCACCTCCAACGGGATCATCCATTTTTTCCCTACATGTTTAATTAGATAGGATGATCTGAACCGAAAACACAATGCAATAGTGTTTTCAATTTTGATCCAGCCAGTATGAAACTATTTGATATCTCGAAGCCTATCACCATATGCACGCGAGGCAGCGGCAGGGGGCATGTCATGTGCCGTCCCAGGCAGCATGTGTTCATTGTAGCATTATAGCCATAGTGTTCTATATAGTACACGAAGGGAGCTTCTCTGTCTCTGCCATTTAGGGGAGGAATAGGCGAGTTCGGACTGTCCATGATGTCTGTCGACAACCCAGCTCCACCCAAATATACCACACGGACCCTAAGAAGATATGATGCACTAACATCCCTGCTAGTCGGGGGTTCACCATGTCATCCCCTAATACACCGAGTCAGTCATTCGGGCCTAGGGGTCAACTGGGGACCACATCAACTACAGTGAGAAGGAAACGAGCAACCCACTAGTGCACGACATAGTTCGGATGAACAACGTGGCACAGATCGGCCTTTTGCCCGCCCTGAGCCATGTAACCCTAGCTCGTCCAGATATATAAGGCGAGCTAGGGTCCTCATGGGAGGGATCCGACACTTTCTAGAGCCATATAGCTTAATGATCATGTAAAGTTGGTGATGATAAAGATTATATCTCTAGTCATGTAATAAAAAAAAGAATGATGGCAGTGCACGACAATATGCTTGAAATGGCTAGAAAAATGTCATCATTGTTTTGAGAAGAAATTTAGCTTATGGGCACAAGGATAGTAGGAAGTCCTCCCACTGAGTTGAATGTATTGATGAACAATGCACCATGTCCTAATATAAGAGTGGGTAATGTTGAGTACCAAAGAGTTACCGATATGATAGTTTATGTGGAAACATAAAACGCAAGAACTTGCATAGAATAATAAGTCAAGTACGTTAGAAAGGAAGGTTGGTATGAATTAACAATGGCACAAGGGACCACATCAAAGACACTATTCTAGCCATCGACTAGAATTCCCAATCTCTTTTCATTTACATGAAAAAACTGGCCATGGTTTAATTGGCCATTAATACATTATCATGCTTTTACTTAACATGAGCTACATCATAATATTTGAGCTCCTCAAACATCCCTATACATCCAGAAGGATGGCCCGGTCAGTGACCGGTCAATCGTGACCCAGCCGGGCTCCTCAAACCAACCCTATCATTCGGGTTGACCGGCACCACATCATATCCAGCTCAAATCTGGGGCGGATATGAGGAGGCCCGGATGTGCCTGGCTGCGTCCACCACGTCGGATCTGACACACATGACCCACTAAAAAAACCCACCAAATCCTACCGATCTTGCTGGACCAGCCATATTCCTCTCCTCTCCTCTCTTCTCTCTCGTCCGCCCGGCCCTCCCCTAGCTCCGTCGCCACCGTAACTTCGCCATCGTCCCGACCCCTCAACGCCGCCACCACCGCTACGAAACTCCTCTCCGGACACTGTTTATGGTATGTCCGACTATTCTCGGACTGGCCCTTGCTCTCTAGGTGTTTGAGCAGTTTTTTGTGATTGTTTTGTAGGCAAAACGATTAATTTGGGTTGTTCGTCGAATGAGTAGTATAGCTTGATGAATTAATGCAAAAGGAGTTCTTCGGTTCGTTGGAGTTGGACGAATATGCCAATATGATGATGATCATGAGCATCCAGTAGCATGCGCGGATCCATAATGAAAACTAAGGAGTTTAATGTTTGAATTGCGCACTTCAAAAAAATATGTTTGAACTATGTATTAGCGCTATGAACAAATCTTATTTACGTGTGATGTTCATGTCTATGATCGATGTGCATGGATTTGTATGAATTTGAGGGTTTATATATGTGAGGAGTGTGATTGCATGGCAGGAAAAATGAAGGGTCCTCCGGTGCTGCCCGGGGTCGCGCCCGTGGACCTTTAGGGGGCTGTATTCGCCAAATCTGACTGCAGATTCACTAACGTAAACTTAATCATTTTTTTGAAGTCTCAAAATATTGCCAATTTATTCAAACTTTAGTTTATATTCTTATCAAGTCAAATTTATCATAATCATGCATGCAAGCCTAAATACATACTAACCTATTTAATCAAAATATGTTCCAGATAATGAGATATGACGAGCAGACGCAAAGTTTCTCAGCCCGAGTTCAAATGAGCTCGGATGAACAGTAAAATCCAAAAAAAATATCAATGTTTGCAAGCCCGAGTTTCTCAGCCTTATAGGAAAGTGATTCCTTGACGAATAAATGTTTGCAAGCACTTGAAACTTTTATCAATGTTTATCGAAAAACATCAGATTTTTTTACAATATTTTTTATTTTTTACTGTTTATCGAGCTCATTTGAGCTCAGTAGCATAAGAACACTTTCGATCACGCGCGCATGACAAACTAGTTGCTTGGACGCATAAAATAGAACGGCAGCGTCTGAAATTGACTTGTTTTTTTTTTTTGAAATTTGAAATCGACTTGTTGCCACCACAGAGAAAATAAAGAAAGAAAGAAAGAAAGACGTATGTGCCGATGTGCGTGACACTGTTGCCACAACCGCTAGCTTAGCTAGGAGTACGAGAAACTGACGCCTACGAGCATCCACGGCTGATCTGAGCTGACTCGCCGGAGTCTATTGAATTTGGTTGAAATTTCATTAGCCACGGCCGGCCCACATGCTCGCACCAGTACCACAACAACAGGGGCCATACATACATGCATGAACCAACGGTTCTTTTCCTGACGTTGATGAGAAAACGAATTTGACCGGAGTGAAACCGTGAGCCGCCGAACACTGAATCAAGATGGTATCTGCCGCCTGTGTCTCCGCTCAATGTTCAGACAACGGAACTATGGAAGGCAAGGCATCGGGACCTCCTAGCCTGACGGCGGCAGCAAGCACAGCCGGGTCGAGGCTGCCAGCGATTCAAGACAGGGACGACTGAGATAGCCCGTCTTTTCACCAGTGTCTGCGCGGTTCAGGCTCAGGTTCAACCTCATCAATCAACGCAACAGTGTCAGACTCGGCGGGAAGCTCCGGCAATGGCGTTTGGCATGTGCCCAATCGCCTTCGTCTCCGGAGGCAAACCGCCGACCAAGACGACACCGGCGCGTGCGTCCCTGTACCGACGGACGGAAAGGAAAAGATCCGGTCTGGAGGTTCCTTGTCGGTTTGGAGCGGCCAAATTCACTGTTTTGACTTTTTTTTTTAACTTAATCACAATTTGACGCTACATGTAGAAGTTTTTCGGGTCTGATCATTTTTCTACCGTCATTGTCTTTGACGATAGGGTAGCACATTCTTCCTTCAAGATATTTGACGGTAGGACTTACTTACACCATCACGCCTGTTTGGTGTGGAAAAGACCTTACCGCTATAGTCTTTGATGATAGGAACATGCATGTAATCATAATAAAAGCACATATGCAATAAAAGATTCTTTTTTTTACGAAAAAGGCCATACCGCCATAGGCTATGACGGTAGGGTAACACATACTACCGCCGTAGACTATGACGGTAGGGTAACACATACTACCGCCGTAGACTATGATGTTAGGTTCTTTTTTATAAAAAACAAAGTTGACGATGCAAATAAGTCCTATCGTCAAAGGCCTTGGTGGTAGGTTGAGTACCCCTCATCCCACCTCACTTTGTTGTAGAGAGCTAGCAGAACTGTGGCGTGTGTGAGCTCCCAAGATCTCTCTCTATCAGTTTGGGAGGTGGTGATCTCACACGAAACGATGGCCAGCAAGTTTCTTCACCTCACCTTTGGGTCGATCGGCGGCCTCGCGTGCCACAATTTAGCATCATCACCACGGCATCATTAGCTTAGACGCCGATTGATTGGCTTTATCTGTGTCTACGTGGTGGTTCACTTGGACGCTCGCACACACAAGCGCGGAGGCGTGTCTGGCTGAAAGATACTCCTGGGTTTAGGCGACCTGCATGACACCTGAATAGAGCTCTTTTATGGTACCCAGCGACAAATATGGGCGGTCCATTGACGAAATCTAACGGCGACAAGCGAAATGTACTGCTCCAATTTTGCCAGCTGAATCACGAGCAGTATAGCTTGCACTGTTTCGTTCCCGTCCTCCAGTACACTATTCTGAGGGTACTTTGGGATGTAAAAATTCAGCTCGCATGAGTGTCGAGTGTCGACATGGCTCAACCCACCCTTTTCCTCCTGCCGTGAGGAGCTCGAGGAGGCCTCTGACACCGCTGCTCTCCTAGGAGCCTGTCGCCCTGGCGCTCACCGGCGACTGCTCTCTCCTCGTCTTCGTCTCCACGGAAGTCCCTGCCGACGCCCTGCGCCATCCACCGCTTAACCTCTGGCAGCGCGCCGCCTCACCCAGCTTGGCCGCGTCGCCGACTTCAACGATGCCGTCTCGCTCTCCGGGGACTGGACCGCCGCCTCCTCCCTCAGCGAGGACAGCTGGGCCGAAAGGTTTAGGACCTCTGAACCGACGTCTCCGCCTTCCGGACATCCGATGGCTCCAGGTGCACACTGCTCGTCCACGACGGCAGCTAGTAGTGCCGGGCAGATGAGACCACGGCGATGGGAGGGCTACGACTACGACAGGGAGAAGAGGACGAACGGATCAATCTGCGGCGAGTGTTGCCTAGAAAATGAAATCTCTAGCCCCTAGCTAATTTTTAAACTTCAAAATGTCTATCCTATCCTCAGAAAATCGATGGTCAGATTTTAATATACTGCTCCCTCTTCGGTCAGCAGTACAGGGTACCGTAAAAACGGTCCCTGAATTAGCCTAACCTAGTGCTTGCGTGCTTATGGCGACGACAAGTTGACAAACTTTAAGAGAAGCTTCTGTGTGTAAAAGAAACTTAATAGGTCCGGCACAACATCTCCTCTGACCAAGCAAACCATGATAGACACTCCGGTTAAATATACGAGTGAAACTGTACTAAAACCGATGGGTTGCCATCTCCATTTCTCCACGCATCCAAGATTCCGAAGTTAAGCTGGAGCGGCCATGTGCCTGCCTCCATCGCTCATTCAATTGTACTTTCACCTCACCCACTCTGTGTGTTGAGAGTTGTGTGCTCCAAGCGGCAAATTCACTGTTTCGACCCTTTTTCGTTAATTTAACACGATTTAACCCTGTATGCAAAAGTTTTTCGGATATGACCCTTTTTCTATCGTCTTTGTCTTTGGCGGTAGGGTAAGTACTACCATAGCTGTATGGTATGGCAGTTGCTGTTGCTGTTGCTTGCTTCCTTTTCCAAGACCGAATCCATCCATCAAGGTGTGAACCGTGCACGCACGACAGACACGACACGGTCGCTTCCTTTCTCCCTCCCTTCCCTTCCCTAGCTGGTCGCCCCCAAAAGCCCATCGGTCATGGGCTCGCTACCTTCGCCTCTCTTCTCGCTTGCAAGTCACCGCCATGACTCGCTCACGGGAAAGGAATGGTTTTCTAGGACAGCGAGGGGTCGGGTTGACCGACTCACGGACACAGGTGTACGTACTACGGCGCTGCCGCCGACCGGTCCTTTTGCACCAACTACCTCCACTCTAGCTGCTAGCTATCGGTTCCACCGCACAACACGCAACCCACGCACGGACGCCACTCCCTCCTCTCCCGTTCTCTTGAATTCCGAATTATGTTATTTTACAAGCCTTTCTATACATGTCAGTCCAGTTTTAAGAAGTGAAATCTTACGAGTTTTTGCATGCTATTTGAAGAAAGAAAGTCTTGTTTTCGTTGTTGTACCAACTAAAAGCATCTACAGCCGGACATTGCAAATCCGGTCCCTCTAACACTCGCGGACGCGCCCGGTCGCATTCGTGGGCATTGACCGGGCACCTCTTAAATGTTGTGCCGCACATCCACATACCGCAAATTTGATCCTTAAATCCATGCGATTCATGCACGTCCATCATACGGTACAAATTGTCTGAATATCAAAGTTCGAAACAAAGCAAAACAAATCGTAGTTCAACAAACCGGGCATGCCAAAATGAAATCAATGTCCAAGCGTGACAGATGGCCTCGGATCACTGGCTCGGCGGCTGCTGCGAGCGGAATGCGTCCTGCTCGTCCTACTCCGCCTGTATTCTGCACCGATTGCATCCGGGCCACCTCCTCCGACTGCATCCGGGCCGCAGCTACCCTCGTCGTCTCGTACTTCCTATTGTCGTTGATCTCCATCTTCTTGTCCGCAAGTGACTTGTTCGAATGCTCATCATAGAGGGTCTCGTCCTTCAACATGATCCTCGCATCTTCCGCGTCTCGTGCGAGTTGCAACCTCTCTTTCTCAATCTCTATGTCGCCAAATGTCTTGGCCTTCTCGAGCTCCCATTTGATCGCCGTTTGTTGCTTCTCCAACTCAATCTTCTCCCTCTCAATTTCGAGCTTCTTCTGCGCCCTCTTCTGGTCCCACTCCATCCTTTTCTTTTGCGCATCCAACATGAGCTTGTACCTCTCCTCCTTGCTCTTCCTCACCGAAAAAATGTCATCCATATTGACGACATTTTGGTAGCCGCGGCATCACGGGCGGCACGTGCTTTCTCCCACTTGTTTCCCATGACTTGGCGGTTGTCCTTTGGCACGGTGGCTTTCCCATTCTCCATGACAACATCATCCTCTTCATCGTACAACCTAATAGATTGGTTGGATCTTGAGCCATCATTCCTCTTCTTGCCGGACTTGAGGTCGGCCACAACTTGGTTCCACTTTAACTTACCATTTAATATGACCCAACAATGGCTAATTGCAAATGGCTTCTTCTCCAACTCGTGATACATAGTGGCCGCCATGGCCGTCTAGCAAACAATATATGTATCAGCACGAGAATGCAAACACAAGAAGCATTTGCAATGGATGACAAGATGAGCCAATCGAGCTTACCTGAGTTGCGACTCTCATCCCACTTTGAGGGTGTTTGGTCACTTGTGAGTAGTAGCCGACGTACTTGTTCACTTCCCCTTGAATGATCCCCCAACAATGTTGGAGAGATGCCACATTGCGAGTGCTCACATAGGATGCGGCTCCGCATACTCCTTTTGCTCGTGATACTCCTTCTAAATCTTTGTCCAATAAATGTTCCCCTTTTGCTCGGTGCCGCATATTGGATCCATCGTTGTGGCCAACCAAGCTTTGACCAACAAGATGTCCTCAAATATTGAGAATGCCGGACCTCTTTCCTTCGGCGTCTTGGTCTTCTTCTTCTTCTTGCTCGAGTTGGGATTGGATGTTGTCCCAACTTCAAATGCAGTGGTAGCCTCCAATTCATACTCCATTTCGGTCGGTTGTTCTTCATTGTCATTGATCATGTTCGACTAGAACGCCTCCGACATGATTCAAATTTGCAAGCATTCATCATGTGCAAATGAACTAGTGGTCTATGCTAAAATATGATCGGACAAGAGTAAAGAAAACGTATCGGCTCTTGTTCGGTCATTTCGTCGAACATGTTGAGGGCAGCTCGGGCACTGCCGGAGCCCGTGCTCATCCGCGCACGAACGAGCCGCGGTGTGTCAGACACGTCGACCGCCGGCATCTGCTTGGGCGGAAAGCTCTTCGGAATGGCCCAGCCGGCGCTCATATCATCCTGTGTCCCAAACGGGGCGGACAGCGTAATCCGCGTACGCGCTCGGAGGGAACGGGTGCGGGGATCCGGGCACGACGGAGGAGGCAGCTGCTCCACCACGTCCAAACCTCCCTGCGCCGCCGCCGCCGCCTCCCTCTCCCGCTGTCGGCGCCGCTGCAACTTGCAGGCGACGTTCTCCGCCTTGGAAGTCGCCGACGACGACACCGCGTCTCCCACAGACAAGGCGGATTGTGTCTCCGTCCCGGCGGTGTGGCTCGGACTGGACGACATCTCCGGCGGTGGATCGGGACCGGAGGTTAGGATTGGGAGCAAGGAAGGAGGCCGGCGAGGGTCCGGACGTGGGAATGGTTGGAGGGCGGTGGGAGGAAGGAGGAAGGGTTTGGTAGATTTGGTGCAATTTGAAGTGGGCTCGGGTTGTCGGGTCCGACGTGACGGGCGTGCCCAGACGTCCCCATTTCCGCCCCATATTTGGGCTGGATATGAGGGGTGCCGGTCAGCCCGGACATTTGAGAGCTGTTTTAGAGGCCCGTCTATGTCAAAAAATCGTGACCGGGCATTGAACGGATGGCCTGCCTGGGCGTTTGAGACGGATTTGAGGGATCCGGTTGTAGATGCTCTAAGTCCGACCACAAACAAATAATTCGCAGGAGTATTACACATTTACATTACCATCAAAGATCTGTGTAGCATCATTCTTTTGGTGGTACCGCATAGCTCTTTAATTTGCATCTCGCAAAGCGGAGAGACCTACGAGGTTTATCTGTGATAATTTCGGATGTGAAATAGCAAACGCACAGCTACCGTCCAATCATCTGCAAACCATATCATGATGAAACTGCACGTATGCATGGACTGCTCAGTCGGGGTCAAGCGCGCATGCATGCGCTAATCATGAATCAATCAAACTAATGATGATGGCAGAAAGCCCGTGCTCTAAAAAAACAAGTTTATTTTAATAGTATTGTGCATTATATTAAGTAAAGAAATTTACTGGCGAGGGTGGCTCGTGCTGTGAGTGTGTGACTACGAGCATTCCAGGTGCACACATTGGCATTGCCATGGATTGGAAGGTGCAAACACCAAAGCGGAAAGGAAGCAGTGGAACACAGCAAAACAACCGGCGGCTCAATATGCCACATCCTCGGCCCGGATTTTGTTACGACTCCGTATTTTGAATCAAATTTTAATCTTTATCTTTATCTTTACCTAAAATTAAAAGACGGAGGATTTCATAGTTCTCCATGAGTCTCCCTTTTATATTCATTAATTTTACATAAACTTTAAAGATTGACGACTAAGATTTAAAAAAAGAAGGGTTCCTTTTTTTTCTATCAAAGAAGGGAAACTCTAGCCTTCAGCCGGCGGATCACCCGCGAGCATCCGTCGTCTCATACGTGCGACGCGTGTCCTGTGTTGGGCCCACTTAGCACTATCTCTGCAACCATTGGTTTTCTTTCTTTCCTCTTCGATCTCTCTCCCACAAACGGATAAGGAGGCAACCAGCCATGGGAATCTGTGTTGTCGACATGGGAATCGATGCCGTTACAGCATGGTCCAGCACGAGCGCTGCCGCGGTCGGCTGCCTCCACCATGAATGACGGCCGCCGCCGACCTCCTCGCCGGATCTGGCCGCCCAAGTTCCTGCAGCAACGCCTGGCCGCCCAAGCTCTTGTAGGCTGTAGCAACGCCCGCAGAGTCAATCGGCATGGTGTGCAAGCTCCTATGGCGGAGTGGACGAAGGCAACGTGGCATTGGAGGCGGTTTTGTTTTTGCAGCAAAGGGCATGTTGCAAAAGAGTATTGTTTCATAAAAAAACTCGAATTATTTTTGTGCAACAAGGTCTTTGTTGCTATAAATTTCTGCAACAAGAGCTTTGTTGCGGGAATTTTCTGCAACAAGACCTCTGTTGCGGGAATTTCCTGCAACAAGAACTCTGTTGCAGAAATACCACAACATCACTCTTGTTGCAAAGTAATGGTTGCTCACGTGGACACATCGGACGGCTATTAGGGTGTCCATCCAATGGTCAGCGGGACGGCGGATATTTTTTCATTATCCGCCGAGCGACGCCTAGCACCAGCCATCGAAGAAAGGATCGATCTATTCGTTCCGACACAATCTAGACCAGCAGCCCGCCTAGCGCACGTCATCGAACGACCGATCACGTATTCCACGAAACCATCGATTGATTCGTTCGCTCCTCCCTAAATGCATAAAAACACGACAAATGCATAAAAACACTATATAGCGAATCACAAATGGGGTGGTTTTTTAAAATCCTAACCAAGAATGTGATGGTTTTACACTATTCGCTCTGAGAAAGAGAGAAAGACATGGCGCGAGAAGGGGTAGGAGAGAGATGGATATGGCATATTGAAAGGATAGATATAGTTGACTAGAGGAGGGTGAATAGGCAACAAACAAATTTTAGTTTTTCTTTACCAATTTAAAGTTTGCATCAAATTAGGTTGTCTAGATATGCAACTAGGTGAGCAACCTATATGATGCAACAACAACAAGTACACAAGCAAGCAAGGAATGCAAAACAAGGTAAGCTTGCGCGAGTAAAGGTACGAGATAACCAAGACTGGAGCCGGTGAAGATAAGTACGTGTTACCGAAGTTCCTTCCCGTTGAGAGGAAGTACGTCTCTGTTGGAGCGGTGTGGAGGCACAATGCTCCCAAAGAAGCCACTAGGGCCACCGTATTCTCCTCACGCCCTTACACAATGCGAGATGTTGTGATTCCACTATTGGTGCCCTTGGACGCGGTGAACGAACCTGTAAAAACAAGGTTGGGACAATCTCCACAACTTAATCGGAGGCTCCCAATGACACCACGAAGCTTCACCACAATGGAATATGGCTCCGCGGTGACCTCAACCGTCTAGGGTGCTCAAACACCCAAGAGTCACAAGATTTGCAAGGGATTAGTGGGGGAATCAAATTTCTCTTGGTGGAAGTGTAGATCGAGGCCTTCTCAACCAATCCCTAGGAAATCAACAAGTTTGATTGGCTAGGGAGAGAGATCGGGCAAAAATGGAGCTTAGAGCAACAATGAAGCTTGGGGATGGAAGAGGTGGTCAACTCCGAGAACAAGACCCCCCTTTTATAGTGATAGGACAAATCCAAACTGTTATCCACTTATTCAGCCAGCGAATTGCGGTACTACCGCATTGGACATGCAGTACTACCTCAAGGGCCTGCGGTACTACCATGAGGCACCATGGTACTACCGTATGCGCGCCAGGGGCTAGACCGGCCCTGATGCGTTGAAGCAAAGAGCGGTAGAACCATTGGCGGTACTATAACTCCCCCTTGCGGTACTACCGCAAGGCATGGTTAGTCTAGGATGGGAAGGCACGGACATATAGAAATACATCTGTGGCTACTTCCGCAGAGTTTTGATCTGTGCAAAAATCCGACACAGTACTACCGCAAGCCTGGAGCGGTACTACCGTGTAGGGCACGGATGTAAAAAAATTTACATCCGCCCCCACTTCCGCTCGTGCTGTTGTGCCTAGCCAGAGGCCACGGTACTACCATGCCCTGGGAGTGGTACTACCGCAAGGGACTGCGGTACTACCGCGACCACCGCTGGTACTATCGTGAGCCTCTGCGGTACTACCGCTCGCATGAGTTGTACTACCGCATGCCCCAGCACAAACAACACTAGGAGTTCTTCATTTTGCAGAGACACGGATAAACGGTGGATGCTCCAAAGAGGCAATGGAGAGGTGGTGCAAAAGAAACAGACGTGTACGTGATGATTCCACCCAAACCTTTACAAAGCGGACCCCCTCTTAATAGTACGGCTTTCCTACGACTCAAATCCACTGAAAAGAAACATAGAGAAACACCGTCTTCAATAGGCATCGAGGGGCACCAAATCGTCTTGTGCCTAGACATGATATATCTGAAATGCTCAATGCACACGATTAGTCCACAAAAACATTGTCATCAATCACCAAAACTACTTACGAATAAATGTGCCCTTACAATATCCCCATTTTTGGTGAATTGATGACAATACGGGATATAAAATGAAACATTGGCAAACCCAACATCTATAAAATATAGATGGGCTCCCCCTAGATGTGTGCACTCTAGAGAAGTGCTTTGGACTGCACGACACACATACTAGGATCAACACTCCCCCTATATTTTATAGACGAGACATATCTTGCAACAATAAAACTAACACTAAGCAAGAAGGCAAGGTAACGAATATGAGCATAAAGTAAAGGGCACAAGATAGCATAGGCTCACGGGTTACTAAGTATGAAAGACACTAAAGTATGCTAGAGTGCATATGTCTTACACCATATGATAGAGAAGTTGGTCATACGAGCACAAACTAAATCAAACTAAACGAGGTTCAACACAACGAAAGCAAAGAGAAAAAGCGAAACGACACGACACACGACTGGAAAATCCTACACTCTCTCTCTCTCCCTTTGGCATCGAGACACCAAAAAGGCAAAGAGGACACCTACGACACATGTGGTAGCGCAAGCTGAAGCGATCACTCGTCACGCTACTCCTCGGTCTCGGCAGCGGGGATGGGTTCCTCCTCAGATTCAGTCCACTGATAGCCCTGCTTCGCCATCCATTCAGCCTCTGGGGTGATGTGCTTCTCGGACCCGCTTGATATCTCCTCACCGAACGTCCTCAAGATCCTCTTGTCGCGACGGCGACTCTTCTTCTGAGCAACATGAGACATGTACTGTCCCTTGGCCTGCATGCAGAACAGAGCCTTCATCTTGTTCTTCAGCTTCTTAGCCCAAGAAGGCTCAGAAGATGAAGGCGAGTAGCCAGCAGAGCTGTCCTCATCCGCTTCCTCCTCCTCAATCTCATCCTCATCCACATCCATCTTAGCAGTCGCAGCCTCAGCACGGGTAGTGATGTTAGCCCACTGGCTCTTGATGCGGAGCTTGATGGGCTCATGACGAATCCAGCCGGGGGCAACAAACTCATCATTGGGATAGACCTGCTCCCAAGTCCTCGAGATCAAGTGAAACAGGTAAGGTCCATAGATGGGTACCTTATGGTCGAACACCGCAAACTGCAGCTCACACCACATGATATGTGAGACATCAAGTGGTTGCTTCTGAGCGAGACGCGCCTCCTCACGGATGAGCATCATATCCACGAGATAAGCATGCACCTTATCCTTGTCACCAATGCGCGGAAAGAGGGAGTTGCGGAAGATCCGGTGCATGATGTAAAGGAATGAGTTTAGCACCCACGTCTTCTTGCCACTGGGAAGCTCCTTCTCAACATAGTAGGGCTAAAGCTTGTTTTTGTTGGCTGACTCGGGGTTGGCATGATGGCGAACACCAACGGGCTTGTTGAGCCCCTCATCACGAACCTGGAGCAGATCCATGAAGTCCTTCCACTTAGCAGTCATCCTCTGTCCATTGGTCATCCATGTCATGGTCCGTTCCTCATCAGTATGGAAGTGGACCGAAGTAAAGAACTGGGCCACAATCTCAGGGTCAAAGTCCAGGTGGAAAGTGAGCAAGTGCTCAATGCCAAATTGCTCCACCAGGTCCAATGCCTCACCAAAATATGCCCGGTGTTGATCCTTCCTCATATGATCCATATCAATCCAGTGCACGTCCACGTAGATGTTCTGCTTGGCCTTGATCACATCCAGAAAGATAAGATTCTGTTGCTTGGTCCAGAACAAATCATTCCCTCTGAAGTTCGCACGGGGATTCACATAGGGGTTGATCTTCCCGCGAGTGACAAACTCAGCCAGTGGTATCACATCCATGCCCATTGATGGCTCCCTGGTCTTGGTGGTGGTGGTCTTGGTTCTACGTTGGGGGGCATTGGAGCCCTCTGGAGCCTCCTAGTTGCGCAGGCGCTTCGAGCCTGTGTCACGGCTGGGATTCGAACGACGGACATTGGAACCGGAGCCACCACCTATGACACACAACACAAACACGAGAGGAACCGAGAAGGATTATTGCAAGGACGAGGCCAAAACCAAATGAAACAAGTAAGAACGAGATTCGAAAGGACACAACAGCAACGTTTGTAATTCTACGGTAGTACTGGACAAGCTTACAGAAGTAAAAACTTACAGCTGCTCGAGTCACGGTAGTACTGTGCCCGGGTGGCACGGTAGTACCACTCCTGGAGCAGAAGTAATTTTTTACTTCTGCGCCCCGAGCGGTAGTACCACTCCAGTGGAGCGGTAGTACCGCGCAAGGCTATTCTTGGGCGAGCATGCGGTACTACCGCTCCAGCGGAGCGGTAGTACCGCACACGTTCGAAAATCACAAGAACATCGGATCTGGATCTAGACATAGCCGCAAAACGAAAAACGGTACTACCGTTGATCAAGCTATATTGTTGTATCACTCCAAAAAGCATGCCTACCGCACTAGCACTCTCCTACACTCCCTTCTCGCACAGATTTAGCCAAAAATCACACGAACTACACATGCATCTCCCCAAGACCTAGAAGCACAAGAACGGAACAAAAAGGGAGGGACTTGGGGAAATACCGAGGTCCATGGAAAGAGGTAGAGGTGGGGAACGATCCCACCGGTCGGAATGCGAGGAGAGCGGCCGGAGATGGAGATCCGGCGAGGTCCTCCGATGTCGTTCTTGGGCAGGAGAGAGAGACGGGGTGGGGAAA
The DNA here is from genome assembly GCA_032464435.1 of Aegilops umbellulata. Lineage (NCBI taxonomy): Eukaryota > Viridiplantae > Streptophyta > Magnoliopsida > Poales > Poaceae > Aegilops > Aegilops umbellulata. The sequence goes on along the minus strand of CP136056.1, from coordinate 508,799,704 downwards.
AGATATGAATGGGTGTGGGGGAGTTGGAACTTCCCCTGCCCCGCTCTTAACCCCCACCCGCTCGCGATGGCGCGGTAGTACGGCGGGTCCTCGCGGTAGTACCACCCTAGCGAAAGTACTGCTCGCTGGGCGGTAGTACTGCTCTTCCAGCGGCAGTAAAAAATTACTGCCGCGATGGAAGCAGTAGTACCGTGCCTTTTTTTATTATAAAGAGTAGGGTAACACTCCACTGGAACTTTTATTAAAATAATAAGGCAGAAACAAAGCAGTAGTCTTAAGGGCTTGAGCTAAGACCAAAGAAAAGAAAAGAAAAGAAAGAGGAAAGAAACTAGGAAAGAAGCTAAAACAACCTAAAAAATAAAAGGAAAAATAAAAAACTAAAAGAAGCTACAAATTAATTACAACAAGGTATCCAACCAACCAGAGAATTGCACTTCATATTTCTTCTTTATCCTGAATTTTAGAAGCTTGAGCTCTTCTGTGAATATAAATTTCCAGCCTCGAAAAGATGGTGTGATATTCTCAAATATTTTGTTGTTTATGGATATCCAAATGGCCCATGATCCCAATATGATGATTTCCATAAAGAAAGGGTAGTTGAGCTTGTCTTTAAGGTCTTGATATGCTTCTAGTACAGACAGATTTGGTGTTCTGGTGGGACAGATAAAATCCCAACATCTTCTTGCAAAAGGACACCCCCAAAAAAGATGATGCAAAGTTTCTTCTTGTTGGCAATCCCTGACTGCACAATTATAAACTTCCAATTCAAAGTTTTTCCTTCTTAAAAGATTCCTTGTGTTTACTCTGTCATGTAGTAACATCGAGAAGAATACTTTGTGCTTAGGCTGGCAAGAGCTTTTCCAAATCCAGGAGAAGTGAGGTGGAGTTTGTTTTTGTCCAATAAGCACATTATAGGCTTTCATTGATGAATAAAATTCATTTTCCCATATGTAACTCCATGTATCCATTGCATCCAAGTACTCAGATTGCCTTAAAGAAATACATATGTCTTCCATTTGTAGGAACTCCTCATATGCTTGTGTAGTCAGAGACAAGTAGAAAATATCTTGAAGATATTCTGTGTTGATCACTTGTTGCACACTTGTGAGTGGATCTCTGACAAAGGAGTAAAGGTGATGAAATTTGTGTTTGAGGACATAATGATGCCACATATCATTCAAGAATAGAGCACTTCTGCCATCACCCACATTACACCTGGTGTCGTGGAATTGTCACGGCAGATTTCCTCTTGCAAGGACTTAGTCGTGGAGCCATCGCAACTAGGAAGCTTAAAGGGGTTAATCGGGACAAAGGACACAAGAGAGTTATACTAGTTCAACCCCTTACGGTGAAGGAAGGCCTACGTCTAGTTGGGTTGGTATTGATGAGGTTTCGATGACCAGGGAGCGAGATACGCTATGCCCGGTTCTCGATGAGTTGTTTCTTGCCCTAAGCCGCCAGCGGGTCGTCCCCTTATATACACGGGTGATGCCCTGCAGCCTACAGAGTCCCGGCCGGCTCATAAACAGTGTCCGGCTCGGTGACTAGTTAATTCTACCTTATGTTACAAGTCATGCCATCATGGCGGTTTACCACTATGGGCCTTAAGTAGCCTACGGGCCTTAAACCCTTTATTGAACCGCCATCTTCAGGTTTGGTCTTGGGCTTCTTCTGATGAGTCCTTCTTTGCGTAACCCGGCCCCTTCTGGGCGGCTTATACAAATATTTATATCCCTGACATTAGGCCCCAGATTGATTTGAACCGGTTCATATCAATCTTAAAATACGTTAAGAAACAAACCTTTAATCTTCTGTTTGCACAAAGGCTTTAACCTGCCATGACGTCATCTTCTGGCTCCGTGTTAAACCTTCACGACGTCATCTTCAATTAAATTCATATTTTACTCCATAATATCCTCCAACAGTTCTTTGCCTTTACTGGCCATTCCGAAAACCGAGGCGTCAGGGACGCTGGATAATGATGTTTTGGTCTCCTCGTTTCTCATGCCGTCCCACTCGGTCTTCCCTTATAAATAGGCACGACCTAGGTCTTCCATTCTCCCCCCTTTCGGTCATCCTCTTCCTCTCGCTGTCTCTCTGCCACTCGAGCTCCGCTGCCGCCGTCGAGCTCCGCTGCCGCTGCCGCCATCGAGCTCCTTGTCTTCACCAACTCAGGCCGCTGCATCAACCTGAATCTGACCAGAGAAATGTGACGAACTTTGCTGCAGCCCTGCATCTGTAAGTCCCTTTTCCCTTCTGTCTTAGATCTGCATTATAGTGTTCATCGAGATCGTCGGTGTTCATCGCCGCCCTTGGCGAACCCTTGATGTACTTCACCTCCAATGCCCTGTTCAGATCGTTGAATAGCATAGAACTGTTGCGGTGACTGTTTCACGCTTATCTTGAATGCAAACAGATCTCTTTTCTTTTGTCCAGAGGCTTCTTTCGAGTGTATGAATTTTTCTGCACTGGTATTAGGTCTAGAAATTTTTCTTTTCAGAACGACCGTTTGATCCAGAAAAATAACTGCAACTTGTGAAACCTGTTTGTTCCACACTTAGTCAAAAAACTGCCTCTGTTGAATTTGTTTAACCATGGTAACCTACGTGGCCGGTTTAAGAAAATGACACTGACTTGTCAACCTTGCTTGCTTCCGGCGACTTAAGAAAATTTAACTACCTTTGATACCTGTAGCGGCTTAAACTGCATGGTTACCCATATGTCATTAGGCCCCTTCTTAAGCCGCCATATTGAATAAATTAATAATGTTCTCCTCCGGGTTAAAGTTGAACCGGAAACTCTTTATTTTGTCATAGGCTTCCACTTGCGCAATGGCACCTAAGGCTCCCAAGGCTCCTGTGACCTGCAACTGGGTCAAGTCCATTGTCACGGAGAGCACCTTGTCTGAATTTGTGAAGTCTGGCTATCCGTCCAAGAAAGAGGTCATGTCTTATCATGCTCCTGACCCGTCCGAGGAGAAACCTCACCCCAAAGAGGGGGAGGTGATCATTTTTACTGATCATATGAGCCGGGGATTTGCTCCACCCGGTTCAAAATTCTTCAGGGATGTTTTGCAATTCTTTGACCTAAGACCTCAAGACATCGGGCCCAATTCCGTGTAAAATATTTGCAACTTCCAAGTCTTCTGCGAGGTGTATCTTGGAGAAGAGCCCAGCTTACTTTTATTCAGAGAGTTGTTTTATTTAAACCGGCAGAACGAATGCGCCAACGGGCCCAGTCTAGAACTTGGTGGCATCTCGATTCAGCGGCGGAGAGACTACCTCTTCCCTTATCCTGAACTGCCGAGTCATCCGAAGGATTGGAACCAGACGTGGTTCTACTTCCTGATGAAAACCCGCTGCCCGGCTTCCGCACCTTGCGCCTTGAATACAACCACCCGCTGCCGGACAAGTTGACTGCTGTTGAACGTCTGCCACTCACCCCCACTATTAAGAAAATCAAAGCTCTTTTGGGGAATGACTTATATGGCATCGACCTGGTCCGAGTCTGTGTTTCTTGGCGAATGATTCCGTTAAGCCGCCGCCCCGGCTTAATGTGTACCTACTTAGGCGAGAAGGATGACCCACTGCGTCATAGTCCTGACAACTTACCAGATGATGCTGTGGAAGCTACGACCCAGACTTTGTTGAAAGAGGGCACGGTGACTAGTAATGCCTTTGGCTTACTTCCTTTCTGCAAGAAGAACCCGGCCCCTGCAGTGAGTCATCAACCTCAATAAATACCCTTTAATGTGCTATACCTTGCCTTTACTCATAACCCTTTATCATTTTTCACAGGCCAATGACAATTTCTGGAAGGTTAAGTATAACCATGAGGCTGCCAAACAAGCCCGAGCAGCTAAAAGAGCGGAAAGGAAAGCCGCCAAACCAGGAACCTCAAGGAAGAAGAAGCCAAGTGCTTCAGATATGTTGAAACTTGATGATACTGATGACGATGACGAAGAGGTAACTTTTGACCCCTTGACTCTTTCACCATCACTTTACTGATACCAACTCCTTTCAGGAAGACACGGGAAACAGCCAAACCGCCGAGGAAGAGGTAACTATAATCTCCTCCGACTCCGAGCCTTTGCCGCGGCAGAAAATTCGAAGAGTGACCCGGAAAGTAAGATTTTCACATCCTTTGGCTTACCAAGATCCTCAATTTCTTTTGAAGCAACAACTATATGAAAGCCGGAGGCAGACCCGGACCAGCAAAGATGCAGAGCTCTCCTCCGGCTTACCCGACGTAACCAGGAAGCGTCGGAATGAGGTTATCTCCGATTTACGTTCCGTTTTACCTTTGGCGGGTTTAATTCGTCAACCTCTTAATTCCTCTGACTCCAATTATCAGGATACCCCTCCTTCCTCCGGCGAGTCTATGCAATCCAACATGCCGGCTTTCAAAACCGCCCCCGGGTAATGTAAGTTTGCTTGCCTTATGTTTTACCTTACTCATGCTTTTGTACTTACTCTTCTATTTTGTCCACAGCATGCAAGTGAAGCCCAGGAAGAAAGCGAAGAATAAGCCGGCCCAAGACCCTGTCGTGACTGAACCGGAGCTTGGCACAGCTGCCCGTGACACTTCCACTCCTCAGCCGCTGCCTGAACCGGTCTATGACATTCCAGCACCAACCTCTGATCCGCCCGCTGAAGAAACTCCTAGCCCGGCCAAGATGATTGATCCGGAAGTTGAGATTCTCAAGACTCAGTTTGTTGAGCCGGGTCAGCCCACTGTCCTTGCCAAGTGCTCTGCCAAGGAAGAGCTTTTGGAGCGCCGAAAGGCCAAGTTAGACATTGCTGACTACACTCACTTGAGCATTGGGGAGATCGTTTCTGGCTATATCAGTCAAGTGCATAGCAGCCGTGACTTGGAAATTGACAAGTTGAAGCAAATACAGACAAAATCTGAGGTATGACTTTTCTTTAACCATACTTATTGCACCAGTCCCCAAGTCTATTGCTTATAAGTAATATGCTGTAGACTTTAGAAAAACTGCCTAGCACTGCTTGTCCGGTTTACAAAGAAGATATGTAACCCGGTTGTAGCATGATACTTTGAACCCGCGATACACATTAGCCCCCAAGTGCCAAGTGCCTTTGCTTATAAAGTGCTTGGAACTTAATTTTCATGAACCGGCGTAGTAATTTAGAGTTCTTCAGCATACATTAGCCCCCAAGTGTCAAGTACCTTTGCTTGCAAAGTGCTTGGGACTTAATGTATTTTTACAATGATCCTGACTATAACCGGCATCAATGCAAGCCACCATAAGTCAATTTGAGTTGGAGATTGCTTACCTGAAGAGCCGCCTGGCAGCTCAAGAACTTGAAATTCAAAAGGCCAACTCCAAGTTTGAATTCAGCGTCTCTGAACAAGAGAAGTTGAAGAAAAACTTTGAAACGAATAAGAAAACCTGGGCTGATGAGAAGGCTTCACTGGTGACCCGGGCCGAGACGGCAGAGGCATCGCTCGCCGAAGCGATAGCCGAGCTATCCGGCTTAAAGCGCCAGATATCTCAGATGGTCTCAGCAATCTTCGGTAAGTCACTTTATATAAACTTTTAAGTACTATAAGCCTTCTTTCAATGATTACTTCAATTGTTACCTCCGGCTCACCTTATATTTAATAACACAGGCTCCAGGAGCACAAACCTCAAGCAGAATATGTTGATCAAGTTGAAGGCAGTTTATACTCTGGTGGAACAGCTTTACACTGGGTCACAACGCGCTTTGGCCGTTACAGCTTTATCAAATGACGTTCCTTACCTCCTGCAAGACGTGCTGAAGCGGCTGGCTGTGTTACCTCAGTGGGTCCAAGAGCTAAGGCGGGCATCTGCAAGAGCCGGGGCCATAGCCGCGTTGAGCTGGGCTAAAGCATGGAATCCAGAACTAGACCCGACCGATCTCGCTCTTGGATACCCGAGTCTGAAGGAGGATGGGACCTTATTTGTTGAACATGATTTCACTGCCTGTGTCAAAGATATACGCCCTGTGGCTACTCTTATTGGGAACGATACTGATCTTACCAAGTATCAGCCGGGTTATGACAGCGAAAATCGGAGAATCCCAACACCTCTCTATGACGACGTCAGCCTGATCGCTCCAATCCGTAAGCATACCTTTGCCCCTGAAGTCGACCCAGCCTGGTTAATAGATGACGAAGTTGAGTTTGAAGCTTTGAGTGGCATTGACTGGACATCGTCCACCTTCCAGGACAGGGCAGCCGACGGAGAGGCGGAGAAGGATAACCCGGAATCTTCAAGCCAACCCAAGTAGTGAACCGCCAGGCGCATATGTTTATGTCTTTGTGAAAACAATGCTTCATTATCCAGACTCGGGGAGTCTTGTAATAGGGTAGAAAAACTCTAGATTTTTGCCATGCCTTCGCGCATGTTTATGGCTCTCAATACTTTCTTACGCCGCCATCGCCATGTGTTTCCAGTTTATATTGATCTTCTCTTTTCCTTATGTTACACAAAGGAAAATTGTTTGCCTTGTCATGCATATAAAACAAACAAAATTCCCTTGGCGAGTTATCGCATAGGGGGCCACATAAGGTACTGATAACCCGGAGTATGAACCAAAATATCACATAAAGGTCAGTTTATGATTACCTCTGTTAACATAATCACAATAGCATACCTGCGATCCTTTTGGTAATCTCGCCGGCTTGTATGACCCAACCCATGAGGGTAAGTTTAACTCCTGAAACTTGGCACATATACTGTTCACCTGGCACTTAACAACCTGGGGTGACCAATATTTAAGCCAGAAGAACAAAAAACCATCTCGTAATTCTTTCAATAGGGTCTCAATATAGTCAAGTAATTATGCTTATGAAGTATAATGAATAATAAACAATACTCAAAGGCTTCTGATTCGAATACGATCAGTGAACCGTTCCAAAGGGGTTAAGCTAAGATTCGGATACGATCATATAGCCCCCAGTGGCTTTGGCGATGTCGATCAAGTGGGTATGGACATCTATGTTCTCTTTGGTTCGAATACGACCTATGTTTGAACAGGAAGCCTCCAAGTGACCATAAGAGTTGTTTAATGACGCTGATTCGAATACGATCGACGTCAGACCCAAAGGGGTTAAGCTATGATTCAAATATGATCAAGAAGCCCCCAACTGGGTTTGGCAGTATGCCGATCAAGTGGGTATCGACAGCTATGTTCTCTTTGGTTCGAACACGACCTATGTTTGAACAGGAAGCCCCCAATCATGGCTAGATTCAGATATGATCATAAGCCGGACCAAAGGGAAAGCCGGATTCAGATATGATCCGCTCCCTATTGGTTGTTTCCACCACCTAATAAAGAAGACATGTAAATCTTTGAGGGTGAAAAGGACAGAGGTCCTGCTTTATTGCTTTATATAATATATACATCATCAAAATATATACATCCAGAGAGCCGGCGGCTCAAGTATAGTAAGGCCGAAGATGAGCGATATTCCACGGCCGGCGGGTCTCCTCCTCCGACTTACGTGAGTCTTTGTGCTCTCGAACATCGATAAGGTAGTATGACCCGTTGTTCAGATTCTTGCTAACCACAAAGGGTCCTTCCCAAGGAGGGGATAGCTTGTGCATATCAGACTGATCCTGGATGAGCCGGAGCACTAAGTCGCCTTCCTGAAAGGTTTTGCTTCTAACCTGGCGGCTGTGATAGCGGCGCAGGTCTTGCTGGTAAATCGTCGAGCGGGCTATTGCCAAGTCTCGCTCCTCATCCAACAAGTCAAGTGCATCCTGACGAGCTTTTTTGTTATCAGCCTCAACGTAAGCCGCCACGCGAGGTGAGTCATGCCGGATGTCACTTGGCAGGACCGCCTCTGCTCCGTACACCATGAAGAAAGGTGTGTAACCCGTAGATCTGTTAGGCGTAGTGTTAATGCTCCAAAGCACAGAGGGTAGCTCCTCCACCCAACAACCCGGCGTCCGCTGTAAGGGGACCAAGAGCCGGGGTTTGATACCCTTCAAAATCTCCTGATTTGCTCTTTCTGCTTGACCATTGGATTGAGAATGAGCAACAGCCGAAACACCAAGCCGGATATGTTCTCGTTGATAGAACTCTTCCATGGCACCTTTGGAGAGATTAGTACCATTATCAGTTATGGTGTTGTGTGGAAAACCAAAACGAAAGATCACCTTCTTTATAAACTGAACCGCCGTGGCTGCATCACACTTACTGACCGGCTCTGCCTCAACCCACTTTGTGGACTTATCCACTGCTACCAGGAGGTGTGTCTTTTTATCTTTAGACCTCTTGAAAGGTCCGACCATGTCAAGCCCCTAGACCGCGAACGGCCAAGAAATTGGAATCATCCTCAACTCTTGAGCCGGCACGTGAGCTCGTCGTGAGAATTTCTGACATCCATCACATTTACTGACCAGATCCTCCGCATCAGCATGAGCCGTCAGCCAATAGAAGCCATGACGGAAAGCTTTGGCCACAAGAGATTTTGAGCCGGCGTGATGACCACAATCCCCTTCATGGATCTCACGAAGTATCTCCTGTCCCTCCGCAGGCGACACACAACGTTGAAACGCCCCTGTGACACTTCGATGATGTAACTCGCCATGAAAAATTGTCATGGATTTGGACCGCCAGATGATTTGTCTTGCCAAGGTCTCATCCTCAGGCAACTCTCCCCGGGTCATGTAAGCCAAATATGGCACTGTCCAATTCGGGATAATGTGAAGAGCTGCTACCAGCTGTGCCTCCGGGTCTGGCACTGCTAGGTCTTCCTCTGTGGGTACCTTGATAGAAGGATTATGCAAAACATCAAGAAAGGTGTTAAGCGGCATTGGCTTACACTGAGATCCCAGCCGGCTTAAAGCATCAGCCGCCTCATTCTTCCTTCGATCAATGTGCTCCACTTGATAACCTTTGAAGTGCCCAGCCACAACATCAACTTCACGACGGTAAGCCGCCATAAGGGGATCCTTGGAGTCCCACTTGCCTGACACCTGTTGAGCCACGAGATCCGAGTCACCCAAGCACCTTACCCGGCTGAAATTCATGTCTTTGGCCATCCTGAGACCATGGAGTAAGGCCTCATAATCAGCTGCATTGTTAGTACAAGGAAACATAAGCCGGAGCACATAACAAAGTTTGTCGCCTCGGGGGGAAGTTAAAACAACTCCAGCCCCCGAGCCATCTAACTGTCAGGACCCATCAAAGTGAATAGTCCAATATGTGTTATCTGGCTTCTCCTTAGGTGCCTGCAACTCTGTCCAATCATTGATAAAGTCCACCAAGGCTTGAGACTTAACAGCAGTACGTGGCATGTACTTCAAACCATGAGGCCCAAGCTCAATGGCCCACTTGGCGACTCGTCCTGTGCCCTCCCTATTCTGGATGATGTCTCCCAAGGGGGCAGAACTTACCACAGTGATGGGATGACCTTGGAAGTACTGCTTCAGCTTCCGACTTGCCATGAACACTCCGTAAACAAGTTTATGCCAATGTGGATACCATTGTTTAGACTCAATGAGCACCTCACTGATGTAGTAAACTGGCCGTTGAACCGGATGCTCCTTGCCAGCCTCCTTGCGCTCCACCACGATGGCAACACTGACGACTCGTGAGTTAGCAGCCACATATAGCAGCAACGGCTCTCTATCAATGGGAGCTGCAAGGACCGGCGGTTCAGACAACTGTCTCTTTAAATCTTCAAAGGCAGTGTTAGCAGCATCACTCCAGACAAAAGTGTCCGTCTTCTTCATCATTTGATACAGCGGTAGGGCCTTCTCACCTAACCGGCTTATGAACCAGCTTAAAGCAGCAACACGACCCGCCAGTCGCTGAACATCATTGATACACGCCGGCTTAGCCAAAGAGGTAATCGCCTTGATCTTCTCCGGATTAGCTTCAATGCCTCTGTTTGAGACCAGAAAGCCTAAAAGCTTGCCTGCAGGTACACCAAATACACACTTGGCCGGGTTAAGCATCATCTTATAGACTTGGAGGTTATCAAAGGTCTCTTTCAAATCAGATATCAAGGTTTCCTTCTCTCTGGACTTTACCACAATGTCATCCACATAAGCGTGAACATTGCACCCAATTTGATCGTGGAGACAGTTCTGTACAGATCACTGATAAGTTGCCTGGGCACTCTTGAGCCCAAATGGCATAGATACATAGCAGAAGGCTCCAAACGGAGTGATGAAAGCCGTCTTCTCCTGGTCCTTAACTGCCATCTTGATCTGATGATAACCAGAGTAAGCATCCAGAAAGCTCAAACGCTCGCAACCCATCGTAGCATCAATGATTTGATCAATACGGGGGAGAGCAAAGGGATCAGCCGGACAAGCCTTATTTAAGTCCGCGTAATCCACACACATCCGCCAGGTGCCGTTCTTCTTGAGGACGAGCACCGGGTTAGCCAACCACTCCGGGTGAAAAAATTCAACAATAAACCCGGCCGCTAAGAGCCGGGCGACCTCTCCAATAGCTTTCCGTCTCTCTTCGTTGAACCATCAAAGAAACTGCCTGACTGGCTTATACTTAGGATCAATATTGAGAGTGTGCTCAGCGAGTTCTCTTGGTACACCCGGCATGTTAGAAGGCTTCCATGCAAAGATGTCCCGGTTCTCACGAATGAACTCGATGAGCGCGCTCTCCTATTTAGGATCCAAATTGGCACTGATACTGAAATGCTTAGATGAATCACCCGGAGTAAAGTCAACAAGCTTGGTTTCAGCAGCCGACTTAAACTTCATTGTGGGGTCATGCTCTGTGGTTGGCTTCTTCAGGGAGGTCATATCCGCCGGGTCAACATTGTCTTGATAAAATTTCATCTCCTCTGCTGCACAAACAGACTCAACATAAGCCGCGTCGCCCTCCTCACATTCCAGGGCTACCTTTCAACTTCCATGCACGGTGATGCTGCCCTTGTGACCCGGCATCTTAAGCTGCAGATAAACATAACACGGCCGTGCCATGAACTTGGCATAAGCCGGCCGCCCAAGCAGAGCATGATATGGACTCTTGATTTTGACCACCTCAAAAGTTAATTTCTCAGCCCTAGAATCATACTCATCTCCAAAGGCCACTTCCAGTTCAATCTTGCCGACTGGGTAAGCCGACTTACCAGGCACCACTCCATGGAAAACAATGTTGGACGTCTTCAAATTCTTATCAGTCAACCCCATGCGTCGAAAGGTCTCATAATAGAGGATATTGATGCTGCTACCTCCGTCCATGAGTACCTTAGTGAACTTATATCCACCAACCTGAGGTGCTACCACCAGGGCTAACTGACCCGGATTATCAACCCGGAGGGGGTGATCTTCCCTGCTCCAAACAATGGGATGTTCTGACCACCTCAAATAACGGGGAACCACCGGATCAACAGAATTCACGGCCCTCTTATGAACCTTCTGGTCACGTTTGCATAAGCTAGTGGTGAGCACATGATACTGCCCACTATTCAGCTGCTTCGGTTGGCTTTGATGACCCGACTGCTGCTGCTGTTGTCCCCCTTGACCAGACTGCTGTTGATTATAGCCGCCTTGATTTTCCTGAAAGCCGGAACTTGAACCGCCGCCCGGGCCATGAAAACCGCCGACGCCTGAGCCCCCCCCCCCCCGACCCATGATTGCCGTCAAACGTGTTGGAATTCTTGAAAGCCTTCATGATCGCGCAATCTTTCCACAAGTGGGTGGCGGGCCGTTCCCGGGTGCCGTGTCTCGGGCAAGGCTCATTGAGTAACTGCTCAAGAGATGGGCCTGACCCGCCAGATCGAGGGGGCGGTTTTCCCTTATGCCTCTAATTGTTACCCTGTGCATTGGCGTTGGCGACAAACTCCGGGTTACCCTCCGCCTTACGCTTATTGCCTCCTTGATTGATCGGGTTATGCTGCTGACTCTTTCCATTGCCGTTCTTCTTTCCCTTCCCTGTCTTTTCCTCATCAGACGCGGGATCCTTGGTACTATCAGAGTCGGCGTATTTGACTAAAGCTGCCATCAGCGTACCCATATCATTGCAATCACGCTTAAGGCGCCCCAGTTTCTGTCTCAGCGGCTCAAAACAGCAATTCTTCTCCAACATGAGGACTGCAGAGCCGGCATCCATCTTGTCAGATGAATGTATTATCTCCTTGACCCGGCGCACCCAATGTGTTGTGGATTCACCCTCCTCCTGCTTACAATTTGTCAAGTCCACAATCGACATAGACTGCTTGCAAGTGTCTTTGAAGTTCTGGATGAATCGGGCCTTTAGCTCTGCCCATGAACTAACAGAATTAGGTGGCAAGCCCTTTAACCAAGACCAGGCCGTTCCATCCAACATCATGGTGAAATACTTAGCCATTGCCGCGTCACTGACCTCCAACAGCTCCATGGCCATCTCATAACTTTCGATCCACGCTCCAGGCTGTAAGTCGGCCGTGTAATTCTGCACCTTTCGAGGTCCCTTGAAGTCCTTGGGTAAATGCACATTACGTAAAGATGGCACCAAACAAGGAATGCCGCCGGTTCTGGTAGCCACTCCCGCCTCAACGGAAGTCGTCGGATAATCTGGAAAGTCCTGATGAGCCGTCTATTGAGCCGCTAGCTGAGCCGCCCGTTCGTCCTCCTGACGTATTCGGTCCTGCACCGGGTTATAACCACCGGGCTGGTTACGGCGCTGGGCGTTGCTTGACAAAGCTTCTGACTCCATGTGCCTGCTGTAACTCGGACTCCGGTTTGGACGAGTCAGGGCTAGCCAAGGCGGAGGAGTTGAATGAATCCTGTCCCGGCTGTAAGAATAAGTCTCTTGCTGAGCCAGGGCCGTCTGGACGAGGTCTCTGATCCTTCTGGTCTCCACTGCTGTTGGATCGCCGCCATCCACTGGGAGAGCCGCCAAGCGCGCCGACGCTGCGATCAGGTTCTCCATGGGGTTGGAAAAGTGACCCGACGGTATAGGTACATAACGGGGCGGTGCCATATTCCCATGAGGAGATGCCATCTCCCGAGGCTGAGCCGGTCCTCCTGTTCTGGCTGTCATTAACTGGTTTGCACCTGGCGGGTTACTTGGGCCGGCTCCGGGTGTAGCGAAAAGATTCCGAGGATCATAAACCGGCGGTAAACGGGATTGAGTTTTCTGATGTCTCCTCCTCATCACCTTGTTAGACGCATTCAGGCTCATCGTAAGATGGAAAGCCTCTGACTGTAGCTGTTGCGCCCGTGCATCCAAAGCCACCTGTCCTGTGGCTAACCTGGTGTCCTCAGCTGCCAAGGCCTCCTTGGCGCGAGCTATCTCCTCACGCACCTGTGCCACCTCCGCGTTATGCTCATCTTAGTTCGCGGGGATGATCGTGGTGGTTAACAGGGCCATCAATTTATCCATGAGATCCAACAGCACCTAAGCCGGCGGGCACACAGGGCCTCCTGCCCGGCCGCTCCTGACCCAGACGTTATTGCTGCTGCAGCCGTTGAGTTTTGACCGGGTTGGGTACCAGCCATGAAGACTCCTGCCCAACTTGGCGGCCCATAGGGGTCCGGAATACTGCTATCATCGGAACAACCCCCAAGCCCGCCGTCTTGTAATGGATACAATGAATCTGTTGAACCGGCGGACGAATCACCGTCGGAGAGGACGACCATCTCACCACCATCTTCAGATCCTTCAGAAAGTTCCCCTCCATGGATGCAACCCACGAAGGCACGCTTCACGACGGTATGATCTCGGGCGGGTCTTGCACGCTGAGCCGTCTCAACGAGGTCGGTGCAGTTGTCCAGCTCAGGGCCTGGATCCCCGATCCGGCCGATGAAGACGTGGATTCCGCCAAAGGGAACCCGGTACCCGTACTCAATTGAGCCGGCGTCGGGGCCCCAGCCTTCGTCATCGATGTAGATCTTGCCGCGACGACTCCTGGTCATCCGGCCCACTGCGTATCCCCTGAGACCTTCGAAGCTGCCCTTCAAGAACTCAAATCCACCATGCGCTGGCCCCACGGTGGGCGTCAACTGTCGTGGAGTTGTCACGGCAGATGTCCTCTTGCAAGGACTTAGTCATGGAGCCATCGCAACTAGGAATCTTAAAGGGGTTAATCGGGACAAAGGACACGAGAGAGTTATACTAGTTCAGCCCCTTACGGTGAAGGAAGGCCTACGTCTAGTTCGGTTGGCATTGATGAGGTTTCGATGACCAGGGAGCGAGATACGCTATGCCCGGTTCTCGATGAGTTGTTTCTTGCCCTAAGCCGCCAGCGGGTCATTCGCTTATATACACGAGTGACGCCCTGCGGCCTACAGAGTCCCGGCCGGCTCATAAACAGTGTCCGGCTCGGTGACTAGTTAATTCTACCTTATGTTACAAGTCATGCCATCATGGCGGTTTACCACTATGGGCCTTAAGTCGCCTACGGGCCTTAAACCCTTTATTGAACCGCCATCTTCAGGTTTGGTCTTGGGCTTCTTCTGATGAGTCCTTCTTTGCGTAACCCGGCCCCTTCTGGGCGGCTTACACAAATAGTTATATCCCCAACACCTGGCAATAGCTTTAAACTGATCAATGAGGGCCAGGTTTGACTTCCACCAGAAGGAGCCCACCTTTTGATCCCAAGATGGATAATCGTAACAGTGGCAACAGAAAAGTAACTAAGCAAAGATCAATATGTGAAAAGCTCGTAGGCAATGGATCAGTGATGGATAATTATGTCGGATGCGATTCCTGATGCAACAGTTATAACATAGGGTGACACAGAACTAGCTCCAGTTCATCAATGTAATGTAGGCATGTATTTCGAATATAGTCATACGTGCTTATGGAAAAGAACTTGCATGACATCTTTTGTCTTACCATCCCGTGGCAGCGGGGTCCTATTGGAAACTAAGGGATATTAAGGCCTCCTTTTAATAGAGTAGCGGACCAAAGCATTAACACTTAGTGAATACATGAACTCCTCAAACTATGGTCATCACCGGGAGTGGTCCCGATTATTGTCACTTCGGGGTTGCCAGATCATAACACATAGTAGGTGACTATTGACTTGCAAGATAGGATCAAGAACTCACTTATATTAATGAAAACATAATAGGTTCAGATCTAAAATCATGGCACTCGGGCCCTAGCAACAAGCATTATGCATAGCAAAGTCATAGCAACATCAATCTCAGAACATAATGGATACTATGGATCAAACCCTAACAAAACTAACTCGATTACATGGTAAATCTCATCCAACCCATCACCGTCCAGCAAGCCTAAGATGGAATTACTCACACACGGCAGTGAGCATCATGAAATTGGTGATGGAGGATGGTTGATGATGACGATGGCGACGGATTCCCCTCTCCGGAGCCCCGAACGGACTCCAGATCAGCCCTCCCAAGAGAGATTAGGGCTTGGCGGCGGCTCCGTATCGTTAAACGCGATGAATCCTTTTCTCTATTTTTTTCTCACCGAACGTGAATCTATAGAGTTGGAGTTGAGGTTGGTGGAGCCTCAGGGGGCCCACAGGCAGGGGGTGCGCCCCAGGGGGGTGGGCGTGCCCTCCACCCTCGTGGACAGGGTGTGGGGCCCCTGGTGTTGATTCTTTCACCAGTATTTTTTATTAATTCCAAATATATTCTCCGTGAAGTTTCAGGTCATTCCGAGAACTTTTATTTCTGCACAAAAATAACACCATGGCAATTCTGCTGAAAACAGCGCCAGCCCGGGTTAGTTCGATTCAAATCATGCAAGCTAGAGTCCAAAACAAGGGCAAAAGTATTTGGAAAAGTAGATACGTTGGAGACGTATTAGCACACTGCAGGGTATTTGTGAAAATGCTAACCCTGTCTTCTGCAATATTTATGGGCACCATGATTGATTTCCCATAGTTAACTTTAGTCCTATAGCAGCCGCAAAGGTGTTTAGAAGAGCTTTGAGGCAGACTAATTGCCTAGCATTAGCTTGCATGAGAACTAGTGTATCATCTGCATATTGAACTATGGGGAAGTCTAGGCAAGAGTAACTTGAAGTGGTGGTGTGATTAAATCTATTCTCGTAGCTTTGTTCGGAATTGATTGAAGCAGATCAGCTGCCAGAACAAAGATTGAAGGTGAAAGAGGGTCCCCTTGCCTTACTCCTCTTCTTCAATAGAATTTTTTCCCTGACACTCCATTTAACATCACAGCAGATGAAGCAGATGTGAAAAGTAATTGCATCCAAGATATCCACTTTTCTCCAAATCCCTTAGCTCTCAGAATGTCAATAATAGCTTGGTGCTCAATAGTGTCAAAAGCCTTTTCAAAGTCCAGCTTGATTACTAACATTTCTTCTTTTGATTTATGACACTAGTGAATATACTCATAGGCCCAACCAAGACAATCTTGTATCACTCTGCTCTTTAGAAATCCATACTGATTGATGTGTGCCAGCTTGAGGATCACTTTTTGCAATCTATTTGCCAGAAGTTTTTTAATGATTTTGAGCACACCATTAAGCAAAGATATTGGCCTAAAATCATTATGGGAGACTGGGACTTCCTTTTTTGGGATGAGAGTGATATAAGAAGTGTTTATGCTCTCTAGATTATCATTACCAGCATGAAAGGCCAAAATAAGAGCAGTAACATCCTCTTTGATAATATGCCAACAAGCTTTGAGAAACTCATTATTAAATCCATTAGGCCCTGGTGATTTGTCTGTGGGTAAGTTCTTAACTACCTCATCAATTTCCTTCCGAGTGAAAGGTTTCTCAAGATCTTTAAAAAGTTGTGGATCCACTCTGTTCTCATACAGATCTTGTAAATCAAAGTGCATGGTATGGCCATTGGAGTGTCCTAGTCTTTTTTTAAAAGCCTCCCAAAGAATTGCATCCTTTCCTTCATGATAAGTTATTTCCACTTGGTCCTCATTCAGGAGCATGGCAATTTTGTTATGTCTATGATTAATTGAGGCCTTTGTATGAAAGAATTTTGTGTTCTCATCTCCAAATTTAACACCCTTGATTTTGCCTCTTTGCTGCCAATAGAACTTCTGATTGTTGAGAACTGTCATAAGAATTCTTTCAACATATTTCTACAATTTCTCTCAAAGATGGTGAGGTCTCTGTATTCCTCCAAGAAGTCCCACAAGAAAATACATTAATTTAATTCCTGAATCTGCTTTTTAAGACAAGACATACTTTTGGCCCCAGAGTTTGAGTGCGCTTTTCCAGTTTTTGAACTTGGCATTAATCTTCTTGGCTGGGTCAGTATAGCCAACAGGAATATTCCAGGCTGCTTGAACTATTTCTTTGAAAGAGTTATGCTTTAACCAATAATTCTCAAATCTGAAAACCTTTGACTTGGGGATGTTTGTGCCAATTTTAATTACACATGGAAGATGATCTGAGATTGGTATTGCTAGTGGTAGAGCAGTGGTATCAGGGTAACTTGTCATCCAGGCTGCAGAAGTGAAAAACTAGTCCAATTTTTCAAGTAAAGGGGTGTCTTGCATGTTGCTCCATCTAAACTGCCTACCTTTAAGAGGTAATTCAATTAACCCCAAATTACTAATAGCTTCATTGAATAGTAGCATCTGATTAACATCCCCACCAGGTATGTTTCTATCTTCAGATGACCTAATGAAATTAAAGTCCCCCATGACAATCCAATCAACATCATCAGTCATTTGAATATTAGCAAAACCAATCAATGAATTCCAATTTTTCTTCAGTGTTACAAGGCCCATAGATATTTGTGAGAATCCAGGGCCTAAGTAGTACCGTGCCTAGGATGCATCTATCCACGCACAGAGCAGCCCACCTCATGCAGTAGTACCGTGGCTAGCCGCGGTAGTACCGTACCCCCAAGAAAGTGCAAGTTTCGCAAACAGAGAGGGAAACGGCCATTGCAATGCTAACTTCAAGCAACCGAACACACAAAAGAGGAGAACACAAGGGGGAACTCAAAAACACGCACGACACAAAGAGGAAGGCAAAAGACAACAAGGACCAAACACAAAACACAACCTCTCCAAAGAGAGGGCGGTGGCCGGAGCCACCTATGTTTGAGTCAATTGGTATGGTACCGTGAAGAATTATCCTTGGGCGCATGACCAAAAATCGTCTTTGAAGCACAAGTACCATAAAAATGGCTAATGTGAAAGAATTGATCAATTTATGCAAAATGGGGGAGGGAGAGTTCATTGAGAGAACAACACTCCCCCTATGCCCATGCCTACACCTAAACAAGACATCAAGATGAGTGTGGAGGGGTGTGTAAGGGTTCAAGCCACATTGCTCGAATCAATGATATTTAGCTCATGCCTTAACTCACGAAATCTTGCTTCATCCAAGGGCTTTGTGAAGATATCTGCAAGGTTATCATGAGTGTTGAAATAGTTGAGCTCGATCTCCCCTCGCCTAATATGATCCCGGATGAAGTGATACCGAATCTCAATATGCTTCGTCTTGAAGTGTTGCACCGGGTTGAGAGAAATCTTGATGGCACTTTCATTGTCACACCAAGGAGGCACTTTTTCACAAATGACACCATAATCCTTTAAAGTTTGCCTCATCCATAGAAGTTGTGCACAACAACTACCGGCGGCCACATACTCCGCTTCGGTGGACGAGAGAGACACACAACTTTGCTTCTTAGAAGACCAACTCACCAAAGAGCAACCAAGGAGTTGGCACCCTCCGGAAGTGGACTTCCTATCCACTTTGTCTCCCGCCCAATCAGAGTCCGAATAGCCTACAAGGTTGAAGTTTGCTCCTCTTGGGTACCATAAGCCAAAGTTTGGGTATGAGCCAAATATCAAAAGATTTGCTTGACCGCCACAAATTGGCTTTCCTTAGGTGCGGCTTGAAACCATGCACAAATTCCCACACTCAACATGATATCGGGTCTAGATGCACAAAGGTAAAGCAATGAGCCAATCATGGAGCGATATACCTTTTGATCCACCGCTTTACCATTGGGATCTATGTCAAGTTGGCATTTGACGGGCATTGGAGTGGAAGCTGGCTTGACATCACTTAGCTTGAATCTCTTGAGCATGTCTTGAGTGTATTTGGCTTGGCTGATGAAGGTTCATTCTCTTCCTTGTTTGACTTCGAACCCGAGAAAGAATTTCAACTCTCCCATCATGGACATCTTGAACTTGAGGTCATGAGAGCGGCAAATTCCTCATTGAAAGCTTTGCTAGGAGAACCAAAGATAATATCATCAACATATAGTTGGCACACAAACAACTCCCCTTTGACCTTCTTAGTAAAAAGAGTGGGGTCGATTTTCCCAATTTCAAACCCATGATCTTGCAACAACTCGGTAAGGTGGTCATACCACACACGTGGGGCCTGTTTAAGGCCATAGAGTGCCTTATCGAGTTGGTACACATGATCGGGGAAATAGGGATCCTCGAACCCAGGGGGTTGTTTGACATACACCAACTCATTAATAGGACCATTAAGAAAAGCACTCTTTGAAGGAAATATGCCCTAGAGGCAATAATAAAGTTGTTGTTTCCGTATATCATGATAAATGTTTATTATTCATGCTAGAATTGTATTAACCGGAAACTTAGTACATGCGTGAATCCATAGACAAACAGGATTCGCTAGTATGCCTCTACTTGACTAGCTCATTAACCAAAGATGGTTAAGTTTCCTAGCCATAGACATGAGTTGTCATTTGATAAACGGGATCACATCATTAGAGAATGATGTGATTGACTTGACCCATCCGTTAGCTTAGCACTATGATCGTTTAGTTTATTGCTATTGCTTTCTTCATAACTTATACATGTTCCCATGACTATGGGATTATGCAACTCCCAAATACCGGAGGAACACTTAGTGTGCTATCAAACATCACAATGTAACTGGGTGATTATAAAGATGCTCTTTAGGTGTCTCCGATGGTGTTTGTTGAGTTGGCTTAGATCGAGATTAGGATTTGTCACCCCGATTGCCGGAGAGGTATCTCTGGGCCCTTTCGGTAATGCACATCACTATAAGCCTTGCAAGAAATGTGACTGATGAGTTAGTTGCGGAATGATGCATTACGGAACGATTAAAGAGACTTGCCAATAACGAGATTGAACTAGGTGTGATGATACCGACGATCGAATCTCGGGCAAGTGACATACCAATGACAAAGGGAACAAAGTAAGTTGTTATGCGGTTTGACCGATAAAGATCTTCGTAGAATATGTAGGAACCAATATGAGTATCTAGGTTCCGCTATTGGTTATTGACCGGAGACGAGTCTCGGTCATGTCTACATAGTTCTCCAACCTGTAGGGTCCGCACGCTTAACATTTAATGACGATCGGTATTATGAGTTTATGTGTTTTGATGTACCAAAGGTAGTTCGGAGTCCCGGATGTGATCACGGACAAGAAGAGGAGTCTCGAAATGGTCAAGACATGAAAATAGATATATTGGAAGGTTATGTTTGGACACCGAAATGGTTTCGGGTGAGTTCGAGCATTTACCGGAGTACTGAGGGGTTACCGGAACCCCCCACGGGCTTAATGGGCCTAGATAGGCTTTAGTGGAAGAGAGAGGACAAGGCCAAGAGGAGGGGGGTGCCCCCCAAGCCCAATCCGAATTGGGAAGGGGGCCGGCCCCCCTTTTCTCCCCCCCTCTCTCCCTTCCTTTACCCTCCTATTAGGACTAGGAAATGGGGGTTCATACTCCTAGTAGGAGTAGGATCCCCCCCTTGGGGGCGTGCCCTAGGAGGCCGGCCGACCCCCTCCTCCACCCCTTTATATAAGGGGAGGGCGGCACCCCATAGACACACAAGTTGACAGTTGTCTTAGCCATGTGCGGGGCCCCCCTCCACAGATTTCCACGTCGGTCATATCGTTGTAGAGGTTAGGCGAAGCCGTGCGTCGGTAACTTCATCATCACTGTCACCACGCCGTCGTGCCGAGGAAACTCTCCCTCGGCCTCAGTTGGATCAAGAGTATGAGGGACGTCACCGAGCTGAACGTGTGCAGATCGCAGAGGTGCCGTGCGTTCGGTACTTGGATGGGTTGGATCATGAAGACGTTTGACTACATCAACCTCATTACTAAACGCTTCCGCTTTTTGTCTATGAGGGTACATGGACACACTCTTCCCCGCTAGTTGCTGCATCACCTAGATGGATCTTGCGTGTGTGTAGGCAAATTTTTGAAATACTATGGTCCCCAAAAGTTGCATCCGAGCCAGGTCTATGCGTATATGTTATATGCACGAGTAGAACACAAAGAGTTGTGGGCGATGATAGTCATACTGCTTACCAGCATGTC
Organism: Aegilops umbellulata; assembly: GCA_032464435.1. Taxonomy (NCBI): domain Eukaryota; kingdom Viridiplantae; phylum Streptophyta; class Magnoliopsida; order Poales; family Poaceae; genus Aegilops; species Aegilops umbellulata. Next base: position 508,778,505 of record CP136056.1, on the reverse strand, counting down.
ATACTTTGATTCGGCGATATTCTTGGATGAAGTGGCTCAGACCGACATTACGCGTACGCTTACGCGAGACTGGTTCTACCGACGTGCTTCACACACACGTGGCTAGTGGGTGTCTGTTTCTCCAACTTTAGTTGAATCGAGTGTGACTACGCCCGATCCTTGTTGAAGGTTAAAACAACAAACTTGACGAAAAATCATTGTGGTTTCGATGCGTAGGTAAGAACGGTTCTTGCTAAGCCCATAGCAGCCACGTAAAACTCGCAACAACAAAGTAGAGGACGTCTAACTTGTTTTTGCAGGGCATGTTGTGATGTGAAATGGTCAAGACCTGATTAGATAAATTGTTGTATGAGATGATCGTGTTTTGTAACAAAGTTATCGGCAACTGGCAGGAGCCATATGGTTGTTGCTTTATTGTATGAAATGCAAAATCGCCATGTAATTGCTTTACTTTATCACTAAGCGGCAGCGATAGTCGAAGAAGCAATGGTTGGAGAGACGACAACGATGCTTCGATGGAGATCAAGGTGTCAAGCCGGTGATGATGGTAGTCATGATGGTGCTTTGGAGATGGAGATCAAAGGCACAAGATGATGATGGCCATATCATATCACTTATATTAATTGCATGTGATGTTTATCTTTTATGCATCTTATTTTGCTTAGTACGGCGGTAACATTATAAGATGATCTCTCACTAAATTTCAAGTTATAAGTGTTCTCCCTGAGTATGCGCCGTTGCTACAGTTCGTCGTGCCGAGACACCACGTGATGATCGGGTGTGATAAGCTCTACTTTCACATACAGTGGGCGCAAGCCAGTTTTGCACACGCAGAATACTCGGGTTAAACTTGACGAGCCTACCATATGCAGATATGGCCTCGGAACATTGAGACCGAAAGGTCAAGCGTGAATCATATAGTAGATATGGTCAACATAGTGAAGTTCACCATTGAAAACTACTCCATCTCACGTGATGATCGGACATGGTTTAGTTGATATGGATCACGTCATCACGTAGATGATTAGAAGGATGTCTATCTAAGTGGGAGTTCTTAAGTAAAATGATTAATTGAACTTTAACTTATCATGAACTTAGTCATGATAGTATTTGCATAACTATGTTGTAGAGCAATAGCTCACGATGTAGCTCCCCGTTTATTTTTTGATATGTTCCTAGAGAAAAACTATGTTGAAAGATGATAGTAGAAATGATGCGGACTAGGTCCGTGATCTGAGGATTATCCCCATTGCTGCACAGAAGAATTATGTCCTTGATGCACCGCTAGGTGACAGACCTATTGCAGGAGCAGATGCACACGTTATGAACGTTTGACAAAGCTTGGTATGATGACTACTTAATAGTTTAGTGCACCATGCTTTACGGCTTAGAACCGTGGCTTCAAAAACGTTTTGAACGCCACAGAGCATATCAGATGTTCTAAGAGTTGAAATTGGTATTTCATACTCATGCCCATGTCGAGAGGTATGAGACCTCTGACAGTACTTTGGCTACAAGATGGAGGAGAATAGCTCAACTAGTGAGCATGTGCTCAGATTGTGTGGGTACTACAATTGCTTGAATCAAGTGGGAGTTAATCTTCCAGATAAGATAGTAATTGACAAAGTTCTCTAGTCACTATCACCGAGTTACTAAAACTTAGTGATGAACTTAGTGAGCATATGCAAGGGATGACGAAAATGATTATCGACCTCTTCGTGATGCTGAAATCAACGAAGGTAGAAATCAAGAAAAGCATTAAATGTTGATGGTTGACAAGACCACTAGTTTCAAGTAAAAAGGCAAGGGAAAGAAAGGGAACTTCAAGACGAATGGCAAGCAAGTTGCCACTCCAATGAAGAAGCTCAAAGCTAGACCCAAGCCTGGAACTGAGTGCTTCTACTGCGAAGGAAATGGTGACTGGAAGTTGAACTGCACTAGATACTTGGCGGATAAGAAGGATGGTAAAGTGAACAAAAGTATATTTGATATACATGTTATTGATGTGTACTTTACTAGTGTTTATAGCAACCCCTTAGTATTTGATACTTGTTTCGTTGCTAAGAGTAGTAACTAAAAACAAGAGTTGCAGAATGAACACAAACTAGTTATGGGGAAAGTGACGATGAATGTTGGAAATGATTCCAACGTTGATAAGATCACCATCGCACACTCCCTCTACCTTCGAGATTAGTGTTGGACCAAAATAAAATGTTATTTTGTGTTTGCGTTGAGCACGAATATGATTGGATCATATTTATTGCAATATGGTTATTCATTTAAGTCAAAGAATAATTGTTATTCTGTTTGCATGAATAAAACCTTCTATGGTCTTACACTTAATATAAATGGTTTATTCAAACTCGATCGTAATGGTACCCATATTTATAATATTGAAGCCAAACGATACAAGGTTAACAATGATAGTGCAACTTATTTGTGGCACTGCCGTTTAGGTCATATTGGTGTAAAGCACATGAAGAAACTCCATGCTGGTGGGTTTTTGGAATCACTTGATTATGAATCACTTGATGCTTGCGAACCATGCCTCATGGGCAAGATGACTAAGACTCCGTTCTCCGGAACAATGGAGCGAACCACTGACTTACTGGAAATAATACATACCGATGTATGCGATCCGATGAGTGTTGAGGCTCGCGGCGGGTATCGTTATTTTTTGACCTTCACGGATGATTTGAGCAGATATGAGTATATCTACTTAATGCAACACAAGTCTGAAACGTTTGAAAAGTTCAAAGAGTATTCAGAGTGAAGTGGAGAATCATCATAACAAGAAAATAAAGTTTCTACGGTCTGACCGCGGAGGCGAATATTTGAGTTACGAGTTTGGCCTTCATTTGAAACAATGTGGAATAGTTTCGCAACTCACGTCACCTGGAACACCAGAGCATAATGGTGTGTCCGAACGTCATAATTGTACTTTATTAGAGACAACTGCATTCACGTTAAATAGGGCACCATCTAAAAATCCGCTGAGACATCACCGTATGAACTATGGTTTAGCAAGAAATCTAAGCTGTCTTTTCTTAAAGTTTGCGGTTGCGATGCTTATGTGAAAAAGTTTCGGCCTGATAAGCTCAAACCCAAATCGGAGAAGTGCGTCTTCATAGGATACCCAAAAGAAACTGTTGGGTACACCTTATATCATAGATCCGAAGGCAAGATCTTTGTTGCTAAGAGTGGATCCTTTCTACAGAAGGAGTTTCTCTCGAAAGAAGTGAGTGGGAGGAAAGTAGAACTTGATGAGGTAATTGTATCTTCTCTCGAATTGGAAATTAGCTCATCACTGAAATCAGTTCCAGTGATGCCTACACCAATTAGTGAGGAAGTTAATGATGATGACCATGAAACTTCAGATCAAGTTACTACCGAACCTCATCGGTCAACCAGAGTACGATCTGCACCAGAGTGGTACGGTAATCCTGTTCTGTAAGTCATGTTGCTAGACCATGATGAACCTACGAACTATGAGGAAGCGATGATGAACCCAGATTCCGACAGATGGCTAGAGGCCATGAAATCTGAGATAGAATCCATGTATGAGAACAAAGTGTGGACTTTGGTGGACTTGCCCGATGATGGGCAAGCCATTGAGAATAAATGGATCTTCAAGAGGAAGACAGACTCTGATAGTAGTGTTACTATCTACAAAGCTCGAATTGCCGTAAAAGGTTTTCGACAAGTTCAAGGTGTTGACTACGATGAGTGTTTTTCACTCGTATCGATGCTTAAAGTCTGTCCGTATCATGTTAGCAATTGCCACATTTTTTTTGAAATCTGAAAAATGGATATCAAAACTATATTCCTTAATGGATTCATTAAAGAAGAGTTGTATATGATGCAACAAGAAGGTTTTGTCAATCCTAAAGGTGCTAACAAGGTGTGCAAGCTCCAACGATCCATCTATGGATTGGTGCAAGCATCTCGGAGTTGGAATATACACTTGATAATGTGATCAAAGCATATGGTTTTATATAGACTTGCGGAGAAGCCTGTATTTACAAGAAAGTGAGTGGGAGCACTACAGCGTTTCTGATAAGTATATGTGAATGACATATTGTTGATTGGAAATAATGTAGAACTTTTCTGCAAAGCATAAAGGAGTGTTTGAAAGGAGTTTTTTAAAGAAAGACCTCGGTGAAGCTGCTTACATATTGAGCATGAAGATCTATAGAGATATATCAAGATGCTTGATAAGTTTTTTCAATGAGTACATACCTTGACAAGATTTTGAAGTAGTTCAAACTAGAACAGTCAAAGAAGGAGTTCTTGCCTGTGTTGCAAGGTGTGAAGTTGAGTCACACTCAATGCCCGACCACTGCAAAAAATAGAATGAGAAGGAAAATTCATTCCCTACGCCTCAGTCATTGGTTCTGTGAAGTATGCTATGCTGTGTACCAGACCTATTATGAACCTCACCATGAGTTTGGCAAGACGGTACAATAGTGATCCAGGAGTGGATCACTGGACAACGGTCAAAATTATCCTTAGTGGAATAAGGAGATATTTCTCGGTTATGGAGGTGATAAAGAGTTCGTAATAAAGAGTTACGCCGATGCAAGCTTTGACACTGATCCGGATGACTCTAAGTCTCAATCTGGATACATATTGAAAGTGGGAGCAATTAGCTAGAGTAGCTCCGTACAGAGCATTGTAGACATAGAAATTTGCAAAATACATACGGTTCTGAATGTGGCAGACCCGTTGACTAAACTTCTCTCACAAGCAAAACATGACCACTCTTTGTGTGTTCATCACATAGCGATCTGAACTAGATTATTGACTCTAGTAAACCCTTTGGGTATTAGTCACATGGAGATGTGAACTAATAAAGATGTAAACTATTGGTGGGAAATCACATGACGATGTGAACTAGATTATTGACTCTAGTGCAAGTGGGAGACTGAAGGAAATATGCCCTAGAGGCAATAATAAAGTTGTTATTTATATTTCCTTATATCATGATAAATGTTTATTATTCATGCTAGAATTGTATTAACCGGAAACTTATTACATGTGTGAATACATAGACAAACAGAGTGTCGCTAGTATGCCTCTACTTGACTAGCTCGTTAATCAAAGATGGTTAAGTTTCCTAGCCATAGACATGAGTTGTCATTTGATGAATGGGATCACATCATTAGAGAATGATGTGATTGACTTGACCCATCTGTTAGCTTAGCATTATGATCGTTTAGTTTATTAATATTGCTTTCTTCATAACTTATACATGTTCCTATGAATATGAGATTATGCAACTCCCGAATACTGGAGGAACACTCAGTGTGCTATCAAACGTCACAACGTAACTAGGTGATTTTAAAGATGCTCTACAGGTGTCTCCGATGGTGTTTGTTGAGTTGGCATAGATCGAGATTACGATTTGTCACTCCGATTGTCAGAGAGGTATCTCTGGGCCCTCTTGGTAATGCACATCACTATAAGCCTTGCAAGCAATGTGACTAATGAGTTAGTTGCGAAATGATGCATTACGGAATGAGTAAAGAGACTTGCCGCTAACGAGATTGAACTAGGTATGATGATACCGATGATCGAATATCGGTCAAGTAAAATACGATGACAAAGGAACAACATATGTTGTTATGCGGTTTGACCGATAAAGATCTTCGTAGAATATGTAGGAACCAATATGAGCATCCAGGTTCCGCTATTGGTTATTGACAGGAGATGAGTCTCGGTCATGTCTACATAGTTCTCCAACCCGTAGGGTCCGCACGCTTAACATTTGATGACGATCGGTATTATGAGTTTATGCGTTTTGATGTACCGAAGGTAGTTCAGAGTCCCGGATGTGATCACAGACAAGAAGAGGAGTCTCGAAATGGTCAAGACATGAAAGTTGATATATTGGAAGGTTATGTTTGGACACCGGAATGGTTTTGGGTGAGTTCGAGCATTTACCGGAGTACCGAGGGGTTACTGGAACCCCCCGGGGGCTTAATGGGCCTAGATAGGCTTTAGTGGAAGAGAGAGGACAAGGCCAAGAGGAGGGGGGCGCCCCCCCAAGCCCAATCCGAATTGGGAAGGGGTTGGCCCCCCTTTCCTTCCTCCCCTCTCTCCCTTCCTTCCCTCTCCTATTAGGAATAGGAAAGGGGGGTTCCTACTCCTAGTAGGAGTAGGATTCCCCCCTTGGGGGCGCGCCCTAGGAGGCTGGTCGACCCCCTCCTCCACCCCTTTATATACGGGGGAGGGGGCACCCCATAGACACACAAGTTGACAGTTGTCTTAGCCGTGTGCGGTGCCCCCTCCACATATTTCCACCTCGGTCATATCGTTGTAGAGCTTAGGCGAAGCCCTGTGTCGGTAACTTTATCATTACCGTCACCAGGCCGTTGTGCTGACAAGACTCTCCCTCGGCCTCATCCAAATCAAGAGTACGAGGGACGCCACCGAGCTGAACGTGTGCAGATCGCGGAGGTGCCGTGTGTTTGGTACTTGGATCAATTTATCGCGAAGACGTTCGACTACATCAACCGTGTTACTTAACGCTTCCGCATTCGGTCTAAGAGGGTACGTGGACACACTCTTCCCCGCTCGTTGCTATGCATCACCTAGATGGATCTTGCGTGTGCTTAGGCAAATTTTGAAATACTACATCCCCAACACTCTTCACATCCATTTTTTGCAACTTGAAGTTATGATGAGAAGCATAAGCAATCAACAAACGAATAGGTTCAAGGCGAGCAAAGGGAGAAAAGGTTTCGCCGTAGTCGATACCCTCGACTTGGGAGTAGCCTTGTGCTACCAAGCGAGCCTTGTTGTGGACAATAATTCCATGAGAATTTTGCTTGTTCTTGAATATCCACTTGGTCTCAATGACATTATGGTTCCCATCTCCACACCTTGTTGTGCTTGAAATTATTGAGTTCTTCATGCATGTCATTAAGCCAATCCGGATCTTCGAGCGCCTCACAGACCTTTTGGGGTTCAACACAAGAGACAACCGCGTGATGTTCAAAATAGTTTGCCAATTGTCTATGAGTGCTTACCCCCTTTCTTATGCTTCCATGCACATTCGTCATGAGATGACCCTTGGTAGAGAGCCTGGATGCAATCTTGGCGGCACGATGTTCAAATTCCTCCTCAGGAGTGAGTTGAGGAGCGGTCACTTGATCATCTTGAGCGTTGTCCTGAGCTTGTTCTTGATCTTGAGCTTGCTCTTGATCTTGAACTTGCTCGGAGGAGAGAACTTGACCTTGGGCATCACTTGGTGGTTCAACACCATCTTGAGGTTGATCTTGCCCTTGGTCTTGTTCATGAGGTTGAGGGCCTTCACTTTATTCTTCGGAAGCGTGTGGGCCTTGGGTTGGTGATGGTTCCACTTGAGTGGAACATTGTCCTTCTCCTTCGGCCACAAGGGGTTCCTCAATGGGTAGGATAAAACCAACACCCATTCTTCTTATGGCTTGGGGAGGAATTTCATCACCTACATCACAAGTGCACTTTGCTCCACTTGGGAGCCGTTATTCTCATCAAACTCCATGTTACACGTCTCCTCAATAAGTCCCTTGGACTTATTGAGGAAACGACAATCATGAGAGTTTGTAGCATAACAAACAAATATGCCCTCTTGAGATCTAGCCTCAAATTTAGACAAACGAACACCATTCTTGAGAATGAAACACTTACACCCGAACACCCAAAAGTACTTGAGGTTGGGCTTGTTACCGGTGAATATCTCATATGGAGTTTTGTTCAAGCCTTTGCGGAGATAGAGCTGATTGGATGCATGACAAGCGGTGTTGATGGCTTCGGCCCAAAAGTTGTACGGAGACTTGAACTCCGCCATCATGGTCCTTGCCGCATCCATCAACGTCCGGTTCTTCCTCTCCTTCACACAATTTTGTTGAGGGGTGTATGGTGCGGAATATTGATGTTTGATCCCCTCATCACTAAGAAACTCATCCAAGGTGTAGTTATTGAACTTGGTGCCATTGTCACTTCTTATCGTCAAGATCTTTGCATTGTGTTGGCGTTGAGCTTCATTTGCAAAATCAATGACGGTTTGTTGGGTCTCACTCTTCCTCTTGAAGAAGTATACCCAAGCGTATCTTGAATAATCATACACAATCACCAAGCAATACTTTCTACCCGCAAGCCTGTCAAAAGATGGTGGCCCAGAGAGATCCAAGAGAAGGAGCTCCAAAGGCCTCTTCGAGTAAATGATAGTCATGGGAGGGTGAGCCTTCTCATGTAGCTTTCCTTCGATACAAGCACTGCAAGCACGATCTTTGGCAAAACTAACATATGTTAGTCCACGGACATGGTCCCCCTTGAGAAGACTTTGCAAAGATCTCATAATGACATGGGCTAAACGGAGATGCCAAAGCCATTCCACGTCAACTTTAGCCATTAGGCATGTCGCGGTCTTAGTGGATCGCTCCGAGAAGTTAATCACATAGAGACCGTTCTCTACATGCCCAACAAAGGCTACTTTAAGAGTCTTGCTCCACAGGAGGGCCACGGTATCAATATCACAGAACGTGGCAAAGCCCATGAGTGCAAGTTGACGAGCGGAAAGTAAATTGTATGCAAGGGACTCAACAAGCATGACTTTCTCGATCGTGAGATCATGAGAAATGACAACCTTGCCAAGTCCCAATACCATAGAAGACGAGGCATCACCCCACTCGATATTGGTGGGCATAGATGGAATCTTGCGCACGTCTACCACCAAGTCCTTGCTTCCGGTCATATGATTAGTGGCTCCACTATCAAGCAACCACTACTAGGAAAACGCCTAGCAGTAGTGCTGGTTTTTGGCCTATCAGTAGCGCGGGTAAGCGCGCTACTGATATGGCGCTACAGCTAAAGCTTAGCAGTAGCGCCTACTGGCACTCGCTACTGCTATATCTACTTAGTAGTAGCGCTTTCCAAATCAATCGCTACTGCTAATTACTAGTAGCGCTTTCGAAAACAATCTCCACTACTATTATTCTGTACTCTATTTATTTTAAATTTTAGGTCGTATTCATACACCTTTATACAATTTTTCATACAGTAGCAATTTAGAGATTGTTTTTACATTATAATGAGTTATTAAATCACTAGGTGAAAGAACCTTGGATTAGTTTCAAGTGCATGGATCCAAAGTAACCAATGGTCACTTTGGATCCATCCATTTGAAATTATCCGCGGTTCTTTCACCCAATGACATTAACTTATGATCATCATCATCATGATCATCATCATCATCATATCATTAACAACTTATCATCATAATATATCATTGTCATATAACTCCTCATAATCATCATTTTCGTCAATGAGACACCATATAACAACTTGGTCACTAGTTATAATAACAACTCCTCATCATCATCATAGTACTCATAATCACTACTCCTACTCAGCATCACCATCAAGTCTAAGACATTGTAGTCATATATAATCAACACTAACTAATTGTTCTTAATACTTAGGACCTACTCCTCTCTCCTAGCTAAAATACCATAAAATAGATAAGCCGGTCCTTCACCATAATGGAGAATGGACATAAACCTATCTCCAACTTGTGGCTTGCGCACATTCATTTTGTCTCCAATTATTTGCGTGTGTGCATTCATCATTTTGCTCCATTCTTTGATTTTGAGCCCTCCATCATTTGAAGAAATCGAGTATGCAGTATGGTAAGCCTTCGAAGGAGTTGATCGTAAGCTAACCATATGCATATCACCTTCGGTAAATAGCATGTCAGGCACAATCTGCTTCGGGAGCCTCTGTTAAAAAACGTAATAGTAACATATATAGTTAGCAATGTAGTTTACTTAAGAATAATGTATGCAATGAAGTTACCATCATTAACAAAATCTTACCAAGTTTTTGGCAATGAAGTTACCATCAAGCAATTTATGGACTAGTGGCACGTATCTAGTATAATTTGGGCTGATAGAGTGACTGGTTTTGAAGGCCTCAACATCTTCTATGAATGAGACAAGATAACCTTTCTCCTCACAATTAAGCTTGGATTCATAGTTGTAGTATGTGTTGTCTACTACCTTCCGAGTATTTCTTGAAGATAAGAAATAAGCTGGCAATTATAAATAAATAAGTTTAGTATGGACGAACACGAATTTTTTTAAATTAACAACATAAATTACTGAACTTAACAAATTAGTCTGACAAACTCACACCTAGGAAAAACTGGAGGCATATCCACATCCACCCAGATGTCGATATTATCATCATCATAATAATCTTCGGGACGAATATCAAATCTTATTCGCATTCCCTCCTCAAATCCATATGCCTTGCAGAGAGCTTCCCAATTAGAGCAACCGAAATGGGAGCGATCGACCGCATTGTACAACTTAACCAGAAACTCATAAACATGTTTATTTCTTAAGTGAGCCCTCCTCGTCTCCACATTCTCAAAGTCATCTAAACCAAAACCAAGCTTCTCCAATACATATGGTCTAGCATGGCACGGGATGTACTAATCGAATTAAAAAAATCCATAAATCACACGTTGAACAAAAGAAGCACAAGTGATGATATTAATTACAATGAAATGCTTCTCGTTGCGTACCGTACAAACATCAAAGGTCTCTTCCAACTTCACGGTGAAAAACCTATCATTTTGCAGGTGAGTCAACCTGTCGCACACACCCCGGTCATCGTAGCAGTACCCGCACTCCGGGGTCCCATCGTCATCAGACATTTCCTGTGTTCAAAATTCAAAGATTATAACTCCACGGCAAAACCCAAAAAATCCGGCATGACCTTTGCTAAAAAAGGACATATCGAGCGCCTGAAATTTGCTGGAACGGAAATTAATCAACACTCCAGCAAAAATAGGCCACTTATCGATGGATATTGCATTTCAATGGTTGAAAATATGAACAAAAACATTTGAAAAATATCTTATACATAATCCTGACACTAAATAAACTAGTTTTATTAACTACTTACTAAACAAACTAGTTTTATTAACTACTTACTAAATAAACTAGTTCTATTAAGCACTTACTATAAATAAACTAGTTTTATTAACTACTTACTAAATAAACTAGTTCTATTAAGAACTTAATATAAATAAACTAGTTATATTAATCACTTACTAAATAAACTATTTCTATTAAACAATTGCTAAAAATTCTACTACCCTCGTTCTATCCTAAATTTTCTTACTTCTATTTTATTCAAAACACCTAAAATAGTCAAAACAAATTATTCTATTAAAAAACCTACAGTCTATGATGTCTACATTCTAAAATCTACATTTAAATTACCTACGATTTGCAAGAACATAGACAAGGGAGCGAGGGAGGAGAGAGGAGGGGAAGGGGGCGACCGCATGAGGAGGGGGAGGGGCCGGCCGGAGGTGGAGGAGGGAGGGGCGGTGGGACGAGGGCTGCCGACGGAGGAGGGATGAGGGGGCGGCCGAAGGCGGAGTGAGGAGGGCGCGGTGGGAGGAGGAGGAAGGATGGCGCGGTGGGAGGAGGGACGGAAGGAGGGAGTACCTCGGTGGCGGACGACGGCGACAGACGACGGGTATCGGCGCGGGAGAGAGTGACTGAGAGGAAGAGTGAGTGAGAGAGGCGAGGGTCGGCCACGTGGGGGGATAAGTTAGGGTTAGTAGTAGCGCGGGTCAGATAAAAGCGCTACAGCTAAGGAGAATAGCAGTAACGCTAGGCGAGTATACGCGCTACGGCTAAGTTGGGCTAGCTGTGTGCGCCCAGTTCAGACATAGTAGCAGCGCTTTTTGCTAGTACGCGCTACTGCTAAAGTTATAGCAGCAGCGCGGTTTGTTTATATGTGCTGCTACTAAGTAGCAGTAGCGCATGATTTTGTCCAGCGCTGCTGCTAAGATGTTGTGTATAAGGTTTTTCCTAGTAGTGAACCATGATTCCCCACCGGAAGCAAACACCTACAAGAGATCAATGCTTGGTTTTAGGTACCCATATTGTAATGGGTCCTTTGATGTTAGTGACAAGGGTCTTAGGAACCCAAATAGACCATTCAATGTACTCATAAGTTGAACCGACAAATTTAGCATAAACATGCCCATCACTAGCACGGCATAACACATAGGAAGGGTTAAAGTCGCCGACTTTGTTGGAAGGGATGGCATTGCCCTTCTTGACACGGCCACCCTTCACATTGTTCTTCTTCTCCTTAGAAGCATCATCTCCCTCTTTCACAAAGGTTTCCTTGAGAGGAGGAGGTCGTTTGGCCTTTTCATTCTTGTTCTTGGACTTGGGTGTGAACCAAATTCCCTCCTTGGCCACAACTTCCTTTTGATTGCCCAAAAGATCGTTGAGGTTCTTCTCACCTTGTATGCATGACACAAGGCCTTTCTCAAGTTGCTCCTTCAACTTTGCATTCTCCTCAACAAGATGCACATGCTCACAACAAGGGTTAGTAGCACTTGCATTATCAATTAAAACCATATGAGGAAAAGTGGCTTTCTCCTTGGTTAGCTTCACTTGGAGTTGATCATGAGACTCTTTAAGACTAGCATGAGTACCCTTCAAGGCCTTGTCAGCCCTGTCAAGTATATCAAACTCCTCCTTGAGTCTATCAAGATCAACCCCAAGTTTGGCCTTCTCGGAATTTAGCACACGAGATATAACAAGAGCATGCATGATCAAGATCTTTCTTCAATTTAGCATGGTCATCGTTGTGTGACTCCTCAAGAGCCAAACGATGACCGCGCTCTTCCTCAAGCGCATTCGAGAGATCCGATATCTCATCGGCATAGTCACGACTATGCCCCTCCATCTTAGAGATGGTTTCTTCGTGAGCCTCGATCATGTCATTGGCTTCACCAAGTTGTTCCAAGAGAGCAACAAAGTGCTTCTTGGATTTACCCTCGAGCTTACTCATAAAAGACTCAAATTCATTTTCCTCCTCATTAGACCCCTCATTTTCATCAATACAATCCGTCAAAGAAGGATTAGTAATGATGGTAGTTTTGATGTTTGGGGTTACCTTGTTGGTGGCTTTAGCTGTGAGGCACTTGGCGGTGATGTTCTCATTGGGTGAGTCGAAGAGTGACACCCATGGAGTTGTCGCAATGGCAACGGAGGCCATGGAAACCGACTCCCCGTCTTCATCATCATCGTCATCCTCATTGTACTCTTCTTGTGCCACCAACCCCTTGGGAGGAGTCTTCTTGGTGAAGTTGCTCTTGTTGGGGACGGACTTGACCCTGTCTTTTCAGATGAGCTTGCCACCATTGTCTTCCCTCTTCTCATATGGGAACTTTGCAACAAAGTGGCTCACATTGCCACAATTATAGCAAGTCCTCACTCGTTGCTTGCCCTTCGTGCCACTTGTGTTGTTATTGTTGAAGTTCAGCCTCATGTTCTTCTTGCTCCAAAATTGCCTTGAAGCGAGAACCATGTGCTCATGATAACCATATTTTGTATTATCGGGATTGCTCTCCTCTTCTTCATATTCATCCTCTTCTTCCACACTAACCTTGGCCTTAAAAGCAAGTTTGGGCTTCTTAGCTCTTTGAGAACGGAACACCGCAATGTCGGCGGTCTTCTCCAATATCCTAATTTCCACAAACTCATCCAACACTTCACTTGAGGACAAGGTGTGGAAGTTCGGCCTTTGACGGATTACGGAGGACATGGCCTTGCGGTAAGGCTTCATGGCCTTGAGAAACTTGCGCTTGATCCAATTGTCATCTGTATCCTTGCTCCCATGATCTCGGAGTGAGACCGCGAGAGTGGTTAACCTCCGGTAAAGCTCACGAGGTTCTTCATCTTCATTCATTGCAAACTCATCGGCTTCATCTTGCAGCACTTCATAGTTGGAGCGTTGAATGCTTGCGCTTCCCTTGTAAAGGGAGACAACATGGTGTCATGCTTCCTTGGCCACGGTGAAAGGTCGGAGATGTGCAATATCTTCGGATGGAATTGCATCTTGGATGATGAAGAGAGCATTATCATTGAATTGATGATCCGTGACATCTCTAGGGGTGAAGTTGCTTGGGTCATGCATATAAAAACCTTGCTCAATGATTCTCCAAAGATTAGTATTGACATGATTTAAATGACGTTTAAAGCGATATACCCAAGTTTCAAAATCCTCATTTTTCACAATCTTAGGAGGAGAGCCGGCATGATTTAAATGAGTGGAGGTAATCGGTCCTCCATAAGTAAGAGGAGGTTCCACATGGGAAAATATGCCACTACCATTTCTACCACTAGACAAAGGAACTTTCTCACTAGTAGCTTCCCCCTTGTCGGAGTTAGCATCCGTCACCTTGTAAGTGGGATCGACCACTTCCAACGGTGTGGTGGATAGTTTGAGACCATCAAGAAAGTTCTTAAGCATGCCTTTGACCTCGGCCGTCATGGAGGTTTTCGATGTGTCCAAAGCCACATTGAATTCCTCACGTGAGAACGAGGTTCCCCCATCGGCCATAGATGAGGACGGAATCACACCGGGGTGCTCCTCCTCACCGTCTACGGTGTCAAGCATACTCTTCGGACGTCAAAGTCCTCAATAAAGAGACGAGGCTCTGATACCAATTGAAAGGATCGATATAGTTGACTAGAGGTGGATGAATAGGAAACTAACAATTTTTAGCTTTTCTTTACCAATTTATAGTTTGCATCAAATTAGGTTGTCTAGATATGCTACTAGTTGAGCAACCTACATGGTGCAACAACAACAAGTACACGAGAAAGCAAGGAATGCAACACAAGGTAAGCTTGAACGAGTAAAGGTCCGAGATAACCAAGAGTGGAGCCGGTGAAGATGAGGATGTGTTACCAAAGTTCCTTCCCGTTGAGAGGAAGTACGTCTCTGTTGGAGTGGTGTGGAGGCACAATGCTCCCCAAGAAGCCACTAGGGCCACCGTATTCTCCTCACGCCCTCACACAATGCGAGATGCCGTGATTCCACTATTAGTGCCCTTGGAGGCGGCGACCGAACCTTTACAAACAAGGTTGGGGTAATCTCCACAACTTAATTGGAGGCTCCCAACGACACCATGAAGCTTCACCACAATGGAATATGGCTCCGCTGTGAACTCAACCGTCTAGGGTGCTCAAACACCCAAGAGTAACAAGATCTACAAGAGATTAGTGGGGGGAATCAAATTTCTCTTGGTGGAAGTGTAGATTGAGGCCTTCTCAATCAATCCCTACGAAATCAACAAGTTTGATTGTCTAGGGAGAGAGATCGGGCGAAAATGGAGCTTAGAGCAACAATGGAGCTTGGGGATGAAAGAGGTGGTCAACTCGGAGAAGAAGACCCCTCTTTTATAGTGATAGGACAAATCCAACTGTTATCCACTTACTCAGCCCGCGACTTGCGGTACTATCGCACCGGACATGCGGTACTACCGCAAGGGCCTGCAGTACGATTGCGAGGCACATCGGTACTACCGTATGCGCAGCAGGGAAGAGAGCAACCATGATGCATTGAAGCAAAGAGCGGTAGAACCGTTGGCGAGGTACTACCGCTCCCCCTTGCGGTACTATCGCATGGCATGGTTAGTCTAGGCTGGGAAGGCACGAATATATAATAATGCATTTGCGGCTACTTTCGCTGAGTTTTGATCTGTGCAAAAATCCGACACGGTACTACCACAAGCCTGGAGCGGTACTACCGTGTAGGGCGCGGATGTAAAAGTTAAATCCGCCCCTACTTCCGCTCGTGCTGTTGTGCCTAGCCAGAGGCCACAGTACTACAGTGCCCTGGGAGCGGTACTACCGCAAGGGACTGCGGTACTACCGCGAGCACGACCGGTACTACCGTGAGCCTCTGCGGTACTACCGCTCGCATGAGCAGTACTACCGCATGCCCCAGCACAAACAACAGTAGGAGTCCTTCATTTTGCAGAGACACGGATAAACGGTGGATGCTCCAAAGAGGCAATGGAGAGTTGGTGCAAAAGGAACAGACATGTACGTGATGATTCCACCCAAACCTTCCCATAGAGGAACCCCTCTTAATAGTACGGCTTTCCTACGACTCAAATCCACCGAAAAGAAACGTCGTCTTCAATAGGCTTCGAGGGCCACCAAATCGTCTTGTGCCTAGACATGATATATCTGAAATGCTCAATGCACACGATTAGTCCGCAAAAGCATTGTCATCAATAACCAAAACTACTTAGGGATAACTGTGCCCTTACACATATGGATTACGGTGAGTCAATTAACGTAATGGGATTGTCCTTTTTTGCAAGTGTGCCAACTTTCCAAAAATAGTAGAAGCTAAAGAGTCAGAATTCAACTCCGAGTTTCGGACAAACATAGAGTCCAAGGTTTATTTTCTCCCAGGGTTACTCCTTAAGAACGGATTTGTGGAGAAGGCCTTGTGTCATGACCGTTCGAATGATCTCACGTTGTAGGACCTCATGAATTCATGGATCTTTGGTCGGGATTGCAAGCAGTTATCCTAAACGTTCACACCGGGGAAGCCATTGTTTGGAACACACGTCCTCAGGCGAGTACAGCACCTCCTCAACTTATTTGGCACAACTTAAAGACTCAAACTCGAACCTCCCTCATGAAGCCTACGGTTTGTAAAAATTAGGCACCACCGAAGCATATATTCTTTGTTTGCCTAGTCATACAAGATCGTTTGTGGGCCGCAAACTGGCTTCAACGAAGAGATTGGCCAAATTGTCGGCTATGCCATGCCTTGCAAGAGGGAACCAGAGATAACAACACATCTTCCTTTCAAGTGTAGACACACAAGACACATTTGGGTCAACATTCAAGGATGGCTCGGGCTGCAACAAGTGTACAATGATGAGGAGCAACTTCAACTCGATAAAGGATTGATGGCACTCCATGGTTAATGTCAGCAAGGTGTCTGCAAGGGGCTTTCTTCCCTTGTTATGCTTACATCATGGGAGATTTGGTATGAGAGAAATGCCAGGGTTTTAGAAATTGTGCATCCATGCCGGCCACCGTGTTTAGTAAGATCAAAAGATAGCCTCTTTTATGGGAGAAGGCACAGCCAAATACTTAGGATCCTTGATTCCGCGAGGGTAGTTTGTTGTATCTCCAACCATTTGGTCGTGTTTTGTATGTAAACTCGTCTTAATTAATGTGATGTGGTAAGTCTTTCCCCTCCATTTTCTCTATTATTAAAAAAATAGTGTTTCTTTTTCTATTAGGCGAAGTGCTTCGTCCGACATTGGATGTATTTTTATGATCATTTCTTAAAAACCGCCTTAATCATCTCATCTTTTAATGACTTATCAAATAAACTATATTTTCTTTGCCAAGTGTACCTGAGGATCAAAAGGAGGAAATCTAGGATTCTGGGCTGGATACGGCCCGCGGTGGTGGTTCCTTGCAGGGGAGTGTAAGCTTGGAGCACACACAACTTTCAGCACGGAGTACGGAGTACTGATCTAATGGTACTGTACCTGGCTAAACCTCGGGTCGGGCCTAGCCAAGCCCGAGGAAAAAGACCTAGGCCCGGGCCCGGCCCGGCCATCGGGCCTGTTTTTTGGGCCCAAGCCCGGCCAGAACGCGTAAAAGCCCGCCGAGCCTCGGGCCAGGCCCCTTCAGAAAAGCGCAAAAACAACGAGCCCGGCCCGGCCCTGGCACCGGGCTCAAAATCTAGGCCCGAGCCCGGCCCGGGAGTAGCGTCGGGCCGGGCCGGGCTTCCCATGGCCAAGACTAAATGGTACTCACTCCGTTTCTTTTTAGTCTGCATATAAGATTTGGTTAAAGTCAAGCTTTATTAACTTTGACTAAGTTTATAGAAAAAAATATCAAGATTCACAATATGAAATCAATATTGTTAGATGCATCATAAAATTAATTTTCATGTCATATAGATTTAGTAGTGTAGATGTTGATATTTTCTTTTACAAAGTTAGTTGAACTTAAAAAGTTTGACTTTGACCAAATCTTATATACAGACTAAGAAACGAAGGGATTACTACATCTGATTGATGAGTGGGTAAGGTGAAGGTACAGTTGAATGGACGACCGAGGCAGGCGGGCAGGCACATGGGCCAGCAGCAGCTTGTGGTTTAACTTGGAATCTTAGATGTGTGGCAAACCGGAGATGGCAACCAATCGATTTCAGTAGTCGTATATACCCCATGGTTTCTCTTGTTTGTTGTGTTTCCTGTCAGTCTCACATATATATACTAGCATTTAGCTGCAATATTGTCATGGTTTGTTGTCCCATCAGGGACATCCGATCATGGTTTGTTCGGTCAGACTAGAGGGTGCGCCCCACTAATAAGTTTGGACCAAGTGTTACATGTATGGCACAAACATATGATAGGTCCGAACAATTTTTATGGTAAGTTTGTTAACGCAATGGCAGTTTAGTTATCAAGTATGGTAAAAAAATGAAAGACAAGTTTCAAATTTTTTTTTGGGTTTGTTTTTTCTTTTCGGATGGTAATTTTACTTGTAAAAAACGTCAGGGGTAAGTTTATTTGTGCAGAAGATTTTGTAATGAAGATCTGCCAACTTGCTATCGATGTCAAACCATAAGCACGCAAGCACTAGCTTAGCTAATCCAGCTGTCATGCATGTCACCTAAACCCGAGTATATCTTACAGCCCGACACGAGCGAACAACAACAAATCAATCAACTAGGTGCATGTGGTGGCACGCTGCTCGACGCCGCCGACCGACCGAAAGGTGGGCGAAGGCTAGGGACAACGCTCTTGTTTTGCCATCGTTTCGTGTGAGATCACCACCACCCAACCAGAGAGAGATCTTGGGAGCTCACACACGCCGCCCCCCATTTGAGGTCAGTCAGTCATACATGCATCATCAGGTAGCAGTGGGAGTGTGCTGTAGCAGTTGCTTGCTGAGCTTCATTTTCCAAGACGAAATCCATCAATCCCTCCGTCCATCCATCGAAGTGTCAGCCATGCACGACGGACGGACACGGGTGGCCTAGCTACGCTGCGCATGCATTGCACTTGCACGGTCGTCCCAAAAAGTCCATCCGGCATGGGCTCCCTCTCCTCTGATCCTCCCCTCTCGCTTGTAAAGTCACCGCCATGACACGTGTATGTATGCGCCACAAGGAAAACGATGTGACGAGGACGAGTAGCTTTCTGGGGCGGCATGGGGCCTGTGGACAGGCAGGCAGACGTACGTACGGCACTACCTCCGGCCGGTCCTTGCACCAACTACTCTAGTGGGTCTGTGGCGGGCTATTGGCTATCGGTTTCGTCGCACAAGAAGCAATACCACGCACGCTCCCCTCCCTCTAACGGGCATCTCCAATCCGAAGACTGGCCCTGGATAATTCTGTTACTTGGGAGCCATGTAATCTCACAAAGCGCAGAGACCCTACGAGGTTTATGCGTGATCATTCATTTCGGAAGTGCAACGGCAAGTCGCACAGGTACCGTCCAATGAGCCCAAACCACATCATGAAACTGCATGGACCGATGGACCTCTCTGATGGGGCCACGCGCGCATGCATGTGGTGTTCGTGAGTCAATCAGCCAATGATGAAGATGGAACGCATATGTATGTCCGTCGATCTTACTTTGATCCGAAGCTAGCTATCTCCTACGGTAGCAATTCGCAGCTGGCTCCAAATTAACCGAGCTCCAATCTGCCTGCTGACCAACGTATCGGCGTCAGCGCTACTTGATGTACTTCAAAATTTTAGGAACACAGGGTAGTACTCCCTCTGTAAACTAAATATATAGAACTTTTTAGATCACTCGAGAAAGTACATCTGAACGTGACTCGAAATTTGACTTCATGAGAGCTTGGACATGGAAGTTTACATTGTCGTCGACGCAAGCTAGTTAGGTGCCTTGTGGTACGATTACGAGCATTTCAGGTGCAGACATTGGCATGTGGCGGAGCCCATGCATGGATTCGAAGGTGCGAGCGACCAAGCGAAAAGGAATCAGTTGAGTGAAAGAAAGAAGAGCTAGCTACCTACCTAGGTAGCCTACCTGCCTGCAATATCCACCATCTCAAATTAACTTGCAGGTCACTAGCCAATTAGCGGGTACACTAGTAGAAAAGGGGGCAAAGGTTTAGGCCGGGTTAGTCCATTAGTCCCGGTACAGTCCGGAACCGGGACCCATGTGGGCATTGGACCCGGTTTGTGAGCCCAGGGGGCCGGCCGGGCCACGTGGGCCATTGGTCCCGGTTCGTCTGGACCTTTTGGTCCCGATTGGTGGGACGAAATGTGACCAATGGGCCTGGCTCCGGACCCACCACCATTGGTCCCGGTTTGTGCCACAAACCGGGACTAAAGGGTTGGTCCTCGTTGCGGTCAGAGTTTAATCCCACCTCACCAACCGAAGGGGGCTCACACCGGTTTATAAGTCCGTCCCTCTCTGCCTTGTTGAGCTCCTCTTAAAGTGAAAATAGATGTCCCTATACAGGGAATTTGACCTAAATTCATAGTGAATTTCTTTGAAATTCATAAAAATTTATTATGAATTTAGGTTGATTTTTCTCTATAGGTGCATCTATCTTCATTTTTATAGTAAAGTTAATCACAAACTTGTGATTCACACAAATTTCAAAGAATTCAAATTTTAACTATTCAAATTTGAAAACTAATGGCACTAACAGAAAGTTTATATATTTGCTGACCTAAAAGCAAAAAAATTAAAAAATAAAAAAAAACAAAAGAAAATAAATAATGCAAAAAAACAAAACAAAAACTAAAAAAAACTATTTTTATAGTAAAGTTAATCACAAACTTGTGATTCACACAAATTTCAAAGAATTCACATTTTAACTATACAAATTTGAAAACTAATGGCACTAACAGAAAGTTTATAATTTTTCTAACCTAAAAGCAAAAAGAATTAAAAATAAAGCAAAAAAAAAGAAAATAAATAATGCAAAAAACAAAACAAAAAAACTGGAAAAAACTATTTTTATAGTAAAGTTAATCCCAAAGTTGTGATTCACACAAATTTCAAAGAATTCAAATTTTAACTATTCAAATTTGAAAACTAATGGCACTAGCAGAAATTTTATAATGTTGCTTACCTAAAAGCAAAAAAGAATTAAAAAATAAAGCAAAAAATAAAAGAAAATAAATAATGTAAAAAACAAAACAAAAAAATGGAAAAACTATTTTTATAGTAAAGTTAATCACAAACTTGTGATTCACACAAATTTCAAAGTATTCAAATTTTAACTATTCAAATTTAAAAACTAATGGCACTAACAGAAAGTTTATAATTTTGCTGACCTAAAAGCAAAAGGAATTAAAAATTTAAGTAAAAACAAAAGAAAATAATTAATGCAAAAAACAAAACAAAAAATAAAAAAACTATTTTTATAATAAAGTTAATCACAAATAGTCCCGGTTGGTGGCACCAACCGGGACTAAAGGGTGGCATTGGTCCCGGTTAGTGCCATGAACCGGTACCAAAGTCTTTGCTATATAAGCAACACTTGGGAAATTTTCAGATTTCCCTCGCCAGTTGCCCCCGACGACGCCGACCTCCTCGACGCCGCCAGGCTGCTCGTGCTCGCCGCCTCCGCCCGCTCTCGTCGTCGTCGCCCCGCGGCTTTGCCCCGACGGGTCGCCGCCCGGTCCTCGTCGCCGTCACCCTACCCCCACGCGCCGCCCCGCCTCGAGCTCCCCTGCTCACGCGCGCGGCCCCGGCGACCCGAGCCCCTGCCCCGTGCTCGCCTCGCCGCCAGCTCCTCGTCGCCGTCGCCCTGCCCCTGCCTCGTCCCCCCCCCCGCGCGTCGGCGCCCTCGCCGTCCCTGCCGTCGCCTCGAGCTCCCCTGCTCGCGCGCGCCGCCCCGGCGCCCCGAGCCCCTGTCACGTGCTCGCCGTCGCCGCCCACTCCTCGTCTCCGTCGCCCTGCCCCTGCCCCGTCCCGCCCCCGCGTGCCGGTGCCCTCGCCTGCCCCGGCCCCGACCCTGTTTTTTTATTTTTATTAGTTTAATTTTTTTTGTTCATATATATATAATGTATATGTGTATGTATGTGGCTATATGTTTTTGTTCATATGTGGCTATATGTTTTTTTATTTTTATTAGTTTAATTTTTTTGTTCATATGTGATGTATATGTGTATGTGGCTATAATGTATATGTGTATGTGATGTATATGTGTATGTGGCTAGAATATGCTAAATATATATGTCAAAAATGTTTTTTTGTTCGTAGAAAGTTTTTTGTTCATATATAGAAAGTTTTTATATATGACAATGTATATATATTCGATATATATGAGAAATGATGATCCATGGAAAAGTTTTATATATGCAAAAGTTACAATTTTAGAAATTTTTTATATATCTAGCTAGGAAGGGAAGAAGAAGAAAAAGAAGGATAGGAAAGAAGAAAATAAGAAGAGGAAAGAAAGAAGAAGAGGAGAGGAAGAAGAGGAGAAATAAATAAGAAGAGGAAAAAAGAAGAAAAAGAAGAGGAGAAGAAGAAAGGAATACAGGAGAAGAAGAAAAAATAGAGAAAAATTTTCTATTTTTTCTTCTTCTCCTTTATTCATTTCTTCTTCTCCTCTTTTTTTTCTTTTTTTTCTTCGATCTTCTCCTCTATTCCTTTCTTCTTCTCCTCTTTTAATTTCTTCTTTGTTTTCTTATGTTTTATCGGGTGTGTCGTTGTCAGTATACTCCTCCCGATAACTTCAACACGAGGGGGGGGGGTCGATATACCCCCTCCCCGATAATATTATTTTCCCATGTATGTATGTCGTGTCGATATAAACTCCTGATAACTTCAACACGTGGAGGGAGGGGGTCGATATACCCCCTCCCGATAACTTGAACACGAGGAGGGGTCGATATACCCCCTCCCGATAACTTCAACACGTGGGGGGGGGGTTGATATACCCCCTCCCCGATAATATTATTTTCCCATGTACCTATGTCGTCGTTGTCGATATAAACCCCTCCCGATAACTTCAATATGTGGGGGGGGGGGTCGATATAAACCCCTCCCGATAACTTCAATACGTGGGGGGGGGGTCGATATACCCCCTCCCCGGTAATATTATTTTCCCATGTACGTATGTCATCGTTGTCGATATAAACCCCTCCCGATAACTTCAACACGGGGGGGGGGGGGGTCGATATACCCCCTCCCCGTTAACATTATTTTCCCGTGTATGTATCTCATCGTTGTCGATATTACCCCCTACTTGAAGCATTGTCGAGGCCACCCCAAACCCTAGAGAAGCAGCGTCGAGGCCACTAATATGATTCCTTATTATGATGAGATAGCTAGTTCTACATTTGTCACTAATATATCCATCTGTCATGTTTGAATAATAATTGCCATGTTGTAAATATTTGTAGAAACTATGGACATCCTCCAAGACGAAGCACAAGAAGCGATGTTGGGGGACATAATCGCACAAGGAAGTGATGCCGTCTGCTCGTTGTTTCTCAATGACACCGATGGTCTGGAAGGACATGGTGATGAAGAAGCAGGCTATGATTATGATTGCTCCGTTGCAAGAAGGAGACCGTGATGACGGCTCCGGTGACCCAATGACGGTGCAAGAAGGAGACCGTGATGACGGCTCCGGTGACCGAACCGAGTCCGGCCAGGTATATATATTAGTTAAGCCTGTGCTGACTAGCTAATTGATGCATTCATTGTTTTGGTATGTACACATATTAATTAACTATCGTCTTTCTTCTTTTTTCTAGCCCTCCAGATCGAGCACATCTTCGGTAAAGAGACGAGGCCCGAAGAAAATGTTGAGCTCAGATGAAAGGTTTGAGATAATAGCAATCGCGCGCGACGGCCAACCGATTGAACCCATCCGGACAAAAGATGCATTTTCTGCTCAGTGCGGGGTTCTTGTTAGGGACAAGATCCCGATCAGCATCCACCAATTGTATAAGCCTAAGAACGAAGACCCTGAGGTGTCTTATGTCAATGATATACAGAAAAATGATCTTTGGACTGAGCTGAAGTCAAATTTCACCCTACCGCCAGAGGAGGATCCGGAGAAGCCAGTTATAGAGAAATTAATCAAGTCTTTTGCTCTTAAGAAGATGGCAGACCTATTCAGGAGGTGGAAGAATGAGTTGAAAAGGTTTGTCGACAAAGAAGAGACACCAGAATTCATCGGCAAATATGAGAAGATCAGAGATCACTGGCCCGCATTTGTGGCCCACAAGACATCGGAAAAGAGTAAGAAGATGTCGGCGACAAAAAAGCAAAATGTTGCGAAGGAGAAGCTTCACCATCGCACGGGGTCAGGTGGCTACCTCAAAGCCTGGCCTAAGTGGGCCAAGGCTGAGAATGATCTGCTTGATAAAGGGATTGAACCAGAGACAATGAACTGCCAAGACCGTTGCCGTACTTGGTTCTTCGGGGCTGGCGGAACCTTGGACCCTGTATCAGGGAAGTGCCTTTGGACGGACGAGCAAATGAAAATACCAGTCAAGAGGCTTCAGCGCTATATCGATGCAGCGCGGCAAGGGACGTTCGTTCCAAACAGAGAGAACGACGAGCTCACAACGGCCCTCGGGAATCCTGAGTACCCTGGACGGTCACGAGGCACGCCAGGCTCCGTTCCGTGGAAGGCTGGGTTTCCGGACGCAGACGGTTACAAATGCCAGGAGAAGAGGAAAAAAGTGCAGCAGACTGAACTGCAGGCGCTGCATGCAAGGGTACAAGCGATAGAGGAACGAGAAGCAAATCGCAGCAAACGACCTGCTGAAGCTTCCCCCGAAGCTACCACGCCATCTCAGCGGAGAAGCAGCGTGGCTTCCACCGAGCTGCTTCAGCCGGAGCATGTCTTGACGGCTCCTGCCAGCTACCCCGTGGATGCTATCACGGAGTCTCAAAATTGCCACCTTATGACGCAATGGCAGAACTACAAAGTCAAGGCGGCTGTCGGCTCTGTTCAACCTCCTGAACCCGGCGCAACTTTTCACTGTCGTCCGATTCCAGAAGGATATGCTAGGGTGACGGTGGACGAAATAACGAAGGGATTTGAGGACCTCCAGCTTGACCACCCTACCGGTGAAGGGGAGTCTAGGCTGGGTTCTGCTCTAAAGACTCCATGCCTATGGCGGAAGGAGCTCATCAACCTTCCAAACTGGATGCCTCTGCCTCCTCCTCCTCCTCCGGCGAGTCAGGGCACTCCGCCTCTTCCACCGCCTTCTCCTCCGGCGAGTGACGATCAGGGCACTCGGCCTCCTTCTCCGGCGCGTGGCGGCACTCCGCCTCCTTCTCCGCCTACGCCGGCGCGCCCCAGCAGCCACCAGCCTCTTCCTTCTCCGCCTCGCCAGCAAGGGCGGAAGAGACCCGCCGTCGCCCCGGCTGCTCCGGCGCGTCGTAGTCCTTCTCCTCCGCCTCGTAAGCAAGCACGAAAGAAGACAGCCGCAGCCGCTCCATCTGCTCCGGCGTTTAGCAGTACAGCCAGAGGCGGGAGGCAATACAGATACGGTCCACCTCTCAAGCATCTAGAGATGTTACCGTACGAGATGACCGTGGAAGAAAACAAGAAGATCGTGCAAAAAGAAGTGAAGGACTTCTTTGAAGGGGCGAAAGCAGAGAGACATCCACCTCCGGAGGAGAAGGTAGATCTGGTGAAAGCGAGGCGCACTCTGGCTACCCTGACAAAACCACCAAAGTCTCCGTCGAAAGGCAACTATGAGCGCATTATTGGAAAGACATTTGTCGAAGTGGAGCGGTCGGAAAGTACTGTCAGTGATCAAAGGATAAAAGAACGACGATCTGGGAAACAAATTGCCCAGCTCGGCGAACAAGCGAACCAATCGTGCCCCCCGCTCAAGGTGTCTAGCGACATCATCGCTAATGATCCGAGGATGGTGCCCGGTTATAGCAATCTTGGAGATTACCTGCCCGACGATTTACATTATGATTTCTTGGAGGTGGAGGCGGTACACAGATACAAGTACGGGAAGCCTCTCGTCAATGATGAAAGATCTCTATCAACGATGATGCGAAGATTCCATGATTGGTACATGAAAACCTGTAGAGAGTCTGGGGGGAGGAATACTTTAACGCTGAGAGTTAGAGAGGAGCATGACCTCGTTGGAATTGAACTGTTGAATGTTCCATTTGAGGAGTTCTTCCAGCTTTTCAATCAAAGGGCCCTCGATAAAGCAACGGTCACCTACTACTATCTGTAGGTACTACTACTTCTGTCATTAAGTCTCTCTATATAGGTCAGCTCTTTCATTGCATGTATTTATAATTATCCTCACTATATTATGCAGACTGAAGATCGTCGAATTGAAGAAAAAACAAGTCGGTGATATTGGGTTCATTAACACAAATCTCATAGATGAAATCGAGGTTAAATTTCATGTCGAAGATACCGAGGCTAACTTGCTATGATCGTTGGTAATAAATGAAAACAAAGATATAATACTCTTTCCTTACAACTTCAAGTGAGTGTTACTGTCTTGTGCATATTCGGTTTCCCTTATATATTAGTCCAGGATATAGTAATGTAATTGATGAGTTATGCATGCGTGCGCAGTTTCCACTATATTCTACTAGAGATTAAGCTTGAGCAGGGACTAGTAACCGTCTTAGACTCGAGACGAAAAGATCCCCAGGAGTATGCGGACATGACTCAAATCCTCGAGAAGTAAGTTAAATCGATCATTATCCACCATATCAGCAACTTTGTTCATTTCCTGATATCAAGTAATTAATTGTTTTCTTTGTCTGGCAGGGTTTGGAGAAAATTCACCAAAAAAGCTCCGGGACTGCCGAAGAAGCTGGAATTTAGATACCCGAAAGTAAGTACTATAGTAGCATGTTCCGCGCGTCTCCTAGTGATTCAAGCGCTGGTTTCATCAATACCATTTGGCATGCTTGCTTACTAGTTTGATTGACCTCTATTTCTTGTAAAGTGGTTTTGGCAGGATCAAGGGAATGATTTCTGTGGATACTACGTTTGCGAGTCCATCCGCTATACGACCTGTGAACGGGGGTACTCTGACGAACAATATGAAGTGCGTAAGCAATAATATTCACAATTTTATTTTATTACCATCATTTGTGTTGAGTTTCATATATATATATATATATATATATATATATATATATATATATATATATATATATATATATGTATTGACCCCCTTCTTCAAATTAGATCTTTCGGATGCGGGATGAACTCCTACCACCAGATCGTATCCGAGCAATTCAAGAGGAACTGGCGGCATTCTTCCTTGACCACGTGATCGCTAAAGACGGAGAATACTATGTGGATCCTGTGTTCATAAATAATTAGGATATTGTATTTGTAAGAGATAATTATTGTGTATATGTAGCCGGTAGTGTCGGATAGATATACGAGAACTTGTTGTTCGACCAATCTCTCGGAGAAGGAGAGGTGATCGATATCACTTCTCTCTGTATGCATATATGTTCATGACGATCTTCTGTTTCCTTCGTTTGCTTACTACCTAGTTAGCGTGTCTAGTCCTCTCTATATGTATGTATAGTACGTAGCGTCGACCAAGCACGGACATAAGAGAGGACACTTCTCTCTATTAATTAGTTAGCTAACACAATATATGAAACACCTAAATTAACCCCAAAAAACCCCCAACCCCCCCCCTTAAAAAAACCCCAGCCCCTGAAATGCTTACGTGTGGATTCCTATTGGTCTCGGTTGGTGCCACCAACCGGGACCAAAGGCCCTCCTGCCTGGGCTCGGCGCACCGGCCACGTGGAGGCCCATCTGTCCCGGTTCTGGACTGAACCGGGACTAAAGGGCTAGGGCATTAGTAACGACCCTTTAGTCCCGGTTCAGAAACCGGGACAAAAGGCCCTCATCAATCGATACGAATGGGGGTTTTCTACTAGTGGTGGGAAAGTATCTAGTGCTCCCAGGCCTAGGGTGCTCCCGGTGCTCCGATGCGAAAAATATTTTTTAAAATGTTTAAAAAATTCTGAAAAAAATGCAGCACATCGACGGAACATCGATGTCTCTTGTCACAAAATTTCAAATCAAAATTCAAAACATTGCTCGAGAATTCAAAACATTGCTCGAGATACAAAAATGACAAATTTGACATCAATGTGATAATGGGCCAAAACTAAAGCCCAACTTATATTATGTACAAAATTTTGCCATTTTTGTATCTCGAGCAATGTTTCGAATTTTGATTTGAAATTTTGTGACAAGAGACATCAATGTTCCGTCGATGTGCTGCATTTTTTTCAGAATTTTTTGAACATTTAAAAAATGTTTTTCGGACATTTGCAGCACCGGGAGCACCCCAAGCCTGGGAGCACTAGATACTTTCCCTACTAGTGGTATACTTGTTTGCCTTATTTTGTTTCCGAAAGAGAGAATCTAAATGAAGTCAAGGAAGAAAACCCAAGGACCTACTAGTGGTATACTTGTTTGGCTTATTTTGTTTCCGAAAGAGAGAATCTAAATGAAGTGAAGGAAGAAAACCCAAGGACCAAAGGGCTCCTCTACTCGATTCGGTCGATCACGAGTGTGCCTGTTGCATGCAAGCATCCGAGTAGCTTTGAAATTCCTTCCAATTTATTAATTTCGAAATAGTTTAAATACGTATATATTACAAAAACACTGTACACAATATTTTCCCCAAAATATTAATCATGCATTTAATTTTTTTAAAGGTGTATACGAAAACGTTTTGGTGTATAGAAAAAACATACAAAGTATATGAAAAGTTTTAGATATCAAAACAAGTATATAAAAAAAATGTAATCATGTACTTGAAAAAATTTAAACATGTATAATAAAATGTTTCTGATGTATATAAAAAAAGTACAAGGTGTATAAGTGTAGATACACAACACACATTTGGGTTGGCATTCAACGATGGCGTGGGCAATAACAAGTGAACATCGATGACTGGAGCAACTTCAACTCGGTAAAGGATTGGTGGCACGCATGCACGCAGCAGTTTGGTGGCACTACCTTAAGATCGCATCCGTCTAGCAAAGAGTACCCGAGGATCAAAAGGAGGAGATCTGGGATTCTGGGCTAGAACCGGCCTGCGGTGGTGGTTCCTTGCATGGGAGTGTGAGCTTGGAGCACTCACAACTTTCAACACGGAGTACTGATCTAATGGTACTCCTTCCTTCCATCTATATAGGGCTTAATGTGTTTTTCGAGGCTAACTTTGATCAACTATTAAAGCAATAATATATAACATGCAACTTATACAAAGCACATCGTTAAATTCATGTGTGAAAAGAGCTTTCAATGATATGATTTTCACATTGTGCATGTCATGTATTATTAATCTTGTCAATAGTCAATGGCGGTTTTAAAAAACGCATTAGGCCCTATATAGATGAAAAAAGGGAGTATTATCTTGATCTGGTTATGAGTGGGTGGGGTGAAGGTACAGTTGAATGGACGACCGAGGCCAGCAGCAGCTTGTGATTTAACTTGGAATCTTCGATGCGTGGGGAACTGGAGATGGCAACCCATCGTCTTTAGTAGTCGTATGTCGCTTCTCTTCTTTGTTTTGTTGCGTTTTCTGCCAGTCTCATACACTCATACATGTATGAAGTACTAAACATGACATGCAGTGGTTAGATCATTACCTGCAATGCTATTAATTAGCAAAACGATATTAAGTTCTCGTTTTTCCGTTTCGCCTGGGTCGCATTGCACAACCTAAAACGACTTGTAGTAGTTAATATCATAACTGAAGATTCCAAGTTAACTGCAATCACCGACTTGTTGCATCTATGAGATTATAGGGTGGGCCCGACTAATAAGTCTATTAGTGCAGAAGATCTTGTAATCATATTCTGTCAACCTGCTATCGATGTCAAACCATAAGCACGCAAACACTAGCTTAAGCTAACCCAGCTGTCATGCATGTCACCTAAACGTACGCGTGAACTGAGGCCAACTCCACCGCACGACCTCAAATGGACGTCCGTTTTATCCAGATTCTGTCCGTTTGGGTATAGATTTGGGTTCGTATCCGGGCGTGTCCTGGGATGCAGTGGTCGTGCGTCCAGCGCGCGGCCGCATCCATTTGCCTCATCCTGTCCGTCAGGGTAAAAAATGCCCATATTCTCATCAAAACTAGTTTGCACGTCCAAATATTTGTCTGAAAATTAAAATAGGTTTACAACTCAATTGAAATTGTCCTTAATAAAAAAGTTTTACAACCAAATCGAAATTGTCTTGACTGAACATAAAATGAACCAATACGTCTATTGGTTGCCAATGTGATCCCACACATGCTCAACCAAGTCCTCGACAATCATGTTGTGCATGATCACACAAGCAGTCATTACCTCCCAAAGCTTCCTTTCATCCCATGACAGTGCAGGCTTTCGAACGATACCCCACTAGGATTGAAGCACACCAAAAGCACGTTCCACATCTTTTCTAGCACTCTTGCATTTGGGCAAACTCTTTCTCTTCTCACCTTGGGATTTCGAGATTGTTTTCACAAAAGTTGACCACTGAGGATATATATCATCAGCTAGATAGTATCCCTTGTTGTACTGGTGGCCGTTGATCTCAAAGTTGACAGGTGGGGAGTGGCCTTCTGCAAGCCTTGCGAAGACTGGAGAACGCTGCAACACGTTGATATCATTGTGAGAACCTGCCATGCCGAAGAAAGGATGCCATATCCAAAGATCCTGGGAAGCCACCGCTTCTATTATGACAGTGAACGCGTTGACATGCCTCTTGTACTGGCCCTGCAAAGCAAATGGACAGTTCTTCCACTCCCAGTGCATACAATCTATGCTGCCAAGCATGCATGGAAAGCCTCTAGCTGCGTTGGTTGCCAACAATCTCTCTGTATCAGCTGCAGTTGGCTGCCTCAAGTACTCTGGGCCAAACACCTCGATAACAGCCTGGCAATACTTGTACATTGACATCAGACATGTTGTCTCACTCATACGCACATACTCATCCACCAGATCGCCTGGAATTCCATATGCAAGCATGCGGATGGCCGCGGTGCATTTCTGATAAGAGGAGAATCCAAGCTTGCCAAGGGCATCCGTCTTGCACTCGAAGTATGGGTCATGAACAACCACTCCCTCTCGGATACGATTGAACACATGTCCTGCCATTCGAAAACGGCGACGGAATTTATCCGACTTGAAGAGCGGGGTGTTGGAAAAGTAATCGGCATAGAGCAGGGCTTGGCCTCTCTCCCTGTTGCGGTTTAGGTTGGGAGCACGGCCAGGGACTGACCCCCTGTATCGAGGAAGCTGCCGTTGAATATGGTCGTGAACGATCAGTGCAGCCACCACAAGATCTTCATCATCCGACGATGAATCGTCCGATGAACAAAGAAAGTGATGGAAGAAAAACTCGTCTCCACTGTCCATACCTTTATTGGCAAAATGTCAAACACCTTGCGGTCATGGTGTCGAAGAGGCCGTGATGATCACCTCGACGCAGCAGGGGTGGTTGCGGGTCGGCTACTGGCCGCTTTGGAGCTCTCGTCGGAATCTGCCGCGGCCGCCGTGGTACGTCGTCGGCGGTCGTGTCCCCTCTGCCACCGGCAAAGACGGCGACGGCCAAACCTCCTCCGATCGACGGCCAAAACTACGTGAAAGCGCGGGCATGGTGGCGGGCATGTCGAGACGTGGTTTCGTATGGACGGCCGGGGGCTGCGCGGTGAGGAGGCGGCCGGAGAATAGTAGTGGCGCCGGCGGTGGGGCGGGGCGGGGAGAGAGGGTGAAGCGTTGGGAGCGAAGGGACTGCTAGTGTCCCCGACAGGCGGGCCACGGGGGGGGGGGGGGGGGGGGGGGGACAAGGGCGTGCGTCGAGGCCGTCCGCGCGCGTCCGTTTCACCCCAAACCGAGCGCAAGTTTGGGCTGGGGATGGGTCGAAAACGGACGGAATTCGAATATTTGTCCGTTTGAGGCCGCGCGTTGGGCCGCACTATTCGTCCGTTTTACCCCAAATGGACGCACCCGGACAAAATAGAGTCGCGCGGTGGAGTTGGCCTAAGCCCAAGTGAACAACAACAAGCCAATCAATCAGTGTCTAAACTACGTGCATGCGGTGGCATGCTGCTCGACGCCGCCGACCGACCGAAAGGTGGGCGAAGGCCTAGGGACAACGCTCTTGTTTTGCCATCGTTCCGTGTGAGATCACACTCAACTAGAGAGATCTTGGGAGCTCACAATATATGATTCTTGTTAGTGAAACCCTAGATTGTTTAGTTTTTTAGATATATATATGAGATGCCCATTTTTGTAGATAACTATGAGATTTTGAGTTTTGCAGACATATATGAGATGTTTAGTTTTTTTAGATATATATTAGATGTTGAGTTTATTTGAAATATGATATGTTGAGTTTATTTGAGATATATATGAGAATTTACAATCATTTCTTCATTGTGTGAGAAGAAGATGTTGAGATTGTTGTAGTTGAACACATATGAGATGTTTAGTGTATACCGATATTTGAGATGAAGATGAACTCATATATGTTTATTGTTTGAACTTTATAAGGATGGTTTGGCCTCTCGACGATGCCATTGACAGAAAACACCGGGCTTACATGATGCGCGAGAAGGGGCTGGTAATAATGAGTAATCTAAATATTTTGCAAATTTGCCTTTAGTTGAAATTGACATGCCCTAAGATTTGTCATTACTTGTTTTTTGCAGAAGCTTGAACCTCCGAAGGTTCGGTATCACGGGGTCTCAGGTCCTGCCATGCCCTACGTTGAGCGGTACACACCCTACATCCAGCAGGCAAGACTCCTCCCGTGGATTCAGTTGGTCAGCCGGTGCACGCCGAACCTCAACGCTCCACTGGTGACCTCCCTTGCTGATCGGTGGAGGCCGGAGACACACCGTTTCCATCTTCGGACTAGCGAGATGACCGTGACGCTCGAGGATGCCGCTTTGATCACCGGGCTTCCTATCGACGGGAGTCCTCTATGTTTGAGCACCGATTACGATGGGTGGCGCGAGCAGATGATTGCTCTTATTGGTATGGCTCCTACCGAGGCTGAGGTTGATGTAGAGGAGGGAGAAGAGCAGAAGAAGAAGGAAAGGAAAGCAGCCGGAGCTGCTTTCACGTGGATTCAAAGGAACTTTGCGCATTGCCCTATGGATGCCACATAGTAATACACACATTTTGTCCAAAACATAGATTTTTCCAAAACACATTTAGGACTCATAGCACATAGTACCACACATTTTGGTTCACAAGGTCACATAGTGGCACACATTTTGCGTCGAGCAAGGTCCTCTCTTCTTCTTCTTCTTCTTCTTCTTCTTCTTCTTCTTCTTCTTCTTCTTCTTCTTCTTCTTCTTCTTCTTCTTCTTCTTCTTCTTCTTCTTCTTCTTCTTCTTCTTCTTCTTCTTCTTCTTCTTCTTCTTCTTCTTCTTCTTCTTCTTCTTCTTCTTCTTCTTCTTCTTCTTCTTCTTCTTCTTCTTCTTCTTCTTCTTCTTCTTCTTCTTCTTCTTCTTCTTCTTCTTCTTCTTCTTCTTCTTCTTCTTCTTCTTCTTCTTCTTCTTCTTCTGGCTCCTACCACCCCGGCATCTCACCTCCCCCTCCGTGTCCTCCACCCCCTTCATTGTTGCCATACCTACAAAAATGGCAACTTAATAGTTAGTCACGCTATGCAAAATGACAATGACAACATAAATAACAAGATAATAGTAAGTCACATACGGCAATGGTCCATTGAGCCAAGAAAACATTCCTCCACTACGACCACCGCCAAGGTCATAGCCACCACCAAGGCTTAGGCCATCACCACGGCCTCTACCACCACCGCGGCCTCTACTAGCACCACGGCCTAGACCACCACCACGACCTCTACCACCACCACCACGGCCTCTACCACCATCACACAGCCAAGACCATCACCATGGCCAAGACCGTCACCACGACCTCTACCCACACCACGGTCAAGTCCGTCACCACGGCCTCTACCACCATCACCACGACCAAGACCGTCACCACGGCCTCTCCCAACACCACGGCCAAGAGCGTCACCACGGCCTGTACCACCACCACGGCCTCTTCTAAGACCTAGTTGACTCCCTCTTTGTTGCCTAGTTCTTCATTGGCTTGGTTGATTTGATTGGCTTGGTACTTGGGCACTTGTTTGACTTGGTTGGCTACCATTTGCTTGGCTTGTGCTTGCATCATTTTTCTTTGATCTCTTTCTTGGTTTGGTACAAGTTCTTGTGTTGTGTCCCCCACCATTGCAATCCCCACAACGGGAGTGCTCACGAGGCTCTTGGAATTGGCCGGTGTCGGTTTCTCGAACGCCACCACGGCCCCATCCGTCCATGTCACCTCTAAGGCGCTTTGTCTGACGTCTTCCCCATCTAACGACCTTCAATTCCGGGTCCGGCCATAGTTGAACTCCATGATACTCCGGCCATTGTGATTGGTCCAAGTATGGCTGAAACCGGGGAGCCCATGTATTCTTGATAGTCATGATTGAGAACTCAGACTCCCGCATGGTAAGAGGGTGATTGACGTCCACATTCCTAATACGAGATGCGTTTAACAAGTGCGAGCAAGGGAGATGAAGCAAGGATGGCCTCATGCAAGTGCAATCACACCGTGTTAGGGAGACCTTGAAAGCCCGACCTCCGTGTTGGTGGCCATCGTTTGTGGTTCCTCCAGGCTCTTTCACTTCATACTTCCAATCGTTGTTGTCATATAGTACAACTTCTTGGGAGTCTGCCTTTCGTGATTGAAATTCCAAGCATTCTTCAACCTTTGGTGGGAAATTGTACTTGTGTTTTTCCCTGTTCTCACCAGCAATCTTCTTATCCGTCTCCATTGAGTACATTAAAAAGTATCCATTCATCTTGTCAAATGTGAATTGAACTATTGCCGTCACGTGTAATGCACTGTTGGGGAACGTAGCAGAAATTTAAAATTTTCCTACGTGTCACCAAGATCTATCTATGGAGAAACCAGCAACGAGGGGAAAGAGAGTGCATCTACATACCCTTGTAGATCGCTAAGCGGAAGCGTTCAAGTGAACGGGGTTGATGGAGTCGTACTCGCCGTGATCCAAATCACCGATGACCAAGTGCCGAACGGACGGCACCTCCGCGTTCAACACACGTACAACCCGGTGACGTCTCCCATGCCTTGATCCAGCAAGGAGAGAGGGAGAGGTTGAGGAAGACTCCATCCAGCAGCAGCACAACGGCGTGGTGGTGGTGGAGGAGCGTGGCAATCCTGCAGGGCTTCGCCAAGCACCGCGAGAGAGGAGGAGGGAGAGAGGTAGGGCTGCGCCAAGAGGGAGATCAAATCGTATGTTGGGCAGCCCCAAAACCTCAAGTATATATAGGGGGAGGGGAGGGGCTGCGCCCCCATATAGGGTTCCCTCCCTAGGGGTGGCGGCAGCCCCAAAACCCATCTAGTGTTGCGGCCAAAGGGGGGAGAGGGGGAGGCGCACCAGGGGTGGGCCTTAGGGCCCATCTGCCCTAGGGTTTGCCCCCTTCCCCTCTAGGAGGCGCCTTGGGCCTTGGGGGGGGGGGCGCACCAGCCCACCTGGGGCTGGTCCCCTCCCACACTTGTCCCACGCAACCTTCTGGGGCTGGTGGCCCCACTTGGTGGACCCCCGGACACCTCCGGTGGTCCCGGTACACTACCGATGATGCCCAGAACTCTTCCGGTGGCCAAAACCATACTTCCTATATATAAATCTTTATCTCCGGACCATTCCGGAGCTCCTCGTGACGTCCGGGATCTCATCCGGGACTCCGAACAACATTCGGTAACCACATACAAACTTCCTTTATAACCCTAGCGTCATCGAACCTTAAGTGTGTAGACCCTACGGGTTCGGGAACCATGCAGACATGACCGAGACGTTCTCCTGCCAATAACCAACAGCGGGATCTAGATACCCATGTTGGTTCCCTCATGTTCCACGATGATCTCATCGGATGAACCACGATGTCGAGGATTCGATCAATCCCGTATACAATTCCCTTTGTCTATCGGTACGATACTTGCCCGAGATTCGATCGTCGGTATCCCGATACCTTGTTCAATCTCGTTACCGGCAAGTCTCTTTTACTCGTTCCGCAACACATCATCCCGTGATCAACTCCTTGATCACATTGTGCACATTATGATGATGTCCTACCGAGTGGGCCCAGAGATACCTCTCCGTCACACGGAGTGACAAATCCCAGTATCGATTCGTGCCAACCCAACAGACACTTTCGGAGATACCTGTAGTGTACCTTTATAGCCACCCAGTTACGTTGTGACGTTTGGCACACCCAAAGCACTCCTACGGTATCCGGGAGTTGCACAATCTCATGGTCTAAGGAAACGATACTTGACATTAGAAAAGCTTTAGCATACGAACTACATGATCTTGTGCTAGGCTTAGGATTGGGTCTTGTCCATCACATCATTCTCCTAATGATGTGATCCCGTTATCAACGACATCCAATGTCCATGGTCAGGAAACTGTAACCATCTATTGATCAACGAGCTAGTCAACTAGAGGCTTACTAGGGACATGGTGTTGTCTATGTATCCACACATGTATTTGATTTCCTATCAATACAATTCTAGCATGGATAATAAACGATTATCATGAACAAGGAAATATAATAATAATCAATTTATTATTGCCTCTAGGGCATATTTCCAACAGTCTCCCACTTGCACTAGAGTCAATAATCCAATTCACATCGATATGTGATTAACACTCAAAGTCACATCCCTATGTGACTAACACCCAAGAGTTCTGGGTTTGATCATGTTATGCTTGTGAGAGAGGTTATAGTCAACGGGTCTGAAACATTCAGATCCGTATGTACTTCGCAAATTTCTAAGTCATCTTGTAGATGCAACCACTACGCTACCTTTGGAGCTATTCCAAATAACTGTTCTACCATACGAATCCAGTTTACTACTCAGAATAATATGGATTAGTGTTAAAGTTTGCATCGGCGTAACCCTTTACGACGAACTCTTTTACCACCTCCATAATCGAGAAAATTCCTTAGTCCACTTTGACCGCTGTCTTGTGATCCATTTCTAGATCACACTTGTACCCCTTGACTGACTCATGGTTTCGCACACTTCGGGTGCGGTACACAACATAGCATACTTTAGAGTCTACGACTAAAGCATAGGGGACGACCTTCGTCCTTTCTCTCTATTCTGCCGTGGTCATGTCTTGAGTCTTGCTCAATACTCACACCTTGTAACACGGCTGAGAACTCCTTCTTTGCTGATCTATTTTGAACTCCTTCAAAATCTTGTCGTGGTATGTGTTTGTTTGAAAGTACTATTAAGCGATTTTGATCTATCCTTATAGATCTTGATGCTCAATGTTTAAGTAGCTTAATCCAGGTTTTCATTGAAAAACATTTTTCAAACAACCCTATATGCTTTCCAGAAATTCTACATCATTTCTGATCAACAATATGTCAACAACATATACTCATCAGAAATTCTATAGTGCTCCCACTCACTTCTTTGGAAATACAAGTTTCTCATAAACTTTGTATAAACCCAAATCTTTGATCATCTCATCAAAGCGTACATTCCAATTCCGAGATGCTTACTCCAGTCCTTAGAAGGATATCTGGAGCTTTGCATACTTGTTAGCATCTTTCAGGATTGACAAAAATCTTTTGGTTGTATCACATACAACCTTTCCTCAAGAAAATCGTCGAGGAAACAATGTTTTGACATCCTATCTGCACGATTTCATAAATAATGCAGTAATCGTTAACATAATTCCAACAGACTCTTAGCATCGCTACGAGTGAGAAAGTCTCATCGCAGTCAACTCCTTGAACTTGTCAGAAAACATCTTAATGACAAGTCAAGCTTTCTTAATGGTGATACTTACCATCATTGTCCGTCTTCCTTTTAAAATCCATCTGTACTCAACAGCCTTACGACCATCGAGCCGTTCTGCCAAAGTCTACACTTTGTTTTCATACATGGATCCTCTCTCGGATTTTATGGCCTCGAGCCATTCATCGGAATCCGGGCCCACCATCGCTTCTCCATAGCTCGTAGGTTCATTGTTGTCTAGCAACGTGACTTCCAAGACAGGATTACGTACCACTCTGAAGTAGTACGCATCCTTGTCATCCTACGAGGTTTGGGAGTGACTTGATCCGAAGTCTCATGATCACTATCACAAGCTTCCACTTCAATTGGTGTAGGTGCCATAGGAACAACTCCTGTGCCCTGCTACACACTAGTTGAAGTGACGGTTCAATAACCTCATCAAGTCTCCACCATCCTCCCACTCAATTCTTTCGAGAGAAACTTTTCCTCGAGAAAGAACCCGATTTGAGAAACAATCCCTATTGCTTTCGGATCTGAGACAGGAGGTATACCCAACTGTTTTGGGTGTCCTATGAAGATGCAGTTATTCGCTTTGGGTTCGAGCTTATTAGCCTGAAACTTTTTCATATAAGCGTCGCAGCCCCAAACTTTTAAGAAATGACAGCTTAGGTTTCTCTAAACCATAGTTCATACGGTGTCATCTTATCGGAATTACATGGTGCCCTATTTAAAGTGAGTGCGGTTGTCTCTAATGCCTAACCCATGAACGATAGTGGTAATTCAATAAGAGACATCATGGTATGCATCATATCCAATAGGGTGCAGTTATGATGTTCGGACACACCATCACACTATGGTGTTCCAGGCGGTACTAGTCGCGAAACAATTTCCACAATGTCTCAATTGTGTACCAAACTCGCAACTAAGATATTCATCTCTATGATCATATCATAGATATTTTATCCTCTTGTCACGACGATATTCAACTTCATTCTGAAATTACTTGAACCATTCAATAATTCAGACTTGTGTTTCATCAAGTAAATATGCTCAGTATCTACTCAAATCATCTGTGAGGTTAGAGCATAACGATATCCACTGCGTGCCTCAGCACTCTTTGGACTGCACACATCAAAATGTGTTACTTCCAACAAATTGCTTTCTTGTTCCATTTTACTGAAACCGAAGCTTTCAGTCATATTGCCCATGTGGTATGATTTGCATGTCTCAAGCGATTCAAAATCAAGTGAGTCCAAACGGTCCATCTACATGGAATTTCTTCATGCGTATATACCAATAGACATGGTTCACATGTCTCAATCCTTTTCAAAAATGAGTGAGTCCAAAGATCCATCAACATGGAGCTTCTTCATGCGTTTTATACCAATATGACTTACATGGCAGTGCCACAAGTAGGTGGTACTATCATTACTATCTTATATCTTTTGGCATGAACATGTGTATCACTATGATCGAGATTCAATAAACCATTCTTTTTAGGTACAAGACCATTGAAAGGTATTATTCAAATAAATAGAGTAACCATTATTCTCCTTAAATGAATAACCGTATTGCGATAGACATAATCCAATCATGTCTATGCTCAACGCAAACACCAAATAACAATTATTTAGGTTTAACACCAATCTCGATGGTAGAGGTAGCGTGCGATGCTTGATCACATCAACCTTGGAAACACTTCCAACACATCTCGTCAGCTCACCTTTAGCTAGTCTCCGTTTATTCCGTAGCTTTTATTTCGAGTTACTAACACTTAGCAACCGAACCGGTATCTAATACCCTGATGCTACTAGGAGTACTAGTAAAGTACACATTCACATAATGTATATCCAATATACTTCTATCGACAACCTTCTCATCTACCAAGTATCTAAGGTAATTCTGCTCCAGTGGTTGTTCCCCTTATTACAGAAGCACTCAGTCTCGGGTTTGGGTTCAACCTTGGGTTTCTCCACTAGAGCAGCAGCTGATTTGCCGTTTCATGAAGTATCCCTTCTTGCCCTTGCCCTTCTTGAAACTAGTGGTTTCACTAACCATCAACAATTGATGCTCCTTCTTGATTTCTACTTTCGCGGTGTCAAACATCGCGAATATTTCAAGGATTATCATATCTATCCCTGATATGTTATAG
Source organism: Aegilops umbellulata (assembly GCA_032464435.1). Taxonomy (NCBI): domain Eukaryota; kingdom Viridiplantae; phylum Streptophyta; class Magnoliopsida; order Poales; family Poaceae; genus Aegilops; species Aegilops umbellulata. The sequence goes on along the minus strand of CP136056.1, from coordinate 508,738,651 downwards.
TTCATCACGAAGCTCTAGTAGCTTGGTGGCAATAACTTTGGAAAAACATCACTATCTTATCTGGAAGATTAACTCCCACTCGATTCAAGTGATTGTTGTACTCAGACATTCTGAGCACAAGCTCAACGATTGAGTTTTTCTCCCTTAGTTTGCAGGCTAAGAAAATCGTCGGAGGTCTTATACCTCTTGACGTGGGCACGAGCCTGAAATCCCAATTTCAGCCCTCGAAACATCTCATACGTTCCGCGACATTTCAAAAATGTCTTCGGTGCCTCAATTCTAAACCATTTAACATTACCGAACTATCATATAGTCATCAAATCGTGTATGTCAGATGTTCGCAACATCCACATACCACATTCGAGGTCCAGCACAACGAGCGTTGCATTAAGGACATAAGCCTTCTATTGTCCACATAATTGCTACTATCAACTTTCAACTATATTTTCTCTCGGAACATATCTAAAACAGTAGAACTAAAGCGCGAGCTCACGACATAATTTGCAAAGATCTTTTTGACTATGTTCAGGATAATTAATTTCATCTTATGAACTCCCACTCAGATAGACATCCCTCTAGTCATCTAAGTGATTACATGATCCGAGTCAACTAGGCCGTGTCCGATCATCACGTGAGACGGACTAGTCATCATCGGTGGACATCTTCATGTTGATCGCATCTACCATACGACTCATGCTCGACCTTTCGGTCTCTTGTGTTCGGAGGCCATGTCTGTACATGCTAGGCTCGTCAAGTCAACCTAAGTGTTTCGCGTGTGTAAATCTGTCTTACACCCGTTGTATGTGAACGTAAGAATCTATCACACCCGATCATCACGTGGTGCTTCGAAACGACGAACTTTCGCAACGGTGCACAGTTAGGGGAAACACTTTCTTGAAATTTTAATGAGGGATCATCTTGTTTACTACCGTCGTTCTAAGCAAATAAGATGTATAAACATGATAAACATCACATGCAATCAAATAGTGACATGATATGGCCATCATCACTTTGCTCCTTTTGATCTCCATCTTCGGGGCTCCATGATCATCGTCGTCACCGGCATGACACCATGATCTCCATCATCATGATCTCCATCATCGTGTCTTCATGAAGTTGTCACGTCAACTATTACTTCTACTACTATGGCTAACGGTTAGCAATAAAGTAAAGTAATTACATGACGTTTATGTTGACACGCAGGTCATAAATAAATTAAAGACAACTCCTATGGCTCCTGCCGGTTGTCATACTCATCGACATGCAAGTCGTGATTCCTATTACAAGAACATGATCAATCTCATACATCACATATATCATTCATCACATCCTTTTGTCCATATCACATCACATGGCATACCCTGCAAAAACAAGTTAGACGTCCTCTAATTGTTGTTTGCATGTTTTACGTGGCTGCTATGGGTTTCTAGCAAGAACGTTTCTTACCTACGCAAAACCACAACGTGATATGTCAATTGCTATTTACCCTTCATAAGGACCCTTTTCATCGAATCCGATCCGACTAAAGTGGGAGAGACTGGCACCCGGTAGCCACCTTATGCAACTAGTGCATGTCAGTCGGTGGAACCTGTCTCACGTAAGTGTACGTGTAAGGTCGGTCCGGGCCGCTTCATCCCACAATGCCGCCGAATCAAGATTGACTAGTAACGGTAAGCATATTGAACAAAATCAACGCCCACAACTACTTTGTGTTCTACTCGTGCAAAGAATCTACGCAATAGACCTAGCTCATGATGCCACTGTTGGGGAACGTAGCAGAAATTTAAAATGTTCCTACGTGTCACCAAGATCTATCTATGGAGAAACCAGCAACGAGGGGAAAGAGAGTGCATCTACATACCCTTGTAGATCGCTAAGCGGAAGCGTTCAAGTGAACGGGGTTGATGGAGTCGTACTCGCCGTGATCCAAATCACCGATGACCAAGTGCCGAACGGACGGCACCTCCGCGTTCAACACACGTAAAGCCCGGTGACGTCTCCCATGCCTTGATCCAGCAAGGAGAGAGGGAGAGGCTGAGGAAGAATCCATCCAGCAGCAGCACAACGGCGTGGTGGTGGTGGAGGAGCGTGGCAATCCTGCAGGGCTTCGCCAAGCACCGCGAGAGAGGAGGAGGGAGAGAGGTAGGGCTGCGCCAAGAGGGAGATCAAATCGTATGTTGGGCAGCCCCAAAACCTCAAGTATATATAGGGGGAGGGGAGGGGCTGCGCCCCCATCTAGGGTTCCCTCCCTAGGGGTGGCGGCAGCCCCAAAACCCATCTAGGGTTGCGGCCAAAGGGGGGAGAGGGGGAGGCGCACCAGGGGTGGGCCTTAGGGCCCATCTGCCCTAGGGTTTGCCCCCTTCCCCTCTAGGAGGCGCCTTGGGCCTTGGTGGGGGGGGGGGCGCACCAGCCCACCTGGGGCTGGTCCCCTCCCATACTTGGCCCACGCAACCTTCTGGGGCTGGTGGCCCCACTTGGTGGACCCCCGGACACCTCCGGTGGTCCCGGTACACTACCGGTGATGCCCAGAACTCTTCCGGTGGCCAAAACCATACTTCCTATATATAAATCTTTACCTCCGGACCATTCCGGAGCTCCTTGTGACGTCCGGGATCTCATCCGGGACTCCGAACAACATTCGGTAACCACATACAAACTTCCTTTATAACCCTAGCGTCATCGAACCTTAAGTGTGTAGACCCTACGGGTTCGGGAACCATGCAGACATGACCGAGACGTTCTCCTGTCAATAACCAACAGCGGGATCTGGATACCCATGTTGGTTCCCACATGTTCCACGATGATCTCATCGGATGAACCACGATGTCGAGGATTCGATCAATCCCGTATACAATTCCCTTTGTCTATCGGTACGATACTTGCCCGAGATTCGATCGTCGGTATCCCGATACCTTGTTCAATCTCGTTACCGGCAAGTCTCTTTTACTCATTCCACAACACATCATCCCGTGATCAACTCCTTGATCACATTGTGCACATTATGATGATGTCCTACCGAGTGGGCCCAGAGATACCTCTCCGTCACACGAAGTGACAAATCCCAGTCTCGATTCGTGCCAACCCAACAGACACTTTCGGAGATACCTATAGTGTACCTTTATAGCCACCCAGTTACGTTGTGACGTTTGGCACACCCAAAGCACTCCTACGGTATCCGGGAGTTTCACAATCTCATGGTCTAAGGAAACGATACTTGACATTAGAAAAGCTTTAGCATACGAACTACATGATCTTGTGCTAGGCTTAGGATTGGGTCTTGTCCATCACATCATTCTCCTAATGATGTGATCCCGTTATCAATGACATCCAATGTCCATGGTCAGGAAACTGTAACCATCTATTGATTAACGAGCTAGTCAACTAGAGGCTTACTAGGGACATGGTGTTGTCTATGTATCCACACATGTATCTGAGTTTCCTATCAATACAATTCTAGCATGGATAATAAACGATGATCATGAACAAGGAAATATAATAATAATCAATTTATTATTGCCTCTAGGGCATATTTCCAACATGCACGCACACCCTTGAGCAGCTTATTAAAGCATTCTGCCATATTGCTTGTCATTTGACCGTACCTCCGGTCATCTTCATCAAAAGCACGTGCCCACATATTCCTTTTGACAATGTTCCTATTGAGAAATTCAAGACCACCGGGGTCAAGTTTCTTGTGTCTGAGCAATGCATTGAACATTGTGGCAAACCGCTTGTTGGAGAAAGTGAGACAACAATCTTGAAGATCATCGGCCAACTCCTTGATACCACAAGCCCTATAGAAGTCTGCACAAAAGTGCCTCATGCACCATCCATAGTGCAACTTTGTATGTCCGGGAATGTTAACCACCACCGCATTTAGAATTCCTGGATGGCGATCTGATATGACACAAATTTCCCTTTCAGCCGGTAATACCCTTGTTCTCAATTGACGCAAGAACCACTCCCAGTTATCATTGTTCTCCACCTCAACCAAAGCGAAAGCCAAAGGCAACACCCGGTTATTGGCATCACTTGCTATTGCAACCAATAAAGTGCCCTTGTATTGTCCGGTCAAGAACATGCCATCAATGGCGATGATGGGCCGACAATGCTCAAAAGCCCTCACGCATTGCTCAAAGGCCCAAAATGCACGGCCAAATACTCGGACGGTCCTCCCGTTGTGAATCAATGTTTGGTGCCCATGAGGCTCAACCACGTGAACCATGCCTGGTTTTGTGGCGGCCATAGCTAACAACAACCTAGGGAGTCGTATGTATGCTTCCCCCCAATTTCCATACAACATCTTGAATGCGGCTTGCTTCGCCTTCCATGCCTTGCCGTACTTCACCTTGTAATGAAAGATGGCTTTCACAAGGTCAATGGCACTCTTGATGCTCATTATTGGAAGTGTGGATATTTGGTTGGATAACCTGTAAGCAATGAACTCGGACGTGAGTTGTCTATGTTGTTGGTACATAAGCTCGCCATCCGCATTCTTGTGTCAGCACATTTGACTTGATGTACAACTCACTATGCGCCAAGTGAGAACTTTGCCTAACTCCAAGAGATATACATTTGCCACCATCTACAACGGCTTCATCCGCGAGACTAAGATCCTTGAACAATGGTGTCTTATGATCCCGCCTGAATACCTTCTTAAATGCTTGGGCCTCCTTGGGCGTGAACCCCTCCTCATCAACTTCTTCATCGGGACCATTGTCATCGGAGTCCGATGCATAAGCACGAGAAAAAAGGATGGATTGGTCCATTGTCTCTTGCACATCATATTGCTCGAGATCACCCACATTGTTGTCATGGAGATCAACTTCGTTGTCATCCTCCTCGTACTCATCATTCTCCTCTTCAAAAGCTTCATTTTGGTTGTTTGGAATCGGGCTCACTGTTGGCCAATCTTGTTGCGTGAAATGAGGTTCACTCATTTGATCTTGGTTCATGGGTGGGGGAGTACTAGCAACCAATGGGGAGGGGTTCCGGTTCAAGTCCAAATTCAAAGTAGACTCAACCTTCTTGGAGGCAAATAACTCAGGAGCCTTGTCTAGAGATTCGGCAACCATCTCCTTGTATGCAACCCAACGTTGCTCGGAGTTCACACGCATTGTCTTCCAACGAATGTGCATTCCAAAACCAATATTATGCCTTCCCTCGAACTCAACAACGTCACTTGGGTCCATCCAATTCAAATCGTTCCTCACTTGTTCCAATACATCCGCATAGCTAGGACTACTCTCAAACACCATGTCAAGCTCATCCGGGTCCGGCTCAACATTGCCTTTCAAAAAGGCCTCTTTATCCACATGACAAACATAAACACATGTTCTTCCCATCCCTACAATAATAAAAAACACACATATATCAAGTAAGTACTTAACAAAATATTTGCACAAAATACATAAGCCCTAACATATATATGAAATAATAACCCTAACCCCCACTTAACAATAACCACAACCCTAACATACCATAACCCTAACCCTAACCCCAACATAAAAACACACACAAGCTTAACCCTAGCATAGTATGAAGCCTAACCATACCAAATTAGCAAAGAAACATAACATGATTCAACACAAATTTCCAAATCCAAGCCAAAACTAGGGTTTCACCAAACTAGCAAGATTCAAGCAAATGTGACAATTCCTATGGATGAAAACTAGGGGATCGGAGGAGATTACCTTAAGGGAGGGGTTGGCTTCGAAATCCACAGTCAAATACTCCGGATTTGCAAGATTTGAGAAGGATTTGAGAGGGGGGGAGAGGGGAAGAGAGGAGGGCCGCAAGGCTAAGGGTTTGGGTGGGGTGGGGTGTGTGGGCTGGGGGTGGGAGGGGACAGAGGGTGGGGCCAGCCTAAGTGACACACAGACTGTGCAACGCCTAAGAAACGGGCGCTGCACATTACAAGTGTGACGCCTAAGCGCTAGGCGCTGCACATTAACAGTGTGGAGCCTATGCGTTGGGAGCTGCACGGCTGGCTGTGGGGCCGCCCCTAGCCCCGGGCTGCCATGCTGGTCGGGCATGCGACACCTAACCCAACGGTGTTGCATAGTGCAATGCAGCGCCCGACTGTCGGGCGCCACACGAAACGGTCTGTTATGTGAAATTTTTTCGAAGTCAAGTCAGATCATGATTTGATATCGTCCTCACGTCAAATATGTGATTTCTGCCATTTCATCGCACAACAAGCAACACCACGCACGCTCTCTCTACAGGCATTTTCAATTCAAAGAGTGGCTCCGGATGATTCTGTTACTTGGTACAGTTTGTCTAATTCACATCTAGATGTTTTCTAAAGATGTCACATCTAAACTCCCACAAATAACACAACAACAAGGAACAATAAAAACCCAGGGACAACAAAAAATAGGCCACAAACATAGTGGACACAAGGTTAATGTGACATAATTATGTCACATCTCGATGTGTCCTAGACAGACCCTGCTTGGTAACCCTGTAACGAAACTACTGTGCGGATGACAGTTACCCGGCCGAACTTTGGACGATGGACCAAAAGCGCAACCACAAATCGCACAGGCCGAATGATCCGCAAACCACATCGAAACTGCACATATCCATGGGCCGATGGACCTCTCTGATGGGGCCACGCGCACATGCATGTGCTGATCATGAGTCAATCAACCATGATAAAGGTGGAACGCAGATATTTTTTTTGGAAAAAGAGGCTTGCCCCTGGTCTCTGCATCTGAGCGATGCATTCAGTTATTTTATTAGAAGTTTCGAAATAAGCACAATGTCTTAGAATCATTACAGCTCGCAATCGGAGCAAAAAAAGAAAAAACACATAACTCAATACCACAACCGGTATGCATAAAAGGACAAGATCCCTAGACTTTTATCCTCTTATGAGACCGCCATCCAAACCGGTTGAATATTTCCCGTGCTAGCATCTCTCGCTGGTTGCACCCAGTAACCAAAGGCTCCTGAAGTCCGTAGGATTTAGTAAGGACCACGTACGCATCCATGTCGTAGCTCTGAAAATGACGTGCAAGAAATTTAAGATGTGTTGTCTATTAAAAATCATGCCGTTCCTGCAGTTTCATATAGCCCAAATAAGTGCGCATATTTCAATCCGAATACGAGACGCAGTAATATGATCTACTCCAGCTAACCACGTCCCAAATAACGATTCAATGCTAACTGGAGGAATAATGTTAAAGGCTATATGGATCGTTCGTCAAAGTAATTCCGCGAGAGGGCAATCTATGAATAGGTGTTATATTGTTTCATCATGATCACAAAAACAACATCGTGCACTGCATACCCATCGCCGCTTTAGCAAATTATCTTTGGCGAGGATCACTTGTTTGTGGACAAACCACATAAAGATTTTAATCCACAAGGGAACCTTAACTTTCCAAATATGTATCGATCTCGGGATTGGGCCAGAATTAATTAGATCCACAAACATGGATTTGACCGTAAACACACCATTTCTAGTGACACGAATCGGGTTGGTCGGAAAGTTGAACCTCCATCAGCCTCCGTACCAAGTGCATCCAGGAGTTCTAGCGCTCCCCAACTAAAGATCGACTAAACTGAATATTTAAGGGTATCGATTGTAATACTGTGCCCACGTAATCCTCCTTACATTGTATAATATTATAAAGGGTGGGATACTTTATGGCTAGAGGCGTCTCCCCTAAACACGTATCCTCCCAAAATCTTGTTTTCATTCAATCACCAACCAAGAATTTGCCCCTACGAACGAACAAAACTTTTGTTCTCAACAACCCTTTTCAGAAAGGTGAATCATTAGGTCTCACGGTCACTTGGAGAAGAGTTTTAGATTGCAAGTTCTTTGTTGCATAGGATCTGTGCCCACATACCCTCCATCTCTACTGATAACCTGTGCAACCATTTACTCATGAGGCATTTTTTTATTACTAGGTTCTCAATACTGAGACCTCCCTGGTCCTTAGGTCGGTAGATGATATCCCATCTTGCCAGGCTATATTTCTTTTAGCCTCATCTGATTGCCAAAAAAATCGAGACCGAAAAAAGTCTAATCTCTTCCGTACCCCTTTGGGTACTTCGAAGAAAGATAAGAGGAACATCGGCATACTAGTTAATACTGAATTAATAAGCACTAGCCGACCTCCATACAACATTAGCTTGCCCTTCCAGCAGCTAAGCTTTTTCTCAAGTCGGTCTTTGATGTATTTCCATTCTTTATTCGAAAGTTTGTGATGATGAATCGGTATGTCCAAGTATGGCATAGAACCTAATTCACATCCAAACAATTGTTTATATGTGTCGTGTTCCTGCCTCGTGGGCCCCTCGTGGCTCCCCTGACGTACTTCTTCCGCCTATATAACTCCATATACCCTAAAACTTCCAGAGACGAGAATAGATCAGGAGTTCCGCCGCCGCAAGCCTCTGTAGCCACCAAAAGTCAATCGGGACCCTGTTCCGGCACCCTGTCGGAGGGGGGAACCCTCACCGGTGGCCATCTTCATCATCCCGGCGCTCTCCATGACGAGGAGGGAGTAGTTCACCGTCGGGGCTGAGGGTATGTACAGTAGTTATGTGTTTGATCTCTCTCTCTCGTGTTCTTGATTTGGCATTATCTTGATGTATCGCGAGCTTTGCTGTTATAGTTGGATCTTATGTTTCTTCTCCCCCTCTACTCTCTTGTAATGTATTGAGTTTTCCCTTTGAAGTAATCTTATCGGATTGAGTCTTTAATGACTTGAGAACACTTGATGTATGTCTTGCCGTGCGTATCTGTGGTGACAATGGGATATCACGTGATTCACTTGATGTATGTTTTGGTGATCAACTTGCGTTTTCCGCCCATGAACCTATGCATAGGGGTTGGCACAAGTTTTCGTCTTGATTCTCCGGTAGAAACTTTGGGGCACTCTTTGAAGTACTTTGTATTGGTTTGAATAGATGAATCTGAGATTGTGTGATGCATATTGTATAATCATACTCACGGATACTTGAGGTGACATTGGAGTATCTAGGTGACATTAGGGTTTTGGTTGATTTGTGTCTTAAGGTGTTATTCTAGTACGAACTCTAGGGATGTTTGTGACACTTATAGGAATAGCCCAATGGATTGATTGGAAAGAATAACTTTGAGGTGGTTTCGTACCCTACCATAATCTCTTCGTTTGTTCTCCGCTATTAGTGGCTTTGGAGTGACTCTGTGTTGCATGTTGATGGATAGTTATATGATCCAATTATGTTATTATTGTTGAGAGAACTTGCACTAGTGAAAGTATGAACCCTAGGCCTTGTTTCCTAGCATTGCAATACCGTTCACGCTCACTTTTATCATTAGTTACCTTGCTGTTTTTATATTCTCAGATTACAAAAACCTATATCTACCTTCCATATTGCACTTGTATCACCATCTCTTCGCCGAACCAGTGCACCTATACAATTTACCATTGTATTAGGTGTGTTGGGGACACAAGAGACTCTTTGTTATTTGGTCGCAGGGTTGCTTGAGAGAGACCATCTTCATCCTACGCCTCCCACGGATTGATAAACCTTAGGTCATCCACTTGAGGGAAATTTGCTACTGTCCTACAAACCTCAGCACTTGGAGGCCCAATAACTTCTATAAGAAGAAGGTTGCATAGTAGACATCAAGCAGTTTCTGGCGCTGTTGCCGGGGAGATTAGTGCTTGAAGGTATATCTATAGATCTTGCAATCGAATCTTTTTTTTTTCTTGTTTTAGCACTAGTTTAGTCTATAAAAGAAAACTACCAAAAAAATGGAATTGAGTTTACCACATACGCTTCATCTTTTTAATATCTTTCGTGAGTATGATGGGAAGGAAAATTGTGCCAAAGTGTTAGAAGAAGAATGCATTAAAATGTTTGGCACTAATTATTTGAATGATGAGCATGATTGCAATGTTGTTAGTAAGAACTCCTTGAATATCCATGATGCTAATGATATGCAAAGCCACAAGCTTGGGGAAGGTATGTTTGATGAAGATGATATTTTTTGTCCCCCAAGCTTTGATGAGCAAAATTACTATGATGAAAGCATGCTTCCTATCTATGATGATTATTGTGATGACACCTATGCTATAAAGAATAATGATAACCATGAAACTTGTCATCTTGATCTTAATTTTCAATCACATGATAGTTATTTTGTTGAGTTTGCTCCCACTACTATTCATGAGAACAAATTTGCTTATGTGGAGAGTAATAAAATTTCTATGCAAGTAGATCATGAAAATAATGCTTTAGGTGCTGGTCATATTGTTGAATTTATTCATGATGCTACTGAAAATTATTATGAGGGAGGAATATATGCTTGTAGGAATTGCAATAATATGAAGTTTCCCCTCTATGTGCTTAAAATCTTGAAGTTATGCTTGTTTTGCCTTCCTATGCTAGTTGATTGTTGTTCATATAAGTTGTTTGCTCACAAAATCCCTATGCATAGGAAGTGGGTTAGACTTAAATGTGCTAGTCATATTCTTCATGATCCTGTCTTTATGTTTCAATTCTTATGTCTTATAAGAGCATCATTGAAATCATCATGCCTAGCTAGGGGCGTTAAACGTTAGCGCTTGTTGGGAGGCAACCCAATTTTATTTTAGTTTCTTGCTTTTTGGTTCTGTTTAGGAATAAATAATCAATCTAGCTTCTGTTTAGATGTGGTTTTGTGTTTTAATTAGTGTTCGTGCCAAGTAGAACCTTTGGGAAGACTTGGGTGAAGTCTTTATGATCATGCTGTAAAAAATTGAAACTTTAGCGCTCACGAGATTAGCTAAAACTTTTTACTGGGGAGTGCTATTTAGTTGATTCTTTTTGCAGATGATTACTATACAAATTCCTCAGGTCTGCCAATTTATTTTAGAATTTTTGGAGTTCAGAAGTATATGTTTGATACAGATTACTACAAACTGTTCTATTTTTGACAGATTCTGTTTTCATTGTGTAGCTTGCTTATTTTGACGAATCTATGGCTAGTAAAATAGTTTATAAAACATAGAGAAGTTGGAATACAGTAGACTTAACACCAATACAAATAAATAATGAGCTCATTACAGTACCTTGAAGTGGTGTTTTGTTTTCTTTCGCTAACGGAGCTCACGAGTTTTCTGTTAAGTTTTGTGTTGTGAAGTTTTCAAGTTTTGGGTAAAGATTAGATGGGCTATGGAATAAGGAGTGGCAAGAGCCTAAGATTGGGGATGCCCAAGGCACGCCAAGGTAATATTCAAGGATAACCAAGCGTCTAAGCCTGGGGACGCCCCGGAAGGCATCCCCTCTTTCATCTTCGTTCATCGGTAACTTTACTTGGAGCTATATTTTTATTCACCACATGATATGTGTTTTGCTTGGAGCGTCATGTCATTTTATTTTGCTTTGCTTGCTGTTTGAATAAACTACCAAGGTCTGAAATTCTTAAATGTTAGAGAGTCTTCACATAGTTGCATAACTACTCGACTACTCATTGATCTTCACTTATATCTTTCAGAGTAGTTTGTTGTTTGCTCTAGTGTTTCACTTGTATCTTTTAGAGCACGGTGGTGGTTTGTTTTATAGAAACTATTGATATCTCATGCTTCACTTAGATTATTTTGAGAGTCTTAAATAGCATGGTAATTTTCTTAAATAATCCTAATATGCTAGGTATTCAAGATTAGTAAAAAACTTTCTTTTGAGTGTGTTGAATACTAAGAAAAGTTTGATGCTTGATAATTGTTTTGAGATATGAAGATGGTGATATTAGAGTCATGCTAGTTGAGTAGTTGTGAATTTGAGGAATACTTGTGTTAAAGTTTGTGATTCCCGTAGCATGCACGTATGGTGAACTGTTATGTCATGAAGTCGGAGCATGATTTATTTATTGATTGTCTTCCTTATGAGTGGCGGTCGGGGATGAGCGATGGTCTTTTCCTACCAATCTATCCCCCTAGGAGCATGCGCGTAATACTTTGCTTTGATAACTTGTAGATTTTTGCAATACGTATATGAGTTCTTTATGACTAATGTTGAGTCCACGGATTATACTCACTTTTCTTCCCTTCCACCATTGCTAGCCTCTCTAATACCGCGCACTTTTCGCCGGTATCATACAACCACCATATACCTTCCCCAAAACAGCCACCATACCTACCTATCATGGCATTTCCATAGCCATTCCAAGATATATTGCCATGCAACTCTCCACCGTTCCGTTTATTATGACACGCTCCATCATTGTCATACTGCTAGCATGATCATGTTGTTGACATAGTATTTGTGGCAAAGCCACCATTCATAATTCTTTCATACATGTCACTCTTGATTCATTGCATATCCCGGTACACCGCCGGAGGCATTCACATAGAGTCATATTTTGTTCTAAGCATCGAGTTGTAATTGTTGAGTTGTAAGAAAAATAAAAGTGTGATGATCATCATTTTTAGAGCATTGTCCCAAGTGAGAAAAGGATGATGGAGACTATGATTCCCCCACAAGTCGGGATGAGACTCCGGACGAAATAAAAAATAAGAAGAAAAGAGGTCATAAAAAAAGAGAAAAGACCGAAATAAAAAAAAATGAGAGAAAAAGAGATAAGGGACAATGCTACTATCCATTTACCACACTTGTGCTTCAAAGTAGCACAATGATCTTCATGATAGAGAGTCTCTCATTTTGTCACTTTCATATACTAGTGGGAATTTTTCATTATAGAACTTGGCTTGTATATTCCAATGATGGGCTTCCTCAAAATGCCCTAGGTCTTCATGAGCAAGCGAGTTGGATGTACACCCACTTAGTTTCTTCTGTTGAGCTTTCATATACTTATAGCTTTAGTGCATCCGTTGCATGGCAATCCCTACTCACTCACATTGATATCTATTGATGGGCATCTCCATAGCCCGTTGATACGCCTAGTTGATGTGAGACTATCTTCTCCTCTTTTTGTCTTCTCCACAACCACCATTCTATTCCACATATAGTGCTATATCCATGGCTCACGCTCATGTCTTGCGTGAAGATTGAAAAAGTTTTGAGAATGTCAAAAGTATGAAACAATTGCTTGGCTTGTCATCGGGGTTATGCATGATTTAAATACTTTGTGTGGTGAAGATAGAGCATAGCCAGACTATATGATTTTGTAGGGATAACTTTCTTTGGCCATGTTATTTTGAGAAGACATAATTGCTTTGTTAGTATGCTTGAAGTATTATTATTTTTATGTCAATATAAACTTTTATCTTGAATCTTTCGGATCTGAACATTCATACCACAATTAAGAAGAATTACATTGAAATTATGCCAAGTAGCACTCTGCATCAAAAATTCTTTTTTATCATTTACCTACTCGAGGACGAGTAGGAATTAAGCTTGGGGATGCTTGATACGTCTCCAACATATCTATAATTTTTGATTGCTCCATGCTATATTATCTACTGTTTTAGACGACATTGGGCTTTATTGTCCACTTTTATATTATTTTTGGGACTAACCTATTAACCGGAGGCCCAACCCAGAATTGTTGTTTTTTGCCTATTTCAGTATTTTGAAGAAAAGGAATATCAGACGGAGTCGAAACGGAATGAAATCAACTAGAGAAGTTATTTTTGGAAGGAAAGCTACCGGAAAAGCTTAGAGTGCACGTCAGGAAAGGAACAAGGGAGCCACGAGGGTGGGGGCGCGCCTCCTGCCTCGTGGGCCCCTCGTGGCTCCTCTGACGTACTTCTTCCGCCTATATAACTCCATATACCCTAAAATTTCCAGAGACGAGAATAGATCTGGAGTTCCGCCGCCGCAAGCCTCTGTAGCCACCAAAAGTCAATCGGGACCCTGTTCCGGCACCCTGCCGGAGGGGGGGAACCCTCACCGGTGGCCATCTTCATCATCCTGGCGCTCTCCATGACGAGGAGGGAGTAGTTCACCCTCGGGGCTGAGGGTATGTACCAGTAGCTATGTGTTTGATCTCTCTCTCTCTCTCTCTCTCTCTCTCTCTCTCTCTCTCTCTTGTGTTCTTGATTTGGCACGATCTTGATGTATCGCGAGCTTTGCTATTATAGTTGGATCTTATGTTTCTTCTCCCGCTCTACTCTCTTGTAATGGATTGAGTTTTACCTTTGAAACAATCTTATCGAATTGAGTCTTTAATGACTTGAGAACACTTGATGTATATGTGCTTAAAATCTTGAAGTTATGCTTGTTTTGCCTTCCTATGCTAGTTGATTGTTGTTCATATAAGTTGTTTGCTCACAAAATCCCTATGCATAGGAAGTGGGTTAGACTTAAATGTGCTAGTCATATTCTTCATGATCCTGTCTTTATGTTTCAATTCTTATGTCTTATAAGAGCATCATTGAAATCATCATGCCTAGCTAGGGGCGTTAAACGTTAGCGCTTGTTGGGAGGCAACCCAATTTTATTTTAGTTTCTTGCTTTTCGGTTCTGTTTAGGAATAAATAATCAATCTAGCTTCTGTTTAGATGTGGTTTTGTGTTTTAATTAGTGTTCGTGCCAAGTAGAACCTTTGGGAAGACTTGGGTGAAGTCTTTATGATCATGCTGTAAAAAATTGAAACTTTAGCGCTCACGAGATTAGCTAAAACTTTTTACTGGGGAGTGCTATTTAGTTGATTCTTTTTGCAGATGATTACTATACAAATTCCTCAGGTCTGCCATTTTATTTTAGAATTTTTGGAGTTCAGAAGTATATGTTTGATACAGATTACTACAAACTGTTCTATTTTTGACAGATTCTGTTTTCATTGTGTTGCTTGCTTATTTTGACGAATCTATGGCTAGTAAAATAGTTTATAAAACATAGAGAAGTTGGAATACAGTAGACTTAACACCAATACAAATAAATAATGAGCTCATTACAGTACCTTGAAGTGGTGTTTTGTTTTCTTTCGCTAACGGAGCTCACGAGTTTTCTGTTAAGTTTTGTGTTGTGAAGTTTTCAAGTTTTGGGTAAAGATTCGATGGGCTATGGAATAAGGAGTGGCAAGAGCCTAAGCTTGGGGATGCCCAAGGCACGCCAAGGTAATATTCAAGGATAACCAAGCGTCTAAGCTTGGGGATGCCCCGGAAGGCATCCCCTCTTTCGTCTTCGTTCATCGGTAACTTTACTTGGAGCTATATTTTTATTCACCACATGATATGTGTTTTGCTTGGAGCGTCATGTCATTTTCTTTTGCTTGGCTTGATGTTTGAATAAAGTACCAAGGTCTGAAATTCTTAAATGTTAGAGAGTCTTCACATAGTTGCATAACTACTCGACTACTCATTGATCTTCACTTATATCTTTTGGAGTAGTTTGTTGTTTGCTCTAGTGTTTCACTTATATCTTTTAGAGCACGGTGGTGGTTTGTTTTATAGAAACTATTAATATATCATGCTTCACTTAGATTATTTTGAGAGTCTTAAATAGCATGGTAATTTGCTTAAATAATCCTAATATGCTAGGTATTCAAGATTAGTAAAAAAACTTTCTTTTGAGTGCGTTGAATACTAAGAAAAGTTTGATGCTTGATAATTGTTTTGAGATATGAAGATGGTGATATTAGAGTCATGCTAGTTGAGTAGTTGTGAATTGGAGGAACACTTGTGTTAAAGTTTGTGATTCCCGTAGCATGCACGTATGGTGAACTGTTATGTGATGAATTCAGAGCATGATTTATTTATTGATTGTCTTCCTTATGAGTGGCGGTCAGGGATGAGCGATGGTATTTTCCTACCAATCTATCCCCCTAGGAGCATGCGCGTAATACTTTGCTTTGATAACTTGTAGATTTTTGCAATAAGTATATGAGTTCTTTATGACTAATGTTGAGTCCACGGATTATACACACTTTTCTTCCCTTCCACCATTGCTAGCCTCTCTAATACCGCGCACTTTTCGCCGTATCATACAACCACCATATACCTTCCCCAAAACAGCCACCATACTACCTATCATGGCATTTCCATAGCCATTCCGAGATATATTGCCATGCAACTCTCCACCGTTCCGTTTATTATGACACGCTCCATCATTGTCATATTGCTAGCATGATCATGTAGTTGACATAGTATTTGTGGCAAAGACACCATTCATAATTCTTTCATACATGTCACTCTTGATTCATTGCATATCCCGGTACACCGCCGGAGGCATTCACATAGAGTCATATTTTGTTCTAAGCATCGAGTTGTAATTGTTGAGTTGTAAGAAAAATAAAAGTGTGATGATCATCATTTTTAGAGCATTGTCCCAAGTGAGGAAAGGATGATGGAGACTATGATTCCCCCACAAGTCGGGATGAGACTCCGGACGAAATAAAAAATAAGAAGAAAAGAGGTCATAAAAAAAGAGAAAAGGCCCAAATAAAAAAATAAAAAATGAGAGAAAAAGAGATAAGGGACAATGCTACTATCCTTTTACCACACTTGTGCTTCAAAGTAGCACCATGATCTTCATGATAGAGAGTCTCTCATTTTGTCACTTTCATATACTAGTGGGAATTTTTCATTATAGAACTTGGCTTGTATATTCCAATGATGGGCTTCCTCAAAATGCCCTAGGTCTTCATGAGCAAGCGAGTTGGATGCACACCCACTTAGTTTCTTTTGTTGAGCTTTCATATACTTATAGCTCTAGTGCATCCGTTGCATGGCAATCCCTACTCACTCACATTGATATCTATTGATGGGCAGCTCCATAGCCCGTTGATACGCCTAGTTGATGTGAGACTATCTTCCCCTCTTTTTGTCTTCTCCACGACCACCATTCTATTCCACATATAGTGCTATATCCATGGCTCACGCTCATGTCTTGCGTGAAGATTGAAAAAGTTTTGAGAATGTCAAAAGTATGAAACAATTGCTTGGCTTGTCATCGGGGTTGTGCATGATTTAAATACTTTGTGTGGTGAAGATAGAGCATAGCCAGACTATATGATTTTGTAGGGATAACTTTCTTTGGCCATGTTATTTTGAGGAGACATAATTGCTTTGTTAGTATGCTTGAAGTATTATTATTTTTATGTCAATATAAACTTTTATCTTGAATCTTTCGGATCTGAATATTCATACCACAATTAAGAGGAATTACATTGAAATTATGCCAAGTAGCACTCTACATCAAAAATTCTTTTTTATCATTTACCTACTCGAGGACGAGTAGGAATTAAGCTTGGGGATGCTTGATACGTCTCCAACGTATCTATAATTTTTGATTGCTCCATGCGATTTGTAAATATCAACTAGTGATGATAAGTTGTGGAAACAACTTATTTATCATAAGTACAAACTCAGAACCCCAATATCTTTTCAAGTCGTGATACAAACACTTCCCCCTTTTGGAAAGGTGTTATGTTTGCTAAAGCACCCAGGTTGGGCTTCCAATATAAAGGGGGGGGATTAAAAGAATCAAATTCTGAGAAGACAATTGGTTTGGTAGTAATAATTTGGATATCCAATTTTGGGAGTTATATATCGTTGCTAATGAACATGATATAACAATAACTGATGTTTGGGATGGGTGCAATTTCAAAATAATCTTTAGGAGATGTGTTCACAATAGGTTGTTGCTCTTATGGTTGATTTAATTAGTTACTATTGCTCAATATTTGCCGTTAAGTGATGAGGAGGATGCCATTATTTGGAAACCTGAATCTAATGGTAATTATTCTATTAGGTCAATGTATGCCATTATCAATTTTAGAGGAATTGTGCATGTTTATGTGCCTGGTATATGGCAATTGAATGATCCCCCTAAGAGACATATTTTTATGGTTTCTTTCTAATAATAAATTGTTTAATAGATATAATTTAGTCAAAAGAAAACACCTAGATGATGTATCTTGCTTTTTTTGTTGTGAAGCAGAATCATGCATGCATAAGGTTTTTGACTGTGTGGTTGCAGTAGAAATTTGGAAAATTATCTCTTTTATTGGCATTGCTACCCATGTCACCACCCATGCTTCCTCTCATCTAGGAAGGTATTGTGCCCCCAAGTGCAAGGTTTGTAGCAAGCAACAATTTCCCTAAAGTCAACTCAAGATTTATCGAATCCATGAGAGTTACGAGATTCCAACTAGTGATTAGTACCCGCGCACACACAAAAAAAAACGTCCTTGTGTCCCAACTAAACTAGTGAGGTTATCAATCTCACTAGCTTTGCTAGTTACAAAGGAATTAAAAGAACAAGTGTATGGAAGATTTGATTGCAGCAAGAAAGTAAAAGAAAACATATATTGCGATTGGAAATTTGTAGGAAGAAGATGGACCGGGATCCGTAGGTTCACTAGTGGTTATCTTCAAAAAGATAGTAATGGTGTTGTGAACAAATTACAATTGTGAAAAAGTTAAACTACAATATTTATGAATTGAATATCCATGACATTATTAGCGTACAAGCATCACACCCCAATATAAATAGGGGTTTCCCAATTTTGTGCCCCTCATTGCTTAGTCCTCCTCAGTTTTGCCCAAGAACATTTCTTCTGCTCATTTTCCCCTCCATGGTGCCACCCACCCTCACCAATGCCCAAACGGGAGTTTTCCATTTATCAAGGGAGTTGGCTGTTAGCGGCGCTGTTACTCACGCGTGGGCACACAGTACCAGGTGGCACTCTCACAATCGGCCGTGTGTGAATGATCGCATGCATGAGTAGTCACATCATGGTCATGTAGGTGCTTTCACATACGGGGAGTACACATCATGCGGTTTCCCATGCGAGGAGTCGCGCCGTCAGTGTGCCCGGCATGCCTCTATTAATGAATTTTATAGCCGCGCGGGGCGCACTGGCGTTCACCCACCCCTGTTCCAATCCCCGTCCCTCGCCGCCCCACAGCCTTCTCCAATGTGCGCCTCCACCAAACCCTAGCCACCTCCAAGGAACCCTAGCGGCCTCCCCTTCCACAGCCACAACAATTGCCAGCCACGATGGTGTAGCGGGAAGCAACAGCTGGGGCCAACGCCGCGCGTTTTTCATTGCCAGCATGCCGCGCGGCCTCCATTTGGACAAGGTGTCGCTCCTCGCCTGCTGCGGCATCATGGTGCCACAGGACACTCGCTTGCCGAGCAGATGCCACCTGAGTGTCGGGGCGCTCCCGGTGGAGCCTGTCCCCATCGTCGGCACGTCAGCCATGTCACGCGCAATACTCTACTTTCGGCAAAGCCTGCCGCCGAAGGAGCAGTCTAAGCAGCGATACGCGCCCAGCAGCCCGCGGTGGCCGAAGATCCTGGCGGAGGCGAACGTCGCCCGCATCCAGCGCTATGACAGCTGATATGTCTCCAAGGTATCTATAATTTATAAAGTATGAGCAGGAAATAAGCTTGGGGATGCCTGATACGTCTCCAACGTATCTATAACTTTTGATTGCTCCATGCTATATTATCTACTGTTTTGTACTATATTGAGCTTTATTTTCCACTTTTATATTATTGTTGGGACTAACCTATTAACCGGAGGCCCAACCCATAATTACTGTTTTTTTTCAATTTCAGTGTTCCGAAGAAACGGAATATCAAACGGAGTCCAAACAGAAAAATCCTTTTTGGAACGTGATTTTCTCACCGGATAAGACCCAGGAGACTTGGACCCTACGCCAAGGCATCAGAGAGGCGGTCACGAGGGTGGGGGGCGCGCCCCTCCCCCTAGGGCGCGCCCCCTTCCTCATGGGCCCCTCGAAGCTTCACTGGCGTACTTCTTCCTCCTATATATACCCACGTACCCCCAAACAATCAGAACAGGAGACAAAAACCTAATTCCACAGCCGCAACTTTCTGTATCCATGAGATCCCATCTTGGGGCCTGTTCCGAAGTTCCGCCGAAGAGGGCCGTCATCATGGAGGGCTTCTACATCATCATAGCCTCTCCGATGAAGTGTGAGTAGTTTACCTTAGACCTTCGGGTCCATAGTTATTAGCTAGATGGCTTCTTCTGTCTTTTGGATCTCAATACAATGTTCCCCCCCTCTCTTGTGGAGATCTATTCGATGTAATCTTCTTATTTTGCGGTGTGTTTGTTGAGACCGATGAATTGTGGGTTTATGATCAAGTCTATCTATGAATAATATTTGAATCTTCTCTGAATTCTTTTATGTATGATTGGTTATCTTTGCAAGTCTCTTCGAATTATCCGTTTGGTTTGGCCGACTAGATTGGTAGTTCTTGCCATGGGAGATGTGCTTAGCTTTGGGTTTGATCTTGCGGTGTTCTTTCCCAGTGACAGAAGGGGTAGCAAGACACGTATTATATCGTTGCCATCGAGGATAACAAGATGGGGTTTATTTCATATTGCATGAATTTATCTCTCTACATCATGTCATCTTGCTTAAAGCGTTACTCTGTTTTTAACTTAATACTCTAGATGCATGCTGGATAGCGGTCGATGAGTGGAGTAATAGTAGTAGATGCAGAATCGTTTCGATCTACTTGCCACGGACGTGATGCCTATATACATGATCATGCCTAGATATTCTCATAACTATGCTCAATTCTGTCAATTGCTCAACAGTAATTTGTTCACCCACCATAGAAAACTTATGCTCTTGAGAGAAGCCACTAGTGAAACCTATGGCCCCTGGGTCTATTCTCATCATATCAATCTCCATCACTTTAATCTTGCTTTGTTTTTACTTTGTCTTTTACTTTTCACTTTGCATCTTTATACCAAAAATACCAAAAATATTATCTATCGGATCTCACTTTCGTAAGTGACCGTGAAGGGATTGCCAACCCCTTATTGCGTTGGTTGCGTTGAGCTCTTTGTGTTGTGTAGGTACGAGAGACTTGCGTGTGGCCTCCTACTGGATTGATACCTTGGTTCTCAAAAACTAAGGGAAATACTTACGCTACTCTGCTGCATCATCCTTTCCTCTTCGGGGAAAACCAACGCAAGCTCAAGAGGTAGCAGTCACCTAGTACCTGCACAAACAATCAAGAACCTTGCAACCAACGCCATAAAGGGGTTGTCAATCCCTTCACGGTCACTCACAAAAGTGAGATCTAATAAAGATAGTAAAGTAGATATTTTTGGTATTTTTGTTGTATAGATTGGAAAGTAAAGATTGCAAAATAGTAAATGAGATGAGATGTAAATAAAATATATGCAATATAATGAGAAAGAGACCTGGGGGACATAGGTTTCACTAGTGGCTTCTCTCAAGATAGCATGTATTACGGTGGGTGAACAAATTACTATCGAGCAATTGATAGAAAAGCGCATAGTTATGAAGATATCTAAGGCAATGATCATAAATATAGGCATCACGTATGTGTCGAGTGGACCGAAACGATTCTGCATCTACTACTATTACTCCACACATCGACCGCTATCCAGCATGCATCTAGAGTATTGAGTTCATAAGAACAGAGTAACACATTAAGCAAGATGACATGATGTAGAGGGATAAACTCAGGCAATATGATATAAACCCTATCTTTTTATCCTCTATGGCAACAACAATACGTGCCTTGCTGCCCCTACTATCACTAGGAAAGGACACCGCAAGATTGAACCCAAATCTAAGCACTTCTCCCATTGCAAGAAAGGTCAATCTAGTAGGCCAAACTAAATCGATAATTCCAAGAGACTTTCAAAGATATCAAATCATGCATATAAGAATTTAGAGAAGAACCAAATAGTATTCATAGATAATCTTGTTCATAAATCCACAATTCATCAAATCTCGGCAAACACACCGCAAAAGAGTATTACACCGAATAGATCTCCAAGAACATCGAGGAGAACTTTGTATTGAAATCAAAGAGAGAGAGAAGAAGCCATCTAGCTAATAACTATGGACCCGAAGGTCTGTGGTAAACTACTCACGCTTCATCGGAGAGGCAATGGTGTTGATGAAGAAGCCCTCCGTGATCGATTGCCCCTCCGGAAGATCGCCGGAAAAGGCTCCAAGATGGGATCTCACGGGTACAGAAGGTTGCGGCGGTGGAAAAGTGGTTTCGTGGCTCTCTCTGATCGATCTAGGGTATAAGAGTATATAGGCGAAAGAAGTACGTCGGTGAAGCTACGAGGGTCCCACAAGGGTGGGAGGCGCGCCTACCCCCCTGGGCGCGCCCTCCTGCCTCGTGGCCGCCTCGTGGCATTCCAGACTTCTACTCCAAGTCTTCTGGATTGCTTTCAGTCCAAGAAAGATCATCGCTAAGGTTTCATTCCGTATGGACTTCATTTGGTATTTCTTTTCTGCAGAACACTAAAATAGGCAAAAAAACTGACACTGGGTGTCGGTGTCAAAACCGGCGGATCTCGGGTAGGGGGTCTCGAACTGTGCGTCTAGGCGGATGGTAACAGGAGACAAGGGACACGAAGTTTTACCCAGGTTCGGGCCCTCTTGATGGAGGTAAAACCCTACGTCCTGCTCGATTAATATTGATGATATGGGTAGTACAAGAGTAGATCTACCACGAGATCAAGGAGGCTAAACCCTAGAAGCTAGCCTATGGTATAATTGTGTATGATGATGGTTGTCCTACGGACTACAACCCTCCGGTTTATATAGACACCGGATAGGGTTAGGGTTACACAAAGTCGGTTACAATGGTAGGAGATCTGAATATCCGCATCGCCAAGCTTGCCTCCCACGCCAAGGAAAGTCCTTTCCGGACACGGGACGAAGTCTTCAATCTTGTATCTTCATAGTCCAGGAGTCCGGCTGAAGGTATAGTCCGGCTACCCAGACACCCCCTAATCCAGGACTCCCTCACTGGGCCTCTGGTTAATAGGTTAGTCCCAAAAATAATATAAAAGAGCATATTAAATCCCATTAAACATCTAAAACAGATAATATTATAGCATGGAACAATAAAAAATTATAGATACGTTGGAGACGTATCAAGCATCCCCAAGCTTAATTCCTGCTCGTCCTCGAGTAGGTAAATGATAAAAACAGAATTTTTGATGTGGAATGCTACCTATGATAATTATCAATGTAATTTTCTTTATTGTGGCATGAATGTTCAGATCTGCAAGATTCAAAACAAAAGTTTAATATTGACATAAAAATAATAATACTTCAAGCATACTAATAAAGCAATCATGTCTTCTCAAAATAACATGGCTAAAGAAAGCTATCCCTACAAAATCATATAGTCTATCTATGCTCTATCTTCATCACACAAAGTATTTAAATCATGCACAACCCCGATGACAAGCCAAGCAATTTTTTCATACTTTTGATGTTCTCAAACTTTTTCAATCTTCACGCAATACATGAGCGTGATCCATAGATATAGCACTATAGGTGGAATAGAATGGTGGTTGTGGAGAAGACAATAAGGAGAAGATAGTCTCACATCAACTAGGCATATCAACGGGCTATGGAGATGCCCATCAATAGATATCAATGTGAGTGAGTAGGGATTGCCATGCAACGGATGCACTAGAGCTATAAGTGTATGAAAGCTCAAAAAGAAACTAGGTGGGTGTGCATCCAACTCGCTTGCTCACGAAGACCTAGATCATTTTGAAGAAGCCCATCATTGGAATATACAAGCCAAGTTCTTATAATGAAAATTCCCACTAGTATCTGAAAGCGACAACATAAGAGACTCTCTATCATGAAGATCATGATGATACTTTGAAGCACAAGTGTGGAAAAAGGATAGTAGCATTATCCCTTCTCTCCTTTTCTCTCTTTTTTTATTTGGGCCTTTCTCTCTTTTTTGTGGCCTCTTTTATTATTATTATTATTATTATTATTTCGTCCGGAGTCTCATCCCGACTTGTGGGGGAATCATAGTCTCCATCATCCTTTCCTCACTGGAACAATGCTATAATAATGATGACCATCACACTTTTATTTACTTACAACTCAAGAATTAGAACAAAATACGACTCTATGCGAATGCCTCCCGCGGTGTATCGGGATGTGCAATGAATCAAGAGTGACATGTATGAAAGAATTATGAAGGTGGCTTTGCCACAAATACGATGTCAACTACATGATCATGCAAAGCAATATGACAATGATGAAGCGTGTCATAATAAACGGAACGGTGGAAAGTTGCATGCCAATATATCTTGGAATGGCTATGGAAATGCCATAATAGGTGTATGGTGGCTGTTTTGAGGAAGGTAAATGGTGGGTTTATGGTACCGACAAAAGTTGCACGGTACTAGAGAGGCTAGCAATGGTGGAAGGGTGGGAGTGCGTATAATCCATGGACTCAACATTAGTCGTAAAGAACTCACATACTTATTGCAAAAATCTATTAGTTATTGGAACAAAGTACTACACGCATGCTCCTAGGGGGATAGATTGGTAGGAAAAGACCAACGCTCGTCCCCGACCGCCACTCATAAGGAAGACAATCAAAAATTAAATCATGCTCCGACTTCATCACATAACGGTTCACCATACGTGCAAGCTACGAGAATCACAAACTTTAACACAAGTATCTCTCATATTCACGATTACTCAACTAGCATGACTCTAATATCACCATCTTCATATCTCAAAACAATCATAAGGAATCAAACTTCTCATAGTATTCATTGCACTTTATATGAAAGTTTTTATTATACCCATCTTGGATGCCCATCATATTAGGACTAATTTTATAACCAAAGAAAATTACCATGCTATTCTAAAGGACTCTCAAAATAATATAAGTGAAGCATGAGAGATCAATAATTTCTATAAAATAAAACCACCACCGTGCTCTAAAAAGATATAGGTGAAGCACTAGAGCAAAATAATCTTGCTCAAAAGATATAAGTGAAGCACATAGAGTATTCTAATAAATTCTGATTCATGCGTGTCTCTCCCAAAAGGTGTGTACAGCAAGGATGATTGTGGTAAACTAAAAAGCAAAGACTCAAATCATACAAGACGCTCCAAGCAAAACACATATCATGTGTTGAAGAAAAATATAGCCTCAAGTAAAGTTACCGATAGACGAAGACGAAAGAGGGGATGCCTTCCGGGGCATCCCCAAGCTTAGGCTCTTGCCACTCCTTATTCCAAAATCCATCAAATCTTTACCCAAAAACTTGAAAACTTCACAACACAAAACTTCAACCGAAAATCTTATGAGCTCCGTTAGTATAAGAAAATAAACCACCACTTTAAGGTACTGTAATCAACTCATTCTTTATTTATATTGGTGTTAAACCTACTGTATTCCAACTTCTCTATGGTTCATACCCCTCGATACTACTCATAGATTCATCAAAATAAGCAAACAATAGACGAAAAACAGAATCTGTGAAAACATAACAGTCTGTAGCAATCTGACTTGTTCGAATACTTATGGAACTCCAAAAGTTCTGAAATAAATTGGTGGACGTGAGGAATTTCTCTATTAATCATCTGCAAAAAGAATTAACCTAAAATCACTCTCCAGTAAAAAAAAGTGGCAGCTAATCTCGTGAGCGCAAAAGTTTCTGTTTTTTACAGCAAGATCGCAAAGACTTCACCCAAGTCTTCCCAAAGGTTCTACTTGGCACAAACACTAATTAAAACATAAAACCACATCTAAACATAGGCTAGATGAATTATTTATTATTAAACAGGAACAAAAAGAAGGGAACAAAAATAAAATTGGGTTGCCTCCCAACAAGCGCTATCGTTTAACGCCCCTAGCTAGGCATAAGAGCAAGAATAGATCTAGGTATTGTCATCTTTGGTATGCAATCCATAAGTGGCTCTCATAATAGATTCATAATGCAATTTAATTTTCTTCCTAGGAAAGTGTTCCATGCCTTTCCTTAACAGAAATTGGAATCTAATATTTCCTTCTTTCATATCAATAATTACACCAATCGTTCGAAGGAAAGGTCTACCAAGAATAATAGGACATGTAGGATTGCAATCTATATCAAGAACAATGAAATCTATGGGCACATAATTCCTATTTGCAACAATAAGAACATCATTAATCCTTCCCATAGGTTTCTTAATGGTAGAATCTGCAAGATGCAAATTTAAAGAATAATCATCAAATTCACGGAAACCTAGCACATCACACAAAGTTTTTGGAATCGTGGAAACACTAGCACCCAAATCACATAAATCATAGCATTCATAATATTTCATCTTAATCTTAATAGTAGGTTCCCACTCATCATAAAGTTTTCTAGGGATAGAAACTTCTACTTCAAGCTTTTCTTCATAGGATTGCTTTTCTTCAAGCTTTATTTTGATTATAAGCATGAGGAGAATTTAACACGGATTGCAACAAGGAAATAAAATCTATCAAAGAGCAATTATCATAATTAAATTCCTTGAAATCCAAAATACTGGGTTCATTGCTATGTAAAGTTTTGAGCTCTTCAATCCCACTTTTATTAATTTTTGCATCAAGATCTAAAACTCCGAATCATTGGGCGCCTTTTAAGTAAAGTTGACTCATCTCGAGTCCCATCTTTATCAAGATTCATGTTGGAAAACAAATACTTAATAGGAGACACATCAATAACTTTTAGATCTTCATCATTATTATCATGTAGACCTTCTTGTTTAGCGGCCATCTTATTAACTAAGGTGGCTTGCTTATCCGAAATTTGACCCACTAAATTTTCAAGATGAGCAAACTGAGATTTCAAACCATAAAATTCCTTAGACATATCATCGAGCACTTTATTCATGTACTCCAAAAAACCTTTTTGTTCTTTAAGCTCGTTTCTGAAGAAATTACTATGCTCAAATTGCAAAGACATAAAGCTTCTAACGTTGTTTTCAATTTCTTCCAACCTTGTAAGGTGAGGATCAATGCTTTTTGGCACAACCATCAAAGCAAACAGGCACACTAACACCCAAGAACACATGAACCAAGCGAAAAGAGACGAACAGAAGAGGGGGCGAAGAAAAGGCAAAGGTTTTCAAAAATCGTTTTAGAAGTGGGGGAGAGGAAAACTGAAAGTGCAACTATCCTTGGGTGATTTTGGTAATTCCTAACAACATATAACTCATTGAGCTAACATTATTCCAAGATTAATATTTCAGTAAAAGCTCAATGAATGGCATGGCATGGATGAGGAAAGTGGATCCCTCAAAATTATAAGGACAAAAGATTGGCTCAAGCTTCAAGATCAAGACTCTACATTTTATATTTTAGTGATCCAAGATCACATTGAGTCTATAGGAAAAGCCAATACTATCAAGGAGGGGATGTTGTTTAATGAGCCTCTTGCTTCATGTGCTTAGTGATATGCTCCAAACCCTCAACTATCTTCGCACATCCACATATGACCTAAACCAAAAGTCAAACTCGGCCCCACCGATTCTTTCTATCCGGCGCCACCGAGTTTCACATGTCATAGCCATTGCCACAAACCCTAGCAATTCGGTTTCACCAATAGGGATCTCGGTCTCACCGAGATGGGATTGAAATTTCTATGTTTCCCTTCATAACGTTTCGGTCTAACCGAAGTGAGCGATCGGTCCCACCGAGATTGCAATGTAAACTCTCTGTTTCCCTTTCGTAACATTTCGGTCTCACCGAAAAGAGCAAATCGGTCCCACCGAGTTTACCTGACCAACTCTCTGGTTAGCTTATTACCAAATTCGGTCCCACCGAGTTTGTGTAATCGGTCACACCGAGATTACGTTATGCCCTAACCCTAACCATATCGGTCCTACCGAGTTGCATCTCAGTCCCACCGAAAATCCTAACGGTCACTAGGTTTGCCGAATCGGTCCGACCGAGTTTAACTATTCGGTCCCACCGAGTTTGGCAGATTGTGTGTAACGGTTAGATTTTGTGTGGGGGCTATATATACCCCTCCACCCACTCTTCATTCATGAAGAAAGCCATCAGAAGACATCTACACTTCCAATACACATGTTCTGAAAGAGAACCACCTACACTTGTGTTGAGGTCAAGATATTCCATTCCAACCATATGAATCTTGATCTCTAGCCTTCCCAAGTTGCTTTCCACTCAAATCTTCTTTCCACCGAATCCAAATCCTGTGAGAGAGAGTTGAGTGTTGGGGAGACTATCATTTGAAGGACAAGAGCAAGGCGTTCATCATCAACACACCATTTGTTACTTCTTGGAGAGTGGTGTCTCCTAGTTTGGCTAGGTGTCACTTGGGAGCCTCCGACAAGATTGTGGAGTTGAACCAAGGAGTTTGTAAGGGCAAGGAGATCGCCTACTTCGTGAAGATCTACCGCTAGTGAGGCAAGTCCTTCATGGGCGAGGGCCGTGATGGAATAGACAGGTTGCTTCTTTGTGGACCCTTCGTGGGTGGAGCCCTCCGTGGACTCGCGCAACCGTTACCCTATGTGGGTTGAAGTCTCCATCAACGTGGATGTACGATAGCACCACCTATCGGAACCACGCCAAAAACATCCATGTCTCCAATTGCGCTTGAATCCTCCAAACCCTTCCCTTTACATTCTTGCAAGTTGCATGCTTTACTTTCCGCTGCTCATATACTCTTTGCATGCTTGCTTGAATTGTGTGGAGATTGCTTGACTTGTGCTAAGATAGCTAAAATCTGCCAAGAACTAAAATTGGGAAAAGGCTAGATTTTTATTTGGACAAGTAGTCTAATCACCCCCCCTCTAGACATACTTCCGATCGTACAAGTGGTATCTGAGCTTTGGTCTCCATTTGCTTTGATTTCCATAGCTTTTGGTGGTCATAGCCTTGGTTTCACAACCTAGGAGAGTATGGCGTCTAGCGAGGGAAATTATCACCGTAGAGGTCCTTACTTTGATGGAACTAATTTTGCTAGTTGGAAGCATAAGATGAAAATGCATATTATTGGACATAACCCCGCCGTTTGGGCTATCGTGTGTGTTGGCTGGCAAGGTGACTTCTTTGATTGGAAAGAACCAAACCGTGAAGCTACCGCGGAAGAGTTGAAGATGCTGCAATACAATGCTCAAGCTTGTGATATCCTCTTCAACGGATTGTGCCCCGAAGAATTCAACAAAATCGGCCGTCTTGAGAATGCAAAGGAAATTTGGGATACTTTGATTGATATGCACGAAGGTATCGACTCCGTCAAGGAATCCAAATTGGATGTGCTTCAAAGTCAACTTGACAAGTTCAAAATGAAGGATGGTGAAGGTGTCGCTGAAATGTACTCTAAGCTTGCTCTTATCACAAATGAGATTGCCGGCTTAGGGAGTGAATAGATGACCGATAGATTCATCATCAAGAAGATCCTAAGAGCCTTGGATGGAAAATATGATACTGTGTGCACATTGATCCAAATGATGCCCAATTACAAAGATCCCAAGCCAACAGAAGTCATTGGAAGAATTGTTGCTCATGAGATGTCACTCAAGGATAAAGAGGAACTTCACAACAAATCAAGTGGTGCTTACAAAGCCTCATGTGAAGCTCCCACATCATCAAGTGAGAAACAAACCTTCAATGAAGAATTGAGCTTAATGGTGAAGAACTTCAACAAGTTCTACAAGAGTAGAAGCAAAGATAGAAGCTCTAAGTCAAGGTCCTACAATGACAAAAGATCCTCTAGTCGAGAATGAAACTGCTACAATTGTGGAAGGGCCGGACACTATTCCAATGAGTGTACGACTCCCTACAAGAGAAGAGAAGATTCTCCCAAGAGAAGAAGTAGAAGAGAAGAATCACCATCTAGAGAAAGAAGGAGTAGAGATGATCGTTATGAACGAAGACACTCACGGAGAAGCAAGGATTCGGAAAGAAAGGACAAGTCATCAAGGAGCTACACAAAACAAAGACATCAAGCTCATGTTGGTGAATGGGTATCTGGCTCCGACTCCGACAACCACTCCGAGAGAAGCTATCACTCCGATTCCGAATATACTCAAGATGAAGGTGTTGCCAATCTAGCACTTGTGTCAACCAACTCCTACGACATATTTGACTCACCAAATGAAGGATTGGAACATGCTTCATGGCTAAAGGCCCAAAGGTATCACATCCCGAGTATGTTGATTTCAATAGTGATGAAGATGACTTGTTAGGTGATGATGATTTACTTGTTGACAACTCTAGTGATGAATACTATGATGAAACGTCAATTAATCATGCTAATCAAGATAAAACGAATGACAATGATAAGGAGAAGATTGAGTCTCTAACTAAAGAACTAAACACTCTTAAGTTAGCTCATGAAACTATCTTAGGAGATCATCGAGAACTTTTAAGGGCACATGGGAAATTACACTTTGAAAAGCTCAACCTTGAGCAAGAGCATGAGTTCTTAAAAGCAATCAATGATGATCTTCGTAAGAAAAGTTCTTCTTACATTGCCAAGCGTTTACTTTTATCCACTTACATACCTCAAGTCAAGTCTAGTAACAATAACAAGAAAGATTCTTCCTCTAGTAGTAACAATGATCATGCTAAATCCAATATTGTTGCTTCTAGTAGTTCTCTTGATTTCACTAATGATTCTCTTAGCCAAGTTACACTTGAGCAAGAAAATAGCTTATTGAAGGGATTTATAGAGAAAAGAGTTTACAAGAGCCTTGCCGGAAATAAGCAATTCGAGGAAATTGTACGCAAGCAAGGAAGGCACCGGAAGAATCAAGGTGTTGGTTTTGAACGAAAGTTCAATGCCAATGGAGTTGAGTGGGAAGAAGATCAATACCCCAAGACGAAGTTTGTTCCTCAACAAGAGAAGTATGATCCCACTTCTTTCAAAGGGACACAAGCTCAAGATGATCTTCCACCACAAGAATACAAGCAAAAAGGAAAGGACAAGCTTCAAGAGGAAATTGATGCATTTGAAGAAGCTCCTAAGACCTTAGTCAAGTGGATTCCCAAGACTACTTCAAGTTCCACTTCATCAAGTACAACTACAACACCAAGGATTCCCATCAAGATGGTGTGGATCCAAAAGAAGAAGAACTAGAGACTTCTTGAGGGTGACTTCGCCAACATACTTCACTCTCATCATCATCTTGGCAAGAACAAGTGCAATCAACTTCCACATCTTGCACTAGTTCAAGGAGTCACAAACCCTCTTGTTGGTAAGACAAGGGACAAGGTAATCTAAAAGCTTTCATAGACATCATCTTGTGTGTGCATCACTCCATGTCTATGGATATCCTTGTTTGTTCCTTGTGGGACTAACCCATGTAGATATTGAAAGTGCAACTCACTCCAATGGATAGCTCCAAATGATCTACATCGACATTGAGCATCCACATCTTCAACATCTACATGAAGTCATCATCAACAAAACCCAAGGTTAGTTCATCCCTCTTAGGGGGGATATCACATCTAGGGGGAGCTTTACTCTAAGAATTGAGCTAAAGCAACTCTAATGGTGTGAACACAACAATGCTTTATGTAAAAGTGGTAACCCCACTTGTGCTTAAACAATGAGTATGACCTATGATCAAATGTTCACATTTGGCTCCTAAGTCAATATACTCATATATAGATGACCTAGTCATCGCCAATTGCTTGATAGATGCTAGAATTGGTTGTGCATGCTTTTCCACATATCTCAATTGCC
This sequence comes from Aegilops umbellulata, assembly GCA_032464435.1. NCBI lineage: Eukaryota > Viridiplantae > Streptophyta > Magnoliopsida > Poales > Poaceae > Aegilops > Aegilops umbellulata. The sequence goes on along the minus strand of CP136056.1, from coordinate 508,707,264 downwards.
ATTTTATTGTGTGAGCATGCTGATTGCATATTTTACTCATTCAAGGACATCCACTTGTTGTTTTGATTAATTGGTTTTCTTTTCTTTTGCCAAGTGGATGGACAAGAATGCCTAAGAACCCTCTCTAGCTATCTATGCTTTTCTCGTCTCAAACTCTATTCATGCTACATCACAAAATTTGATCAAGTCAGATTCAAACCAGTCTGTCTGAGGAGCACTCGGAGTTCCCGATTTGTCATAGACTTAAACTTCCAAAACTTCTTTGTGCGTTTCGGTCTGACCGATTCCTCCATTTCGGTCATACCGAGATCACTAAGTCGATCTAGGTTTTCACCTCGGTGCAACCGACTTGAACTTTTCGGTCACACTGAGTTGCTATAACTGTCAACAGTTATGCATCTCGGTGCCACCGAGTTGTTCCACTCGGTCACACCGACAGGGACGGGCTATATATACTCACGGGCAAAATTTTGGAAATTTCTCCGAAACCTCTTCGCCCGCGCATAGCTTGCTCTGCCTACTGGGTCTCCGGATCGTCTTCCTCGTCGCCAGCCGCCTCCTGTCGCTGGTCTCCACCGCCGTCAGTGGATTTCATCTCCGCCGTTGCCGCCGTAGCGAGTTCACCGCCGAACTAGGGTATGGACTCGATCACAGTGCTATCCCCGTCTGATTCCTAGCACATTGTGTTCATTATGATTCTTGCTACAATTGAAACACTTCTATCCAGTCAAAACAATCCTTAGAATAGATGCGATTTGAAACTTTAGGTTTAGGTTTTCGCCGAAACCATCTCAGACCCACCGGGTTGCGGAACTCGGTTCCACCGATTCGGCCACGGCCATTGCACATGTGGTTCTCGGTCTGACCGAGAATTGCAAATCGGTGTGACCGAGTTCAGGACTTTGTGAAACCCTAGCAGTCTCGGTGTCACCAAACTGTGACTCGGTCTGACCGAGTTCACTAGTTTGGGTTCCAAAAGTTGCTTCGGTGTCACCGAGTTTGCAAATCGGTTGATCCGAAATGCTTCCTGTGGAAAACTAAAACTAAGTTTTTGACTCATTCTTCTGCAAAAATCTCTGTATTTTGTGATGCTCATCCACTCTATCTCGTCTACAATCTATTCACAGGGTCTGCAGTCAGTATTTGCAACATTTCTGATCAAAGTGATAGCCAGAACAAATCTGAGGAGCAGGTTCACATGATTGAGGGCACTAGTCCCTCTAGTAGCTCTGATGAGGGTAGCAGAAGCACCCCAAGCAACTTGCCCAAGGCCGCCACTAGAGCAAGCAAGAAGAGAACTTCTGAGTCTGAGTATGAAGATTATGTGGCAGAGGAAGAGGAAGCCACCTCAAAGAAAAAAGTGCTCAAGAAAGAATATGGCTCAGCTGCAGCCACAAAACCAGGTATGCATAAGAAGGCACCTGCAAGGAGAGTTCCTACTTCCAAGCCTAGGAAGGTTACCACTGGAGAAACCTTGAAATTTACCATGGAGTCTGAAGAAGAAGCAGGTGGCCAAGACAAGAAGAAAAAGAGAGTCAAAACCACTACTGCTAGAGTTCTTGGCAAACCCTTCATGAGGAGAGAATCTGAGGGAGAAGAAGAGGAAGAAGAGGTTGCTGCACCAGCACCCAAGGCACAGAAGCTTATGGGTGATGCTATAAGGTCAAGGGCTGCATCATCAAAGCCCAAAGAAGCACCCAAAGCTGCCTCCAAGCCCAAAAGTGCACCTAAGAGGAACACTAGGAACATATTTGCTGCTGAGAAGAACAAGGCCCCAGTGCCTGATGTTGCTGCTGAAGAAGAAGAAGAAGGACAAGTTCTCAGGAAGCTTAAGCCCAAGATTCCAGACCACAACGATGCTCATCCTGTGGTTGAGGACATGAAAATCAGGAGAGATTCAGGGCTGAGGAAATGGAGATAGGCAGATCCATATGCTTCAAGGAGAAGAACTGCTGTTGATTACAGATTCCACACCAAGGAACAACAAGACTTCTATGAGACAGTGCTGCTGGACAAGAAACCCATAGTGTGTGACATGAGATGGGTTGACTGGGAGTATATCAAGGAGAATGAAGAACACTATCCTGGAGTGCTTGACAGCTTCAAAGCTTGTGGAGTTGCAGACTTTGTTGGGCATAAGCTCACAAAGTGGAATGAGGAGCTCATAATGCAATTCTACTCCACAGCACATTTCTATCCAGATGGCAGGATAGTATGGATGACTGAAGGCACAAGATACCAATCTACAGTTGCAGAATGGGCTCAGCTAACCAATGCCCCAGAAGATCTAGAAGATGACTTGGATGTCTATGCCAAGAAGAATATGGATCACAATTCCATGTCAAACATGTACAAGGAGATCCCAGACAAAGCTCTTGAGACTTTCAAGTTTGGGTCAGTTCACTTCCTTCTGTCAGGGCTGCCTACAATCAACTAGATTCTAAGGCACACTCTCTTGCCCAAGTCAGGTGATCACAAAATGATCAGAGGCCATGCAATAAACTTGCTTCACATATTTGATGTGCCACAGAAGTTCAAGGTAATGAGCCTCATAGTTGAGACCATCAAGAGGACAGCAGCTGATCAAAAGAGGAGCTGTGGATATGCCCCACAAATTCAGGAGTTGATTAACTCAAAGATGGGCATATGCACATATCTGTTGGATAAGGAACACCTGCCCATCCATCCAGACTTTGAGGACAATCAAGTTGTGATGAATGAGAATGAACCATCATCTGCACAAGCTCAAGCAAAGAAGGAGAAGGCAAAGATGGAGAAAGCTGCCAGGATGCCAACTCAAGAGGAGGCATCTGAGTACTTTTTGAAGAACAAGAAGGAGCAGCTCGGTTACCTGATAGCATCAACTCTGAGGTGAGAAAGGAGTAGCCACCCTGACTCGAAACCAAGAGAGCCTGGAAAGAATCTTGGAACAAAAGTTCTATGACCTAGATGTGAAAGTAACTGAGATTCAGTCTGCTGTGGAGCAACTATAGGATGATATGCAGGAGAGGAAGGGCAAGACCACAACTGATGCATTTGCCAGAGTGCCTAGAGCTTAGAGATCATCTGCAGTGCCAGTTCCTGACACCAGAGCTACTACTTCTGCACCAGCTACAACCTCAGTTCCACCAGCTCCAGCTCCTACCCCAGCAGCTCCAACTACTTCTACTGAAGCCTTCGTCCTTGGCGTCATCCGGGCTCCACCACCTGAAGACCAAGCCTGAGAGTCGTTTTAGTGCTATGCATTTTGTATGAACTTTTTGGTAACTTGTTGCCAAAGGGGGAGAAAATGTATAGATCATAGGCTTCGAGAGAGAGAGAGTTTGCATTTGTTCTCTCTTGTCTTCTTGGTTGAACTTTATTTTCTTTTGAGTGCTTGAGATATTATGCTTTTATCTGTGAGACGTTGATGATCATGTGTTTGATCATAAGCTACACTTAATGCTTGTTAGATGTTACTATCAGTTTATCCTTATTTTGATCTTTCACTTTGCTTGGTGATGAGTGCATGTATTTAATTCTTATCATTTTGAGCGCTCCACCAAGATGTATGTGACATGGAAGAGTAACCCATGATCCTAACTCATTGTGCATTTGCAGTCCAAAGCAAATCTTAAAATATGCACAAATTTAGGGGGAGCTCTTGCTTATCACATACTTCTCAAAGCGACGATATCTTTCACTCTTATTATCATTTGTCGAAGCTTTGATCTATATGTTGTCATCAATTACCAAAAAGGGGGAGATTGAAAGTGCAACTATCCCTGGGTGGTTTTGGTAATTCCTAACAACATATAGCTCATTGAGCCAACATTATTCCAAGATTAATATTTCAGTAAAAGCTCAATGAATGGCATGGCATGGATGAGGAAAGTGGATCCCTCAAAATTGTAAGGACAAAAGATTGGCTCAAGCTTCAAGATCAAGACTCTACATTTTATATTTTAGTGATCCAAGATCACATTGATTCTATAGGAAAAGCCAATACTATCAAGGAGGGATGAGGTGTTGTTTAATGAGCCTCTTGCTTCATGTGCTTAGTGATATGCTCCAAAACCCTCAACTATCTTCCCACATCCACATATGACCTAAACCAAAAGTCAAACTCGGCCCCACCAATTCTTTCTATCTGGCGCCATCGAGTTTCACATGTCATAGCCACTGCCACAAACCCTAGCAATTCGGTTTCACCGATAGGGATCTCGGTCTCACCGAGATGGGATTGCAATTTCTATGTTTCCCTTCATAACGTTTTGGTCTAACCGAAGTGAGCGATCGGTCCCACCGAGATTGCAATGTAAACTCTCTGTTTCCCTTTCGTAACATTTCGGTCTCACCGAAAAGAGCAAATCGGTCCCACCGAGTTTACCTGACCAACTCTCTGGTTAGCTTATTACCAAATTCGGTCCCACCGAGTTTGTGTAATCGGTCACACCGAGATTACGTTATGCCCTAACCCTAACCATATCGGTCCTACCGAGTTGCATCTCAGTCCCACCGAAAATCCTAACGGTCACTAGGTTTGCCGAATCGGTCCGACCGAGTTTAACTATTCGGTCCCACCGAGTTTGGCAGATTGTGTGTAACGGTTAGATTTTGTGTGGGGGCTATATATACCCCTCCACCCACTCTTCATTCATGAAGAAAGCCATCAGAAGACATCTACACTTCCAATACACATGTTCTGAAAGAGAACCACCTACACTTGTGTTGAGGTCAAGATATTCCATTCCAACCATATGAATCTTGATCTCTAGCCTTCCCAAGTTGCTTTCCACTCAAATCTTCTTTCCACCGAATCCAAATCCTGTGAGAGAGAGTTGAGTGTTGGGGAGACTATCATTTGAAGGACAAGAGCAAGGCATTCATCATCAACACACCATTTGTTACTTCTTGGAGAGTGGTGTCTCCTAGATTGGCTAGGTGTCACTTGGGAGCCTCCGACAAGATTGTGGAGTTGAACCAAGGAGTTTGTAAGGGCAAGGAGATCGCCTACTTCGTGAAGATCTACCGCTAGTGAGGAAAGTCCTTCATGGGCGAGGGCCGTGATGGAATAGACAGGTTGCTTCTTTGTGGACCCTTCGTGGGTGGAGCCCTCCGTGGACTCGCGCAACCGTTACCCTCTGTGGGTTGAAGTCTCCATCAACGTGGATGTACGATAGCACCACCTATCAGAACCACGCCAAAAACATCCATGTCTCCAATTGCGTTTGAATCCTCCAAACCCTTCCCTTTACATTCTTGCAAGTTGCATGCTTTACTTTCCGCTGCTCATATACTCTTTGCATGCTTGCTTGAATTGTGTGGAGATTGCTTGACTTGTGCTAAGATAGCTAAAATCTGCCAAGAACTAAAATTGAGAAAAGGCTATATTTTTATTTGGTCAAGTAGTCTAATCACCCCCCCCTCTAGACATACTTCCGATGCTACAAAAACGAGAGGCGAATTGCAAATAATGTAATGCGAGGGAGAAGAGTTTATGATGGGTACTTGGTATGTCTTGCCTTGGCATAGATCTCCCCGGCAACGGCGCCAGAAATCCTTCTTGCTACCTCTTGAGCATGTGTTGGTTTTCCCTTGAAGAGGAAAGGGTGATGCAGCAAAGTAGCATAAGTATTTCCCTCTGTTTTTGGGAACCAAGGTATCAATCCAGTAGGAGACAACGCACAAGTCACCTAGTACCTACACAAACAATCAAAAACCTTGCCACCAACGCGATAAAGGGGTTGTCAATCCCTTAACGGTCACTCGCAAAAATTGTGATCTAATAAAGATAGTAAAGTAGATATTTTTGGTATTTTTGTTGTATAGATTGAAAAGTAAAGCTTGCAAAATAGTAAACGAGATGCAATGTAAATAAAAGAGATGCAATATAATAATAAAGAGACCCGGAGGCCATAGGTTTCACTAGTGGCTTCTCTCGAGATAGCATGTATTACGGTGGGTGAACAAATTACTGCCCATCAATTGATAGAAAAGCGCATAGTTATGAAGATATCTAAGGAAATGATCATGAATATAGGCATCACTTCCATGTCAAGTAGACCGAAACGATTCTGCATTTACTACTATTACTCCACACATCGACCACTATCCAGCATGCATCTAGAGTATTGAGTTCATAAGAACAGAGTAACGCATTCAGCAAGATGACATGATGTAGAGGGATAAACTCAAGTAGTATGATATAAATCACATCTTTTTATCCTCGATGGCAACAATACAATACGTGCCTTGCTGCCCCTACTATCACTGGGAAAGGACACTGCAAGATTGAACCCAAAGCTAAGCACTTCTCCCATTGCAAAAAAGATCAATCTAGTAGGCCAAACTAAACCGATAATTAGAAGAGACTTGCAAAGATATCAAATAATGCATATAAGAATTCAAAGAAGAACCAAATAATATTCATAGATAGTCTTGTTCATAAATCCACAATTCATCGGATCTCGGCAAACACACCGCAAAAGAGTATTACATCAAATAGATCTCCAAGAACATCTAGGAGAACTTTGTATTGAGAATCAAAGAGAGAGAAGAAGCCATCTAGCTAATAACTATGGAACTGAAGGTCTATGGTAACGTACTCACGCTTCATCGGAGATGCAATGGTGTTGATGTAGAAGCCCTCCATGATCGATTCCCCCTCCGACAGATCGCCGGAAAAGGCCCCAAGATGGGATCTCACGGGTACAAAAGGTTGCGGTGGTGGAAAGTGGTTTCTGGCTCTCTCTGATCGATCTAGGGTATAAGAGTATATAGGCGAAAGAAGTACATCGGTGGAGCTACAAGGGTGGGGGCGCGCCTACCCCCTGGGCGCGCCCTCCTGCCTCGTGGCCGCCTCATGGCGTTCCAGACTTCAACTCCAAGTCTTTTGGATTGCTCTCGGTCCAAGAAAGATCATCGCGAAGGTTTACTTCCGTTTGGACTCCGTTTGGTATTCCTTTTCTGCGAAACACTAAAATAGGAAGAAAACATAAACTAGCATTGGGCCTCCGGTTAATAGGTTAGTCCCAAAAATAATATAAAAGAGCATATTAAAGCCCATTAAACATCCAAAACAGATAATATATTAGCATGGAACAATAAAAAATTATAGATACGTTGGAGACGTATCAGTATTCATGCTGTTATATTATCATCCTTGGATGTTTTACAATCATTTTATCTAAACTTTATATCATATTTTCATAATAACCTATTGACATAGTGCCCAGTGCCAGTTGATGTTTTTTGCTTGTTTTTTTACTTTACGGAAGATCAATACCAAACGGAGTCCAAACGTAGCGAAACTTTTTGGAGATTTGTTTTGGACCAAAAGACATCAAGTGGGCTAAAGAAGTACCAAGTGGGTTGTGCCCACCTCGGTGGCCTCCCGCACCGCCTCTTCGCCCACTAAATTGCCCAGTATTCCAAAACCCCCGAAGATAACCCTTGATCAGAAGTTCCGCCACCGCATAGCCACGAAAAACCAATCTAGACCCCGTTCCGGCACTCCGCCGGAGGGGGAAACCATCATTGGCGGCCATCGTCATCATCCCGCCGGCCACCATGATGAGAAAGGAGTAGTCCACTCTCGGGCTGAGGGTTTTACCAGTAGCTATGTGTTTAACCTCTCTCTCTCTCTCTCTCTCTCTCTCTCTCTCTCTCTCTCTCGTGCTCTTGAGATGTCACGATCTTGATGTATCGCGTGCTTTGTTAATATAGTCGAATCATATGGTGTTTTCCCCTCTCTATCTTGTTGTGATGAATTGAGTTTTCCCTTTGAGATTTTGTTCTTATCGGATTGAATACTTTTATGGATTTGGGAGCACTTGATATATGTCTTGCATATGAATACCCGTGGTGACAATGGGGTATTATATTGATTCACTTGATATATGTTTTGGCACTCAACTTGCCGATTCCCGAGGTGACATTGGCTAATCTATGCATAGGGGTTGATGCACGTTCACGTCTTTTGTTTCTCCGGTAGAAATCTTGGGGCACTCTTTGAGGTTCTTTGTGTTGGATTGAGTATTATAAATCTGAGTTTGTTTTGGTGTTATTTTAGTATGAAATCTTGATAGATCGATCGGAAAGAATAACTTGGTATTATTTTAGTACGAACTCTTGATAGATCGATCGGAAAGAATAACTTGGTGTTATTTTAGTATGAATTCTTGGATAGATCGATCGGAAAGAATAGCTACAAACAATTCCTTCTTATGTTCTCCGCTAGATAGGAACTTTGGAGTGATCCTTCATCGCACGTTGACAGATGGTTATATGATCCAATTAGATTAGTATTGTTGACAGATTTTACTAGCGAAAGTACGGACCCTAGGCCTCATTTTCAAGCATTGCAATACCGTTTGCGCTCACTTTTGTTACTTGCTACCTTGCTGTTTTTTATTGTTCCTATTACAAAAATCAATATCTACTATCATTATTACACTTGTATCACCATCTCTTCGCCGAACTAGTGCACCTATACAATTTACCTTGTATTTGGTGTGTTGGGGACACAAGAGACTTTTTGTTATTTGGTTGCAGGGTTGTTTGGGAGAGACCATCTTCATCCTACGCCTCCCACGGATTGATAAACGTTAGGTCATCCACTTGAGGGAAAATATCTACTGTCCTACAAAACTCTGCGCTTGGAGGCCCAACACGAGTCTACCCGAACAAGTTATATAGTAGACATCAACGACCGCTACCCACCACCATCGCAGAACAACATCGACGAGAGGCACGCCTTCTGGGAAGGGCATACCTTCCCCGATGTCATCGCCACGTGCCGCACAGCTTGTTCTGGACAAGGGTGACCGGGTCTCGCCGCCTCGGGCCACGCCCACATGTGCAGGAGGCGGCGGCAGTGCGAGCAGCAGTCGGGGCCTCCACGTTCCTAAGCTGGAGCCAATGACGTCGGGGGCGATATTTACGGTCCGCGGTGCCAGCCTCCGCATCCCGAAGCCGGAGCCGGGGACGAGATCCCACGGGGTCCCCCTGCTAGTCCCAAAGCTCTAGCCCGGGATGAGCTCGCGTGGCCCTCTGCTTGGGCCCAAACCCGAGCCTAGGACGGGCCATGTCGCCACCCTACTCAATCCCAAGCGGAGCCGGAGCCGCCGCTGCTGGCGAAGCACAGGCGGTCGGTGGCCAGTGATCCCAGGGACCGTGCAGACATGTCAGGGCTTCTCCTGGCACTACGCGAATCCACAAAGGGGGGATACGTCTCCAATGTATCTATAATTTTTTATTGTTCCATGCTAATATATATTCTGTTTAGGATGTTTAATGGGCCTATTTATACACTTTCATATTATTTTTGGGACTAACCTATTAACCGGAGGCCCAACTCAAATTGCTGTTTTTTTCCTATTTCAGTGTTTCGAAGGAAAAGGATATCAAATGGAGTCCAAACGGAATGAAACCTTCGGGAACATGATTTTCAGAACAAACGTGATCCAGAGGACTTGGAGTGGACGTCAAGCAACCGACGAGGAAGCCACGAGGCAGGGGGGTGCCCTCCACCCTTGCGGGCCCCTCGTGGCTCCACCGACCTACTTCTTCCTCCTATATATACCTACGTACCGCAAACCATCAGAACAGGAGCCAAAACCCTATTTCCACCGCCGCAACCTTCTGTACCCGTGAGATCCCATCTTGGGGCCTTTTCCGGCACTCCGCCGGAGGGGCATTGATCACGGAGGGCTTCTACATCAACACCATAGCCTCTCCGATGATGTGTGAGTAGTTTATCTCAGACCTTCGGGTCCATAGTTATTAGCTAGATGGTTTCTTCTCTCTCTTTGGATCTCAATACAAAGTTCTCCTCGATTCTCTTGGAGATCTATTTGAGGTAACTTTTCTTTTGCGGTGTGTTTGTCGAGATCCGATGAATTGTGGGTTTATGATCAAGATTATCTATGAACAATATTTGAATCTCCTCTGAATTCTTTTATGTATGATTGGTTATCTTTGCAAGTCTCTTTGAATTACCAGTTTGGTTTGCAAGTCCTTTAGAACAGCATGATAATTTGCTTTGGCTATAAAATTAGTCCTAATATGATAGGCATCCAAGATGGGTATAATAAAAACTTTCATATAGAGTGCATTGAATACTATGAGAAGTTTGATGCTTGATGATTGTTTTGAGATATGAAGATGGTAATATTAAAGTTGTGCTAGTTGAGTAATTGTGAAATCGAGAAATACTTGTGTTAGAGTTTGCAAGTCCCGTAGCATGCACGTATGGTAACCGTTGTGTGACAAATTTGAAACATGAGGTGTTCTTTGATTGTCCTCCTTATGAGTGGCGGTCGGGGACGAGCGATGGTCTTTTCCTACCAATCTATCCCCCTAGGAGCATGCGCGTAATGTTTGGTTTTTGATTACTTGTAGATTTTTGCAATAAGTATGTGAGTTCTTTATGACTAATGTTGAGTCCATGGATTATACGCACTCTCACCTTTCCATCATTCCTAGCCTCTTCAGTACCGTGCATTGCCCTTTCTCACCTTGAGAGTTGGTGCGAACTTCGGCGGTGCATCCAACCCCTGTGTTATGATATGATCTATCACACATAAACCTCCTTATATCTTCCTCAAAATAGCCACCATACCCACCTATTATGGCATTTTCATAGCCATTCCGAGATATATTGCCATGCAACTTTCCACCGTTCCGCTTATCATGACACGCTTCATCATTGTCATATTGCCTTTCATGATCATGTAGTTGACATCGTATTTGTGGCAAAGCCACCATGCATATCATTTCATACATGTCACTCTTGATTCATTTCCCATCCCGGTACACCATCGGGCCATTCATATAGAGTCATACTTTGTTCTAGTATCGAGTTGTAATCATTGAGTTGTAAATAAATAGAAGTGTGATGATCATCATTCATAGAGCATTGTCCCAAAAAAAGAAAAAAGGAAAGGCCAAATAAAAAAGGAAGGCCCCCCAAAAAACAAGAAAATAAAAAGAGGCAATGCTACTATCCTTTTTTCCACACTTGTGCTTCAAAGTAGCACCATGATCTTTATGGTAGAGAGTCTCTTGTTTTGTCACTTTCATATACTAGTGGGAATTTTTCATTATAGAACTTGCCTTGTATATTCCAACAATGGGCTTCCTCAAATGCCCTAGGTCTTCGTGAGCAAGCAAGTTGGATGCACACCCACTTAGTTTCTTTTGTTGAGCTTTCATACATTTATAGCTCTAAGTGCATCCGTTGCATGTCAATCGCTACTCCATGCATTCACATCAATCGATGGGCATCTCCCTAGCGAGTTGATTAGCCGCATCAATGTAAGACTATCTCCTTTTTTTGTCTCCTCCACATAACCCCCATCATCATATTCTATTCCACCCATAGTGCTATATCCATGGCTCACGCTCATATATTGCGTGAAAGTTGAAAAAAGTTTGAGATTACTAAAGTATGAAACAATTGCTTGGCTTGTCATTGGGGTTGTGCATGATGAGAACATTCTTGTGTGACAAAAATGGAGCATGACCAAACTATATGATTTTGTAGGGATGAACTTTCTTTGGCCATGTTATTTTGAGAAGACATAATTGCTTAGTTAGTATGCTTGAAGTATTATTACTTTTATGTGAATATTAAACTTCATCTTGAATCTTTCAGATCTGAATATTCATGCCACAAATAAGAGAATTACATTGAAAACTATGCCAAGTAGCATTGCACATCAAAAATTCTGTTTTTATCATTTACCTACTCAAGGACGAGTAGGAATTAAGCTTGGGGATGCTTGATACGTCTCCAACGTATCTATAATTTTTTATTGTTCCATGCTAATATATATTCTGTTTTGGATGTTTAATGAGCTTATTTATACACTTTTATATTATTTTTGGGACTAACCTATTAACCGGAGGCCCAACCCAAATTGCTGTTTTTTTGCCTATTTCAATGTTTCGAAGGAAAAGGATATCAAACGGAGTCCAGACGGAATGAAACCTTTGGGAACGTGATTTTCGGAACAAACGTGATTCAGAGGACTTGGAGTGGACGTCAAGCAACCAGCGAGGAAGCCACGAGGCAGGGGGCGCGCCTACCCCCTGGGCGCGCCCTCCACCCTCGTGGGCCCCTCGTGGCTCCACCGACCTACTTCTTCCTCCTATATATACCTACGTACCCCCAAACCATCAGAACAGGAGCAAAAACCCTATTTCCACTATCGCAACCTTCTGTACCCGTGATATCCCATCTTAGGGCCTTTTTCGGCGCTCCGCCGGAGGGGGCATTGATCACGTAGGGCTTCTACATCAACACCATAGCTTCTGCGGTGATGTGTGAGTAGTTTGCCTCAGACCTTCGGGTCCATAGTTATTAGCTATATGGCTTCTTCTCTCTCTTTTGATCTCAATACAAAGTTCTCCTCAATTCTCTTGGAGATCTATTTGATGTAACTCTTCTTTTGCGGTGTGTTTGTCGAGATTCGATGAATTGTGGGTTTATGATCAAGATTATCTATGAACAATATTTGAATCTCCTCTGAATTCTTTTATGTATGATTGGTTATCTTTACAAGTCTCTTCAAATTATCAGTTTGGTTTGGCCTACTAGATTGATCTTTCTCGCAATAGGAGAAGTGCTTAGCTTTGGGTTCAACCTTGCGGTGCTCGATCCCAGTGACAGTAGGGGAAACGACACGTATTGTATTGTTGCCATCAAGGATAAAAAGATGGGTCTTATATCATATTGCATGAGTTTATCCCTCTACATCATGTCATCTTGCTTAAAGCGTTACTCTGTTCTTATGAACTTAATACTCTAGATGCATGCTGGATAGCGGTCGATTTGTGGAGTAATAGTAGTAGATGCAGGCAAGAGTCAGTCTACTTGTCACGGATGTGATGCCTATATACATGTTCATACCTAGATATTCTCATAACTATGCTTAATTTTATCAATTGCTCGACAGTAATTCGTTTACCCACCGTAAAACTTATGCTCCCTTGAGAGAAGCCACTCGTGAAACCTATGGCCCCCGGGTCTATTTTCCATCATATTAATCTTCCGTCAACAAGCTATTTCTATTACCATTTACCTTGCAATCTTTACTTTTACTCTTTATCATAAAAATACCAAAAATATTATCTCATTATCTCTATCAGATCTCACTCTCGTAGGTGACCGTGAAGGGATTGACAACCCCTTTCTCGCGTTGGTTGCGCGGTTCTTATTTGTTTGTGTAGGTGCATGGGACTCGAGCGTGGTCTCGTACTGGATTGATTCCTTGGTTCTCAAAAACTGAGGGAAATACTTATGCTAATTTACTGCATCACCCTTTCCTCTTGAAGGGAAAACCAACGCAGTGCTCAAGAGGTAGCAAGGGTGCACAGTGCCTCCCCGATGACCCGGTGGACACGCCGGGTATGCGGTAAGCAGTCGACGCCTCGATGGCCGACGTCACCATCGACCTCATGAGAGAGGACGACAATGACAGCAAGGAGGAGGAGGAGGGTGCAGACGGCTCCTCACATGTTGGCAGGAGCTCGGACGTGGATGACGATGATCAGTAGATTAGGTTTAGCGTTATTTTGTCATTAGCTATGTTTAGGGTTTATGCGAGTAAAAAACTTAAACTTGAAATGAAATTTGTGTTGTTTGCATGTTAGAATGTCCAAAATTTGCCCTGTTTGCTTGTGTGTGACAAGTGGTGACCCACATTTCATTAATTTGTTAAAATAATTGGGTGTCTTCAATCAAACAGTGCCAAATTTCAAACTTATTGTATTTCGAGCTTGTTGTATTGCTAGTTTAATATCTTTTTCAACAAACTAGTGCACATAAGATAGCTCAATGCAAAGGCATTTCATTTTTTTAGTCATTTCTGGTAATTCACTAAAACTTAACTAAATGGTTGGAGTATCTTAATAATACTCTAAAACTATTGAAATTTGGTCATCTGTTATCCAATGTGGCCTACTTTTGATGAAAAATAAAATGGCACCAATTTCACAATTATTTCCCGCACTTCCTTTACAATAAATGATTCAGAGTGGTGGCAAAGTTCCTCCAGGAATTGGGAAGCTTAGCGATTATGCAGCCTGCAACAAACTTGCCCGGTAACTCGCATATAAGAAGCTCAAGCGCCTTAATGATGCATATTATCTCATGAGCCTACTCCAATCCAGGACGGTTTTCAACCATCTTGTAATTGTGGAACTGCTCTATAATATACATCTCGCTCCATGCATCGGCAACCCCGAACTTAGATTCGAGCGCCTCCCACAAGTCCTTGGCAGACCGCACATGCAAACATGCGTCAACCAGCTTATCTCCAATCACGCTCAGAACTGCCCCGAGGAACACGACAATGGCCTCCTTGAACGCCTTCTCCTGTTCAGGAGCGATCGTTCCTGTGGGAGTCACACCGGCGACCCAGAACACGTTCATGGCCGTGAGGCAAAAGGTGGTTTTAGTCTGCCAACGCTTAAAGTACGTCCCCATAAACGCAGACGGTTTCAGTGCAGCAGCAAAACCAGAATTCGAAAAACTCCTACACACATTAGGTTTTTGGATTGATAAGAAAATAGGCAGTTTTTCGATTAAATTAATCCATAAATAAATCATGAGCATGATGATATGTCTCCGTCGTATCTACTTTTCCAAACACTTTTGCCCTTGTTTTGGACTCTAATTTGTATGATTTGAATGGAACTAACCCAGACTAGCGTTGTTTTCAGCAGAATTGCCACGATGTTGTTTTATGTGCAGAAAACAAAATTTCTCAGAATGACCTGAAACTCCACGGGATGTCTTATAAAAAATAATAAAAAATCCTCACCAAAGATGAAGACCAGGGGACCACACCCTGTCCACGAGGGTGGGGGCGCCCCCCCTAGGGCGCGCCCCCTACCTCGTGGGCCCCCTGGAAACCTTCCGACGCCAACTCCAACTCTATATATTGGCTTTCGGGGAGAAAAAAATCAGAGAGAAAAAATCATCGCGTTTTACGATACGGAGCCGCCGCCAAGCCCTAAAACCTCTCGGGAGGGCTGATCTGGAGTCCGTTCGGGGCTGCGGAGAGGGGATTCATCGCCGTCGTCATCATCAACCATCCTCCATCACCAATTTCATGATGCTCACCGCCTTGCGTGAGTAATTCCATCGTAGGCTTGCTGGACGGTGATGGGTTGGATGAGATTTATCATGTAATCGAGTTAGTTTTGTTAGGGTTTGATCCCTAGTATCCATTATGTTCTGAGATTGATGTTGCTATGACTTTGCTATGCTTAATGCTTGTCACTAGGGCCCGATTGCCATGATTTCAGATCTGAACCTATTATGTTTTCATGAATATATGTGAGTTCTTGATCCTATCTTGCAAGTCTATAGTCACCTATTATGTGTTATGATCCGACAACCCCGAAGTGACAATAATCGGTATACTTCTCGTTGATGACCATAGTTTGAGGAGTTCATGTATTCACTATGTGCTAATGCTTTGTTCTGGTTCTCTATTAAAAGGAGGCCTTAATATCCCTTAGTTTCCAATAGGACCCCGCTGCCACGGGAGGGTAGGACAAAAGATGTCATGCAAGTTCTTTTCCATAAGCACGTATGACTATATTCGGAATACATGCCTACATTACATTGATGAATTGGAGCTAGTTCTGTGTCACCCTATGTTATGACTGTTACATGATGAACCGCATGCGGCATAATTATCCATCACTGATCCGATGCCGACGAGCTTTCCATATACGGACGTCGTATTTACTTTCCCGTTGTTACTGTTACAATCACTACAAAACATCAAAAATATTACTTTTGCTGTCTTTACTTTTGTTGCCGTTACCACCACTATCATATTACTTTGCTACTAAACACTTTGCTGCAGATACTAAGTTTTCAGGTGTGGTTGAATTGACAACTCAGCTGCTAATACTTGAGAATATTCTTTGGCTCCCCTCGTGTCGAATCAATAAATTTGGGTTGAATACTCTACCCTCAAAAGCTGTTGCGATCCCCTATACTTGTGGTTCATCAAGACTAATTTCTGGCGCCGTTGCCGGGGAGCATAGCTCTATTCTTTGAGTCACTTGGGATTTATATCTGCTGGACACTATGAAGAACTTGAAATACGCTAAGACAACAATTTATCCCTCAACTACGAGGGATAGTAAGGAACTGCCATCTAGCCTTGCACTTGATTCACCTTCTGTTATGAGTAAGATTGCGACACCTAAACCTGCTTCTGCTATTCGTTCTGATATGTCGCATGTTATTGATGATGCCACTTCTGCTATACATGATACTTATGATGAAACTGCTTCTCTGCCTGATACTACTGTGCCCCTTAGTGAATTTCTTGATGAACAAGTTGCTAGGGCTAGAGAGAAAGAAATTATTGTATCTGATTATAATGATGAAGATATCCCTGTTATTCCTGAGGGTTATGTTTTTGATATGGAATCTTCTGCCGCTATTTTAGCTTGCAAGGATAGTATGAGCTCAAGAGGTTATTAGCTAAATGGAACAAAGAATCACTTAGAGATAAAATGAAACCTGACCCTGCTTTTGCTACTTCACCCATCTGTGTTCCTGATAAGGATTATGAATTCTCTGTTGATCCTGATATAATTACTTTTGTTGAATCTGATCCTTTCCATGGTTATGGATCTGAAACCGTAGTGGCACATCTTACTAAATTATAAGATATAGCCACCCTGTTTACTAATGATGAGAGATCTCGCTACTTTTATATCCTCAAAATATTTCCGTTATCATTAAAGGGTGATGCTAAGATATGGTTTAATTCTCTTGATCCTGGTTGTGTACGTAGTCCCCAGGATATGATTTATTACTTCTCTGCTAAATATTTCCCTGCTCATAAAAAACAAGCTGCTTTAAAGGAAATATACAACTTTGTGCAAATTAAAGAAGAGAGTCTCCCACAAGCTTGGGGGAGGCTTCTCAAGTTACTTAATGCTTTGCCTGATCATCTGCTTAAGAAACATGAAATACTGGATATCTTTTATATGGACTAACCGATGCTTCCAGAGATTACCTGGATAGTTGTGCTGGTTCTCTTTTCAGGGAAAGAACACCGGATGAAGCTGAAATTCTATTGAATAATATGTTGACAAATGAAAATAATTGGGCACCTCCTAAGCCAGCTCCTGCTCCAATTAATGATCCTATTCCTAAACCAACTCTGAAGAAGAGAGGTGTTCTATTTCTCAGTCCCAAAGATATGCAAGAGGCAAAGAAATCTATGAAACAAAAAGGTATTAAAGCTGAAGATGTTAAGAATTTACCTCCTATTGAAGAAATACATGGTCTTAATTTACCACCTGTTGAAGAAACATATGATCTCAATCCCTCACTTATTGAAGAACCTCCTGATCTCGATATCCCGACACAGGTAGTAAAGGTAAATTATCTCTATAGATATGATAAAGCCGATGTCCCTCCTACTAAAATTGCTAGTCAGTGCTTGGATGAGTTTGATAACTTTATGTTCAAGCAAGACGACTTTAATGCTTATTTCGGAACCTTTGTATCCTGAAGGCCACCCTAAGAGAATCGAGCAAGATTCTCAGAGAAATAATATTGATGCACCTGGTTCTTCCAAGAAGAAAAAAAAGAAAAATGATAGAACTGTGCAAACTTCTAGTGAACCTATTGTTGAACCACCTAATAATCCAAATGATATCTCTATGTCTGATGCTGAAACACAATCTGGTATTGAAGATGAACTTAGTGAAAATGTTAATGATGATGTTCGTAATGATGCTCAACCTAGTAATGATAATGATGTAGAAATTGAACCTACTGTTCATCTTGATAACCCACAATCAAAGAATCAACATTATGATAAGAGATATTTTGTTTCTAGGAAACATGGTAAAGAAAGAGAACCTTGGGTTCAGAAACCCATGCCTTTTCCTCCCAAACCATCCAAGAAAAATGATGATGACGATTTTGAGCGCTTTGCTGAAATGATTAGACCTATCTTTTTGCGTATGCGATTGACTGATATGCTCAAAATGAATCCTTATGCTAAGTACATGAAAGATATTGTTACTAATAAAAGAAAGATACCGGAAGCTGAAATTTCCACCATGCTTGCTAATTATACTTTTAAGGGTGTAATATCAAAGAAACTAGGAGATCCAGGAGTACCTACTATACCATGCTCCATTAAACGAAATTATGTTAAAACTGCTTTATGTGATCTTGGAGCCGGTGTTAGTGTTATGCCTCTCCCTTTATATCGTAGACTTGACTTGAATAAGTTGACACCTACTGAAATATATTTGCAAATGGCTGATAAATCAACTGCTATACCTATCAGCATTTGTGAGGATGTGCCTGTTGTGGTTGCAAACGTTACTATTTTAACGGACTTTGTTATTCTTGATATTCCCGAGGATGATAGTATGTCTATTATTATTGGAAGACCTTTTCTTAATACTGCAGGGGCTGTTATTGATTGCAACAAAGGCAATGTCACTTTTCATGTTAATGGTAATGAACATACGGTACACTTTCCGAGGAAACAACCTAATGTCCACAGTATCAACTCTATTGGAAAAATTCCATCGATTATATTTGGAGGTTTTGAATCTCCTCTTCCTACTATCAAAAATAAATATGATATACTTATTATTGGGGATGTGCATATCCCTGTTGAGGTAACCTAGTGTAATTCGAAATTTCTCCGGTTTCATGATTATCAGAATGGGTTTGTTAACAAGACTTGATCAACCTTGTTAGTGGATTCCTTTTGATGAGCATGAGATGGATGAAACTAGAAGCACAACCTTCTGTACCCTCTCTATACTTTCTGTAATTTAGTTGAAATAAAGTAAAAATAGTATTTTTTCTGTCTATTTCCTGATTTATCCATGCAATATAAAAATATCCCAAAATTTAGAAGTCCTCAGAATGACATGCCAATTTAATATGATTTGTTTGGGAATATTTGAGGATTTACTGTGCAAAAATTACCGCGGGGGGGGCTGCCACCTGGCCACGAGGGTGGAGGGCGCACCCCCTGCCTCGTGGGCCCACGGTGGCCCTCCTCCACTTATCCCAGCACCCATGTTCTTCCTCTGCCTCACACAAACACGAAAAACCAACTCAAGCACAAGTTCCAGCCCTCTTTGCTATAATTTTCGATCTCCTTGCTCAAAGCACCTCTCGCAAAAACTTTTTGGGGAGATTGTTCCTTGGTATGTGACTCCTCCATTGGTCCAATTAGTTTTTGTCCTAGTGCTCTATTCTTTGCAAATTTGTGCTGCATAGGTGACCATATTCTTGAGCTTGCATGACAAATTTATATGGTTCCAAGTAGTTCTAATGCTTGATATAGGCTCTAGGCATTTGTAGGAGTAGTTGCTATCAGTTTTATTGAAGTTGGTTCACTTTTATTTGAAGTTACTCAAAATTTCAGATTATTTCAGAAATAATGAAGAGACTTTTGAGGGGCTCATCGAGCCGAAGCTCAAAGGAGAAACAAAATGAAGAAGCTCAGAGGCCCAAATATAATTTTCCTCGTACCGCGGAGATACGGCCGTGTGAATGACCTTCTGATAATTTCTTGACACAGGCCGGGATTTATGAGGATTTCTACTCATTGATTGAAAATGCTGGCCTCACCGACTTCGTCCGCGACCAATGTCCACAGTATCTCTTACTCACAAATACTTTTGTGCAAAACTTATACTTTTACCCTAAGGAATCACCTCCTTCAGTAGAGTTTCATTTATATGACGTTGTGAAGAAAATTCCATTGTCTGAATTTTGCGCAGTCTGCAACATACCCCCTGAGGGTATCTTAGAGGAACCACCCCGTAAAGAGGTGGAACCATTTGTTAACCTTATCTCTATGGGAGAAACCAGGAAGGTTTCTGATGCAAGAATTACTAGCATACATTTTCCTGTATTACGCTATTTTGCCTTATTTGCTAGTCGTTGCTTGATTGGTCAGGGGAACTGTGGGAACCTTAGTGTTCCTGATATTATTATTTTGTTCCATGGTTTGTATCGCGACAACACTGTTAGTATGGGTGGAATTGTTGCTAGACCGTTGAGTCTGAACCGTACTAAGGGCCCCATCTTTGGAGGCATTTATGCTTCTCGCCTTGCTGCACATTTTAACATAGCTATTAGGCATTATGAGAAAGAAGAAAAATTGCTGCCTAATGCTTATCTAGATTATAAGAGTATGATAGCACATGATTTTCTTGTTAAGGACAGGGAAGGAAGGCTCAAATATAAATTATTCTTTGATAAACATCATCCTGAAATTATTACCTTGCCTGCTCCTTCTTTGTTTAATTTTGTAGGACCATATATCGTTACGTGGGCTGCCGTTCAAGCTTACAAAAATCCTGCACCATCCCCGGAACCGGAACCACAAGATGAGCCTCCACGACAATCTGTTTATTCTTGGGATCCAGAGATGACTGTCAGTCAATGGCAGTCAGAGTCTTCCTGATCACAGTATGACCCAAACTATTCTTCGTCGCAGTACGACCCCAGCTACACCTACGGGTATCCGCCAGGCTATCCCTGGTAATAAACCAACTTAGGCCAAAAGCCTAAGCTTGGGGGAGTACGTATTTCTCACCGACATTACATTTATGTTCACACACACTCATTGCTAGATGTCGGTGCTCATACTCTTTCACTGTAATATACATGCTAGTTTATTTTCTTTTCCCCTCTTTCTTCTTGTGTGTTTGTTAAACCTTAAGGAAAACCAAAAAAAATAGTAGTAGTTTACTTTTCTGCTATAGTAGTGATTAAAAAGAAAACCCCAAAATATTTCCCGTTCTTCTTTTGCTTGTTGGGAGCTTTCCCGTGTAAATAGTTTTTATTTCTTTTCTTTTCTTTGGGGGTCAGTAGGAGAAGACCATAATTGAATTGTTGAAGTAGCTCTTATATGCATTACTGTTGAATTAACTCAGAGCCCATATTGCCTTGTCTTCTCCTGTTTATTGAATGCTCGCAGATTCCAGCTTAGTCCAATGCACGTGCACTCTTATTATTATTCACATCGTTCGGTCGTGCAAGTGAAAGGCAATTATGATGATATATGATGGACTGACTGAGATGGGAAAAGCTGGTATGAACTCGACCTCTTTTGTTTTTGTAAATATGATGAGCTCATCTTTCTTTATTCAGCTTATTATGAATAAACATGTTTGCAATGACAATTAGAGATCATAGTTGCTTGTGCCATGCTTGATTAGCTATGAGTTATAATGATTTACCTTGCGTGCCAACATGCTATTGAGATGATTATGATGTGGTATAGTGGGGTGGTATCCTCCTTTGAATGATTTAAGTGACTTGACTTGGCACATGTTCACGCATGTAGTTGAAACAAAATCAACATAGCCTTCATGATATTTATGTTCATGGTGGATTATATCCTACTCATGCTTGCATCCAATGTTTATTAATTTTAACGCATGTACATGGCTGTTGTCGCTCCCTAGTTGGTCGCTTCCCAGTCTTTTGCTGGCCTTCACCTGTACTAAGCGGGAATACTGCTTGTGCATCCAATCCCTTAAACCCCAAAGTTATTCCAGATGAGTCCACTATACCTTCCTATATGCGGTATCTACCTGTCGTTCCAAGTAAATTTGTATGTGCCAAACTCTAAACCTTCAAATAAACATTCTGTTTTGATTGCTCGAATAGCTCATGTATCAACCAAGGTTGCCCTTATCTTCCATGTTAGGCGGGTTATTCTCAAGAGGAGTGGACTCCTCTCCTCACTCACGAGGAAATGGCTAGTCACCGGGATGCCCAGTCCCATGCTTTATGCAAACTAAATCCAAATTAATTGCAAACAAAACTCCCCCTGGGACCTGATGTATGTTGGAGGCACTCGTTGTTTCGAGCAAGCCATGGATTGATGCTTGTTGGTGGAGGGGGAGTATAAACTTTACCATTCTGTTTGGGAACCGCCTATAATGTGTGTGACATGGAAGATATTACCATCTCTTAGTTGCTATGTTGACAATGAAAGTATACCGCTCAAAATATAATTTATCTCTATTTCAAAACCGAGCTCTGGCACCTCTACAAATCCCTGCTTCCCTCTGTGAAGGGCCTATCTATTTACTTTTATGTTGAGTCATCACCCTCTTATTAAAAAGCACTAGCTGGAGAGCATAGCTGTCATTTGCATTCACCACTATTAATCTATGTTGGGTGTGACTATGATTGGATCTCTTTTACCATGAATTACAATGTCTAGTCAGTCTTTGATCTTTAAAGGTGCTCTGTATTTATGTTTTGCGGTCTCAGAAAGGGCTAGCGAGATACCATCTTGTTATATCATATTATGATTATTTTGAGAAAGTGTTGTCATCCGAGATTTATTATTATGGCTCGCTAGTTGATTATGCTATTGATATGAGTAATTGTGAGACCTGAGAATTATTGCAAATGTGGTTAGTTATGATCTTTGCTGAAAACTTGAATGTTGGCTTGACATATTTACAACAACAAGAACAAACAGAGTTTGTAAAAGTTTTTCTTTATCTCTTTCAGTTTGTCAACTGAATTGCTTGAGGACAAGCAAGGGTTTAAGCTTGGGGGAGTTGATACGTCTCCGTCGTATCTATTTTTCCAAACACTTTTGCCCTTGTTTTGGACTCTAACTTGTATGATTTGAATGGAACTAACCCGGACTGACGTAGTTTTTAGCAGAATTGCCATGATGTTGTTTTATGTGCAGAAAACAAAAGTTCTCGGAATGACCTAAAACTCCACGGGATGTCTTATAAAAAATAAAATAAAAATCCTCGCCAAATATGAAGACCAAGGGGCCCACACCCTGTCCATGAGGGTGGGGGCACCCTCCTGCTAGGGCGCGCCCCCTACCTCGTGGCCCCCCTGGAAACCTTCCGACGCCAACTCCAACTCTATATATTGGCTTTCGGGGAGAAAAAATCAGAGAGAAAAAATCATCGCGTTTTACGATACGGAGCCGCTGCCAAGCCCTAAAACCTCTCGGGAGGGCTGATCTAGAGTCCGTTCGGGGCTGCGGAGAGGGGGATTCGTCGCCGACGTCATCATCAACCATCCTTCATCACCAATTTCATGATGCTCACCGCCGTGCGTGAGTAATTCCATCGTAGGCTTGCTGGACGGTGATGGGTTGGATGAGATTTATCATGTAATCGAGTTAGTTTTGTTAGGGTTTGATCCCTAGTATCCATTATGTTCTGAGATTGATGTTGCTATGACTTTGCTATGCTTAATGCTTGTCACTAGGGCCCGAATGCCATGATTTCAGTTTTGAACCTATTATGTTTTCATGAATATATGTGAGTTCTTGATCCTATCTTGCAAGTCTATAGTCACCTATTTGTGTTATGATCCGACAACCCCGAAGTGACAATAATCGGGATACTTCTCGGTGATAACCATAGTTTAAGGAGTTCATGTATTCAGTATGTGCTAATGCTTTGTTCCGGTTCTCTATTAAAAGAAGGCCTTAATATCCCTTAGTTTCCAATAGGACCCCGCTGCCACGGGAGGGTAGGACAAAAGATGTCATGCAACTTCTTTTCCATAAGCACGTATGACTATACTCGGAATACATGCCTACATTACATTGATGGATCGGAGCTAGTTCTGTGTCACCCTATGTTATGACGGTTACATGATGAACCGCATCCGGCATAATTATCCATCAATGATCCGATGCCTACGAGCTTTCCATATACTGGTTCTCGCTTATTTACTTTTCCGTTGCTACTGTTACAATCACTACAAAACACCAAAAATATTACTTTCGTTGTCTTTACTTTTGTTGCCGTTACCACCACTATCATATTACTTTGCTACTAAACACTTTGCTGCAGATACTAAGTTTTCAGGTGTGGTTGAATTGACAACTCAACTGCTAATACTTGAGAATATTCTTTGGCTCCCCTTGTGTCGAATCAATAAATTTGGATTGAGTACTCTACCCTCGAAAGCTGTTGCGATCCCCTATACTTGTGGGTCATCACATGACATGGACAGCATTGATAACACATTGATTACGATCTAACAGAGCATGTACTACGCATATAGTAGAAACATCTACGCATATCGCTAGTACTGCTACAATAGAAAGAAACACGAGAGGGATAAACGATGTATACCCTCCAATCGGCCAGGCGGCGGTGGCGGTGGCAGCAGCCGCAGCATCCTCGGCGGCCTTCTTGTCGGCCTCGGCCTTCTCAGCGGCGGCACGGTCGGCGTCGGTCGACATGGTGATGACGAAGGTGATGCGGACGTAGATGAACAGAAGCGAGCAGTCGCGTAGTCGCTACCCAAAAACCTAATCCCCCCTCTCCCGTACAGGATTCAGAGAGGCGGGGTTTCGGAGGCCTACTCTCCCGTCAACCGTGTACGCGGTGAACGGGACGGAGTCGCCAGCGGCAGCAGCAGCAGAGGAACGACGTGGGCGTGGAGGCGGAGATGCGTTCTGTTTCGTGGCGGCTAGGGTTGGTAGCGCCCCACATATATATGTGCGGCCGCGCGTGGAGAGACGTGGGCTGAACCCACGTCCAAGTCGGTAGCCCAGGATCCAACGTCTCAAATCGTGGCCCTACCTGTCAAAGACTCTCCGTTGTTGACCGGCAAAAAGAAGCGCATAGGAGTGAGCTCGGCTCGGCTCAATCCCGCAACCCGCGGCGCGTCGTGACGAGGCGTGGCGTGGCGTGGCGTGGCGTTACGAGGCGAGCGGAGGAGAAGGAGTGCGCGAGGACCTCATTTCTTCTCAAGTTTCAATAGCATGAGGGAGAGAATCCATTATAAACCACTCCAACTCTCCTTCCACTTTTATGATGGGACTAAACTTTCCACCACCTTGTCATGCCACCTACATAGGCCCTTGGAGATTAAATCTGAAATTATCGTATGGGATCTAGGCCCATCTCATATTTCAACAGAATGCACCGAATGGTGGCAGCCGAAAACTACTGAATCTGAGTAGTACAAGTCCCTGCTGGTGAAATGTTCAGAGAAATGGAACCAGGCGACGTGAATTTTCTTTCAGGCAATTGAAACGGAGCACGGCAGCCGCGCAGGTCAGTGTCGTGGGGCAGAGGGGTCAACGCCATATTTAAACGGCGGCGGTTACAGGCTTACGGAAGCCGCAAGCACAGCCGGGTCGAGGGTTGTCAGCCACACAAGACAGGGACGACTGAGGGAGGCTGTCTTTTCACGAGTGTCCGCGCGGTTCACGCTCACCGCCGCGCCGCGCGCGCACACACATCAATCACCGGCCCCGGCCGGCATCCGGTCGTTCACACGCACGCACGCAGAGACACAGTGATTGGATCCTCCTCTCTTGCTCAGCCCGCAAGCAACAGTGTCCATCCCGGCGGAAGCCTCGGCCTCCGGCTACGGCGTTGGCGTGCACTGCTGCACTGCGCGGTGTGTACAACCATGCACACGCAGAGGATTGGCATGTGATCCTAACCGCCCGATCGCCCCCGTCCCCGGACGCAACCGGCGACCAAGACGACACCGGCGCGTGCGTGCGTGCCGGCTTCTCGTAGCGACGGGCGGAAAGGAGAAGATCCGGTGTGGAGCCGGAGGTGCCTTGTAGGGGAGTGTCAGCTTGGAGCACACACAACCTTCAACACGTAGAGTACAGATCTGGTTCTGAATTGATTGACGAACTAGGTTAGGTTAGCTGCGGCAGTGGAGAATTACTGACGCTAGAAACGAGCGTAGGAGTGGTGGGTGAGGTGAAGCCCGTGAAGGTTGTACAATTGAATGATCGGTGGAGGAAGGCACATGGGCCGGCTGCTGCTGCCGCGGCTTAACTTGAATCTTTGGATGCGTGTAGAGCTGGAGATGGCAACCCATCGGTTTAGTAGAGTTCCTTGTGAGTCTCACTCACATATTTGAGTTAATAAGCATCGTGGTTTGTTGGGTCAAAGAAGAGGGTGTGCCGGACCAATTAAGTTTCTTTTATACTCCCTCCGTCCCATAATATAAGAACGTTTTTAACACTAGTGTAGTGTCAAAAACGTTCTTATATTATGGGACGGAGGGAGTACTACGCAATAACATTTCGTTAACGTTTGTCAACTCAAACCATAAGCACGCGAGCCCTAGCGTAGGCTAATTCAGCTGTCATGCCGAGTATCTTTCAGCCCGACACGCAGACTTAAATTAAGCGCCTCCGCACTTGTGTGTGCCCGTGTCCAAGTGAACCATACACATAGATAATTAGCCAATCAGTCGGCGTCTAAACTAATGATGCCGTGGTGATGATGCTAAATCAGTGGAGTACATGGTGGCAAGCTACTCGAGGCTGCCGGTCGAGCGAAAGGTGATGGGGGAAAGTTGGTTGACATCGTTTCGTGTGAGATGAGCAGCTGCCAGACAGAGAGATCTTGGGAGCCTACACACGCCACTCCCCATTTGAGCTCAGTTGTCCCAAGAAAAAAGAGAGAGAACGGATTCCGGTTGCCCTGGCAGCATCTCTCCCTTCAACAGGGGGGAAGAGACAGGGAGGGGGAGTGTGATGTAGAAGTTGCTTGCTTCTTTTTCCAAGACCGAATCCATCCATCAAAGTGTCAACCATGCACTGCACGACAGACACGAGACACGGCACGGTCCCTTTCCTTCCCTGCCTGGCCAAGCAACGCTACGCTACGCATGTCATGCACTGCACGGTCGACCCAAAAAGTCCATCGGGCATGCATGGGCTTGCAAGTCATCACCATGAGAAAGTAAACTCATAGGAGATGGGATAATGTTTTAGGACAGCGAGGGGTGGGGTTGACATACACACGTACGTACGGCACTGCGTTCGACCGGTCCTTGCACCAACTACCACCGCTCGGTTTCATAGCGCAACAAGCAACACCACGCATGCTCGGCCACTACGGGCTTCTTCTTGATTCAAATAAACTATTTATTTATACACGCGAGTTAGAGAATTTGTTACATGGGGGCATGGGAGCTCCGTGATCTCGCGAATCAGAGGGGCCTTAGGAGGTTTACGTGTGATCATTTCGGATGAGCGATCGCAAAATCTCAGGGACCATCCAATGATCAGCAAAAACCACATCATGAAATTGCATGGACCTCTCTGTTAGGGTCACCAGCGCAGGTGCTCATCAGGAGTCAATCAACCAACGATGAACGCAGAACGCGGATATATGTCCGTCGATCTTACTTTTTACCAAGTGTCGCAACTTTCAACTAGTTCTAGTTCAAAGATGTAGCTCTTATTAGATCGGAGATAGTAATATTTTAGCTCACGAGCATGTGCAGCTCGTACCTGGCTCGAAAATAACCAGGTTTGGTTTAGTTGTATTTGTACATTAGTTGATGAAGGGATTTACAGGTGAGCGAGGCTCATCACGTAGCTAGCTGGGCGTCTGGTGGCGCGACTACAGACATTTCAGGTGCAAACAGTGCATTTGGCGGAACAGAACCAGCGAGAACACAACAATTCCCCGCAGTACTCTTGGCCGGAGAGGATGGTTAAATGGAGGCAGCTTTAGAGTATCTATAACCACGGGTAGCTAATATGGGTTACTAAAAGCCCGCTGACGCGGCCAGCCTTGTTCACGGACGGTGACCGGTGATACCCTAAATTGCACCTACAACAATCATAATTGCTAAATTTCAAATAGCATTTCCATACAAAATCATGCAACACCAAGATCTGCATACTACCAAACTACCAACTACACTATATGTCCTTCTTGTCGAAGATGTTGATGAATTTCGTGCCGGAGCCGCCGGCCTCGTGGTCATTGGCGGCCGATCGCACATCCGGTTTCTTGTCGGAGTCCGTGTTGGCAAAGATCTCGTCGAGCTTCGCGGCCTCCTGGCGGAGGAAGCGGCGGCTGGCCTCCACCTCCGCCTCCATTTGGATGGATTCAGGATGGCATGCTCCTCCTCCTCCAATGCTCCCTCCTCCTCCACCTCCTCATCCTCCTCCTCCTTTCTCGGTTGCGGCGAATCAGGAGACAGGCCAGCTGCGATACGAGCCTCACGCCCAGCCCAGATCTTCTCCGGGAGTTGCAGACGACGCTTCGAAGTTAGCATGGTGAAGGTGGTGATCTGGCGCCTCGGTATGCTAGCAGCGGACGAATTGGAAGTGGCAGCGGCGGAGGAAAGAAAGGGGAAGAAATAGGGGATGTAGGGTTGGCTGCCGCCGCCTCGCTCAAATAGACAGACTTGTTCCTCACTTCCTCAGGCGTCATGCTGGAGCAGCGCCACGCGACACCATAAATGAGTCCTCACCGACGAACGAAGGAGGCACCCATCGGACCATTGGTTTACGTGGTTGGCCATGTGGGCCCCATCGGCCAATCCTACATGGCGGGCACATCCAGGCATTCCCATATATGCTACATATATGGGCCAGGTATGGGGAGTGCCCGTCGGTCCGAGCATTTGGGCCGGATTTGCCATGTCCAGTTGGGTGGCAAATTCGCATCCGGGAACTGACTGGGTAGTATGCCCGGACATTTGGGGCAAATTTGGGGGCTCCAGTTGTAGATCATCTTACACACTTGGGCACCTCCAACGGGATCATCCATTATTTCCCTACATGTTTAGACTGGACCATCTGAACCGAAAACACAATCCAAGATGTTTTTCAATTTTGATCGAGACAATACGAACTATCCAACATCAAATCCATTACCATATGTGCTGGAGGAGTAGGCGAGTCCGGAATGTCCACGATGCCAGCTCAACAACCCGGCTCGACCCAAATATACCGACCAGACCCTGAGAGGATATGGGGCACCGACATCCTTGCCAGGAGGTGGGTTGGCCACGTCATAGCCTATTAAACCGAATCAGCCATTCGGACCTAGGCATCAGTTGGGGATCGCGTCAACTTGGGAGACATGGAAACACGCGATACATTGCACAACATAGTCCCGATGGACGCAGTCTCAAGAACCCACCTTTAGCCCGCCCCGAGCCATGTAACCATAGCTCGTCCAGATATATAAAGGCATGTACAATGGTGCTATCTTAGAAATGCCACGTAGGATAAATGATGAGGTGTGGGAGAGAGAACTCATAAGAAAAGGCTTGCCTTCTCTTATTTAAGCGAAGACAAGAGATGATCTCTTAGCACAATATGTCTCACCACGTTTTCAGGAATTGCTAGTTATTGAAGATAAGGCTAAAAGATGACCCATTGTCGATTATTTTTTTGTCATCACTAAATTACATGCAAAAATTAAGATAAGACTATCCTATCAACCATTGTACATGCCCTAAGGCGCTAGGATCCTCTCGAGAGGGATCTGACACTTTGAGCCATGTAGATATAATGATCATGTAAAGTTGATAACAATGGAGATCACATCTCTAGTCATGTAATGAAAAATGAATGATGGCAGTGCACGACAATATGATTGAAATGGCTAGAAAAATGCCATCAATGGTTAGTATAGTGGTTTTTTTGAGAATAACTTTGGCTTATGGGTACAAGAATAGTAGGAAGTACTACCATATAACTGAATGTACCAATGAACTATGCACCATGTCTCAATATGAGAGTGGGGAACGCTGAGTACCAAAGAGGTTACCAACAAAATAGTTTATGTGGAAACATAAAACATAAGAACTCACATAGAATAGCAAGTCAAGTATATTAAGAAGGAAGGGTGGTAGGAATTAACCATGGCACAAGGGGCCACACGAGAGATGTAGCCGTCAACTAGAGTTCCCAAATTTTTTTATTCACGTAAAAATGACAATGATTTAATTGGCCATTAATATATTATCACGTTTCTGCATAAGATGAGCCATATCATAACGTGATATTCTTATCAAGTAAAATTTATCACAACCATGCAAGCCTAAATATATTACTAATTTAACAAAAATATGTTGAATCTCTTTCCCTCCCCTAATCCTTGATGGCTAGGGCAAACTCTTCACTTGAGGCTTCATCGGCCAGCCCATGGACTCGCCTTCCCCCTGCCTGTCGCTCCGGGGCCGGTGTCGGGGAGGGGAATCTTTTTGCCTCCACTCCGGTTTGTTGTTTAGGTTAGGGTTTTGTAGTGCTCGCAGGTACGACGCTCAGGTGGATGACGATGCTTCTTCTCGAGTTTGTCTTCCGGGCTTTGATTCTCCTTGACTTTGTCCATTTAGACTCGACGTGGCTCCAAGGTAGATTCCTACTATCACCTTGGGGTGATGAGGTTAGGGTTTCTCGTCATGTGACGAGATTTGGTGTCAAATACTTCAAATCTATTCGAGGATTCAACGACGATGACTGCGACTCCAGTTTGCTGGTCCTAGGGGCACGTGCAGAAGACTTCCCTGCTATTATCGGCAAGGTCAAACTAGGTTCGATAGGGGAGCAGCGACAGTGACTCGTCAGCAGTTCGTTCTGGCTGCGGAAATGGTCGTTCGGTGCTCTGCGAATCTTGATGTAACTTTTATCATGTTTGAGGTGTTTTGTACTACCGGTGAACTTCAATAATACATCTAGATCATTTTTGCAAAAAAAAAATGTTCAAGATAATAATTAATAAGCTACCACGCGCGCATGACAAACGAGCTGCTTGGGTGCATAAAATAGACGGGTTTGCTAAAACTCAGCTAGCTGAGAAATAAATTGGTCTCATTCACATCTCTAGCCATCCGATCTAAAGATGCAGAGATTCGTGCGTGCTGTTTTTTTCTACGTGCAGGGACGCGGGCGCGGCAGCCCAATTGTTTTGTTTTGTCGGCCTGTTTGCCCACGCTGTAGCGACATGCACCAGCGTATTACTAGGCACCAGCTACCACAGTCCATACTCATGTTTTTTGTTTGTTTTTTTCATGTCTGTAGATTAATAGGGAAAGCTACCCTGCCGATCTTGATTCATGTGACTTATCTTTTGTCCTATTTTTTGTATTTTTTGTTGTTGTTATCATTTGATTTTTCTTTTTAACCTTTTCTTTACTTTTTGCTAAAAAAATCCTCATATGTAAATACTTGTAACTAAGTCTAGTCGGATGGTTTTTTTTTAACGGAATGGCTAACTCACATCTAGATGTTTTTTAGTGATCTCGCATCTAAGTATTTAACCATCGGATCTCTGTGTCTTTAATTTCGTGCACGAGCGATCCGCTCGACTCGTGATTATGGGTGTCGCGTTGTTACGTCGGGACAGAGGGCTACAGCGGGGCGAGATGGTTCCTGTTTTTTTTTTGTTGGGCCGGCCTTTGTTTGTTTTGAGCTCTAAGTGTTGGCCTTTGTTTTGGGCAATGTTATGAGATTGAGCTAGTAGCCTCGCTCACTTCGTCACAGGCTCAGTCTTGTGCATACGGAAGTGAAGGAAGTTTGCACAATGGCCAATGGTTGTGAGTTTTTATTTTTTGATATTGCAATCCTCATGTTCATGTCATTTTTTAGGATAAGTTGTCTAGATATATTTCACCATTTACATTTTTTCTTTTAACCATTTTTAGGTATGTATTTTTTTTGCCCATGTCATCAGTGTCCTTTTTTGTTATTAGCCGATTTATTTTTTTCCTTTACTTTTTTGTTTGATGCACTTTTTCCATATCAAATTTCTACTGTCTATGCAAGTGTAAACCCTTTAACTCTGGAATTTGGTGTATTTTTTGCAGTTTGTAGTCATCTCATTTGCAAGTAGCCATCTAGCAATCGGATTTTTTTATAGTTTCAATTGCCCAGTTTTACAAATCCACCCTTGATTCACGAATGGTTTTTTCTTTCAAAGTTGTAGTTTGTCCTAGTTGCAAATCAATCATCAAGTCAAAATTGTCCCCCAGTGTCCAGTCAACCCAAGACTCGCAGCTGGGGCATTTTTTGCAAGTACCCTAGTTGCATGTCCACCTTCGTGTCACAACTAAGGTTAGGTCATAGTTTGTAACCGGCTTAGTTACAAGTCAACCCTCGACTCGCAACTAGGAGCGAGTTTTTCATAGTTTAAAGGCGCCCTAGTTGCAAGTCAACCATCGACTTGCAACTAGCGGGCCCAGTTGCGAGTCCACTATCGACTCGCAACTAGGTTTTTTGTAGTTGCGCCAGTTGCAAGTCAACCTTTGGCTTGCAACTAGGAGGGCGGGGGCAGTAGCAAGTCAACCATTGACTCACAACTAGGTTATTTTTTATTTTCTTGTAGTTCGCCTAAGTTGCAAGTCAACCATCGTCTGATAATCGTGCCCAGTTGCAAGTCAAACATCGACTCTCAACTAGTATGTGTTGTAGTTTTGTAGTTGCCCCAGTTACAAGTCAACCATTCATTCACAACTAGGTTATTTTTCATTTTTTGTAGTTTGCCTCAGTTGCAACTCAACCATTGACTCGCAACCGTGCCCCAGTTGCAAGTCAACCATCGACTCGCAACTGGGTTGTGTCATAGTTTTGTAGTTGCCCCAGTTGTAAGTAACCATTGACTCGCAACTAGGTTATTTTTTGTTTCGTTTTCTTGTAGTTTGCCTGAGTTGCAACTCAACCATCGACTTGCATCCGTGCCCCAGTTGCAAGTCAATCATTGTTGTTGTTGTTGTTGTTGTTGTTGTTGTTGTTGTTGTTGTTGTTGTTGTTGTTGTTGTTGTTGTTGTTGTTGTTGTTGTTGTTGTTGTTGTTGTTGTTGTTGTTGTTGTTGTTGTTGTTGTTGTTGTTGTTGTTGTTGTTGTTGTTGTTGTTGTTGTTGTTGTTGTGTGTGTGTGTGCGTTTGTGTGTGTCGAGGGTCCCCAGTTGCATGAAGCCCATCGACTCGCAACTAGGGTGTGTGTGTGTTTGTTAAGGACCCCCAGTTGCAAGTTGACTATCAACTCACAATAAGGGTGTGTGTGTGTGTGTTTTGTCGTGGCCCTAGTTGCAAGTCGACCATCGACTCGCAATTAAGGATGTGTGTGTGTGTGTGTGTGTGTGTGTTTGTTAAGGACCCCCGATTGCAAGTTGACCATCGACTCGCAACTAGGGGGTGTACGTTTTGTCGTGGCCCCCAGTTGCAAGTTGCCCATCGACTCGCAAGTAAGGATGTGTGTGTTTGTCAAGGGTCCCCAATTGCATGTCAACCATCAATTCGCAACTTGGGGGTGCGCGTGTGTGTGTGTTTTGTCGTGGCCCCAGTTGCAAGCCGCCCATCGACTCGCAACTAAGGATGTGTGTGTGTGTCGAGGGTGCCTAGTTGCATGTAGATAACCGACTCGCAACTAGGGGTGTGTGTGTGTTGAGGGTCTCTAATTGCATGAAGCCCATCGGCTCGCAACTAGGGTGTGTGTGTTTGTTGAGGACCCTCAATTGCAAGTTGACTATCAACTCACAACAAGGGTGTGCGTGTGTGTTTTGTCGTGGCCCCAGTTGCAAGTTGACCATCGACTCGCAACTAAGGATGTGTGTGTGTGTTTGTTGAGGACCCCCGGTTGCAAGTTGATCATCGACTCGCAACAAGGGGGTGTACGTTTTGTCGTGGCCCCCAGTTGCAAGTTGCCCATCGACTCGCAAGTAAGGATGTGTGTGTTTGTCAAGGGTCCCCAGTTGCATGTCAACCATCGACTCGCAACTAGGAGGTGCGCGCGTGTGTGTTTTTGTCGTGGCCCCAGTTCCAAGGATGTGTGTGTGTAGAGGGTGTCCGGTTGCATGTCGATAACCGACTCGCAACTAGGGGTGTGTGTGTCCTTTTGTCAGGGGTCCCTAGTTGCATGTACACCATCGACTCGCAACTAGGGGGTGTGTGTTTGTTGAGGACCCCCGATTGCAAGTTAACCATCGACTCGCAACTATGGGGTGTGTGTGTGTGTGTTGTCGTGGCCCCCAGTTGTAAGCCGCCCATCAACTCACAACTAAGGTTGTGTGTGTTTGTCAAGGGTCCCCAGTTGCATGTCAACCATCGACTCATAACTAGGGGGGGTGTGTGTCTCTTTTTGTCAAGCGTCCCCAGTTGCATGTCAACCATCGACATGCAACTACAAGCGTTGTTACTTAACTGCAAATCCACGCGCGCATAGTGACCGCAATGAGGAGCATGAAGGGGTTGTCGGGTGGACGCAACTATTCTCATCTCGAGCTCAAATGACCCTGCATGAACAGTAAAATCATAAAAAAATAAATTAAAAAATGAATTTTTTGTGCGAAACTTTGACAAAATTTCCGAGTGCTCGCAAATTTTTATATCACATCTGTGGAAGTGGTGAAAAAAAATCGGTTCTCCAAAAAATGCCATTTTCAAAAGCATTGTCAAGTGCTGATTTTGTTTTTTTCCTGCGACTTCCACGAATGTTATTTCTATGTGACAATTTGGAGGCTCTTAAAAACTTTGTTAAAGTTTATGACAAAAAAGTTCAAAAATTTTGAATTTTTTTCATTTTCTTTCGAATTTACTGTTCACCCGATCTCATTTGAGCTCGGGAGCAGAAGGATACTTTTGTTGTTTGACCAATTACTTGTCTGTTTGTTTTATCTTAGCATCAGATATGCAGATTTCCTATCATTTTCCCTTTTTATAGAGCATTTTAATTTCTATTTTGGCCTATTTGTGTGTTTCGTTTTATGAAATTATATTCACTCGTAGGTGCGCTCTAGCTACTCTCCACACATAGTCACAACCCAACACCGGTGTTCTCTAAAAAGAACACCGGTGTTTCCCATAGAAAAACAACACACCGTTGATTTATAAAGAAAGACAAATATAATTTATTTTTGAGAAACTAGAAAAAAAACTGCATGAGACTGCGAGCCAAGGGGAGAGAGAGAGAGACGGGCCTAGGCAGCTAGCCAGCGATCCCTAAAATAGAACGGCAGCGTCCGAAATCAACGTGTTGCCACGACAGAGAAAAGAAAGAAAGAAAGAAAGACGTCGGCTGTGGTTGCGGCTGCCGTATGCCTGTAACAGCCGGCGTTTAAATACGGCTTTGACCCCTCCGTCCGCTCCGTTCCACCTGTCCGCGTACGTCCGTTTAGGCCAAAACCACATAAGACACGGCCTAACGTACGATCGCATTCTTAAAATTTATCCGTTTGGCCTCTGGCCCGTTCGATTTTCGGCGTAAACATGCGATTGGTTTGTATTCACACGGACGACGAACGGACGGGCACGTGCTTGCTCGACGCCCGCCTTGTGGACGCGTGGCGGCCGTCCACCTACCTCCACCGCCCAAATTCAATGCGCACGTACGGCGGGACCCGACTGTCATTGACACGGGCGTAGAGTCGCAATCCTTCTTAATGTGGAAACCGTGTACTGGCCAGTTTACAACTTCCACTTCCTAGCCGGCCTTCCTTATCCATTACCGACACGAGCAACACCGCCGTCGCACCCCGCTTGCCCACCTCTCCGCCGGCGCCATGGGCTGGCATTGGATCTGTAAGTGGAAGCACGACCACGAGGCCGGCTTCCTCTGGCCGACGCCGGTCCAACAGATCCGCACCGCCCGCACCGCCTTCTCCGCCACCTGCTTCGCCAGCTTTCCAGATGGCGTCGACGACGGCCGGGCATCGCGACAGGCCGTTCATCCACGTCGATATCTACCGTCGTTACTAGGAGACGGCGACGCCGGTGCCGTGGGGAGATGTCCACCTGCCAAACGACTGGCATCTCTTTGCAGACCACGTGCCGATCCCTCCGGTGCCCGCAAGCGCCTGCGCCCGCCGCGAGGAGATCAACCGACGGCACGCCCGCCTCCCGCCGGATTTACTGGCGGACTCCAGGTACGCCATAGATTCACCTCTATGGGATACATGGCTCCGCGACGAGCACAACCGGCGGCGGCAATCCCTTTTTGCCGGTAGTCCTCCTAGCCCGCGTCCTCCTCTTGTTGATGACAGCCCTCCCCAAACGCAGGGTCGTAGGCGTGTGCGCGGCATCACGCCGAGGTCTTCTCTGTCCCCGTCCCCGCCACCACCGCCGCGCATGACCGAGGAGGAGGACGCCCGCCTCATGAGGTGTGTCATGGAGGACTCCATGAAAACGCACGGCGGCTGGCAACAGGATGGCCTGGAAATCGCTCTGGCCCTGTCGGCGGCCGGTGACGTGGCCATCCCGGAGATGGACGTCGATGTCAAGGAGGAGGTGCCGGAGGAGATGGTGGAGGAGCCTCCCATCGCCGCATGGAACCCTCGTCTGGTGGGCCAGCGGTGGAGCTAGTCGTGCACGACGCTGGAGATGACTGACTTAGTGCGTGTCGGCCCATGGTCTGCCCCACCGCCGCGGTCACCACAGCACGAGCAGAAGCCACGGGAGGAGGTGGTGCAGGCGCCTCCGGCGCTCCAGATCTCGCAGGGGTCGACATCCCACCTGTGGCAGCCACCGCCCTACGACGACCTCACCAAAGACGACGACGAGTAGGACGGCGACTCCTGAAGACGACGGCGGCCACCGGCGACGGGCCTTTATCTAGTTTTTATGTCTTTTATTTAGTTTTAAGACCTGCGTTGAACTTTGGTACTATGGACTAATGAACGTTTTTATGTTTATATTTATGCTTTTTGTATTATTTGCAAGTTTATTTTGTTTTTTTAGCAAAAAATCCAAAGTCCATAAATCCGGACGTTTTGGGTCGAGGCATGCCCGTTGGGCGCTTCGATGGCCGCACGACCGCAAGCGGACGGCCCTGTCCGTTTTCCTGCCCAAAACGGGCGAAAAGCGGACGAACCGACGTCCGTTTGGGGTCGCGCGTTGGATTTGGCCTGAACTGCCCAGCTGCCATGTTCCGTTTCAATTACCTCAAGAAAATTCATATCCATGTCTCCTGGTTTCATGCCAAAATAAGGCAAGGCCACCACTATTTACAATACTATCCACTCCACCAAAACCAGATAAACCCAAACGTGAGTGATCTCTTCATCCGAGATTTTGCTTGCCGTGTTTCACACAAAACACTAAAAAGAGCATGTTGCGCCCATGTTTGGTTTTGATAATTGATGACAATTCCTACGGACTAATTAATGGTTGTCTTGAGTTATATTTGAAGGGTTTGTCCATTGGCTTTGCTTGAAAACCATTTGTTGGTTTCAAAGTTATCAAAAGAAGATTATGTGTTGACCAAGGTGTTATTCAAGGAGTTATCCATTGATTGGTCAGAGATAAGATAAGATTCAAGTTTGATCAAGACTAAGTAAAAAGAGTGGATTCAAGTTGATCAACGCACAAAGCGTAGAAGATGTATCGAGTGGGATCATGTGATCCCATGGTATGGTAAGCATTGTCCAATATGCTTTGTGTACTAACCCATGTCTATGAGAGGTTTCACTATGGGGTTAGGTATGTTTCCATGGTCGTGCATCAAAAGGAAGCTACCATATAACCCATGGAGGATGCCATCAAGTGGTATGCGTCATCAAAGGTTGCGGTGTGCAAGTTCAAGTGAAGCATCACGAAGAGATCATGCTTGAAGCTTGATGCCCATTGTGGTGAAAATGGACTTGTGAAGATGTGCCAAAGAGTGTCTCACCCATAGTGGAGTATGGGAAGCAATCTACTAGTCTTCGTCGAGCGTGCGAAATCAAGAAAGGTGGTCCAACTTGAGAAGGTCAAGATTGTCATCATCTAGCTCAAGTGGATTATGCGCAAGGCAACGGTTTGTCCTGGATATGTTTTCTATTTTGCCAGTCTCATGGTGTTAGTTGGGAGAACGGGTTATAGGATTGTTTGTCGTACTATCAAGGGGGCTCTCAACTGAGTAGCTTGATTGTATCATTCATAGAGAGTTCAAACTATTGCATCCTTGGCACCACCTTTCTTGGTTCTAGTCTGGCTTTTTGCTTTGTGAGTTTTGGAGCTTGTAGTCATCTTCATCACAAGCTCAAATTCATCGAACAAGGATTTCGTATGCCACTAGTAGAAAAGGGGGCAACGGTCCAGGCCGGGTCAGCCCATTAGTCCCGGTTCAATCTAGAACCGGGACCAATGGGGGCATTGGACCTGGTTTCTGAGCCCAGGGGGCCGTTCGGGCCACGTGGGCCATTGGTCCCGGTTCGTCTGAACCTTTTGGTCCCGGTTGGTGCGACGAACCCGGACCAATGGGCCTGGCTCATGGCCCACCATCATTGGTCCCGGTTCGTGCCATGAGCCGGGACCAAAGGCTCCCCTTTAGTCCCGGTTCGTGCCACGAACCGGGACTAAAGGGTCGGCCCTCGCTGCACCCACAGTTTAGTCCCACCTCGCCAACCGAAGGGCGCCGACACCTGTTTATAAGCCCGTCCCTCTCTGCGTTGTTGAGCTCCTCTCAAAGTGAAAATAGATGCACCTATAGAGGAAAATTGGACCTAAATTCATAAATAGAAATTGATTATGAGTTTATATTTAATTTTCTCTATAAGTGCATCTATGTTCACTAACAGAGAAGTTTTTATTTTTTGTGACCTAAAAGAAAAAAATCACTAAAAAACGATAAGTATTTAGTTCTAAGTAGAAATGAAAAAATAAATAGCAAAAAAGAAAAAAATGCCTATAATATTTGTAAAGTTATTCATAAACTAGTGATTCACACAAATTTTAAAAAATTCAAATTTAAACTATTCAAATTTTAAAGCTAATGGCACTAACAGAAAGTTTATAATTTCTGTGACCTAAAATAAAAAAGAAATCACTAAAAAACTATAAGTATTTAGTTCTAAGTAGAAATGAAAAAATAAATAGCAAAGAAGAAAAAAATACCTATAATATTTGTTATGACTAACTAAAATTACCAAATTGAGTATAATGATAAAACACAGTAATATTAAATAGCAGGAAAAAGATTGACTCAAAAATCAATTTTTATAGTAAAGTTATTCATGAACTTGAGATTCACACAAATTTTAAAAAATTCAAATTCAAACTATTCAAATTTAAAGCTAATGGCACTAACAGAAAGTTTATAATTTTTGTGACCTAAAAGAAAAAAGAAATTACTAAAAAATTATAAGTATTTAGTTCTAAGTAGAAATGAAAAAATAAAGAGAAAAAAAGAAAAAAAATGCCACCTACGGGGC
Source organism: Aegilops umbellulata (assembly GCA_032464435.1). Classification (NCBI taxonomy): domain Eukaryota; kingdom Viridiplantae; phylum Streptophyta; class Magnoliopsida; order Poales; family Poaceae; genus Aegilops; species Aegilops umbellulata. Next base: position 508,668,340 of record CP136056.1, on the reverse strand, counting down.
CACCACGGCCTGAATACGACTAGAAACCCAACTATGGGCCAGGATTCAGGACCGCAGCAGGCCCAATAGGCCCACAGGCATTGCAGTGACAGATTAGGCCCGAAAGCCTGCAGTTGAGAGGAGCTCGAGAGGGTGGGCGCAGCAGCGCTTATAAACCACTCCCGAGCCCTCTCAACTAGCGAGGTGGGACTAAACTTTTAGGGGTGGGGCAGCACAAGGCCATTGGTCCCGGTTGGTGGGACGAACCGGGACCATAGGGGGGCATTGGTCCTGGTTCGTGGCACAAACCGGGACCAATGCCCCCCTTTAGTCCCGGTTGGTGCCAACAACCGGGACCAAAGGTCGCCGCTTCCCGCCCTTTGGGCTGCCGAAAAGTGGCCTTTGGTCCCGGTTGGTGGCACTAACCGGGACTAAAGTGGGCATTCGTCCCGGTTTCTGTCACGAACCGGGACCAATGCTTCGTCTATATAACCAGGACTTGTGAATTTTTTCTTTCAGTTCGTTCTTCCCCGCCCGACGACGCCGCCAGGCTGCGCCTCGTCGTCGCCCTGCCTCCGACACCGTCCCGCGCGGCCGCAGACGCCGTCGCCGCCCCGTGCCCCCTGCCTCCTCGCCGCCGACGTCGTGCCCCCTGCCTCCTCGCCGCCGACACCGTGCCCCTCACCGTCGCTCTCGCCGCCCCCTGCCTCCTCATCGCCCGTCGCCGCCCCGTGCCCCCTACCTCCTCGCCGCCGACGCCGTGCCCCCTCACCGTCGCCGTCTCCGCGCCCATCACCATCGCCGTCGCCGCACCCCTCACCGTCGTCGATCGCCGCCCCGGCCCGTTGCGTAATTTCCTAATTTAGATGTGTAGTTAATTTAGATGCGTAATTTAGGATGTAGAGTTAATTGAGTTGTTGTAGTTAATTTAGATGCGGAAGTTAGGATGTAGAGTTAATTGAGTTGTTGTAGTTAATTTAGATGCGTAGTTTAGATGCAACAGTTAGAATTTTTCACTGTTCATACATTTTTTTGGTGATATTATTGTTGCATATGCAAAAGTTTGTGTGTTCATATATATATGCAAAGAATATGTCAATTTTTTCATAGAATTTTTATCAATTTTTTGTTGTAATTTTGTTCTTATAATTTTTATTTTGTTCATAGATTTTTTATGATTTTTTTGTTTATAGAATTATCTTTGTCAATTTACGTATATGTTCATATTTAGAAGAAAAAGAAGGAGAGAAAAAAGGAGAAATAAATAAGAAGATGAAAAAGAAGAAAAAAAGAGAAGAAGAAGAAGTAATGGAGGAGAAGAAGAACAATTCTTCTTCTTCTCCTCTATTATTCCTTCTTCTTCTCCTTTTTTTTTCTTCTTCTTCCTCTTCTATTCCTTTCTTCTCCTCCTCTTTTTTTCTTCTTCTTCCTCTTCTTATTTTTGTTATCGGGTATGTCGTTGTCGATATACCCCCCTCCCCGATAACTTTTAGTAATTAGTACTACTTAGAAAGTGTTTAATGGAATTAGTTAGAACTAGGTAAACTTGTTTATTTTTAGTAAGTACTACATTATTCTATTTATAGTAAGTGCTTAGTAGTTGAACTAGTTTATTTTACTATAGAAGTAGTTTATTTTTAGCAAGAAAATTAATAGAACTAGTTTATTTTTTTAGTTAAAGCAATTATTCCCGCATCGACGTGGACGATGCCTATCCCGCATCCTCGACGTCGAGTCGGCGAAGGACGACACCTGCTTGACCAGATGGGCCATGTCCGGGACTGGGCTCCGCCGGGGTGGTACTTGGAAGCGCTACCTTCCAGGGGGCGTAGTTTGGTGAGGAGCCAGCCCGTCGCTGACCCAATCCTTGTTTGGTGGCGGTCGCGTGGGCCAGTTACGGTGCCGAGGCTTCCAGACACCGCGGAGGTGGTACGTCACCGTGTCAGCGAGGAGGACTAGCACGTCCGTCGCTACATGGTTGCGTTGGAGGGCAGGTTCGAGAATACCTGGCAGGTTCTTTAGGGATCTCACTGGAGCTATGATCCTGTGATGGTTCCTTCCCTTTGGGTGTCCACCGCCCGCGCCGATACCCGTCGGGCGCTACGGTTCTAGCTGTACTCGCGATATGTATGATAGTATTCGACGTGTATTAGTGATAATATTCGATGTACGGACACATGGAGATGATGTAGTTTTTCTTATAATTGAATGCATCCTAATTTGAATATTACTTTATTTTGTGATTTGATTTTTCTTATTGAATGCTCAAATTGGAGAGCACTATGCAAGGCATATGCATATGATTAGTTGAATAATGATGATCTAATTTAGTCTTTGAATTATGAACGTATAGGAAATGTCATCATCGGACGACATAACTCTCCCGGGGGAGTGCGACTGGTGCCACGATGATCGAGATCAGTGCGACAGGCCTCACCTGGACGATGGTCGGCGCTTCAGCATTAAGCTCGAGGAGACCTTCGAAGTTGAAACGGTACGCAACGACGACAAGTGTTTTTTTATAATTAAGCATGACTTCAACTCTTTCAACGTGTAATTTTCATCTTTTACAATTCAAGTATAGTTTATCCCATGCCATGCAAGACGCTATGTCTTGGAGAGGATGGATTTTGAAGACCATGAAAATTTTGAAATGAAGAAAATTCATCTAAGGACCCATCATGATGTGGGTTTTGAAGTAAAGTTGTATAATGCTGAGAGCGTAACCCATTTTGGTTGCAAAAATTGGGATGCAATTTGTAAATTGTATGGTTTTGATGAGGGTATGCTAGTCACCATGGATCTTGGTGATCCTGAAATCGAGCAAGACAATATGAACATTTGGGTCCTTGTTGATACGCCTCCAGTTCTACCGCTATGTGAGTTTTTCAAACATAGTTAATTATTAACTAATTTATTTGTTCATTTCAAAATATTTGACAGCTTATTTCCATTGACACCTTATTTTGAAGTATCAAAGAATGTGCAGAAGATGGTAGATAGAACTTACTACACCGATGGCTCTGAGTTAACTTACAAGGAGAAAACTCATCTGGTTGGATTTTGTAATTATCTTAAGAATTACAATATCTACAATCGAACTCCTCAACATTATGGTCAATACGTGCCACTAGTGCACGTGTTGAACTACGGTAACTACCATGGAGATACCCTGGTAAGATTTTTTACTATTACGACATCCGTGCATCTTTATGCATACTTCTAAAACTAGTACATCATTGCTAACTACGAAGTTGTTACTATGTTTTTCAACAGAGAATCCCAGAGGATTGTGTGCCTCATTTGATGTATCAGAATGGCGGCAACCTTCGTGTTTTGAACATATATCCAGGTCATCGTACGAATCTCAACTGTCCATACCGGATTTCTAAAAGAAGTGGAGACATGACAATCAAAGAATGGAAAAAATGTATGGACAGTCGTAATGAGCTTCTTGGAAGCAAAAGGAAGCGAGGCGCAAGAATTGGAGACAGGATGATCTCCATTCTTCCTAATGGAGAGTCATGTTCTATATTGTTTTATGCTATTTTACCTTAAGTGTGTTTAGGTCGTACCTGATACTGATGATCATGTGCTAAGAACAATTATGTAGGGTTGGGTTCAATGACTATGAGGATGATGATCGTATGACTTATTATTAATAATGAGTAGAAGTTGTATGACGATGCTTGATTAATTAGTAGGACTTGTTATTATATATGATGATGTATGATGCGAGCATGCATGAGTTATTATATATATATCTGCCGGTGAAATGAATATAGCTGTAGCGTTGGTAAACTAAGGATGAAAATATAAGAGAGGACACTTCTCTCTATTAGCTAGCTAATAACAACCTAAAAATAACCCCCTAAACCCCTAAAACAGCCACTTTTTTTAAAAAAAAAAGAAAAACCTCAGCTCTAGCCAGCCGCTGATGCGTGGAAGCCTTTTGGTCCCGGTTTATGTCACAAACCGGGACCAAAGGCCCCCCTGCCTGGGCTGCCGGCAGCGGCCACGTGGAGGCCCATCTGTCCCAGTTCTGGTTTGAACTGGGACTAAAGGGGGGACGTATTAGTAACGACCCTTTAGTCCCAGTTCATGAACCGGGACTAAAGGTCCTTATGAACCGGGACAAAAGGCCGGTTTTCTACTAGTGTGCATCATTTTTGGTGTTTTTTGTGCCGGAGATTTTGTCGGTTGTTATATTGGGAAGGTTCTTCTCCTTATCCTATTGACATATATTCTCATTTGCTTGTTCTTAATATAACTAGTTCTGGTAGAGCTTGTCGTCAACTATCCAATAGGCTTGAGTTTGCTGATTTCGGAGTACATATGCATAAGTTATGGAAGTTCTGATTTTTTTCCTTCACTGGCGATTTTACCGCTGGTGGGAGCGGTACTACTGGCGGACCGGTACTTAGGACAACCATCGCCCTAGGGGTGATACCTTAGGGTTTAAAGTGCTCCAGGTGTCTGCCGAGTGGCCGTACCGTAGTTCTCACGGCGGCTGTACTGCTTGGAACTTGGCAAACTCCAGGATCACTGCTCAGCGGCCGTACCAGCCAAGTAATGCTCCAACCACCGGAAATGGGGTGATACCCTTCTGATGTGGAGCTGTATTAGGGTGGTGGTGGCCCGGTAGTTCCCGGATGGCTTCGGCGTACTAGTACTATCAGTGACTGGAGCGGTTGTACCGCTCTGGAATTAAACCACTGTCAGTACTTGGTCCCGGCTGTTGTACCAGTCCAAGTACCACTCCCACTATCGATCTGGGTGACTCCCTACTTTTGTGGAGCGGTTCTGGGCGGTGGTAGCCCGGTAGTTCCCGGATGGCTTCGGCCGACCCGTACTACCGGTGCAACCCGCGGTTGTACCGCCTGGTACTTTGTTGAAGGGGAACCCACATGTCGGAGTAATGGGCCACAAGTAGCCTAACTCGAGCACCCGAACCTTTCAAGACATCGGGGGCGGCTGCGCCCCTGTAGACATCAAGATAGATCCCCGCCTTCTGGCGGTCGGTTGGTCGAACGGCCGACTGTCAGAAGGCGGCCGAGTTCCAGGAGACGGCATCACAACAGGCCGACTCCTAGTGGGCGGCCTCCAGAGAGGCCGACGCCTAGCAGTCGGCCCGTGGCGCCCTCAAAGTCTGCGCCCTCATCAAGGAGACAAGACAGGGTGTGGCTACAGCGTAGCCCATCCCCCTTAATCCAGGGCCGGGCGTGGCCACAGTGCCCCGTACAGGCGGAGATCTCCGCACGACGCGACAGTGTTGCCACTCCCCCCTAAATGTCACTCATGACGGGCGGAGCCCTGTTCCCAAGACGGCCTGTCGGTACGACTTGCAGGCAGCGGGCCCTACCAGGCAGTGAGAGCCCTGAAGACGGAGGAAGCCAGGGCGGCCGGATCTGAGGGAAGCTGGCTTCCAGCAGGCGGCTTATCCCTTCCTCGGGCCCCGTGTGCCATCAACCAGATGAGACGCGGTGTGGCTACAGCAATCGCCCACCAGGCGGCGGGACTGTAGCCATGTTCCCCCGACCAAGCCTGCGTCATTAGTGTCACGGCTACAGTGATCAGCAGCCCGCAAGACCTGCGAGCGGCGGGAGCGGCCTGTCGGCTCCGTACCGGACCAGTCAGCGGGGCCCACCAGGCGGTGGGCCCCAGCAGCCGGTGGAGAAGCCGGCGGCCAGAGACATTGACAGTTGGGTCCTACACCTTGCGGGATTACCATTGTACCCCTGGGGGTAGGCCTATATAAACCCCCCAGGGCACCCATTCAAAGGGTTCCAACCTGTTAGAACTAGACTCATACCTAGAGGAGGAGGGAGCGTGCCTACCTTCTTCCACCTCTAGCAAACAGCTCAAGGAGCACCATTGTACCACTAGTGCCTTAGTGATCATGCGGAGACCCCGCAGAGCAGGACTAGGGGTGTTATCTCCATGGAGAGCCCCGAACCTGGGTAAAGTTCACCGGCGTACGTGTCAACGCCTCATCCCGCTTCCAGGCACCGACGACATTCTACTCGCTCCCACCATGATAAGCCATCCTTTGGCATATGTCACACCCAACCCCCGACATTTGGCTCCCACCATGGGGCGAGGTGCACCGTCTCCCGGAGACCTGCTCTGGACGGGAACCTTGTTCCTTCCTGGCGAGCGCAGCCAGCCTAGCACGCAAGACGGCGTCTGCACCGACGCGCTGCGCGGCGCGGAGGTCGCTTGCGCGGCAAGCTGCCTCGCTGATCTTGTCGGCGGGATTCTCCTCTCCGACGAGCCCACGCCTGATGCGCGCACCGATGGCCCAGACAGCCGCCTCGTGAGCCTACTCGATCAGCTCCACATCGCCAGCAAGCCTACTGCTGACTTGGAGTCGGTTGGCTCCACCGACCCGATGTTGGTCGACTTCGAGACGGCATCGCTCGACGCGTTCCCCTCCAACGTGGTCGTCTACGATGAGCCGCTTCCGCGCGCGAACAGCGGCGGCAGCACCGTCACAGAGGTGCTCGTCATCAGCCACGGTGAGCACTCTGGCGGAGGTCGCCAGGACCCGTTGCACGCGACAATGCAAGACCTGGCTGCGCCTATCCCGGAAGACGCCGACGCCGAGACGCTGGAAGCGGGCCGCCTCCAGCTCGTCGAGAGCGCCAACCGGCTGGCCAGCATGAGATGCCTTTCGGAGGCCTAGCAACGGGAAATAGACCGTGCCATCGACGGCACGCCGGCTCTTGGTGGGCCTAGCCGCATTGGCTTGGTCTGGCAGCATGGCGCGACCATCACCAGCATGTTCGGGACAGATCGTCCCGTCTACGCCACGCCTGTGGAGAACATATGAGCTGCCCAGCCGGCAGCAGATGAGTTAAACAAGCTCGAGGGTGACGAGCGTCGCCACATGACGAAGCAAGTTCAGCAGGTCCTCGACGCGGCTGCTGAGCAGCAAGATGCCGGGTGCCGGACTGAAGCGCCCAACCGGCGAAACGACGATCCGCCTCCTCGACGAGACCAAGGCGCGACATTCCGGACGCCGAGTGGTGGCGTCCGTGACAGAAGAGACAAGGAGCCGGTTGCCAGCCGCAGCCGGACTCACATCACCATCAAGCGCGACCAAGACGGTCGCCCAAGAGCAGTGCGACAGTGAGACGATTGTCAGCCTCCTCCTCCCCGCAGGGAGAGGCGCATTTCCCCGCCGCCTGTTGATGACCCATCACTCGGCGACCGCCTTAGCCGCCGAGAAGGAATCGGAGAAAACGATGCCCGCCACTGGATCGATCGCATCAAACGATCCTTGGCGCTAGAAGAGGAAGATGAGCTGGGTCCGCCTTGTTTTGTCCCTCACATCCGAGATGAGCCCTTCCCCAAAGGATTCACTCTCCCGAGAGACACACCCAAGTACACCGGCTCCGTGAAGCCGGAGGACTGGCTCGTTGACTACTCTACAGCCGTCAGCATCGCCAACGGCAACAAGCGCGTTGCCGTGAAGTACGTCCCGCTCAAGAGCCTTGCGCCTGTTCCTCTTGGGTGCTTCGGTTCCCTAGACGGTTAGTGTTGTTGTACTCAATCATTGTGGTGTAGAGCTTCCGACAAGCTTCGGGAGACTACAATTAAGTTGTGCGAGGGCGTGAGGAGATTACGGTGGCCCTAGTGGCATCTTGGGGAGCATTGTGCCTCCACACCGCTCCAAATGGAGATTAGCATTCGCAAGGGTGTGAATTTTGGGATAAATCATCGTCTTCGCATGCCTTGGTTATCTCTTACCTGAGCCCTTTACTTTGTGATGGCCAAAGTGTTTCATGATTTATATGTTGCTATCACTTAGTCGTTTATCTTACTTAGCATAAGTTGTTGGTCTACATAGGCGAGCCTAGTTGATTTAGGTTTTGTGCTTGAAAAATTAACCGCTAGTTTTATTCCACATTTGTTCAACTCTAAAGCAAAATTATTTTAAAGCGCCTATTCACCTCCCCCTTCTAGGTGACATCCACGATCTTTCAAACTTAACAAAACCATTGCTTTAAGCCGTGCTCTGTATGAGAGCCCACCAATTTTGAGTTTCCCGAACCTGCACCAGAAATATTATTGTCATCCTTCTTAGACCTCTTAGGATCCCTCTTCGGAGGTGGTCTTGGAGGAATGAAAGCACCACCCAAGGTCGTCGCTGACTGATGAACAACAAGGGCAACTACATCAAGGGGGGTATAACAGGTGGTGGTAGAGTCACTACAAAAAAATACACTTCCGTGATGATACGTGTTTGTCACAGTAGGTCACGTTTTCTGTCATGCATGTACATCCATGACAATTTTATGACAGAATAAAGATAGTCATACATGTGCTGTCGTAGAAGTCTTCCATGACATTACCAAAATTATCATCACGGAAGTGTCCACTCCCATGACGATAAATGGCGCGTCATGGAAGTGCTTTCGTATAGGGAGACCGACACGTGGCATCCACCGTAACGGCTCGCCATTAAGCTATCGGGTCCAGTTTTGGATCCCATAACCCACTAACATCCCGGACCAATGAGGATTTTCCACGTGTAAAATTCTGATTGGCCGGAGGAAACACGTGTTGGCTCGTCGCTTGGACAGATGTCATCCATTCATTGGACAGGAGGCGCCTATGATACGTCGACATGTGGCACGGCCCAACAGAGGCCCATTCCGGTGAAAGGCGGGCCCATTTGACTTGGTCAAAAGGTAACGGGCCGGCCCACGGAAAGCATGTTAGCGGTTTGTTCGTATATAGCCCATTTATGGACCGCTTACTGACGGCCCGTTACGGCCTATCGGAATTAAGCCCTGTAGCTTCATCTGGGCCGTCCAATATGTTTCCAGCCCGTTGTAACTGATAACCCACAAGTATAGGGGATCACAACAGTTTTCGAGGATAGAGTATTCAAACCAAATTTGTTGATTCGACACAAGGGGAACCAAAGAATATTCTCAAGTATTAGCAGTTGAGTTGTCAATTCAACTACACCTAGATAACTTAATATCTACAGCAAAGTATTCAGTAGCAAAGTAGTATGGAAGTAACGGTAACAGTGATAAAAGTAACAGTAATAGTTTTGTAGTAATTGTAACAGTGGCAACGAAAAAGTAACTAAGCAAAGAGCAATATGTGAAAAGCTCGTAGGCATTGGATCGGTGATGGAGAATTATGCCGGATGCGATTCCTCATGCAATAGTTATAACATAGGGTGACACAGAACTAGCTCCAATTCATTAACGTAACGTAGGCATGTATTCCTAATATAGTCATACATGCTTATGGAAAAGAACTTGCATGAAATCTTTTGTCCTACCCTCCCGTGGCAGTGGGGTCCTATTGGAAACTAAGGGATCTTAAGGCCTCCTTTTAACAGAGTACCGGACCAAACCATTCACACTTAGTGCATAAATGAACTCCTCAAACTACAGTCATCACCGGGAGTGATCCCGATTATTGTCACTTCGGGGTTGCCGGATCATAACACATAGTAGGTGACTATTTACTTGCAAGATAGGATCAAGAACTCACATATATTCATGAAAACATAATAGGTTCAGATCTGAAATCATGGCACTCGGGCCCTAGTGACAAGCATTAAGCATAGAAAAGTCATAGCAACATCAATCTCAGAACATAGTGGATACTAGGGATCAAACCCTAACAAAACTAACTCGATTACATGGTAAATATCATCCAACCCATCACCGTCCAGCAAGCCTACGATGGAATTACTCACGCACGGCGGTGAGCATCATGAAATTGGTGATTGAGGAAGGTTGATGATGACGATGGCGACGGATTCCCCTCTCCGGAGCCTCGAACGGACTCCAGATTAGCCCTCCCGAGAGAGATTAGGGCTTGGCGGTGGCTCCGTGTCGTAAAACGCGATGAATCCTTCTCTCTGATTTTTTTCTCCCAGAACGTGAATATATAGAGTTGGAGTTGAGGTCGGTCGAGCACCAGGGGTCCGACGAGGCGGGGGGCGCCCCGGGGGGGGGGGGGGGAGTAGGTGCGCCCCCACCCTCGTGGACAGGGTGTGGGCCCCCTAGCCTTGATTCTTTCGCTAGTATTTTTTATTAATTCCAAAAATATTGTCCATGAAGTTTCAGGTCATTCCGAGAACTTTTATTTCTGCACAAAAATAACACCATGGCAATTCTGCTGAAAACAATGTCAGTTCGGGTTAGTTCCATTCAAATCATGCAAGTTAGAGTCCAAAACAAGGGCAAAAGTGTTTGGAAAAGTAGATACGATGGAGACGTATCAACTCCCCCAAGCTTAAACCTTTGCTTGTCCTCAAGCAATTCAGTTGAGAAACTGAAAATGATAAAGAAAAACTTTTACAAACTCTATTTGCTCTTGTTGTTGCAAATATGTAAAGCCAGCATTTAAGTTTTCAGCAAAGTTGATGAACTAACCATCTATCTATACCTATACTAATTACAGACTCCCTAGAAATTAGCACGTTAATTAGAAATTAGGAGCCGTTCATCTCATGGGACCGAGTTATAGCGGTGTAGATTAACCCACGTAATTTTAAGGCTCCACGCCAACGATCAGAAAAAAAAATTAGCCCTGCTGTCAAATCTACGGTTTAGATCAAATAAGAAAACATAGTAGAGTCCTAATAGCTTACAATCCAAGTCCACCCCAAGTTAAAAAATTGTAGACGTACAATCCAGATCAAAGAGGCAAACCGTGGATGTCAAAAAAAAAAAAACCAAGCAAGCAAGGCGTGGTTGAGTCCTAATAGCATACGTTGCATATCCACTCCAAGGTGAAGAAGTTGTATACGTACAATCTCTAACCCTGGCGTCTTGACCCATCGTCTTCCCCCTCCTCCAAGCCTTCTACTTCCACCTCTCGGCCCTCCTCCTCCTCCCATTTACCACAAGCCCAGGGCACTCTCCCCGTGCTACAGCGGTCACGGGACAACGCGACGATGAAGCAACGAAGCAACCTCACTTCTTCTGATTGATCCACCTGCAGTAGGAGGTTAGCCTCCTACTAGCCAATTCACGCTTGATCGATCCTTGCGTGTAGCTGCCGCCAAAGCACGCACACGTACACTGTAGCCTGACGACGAAGCAACGAAGCAATCTCACTTTCTCTGATTGATCCACCTGCAGTAGGGCGTTAGCCTCCTGCTAGCCAATTTGCGCTTGATCGATCCATGCATGTACCTGCTGCCAAAACAGGCGCACGTACACAGCGGCCAGCCAGCAAGAAAATAAAAGCATGGCCAGGCACAGGAGAAATCACTCGATGGCCATGGTACGTACCTTACGTTTTCTGTATTGCTTTATTGGTAGATTACATAGCCTAGGTAAAGTATCTTTAATGCCTCGGCGAGCTAAGTATATCAGATTACATGTACGTACAGGAACCAAAGCACATGATTATGACATGCCTATGTGGATTGTGATTATTATTGCTAATGATGTGCCTACATGCGTCCTTCAGGTAATCCCGGGTTAGTGATTGCAATCCCATAACACGTGCATCTACAGCAGCCAGCCGGCAGGAAAATGAACACACACGCAGGCGAACAAGAAATCGCTGGATGGCGATGGGTACGTAGCTTGCGTTTTGTCTATTAATTCACTGGTACATTACATATCCTAGGTAAAGAATCTTAATGCCTCAACTAGCTTACTATATAAGCTGTGATCGGATTACATGTACGTACAGGAACCAAAGCACACGATGATGTCATTGCCGATATGGATAGTGATTATTATTGCTAACAATGTTCCTCCCTGTGTCCTCCAGGTCATTCCTGAGTGACTACTTCCAAGGATATTCAACAATGTTGGAATTTAGTTTAGTATTAGTATTACAAACTAATTTTGTATAGGTATTACAAAATAGTTTACTTGGCATATTCAACAAGGTTGGAATTTAGATCAAGATCTCTTGAATGTGAGTGAATTGGTCGCTATTTGCTAGAAAGGTTGCGGATAGGACAATGGTGGATCGCAAGGTTACAGCAGGTGTGCAACATCATCAGCGGAATTATAGATTATTATTTCAAGCACGTTAACATAAATCGGATCTTCGCATGCAAAAACTCCAAGGGGTTGTTTTTCAGTCTACGTGTTGGGAGGTGCCTGTTCTGGGAGATATTTCTCCTTTCTACTTGATCCAGAACGCGTCCAAGCTGGTAACTCAACATTTTAATTTTTAGGTTCTTTAGACATTAATACGATCTTTAGTCCAGTCGAGATGTAAGCTTAGAACAAATAAAAAAAGTGTTTCTAATATAGATTACCTTTCCTAAAAAAATTGAATTGTCAACTGGGCTGGATATATACTAGCTTGGATGATACTAATTCCTCCCTCAGTGTGATCATATGTATATATATATGTGCCTTTTGCTCTCCATTATTAGCACAACATGTCCACTCATTTTTTTCCAAAAGCAAAGGAGAACAAGCCTGGGCTCAATATCACGTGTCTCACGTGTAATAAGACTGTATGCTTCAAACTATAATATATTCAGAGGAGTTGATGGTGTGATCTCTTATATATTTATTAGTTATTGTACAATATCACAAGTCATCAGTTTTTTTTGATGCAAAGAGAGGTATATTTTCTAGATCAAAGAGAGTATATTTGTTCATGAAGAAACCTTTCTAACAGTTGTTTTAATATGAGTGTGTTGCTAACTCTTTTTTCGTCCAAATTATGTTTCTACCTCAGAATAAAATGTAAAATATGTTCAGCCCAGCCATGAAGTACTAATTACCCCTTTCCGTTCTCCATATCATATATATTTTTTTGATTAAATTAGTGGCATGCCCATTTATTTCATGGCAAGATCATCATCATACTGCAAACCTAGAATGTATAATTGCCAGCCCATTTTTCCTGGGCATGAATTGTCTATTGGTACAGCTTTTTTGTATCTATTTTAGATTTTTATTTTTTTAGAACTACGAAGCAAAGCTATATCTAAATTTTCTCCTAGGTATATGTTCTCCTTCTACTAAAAAACACATTTGGGTGCGAATTGAAGAGAAAATCGTCCAATTTTTTATACTTTCTAATGTGCTGAGCCTCACATGCACCGGCATCCACTACGATGCATCTGATCTGTACAAAAGTTTGAATACTTGATGGTACTTCCACTTGATCTCCGGGATTAGATCAATAATTAAATGCCTGATATGGGTGGATTCAAGGATGATATTGATAACTAAAGTTTGTGTATGGTTGTATTTCATAATAAAGGTTTTGATAATTGTAAAACTGTGACGGTTTTTGGGACTTGATACTTTTTTTTTGAGAAAAGGCACTTTATTCTTTCGATAGTTACAACTACTAGAGGTGTAAGAATGTACATTAGTTAATTATTTTGGATGACAAACACCAAGTGTTATAGTGTTTTGTGAAGTTCATTGCATAAAACTTTTCGGCATTTCCACTTGGCTAATATAGAATTGGTGCACGAAGAAACGATGTATTTTTGAACTTTTAGTAAATGGCAGTAACTCAAGGACTCATGTTTATTTAGCTATTTGGTAGAACAGAAAGACTATATACATCATCTCTCTCTCTCTTTCTCTTTCTCTCTCTACATTTCTTAAAGAAGTGTTGTTATATATGAATATTATATGTTCCCAGAGTTGACGGTTTATGAAACATTATTGGCTGTGATTCTTCATGAACTACTGGCACATGTCAAAAAAATTATCCATAGTATGTGTGGTAAAAACACTATCATTGTTATGAATAAATTCAAAATTAATTGGGTGTATGGTCACATGGACAAAATGTTTTGTTTGAATACTAAACTTTCAAGAGCTTTAATACAAAGCAGATTGTTTCAAGCATAACCAATATTCTTAGAAAAAATTCTAATAAGTTACTATCTAAATAACTAGCCCGTGCATCTGCACGGGTTGGCGACTAGTATTCATAATAACTTTTAGGTCTCATGTTTACTCATATCAATGGCATAATCAACGAGCGAGAAATAATAGTAAATCTCGGATGACAACACACTCAAAACAATCATAATATAATATAACAAGATGGTATCTTGCTAGCCCTTTCTGAGACCGCAAATCATAAATGCAGAGCACCCCTGAAGATCAAGGACTGACTAAACATTGTAATTCATGGTAAAAGAGATCCAGTCATAGTCATACTCAATATAAATTAATAGTAATGGATGCAAATGACAGAGGTGCTCTCCAGTTGGTTCTTTTTAATAAGAGGATGATGAATCAACATAAAAGTAAATAGATAGGCCCTTCACAAGGGGAAGCAGGGATTTGTAGAGGTGCCAGAGCTCAATTTTAAAGCAGAGATGAATAATATTTTGAGCGGCATACTTTTATTGTCAACATAACAACCGAGATCTCGATATCCTCCATGCTACACACATTATAGGCGGTTCCCAAACAGAATGGTAAAGTTTATACTCCCCCACCACCAACAAGCATCAATCCATGGCTGGCTCGAAACAACGAGTGCCTCCAACTAGCAACAGCCCCGGGGGAGTTTTTTTTGCAATTATTTCGATTTGATTTGCTTATAGCATGTGACTGGGCATCCCGGTGACCAGCCATTTTCTCGTGAGTGAGGAGCAGAGTCCACTCCTCTTGAGAATAAACCGCCTAGCATGGGAGATACAGACAGCCCTAGTTGATACATGAGCTATTCGAGCATGCAAAACAGAATTTCATTTGAAGGTTTAGAGTTTGGCACATACAAATTTACTTGGAACAGCAGGTAGATACCGCATATAGGAAGGTATAGTGGACTCATATGGAATAACTTTGGGGTTTATGGAGGTGGATGCACAAGCAGTATTCCCGCTTAGTACAATTGAAGGCTAGAAAAAGACAGGGAAGCGACCAACTAGAGAGCGACAACAGTCATGAACATGCATTGAAATTAATAAACATTGAGTGCAAGCATGAGTAGGATATAATCCACCATGAACATAAATATCTTGAAGGCTATGTTGATTTTATTTCAACTACATGTGTGAACATGTGCCAAGTCAAGCCACTCGAATCATTCAAAGGAGGATACCACCCTATTATACCACATCACAACCATTTTTTATAGCATGTTGGCACGCAAGGTAAACCATTATAAACTTCTAGCAAATTAAGCATGGCATGAGCAACTATAATCTCTAATTGTCAGTGCAAACATGTTCATTCATAATAGGCTGAATCAGGAACGATGAACTAATCGTATTTACAAAAACAAGAGAGGTCGAGTTCATACCAGATTTTCTCATCTCAATCAGTCCATCATATATCATCATTATTGCCTTTCACTTGCACGACCGAACGGTGTGGATAATAATAATAGTGCACGTGCATTGGACTAAGCTGGAATCTGCAAGCATCTGATACAAAGGAGAAGAAGGTAATATGGGCTCTTAGTTAAATCAACAATAATGCATATAAGAGCCACTCAACATTTTCATTATGGTCTTCTCCTCTCGACCCCCAAAGAAAGGAAAAGAAATCAAACTATTTACACGGGAAAGCTCCCAACAAGCAAAAGAAGAATGAGAAATATTTTTGGGTTTTATTTTAGTTATTACTACTACAAGCATGGAAAGTAAACTAGCTAGAAGCTACAACTATTTTTTTGTTTTTTCTTAAGGTTAATCAAACACACAAGAAGAAAGCGAGAAAAAGAAAATAAACTAGCATGGATATTACAGTGAAAAAGTATGAGCACCGACAAATGGAATGAGTGTGTGAACATGAATGTAATGTCGGTGAGAAATACGTACTCCCCCAAGCTTAGGCTTTTGGCCTAAGTTGGTTTATGCCCATGGATCAAAGTTATAGTTGGGGTCGTGCTGCGGAGGATCCTCGGGGTGCCACTGATTGGCGATCTCCTCCGGATCCCACTGATAATCAGACTGATAGTGAGGATCTAGTTGTGGCCCGGCTCTGGCTCTGGAGCTGGTGTGAGATTCTGGTAGGCATGAAATGCCTCCAGCAGAACAAGATACTTGCCTGAAGATAAGTTAAACAAAGAAGGAGCAGACAAATAATAGTCTCAAAGTAATCTTTATCAAATATCAGTCTATAGTTAAGCATCTTTTCTTATTCTTAAATATAAAATCATGTGCTACCATACTCTTATTGTCTAGAAAAACAGGAGGCAACAACTTTTCTTCTTTCTCATAATGCCTAGTAGGTATGTTAAAGTGTGCAGCAATGCGCGAGGCGAAGATACGTCCCAAGATGGGACCCTTCATACGGTTCAGATTTGACCGCTTGGCAACAATAGCGCCTAGACTAAAAGTGTTATCAGGAAACAAGGCATGGCCCAAAATAACAATATCAGGGGCACTAAGGTTTCCACAATTTCCGCGACCAATTAAACATCTACTACCAAATAGTGCAAAGTGACGCAGAACAGGAAAGCGTATGCTAGTGATTCTTGTATCGGAAACTTTCCTCGTTTCCCCTACAGCAATCATATCAATAAACCCTTCCACAACATTACGATGTGGTTCCTCTATGCTGCCCGTAAAGGGTATCTTACAGGCCCGGCAGAAATCAAATAGTGACATCTCCTTAAACTCATCATATAAATAAAAATCTACCGCAGGTGGTGATCTCCTAGCACGGAAATGAAAATTTGCACAAAATATTAGTGAGTAGGAGATACTGTTCGCGCTGGTCGCGGAGGAAGTCGGTGAGGCCTGCATTTTTTAGCCAAATAAAAAAAATTATCATGTATCCCGGCTGCTCTCAAGAACTCATCACAAGGCCATTCACACGACCGAACCTCTGCGGTGCGTGGGAGATTATATTTGGGCCTTTTATCCTCTTCACTTTGCTTATCCTTCAAGCTTCGGCTCGAAGAGCCCCTCAAAAATCTCTTCATCAATTTCTGAAAATTTCTGAAATTTTTAGTAACTTGAAATAAAAGTGAAACAAACTCAACAAAATTGATAGCAACTACTCCCACAAGTGCCTAGAGACTATATCATGCATTAGAACTACTTGGGACCAAATAAATTTGACATGCAAGCTCAAGAACAGGGTTACCTAACCAACAAAAATTTGCAATGAATAAAGCACTAGAACAAAAACTAATTGGACCATTCGAGGAGTCACATACCGAAGAACAATCCCCCAAAGCAGTTTTGTGAGTGGAGCTTTGAGCAAGGAGATCGGAAATCGCAGCAAGATGAGCTAGAACTCGTGCTTGAGCTGGTTGGTGATTTTTTGGGAGGAACGAGTGTGTGGTGGCTGGAATAAGTGGAGGGGGCCACCAGGGGCCCACAAGGTAGGGGGCGCGCTCGGGGAGGTGGGCACGCCCTGGACCCTCGTGGCCAGGTGCTTGCTCCCCCTGATGTGTTCTCAGTGCCAAATATTCTCAAATATTCTAGAAAAAATCATATTTCATTTTCAGGGCATTTGGAGAACTTTTTATTTTGGGGGTATTTTTTCATTGCACGGATAATTCAGAAAACAGACAGAATATACTATTTTTTTTTCTTTATTTAATCTAAATAACAGAAAGTAAAAGGAGGGCGCAAAAGGTTGTGCTTTCTAACTTCATCCATCTCATGTTCATCAAAAGGAATCCACTAACAAGGTTGATCAAGTCTTGTTAACAAACTCATTTCGAATAACATGGAACCGGAGAAATTTTGAATAACACTATGTTACCTCAACGGGGATATGCACATCCCCAATAATAAGAATATCATATATCTTCTTGATCGTAGGAAGAGGAAATTCAAAACCTCCAATAATAATTGATGGAATTTTTCCAATAGAATTGATACTGCGGACTTGAGGTTGTTTCCTCGGAAGGTGTACCGTATGCTCATTACCATTAACATGAAAAGTGACATTGCCTTCGTTGCAATCAATAACAACCCCTGCAGTATTCAAAAAGGGTCTACCAAGGATAATCGACATACTATCGTCCTCGGGAATATCCAGAATAACAAAGTCCATTAAAATAGTAACGTTTGCAACCACAACAGGCACATCCTCACAAATACCGACAAGTATAGCAGTTGATTTATCAGCCATTTGCAAAGATATTTCAGTAGGTGTCAACTTATTCAAATCAAGTCTACGATACAAAGAGAGAGGCATAGCACTAACACCGGCTCCAAGATCACATAAAGCAGTTCTAACATAGTTTCTTTTAATGGAGCATGGTATAGTTGGTACTCCTGGATCTCCAAGTTTTTTGGTATTCCACCTTTAAAAGTATAATTAGCAAGCATGGTGGAAATTTCAGCTTCCGGTATCTTTCCCTTATTTGTAACAATATCCTTCATATACTTGGCATAAGGATTCATTTTAAGCATACCAGTAAAATGCATACGCAAAAATATAGGTCTAATCATTTCAGCAAAGTGCTCAAAATCCTCACCATCCTTTTTCTTGGATGGTTTGGGAGGAAAAGGCATGAGTTTCTGAACCCATGGTTCTCTTTCTTTGTCGTGCTTCCTAGCAACAAAGTCTCTCTTATCATAACGTTGATTCTTTGATTGTGGGTTATCAAGATCAACAGTAGGTTCAATCTCTACATCATTATTATTGCTAGGTTGAGCATCAACATGAACAACATTATTAACATTATCACTAGGTTCATGTTCATCACCAGATTGTGTTTCAGCATCAGAAATAGAAATATCATTGGGATTCTCAGGTGTGTCAACAGTAGGTTCACTAGAAGCATGCAAAGTCCTATCATTTTTCTTTTTCTTCTTTTTAGAAGGACTAGGTGCATCTACATTAGTTCTCTGAGAATCTTGCTCACTTTTTTAGGGTGGCCCTCAGAATACAAAGGTTCCTGAGTCATTTTACCCCCTCTAGTCATAACTCTAACAACATTGTCATTCCTCTTATTATTTAGTTCATTGAGCAAATCATTTTGAGCCTTAAGCACTTGTTCTACTTGAGTGGTAACCATAGAAGCATGTTTACTAATGAGTTGAAGTTCACCCTTAACTCTAGACATATAAGTATTTCGTTTCAATTGTCTACCAACATAAGCATTGAAGTTTTCTTGTTTAACAATAAAATTATCAAACTCATCTAAGCATTGGCTAGCAGACTTATAACGAGGAATGTCACCTTCATCAAATCTATAGAGAGAATTTACCTTTACTACCTGTGTTGGGTTATCAAGACCATGCATTTCTTCAACAGGCGACAAATTAAGGCCATGTATTTCTTCAATAGGAGGTAAATTCTTAACATCATCCGCTTTAATACCCTTTTCTTTCATAGATTTCTTTGCCTCTTGCATATCTTCAGTACTAAGAAATAGAATACCCCTTTTCATTGGAGTTGGCTTAGGGCTTGGTTCAGGAAGTGTCCAATTAGTTTCATTAGTCAACATATTATTCAATAGCAATTCAGCTTGATCAATAGTTCTTTCCCTGAAAACACAACCAGCACAACTATCCAGGTGGTCTTTGGAAGCATCGGTTAGTCCATTATAAAAGATATCAAGTATTTTATTTTTCTTGAGAGGATGATCAGGCAAAGCATTAAGTAATTGGAGAAGCCTCCCCCAAGCTTGTGGGAGACTCTCTTCTTCAATTTTTTAAAAATTATATATTTCCCTTAAAGCAGCTTGTTTCTTATGAGCGGGGAAATATTTAGCAGAGAAGTAATAAATCATATCCTGGGGACTACGCACACAACCAGGATCAAGAGAATTAAACCATATTTTAGCATGACCCTTTAATGAGAACGGAAATATCTTAAGGATATAGTAGTAGCGAGTTTTCTCATCATTAGTGAACAGGGTGGCTATACCATTTAGTTTAGTAAGATGTGCCACAACAGTTTCAGATCCATAGCCATAAAAAGGATCAGATTCAACCAAAGTAATTATCTCAGGATCAACAAAGAAATCATAATCCTTATTAGTAACACAGATAGGTGAAGTAGCAAAAGCAGGGTCATATTTCATTCTAGCATTAAAAGATTTTTCTTTAAGCTGAGCTAATAATTTCTTAAGACCATTTCTATCATTGCAAGCAAGAAAGTCCCTAGTAGTTTCTTCATCCATAACATAACCCTTAGGCACAACAGGCAATTCATATCTAGGGGGAGAATCTTCATCATCACTTTCATCAATATTATCAGTTTCAATAATTTCATTCTCTCTAGCCCTAGCAAGTTGTTCATCAAGAAATTCACCTAGTGGCACAGTAGTATCAAGCATAGAAGTAGTTTCATCATAAGTATCATGCATAGCAGAAGGGGCATCATCAATAACATGCGCCGTATCAGAATTAATAGCAGAAGCAGGTTTAGGTGCCGCAAGCTTACTCAAAACAGAAGGTGAATCAAGTGCAGAGCTAGATGGCAGTTCCTTACCTCCCCTCGTAGTTGAGGGAAATTTTTTAGTTCTTTCGTCTTTCAAGTTCCTCATAGTGACTAGCAGATATAAATATCAAGTGACTCAAAGAATAGAGCTATGCTCCTCGGCAACGGCGCCAGAAAATAGTCTTGATAACCTACAAGTATAGGGGATCACAAGAGTTTTCGAGGGTAGAGTATTCAACCCAAATTTATTGATTCGAGAAAAGGGGAGCCAAAGAACCAGCACAACTATCCAGGTATTCTCTGGAAGCATCGGTTAGTCCATTATAAAAGATATGAAGTATTTCATTTTTCTTAAGAGGATGATCGGGCAAAGCATTAAGTAATTGGAGAAGCCTCCCCCAAGCTTGTGGGAGACTCTCTTCTTCAATTTGCACAAAATTATATATATCCCTTAAAGCAGCTTGTTTCATATGAGCAGGGAAATATTTAGCAGAGAAGTAATAAATCATATCCTGGGGACTACGCACACAACCAGGATCAAGAGAATTAAACCATATCTTAGCATCACCCTTTAATGTGAACGGAAATATCTTAAGGATATAAAAGTAGTGAGTTCTCTCATCATTAGTGAACAGGGTGGCTATATCATTGAAAGCACAGGCTTATGGCCACGGCGAGCAGCCTCAAGAAAAAACAGCAACAACTTAGAGCTGATCAAGACTTGCTAGCCGACAGATGGACTGAAGTCCTGGCGGCCGAAGAGTATGAACTCGAACGCCCCTCCAAGAGCTACCCAAAGCGCAGGCTGCTACCCTGATTAGAGGAGGAACCACCTAAACCTACATCACCAGCGCATGACGCGGCCGATCGGCCACCTCGTGGCCGTGACAGAGAGGCCTCACGGCCCTCCGCTCAAGACGCACCCCAGCGTCGCTCAAAAAATACCAAGGCACGGGGAAACACGCTAGACCTGCGCAATATGTTGGAGGACAAGGCAAGGCAAACAAGATCGATGTACGGATCGCATGGGCACCCCACGACTCGAGACGATAACTGTCACGCCGGATACAGCAAATCTGGCCGGGCCGAACACAGCAGACAAAGCTCATTTGAGCTACGTCGTGATATAGCCCAGTACAGAGGCGCCGCACACCCACTATGCTTCACGGATGAAGTAATGGACCGTCAAATCCCAGAGGGTTTCAAACCCGTAAACATTGAATCATACGATGGCACAACAGATCCTGTGGTATGGATCAAGGATTATCTCCTTCATATCCACATGGCCCGCAGCGATGATCTACACGCCATCAAATACCTCCCACTAAAGCTTAAAGGACCAGCTCGACATTGGCTCAACAGCTTGCCAGCAGAATCAATTGGCTGTTGGGAGGACCTGGAAACCGCATTCCTCGACAATTTCCAGGGCACCTATGTGCGATCACCAGACACCAATGACCTAAGCCACAAAATTCAGCTGCCCGGTCCAGCAGACGCCGATGACCTAAGCCACATAATTCAGCAGTCACATAATTGAGTGTTTTTTGTTTCACCTTAGCTAATAATTTCTTAAGATCACTTCTATCATTGCAAGCAAGAAAGACTCTTTTATTTTCTTCATCCATAACATAGCCCTCAGGCAAAACAGGCAATTCATATTTATTGGGAGAGCCTTCATCATCACTTTCATCAATATTATCAGTTTCAATAATTTCATTCTCTCTAGCCCTAGCAAGTTGTTCATCAAGAAATTCACCAAGTGGCACAGTAGTATCAAGCATAGAAGTAGTTTCATCATAAGTATCATGCATAGTAGAAGTGGCATCATCAATAACATGCGACATATCAGAATTAATAGCAGAAGCAGGTTTAGGTGTCACAAGCTTACTCAAAACAGAAGGTGAATCAAGTGCAGAGCTAGATGGTAGTTCCTTACCTCCCCTCGTAGTTGAGGGAAAAATCTTAGTTCTTTCGTCTTTCAAGTTCCTCATAGTGGCTAGCAGATATAAATATCAAGTGACTCAAAGAATAGAGCTATGCTCCTCGGCAACGGCGCCAGAAAATAGTCTTGATAACCCACAAGTATAGGGGATCACAAGAGTTTTCGAGGGTAGAGTATTCAACCCAAATTTATTGATTCGAGAAAAGGGGAGCCAAAGAATATTCTCAAGTATTAGCAGTTGAGTTGTCAATTCAACCACACCTTGATAAGTTAATATCTGCAGCAAAGTATTTAGTAGCAAAGTAGTATGTAAGTGACGGTAATAGTGATAAAAAGTAACAGTAATAGTTTCGTAGTAATTGTAACAGTGGCAGCGGAAAAGTAACTAAGCAAAGAGCAATATGTGAAAAGCTCGTAGGCATTGGATCGGTGATGGAGAATTATGCTAGATGCGATTCCTCATGCAATAGTTATAACATAGGGTGACACAGAACTAGCTCAAATTCATCAATGTAATGTAGGCATGTATTTCGAATATAGCCATACGTGCTTATGGAAAAGAACTTGCATGACATCTTATGTCCTACCCTCCCAAGGCAGCGGGGTCCTATTGGAAACTAAGGGATATTAAGGCCTCCTTTTAATAGAGTACCAGACCAAACCATTAACACTTCGTGAATACATGAACTCCTCAAACTACAGTCATCACCGGGAGTGGTCCCGATTATTGTCACTTCGGGGTTGCCGGATCATAACACATAGTAGGTGACTATTGACTTGCAAGATAGGATCAAGAACTCACATATATTCATGAAAACAAAATAGGTTCAGATCCGAAATCATGGCACTCGGGCCCTAGTGACAAGCATTAAGCATAGCAAAGTCATAGCAACATCAATCTCAGAACATTGTGGATACTAGGGATCAAACCCTAACAAAACTAACTCGATTACATGGTAAATCTCATCCAACCCATCACCGTCCAGCAAGCCTACGATGGTATTACTCACGCACGGCGGTGAGCATCACGAAATTGGTGATTGAGCAAGGCTGATGATGATGATGGAGAAGGATTCCCCTCTCTGGTGCCCCGAACGGACTCCGAATCAGCCCTCCCGAGAGAGATTAGGGCTTGGCGGCGGCTCTGTATCGTAAAACGCGATGAATCCTTCTCTCTGATTTTTTTCTCACCGAACGTGAATATATAGAGTTGGAGTTGAGGTCGGTGGAGCACCAGGGGGCCCACGAGGCAGGGGCGCACCCCCACCCTCGTGGACAGGGTGTGGGCCCCTTGGCCATGATTCTTTTGCCAGTATTTTTTATTAATTCCAAAAATATTCTCCGTGAAGTTTCAGGTCATTCCGAGAACTTTTATTTCTGCACAAAAATAACACCATGGAAATTCTGCTGAAAACAGCGTCAGTCCGGGTTAGTTCCATTCAAATCATGCAAGTTAGAGTCTAAAACAAGGGCAAAAGTGTTTGGAAAAGTAGATACGATGGAGACGTATCAGTAACTTCCGGCCCATGTATGCCCATGATGTCTTTCGGCCCATACGAGGCCATTTGTAACTCTTGGCCCATTAACGGCCCGTGGTGAATCTGGCCCGCAATGAACAGCGTACCGCTTTATACCCATCAATGGCCCATTATTCCATTGGGCCGTTTCCAACCCGTGTTATCTTTCAGCTTTCCCTGGGCCCATTTATTATTGGGCTCATTTCCAGCATTCGGTTACTTACGGCCCGTTACTGGCCTTTTCTTCTTGTGGGCCAAATTCAGCCCGTGGTTACAATCGGCCCGTTTGCAACCCATTAATCCATTGGGCCGTTTTCATAGCGTCATAAAAACGGCCGTTTAACGACGGCCCGTTATTGTTAGCCCATGAATGGACGATTCCAAATCTAGCCCGTTTACGGACCATAATGCGGTCTGTTATTGGCCCATGTTTGGCCTATCGATCATACGACGCGTAGAAGGCCCATTGATGCTACTGCCCGTGGAAGGCCCATTGTTTCTACGGTCATTAGAAGGCCCATTGTTTCTACGGCCCGTAGGAGGCACATGGTAACTACAGTAAATATGTAGCCCATGGTTATTGTGGCCTAGTTTTAAAAAATAGGTTATTGCGGCCACTAGCAAACCGCGGAAAAAGAACTGCACTGACTCAATGTTGAGGATATCGCTTATCGTTAGCGTCTCGGTCAGCTGGGGATTAGAGATTAATTAGAAATCGGCCTATTAATCGATTTTACCGGTCGACTATTAATCAGACATTTTTTTTGCAAATCCCGGGTTCCCAACACTAAAATATGCTATATTCAACACCAAAACAATATTGAACAGAAGTGTTACCTTGATTCCTAGTCTTTGAATCATCGTATAATGACCAACATAATAGGACAATAGTACATATTGCGTAACAAGGTCCACAAAACACAAATAAACATAGTTTTTGCAAACACAGTGCTATGAATAGGCCTGACTTATCGGTAGATTTCCGATAAATCGCTTCTCAGGGTGATAAATCGCCCTAAAGGATAAACAATGAAGATAGGGCATAATCTTATCGGTCACCCCAAGAGTAGCGATAAATCGGACGATAAATCGTTGAATCGGAAGATTTCTTGAACAGTGCACTGACTACAAGCAAACAAATAAACAAGACAATAAGGAAATAAATAAGCAAGCAACTTATGCTAGGCTATCACAACTATTACACATATTACAACCACTGGGCATCAAAGTTCTCCACCAGTGCAAATATAGGGAACAAAGCAGCATATCATATACACTGGTTGTCAAAGTTGGCGACCAGTGCAAATAAACACCGCAGCAAAACAAGTCCAGAACTGAAACCACTTCAGAAGAGCTCAAGAAATAATATCCTGGCACTACAAAAAAAGACACATCTGTGACATTTTGGGCCGAAGAAAATCTTTTCTGTCATACTTATGACACGTCTATGACGATAATTGTGACAAAACCCGGTATCATCATAGATGTGGTGGGGTCCTACTTCTATGACAAAAAATCATGATAGAAAATGGGCTTTTCGTCCTGGGCGGGCCGGAGACGCAGCTGCATGACATTCTTTGGGTCGTCCATGACGGAAAAAACCATGGTAGAAGCAAGGGCACAGAAAATATTGGGGAGTCCCCGGTTACGGTGGGTGGTCGGGGGCCGAGCGATGCGCGTTTCTCTCGTACGTACACGCGTGTGTGCGAGGCGTTGTGCTCTATCTGAACCCAAGCGAGGCGTTGGGCTCTAACTGAACCCGAGCGATTGCACTGCAGACTACGCGTTACTGAACCCAAGTGATCGATCGATGGTTGTTAACTGAACCAGATCGATCGATTCCTTCGCTACTGCTGCTAACTGAAGCCGATCGATGTTGCCTCTGGATGAACAGTGAGCACCGCGGGGGGTTGGATGAACAGTTTTTTTTGACTATATACTGCAAGGCAACAGCCTCACAACCCTTTATTAAAACAATAGGAAAGCTATACAAAATACAAAGAGGAGCAAGAAAACAGAAGAAAGACTACTTACATAGAGAAATTAGGGCAAAGAAGCTATCCAAGAGGTAAGTCTATCTCTATATTTACACTTAATTCTATGGGCTAAAAGAGAAATATCATGAATAAAATTTCTCCTCCAAGATCTGAAAGTGGGTAGCTCATTTCTGAAGATCCTTCCATTCCTTTGGGTCCAAATATTCCAAGTAGCCGTAAAGACTACCTCAGAGAAAAAAGGCTGACCAAATTCCTCCCTAGCCATACAAGCCATTTGAAAAGTAGTCTGGTTAGGACGCACACTCCATGAGATGCCCAAATAATTCCAGACACGTTGGCTAAAGTTGCAAGCAAAGAAGAGATGAACTCTATCTTCGTGCAAACCTGAGAAGCACAGAGCACAAGTATCATCCTGAATGATCCAATGCCATCTCTGCATCATATCCCTAGTGTTTAGACGATCCATCAATAGGAGCCAGCCAAACACCTTAAACTTGAGGGTGCAGGAACTTTTCCAGATCCACCTAAATATGGGGTCAACCACAACTTCGGAAAAACAAAACAAATAGTAGATCCTGGATCGATAATCCCCAGATTTTGAAGGCCATTTCCAGACATCATTAACTCCCTCATGCAAAATGATCAGGGGCATTAAAGCCTGAAGCTGATTGAATTCCTCAAAAGCTTCAACTGATAAAGGCAGGTGAAAATTGTCGGTCAGGTCAGGCAGCTCAACCACATCCTTAATGGTAAGCGTGTCATCAATCACAAAAGAGTGGAGCCTCGGGAAACGTTGTTTCATGATGACCACCTCGTTATTAAGTTGCCACTGATCTAGCCAAAAAACCACCGAGTCCCCGGAGCGCACATGCGGGACTGCCAATTTACAAAATTTGTCATACAGCTTCATCACATCACGCCACCAAAAGGAACCACAACTTTGAGTTACTTGGGGTGGTGTAGCAGCATAATATGTGTCCCAGATAAGAGATACCCATGGTACATCCACCTTGTTAAAAAATTTGAAAAGATGCTTGATCAACAAGGCATCATTTTGTATGCCAAGATCCAGAACCCCAAGCCCTCCATGGCTCTTAGGCCGACATCCTAACTCCCAAGCTGCCAATGATTGCCTTGGAGTATCAGAATTGCCTCTCCACAAGCATTGCCACATGATACGTTCAATCTGCTTCAAAATTCCTTGAGGTAAAGAGAGAGTGCACAAGAAATATATTGGCATGGAACAAAGAACATATTTCAAGAGTTGCAGTCGGCTGCCCTGATTCAACAGACAAGAGGAGGCACACAATCGTCTCTCAATGCGGTCCACAAAGGGAAGTAAGTCATAGATTGTGGGCCGACTAGTACCCATTGGCAATCCCAGGTAAGTAAATGGCATGGAGCCAACATCACACCCAAGCAGAGCCGCCACACGCTGACCCTCCTCATTAGACATATTCATTGGGATCAATGAGGACTTACTGAAGTTAACCCGCAAACCCGTAGACTTAGCAAAGGTCTCAAGCATTTCCTTGAAAGCAATGAGCTGGCTGTCCACCGGAGGAAGAACAATTAATGTGTCGTCAGCGTATTGCACAATCGGATAGTCCCGTGAAGAGGTTGGTATGGGTAGCGTGAGAATGTTCCTTGAACACATCTCATTAACCATAGACTGTAGTAAATCCACAGCAATCACAAATAACAAAGGGGATAATGGGTCTCCTTGACACACACCCGAACGGCAGACAAAGTGGTTACCAGGTACACCATTTAAAAGAACCGAAGATGATCCAGAGGATAAGATGCTATCAATCCAACCTGTCCAGCGATCATCAAAGCCCTTGCATTTCAGGATCCTGAGAATGAGCTCATGCTCGATGGTATCAAACGTCTTCGTGATATCCAACTTGAGAAGAATTATAGGCTGTTTGGATGCCTTGCACTGATGGATATATTCAAAACACCATGCGAGACAATCTTGAATGGATCTACAACGAAGAAACCCATATTGATTGCGGTGAATACATTTAAGGAGACACTCTGTAAACGATTTGCCAAAAGTTTAGTTAAGAACTTGAGGCAAGTGTTTGTCAACGAGATGGGTCTAAAATCACCAATATACTCCGGGTTCAACTTCTTGGGAATGAGGGTAATGAGAGATGTATTCAGACACTCCAGATCACACTTTCCCTCATAAAATTCCTCGACCAGTTTCATAAAATCTGGCTTCAAAATATTCCAACATTTCTTGAGAAAAAGACCAGAAAACCCATCAGGGCCCGGAGCGCGGTCAGAAGGCATGCTTTTGATCACCGCATCCACCTCGGAGTCTGTGAAAGGCAAGGACAAATTCTCCAGACCATCAATCCGAGTAATTAATGTGTCAAGGTCAAAACCCATTTGAATACCTTTTGCCTGTCCCATTCTACGATTGAAATCAGACCAAAACATCCCTGCTAACTCTTGATGATCAGAAATGACCTCTCCATCCACAGATTTGATCGAAGAAATGGTGTTCCTCCGATACCTTTCGGTTGCCATAGCGTGGAAATTTTTTGAATTTTCCTCACCAACTTTGATGCTTCGGATCATGCAACGTTGTTTCCAATAGATGAACTGCCAGTGCAGAATATCTTCAAGATGTAATTTGACAATCTTGCGTAAATTGAACTCCGGCCAACTCAAGGGCCTAAATTCCTCAATATTATCCAAAAAAAGAATTACTTTGTTGCAGTCCGCAATGAGAGCCTTGACTGTGGATAGGTTGAGATGCCATTTCTTAAGAGCATAACGAAGAGATTTGAATTTAGCAGAAATGGTTAAGGCAGTTGAAGGTTTATGCACAGGTCTGTTCCAAACCTCAGACACACAATCCATGAAACCAGGCAGTTCAACCCAATAGTTTTCAAAGCGAAAAACTTTTGCTTTGGGAATACAAGTGGCAATGGAAACCACACACGGAACGTGATCAGAGGCAGTGCGCGCAAGCGGAAAAACCATTGTGTTGGGGTGATCATGTGTCCAAGCCACAGATGTAAAAAACCAGTCAATTTGTTCGAGCAGAGGCGTGGTTTGCATATTAGACCATGTGTACTGGCGACCCTTGATAGGCAGCTCAACAAGACCCAAATGACCAATAATTTCGTTAAACAAAAAAATATCATTCACATCGCCCCCTGGCTGATTTCGATTCTCAATTGAGCGCATAAAGTTGAAATCCCCTAAAAGCAACCAATTATCCTCAAACTGAATATCCAGGTTATATAACCACTGCACAAAATCATCACGCGCCGGTCCTTGGCACGGACCATAAATCGAGACAAGAAACTAAGTCTCCGATGTTTGCTTAGATTGAAACTTCACAATAATACCATATGGTTTAGCCTCAATTAAGTTGCCTATGAAGAAGGATGAATTCCAGATGACCACCATACCAGCGGATGCCCCAACCGATGGCACATAAACAAAGTTATCAAAACGCCGTGGACAGAATTTTCTAATGAAGCGTTGATCAATATGCATGCATTTGGTTTCTCGTAGGCAAACAACAGAGCATCCACTTTCATTGATCTTTTGCTTAACCGCAAGCTGACGCGCTTCAGAATTCAGACCCCTAACATTCCAACAAAGTACTTTCCATTCTCTAAACGAAGTTTGATTCATTACAAACCAAAAGAGAACACAGATAAAAGCAAGCCACACAATGGCCTACAACCCACTAAACAGACTAGAACTGCAAGGTTCCAAACAGATAAGAACAGATAAATGGCGATTATGGTACGCCATGGACCTAAACCCTAGATGAAGCAACTAATCATCGGAACTCACGCTGGTGTTGGAGCGGGTAGGATTAGCTGCAAGCTTATCCGTCGTGATCTTCTCCGGCGCAATGCGAAGACGAGCACCAATTCGCTGAAGATCAACTATGGCCATCAGGGGAGGCACTGCAGAGTCGTCATCAGGCTGGGAAGGCACAGTTTTGCGCTTCTTCAGAGTGTGTGTCCTCCTAGAAGGTGTGCCATTGGTGACCTGACGATATCCATCACGCATCGCACTAAGACGAGCACTACGCCGGACCTCAGAATCCACAATGACTCGGGAGGCCTTGGGCTTTCTTCCACGCTTCAGAGTAACTTTAGGAGTAGCCGTAAACTCAAAAGCTTCAGCAACAGGCTCATCAATATCATCAAAACAAAGAGCTCGAGCTACAGGCCTTTTGACATATGTTACTTCCTCAAACTGAATCACCGGAACTGGTGCAGGCAGGGGCTGCAATTTTGTAGCTGGAGTGTTGAAAAGAGTCTCCCAGGACTGCTTGTTCAGAAGAGCTCCGAGTTCAGACCGAAAGACAAACTTTGGGATATCAGAGATCCCAACAAATGGCAGTACCTTTTCAAAAGTACGCTTCCACTGCATAACAGGGGGCAGTGCAGGCCCAAAAATAGTAAAAACTTCTCCGATCATCAAAGGAGGAGGCTGCGGTCCCACTGGATGCTGAAGAACGGCAATTTCAGCAGCGTCATTCACATTGTTAACTGAATCATCAGACAGCTGGAGCACAATGGATTCCTGTGACTGAACTTCCTCAACATTATCCTGTTGCGCAACTTCCTGAAACTGTGGGGGATCATTCTGTGGCTGCACATTGTCAGGTGCAGGCACATCATTCCAGCCCAGCTCCGAAAACTCAGGCAAGACCCAGTTATGATTGTTGAACTGCATGTTGCCAGGGAGAGGGTGGGGATTGCCATTGAAGGGCATTGGGTCCTTATCAGCAGGTAGGATATCAACAAAGTCCGTAGATAGAATATAAACTGGAACAGACCAAGAAATGCGAACCCCACCAAAGTCAGCATATTCTCTGTATGTCACTGATCTAGGAACCATAGATGGTGCAGGAAAAGACACATAGGCCAATGATCGAACCATCATCGGATCATCCTGATGCCAATGGTGGAAGCGGCCAAAAGTACTGATGACATCTGCAAGGCATTGAGAGGGCCTATAATCGAAAGGAACTCCTAGCATCATAACCCATCCCCTTCGAAAACCCTGAGCGGCTCTGTAGTTGATACCCTCATCATGCGAAATAAACCTGACAAATCTATCGTTGCCCAAATTGAAAGGAGGATGATCAACTAAAGCTTGGCGGGCAAGAGCACTACGGAATCGAAACAAACCAACCCCTTGGATCCACGGCTGAGCATCCAGCACAGCTCTCTGCAGATTATTGATGACAAAATCACTGACCAGATTCCGGAAGATGGCGACTTCTTCAGGTAGAGGAGCCGGCTCGACAATGGCAATGGCATACTCCTCATGCTGCCTATCCGGAGCCACCGCCGGCGCAAAGAAAGTGTGAGGTAGACGCAGCTCTCCTCCATCAATGATGTCAAAGCCATGCGGAAGGACATCCATCGGGTCCAGCGGAAAGTTGGCCATTGCCGGAGTAGAGGAGGAGCGATCCAAAGCCGGAGGCGAGGAGATTGAGGGTGGTGGTGAGGTGGGCGGCAGAGGCATTGTGGGCGGTGGCTCGGCTAGTAATGGTGGGACGGACGGGGTGGCAGGCTTGATAGGACTGGGCATAGACCCCTCCGGGCTAGCTATAGGAGAAATCGAGGAGTCCCGCTCCGATATACTAGTTCACCGGTGAGATACGGGGGATTTGCTCCACGGGACCCACCTGTAAGAGGGAGACAGGCTAGAATCAGAACAGCCCTTTGCCCGGTGCCCCAACCGAAAGCATCTACGGCACCTAACCTTGCTGGTGCACGCGCTGGATAAATGCCTCATGGACAGACAATTTTGACATTTCCAAACATTGAAAACCATGTCATCCACAAAATCATTAAATCTATCACAATCAACAGGTGATTCCGATGTCCTGGGAGTAATAAACTCCTCATTTCCAATAACAGGTGGAGAGGCGGATTGAGACACGGATGCAGCTTGGGCCAAAGCAAACTGGACCGGGGGAACATCCTGGGGCTGGGAATTAAACTGGGCTGAAGAGGTCACCTGGGCCCGAGCCGAATCAGCCCGTTCCTTCCCATGCACATGCAGATTCACGTCCAAAATGGTTGGACTAATCCCGGAAATCCCGGCCGAGGAAATAGCTTGGGCGTTGACTGTTCCGAAAATAATGGGTGGTTCTGCCACTGTCCATCGGAGTTCAGTCGCCGGCGGTGGCGGCACGATGTCCCTCTCACGAGGCAGCACAACATACCCCGCATCTAAAACCGCATCAACAAGACCTGGCGAAGCAGGATAAGAGTATCCCTTGCAAGCATCATACTGTTGGAAAGTGGCAAAAGAAATCTTCTTCGGAGGTTTAGAACCCGAACGCAAGGCAGATTTGGAAGGAGGCTTATGCATAGCAAGCAATCCCATAGAAGCACGCCTCTTAGAAGGACTGATGACAATCCACTCAGCATCACACTCTTTCTTCCAAATAACAAACTCATGTTTCCAATTAGGGCCGCCATTACCCCACAGATGAAAGTAGCATTTGAATTGCGGGCACGTGAAAGATCGCAAATGGAGAATAGAAATGCCAACACGTTTGCATGATACCATAAATGAGAATACCTTATCCGCAATGAGTTGCACAGATAGATCAATTGCAGATCCTCCAATTGCACATTCCAATGCCGCCGCCACCGAATCCTCATCAAGACGGAATCTATGTCTGCTGAAAGACACGACCATAATAAAATGGCTCGTGTCATCTGAGGGATGAATGGTTTTACCATAAGATCTAACAACCTCCTCCGCAAAAGCCACCCCTTTGGAGAAGTCCAGATCCAAAGTTGATCCACCATGAGAACCCATGTGAGATGGGTATAGGGTGGTAGATCAGAGAACGCCGGAGATGATGGGTGGAGAGAAGACCAGATGTACTGGCTGAGGAGGAAGATCGCCGGAGAGCCTAGGGCGCCAGTGGAAGGGGAGGTGGGAGAGTCATCTTTTGTTTCAAGGCTTCCTCCCACAGAGCTGGTTGAACAGTTCCCGGTGGGGGTGGATGAATACGACCCCATGGTGTTGTCTTTCGATGAACAGGACCCCGATCGTTCGAGTCGGTTGGGGCTGGATGAACAGGACCCCGTGGAGGGCAGGATGAACAGGACCACCCCGTGGAGGACAGGATGAACAGTAGACGGTGGATGGCAGGATGAACAGTAGCCCGTGGAGGGGTGGTTCAACAGGAGCCCGTGGAGAGGGCTGGTTGAACAGTAGCCGGTGGAGTAGCGCGCGGTGGAGGCTGGATGAACAGGAGCCCGTGGATGAACAGTCGCATGTGGAGGCTGGAGGAGGTCGAAGGTGGATGAACAGTGGCCCGTGGAGGCTAGAGGGGGTCGACGGTGGAGATGAACAGTATCCCGGGGAGTCCCGTTTTGCGGTACGCCACACCCCTCCCAATGAACAGGACCCCCGTTTCGACCTAGCGCTCCAACACAAGTCCGTTTCCTCCGTTTCGTGGTACGCTACACCCCTCCCAATCAACAGGACCCCCGTTTCGACCATAGGAGGTCCGTTTCCTCTGTTTTGCGGTACGCCAGACCCCTCGCGATGAAAAGGATCCCGTTTTGAACGTGGCCGATCGAACACAAGGCTGTTTCCTCCGTTCTGCGGTACGCCAGGCCTCGTTTCCATCGGTTGTTCCGTCCAAGCCCTCCCGATGAACACGACGACGCATTCCGTTCCGACCCAGCCAGTTGGCTCCCCATGAACACAACGATGACATTGTTTCTCCGTTCCGAACCAGCCATGTACACGAACCCTGGCCATATGTATACGCGAGTAGGCGTTCTAGAGCCTGTCCGTATGTATGTATGTGGCCGTATTTTCTTTCTTCCACACTGGCCGCTGCACGTACGTGTACATGCTACGTCCGCGCCTCTATTACGACACGTGCGCGCCTGTACATCAACCAATATGTACGTACACGTTCGCGACCAGAATGACAACACTACGTACGCTTCGACCAGGTGGGTCCCGACTGTCAGGCACTTCCTTGCCTGCGAAGATGTAGCTGGTGGGTCCCAGCAGTCAGGGGGAGAATCGTTTTTTTGCCCGGACGCACTTCCTTGTGTTCGAAGATGTAGCTGGTGGCTCCCAGCAGTAAGGGGGAAACGTTTTTCTTCGCGAAATACGGTGGCCCGACCGGTGGGTCCCTACTGTCAGGTGGAGGAATAATTATTTTGCACGTAATAAGGAGGCACTTCCTTGCTGCAGCCGTGGACCCAGCTATCAGCCTCTCCACGTACGGTCCATGTCTGATGGAAGCCGTTCCTTGACCACGTTGACCACGCCGCGCCGAGAGCACCAGGGCGGTGGACGACGGCAAGGCCTAGGAAGGGGATGCCGCGGAGCTGGGGAAGACGCGGTAGTGGAAGCCCGCGCGGAGAGGAGTACAAGGGTTCACTGGTTCGGCTGCGGTGTGAGGCTGCCGTCGCCGCAGGGCCTGGCCAATGGTGGGAATAGTAGGGAGCGGTGGGGCCTCCGCGGTAGCATAGCCGGCCACGGGAGGCACGAGCATGCGGCACGACCGGCACTGCTTTGGGCAGCTGGAGCAACAAGACCAGAGGTTGAAGAAGCAATACGGCCGTTGGATGGACATCGTACGGTCACTGGAGCTAGAATCGTTCATATTGACTAAGTTGACAAAGCACTCCGTCCCCGTCAACTTAGTAGGCCCACAAGTCAGCCTCCCACCAAGGTGGGTCCCAACCAGCAGGGGGAGTATTCATTTTTTTGTGCGTAATAAGGAGGCACTTCCCGTGGGTCCGAGCTGACAGCGGGGAGAACGTTTTTTTTCACGCAATACGGTGGCCCGTCCGGTGGGTCTTAGCTGTCAGGGGGCAAATGTTTTTTCGCGAAATACGATGGACCGTCTGGTGGGTCCCTGCTGTCAGGTGGAGGAATCATTATTTTCCGCGTAATAAGGAGGCACTTCCTTGCTGCCGTCGTGGACCCAACTGTCAGCCTCTCCACGTACAATCCACGTCCGCTGGAAGCCGTTCCTTGACCATGTTGACCACGCCGCGCCGAGAGTACCAGGGCGGTGGACGACGGCGAGGCCTATGAAGGGGACGATGCGGAGCCGGGGACGACGCGGCAGTTGTCGGTGTCAAAACCGGCGGATCTCGGGTAGGGGTCCCGAACTGTGCGTCTAGGCGGATGGTAACGGGAGAAAAGGGACACAATGTTTTACCCAGGTTCGGGCCCTCTTGATGGAGGTAAAACCCTACGTCCTGCTTGATTAATATTGATGATATGGGTAGTACAAGAGTAGATCTACCACGAGATCAAGGAGGCTAAACCCTAGAAGCTAGCCTATGGTATGATTGTTGTATGTTGGAGTTGTCCTACGGACTAAAACCCTCCGGTTTATATAGACACCGGAGAGGGTTAGGGTTACACAAAGTCGGTTACAATGGTAGGAGATCTGAATATCCGCATCGCCAAGCTTACCTTCCACGCCAAGGAAAGTCCCATCCGTACATGGGACAAAGTCTTCAATCTTGTATCTTCATAGTCCAGGAGTCCGGCTGAAGGTATAGTCCGGCTACCCGGACACCCCATAATCCAGGACTCCCTCAGTAGCCCCTGAACCAGGCTTCAATGACGACGAGTCCGGCACGCAGATTGTCTTCGGCATTGCAAGGCGGGTTCCTCCTCCAAGTTCTTCATAAAAGTTTGTAAACACTAAAGGTAGTGTCCGGCTCCGAGGACCGCGGATTCAGATCGCAGCGTCACGCTGGCGAGGTAAGCTATTTTCACCTTTTACAGGATGTTAGTTTTTCATAGTTTGACTCCATGCGGGATCTAAACTCCCTTACCTTTGACAGGAATGGCAGGCGAAGTCCGGACAGATCGACTGTCCGGCTCCTTTGCCTGAAGATCCAGCAGATGCTCGTTTATCGAAGCTGCTGGCTCCGGCACCTTACGTGGTGCCAGAGAAGAAGGCCAAGAAGAAGGCCACGGGGACTTGTAAGAGTTCCCGGCGTACGGTGGTGTCGGAATCATCGTCCGACGACTCTGAGGCGCCCTCCTCCCATGAAGACGAGGAGGAAGAAGAAACCTCTCCCCCTCCAGCGGGGGGAGGAAAGAAGCGGAGGGCCGCCCCAACAGGGGAGGCCGAAGGGTCCAAGAAGGGGAAGACCCTTCCCCCGGACTACTCCACCGACGCCGACGAGGGCGAAGAGGAGTGGCCGCAAAGGGCCACGCACCCGGCGGGATCGTAGGTATTCGGTTACCAGAGTAACTCATAGCATTCCTTTGTTGCACATCTTTTCCTTATGTCGAATATAATTATGCAGCCCGCCCAAGGTCGGGCTCGACGAGTCATCGAGCGGCTCCCTGGATTCATCGGACGTGAACTCAGTTTCGCCCGCTGCCTCCCCCCACACTGCGGACGACGCCGAAGTGGCGTTGCGACAAGCTCCGGGGCAAGAGGAGGTGTTCCTGGAGGAGCCGCGAGGCGACCTCCCGGACTCCAGGAGTAAAGGGGATAAGACCCCCCCCCCCGGGCTCCAAGTCCGGCTTCGAGCTGGACACTGCGCTGGAATCTTCAACGGTTCCGGACTGCGGTAGGCGAACTCCTTCCAAGAGGAGCAAGCCTATTGAGCCGACGGCCCCCGTCCAACCGGAGGCGCCGGACAATCTGCTGGAGGTGCTTAACAGCGCCTCCATCGACGAGGAGCACCGTACTGTTATGAGTACGGTGATCAAAAAGGTTCAGTCCGCCAAGAGCGGACTGACTGAAGCTTGCGCTAGCCTTCTAACAGGCTTTGAGGTAAGTAAAAAATATGTAAAAATATTACCGCATAGACAGTAGAGCCTGATGCTTTGTTTGGCGTTCGGAAAGAAAAGCCGAATAGAGGATCAAATAAATTTTGCAGGAGTCTAACAAAAAGGAGTCAAATATGCGTATGCAGGCTTCGCTGCTTGCAACCGCCGCACTGACTGCGGAGGTAGGCACCCTGAAGCAGGGTCTCGAGCGGTCCGAGCAACAGCTCGGCCTGGCCAAGCGGCAGCTCGAGGAGAACGAAGGTAAGAGATACCTAATAGAAATATATAAAAAGATGCAATTGCAAAAAATGACAGGATTATGCTACTTATTGCAGGGGCCACTACTGAGGTGGCAACCCTCAAGCAGGCACTGTCCGAGGCCGAGAAGAGAGCGGCCTCGGAGCGCACCGAGCGGGAGAAATTTGAGGCGCAGGTCGGCGAGGCGCAGCAAGAGCTTCAGGCTCTCATGAAAAAACATGAGAGTTTGGATCTTGACTCGAGGACGCGAGCGTCCGAGCTCGCCGCGGCCATCGAGACTGCCAAGTCTGCCGAGGCCGAATCCCAGAAGGCCCTCCAGGAATTGGATGCGGTGAAAAAGATAGTGGCGGGTAAGGCATTTTTTATGCAAAGCAGACATATAAAAGTAAGCTACTTGTTACTTACCCGAATCCGGAGCTCTCCATGGGCGTTCGCAGATCTTCCCCGTAGCGTATCTGATGCCGCCGCATTCTATCGAGCCGAAGAAGGCAGCTCGACGGAGAAGGTGTTCTGGTCTTAGTATGCTGAGGCCGGACACCCTGTGCCCTTGAGCGACCAGCTGAAGCAGTTGGTCGAGCTCCACAAGGAGGTCGAACAGGCCATGAAAGGCTTCATAGTTCAGCTGTGGCCTGGAGAGGCCCTGCCTGGGAGCTACTTTGGACTGGTGCGGTGGCTGGTGGAGGCCTGTCCAAGGCCCGAGGTCATCAAGCGCTCCGTCTGCATCGGAGGAGCCCGGAGGGCCCTTGCCCGCGCTAAGGTGCACTGGAGCAAGCTGGACGGCGAGAAGCTTGTGAAGGACGGGCCTCCGCCGGGGAAAGAGCATCGCAAACCCGAGAACTATTATAAGGATGTTCTGAAGGGTACCCGCCTTGTGGCGGATGAATGTACCAAGGATGTAATTTTTGAATGAGCTCGCTCGTGTTGTCCTGTGCACTAAAACCTTGTTCATTTGCGCTAAGCAATGCTTGTTGAATTTAAAATATTACTTTCTGTGTGGCCGTTTATCAAAAATTGAGAGATGGCCAGTCGTCGGCTTCTGCCCCCATGCCACTAGTGCTGGGGTGTTCGAGATAAACCTGAGCGCTCTTTTTCCCATGTTTGGGTCCTTCGAGGGAGGCGCTCAGCACAACGAACAAGGCCATCGGACTATAATGCTTGAACACTCTCACTTAGCCATAGAACTCTATAATTTTAAATTTCGGCGAAGCCCATAGTACTCGGAAGACTGAGTTCGGGGCGCTATCCACGCCTTGGCCGGACAAAATCCGGTTCCTCACTCTAAGCGGCATAAGTCTTTAAGGACTCGAAAAACCTCTCGAACAGCGAGCGGTCTCTCGCCTTATCATGACAGTCAGTTTTAGCTTTCTCTACTGAGGTGCTCAGCCCAGCTCAACTGGGGCCCAATCGCAGTAGTTCTCCTAGTGCTACCTTAGCCGATATAGCGGAACGTAAGGCACCAAAACATAGGAGCCGGGCAAACCCAACTATTGACCCAAATCATGATTCGGAGCTGATGCATATAATGCTATAAGTTCGGGGTGCCGCACTTGTGAAAGTGTTTGGACTTCTCACACCATATTAAGGGGTACTGGAGCCCTTGGCGTATTTGCCGTACCACAGTGTGCAACATGTCATTAATGAACATATATAAAAAGAGAATAAAGCAAAAAATAGACAAAAAGCTATGCATTATTTATAAGAAGGCTGCTATCCAAGCAGAACGAGACAAATAGTGCGATAAGCAAAAGAAGATGGACTATTTAACATGTCCTGTCCAGGGTCAGGCTGCAGAATTGTATTTAAAACAGGTTCTGCTCGTAATAGAGACCACCTGGGAGTTCCATATTGCGGCATGGCTTGTCTGCTTCCCTGGTTCTTGCATCGTTTGTGCGGCAGTTGAATTGCCGAACAGGTCGTCCGAAGTATGGAGTCCTGAAAGTAAGAGAAAATAAAGAAAGAATCTGGCAGCCCCTAGTACGGTTTAATCCATGTTTTGGGCGCGCCGTGATGGTGCCCCTTCCCCTGCGCCCATGGTATTTTGAGAGCGTAATTATGTACGCGAAGTGCTGGTTTCGCTATTTCGCGAGGGCTGGGGTTGGGGCCGCATTGCTACGCCTGCTCGGAACGTGCCAGGCGGTCTTGTTGTAGGTTACTCCGGGCGCGCTTGGCAGTGTCCGGCTTTTTGAAGGCCGGACTAGAGAATTGCCTGGAGAGGCTACTTTGTACTTCTGCTGCGAGCGCTGCCGTATGCTCCTCCGTTCGGAGGGAGTGTTCGGTGTTTCCGTTGACCGTGATTACTCCTCGAGGGCCTGGCATCTTGAGCTTTAGGTATGCATAATGCGGTATCGCATTGAACTTTGCGAATGCGGTTCGTCCGAGCAGTGCGTGATAGCCACTGCGGAACGGGACTATGTCGAAGATTAACTCCTCGCTTCGGAAGTTATCCGGAGATCCGAAGACCACTTCAAGTGTGACTGAGCCTGTACAGTTGGCCTCTACACCTGGTATGACGCCTTTAAAGGTCTTTTTGGTGGGATTAATCCTCGAGGGATCTATGCCCATTTTCCGCACTGTGTCCTGGTAAAGTAGGTCCAGGCTGCTGCCGCCGTCCATAAGGACTCTTGTGAGATGAAATCCGTCAATAATTGGGTCTAGAACCAATGCGGCGAACCCGCCATGACGGATGCTAGTGGGGTGATCCCTTCGATCAAAGTGATCGGGCAGGAGGACCATGGGTTGAACTTTGGGGCGACTGGCTCCAGCGCATGTACGTCCCGTAATGCACGCTTCCGCTCCCTCTTGGGATGTGGGTTGCGTATATCATGTTCACCGTCCGCACTTGTGGGGGAAAACCCTTCTGTCCACTGTTGTTCGGCGGCCTGGGCTCCTCCTCATCGTTGCTACGCAGCCCCTTGTCTCTATTTTCGGCATTTAACTTGCCTGCCTGCTTGAACACCCAACAATCCCTGTTGGTGTGATTGGCTGGTCTTTCGGGGGTGCCATGTATCTGGCACAAGCGGTCGAGTATTCGGTCCAAACTGGACGGGCCCTGAGTATTTCTTTTGAATGGCTTTCTCCGCTGACCGGATTTGCAGCCTCGGAATCTGGCATTGACTGCCGTATCCTCGTTGCTGTCGCTGTTAACGTGGCGTTTTTGCTTGTTCCGGCGCGACCTGCCACTTTTGTCCTTGGTATCCGAATTACCAAGGTTTTTGGTTAAGTTGTTGCTGCGAGCTAGCCAGCTGTCTTCTCCCGCGCAAAAGCGGGTCATGAGTGTCGTGAGAGCTGCCATACATTTCGGCTTTTCCTGTCCAAGGTGTCGGGCAAGCCACTCGTCGTGGATATTATGCTTGAAGGCTGCTAGGGCCTCTGCGTCCAGACAGTTGACTATTTGGTTTTTCTTTGTTAGGAACCGTGTCCAGAATTGCCTGGCCGATTCCTCTGGCTGCTGAATTATGTGGCTTAGGTCATCAGCGTCCGGTGGTCGCACATAGGTACCCTGGAAATTGTCGAGGAATGCGGCTTCCAGGTCCTCCCAAGAACCGATCGAATCTGCGGGCAAGCTGTTAAGCCAATGTCGGGCTGGTCCCTTAAGTTTGAGTGGGAGGTATTTGATGGCGTGTAGATCATCGCCGCGGGCCATGTGGATATGAAGGAGATAATCCTCGATCCATACCGCAGGATTTGTTGTGCCATCATATGATTCGATGTTCACGGGTTTGAAACCCTCAGGGATTTTATGATCCATTACTTCATCTGTGAAGCATAGTGGGTGTGCGGCGCCTC
The DNA here is from genome assembly GCA_032464435.1 of Aegilops umbellulata. Lineage (NCBI taxonomy): Eukaryota > Viridiplantae > Streptophyta > Magnoliopsida > Poales > Poaceae > Aegilops > Aegilops umbellulata. The sequence continues at coordinate 508,627,776 of CP136056.1, read as the reverse complement.
TGTATTGGGCTATATCACGACGCAGCTCGAATGAGCTTTGTCTACTGTGTTCGGCCCGGCCGGGTTTATTATGTCCGGAGTGACGATCCCCGTCACGTGACGTAGGGCGCCCACGCGATCCGTAGATCAATCTTGTTTGTCTTGCCTTGTCCTCCAGTATCTCTTGCAGGTCTGGCGCGTTTTCCCGTGCCTTAGCATGTTTTGAGTGGCGCCGGGGCATGGCTTGAGTGGAGGGCCGAGAGGCCTCTCTGTCACAGCCACGAGGTGGCCGGTCGGCCATGTCATGCACTGGTGATGTAGGTGCTTCCTCCTCTAATCGGGGTAGCAGCCTGCGCTTTGGGTAACTCTTGGAGGAGCATTCGAGTTCATACTCTTCGGCCGCAAGGACTTCAGTCCATCTGTCAGCTAGCAAATCTTGATCAGCTCTAAGTTGTTGCTGATTTTTCTTGAGGCCGCGTGCCGTGGCCATAAGCCTGCGTTTAAAACGCTCTTGTTCGACTGGATCCTCTGGCACGACAAATTCGTCGTCGTCGAGGCTTGCCTCATCTTCGGAGGGAGGCATGTAATTATCATCCTCAACCTCTCTGTTTGCCGCTCTCTCGTGAGGGCTGGCTTCTCCATCCTCCTGCTGGAGGGGGTGTTCTTCGGCGCTATCCGGAGTATTATTATCTCCCGTGCCGGAATCATCGTTTTTGCTTTGGCGGGATTTAGAGCGGCGCCGCTGACGCCGGCGCTTGGGGTGTTTCTTGGATGTGTCATCCCCCGCTGTTCCATCGCCATCTCCATCTTTTGGAGTGTCCACCATATATATGTCGTATGACAAGGTGGCCTTCCAGCGCCCTACAGGTGCTGGTTCTTGGTCGTCTCCTTCATCATCGTCCATACCATCGATGTCTTCGGAGTCGAAGTCTAGCATGCCGGTTAAGTCGTCGACAATGGCTACGAAGTGGGTGGTGCGTGGGCTTTGAATTTCTTCATCGTTCGTATCCCAACCTTGCTGACCGTAGTCCGGCCAGGGCTCTCCTGATAAAGAGAGAGAATTTAGAGATTTCAGAATGTCGCCGAAGGGCGAGTGCTGAAAGATGTCCGCAGCGGTGAACTCCATGATCGGCGCCCAATCAGATTCGATCGGCAAGCGCGCGGAGGGCTCGGAGTCCGGAGAGGAATCCGGCCCCTCGGAGTCACAGGCCTTGCGGAGTGCGGGGCTGGTATTCGGCTCGATCTCCTTTGAGATCGCAGCCCCCGAGGCGGCGTCCAACCACTCATCCTCGATTGGCGCAGTAGGCTCCGAATTAAGAGTCGGAACCGAAGCGTGTGCGGCCTCCAGGACACTGTTCGACGGCAGAGCTAGATCATGCCCATCGAGATAGTGCGGCGCGCTTGGCTGTGGCTCGAATCCGTCGAAGATCAAGTTCCCGCAGATATCAGCCGTGTAGTTTAAACTTCCAAATCTGACCTGATGGCCAGGGGCGTAGCTTTCGATCTGCGCCAGGTGGCCAAGCGAATTGGCCCGTAGTGCGAAGCCGCCGAAGACGAAGATCTGTCGGGGGAGAAAAGTCTCACCCTGGACCGCATCGTTGTTGATGATCAAAGGAGCCATCGGGCCTAAAAGCGACGGCACAGAGGAACTCTCAATGAAAGCACCAATGTCGGTGTCAAAACCGGCGGATCTCGGGTAGGGGGTCCCGAACTATGCGTCTAGGCGGATGGTAACAGGAGACAAGGGACACAATGTTTTACCCAGGTTCGGGCCCTCTTGATGGAGGTTAAACCCTACGTCCTGCTTGATTAATATTGATGATATGGGTAGTACAAGAGTAGATCTACCACGAGATCAAGGAGGCTAAACCCTAGAAGTTAGCCTATGGTATGATTGTTGTATGTTGGAGTTTTCCTACAGACTAAAACCCTCCGGTTTATATAGACACCGGAGAGGGTTAGGGTTACACAAAGTCGGTTACAATGGTAGGAGATCTGAATATCCGCATCGCCAAGCTTGCCTTCCATGCCATGGAAAGTCCCATCCGGACACGGGACGAAGTCTTCAATCTTGTATCTTCATAGTCCAGGAGTCCGGCTGAAGGTATAGTCCGGCTACCCGGACACCCCCTAATCCAGGACTCCCTCAGCAGTGGAAGCCCGCGCGGAGAGGAGTACAAGGGTTCACTGGTTCGACTGCGGTGTGAGGCTGCCGTCGCCACGGAATAACAGGGGGTGTGGGTGAGTAGAGGGATGGCCTGGCCAGCGGTGGGAGCAGTAGGGGGCGGTGAGGCCTCCGCGGCATCACAGCCGGCCACGGGAGGCAGGAGCACGCGGCACGACCGTCGCTCCTCTGGGCGGCTGGAGCAAGAAGACCAGAGGTTGAAGAAGCACTACGGCTGTTGGATGGACATCGTATGGTCAGTGCAGCTAGAATCGTTCATACTGACTAAGTTGACAAAGCCCTTGGTACGCGTCAACTTAGTAGGCCCACATGTCAGCTTCCGAAATGGTGCACCCCAGATGTCAGGGGGAGGAATCATTTTTTGGGCGGTTGAAGCTAGAATATCCGAGATTGAAGAAGAAGCACGGCATGCGTTGGATGGACATCCAACGGCCACTGCTGCTAGAACCGTGTGTTGACTATAATAAGTTCACAAAGCCTTGCATACGCGTCAACTCCTTTTTTTAAGGGACGCATCAACTTAGTAGGCCCACAAGTGTGTGGGAGAGAACTTATAGCCCATTTGCGATTTGTAAGAATGTACAACCCATTTTTGAGTTCTAATGGAATTTACTACACCCCATTTACTGTTTGTTAAAAATACAGCCCATTTTCTAGCTAGGACAACGATTAATAATTTCAACCAATTGTTCAAGACAGAATTCAATAAAAATTCCCCACATTTTGATTGGATCCGAAATATTTTTATCCCAAAATTTCTAGTCAGATTAAATATAAGTTTGTATTACGTAAAAATCTAACAAAACATTGCGCGCGCAACAATTAAAAATTAATATTTCCAAAATCCATAAATAACATTTTATAAACTAATTCCGTGCTCGGTGCATTTTTTATAGTTACTGCCCAGTTTTTATAGTTACAGCCCATTTATTATTTTTTAAAGCCCATTTTCCTGTTAAGCCTAATGCATTCCTCTTAGGAAAGATTTGCAACCCAACGGGGCGGAGAATAAAAAGTTGACCTTGCCTGGGTATTCCTCAAAAAACGTATAGCTGGGCTAGCCATTTTCATCTTAAAAAATTAATATCTGGGCTGGATATCTGTCCTGGGATAGACGGGCCACAGCCCGCCCAGTTTATACCTGCTCTCCTCTGAACAACAACGAAAACATCGTCAAGAAAAACTCTGCAGTGCTCACGCCTGAAAAACACAAATACTGCTCGAGCTGCTTGGTCCCAGCTGTCGGCCGCACCTTGTGCAATTCTCTCATTTATTGACTACATAGGTTGACAATGGTGTGGGACCTTGATGTCAGGAAACCAGGAGGAACCAAAAAAATATAGTTGTACATAATAAGGAGGCACTTGCTTACGTACGGCCCTAGTGGGTCCCTACTGTCAACCAGTAAAAATAAAGTCATCTCCTGAATCCTAATGTTCATTCACATCGTTAACAGTGTTCGTTGACCATGTTAACAATGATCGACGCCACGGCGAGCGCAACAACTCGAAGGACGATGGAGAGGGCCTCGGGGGCACTACAGATGGTCTGATACAGCGCCCGCTGCTCATTCAGGAAGCCAGGATCATCAGACACCTATGAGCACCTTGGAGAGAGTGAGACGGCATGAAACAGTAAGGACGCGCTTGGGATGTCTGGTTTATTTCACAACTGTATTAAGATACAAGTGTAGTTTACTCGTCATCGGAAACAACACATAAAATACAGGCGTAATGAAACCGAGGTCCCAAGGTTTGTAAGTAAAACTGGCGGGTTACGTGTGTAATTTGAGAGACCGGTGTATATTTTGCTAGTCGAAATCGACCAACCAAGCGCTTCGCCCGAGACCATCTGCTTTTATTTACAAGCGTCAGTTTTACAAGCGGCTTTGGTTGGAAAACGACGATCCAATCATGGCCTAAGATGATGAGTTGGTCGGAAGATCATATGGTTTCACATCTAACCTACCCGACTTGTCGTATAGGCTATGAATGAAACATAAGACGATGAACTTCTTAAGCACGGAAACAACAGAAGAGGATGATCTTCCTAACAAGCAAATCACTAGCATTAGATCGACATGCAAAACAATACGAAGCATTATTCTCAGGAGGCACGGTGAACAGCTCGTCATGCCGCATGCCACAACATTCCAAGCTCAACTTTGCAATCAAACACAAGGCCTGGCATTACATTGAAAATATTCAGAACAAACTCTTAAAATATCTTACATAAGTCAACATTCATGTGACTATGCATCTCAGCAGAGTAAATATTTACTTCTGAACTGAAGACAGGAATAGGAAAAAATGATCGACGTTGCTCACAGCAAAGGGCGTCCCACTCAAAAATATCAAATGCCTGTCTTCTCGCTAACATCAATCAGCAAAAATTGACAAGGTTTTCCAATTCCAATATATTAAACTAATGTCAACTTTGACAAGCTTTTCCCATTTAAAATATGTAATGCCTATGATTGTGGAACGGGTAAGGTTTGTCATCAGTTTGTCATCTGATAGTCCGGTGGCTCAAGGTGACGACGAATGATTAGAGAATCATTCAATGTATTGTGCATTATGAAGTATTATTATGGAGGACACGAACCATCTGAATATTTTGTGCAGTTCCACTAAAATCAAACTGAGCATCCCTGTGGATTTCGTATTTATATGCTGCCAGAAAGCAAAGACACATCAGCACACACATGAATATTAGCCCCAGTGTCAACCCACCAATCGGTGGACTAACAAACTGAAAGTACGGTAAACAGATTACCATACCCAGATGCCCCATCATTGTTGCTTAGAGTGACATTGACAGACTTGGAGTCCTGTCCTGGCTTCTTGGTACTTGTTTGGGCACTTGTTTGCCCAGTGTTCCTCCGAACCACAAGTAAAACAGCCATCTCTGCAGACTAGTCATGTCACCAGCGTCTACTAATACTCTGTAAAGCTTCTCGATCATTCCTTGTGTAATGTAGCGCAAACAGTGACTACTTCTTTCTGTAAAGTGGTAAGACCAACTGGACCCATGCAGCAGTTTGCCTTAGACACATTGGCTCCTTTTGTGCAGTTCAACTAAAATCAAATTCTGAGGCTGAATCAGGAACGATGAACTAATCATATTTACAAAAACAAGAGAGGTCGAGTTCATACCAGCTTCTCCCATCTCAATCAGTCCATCATATATCGTCATAATTGCCTTTCACTTGCACGACTGAACGATGTGAATAATAATAATAATGCACGTGCATTGGACTAAGCTGGAATCTGCGAGCATTCAATAAAGAGGAGAAGACAAGGCAATATGGGCTCTTGGTTAAATCAACAATAATGCATATAAGAGCCACTTCAACATTTTAATCATGATCTTCTCCTATCGACCCCCAAAGAAAAGAAAAGAAATAAAACTATTTACACAGGAAAGCTCCCAACAAGCAAAAGAAGAACGGGAAATCTTTTTGGGTTTTCTTTTTAATTATTACTACTACAGCATGGAAAGTAAACTAGCTAAAAGCTACAACTATTTTTTTTAAGTTTTCTTAAGTTTTATCAAACACACAAGAAGAAAGCATAAAAAGGAAAATAAACTAGCATGGATATTGCAGTGAAAAAGTATGAGCACCGACATCTAGCAATGAGTGTGCAAACATGAATGTAATGTCAATGAGAAATGCGTACTCCCCCAAGCTTAGGCTTTTGGCAGATATCCATAGTTGTAGTTGGGGTCGTACTGAGATGAGGAAGACTCTGATTGCCACTGCTGGCAATCATCTCCGGATCCCATTGGTAATTAGACTGTCGTGGAGGATCAAACTGTGGTTCCGGCTCTGGCTCTGTAGCTGATTTATGGTTCCGGTAGGCATGGATGGCCACCAACGGAATGAGATACTGGCCTGAAGATAAATCAAACAAGGAAGGAGCACGCAAGGTAATAGTCTCAGGGTGATGTTTATCAAAGAACAATTTGTATTTAAGCGCCCTTTCCCTATTCTTAACAATAAAATCATGCGCGACCATACTCTTATAATCTAAGTAAACAGTAGGCAGCAATTTTTCTTCTTTTTCATAGTGCCTAATAGGTATGTTATAGTATGCAGCAAGGCATGAAGCATAGACACCTCCAAAGATGGGATCCTTTATACGGTTCAGACTTAACCGTTTGGCAATAATACCGCCCATACTAACAGAGACATCACAGAATAAACCATGGAACAAAATAATAATATCAGGAACACTAAGGTTTCCATAGTTTCCGCGACCAATTAAGCAACGACTAGCAAATATTGCAAAGTAGCGTAAAACAGGAAAATGTATTCTAATGATTCTTGCATCAGAAACCTTCCTAGTTTCCCCGACAGTAATACTATCAATAAACCCGTCCACATCTCTACGATGTGGTTCCTCTAAGCTACCCTCGAAAGGTATTTTGCAACCCTGCAAAATTCATATAGTGACATCTTCTTAACCACGTCATATAAATGAAACTCTACTGAAGGAGGTGATCCCATAGGATAATAGTAGAAGTTTTGCACAAAAGTATTGGTGAGTAAGAGATACTGTTCGCGTTGGTCATGGAGGAAGTCGGTGAGGCTAGCATTCTCAGCCAATTCATAAAAATCATTATAAATCCCGGGTGCTCTAAAGAAATCATCAGAAGGCCATTCACATGGCCGAACCTCTGTGGTGTGAGGCAAATTATATTTAGGCCTCTCCGCTTCTTCACCTTGCTTTTCCTTCGAGCTTCGGCTCGATGAGCCCCTCAAAAATCTCTTCATTATTTTCTGAAAAATTCTGAAATTTTTAGTAACTTCAAATAAAAGTGAACCAAGCTCAACAAAATTGATAGCAACTACTCCTACATGTGCCTAGAGCCTATATCATGCATTAGGACTACTTGGAACCATATAAATTTGACATGCAAGCTCGAGAACATGGTCACCTAGGCAGCACAAATTTGCAATGAATAAAGCACTAGAACAAAAACTAATTGGACCAATGGAGGAGTCACATACCAAGGAACAATCCCCCAAAGCAGTTTTGTGAGAGGTGTTTTGAGCAAGGAGATCAAAAATCGCAGCAAAATGAGCTAGAACTCATGCTTGAGCTGGATGGTGATTTTTTTGGGAGGAAGAAGTATGTGGTGGCTGGCATAAGTGGAGGGGGGCCACCATGGGCCCACGAGGCAGGGGCATGCCAGGGGGTGGGCGCGCCCTGGACCCTCGTGCCTAGGTACTTGCTCCCCCCTGTTGTGTTCTCAGTGCCAGATATTCTCAAATATTCCAGAAAAAATCATATTAATTGGCACGGCATTTGGAGAACTTTTATTTTTGGGGTATTTTTATGTTGCACGGATAATTCAAAAAACAGACAGAAAAATACTATTTTTACTTTATTTCAACTAAATAACAGAAAGTAAAAGAGGGTACAGAAGGTTGTGCTTCTAATTTCATTCATCTCATGCTCATCAAAAGGAATCCACTAACAAGATTGATCAAGTCTTGTTAACAAACTCATTCCAAATAACCTGGAACCGGAGAAATTTTGAATAACACTATGTTACCTTAACGGGGATATGCACGTCCCCAATAATAAGAATATCATATCTCTTTTTGACAGTAGGTAGAGGAAATTTAAAATCTCCAATAATAATCGATGGAACTTTTCCAATAGAATTTATACTGTGAACTTGAGGTTGTTTCCTGGGAAAGTGTACTGTATGCTCATTACCATTAACATGAAAAGTGACATTGCCTTTGTTGCAATCAATAACAGCCCCTACAGTACTCAAAAAGGGTCCTCCAAGAATAATAGACATACTATCGTCCTCGGGAATATCAAGAATAACATAGTCCATTAAAATAGTAATGTATGCAACCACAACAGGCACATCCTCACAAATACCGACAGGTATAGCAGTTGATTTATCAGCCATTTGCAAAGATATTTCAGTAGGTGTACTTATTCAAATCAAGTCTACGATATAAAGAGAGAGGCATAACACTAACACCGGCTCCAATATCACATAAAGCAGTTTTAACATAGTTCCTTTTAATGGAGCATGGTATAGTGGGTACTCCTGGATCTCCAAGTTTCTTAGGTATTCTACCCTTGAAAGTATAATTAGCAAGCATGGTGGAAATTTCATCTTCCTGTATCTTTCTCTTATTAGTAACAATATCTTTCATATACTTAGCATAAGGATTCATTTTGAGCATATCAGTTAATCGCATACGCAAAAAGATAGGTCTAATCATTTCAGCAAAGCGCTAAAAATCCTCATCATACTTTTTCTTGGATGGTTCGGGAGGAAGAGGCATGGGTTTCTGAACCCATGACTCCCTTTCTTTACTGTGCTTCCTAGCAACAAAGTCTCTCTTATCATAATGTTGATTCTTTGATTGTGGGTTATCAAGATCAACAGCAGGTTCAGTTTCTATATCATTATCATTGCTAGGTTGAGCATCAACATGAACATCGTCATTAACATTACCACTAGGTTCATGTTCATTACCAGATTGTGTTTCAGCATCAGAAATAGAAATATCGTTTGGATTCTCAGGTGTTTCAGCAATAGGTTCACTAGAAGTATGCAAAGTCCTATCATTTTTCTTTTTCTTCTTTTTAGAAGGACTAGGTGCATCTATATTATTTGTCTGAGAATCTTGCTCAACTCTCTTAGGATGGCCTTCAGGATACAAGGGTACTTGAGTCATTTTACCAGTTCTAGTAGCCACTCTAACAGCATAGTCATTATTCTTACTATTCAATTCATTGAGAAAATCATTTTGAGCTTTAAGTACTTGTTCTACTTGAGTGGTAACCATAGAAGCATGTTTACTAATGAGTTTTAGTTCACCTTTAACTCTAGACATATAATCACCCAAGTGTTCAAGCATATAAGAATTGCATTTTAATTCTCTACCAAAATAAGCATTGAAGTTTTCTTGTTTAACAATAAAATTGTCAAACTCATCTAAGCACTGTCTAGCAGACTTATAGTGAGGAATACCACCTTCATCAAATCTATAGAGACAATTTACCTTTACTACCTGTGTCGGGTTATCAAGACCATGTGTTTCTTAAATAGGTGATGAATTAAGACCATGTATTTCTTCAGCAGGAGGTAAATTAAGACCATGTATTTCTTCAATACGAGGTAAATTCTTTACATCTTTAGCTTTTATACCCTTTTCTTTCATAGATTTCTTTGCCTCTTGCATATCTTCAGGACTGAGAAATAGAACACGTCTCTTCTTCGGAGTTGTCTTAGGAATAGGATCAGGAGTTGGCTCAGGAAGTGTCCAATTATTTTTATTTGTCAACGTATTATTCAATGGAATTTCAGCTTCATCCGGTGTTCTTTCCCTGAAAACAAAACCAGCACAACTATCCAGGTATTCTCTGGAAGCATCGGTTAGTCCATTATAAAAGATATGAAGTATTTCATTTTTCTTAAGAGGATGATCGGGAAAGCATTAAGTAATTGGAGAAGCCTCCCCCAAGCTTGTGGGAGACTCTCTTCTTCAATTTGCACAAAATTATATATATCCCTTAAAGCAGCTTGTTTCTTATGAGGAGGGAAATATTTAGCAAAGAAGTAATAAATCATATCCTGGGGACTACGCACACAACCAGGATCAAGAGAATTAAACCATATCTTAGCATCACCCTTTAATGAGAACGGAAATATCTTATGGATATAAAAGTAGTGAGTTCTCTCATCATTAGTGAACAGGGTGGCTATATCATTGTAAGCGCAGGCTTATGGCCACGGCGAGCAGCCTCAAGAAAAAATAGCAACAGCTTAGAGTTGATCAAGACATGCTAGCCGACAATTGGACTGACGTCCTGGCGGACGAAGAGTATGAACTCGAACGCCCCTCCAAAAGCTACCCAAAGCGCAGGATGCTACCCTGATTAGAGGAGGAAGCACCTAACCTACATCACCAGCGCATGACGCGGCCGATCGGCCACCTCGTGGCCGTGACAGAGAGGCCTCACGGCCCTCCGCTCAAGCCGCACCCCGGCGTCGCTCAAAAAATACCAAGGCACGGGGAAACGCGCTAGACCTGCGTGATATGTTGGAGGACAAGGCAAGGCAAACAAGATCGATCCATGGATCACGTGGGCACCCCACGACTCGAGACGACAACTGTCACGCTGGATACAGCAAATCCGGCCGGGCCGAACACAGCAGACAAAGCTCATTTGAGCTATGTCGTGATATAGCCCAGTACAGAGGCGCCGCACACCCACTATGCTTCACAGATGAAGTAATGGATCATCAAATCCCAGAGGGTTTCAAACCCGTAAACATTGAATCATATGATGGCACAACAGATCCTTCGGTATGGATCGAGGATTATCTCCTTCATATCCACATGGCCCGCGGCGATGATCTACATGCCATCAAATACCTCCCACTAAAGCTTAAAGGACCAGCTCAGCATTGGCTCAACAGCTTGCCAGCAGAATCAATTGGCTGTTGGGAGGACCTGGAAGCCGCATTCCTCGACAATTTCCAGGGCACCTATGTGCGACCACCAGATGCCAATGACCTAAGCCACATAATTCAGCTGCCCAGTCCACCAGACGCCGATGACCTAAGCCACATAATTCAGCAGCCACATAATTCAGTGTTTTTTGTTTCACCTTAGCTAATAATTTCTTAAGATCACTTCTATCATTGTAAGCAAGAAAGACTCTTTTAGTTTCTTCCTCCATAACATAGCCCTCAGGCAAAATAGACAATTCATATTTATTGGGAGAGCCTTCATCATCACTTTCATCAATATTATCAGTTTCAATAATTTCATTCTCTCTAGCCCTAGCAAGTTGTTCATCAAGAAATTCACCAACTGGCACAGTAGTATCAAGCATACAAGTAGTTTCATCATAAGTACCATGCATAGTAGAAGTGGCATCATCAATAACATGCGACATATCAGAATTAATAGCAGAAGCAGGTTTAGGTGTCGCAAGCTTACTCAAAACAGAAGGTGAATCAAGTGCGGAGCTAGATGGCAGTTCCTTACCTTCCCTCGTAGTTGAGGGATAAATTTTTGTTTTCTCGTCTTTCAAGTTCTTCATAGTGACCAGCAGATATAAATCCCAAGTGACTCAAAGAATAGAGCTATGCTCCCCGGCAACGGCGCCAGAAAATAGTCTTGATAACCCACAAGTATAGGGGGTCGCAATAGTTTTCGAGGGTAGAGTATTCAACCCAAATTTATTGATTTGACACAAGGGGAGCCAAAGAATATTCTCAAGTATTAGCAGTTGAGTTGTCAATTCAACCACACCTGGATAACTTAGTATCTGCAGCAAAGTATTTAGTAGCAAAGTAATATGGAAGTAACGGTAACGATAGCAAAAGTAATATTTTTGGGTTTTGTAGTAATTGTATTAGTAGCAACAGAAAAGTAAATAAGCGGAGAACAATATGTGAAAAGCTTGTAGGCATTGGATCGGTGATGGAGAATTATGCCGGATGCGGTTCATCATGTAACAATCATAAAATAGGGTGACACAGAACTAGCTCCAATTCATCAATGTAATGTAGGCATGTATTCCAAATATAGTCATACGTGCTTATGGAAAAGAACTTGCATGACATCTTTTGTCCTACCCTCCCGTGGCAGCGGGGTCCTATAGGAAACTAAGGGATATTAAGGCCTCCTTTTAATAGAGTACCGGACCAAAGCATTAACACATAGTGAATACATGAACTCCTCAAACTATGGTCATCACCGGGAGTGGTCCCGATTATTGTCACTTTGGGGTTGCCGGATCATAACACATAGTTGGTGACTATAGACTTGCAGGATAGGATCAAGAACTCACATATATTCATGAAAACATAATAGGTTCAGATCTGAAATCATGGCACTCGGGCCCTAGTGACAAGCATTAAGCATAGAAAAGTCATAGCAACATCAATCTCAGAACATAGTGGATATAGGGATCAAACCCTAACAAAACTAACTCGATTACATGATAAATCTCATCCAACCCATCACCGTCCAGCAAGCCTATGATGGAATTACTCACGCACGGCGGTGAGCATCATGAAATTGGTGATGGAGATGGTTGATGATGACGATGGCGACGGATTCCCCTCTCCGGAGCCCCGAACGGACTCCAGATCAGCCCTCCCGAGAGAGTTTAGGGCTTGGCGGCGGCTCCGTATCGTAAAACGTGATGAACCTTTCTCTCTGATTTTTTCTCCCCGAACACGAATATATGGAGTTGGAGTTGAGGTCGGTGGAGCTCCATGGGACCCACGAGGCAGGGGGCAGGCGTCCCCCCACCCTCATGGACAAGGTGTGGGCCCCCTGACCTTGATTCTTTCGCCAATATTTTTCATTATTTCCAAAAATAATCTCCGTGGAGTTTCAAGTCATTCCGAGAACTTTTGTTTCTGCACATAAATAACACCATGGCAATTCTGCTGAAAACATCGTCTGTCTGGGTTAGTTCCATTCAATCATGCAAGTTAGAGTCCAAAACAAGGGCAAAAGTGTTTGGAAAAGTAGATACGATGGATACGTATCAAGACCCTTCCTTCAAATAAGATGAATTGCAATTGTTTGATGACTAAGAACACTGTTTGTTAGTTTTCAAGAAAGTTTATGATCTATACTCTAACATGTGAATAGCTTGTTACTTGATCATGAAAGTTTTATGAGATGAGCTACTGTTATGACATGTATCGATGCTAGAAAAAGTGATTGGAACTATCATTGATCAAACTTGTGCACTTGCAAGCATTCACACTTCATAAATTATTTCTTTTATCATTTACCTACTCGAGGATGAGAAGGAATTAAGCTTGGGGATGCTGATACTTCTCCAACGTATCTATAATTCATGAAGTCTGCATGCTATTATATTATCATCCTTGGATGTTTTATATGCATTTATATGCTATTTTATGATTTTTGGGACTAACCTATTAACCTAGAGCCCAGTGCCAGTTTATGTTTTCTCCTTGTTTTAGAGTATCGTAGAAAAGGGAAACCAAACGGAGTCCAATTGACCTGAAACTTGATGGAGCTTATTTTTGGTCCAGGAGAGTCACGGGCTGCCCACGAGGGTGGGGGCGCGCCCATCCCCCTAGGCGCGCCGCCCTGCCTCGTGGACAGCCCGGAGACCCCCCCCCTGACTTGTTCTCGATGCCAACACCTCTCATATATACCCAAACTTCCAAAAAGAAACCTGGATCGGAAGTTCCACCGCCGCAAGCCTCTGCAGCCACGAGAAATCAATCTAGGCCCTCTCTGGCACCCTGCCGGAGGGGGCCATCATCACCGGAGGCCATGAAGGAGGATCCCGGAGGGGCCATCATCGCCATGAAGGCCAAGGACCAGAGGGAGAACCTCTCCCCATCTAGGGGGAGCCATGGAGGAGGAAGCACAAGGGGAGAACCTCTCCTCCTCTCTCTCGGTGCCGCCGGAGTTCCATTGGGAGGGGAATCATCGCCGCGGTGATCGTCTTCATCAACATCACCATCATCATCACCATCCTCATCTATTTTACGCGGTCCACTCTCCCGCACCGCGCTATAGTCCCTACTTGAACATGGTGCTTTACGCCACATATTATGATCCAATGATGTGTTGCCATCTTATGATGTTTTGAGTAGATGTCCTTTGTTTTTTGATTGATTGATGATCTAGATTGGTACGAGTTGTATGTTTTATTTTGGTGTTGTCCTATGGTGCCCTCCGTGTCGCGCAAGCGTGAGGGATTCCCGTTGTAGGGTGTTGCAATACGTTCATGATTAACTTATAGTGGGTTGGTGAGTGACTTAAACACAAACCCGAGTAAGGGGGTTGTTGCGTATGGGAATAAAGAGGACTTGATGCTTTAATGTTATGGTTGGGTTTTACCTTAATGATCTTTAGTAGTTGCGGATGCTTGCTAGAGTTCCAATCATAAGTGCATATGTTCGAAGTAGAGAAAGTATGTTAGCTTATGCCTCTCCCTCATATGAAATTGCAATGCGACTACCGGTCTTGTTAATAATTGTCTAGGACAATTCCGCACACCGATCCACCATTATTCCACACTCGCTATTTATAATATTTAGTAATATATTCTAACTTTATGATAACAACACCTACTTTTATATTTTAGCTCTCCGATACCATGCAAAGTTATCCTCTTCATACCCACGACGTAGTTTTATTTCTCGTTTCTAGTTGGAAGCAAACGTTTGGTGCACGTAGAGTCGTATCAGTGGCAGATAGGGCTTGAGAGAAAAATGATCTTACCTTTAGCTCCTTGTGGGTTCGACACTCCATACTTACCACTTCCACCTTTGTAAATTGATACGATGATTCCCTGCACTTGGGGATTATCAAGCTCTTTTCTAGCGCCGTTGCCGGGGAGCAATAGCATGGGGTTGATATTCTCATGTGTGCTTGTTTGCCTTCTTCACTAAGTAGATTTTGATTTTCCTTTTTGTTTCTGTTTAGTTGTGGGTGAAACATTAAAAAAAATAAGAATGAAAATACAAAAAATTACTTGCCTCTCATGCCTAAAAAGTTTTTTAAAAAGGGAAGTGATTGGAAAGTTATGCATTGAAGAGTGAGGGTCGACCTTGAGCACTTGTGTTCATGATCATGAAAATAATGTAGAATTTTTCATGGAAGTTTCTCTTTAAATAATTATCCCCTTGTGCATATCCATTGTATTATAAAAATAACGTGCCAAGCTGTGGTTTTAGGATGATAAGATTGCTTGTTTACTATGTGCAGAACAAAAACAGAAACTTTGGTTGTAGTGCATGAATTTACATTTTGACTGGAAAGTCAAATGGGTCTGAAACTTTTTGCAAATTACTTCTGTACAAATTTTTAAAATATTAAAATTTATTTCATAATTTTTGGAGTTACAGAAGCTTACCAAACCTCCAGATTACTACAGACTGTTCTGTTTTAGACAGATTATGTTTCCCATGTGTTGATCGCTTATTTTGATGAAGTATCGGGGGGTATGAACCATAGTGAAGTTGGAATACATTAGATATAGTTCTAATATGAAATTTGAATGAGTTTTCAACAGTACCTAAAGGTAGTGATTTGCTTTAATATACTAACGGATCTCACAAAGTTTTTGTTAAAGTTTTGTGTGGATGAAGTGTTCGAAGATCGAGGAACTATCAATATGAGAAGAATAAAGAGAGGCAAGAGTTCAAGCTTGGGGATGCCCAAGGTACCCCAAGTTAATATTTCAAAGGATACTCAAGCATCTAAGCTTGGGGATGCCCCGTTTGGCATCCCATCTTTCTTCTTCAACAAATATCAGTATACCTCGGTTTTTGTTTCGTTCACATGATTTGTGTCCTTTGTGTTTTTCTTTTTCTTTAAGAACCATGCTATTGTGAGATGTCCCTTCATCAATTTATAGAATACTTCATGTGATTCACTTATATCTTTTAAGTATGAGCTTATAGAATTGCTCTTTGTGCTTCACTTAAATCTTTTGAGTATGGTTTATAGAATGCTTTGTGTGCTTCACTTATACATTTTGAGCTTGGATATTGGTTAGCCTATATTAATTGTAGAATGCTCGATGAACTTCACTTATATCTTTTGGAGTATGAATAATACTATCATCTAAAGTGGGTTTGGAAGAGTGTCAACTTTAGGAATTAGTGTTCCCACTATTCCGAATTAGAAGAATTTTGCTTATCTGGAGAGTAGAAAATTTTCTCTGCTTGTAGATCATGAAAAGAATGCCTTATGTGATGGTTATGTTGTTGAATTCGTTCATGTTGCTACTGACAATTATTATGAGGGAGGAATATATGCTTGTAGGAGTTACAATAATATCAACTTTCCTCTCTATGTGCTTAAAGTTTTGAAGTTATACTTGTTTTGCCTTCCTATGCTAGTTGATTCTTATTCCTATAAATTATATGCTCATAAAATCCCTAGGCATAGGAAGTGAGTTAGATTCAAATGTGCTAGTCATATTCTTCAAGATGCTCTCTTTATGTCTCAATTCATATCTTTTATGTGAGCATCATTGAAATCATCATGCCTAGCTAAAAGGCATTAAAGAAAAGCGCTTGTTGGGAGACAACCCAATATTTACCCTTACTGTTTTTGTGTGTTTATATGATTACGCTACTGTAGTAATCATGTTTTATAGATTTTGTTTCAATAAAGTGCCAAGTAAGACCTTTGGGAAGACTTGGGTGAAAGTTAATGTGATATTGCTATAAAAAACAGAAACTTTGCGCTCACGGGATTAGCTACCAAACAGGACAAAGCTAATAAGCTTGCTAAGCTTATTGCCAGCATGGTGGATACCACGTTTCTTGAGCTCTTCTGAAGTTTTTTCAGTTATGCTCTTGTTTTGCTGCCGCGTTTATTTGCACTGGTGGCCAATTTTGACGGCCAGTGTATGTAATATGCTGCTTTGTTCCCTGTATTTGCACTGGTGGCAAACTTTGATGCCTAGTGGATGTAAAATGTGTAATAGCGGTAAGAGGCTAGCGTTAATTGCTTGCTTATTTATTTCCTTATTGTCTTGTTTAGTTGTTTGCTTGTAGTCACTGCAGTTCTTTTTATGTGTTTTTCTAGTGGCTACAATAACCTATTTTTCGAAACTAGGCCAAAATTATCATGGCAACACACGGACTGTTGTAACCATGGGCCTCCTGTGGGCCGTATGATCCTTGGGCCTTCTACGGGCCGTAGGATCGATTGGCCTTCTATACGGGCCGTGGGATCCATGGGCCTTCTACGGGGCGTATCATCATTTCGCCAATCAATGGCCATACTATTCATGGACAATAACGGGTCGTTTATTGGCCGTATTTGATAACTCTATGAAAACATCCCAGCGGTTTTTTTTCGACATGAAAACGGCCCAACGTATTAACGGGCCGCAAACGGGCCGACTGTAACCACACGCTGAATTTGGCCCACAAGCAGAAAATGACAGTAATGGGTCGTAAGTAACCAAATGCTGGAAATGAGCCCAAGAATAAATGGGCCCTGAGAAGTCCGAAAGATATCATGGGCTGGAAAACGGCCCAAGGGAATAATGGGCTGTTAATGGGTATAAAGTGATACACTATTCATTACGGGCCAGTTTTACCACGGGTCGTTAAGGGGCCGAGGGTTACTAAGGGCCTCATATGGGCCGAAAGACGTCATGGGCCATACATGGGCCGGAGGTTAAAATGGGCTGGAATTATATTGGGCGGCCCAAATGACGCTACTGGGCCTAATTCGGATAGGCCGTAAACGGGCCCTAGGATAGCGGGCTGTAAATGGGCTATATGAGAACAGGCCGTTAACAGGCTTGCTGTGGGCCGGCCCGCCACCTTTTGACCAAGTCAAACGGGCCGGCCTTTTCACACGAATGGGCCTCTGTTGGGCCGTGCCACGTGTTGGCGTATCATAGGCGCTTTGGGTCCAATGAGTGGATGACATCTGTCGCAACGGTGAGCCGACACGTGTTTCCTCTAGCCAATGATGATTTTACACGTGGAAAATCCCCATTGGTCGGGGCTGTTAACGGGTTATCGGATCGAAAACCAGACCCGATAGCTTAACGGCGTTCCGTTACGGTGGATGCCACGTGTCAGCCACCCTTGACGAAAGCACTTCTGTGACGCGCGATTTATCATCATGGAAGTGGACACTTCCATGATGATAATTTTGGTAATGTCATGGAACACTTCTACAACAGCACAGGTAAGACTATCTTGATTCTGTCATAAATTTGTCATGGATGTACATGCATGACATAAAACATGACATGTGACAAACATGTATCATCACGGAAGTGTATTTTTTTGTAGTGTGGTGTCGGGGGAAATGTGCCTCCACGAACACCTATGGGGACCGAGCCCCTTTCTGGTTCGGCGGGAGGGGGGGGCGGAGGTCGCACGAAGAGCGGATCGAGGCGATGCACACAAGGGGATTTACCCAGCTTCGGGCCACACGGATGCGTAAAACCCTACTGCTGCTTTGTGGTTTGTATTGTGTTCTTGGGAGCGCTGAGTGCTACAGTACACTCAGGCAACTAATCAGACCCAGTGTGAGTGGTCTGCTTCCTCCTTCTCCTCCTCATGTTGCGCATGGGGCCTCCTTTTATATGCGCAAGGGGTTACCCACAGGTGGCAACGTAGGCGGGGGTAAAACTGGAAAACGCCGTGTTGGGTACAGCTGTTTGCACAGTGCTATCATACCTAACTCTGACGGCAGGGGACAAGGGCATTAAATGCCTGTCTAGGTCGCCCAAACAGTGCAGAAAAGGGGCCGTCAGGCGCGCCACCATTTGTCACGACGGCTACCCTGTCAGCGTCGCTTTGCCACCGCATGCCCCTGGCTGCGCAGCCTCTCGCCACGTACGCCTGGAACGGCCCTAGAGCGATGCGTGGGTGGATGAGCTGGAACGCAGGCGCGGGGTGGTGACTTGCCGCGGCAAGCGCCTTGCCACGGTCGATGCCTTGTCGCGCCCGGGAGCTTGTTGCTCACCGGTCCTTGCCGGGACGCATGGCGCGTCGTAGCAAGTCTCTTGTCGTGCCTTGGTCGGCCTTCCCAGCAAGCTCCTCTTGCCGGGGCCTTGTGCTTCGAGCGGCCGTCCCGGCAAGCTCCTCTTGCCGGGGCCTTGCTCTCTTCGGGTGGCCTTCCCGGCAAGCTCCTCCTACCGGGGCCTCGGCTCAAATACTTTGTTCTTGGATGGCCCAAAAAGGGACCATGGAGAGTTTTGGCGGTCGCCTGGCAAGCCTTGCCGCGGGGTGCTACGACTGCCCGTGCACAAGTTCGGGGTACTAAGGTACCCCCTACTTTAGTACACCGACAGGAGCCCCCGGGCCTGGGCCATACACGGTGCCGAGCGCTGTTGGGCCAGGCCCAAAACAGTGCACGGGCACGCGTGGCCTGGGTCACGCTGCATCTTCTTCTGCATCGACCATGTCCTCCCCGAACGGCACGCGTCGAACGCGGCATCGTGGGGAGAGGCGTGCGTGACGTGGGCGGCGTGCGCGGGGCTGAGCCCCGCGGGCATGCGTCACGTCGCAGGTGATTTGTTTATTCGGAAAGGCGAAACACCCCCTCCCTTCCCCCTTATAAGCAGGTGAAACGGGGGCAGTCCGCCCACCCGCCAGTTGCGATTCCTCGAAAATCTCCGCCACTTCCCAAGAGAAGCAGCGTTCTGCCCCTTCCGTCGCCACCAGTGCTACCGATGCCGTCGACCTTCCTCCCTGCTTCCGCCATGGCCCCGAAGGGCGACAAGGGGAAAGGGAAGGCCGTGAAGTCGGCCGAGGCGCAGCGGCTTGAGGCGCTGCGAAAGGAGCAGGCGAACTTCCCCCCTGAGCTCGACGCGTTGGTCCTGAGGGAGGAATTCTACCTCTTCTGGTCGACGGGGACGCGAGCGCATCCGCGCACGAGGGTTCTTCCTGCCGCCGCCCAGAAGGAGTATCCGACCGGGTATCCCTTCTTTGCTCTGTTCTTCTATTGCGGGCTCTGCCCGCCCTTCTCTGAATTTTTCTGCGACATCATGAACACCTACGGGTTCCATCTCCTTGATTTCACCCCCAATGCTGTCCTGACCATGGCAATTTTCGCACATCTTTGCGAAAACTTTGTCGGAGTCTATCCAAACGTAGCCCTCTTCCGCCACTTCTGCACGCCTCGAGTAGAGAGAGGAGAGCCCCTCTCTGGCGGAATCGCCTGGATCTCGAAGCTCGGCAAGAAGGATGCTTATCTGGAGGGAGAGCTCCACAGCAAATGGGAGGAATGGAGAGCAGACTGGTGCCTGGTCGTCGAGGAGAACCCGCAGCCATTCACTCTCGTGCGCCGAACTCCTGTGGTGCGCGGCAGGGATTGGAGCGACGTGGCTCCGGACGACGACAAGCTGCAGATTGCCGTCACCCGGATCCTGCGGCTCAGGCGTGTCGGGCTCACAGTTGGCGCCGTTGGCGCAGATTTCCTCCGCCGCCGCATCGCTCCCCTGCAGGAGAAAGGGAGACCCGCCTGGGAGTTCCAGAATGCGGCGGACATCATGAGGCTGCGCTCTGGCCTCAACTTCAATTTCACCGTCTTGGAGCTTGACGGGACGCTCAGGGAGCTGTTCAAGCACGACCCCGATCACCCCGAATGGTTCAAGCTGCCGCGAGGCATCGTCCTGTTGTGCAACAATTCGTCGCTCAGCCGCATCCTTGCAATGATGCCGCTGTGCGACTCGCACGGGATCAACTCCACTTGGCAGGAGCCCACCGGCGATGTCGTGCGGGCGTTCTTCGATGACTTGGTGGAGGTGCCAGTCGACCCCGACGAGCAGAAGGGCCTCACCCGGGACACCACCGACGCGGAGTTGGCGCGCATCGCCTCCAGGATGGAAGAGGCGGCGGTAGCCGCGGCCGCGGGCGAATTTGGCCTCTCATTGGCGGAGGCGGACGCAGCGGAGGCGGAAAGCCTTGCCGACCGAGCGGAGTTTGTCGGCGAGGAAGAGCCTGCCGGGCATGGCGTCGGGGCGGACGAGTCCACCGAGGGCACGAGCGGCTTGCCGGAGGTTGACGCCTCTTCCTCCCGACCTTCGGGCAGCTCGTCGCAAGCGGAGCCCCCGGCTCAACCACGGAGGCGTCTCCGCAAGGCCAGAGAAGTGGTGGGGCGGCAGACGAGCCAACAGCCGCAGCGCCGCGTGACGCGCTCCGCTGTGTCAGCAGGAGCGGGGTCTTCGCAGGCCGCTGCTTCTGCTCCTGCCGCCCCTCGCGCCACGGCGGCGGCCGGGGCAAGGCCATCTCGGGCTAGCGCCACCACTACCTCCGCCAAGCGGCCGAGGGAGCCTACTCCTCCGCCTCCTCGCTCCAGAAGCGGGCCAGTCTTCGACTTCTCCGCGCTTAGCTCCGACGAGGAAGAGGGAGAGGAGTAAGATCCCCGCTGTACTTGTGTTTCTTCAATTCTTGTAGTTGTGTCTCGCACCTCATTTGCTTTCCTCTGAATTTGCTCCTTTTCAGGACTCTGGCTCAGAGGGCAGCAAAGAGAGCCAAGGTCCCGGTGGTCATCCTTGACGACGAGCCCACCGTGATGGCAGGGGGTGCGCTTGAGATGACCTTGTCGGAGCTGCCAACTAATCCTCTGAGCAGCCCCCAGCGCAGCCCCAGCGTAAGCATATGACTTGCTTTCTGCCGTTGGGCGCGCCCAGGTATTCTTTGTTTTTCTTGACATCTGACTGACGATTTGCGTAGGAGCAGAGCAGCCCCACCAGGAGCGCCCGGAGACCGCCCCTGATGCGCCACCCGCTACAACCACACCGCCAAGGGGGAGTTCCCCGGGGAGGGAGGAATCCCCGACAAGGGAGCAGTCCCCGGCAAGGGAGCAGTCTCCGGCGAGGGAGCAGTCCCCGGCAAGGGAGCACTCTCCGGCGAGGGACGGCACCGGCGACCCCTTGGCGACGGAGACCGTGACTGCAGACCCTGGCCCAGGTAACCTTCTTGCCTCGAAACTCCCCTGGGGTTCTTCTTCTTTGGATAGTTGCTTGACTTCTCCCCCTCTTTCGGCCTTCAGACCCGCCCGCCACGGACCCGATGGAGACCGAGGTCGTCGTCGAGGAGGATGCGCGCGGCCATACCGACGACGTGGCCGCCACCGAAGGGGCGGACGGTGCTGAAGATCCGGCCGGCGAAGAGGCCGCCAAGGCTGCCGCAGCAGCCGCGGGCGAGGGGGTCGGTGATCGTACTGACGGCCCTGGGGCCGCAGGAGCGCCAAGCGCTGCGCCGACCGCCGATCCCGCCTCCGCAGCAGCGTCGGGCCCCGAGGAGCCCCAGCCAGGCGTCTACCTGAAGGCCGGCGATGATATCTTCATCAAGCTCCCCTGGGAGTCGACTTCCAGGGCGCCGGTCGAGGGGGAGACCTTGGATGGAAAGGTGCTCTCCTCCGCCGGGCTGACGCTGGTTGATGCGCCAAGCAGCAGCGGCGGCGAGCCTGAAGAGGAGCGGCTGCTCCGGAAGCTGGTGTCACTCTACCGCGCTCGACAAGCCCAGGTGGAACGCCGGGAAGCGCTTGTCGCGAAGGCGGGAGTAGACATGGAGAAGCGCGCCGGGGAGCTCCGGGAGCTCAACCAGGAGGCCCTCCGATCCTTGGCGGAGGAGCGAAGGCAGCTCGACGAGGCGCGGACGGCCTTCATCCTCGAGAAGGCAGAAGCCGAAGAGCAGCAAAGGCTTGCCGCCGCGGGGCTATCCGCGCGGGAGGGCAAGCTGGTGCAGCAGAAAGCCAGCCTCGCCAGCCACGAGGAGGAGGTTGCCGCGCGCGAGCAAGCGCTTGGCGGAGCCCTCAAGGAAGCGCAAGGTGCTGCCGCGGCCGCCAAGGCCGGCAAGAAGGCGCTGGAGGCGAAGGTGGCGCAGCTCGACACTGATCTCAAGGCGAGCGGTGAGGAGCTCGCCGCGCTCAAACAGGAGCGTGAGAAGGGTGCCCACTCCCTCGGCGAGCTGCAGGGCCGCTTCACCGAGAAGATCAAGGATCTTGATGCCGCCAAGGACTCCAATGCCGATCTCGAGATGAAGCTGGCCACCTTGTCCAGGACGCTGGACAGCGGCAAGGAGCGAGAGATGGCCTTGCGGAAGGAGATCGCGGACAACGAGGCGCTGTTGGAGAGCGCCGCAGTTACCCAGAACAACTTCAGGGCGGCGGTGGAGCAGTGGACGGAGGGTCTAGTGGACATCGCCGCCTCCATCGACAAGGAGCTGTCGCTGCTGGGGATGGAGGGTCACGAGTATCCCTCCGACGCGAACCTCCCACCCAGCGCCAAGCTTACTTCATTCTTCAAAGGCGTGGCGGCGGCCCTTCAGCATCTCCGGAACGCGATCCCAGAGCAGCTGGCCGGCGAGACGCGCGATGCCATCGCCGGAGCCCTCGAGAAGGTGCTGGTGAAGATCGCCTTCCGCAACCCAGGCCTCAAGCTCACCAACGTCCTCAGGTCCCTGCCGGCAGACGCTGACCTCGAGGAGATCAGGGCCCTCGTCGCGCCCACCGTGGAAAGGGTGGCCGGGATCAAGAGGATCGAGGGCGACCGCGTGGATTAGGCCGCCTGCCCTTTTCTTTTCTTGCCGCCGCTGGCCGAGTTATGAAAACGATTCATTAGGGCTGCGACAAGTTATCTTGTAATATAACTTTATCTTAGGTAGTGAATGCACTGTTACTTCCTCTATTTGATTCCCTCCTTTGTATGTTATTGCCCTACGCTTTTAGGGAACTTGCCGGCGTAGGCACACTTGCTGAGTGCGGGACATCAGCAGCCCGCTGGCGGTGCCGTTGCCGGTAAGAAACCTTGTCGGGACTAGCCGCGGTTCACTTAAGTTGTTGAGCAGGCTCGAAGCGAAATAAGGGCGCAACTGCAGTCGCGACACGCTCAAGTCGCTGAGCGAGCTCGAAACAAAGTAAGGGCGCGAGTCTGGTCACAGCATACTTAAATCGTTGAGCGGACTCGAAACGAAGTAAGGGTGCGACTAGCCACGAGCTGGTTCCTCCGCGCACAGGTTTTCCATACAAAGTACGGTCGTTCGAGGAAGATAACCTTAAAATTTAAAAACTTGATTGCACAAACTTTGGCAACTTAGCTTTTCCGTGGCTCGATGCCCGGCAAGGTCGCTTTCCGGCAAGGCGAAATATGAGGTTCGTCATCGCTTACCGGGGGTCAGTGCTGCACAGAGTGTCAGATAATGCATGCAAAGAATAAAGAGCATGAGATCGACAAGATGTGCGGAACACGTGAAGTCAATCTGCGCACAGGGTCTGCGCCTGGCTCTGTACAAAGGATCACATGCAACAGCGGCAAGACTTTGTACAGAAGGGTGGTTGCCGGACGGGGTCCGACAACCGCGCCTTACGGGCGAAACACACGAAGATGCCCAACGTTCCAGGAGTTGCTCACCGGAGTGGTATCTTCGGTCTCAAGGCGGACAACGCCAGGCCTTGCGACTTGTTTCACCCGGTAAGGGCCTTCCCACTTCCTCGGAACTTCTGGCACTAACTTTGCGGCTATAAAAGCGGCGCAAAGCTTGCTGGTAGTGAGCAGCTCGCACAGCGGCCTGAAGACGGTCCTCCTCGAGGAGCAGCGCGTCATCTCGTCGCAGCCGCTCTTGCTCGAGCTCAGCATGAGCGAGCACTCGAGGTGGCCCGTATGCGAGATCCGTGGGGCTAACTGTCCCCGCTCCATGGAATAGAGCGAGAGGTTGCCTGGTCATACCAGGGCTTACCTGCGCCGAGAGGTGTCGGCGTATGTTCGGACGCCGTGGCACCATGAGCTGGTTCGGCGACGCCCGTTCCGCCGCCGGTGCCGTCCCCACCACCCGTTTGCTCCAGGGGCGGTGGGTTCGACGCGAATGGACCGGCCACCTCCGGAGCCTTCTTCTTCGGTGGCATGTCGATGAAGATGATGGAGATCTAGCCTGTGCAGACGCCGGATCAGGTTCGCACAACTTCGACGCCCCCTACCTGGCGCGCCAAAGATGTCGGGGGAAATGTGCATCCACGAACACCTATGGGGACCGAGCCCCTTTCTGGTTCAGCGGGGGGGCGGAGGTCGCGCGAAGAGCGGATCGAGGCAATGCACACAAGGGGATTTACCCAGCTTCGGGCCGCACGGATGCGTAAAACCCTACTGCTGCTTTGTGGTTTGTTGTGTTCTTGGGAGCGCTGAGTGCTACAGTACACTCAGGCAACTAATCAGACCCAGCGTGAGTGGTCTGCTTCCTCCTTCTCCTCCTCACGTTGCGCATGGGGGCTCCTTTTATATGCGCAAGGGGTTACCCACAGGTGGCAACGTAGGCGGGGGTAAAACTGGAAAACGCCATGTTGGGTACAGCTGTTTGCACAGTGCTATCATACCTAACTCTGACGGCAGGGGACAAGGGCATTAAATGCCCGTCTAGGTCGCCCAAATAGTGCAGAAAAGGGGTCGTCAGGGGCGCCACCGTTTGCCACGACGGCTACCCTGTCAGCGTCGCTTTGCCACCGCATGCCCCTGGCTGCGCAGCCTCTCGCCACGTACGCCTGGAACGGCCCCAGAGCGACGCGTGGGTGGATGAGCTGGAATGCAGGCGCGGGGTGGTGACTTGCCGCGGCAAGCGCCTTGCCGCGGTCGATGCCTTGTCGTGCCCGGGAGCTTGTTGCTCACCGGTCCATGCCGGGAAGCATGGCGCGTCGTAGCAAGTCTCTTGTCGTGCCTTGGTCGGCCTTCCCAGCAAGCTCCTCTTGCCGGGGCCTTGTGCTTCGAGCGGCCGTCCCGGCAAGCTTCTCTTGCCGGGGCCTTGCTCTCTTCGGGTGGCCTTCCCGGCAAGCTCCTCCTGCCGGGGCCTCGGCTCAAATACTTTGTTCTTGGATGGCCCAAAAAGGGACCATGGAGAGTTTTGACGGTCGCCTGGCAAGCCTTGCCGCGGGGTGCTACGACTGCCCGTGCACAAGTTCGGGGTACTAAGGTACCCCTACTTTAGTACACCGACATGTGGGTACCCATAATGCTGGCAAGATGCTTAGCAAGCTTATTAAGTTTCTCTTGTTTGGCGCTTAAATCCTCCAGCGCTTGTTGTTGCACCAGAAAGTATGCATCTGAATTCTGCAGGGACTTCCTCAGTCCTTCAGCTTCCTGTCGCAGCACATCTGATCGATATCCTTCAACTTGAAGTTGAGACTCAAGAAGACAAACTGATTCAGGCAGCGAGTTCGAAGAGCTCGTGCGAGCAGTAGTGGCCAGTAACTCGAACACTACATCAAGACAGGACTTTTGGGTTCTCTCACTGTAGTCAAGATAGTTTTTATCAACTTTCTTGGAGACCGACAGGGATGTCTCACTATCTTGAACCTTATCTGCATTACTTCCTTTACCATTGCATAACGGGGTACTGATCTCCAATGTTTTGTCTGCAATCTAAAACGATAAACAAGCAGACACATCACAGGTTTACCATGTTGTATATGAAACACATTTTGGTAAATCAGTTTAGTAGTAAAGTAGACAGGATAACAACATCAAACAAACACATATCTATGTACCATGGTCACTTTATGGTCTATATCATTCTGGTTTTTGTTGCCAAATCAAGATAGAGACACAGTTCAAATAATATTTGTTCAAGACAAAGAAGAATAGACAGAATATAAGTGTGGGAAACTATAGATCAATAACAACACATATAATATGCATGACATGAGAACATAACTGTTTATTCAATTGACACTTAAATCAACATAGAGCAAGTTACAACAGCAAACCGGTTAAAAAAACAGGTTTAAAACATACCTGTTGCGCCATTGGAGTTTCAATTCCATCCTTCAAATTTGTAAATAGTTGGTATGAGTAAATACAGTGATGCAAGAGCAAAGGAGTTTGAACCATAGCTACATAACCTGACCTGATAACAATTCTTCTTCCCCATTAAGCGTTGAGTTGGGATTCAGAGTGGTGGTCCTCGTGCTTTGGGCACTGCAGTTCCCTTACTAACTGCTCATGTTTGGGTGCTCTATGGTGGAGACGGTGCTGTGTCAACTGGAACTGGGTTACTATCTGCTGGGGTTGGGCTTAGAAGGGGTGTAGCTGGTTCTTTGTCCAACTGGGTAGGGGTACAATCTGCGAGAGTCTGGGTTATGTGTGGTGGGGCTGGTTCTTGGGCAAGTACAACCGTGGTTCTATCTACATCAACTGGTAGCACTATCTTTTCTGAAGACTGTGTTGTTACTCCCTTAGATACTGCCATCATCCTCTCCAATTCAAATGGCTGATAAACAAGAAAAGTAATTGAATGTACAAACATTGTATGATAGACAGGTGCAATGGATAGTGGGGAATAAAAGAGGGCATGAAATAATTCACATTTATGTTTTCTAACTAAACAGGATAGCATGACATGATTTCACATATATGATGGCTAACTAAATAGGATAGCATGACACAATTTCACATTATGATGGCTAACTAAAAAAGATGGAAAGACATAGTTCAAAATATGCTGACTATGTAAACAGGATGATATGATATAACTATATAATGTGTTTATTAAATAGGTTGGCATGCCATAATTCACATGCCGCCTATGGAAACATGATAGCATGATATAATTCACGCATAGAACGACATAATTCAAAATATGATGACTGTAAACACTAAATAGGATGAGATGATATAACTATAAGATGCCTTTATTAAATGGGTTGTCATGCCATAATTCAAATAGATGTTGTGTATGTAAACATGATGGCATGATATAATTCAAATATATGATTTATATAGTAATCAAGTAAGCATATGGCAATCCATATATGATGTAAAAACTAAGCAATGCAAGACAAAATGCATGACATGGGTAATATAACCCTGCCAAGTTTGAGCATAGACCTCAGGGAGGAAATAGGACTGGTCATCAGTCTCTGAATCCTCCTCTGAGGAGCTCTCTGTAACCAGTAAGATGTTTGCTTCAGCAGGTAACATTATCTGCTCCGAATACCTTGTTTTCACTCCAGATACTTCCATCACCGCTTCAAATGCCTAATGCACAGAAGCGTAGTTGAATATACAAACATTGTCGACAAATGGAAGACGTAATACAAAAAAATGATAGCATGATATTATTCACATACATGATGGTTGTCTAAACAACATGGCATTGCATAATTCACATATATAATGCCTTTGCAACAAGATATCATTGCATAATTCACATATATAATGTCTTGCAACAAGATGGCAATGCATAATTCACATATATGGTAATTAGACACTAGACAGATGGCATTCACACAAAGCATGTCTAAACTAATCAAGTGACATAGCTATGCAAGACACCATACGCACGATATGAGCAACATAACCCTGCCAAGTTAGAGCATATACCTCGGGGGGGGGGGATAGGACAGGTCATCTATCTCTGAATCCTCCTCTGAGGAGCTATCCATAACCAGCGAGATATGTGCTTCATCAGATAGCATAGTCTGCTCTGAAGACCTTGTTTTCACTCCAGAATTTTCCATCACCGTGTCAAATGGCTGATGCATACGAAGAGTAGTTGAATGTACTAACATTGTTCGCAAATGTAATACGTAACAAAAAAAGGATGGCCTGATATAATTCACATATAAGATGACTGGCTAAGCAGGATGGCATTGCAAAAATCACATATATGATGTTTGGCTAAACAAGATGGCGTTGCATAATTCACATAAACGATGAATAAACTAAACATATGGCATTCACACAAAGCATGTCTAAACTAAGCAGATGACATATTTGATGTATAAAGTAAGCGATGCAAGGCACCATATGCATGATGTAACCAACATCAGCATGCCAAGTTAGAGCGAAGACCTCAGGGGGTAAATAGGAGTGGTCTTCTCCTTCTGAATCCCCCGCAGAACAGATATCTTCCTTTCGATTACAATCCAAAATGGGTGGAGGGGCTACCTTTGCGCCTACCATGGAGCGATGTCTGCATGAAATTTTATTGTCACGCAAGGCTCGTCTCTTTTGGTCTACATGTTCAGTTCCATTGTGTACAATAACTGACATGCATAGGAATAAAACATTGTGAAATTATGTAAGGAGTGCATGTAGAAATCCAGAGTGATGGTAGTAACCTGTGGATAGACCCAAAACCAATGATAGCAGGCAGATAATGTCTTCAGTTAAAAAATACAGATATTTTCTTATTTACTGTTTGTTTCCCACCAAACATGAAACTCATAGTAGACACCAGAGATTAACCAAATAGTAGATAGATACTATTGTTTGCGGCCCCGATATGTACCCCACAACCATTTAAAAACTCAAGTTTAACCATTAGTTTGGAGCTGACTCAGAGTCTAATCGGTGAATAGGACGATAAAGTAGCATGTAATATTAAGCGATGCATAACGTAAGCAGACATGAAAGAGTGTGATCTCTCTTGCGGACCTGCGTAGTCCTCGAGGTCATCTGCTCGGTTGACGATGGTAATGCAGTTATCATGGCTGCCCGCGGCGGGGAAGAAGATCTGAGGTGGCGAAAGATAGTCTGGAGGCCGGATCCCTACTGTGCTGGACCCTTCTATCATTGGAGCAGCTGAGCTGGGGTGGACAACGGCGTAGCAGGTGCGGGACAAACCACACAAGGTTTTCTTTGACAACTATTTGTAAGAGAAGTAATTCTGTAACGGCTCGTTTGAATTGGAGGATTCTAACAACGCAGGGATAGGAAATAGACAGTAATAGGATAGGAATGCACGTGCAAAACAGAGAATTTAAAAACACATGATTTCTACCAATCTGGGTGTTTGGTTCACAAGAATTGGAAGATCACAGGATGCAAAGAAGCATGGTGAGATTAAGTCAAACCACAAGAAAATGTACGGTTATAATGCTATTATGCTACTGTCTCTTAGTCTTGTGCTTCGTGAATAGGAATTTGAAAAGGAGGACAAGTGGATATTAAAATTCCTACGGTTTTTCTTTCAAAGAGACACTAAAGGAACTAATCCTACAGTTTTCCTCTGCTCCATCCTTTGAACCAAATGCATGAATAGTAGTAACATAGGAAACTTTCCAATTCCTATGTTTTTCCTTCAGTTTTCCTTTCAAGCACTGGTGATTCTAGTAGGCAGGCTTGAGCAAGGAAAATCCTACACTCAAAAAATGTTTTTGTGCCACTTCCCTACTAGCTCAACTCCCAGGCTCATCGACAAATGCACAGTTCAAATGCGCAGAGAGAAATAATGATGGCGTTCAAGAGAGTCCATACGGATAGCTAAGTTGCCTGCTACCTCACTGCTTGTCATATAGTAGGAGAAACTAATCGTATTTCACTTTGCTACGTGTGCTCAGTGGACAATATATATAACATGTAGAGTAAAAAGAGATGCAACAAGTGTACAACCTCTTTGGCGAAGCCATGTTGATCTCAGCGTGATTGGGTTGGTCGGTGAGGATGATCCGGCCGACTTGGCTGTCGGAGGAGGGGAAGAACATCTTAGGCATCTTGAGATGGAGCCCGGGGTACTGCTCCGTTGTGATGGAGGATTTCGTCGTTGGAGCCGCTCCAGTGAGTTGTACGACGCCGAGGCTGAAGCAGGACAAGAGAGACAACGTTAACCTGAGTGGAATTGTAATAGCATCTCCAATAGATGACGTAAAATACATAACCAGAAAGTGCTAGTTGTAAAATACATCAGCCGCTCATCTCTGAACTTAACTGTCGAAACTGAACATAACTGTCGAAAATGAATTTGCTGTCGTAACTGAATTTTATAGTCGAAACTGAACGCACTAGTAGCAGAAAAGCAGTAGCAGCAGCGCGTGCGAGAGCTGGGGCAGCTCGTCGTGTAGCAGCATCAGTCAACTGACACCAGCGGCCAAACCGCCCCCCTTCCCCCCCGTTGCCCACGGCCGGCGGTGCCCCACCCTGAAATCATTCCCCACCACCGGTCCGCCGCCGCCCCGACCATCCCTCTAGCCCCCCCTGCCGAGCTTTTTCTTTGGCAATCCCCACGCCACCGCCCCACCACCGCCCCACCACCGCCGGTGACCACCACCCCCACCCTGAACCCTAAGATAGATAGTGGGGTACCGCTTCGGCGATCCCCCTCCCTGCTGCGGCTGGTTCTTTCTTAACTCCGGCGAGCCCCCCCTGAAAATTGACTGACCCAAAAGTTGATTCAGTCGACTAAAGTGTAGCCAAACTGGAGCAGCATCGCAAGCAAGAGCATGAGCGGGAGCATCAATGCGAGCAAGAGCAATCCCCCTTTCATTCAAAAAAAGCAAGAGC
This sequence comes from Aegilops umbellulata, assembly GCA_032464435.1. NCBI lineage: Eukaryota > Viridiplantae > Streptophyta > Magnoliopsida > Poales > Poaceae > Aegilops > Aegilops umbellulata. The sequence continues at coordinate 508,596,858 of CP136056.1, read as the reverse complement.
AGACCAGACAGGGGACCCAGAGCAAGAGCAGAGCAGCAACGCGAGCGAGAGCTAAAGCAGCAGCAGCTCCTACTGATGTGGATGTCGCCGTCGAGGGAGCGACGCCGTGGAGGAAGTGGCCGGCGATGCCGCCGTGGATGGAGCCGCGCCATGTCGGCTCGGGACCGAGCGCCGGCAGCACCGTGAGATCGAATGAAGAAGAAAATGCGGCGATTAGTGTATAACCTCTTTGGTGCCGCCGATTAGGCCTCAGCTTCATCTGAGGAAACGGTGATGATGATGCTCTTTCAGTGGTGCAGGTGAAGATGGCGGTGTGGGAATGGAGGTGGCGCGAATGATGAGCGGAACATTGGGGCAGCTCCTTGGAGGTGGAGGACGCGGTGGCTGAACCGGCGGGATGATGAGATCGACGACGGATCCTCATCCGGTACGGTGGATGAGGAATGTCGAGGTGTTGATGTGGACGGTGTCGTCGGGGAAGAGGCTCCGGCTGAGTGGCAGATGGAGGAGGGTGTGGGGCTTCGCGGGTTTTCGCGGCCTCGGTGTACGAATGGGTGGGCTGATGAGATGGGAGTTGGGAACCATGGCTTAGGGACGCACTTGTCCGAAATGTGGGGTAAGTTACAGAAGTACCCCCACCAATTTGTGCTAGGCGGTTCTTTCGGTTCAGGGGTATCATGGTCATTTCGCGTGTCGGGATTCCGCAAGAGGTGCGATTTTTCGCGCGCGTTGTAATTTTGGGATAGCAAGGCGCGGGTTGAGATAGAGGGAGTTTTCGGAGCACAATGAGACAAAGAAGTATCTTAAATATTTTGGGGTAACAAGGCACGGGTTGAAATTTCCGGACAAGCCTAACGTGTACTGTACCAAATCAATTCGCACTTCCGTCGATGAAAAAACTAAAGGAAATCAATTCGCACCACACAAGAGAGTCTAGTCCCGTGTACTGTACCAAATCCATTCTCACTACAAATGCCATTCAAAACTGTGAATTCATGTAATGTTCAACTAAAATATTTCGCTACGTGTATAATGCAGGCAACCTGCTACTCAAATGAATGTTTTAGTGCATTCCAAACGTATATACTACCGCTTCAATGTGAACTAAATTTGAATTTGTTTCTCTTTTTGAATAAGATCTGCAATAATGGTTGTTGTGAAGTTAAACCATTTGAATTCATTTCTATGTTTTGATAAGATTTACAATCATCATTATTGTCAAGTTAAACCGTCGTTTGTGTATTATCTTCACAGCACACCACATGATTATTGTCGAGTTAGATATGAACTATGTGTACTATATGAACTAGAACTCAATTTTTTGAATCCACTTTATGTTGATTTCAAATCACAGTACATTTCAAGCTCTAGCTAGATCTTCACAATCTAAACCATGTCTCGTATGTATAATGTGTTTATCACATAATGTATGGTGCCCCGCCCCCTACTCCTACAAATATTTAGATGTGAGTTACAAACACCACACATTACCACAAATTCAAATAAAATGTGAGATTGTTCGATATATAGTATTGTTTAGATTATTCGATATTTAGTTGTAAGCTGCAAACGCCGCACATTATCACAAATTCAAATAAAATGTGAGATTGTTCGATGTATAGTATGGTTTAGATTGTTCGACATTTAGCTGTGAGTTGCAAACGCTGTGAGTTGCAAACGCCATGCATTATCACGTTATGGTATAACATGTGCAAAACCACAGCACGCGTATCACCGCTATATTCATGCATTCATATGTTTATAACACTATGATCTCCTATTCAAATATATGAATCCATTTTCATATCAAATTATCATCTTTGTTAGTCTCTTACACCCACACAATCCTCTAACCTTTGTAGCTAGCATTAAATTTCAATCATGCATGCACACGCCCTCCTCGCCCTCCCTCTCCCTCAGCATTCTATCCGTTGCGCACATCCTTTTTTTCTTTAGGTCATTCTCCCACAGTCTCCACAACTCCTTTCTGACACACACCGGTCGATAAACCTCTCCAACGATGTCTGCCTACAACATATACACGCACCTTCCATCTCCTCCTTTCTGTGTCCATGCCTCATGTCTCTCATACGGTCCCACACACGTGTAAACTCTCGCCCCTCTTTTCATCGATATCACAATCGCACACACCTCCCCCTATCTAGCTAGTAGCTCGTCATCTCGCACCATCTCCTAACTCCATTCTCTCTGTCTATCCGTCTCGCTGGGCCTTATTTGCCTCTAACAAATGGATGTACACAGACCGATATCCCGCTATACATATAGCTAGCTAGGTCCTTATAACTCGTTTTTTTTCACGCGTCGATCGATCTACCTCATTAGTTATGTATCTCCCTTCCTCCGACAAACAACAATTGATCTACCGATCTAGTTAGGTTTGCTTACCAAACGCATGGTTCCCCTTCATCATCCATGCATGCGTCCCGACACATCTATCACACACAGAAACACATCCCCACTCTTATTGATAATATTGCAGTTCTACCCTCAGTTTGTCTAGTAGGCCTCTCCCACCATCTCCAAGAAGCAACTCCATCACCCATCCAGCACTCTACCCCTCTCCCTCCTCTCTCTCTCTCTCTCTCTCTCTCTCTCTCTCTCTCTCGTCTCATACGAGTCGTTCTACCTCTCTAGTTAGGCCTCTGGCTCCCCCTCCCCCCCCCCCACACACACACCCCGATACATCGAGCGCTCTAGTCATGTCTCCCTGCCACACACAAACTTGCCTTGTGCCCTCCAACGTTCCGGTAGGTCAGTCGCCCTATATCTTTGACTTGCACACACACAATTTTGATGGCTCTCTTCATCGATCTCGCACCCACCCACTTGATCCTCTCTTCGACTCTATCGATATCTATGACCCCTCCCTCTCTTCTCGTGGATCGCCCCCTCTATGTATGATATCCATAGGCCTCTATTTCACACACATTGCATGTGTCAAATTTTTGTTTGAGATGTCATCGACACATATTCCCACAAATACATTCACGAAATCACACCCCCCCCAAATAACAAACACTCACGAACGCACACGCCATCTGTCTAGGTTTGTATCTCTCTCACACACACCCACGTAGGTGGGGGATGTACACGAAGAGAATAAGTGCACGCACGGCGCACGTACTCCCGTCTCTTTCCCAACCACACCCGCGTGGGTACATGGTGGAGCTCATTTCTGTATGAAAAGGCAGCCCACGTGGTAATTTGACATGTGTATGGTTTGTCCACTTGATGGAGGATCGTCTACCACGGGTGAACAAAAAATTGTGACTTGATGCGTTATGTTAAAAAAGAGGCAAACCATGTAGGGCCTACCTTAGAGGCCATGCTCTATACACTCGGGATGCTCTGTGCGTATTACTTTTGATGTGTCCCATCAACTCGCACAACAAGTAGAAGCTTGCTTAGTACGCCGTCTCCCCCGCCCACGGGTGCGGTGGCTCGCAGGACAAGGTGAAGCTTGCTTACTATGCCTTACGCCCGCTCCCTCGCCCACGAGCGCGATGGCTCGCAGGACGAGGAGAAAATTTTACTACTCTCTCTGTTTACTCCTCGTCCCTACCTTGGTTAGAGAGATTATCATATTGTTTGGAATATATGTCCTTTAGTAGATTTCAATATGAACTACTAGTACATACTCCAAACACTGATGTATATAGACGTATTTTAGAGTGTAGATTCACTCATTTTGCTTCGTATGTATTGAAATAGACGTAATAGTACGCACTCTCCCTTGCCCACGTAGTGGACGTGCAACAATTCATTATGTCTCGTATATATAGCCAGAACGATATATACTACAGTACCATTATTGCTCGACTTCCCGAAGAGGCAAGAGCCAATCGCAAGGTTAATATTTTGGAGATGCCAAGCGCAAGGTTTATAGGAGAACGAGTAGTAGTAGTACTAGTAGTACGTAACAATGGTACGTACTGTACGAGGAAGAAGGCAAGAAGATGTATGTTTTGCGTGACAGTCTCCTCTTACAGGACGTGCTAGACCTAGTGGACCACATTGTTGCAATGGGACTACTGTCTATCATAGATGGCATGATTCAGAGTGGTGGGCAGCGGGCGTAATTCGGAGCTGCTTAGGCTAGTTATAGTGGGAGTAACTTATGTAGTAACACGACACATCCCAAGACAAATTTGCTTATGTGGCATGGAGTTAATGAGGGAAGAGATGCTTGTGGTAACATAATATGTTACTGTAACATAACACACCCCGAGGTAAAATGAGTCTATGTCTTGATTAATGAAGGTTTGTGTGTTACCATCTATATGTTACTACCCGTTACGAAGGTAGTAACATGGACTAGTAACAAAAGCATGTTACTAGTCTAAGTTACTCCCCACTATGACCAGCCTTAGTCTTAAAACCCATGAAGAAGTCCCATCGAAAGGAATAGCCATCCTTTACACGTTCTCCTATGTAAAATGAGTAAATGAGACAAAAAGAGAAAGATACAAAGTAAAAAAATACTAGCCTTAGATCCAGCCCTATTGTATCAGTGAATGATATTTCTACGTCGTGATTGACATGGTTATATTATTAACCATGCTACGGAGGTAGAAGCGGATTTTTATTTATTCGCGGTGGTAGCAGCGGATGGACATTCAACGAGGAGTGAAATGATGGCTGCTTCCTCGGTCAAACATAGAGAAAGGTGGGCCTCGTGATTTCACGGCTTATTAGTCATTATTACTGCCTATACTCTTTGCCCATATATAATAACCATGTGGTAGTACAGTAGTGGGCTATACTTTTAATAACCATGCTCGAAGAGAAGAGGTGCACGCACCCACGCACATAGTGTACTAGTAGCACTCTTTGCGTCTTTTGCATCTTCCCCAACCACACACGTGACACGATGGAGCTCATTTCTGCAAGATGATGCAGCCCACGTGATAATTTGACGCGTCTAGTAGTAGTTACTCACTTATAAATAATGGCGGGTCGGGAACCACGCATGAACGGTGTCACGTCATTTATAAATAAAGTTTTTTTTTCTTCAGTGCTCCACTATATACATAGCCAGGACGAGCTTACACGGTTGCTTGTTGGGGTTGCTATCTTCACACTCTCTCGCACAAAATGACTGTGACCACATCTCTAACATCCCGGCGGATCACGCCCGCCGGGGGAAGAGGTGGATGCTTAGTGTAGATGCGGTCGTCGTCACCGATGGCGAAAACCCACTGTCGGCACGTCCCGACCAGGGGTCCCCGCCGTTCTCTCTCACAAAGCCGGTGAGGTTGCCTTCGTCCCTTGCTCACTGCCACGACGTGGGCAGTTGCTGCCTCCTGCCGCCCTCCACTAGGTTGAGCTACGTCCCGACATCCCTCAGGTACAACTTCCGTTACAACCGGCTTGCACCACTACTCCAGCTGCCCACATCACTCCATGTGGATATTTCTCTACTTCTTTGCCCCGCACATACCTCTACTGGCTTCTACGTATTGTATTTGTGATGAGTTTATGTCTCATCAACTAGTCCCAGTAATCTTATTCTAATCACGCTTCTTTAATTTCTTTGCCACAGGGATGCTCATCTCGATTTTGGTGAAACTGCACAAAATGATCAGATGGTCAAAGGGTTGCAAACTTCCTTTCTTCGGAACTTCCAACGTTGCCAGCAAATTAAAGCCTGGTTAGGGTTTACGGTTCAAGGGCTAGGGATTGCATGGATCAATTTTTTAGCTCTCTCTATTCCAAAATAAGTGTCAACTTTAGTAATAGTACAACTTTGTACTAAAGTTGGCATAAAGTTGAGACACTTATTTTGGAACGGAGGGAGTACATATTGGCTATGATATGTCAATCATTGAGATGCAATAGCATGCATGTTAGCCTCCTTTGTATTTGATGAAATGTTGCAATGGGCAACCTTGGACGCAAGATACATGAAAGATGAAACAGAAGTTGGAAGCTTCATAGCATTGTACAATTTTATCTCACTGAGAAATTATAGTACGTACTATACTAGCACAGTACGATGTAAAGAGTTAGGTGTCGCACAGTGTCCAGAAAATATGGTGATAGTGTGATATGGACCATGTAATCACTGAGCCTGCGTGTTTTCACTGCTTTCGCACTTCTCCGTTGTAAGAATGGAGAAAATTGTAATATAGTAGTACCTCCTTTCGCCGAAAGTGTGGGACATCCAGCAGTCGTACCACCTCAGTAATAATGACCAATGAGCCATCAAATCACATAGACCTAGCAATAAGTTGGACATACAAAGCGACCATCACTCTTGAATCCGCTTCTCCCTTCAACGCAGGCGCCAGTGAGAGGTCGCGTCCACTCTACCCGGTAATGAATGCGGCACAAATTCTTTGGAGAGGCGCTGACCGTTTCGGGTAGGAAGCCCGCGCGGGCGATGGAGGGGCTTTGGCTGGGCTAGGCTAGTCAGGAGCGGGCGTAGCCGCTGTCCGCCTGTTCTGACCGGATGCCCGGAACTGAGAGGATGCACCAACTCTCGCGGCTAAATCGTACACTACACACCATCTCTCTGTAGGAGTAGGTTAATGTGTCGCTCTCTCTAACACACACATGTTGTTAAACACACACACACACACACACACACACACACACACACACCGAGGTAAAATGAGTCTATGTCTCAATTAATGAAGACTTGCATGTTACCATCCATATGCATGTTACTAGTCCAAGTTACTCACCACTATGACCAGCCTAGCAATGTAACCAACCGCTCCTTACTCTGCCTTGTTATCTCCCCCGGGAACCCAATGCATGGAGCGCAACTACGAGTTGATCAGTCAAGAAATCAAAGTCGGCTTGCATGCGAGTTAATATGTGGCCCTGCATGGTAGCTAAAACAACATCTCTTAGTTGTTGTGATTAATTGTTGCATTTAGAGATAGAAATCAGGGCTTTAATTGGAGGAAGGACCTGTCAAGTTTCTCCTTCTCCTCCAATCTGCTTGCACCTTGGTCCCACTGCACCTTCTAACGTGACTTATTACTATACCTAGACGGAGGGAGTAGTACGAGATACGGTGGCACACTGACTTAGGTCGAATACAAGTGCCCAAAATTGTGTGCATGTTATAATAAGGATTCACTTACAATAGTATGTGAGCGAACAGAGGGATCAATTGGACAGTGTTCACGAGCAGTAGCGAGATGTGTGAGGTAAGATACACCGCTGGCGATTTTAATTTTTCTAATTAACTTGTTCGTTTCACCCTCTGACTGGTGGGACCCAATGTACTACGTTGAGAGAGGTAAGGTGATTAAGGCTGCACTATTTCTGTACTACCAACACTGCTTTAAATCCCAAAAGACCTTACCACCAAAGCCACATGACACGATTATGATTTAAATCCCAATGACTCCCACGCAAAAAACATGGCATGCTTGTCACACGAATGCATGAATGTATAAAAGGTTACTTTCCTCTCATTAAACATAACGTGAGGGTGGTGTAGTTGGTTAGCATGTTCGCTCATCAAACTTAAGGTCTCGGGTTCGATAACCACACTTGAGCATAATTTTGTTTTTGCTCGACTTCTTTCTTCCACCCAATGACAGGTAGGCCCCACACGATAGAGAGAGAAAGTGATCTAGGGTGGTGCTAGGAGGATTCTTTGACTGGTCAAAATGGATGGACACGAAGCTATACGATCTCGGCCTTGGCGCTTGTTTTCTAGGGGTTGCACTCTTCACACTCTCTCTCCACTATATATACACGCTGGAGCCTCAGCGCTTGTAGTTGCTCTCTTCACACACTCTCACCCTCTCCAGATCTAAACAAGACTTTGTTGGCCTCTCTCTCTCCCCTCATTGCCGGTCAAAGAGCCAGCAGGATCGATCTGCCGGGAAGGGAAGGAGGCTTAGCGCTATCGCCGTCGGCGAGGGAGGGAATCCACTACCGGCGCAGCTATTCTCTTTCACCCAGCGGCGGCGTGGGAGGACCTCCGACCCCTTCTTCCTCGCCGTCGTACATAGTGTGGGCAGAACGGCCTCCGGTCGCCCATCGAACCACACCCCAAGAACCTTAAGGTATAATTTACTTATTCCACATGCATTGCTCTAGCTGCATGTGGGCTATTTCCGGTTCTGCACTTGAACCTTGGTGTTGGATCAAACAGGAAAGTAGTGGGGAAAGTTGTATAGCATGAATCTAGGGCGTGGTTCAAAGAGGAAAGGAATGGGGAGAAGTAGTGGGGAAAGTTGTATAGCATGAATCTAAGATGTGGTTCAAAAAGGAAAGGAAGGGGGAAAGTTGAATAGCATGAATCTAGGACATGGTTCAAAGAGGAAAGGAAGGGGAAAGTACTAGTACAGACTGGATATCCAGCACCTACGTTGGTTGAAAAGGGAAAACAATGACAAACGCAGTACGCACATCTGTAACAAACTGATCTTTTTGTTTTGGGGGACAAGGCTGTAGAGTTTCAGCAGGACTAAATTTGCTGCGCTCGCATAGGGAAAGGTGTCTAAAGATAACAAAACTGGGATCAACACAAATATGCTCCTTGGTTGTTTGTTCTTTGTTGCAACAGACAGTGCATCACCCCTTCATACATCGGTAGATGCACATGGTGATGGTGAGTCCATTGTCCCGTGCAACTCTTTAGCTGTTGCTAATCTAAGGCCATGTTTGGTTAAAAAGTCCTAAGACTTTTTTTAGTCCCAACTAAAAAGTTCCTAGTCCCTACCTGCTTGGTTCCAAGGACTATACATGGACTAGAGGTTATTAAATGACATGCTAAAAGACCATGTTACCCCTAGTAATGAACTAATAGAGGTAAGGTGCGATGCGGGGCAGGGGCAACTGTTGGAAAAAGTCCAAAAAAGACTCTCCCTCGGGGTCTTGTTTCTTTAGTCCCAAATGCACACGTTTAGTCCCTAAAAGTACCTCCCGTTTGGTCTAGATGGGACTCAAAGGGACTTTTTTTAGTCCCTACACCCAAAAGTCCCTGTAAACAAATACCCTCTAATAATGCTGCTGGAAAATTGATGCAATGCCACAGTTAAAACAAAATTACATGTTTAACGAATTTTATTGTTAATATAATCTCTCTGTTAATATGAATCAATGCCACCGTTTGAGAAATGCAATTGTCTTGCTTTATTTCCCAATTAGATAAGTTAGATGCTTCTTTTTGTTGGCTTTCGTGTCATCCACCGTTATTGACCACTTGTTGTTTCCTTTGCACCTCTGTAAACAGAGTTATCTACTTCACCTCGTTGCTATTGTGACCTTTTGTTGCACTGCACAAAACACTTTTGTTTTAAGAGTGTTTTGTGCAGTTCAACCAAAATGTCACACCGACAATGTTGCTTGATTACTTGATCTTAGTGGAACTGCACAAGAGGAGATCTTACTTCCTATCCGTGTTGGCAAATTTGGTTCAGATCTTCTTCTTGTGAGTTGTTTGAATTCCACGTCATGAGAGGTCAGTACTAGCCTTCTTTCACATGATTGTGTAGTGTGCTTTCATATGTTGTGCTACTTGTACGGTAATGTTGCTTGATTTTAGTGAACTGCACAAATGGAGGCAAGACTTCCAATCTGTATGTGCACCGTAATATCCCATTAAGGTAAGATAAGGATATTGCACAACTTTTGGCCTGTATTTTGCCACTTTCATTAGAAAATTAATGTCTACTTGTGCTCCCCAATTGACATGCCAAATCTTACATTAAAGGAAAAGCTTGTTTGTTATTGAACCAAGTGATGAAGGGGAACAACAAGCAGGAGAAAAACAAAAATCAACTCCCGGTGTTGTAATGAAGCACTGGAACTGTGATGACACAAGTAATGATATAGTTTTGCATCTAATTTATTGCTATGGCTGGAACGAGCAATTGTTTTGCCACTGATTTGATGCCACTCTTAATGTAATATGTAATTATCTCTACTTGTGCAAACATGGATCTTCTTTGAAGATACCTTATATTTTAGTGGAACCGCACAAGAAGATGTTGGAAACATTAAACTAATTGAGGAGTATATAGTAAGCATGGCAACCACAGTAGATAACAACAGATGGTTCCGGAGAAGTGCTTGATCTATATGCTCTACACAATAAGCCTCCTGACAAAGGTTGTTACTCGCCCACGGATTTCATCCATATGATTGAGCTTTGTCACCTCTATTGGTGTTGTGCTACTGTTTAGATACTTTCATGAGAAAGTGGTATTGTCCTTGAGAAGTGCTTCATCTGTGTTGTTTTAAATATTTCCTTTCCTTTTTTTGAGCAAACAGGGATACTAGCACTACTAGGAAAAGGCCTACTAATGGCGCACCAGTTTTGCCTACTAATGGCGCCCTACTGGTGCGCCATTAGTATCACGCCACTAGTATTTTTTACTAATGGCGGACCACTCGTGCGCCATTAGTATGCCTAGAGGTGCGCCATTACTATCTGACTTAGTAATGGCGCACCATATAGAAGTGCGCCATTAGTAATAATTTTTTCAAAAAAAATCAATTTTTTTTAATATTTTTTTTAAAATCAAATTTTTTTAATCTCGAGTAACTATGGCTTAATCTCAGGTCAAATCGCACTCTGTGGTCAAACTTCCCAAAAGGTCACCCATCCTCACACTACTCCAGCCCAAGCACGCTTGACTTCATAGTTTTATCCAACCCCAGCACCACCTCACTTCACAGGCACTTGTTGATATATCTATCATATCAATCCTATTAAACCTTGCTAATGTCTAGGACTTTGTTCATGTTCATGAGTATGATGAAATTTTGAAAAATATTTCAAACTTCCCGGTCATATTACGTATCATATTTTGAAAAATAAAATAAAAATAAAACCAATTTTTTCTGTTACTAGTGGTGCACATAGCAAACGGTGCGCCACTAGTAAGTTTGAAATTTTTTCCATTTTTTCCCTCTAGATCTTAAAAGCCCCATAACTTTTTTTCTGTTAGGTTTTTGGGGATTTTGAAAATGTTTAGCGGGGTTTCCCCGGTTAAATTCGGATGTAACTTTTCGAGTAGATGATTTTTCATATATAAAACTTTTGAATCCGAGTTCGTATGCAAAAGTTATGCCCATTTTACAAATTCCAGAGAGATTTTGCAAATAAAGTCGAAATTTATATTTGTAAATTTTCCCAGTAAGTAGACCACATATCACATGGGAAACTTATTTTCTTTTATTTATTTTTGACATTTCCATCATTTTCTTTTATTTATTTTAAACTGAAAAGGCGGTCCACGAGGGGGTGCATTCGGTGGAATTTTTGGTCAAAGTTAGTAACGGCGCACCGTGGGAGTGGTGCACCATTACTAGTTAAACTAGTAATGGCGCACCACACCCACGGTGCGCCACTACTAGTTTTGAAAAAAAATCTAAAAAAAATTGAAAAACACTTAGTAATGGCGCACCAGTGGACACTAGTAATGGCGCACTGTCCACTGGTGCGCCATTACTAGTTTTGAAAAAATAAATAAATAAAATTTGAAAAAAAACTGAAATTTTTTTACTAGTGGCGCACCGTGGATGTGGTGCGCCATTACTAGTCTAACTAGTAATGGCGCACTATACACTGGTGCGCCATTACTAGTTCTGAAAAAAATGAAAAAAAAATGGTACTAATTGCGCACCGTGGATGTGGTGCGCCATTAGTATTTGGACATTAATGGCGCACCTACACATGGTGCGTCATTAGTATATACTAATGATGCACCACATGTCTGGTGCGCCATTAGTGGCCATATCATCTATAGCCCTTTTCCTAATAGTATAGCATTTAGTTGTCCTCTTGTCTTTGCACAACAGGATCATCCTCCTCTGAAGAAGAATATGGAGTACGTAAAGTGACTAGTTCTGATTATGCCAGGATGAAGAAGCCATGTCTATCTTCTCATCAGAAGGAGCAGTTGAAGGATGGTTACATTACTCCCCACAAGACCAAACTAACTTCAACTCAGAAGGACTCACAGATCTCCATCTTTTTTGCTGTGATGCGCAAGTACAATGTTGTTCTAGGATTCTTTTCGGTGAGTTCCTTTTTTTTAAAGTGTGCTCTACATGGACCATGTAGGTGTCTGTTTAAACTGTCAATTCATAGTACATTTTGCTTTATACTAATCACTTATTTTTTTATTTGTGCAAACAGGGGTGCTCAGCTTGATTTCGATGGGAACTGCATAAAATGTTCATGAATATATCGAATCATTCATTTCCACCACAAGAAAGGAGGTGCCGATATGTTCAAGGCATTGCAACATATAAAGGCGAAATCATACAAGCTACGCGTGAATTTGGTTGATTTTCGTGGAACTGCACAAAAAGAACAGCTGGTTTATTTAGCACGAGGTGCCATGCCAATGTCCGTACTGATGGCAAACCATGCTCATTCCACAACCATAGGCATTTGATATTTCGGAATGGGAAAACCTTGTCAAAGTTTGCTCATTGATGTACGCAAAACAACACGCATTTGACATTTTGGAATGGGACAACCTTGTCAAATTTTGCTCAATGATGTTAGCAAGAAGACATGCGTTTGATATTTTCGAATCGGATGCTCTTTGCTGTCAGCAGCATCGATCGATTTTTCTTTATTGTTTAGTTGTGAAGTAAATATTGGCTCTGACATGTGAATCGCTAAGATGCAAAATCATCCATTGTTTTGAATATTCTCTATGAATTGCCAGGCCTGTGTGTTTGATTCCAATGTACAAGAACACTAAAAGGCAGCTCAAACTCTTTGTATTCCCTCTATTCCTTTTTACTTCGCATATTAGATTTCTTTCAAGTCAGTTGATTTTACATTGTGAATGTTCATACTTTTTTCTAAAAGATTGGTCAGAGTAGAGATACTTTGGCTGCAGACAAAACTTGTATGCAGACTAAAAAGGACCGGATGGAGTACATGTGAAACTGCAACAAACGAGGTGATCACCCTAGGAATAATCCTAGTACGTATTGTTTTGCATGTTCATCCTACGCCAGTGATACAAATCGAACTAAATTCATTCACACACGGTCGGATTTCATATAATCATGCCGGATTTCATTACGTTTCATACATTCTTCAACTAAAAAGGGGTGCGCTGGAGGAATAATTAATTAACCGAATCTACCCACCTGTGTTCGGCTGAGCCGAACAGAAGCTTATTCTCCAGCGGACTGAGCTTCAGTGACTTAACTGCAGGTGCAGTTGCATAACTGACATGTGGCCTAGATGCCTGTTGGGCCCACGTGTCAGTGACCCAACTGCACCAGCAGTTAAGTAACTAAAGCAGCGTCCTTCTCCAACATAGCTATCCGACTCCACGTCGCCGCCAAGAAACTAATCGGCCGTCAATGGTCAACCCGCCTAGCTTGGCTTCAACTGGAGGGTAGCAGCGGTGGTCTTACTTGGACCCGAGCGGCGACGACCTACCGTGTTCTACTCTTCCTCGTTTTCTGCATGGCGCGGCCTCGTTGGCAGCGGGGCGGGGCCTCGACGGAGCCGGCGATGTCCTCTATCTCGTTGCTGGCGGGGCGGTGCCTCGACGGAGCGGGGGAAATCCTCCCCCTCGTTGCCGGCAGGGTGGGGCCTCGGCTGAGCCGGCGATGTCCTCTGCCTCGGCTGAGCCGGCGAGGTCCTCTGCCTCGATGCCAGCGGGGTGGGGCCTCAGCGGAGCCGGCGGTGTCCTCTGCCTCGTTGTTGGCGCTACGGGGCCTCGGCGGAGCAGGGCCTCGTCGAGGCCAGCGGAGCGGGGACTCGTCGGAGCCGGCATTGTCCTCTGTCTCGTCCTCGGTCTTGCCAAACAGCGCCTTGCCCGCTTCGTCGCCCTCTTTGTAGGCGGTCGCAGCCTTCGCCACCCGCATGCGGTACCGCCAGCGCTCGAGGCGGCCCTCGCGGGCGGACCGGTAAGAGTCAAACAGCGCCTCCTGCTGTGCCCGCTCCGCGGCGATCTGCTCCTCCGCCTGCAGGTGATCTTAGAGGAGATGGTGTTTGTAGGCGGCGTCGGCCTGCGCCTCCCGGAACTGCTCTTGATGCTTCTGCCTCACCGTGTCCATGTATTGGGCACGGGCTTCGCCGATGGTCATGGTGCAATGCACCAGCGAGGATGGCGCGGAGGAGGGGGTTGGCACCGGAGTCGACTACCATGTTATCCATTGGGACGTCGTCATCCTCCGGCTGCCTGCCGGCCAGCCAGTCGGCAGCAATGGCTGCCATCTCCTTGTGGTCCCTCATCCGCCCGTCCCGAAGAGCGCTGGAGGGCGAGGAAGCCATGGTGGGCAGTAGTGGTGTGCACAGGAGAAAGGGAACGGAGGCGGATGACTGCGGCTATGGCCAGCGCCACAGTTTATATAGCAATGGTGTGCGGCGGAGGGACGGACGTGTGGCGGCGGAGTAGCCGCCTCGGCAACCGCATATCATTAATGTGGGCGGCAGACGAATGGACGGACGGCACTTGTGTCATTTAAAGGCGGAGCAATTGCCTGCACCGGGAAGTGGGGCGGGCGGCGCTGATCGTTTCGGGCAGAAAGCACGCGTGGGCGAGGGAGGCGGTCTGGGTGGGCCACGACAGTCAGAATAGTGCTTGGCCGTGGGTCGGTCCAGCAGCCGGACATGCTGGCTCACCAGCAAGTTCGCTGAGCTGAGCGTCGACAATCAAATGATGGACGTAGCTCTCGACCAGAAGCCGGCACCACTGTCCAAGCCGGTTCATGTCGTGTTCACCATAGAGCAGGTGCGGCCGCACTTCGACGCCCTAATGGCGGAAGAGCTACCAGGGCAGGAGGACCTATGCTGCAACCTCCGTCTCCTCAACGAGCACCGGTGAACAAGAACGGCAGTGCCATCGCGGACATGTGGCCCTATGATCTTGTGGCTCCCCGAATGAGCAGCGGGCGCTGTATCAGACCATCCATAGGGCCCGCGCGGCCCTCTCTGTCGTCCTTCGAGTTGTTGCGCTTGCCGTGGCGCCGCCGTCTCACGTTGTCAACATGGTCAAGGGACATGAGGAATGAGGAGATGACTTTACTTGGAGAGGATGACAGTGGGGACCCACCAGGGCCATAGCCGCACGTACACAAGTGCCTCTTTATTATATACAACTATAATTTTTTTTCCTCCTCCTGGTTTCCTGACATCAGGTCCCACACCATTGTCAACCTATCTAGTCAATAAACAGAGAATTGCATAAGAAGCGGCCGACAGCTGGGACCAGGCAGCTCGAGCAGTATTTGTGTTTTTGAGGTGTGAGCACTGCAGAGTTTTTCTTGAGCGATGTTCTCGTTGTTGTTCAGAGGAGAGCAGGGTATTAAGTGGGCGGGCTATGGCCCGTCTAGCCCAGGTCAGATATCCAGCCTAGATATTAATTTTTTTCAAACTGAAAATGGCTAGCCTAGCTATACTTTTTTTTTGAGGAATACCCAGGCAAGGTCAACTTGTTATTCTCCGTCTTGCTGAGCTGCAAATCTTTCCAAGGAGGGATGTATTAGGCTTAACAAAAAATGGGCTTTAAGAAATAGTAAATGAGATGTAATTATAAAAACTGGGTAGTAACTATAAAAAATGCACCAAACACGTAATTAGTTTATAACTTTTTTGGATTTTGAAATTTATAATTTCATTAATTGTTGCGCGCGCAATGTTTCATTGGATTTTTATGTAATACAAATTTATATTGAAATTATATTTAATCTGACTAAAAATTTCAGGATAAAAATATTTCGGATCCCATCAAAATGTGGGAAATTTTATTGAATTCTGTTTTGAACGGTTGGTTAAAATTATTAATTGTTGTCCTAGCTAGAAAATGGGTTGTACTTTTAACAAACTGTAAATGGGTTGTAGTAAATTTCATTAGAATTCAAAAAGGGGATGTTCATTCTTACAAATCGCAAATGGGCTATAAGTTCTCTGCCACACACTTATGGGACTACTAAGTTGACGCATCCCCTAAAAAATAAGTAAGTTGACGCGTATGCAAGGCTTTGTCAACTGATAGTCAACACACGGCTCTAGCAGCAGGTCGTTCGATGTCCATCCAACAGATGTTGTGCTTCCTCTTCAATCTCGGATATTCTAACTTCAGTCGCCCAAAAAATGATTCCTCCCCCAGACATCTGGGGCGCACCCTTTCAGAGGTTGGCTTGTGGGCCTACTAAGTTGACGCGTACCAAGGGCTTTGTCAACTTAGTCGATATAAACGACTCTAGCTACAGAGACCGTATGATGTCCATCCAACGGTCGTAGTGCTTCTTCAACCTCTGGTCTTCTTCCTCCAGCCGCCCAAACCAGTGCCGGTGGGACTGCCTGCTCCCGCCTCCCGTGGCCGGCTGTGCTGCCACACAGGCCATACCGCCCCCCTACTCCATTGCTGGCCAGGCCATTCCTCTACTCACCCACACCTCCTATTATTTTCCAGCGCCGGCAGCCGGACCAGTAAACCTTCGTACTCCTCACCGCGTGGGCAACCACTGTCGAGTCTTCCGCGGCTCCGTGTCGTTCCCTTCCTAGGCCTCGCCGTCGTCCACCGCCCTGGTGCTCTCGGCGCGGCGTGGTCAACGTGGTCAATGAATGACATCCATCGGACATGGACTGTACGTGGAGAGGCTGACAGCTGGGTCCACGGCCGCACACAAGGAAATGCCTCCTTATTCCACGCAAAATAATGATTCCTCCACCTGACAGCAGGGACCCACCGGGCGGGCCACCGTATTTCGTAAAAAAAACGTTTCCCCCTGACTGCTGGGACCCGCCAGCTACATCTTCGCACGCAAGGAAGTGCGTGACAGTCGGGACCCACCTGGTTGAAGCGTAAGTAGCATTGTCATTCTGGTTGCGAACATGTACGTACATACTGGTCGATGTAGAGGCGCACACGTGTCGTACTAGAGGTGTGCATGTGTCGTAGTAAAGGCGCGCACGTAGCATGTACACGTACGTACAGCGGCCAGGGTGCAAGAAAGAAAATACGGCCATGTACGTACATACGGGCGGGGTCTCGAGCGCGTACTCGCGGACGGCCAGGGCTTGTGTACATGGAGAGGCAACGGATGAGAGCGACGGCGTCCTGTTCATCGAGAAGCGAATCGGCTGGGTCAGAACGAAGAAACAGCGTCGTGTTCATCGGAAGGCAACGGAACACGTGCTGTTCATCGGGAGCCAACCGGCTTGAATGGAACAGCCGATGGAAACGAGGCCTATCATACCGCAGAACGGAGGAAACGGCCTTGTGTTCGACCGGCCACGGTCGAAACGGGATCCTGTTCATCGGGAGGGGTTTGGCGTACCGCAAAACGGAGGAAATAGACCTTCTACGGTGGAAACGGGGTCCTGTTGATCGGGAGGGGTGTGACGTACCGCAAAACAGAGGAAATGGACTTGTGTTGGAGCGCTACGGTCGGAACGGGGGTCCTGTTCATCAGGAGGGGTGTGGCGTACCGCAAAATGGGACTCCACGGGATACTGTTCATCTCCACCATCGACCTCCTCCAGCCTCCACGGGCTACTGTTCATCCATCGTCGACCTTCTCCAGCCTCCACCTGCGACTGTTCATCCATGGGCTCCTATTCATCCGGCCTCCACTGCGCGCTCCTCCACCGGCTAATGTTCAACCAACCCTCTCCACGGGGTCCTATTCAACCACCCCTCCACGGGCTACTCTTCATCCAACCCTCCACCGGCTACTGTTCAACCAGCCCTCCACGGGGTCGTCCTATTCATCCAGCCCTCCACGGGGTCCTGTTCATACACCCCTCCACGGGGTCCTGTTCATACACCGGCTCGATCGATCGAGGTCCTGTTCATCCAGCGGCAACACCACGGGGTCCTGTTCATCCACCCCCCACCGGGAACTGTTCATCCAAACCCCCCAACAACGTCCACTGTTCATCCAGAGGCAGCATCAATCGGCTTCAATTAGCAGTAGTAGCGAAGGAATCACTCGGATTCAGTTAACGGCAAGGGATCGATCGATTGCTCGGGTTCAGTAATGCGTAGCCTGCAGTGCAATCGCTCGGGTTCAGTTAGAGCCCAACGCCTCGCACACACGCGCGTACGTATGAGAGAAACGTGCATCGCTCGGCCCCCGAGCACCCACCGTAACCGGGAACTCCCCGATATTTTCCTCTTCCTCGATTCTACCATGGTTTTTCCGTCATGGACGGCCCAAAGAATGTCATGCAGTTGCGTCTCCGGCCCGCCCAGGACGAAAAGCCCATTTTCTGTCATGATTTTTTATCATAGAAGTAGGAGCCCACCACATCTATGATGATACCTGGTTTTGTCACAATTATCGTCATAGAAGTATCATAAGCGTGACAGGAAATAATTTCGTTCGACCCAAAATGTCACGGATGTGTCTTTTTTTGTAGTGAGTGAGCACATCTCTCTTCCTCTTCTGGTCAGCATCGGCCATTTCAACATTTGTGTCAGTTGTAGCCACATCAGGGATAACTTGGTTGTTAACACTAGCCACACCATCAGGGTTTTATCATGTGGAAGCAACTAGTTCTCTCCGTTTTAATTCATCCAGCAAGCATAAGAGCTCATTTTCATCTAACTCAGCTAGGTCACAATATCCATCTCTACCATAGAAACTCTATGATTCATTAGCAGCAAACTTGTCATGCTCCCGACCTAGGCAAGGATCGGCCATGACCGTGACTAGAACCACAACCGCCATTATCCCGGTCGTGACCACCTGCCGGCATACTCCACAATGCCGAAGATCCTTGACAACTATAGAAAATAGGGCTACACACCATTCACATGTTATGTATGAAGATGCCCAATCGTGCCACAAAGCAAGCACCAATCAGGGAGCCACTTGTATTTAGCCAAGAAAAACCACCTCTTAAGCTCTTTCAACATTGAAACATGATTCTTTGGTGGTTTGCGTACATCAATCTGAACCATAGCAAGATAAAAAATATATATCATAAAAGTCATTCGAAGTAGGTTTTGCACCTTCGAACTCATCGGCCTTTGAAGCTAAGGACTTGATCATCGAGTTGTACCCCTCTAGCAAATGGTGAATCTTGTTAAAGATACGACAGACAAAAGAAATGAAGAAGATCAAATCAACGCAGAGGGACACAAGATTTTAACGTGGAAAACTCCTCTAATACAAAGGGGAAAACCATGGGCATAAGTCAGCGAAACTTCGTCCCAAGCCTCCCGGCAACAGGCCTCCGCTTCACTTTGTTAGAAGTAAGCCTTTGTAGTCATTTGGATACAACATAAGATCCCATAGTATTCAGCAAGAACCACCGGACATCCGCGGAGGACCCAGAGACCCCCCCCCCCTTCCATCACCTTGTCCCAGTCTCCAAGACATGTGAATTTAGCAAAGGAAAAATTATGACCCGAAGATCTGAACCTAACTTGACATGCAAGATCCCAGGCAATCCTCATATTCTTATAGAACCAAAACTCACCATATGCTTTGGTTGTATGCAGTATCATGATGGCAAACCAGTGTGTTGCCTTCACCGGCGGCGCCTCTTCCTGCTTGAAAACAACATCATACACAAGCCTAAGCGTTACATCATCTCATATAAATCATCCCTTAAACGATTCCGTGAACAAAGTCAAACCAAACGCCATCAACATCAAACACAAAATCATATCTCGCATAGTGCCAGTAAGAGAGGACCCCATGAAGAAACACCCATACGTGCAACCCCCTCCTGCCCAGTCTGGGTAGCGGCGCTAAGGGCGCCACTTGATCAACCCGAGAGAAGAGGACGACTGGAAGTAAGGGGATAAGATCTCAACGTCGCCTCGGACAGCAGGAGTAGCTAACCATAGTGAGAGGGGGTTAGAAATTCTCTCTCGAGGTGTTGTTTAGATATGATACTGCAATGTGGCGTAGTCCGAAGAATGCGACGGGGCACATGCTAGCCTAGAACACGAATTATCGGGAGAATTTGAAGTTTCCTCAGAGCGGTCTACTGTTGTGTTTCAGACGATGAAGTCTCCACTGCCGTCCCTTCCCGCCGGTAGCTCGTCGGAGTCAAAAGAGCATGATAGGCCGATTTTACAACATATTCAACATTTCTTTCGAGAGCCCAAGCGAGAAAATCTGAGTGACGGTGGTTGGTGCAATGACCGGTCGGAAGTAGTGTCGCACGTACGTGTGTCCATGCCTGTGAGAGCATATACACGTGAACGTAGCAAATCTGACCCCCTAAACGCCTGCGACGTACCCGATTAGTGACCGGCGTGTCCGTTTTGAGCCCCTATTTGTTCGCCCATACAGTCACACTCCTCATTTTCTTCCTCATATGTCCAGTCACTTGCATGTGATTGGTCAAGATAAAGAGAGAGAACGAAAAGAATGAATAAGGAAAGAAAAAGGTGGTCTGAGATGGGCAGCGTCGTACGTAGCGGACTGGCCGGGCACGTTCAGGGGCATCCGTGAGCCATCATATACTTCCTACATTTCTCCTCAATATGAGGGACCCAGTTGGATCACTTTTTCTCCTTGTTGTCTGGTCAGGTCACGTCCGTGGACTTTTGAACTTTTGAGTTGGATTTGAGAATACCGGCCGTAGATGCTCGAAGTCCGTCGGCCCCACCCCCCGCTGTCCTATGAAATTATTCCCATTTCCTATGAGTGAGAGTCACGGACTCATGGTGGTGACTCACCCTTGGTGGACTTTTTGGGACGACCGTCCAATACAATGACATGCGTAGGGTTGCTTGGCCGAGCAGGGAAGGAAGGGAGAGAGAAAGGGACTGTGTCGTGTCTGTCGTGCGTGCATGGTTGGTTGACACTTTGATGGAAGGATTTGTTCTTGGAAAAAGAAGCAAGCAAGCAACTGCTATAGCACACTCCGCCTCCATGTCTCTTCCCTCCTGCTTGGGTGGTGGTGCGCTCACACGAAACGATGGCGAACAACTTTCGCTCGACCGGCTGCCTCGAGTAGCGTGCCACCACATGCACGTACTATACTAATTTAGCATCATCACACGGCATCATTAGCTTAGACACCGACTGATTGACTAATTATCTATGTGTATATATATGGCTCACTTGGACAGTGGCACACACAAGTGCAAAGGCGCTTAATTTAAGTCTGCTTGTCGGGCTGAAAGATACTCGGATTTCGGTGGCATGCATGACAGCTGAATTAGCCTACGCTAATGCTTGCGTGCTTATGGTTTGACACCGATGGCAAGTTGGCAAGTTGACAAACCTTGATCAAGAAAAGCTTTTGCATACTACAAGAAACTCAATTGGTCGGGCGCACCCTCTCCTCTGACCGAACAAACCATGATACTCTAGTTAAATATAGAGGATATGAGTGAGACTGACAAGGAAATCTACTTAAACCGATGGGTTGCCTTCTCCACTTCTCCACGCATCCAAGTTAAGCGGCAGCAGCATCTTGGCCATCCGCCCATGTGCCTGCCTGCGTCGTTCATTCAATTGTACCTTCACGTCAACCACTCCTACACTAGTTTCTCGCGCGAGTAAAGGTATCTTTAAGCGGACCTCGAACCGTCCAGAGCCTTCGGATCAAACGGTCCGAAAGTAGTTTATCATCCAATGCGATACCTCATCAATCAATCGACAGGTTTGGGGGTTTGAAATCTCATAAACTAAACTCAAATTAGAGGACCTTTGCGACATCCGGACCGTTGCCACATACGCGTCCCACATCCCGGTCTTACCATAAACCCCCTCCGTTTGAAGCCATTACCGTGCATTCATGCCGGTCAGCGCCGCTACAGAGCGGACGTGACTCCACAATATTGATGTCTGTCAGAGCTACGTGAACGTAGGAGCGGGCGGTGCCGCTTCAATGCCGACGCGGCGACCGAGAAGCCTACTCCAGCCGTTGTGTCGCATTCAAACCGACTTCCCGTCCTTTCGCCTGGCCGCACCTATTTAAGCAGGACTCTGGTGTTGTCCATACACCGCTCTCGGCTACCCCTCCCTCGCCCACACTCTCCACTCCCACCGACCCCGATCCTTTCCACCTTGGCGTCGCCCAGACACCACCGTCTTCACACCATGCCAAGTTATGACTCTCCGCGCCAGCAGGCGGCGGCGGCAGCTCCGAAACTTCGGGATCTGAATCTTGGCGCCGTTGTCGCTCTCCAGGCCCCTCGACCTCCATGGCCGCCAGCTCCTCCAAGAGGGCGGAGATCATCATCTCCTCCGGTGACATGGAGGAGTAGCCGCCTTCGCGGCAACGCCTGTACACTAAAGTGGCGATCATGGACGATGAGTTCGTGCGGTAAATGGAGCTGACGACAGAGCGGTTGCTTCGGGAACGTGGTCTTGCATGGCCCTCGCTAGCTTGCATGAAGGAGTAGCAGGCATCGCTACCGTGTTAAGGAGGAGTCACCTCTCCGCCGCGTGAAGGCGGAGACGGCGTCCACTACCCAACCCCTCCCCCCCCCTCATGTATAATCACAACGTCCAAATCGGCCAGCACATGTAGAAGAAGAAGCTCGTGAATGGCACGACAAGGCCGTGAGAAAGGACGTGGTGCTGCCGGAAATCGCGAAGTTGCGCGGGCGCCTCCTCCCTTGCCTCGGTGGTTGTGGTTCCTCCTTGTCGTGGACTGTCGTGTCGGCCGAGGAAAGGGCGGCTTGGGAGACGGCGCGGCGGAGCGGCGCTATGCAGCACGCAAGTTCGGCCTTCACTAAGAGCAACTCCAATGGGGGACCCAAGCGGACGACGCATTTGTCCGCTTTTTGTCCGTTTGGATCGGCCGCCCGCCCGGCGTCCGCCCAGTTTTGCATTTGGGTCAGCAATGCGCCCAACGCGCCGACCCATTTCATATCTGCATTCAACTTTTAAATAAAAAAAGGCCCGCGGCTGATCATGCCAGCGGCCATGTCTCATGCCGACACCATGCCAGCACCGGCATATAATGTCGGCTTCAGAAAATACCACAGTTCATGCTGGCG
Source organism: Aegilops umbellulata (assembly GCA_032464435.1). Taxonomy (NCBI): domain Eukaryota; kingdom Viridiplantae; phylum Streptophyta; class Magnoliopsida; order Poales; family Poaceae; genus Aegilops; species Aegilops umbellulata. The sequence continues at coordinate 508,573,960 of CP136056.1, read as the reverse complement.
CACTCGCCAGCCGGCCGGCACACATGCCAGCACACAAAAAATGGTGGGACTTGGAGTTCGACCACGCCATCGCGGCTCCCGTGGGTGTGCCGGCATACAAAAAGATGGCCCTAGACGTCATAGATCACTCGTCCTAGAACTTGAGCATGTCGGTCTGCATCTTCTCGAACCACGGCCTCTTCCTTGGCGACAAGGCGTTGAGATCCACCTTCATGATCTCCACCTCGGTCATCATGCTTTCAAGAGCCACTTCTTTCGCCTTTGTCTTGGCGTTGGCGGCCTCGATCACTAGTATCTTGGCTTGCTTCTCGGCCTCGAGCTCGAACATCTTGGCTTGCTTCTTGGCGTCAAGATCAAGCCTCCTCCTTGGATCTCCATGAAAGCATCCATTTGCTCCGCCTTGAAACGTCGGCGCTCCTCCTCCCTTGAGTCCTTCTTATTCATCATGCCATCCACGCTTGCGATCAAGGCGTTGGTGGCTGCATCTCGCTTGTCCTCCTTCTTGGAGTTGGTCTTCCCCCGCGGTCATGCCGGCTCGCCCTCCCCAACATCCTCCACGACGCCCTTCCCCCCACGTGTCTTGAGCGCGGCATATTGTGCCTTGAACTTCTCTTCGTCCTTGATGACCCGATAGCAATGGGAGAGGTTGAAGCACTTGCCATTGTGTTGAACCTTGAATGCCTCCAAAGCTTGAAATGCCTACAAAACGTTTCCATGCAAGCATATGGGCAAGTGATAGCAAATGAAGACGTAAAAGAATGATCTTGATGGCACAAAAGAGGCCGACTTGCTTGCTATCATACCATGTATTGCACGCCGATGCCGCTCATGGGGCGGGCCTTGACGCTCTCAAGGGTGGCACAAAACTTGTTGCACTCTTGTTGGATCACCCTCCACCGCTTGGAAATGGAGACCCACCCGCGCGTGCTCACAAATTGGTAGGGTGGAAACTTCTTGCGCTCATGAAACTCGCGGTGCACACGAGTCCAAAAGGTTGAATGCTTTTGCTCGGCGCCCGTCTTTGGGTCTTGTCCAATGTCTCATCAACACTCGCAAAGAAGCTTGTCCTCGGCAGTTGTGTACGCCTTCGTGCGCTTGCTCTTCGCTTCGGCTTGGGACCGGCGGTTTGGTTGGCGAGCTCGTCCTCGAACAAAGGCTCCACTTCGATGTCACACTCGTCCTCTTCCTCTAGACCATCGTCGTTCGGGAACTCGTGGTCGAGGGGGAAGCCGTCCAAGTCGATGCCGACCTGATCACGCATGAAGGCCGCCTGATCGAGATCATAGCCAGCGGCCGGCGTGAACGCCCGGCGGCCGTCCTGGCTTTGCGTCTCCTCGGGATCGTAGCCAGCGCCTGGCGCACCACCCTCGAAGATGAGGTGTTGCATGTAGTCCTCGTCGACGGCGGACGGCATTTCCTTGAACAGATTGCGGGCGTCCGGGAAACCGCCGGCCGGCGTCTGTCGCTCTTGCTCGACGGGATCCTCAGGCACGACAAATTCGTCGTCGTCGAGGCTTGCCTCGTCTTCGGAGGGAGGCATGTAATTATCATCCTCAACCTCTCTATCTGCCACTCTCTCAGGAGGGCTGGCTTCTCCATCCTCCTGCGTTGAATCTTGCTGGAGGGGGTTTTCTTCGGCACTGTCCGGGGTGTTATTATCTCTTGTGCCGGTATCACCATTTTTGCTTCGGCAAGACTTAGAGCGGCTGTAGGATCTAGAAGTAGGTGTGTCTAGAGGGGGGGTGATTAGACACTTAGTACTAAAGTTGCAATTTTTAAGCCCTTTTGGTTTGAGTGATGTTTTAGGCACAATTTCAACATACACAATACATATCAAGCAAGCATGCAAGGAGTATATAGGCAGCGGAAAGTAAAGCATGCAACTTGCAAGAATGTAAAGGGAAGGGTTTTGAGAATTCAAACGCTATTGGAGACACGGATGTTTTTCCCGTGGTTCGGATAGGTGGTGCTATCTTACATCCACGTTAGTGGAGACTTCAACCCACGAAGGGTAACGGTTGCGCGAGTCCATGGAGGGCTCCACCCACGAAGGGTCCACGAAGAAGCAACCTTGTCTATCCCACCATGGCCATCGCCCACGAAGGACTTGCCTCACTAGCAGTAGATCTTCACGAAGTAGGCGATCTCCTTGCCCTTACAAACTCCTTGGTTCAACTCCACAATCTTGTCGGAGGCTCCCAAGTGACACCTAGCCAATCTAGGAGACACCACTCTCCAAGAAGTAACAAATGGTGTGTTGATGATGAACTCCTTGCTCTTGTGCTTCAAATGATAGTCTCCCCAACACTCAACTCTCTCTCACAGGATTTGGATTTGGTGGAAAGAAGATTTGAGTGGAAAGCAACTTGGGGAAGGCTAGAGATCAGATTCATATGGTAGGAATGGAATATCTTGGTCTCAACACATGAGTAGGTGGTTCTCTCTCAGAACATATGAATTGGAAGTGTAGGTGTGTTCTGATGGCTCTCTCCGTGAATGAAGAGGAGGTGGAGGGGTATATATAGCCTCCACTTAAAATCCAACCGTTACACACAATCTACCAATCTTGGTGGGACCGAATCAATAAACTCGGTCGGACCGAAATGGTAAACCTAGTGACCGTTAGAGATTTTCGGTGGGACTGACATGCATCTCGGTAGGACCGATATGGTTAGGGTTTGGGCATAACGTAATCTCGGTGAGACCGATTACACAAACTCGGTGAGACCGATTTGGTAATTAGCTAACCAGAGAGTTGGTCAGGCAAACTCGGTGGGACCGATTACTAAACTCGGTTGGACCGATTTTGGTAATGAGTTATCCAGAGAGTTTGCATTGTAATCTCGGTAGTATCGATTGCCTAAACTCGGTGAGACCGATTTTGACAATGGACATACACAGTGAGATTGCAATCCCATCTCGGTGAGACCGAGATCCCTATCGGTAGAACTGATTTGCTAGGGTTTGGCAATGGCTTATGACATATGAAAAACTCGGTGGCGCCGGATAGAAAGAGTCGGTAGGACCAAGTTTGGCTTGGGGTTTAGGTCATATGTGGAAGTGGGAAAGTAGTTGAGGATTTTGGAGCATATCATTAAGCACATAGAGCAAAAGGCTCATTAAGCAACACCTCATCCCTTCTTAATAGTATTGGCTTTTCCTATAGACTCAATGTGATCTTGGATCACTAAAAGTGTAAAATGAAGAGTCTTGAGCTTGAAGCTTTGGCCAATCCTTTGTCCTTATTATCTGAAGGAGTTCCCCCAACCTTTAGTCCATGCCACTCCATTGTTGAACTTATCTGAAACATACTAGATAGAAACATTAGTCCAACAAGAGATATGTTGACATTAATTACCAAAACCACCTGAGGAGCACTTGTGCTTTCAATCTCCCCCTTTTTGGTAATTGATGGAAACATACATCAAAGCTTTAGATAAAGATATAATGAATAGCAAGTAAAGCTTTGGACGAACATGTAACAAGCATAGGCTCCCCCTACATGTATGCAATCATGTGAATACAGAATATAGAAGCATGTGAGAGCATAGTCATGACAGAGTAGGCAATGTGTTACATGTATCTTGGCCATATGCATCAGAGCAAAAGATTATTATTAAGAGAAATACCTTCATGCTTATGAGTCCTTCTTGCAAACAGTATGTACAAAAGCAAGAATTCCTCATACTCATGATTCTGATGCATATACTTACCTTGTAGTCTTAAGTTGGCTTAGGATGGAATGAACCTGCACAAACAAGGTTAGATAACACAGATACATCCACTAGCCAGAGCAAACAAAAGAAACCACAAGAGTACCAAGACTGGGATGACATGTAGAGAGTGAGTACAGAGTACATATTGAATTAGACATGTCCCCAAGAGTAAAGATATGCAATGAATTTGAATGATTTCTCTCCCTTAGGTGTCTTGCTCCCCCTGAATCTGACATGGGATATTGGGAGAAGATAGGGAACAGAAAATTAGAGCTGAAAGATATGAATAGAACTTAATTCAAATGAGTACATATGAACATGTCTTTCCCCCAAAAAGACATGTGGCATCTCTCCTCTTAATCATCAAGCATCTGGGATCCTTGAGTATTCTCTCCCCCTGGAGATTTCTTTCTCCCCCTTAATATTTGGGATCCTTGAGTATTCTCTCCCCCTTAGTACTTTCTCTCTTTCTCCCTGATGATAAGCTTTGATGTGATCTCTCTCTCCCCCTTTGACATCAATTTCCAAGAAGGTCTTACTGGAATCTGTCGAAAAGGTTTGGTCCTTGAGATTCAGCATAAAGCAATGGTAAAACTGTGATGCTTGTAGAGGATAAGATTCATCGAGTGGAGCTGGATCAGAAGAAATATAGAATAAGTGGCAAACTGTTTTCCTGTTGCGAAGTCGGTGACACCGAGCGTCAGGTTTCGGTGGTACCAAAAAAAATTCGGTTGGTCCGAAAATTTCAGTTCGGTGGAACCGAGTTTACTTCAGAGAAAATACTTGTCACCTCAGCTCACTAGTCAAATAAGATCTCACAAAGATTTGCAATGAATTAACTGAAGAATTTGCAAGGAATTTGATGCAGAAATATGTAGAACAAAAAGAAGCAGAAAAGAATGAAAGGTTCTAGATGAAGTTTTTTTTTGAAAAAAGAGGGAAACAAATATGCAAGAGACAAATGCAATAACACACAAAAAAACACAAGAGAACTTCACCTAGAATTGGGCGGTGACATAGTCACCTATGTTAGAGTATATTGACTTAGGAGTCAAGTGAGAACACTTGATCATAGGTCATACTCATCGTTTAAGCTCAAAATGGGGTTACCATTTTTTGTTTAAGCATCTTGATGTTTTCTCATCTTGTCGAGTTGCTTTGACTCATGACTTTGAGTAAAGCTTCTCTAAGATGGAATAACATACCTTGGGTGGCGGTGTGGATCTTACTCATGTAGTTGAACTTGTGTGGGTGCTCGAGGTTGATGTAGCTCATCAAGAGTTGGGAGCACCACTTAGAGTTTGAGTTCATCTACCTACATGGGTTAGTTCTTGCAAGGAAAAACACTTTTATATCCAACATGACAATCATGAAGCTCAATCATAGAAATAGTCAAAGGATATGTTTGAGTGGTTTCGTGCTTCCTTGTCAACCACCGTTGTATAGAGACTTGGTGATGTAGAGATTGCTCAAGATGTGAGAGAGTTGCAATCTCATAGAAATAGATTCATCCAAGTACCTACATGGGTTAGATAACATGCAAGATGCAAATATATCCAAGATATAAGATAGTCATCATAAGAGATATATCAAGGATTAGTCATAAGCTCATGTCTTGCATGTATCCAATGGAGTTTCTACTCCAAGTTTGAAGCATCAATGATGTTCAATTCTCCTCTCAACCTGCAAAACACTTTCTCATCAAGCGGTTTAGTGAATATATCCACTAATTGCTTATCGGTGCGAACATGCTTAAGATCAATGTCACCCTTTGCAACATGGTCTCGAATGAAATGATGACGAACTTCAATATGCTTAGTTCGGGAATGTTGCACAGGATTATGACCAATTTTGATAGCACTTTCATTGTCACAAAGCAATGGAACATGTTTCACATAGACCCCATAATCTTTAAGAGTTTGGGTCATCCAAAGTAATTGAGCACAACATGAACCAGCTGCAATATATTCCGCTTCGGCGGTGGATAAGGATACCGAGTTTTGTTTCTTGGAGGACCAAGACACAAGAGATCTACCAAGAAATTGACATGTACCCGAAGTGGACTTTCTATCAACCTTGTCTCCGGCATAATCCGAGTCGGAATACCCAACAAGATCGAAAGAGGACCTCTTAGGATACCAAATGCCAAAATTTGGTGTATGGATTAAGTATCTCACTATCCTTTTCACGACCTTAAGATGACTTTCTTTAGGAGCATCTTGATATCGTGCACACATGCACACACTTAGCATAATGTCGGGACGAGAGGCACATAGGTATAACAATGAACCAATCATAGAGCGATAAACCTTTTGATCAACCAGTTCACCATCTTTGGTCAAATCATTATGTCCACTAGTAGGCATGGGTGTAGACATACCTTTGCATTCTTGCATATTGAACTTCTTGAATAGGTCTTTGGTATACTTCGTTTGAGAGATAAATGTACCTTCCTTAGTTTGCTTGATTTGCAAACCGAGAAAGAATTTGAGTTCACTCATCATAGACATCTCAAACTTCTTTGACATAAGCTTTCCAAACTTTTCACTAAAAAGAGGGTTAGTAGAACCAAATATGATATCATCAACATAAATTTGGCATACAAATAATTCTCCATTAACTCTTTTAGTAAAAAGGGTAGAATCAATTTTTCCAATTTCAAAACCACTTGCAATAAGGAACTTAGTCAAGCATTTATACCATGCTCTAGGAGCTTGTTTAAGACCGTAAAGTGCTTTGTGAAGTTTGTAAACATGATTAGGTTTCTTAGGATTGACAAAGCCGGGAGGTTGTTTGACATAAACTTCCTCCTCTATTTCACCATTTAGAAAAGCACTTTTAATATCCATTTGGTACAAAGTGATATTGTGGTGATTAGCAAAGGCAAGTAAGATGCGAATGGACTCAAGTCTAGCAACGGGAGCATATGTCTCACCATAGTCCATACCTTCGATTTGTGTATATCCTTGGGCAATGAGACGTGCCTTGTTGCGATCCACTTGTCCATCTTCATCTTGCTTGTTGCGAAACAGCCATTTGGTACCGATGATGTTGTGGTTGTTGTCGGGCTTCTCAACCAATGTCCAAACTTGGTTTCTCTGAAAGTTGTGTAGCTCTTCGTGCATAGCATTTATCCAATCCGGATCCTCCAATGCTTCTTCGACCTTCATAGGTTCAATGCTAGAGATGAATGAATAGTTTTCACAAAAGTTAGCTAGACGAGTTTTTGAGCGAGTAATTCTCCTGGTTTGGATATCATTGTAGATCTGCTCGACGGGATGATCTTTGGAAATTCTTGCTCGAACTCGTGAAAGCTTTTGCTTGGGCCTTCGTTGAACTTCCTCTTCATCTTGTTCTTCTCCTTGGCCTTCTTCATTGTTGGCGTTGGCGTTCTCTTGTCGTGGTGGAGAAGGAGGTTGTTGATGTTCGTCTTGACGCATTTCCTCGTTTTCTTCATCTTGGTGTGTCCCACTTGTGGATGCTTCCGTGTCGATTCTTGATTCACCTTGTCGTGAAGTAGAAGCTTCCACTTGGACGGACGAGGTATTCTCCTTCACCTCCATTGGTCGTATTTTGCCAATCGACAAGTCTTGAATTGCTTCCGAAGGGTCTTTGTCTCCTACATCAATTGGCAATTGCTCTACTTGCGAGCCATTAGATTCATCAAACTTCACATCTACCATTTCTTCAACCTTTCGGGTGAAATTGTTGTAGACACGGTAAGTGTGAGAGTTTGAGCCATAACCAAGTAGGAAACCTTCATGAGACTTAGGAGCAAACTTTGAACGACGATGCTTATCTAGAATGTAGCACTTTGAGCCGAATACTCGAAAGTATCCAACTTGGGGTTTGTTACCGGCGAGGAGCTCGTATGCCGTCTTGCCGAGTAGCTTGTGAAGATACAAGCGATTTGTTGCATGACAAGCCGTCTCAACCGCTTCTGCCCAGAAGTGCTTCGGTGTCTTGTACTCATCGAGCATCGTTCTCGCCATTTCGATGAGCGTCCGGTTCTTCCTCTCAACAACTCCATTTTGTTGAGGTGTGTACGTAGCCGAGAACTCATGTGAAATCCCTTCTTCATCAAGAAAGGTATCCACATTTGCGTTCTTGAACTCCGTTCCGTTGTCGCTTCGAACCTTCTTGATCTTCACGTCAAACTAATTTTGGGCCTTTCTAGCGAAGTTTTTGAAGATCTTTTGGACCTGCGATTTGTCATCAAGAAAGAACACCCACGTAAATCTTGAAAAATCATCAACTATAACTAGACCAAAAGAATTTCCACCGAGACTCTTGTAGGCATTGGGACCAAAGAGATCCATATGAAGTAGCTCAAGTGGCCTCCTTGTGGTCATGATGTTCTTCACGGGATGCCTTCCTCCAACCTGTTTACCTGTTTGACAAGCACTACAAAGTCTATCCTTATCAAATATGACATCGTTAACTCCAAGGATATGATTTCCTTTAATAAGCTTGTCAAGGTTTCTCATGCCAACATGACCTAGTCGTCTATGCCACAACCAACCTTTTGAGGATTTAGCAATAAAGCAAGTTTTAGGTTGTGCCCTTTTTGAGAAATCAACGATATAAAGGTCACCTCTACGTATACCGGTAAAGACCATTTTTTGATTGTCTCGTCAAAACACTTGACAATCTACCTCGGTAAATAGGACATTCAATCCGAAATCAGCAAGTCTAGATACTGAAAGTAAGTTGTAGCCAAGGGATTCAACAAGCATGACATTTTGAATGGAGCTATCGTGTGAGATGGCCACCTTACCAAGGCCAACCACCTTACCCTTTGAATTATCACCAAAGGTGACATATTTTCGAGGGCCGTCATTTTCAGCAAGCTCACGGAACATCTCTTCATCTCCGGTCATATGATCGGTACATCCACTGTCGGGAACCCATTCCTTTCCTCCTGACACATATCCTCGAAGATTAGCCATAAGACCAAAGTGTCTCATTGCATCATCAAGATCGGAGTCACTATCATCATCTTCATCATAGTATCCACGTTCAACATCATCTTGTGATTGATCATATCCTAGAGAGGGTAATTCATTAGATAAATGATCATCAAAGTGGTCACTTTTATGAATTCTTATGGATTCGGTTATGATATCACCAATGATTCCAACATTTCCTTTAGCACGCATGAGATTAGTAAGCTCAAATAGACAATTACCAAAACTAGGATCACTAGAGTTCATTTTACTCAAGGCAATAGATTTATGGAGAATTTCATCCAAATTTTTCAAGGAATAATTGGGGAATCGTTCCTCAAGAAATTTCCATATAGTATAGGCACAATTAAGAGTAGGTAGACTAGCAATCAAGTTTTTGGGCAATCCTCTAATGATGAGCTCAACGGTTCTAAGATTGCGAATCATGTCAACATCTTCATCTGGAGTGGGATGCATAGGATCAACATGAGGAGCACAAGGACTAGCAATATACTTGTTGTAACGCCCTCGATGCGGCTATATCTCCCACGTGTCGAAGCACGACTTAGAGGCATAACCGCATTGAAAGCAATGTCGCAAGTGAGGTAATCTTCACACAACCCATGTAATACATAAGGGAAAGAGATACATAGTTGGCTTACAATCGCCACTTCACACAATACATGAGTAAAGCATTACATCATACAGATACAATCAAGGTCCGACTACGGAACCAAAATAAAAGAAGACTACCCCACATGCTACACAGATCCCCGATCGACCCCAACTGGGCTCCACTACTGATCAACTGAAACGAAACAACACAATGAACAAGATCTTCATCGAGCTCCTCCTTGAGCTCGGGTGCGTCACCTGCATGGTTTCATCGGCACCTGCAAACTGGTTTTGGAAGTATCTGTGAGTCACGGGGACTCAGCAATCTCACACCCGCGAGATCAAGACTATTTAAGCTTAAAGGTAGGACAGGGTAGTGAGGTGGAGCTGCAGCAAGCGACTAGCATATATGGTGTCTAACATACGCAAATGAGAGCGAGAAGAGAAGGCAAAAGCATGGTCGAACAACTATGATCAATAAGTGATCCTGAACTACTTACGTCAAACATAACTCCAACACCGTGTTAACTTCCCGGACTCCGCCGAGAAGAGACCATCACGGTTACACACGCGGTTGGTGTATTTTAATTAAGATCAACTTCGGGTTTTCTATAACCGGACATTAACAAATTCCCATCTGCCACATAACCGCGGGCACGGCTTTCGAAAGATCAAACCCTGCAGGGGTGTCCCAACTTAGCCCATGATAAGCTCTCGCGATCAATGAAGGATATTCCTTCTCCCCGGGAAGACCCGATCAGTCTCGGAATCCCGGCTACAAGACATTTCGACAGTAATAAAACAAGTCCAGCAAAACCGTCTGATGCGCCGACAATCCTGATAGGAGCTGCACATATCTCGGTCTCAGGGCAACACCGAATGAGACAGGCTACGAGTAAAACCAGGCCTCGAGTTTCCCCGCGGTGGCCCCGCAGACGGCTCGGTTCGAACCAGCACTTAGAGAAGCACTGGCCCGAGGGGGCTAAATAAAGATGACCCTCGGGCTGGCCGACCCAAGGGAAAAGGATAGGTGGTAGGCAAATGGTAAAACCAATGTTGGGCCTTGCTGGAAAAGTCTTATTCAAAGCGAACTGTCAAGGGGGTCCCATAAATCACCCGACCGCGTTAGGGACGCAAAATCCGGGAACATAACACCGATATGACGGAAACTAGGGCGGCAAGAGTGGAACAAAACACCAGGCATAAGGCCGAGCCTTCCACCCTTTATCAAGTATATAGATGCATTAATTAAATAAGATATATTGTGATATCCCAACAAGTAAACATGTTCCAACAAGGAACAATATCTCCATGTTCCAACAAGGAACAAACTTCATCTTCACCTGCAACTAACAACGCTATAATAGGGGCCGAGCAAAGCGGTAACATAGCCAAACAACGGTTTGCTAGGACAAGGTGGGTTAGAGGCCTGGTTTAACAATATGGGAGGCATGATAAGCAAGTGGTAGGTATCGCAGCATAGGCATAGCAAAAGAGCGAGCAAACTAGCAAGCAAAGATAGAAGTGATTTCGAGGGTATGGTCATCTTGCCTGAAATCCCGCAAGGAAGAAGAACGAGTCCATGAAGAAGACAAACGGACGAAGTCGAACGAATCCTCACAACACGACGTTATCGGAACCAACGCGAAGAAGCAACACCGGAAAAAAGCAAACAACATGGTAAACAACCACCACATAAACATGGCATGATATGCGAGATGTGATATGCAATGCATATGCATGCTCCGGAAGGAAAAAGATGAACCAGGCATAATCTTGGCAAACCAAGTATGCCACTGGAAAGGTGAGGTGATTTCGGTTGAAATCGATATAAAGATCACCGGAATCGGATGCACGGTTTGCAAATGACAAGCAAAACAAGAATGACAGGATGCTGCCATTAACAGCATGATGCTACTTAGCAAGCAACAAGAAATTAAGCTACTGCACCCAAACATATCAACAAAGCATATGACAGTAATCTACTCAAGAGGCTGGACAAAAGATGAACACCGAGCTACGGCTAAATCACTCCATAACAGGTTCAAACAAGCATGGCAAAAATGCAAAAGATAATAGGTTCACAGACTTAGTGAAAATACTAACATGCCAGAATTAACATCAGGATGACATGTTTAGAGCAATGAAACAACATGCTACAGGAACAGGACATGGCAAAGCAAGGCATGGCAAGAATATACTCAAAGCACTTGACAAAAGTCCCTTACTGACCATGAGCCAAAAAGGATCAGAAAATATAATAACACCCATGTTAATTAAGCAAGTTTCGTTACAGGTTTCAGACTTAGCAGAAAACTGGACATGTCAAAAACAGATAACAAGTAGGCATGTTCGTGAGCTCGATGCACTCACTACAGAGCATTACATGATAAACTAGGCATACATCCATCAAGAAGACATGGCATAGAAGCTATAAATGGCAAGAACAACATCATAGCATGCAAGGATCAACTACAACAAGCTTGGCAAAATCGAATAACATGTAAACAATCTGCCAGTAACATTTTATAGCAAAAGTAGAGCTCGATTGACTCAAGCTATGGCACTCCATAATTACAAACAAAGGTAAGGATGGATAGACCAAATCCATATTCTCAAAACACTCTTACTGATCATGCTCAAAAGAGGCATAGATCTCTCTGAAACAACATGAACACATGGCATAAAAATAACAGCAGCACATGACTTACAGAAAATACTATGTCTCTAAAATCAGCAACAATAAGTACCCTAGTTTGCATGCTTGTGCTAGTCACCACAAAGGTCACAAAAATACATGGCATAATTCTCTAGAAAGATAACATGGCATATTACAAAACACGTGTAGAGCTCAACTCCATAGGGTGCACACATCAATCATGGCAAAAATGACAAAAGTGCATCTACTGAAACAGATCTGAAACTAACATCACATAGCCCTCTTCTAACAGAGTTTCGGGCATCAAGATGAACTCAAATGAAGATGATGCAATGAAATGAAATGATGTACTCATCGAGACGAACAATTTGACATATTATACGCACAAAACGGAGCCACGGGTACAAAATATGATGCGAGGAAGTTGGCATGATAATGCAAGAATATCCGGGGACTTAGTGGAATCAAGGTCAACCTGCGAGATCCGGATCTGGATCTGGGCGCACGGGGCCCGAGGACGGCCGGGACGTCGCGGGGGCACCGTGGCGGCGGGCGGTCGGCGGTGAGGCGGCGGACGGCGGCGGGGACGCGAGCCGGGCGGCGCGGGGCGCGGGATGCTCCGGCGAACGGCGGCGGGGTCGAGGTGGCCGCGCGGGCCGGGGACCTCGGGGTCGAGCGGGAGCTCGGGGCCCTGGCTCGGGCGCGCGGTGCGCCTGCGGGCTGCGGTGGCGACGACCTGGGCCCGAGCGGGCCCACGATGGGCCTTCAGGGCCGCGGCGAAGCGAGGGGGGCAGGGGGCAACATGGAGGCCTCCTAGTGGGCGTGGGCGACGGCGGGTGGCGGCGCTAGTGGCGTTTGGCGGCGGGGACAGCGCCAAGTGGAGGTGGAGGAGCGGGCCGGCGCTGAAAACAAGGAGGGAGCGGCGGCTGGCTGATGATTGGGGCGCGGAAAGCAAGGAGGAAGGTGGGAGAAAGTCAAAATTGGCAAGGGGAGGTGTTTATATATAGAAAGGGGCTAGGGTTAGGGGTTTTGCTCCCTTTCGGAGCCGTTCGATCGCCATCGGATGGTCCGGAGCGGAGGGGATAGGTAGAGGGGGCTAGGAAGCTCCAAATGGAGTGCGGTATTCGCCCACACGATCGTGATCGAACGCCCGATAACATGGAGATGACTTAGGTGGGTTTTGGACCACTTGAAAGGGGTGTTGGGCTGCGCGAAAGAGGCCTTTGCGGATACCCGGTTAACCGTTGGAGTATCAAACAACCTCCGATTGACCCGAAACTTGACAGGCGGTCTACCAGTGCTATACCAAGGCCGCTTGGCAAACATCGGTCCATTCCAAGAAGGTTTAATACCCGCTCACGGAAAAAGGTAAAAGGGGACGCCGGGGAACATAGGAGCGCCGGATTGCAAAACGGACAACGGGGAAAAAGCTCGGATTCATGAAACAAACACGTATGCGAATGCGATGCACATGATGACATGATATGAAATGCAGATGATGACATGGCACAGAGCGACACGCAAGCACATGACATGGCAAGGACGGCGAATAACTGGCGGACACCTGGCGCATCAGATCCGGGGCGTTACACTTGTTCAAATGATATTGATTGAAAATGAAAAGCATCTCATTTTTCCATTCATGAAAATACTCTTCATCAAGAATATATGTCTAAGACTCCCTAAAGTAGACACATCCATCTTACTCCAAAGGTGATTAAACCAAGGCAATGGAGACCAAAGCTCTGATACCACTTGTAGGATCTAGAAGTAGGTGTGTCTAGAAGGGGGGTGATTAGACACTTACTACTAAAGTTGCAGTTTTTAAGCCCTTTTGGTTTGACTGATGTTTTAGGCACAATTTCAACATACACAATACATATCAAGCAAGCATGGAAGGAGTATATAGGCAGCGGAAAGTAAAGCATGCAACTTGCAAGAATGTAAAGGGAAGGGTTTTGAGGATTCAAACGCTATTGGAGACACGGATGTTTTTCCCGTGGTTCGGATAGGTGGTGCTATCTTACATCCACGTTAGTGGAGACTTCAACCCACAAAGGGTAACGGTTGCGCGAGTCCATGGAGGGCTCCACCCACGAAGGGTCCACGAAGAAGCAACCTTGTCTATCCCACCATGGCCATCGCCCACGAAGGACTTGCCTCACTAGCAGTAGATCTTCACGAAGTAGGCGATATCCTTGCCCTTACAAACTCCTTGGTTCAACTCCACAATCTTGTCGGAGGCTCCCAAGTGACACCTAGCCAATCTAGGAGACACCACTCTCCAAGAAGTAACAAATGGTGTGTTGATGATGAACTCCTTTCTCTTGTGCTTCAAATGATAGTCTCCCCAACACTCAACTCTCCCTCACAGGATTTGGATTTGGTGGAAAGAAGATTTGAGTGGAAAGCAACTTGGGGAAGGCTAGAGATCAAGATTCATATGGTAGGAATGGAATATCTTGGTCTCAACACATGAGTAGGTGGTTCTCTCTCAGAACATATGAATTGGAAGTGTAGGTGTGTTCTGATGGCTCTCTCCACGAATGAAGAGGAGGTGGAGGGGTATATATAGCCTCCGCTTAAAATCCAACTGTTACACACAATCTACCAATCTCGGTGGGACCGAATCAATAAACTCGGTCGGACCGAAATGGTAAACCTAGTGACCGTTAGAGATTTTTGGTGGGACTGACATGCATCTCGGTAGGACCGATATGGTTAGGATTTGGGCATAACGTAATCTCGGTGAGACCGATTACACAAACTCGGTGAGACCGATTTGGTAATTAGCTAACCAGAGAGTTGGTCAGGCAAACTCGGTGGGACCGATTACTAAACTCGGTTGGACCGATTTTGGTAATGAGTTATCCAGAGAGTTTGCATTGTAATCTCGGTAGTACCGATTGCCTAAACTCGGTGAGACCAATTTTGACAATGGACATACACAGTGAGATTGCAATCCCATCTCGGTGAGACCGAGATCCCTATCGGTAGAACCGATTTGCTAGGGTTTGGCAATGGCTTATGACATATGAAAAACTCGGTGGCGCCGGATAGAAAGAGTCGGTAGGACCGAGTTTGGCTTGGGGTTTAGGTCATATGTGGAAGTGGGAAAGTAGTTGAGGATTTTGGAGCATATCATTAAGCACATAGAGCAAAAGGCTCATTAAGCAACACCTCATCCCTTCTTAATAGTATTGGCTTTTCCTATAGACTCAATGTGATCTTTGATCACTAAAAGTGTAAAATGAAGAGTTTTGAGCTTGAAGCTTTGGCCAATCCTTTATCCTTATTATCTGAAAGAGTTCCCCCAACCTTTAGTACATGCCACTCCATTGTTGAATTTATCTGAAACATACTAGATAGAAACATTAGTCCAACAAGAGATATGTTGACATTAATTACCAAAACCACCTGAGGAGCACTTGTGCTTTCAGCGGCGCCGCTGACGCCGGCGCTTAGGTTGCTTCTTGGAGGGGTCATCCTCCGTTGTTCCGTCGCCATTGCCCTCTTTGGGTGTGTCCACCATATATATCATATGATGAGGTGGTTGTCCAGTGCCCTGTGGGCGGTGGTTCCTGTTCGTCTCGTACATCGTCGTCCATACCGTCGATGTCTTCAGAGTCGAAGTCGAGCATGTCGGTCAAATCATCGACAGTGGCTACGAAGTGGGTAGTGGGTGGGCGTCGAATTTCTTCGTCATCCGCATCCCAATCCTGCCGGTCATAAT
Source organism: Aegilops umbellulata (assembly GCA_032464435.1). NCBI lineage: Eukaryota > Viridiplantae > Streptophyta > Magnoliopsida > Poales > Poaceae > Aegilops > Aegilops umbellulata. The sequence goes on along the minus strand of CP136056.1, from coordinate 508,558,291 downwards.
CCGGCCAGGGTTCTCCTGACAAGGAGAGAGACCTCAGTGAATTCAGCATGTGGTGAAAGATATCCGTGGCGGTGAACTCCATGATCGGCGCCCAATCGGATTCGCTTGGAAGGGGCGCGGGTGTTTCGGAGTCTAGAGGAGAGTCCAGCAATGTGGAGTCACTGGCTTCGCGAAGGGTAAGGCTGGTGTTCGGCTCGATCGCCGTTGAGGCCGCGGCCTCCGTGGCGGGGTCTAACCACCCGTCCACGGATGGCGCAATTGGCTCCGAATTGAAGGTCGAAGCACTTGCAGGTGCGGTTTCCTGAACACTGTTCGGCGGCAGAGCTAAATCATGCCCATCGTGACAGTGCATCGCACTCGGCCGAGGCTCGAATCCGTCGAAGATCAAGTCTCCGGGGATGTCGGCCGTGTAGTTTAAACTTCCAAACCCGACCTGACGGCCAGGGGCGTAACTTTCAATCTGCTCCAGATGGCCAAGCAAATTGCCCCGCAGTGCAAAGCCGTCGAATACAAAAATTTGTCCGGGAAGAAAAGTCTCACCCTGGACTACATCACCATCGGTGATCGAAGGATCCATCAAGCCTAATGATGACGACACAAAGGAACTCTCAATGAACACCAATGTCGGTGTCAAAACCGGCGGATCTGGGGTAGGGGGTCCCGAACTGTGCGTCTAGGCGGATGGTAACAGGAGACAAGGGCCATGATGTTTTTACCCAGGTTCGGGCCCTCTCGATGGAGGTAAAACCCTACTCCTGCTTGATTAATATTGATGATATGGGTAGTACAAGAGTCGATCTACCACGAGATCGGAGAGGCTAAACCCTAGAAGCTAGTCTATGGTATGATTGTTGTTGTTCTACGGACTAAACCCTCCGGTTTATATAGACACCAGAGGGGGCTAGGGTTACACAGAGTCGGTTACAAGGAAGGAGATCTACATTATCCGTATTGCCAAGCTTGCCTTCCACGCCAAGGAGAGTCCCATCCGGACACGCGACGAAGTCTTCAATCTTGTATCTTCATAGTCCAACAGTCCGGCCAAAGGTTATAGTCCGGCTGTCCGGATACCCCCTAATCCAGGACTCCCTCAACGAGCCACCGACCACCAGGGTGGCGTTGAGGTCAATGAGCGCGGGCACGGTCGTGGAAGGCGCGACCACGCTCACGTCGAGTGAGCACTCCCCAGAGAGGCGGGAGGCCTGCGGGTAGACGTGGAAGCCGGGGACCGGGTTGCAAGCCGATGCGCGGGGTGAGTCGGGCATCACCATCCGAGGAAACGCCGACGAGCCGGTGCTGGCCGCGGTGACGGCGGCCTGGACGAGGCTCTGCTGGCTAGGGTTTACCCCAAGCATGTAGAGCGCCTCCCTTGTTGCAGTGGCGACGCGGGCGTTGGTGAATTCCTGCTGCGCGGCGGCGGCGGCAGCGGCCTGCGCAACGGCCTCATCCCTCGCGTCCGCGGCGTGCCTCCGGCCCATCCTCTTGGCCAACTCCCTTGCCCGTTGTTCGGGCGTCAGCGCCTTCTTTGGCTTGGTCGCCGCGCCGGTCATCCCGCCGCACGAGGCTTCCCTTTCTCGGAGGGGGCGACGGCGCCGGACGAGGCGAGGGAGGCGAGGTCGGCGGCGGCGTCGAGGTCGATGGCGTCCTCCATAGCTGGTTGTGGGGGGGGGGGCGGGGCGCGCGCTGGCGGAAGCGTTTTTGGAGAAAATGGAGGGAAATGGTTGTGGCTGCCACCGACAGGCGGGCCCGGGGAGAGGAGTAGGCGCGCGCGTCCGTCTCGTGTCCGCGCCGACACAAATCCGGCTCAAAAATGGGCCCGGAATGGGTCGCCCGCGGACGAAAAACGTACGCGCGTCCGTTTGGATCGGCGCATTGGGCCGCCACTTTTGTCCGCGCCGACCCAAACGGACGAGGGCGGACGAAATGGGTCGCCCCATTGGAGTTGCTCTAAGTTTGACGAGGCGCCAACTTGGGTCCGCACTGACCCCGACCTCGCGGAGGCCCGGGCTCGCGCTCAATCGCTGCCATCCTCAAGACAATTGCGCGGCGACGACGACGTCTCGACAGGGCGCTCGCCAGGATCAGGATGGAGTGGTCTCTTAGCTAGACGACACTATCGCGGTCTCCGCCGCTACTGACAGGGGCAAAGTCAAGGCTCCCCGGCCAGGGACAGTGTTGGCCGCGGTGGCCCTCCACACAACGCAGGAGGATGCGGGGCGACTCATCCGCGAGCGTCAGGCGGTAACCGGGCATGGCTGTCGTACCCCCACGCCCTTCCACCGCACGAAGGGACCTCGACGACGACGACAGCAGTGCCGCTGGTCTGGTCGGCCATGGGTACAAAAGTCATAGTCCGCTACAAGATGTTTTAGGTTTTAATTGAACGGACGAAATATTGTAACTCACGTCTGAATTTAAGTAAATTTCTTCGTATTTGCATGAAAATTGTCCGGTTTAATTTGCATCAAAATATATGCGGGCGCAGTTAGATGTCCTTCTCTCATCTCACTGTTCACGGACACGCGCGTCCACGGACAAATACAATGTCTGTTCCACAAGATAGCATTGGAGATGCCCTAATTCCTCACTGCCGCTGCAAACCTAGTTCGTCAATCAAGGCAGTACCAGATCTGTACTTTATGTGTAAAAAGTTGTGTGTGCTCCAAGCTGACACTCCCCTACAAGGCACCTCCAGCTCCCAGACCGGATCTTCTCCTCTCCGTGCGTCGGTACGAGAAGCACGCGCCGGTGTCGTCTTGGTCGCCGGTTGCGTCCGGGAGCTTCCCTGCGCGCAGTGCAGCAGTGCACGCCATAGCCGGAGCTTCCCCGCCGAGACTGACACTGTTACTTGCGAGCTGAGCAAAGGAGGAGGATCAAATCACTGTGTCTCTGTGTGCGTGTGTGGACGACCGGATGCCGGCCGAGGCCGGTGACTGATGTGCGCGCGCGCGCGGCGCGGCGGTGAGCGTGAACCGCGCGGACACTGGTGAAAAGACAGCCTCCCTCCTTCAGTCGTCCCTGTCCTGAATCGCTGTCAACCTCGACCCGGCTGTGCTTGCGGCTGCCGTAAGCCTGTAACCGCCGCCGTTTAAATACGTCTTTGACTCCGCCGCCCGCTCCGTCCCACGACACTGACAGCCGGCTGCCGTGCTCCGTTTCAATTGCCTGGAAAAAGATCACGTCTCCTGGTTTCACTCATCTGAACATTTCACCAGCATGGACAGAGGAGGCAGGAACTGTACTGCTACTATTCAGGCTCAGTGGTGGTCAGCGGCGGCCCGGGCCAAATTCGTTTCCTCATCGCCGGTGACGAATCTCAGCCGGTTCCGGCGAGAGGGTCCATCGTCGTCGCTCGGATCAGCCGTAGGCGGCGTCCGATCTTTGTGCTGCTAGCTAGCCATAGCTGTCTCCCAACACAACAGTGTCACGCACGCACACACGTCTCTCTTTCTCTTTGCTGTCGTCGTGGCCACAGCGTCGTCGCAGCACGTCGGCTTCAGCGGCAGCCGCTCAACTATTCCACGCATGCAAGCAACCCGTTCGTCACGCGAGCGTCACGCCCTGCATCACACCCAATTTTCTGAGATCAGGCTCTAGAGTCTGCACTCCAGGTGCGTGCGTGCCGACTCGGGCAACCCACATACAGAAAAAGAGCTGGCAGCGTATGAGCCATGGCCATCAGCGCCACTACGGCCGAAAAAGTAGTCCGCGGGTCAGTATTAGCTGCCCCGAGAAGAAGAAGAATGAGACAGTGACAGTGTGAAACTCTGAATGTCTGGTCGAGGTCTCGGTCTCGGTTGATTCCTCCTCCAAATCTGCCCGCCTTATTCGTCTTCGATCGGTCGATACGATATGATTCTCACTTCGAGCCTAAGTGAGACGAGACGAGATGAGGCGGGCACGGGATGCTCCGGATCGATGCGGCAATGGCCGGAAGGAAAATTGTTCTCTCATTCGTTCGTTGGTTGGACCGGCCGGGATTCCTATTCCCCTTGCCAATAACGGGGGCCCCTTTCGATGGCTGGAAATATTCCTGTCGCCCGACGGGGGCCCGGCGTCGGGAGGAAGAAGAAAGGCATCTCCGGACTGAGCCTGAGTGGATTCGAGTATCCAATCCGATCCAATCAGTCGATCGATCGTTGGATCAGTACTCAGTGGCGCCATCATCACCACGCACGCACACGCACAGCACAGCCGTAGCTTATCATAAAATTCGTGAATCCGTCCGCTTTCTGCCTCCATGAACTGAGTGAGCTACAACGCCTTTCTGCCATGCTTCCTCTGCACCGCCGCTCTGTGTTTCTACTGTAGCTGTTTGCAGTCGCTAGCAAGTTCATTCTTTACTTGTTGATTTGTGCAAGAAGAAGCTAAGTTAGTTTCTGAAATTCACAAGCACAAGCATGAGATGGGTTCGGTCACACTCTGGTTTAACCTTGGAACATGAATTTTTTGATTCACAGTGAGCTATCTCGGTCTCAGCTCACTCGTCAAACATGGTGAGGTGTTTGATTGCTTGAGCTTGGTTTGTTGGTTTCTTGAGCTCGGTTTGTTTCTCCTGATAAGTTGGGACTGATGATTACTACTACTGCTACTACGGACTAGTACCACATTAGCAGATCGACGAATTAAAGGGGCACTCATTAGAAAATTACAGGGACCATGATTGAGGTCAGGTCAGCTGCTCTAATCCTCTCGTCGCGGCGAATTGGAGGCGGCCTCGTCGTCGTCGTCGTCCATGCCGTTGCCGCCGCTGCGCGACTCGGTCACGCAGGAGGACGCCGGGGACGGCGATGCCGGTGTCATGTCGACGTCGCCCCTACGCCGCCCCGCTGTGCCGTGGCGAGCTGGCGTGGCCTTCTTGAACACGCGGCAGACCACCCAGTCCTTGGCGGCGTGGAGGCTCTTGGCGGTGGCGTAGGCGGCGAGGCCGGCGGGGAGGAGGCGGTACTCGTGCATGGCCCAGCCGGTGCGCGCGCCGCCGGGGCGGCAGAAGACGAGCGTCCGCTTGGCGCCGATGGGCCGGCCGCAGCGGGGCGCGACGACCAGCCGCTCCTTCCCGGAGGCCCTCCACACGCCGCTGCCGCCCGCCCTGCCAGCGCCGCCGCCCTTGCGCCAGCACCCCGTCGCCGGCAGGTGGAAGAAGTAGCGCTCGCCGTCGGCCTCGCCTGCACGCGCATGGTAAACAGTCAGCGCAATGCGCCAGCAATGCGGCAGCAGCGCTCGTCGGCGTGGGAGGTGAGTAGCTAGAGCGGCGTACCTGGCAGGTCCGATGGGTGGAGGCGCGCGAGGTCGGCGACGGGGATGATGTCGGCGGGGAGGGGGCAGGAGAGGGCCTTGCGGCGCAGGTAGTGCAGCAGCAGCTCCTCGTCGGTGGGCCGGAACCGGAAGCCTATCGGCAGCCCGCCCTGCCCGGCCGGCACTCGGCACCCGCCGACGCCCGGGGCCTCCTCCGCCCGTCTCTCCGCCGGCAGCGCCATAGATGCACACACAAAGCACAACCCAACCCAACTAAGCAAGCAAGCAAGCGAGATTACTTCCTCTCTCTCTCTCTCTGTCTAGGATGGGCTGGTGTGCTTGCTCTAGGCTGGCTCACATGCAAGTCAGACTCACTCAGGCAGTCGCTCGAGCCTCCATGGAGGACGGAGCAGAGCTAGAAGAGAGAGTGGTTGGGCTCGTGCGGATGCGGGATGATAGCTAGCGGGAAAGGGGGAGGCGGTTGGCGGTTATATAGTGGCAGGCAGCCGGTGTCGTGAAACACACTCAACCGCCATAGGCGAGCTCGGCTTTCCTTTCTTCTTGCCCTTTCCATCAAGCGAAGGGAACAGAGAAAGAGAAAGTGGGAGCGGGCGTCCCGTGCAGCCCTTAATCACCCCCTAACCGGTGAGCTCCGAGCTTAAGCAAGCACGCATCTGTCTCCGGGAGGGGAGAGGGGAAGGAGAACAAGGCATCGAAAGACCATCTTTTCCGTGCGCGCCCGATTCTCTCTTTCTCTTTCTCTTTCTCTTTTCTTTTCTTTGCGCCCGTCGAAACGAAACGAAATTCCTTCTCATCTCCTCGCTTCTTTTTCTTTTTCTTTTCTGCTGGAGGAGGGAGGAGGGGAAGGAGAGGCTTCCACGTTACAGCAAGGCGCCCCAACGGGGAATCGACGGCCTCAGCGGCCACCTACCTTGGATTCCAGCATTCAATTTAAGAGCTTGGTTTTTTTTATCATTGTCATCGTCGTCTCCTTGGCCTCGGAGAAGGAATCGGAGGGAAAGTCGCTCCCCCGCTGACACCTCGCGTGCCCGTGCGGCAGTGCCCAAAAGGGATGGATGGGCTGCGCCGGAACCCGGAAGCGTCATTCCAGCTTAATTACCTCACCAGTTCACCTTCCGGCCGGCCGGGATGAAACGTTTGGTGATGAGTGCACTGCGGCAACGGCGGCCCGCTTTTGGGTGGACTTTACAGCGGCTTTCGGAGTCAAATGCATGCACGGCCGTCCGTCGCCGTTGCCACTTGCCCATCCGCCCCCGCCTCCGCCTCCGGCTTTGGCTTTGCTGCGGCATCCGAGGGGAGGTCCCCGGCCGGGCGGTTGCACGGGTGAAGTGGACGGGGCACGGGCGCGCGGCGCCATGCATGCATGCACGCACGCTGCCGCGCACGGCCATTGGGCATCGGGCAGTGCGCGTGGACGGCATCACTAGCACGCACTGCAACATTGTGTACTACGGCGTAGTAGACGTTTTTTGACACTACATTACTAATGTAGTGTCAAAAAACGTCTTACATTAAGAGTGAGGGAGTAGCTTCCTTCGTCCATGGGTGCGTGCGTCCGTCCGTCCGTGCCCGGCTGTCTGGCTAGCCAGGTCTGGCTCTCGGTACGTCGTCGTCGCCTGCGCTTTCCCGTCACGTGAACCGCACCGCCCGGCTCCCGCCCCGTCCTCGCTGCCGTCCCGGCACCGGTGCTGTTCCGTCCAGACTCCGGCGATCCATCCATGCTCTCTACTCAACCACGTGACTAGTACCATTTCCGTTTGGACGGGCACCCTTTTCTGCATGCGGTTGGACTTGTCGCTGCATGGGCGGTGGTGTATGTCCATCCGCGGTAGCGCGGGCGTCCGGCGCGACGGGCCGGTTGGCCACCGGCGACAGCGACGATCCCTTCACTGTTGTGCTGACTGGGAGAGAACGTACCGAGCACCTGTGTCTCGGACGATTTGGCACTTGCTCTCGTGTTTGCTTCAGCCTTCAGGGACTGGTTCTGGAGCGGGACTTGTCAACAAGAAAAAATACAGATGATCTTTTGTTCTCCAGTTTTTGCTCAGCAAACAAAGATGGATGGCCTAGCAACCCCAAAAAACAAAAACAAGAAGAAAACAAAAAAATAATGATACAGAGGCCGGAGGCAAACCTCCATTTTTTTTAAGTGTTTGCTCTCCACCATGTACGTGTTCCTGCCTTGTTTCTGCTCCACACCACATGGAATTAGGTGGACAACACCAAACCAAAAACGTGAGGTGCAGATCATCTCATCAAAGCGAATGTTCCAACTCCGAGATGCTTGCACCAGCCCATAGATTGAGCGTTGGAGCTTGCACACCTTGTTAGCATTCTTAGGATCGACAAAACCCTACGGCTGCATCATATACAATTCTTCTTTAAGAAAGCCATTAAGGAATGCCGTTTTGACGTCCATTTGCCATATCTCATAATCATAGAATGCGGCAATTGCTAACATGATTCGGACGGACTTGTCGATAACCCTTAGAGACAAGTCGAGCCTTATAGATGGTCACATTACCATCCGCGTCCGTCTTCTTCTTAAAGATCAATTTATTTTCTATGGCTCGCCGATCATCGGGCAAGTCAGTCAAAGTCCATACTTCGTTTTCATACATGGATTCTATCTCGGATTTCATGGCTTCTAGCCATTTGTCGGAATCTGGGCCCGCCATCGCTTCTTCATAGTTCGAAGGTTCACCGTTGTCCAACAACATGATTTCCAGGACAGGGTTGCCGTACCACTCTGACGTGGAACGTGTCCTTGTGGACCTACGAAGTTCAGTAGGGGCTTGATCCGAAGTATCTTGATCATCATCATTAACTTCCTCTCTAATCGGTGCAGGCACCAAAGGAACATTTTCCTGAGCTGCACTACTCTCTGCTTCAAGAGGCAGTCCTTCATCAAGCTCTACTTTCCTCCCACTTACTTCTTTCGAGAGAAACTCCTTCTCTAGAAAGGATCCATTCTTGGCAACAAAGATCTTGCCTTCGGATCTGAGGTAGAAGGTATACCCAATGGTTTCCTTAGGGTATCCTATGAAGACGCATTTTTCCGACTTGGGTTCGAGCTTTTCAGGTTGAAGTCTCTTGACATAATCATCGCATCCCTAAACTTTTAGAAACGACAGCTTAGGTTTCTTTCCAAACCATAATTCATACGGTGTCGTCTCAACGGATTTCGACGGAGCCCTATTTAAAGTGAATGCGGCAGTCTCTAAAGCATAGCCCCAAAATGAGAGCGGTAGATCGGTAAGAGACATTATAGATCGCACCATATCCAATAGAGTGTGATTACGATGTTCGGACACACCGTTACGCTGAGGTGTTCCAGGCGGCGTGAGTTGTGAAACGATTCCACATTTCCTTAAGTGTGTGCCAAATTCGTGACTCAAATATTCACCCCCATGATCTGATCGTAGGAACTTTATTTTTCTGTCACGTTGATTCTCAACCTCACTCTGAAATTCCCTGAACTTTTCAAAGGTCTCAGACTTGTGTTTCATTAAGTAGACATACCCATATCTACTCAAGTCATCAGTGAGGGTGAGAACATAACGATAGCCACCGCGAGCCTCAACACTCATTGGACCACACACATCAGTATGTATGATTTCTAATAAGTTGGTTGCTTGCTCCATTGTTCCGGAGAACGAAGTCTTGGTCATTTTACCCATGAGGCATGGTTCGCACGTGTTAAATGATTCGTAATCAAGAGACTCTAAAAGTCAATCTGCATGGAGCTTCTTCATGCGTTTGACACCTATGTGACCAAGGCGGCAGTGCCACAAGTATGTGGGACTATCATTATCAACCTTACATCTTTTGGTATTCACACTATGAACATGTGTAACATTACGCTCAAGATTCATTAAGAATAAGCCATTCACCAACGGGGCATGACCATAAAACATATCTCTCATATAAATAGAACAACCATTATTTTCGGATTTAAATGAATAGACATCTCGAATTAAACGAGATCCTGATACAATGTTCATGCTCAAAGCTGGAACTAAATAACAATTATTGAGGTTTAAAACTAATCCCGTAGATAAATGTAGAGGTAGCGTGCCGACGGCGATCACATCGACTTTGGACCATTCCCGACGCGCATCGTCACCTCGTCCTTCGCCAGTCTCCGCTTATTCCGCAGCTCCTGCTTTGAGTTACAAATATGAGCAACCGCACCGGTATCAAATACCCAGGAGCTACTACGAGTACTGGTAAGGTACACATCAATTACATGTATATCACATATACGTTTAGTATTGCCGGCCTTCTTGTCCGCTAAGTACTTGGGGCAGTTCCGATTCCAGTGACCACTTCCCTTGTAATAAAAGCACTCTCAGGCTTGGGTCCATTCTTTGGCTTCTTCCCGGCAACTGGCTTACCGGGCACGGCAACTCCCTTGCCATCCTTCTTGAAGTTTTTCTCACCCTTGCCTTTCTTGAACTTAGTGGTTTTATTCACCATCAACACTTGATGTTCCTTTTTGATCTCCACCTCCGCTGATTTCAGCATTGAATATACCTCAGGAATGGTCTTTTCCATCCCCTGCATATTGAAGTTCATCACAAAGCTCTTGTAGCTCGGTGGAAGTGACTGAAGGATTTTGTCAATGACCGCGTCACCCGGGAGATTAACTCCCAGCTGAGTCAGGCGGTTGTGCAACCCAGACATTTTGAGTATGTGCTCACTTACAGAACTATTTTCCTCCATCTTACAACTGAAGAACTTGTCGGAGACTTCATATCTCTTGACCCGGGCATGAGCTTGGAAAACCATTTTCAGCTCCTCGAACATCTCATATGCTCCGTGTTGCTCAAAATGCTTTTGGAGCCCCGGTTCTAAGTTGTAAAGCATGCGGCACTGAACGAGGGAGTAATCATCAGCACGTGACCGATAAGCGTTCATAACGTCTTGGTTTGCTGGGAATGGTGCTTCACCTAGCGGTGCTTCTAGGACATAATCTTTGTTGGCAGCTATGAGGATGATCCTCAGGTTCCGGACCCAGTCCATATAGTTGCTGCCATCATCTTTCAGCTTGGTTTTCTCTAGGAACGCGTTGAAGTTGAGGGCAACATTAGCGTGGGCCATTTGATCTACAAGACATATTGTAAAGATTTTAGACTAAGTTCATGATAATTAAGTTCATCTAATCAAATTATTCAATGAACTCCCACTCAGATAGACATCCCTCTAGTCATCTAAGTGAAGCATGATCCGAGGCAACTAGGCTGTGTCCGGTCATCACGTGAGACGGACTAGTCAACATTGGTGAACATCTACATGTTGATCGTATCTGCTATACGACTCATGCTCGACCTTTCGGTCCTCCGTGTTCTGAGGCCATGTCTGTACATGCTAGGCTCGTCAAGTCGACCTAAGTGTATTGCGTGTGTAAATCTGGCTTACACCCATTGTATTCGAACGTTAGAATCTATCACACCTGATCATCACGTGGTGCTTCGAAACAACGAACCTTCGCAACGGTGCACAGTTAGGGGGAACACTTTCTTGAAATTATTGCGAGGGATCATCTTATTTAAGCTACCGTCATTCTAAGCAAATAAGATGTAAAACATGATAAACATCACATGCAATCAAATAGTGACATGATATGGCCAATATCATTTTGCTCCTTTGATCTCCATCTTCGGGGCTCCATGATCATCGTCGTCACCGGCATGACACCATGATCTTCATCATCATGATCTCCATCATCGTGTCTTCATGAAGTTGTCTTGTCATCTATTACTTCTACTACTATGGCTAACGGTTTAGCAATAAAGTAAAGTAATTACATGACGTTATATGTTGACACGCAGGTCATAAATAAATTAAGACAACTCCTATGGCTCCTGCCGGTTGTCATACTCATTGACATGCAAGTCGTGATTCCTATTACAAGAATATGATCATCTCATACATCACATATGTCATTCATCACATCCTTTGGCCATATCACATCACAAAACACTTGCTGCAAAAACAAGTTAGACGTCCTCTAATTGTTGTTGCAAGTTTTTACGTGGCTGCTATAGATTTCTAGCAAGAACGTTTCTTACCTACGCCAAAACCACAACGTGAATTGCCAATTTCTATTTACCCTTCATAAGGACCCTGTTCATCGAATCCGATCCGACTAAAGTGGGAGAGACAGACACCCGCTAGCCACCTTATGCAACTAGTGCATGTCAGTCGGTGGAACTAGTCTCACGTAAGCGTACGTGTAAGGTCGGTCCGGGCCGCTTCATCCCACAATGCCGCTGAATCAAGATAAGACTAGTAACGGCAAGATAATTGACAATATCGACGCCCACAACTGCTTTGTGTTCTACTCGTGCATAGAAACTACACATAGACCTAGCTCATGATGCCACTGTTGGGGATCGTAGCAGAATTTAAAATTTTCTACGCATCACCAAGATCAATTTATGGAGTATTCCAGCAACGAGGGGAATAGGAGTGCATCTACATACCCTTGTAGATCGCGAGCGAAAGCATTCAAGTGAACGGGGTTGATGGAGTCGTACTCGTCGTGATCCAAATCATCGATGATCCTAGCGCCGAACGGACGGCACCTCCGCATTCAACACACGTACGGTTGGGGAAGACGTCTCCTCCTTCTTGATCCAGCAAGGGGGAAGGAGAGGTTGATGGAGATCCAGCAGCACGACGGCGTGGTGGTGGATGCAGCAGGGTCTCGGCAGGGCTTGGCCAAGCACCAACGAGAGGGAGAAGTGTTACGGGAGGGAGAGGGAGGCGCCAGGGGCTAGGGTGTGTAGCCCTCCCTCCCCCCTCTTTATATAGGGGCCCTGGGGGGCGCCGGCCCCTCTAGATCCCATCTAGAGGGGGGGCAAGGGGGTGGCTTGCCCCCCAAGCCAAGTGGGGCGCCCCCACCCCTAAGGTTCCCCAACCCTAGGCGCAGGGGAGGCCCAAGGGGGGGCGCACCAGCCCACCTGGGGCTAGTTCCCCACCCACTTCAGCCCATGGGGCCCACCAGGATAGGTGGCCCCACCCGATGGACCCCTGGGACCCTTCTGGTGGTCCCGGTACAATACCGGTGACCCCCAAAACATTCCCGATGGCCGAAACTGGACTTCCTATATATAAATCCTTACCTCCGGACCATTCCGGAACTCCTCGTGACTTCCGGGATCTCATCCGGGACTCCGAACAACTTTCGGGTTGCTGCATACTAATATCTCTACAACCCTAGCGTCACCGAACCTTAAGTGTGTAGACCCTATGGGTTCCGGAGACACGCAGACATGACCGAGACGCCTCTCCGTTCAATAACCAACAACGAGATCTGGATACCCATGTTGGCTCCCACATGCTCCACGATGATCTCATCGGATGAACCACGATGTCGAGGATTCAATCAATCCCGTATACAATTCCCTTTGTCAATCGGTACGTTACTTGCCCGAGACTCGATCGTCGGCATCCCAATACCTTGTTCAATCTCGTTACCGGCAAGTCACTTTACTCGTACCGTAATACATGATCCTATGACCAACCCCTTGGTCACACTGAGCTCATTATGATGATGCATTACCGAGTGGGCCCAGAGATACCTCTCCGTCATATGGAGTGACAAATCCCAGTCTCGATTCGTGCCAACCCAACAGACACTTTCGGAGATACCCGTAGTGCACCTTTATAGCCACCCAGTTACGTTGTGATGTTTGGCACACCCAAAGGACTCCTACGGTATCCGGGAGTTGCACAATCTCATGGTCTAAGGAAATGATACTTGACATTGGAAAAGCTCTAGCAAACGAACTACACAATCTTTTGTGCTATGCTTAAGATTGGGTCTTGTCCATCACATCATTCTCCTAATGATGTGATCCCGTTATCAATGACATCCAATGTCCATAGCCAGGAAACCATGACTATCTGTTGATCAACGAGCTAGTCAACTAGAGGCTCACTAGGGACACGTTGTGGTCTATGTATTCACACATGTATTACGATTTCCTGATAACACAATTATAGCATGAATAATAGACAATTATCATGAACAAATAAATATAATAATAACCATTTTATTATTGCCTCTAGGGCATATTTCCAACACCTGCACCTCGTCGACCTTGCGGATCAGGATGGATCGCACATTGTATTTGTGGTGTAGCTCCGAGGAGCGGGTCGCAGACGACCTGCACCTCGTCGTCCTTGCAGATCGAGATGGAGCGCACATTATACTTGTGGCGTAGCTCTGAGGAGAGGGTCGCTCTTCATTCGAAGGTTTAAAAACTTAGGCGAGTACGGACTACAGCTAAGCCTCCGAGTGAGAGTTTTGCTCATCACTCGGTAGGATTTTTTAAACTTAGGCGAGTACAAGACTGCAGCTAAGCCCCCGAGTGAGAGGGTTTCTCATCACTCGATAGGATTTTTTAAACTTAGGCGAGTACGAGACTGCAGCTAAGCCCCCGAGTGAGAGGGTTGCTCATCACTCGGTAGGATTTTTTAAACTTAGGTGAGTACGGAACTGCAGCTAAGCCCCCGAGTGAGAGGGTTGCTCATCACTCTGTAGGATTTTTTTAACTTAGGCGAGTACGAGGCTGCAGCTAAGCCCCCGAGTGAGAGGGTTGCTCATCACTCGGTAGGATTTTTTAAAAACTTAGGCGAGTATGGAAGTGCAGCTAAGCCCCCGATTGAGAGGGTTGCTCATCACTCGGTAGGATTTTTTAAACTTAGGCGAATCAGGTTCCCCGCTAAGCCCCCGAGTGAGAGGCTTGCTCATCACTCGGTAGGATTTTTTAAACTTAGGCGAATCAGGTTCGCGGCTAAACCTCCGAGTGATAGGTTTGCTCTTCAGTCGGTAGGATTTTTGAAACTTAGGCGAATCAGGTTCGCGGCTAAGCCACCGACTGGTTTTTTTGGACACAAGCATATGTAATAGTAATCATTTAGAAGACTATAAAACTGTGTCTTTGATAAACAAACTGAAAGGTACTGCTTATTACATCTCATCAGACCGAATGTTTAAGTATAAAAGGGCGGAGCAGCTCCGCATTCCAAGCGCGTGGCTCGTCTTTCTTGTGTTCCACATTGTAGAGGTGATATGCTCCGTTATGGAGCACCTTGGTGACGATGAAGGGACCTTCCCAAGCAGGAGCAAGCTTATGGGGCCGTTGCTGATCCACTCGAAGCACAAGGTATCCTTCCTGAAATGCTCGACCTCTCACGTTTTTGGCATGGAATCGACGGAGGTCTTACTGATAAATGGTCGACCAGATCAGGGCCATCTCCCTTTCTTCTTCCAGAAGATCAACAGCATCCTGTCGAACTTGTTCTACTTCAGCTTCTGAGAAGAGTTCTACTCGGGGTGCATTGTGAAGCAAATCACTCGGCAGCACAAACTTCAGCCCCATAGACCATGAAGAAGGGAGTCCGACCAGTCGACCGATTCGGTGTTGTTCTTAATCCCCAAAGGACTGATGGAATCTCATCTACCCAAGCGCATGCTGCTTGTTTGAGGTCTCGCATCAATTGGGGTTTCAGCCCCTGGAGGATCAAACCGTTTGCTCTTTCTGCCTGTCCATTCGACTACGGGTGGGCGATTGAAGCGTAGTCGACCCGAGTGCCTTGGGAAGAGCAAAATATTCTGAACTCATCAGAATCAAAGTTAGAGCCATTATCTGTGATAATGCTGTGCGGGACTCCATATCTGAATGTCAGCTCTCTGATGAAACTGATGGCAGTGCCAGAATCGAGATTCTTGATGGGTTTGGCTTCGATCCATTTAGCGAACTTGTCGACTGCTACAAGCAAATGAGTGAAACCACTTTTGCCAGTCCTCAGGGGTCCAACCATATCCAATCCCCAAACAGAAAATGGTCAGACGAGTGGAGTGGTCTTCAAGGCTGATGCAGGCTTGTGGGACATGTTGGAGTAGAACTGACAACCTTCACATTTGTCGACTATATCTTTTGCCATCTCATTTGCTCGTGGCCAATAGAATCCCGCTTGGTATGCTTTGGCCACGATGGTCCGAGAGGATGCATGGTGACCACAGGTCCCCGAGTGGATGTCATTGAGGATCATTCGACCTTCTTCTGGTGTGATGCATCGCTGAGCAACTCCAGTAACACTCTCTCTGAAAAGTCGTCCACCTATCACTATGAAAGCTTTGGATCGACAGACAATCTGACGGGTCTCATCTTCATCTTCTGGAAGTTCTTTCCTAAGCAAATATGCAGTATATGGCACCGTCCAATCGGGGATGACGACCAAAACCTCCATGACCAGGTTGACCACGACTGGAATCTCGACTTCAGTCGGATCGGTAGAACTTTTTGGTTGTGGGGGCTCTTCTATGAAAGGATCCTCTTGAACTGACGGTGTGTGAAGATGCTCTAGGAACACATTGCTGGGAATGGGCTCTCGCTTAGAACCTATCTTCGCCAAGTCATCAGCTGCTTGATTCTTCAGTCGGGGTATATGGTGGAGCTCCAACCCTTCAAACTTCTTTTCTAACTTTCTCACCGCATTGCAATAGCCAGTCATGGTCGGTCTCCTGATGTCCCACTCTTTCATTACTTGATTGACCATGAAATCCGAGTCGCCGTAAACCATTAGGCGACGGACGCCGAGTGAAATGGCCATATGCAACCCGTACAGAAGTGCCTCATACTCGGCTTTATTGTTGGAGGAATCAAAGTGAATCTGGAGAACATAAATGAGTTTGTCCCCTCGGGGGGATACCAGAACTACCCCAACACCAAAACCATTCATCATCTTGGATCCATCAAAGAACATAGTCCAATGCTCCGAGTGAATCTGAGTCGGTTGTTGCTGCTCAACCCACTCAGCGAGGAAAGCTGCTATCGCTTGGGACTTGATTGCTTTCTTTGCCTCAAACTTGATATCCAACGGAAGGAGTTCAATCGCCCATTTTGCCACTCGACCAGTTGCATCTCTGTTGTTCAGAATTTCTGACAATGGAGCGTCGCTGACTACTGTAATCGAATGATCTGAGAAATAATGTGCAACCTTCTTCGTGATCAAGTAAATTCCATAAACAAGCTTCTGATAACGCGGATATCTCTTCTTGGATGGAGTCAAGACTTCAGAAATATAGTACACTGGGCGCTGAACCTTGTAGGCTTTACCTTCTTCTTCTCGCTCGACCGTGAGTACTGTACTGACAACTTGTCCAGTGGCTCCAATTAGACCTGGTCATGGACAACCCGGCCCGCCGGCCCGAACCCGAAGCCCGACATTCGGGCCAGGCTCGGGCTCCATTTTCTGACCCAAAGCCCGGCCCGAAAGCCCGAATAAAGCCCGAAATATATATATAAACATTTTTTATTCAAAATATAGGTATAATAAATTAATATAATATCCCGAAAATGATTAATTTAAATAAAAAGTGTCACTGTTCATGTACTTCGGGCCGGGCCGGGCCGGGCTCGGGCTTGAGATTTTTCCTTCGGGCTTTGTCAAGCCCGGCCCGAACCCGACCCGGCCCGACAAATGATCAGGTTTAGCTGCAATATAAAGCAGTAAAGGCTCTTTGCTGACTGGGGTAGCAAGCACCGGCTGGGTGGAAAGCATGGCTTTGAGCTCTGCAAACGTTGCGTCAGCTTCAGGAGTCCACTTGAACTTATCAGATTTCTTCATCAGTCGGTAAAGAGGCAATGCCTTTTCACCGAGACGAGAGATGAATCGACTCAAAGCGGTCAAACAACCAGTGAGCTTCTGAACATCATGCACACGCACAGGGGGTTTCATTCGGAGGATGGCACCAACTTTCTCTGGGTTTGCATCGATCCCTCGTTCGGAAACAAGGAAACCGAGTAACTTTCCACTCGGGACTCCGAATTTGCACTTCGACGGATTAAGCTTGATATCATATCTCCTCAGGCTGGCAAAGGTTTCAGGGAGGTCAGTCAGCAAGTCGGAACCTTTACGCGACTTAACCACAATGTCGTCCATATATGCTTCCACATTCCGATTGATTTGAGCGAGCAGACACTTCTGAATCATTCTCATAAATGTGGCACCAGCATTCTTGAGACCGAATGGCATGGTAACATAGCAAAAGCACCCGAATGGGGTGATAAAAGCTGTTTTTTATTTCGTCGGGTCCATACAGTCGGATCTGATGATACCCGGAATATGCATTCAGAAAAGACAAACGCTCACACCCAGCAGTTGAGTCGACAATTTGGTAGATGCGGGGGAGAGGGAAATGATCTTTCGGGCAGGCCCGATTAATATGTTTGAAATCAATGCACATACGAAGTGAATCGTCCTTCTTGGGAACCATGACAACATTGGCGAGCCACTGGGAGTGGTAAATTTTGCGGATGAACTCAGCTGCCAGAAGCCGAGCCACTTCCTCGCCGATTACCTTTCTCTTCTCCACAGTGGACCGACGGAGATGCTCTTTAACGAGTTTTGCTTTTAGATCGACTTGCAAACGGTGCTCAGCCAGTTCCCTGGGTACACCCGGCATGTCAGAAGGCTTCCATGCGAAGATGTTCCAGTTCTCACGGAGAAACTGGATGAGCGCTTCTTCCTATTTGCTGTCGAGTGTTGTTGAGATATGAGTCGGAGCAGCATTGGGGTTGGTCGGGTGAATGTGAATTGGCTTTGTTTCACCGGACGACTGAAATGCAAAATCTGAGGCAGGCTTCTTGGCTCGCAACAAATCACTCGGATCTGCATTCTTCTGGTATTCTTGCATTTCGACTGCTGCCATTTGTTCATCGGCAATTTTAGAGCCCTTCTAGAGGCACTCTTCTGCTCTCTGCCGATTACCAGTAACCGTGATGCCTCTGGGGCCAGGCATCTTCAGCTTAAGGTACACGTAGCATTGTCGAGCCATGAAACGAGCATATGCAGGTCTTCCCAGAATAGCATGATAGGCACTTTGAAAATCCACAACTTCAAATGTCAACTTTTCTTTACGGTAATTCTTTGAATCACCGAAAACCACGTCAAGAGTGATCTGGCCAAGTGAATCAGCTTTGTTTCCAAGGATGACACCGTGGAACCTCATGTTGCTCTCGCTAAGCTTGGACATCGGAATGCCCATTCCTCTCAGGGTCTCAGCGTAGAGGATATTCAGACCACTCCCACCATCCATCAATACTTTGGTAGTCGAGTGCCCCCAACAACTGGGTCGACTACCAATGCTTGCCGCCCTGGAGTGGCAATGTGTGCTAGGTGATCAGACTGGTCAAGTGTGATTGTAGTTTGTGACCACTTCAAATATGTCGTCGTTGCCGGAGCAACCATATTCACTTCTCTGTTGATAACTTTCAGTCGACTTTTGCTCTCGACGTCAGCAAAAATCACTAAAGTGGAATTGACATTGGGGAAACCATCCTCCTCCTCTTTGTCTTCTTCCTTATTAGATTCCTTCTCTTTTTCACTGGGTTGTTTCTCCTGGAACTGCAAGATAATTGTTCAGGATGCAATCGACCGGGATTTCGACTTGGAGGTTCATTCCGCCAAACTGTATGAGTTCAGGGTTTAAATTTGACGTTTTCCTATTTCGGCGGGCTTCTTTTATGCAAAACTGAAACTTTTGTCAAAAATATTTTCTTAGGAGGACCACCTTGTCATCAAATCCTAGATCCGCCACTGCTGCTCTGTCGCATGTGCCTTCTTCGTCATCGGTGGCTTCCCTTTCAATCCACCCAAATCTTCTTCCTGGCTGGCGGATGCAATCCCCATTGTCCTCCCTACGTGGAGCTTTCTCCTCATATGTGGCCACCTCGCCTTCTCCTCTCTGCTTGGATCTTCTTCCTTTCTAGCGCCCGTCGAGGTTGCCTCCTCGAGCGTGTACCCGTCGGGAGGAGAGCTAAGCAGCGGCATGGTTGCTGGTGGCTGGCTCCTAAGTCCGCCACCGTATCCTCACTGTATTTGGTCATATCCCGATTTGTATCTCTTTTGTTATTCAGAGAAGATCGGATACTGCAGGGTCCGTGTATCCATGCGTATCCCTATTCCACTCGCACTAGATTGGCAATAGGATAGTTTGTGTCGTATCCTTGCTTTGTAGCTCTAGGTAGCCGGTGAATTCCCTATTTCACGCATAGACGCTAATTGGTTCAATATGAGTACAACGTTTTTATTTGGGTTGGCCCATCTAATCATCTTTCGGTTTTGGAAACCTCCCGGTCCAGATTTTTTTCTTCTTTTGTGTTTCTACGAAGGTTTTACCCGCTTTTTTTCCTTTTTGTTCCTTTTGTTCATTATTCAAATTTGTGATTTTTAAACATTTTTCTTATATTCATGAAGAATTTTTTCAAATTTAAGAATTAATTTTTAGTTCGTATAATTCCAAATATCATATATTTTTAAAATTCATGAAGAATTTTAAAATTTGAAAAAGTTTTAAAAATCCTGATATTCTTTTAAATTCATGAAAATTATTCAAAGTCATGAGTTTTTAAAATCCACAAACATTTTGTTAAATTATTTTCATTTCAAATTTGCAAATATTTTTCCAAATCCACGAACAGTTCCGGATTTCACAATTTTTCTTGTAAAAATGCCATTACCAGGTTTTCTTAGACAACAAAGCAGCAAAAATAAAAGTGTAAGACCATCCGAGGGCTCTTCCTATTTGGCGCTTCAGGCGTCCGTTAGGCCACTTTGCTAACGGGCTCCTGAAGCGCAGCGAGGTTGGCCAGCCATTTTTTAAATCCAGCAAAAAAAACTCGCTCCTGCTACAAACCGGACCCGTCATGCGACGTGCTACATTGCTTCTTTTTCATCCTTTCTTCTGTCTTCTTTTTTTCTTGTTTTGTCCATTCCTTTTTTTAAATGCGTGATCTTTTTTGTTGAAAATCAATGACATTTTCATTCAAAATTGATGAACCTTTTCGAAATTTGATAAACTTTTTTTCGATGAAACAAGTTCGAAATTATTAAAACAAGTTTTCTAAAAAAAAGTTCATCGCTTTCTAGAAATCAATGAATGTTTTTAAATCGACAAACTTTTTTTCCCAATTGGATGAACTCTTTCTAAAAATCAATGATTTTTTTCAAAATTCGATGATTTTTTTTTCAAAATCAATGACTTTTATCAATTTCGATGAACTTCTAAAAATTCGAGATTTTTTTTCAATTTTGATGTAGTTTACTTAAGTTGTGAACTTTTAAAAAAATTGTACAATTTTTAATACATGTTTATTTCTAAAAATCTGAAGTCAACAATTGACCGGTCGACCGTCCGGCAGCGAACTAACCAGACCGAGCTAGTAGTGAGGAGCTAGGAGCGTGCGTTTTCTAGCCAGGCCCAAGAATTGGCTCCATGGACGCCGGAACCCCTAGTTCGCGCTTAAAGCGCTGACTAGCGAAATCCCTATTTGCCGCTCGGTGCGGCAAACTGTCGGGCTGCCGGCCCGCTTCGAAATTTACACAGGCGCGGTCAACCAGTTTTAGGAACCTTCTATTTTCTTTTCCTTCTTTCATTTTCGGTTTTTTAGCCTTTTATTTTTATTTTTCCTTTTCCTTCTTTTCCATTTTCTTTTTCTGTTTCTTCTATTTTCTTTTTCTTTCCTTTCCTTTTACTTTCTCTTTTTTTTAAGTTTATTTCCTTCACAAAACTGCACACAAATTTCAAAAAAGTTTACATTTTTCAAAAATTGGTTTAAAGCTTAAATACTATGCCTGTTTTCAATATTTGTTTGTAAATTTATAAAATCTTAGAATTCAAAATTTGTTCGCATGTTTGAAAATTTGTTCAGAAACTTAGATGTTGTTCTCGTTGTCAAATTTGTACAAAGGTTTAAAAATTGTTCAATCTTAAAAAAAATGTAATTTCCAAATTTTGTTCAATCTTTGTCGGCGTTCTGGGAACGGGGGTCCCCAGACTTGCGTGCCTGCGGCCCATGGCGTGGCTATGCTAGCAGGCATGTACGGTCCATCTTCATCGACAAGGCATTCAAGACCCTCGCGAGGGGCCAAGCCTCGCGAGGCGGACGACGCAAGACCTCCTCAGGAGCGGCCTCGCCAGGCAGGCTCACGAGGAGCGGAGAAATCAAGGCAGCGCAAACCTCGCGAGGCTCTCGTGACGTGAGCCATGACGATCAAGATCAGGCGGGCGCCAGCGCGCGCAGTGTCCTGTTTTCCTCTTTGGTGCTAAGGAGGCAAGCGCAAGCGCAGAGTACTGAGGCATCAAGCAAAGGTTTCTATATCGGTGCAACAAGACCAAGACCAGCGGGACGGCAAGATGGAGATCACCATGAAGCCCAAGACGGCGTCACCACCAGAGCCTTTCGCAGGCGAAGACCACTTTTGTCAGGATAAGTTGTACTAGATGTCCCCTTTCAAATTGGCCGTTGTTGGTTCCCTTCCCGCTCAATATTTGGGGAGAGGATCAGGGCCTATATAAGTAGAGCTAGCCACCACCGTAGAGGGGGACGGATGGAGAGGCATCTCACCCACACAAGTTCGTCAAGCACAAGAGCACCTCAACCTCAGGAGGCTATTCTTCCCCTTGTACTGTTCACCATCAGCCCAAGAGGCAATCCACCGCCACACTGGAGTAGGGTATTACACCACAACGGTGGCCCGAACCAGTATAAATCTTGTGTCTTTTGTGTTGCGAGTTCGTCGAGTTTGTCCGCGAGATCTTAACCTAGGGCGTGGATCAGTAGGGAGGAAATCTTCGCGCGCACCCCAGTGTTCGAACCTTGAGGGTTTTGCCGGAACCCGTGATCTGACAGTCTTTTAGAAAAATTTCTCGTTTTCAAATCTTTGTTCAGAAATTTCATAAAAAATTATAATTTAAAAAATTGTTCAATTAATTTTGAAAAATGATCTAAATTTCAAAAAGTGTTCACCTTTTCAATTTTTGTTCACAAAATAAGAAATGTTTGGTTTCAAAAATATGTTCCATTTTCAAAAATTTGTTTAAAATGTTAATATTTTAAAAATTGTTCACAAATTCAAAAACACGTTTTAAAAATTGTTCCGATGAGCATGGGCACGAGCGTTGCCCCCCATGGCCCCAGCTAGGCGTCGCGCTATCATCCTCAGTACGCCGCGATGGGTCGGGCGACGTGGAGTGTGGGGCACTACGGCGAGGTGTTTGGGGTGATAGCCCCGGAAGCCTATGTGCCCCGCATGATGGACCAGGAGTATACGCCGGAGGACGACCCTAGCTCGTTCCTCGGGCCAGGTTGGGAGGAGGAGGCATTAGGAGTTGGAGCCTTCCAGGAGCCGCCGGAGAGCCCCGCCAACCGCGCCATCGACAACAGATACAGGGTACCACTAATCCCTCAGGAGCAAGCTTACGCTAACCATGGGTCGCAGGAGAATCAGGTCACCACAGTGGCTGGCGGCCCCAGCTCGGCGACCTCCCTCCCGCCAGGAGGATCCCGCTGGGGGCAGAAGGAGAGAAGCCGGGAGCCAAATCCCTCGCCGCGTCGCACGGAGCAAGGTCCCCCCGGAGGTAGGCCCTCTGCTGGGGAGGTGCTGAAAAGCCTACCCCCGGTAGAGGACTCATGGTTGCCGAGGGCGCCGCTGGCGTCCCCTTTCCCCCCTTTGTGTCGTCCTGGTTGCCGGTCAGCTCAAACGTGGTCGAGGGCGACGCAAGGCGGGGCCCTCGCCTGGCGATATGAAGCAAGGCCGGTACCTGTGAAGAAGGCCCAGTGCCTGTGAAGATCGCCGCCCATGACACTCTCACGTAATAATGAGTGAGGCTGTACACGCTCCGGAGTCTCCGGAGAGCCGCCCTCGGGCCTCGGGGGCTCCCTCCTACGCCTAGTGGCAGCACTTAGCTCCGCGTTGGTGAGAAGACTTGAAGACAAGATGACTAGACTAGGTGCCGGATGCGGCCATTTGCTTTGAATCTCTTTTTTCTAACCTTGTCTTCTGGTTTTGGATTTAAGTTGAAGTTGAGTTTTATCGATGCGCGCGGGGGGTGCCTTTTCTCGTTCAAGCGATTTCTTGCCATTCGGTTTTCGCCTTGTTCTGAAGCTCGTGCTCGTAGCCTCCCCCTCGCGGGTCCCTCGCAAGCAGGGCTGGGCGCGACACACGCACCGAGCGCACTAGTTGGCGCTAGATCCTCGCGAGGTCCGCTCGGGCAGATTTGCAGGCCTTTCGGGAGCTCCGCGGCAACTCTCAATCTTGCAATTTGATTCGGGGCCCGCCCCAGCCAAGGTAAGCCACAACAACAAAACTTGCCCCCAGGCTCACGGATCCATGAAGTCGCACACTTAGCTTGGCATAACAGAGTAAAAGTTGCGATTTGTTTACATGAGGGGCTCCCCCTCTCAAAATGCTCTCACAATCTTTAAGGGCCACACCCAAGTTTTTGCATACAGGGTAAAATAGCAAAGGAACAAGGGATCAGCCGGATATGCCACTCGCCGCGTCCTCCACGTCATCTTCAGACGCACCGCTGGCGTCGCTGTCACCGTCGTTGGCGTCGCCGCCACCTCCACCAAACCCGGCATCACCATCGTCAACCACGTCGCCTTCGTCTGCAGCGACCACCACCACATCGTCTTCAGAAGCGAAGGCTCTGACCAGCGCATCCACGTTATCCTCCACCCACCGCGCCAGATCGCCACCGATGGCTTGCGGTATGGGGGCAATGGCGGCGTCGAAGTCAAAGTCGGGGAAGGTGTTCCGAAGATGGCTGAAGACACGGGGGAATGCACGGCCGAGCAAGCCTCGACTTCTTTCTTTCACGAGCTGGCGAGCTCTGTCGGACCGAGCCTCCAAGCGCGTCACCACATCACCAAAGAAGCGCAGATGACTGGCGTAGTCATTTGAGTGTGGATATGGAGCATTCTCGTTGCAGACATGGCCCAACGCCGCGTTGGCCCTGACCCTGAGGTCCTGAAGCACGGGGGCGTGCTCACGCTCGAGTGTTGAAAGGATCAATATAGTTGACTAGAGGGGGGGGGGTGAATAGGCAACTAACAATTTTTAGCTTTTCTTTACCAATTTAAACTTTGCATCAAAGTAGGTTGTCTAGATATGCAACTAGGTGAGCAACCTATATGATGCAACAACAACAAGCACACAAGAAAGCAAGGGATATAACTCAAATAATCTAGCACAAGTAAAGGCACAAGATAACCAAGAGTGGAGCCGGTGAAGACGAGGATGTGTTACCGAAGTTCCTTCCTTTTGAGGGGAAGCACGTCTCTGTTGGAGCGGTGTGGAGGCACAATGCTCCCCAAGAAGCCACCAGGGCCACCGTATTCTCCTCACGCCCTCACACAATGCGAGATGTCGTGATTCCACTATTGGTGCCCTTGGAGGCGGCGACCGAACCTTTACAAACAAGGTTGGGGCAATCTCCACAACTTAATTGGAGGCTCCCAACGACACCACGAAGCTTCACTGCAATGGACTATGGCTTCGCGGTGACCTCAACCGTCTAGGGTGCTCAAACACCCAAGAGTAACAAGATCCGCAAGGGATTAGTGGGGGAAATCAAATTTCTCCTGGTGGAAGTGTAGATCGGGGCCTTCTCAACCAATCCCTAGAAAATCAACAAGTTTGATTGGCTACGGAGAGAGATCGGGCGAAAATGGGGCTTGGAGCAACAATGGAGCTTAGGGTTGGAAGAGGTAGTCGACTAGAGGAAGAAGACACCCCTTATATAGTGGAGAGACAAATCCAACCGTTATCCACTTAACCAGCCCGCAACCTGCGGTACTACCGCTCCAGACAAGCGGTACTATCGCAAAGCCTCGCGGTACTACCGCGACGGATCGCGGTACTACCACTGCTACGGCAGGAGCTAGCCCAGACCTGAAGCGCAAAGGCTGAGGGCGGTACTACCGCTGGTGCGGTACTACCGCTCCCCCTTGCGGTACTACCGCAAGGCAGGATAGGACTAGCCTGGGAAGGGCGTGGATGAATAAAAAAACATACGTGCCAACTTCCGCTGAAAAACAACCGATGCAAAAATCCGACACGGTACTACCGCACATGGCATGTGGTACTACCGCACAGGGAGCAGATGTAAAAAACCACATCCGCCCCTATTTCCGCTCCTGTTGTTGTGCCAGACCAGGATTCACAGTACTACCACGCGCGAGGGGCGGTACTACCGCGTAGGGCGCGGATGTAAAAAATTACATCCGCCCCTACAGCCGCACGAGTGGCTGAGTCTGGACCGAGGCCACGGTACTACAGCTCCTTGGGAGCGGTACTACCGTGGGCGCCTACGGTACTACCACAAGGGCTTGCGGTACTACCACAGGGGCCTACGGTACTACCGCTCCAAAGAGTAGTACTACCGCATGCCCCAGAACAACAACACTAGGAATTCTTCTCTTTGCATATAAATGAGGAAAACGGAGGATGCTCCAAAGCGCAAAGGGAAAGGCGGTCCAGAGGGAGAAAACGTGTTCGTGATGATTCCACCCCAACCTTTCCAAAGCGGACCCCCTCTTAATAGTACGGCTTTCCTATGACTCAAATCCACCGAAAAGAAACGTAGAAAAAACGCCGTCTTCAATAGTCTTCGAGGGGCACCAAACCGTCTTGTGTCTAGCAACGAAACATCTGAAATACTCAAGGCACACGATTAGTCCGCAAAAGTATTGTCATCAATCATCAAAACACCTTAGGGATAAATATGCCCTTACAATCTCCCCCTTTTTGGTGGATTGATGACAATACGGGATTTGCAGAAAGGGAAATAATATAGAGCATAAGAAACCCCTCATCTCTAAAATATAGACGGGCTCCCCCTAGATGTGTGCAATCTAGATAGGTGCTTTGGACTGCACGGCACACATACTATGATCAACACTCCCCCTATATTATATAGACAAGGCATATCTTGAAATAACAAGGCTAACACTAAGAAAGGTAGTAAACAAGAGCATAACATAACTAGCACAATATATCATAAGCTTACTAAGATACGATAGAGTGCATATGTCTTACACCATATGAAGGATAAGTCTCAAGAGCGCAAACCAAAACCAAGCAAACGAGGTTCAACTGAACAAGCGCAAACGAGACATCACGATAAAACGTCTCGCAAATCCTACACTCTCTCCCCCTTTGGCATCGAGACGCGAAAAAGGAAGAGAGGACACCTACACACAAGGGGTGGCTCAAGCGGAGTAATCACTCACACGCTCCTCGTCAGATTCGGCAGCGGAGACGGTCTCCTCGATGTCCTCCTCAGAATCAGTCCACTTGAAGCCTTGTTTAGCCATCCACTCAGCCTCTAGAGTGATAACCTCCTCAGAACCGCCAGAGACTTCCTCTCCAAAGACCCTCATCATCTTCTTGTCGCGGCGGCGACTCTCCTTGGAGGCAACGTGAGTCCTGTACTGTCCCTTTGCCTGCATGCAGAATAGAGTCTTCATCTTGTCCTTCAGCTTCTTGGCCCACGAGGGCTCAGAGGAGCGAGGGGCATACCCAGCAGCGCAGTCCTCATCAGCATCCTCCGCCTCACTCTCCTCCCCATCAACAACCCTCTTAGCAGTCGTCGCCTCAACATGAGTAGTAGTGTTGGCCCACTTGGGCTTGACACGGAGCCTGATGGACTCATGACAAATCCATTCCGGAGCAAGGAACTCATCACCGGAGAACAGCTTCTCCCAAGTCTTGGAGATCAACAGAAATAGGTATGGTCCATAGATGGGTACCTTGCGGTTGAACACCACGAACCGAAGCTCACACCACATGATATGTGAGACATCAAGTGGTTGAGACTGAGACACACGCGCCTCCTCACATAGGAGCATCATATCCACCAGATAGGCATGTACCTTGTCCTTGTCACCAATGCAAGGAAAGAGGGAGTTGCGGAAGATGCGATTACATGATGTCCATAAAGGGGTTCAACACCCACATCTTCTTGCCACTGGGAAGCAACTTCTCAACATAATATGGCATGAGCTTGTTCTTGTTAGCTGACTCGGGGTTGGCATGAGGGCGAACACCAACGAGCGTGGTGAGCCCTTCATCAGGTACGTGCAGCAAATCCATGAAATCCTTCCAGGTAGCAGACAACTGACGTCCATTGGTCATCCAGGTCATCCTTCGGTCCTCCCCATTGTGAAAGTGAACAGAGGCAAGAACTGGGCAATGATTTCAGGGCCATAGTCCAGGTGGAAAGAGATCACATGTTCAATGCCAAACTGCTCCACCAGGTCCAGAGCCTCACCAAAGTAAGTACGGTATTTGTCCTGCCTCATGTGATGCATGTCAATCCAGTGCACATCCACATAGGTGTTTTGCTTGGCCTTATCACATCCAGATATATGAAAGTCTACTGCTTGGTCCAAAACAAGTCATTCCCTCTGAAGACAGCACATGCATTCACATACGGGTTGATCTGCCGTCGAGAGATAAACTCAGCAAGGGGAATCTCGTCCATGCCCTTTGCGGGTTCCTTGTACTTGCTAGAGGTGGTCTTGACATTGCGCTTGGGGGCATTGGAGCCCTCTGGAGCTTCGTCTTGATTGCGTAGGCGCTTGGAGCCAGTGTCACGACTGGGATTGGAACGGCAAGCAGGAGCACCGGAGCCACCACCTAAGACACAAAACACAACACACGCACGAGAAGAGAGAAGGATCAGTGCAAAGACCTCAACAAAACAAGGGAACCTAGTAGAGGCGGCGGGGAGAGAAACAGACAAATGGGTATGGGGGAGTTGGAACTCCCCCTGCCCGGGTCTTAACCCCCACGCGCCCTCGGCAGCGCGGTAGTACCGCACCTCATCCTGGTAGTACCGCTCGGGCGGAAGTGCCGCACCAAAGCGGTAGTACCACTCCCCCAGGCGGCAGTAAAAAATTATTGTCGCGCTGGGTGCGGAAGTACCGTGCGCTCCACATGCGGTAGTACTGTGGCAGGTCGCAGTAGTACCGTGAGCTCAAGAAGATGCAAGTTTCAAACGAAAGATAAAGGGTCTTCGCAAGGAAACTTCAAGCGAACGAGACACCACAAGAACACGCTCAACACGAAGAACGAAAGGCAAGAGACAACAAGGACCGACTACGAGACATAACCTCTCCAAGGAGAGGGCGGTGGCCGGAGCCACCTATGTTTGAGTCAATTGGTATGGCACCGCGAAGAATTATCCTTGGGCCCATGACGAAAACTCGTCTTTGAAGCACAAGTACCATAAAAAATGGCTAATGTGAAAGAGTTGATCAATTTATGCATAATGGGGGGAGGGAGAGTTCATTGAGAGAACAACACTCCCCCTATGTCCATGCCTACATCTAAACTAGACAACAAGTTGAGTGTGGTGGGGTGTGCAAGGGTTCAAGTCACATGGCTCGAATCAATGATATTTAGCTCATGCCTTAACTCGCAAAATCTTGCTTCATCCAAGGGCTTCGTGAAAATATCTGCAAGGTTGTCATGGGTGTTGACATAGTTGATCTCGATCTCCCCTCGCCTAATATGATCCCGGATGAAGTGATACCGAATCTCAATATGCTTCGTCTTGAAGTGTTGCACCGGGTTGAGAGAAATATTGATGGCACTTTCATTGTCACACCAAAGAGGCACTTCGTCACAAATGACACCGTAATCCTTTAAAGTTTTCCTCATCCATAGGAGTTGTGCACAACAACTACCGGCCGCCACATACTCCTCTTCGGTGGACAAGAGAGACACACAAATTTGCTTCTTAGAAGACCAACTTACCAAAGAGCAACCAAGGAATTGGCACCCTCCGGAAGTGGACTTCCTATCCACTTTGTCTCCTACCCAATCCGAGTCTGAATATCCTACAAGCTTGAAGTTTGCTCCTCTTGGGTACCATAAGCCAAAGTTTGGGGTATGAGCCAAATATTGAAAGATTTGCTTGACCGCCACAAAGTGGCTTTCCTTAGGTGCGGCTTGAAACCATGCACAAATTCCCACACTCAACATGATATCCGGTCTAGATGCACAAAGGTAAATCAAGGAGCCAATCATGGAGCGATATACCTTTTGATCCATCGCTTTACTATTGGGATCAATGTCAAGTTGGCACTTGGTGGGCATTGGAGTAGAAGCCGGCTTGACATCACTTAGCTTAAATCTCTTGAGCATGTCTTGAGTGTATTTGGCTTGGTTGATGAAGGTTCCTTCTCTTCTTTGCTTCACTTCAAATCCGAGAAAGAACTTCAACTCTCCCATGGAAGACATCTTGAGCTTTGAGGTCATGAGTGCGAGAAATTTCTCATTGAAAGCTTTGTTAGGGGAACCAAAGATAATATCATCAACATATAGTTGGCACACAAACAACTCCCCTTTGACCTTCTTAGTAAAAAGAGTGGGGTCGATTAGCCCAACTTCAAATCCACGGTCTTGTAACAACTCGGTAAGGTGGTCATACCACGCACATGGGGCTTGTTTAATGCCATATAGTGCCTTATCGAGTTGATACACATGATCGGGAAAGTAGGAATCCTCGAACCCGGGGGGTTGCTTGACATATACCAACTCATTAATAGGACCATTAAGAAAAACACTTTTCACATCCATTTGTTGCAACTTAAAGTTGTGATGAGAAGCATAAGAAATCAACAAACGAATGGATTCAAGGCGAGCAACGGGAGCAAAGGTTTCACCGTAGTCAATACCCTCGACTTGGGAGTAACCTTGTGCCACCAATCTTGCCTTGTTGCGAACGATGGTCCCATGAGCATCTTGCTTGTTCTTGAATATCCACTTGGTTCCAATGACATTGTGGTTCCCCGTTGGCCTTGGCACCAATCTCCACACCTTGTTGTACTCGAAGTTGTTGAGTTCTTCATGCATGGCATTAAGCCAATCCGGATCTTCGAGCGCCTCAAATACCTTTTGGGGTTCAACACAAGAGACAAACCCGTGATGTTCACAATAGTTTGCCAATTGTCTACGAGTGATTACCCCCTTTTGGATGCTTCCAAGCACATTCTTCATGAGATGACCCTTGGTGGAGAGCTTGGAAGCAATCTTGGCGGCACGACGCTCCAATTCCTCCTCGGGAGTGAGTCGAGGAGCGGTCACTTGATCATCTTGAGCGCCGTCTTGAGCTTGTTCTTGATCTTGAACTTGCTCGGAGGAGAGTGAGGGAGTCCTGGATTAGGGGGTATCCAGATAGCCGGACTATATCTTTTGGCCGGACTGTTGGACTATGAAGATACAAGATTGAAGACTTCGTCCCGTGTCCGGATGGGACTCTCCTTGGCGTGGAAGGCAAGCTTGGCAATACAGATATGTAGATCTCCTTCCTTGTAACCGACTCTGTGTAACCCTAGCCCCCTCAGGTGTCTATATAAACCGGAGGGTTTAGTCCGTAGGACAACAACAATCATACCATAGGCTAGCTTCTAGGGTTTAGCCTCTACGATCTCGTGGTAGATCAACTCTTGTAATACTCATATCATCAAGATCAATCAAGCAGGAAGTAGGGTATTACCTCCATCGAGAGGGACCGAACTTGGGTAAACATCATGTCCCCCGCCTCCTGTTACCATCCGCCTTAGACGCACAGTTCGGGACCCCCTACCCGAGATCCACCGGTTTTGACACCGACATTGGTGCTTTCATTGAGAGTTCCACTGTGCTGTCACCATAAGGCTTGATGGATCCTTCGATCATTGGTAACGATGCGGTCCAGGGTGAGGTCTTCCTCCCCGGACAGATCTTTGTATTCGGCGGCTTCGCACTGCGGGCCAACTCTCTTTGCCATCTGGAGCTGATCGAGAGCTACGCCCATGGCCACCAGGTTAGGTTCGGAAACTTGAATTATACTGCCGACATCCGCGGAGACTTGATCTTCTACGGATTCGAGCCCACGTCAGGTGTACCGCACGATCACGACGAGCATGATATAGCTCTGCCGTCGGATGGAGTTCGGAAGATCACACCGGTGTTGGAAATATGCCCTAGAGGCAATAATAAAAGCATTATTATTATATTTCCTTGTTCATGATAATTGTCTTTATTCATGCTATAATTGTGTTATCCGGAAATCGTAATACATGTGTGAATAACACACAACAATATGTCCCTAGTAAGCCTCTAGTTGACTATCTCGTTGATCGACAGATAGTCATGGTTTCCTGACTATGGACATTGGATGTCATTGATAACGAGATCACATCATTAGGAGAATGATGTGATGGACGAGACCCAATCCTAAACATAGCATAAGATCGCATAGTTCGTTTGCTAGAGTTTTCCAATGTCAAGTATCCTTTCCTTAGACCATGAGATCGTGTAACTCCCGGATACCGTAGGAGTGCTTTGGGTGTGCCAAACGTCACAACGTAACTGGGTGACTATAAAGGTATACTACGGGTATCTCCGAAAGTATCTGTTGGGTTGACACGGATCAAGACTGGGATTTGTCACTCCGCTTGACGGAGAGGTATCACCGGGCCCTCTCGGTAATGCATCATCATAATGAGCTCAATGTGATCAAAGTTTTTGATCACGGGATCATGCATTACGGTACGAGAAAAGTGACTAGCCGGTAACGAGATTGAACAAGGTATTAGGATACCAACGATCGAATCTCAGGCAAGTAAAATACCGATTGACAAAGGGAATCGTATACGGGATTAATTGAATCCTTGACATCGTGGTTCATCCGATGAGATCATCGTGGAGTATGTGGGAGCCAACATGGGTATCCAGATCCCGCTGTTGGTTATTGCCCGAGAGTCGTCTCGGTCATGTCTGCATGTCTCCCGAACCCGTAGGGTCTACACACTTAAGGTTCGGTGACGCTAGGGTTGTGAAGATATGTATAAGCAGTAACCTGAATGTTGTTCGGAGTCCCGGATGAGATCCCGGACGTCACGAGGAGTTTCGGAATGGTCCGGAGGTAAAGAATTATATATAGAAAGTGCTGTTTTGGCCATCGGGACAAGTTTCGGGGTTATCGGTATTGTACCGGGACCACCGGAGGGTCCCGGGGGGTCCACCGGGTGGGGCCACCTGCCTCGGGGGGCCACATGGGCTCTAGGGGGTGCACCTTGGCCTGCATGGGCCAAGGGGAACCAGCCCCTAGAGGCCCATGCGCCTAGAGGGGGGAAACCCTAAAGAGGGGGGCGCCCCCTTGCTTGGGGGGCAAGCCCCACCCCTTGGCCGCCGCCCCCCTAGGAGATTGCATCTCCTAGGGCCGGCGCCCCCCCTAGGGGGCTATATAAAGGGGGGATGGGAGGGGGGCAGCGCACCCTTGCTCCTGGCGCCTCCCTCTCCCTCTCCAACATCTCCTCCTCCGTAGAGCTCGGCGAAGCCCTGTCGGAGTACTGCAACTCCACCATCACCACGCCGCCGTGCTGCTGCTGGAGCCTTCTTCCCCAACCTCTCCTTTGCCTTGCTGGATCAAGAAGAAGGAGACGTTATGCTGACCGTATGTGTGTTGAACGCGGAGGTGCCGTCCTTTCGGTGCTAGGATCTCCGGTGATTTGGATCACGTCGTGTACGACTACCTCAACCCCGTTCGTTGAACGCTTCCGCTCGCGATCTACAAAGTGGTATGTAGATGCAATCTCTCTCCCATGACTCGTTGCTAGATGAACTCATAGATGGATCTTGGTGAAACCGTAGGAAAAATTTTAATTTTCTGCAACGTTCCCCAACAGTGGCATCATGAGCTAGGTCTATGCGTAGTTCTCTATTGCACGAGTAGAACACAATTTGTTGTGGGCGTAGATGTTGTCAAATTTCTTTACGCTACTAGTTTTATCTTGCTTCAGCGGTATTGTGGGATGAAGCGGCCCGGACCAACCTTACACGTACGCTTACGTGAGACCGGTTCCACCGACTAACATGCACTAGTTGCATAAGGTGGCTGGCGGGTGTCTGTCTCTCCCACTTTAGTTGGAGCGGACTCAATGAAAAGGGTCCTTATGAAGGGTAAATAGAAGTTGACAAATCACGTTGTGGCTTTCACGTAGGTAAGAAAACGTTCTTGCTAGAACCCTAATTCAGCCACGTAAAACTTGCAACAACAATTAGAGGACGTCTAACTTGTTTTTGCAGCAAGTGCTTTGTGATATGATATGGCCAAAGTTGTGATGAATGATGAATGATCTATATGTGATGTATGAGATGTTCATGCTATTGTAATAGGAATCACGACTTGCATGTCGATGAGTATGACAACCGGTAGGAGCCATAGGAGTTGTCTTTATTTTGTATGACCTGCGTGTCATTGAGAAATGCCATGTAAATTACTTTACTTTATTGCTAAACGCGTTAGCCATAGTAGTAGAAGTAATAGTTGGCGAGCAACTTCATGGAGACACGATGATGGAGATCATGATGATGGAGATCATGGTGTCAAGCCGGTGACAAGATGATCATGGAGCCCCAAGATGGAGATCAAAGGAGCTATGTGATAATGGCCATATCATGTCACGTTTATTATTTGATTGCATGTGATGTTTATCATGTTTTGCATCTTGTTTACTTAGAACGACGGTAGTAAATAAGATGATCCCTCATAATAATTTCAAGAAGTGTTCCCCCTAACTGTGCACCGTTGCGACAGTTCGTTGTTTCGAAGCACCACGTGATGATCGGGTGTGATAGATTCTAACGTTCACATACAACGGGTGTAAGACAGATTTACACATGCAAACACTTAGGTTGACTTGACGAGCCTAGCATGTACAGACATGGCCTCGGAACACAGAAGACCGAAAGGTCGAGCATGAGTCGTATAGAAGATACGATCAACATGAAGATGTTCACCAATGTTGACTAGTCCGTCTCACGTGATGATCGGACACGGCCTAGTTGACTTGGATCATGTAATACTTAGATGACTAGAAGAGGGATGTCTATCTAAGTGGGAGTTCATTAAATAATTTGATTAAATGAACTTTATTATCATGAACTTAGTCTAAAATATTTACAATATGTCTTGTAGATCAAATGGCCAACGTAGTCCTCAACTTCAACGCGTTCCTAGAGAAAACCAAGCTGAAAGACGATGGCAGCAACTATACGGACTGGGTCCGGAACCTGAGGATCATCCTCATAGCTGCCAAGAAAGATTATGTCCTACGAGCACCGCTGGGTGACGCACCTATTCTCCTTGCAGAACAAGACGTTATGAACGCTTGGCAGTCACGCTCCGATGATTACTCCCTCGTTCAGTGCGGCATGCTTTACAGCTTAGAGCCGGGGCTCCAAAAGCGTTTTGAGAGACATGGAGCATATGAGATGTTCGAAGAGCTGAAAATGGTTTTCCAAGATCATGCCCGGGTCGAGAGATATGAAGTCTCCAACAAATTCTTTAGCTGTAAGATGGAGGAAAATAGCTCTGTCAGTGAACACATACTCAAAATGTCTGGGTTGCACAACCGCTTGACTCAACTGGAAGTTAATCTCCCGGATGAAGCGGTCATTGACAGAATCCTCCAGTCGCTTCCACCTAGCTACAAGAGCTTTGTGATGAACTACAATATGCAGGGGATGGTAAAGACCATTCCTGAGGTATATGCTATGCTGAAATCAGCAGAGGTAGAAATCAAGAAGGAGCATCAAGTGTTGATGGTGAATAAAACCACTAAGTTCAAGAAGGGAAAGGGTAAAAAGAACTTCAAGAAGGACGGCAAGGAAGTTGCCGCACCCGGTAAGCAAGTTGCCGGGAAGAAGCCAAAGAATGGACCCAAGCCCGAGACTGAGTGCTTTTATTGCAAGGGAAGTGGTCACTGGAAGCGGAACTGCCCCAAATACTTAGCGGACAAGAAGGCCGGCAAAACAAAAGGTATATGTGATATACATGTAATTGATGTGTACCTTACCATTACTCATAGTAGCTCTTGGGTATTTGATACCGGTGCAGTTGCTCACATTTGTAACTCAAAGCAGGAGCTGCGGAATAAACGGAGACTGGCGAAGGACGAGGTGACGATGCGCGTCGGGAATGGTTCCAAGGTCGATGTGATCGCTGTCGGCACGCTACCTCTACATTTACCTACGGGATTAGTTTTAAACCTCAATAATTGTTATTTAGTGCCAAGTTTGAGCATGAACATTGTGTCTGGATCTCGTTTAATTCGAGATGGCTACTCATTTAAATCCGAGAATAATGGTTGTTCTATTTATATGAGAGATATGTTTTATGGTCATGCTCCGATGGTTAATGGTTTATTCTTAATGAATCTCGTACGTGATGATACACATATTCATAGTGTGAATGCCAAAAGAGTTAAAGTTGATAACAATAGTCCCACATATTTGTGGCACTCCCGCCTTGGTCACATAGGTGTCAAACGCATGAAGAAGCTCCATGCAGATGGACTTTTAGAGTCTCTTGATTATGAATCATTTGACACGTGCGAACCATGCCTCATGGGTAAAATGACCAAGACTCCGTTCTCAGGAACAATGGAGCGAGCAACCAACTTATTGGAAATCATACATACCGATGTGTGCGGTCCAATGAGTGTTGAGTCTCGCGGTGGCTATCGTTATGTTCTCACCCTCACTGATGACTTGAGTAGATATGGGTATATCTACTTAATGAAACACAAGTCTGAGACCTTTGAAAAGTTCAAGGAATTTCAGAGTGAGGTTGAAAATCAACGTGATAGAAAAATCAAGTTTCTATGATCAGATCATGGAGGAGAATACTCGAGTCACGAATTTGGCACACACTTAAGAAAATATGGAATAGTTTCACAACTCACGCCGCCTGGAACACCTCAGCGTAATGGTGTGTCCGAACATCGTAATTGCACTCTATTAGATATGGTGCGATCTATGATGTCTCTTACCGATTTACCGCTATCTTTTTGGGGCTATGCTTTAGAGACTGCCGCATTCACTTTAAATAGGGCTCCGTCGAAATCCGTTGAGACGACACCGTATGAATTATGGTTTGGGAAGAAACCTAAGCTGTCGTTTCTAAAAGTTTGGGGATGCGATGCTTATGTCAAGAAACTTCAACCTGAAAAGCTCGAACCCAAGTCGGAAAAATGCGTCTTCATAGGATACCCTAAAGAAACTGTTGGATATACCTTCTACCTCAGATCCGAAGGCAAGATCTTTGTTGCCAAGAATGGATCCTTTCTAGAGAAAGAGTTTCTCTCGAAAGAAGTAAGTGGGAGGAAAGTAGAACTTGATGAAGTGTTACCTCTTGAACCGGAAAATGGCGAAACTCAAGAAAACGTTTCTGAGGTGCCTGCACCGACTAGAGAGGAAATTAATGATGATGATCAAGATACTTCTAATCAAGCTCCTACTGAAATTCGAAGGTCCACAAGGACACGTTTGACCAGAGTGGTACGGCAACCCTGTCTTGGAAATCATGTTGTTAGACAATGGTGAACCTTCGAACTATGAGGAAGCAATGGCGGACCCGGATTCCGACAAATGGCTGGAAGCCATGAAATCCGAGATAGGATCCATGTATGAAAACGAAGTATGGACTTTGACTGACTTGCCCGTTGAGCGGCGAGCCATAGAAAATAAATGGATCTTTAAGAAGAAGACAGACGCAGATGGTAATGTGACCATCTATAAAGCTCGGCTTGTCGCTAAGGGTTATCGACAAGTTCAAGGAATTGACTACGATGAGACTTTCTCACCGGTAGCGAAGCTGAAGTTCGTCCGAATCATGTTAGCAATTGCCGCATTCTACGATTATGAAATATGGCAAATGGACGGTAAAACGGCATTCCTTAATGGTTTCCTTAAGGAAGAATTGTATATGATGCAGCCGGAAGGTTTTGTTGATCCTAAGAATGCTGACAAGGTGTGCAAGCTCCAACGCTCGATTTATGGGCTGGTGCAAGCATCTCGGAGTTGGAACATTCACTTTGATGAGATGATCAAAGCGTTTGGGTTTACGCAGACTTATGGAGAAGCCTGCGTTTACAAGAAAGTGAGTGGGAGCTCTGTAGCATTTCTCATATTATATGTAGACGACATACTTTTGATGGGAGATGATATAGAACTCTTGGACAACATTAAGGCCTACTTGAATAAAAGTTTTTCAATGAAGGACCTTGGAGAAGCTGCTTATATATTAGGCATCAAGATCTATAGAGATAGATCGAGACGCCTCATAGGTCTTTCACAAAGCACATACCTTGATAAGATATTGAAGAAGTTCAATATGGATCAATCTAAGAAAGGGTTCTTACCTGTGTTACAAGGTGTGAAATTGAGCTCAACTCTATGTCCGACCACGGCAGAAGATATAGAAGAGATGAGTGTCATCCCCTATGCCTCAGCCATAGGTTCTATTATGTATGCCATGCTGTGTACCAGACCTGATGTAAACCTTGCCGTAAGTTTGGTAGGAAGGTACCAAAGTAATCCCGGCAAGGAACACTAGACAGCGGTCAAGAATATCCTGAAGTACCTGAAAAGGACTAAGGAAATGTTTCTCGTTTATGGAGGTGACGAAGAGCTCGTCGTAAGGGTTACGTCGACGCTAGCTTCGACACAGATCTGGATGACTCTAAGTCACAAACCGGATACGTGTATATTTTGAATGGTGGGGCAGTAAGCTGGTGCAGTTGCAAG
Organism: Aegilops umbellulata; assembly: GCA_032464435.1. Taxonomy (NCBI): domain Eukaryota; kingdom Viridiplantae; phylum Streptophyta; class Magnoliopsida; order Poales; family Poaceae; genus Aegilops; species Aegilops umbellulata. Next base: position 508,520,584 of record CP136056.1, on the reverse strand, counting down.
CAAAGCGTCGTGGCGGGATCTACATGTTAAGCGGAGTACATGGCAGCCTCGGAGGCAGCACATGAAGCAATTTGGGTGAAGGAGTTCATCACCGACCTCGGAGTCATACCCAATGGGTCGGGGCCAATCAAACTCTTCTGTGACAACACTGGAGCTATTGCACTTGCCAAGGAGCCCAGGTTTCACAAGAAGACCAGGCACATCAAGCGTCGCTTCAACTCCATTTGTGAAAATGTTCAAGATGGGGACATAGAAATTTGTAAAGTACACACGGATCTGAATGTCGCAGATCCGTTGACTAAACCTCTCCCTAAGGCAAAACATGATCAGCACCAGAACTCTATGGGTGTTCGATTCATCACAATGTAACTAGATTATTGACTCTAGTGCAAGTGGGAGACTGTTGGAAATATGCCCTAGAGGCAATAATAAAAGCATTATTATTATATTTCCTTGTTCATGATAATTGTCTTTATTCGTGCTATAATTGTGTTATCCGGAAATCGTAATACATGTGTGAATAACAGACAACAATATGTCCCTAGTAAGCCTCTAGTTGACTAGCTCGTTGATCGACAGATAGTCATGGTTTCCTGACTATGGACATTGGATGTCATTGATAACGAGATCACATCATTAGGAGAATGATGTGATGGACGAGACCCAATCCTAAACATAGCATAAGATCGCATAGTTCGTTTGCTAGAGTTTTCCAATGTCAAGTATCCTTTCCTTAGACCATGAGATCGTGTAACTCCCGGATACCGTAGGAGTGCTTTGGGTGTGCCAAACGTCACAACGTAACTGGGTGACTATAAAGGTATACTACGTGTATCTCCGAAAGTATCTGTTGGGTTGACACGGATCAAGACCGGGATTTGTCACTCCGCTTGACGGAGAGGTATCACCGGGCCCTCTCGGTAATGCATCATCATAATGAGCTCAATGTGATCAAAGTGTTTGATCACGGGATCATGCATTACGGTACGAGAAAAGTGACTAGCCGGTAACGAGATTGAACAAGGTATTAGGATACCAACGATCGAATCTCGGGCAAGTAAAATACCGATTGACAAAGGGAATCGTATACGGGATTAATTGAATCCTTGACATTGTGGTTCATCCGATGAGATCATCGTGGAGTATGTGGGAGCCAACATGGGTATCCAGATCCCGCTGTTGGTTATTGCCCGAGAGTCGTCTCGGTCATGTCTGCATGTCTCCCGAACCCGTAGGGTCTACACACTTAAGGTTCGGTGACGCTAGGGTTGTGAAGATATGTATAAGTAGTAACCCGAATGTTGTTCGGAGTCCCGGATGAGATCCCGGACGTCACGAGGAGTTTCAGAATGGTCCGGAGGTAAAGAATTATATATAGAAAGTGCTGTTTTGGCCATCGGGACAAGTTTCGGGGTTATCAGTATTTTACCGGGACCACTGGAGGGTCTCTTGGGGTCCACCGGGTGGGGCCACCTGCCTCGGGGGGCCACATGGGCTCTAGGGGGTGCACCTTGGCCTGCATGGGCCAAGGGGAACCAGCCCCTAGAGGCCCATGCGCCTAGAGGGGGGGAAACCCTAAAGAGGGGGGCGCCCCCTTGCTTGGGGGGCAAGCCCCACCCCTTGGCCGCCGCCCCCCTAGGAGATTGCATCTCCTAGGGCCGGCGCCCCCCCTAGGGGGCTATATAAAGGGGGAGGGGAGGGGGGCAGCGCACCCTTGCTCCTGGCGCCTCCCTCTCCCTCTCCAACATCTCCTCCTCCTCCGTAGAGCTCGGCGAAGCCCTGTCGGAGTACTGCAACTCCACCATCACCACGCCGCCGTGCTGCTGCTGGATCCTTCTTCCCCAACCTCTCCTTTGCCTTGCTGGATCAAGAAGAAGGAGACGTTACGCTGACCGTACGTGTGTTGAACGCGGAGGTGCCGTCCTTTCGGTGCTAGGATCTCCGGTGATTTGGATCACGTCGTGTACGACTACCTCAACCCCGTTCGTTGAACGCTTCCGCTCGTGATCTACAAAGTGGTATGTAGATGCAATCTATCTCCCATGACCCGTAGCTAGATGAACTCATAGATGGATCTTGGTGAAACCGTAGGAAAATTTTTAATTTTCTGCAACGTTCCCCAACAACCGGCAACTACTCCGGCCTTCAATCCGGAGCAAATCTCGTCATCCGAGGACGGGTGGATAGACCCCGCCTTGGATGCCGCACTTTCAGTGGCGATAGAGCCGAATACTGAGTTAACCCCTCGCGAGAGCTGTGCTGCCGAACCATGGGGTTCATCTTCGGCCACGGACTCCGAGCCGCATGTGCCCATGTCTACCGAATCCGATCGGGCGCCTATCATGGAGTTTGCCTCTGCGGATATCTTTCAGCACTCGCCCTTCGGCGACATGCTAAATTCGTTAAGATCTCTCTCCTTGTCAGGAAAAACTTGGCCGAACTATGTCCGGCTAGAATGGGATGCAGACGACGAAGAAATTCGTTCCCCACCCACCACCCACTTAATAGCCACTATCGAAGATTTAACTGACATGTTCGACTTCGACTCCGAAGACATCGACGGCATGGACGACGATGCAGGAGATGAATTGGAACCACCGCCCACAGGGCGCTGGACCGCCACTTCATCACATGACATATACATGGTGGATACACCCAAAGAAAACGATGATGAGGAACGGGAGGATGCGGCGAGGGATAGCTCCCTCGAGAAGCAACCAAAGCGTCGGCGTAGGCGCCGCTCCAAATCCCGCCTCAGCAAAAAAGGCGATAACAGCAGTGAACCAGCAAATGGTGAACGTAGTACGGAACCGCTTTCCGGACACGGCGACGCCAAGGATATAGCTCATAAACCTCCCTCTGAGGAGGAAAACAGTCCGGACGAAGAGGCACACACCATCCCGGAAAGGCACTTGGAACAAGAGAACCTCCGCATAAAGCTTATTGCCACCACGAGGAGCCTGAAGAAGCAAAAGCAAAGGCTTAAAGCCGCGCAGAATACGCTTAACAGTAGATGGAACAAAGTGCTTGACAACGAAGAAAGGTATGGTAGTAGTTACCACACGAAGAGCTATCCAAAGCGCAAGCTGTTGCCTGAATTTGATGACGAGGCCTTAGAGCCCACACAGCCAAAGAATAGAACGGCCGACCGGTCGGATCAACCACCTCATGGCAGCGATAGAGCGGCTAACAAGGCCGCACATAAGTCGGCACACGCCGCACATGAAGACTCGCATCAGAAGACCGGCGCAACTAGATCCATCTACGGATCAAGGAAACGCGCTCCAGCGCACAACCAAAACCGAACACTACAACCGTCCGAACGCCCCAACACAACAAAATACAGGGACGCCGCACACCCCCTATGCTTCACCGATGAGGTGCTGGACCATGAATTTCCAGAAGGATTCAAACCAGTGAACATAGAGGCGTACGACGGAACCACAGACCCTAGAGTCTGGATTGAGGACTTTATCCTCCGTATTCATATGGCTCACGAAGACGATCTCCACGCCATCAAGTACCTGCCCCTCAAGCTGAAAGGACCAGCTCGGCACTGGCTGAAAAGCCTCCCCGAGAACTCAATTGGAAGTTGGGAGGAGCTTGAGGATGCTTTTCGGGCTAATTTTCAAGGGACTTATGTCCGACCTCCGGATGCAGACGATTTAAGTCATATAGTTCAATAGCCCGAAGAGTCAGCCCGAAAGCTTTGGAACATATTTCTCACTAAGAAGAATCAAATCGTCGACTGCCCGGACGCCGAAGCCTTAGCAGCTTTCAAACACAACATCCGAGACGAATGGCTCACCAGACACCTCGGCCAGGAAAAACCGAGAACAATGGCAACCCTGACAAGCCTCATGACCCGCTTTTGTGCGGGCGAGGATAGCTGGTTAGCTCGCAGTAGCACCAGCGACCCAAGCACATCCGAAGTCAGGGATGGCAATGGAAAACCACGACGCAGTAAAAACAAGCGCCGGAATAAAGAGGACAGCCCAGATAACACGGCGGTAAATGCCGGATTCAGGGGCTCTCGACCAGGTCAGTGGAAAAAGCCTTTCAAGGCAATAGAGATGGACCATCCAGCCTAAACAGGATTCTTGACAAACTATGTCAGATTGATGGCACTCCCGATAAACCTGCAAATCATACCCATAGAGAATGTTGGGTCTTCAAGCAGGCCGATAAGCTAAATGCCGAACACAAGGGGAGGGAGTAACCAAGTGAAGACGAGGATGAGCCTCACCAGCAAAGCACTGGGGGCAGAAAAAATTCCCACCAGAGGTCAAAACAGTAAACATGATCCATGTGACGAAGAGGAGAAGCAAACATGCACTCCGAAACACACGAGCTATAGTGCCCGTCACCTATAAGCCCAACCCCTGGCGGGCCCACACGATCATTTTCGATCGCCGGGATCACCTGACAAACATCCGGCATGAAGGTTTGGCTGCCTTGATGTTAGACCCAATAATAAATGGATACCATCTGACACGAGTCCTTATGGACGACGGCAGTAGTCTAAACTTGATATATCACGACACAGTCCGCAAAATGGGGATAGACCCGACAAAGATCAGCCACAATAATACTACCTTTAAGGGAGTAATACCAGACCCATAGGCCCACTCCATGGGCTCTCTAATATTAACAGTCATATTCGGTTCACCCGACAACTTCCGAAGTGAAAAGTTACACTTTGACATCGCTCCCTTCAGAAGCGCCTATCAAGCACTACTCGGACGAACATGTTTCACTCGTTTCAACGCTATACCGCATTACGCTTCCCTTAAGCTTAAAATGGCTGGCCCGCGCGGCACAATCACAGTTAATGGAAATATTGAGCGTTCCTTACGCGCAGAAGAACGTGCGGCTGCTTTAACAGCCGAATACTAGACGACCTCACTAACCAGAACAAATGACCGGTCGTTAAGACCATGGACACGGTTAGACGAGTCTGGCGCATCATTAGATATACTTGATATTGGTTTGATGGTTATACCCTTATAGACGGTACCAGGGGCTTCCCACTTGTAAACAGTGCTAGTTCGGCTCAACTTTACTTATCTTGAATTTTAATGGTTTATTTAGAATAGCCAATTTTTTGCACGACAACTTTCAACTAAGTTCCTCTCTTTTACAGATGACAATCATGCTACACCCGTCCATGATACGGCACAACGGAGACACAGGCGCAGACGTGCAGCAGGGACCTGCTCAAAGGTTTCTTTTTAGATTAAGACCCTGCGTAAACCTTTTTTACTGTCTCTTGTTGTTGACATCCTCCGGATTGTCAGTACAACCGGGAGGGATGTTGACATTATTGGCATTTGGCCACGTCAAAATACTGCACGTACCTGGACACTCGGGGTTCATTATCAAGGGCATTGTTCAGCCTGACATATATTATAGAGACCAAATACCTTAGGGAGTGTTCGGCGTCACGAGTTTGGCCTTATATGCATCAGCTCCGAATCATGTCTTTGGTCAAATGTTGGGTTTGCCCGGCTCCTCTGTTTTGCTACCTTATGTTCCGCTCTATCGGCTAAGGTGGCACCAGGAGAACTACTGCGATTGTGCCCTGGCTCATCCGGACGAGCACCTCAGTAGAGAAAGCCGAAAACTAACTGTCATGATAAAGCGCGAGACTGGTCAACCACTCGATGACTGATACATCTCTGTCGTATCAACTTTTCCAAACACTTTTGCCCTTGTTTTGGACTCTAACTTGTATGATTTGAATGGAGCTAACCCGGACTGACGTTGTTTTCAGCAGAATTGCCATGGTGTTGTTTTATGTGCAGAAAGCAAATATTCTCGGAAAGTCCTGAAACTCCACGGAACACCTTAGAAAAAACAATAAAAAATCCTTGCCAAAGATGAAGACCAGGGGGGCCATGCCCTGTCCACGAGGGTGGGGGCACCCCCCCTCTAGGGCGTGCCCCTACCTCGTGGGCCCCTGGATGCCCTCCGACGCCAACTCCAACTCTATATATTGGCTTTCGGGGAGAAAAAAATCAGAGAGAAGAAATCATCGCGTTTTACGATACGGAGCCACCGCCAAGCCCTAAAACCTCTCAGGAGGGCTGATCTGGAGTCCGTTCGGGGCTCCGGAGAGGGGGATTCGTCGCCGTCGTCATCATCAACCATCCTCCATCACCAATTTCATGATGCTCACCGCCGTGCGTGAGTAATTCCATCGTAGGCTTGCTGGACGGTGATGGGTTGGATGAGATTTATCATGTAATCGAGTTAGTTTTGTTAGGGTTTGATCCCTAGTATCCACTATGTTTTGAGATTGATGTTGCTATGACTTTGCTATGCTTAATGCTTGTCACTAGGGCCCGAGTGCCATGATTTCAGATCTGAACCTATTATGTTTTCATGAATATATGTGAGTTCTTGATCCTATCTTGCAAGTCTATAGTCACCTACTATGTGTTATGATCTGGCAACCCCAAAGTGACAATAATCGGGACCACTCCCGGTGATGACCATAGTTTGAGGAGTTCATGTATTCACTATGTGCTAATGCTTTGTTCCGGTTCTCTATTAAAAGGAGGCCTTAATATCCCTTAGTTTCCAATAGGACCCCGCTGCCACGGGAGGGTAGGACAAAAGATGTCATGCAAGTTCTTTTCCATAAGCACGTATGACTATATACGGAATACATGCCTACATTACATCGATGAATTGGAGCTAGTTCTGTGTCACCCTATGTTATGACTGATACATGATGAACCGCATCCGGCATAATTATCCATCACTGATCCGGTGCCTACGAGTTTTCCATATACTGGTTCTCGCTTATTTACTTTCCTGCTGCTACTGTTACAATCACTACAAAATACCAAAAACATTACTTTTGCTGTCTTTACTTTTGTTACCATTACCACCACTATCATATTACTTTGCTACTAAACACTTTGCTGCAGATACTAAGTTTCCAGGTGTGGTTGAATCGACAACTCAGCTGCTAATACTTGAGAATATTCTTTGGCTCCCCTTGTGTCAAATCAATAAATTTGGGTTAAATACTCTACCCTCGAAAACTGTTGCGATCCCCTATACTTGTGGGTTATCAAGACCCTTTTCTGGCGCCGTTGCCGGGGAGCATAGCTCTATTCTTTGAGTCACTTGGGATTTATATCTGCTGGACACTATGAAGAACTTGAAAGACGCTAAGATAACAATTTATCCCTCAACTACGAGGGGAGGTAAGGAACTGCCATCTAGCTTTGCACTTGATTCACCTTCTGTTATGAGTAAGCTAGCGACACCTAAACCTGCTTCTGCTATTCGTTCCGATATGTCACATGTTATTGAAGATGCCACTTCTGCTATGCATGATACTTATGATGAAACTGCTTCTATGCCTGATACTACTGTGCCCCTTAGTGAATTTCTTGAAGATCAAATTGCTAGGGCTAGACAAAGAGAAATTGATGAATCTGAATACGATGATGAAAGTGATGATAAAAATATGCCCGTTATCCCTCAGGGATATCTTTTTGATAAAGATTCTTCTTTAGCTATTTTAGCCTGCAAAGATAGATATGAGCTTAAGAGGTTATTGATTAAATGGAACAAAGAATCACTTAGAGATAAAATGAAACCTGGTCCTGCTTTTACAACTTCACCTATCTGTGTTCCTGATAAGGATTATGAATTCTCTGTTGATCCAGATATAATTACTTTGGTTGAATCTGATCCTTTTTATGGCTATGAATCTGAAACTGTTGTGGCACATCTTACTAAGTTAAATGATATAGCTGCCTTGTTTACTAATGATGAGAGATCGCATTACTTCTATATCCTGAAAATATTTCCGTTCTCATTAAAGGGTGATGCTAAGATATGGTTAAATTCTCTTGATCCTGGTTGTGTGCGTAGTCCCCAGGATATGATTTATTACTTCTCTGCTAAATATTTCCCTGCTCATAAGAAACAAGCTGCTTTAAGGGAAATATACAACTTTGTGCAAATTAAAGAAGAGAGTCTCCCACAAGCTTGGGGGAGGCTTCTCAAGTTACTTAATGCTTTGCCTAATCATCCTCTTAAGAAACCTGAAATACTTGATATCTTTTATAATGGACTAACCGATGCTTCCAGAGATTACCTGGATAGTTGTGCGGGTTCTCTTTTCAGGGAAAGAACACCGGATGAAGCTGAAATTCTATTGAATAATATGTTGACAAATGAAAATAATTGGACACCTCCTGAGCCAGCTCCCGCTCCAATTACTGAGCCTACTCCTAAACCAACTCCAAAGAAGAGAGGTGTCATATTTCTCAGTCCCGAAGATATGCAAGAGGCAAAGAAATCTATGAAAGAAAAAGGTATTAAAGCTGAAGATGTTAAGAATTTACCTCCTATTGAAGAAATAGATGGACTTAATCTACCGCCTGTCGAAGAAACATATGAACTTGATCACTTATTTACTGAAGAACCTCCTGATCCCGATATCCCGACACAGGTAGTAAAGGTAAATTCTCTGTATAGATTTGATGAAGGTGATATCCCTCACTATAAGTCTGCCAGGCAATGCTTTGATGAGTTTGATAATTTTATTGTCAAGCAAGAAAATTTCAATGCTTATTTTGGTAGACAATTGAAATATGATTCCGATATGATTAAATACTTGGTTGATTATATGGCTAATATTAGAGGTTAACTTAAACTTGTTAGCAAACATGATTCTATGGTTACCACTCAAGTAGAACAAGTACTTAAAGCTCAAAAAGAATTGCTCCATGAAATGAATAGTAAGAAAAATGATTATGCTGTTAGAGTGGCTACTAGAACTGGTAGAATGACTCAGGAACCTTTGTATCCTGAAGGTCACCCTAAGAGAATCGAGCAAGATTCTCAGAGATATAATATTGATACACCTAGTTCTTCTAAGAAGAAGAAAAAGAAAAATGATAGAACTGTGCAAACTTCTAGTAAACCTATTGCTGAACCACCTGATAATCCAAATGACATTTCTATGTCTGATGCTGAAACACATTCTGGTAATGATCATGAACCTAATGAAAATACTAATGATGATGTTCATGATGATGCTCAACCTAGTAATGATAATGATGTAGAAATTGAACTTGTTGTTGATCTTGATAACCCACAATCAAAGAATCAACGTTATGATAAAAGAGACTTTGTTGCTAGGAAGCATGGTAAAGAAAGAGAACCTTGGGTTCAGAAACCCATGCCTTTTCCTCCCAAGCCATCCAAGAAAAAGGATGATGAGGATTTTGAGCGCTTTGCTGAAATGATTAGACCTATCTTTTTGCGTATGCGATTGACTGATGTGCTCAAAACAAATGCTTATGCTAAATATATGAAAGATATCATTACTAATAAAAGAAAGATACCGGAAGCTGAAATTTCCACCATGCGTGCTAATTATACTTTTAAGGGTGGAATACCAAAGAAACTTGGAGACCCCGGAGTACCTACTATACCTTGCTCCATTAAAAGAAATTATATTAAAACTGCTTTATGTGATCTTGCAGCCGGTGTTAGTGTTATGCCTCTCTCTTTATATCGTAGACTTGACTTTAATAAGTTGACACCTACTGAAATATCTTTGCAAATGGCTGATAAATCAACTGCTATACCTGTCGGTATTTGTGAGGATGTGCCTGTTGTGGTTGCAAACGTTACTATTTTAACGAACTTTGTTATTCTTGATATTCCCGAGGACGATAGTATGTCTATTATTCTTGGAAGACCTTTTCTTAATACTGCAGGGGCTGTTATTGATTGCAACAAAGGCAATGTCACTTTTCATGTTAATGGTAATGAGTATACGGTACACTTTCCGAGGAAACAACCTCAAGTTCATAGTATCAAATCTATTGGAAAAATTCCATCGGTTATATTTGGAGGTTTTGAATTTCCTCTTCCTACTGTCAAAAAGAAATATGATATACTTATTATAGGGGATGTGCATATCCCCGTTGAGGTAACTTAGTTTTATTCGAAATTTCTCCGGTTTCATGATTATCAGAATGAGTTTGTTAACAAGACTTGATCAACCTTGTTAGTGGATTATTTTTGATGAACATGAGATGGATGAAACTAGAAGCACAACCTTCTGTACCCTCTTTAAATTTTCTGTTAATTAGTAGAAATAAAGTGAAAAATAGTATTTCTCTGTCTGTTTCCTGGTTTATCCGTGCAATATAAAAATATCCCGAAAATAAAAGTCCTCAGAATGACATGCCAATTTAATATGATTTTTTTGGGAATATTTGAGGATTTATTGTGCAAAAATTACCACGGGAGGAGCTGCCACCTGGCCACGAGGGTGGTGGGCGCGCCCCCTGTCTCATGGGCCCACGGTGGCCCTCCTCCACTTATCCCAGCACCCATCTTCTTCCTCTGTCTCACACAAACCCGAAAAACCAAATCAAGCACGAGTTCCAGCCACTTTTGCTATGATTTTTGATCTCCTTGCTCAAAGCACCTCTCGCAAAACTGCTTGGGGAGATTGTTCCTTGGTATGTGACTCCTCCGTTGGTCCAATTAGTTTTTGTTCTAGTGCTTTGTTCTTTGCAAATTTGTGCTGCATAGGTGACCATGTTCTTGAGCTTGCATTTCAAATTTATATGGTTCCAAGTAGTTCTAATGCTTGATATAGGCTCTAGGCACTTGTAGGAGTAGTTGCTATCAGTTTTATTGAAGTTGGTTCACTTTTGTTTGAAGTTACTAAAAATTTCAGATTATTTCAAAAAAAATGATGAAGAGAATTTTGAGGGGCTCATCGAGCCGAAGCTCAAAGGATAAACAAGATGAAGAATCTCAGAGGCCCAAATATAATTTGCCTCATACCGCGGAAATCCGGCCGTGTGAATGGCGTTCTGATAATTTCTTGAGAGAGACCGGGATTTATGAGGATTTCTATTCATTGATTGAAAATGCTGGCCTCACCGACTTCGTCCGCGACCAACGTCCACAGTATCTCTTACTCACCAATACTTTTGTGCAAAACTTCTACTTTTACCCTAAGGAATCACCTCCATCAGTAGAGTTTCATTTATATGATGTTGTGAAGAAAATGCCATTGTCTGAATTTTGCACAGTCTGCAACATACCCCCTGAGGGCAGTTTAGAGGAACCACCTAGTAAGGAGTTGGAACCATTTATTAAACTTATCTCTATGGGAGAAACCAGGAAGGTTTCTGATGCAAGGATCACTAGCATACATTTTCCTGTGTTACGCTATTTTGCTTTATTTGCTAGTCGATGCTTGATAGGTCGTGGGAACTATGGGAACTTTAGCGTTCCTGATATTATCATTTTGTTCCATGGTTTATACCACGACAACACTGTTAGTATGGGCGGAATTATTACTAGGCGGTTGAGTCTGAACCGTACTAAAGGCCCCATCTTTGGAGGCATTTATGCTTCTCGCCTTGCTGCATACTTTAACATAGCTATTAGGCATTATGAGAAAGAAGAAAAATTGCTGCCTAATGCTTACTTAGATTATATGAGCATGATAGCCCATGATTTTCTTGTTAAGGACAGGAATGGAGAGCTCAAATACAAGTTATACTTTGATAAACATTATCCTGAAACTATTACGTTGCCTGCTCCTTCTTTGTTTAATTTTGCAGGTCCCTATCTCGTTACGTGGGCTGCTGTCCAAGCCTACAAAAATCCTGCACCAGCCCCGGAACCGGAACCACAAGATGAGCCTCCACGACAATCTGTTTATTCTTGGGATCCAGAGATGACTGTCAGCCAGTGGCAGTCAGAGTCCTCTTCATCACAATATGATCCCAACTACTCTTCGTCGCAGTACGACCCCAACTACACTTACAGGTATCCGCCAGGTTATCCCTGGCAATAAACCATCTTAGGCCAAAAGCCTAAGCTTGGGGGAGTACGTATTTCTCACCGACATTACATTTATGTTCGCACACACTCATTGCTAGATGTCGGTGCTCATACTCTTTCAATGTAATATCCATGCTAGTTTATTTTCTTTTTCCTGCTTTCTTCTTGTGTGTTTGTTAAACCTTAAGAAAACCAAAAAAATAGTAGTAATTTACCTTTCTTGCTGTAGTAGTAATTAGAAAGAAAACCCAAAAATATTTCCCATTCTTCTTTTGCTTGTTGCGAGCTTTCCCGTGTAAATAGTTTTTATTTCTTTTCTTTTCTTTGGGGGTCAGTAGGAGAAGACCATAATTAAATTGTTGTAGTGTCTCTTATATGCTTTAATGTTGATTTAACCCAGAGCCCACATTGCCTTTTCTTCTCCTGTTTCTTGAATGCTCGCAGATTCCAGCTTAGTCCAATGCACGTGCACTCTTATTATTATTCACACCATTCGGTCGTGCAAGTGAAAGGCAATTATGATGATATATGATGGACTGACTGAGATGAGAAAAGCTGGTATGAACTCGACCTCTTGTTTTTGTAAATATGATGAGCCCCTCGTTCTTGATTCAGCTTATTATGAATAAACATGTTTGCAATGACAATTAGAGATCATAGTTGCTTATGCCATGCTTGATTAGCTATGAGTTATAATGGTTTACCTTGCGTGCCAACATGCTATTGAGATGATTATGATGTGGTATGATGGGGTTGTATCCTCCTTTGAATGATTCGCGTGACTTGACTTGGCACATGTTCACGCATGTAGTTGAAACAAAATCAACATAGCCTTCATGATATTTATGTTCATGGTGGATTATATCCTACTCATGCTTGCATCCAATGTTTATTAATTTTAATGCATGTACATGGTTGTCTTCGCTCTCTAGTTGGTCGCTTCCCAGTCTTTTGCTAGACTTCACTTGTACTAAGCGGGAATACTGCTTGTGCATCCAATCCCTCAAACCCCAAAGTTATTCCAGATGAGTCCACTATACCTTCCTATATGCGGTATCTACCTGCCGTTCCAAGTAAATTTGTATGTGCCAAACTCTAAACCTTCAAATAAACATTCTGTTTTGTATGCTCAAATAGCTCATGTATCAACCAAGGCTGTCCTTATCTTCCGTGTTAGGCGGGTTATTCTCAAGAGGAGTGGACTCCGCTCCTCACTCACGAGAACATGGCTGGTCACCGGGATGCCCAGTCCCATGCTTTATGCAAACTAAATCAAAATTAATTGCAAACAAAACTCCCCCTGGGACCTGATGTATGTTGGAGACACTCGTTATTTCGAGCAAGTCATGGATTGATGCTTGTTGGTGGACGGGGAGTATAAACTTTACCATTCTGTTTGGGAACCGCCTATAATTTGTTTAGCATGGAAGATATCGCCATCTCTTAGTTGTTACGTTGACAATGAAAGTATACCGCTCAAAATGCAATTTATCTCTATTTCAAAACCGAGCTCTGGCACCTCTACAAATCCCTGCTTCCCTCTGCGAAGGGCCTATCCATTTACTTTTATGTTGAGTCATCACCCTCTTATTAAAAAGCACTAGCTCGAGAGCACAACTGTCATTTGCATTCATCACTATTAATCTATGTTGGGTGTGACTATGATTGGATCTCTTTTACCATGAATTACAATGTCTAGTCAGTCCTTGATCTTTGAAGGTGCTTTGCATTTATGTTTTGCGTTCTCAGAAAGGGCTAGCGAGATACCATCTTGTTATATCATATTATGATTGTTTTGAGAAAGTGTTGTCATCCGAGATTTACTATTATGGCTTGCTAGTTGATTATGCTATTGATATGAGTAATTGTGAGACCTGAGAATTATTGCAAATGTGGTTAGTTATGATATATGCGGAAAACTTGAATGCTGGCTTGACATAGTTACAACAACAAGAGCAAACAGAGTTTGTAAAAGTTTTTCTTTCTTTCTTTCAGTTTGTCAACTGAATTGCTTGAGGACAAGCAAGGGTTTAATCTTGGGGGAGTTGATACGTCTCCGTCGTATCTACTTTTCCAAACACTTTTGCCCTTGTTTTGGACTCTAACTTGTATGATTTGAATGGAACTAACCCGAACTGACGTTGTTTTCAGCAGAACTGCCATGGTGTTGTTTTATGTGCAGAAAGCAAATATTCTCGGAAAGTCCTGAAACTCCACGGAACACCTTAGAAAAAACAATAAAAAATCCTCACCAAAGATGAAGACCAGGGGGCCCACACCCTGTCCACGAGGGTGGGGGGCGCCCCCCCTCTAGGGCGCGCCCCCTACCTCGTGGGCCCCCTGGATGCCCTCTGACGCCAACTCCAACTCTATATATTGGCTTTCGGGGAGAAAAAAATCAGAGAGAAGAAATCATCGCGTTTTACGATACGGAGCCGCCGCCAAGCCCTAAAACCTCTCGGGAGGGCTGATCTGGAGTCCGTTCGGGGCTCCAGAGAGGGGGATTCGTCGCCGTCGTCATCATCAACCATCCTCCATCACCAATTTCATGATGCTCACCGCCGTGCGTGAGTCCCTGGACTCAACACTAATCTTTATTATATATAGCTCACGGACTCGATTACATAGAGGGATCAGAAAGCAAAACTCAAAACTAGATCATGCCAAAAACTTTATTCTACTAGATCAAGATACCACTAATAGGATCGAACTAAGAAAAACGGTAAAGATAGGAGTGTGAAGATGATACGATACCGGGGCACCTCCCCCAAGCTTGGCAGTTGCCAAGGGGAGTTCCCATACCCATATGATTATGTCTCCTTCTTTGTTGGTGAAGAAGGTGGTGGTGTTGTTGATGATGCGGGCTTGTCGTCCATCTTCCAAGGCATAGGTTCACCATCATAGAAGGATGATCGAGTCTCCAAGATCCTCAAATCTGCAGCCAAACTCATCCTTTTGAATCTATATTCATACTCACAATTTTGGTTTTGCAGGTCATAGGTTTGGGCTTGAAGGTGCTCGATCTTCTCATGAAGCTTGAAGATGGCCTCCCCGATGTTGTCAGCATCCAGCTTGTGGTTGTTGGTGAACTCCGCGATCATCATGTGGTTGGATTTGAGTCCACGTTCCACCATCCCTTGGCACTTGAAGACTTGTTGCTCCATTGCTTCGAGTCTCGTCTCCATGCTTCCGGTCCCCTTCGGTCCCTCAGCATCGCGGATGTGCAGCAACCCATCACGCATCTTGTCGGTGTACTAAAGTAGGGGTACTCTAGTATCCCGAACTTGTGCACGGGCAGTCGCAGCACCCTGCGGCAAGGCCCGCCAGGTGATCACCAAGGCTCTCTATGGTTCCTTCGGAGCCATCCAAGAGCAAAGTATTTAAGTCAAGGAGACAAGGCCCCGGCAAGAGGAGCTTGCCGGGAAGGCCATTCAAGGTACAAGACCCCGGCAAGAGGAGCTTGCCGGGAAGCCCAACAAGGGCATCTCAAAGAACCTGCCGCAGCACGCCACGCGTCCTGGCAGGACCCGGCGAGCGACAAGTTCCCGGGCGCGACAAGACAACGGCCGCGGCAATGCACTTGCCGTGGCAGGCAGCCACCCTGTACCCGCGCTCCAGCTCACCCACCTACGTGTCGCTCCGGGACCCTTCCCAGCATACGTGGCGGGAGGCTGTGCAGCCAGGGGTACACTATGGCATGCAGCGCTGACAGGATCGCCATCGTGGCGAGCGGTGGCGCCCCTGACGGTCCCTTTTCTGCACCGTCTGGGCGACGTAGACGGGCATTTAATGCCTTTGTCCCCTGCCGTCAGGGTTAGGTATGATACACTGTGTAGGTAGCTGTACCTACCGCAGCATATTTACACTTTTGACCTTACCTAAGTTGCCATCTGTTGGAGACCCCTTGAACGTATAAAAGGAGGCCCATGCACAACGTAGGGGGAGATGGATCCTCAGAGAAGCGCTCGGTCTCGTTAGCTGCTCGAGTGTACTCTAGCACTCGGCGCTCCCGAGCAAGAACTCAATACAACCCACAAAGCAGCAGTAGGAGTGTTATCTCTCCTGAGAGCTCCGAAGCTGGGTAAAAAACCTTCCCCCGCGTGCCTCGCCTCGATCCGCTCTTCACGCAACCTCCGCCCCCCCGCCGAACCGAGAAGGGGCTCCATCCCCATAGGTGCTCGGGGAGCCCAGGAAAACCCCGGCATCTCTGGCGCGCCAGGTAGGGGGCGTCGAGGTTGTGTGAACCTGATCCGGCGTTCACGCGAGCTGAATCTTCATCGACTTCATCGACATGCCACCGAAGAAGAAGGCTTCGGAGGCGGCTGCGCCGTCCGCGTTGGATCCACCACCGCCGCAGCAAACGACCGGTGGGGAGAACGCCGGCGCTGGAACGGGCGCCGACGAGGGAGCCCACGGTGCCAACAAGTCCAAGGACAAGACCGCGCTGCCCGCTGGCGGCGTAGTCGGCTCCCCCGACGACCGGGCGTCCATAGACGCACCGCGCCCATCTCAAGAGGCGCAGGACCGGCAGCGTTGTGGTACTCACGGTACCATACGCTCGCTGGACCCAAATCGAGCTAGCGGATCCCGGGACGCTCAAGGCCAACATGCACGCCGACGCGCTGGCGTGAGGGAGGCACGGTCGCCTGGACGGAATACTGCTCCTTCCAACATCGTTGGGAGCCCGAGCATATCCCACTCCTCGCACCGTTCGCCACCGCTACCCGCCACCCGAGCAGAAGCTCTAGCGCGAGCTCAACCGCTCCTAGACTTCCCTCCAGCGCCAGACAAGATCGACGACTGGAGGGCCACCATTCAGAGTCTCATCGGCTTCGCCAACGGCGACACTCCGCGGCGAGCGACCACATCGTAGCCGCGGCAGGCCAGCCAAGTGCGAGCCGATGGCGACAAAACCGGTGGGGGTGCAACCACCGTGCACTCTCCACCCCAAAGGCCAAGATCGCCGACTCGCCGGGTCTGCCACGACAGCGACTCCACTGCTTCCTCAGATCCGCGAACTCGTCGCGATCAGCGCCACGTTCTTCACGAACGGCAGCAAGAAGACGCCCGCACCCGCATCGAGCGCCGGAGAGAAATGCGGCGTCAATCAGACCGACGTGCTGGCCCCACTATCGACATGCAAGCACCAGGGGAACCAGGCGACCTGCCGTACGCGGGGGGTTGCCCTGCGTTTACCCGTGAGCTGCGGCAAGTCCAGTGGCCCAGCACGAAGAATTTCAAGCCAGACGTACCAGAGAAGTACGACGGCAGGCTGCATCCGTCGGAGTTCCTCAGCATCTACACCATTGCGGTGCAGGCTGCCGGGGGGCGGGACGACAAGATCCTCGCCAATTACTTCCCTCTGGTGCTCAAGCCCAACGTCAGGTCCTGGCTCATGCACTTGCCGGAAAACTCCATATCTTCCTGGGCGGACCTATGCCATCAGTTTGTCGGCGCCTTTACAGGCAGCCACAAACCCCATGGCCAGGAGAGTGATCTTCACCTTCTTGCCCAGAAGGAGGGGGAGCCTCTACGTAAGTACATCCAGAGATTCAGCCAAGTGCAACGCAACATCCCAGACGTCCACCCTGCCGCGGTCATCAGTGCGTTCCATTAGAACGTGCGCAACCGCAGGATGCGGGAGGAGATGGCGATGTGCAAGATCAGAGACGTCAGCGAGCTGTATGCCCTGGCCGACAGATGTGCACGTGCTGAGGAAGGAAGGAAAATCCCCGGAGAGAACGCAGGAACCGCAGGATCTGACAGCGACGATGCCGCCCCAGCAAGCAAAAACAGACGGCGGAACAACAGGAAGAGGAAAGGCAAAGATGTGCTAGTTGTCGAGCAATCCGGCAATGAAGGTGGCGCCAAGACAGCCAAGACTGATGGCTCCGGCAAGGAGGTTGCCGCATGCGCCAACTGCCAGGCTGTGGCGGCCGCCGACAAGCAGGATGGCACCAACAAGCAGTACTGCAAGATTCACCGCACCAAAGGCCATGACCTCCAGAGTTGCAAGAAGGTCGAACAGCTCGTTGAGCTGCAAAAGGCCGAGTACGAGCGACGTGACAAGGAGAAGGCCCAAGGAGGTGCTGGAGGATCTGGTACGAAGCGCACTGGCCGGGGGGGACGCCGCGGCAACACCAAGCAGCGGCAAGGCGACAGACCTCCCCGCGGCCGCGACAAGGATGAAGATGACGACGACGAAGACATGGATGACGCCGAGACCAGCGAGCAGGAGTTCCAGAAAGCCACATAAGTTTTATGCGTTGACGGCGGTGCTTCTCTGCATACTTCACACCGCCAACTCAAGCAGTGGGTGCGGGAAGTTAATGCAGCAGAACCACCCGTCGAGTCATGCAAGCTGGACCATTTCAGAAGCTTGCGATCGGTGCGCCATTAGTATATAGTAATGGCGCACCACATGTCTGGTGCGCCAGTTGTGCGATCGGGGTGGTCCTCCATAGATGGAATTGACACTAATGGCGCACCAGACATGTGATGCGCCATTACTATATACTAATGGCGCACCATGTGTTGGTACGCCATTAGTGTCCAAATACTAATGGCGCACCACATCCACGGTGCGCCATTAGTAAAAATATTTTTTCAAAACTACTAATGGCGCACCGTGGCATGGTGCGCCATTACTAGTTGAACTAGTAATGGCGCACCACATCCACGGTGCGCCATTAGTAAAAAAAATTTGTAAAACTTTTTTTTTGATTTTTTTTCAAAACTACTAATGGCGCACCGTGGGGTGGTGCGCCATTACTAGTTCAAACTAGTAATGGCGCACCATGCCACGGTGCGCCATTAGTAACTTGGCCACCACTTCCACCGAATGCACCCCCCCTGTGGATCGCCTTTTCAGTTTTAAAAAAAATAAAAGAAAATGATGAAAATGTCAAAAAAATAAAATAAAATAAGTTTCCCATGTGATATGTGGTCTAGTTGTTGGGAAAATTTGCAAATATGAATTTCGACTTCATTTGCAAAATCTCGCGAGAATTTGTAAAAATGGGTATAACTTTTGCATACTAACTCGGATGAAAAAGTTTTTTATATGAAAAATCATCTACTCGAAAAGTTACATCCAAATTTAACCGGGGTATCCCCGTTAAACATTTTCAAAATCCTCGAAAACCTAACAGAAAAAAGATACGGGGCTTTTAAGATCTGGAGAGGCAAAAAAAATAAAAAAAATTTCAAACTTACTAATGGCGCACCTACCCATGGTGCGCCATTACTATCTTCCCGCCTTCAAAATTCAAAATAAGTCAAAAAAAAATAAAAAAAGTTACTAATGGCGCACCTGCCAATGGTGCGCCATTAGTATCTTCCCGCCTTCAAAATTCAAAATAAATCAAAAAAATAAAAAAAAGTTACTAATGGCGCACCTGCCCATGGTGCGCCATTAGTATCTTCCCGCCTTCAAAATTCAAAATAAATAAAAAAATAAAATAAAGTTACTAATGGCGCACCTGCCCGCGGTGCGCCATTAGTATGCCGTATATATGGCTGGCTGTGGTCCTCTCCTCCTTATCTCTTCATTTCACCTCTCCTACACTCCATCTCCTCCTCTCCTCCACTCCATCTTCCCTTCTCTCCTCCACCATACTACCCTCCTCCTCTCCGGCGACCTCCTCCTCCTCTCCGGCGACCTCCTCCTCCCTCCTCTCCTCCCCTCCCCTCCCCTCCCCTCACGGTTTCTTCTCCCTCCTCTCCGATGAGCTCCTCCTCCCTCCTCTCCGGTGAGCTCCTCCTCCCTTCTCTCCGGTGAGCTCCTCCTCCCTCCTCTCCGGTGAGCTCCTCCTCCCTCCTCTCCTCCCATACTCTCATGGTTTCTCCTTCCTCCTTTCCGATGCTCCGGTGAACTCCTCTCCAGCGACCTCCTCCTCCTCCTCCTCTTCGGCGATGTAGGCGAGCGCCTCTCCGGTGACCTCCTCCTCCTCCTCTCCGGCGAACTCCTCTCCGGCAAAAGAACACGACAAAAGAACGTACAAGATCCAAAAACAGGAACAAAATTTGAAATAATGTCGTGCCAAAAAACGAGCAAAAAAACGAGCAAAAAATGGGCAAAAAATCACGATCCAGATCTAGATTCAAAATGGCGCATCACTAATGGCGCATCACTAAACAGTGTGCCATTAGTATGCCGAAGTTACTAATGGCGCATCCCGTTGTCGTGCACCATTAGTATGCCAAAGCACTTGGGTATACATGGCCCCTGGGAGGCATACTAATGGCGCACCGTGGCCTATACTAATGGCGCACCAGTGGCGCGCCATTAGTATACCAGATACTAATGGCGCACTAGTGGTGCGCCATTAGTAAAAATTACTAATGGCGTGCTAGTAATGGCGCACCAGTGATGCGCCATTAATGGCCAAATTAGGTGCGCCATTAGTAGCGGTTTTTCTAGTAGTGCCTCCGCTGTACTTTGGAGACTCCAAGTCCCTGACAGCGAGCTCGAAGAGACCGGCACGTTTCAAGGAATCAACCCGGGAAGGAGCAAGCCGAAGGGGAAGATCACGCTGCCGGTGACATTTGGCAGTGAGTTGAACTTCAGGACTGAGAGGATCACTTTCGACGTTGCCGATTTTCCATTGCCTTACAATGGAATTCTCGGCCGTCCAGCGCTCGCCAAGTTCATGGCGGCCTCTCACTACGCGTACAACATGCTGAAGATGCCAGGCCCGATAAGTGTCATCTCTGTACATGGCGACAAGAAGGACGCTCTCATCTGTGCCGACAAGATCTACCGGGAAGCAGCAGCCGCCGCGGATCGCGAGACACTTGCCGCTGAAGCTCCCGGGGGGAAGAAGAAGACCAAGTCCAGCAAGAGCTCTGATGCCCACTCCGGCAAGCGCACCTCATCGGAGTGCTGCGCTACCGTCGAGGACGCACCATCGAGCTCCGCCGGCAAGTGTAAGAAGACAATGGCAGCTCCGCCAGCAACCAAGAAGGTGTCCGCCAAGGAGGACGGCACTGGTGGTACCTTCACCATCAGTGCCACTCTCGACCCTAAATAGGAAAGCGCGCTCGTTGCTTTCCTGCGGGTGAATGTTGACGTGTTTGCGTGGCAACCGTTTGACATCCCCGGCGTTCCCAGGAAAGTAATCGAGCACCACCTCGCCGTCTGTCCTCACGCGCGACCCGTCAAGCAGAGAGTCAGGAAACAAGCGGTGGAGCGCCAAGAGTTCATCGCCGAAGAGATCAAGAAGTTGGAAGCAGCAGGCCTCGTCAGAGGAGTGCTCCATCCTACGTGGTTGGCCAATCCTGTAGTCGTGCGCAAAGCGAACGGGAAATGGAGACTTTGCATCGACTTCACCGATGTCAACAAAGCTTGTCCCAAAGACCCATTTCCTTGCCGCGCATTGACCAGATTGTCGACTCCACAGCCGGATGCGACTTGCTTTCGTTTCTTGACGCATACTCAGGATACCATCAGATCTTCATGGCAGAAGAGGATGAGGAGAAAACCGCGTTCATCACTCCATGTGGCACGTACTGTTTTGTACGAATGCCTTTCGGTTTGAAGAATGCTGGTTCAACATTTGCAAGGGTCGTCCATACTGCTTTTGAGCCGCAAATACACAGAAATGTGGAAGCCTACATGGATGATATAGTGGTCAAAAGCAGGGACAAGTTAACTCTGATTCAAGACCTAGAAGAAACTTTTGCAAATCTGCGTAAGATCAGCCTCAAGCTCAACCCCGAGAAGTGCGTGTTTGGAGTCCCTTCCGGCAAGCTTCTCGGGTTCTTTGTGTCCCAGCGGGGGATTGAAGCCAATCCCGAGAAGATCAAGGCCATTGAGCAGATCGAAGCACCGAAGCGCGTCAAGGATGTATGAAAACTTGCCGGCTGCATGGCGGCTCTCAGCAGGTTTATCTCTAAGTCTGCTGAATGCGCCCTGCCGTTCTTCAAAATCTTGAAAAAGGCAGGTCCAATGAAATGGACTCCGGAAGCGGAGGCTGCGCTGCAGGACTTGAAGAGATACATGTCCTCCACTCCAATACTTGTCGCACCTAAACCACAAGAGAAGTTGCTGCTATATCTGGCGGCAACCAATCAAGTGGTTAGTGCTGCGTTAGTAGCGGAGAGAGAGGCAGATGATGAGCCAGCAACCGCGGCAAGCGCGTCCAGCGACAAGCAAGGGGCTTCCCCGACGAGCTCTGGTCCCGATGAAGATGGATTTGCGCAGATGTGCGAAGGGATACAGAAGAAAATGGTGCAGCGCCCAGTCTACTTTGTAAGTTCCCTTCTGCAGGGGGCTTGGTCGAGGTACTCTGGTGTGCAGAAGTTGCTTTTCGGCCTTCTTATGGCCTCGAGAAAGCTGCGCCATTACTTCCAAGCACATGAGATCACAGTTGTCACTCGCTTTCCGCTGAAGAGGATACTGCAGAATCCAGAAGCAACAGGCAGGATTGTTGAGTGGGCATTGGAACTGTCGAGCTTTGGCCTCAAGTTTGAGAGCACTTCAACTATTCGAAGCAGAGCATTGGCAGAATTCATAGCAGAGTGGACACCAACACCTGACGAAGAAACCCCAGAGACGAGCATCCCCATCAAGGAAGCAAACAAAGAGTGGCTGATGTACTTTGATGGCGTGTTCTCGCTACAAGGCGCCGGTGCTGGCGTGCTGCTTGTCGCACCCACCGGAGAACACCTCAAGTGCGTGGTCCAGATGCACTTTCCCAAGGAGCAAGCAACAAACAATACTGCAGAGTATGAAGGATTGCTCGCTGGTCTCAGGATCGCGGCAGACCTTGGGATCAAGCAGCTCATTGTCAGGGGTGACTCGCAGCTTGTCGTCCGCCAAGTAAACAAGGATTATCAGAGTCCGTTGATGGAAGCTTACGTTGATGAAGTGAGGAAGCTGGAAGAGCGCTTTGTCGGCCTACAGATGGAACATGTTCCTAGAGCTCAGAACGACATCGCTGACGGCCTGTCAAAGTGCGCGGCATTTAAGTTACCTGTGGAACCAGGGATCTTTGTGCTCAAGCTGACTCAGCCATCCGTGACGCCACCAACTGTACAGAGCAGGAAGAGGAAGATGATTTCTGGTGACTATCTTCCGGCTGAGCTTCCCGAAGCCGCCGCCAAGAGGGTCCCCAAGATCAACGCCAAGAGTGCTGAGGAGCAGTCTGCTCTGACAAGCCCCAAGGTTTGTTTCATAGAAGCAGACGCTCCCGACAAGTTTCGCTCCGGCAAACTTGCCGGGGATCATCAAGCTCCGGCTGAACCGCGGGTTCTCGCCGTAGAAGCGGATGTTCCCGCAGCAGCAGATATGCCTTTAGTCCTTGTTGTCGAGCCGCAGGCTCCAGCATGGGCACAGCAGATCGTCCGTTTCCTCCAGTCAGGAGAACTTCCCGAAGAGCCAGAAGAAGCGGAAAGAGTAGCCCGGCAGTCTAGTATGTACCAGTTCGTTGACAACACACTGTACAGAAGAAGGCTCAACGGAGTGAAATTGAAGTGTATTCCCCGGGAAGATGGACAGAAGCTGTTGGCAGAGGTGCATGGAGGCATATGTGGTCATCACATTGGCGCTAGAGCACTTGCCGGCAAAGCATTCTGGCAAGGTTTCTTTTGGCCGACAGCCCTCCAGGATGCAACTGCACAAGTAACCAAGTGTGAAGCATGCCAGTTCCATTCCAAGCAGATACACCAACCAGCTCAAGCTCTCCAGACAATCCCTTTATCCTGGCCATTTTCGGTCTGGGGGCTCGACATCCTCGGCCCTTTCCCCCGAGCAGTCGGGGGCTTTGAGTACTTGTACGTCGCAATCGACAAGTTCACAAAGTGGCCAGAAGTGGAACCAGTGAGGAAGGTGACGGCACAGTCAGCAGTCAAGTTCTTCAGGTCGATTGTTTGCCGCTTCAGAATCCCTAACAGGATCATCATCGACAACGGTACACAATTCATGAGCCGCAACTTCATGCAGTACGTCCAAGACCTTGGCGCCAAGGTCTGCTTCGCTTCTGTTGCTCACCCCAGGAGCAACGGTCAAGTAGAAAGGGCAAATGCTGAAGTGCTGCGTGGACTCAAGACCCAGACTTTCGACAGGCTGCACAAGTGCGGAAGAAACTAGATCGAGGAGCTGCCGGTGGTTCTTTGGTCGATCAGGACGACGCCAAATCGAGCCACTGGCCAGACACCTTTCGCTCTAGTCTATGGAGCAGAGGCAGTTACCCCCACGGAACTCGTATACGGGTCACCTCGAGTGCTCGCTTATGATGAGCTTGAGCAAGAGCAGCTGCGACAAGATGACGCGCTGCTCCTTGAGGAAGACCGTCTTCAGGCTGCTGTACGAGCTGCTCGATACCAGCAAGCTTTGCGCCGCTACCATAGCTGCAAAGTTAAAGCCAGAAGTCTCGAGGAAGGCGACCTTGTTCTTCGGCGTGATCATTCCGCCAAGAATTCTAACAAGTTGACGCCGAAGTGGGAAGGCCCTTACCGGGTGAAACGAGTCACGAGGCCTGGCGCTGTCCGCCTTGAGACCGAGGATGGCTTTCCGGTGAGCAACTCCTGGAACATCGAGCATCTTCGTAAGTTTTACCCGTAAGGCGCGGTTGTCGGACCCTGTTCGGCAACCACCATTTTGTACAAGTCTTGCCGCTGTTGCATGTAATCCTTTGTACAAAGCCAGGCGCAGACCCTGTGCATAAATAAAACTCACGTGCTCCGCACACCTTGTCAATTTCATGCCTTTCTGCATGAATTATCTGACACTTTGTGCAGCAAGCACCCTCGGTAAGCAATAACGAGCCATAAGGCTCCATACTATTGTTTTCTCTTTTCTTTTTCTCAAGGAGAGGAAGGATCCTTTGCCCACAAGTTAGCCGGGGGGGGTGGGAAGATAATGGTATGGACCCGGCGCCGTTCAGGAAAAACTTCGCCTTGCCGAGAAGCAAACGACAAAAAAGCTAAGTGCGAAAGTTTGAGCAATCAGATTTTTTAACTTTAAGTTATTTTCCTTGAACGACCATGCTTTGTATGGAAAACCCGTGCGCGAAGGAACCAGCTCGTGGCTAGTTGCGCCCTTACTTTGCTTCGAGTTCGCTCAACAGCTTAAGTGTGCCGCGACTAGAGTCGCGCCCTTACTTTGTTTCGAGTTCACTCAGCAACTTAGGCGAGCTGCGACTAGTCGCGACAAGGTTTCTTGTCGGTAATGGCACCGCCAGCAGGTTGCTGATGTCCCGCACTCAGCGCTCGCGGCAAAGGTGCCTACGCCGGCAAGTTCCCTAAAAGCGTAGGGCAAAAACATACAAAGGAAGGAATCGAGTAAAGGGAATAGCATTGCAATCATGACCTGAAACAGAGTTATATTACAAGATAGTTTGTCGCGGCTCTAATAAACTGTTTTCATAACATGACCAGCGACGACAAGAAAAGAAGAAAATAGGCGGCCTAGTCCGCGCGGTCTCCCTCAACCCTCTTGATCCCGCTCACCTTGTCCACAATGGGTGCGACGAGGGTCTCAAGCTCATCCACATCAGCTTCCGGCGGCAGGGACCTGAGGATATTAGTGAGGCGGAGGCCCGGGTTACGGAAGGCCACCTTCATCAGCACCTTTTTGAGAGCTCCCGCGTAGATCTCGCGCGACTCGTCGGCCAGCTGCTTTGGGATCCTCTCCCGGAGTTGCTGGAGGGCCGTCGCCACGCCTTTAAAGAACAAGGTGAGCTTGGCGCTAGATGGGAGGCTCTCGTCAGAGGAATAATCGAGATCCTCCACCCCTAGCAACGCCAACTCCTTGTCGATGCCTGCGGAAGCGCTCACAAGGCCCTCCGTCCACCGCTCCATAGTTCCCCTGAACTCATTCTGGGTGGCACGATGTTCTCCAGCAGCGCCTGGTCGGCCTCGATCTCCTTCTTCAAGGCCGCCTCCTGCTCCTTGGCGCCGTCCAACGTCTTGGTCAAAGTAGCCAGCTTCAGCTCAAGATCAACCTTGGAGTCCTTGGCGGCGTCAAGCTCCTTGTTCTTCTCGGCGAGATGACCCTGCAGTTCGCCAAAGGTGTAGGTGTCCTTCTCGCGCTCATGCTTGAGCGCGGCAAGCGCTTCACCGCTCGCCTTGAGATCAGTCTCCAGCTGCGCCACTTTCACCTCCAGCTCCTTCTTGGCGGCCTCGGCAGCTGCGGCAGCGTCCTTCGCTTCCTTGAGGGCTCCGCTGAGTGCTTGCTCGCGCGCAGCTAGCTCCTCTTTGTGGCTGTCCAGGCTGGCCTTCAGCTGCACCAACTCACCGTCCCGCGCAGATAACTCCTCGGCGGCGAGCCGCTGTTGCTCTGCCACCTCTGCCTTCTCAAGAATGAAGGCCTACTGCGCCTCGTCGAGCTGCACCCGCTCCTCCGCCAGCGACTGGAGAGCTGCCTGGTTGAGGCCTCGGAGCTCCTCCGCACGCTTCTCCACGTCCACCCCCGCCTTCGCGACAAGCGCTTCGCGGGACTCCAGTTTGGCCTGGCGGGCACGGTAGAGCGACACCAGCTTCCGCAGCAGTCGCTCCTCCTCAGGCTCGTCGCTGCTGCTGCTTGGTGCGTCGACCAACGTCAGCCCAGCGGAGGCAAGCACCTCCACGTCGAAGCTTTCTCCTTCGACTGGCGCCCTGGACGTTGACGCCCAGGGGAGGTTGATGAAGATGCCAGCGCCAGCCTTCAAGTAGACGCCTGGCTGGGGTTCCTCGGAGCCTGACACCGCGACAGTGGCGGGAGGATTGGCGGTCGGTGTAGCGCCTGTCGCTCCTGCGGCCCCAGGGTCGTCAGTACGATTGTCGGACCCCTCGTCAGCTGCTGCGGCGGCAGCCTTGGCGGCCTCTTCGCCGGCGGGATCATCAGCGTCGGCCGTTTCCTTGGTGGCAGTGGCGTCGTCAATAACGACTTCGGTCTCCATCGGCTCCACAGTGGATGGATCTGACGGCCGGAAAAAGAAGAAAAGTCAAGCAATTATCCAAAAAGAAGAACCCAAGGGAGGTTTAGAAGCAAGGAGTACCTGTACCAGGCTCGGTGTTGGGGATCTCCGCTGCCGGGGGTTCGCTGGTACCGTCCCTTGCCGGAGATTTCTCCCTCACCGGGGAACTCTCCCCCGTCGGGGACTTCTCCCTTGCCGGGGAGCTCTCCCTTGCCGGGGAGCTCTCCCTTGCCGGGGAATTCTCCCTTGATGGCGTAGTCGAAGCAGGTGGCACGTCGGGGGTAGCCTCCGGGCGCTCCTGGTGGAGCTGCTCTGCTCCTGCGTAAGCCAACGGTCAGATATCAGCAAGCAAAGAGTATCCGTGCGCGCCTAACAGCTGGAAGTAAACCATATACTTACGCTAGGGGCCGCGCTGGGGGCTGCTCTGAAGAACAGTCGTCGGGTCTGGCAAGTTTATCTCAGGCGCACCCCATGCTCCCACGGAGGGGTCATCCTCGATAATGATCACCGGGACCTTGGCCCTCTTTGCCATTCTCTGGGCCAGCGTCCTAAAAAGGGATGAGTTCAGAGTAAGGCAAATGAGATGCAATACAAGACAGCAAGTATTGAAGACATGCAAATACAACAAGGATCTTACTCTCCTTCTTCCTCGTCGGAGCTGAGCGCGGAGAAGTCAAAGCCTGGCCCACCTCCAGCACGAGGAGGCGGGGGAGTGGGATCTCTTGGCCGCTTGGTGGGCGCTGGGGCGGCAGGACGAGAGGACCCCGCCCCAGTGGCCGCTGCAGCGCGAGGTGTTCCAGCGGCAACAGAACTTGTCGTGGTGGAGCGTGTCGTGCGGCGCGGCGGACTCGCCCGCCGCTCCGCTACGTCCCCGGCCTTGCGAAGACGCTTCCTTGGTGGAGCCGGGGGCTCTGCTTATGGAGCCGGGGGCTCTGCTTGTGGAGCCGGAGGCTCTACTTGCGGCAGGCTGTCCGAAGACGAAGAGGAAGAGGAGCCGATCTCCAGCGAGCCACTCGTGTCCTCGGCGGGCCCGCTCGGCCCGACATCATGCTCGGCGGACCTCCTCTCGCCGGCAAGCTCCTCTCGGTCGGCAAGGCTTGCTGCCTCGGCTGCCTCTGCTTCCTCCACGGTGAACCCAAACTCGCCCGCAGCGGCGGCTGCCGCCGCCTCTCCCATCCTGGTGGCGATTCGCTTGAGCTCATCGTCGGTGGTGTCCCGGGTGAGCCCCTTTTTCTCGTCGGCGTCAACCGGAACTTCTATCAAGTTGTCGAAGAACGCCCGCACGACATCATCTGCAGGCTCTATCCAGGCTGGATCAATTCCATGCGAGTCGCACAGCGGCATTATTGCACGGATGCGGTCGAGCGCGGAGTTGTTGCACATCGGGACGACGCCCCTCGGCAACCAAAACACTTCGGGATGCTGTGGGTCGTGCTTGAACAGCTCCTGGAGCATCGCCTTGAGCTCCAGGACAGTGAAGTTGAAATTGAGGCCCGGACGCAACCTCATGATATCCGCCGCATTCTGGAACTCCCAGGCAGGTCTCCTCCTCTCCTGCAGGGGGGCAATGCGGCGGCGGAGGATCCGGGTGGCGGCAATCCTCAGCCTGTCGTCTTCCGGGGCCAGGCTACTCCAATCGCCGCCGCGCACTACTGGGGTTTCGCGCAGAGCAGTAAACGGCTGGGGGTCCTCCTCGACAATCAAACACCAGTCGGCCCTCCACTCCTCCCACTTGCTGCGGAGCTCTCCCTCCAGATAAGCATCTTTCTTGCCAGCTTTCGAGATCCAGGCGATTCCGCCGGATAAAGGCTCTCCTTTCTCAACCCGAGGCGAAAAGAAATGGCGGAAAAGCGCTACGTTTGGATGGATCCCGACAAAGTTTTCGCAGAGATGTGCGAAAACTGCCATGGTCAGGACAGCATTGGGGGTGAAATCAAGAAGGTGGAGCCCGTAGGTGTTCATGACATCGCAAAAGAATTCAGAAAAGGGCGGGCAGAGCCCGCAGTAGACGAACAAGGCAAAGAAGGGATACCCAGTGGGATACTTATCCCAAGCAGTGGCGGGGAGTACCTTCGTGCGTGGATGCGCTCGCGTCCCCGTCGACCAGAAGAGATAGAAATCTTCCTTCAGCTCTACTGCCTCGAGCCTCGGAGGGAAGATTGCCCGCTCCTTTCGCAGCGCCGCGAGCCGCTGCGCCTCAGCCGACTTCGCCTTCTCGGCCTTCGGGGCCATGGAGGGAATGGAGAAGGAGGACGACGGCGTTGGTGGTGCTGTTGGCGATGGGGGCGGGGCGCTGCTCTCCTTCGGCTTTGGGAAGAAGGGGAGTGGCGGAGATTCTCGAGGAAGGAACAGCAACGGGCAGATGGGCGAACTGCCCCCGCTCTCCTGCTTATAAGGAGGGATGGGGGGCGGACGTTTCACCTTTCCGAGTAAAGGAACCACCCACGACCTCCCCCACGACGCCGCAATCGACGCGTGCCATTCGGGAGGGCGTGGTGGATGCGGAGCAAGGTACAGCGCAACCCAGGCCGTGCGTGCCCGTGCCCTGTTTTGGGCCTGGCCCAACAGCGCTCGGCACCGTGTGTGGCCCAGGCCCGGGGGCTCCTGTCGGTGTACTAAAGTAGGGGTACTCTAGTATCCCGAACTTGTGCACGGGCAGTCGCAGCACCCCGCGGCAAGGCCCGCCAGGTGATCACCAAGGCTCTCTATGGTTCCTTCGGAGCCATCCAAGAGCAAAGTATTTAAGTCAAGGAGACAAGGCCCCGGCAAGAGGAGCTTGCCGGGAAGGCCATTCAAGGTACAAGACCCCGGCAAGAGGAGCTTGCCGGGAAGCCCAACAAGGGCATCTCAAAGAACCTGCCGCAGCACGCCACGCGTCCCGGCAGGACCCGGCGAGCGACAAGTTCCCGGGCGCACAAGACAACGGCCGCGGCAAGGCACTTGCCACGGCAGGCAGCCACTCTGTACCCGCGCTCCAGCTCACCCACCTATGTGTCGCTCCGGGACCCTTCCCAGCGTACGTGGCGGGAGGCTGTGCAGCCAGGGGTACACTATGTCATGCAGCGCTGACAGGATCGCCATCGTGGCGAGCGGTGGCGCCCCTAACGGTCCCTTTTCTGCACCATCTGGGCGATGTAGACGGGCATTTAATGCCTTTGTCCCCTGCCGTCAGGGTTAGGTATGATACACTGTGTAGGTAGCTGTACCTACCGTAGCATATTTACACTTTTGCCCTTACCTACGTTGCCATCTGTTGGAGACCCCTTGAACGTATAAAAGGAGGCCCATGCACAACGTAGGGGGGATGGATCCTCAGAGAAGCGCTCGGTCTCGTTAGCTGCTCGAGTGTACTGTAGCACTCGGCGCTCCCGAGCAAGAACTCAATACAACCCACAAAGCAGCAGTAGGAGTGTTATCTCTCCGGAGAGCTTCGAAGCTGGGTAAAAAACCTTCCCCCACGTGCCTCGCCTCGATCCGCTCTTCACGCGACCTCCGCCCCCCCCCCCCCCCGCTGAACCGAGAAGGGGCTCCGTCCCCATAGGTGCTCGGGGAGCCCAGGAAAACCCCGGCACATCTCAATGGTTTGAGGGTGTCGCAACACCTCCGCGAGGTAAGGGTTGATGACCTTCTCAAAGAACTTGTCCTTGGGGGTTCCTGGAGACGTTATGATAATCTAGATCTGTCAGAAAAACAACTCGAAACAAGAACAGAGGATAATTGCGTGATACAGGAGTCAAAACCTTCGGGAGATTATATAATGAATTTTTACCGACCAAAATACGTATCGGGCAAGAAAACGGAGTCCGGAGAGCACACGAGGTAGGGGGTGTGCCCAGGGGGGTAGGGCGCGCCCTCCACCCTCGTGGAGACCTCGTGTCCTTCCCAGACTGCTTCTTATTTTTCTAAATATTCCAAAGCGGAGAAATATTGCCATAAAAACTGTTTTGGAGTCAGTTTACTTACCGTACCACATACCTATTCCTTTTCAGAGTCGAAACGTTCCGGAAAGTGTCCCTTATGTATTCCACCGGGGTTACGGTTTCAATAACATTGGTTTCAACATTTATGGGATTACCTGAGATATAATGTTTGATTCTTTAACTGTTCACCACCTTCGGATTTGTGCCTTCGAAGTTGTTGATTTTTATGGCACCGGAATGATAGACCTCCTCGATAACGTAGGGGCCTTCCCATTTAGAGAGAAGTTTTCCTGCAAAAAATCTTAAACGAGAGTTGTATAGCAATAGATAATCACCTATGAGGGAGTCCTGGATTAGGGGGTGTTCGGATAGCCGGACTATACCTTCAGCCGGACTCCAGGACTCTGAAGATACAAGATTGAAGACTTCGTCATGTGTCCGGAAGGGTCTTTTCTTGGCGTGGAAGGCAAGCTAGGCGTGCGGATATTCAAGATCTCCTACCATTGTAACCGACTCTGTGTAACCCTAACCCTATCCGGTGTCTATATAAACCGCAGGGTTGTAGTCCGTAGGACAACCATCATCATACACAATCATACCATAGGCTAGCTTCTAGGGTTTAGCCTCCTTGATCTCGTGGTAGATCTACTCTTGTACTACCCATATCATCAATATTAATCTAGCAGGAGTAGGGTTTTACCTCCATCGAGAGGGCCCGAACCTGGGTAAAACAAAGTGTCCCTTGTCTCCTGTTACCATCCGACCTTGACGCACAGTTCGGGACCCCCTACCCGAGATCCGCTGGTTTTGACACCGACATTGGTGCTTTCATTGAGAGTTCCTCTGTGCCGTCGCGATCAGGAAGGATGCCTCTTCCCGTCTTTAAAGACGGCGCCATTACAAAAGGAGCCTTGGCTGTCGGCCAAACTCTCCGGCTAGGTGGTTTTCTCGCAACCACCTGTTCGGCTGTTGCGCCGACGGTGACCTCCCGGGTCATCGAAAGCAACCTCCACGTCGGCTCAGAACTCGCCGAGCAATTGGATCCGATGGAGCTCTCTTTTGTAAACGAGCTCCTGGATCGCATCGCTGCATTGGGTGTCGCTGCAAATTACGATCAGGTTGGGCTTAAACCCGATCTAAGAGAAATTAACTCTCCCCAAGTCACCCACCATGTTGCTGTGGTGGAGACACAATGCGGCGACCCTTCATCTATCTTAAGGACTAGCTACGTCCGAATTCCTGAACCCTCCATGCTGGATATCCGCGGAGGGGAGGATACAATCCAAGACCTGAGCTTAAAATCAGGCAAATCGGATAACATCCAAGACTCCGGATCTCAGAATCCGGAAGTTCTTCGGCCTCCGAACAGCAAACTGGACGAAGTCTCAGATTCAACGACACCCGCCCGCCCGATCTTAAGCGATCTTTCCCAAATCAGGCAAACGCCCGAAGAAACAGTACATCATTACTGGGCCAGATTCCTCCTGGTTATGAACAGGATAAAGGACTGCCGCGAGGGAGACGCAATTTCAATCTTTTGCAGTAACTGCACAGACAAGGGAATACTCAACGTCGTAAGTCGTCGTAATATTACACGCTTTGTTGACTTGGCGTCCATAGTACAAAAATACTGTGCGATGGAAAGTGCTTGGAAAACCGAAATAAAATTTTGGGATAATCCGGCCTTGAATAGCAATCCCGTCCGAATTAAGAGGGCGCACCACAGTAAGGCGCCCGGACTAAATACCAAAAAATCAAAACCCTTTAGAGGGCATGGAACCGTACTGGAAAAGTGGCTAGATGGACCCTGCAAGATTCATAGTGCAGAGGATGCCACCCCAACTCACAGCCTCAGGGCATGTTGGATACTCCGGCAGGTGGCCAAAATTGGCGAGGACCTCCTAATTCCAGAGGTCGAAGGAAACCAGCCAGATAATTTCAGTTCCGTTCTCATAGTCTTCGAGACTTTCGCATCAAATAACATGCGAAAAAGAACACTCCACAGCCTCACTGAAGTCTATCAAGTGGCGACAATAAACCCATGGAGTAATACTGCTATCACCTTCAATGCGAGCGACGAACTTAAATTTCGAACAGCCAGAGCACCAGCCGCATTGGTCCTCAGTCCCATAGTGGACGGCTGTCGCCTCGCAAAGGTACTCATGGACGGAGGCAGCGGATTGAACCTCATTTACGAGGAAACACTCCAAAAGATGGAAATAGACTGGAACCGCATTGAGCGAAGCAGCACAACCTTTAGAGGAATAATCCCCAGTCAGGAAGCGCGCTGCACCGGAAACATCACACTAGGTGTGGTATTCGGCACGCCGGATAATTACAGGCCCGAACAGATCACGTTCCAGGTGGCCTCATTCAAAAGCAGATATCACGCTATACTAGGACGGGAGGACTTCACAGTTTTCCAAGCTATACCCCATTACGGGTACATGAAGCTTAAGATGCCTAGGCCAAACGGAATTATCACTCTCGCTAGTGATCCGGACATAGCACTCCGCGCCGAAAACAAGACAGCCGCATTGGCCCTAGAGGCACTATCCGAAACCTTAGCGGCCGAAGAACTGAGTGCACTGTGATCCATGGTTAATAGGGATGATGTGATACTCGATAAGAGATCCAAATCCACATCCTTCAAACCAGCGTACGAAATAGTCAAATTCCAGGTCCACCCAACGGACCCCAATAAAACAGCCTCCATCGGGGCAAGACTGAACCCTGATGTAGACGCCGCACTGCGAGAGTTCCTACGAGAGAACTGGGACATTTTCGCTTGGCACCCTTCAGACATGCCAGGAATCCCACGCAGGTTGGCCGAACACAGCCTAAATATCCAGAAAGGATTCAAACCTGTCAAACAAGCCCTTCGGCGTTTCTCCGAA
Source organism: Aegilops umbellulata (assembly GCA_032464435.1). NCBI lineage: Eukaryota > Viridiplantae > Streptophyta > Magnoliopsida > Poales > Poaceae > Aegilops > Aegilops umbellulata. The sequence continues at coordinate 508,487,020 of CP136056.1, read as the reverse complement.
CCAAAGAGACAGGCTATGGGAGAGGAGCTAGCCAAGTTATTGGAGGCCGGATTCATTAGAGACATAAAACACCCGGACTGGCTAGCAAACCTGGTGATGGTACCAAAGAAGGACAAATCCTGGCGCCTGTGTGTCGATTTCAAAGACCTTAATAAGGCTTGCCCAAAGGATCCTTTCCCCCTCCCTCGAATAGATCAAATCATCGATGCCACTGCAGGACACGATTCGCTGTGCTTCCTCGACGCATACTCCGGTTACCATCAAATCAAGATGGCAGAATCAGACCAAGCTGCAATAGCATTCATGACACCATACGGCCCATTCTGCTTCAACACAATGCCCTTTGGGCTAAAAAACGCCGACGCAACATATCAGCGCATGATTCAAACATGTCTGGCAAACCAGATCGGCAAAACAGTGGAGGCTTATGTAGATGATGTGGTCGTTAAATCAAGACATGTCGAATCTCTAGTAGACGACTTGAGGCTTACATTCGACAACCTCCGAAAATACGACATTAAGCTCAATCCGGAAAAATGCGTTTTTGGCGTTCCAGCCGGAAAGCTCCTGGGCTTCATTGTATCCGGTAGAGGAATTGAGGCAAACCCAGCTAAAATCCGAGCTTTGTCACAATTGGATGTCCCAAAAGACCTCAAACAAATACAGAAACTCACCGGATGCGTGGCGGCTTTAAGCCGCTTTATCTCCCGCCTGGGAGAAAAGGCATTGCCCCTTTACCGCCTCCTCAGGCGCACTGAACACTTCGAGTGGACAGACGCTGCCACGGCCGGACTCGAGGAAATAAAGTCCATCTTGGCAACAAACCCAGTCCTGGCCGCGCCGAACACTGGCGAACCCATGCTATTGTACATTGCCGCAACTCATCAAGTTGCTAGCACAGTACTCGTCGTCGAGCGGGCAACGGACGGACACAAACTCCCCCTTCAAAGGCCGGTGTACTACGTGTCCACTGTCCTCACACCATGCAGATCACGGTACCCACATTACCAAAAGATTGCATACGCGGTGTTTATGGCATCCCGAAAGCTACGACACTACTTTCAAGAGTGTTCTATAACAGTGGCCTCGGAAGTACCACTCAACGATATTATCAACAACCGCGATGCAACGGGCCGGATAGCAAAATGGGCCATAGAGCTCCTCCCGTTCGACATAACCTACAAACCACGGTGAGCCATTAAATCGCAAGTCCTAGCCGACTTCGTCGCCGAATGGACAGAGGCCGAACTCCCTAAAGAGTACGGCACATATTCAAACTGGATCATGCATTTCGACGGCTCCAAAATGTTAGCCGGACTGGGGGCTGGCGTCGTTTTGACGTCCCCTACAGGAGACACAGTCCAATATGTACTCCAAATTATGTACACGGACTCCAACAATGCAGCCGAATACGAGGCCCATCTACATGGTCTCCGGATGGCAGTATCCATGGGCATTCAACGCCTGGAAGTACGCGGAGACTCAAACCTCGCGATATCCCAAATAAATGGCGACTTCGACGCCAAAGACCCAAAAATGGCAGCTTATCGCAATGCCGTCCTAAAAATGTCAGTTCGGTTCGAGGGACTGGAGTTTCACCATATAGCCCGGGAAAATAATCAGGCAGCGGTCGTCCTGGCATGCATCGAAGCAAAACGAGATGCAGTCCCCCCAACATCTTCTTAGAAAGATTATTCAAGCCATCTGTAGCATGGGAGGGGGAACCCTCGGATAACAGTCCGGACACAACCGCACAACCCATCGCCGAACAATCCGACATAATCGAAGGCCCTGCCACCGAAATCACACCTTCAGCCCACGTAATAATGGCGGTCATCGCCCCGTGGACAGAACCATTCCTAGCCTACCTTACTAGGCAGGAACTCCCAGAGGACCAAAACGAGGCACGCTGCATAGTGCGGCGATCTAAATCCTATAAAGTCCACGAGGGAGAGCTATATAAGAAAAGCACTACAGGAGTCCTTCAAAGATGTATCTCCGAAGAGGAAGGGCGGAGTCTGTTGGCTGAAATTCATGCTGGACTCAATGGCCACCACGCTGCAGCTCGGTCCCTTGTAAGCAAGGCTTTCTGTACGGGCTTTTATTGGCCGACGGCCTGAGCAGACGCTCATGACTTAGTCAAACGATGCGTCGGTTGCCAGCTCTTTGCAAACCAAAGCCATATACCGCCCAACGCCCTCTGAACTATCCCCATCACTTGGCCTTTCGCGGTCTGGGGGCTTGATATGGTGGGACCCCTTAAAGGTGGAACCCACAAGAAAAAATACTTATTGGTCATGGTGGATAAATTCACCAAATGGATAGAAGCCAAGCCTGTTAAGACGGCCGAATCCGGACCTATGATAGACTTCATATCCGGGGTCGTACACCGTTACGGTGTCCCCCACAGTATCATCACCGATAACGGCACAAACTTCACCTCCAATGAAGTAAAGCTGTGGTGCAAAAACATGGGCATTAAGCTCGACTATGCTTCTGTCTATCACCCACAAACTAACGGTCAGGTCGAACGTGCAAATGGTCTCATCATGAGCGGCATTAAACCCAGACTAGTGCGGTCCCTCATGGAATCTAATACGCACTGGGTGGAGGAGCTCGACTCCGTACTCTGGGGGCTGCGAACCACGCCGAATCGTACCACCGGATTCACACCATTCTTTATGGTGTACGGCGCAGAGGCAGTTCTGCCTTGTGACATAATTCATGACTCACCTCGAGTGCGCATGTACGAAGAAAGAGAAGCCGAGCTTGATCGGCAGGACAACCTGGACGCCTTCGAGGAGGAGCGCGACGTGGCTAAAGCCCGTTCCGCATTTTATCAACAGCAGGCTCGAAGATATCAAAGCAGAGAAGTACGGGCCAAAAATTACAACGTTGGCGAACTAGTTCTACGCCTGCCGGATAAGAAAAAGAACAAACTCAAGCCCAAATGGGAAGGTCCCTTCATAATTGACCAAGTCCTGACTGGTGGAGCGTACCGCCTGTGAGATGCGTCGGATAACCGACTCGAGCCGAACCCATGGAACGCAACACGTCTCCGGAGATTCTATGCCTAGCGCCGAACTCTGGGTTTGTCTCCTTCCTCTATCCATTTATATATATTTTTTTCTGTTTTTATTTTTTCTCCTCCCACTCTTTCCTTTTATAGCCCTTAAAGGCTCATCATGTGACGCGCTACCCGCGCTCCTTAAACCTGGGGGCTTCTTGAACAGAAGCTTGTTTATATGGGTTTCATGCCCAACGCGTGCGTCAGACTTCCGCATGCACCTTTTCTTCACCATTATATGCATCGATATGACTTAAGTTTTGGCCAAGCTGGGTTGCCTGGCTCCTGTGCTTACCCCTATGTTCCCGATTGTTCGGCTAGGTGGTAAAGGGAGCACCTTTGCGATTGTTACTGCCGGATAAGCCGGATGTGTACCTCAGACTGGGTGAAGCCGAAAGCTAGCGTTCTTAAGGGAATATTCGGTCGGTGAACTAAAGATGCACCTTTTTTACTTATACATGCCCCCAGATGTTTTTCTACATTTGCAGTCCGGACGTGCACTTCAGGGCACGCCACCCCAGCGAAAGGAACCCTTAACGGAACTATTCTCTCTGGAAGATGTTTCTTACTAACCATGTACTATAACATAACTAGTTGGGCACTTGTCTGATAAAGCACTAATGACCCCTACGCCTGGTCTCCATGCATACCTCGGTTCTTATATAACCGTTATGGTATTCGGACACACTCCGGACCGTCAGGTCCCGAGGTCGAAGCGAAAAGGTCGGCAACGACAAACGATCTACAATCCGGCTAGAAGGCATTACACATGTCAATTATAAATTACATAGTCATCCTGACTGATTGTATTCCTCCTCTATACCATCTAACATGCTGTCTAATTTACAGTCCTGCTGGGAATACTTTGCGGCCAATTCTACCTGGCCATACACTAAGCTCACATGGATCTCCTTCCCGTCAGGCCCCACCGGTCCGACCTCGGCCATGTGATTGGGGTCAGGCTTCGTAAAGCGGGTCTTCACCATGGCCCAGGCCTCCCTAGCGCCCTGCCAGCAGGCTGATATCTTCCACAATCGGAAGCGCCGCCGAGCTCCCTTCAACTTCTCCGCAAGTTCTCCAAGGCCCTTAGGTATGGAGTGGGCAGGCCACAAGGCTTGGGCAATACCTCGCATCGCCTGCCGAACTCGTTCGTGCAGTTGCGAGAGTTCGGGAAGAAGATCGCCCGTTGAACCGGGCATCTCCTCTGCAGGACGACCTGTCAGCATACCTACAGACTTAACTCTATTAGTCGTCTTCCTCGCCGAACTCCTTTTTCAAGAGTTTGCTTAAGCACTTACTAAAAATGCCGCGTCGAAGTCGCTGATTCTCCTTATTGGAGTCCGACAGCTGGCCACGAACATCTCTTAGTTCAACATCCAGCCTGGTGTTGGCATCCTGGAGATCATTCTTCTCCCGCCTCACCTTTGTTAGCACGCTTTCACCAGCCTTTAACCGGCGTAGAAGCTGTTGCCTGTCCGGATCGAGTCCGGCGCCATCTGCAATACCATTTGTCAGATAGGCACTTAAATCCGCACAATACTAAATATTCTGGTGTATTGTTTACCTGCAGGGGTCTCTTTAGACCCCCCCCCCTGCCGCGGCTAGTGCGGCCTCTAGTTGGGCCTTGCACTTTTCCAGCTCCTAGGACAGCACGGTGTTCTTCTCGGTAGGAACCTGCATGTTATATGATCCTTAAATCAGTTACTTTAACTGTTTCAAGTCTCGGGGGCTACTGGCATATCTATATTTACCAAAAATTTCTTACCCGTACGTCTTTTACATACTGCTCTGTGGCTCTAGCTAAACCATTTTGAGCGGCACGGAGGTACGCGTCTCCTGAATTGAAGGCATTTAAAGCCTCCTGGGAGAAACAAGCGTCGCGAAGAACTGTCCGGCGACGCCTGTGGTTCATGGCACTCTCCACCTCGGAATGGGTGGCAGACAGCCTGTTCGCATCCTCTGATGGAGGAGCGTCCGGCGCGTCCCTTGCGTGGGCCTCCGCTTCCGGGCCGGGCGTTGGAGTCTGGCTGGTCGAGGCGCGAGTGGCAACCTGTCCGGATATAGTCCGGCGAGGTCTCTTCATCCTGAAGATAGCTCGAATGGTAATATACCCTGGAGGAGTAAAACACCAGGGAAAAAGAGAGGGTACGCCATACCTTTGCTCTGGCACCTCAGTCCGGACTATGTTCCTTTTTGCCCCACGGGGCCCTACGGCCCCCGCCGGCTAGCTGCAGCGGGGTCGGCTTCCCGCCTCGGGAATCTCCCCTAAAAGCATGGTTGCTGTCAGAACAACCAAACCCGTGAAAACGGAACCCCGCTTAAGGGGGTAAAGCTCCGGTGTTTGTCACCTGGGAGGCCGGGATTAACTCTGGGTAATCAGCTATAATAGCTACCAAGGTATCGTCCTTGCTTAGCTGATAAAACACTCCGTCGATAAGCTCCACCGCTAAGTCCGGATCCTCTTCGGAGTCCGGATCGAGGGATTGTTCTGGGTCCTCTGGCTGTGGAGGACGGCTGTTTATGTTTTTTACCTCCTGACGCAGGTCCTGCGTGGAAGTCGTTAGACTGACTATTTAATCATGAGAATATAAAATAAACAGGGAAGCACGATTGTCCGTTTACCCAATTCGGATGACTATACATGGAAAATCCACCCTGCGGGTCGACGCGGAGGAATTCCTCTTCTTCTCCCTTGTACAAAGAGGATAAGATCTTCATTAGAGCAGCAAGCGAGTCTGGCCCTTTACGGCCGTAACGGGTGGCGTCATCTTCCCCGTTGAAATCCCACATGGGGTGGTTCTGTATTGGAGCGGCTGCACCCCCCGCATAATGCATATGGCCATGACTCTAATCATGGTTAATCCAGAATGAGCCAGTAGCTTAATCCGGCCCATTAAGTAAAGGACGTCTCTGTCATTCTCTCTCTGAGAGCTTCGAGGGAGCCAGCTCAGGCGTTTCTTCAGGGGAGCGTTGTTGAACTCAGGGAGACCGGCCCGGATAGGGTCCGGCAGGGGGACGTCGTCTATGTAAAACCATTCTGAAGGCCAGTCCTCGGACGCCTTCTTCGGGGTTCCGGACGGGTATCCGACCCCGGCGATGCGCCATACTTCGGCTCCGCCCACTTGATATATGGACCCCTCTTGGGAACGGGGCACCAGGCAGAATATCTTCTTCCACAGTGCGAAATGAGCCTCGACACCTAAAAATAGCTCGCAAAGAGCAACAAAGCCCGCGATGTGTAACACGGAGCCGGGCGTAAGGTGGTGCAACTGGAGGCCATAGAATTCCAGAATCCCGCGGAGAAAGGGATGAATTGGAAATCCCAGTCCCCTTATTAGATAAGGGACCAGGCACACCCGCTCCCCTTTAGAGGGACTAGGTGAGTTCTCCGCTTGTTTTCCGCCTTGATAAGTGGTGAGTCCGGCTCGGACCGAGACCATATAGGCTTGAGGGAGAAATCCCTTAGCTTGGAGTGACACTAATTCGCTATGCGGGATGGAGCAACTCTCCCAGTCTCCAGGGATAGGACTGGAAGGGCGAGAGGAGGAGCTACGGCGGCTGGCCATGTTGGAATGGATCTTTGCTGGAGACGCTCTAATGATTTCTCGCGGAAGGGGAAGGAGTGGTTTGGATCTGAATCCCCATCCTGTTATATGGGCGGCTCGTTTATACGGCTAGGGGCTTGGATGTAAAATCGCCCCAGCTTTTCGCATTCGTTTGACACGTGGAAGGCGGCCATTATTGGGCGTGGAAGCCAAGGAGCGCTGAATTATAAAAATCGGACGTTATACCCGCAGGTACACAAAGTTTGAAGGAGAACCCGCCTTGCAATGCCGAAGACAATCTGCGCGCCGGATTCATCGTCATTGAAGCCTGGTTCGGGGGCTACTGAGGGAGTCCTGGATTAGGGGGTGTTCGGATAGCCGGACTATACCTTCAGCCGGACTCCAGGACTATGAAGATACAAGATTGAAGACTTCGTCCCGTGTCCGGAAGGATCTTTTCTTGGCGTGGAAGGCAAGCTAGGCATGCGGATATTCAAGATCTCCTACCATTGTAACCGACTCTGTGTAACCCTAACCCTATCCGGTGTCTATATAAACCGGAGGGTTGTAGTCCGTAGGACAACCATCATCATACACAATTATACCATAGTCTAGCTTCTAGGGTTTAGCCTCCTTGATCTCGTGGTAGATCTACTCTTGTACTACCCATATCATCAATATTAATCTAGCAGGAGTAGGGTTTTACCTCCATCGAGAGGGCCCGAACCTGGGTAAAACAAAGTGTCCCTTGTCTCCTGTTACCATCCGACCTTGACGCACAGTTCGGGACCCCCTACCCGAGATCCGCCGGTTTTGACACCGACAACCTACATTAAACTCACACTTTTGTATCCTTTTGTCATGCCATCTTTTAACTTTTTCTTTAAATAACTTGGCATTTTCATAAGCTTGGGTTCTCCATTCATCAAGTGAGCTAATATCAAATAACCTCTTCTCACCGGCAAGTTTGAAATCATAGTTGAGCTCTTTAATAGCCCAATAAGCCTTATGTTCTAGTTCGAGAGGTAAGTGACATGCTTTTCCATAAACCATTTTATACGGAGACATGCCCATAGGATTTTTATATGCAGTTCTATAGGCCCATAATGCATCATCAAGTTTCTTGGACCAATTCTTTCTAGATCTATTGACAGTCTTTTGCAAAATTAATTTGATAGCTCTATTACTCAATTCTACTTGACCACTAGATTGAGGGTGATAAGGAGATGCAATTATATGATTAACATCATACTTAGCCCGCATTTTACGGAAAGCACCATGAATAAAATGTGAACCACCATCAGTCATTAAATATCTAAGGACTCCAAACATCGAAAAAATAACTTCTTTAAGCATTTTAATAGAAGTGTTATGATCAGCACTACTAGTTGGAATAGCTTCTACCCACTTAGTAACGTAATCAACGGCAACTAAAATATGTGTATATCCATTAGAGGCAGGAAAAGGTCCCATATAATCAAAGCCCCGAACATCAAATGGTTCAATAACAAGTGAATAGTTCATAGGCATTTCTTGACGTCTGCTAATATTACCAATTCTTTGACATTCATCACATGAAAGGACAAACTTACGGGCATCCTTGAAGAGAGTAGGCCAATAAAAACCAGATTGCAATACCTTATGTGCAGTTCTATCTCCAGCGTGGTGTCCTCCATAAGCTTCGGAGTGACACTTGCGTAGGATCTGTTCCTGTTCATACTCAGGTATACAACGTCTAATAACACCATCTACTCCTTCTTTATAAAGATGTGGGTCATCCCAAAAGTAATGCCTCAATCATAGAAAAACTTTTTCTTTTGCTGGTATGTGAAACTAGGTGGTATAAATTTAGCAACAATATAATTAGCATAATCAGCATACCATGGAGTAGTATGAGAAGCATTTATGACATTTAATTGCTCATCAGGAAAGCTATCATCAATAGGTGGTGCGTCATCAAGAACATTTTCTAACCTAGACAAGTTGTCTGCAGCAGGGTTCTCAGCTCCCTTTCTATCAACAATATGCAAATCAAATTCTTGTAGCAAGAGAACCCATCTAATAAGTCTAGGTTTAGCATCTTTCTTTTACATAAGATATTTAATAGCAGCATGATCAGTGTGAATAGTTACTTTAGAATCAACAATATAAGGTCTGAACTTATCACAAGCAAATACAACTGCTAAAAATTCTTTTTTGGTAGTAGCATAATTTCTTTGAGCATTGTCTAGAGTTTTACTAGCATAATGAATAACATTTAGTTTCTTATCAACTCTTTGCCCTAGAACAGCACCTACATCATAATCACTAGCATCACACATAATTTCAAAGGGTAAATTCCAATCAGGTGGCTGAACAATAGGTGCGGAGATCAATGCTTTCTTAAGTATTTCAAATGCTTCTACACAATCATCATCAAAGACAAATGGTATATCTTTTTGTAATAAATTGGTCAGAGGCCGAGAAATTTTGGAGAAGTCCTTAATGAACCTCCTATAAAATCCGACATGACCAAGGAAACTTCTTATACCTTTGATGTCCTTGGGACATGGCATCTTTTCAATAGCGTCAACCTTGGCTTTATCAACTTCAATACCTCTTTCAAAAACTTTATGCCCCAAGACAATACCTTCATTAACCATAAAGTGGCACTTCTCCCAATTCAAGACAGGGTTAGTTTCTTCACATCTCTGCAAAACTCGATCAAGGTTGCTCAAGCAATCATCAAAAGAGGTTCCATAGACAAAAAAATCATCCATGAAAACCTCACAAATCTTTTCACAAAAGTCAGAGAATATAGCCATCATGCATCTTTGAAAGGTAGCAGGCGCATTACATAAACCAAAAGGCATACGTCTATAAGCAAAGGTACCAAAAGGGCAAGTAAAAGTAGCCTTTGATTGATCATTGGCTGACACAGGTATTTGAGAGAAACCAGAGTAACCATCTAGAAAGAAAAAATGTGTATGTTTGGATAATCTTTCTAGCATTTGATCGATAAAAGGTAAGGGGTAATGATCTTTCTTAGTAGCTTTATTTAATTTGCAGAAATCAATTACCATCCTATAACCTATAATAATTCTTTGCGGAATCAATTCATCTTTATCATTAGGAACGATAGTAATATCTGCCTTCTTAGGGACACAATGGACATGACTTACCCACTGACTATCAGCAATGGGATAAATTATACCTGCCTCAAGGAGCTTTAGTATTTCTTTTCTTACCACTTCTTTCATCTTAGGATTCAGCCGTCGTTGATGATCACGAACTGGTTTGGCACCTTCCTCCAAATTTATTTTATGTTGACATAGAGTGGGGCTAATGCCCTTAAGATCATCAAGATTATACCCAATAGCAGCACGGTGCTTCTTCAGAGTTTTCAATAATCTCTCTTCTTCATGCTCTCAAAGGTTAGCACTAATAATAACAGGATATATCTTATTCTCATCAAGATAAGCATATCTAAGAGTATCAGGCAACGGTTTAAGCTCAAACATGGGATCGCCCTTGGGTGGAGGAGGATCCCCTAGGATTTCAACAGGCAAATTGTGTTTCAGAATGGGTTCCCGTTTAAAGAATACTTCATCTATTTCCCTTCTTTCATTTATAAACATATCATTTTCATGGCCTAGCAAATATTGTTCTAAAGGATCACTAGGAGGTACGGCAATATAAGCAAGACCAATAATTTCATCCTTACTAGGTAATTCCTCTTCACAGTGTTGTCTACTAAATTTAGAGAAATTAAACTCATGAGACACATCACCCAAACCAATAGTAACAATATTCTTTTCGCAGTTTATCCTAGCATTAACAGTGTTCAAGAAGGGTCTACCAAATATGATGGGACGAAAGCTATCTTGTGGGGAACCAAGAACAAGAAAATTAGCAGGATATTTAGTTTTCCCACACAAGACTTCAACATCTCTAACAATTCCAATGGGTGATATTGTATCTCTATTAGCAAGTTTGATGGTAACATCAATACCTTCTATCTTAGCAGGTGCAATTTCATGCATAATTTCTTTGTATAAGTCATGAGGTATAGCACTAGCACTAGCACCCATATCCCATAAACCATGATAACAATGATCTCCTATTTTAACAGAAATAACAGGCATGCCTACCACAGGTCTATGTTTATCTTTAGCACAAGGTTTGGCAATTCTAGCAGTTTCACCGCAGAAATAAATAACATGCCCATCAATATTATCAGCCAAGAGATCTTTAACAATAGCAATATTAGGTTCAACTTTAACTTGCTCAGGGGGTGTATAATTTCTAATATTGCTTTTACGAACCATAGTTGAAGCTTTAGCATGGTCCTTTATCCTAACAGGGAAAGGTGGTTTCTCAACATAAGAAGTAGGAACAATAGGATCATTATAAGTGACAGTCTTTTCTTCAACTTTAGTAGGTGCAACTACTTTTACTTCTATGGGAGGATGATATTTAAACCACTTCTCCTTGGGGGATCAACATAAGTAGCAAAAGATTCACAGAAAGAAGCTACTATCTCAGAGTCAAGTCCATATTTAGTGCTAAATTTACGGAAAACATCGGTATCCATAAAAGATTTAGCACAATGAAACTTAGGTGTCATACCTAACTCCTTACCTTCGTCGAGTCCCAATCTTCAAAGTTGCGTTTAATTCTATCCAATAAATTCCATTTGAATTCAATAGACTTTGTCGTAAAAGAACCAGCACAAGAAGTACCGAGCATGGTGCGATTGTTATCAGAAAGCCGAGCATAAAAACTTTGAAGAATTATTTCTCTTGGCAGCTCATGATTGGGGCATGAATATAACATTGATTTAAGCCTCCCCCAAGCTTGAGCGATGCTTTCTCCTTCGCGAGGCCAAAAATTATATATATAATTGTGATCAGGATGAACAAGATGCATAGGATAAAACTTCTGATGAAATTCCAATTTCAATCGTTTGTAGTTACATGACCCCGTATCATCACATAGCCTAAACCATGTCAATGCATCTCCCTTCAAAGATAAAGGGAAGACCTTCTTCTTAACAACATCATCGTGTACACCTCCAAGCTTAAATAATCCACAAACTTCATCCACATAGATTAGATGTTCATCAGGATGTTTTGTTCCATCTCCTGTAAAAGGATTAGCTAGCAGTTTTTCTAACATACCCGAAGGAACTTCAAAGGGAACATTTTCATTTTCAGTAGGTTCAGTAGGTTGAAGAGCAACTCTTTGCTCTACTGGTCGGGGTGAAGATACCCTGAACAAGCCCCTCAGAGGATTACTTTCCATAGTAACAAGTGACAGTAAATTTCAGCACACTATATAAATTTTTCCTTACCAAAGGCGCTTCACTCCCCGGCAACGGCGCAAGAAAAGGGTCTTGATGACCCACAAGTATAGGGTATCTATAGTAGTCCTTTCGATAAGTAAGAGTGTCGAACCCAACGAGGAGCAGAAGGAAATGATAAGCAGTTTTCAGCAAGGTATTCTCTGCAAGTACTGAAATTAGTGGTAACAGAGAGTTTTGTGATAAGATAATTGGTAACGAGGAACAAGTAACAAAAGTAAATAAAGTGCAGCAAGGTGGCCCAATCATTTTTGTAGCAAAGGAAAAGCCTGGACAAACTCTTATATAGATAAAAGCGCTCCCGAGGACACATGGGAATATCGTCAAGCTAGTCATCACTTTCATATGATTCGCGTTCGGTACTTTGATAATTTGATATGTGGGTGGACGGGTGCTTGGGTGCTGTTCCTACTTGAGCAAGCATCCCACTTATGATTAACCTCTATTGCAAGCATCTGCAACTACAACGAAAGTATTAAGGTAAACCTAACCATAGCATGAAACATATGGATCCAAATCAGCCCCTTACGAAACAATGCATAAACTAGGGTTTAAGCTTCTGTCACTCTAGCAACCCATCATCTACTTATTACCTCTCAATGCCCTCCTCTAGGCCCAAATAATGGTGAAGTGTTATGTTGTCGACGTTCACATAACACCACTATAGGATAGACACCATACATCTCATCAAAATATCGAACGAATACCAAATTCACATGACTACTAATAGCAAGACTTCTCCCATGTCCTCAGGAACAAACGTAACTACTCACAAAGCATATTCATGTTCATAATCAGAGGGGTATTAATATGCATAAAGGATCTGAACATATGATCTTCCACCAAATAAACCAACTAGCATCAACTACAAGGAGTAATCAACACTACTAGCAACCTACTAGTACCAATCCCGGACTTGGAGACAAGAATTGGATACAAGAGATGAACTAGGGTTTTGAGAGGATATGGTGCTAGTGAAGATGTTGATGGAGATTGCCCTCTCCCGATGAGAGGAGCGTTGGTGATGACGATGGAGATGATTTCCCCCTCCCGGAGGGATGTGCCCCCGGCAGAACAGCTCTGCCGGAGCCCTAGATTGGTTCCGCCAAGGTTCCGCCTCATGGCGGCGGAGTCTCGTCCCGAAAGGTTGCTTCTGATTTTTCTTCGGACGAAAGACCTCATATAGCAGAAGATGGCCACAGGAGGGCCAACAGGGGGCCCACGAGGTAGGGGGCGCGCCCTAGGGGGTAGGGCGTGCCCCCCACCCTCGTGGCCAGGTGGGGCCCCCTCTGACGTACTTCTTCCGCTCAATATTTTTTATATATTCTGAAAATAACTTTCGTGGAGTTTCAGGACTTTTGGAGTTGCACAGAATAGGTCTCTAATATTTGCTCCTTTTCCAGCCCAGAATTCCAGCTGCCGGCATTCTCCCTCCTTATGTAAACCCTGTAAAATATGATAGAATAGGCATAAGTACTGTGACATAATGTGTAATGACAGCCCATAATGCAATAAATATCGATATAAAAGCATGATGCAAAATGGACGTATCAATTAGCTATGAGTTATAATGGTTTATCTTGCGTGGCAACATGCTATTAAAATGGTTGTGATGTGGTATAGTGGGGTGGTATCCTCCTTTGAATGATTTAAGTGACTTGACTTGGCACATGTTCACACATGTAGTTGAAACAAATCAGCATAGCCTTCACGATATTTATGTTCATGGTGGATTATAACCTACTCATGCTTGCATCCAATGTTTATTAGTTTTAATGCATGTTCATGACTGTTGTCGCTCTCTAGTTGGTCGCTTCCCAGTCTTTTGCTAGCCTTCACCTGTACTAAGCGGGAATACTGCTTGTGCATCCAATCCCTTAAACCCCAAAGTTATTCCATATGAGTCCACTATAGCTTCCTATATGCGGTATTTACCTGCCATTCCAAGTTCATTCAATTTGCCACGTTCATTCATATGGAATAACTTTGGGGTTTAAGGGATTGGATGCACAAGCAGTATTCCCGCTTAGTACAGGTGAAGGCTAGCAAAAGACTGGGAAGCGACCAACTAGAGAGCGACAACAGTCATGAACATGCATTAAAATTAACATCTCCGGGAGGGGGAAATCATCGTCATCGTCATCACCAACGCTCCTCTCATCGGGAGAGGGCAATCTCCATCAACATCTTCACCAGCACCATCTCCTCTCAAAACCCTAGTTCATCTCTTGTATCCAATTCTTGTCTCTAAGTCCGGGATTGGTACTAGTAGGTTGCTAGTAGTGTTGATTACTCCTTGTAGTTGATGCTAGTTGGTTTATTTGGTGGAAGATCATATGTTCAGATCCTTTATGCATATTAATACCCCTCTGATTATGAACATGAATATGCTTTGTTAGTAGTTACGTTTGTTCCTGAGGACATGGGAGAAGTCTTGCTATTAGTAGTCATGTGAATTTGGTATTCGTTCGATATTTTGATGAGATGTATGGTGTCTATCCTCTAGTGGTGTTATGTGAACGTCGACTACATAACACTTCACCATTATTTGGGCCTAGAGGAAGGCATTGGGAAGTAATAAGTAGATGATGGGTTGCTAGAGTGACAGAAGCATAAACCCTAGTTTATGCGTTGCTTCGTAAGGGGCTGATTTGGATCCATATGTTTCATGCTATGGTTAGGTTTACCTTAATAATTTTGTTGTAGTTGCGGATGCTTGCAATAGAGGTTAATCATAAGTGTGATGCTTGTTCAAGTAAGAACAGCACCCAAGCACCGGTCCACCCACATATCAAATTATCAAAGTACCGAACGCGAATCATATGAACGTGATGAAAATTAGCTTGACGATATTCCCATGTGCCCTCGGGAGCGCTTTTCTCATTATAGGAGTTTGTCCAGGCTTGTCCTTTGCTACAAAAAGGATTGGGCCACCTTGATGCACTTTATTTACTTTTGTTACCTGTTGCTCGTTACAATTTATCCTACCACAAAACTATCTGTTACCACTTATTTCAGTACTTGCAGAGAATACCTTGCTGAAAACCGCTTATCATTTCCTTCTGCTCCTCGTTGGGTTCGACACTCTTACTTATCGAAAGGACTACGATAGATCCCCTATACTTGTGGGTCATCAAGACTCTTTTCTGGCGCCGTTGCCGGGGAGTGAAGCGCCTTTGGTAGGTGGAATTTGGTAAGGAAAAATTTATATAGTGTGCTGAAATTTACTGTCACTTGTTACTATGGAAAGTAATCCTCTGAGGGGCTTGTTCGGGGTATCTTCACCCTGACCAGTAGAGCAAAGAGTTGTTCCTCAACCTACTGAACCTACTGAAAATGAAAATGTTCCCTTTGAAGTTCCTTCGGGTATGTTAGAAAAACTGCTAGATAATCCTTTTACCGGAGATGGAACAAAGCATCTTGATGAACACCTAATATATGTGGATGAAGTTTGTGGATTATTTAAGCTTGCAGGTATACCCGATGATGTTGTTAAGAAGAAGGTCTTCCCTTTATCTTTGAAGGGAGATGCATCGACATGGTATAGGCTATGTGATGATACGAGATCATGGAACTATAAACGAATGAAATTGGAATTCCATCAAAAGTATTATCCTATGCATCTTGTTCATCGTGATCGCAATTATATATATAATTTTTGGCCTCGTGAAGGAGAAAGCATCGCTCAAGCTTGGGGGAGGCTTAAATCAATGTTATATTCATGCCCCAATCATGAGCTCTAAAGAGAATAATTCTTCAAAAAAATTATTCTCGGCTTTCTCATAATAATCAACCCATGCTCGATACTTCTTGTGTTGGCTCTTCTATGATGAAGACTATTGAATTCAAATGGAATTTATTGGATAGAATTAAACGCAACTCTGAAGATTGGGATCTCGACGAAGGTAAGGAGTCAGGTATGACACCTAAGTTTGATTGTGTTAAATCTTTCATGGATACCGATGTTTTCCGTAAATTTAGCACTAAATATGGACTTGACTCTGAGATAGTAGCTTCTTTCTGTGAATCTTTTGCTATTTATGTTGATCTCCCCAAGGAGAAGTGGTTTAAATATAATCCTCCCATAGAAGTAAAAGTAGCTGCACCTATTAAAGTTGAATAAAAGACTGTCACTTATAATGATCCTATTGTTCCTACTTCTTATGTTGAGAAACCACCTTTCCCTGTTAGAATAAAGGATCATGCTAAAGCTTCAACTGTGGTTCGTAAAAGCAATATTAGAACTTATACACCTCCTGAGCAAGTTAAAGTAGAACCTAATATTTCTATTGTTAAAGATCTCTTGTCTGATAATATTGATGGGCATGTTATTCATTTCTGCGGTGAAACCGCTAGAATTGCCAAACCTTGTGCTAAAGATAAACATAGACCTGTGGTAGGCGTGCCTGTTATTTCTGTTAAAATAGGAGATCATTGTTATCATGGCTTATGTGACATGGGTGCTAGCGCTAGTGTTATACCGCATAATTTATACGAAGAAATTAAGCATGAAATTGCACCTGCTGAGTTAGAAGGTATTGATGTTACAATTAAACTTGCCAATAGAGATACTATATCAGCAATGGGAATTGTTAGAGATGTTGAAGTCTTGTTTGGGAAAACTAAATATCCTGCTGATTTTCTTGGTCTTGGTTCCCCAAAAGATAGCTTTTGTCCCATTATATTTGGTAGACCCTTCTTGAACACCGTTAATGCTAAGATAGACTGTGAAAAGAATGTTGTTACTATTGGTTTGGGTGATATGTCTCATGAGTTTAATTTCTCTAAATTTAGTAGACAAAACCGTGAAGAAGAATTGCCTAGTAAAGATGCAATTATTGGTCTTGCTTCTATTGCCGTACCTCCTAGTGATCCTTTAGAACAATACTTGTTAGACCATGAAAATGATATGTTTATGAATGAAAGAAGGGAAATAGATGAAATTTTCTTCAAACAGGAACCTATTCTGAAACACAATTTACGTGTTGAAATCCTAGGGGATCCTCTTCCACCCAAGGGTGATCCCGTGTTTGAGCTTAAACCGTTGCCTGATACTCTTAAATATTCTTATCTTGATGAAAAGAAGATATATCCTGTTATTATTAGTGCTAAACTTTCAGAGCATGAAGAAGAAAGATTATTGAAAACTCTGAAGAAGCACTGTGCTTCTATTGGATATACTCTTGATGATCTTAAGGGCATTAGTACCACTCTATGTCAACATAAATAAATTTGGAGAAAGATGACAAACCAGTTATTGATCACCAACGACGGCTGAATCCTAAAATAAAAGAAGTGGTAAGAAAAGAAATACTAAAGCTTCTGGAGGCAGGTATAATTTATCCCGTTGCTGATAGTCAGTGTGTAAGTCCTGTCCATTCTGTCCCTAAGAAGGGAGGTATCACTGTTGTCCCTAATGACAAAGATGAATTGATTCCTCAAAGAATTATTACAGGGTATAGGATGGTAATCCGCAAGTTAAATAAAGCTACCAAGAAAGATCATTACCCCTTACCTTTTATCGATCCAATGCTAGAAAGATTATCTAAACATACACATTTTTGCTTTCTAGATGGTTATTCTGGTTTCTCGCAAATACCTGTGTCAGCCAATGATCAATCAAAGACCACTTTTACATGCCCTTTTGGTACTTTTGCTTATAGACGCATGCCTTTTGGTTTATGTAATGCACCTGCTACCTTTAAAACATGCATGATGGCTATATTCTCTGACTTTTGTGAAAAGATTTGTGAGGTTTTTATGGACGATTTTTCCGTCTATGGGTCCTCTTTTGATGATTGTTTGAGCAATCTTGATCAAGTTTTGTAGAGATGTGAAGAAACTAACCTTGTCTTGAATTGGGAAAAGTGCCACTTTTTGGTTAATGAAGGTATTGTCTTGGGGCATAAAGTTTCTGAAAGAGGTATCGAAGTTGATAAAGCCAAGGTTGATGCTATTGAGAAGATACCATATCCCAAGGACATCAAAGGTATAAGAAGTTTCCTTGGTCACGCCGGATTTTATAGGAGGTTCATTAAGGACTTCTCAAAGATTTCTCGGCCTCTGACCAATTTATTACAAAAAGATATACCATTTGTCTTTGATGATGATTGTGTACAAGCATTTGAAATACTTAAGAAAGCATTGATCTCTGCACCTATTGTTCAGCCACCTGATTGGAATTTACCCTTTGAAATTATGTGTGATTCTAGTGATTATGCTATAGGTGTTGTTCTAGGGCAAAGAGCTGATAAGAAATTAAATGTTATCCATTATTCTAGTAATACTCCAGACAATGCTCAAAGAAATTATGCTACTACCGAGAAAGAATTTTTAGCAGTTGTATTTTCTTGTGATAAGTTCATACCTTATATTGTTGATTCTAAAGTAACTATTCACACCGGTCATGCTATTATTAAATATCTTATGGAAAAGAAGATGCTAAACCTAGACTTATTAGGTGGGTTCTCTTGCTACAAGAATTTGATTTGCATATTGTTGATAGAAAGGGAGCTGAGAACCCCGTTGCAGACAACTTGTGTAGGTTAGAAAATATTCTTGATGACCCACTACCTATTGATGATAGCTTTCCTGATGAGCAACTAAATGTCATAAACACTTTTCGTAGTACTCCGTGGTATGCTGATTATCCTAATTATATTGTTGCTAAATTTATACCACCTAGTTTCACATACCAACAAAAGAAAAAGTTCTTCTATGATTTGAGACATTAGTTTTGGGATGACCCACATCTTTATAAAGAAGGAGTAGATGGTGTTATTAGACGTTGTGTAACTGAGCATGAATAGGAACAGATCCTATGCAAGTGTCACTCCGAAGCTTATGGAGGACACCACGCTGGAGACAGAACTGCACACAAGGTATTGCAATCCGGTTTTTATTGGCCTACTCTCTTCAAGGATGCCCGTAAGTTTGTCTTGTCTTGTGATGAATGTCAAAGAATTGGTAATATTAGTAGATGTCAAGAAATGCCTATGAATTATTCACTTGTTATTGAACCATTTGATGTTTGGGGCTTTGATTATATGGGACCCTTTCCTGCCTCTAATGGATATACACATATTTTAGTTGTTGTTGATTACGTTACTAAGTGGGTAGAAGCTATTCCAACTAGTAGTGCTGATCATAACACTTCTATTAAGATGCTTAAAGAAGTCATCTTTCCGAGGTTTGGAGTCCCTAGATATTTAATGATTGATGGTGGTTCACATTTTATTCATGGTGCTTTCCGTAAAATGCTTGCTAAGTATGATGTTAATCATAGAATTGCATCCCCTTATCACCCACAGTCTAGTGGTCAAGTAGAATTGAGTAATAGAGAGCTCAAATTACTTTTGCAAAAGACTGTCAATAGGTCTAGGAAGAATTGGTCCAAGAAGCTTGATGATGCATTATGGGCCTATAGAACTGCATATAAAAATCCTATGGGTATGTCTCTGTATAAAATGGTTTATGGAAAAGCACGTCACTTACCTCTCGAACTAGAACATAAGGCTTATTGGGCTATTAAAGAGCTCAACTATGATTTCAAACTTGCCGGTGAGAAGAGGTTATTTGATATTAGCTGACTTGATGAATGGAGAACCCAAGCTTATGAAAATGCCAAGTTGTTTAAAGAAAAAGTCAAAAGATGGCATGATAAAAGGATACAAAAGCGTGAGTTTAATGTAGGTGATTATGTATTATTATACAACTCTCGTTTAAGATTTTTTGCAGGAAAACTTCTCTCTAAATGGGAAGGTCCTTACATTATCGAGGAGGTCTATCGTTCCGATGCCATAAAAATCAACAACTTCGAAGGCACAAATCCGAAGGTGGTGAACGGTCAAAGAATCAAACATTATATCTGAGGTAATCCCATAAATGTTGAAACCAATGTTATTGAAACCGTAACCCCGAAGGAATACATAAGAGACACATTCCAGAACATTTCGGACTCCAAAAAGGAATAGGTATGTGGTACGGTAAGTAAACCGACACCAAAACCGTTTTTAAGGTAATATTTCTCCGTTTTGGAATATTTAGAAAAATAGAAAATTAACAAGCAGTCCGGGAAGGACACGAGGGCTCCACGAGGGTGGAGGGCGCGCCCTACCCCCTTGGGCGTGCCCCTACCTCGTGGGCACCTCGTGTGCTCTCCGGACTCCGTTTTCTTGCATGATACGTATTTTGGTCGGTGAAAATTCATTATATATTCTCCCGAAGGTTTTGACTCCTGTATCACGCGATTATCCTCTGTTCTTGTTTCGATCTGTTGCTGCTGCAGATTAGAGCAAGATGTCTTCTCAAGAGTCAGTCGGGGAGAGCCGGGTGTCTCATCCGGCATCGGAACCAAGGGCAAACAGCGACGCTGACCACATTGGGCCAGCAACGGAGGAAGAGATGGAGGCTGACTTGATGAGGGTAGATGCCATGGAGGATCAAGAAGTCACTTCTCGCTTCCGAGCTGGGTTCACGATGGGGGAACTACAGAGCTCAGCTATTCCAAACTCGGTTATCCCTTCCAATGTTAGATTTCTTTCTTATGAAAATATGAAGAGGAGTGTCACTTGTTCTCCCGCTGCTATGCAACACCCTTGGGTGCAAGGATCCTTAGCAGTTATAGGAAAGCTTCGTAAACAAATAATGGACCTCAAGCAGCAAGTCAATAAGCTCGAGGAGGAGAATCGTATCCTGAGGGGCATCATCGCCAAGAATATTTCACCAACAACAAAAAAGGAGACATAATCACATGGGTATGGGCACTCCCCTTGGCAACTGACAAGCTTGGGGGAGGTGCCCCGGTATCGTATCACCATCACACTCCTATCTTTACCGTTTTTCTTAGTTCGATCCTATTAGTAGTATCTTGATCTAGTAGAATAAAGTTTATGGCATGATCTAGTTTTGAGTTTTGCTTTATGATCTCTCTATGTAATCGAGTCCATGAGCTATATATAATAAAGATTAATGTTGAGTCAAGGGCTTGATTTCCTTGCTATGATCTTGAGTGAATAAAAGAAAATAGAAAAAGAATAAAAAGAAACAAAAAGTTCATATTGATCTTATTGAGAGTAATGACTTCACATAGAAAGAGTATGATGATTAAAAGTTGTTGGGAGTTGACAAACATAGCTTTGGTCATCGTTGCAATTAATAGGAAGTAATAAAGAAAGAGAGGTTTCACATATAAATATATTATCATAGACATCTTTTATGATTGTGAGCACTCATTAAAATATGACATGCTAAAGAGTTGATGTTGAACAAGGAAGACAACGTAATGGGTTATGTTTTCTTGCATCTGAGATAAAGTATATTGTCATGGATCATCCAACATGTTGAGCTTGCCTTTCCCCCTCATGCTAGCCAAATTCTCAACACCAAGTAAAGATACTACTTGTGCTTCCAAATACCCTTAAACCCAGTTTTGCCATGAGAGCCCACCATATCTACCTATGGATTGAGTAAGATCCTTCAAGTAAGTTGTCATTGTTGCAAGCAATAAAAATTTCTCTCTAAATATGTATGACTTATTAGTGTGGGAGAAAATAAGCTTTATACGATCTTGTGATGTGGAAGAAATAAAAGCGACGGACTGCATAATAAAGGTTCATATCACAAGGGGCAATATAAAGTGACGTTCTTTCACATTAAGATTTTGTTCATCCAACCATGAAAGCGCATGGCAACCTCTGCTTCCCTCTGTGAAGGGCCTATCTTTTACTATTATCTTCTACCTTATGCAAGAGTCATGGTGATCCTCTCCTTTTTATATTTTATCCTTTGGCAAGCAGAGTGTGTTGGAAAGATCCTGATAGATATATTAAATTGGATGTAGGGGAGCATGAGTTATTATTGTTGACATTACCCTTGAGGTAAAAGGTTGGGCGGCGAAACTATATGCCCCTATCTTTCTCTGTGTCCGATTGAAACTCTGTAACCACAAGTATCGCGTGAGTGTTAGCAATTATGAAAGACAAATGATAGTTGAGTATGTGGACTTGCTAGAGAGCTCTGACATAGACTCTTTCTGATATTATGATAAATTGCAATTGCTTCAATGGCTGAGATTATAGTTTGTTAGTTCTCAATAAAGTTTCTGATTCGTACTTTTGCATTGTGAATGGATTATTACTTGAGCATAAGAAATCATATGACAATATCCATATATGTTGCCATTATGAAAACAATCATGATGCCTTCATGTCTGTCTTTTATTTTATCGACACCTCTGCCTCTAAAGATGAGGACATATTTATCGTTATCGGCTTCCGCTTGAGGACAAGCGAGGTCTATGCTTGGGGGAGTTGATACGTCCATGTTGCATCATGCTTTTATATCGATATTTATTGCATTATGGGCTGTTATTACACATTATGTCACAATACTTATGCCTATTCTCTCTTATTTTACAAGGTTTACATAAGGAGGGAGAATGCCGACAGCTGGAATTCTGGGCTGGAAAAGGAGAAAATATTAGAGACCTATTATGCGCAACTCCAAAAGTCCTGAAACTCCACGGAAGTCATTTTCAGAATATATAAAAAATATTGAGCGGAAGAAGTACAACAGAGGGGGACCCACCCGGCCACGAGGGTGGGGGCGCGCCCTACCCCCCAGGGCGCGCCCCCTACCTTGTGGGCCCCATGTTGGCTCTTCGATGGCCATCTTCTGCTATATGAGGTTGTAACATCCCAAAATTCTAAATTTTGGAATGTTATATTAAATAAATATTTATGTTTGTTTGTTTGATTGTATGCTTGATTGTTTGGTTGAAAGTGAGTGGAATTTGAAACTTTAGGAAAAAAATTCAAATGAGAGGGAATAAAAGGACTTTCCCAAAATTTTCTATTTGAATCCCTATTTAATTTTTTAGTTTGAAGCTTGTCAAAAAAAATTCTCTGATACAATAATAATATGAGAGGAGTAATATGACACTCCAAAAATCAGAGACAATATTTGAAAATTTATTTCAAACCCAAATTCTAGTTCATTTTGGAGTTATTGTAAAAAAATGTTTTCTAGTATTTTATTTGGTCTTGAAAATATGTTCATGTTTTACGAAATATTTTTCTAAAAATGTTGATATATAATACGCCTATATAAAATGTTTTTCTATTTTTGTTTATTTGTCTTTTTCGCTGTTTAAAAAAATATATATAGAAAAAAACGCGCCCGCTAGGCAGGCCAACCGGCCCACCCAGCAGGCCAGGCGAGGCCACGGCCCAGGCCGCCAGCAGGCCAGCCGCAGCCGCTAGCCGCCAGCGAGGCCGAGCGCCCGCCTCAGCGCCCACGCTCGCCCGACCCTCTTCCCCACGATCGCTGCCAGAAGGGCCCCACCTCTTCTTTCTTCTCCCCCACGGACCCAACAATACAGAAACCTACACGTACACGTATCCGACGCCGCCGCCGCGTCCGATCCTCTTGGAAACCCTACCCTGAGTCTTCCCCTCGTCCAAGAAAGTTGTCCTATAAATAGCCACGACCCATCTCGACCGATTCCCTTCGAAACCCCTCGCCAAGTCCACCCCTACAGCACGTACTCGTCGTTCCAATCTGGCCAAAGACGTTGCAGTTCATCGTTGTTTTCCCACGCTGGTGAGCCATCCCGAGTCTCCTTCTTCTGGGTTCTGACTTCTCTCGGCCCCTGGACTCTGCTTGACATGGTCATGTGACCCCTATTCATCTACAGCCACCGTACCAACCTCGTATTCTTCGCCGGAGCACCCGGAGCGCCGAGCTTCACCGCTTCGTTCCATCGCCGTTCGTCGTCACCGACCCTCTCTGAATTCACCACCGGAAGAGCCACTCGCCGCTACATCTTCCCGACACCTCCGCCGCCGCCCACGACCGCCGGAGCCGCCGCCGCCGCCACCACGCCGGAGCGCCACCAATGTACGTGCTTCTCTGTAAGATGCACGAACACATGTTCAGTTAAAAAAACGTTTTGGTTTTCTTTTTGGATCGGTTTTTATTAGGTCGGTTTACTTTCTGTTTTAGATCGGTTTAGTACGAACTGGTCTGCCGGTTTTTTATTATTAAGCGTGTGCTAGAGTTTTAGTTATCTTACAGCCGAGCACTGTTTAGATACGGATCGCCCACCCCATAGGCCCAGTTACATCCCGCTACGTAGCAAGTGCCCGGGTGTTTTTTTTTAAATTATTTTCGTTTCTGTTTTAAAAACAGAAAATGTTTCAATCTTAGATTGCTTATGTCTTTTGGTGTGTTTATCCAAATTGAGTGATTCTTTTTTCTGTAGTTTCAGAAAAATCCCATCTATCCAGAGAAACCAACGAAAAATACTTTTGAAAATTTTAAATTTCGATTTCAAACAGATTTGTTACAAACACTAGATTGCTAATAACTTTTATTCTAAAATAGCTTTTTGATTGATTCCTTTTGCTACGGTTTTGTTATTGTTTTATCTATCCAGTAGCATATAGTGATTTATTTTTAGTTATTTTAAATTAGAATTTTAGTCAAAACAGTACTGTTTTAGTTGTACTTTTGTTTTAACCTTTTCCTTATAGTTTTAATTGTTTTTAAATTATTTCTTTTTGTCTCTTTTGACAAATTTAGTTTTGTTTCTGTTATTTAACTACAGACAATTTTATTCCTATTTTAAAATTTCATTTTGTTAGTTTCGTATGAAAACTTGTATAGGTCATAGTTACAGTTTTATAAAAGCTTTTTATTTATTTCTTCTTGCAAATAAAGTTTTATGAAAAATACTTTCTGTTAACTTAGCTGTTTTACTTTTTTTTATTTTCTGTTCATTTATTAGTTTAGTGTTTTAATTATTGTTAAGTTTTTACTTAGGACGAAACTATTTTTGTGTTATGTCTTAGAGTTTTCTTTAGTAGTTTTGTTCTTTAGTTTTCCTTTGTTTTATTTGGTGTCCCTTGTTCTTTTGCAATTTATTTGTTGGTTTTATTATGAGTGTTAGAATTGCTTGTTAGTGTGTTTGCTTATATAAATGCTATGTTTGACTATATAGATTTTCAACGGAGTGACGATTAGTTCTACCAAGTCATTTTCTGACAGCGTTGTTATCTTCATCAAGTTATACCAGGCAAGTTCACTTTGACCATGTTTTTCATACCTATGTTTTTATTGCATTTAGTGTCATCTTTGCAACAATCCCTCCAGTAGTGTTATTGAATTTTGTAGCTGAGTAGAATGCATGAGGTAGGAACCCATCTCCCTGTTACCAAGCCCGGGACGTTATATAGTTTTAATGCTACGCTATAGTAGACGGGGTTTGGTATGAGTGCTTGGGAGTGGTGTGAGAATGAAGGACTCTACGTCAATGACGACAACTTCATGATGGCATCTGCAAGGACTGTATCTTCAAGGCCTCAAGACTTCAAGACTCGAGACAAGAATTCAATACACACTATTGGGTGAAGGATGGTTGACGGGCACCCTGGAGAAACCAGTGGATGGCCGGGATTCATGGAGAAGCACCATGACATCTTGCGGAAAGCTTCACCCAGACTCAAAGAGACGGAAGAATACTTCATGCCCGGAAGCTTACCTGTGCAACCGCAAGTCATTATGGGCTCTGGCTTGGTTGACCTTAGTGGTGAGTCTGGCTGGGACGGTGCTAGCAGATGTAGAACGACGGTAGGATTGGATGAGCACCGGACAGTGGTCAGGGGAACTCTTCGGAAGACCATGTTTCGGTCATCTTGTTCTCAAACACCCTGAAGTGCGAGAACGTAAAGAGAGGGATCGAATCTTGCGGGTAAAGTGTACAAACCTCTGCAGAGGGTTAAAACCTAATCGATTAGCCGTGTCCCCGGTTACGGACAATTTGAGCCTCTGGACTTGGATCTATCTCGGAACTCTCAACACCGGACTGATAACTTAATTGTGGGCAACTTATGATGATTTGGGCTATGAGACATCGGTTGGCGGAACCATGTCATGATAGAAAACTCCGTAGTACAGACTCCCGATACTCCTTTGTTGTAGGGAAAATAAAACCAGCTTTTACGCAAAAAAAACATCAGACACAGAGCAAGAAAGCCATATTGCATATAGAATAGTATTATCATCCGCTTTCTCATGTTGTGATCTTGCCGGTACATTCAATGTACTGACCTACACGGCTGCAACGTCTTATGTTGCAGATATGTTTTTCCGACGAGTAAGAGTACGGTACAGGGTTACGGTCTACACTCAACCTGCTGATGGCGTTGATGGGACTCCACACCCGTTGATTGTTTCCGCTGAGACATATGAGGTATATATCAGTTTTACGTTATTTATACATGTGATTGCACTTTGATATATACACTGATGTACTGTGTGTGCCAGCATACTAATCCAGGGATTGCATGAATACACAGAGACTTGACCGTCTGAGGTCGGGTCGCTACAGATATGGTATCAGAGCACATGTTGGCTGTAGGACGTGACCCTAGAAATCGGAAAGCCCCTTGGACAGGATATCTCAAAAACTTTATTTTCAAAAAGACTCTTACTTCTCATCTTTTCTGATTTTATCAAATAGACCCTCTCACCTCAAATAGATAGAATATACCCCTTTTCCCTTTTGACCACATGAAGGATCAACTGAAACCGCTCCAAGAAAGATATCGGACAGCTGATGACCCCTTCAAAGTAACCAGAATCTCACCATGCATTAGAAGAGTTGAATCTGCAACAATTGAAGACTCTGAAGACTTGAAGAATTTGAAGTTCCTGAAGAATTATTTGACCTTTAGAGACCAAACCCCTTTTATACACCTACGTTAGATGCGATGATTTGTGAGCTGTCATTTGTTTGATGTTTTCCGACAGCCCAAAATAAAACTCGTTTCTTCAAAACTATTGTTTGTATTGTGTGTATCTCTCTCTATCCAGCTCTCTCTTATCTCACCCTAAAACCCTTGGAGACAATAGATGATGAATGAAGAAGGACTGGTATTCTCTGGACCGATGACTCAGTTGGAGGCAGAGCTATGGATTCAAAACATGGAGGATCACTTCGAGAAGAAAATGATTGCAAGGAAGTATGAGGTTCAATATGCTCTTCAGTATTTTACCGAGAGTGCTGCAACCTGGTGGAAAATGCATCAAGCCATACAAGGATGCAATGGAGCAAAAACTTGGGAGGAATTCAAGAAGACTCTCTTGAGATCCCGTCTTATCCGGAAGCACTACGATAACCCGAAGAAGAAATCTTGTGCTTGCAAGATTTGCGGAGAAATAGGACACACCCAGGAGGAACACAAGGATGGATGCCCACATTGTGAGGAGAATCACCCAGCCGAAGCATGCCCGACTCGGCAAGTTACTTGTTTCTTGTGTGAAGGAACCACCCACTACCCGGCGCAGTGTCACATTTACCCCACGGCGCAACAAACTATTCAGAAGCAGGAAGAAGGAATGAAAGAAGCCCTCAAAGAAGGTCTAGAAGAACCTGTGATGACGGAAGATGTTGAAGACCCCGATGGAGAAGGCCTAATCAGATTCTACTCCAACACTTGCTATTCATGTGGAGAAGAAGGACATTTTTCCCAGTATTGTACCAAGGAAAGAGAAGAATATCTCAGAGATTTCCCGATAGCAGAAGTGAAGTTTGACCCTCGGGAAATAGAAGCTCTAATCATTACAAAGGAATCCAGGAAGAGAAAACGAAGGCATCCCAAGAACAACCCAATTTCTGCAGAGAAGGACCTGAGTCATATCACCTGTTACAGGTGCAAGGATTTAGGTCATTACGCTAATAAATGTCCAGAGAGGAAGCCAAGAACCCATGGAGCAAACATAATCACCAAGAAGCCTCGAGACTTGACGGAAGTCATCTGTTTTCGCTACAAGGAAGCCGGACATTATGTTGATGAATGTCCCTACAAGAAGGAAGCTGGAGCTGAGTAATTGAGATTTTGATATGGATAATAAGAGTAGTAGAAAGCAATTGTATTTTCATAAGTTCGATGAGTTGAATTATGTAATGGAATCCTCGGAGTTTGTAATGAATTCATGAATCAATAAAGTTAATGTGTTCTGATTTCATATGTTGTATTATATGAGTTTTTACTCTATGGACAAAGATTTTGGACCAGTTTCAAGGATATGAGAAATATGGTCTATGGATGGATTTGTGAATTTCATTTAAGGGTGGTGGTACCCTATGAGAACACCTGACCAATGGAAATGAAAATGTACTCCGTAGACTGGGGTTTGGACAAAATGAGTGAGGTGTTTTTTATATGTTGGTTACCCCAAGAGTATGAAGGAATGAAGTAATGTTGGATTTAAAGGAGATGTAATATTGGAATATGGAACAATTGTAACTCCAACGATGATTTGAAGCTATACCAGCATTTAAAGTGAGCCCATAAGCCACAGGCCCAGGAATTAATAAGGATCAAGAACTCCCTAGAAGAAGAAATACTGGAAGAAGCTATGATCTGATCAATAGACGTTCCTTAGGAGGTCACGAAAACCCGAGAGTTGTGAAGAACGATATATGTTTCTTTCAGCTTGCAGAATTTAATGGATATATTCGAACAAAGTTTGAGGACAAGAGAAATTCTGCAATGCTTGTGAGAATGCCTGAGTGTTAGAAATGCGAGATTCGCTAAACCTTATACAGGGTAATGATTCGGGTGCAGAATGGATTGATCACCATACTGACTTACTCTTATCATTCGCTCTCGCTATTCGGGATGGTAAATCTGAGTGACTTACCCACAGTAGAGAGACGACGATATCGAGACCTTGTTTAAACCTTAGAATGGTAGGACGATTGATCCTTTACAGGCAACCGTTGCCAATCGTAGGATATACGGTGAGATCCAACACCGACCATTTTTCTGCAGGAGAGACCATAAATTGTTGACCGCCAGGAGGTTCCGATAGTTTCTTAGTATTGATGACCCACTCCTCGGAAGAACCTCACCAGGATTGAGAGGACACAAGATTTTGAGGAAAAAGTTATACCCCTACCGACAGAGCACCAGTGAAAGAGTTATTCCAGAGTATATGAGAAGACCGACACCATCAACCCAAAGGATGGAGTATATGAATTTTGTTGGAACCGTAACCCCGCTTTTAAGTGTGGTAGCACACTAGACTATTCCGATCAATGGAATTGCTAGAAGACCCCCCAAACCCTAACCTTTTCGTGCTAGCCTCTTCGAATCTCGAGGACGAGATTCATTTTAAGTGTGGTAGGTTTGTAACATCCCAAAATTCTAAATTTTGGAATGTTATATTAAATAAATATTTATGTTTGTTTGTTTGATTGTATGCTTGATTGTTTGGTTGAAAGTGAGTGGAATTTGAAACTTTGGGGGAAAAAATTCAAATGAGAGGGAATAAAAGGACTTTCCCAAAATTTTCTATTTGAATCCCTATTTAATTTTTTAGTTTGAAGCTTGTCAAAAACAATTCTCTGATACAATAATAATATGAGAGGAGTAATATGACACTCCAAAAATCAGAGACAATATTTGAAAATTTATTTCAAACCCAAATTCTAGTTCATTTTGGAGTTATTGTAAAAAAATGTTTTCTAGTATTTCATTTGGTCTTGAAAATATGTTCATGTTTTACGAAATCTTTTTCTAAAAATGTTGATATATAATACGCCTATATAAAATGTTTTTCTATTTTTGTTTATTTGTCTTTTTCGCTGTTTAAAAAAATATATATAGAAAAAAACGCGCCCGCTAGGCAGGCCAACCGGCCCACCCAGCAGGCCAGGCGAGGCCACGGCCCAGGCCGCCAGCAGGCCAGCCGCAGCCGCTAGCCGCCAGCGAGGCCGAGCGCCCGCCTCAGCGCCCACGCTCGCCCGACCCTCTTCCCCACGATCGCTGCCAGAAGGGCCCCACCTCTTCTTTCTTCTCCCCCACGGACCCAACAATACAGAAACCTACACGTACACGTATCCGACGCCGCCGCCGCGTCCGATCCTCTTGGAAACCCTACCCTGAGTCTTCCCCTCGTCCAAGAAAGTTGTCCTATAAATAGCCACGACCCATCTCGACCGATTCCCTTCGAAACCCCTCGCCAAGTCCACCCCTACAGCACGTACTCGTCGTTCCAATCTGGCCGAAGACGTTGCAGTTCATCGTTGTTTTCCCACGCTGGTGAGCCATCCCGAGTCTCCTTCTTCTGGGTTCTGACTTCTCTCGGCCCCTGGACTCTGCTTGACATGGTCTTGTGACCCCTATTCATCTACAGCCACCGTACCAACCTCGTATTCTTCGCCGGAGCACCCGGAGCGCCGAGCTTCACCGCTTCATTCCAGCGCCGTTCGTCGTCACCGACCCTCTCTGAATTCACCACCGGAAGAGCCACTCGCCGCTACATCTTCCCGACACCTCCGCCGCCGCCCACGACCGCCAGAGCCGCCGCCGCCGCCACCACGCCTGAGCGCCACCAATGTACGTGCTTCTCTGTAAGATGCACGAACACATGTTCAGTTAAAAAAACGTTTTGGTTTTCTTTTTGGATCGGTTTTTATTAGGTCGGTTTACTTTCTGTTTTAGATCGGTTTAGTACGAACCGGTCTGCCGGTTTTTTATTATTAAGCGTGTGCTAGAGTTTTAGTTATCTTACAGCCGAGCACTGTTTAGATACGGATCGCCCACCCCATAGGCCCAGTTACAGCCCGCTACGTAGCAAGTGCCCGGGTGTTTTTTTTTAATTATTTTCGTTTCTGTTTTAAAAACAGAAAATGTTTCAATCTTAGATTGCTTATGTCTTTTGGTGTGTTTATCCAAATTGAGTGATTCTTTTTTCTATAGTTTCAGAAAAATACCATCTATCCAGAGAAACCAACGAAAAATACTTTTGAAAATTTTAAATTTCGATTTCAAACAGATTTGTTACAAACACTAGATTGCTAATAACTTTTATTCTAAAATAGCTTTTTGATTGATTCCTTTTGCTACGGTTTTTTTATTCTTTTATCTATCCAGTAGCATATAGTGATTTATTTTTAGTTATTTTAAATTAGAATTTTAGTCAAAACAGTACTGTTTTAGTTGTACTTTTGTTTTAACCTTTTCCTTATAGTTTTAATTGTTTTTAAATTATTTCTTTTTGTCTCTTTTGACAAATTTAGTTTTGTTTCTGTTATTTAACTACAGACAATTTTATTCCTATTTTAAAAATTTATTTTGTTAGTTTGGTATGAAAACTTGTATAGGTCATAGTTACAGTTTTATAAAAGCTTTTTATTTATTTCTTCTTGCAAATAAAGTTTTATGAAAAATACTTCCTGTTAACTTAGCTGTTTTACTTTTTTTATTTTCTGTTCATTTATTAGTTTAGTGTTTTAATTATTGTTAAGTTTTTACTTAGGACAAAACTATTTTTGTGTTATGTCTTAGAGTTTTCTTTAGTAGTTTTGTTCTTTAGTTTTCCTTTGTTTTATTTGGTGTCCCTTGTTCTTTTGCATTTTATTTGTTGGTTTTATTATGAGTTTTAGAATTGCTTGTTAGTGTGTTTGCTTATATAAATGCTATGTTTGACTATATAGATTTTCAACGGAGTGACGATTAGTTCTACCAAGTCATTTTCTGACAGCTTTGTTATCTTCATCAAGTTATACCAGGCAAGTTCACTTTGACCATGTTTTTCATACCTATGTTTTTATTGCATTTAGTGTCATCTTTGCAACAATCCCTCCAGTAGTGTTATTGAATTTTGTAGCTGAGTAGAATGCATGAGGTAGGAACCCATCTCCCTGTTACCAAGCCCGGGACGTTATATAGTTTTAATGCTACGCTATAGTAGACGGGGTTTGGTATGAGTGCTTGGGAGTGGTGTGAGAATGAAGGACTCTACGTCAATGACGACAACTTCATGATGGCATCTGCAAGGACTGTATCTTCAAGGCCTCAAGACTTCAAGACTTGAGACAAGAATCCAATACACACTACTGGGTGAAGGACGGTTGACGGGCACCCTGGAGAAACCAGTGGATGGTCGGGATGCATGGAGAAGCGCCATGACATCTTGCGGAAAGCTTCACCCAGACTCAAAGAGACGGAAGAATACTTCATGCCCGGAAGCTTACCTGTGCAACCGCAAGTCATTATGGGCTCTGGCTTGGTTGACCTTAGTGGTGAGTCTGGCTGGGACGGTGCTAGCAGATGTAGAACGACGGTAGGATTGGATGAGCACCGGACAGTGGTCAGGGGAACTCTTCGGAAGACCATGTTTCGGTCATCTTGTTCTCAAACACCCTGAAGTGCGAGAACGTAAAGAGAGGGAACGAATCTTGCGGGTAAAGTGTACAAACCTCTGCAGAGGGTTAAAACCTAATCGATTAGCCGTGTCCCCGGTTACGGACAATTTGAGCCTCTGGACTTGGATCTATCTCGGAACTCTCAACACCGGACTGATAACTTAATTGTGGGCAACTTATGATGATTTGGGCTATGAGACATCGGTTGGCGGAACCATGTCATGATAGAAAACTCCATAGTACAGACTCCCGATACTCCTTTGTTGTAGGGAAAATAAAACCAGCTTTTACGCAAAAAAAAACATCAGACACGGAGCCACAAAGCCATATTGCATATAGAATAGTATTATCATCCGCTTTCTCATGTTGTGATCTTGCCGGTACATTCAATGTACTGACCTACACGGCTGCAACGTCTTATGTTGCAGATATGTTTTTCCGACGAGTAAGAGTACGGTACAGGGTTACGGTCTACACTCAACCTGCCGATGGCGTTGATGGGACTCCACACCCGTTGATTGTTTCCGCTGAGACATATGAGGTATATATCAGTTTTACGTTATTTATACATGTGATTGCACTTTGATATATACATTGATGTATTGTGTGTGCCAGCATACTAATCCAGGGATTGCATGAATACACAGAGACTTGACCGTCTGAGGTCGGGTCGCTACAGAGGTCTTTCGTCCAGGGAAAAATCATAAGCAACCTTTCGGGACGAGACTCCGCCGCCACGAGGCAGAACCTTGGCGGAACCAATCTAGGGCTCCGACAGAGCTGTTCTGCCGGGGACACTTCCCTCCGGGAGGGGGAAATCATCGCCATCGTCATCACCAATGCTCCTCTCATCGGGAGAGGGCAATCTCCATCAACATCTTCACTAGCACCATCTCCTCTCAAAACCCTAGTTCATCTCTTGTATCCAATTCTTGTCTCTAAGTCCGGGATTGGTACTAGTAGGTTGCTAATAGTGTTGATTACTCCTTGTAGTTGATGCTAGTTGGTTTATTTGGTGGAAGATCATATGTTCAGATCCTTTATGCATATTAATACCCCTCTGATTATGAACATGAATATGCTTTGTGAGTAGTTCCATTTGTTCCTGAGGACATGGGAGAAGTCTTGCTATTAGTAGTCATGTGAATTTGGTATTCGTTCGATTTTTTGATGAGATGTATGATGTCTTTCCTCTAGTGGTGTTATGTGAATGTCGACTACATAAAACTTCACCATTAGTTGGGCCTAGAGGAAGGCATTGGGAAGTAATAAGTAGATGATGGGTTGCTAGAGTGACAGAAGCTTAAACCCTAGTTTATGCATTGCTTCGTAAGGGGCTGATTTGGATCCATATGGTTCATGCTATGGTTAGGTTTACCTTAATACTTTTGTTGTAGTTGCGGATGCTTGCAATAGAGGTTAATCATAAGTGGGATGCTTGTTCAAGTAAGAACAGCACCCAAGCACCAGTCCACCCACATATCCAATTATCAAAGTACCTAACGCGAATCATATGAACATGATGAAAACTAGCTTGACGATATTCCCATGTGTCCTCGGGAGCGCTTTTATCATTATAAGAGTTTTTCCAGGCTTGTCCTTTGCTACAAAAAGGATTGGGCCACCTTGCTGCACTTTATTTACTTTTGTTACTTGTTGCTCGTTAGAATTTATCCTACCACAAAACTATCTGTTACCACTTATTTCAGTACTTGCAGAGAATACCTTGCCGAAAACCGCTTATCATTTCCTTCTGCTCCTCGTTGGATTCGACACTCTTACTTATCGAAAGGACTATGATAGATCCCCTATACTTGTGGGTCATCACTAATCAAGCATGGCATAAGTAACTATGATCTCTAATTGTCATTACAAACATGTTTATTCATAATAGGCTGAATCAAGAACGATGAACTAATCATATTTACAAAAACAAGAGAGGTCGAGTTCATACCAGCTTTTCTCATCTCAGTCAGTCCATCGTATATCATCGTAATTGCCTTTCACTTGCACGACCGAACGATGTGAATAATAATAAGAGTGCACGTGCATTGGACTAAGCTGGAATCTGCGAGCATTCAATAAACAGGAGAAGACAAGGCAATACAGGCTGTTGGTTAAATCAACAATAATGCATATAAGAGCCACTTCAACAATTTAATTATGGTCTTCTCCTATCGACCCCCAAAGAGAAGAAAAGAAATAAAACTATTTACACGGGAAAGCTCCCAACAGGCAAAAGAAGAACGGTAAATATTTTTGGGTTTTCTTTTTAATTATGACTACTACAAGAAAGTAAACTAGCTAGAAGCTATTACTATTTTTTTCGTTTTTCTTAAGGTTTATCAAACACACAAGATGAAAGAAATAAAAAGGAAAATAAACTAACATGGATATTACAGTGAAAGAGTATGAGCACCGACATCTAGCAATGAATGTGTGTGAACATAAATGTAATGTCGGTGGGAAATACGTACTCCCCCAAGCTTAGGCTTTTGGCCTAAGTTGGTTCATTGCCAGGGATGGCCTGGCGGATATCCGTAGGTGTAGCTGGGGTCATACTGCAATGCAGCGACTATCGCCTCCTGAGTTGCAGCGTGGCAGCGAGCTACCTCTGCCCTCCTCTCGTACTCATCTACCTCCTCTCTGGTAATCAAATGTCTTCCTTTTGCTTGATAATCAAAGAAGGCAGGAGCAGGGAGAGTAATACGGACAGCACGCTGTTTGTCAAAGATTAGTCGATACTGGAGAGGTGATTCATTCCTCTCAACAAACTGGTGGTGGACCATAGAATTATAGTCTAAATAAGTAGGAGGCAACTCAATATCATCCTCGCGAACATCCACACCAACAAAATCAGCTAAGCGGGTTGCATAAATTCCACCAAAGAAATCTCCATTAAATCTATTATTATGCAACCTACGTGCAACATGGCTCCCAAATTATAAGATTTGTCTCCTAACACAGCACTCCTAAGAATACTGAGGTCAGGCACACACATATGACATGCTTCATCTTTACCATTTATGCACCGACCTATGAAGAGAGGAAAATAATGTATAGTAGGAAAATGAATGCTCCCTATGGTAGCTTGTGCTATATCTCTAGATTCCCCCACAGTTATACTAGCAAGAAAGTTTCTAAATTCAGATTTACGGGGATCACTAACACTACCCCATTGTGGAAGTTTGCATGCAGAAGTAAAATCCTCCAAGTCCATGGTATAAGATTTTTCATAAAGATCAAACAGGACAGTTGGAGAATTACATGAAGATGAAAATTCAAACCTCCTCACAAATGAACTAGTGAGATGATGGTATTGGCTGCACTTCTCTGCCTCAAAGCTCACAAGATGAGCGTTACGCAAATATGCGTTAAATTCTTCCGTAATTCCCGCTCGATCCATAAAATTTTCTAAAGGCCACTCACAAGGCCGCACTGGAGCGTCCCCTGGTGGCTCCTCGTCAGCATCACGCATTGCAAGCCTGGGTCCTTGCTTCCTTGAAGAACCACCATGGAACATTTTCCGAAGCATATTTCTTCCTCTAAAAAATTTCTGAAATTTTTAGTAACTTGAAACAAAAGTGAACCAAGCTCAACAAAATTGATAGCAACTACTCCTACAATTGCCTAGAAACTATATCATGCATTAGAACTACTTGGAACAATATAAATTTGACATGCAAGCTCAAGAACATGGTCACCTAGGCAGCACAAATTTGCAAAGAGTAGAGCACTAGAACAAAAACTAATTGGACTAATGGAGGAGTCACATACCAAGGAACAATCCCCCCAAGCAATTTTGTGAGAGGTTCTTTGAGCAAGGAGATCGAAAATCACAGCAAAGTGAGCTAGAACTCGTGCTTGAGCTGGATATTCGTTTTTGTGTGAGGAAGAAGAACTATATGGGTGTAGGAATAAGTGGAGGAGGGCCACCATGGTCCCACGAGGCAGGGGGCGCGCCCTGGTGGCCAGGTGGTTGACCCCCTGCTGTGTTCTCAGTGCCAGAAATTCTCAAATATTCTAGAAAAAATCATATTCCATTTTCAGGGCATTTGGAGAACTTTTATTTTCGGGGTATTTTTATATTGCTCAGATAAATCAGAAAACAGATAGAAAAATACTATTTTACTTTATTTTAACTAAATAACAGGAAGTAGAGAGAGGGTACAGAAGGTTGTGCCTTCTAGTTTCATCCATCTCATGCTCATCGAAAGGAATCCACTAACAAGGTTGATCAAGTCTTGTTAACAAACTCATTCTGAATAACATGTAACCGGAGAAATTTCGAATAACACTATGTTACCTCAACGGGGATATGCACATCCCCTATAATAAGAATATCATATTTCTTCTTGACAGTAGGAAGAGGAAACTCAAAACCTCCAATAATAATCGATGGAATTTTTCCAATAGAATTTATACTATGAACTTGAGGTTGTTTCCTTGGAAAGTGTACCGTATGCTCATTACCATTAACATGAAAAGTGACATTGCCTTTGTTGCAATCAATAACAACCCCTGCAGTGTTCAAAAAAATTCTTCCAAGAATAATAGACATACTATCGTCCTCGGGAATATCAAGAATAACAAAATCCGTTAAAATAGTAACGTTTGCAACCACAATAGGCACATCCTCACAAATACCGACAGGTATAGCAGTTGATTTATCAGCCATTTGCAAAGATATTTCAGTAGGTGTCAACTTGTTCAAATCAAGTCTACGATATAAATAGAGAGGCGTAACACTAACACCACCTCCAAGATCACATAAAGCAGTTTTAACATAATTTCTTTTAATGGAGCATTGTATAGTAGGTACTCCTGGATCTCCAAGTTTCTTTGGTATTCCACCCTTAAAAGTATAATTAGCAAGAATGGTGGAGATTCCAGCTTCCGGTATCTTTCTTTTATTAGTGACAATATCTTTCATATACTTAGCATAAGGATTCATTTTGAGCATATCAATTAATCGCATACGCAAAAAGATAGGTCTAATCATTTCAGCAAAGCGCTCAAAATCCTCATCATACTTTTTCTTGGATGGTTTGGGAGGAAAAGGCATGGGTTTCTGAACCCATGGTTCTCTTTCTTTACCATGTTTCCTAGCAACAAAGTCTCTCTTATCATAACATTGATTCTTTGATTGTGGGTTATCAAGATCAACAGCGGGTTCAATTTCTACATCACTATCATTACTAGGTTGAGCATCATCATGAACATCATCATTAGCATCTTCATTAGGTTCATGTTCATTACTAGATTGTGTTTCAGCATCAAAAATAGATATATCATTTGTATTATCAGGTGGTTCAGCAATAGGTTCACTAGAAGCATGCAAAGTCCTATCATTTTTCTTTTTCTTCTTTTTAGAAGGACTAGGTGCATACATATTATTTCACTGAGAATATTGCTCAATTCTCCTAGGGTGGCCTTCAGGATACAAAGGTTCCTGAGTCATTCTACCAGTTCTAGTAGCCACTCTAACAGCATAGTCATTTTGCTTACTATTCATTTCATTGAGCAAATCATTTTGAGCCTTAAGTACTTGTTCTACTTGAGTGGTGACCATGGAAGCATGTTTGCTAAGGAGTTTAAGTTCACCTCTAACATTAGCCATATAATCACCCAAATGTTTAAGCATATTTGAATTGTATCTCAATTTTCAACCAAAATAAGCATTGAAATTTTCTTTTTTGACAATAAAATTATCAAACTCTTCTAAGAATTGTCTAGCAG
Organism: Aegilops umbellulata; assembly: GCA_032464435.1. NCBI lineage: Eukaryota > Viridiplantae > Streptophyta > Magnoliopsida > Poales > Poaceae > Aegilops > Aegilops umbellulata. Next base: position 508,449,110 of record CP136056.1, on the reverse strand, counting down.
ACTTATAGTGAGGAATATCACCTTCATCAAATCTATAGAGAGAATTTACCTTTACTACATGTGTCGGGTTATCAAGACCATGAGTTCTTCAATAGGTAATGGATGAAGATCATATGTTTCTTCAACAGGCGGTAAATTAAGACCATGTATTTCTTCAATAGGAGGTAAATTCTTAACATCTTCAGCTTTAATACCTTTTTCTTTCATAGATTTCTTTGCCTCTTGCATATCTTCAGGACTGAGAAATAGAACACCTCTTTTCTTCGGAGTTGGTTTAGGAATAGGCTCAGGAAGTGTCCAGTTATTTTCATTTGCCAACATATTATTCAATAGAATTTCATCTTCATTCGGAGTTCTTTCCCTGAAAACAGAACCAACACAACTATCCAGGTAATCTTTGGAAGCATCGGTTAGTCCATTATAAAAGATATCAAGTATTTCATTTTTCTTAAGAAGATGATCAGGCAAAGCATTAAGTAACTTGAGAAGCCTCCTCCAAGCTTGTGGGACACTCTCTTCTTCAACTTGCACAAAGTTGTATATTTCCCTCAAAGCAGCTTGTTTCTTATGAGCAGGGAAATATTTAGCAGAGAAGTAATAGATCATATCCTGGGGACTACGCACACAACCAGGATCAAGAGAATTAAACCATATCTTAGCATCACCCTTTAATGAGAACGGAAATATTTTAAGGATATAAAAGTAGCGAGATCTCTCATCATTAGTGAATAGGGTGGCTATATCATTTAATTTAGTGAGATGTGCCACAACAGTTTCAGATTCATAGCCATGAAAAGGATCAGATTCAACCAAAGTAATTATATCAGGTTCAATAGAGAATTCATAATCCTTATCGGTAACACAGATAGGTGAAGTAGCAAAAGCAGGGTCCGGTCTCATTCTATCATTAAGAGATTGATTGTTCCATTTAACTAATAACCTCTTTAGTTCATATCTATCTTTGCAAGCTAAAATAGCTAAAGAAGCTTCTTTATCAAAAACATAACCCTCAGGAATAACAGGCAAATCTTCATCATCAATTTCATCAATACACTCATTTTCAATAATTTCTTTCTCTCTAGCCCTAGCAATTTGTTCATCAAGAAATTCACCAAGTGGCACAGAAGTATCAAGCATAGAAGTAGTTTCATCATAAGTATCATGCATAGCAGAAGTAGCATCATCAATAACATGCGACATATCCAAACGAATAGCAGAAGCAGGTTTAGGTGTCGCAAGCTTACTCAAAACAGAAGGTGAATCAAGTGCAGAGCTAGATGGCGGTTCCTTACCTCCCCTCGTAGTTGACTGATAAATTGTTGTCTTAGCGTCTTTCAAGTTCTTCATAGTGACCAGCAAATATAATTCCCAAGTAACTCAAAGAATAGAGCTATGCTCCCGGCAACGGCGCCACAAAATAGTCCTGATAACCCACAAGTATAGGGGATCGCAATAGTTTTCGAGGGTAGAGTATTCAACCCAAATTTGTTGATTCGGCGTAAGGGGAGCCAAAGAATATTCTCAAGTATTAGCAGTTGAGTTGTCAATTCAACCACACCTGGATAACTTAGTATCTGCAGCAAAGTATTTAGTAGCAAAGTAATATGGAAGTAACGGTAACGATAGCAAAAGTATGTTTTTGGGTTTTGTAGTGATTGTAACAGTAGCAACAGAAAAGTAGATAAGCGAAGAACAATATGTGAAAAGCTCGTAGGCATTGGATCGGTGATGGAGAATTATGCCGGATGTGGTTCATCATGTAACAATCATAACATAGGGTGACACAGAACTATCTCCAATTCATTAATGTAATGTAGGCATGTATTCCGAATATAGTCATACGTGCTTGTGGAAAAGAACTTGCATGACATCTTTTGTCCTACCCTCCCATGGCAGCGGGGTCCTAATGGAAACTAAGGGATATTCAGGCCTCCTTTTAATAGAGTACCGGAACAAAGCATTAGCACATAGTGAATACAGGAACTCCTCAAACTATGGTCATCACTGGGAGTGGTCCCGATTATTGTCACTTCGGGGTTGCCGGATCATAACACATAGTAGGTGACTATAGACTTGCAAGATAGGATCAAGAACTCACATATATTCATGAAAACATAATAGGTTTAGATCTGAAATCATGGCACTCGGGCCCTAGTGACAAGCATTAAGCATAGCAAAGTCATAGCAACATCAATCTCAGAACATAATGGATACTAGGGATCAAACCCTAATGCAACTAACTCGATTACAAGATAGATCTCATCCAACTCATCATCGTCCAGCAAGCCTACGATGAAATTACTCACGCATGGCGGTGAGCATCATGAAATTAGTGATGGAGGATGGTTGATGATGACGACGGCGACGAGTCCCCCTTTCCGGAGCCCCGAATGGACTCCAGATCGGCCCTCCCGAGAGGTTTTAGGGCTTGGCGGCGGCTCCGTATCGTAAAATGCGATGAATTCTTCTCCTTGATTTTTTTCTCCTCGAAAGCAAATATATAGAGTTGGAGTTGGTGTCGGAGGAGCCTCTGGGGGCCCACGAGGTAGGGGCGCGCCCCCACCCTCGTGGACAGGGTGTGGGCCCCCTGGTCTTCATCTTTTGCAAGGATTTTTTATTATTTCCAAATAGACGTTCCGTGAAGTTTCAGGTCATTCTGAGAACTTTGTTTCTGCACCTAAATAACACCATGGAAAGTCTGCTGAAAACAGCGTCAGTCCGGGTCAGTTTCATTCAAATCATGCAAGTTAGAGTCCAAAACAAGGGCAAAAGTGTTTGGAAAAGTAGATACGACGGAGACGTATCACACCCTTCACATTGTTCTTCTTCTCCTTGGAAGCACCCTCTTCCTCCTTCACAAAGGTTTGCTTGAGAGGGGGATGTCGTTTGGTCTTGTCATTCTTCTTCTTGTTCTTGGGCATTTGTGCGAACCCAATCCCTTCCTTGGCCACAACTTCCTTTTGATTTCTCAAAAGGTCGTTGAGGTTCTTCTCACCTTGAATGCACGACACAAGGCCTTTCTCAAGTTGCTCCTTCAACTTAGCATTCTCCTCAACAAGATGCACATGCTCACAACAAGGGTTAGTAGCATTTGAATTATCAATTAACACCATATGAGGAAAGGTGGCTTTCTCCTTGGTTAGCTTCACTTGGAGTTGATCATGAGACTCCTTGAGGCTAGCATGAACACCTTTCAAGGCCTTGTGAGCCTTGTCAAGTATATCAAACTCCTCCTTGAGTCTAGCAAGATCAACCCCAAGTTTGGCCTTCTCGGAATTTAGCACACGAGATACAACAAGAGCATGATCAAGATCTTTCTTTAATTTAGCATGATCATCGTTGTGTGACTCCTCAAGAGCCAAACGAAGACCACGCTCTTCCTCAAGAGCATTGGAAAGATCTGAAATCTCATCGGCATAGTCACGACTATGCCCCTCCATCTTAGAGATGGTATCTTCGTGAGCGTCGATCATGTCATTGGCTTCACCAAGAATTCCAAGAGAGAAATGAAGTGCTTCTTGGGTTTACCTTTGAGTTTGTTCATAAAAGACTCAAACTCATTCTCCTCCACACTAGACCCCTCATGTTCATCAATGCAATCCGTCAAAGAGGGATTATTAATGATGGTAGTTTTGATGTTGGGGGTTACCTTGTTGGTGGCTTTAGCCATGAGGCACTTGGCAGTGATGTTCTCATTAGGTGAGTCGAAGAGGGAAGCCTGTGGAGTTGTTGCAATGGCAACAGAGGCCATGGCAACCGACTCACCATCCTCCTCCTCCTCATCATCCTCATTGTACTCTTCTTGTACCACTAACGCCTTGGGAGGAGTCTTCTTGGTGAAGTTGCTCTTGTTAGAGAAAGACTTGGCCTTGTCCTTTCGGATGAGCTTGCCACCATTGTCTTCCCTTTTCTCATAAGGGCATTCCGCAACAAAATGGCTCACATTGCCACAATTATAGCAAGTCCTCACACGTTGCTTGACCTTCGTGCCACTTGAGTTGCTCTTGTTGAAGTTGGGCCTTGTGTTCTTCTTGCTCCAAAATTGCCTTGAAGCAAGAGCCATGTGTTCATGATACGCATACTTCGTATCTTCGGGGTTGCTTTCCTCTTCTTCCTCTTCTTCTTCTTCTTCAACACAAACCTTGGCCTCCAATGCAAGGTTGGGCTTCTTTGCCCTTTGAGAGCGAAGCACCGCATTGTCGGTGGTCTTGTCCAAGATGCTCATAGCCACAAAGTCATCCAACACTTCACTTGAGGACAAAGTGTGGAAGTCCGGCCTTTGACGAATGACGAAGGACATGGCCTTGTGGTAGGGCATCATTGCCTTAAGGAATTTGCGCTTGATCAAATTGTCATTCGTGTCCTTGCTTCCATGATCTCGGAGTGAAACCGCGAGTTTGGTTACTCCCCGATAAAGCTCACGAGGTTCTTCATCCTCTTTCATTGCAAACTCGTCGGCTTCATCTTGCACCACTTCATAGTTGGAGCATTGAATGCTTGCGCTTCCCCGGTAGAGGGAAACAACTTGGTGCCATGCATCTTTGGCCATGGCGTAGGGCTGGAGGTGAGGAATATATTTGGGTGGAATTTCATCTTGGATGATGAAGAGAGCATTCTCATTGAATTGATTATCCGCGGCTTCTCTAGGAGTGAAGTTGCTTCGGTCATGCGGATAGAAACCTTCTTCAATGATTCTCCAAAGATTGGTATTCACATGATTTAAATGACGGTTAAACCGATAGACCCAAGAATCAAAGTCCTCATTTTTCACAATCTTAGGGGGAGGACCGGCATGATTCAAATGAGTAGAAGGAATCAGTACACCATAAACAAGTGGAGGTTCCACATGGGCAAAGATGTCGGTGCCATTCTTACCACTAGAAGAAGGAGCCTTTTCAGTAGTAGCGTCCCCCTTGTCAGAGTTAGCATCCGTCACCTTGTTAGTGGGATCACCCACTTTCAACAGTGCGGTAGATAGTTTGAGACCTTCAATGAATTTATTAAACATGCTTTCAACCTCGGTCGTCATGGAGGTTTTCAATGTGTCCAAAGCCACATTGAATTCCTCACAAGAGACCGAGGTTCCCCCATCGCCCGTAGACGAGACCAGATTCGCACCGGAGTGCTCCTCCACACCGTCTACGGTGTCAACCATACTCTTCGGACGGCAAAGTCCTTAATAAAGAGACGAGGCTTTGCTACCAACTGAAAGGATCAATATAATTGACTAGAGGGGGGGTGAATAGGCAACTAACAATTTTTAGCTTTTCTTTACCAATTTAAACTTTGCATCAAAGTAGGTTGTCTAGATATGCAACTAGGTGAGCAACCTATATGATGCAACAACAACAAGCACACAAGCAAGCAAGGGATATAACTCAAATAAGCTAGCACAAGTAAAGGCACGAGATAACCAAGAGTGGGTCCGGTGAAGACGAGGATGTGTTACCGAAGTTCCTTCCTTTTAAGGGGAAGTACGTCTCCGTTGGAGCGGTGTGGAGGCACAATGCTCCCCAAGAAGCCACTAGGGCCACCGTATTCTCCTCACGCCCTCACAGAATGCGAGATGCCGTGATTCCACTATAGGTGCCCTTGGAGGCACCGACCGAACCTTTACAAACAAGGTTGGGGCAATCTCCACAACTTAATTGGAGGCTCCCAACGACACCATGAAGGTTCACCACAATGGACTATGGCTCCGCGGTGACCTCAACCGTCTAGGGTGCTCAAACACCCAAGAGTAACAAGATCTGCAAGGGATTAGTGGGGTGAATCAAATTTCTCTTGGTGTAAGTGTAGATCGGGGCTTTCTCAACCAATCCCTAGAAAATCAACAAGTTTGATTGGCTAGGGAGAGAGATCGGGCGAAAATGGGGATTGGAGCAACAATGGAGCTTAGGGTTGGAAGAGGTAGTCGACTAGAGGAAGAAGACACCCCTTATATAGTGGGGAGATAAATCCAACTATTATCCACTTAACTAGCCCGCGACCTGCGGTACTACCGCTCCAGACAAGCGGTACTACCGCAAAGCCTCACGGTACTACCGCGACGGATCGCGGTACTATTGCTACTACGGCAGGAGCTAGCCCAGACCTGAAGCGCAAAGGCTGAGGGCGGTACTGCCGCTGGTGCGGTACTACCGCTCCCCCTTGCGGTACTACTGCAAGGCAGGATAGGACTAGCCTGGGAAGTGCGCGGATGAATAAAAATACATCTGTGCCACTGCCAACTTCCGCTGAAAAACAACCGATGCAAAAATCCGACACGGTACTACTGCACATGGCATGCGGTACTACCGCGCAGGGAGCGGATGTAAAAAATCACATCTGCCCCTACTTCCGCTCCTGTTGTTGTGCCATACCAGGATTCATGGTACTACCACACGCGAGGGGTGGTACTACCGCGTAGGGTGCGGATGTAAAAAATTACATCCACCCCTACAGCCGCATGAGCGGCTGAGTCTGGACCGAGGCCATGGTACTACAACTCCTTGGGAGTGGTACTACCGTGGGCGCCTACGGTACTACCGCAAGGGCTTGCGGTACTACCGCAGGGGCCTGCGGTACTACCGCTCCGAAGAACAACAAAACTAGGAAATTCTTCTCTTTGCATATAAATGAGGAAAACGGAGGATGCTCCAAAGCGCAAAGGGAAAGGTGGTGCAGAGGAAGAAAACGTGTACGTGATGATTCCACCCGAACCTTTCCAAAGCGGACCCCCTCTTAATAGTACGGCTTTCCTACGACTCAAATCCACTGAAAAGAAACGTAGAAAAACGCCGTCTTCAATAGTCTTCGAGGGGCACCAAACCGTCTTGTGCCTAGCAACAAAACGTCTGAAATACTCAAGGCACACGATTAGTCCGCAAAAGCATTGTCATTAATCACCAAAACACCTTAGGGATAAATATGCCCTTACAAGTGTCCGCTGATGAAACACCTCCTCCTTTTTTTGCCGTGCGACCGCCTCGGCTTCATCAACCCGTTTCTGAAGTGAGAGCAGCTCGGTGCGGGCGGAAGCCAGTTCTGCCTGCACCGTAACCAGGGCGGATGCCGTGGCCTCCTCGCGCCTCTCCACTTCGACCAGCTTGGGCCTGAGGGCAGCGACCCTACCCGCATCCTCCGTTCCCGCAAGCTTCAACCTCAAGTTATACCTACCCTCAAGATCTGCATGAGCCTCGGCCACCCGGCGATCAACCTCCTCCTGAGCCTTGGCCTCGCATGCGCCAATGCCATCCTCCGCTTGGGCGACTTGACGCTCCCTCGTCTCCAGCTGCTCAAGCTCGAGGCTACGCTCCACGGCCTCCAGAGCCAGCGCCTCCTCGCGCATCCCGATCTCTTCTTCCTCGGTGGGTGTCGCCCTCAGCGATGCAAGGGCGGCCTTGCGCGCCTCCACCTGCTGCTCTAGGGATGCGCTCCAGGCCTGGAGCTCCCACGCGCGCTTCTCCACAGCCTCCCGGCGACGGTCGGCCTCGCGAGCCTCCTCCAGAGGTCGAGAGCAAGCTTCTCGGGGAACCTTGAGGGACGCCTCGGCCTTCGTATTATCGAGATCACGCTGATAGCGGCCAAGGTTGATGGCCACCCTCAGCTTACGTCATTCCTCCACCAGCCGAAAAACCTCAGCCTCAAGGCACGAGTCGACACCCGTGAGTTCTTCACCAAGTTGGCTCATCGCGCCCATCGCCTCCTGGAAGAGCTCATGATGAACGATGCTCCGCCCGTGCTCGAACTCCAACGCATGGCCCACCTCGTCCTCCGCCACGGGGGCTGCAGGCGGGACGTGAAGTGGCGCATGTCGGTGTCAAAACCGGCGGATCTCGGGTAGGGGGTCCCGAACTGTGCGTCTAGGCGGATGGTAACAGGAGACAAGGGACACAATGTTTTACCCAGGTTCGGGCCCTCTTGATGGAGGTAAAACCCTACGTCCTGCTTGATTAATATTGATAATATGGGTAGTACAAGAGTAGATCTACCACGAGATCAAGGAGGCTAAAACCCTAGAAGCTAGCCTACGGTATGATTGTTGTATGTTGGAGTTGTTGTACAGACTAAAACCCTCCGGTTTATATAGACACCGGATAGGGTTAGGGTTACCCAAAGTCGGTTACAAGGGTAGGAGATCTAAATATCTGCATCGCCTAGCTTGCCTTCCACGCCAAGGAAAGTCCCCTCCGGACACGAGACGAAGTCTTCAATCTTGTATCTTCATAGTCCTGGAGTCCGGCTGAAGGTATAGTTCGGATGGCCAAACACCCCCTAATCCCGGACTTCCTCAGTAGCCCCTGAACCAGGCTTCAATGACGACGAGTCCGGCGCGCAGATTGTCTTCGGCATTGCAAGGCAGGTTCCTCCTCCAAGTTCTTCATAAAAGATTGTAAATACCAAGAGTAGTGTCCGGCTCTGCAAAATAAGTTTCCACATATTGCCATAGAGAGAATAACATTAACACAAATCTAATCTGCTGACGTATTCCATAGCGTGACATCACACTATGGCCAAGCCTTTATTCGAATCGTTTTCACTTCTCCACCTCAGCGCGTTTTGCGAGGCGGTTTCCTTGGCACGTCTTGTCGAAGCAGAGATCATGTCCCCTTTATTTGCGGGATTCTCATCAATACGGATGTGGGTAACCCAACCGCACCATTTATCATGACGCTTGGGAGGCAAGCGAGTTTTACTAGGCTGGTGGGGACGCGCAGCCGCATCCGCCCATATAAGGGGATAAGGATCCACATTTTTACCTACGCCTTCTTCCTCCTTTGCATGTCCATCTTCTGCGCACCCGAGCTCCAGCGCCCAAGCCCGCACTTCCCACCTCAACCTTCTCCAGCAATGTCCAGAGCAGGAGGCAAGTGGATGGTCTCCTCCGTCATGGAGGGCCATATCAAAAAGCTGAGGAAGGCCGGATACTTGTCCAAAGACATCGCGCACCGGCTTCCCGAGGAGGGGCAGCTTCTCACCACCCCAACGCCCCATGAGAGGGTAGTATTCCTTCCCCACTTCCTCCGCGGACTGGGTTTTCCACTCCACCCATTTGTCCGGGGGCTCATGTTCTACTATGGCCTGGACTTCCACGATCTGGCCCCAAACTTCATCCTCAACATCTCGGCGTTTATCGTCGTGTGTGAGGCTTTCCTCCGCATCTGCCCCCATTCCGGCCTCTGGCTCAAGACCTTCAACGTCAAGCCAAAGGTGGTGCGCGGCAGCCAAGCGGAATGTGGAGGTGCCATGGCGGGCAAGATGGCCGACGTCCTATGGCTCGAGGGCTCCTTTGTGGAGACCTTGAAGGGGTGGCAATCTGGGTGGTTTTACATCACCGAGCCGCGCGATCCGAAGTGGATCGCGGCCCCTAAGTTCCGATCTGGACCCCCCCCCACGCGGCTTATGTCCTGGAAAGAGACGGGCCTGTTGTGGGGTGACGAAGAAGAGGTGACCGGACTGCAGACATGCATCGCCGATCAAGCTTGTTAATGTAGTCCAGGTTATGCTCGTCCGCCGGATCCTCCCGTGTCAACAACGGGACTTTAATCTGTGGGAGTTCGACCCGGCGCAGCACCAAACCCTTAACAGGCTCTTTGACACGACGTATGAAGACGTCTGGAAGGTGCTAACCAAAGGCACCGAGGCTCCCGCATCCGCCTCCGAGGACCGTGGATACAGCTCGCAGCGTCACGCTAGCGAGGTAAGCTACTTTCACCTTTTACAGGATGTTTAAGTTTTTCCATAGTTTGACTCTATGCGGGATCTAAACTCCCTCACCTTTGACACGCTTGGTAGGCGAAGTCCGGACCGATTAACTGTCCGGCTCCCTTGCCTGAAGACCCAGCCCCTGCTCTCCTAGTGAAGCTGCTGGTTCCGGCACCTTACATGGTGCCGGAGAAGAAGGCCAAGAAGAAGAAGGCCACGGGGACTCGAAAGAGTGCCCGTCATATGGTGGTGTCGGACTCGTCATCCGATGAGTCCGAGACGCTCTCCTCCCGTGAAAACAAGGAGGAGGAAGAAGAAACCTCTCCCCCTCCAGCAGGGGGAGGAAAGAAAAGGAAGGCCGCCCCAACGGGGGAGGCCGAAGGGTCCAAGAGGAGGAAGACTCCTCCGCCAGACTACTCCCCTAACACCGACGAGGACGACGAGGAGTGGCCGGACAGGGCCAAGCGTCCGGCGGCATCGTAAGTATTCGGATACCAGAGTAACTCATGATATTCCTTTGTTGCACAGCTTTCCCTAACGTCGAATATAATCATGCAGCCCGCCCAAGGACGGGCTCGACGAGTCATCGAGTGGCTCCCTGGATTCATCAGACGTGAATTCAGTTCCGCCCGTTGTCTCCCCCTGCACGGCGGACGACGCCGAAGTGGCGTCGCGACAAGCTCCGGGGCAAGAGGAGGTGGTCCTGGAGGAGCCGCAAGGCGACCTCCCGGACTCCAGGAGTAAAGGGGACAAGACCCCCTAGGGCTCCAAGTCCGGCTTTGAGCCGGACACCGCGTCGGAATCTTCAACGGTTCCGGACAGCGGCAGGCAAACTCCTGTCAAGAGGAGCAAGCCTAATGAGCCGGCGGCCTCCGTCCAACCGGAGGCGCCGAGTAATCTACTGGAGGTGCTTAAGGGCACCTCCATCGACGAGGAGCACCGTACTATTATGAGTACGGTGATCCTGAAGGTTCAGTCCGCCAAGAGCGGACTGACTGAAGCTTGTGCTAGCCTTCTAACAGGCTTCGAGATAAGTAAAAATATGTAAAAATATTACCACATAGATAGTAGCCCCTGATGCTCTGTTTGGCGTTTGGAAAGAAAAGCTGAATAGAGGATCTATCAATTTTCACAGGAGTCTAATAAAAAATGTCAATATGCGTATGCAGGCTTCGCTGCTAGCCACCGCCGCACTGACTGTGGAGGTGGGTGCCCTGAAACAGGGCCTCGAGCGGACCGAGCAAGAGCTCGACCTTGCCAAGCGGCAGCTCGAGGAGAAAGAAGGTAAGAGATACCTTACAGGAAAAGTGTCTATAAAAAGACGCAATTGCAAAAAATGACAGGATTGTAATGCTTATTGTAGGGGCCACGACTGAGGTGGCGACCCTCAAGCAGGCGCTGTGCGAGGCCGAGAAGAGAGCGGCCTCGGAGCGCAATGAGCGGGAGAAATTTGAGGCGCAGGTCTGCAAGGCGCAGCAAGAGCTTCAGGATCTCATGAAAAAACATGAGAGTTTGGAGCTTGACTCTAAAACGCAAGCGTCCGAGTTCGCCGCGGCTGTCAAGACTGCCGAGTCTGCCAAGGCCGAAGCCCAGAAGGCCCTCCGAGAGTTGGAGGAGGTGAAAAAGATAGCGGCGGGTAAGGCATTCTTTATGCAAAGCAGACATATAAAAGTAAACTACTTGTTACTTACCCGAATCCGGAGTTCTCCAGGGGCGTTCGCAGATCTTCCCCGCAGCATACTCGATGCCGCCGCATTCTACCGAGCCGAAGAGGGCAACTCGACGGAGAAGGTGTTCTGGTCTCAGTACGCTGAGGCCGGACACCCTGTGCCCTTGGGCGACCAGCTGAAGCAGCTGGTCGAGCTCCACAAGGCGGCCGAACAGGCCATGAAGGGCTTCATAGTTCGGCTATGGCCTGGAGAGGCCCTGCCTGGGAGCTACTTCGGACTGGTGCGGCGGCTGGTGGAGGCCTGTCCAAGGCTCGAGGTTATCAAGCGCTCCATCTGCATCGAAGGTGCCCGTAGGGCCCTTGCCCGTGCAAAGGTGCACTGGGGTAAGCTGGACGGTGAGAAGCTTGTGAGGGACGGGCCGCCACTGGGGAAGGAGCATCGCAAGCCCGAGAACTATTACAAGGATGTTCTCGCTGGTGCCCGCCTTATGGCGAATGAATGTACCAAGGATGTAATTTTTGAATGAACTCGCTCGTGTTTATCTTGTGTGCTGAAAACTTGTTCATATGCGTTAAGCAATGCTTGTTGAATTTAAAATATTATTTTCTGTGCAACCATTTATCAAAAAATTGAGAGATGGCCAGTCGTCGGCTTCCGCCCCCATGTCACTAGTGCTGGGGTGTTCGGGATAAACCTGAGCGCTCTTTTTCCCATGTTTGGGTCCTTCGAGGGAGGCGCTCAGCACAACGAACAAGGCAATCGGACTATAATGCTTGAACACTCTCACTTAGCCATAGAACTTTATAATTTTAAATTTCGGCGAAGCCCCTAGTATTCGGAAGACCGAGTTCGGGGTGCTATCCACGCCTTGGCCGGACACAATCCGGTTCTTCGCTCTAAGCGACATAGATCTTTAAGGACCCGAAAAACCTCTCGAACAGCGACCGGTCTCTCGCCTTATCATGACAGTCAGTTTTAGCTTTCTCTACTGAGGTGCTCCGCCCAGCTCAACTGGGGCACAATCGCAGTAGTTCTCCTAGTGCTACCTTAGCTGATATAGCGGAACGTAAGGCACCAAAACATAGGAGCCGGGCAAACCCAACTATTGACCCAAATCATGATTCGGAGCCGATGCATATAGTGTTGTAAGTTCGGGGTGCCGCACTTATGAAGTGTTCGGACTTCTTACACCATATTAAGGGGTACTGAAGCCCCTGGCGTATTTGTCGTACCACAGTGTACGGGTGCCACATGTCATTAATGAACATATATATAAAAAGAGGAAAATACAAAAAAAAAGACAAAAGCTACGCATTGTTTATAGAAAGGCTGCTATCTAAGCAGAACGATATAGAAAGTGCGATAAGCAAAAGAAATTGGACTATTTGACATGTCCTGGCCACGGGCAGGCCTTGGAATTTTATTCAAAACAGGTATATTGCTCGTAATAGAGACCACCTGGGAGTTCCATAATGCGGCATGGCTTGTCTGCTTTCCTGGATCTTGCATCGTTTGTGCGGCAGTTGAATTGCCGAACAGGTCGTCCGAAGTGTGGAGTCATGAAAGTAAGAAAAAAATTTAAAAAATAATTCGGCAGCCCCTAGTACGGTTTAGGCCGTGTTTTGGGCGTGCCGTGATGGTGCCCCTCCCCTTGTGCCCATGGTATTTCAAGAGCGTAGTTATGTACGCGAAGCACTGGTTTTGCTATATCGCGAGGGCTAGGGTTGGGGCCGCACTGCTATGCTAGCTCGGAGCGTGCCAGGCGGTCTTGTGGTAGGTTACTCCGGGCGCGCTTGACAATGTTTGGCTTTTTAAGGGCCGGACTGGAGGATTGCCTAGAGAGGCTGCTTTGTACTTCTGCTACGAGCGCTGCCGTGTGCTCCTCCGTTCGAAGGGAGCGTTTGGTGTTTCCGTTGACCGTGATTACTCCTCGAGGGCCTGGCATCCTGATCTTGAGGTATGCATAGTGCGGTACTGCATTGAACTTTGCGAATGCGGTTCGCCAGAGCAGTGCGTGATAGCCACTGCGGAACTGGACTATGTCGAAGATTAACTCCTCGCTTCGGAAATTATCCGGGGATCCGAAGACCACTTCAAGTGTAACTAAGCCTGTACAGTTGGCTTCTACACCTGGTATGATGCCTTTAAAGGTCGTTTTTGTGGGCTTGATCCTTGAGGGATCTATGCCCATTTTCCGCACTGTATCCTGGTAAAGCAGGTTCAGGCTGCTGCCGCCGTCCATGAGGACTCTTGTGAGATGAAATCCGTTGATAATTGGGTCAAGAACCAATGCGGCAAACCCGCCATGACGGATGCTAGTGGGATGGTCCCTTCGATCAAAGGTGATCGGGCAGGAGGACCATGGGTTGAACTTTGGAGCGACTGGCTCCAGCGCGTATACGTCTCATAGCGCATGCTTCCGCTCCCTCTTGGGAATGTGGGTTGCGTATATCATGTTCACCGTCCGCACTTGTGGGGGAAAACCCTTCTGTCCACTGTTGTTCGGCGGCCTGGGCTCCTCCTCGTCATCGCTATAAAGCCCCTTGTCTCTGTTTTCGGCTCTTAACTTGCCTGCCTGCTTGAACACCCAACGATCCCTGTTGGTGTGATTTGCTGGCTTTTCGGGGGTGCCATGTATCTGGCACAAGCGGTCAAGTATTCGGTCCAAACTGGACGGGCCCTGAGTATTTCTTTTGAATGGCTTTTTCCGCTGACCGGATATGTAGCCTGGGAATCCGGCATTTACTGTCGTATCCTCGTTGCTGTCGCTGTTAACGCGGCGCTTTTGCTTGTTCCGGCGCGACCTGCCGCTTTTGTCCTTCGTATCCGAATTACCAAGGTTCTTGGTTAAGTTGTTGCTGCGAGCTAGCCAACTGTCTTCTCCCGCGCAAAAGTGTGTCATGAGTGTCATGAGGGCTGCCATAGATTTCGGCTTTTCCTGTCCCAGGTGCCGGGCAAGCCACTCGTCGCGGATATTATGCTTGAAGGCTGCTAGGGCCTCCGCATCCGGACAGTCGACTATTTGATTTTTCTTTGTTAGGAACCGTGTCCAGAATTGCCTGGCCGATTCCTCTGGCTGCTGGATTATGTGGCTTAGGTCATCGGCGTCCGGTGGTCGCACATAAGTGCCCTGGAAGTTGTCAAGGAATGCGGCTTCCAGGTCCTCCCAAGAACCGATTGAGTCTGCTGGCAAGCTGTTGAGCCAATGCCGGGCCGGTCCCTTAAGTTTGAGGGGGAGGTATTTGATGGCATGTAGATCATCACCGCGGGCCATGTGGATATGAAGGAGATAATCCTCGATCCATACCGCAGGATCTGTTGTGCCATCGTATGATTCGATGTTTACGAGTTTGAAGCCCTCAGGGATTTTATGATCCATTACTTCGTCTGTGAAGCATAGTGGGTGTGCGGCGCCTCTGTACTGGGCTATATCACGACGCAGCTCCAAGGAGCTTTGTCCATTGTGTTCGGCCCGGCCGGATTTATTGTATCCGGAGTGACGATCACCGTCACGTGCCGTGGGGCGCCCGCGCGATCCGTAGATTGATCTTGTTTGCCTTGCCTTGTCCTCCAGTATATCTCGCAGGTCTGGCGCGTTTTCTCGTGCCTTAGCATGTTTTGAGTGGCGTCGGGGCATGGCTTGAGTGGAGGGCTTAGAGGCCTCTCTGTCGCGGCCACGAGGTGGCCGGTCGGCCATGTCATGCGCTGGTGATGTAGGTGCTTCCTCCTCTAATCGGGGTAGCAGCCTGCGCTTTGGGTAACGCTTGGAGGGGCGTTCGAGTTCATACTCTTCAGATGCAAGGACTTCAGTCCATCTGTCAGCTAGCAAATCTTGATCAGCTCTAAGCTGTTGCTGCTTTTTCTTGAGGCTGCTTGCCGTGGCTAGAAGCCTGCGTTTGAAATGCTCTTGTTCGGCGGGGTCTGATGGTATGACGAATTCGTCGTCGTCGAGGCTTGCCTCGTCTTCGGAGGGAGGCATATAGTTATCGTCCTCAACCTCTCGGTCTGCCGCTCTCTCAGGAGGGCTGGCTTCTCCATCTTCCTGTGCCGAATCTTGCTGGAGGGGGTGTTCTTCGGCGCTATCCGGAGTAGTATTATCTCCGGTGCCGGAATCACCGTGTTTGCTTTGGCGGGATTTAGAGCGGCGCCGCTGACGTCGGCGTTTGGGATGTTTCTTAGAAGTGTCATCCCCCGCTTTTCCATCGCCATCTCCATCTTTTGGAGTGTCCACCATATATATGTCATATGGCGAGGTGGCCTTCCAGCGCCCTACAGGTGCTGGTTCCTGTTCTTCTCCTGCATCGTCGTCCATACCATCGATGTCTTCGGAGTCGAAATCGAGCATGTCGGTTAAATCGTCGACAGTGGCTACGAAGTGGGTGGTGGGTGGGCTTTGAATTTCTTCATCGTCCGCATCCCATCCTTGCTGACCATAGTCCAGCCAGGGCTCTCCTGATACAGAGAGAGACTTTAGTGAGTTCAGGATGTCGCCGAAGGGCGAGTGCTGAAAGATGTCCGCGGCGGTGAACTCCATGACCGGCGCCCAATCGGATTCGATCGGCAGGGGCGCAGGGGGTTCGGAGTTCGGAGAGGAATCCGGATCCTCGGAGTCACGGGTCATGCAGAGTGTGGGGCTGGTGTTTGGCTCGATCGCCTTTGAGATCGCAGCCCCTGAGGTGGCGTCCAACCGCTCATCCTCGATCGGCGCCGCAGGCTCCGAATTAAGGGTCGGAACCGACGCGCGTGCGGCCTCCAGGACACTGTTCGGCGGCAGAGCTAGATCATGCCCATCGAGACAGTGCGGCGCGCTCGGCTGTGGCTCGAATCCGTCGAATATCAAGTCCCCGGGATGTCAGCCGTGTAGTTTAAACTTCCAAACCTGACCTGATGGCCAGGGGCGTAGCTTTCGATCTGCTCCAGGCGGCCAAACGAATTGGCCCGCAGTGCGAAGCCGCCGAAGATGAAGATCTGTCCGGGGAGAAAAGTCTCACCCTGGACCGCATCGTCGTTGATGATCAAAGGAGCCATCGGCCTAAAAGTGACGACACAGAGGAACTCAATGAAAGCACCAATGTCGGTGTCAAAACCGGCGGATCTCGGGTAGGGGGTCCCGAACTGTGCGTCTAGGCGGATGGTAACAGGAGACAAGGGACACAATGTTTTACCCAGGTTCGGGCCCTCTTGATGGAGGTAAAACCCTACGTCATGCTTCATTAATACTGATAATATGGGTAGTACAAGAGTAGATCTACCACGAGATCAAGGAGGCTAAAACCCTAGAAGCTAGCCTACGGTATGATTGTTGTATGTTGGAGTTGTTGTACGGACTAAAACCCTCCGGTTTATATAGACACCGGATAGGGTTAGGGTTACACAAAGTGGGTTACAAGGGTAGGATATCTAAATATCCGCATCGCCTAGCTTGCCTTCCACGCCAAGGAAAGTCCCCTCCGGACACGGGACAAAGTCTTCAATCTTGTATCTTCATAGTCCTGGAGTCCGGCTGAAGGTATAGTTCGGATGGCCGAACACCCCCTAATCCCGGACTCCGTCAGCGCACCCCCGCTCAGCAGGGGGCTGGGGGCTGGTGCTGCTCCAGGTGCCAGCCCGACCTCACAAGGGGCCCCGGCCAGTCGGGGCCCGCTACTTGAGGAGGAGCTGAAGACCGAAGCCAACCAGCTGCTGTCCATGACCAGAGGAGGAGTCCAGGGAATGGCCGCCAAGCTCCAAGCCAGGCCGTGGAGGAAGGGCGACGGAGCCGCAGATTCAAGGTGCCATGAAGGCGAGTTCACCCCCTCGACAGGCCCATTTCCAGGCGCGGCATGCAGGCTCGGGATGCTCAAGGCCGACGGCGGTGCCGAGGAAGGCGGGGATTGCTTCTCGGGGGACTCAATGGCCCTGGCAGAAGGGGTCCTGAAGAGCCAGCGTCATGGAGGAAAGCAGCAATCAAGAAATCACAAGGTACAATACTTACTCGTCGACGACGATGTACTTTCGTCGCTTCAACAGCCCGAAGATACCACTGCCGCTCGGAGATCCTTTCCTCTTGCGGAGTTCCTCGAAGTCCACACAAAGCCAACCGAAGCGCTGAACGTGGCGGCCAGTACGGGGTGCAGCCAGAGAGGTGCTCGAGGGAACAACTGCAAGGGTGCCTGGCTGCGGAGAACAACCGGGCGCCGCCTCACCGCGACCTCCCGAGGCCTCTGGAGTTTCGGCCTCGGGAGCCGTGTGCTACATCGTCTCAGCGACCGACGTCCCAGAATCACGGGTTCCTGTGGACGACGCCCCAGGAGCCCTAGGCGGTGTCCGCACATCAACACTCGTGCCGCCAGCCTCTGGCGGTGCTCGTCCCCCTGCACCCACATTCGGGACGAGCTTGGCACCAGCGACGAAGAATGGAACCACACTGACAAGGTTCTCACGGGACCCCACCAGGCCGTCCGGACGCAGTCCCCACTCGTTAAAGGGAGGCATGCTCCCAGCAAATTCAGCCTTTGTTGTTGCAGCGGTACAGCAGACAGTTCTTCCGATGCAAGTCATCCAGCGAAGGGACGCCTGTCAGGACCTCGAGCACCGTTTGCCGCGTCCCAAGGGGGAGCCTGGACTCCTGAAACCTCATATGGTCCTGACTGCTGAGCAAGGTCCACATCGGGCGAGAATGGCGTTGAAGCGGAGCGACCCGGCGCTTGATGAACTCCTTCACCACCATAGGCGCGGTCACGCTGCGGTCCTACAGCCTCCTCAGCCTGAGCCAGACGGGGACAAGATGGGGGCTCGCGAGCCTCTCATGGCCCCAGCCGGAGTGGGAAACGGCAGGCGCTGACGGGGCGTGGAGTAGAGGGCTGAGCACACCGGCGTCGACAAACACCCACCGTGTCCGAAACTCGCTCGTGGATGGAGGAAGCTCGAAGTCAATCCCCGCGCCCGCCATCGCGGCTACGGCCTGGAAGCTCATGCACCCCGAGCTTTGCCGAGGGTCAATCAGATGCAACGAGAAGAAATGACGGAGGAGGGCCACAGAAGGGGCGATGCCCACCATGGCTTCATAAACAAAGGCAAAGACGGCAAGGAGAGTCATGGATTGAGGGTCGAGATGCAGCATGTGGATCTGATAATGCTCAAGCACCGCGTTGAAGAAGGCGGAGAAAGGAGGAATCAGGCCAGCCCAAAGGGCATCGATGAAGATTGGGACCTTGGTGGCTGCCCGGGAAATGCGAGCGCGAGACGCAGGCCAAGCCACCGTCTTCCCCCACTCATTAAAGCTGGAAGCGAGCATTGGTCGAACCTTGTCCATGGCCTCGTCGTTGAGCACAAAGGATCGGCCGACCGCAGGCTCGACGGCCGGGGGCGCACTTGGCGAAGACAGGGGCTTCTTCCCCTTGTCTGATTGTTCCGGCACCATGACGATGAAGCGGGCAGGGTGCAGGTCAGATTGAGAGGAGGAGCAGAGTCTCGAGAAAGCAGAGGGATTGAGGAAGCAAGGCGTTGGCGATGGAAGAATAACTGTGTAGGTTGCGGGGGCCGCATAGCCACGCGGATTCTAAGGCAGCGTGGGGAAGCGAAGACGCCCACGTCCAATTAACCGCCATGAGTCGACCCAGGCCGCAATCTTTTGGGGCCCGCGGCGCTCCGTGCTTGACCTTTGGCTTCACCTTGAAGCCAAGCCCGAGCGCGCCTTGGGCCCGGGGGCTACTGTCGGCGTTCTGGGAACAGGGTCCCCAGACTTGCCTGCCTGCGGCCCACGGCGTGGCTATGCTAGCAGGCCTGTATGGCCCATCTTCATCGACAAGGCATTCAAGACCCTCGCGAGGGGCCAAGCCTCGCGAGGCGGACGACACAAGACCTCCTCAGGAGCGGCCTCGCCAGGCAGGCTCATGAGGAGCGGAGAAATCAAGGTAGGGCAAACCTCGCGAGGCTCTCGTGACGTGAGCCATGACGATCAAGATCAGGCGGGCGCCAGCGCACGCAGTGTCCTGTTTTCCTCTTTGGTGCTAAGGAGGCAAGCGCAGGCGCAGAGTACCGAGGCATCAAGCAAAGGTTTCCATATTGGTACAACGAGACCAAGATCAGCGGGACGGCAAGACAGAGGTCACCATGGAGCCCAAGGCGGCGTCACCACGAGAGCCTTTCGCAGGCGAAGACCGCTTTTGTCAGGATAAGTTGTACTAGTTGTCCCCTTTCAAATTGGCCGTTGTTGGCTCCCTTCCTGCTGAATATTTGGGGAGAGGACCAGGGCCTATATAAGTAGAGCTAGCCACCACCGTAGAGGGGGATGGATGGAGAGGCATCTCACCCACACAAGTTCGTCAAGCACAAGAACACCTCAACCTCAGGAGGTTGTTCTTCCTCTTGTACTACTCACCATCAGCCCAAGAGGCAATCCACCACCACCACACTGGAGTAGGGTATTACACCACAACGGTCGCCCGAACCAGTATAAATCTTGTGCCTTTTGTGTTGCGAGTTCGTCGAGTTCGTCCGCGAGATCTTAGCGAGTTAGGGCGTGGATCGGTAGGGAGAAAATCTTCGCGCGCACCCCAGTGTTTGAACCTAGAGGGTTTTGCCGAAACCCGTGACCCGACAGTCTTTCAGAAAAATTTCCCGTTTTCAAATTTTTGTTCAGAAATTTCATAAAAATTTGTAATTTCAAAAATTGTTCACTTAATTTTGAAAAATGATCTAAATTTCAAAAAGTGTTCACCTTTTCAAGTTTTGTTCACAAAATAAGAAATGTTTGTTTTCAAAAATGTGTTCCATTTTAAAAAAATTAGAATGTTAATATTTTAAAAATTGTTCACAAATTCAAAAAACACGTTTTAAAATTTTGTTCACAAATTATTAATTGCTCAGGAATTTTAAAAATGTTTCCACTTTCGATATTGTGAACCAAATTCAAAAAATGTTCCCGTTTTCATAATTTGTTCACAAATTCAGAATACTTGTTTCTTGTTTTAAATATTGGGCTGTTTTCAAAAGTTGTTCACAAATTCAGAAATTGTTCGAGGAAGTTGGTAAAGGTTTATGTCTTGGAAAAAGTGTTCATAATTTCAAAAAATGTAGGCAATATTTAAAAAATGTTCCAGTTTATAAAAAACACAAATTCAAAAGATTTTGTTGTCAAAATTTGTTCGCAAATTTAAAAAAAATTGGGGAATTTTGGAAATGCCTGCATCTCCAAAAAATGTACATAAGTTCGAAAAATGTTTGCAGTTCTAAAAAAAATCACAACTTCAGAAAAGGTCTGGGGAATTTTATAAAATCCCGTGTTGATAAAATTGTTCATAATGAAAATGATTCATGTTTTTCAAATAATCTTCCTTTTGTCAAAATTTGTTCGCAAATTCAAAGATGTTCATGTGTTCAAGATTTTGTTTGCACATTAAAAGAATGTTCGGGAATTTCATAAACTTTTCATGTTTCAAAAAGAAAATCATAATTTCGAAAAATGTTTGTGTTTTTCAATTCATTTTCATAAAATTGTTTACAGTTTTGGAAAATGTTCTTGCCTTTAATTTTGTTCCTTCTTTCTCAAAAAATGTTTGAGAGTCCCAAAAAAGTTCGGGTTTTCTCAAAATGTTTGTGTTTTATAGAACATATTAAATTTTGAAAATGTCTGTTGTTGAAAAAACATTTACTTTCTCAAAACATAAATCATATTCCAAATTAAAAAAAACTTTTGTGGCTTATCGTCATTTAAACTGGGTTGCCATTTTGGAGAATGAAATGAGTTGCAGGATCTAGAGTGGCTAACGACGTGGTTGACTCTGCATGTCGTGTGTTCGATCCTCCAGTTCACGTACTTTTTGGGGGATTTTTTTTTGAATGAGTGTTTAAGTTTTGTCACAGTCGCTAGTTCTTTAAGTGTTGGGCTTCAAATTATTTGTTAAAGTGAGCTAGCTGCAGTGGTAGCAATGCGCCCGCATGTTCTGCTGGTTGTGGGTTCGAATCCCCTTGATTTTTTAC
The DNA here is from genome assembly GCA_032464435.1 of Aegilops umbellulata. Classification (NCBI taxonomy): domain Eukaryota; kingdom Viridiplantae; phylum Streptophyta; class Magnoliopsida; order Poales; family Poaceae; genus Aegilops; species Aegilops umbellulata. The sequence goes on along the minus strand of CP136056.1, from coordinate 508,427,790 downwards.
TGCGCGCGAGACCCTATTGGGCTGCCTAACCCTACGTTGAGGATGAGGTCTTGCACTCTTGCTCCAGCGATATTGTACTCCAGCAATAGTTGGTTCGCCCGGTAGCTGCTACGAACACTAGTTTAGTCAAAATCACTAACTAAAAAGCACTCTTTGCAAATATCACTTTCATCTTCTCAGTGCACTACTTGTCACAACCTGAAAGTTTTCTCTTGTTTCGTAGATCCGTTTATTTAAAATGTTTTCTCTCTTAAATCATGCGTACAGATCTCGAATCATTTTCACGGTTATATTCCTCGCTTCAAGATATCCAAAACAAGATTCTATGTTGAGAGGTTTGGACGAACATTTTTTTCATGAAAAAACCAATAAAAAACCGAGCCCGAAGCACTTTTTTCCATTCCAAAAAGAGGCACGACTGTGCCTTTCGTGGAAGCAAATCCATGCCTCTCATGGAAGAAAAAAAACGTGTTTTTTCGTTTTCGAGAGGCACGACCATGCCTCTCGCGGAAGCAAATCCGTGCCTCTCATGAAAGAAAAAATTGACATTTTTTCCGGCTCAGAGAGGCATGACCGTGCCTCTCATGGAAGGAAAAAATTGTTTTTTCCGTTTCCGAGAAGCACGGCCGTGCCTCTCACGAAACCCCCCGGGGGGGTCCGGTTGTTGGGGAACGTAGTAATTTCAAAAAAAATCCTACGTACACGCAAGATCATGGTGATGCATAACAACGAGGGGGAGAGTGTTGTCTACGTACCCATGTAGACCGTAAGTAGAAGCGTTATGACAATGCAGTTGATGTAGTCGTACGTCTTCACGATCCAAGTACCGAAAACATGGCACCTCCGAGTTCAGCACACGTTCAGCTCGGTGACGTCCCACGAACTCACGATCCAGCAGAGCTTCGAGGGAGAGTTCCGTCAGAACGACGACGTGATGACGGTGATGATGATGCTACCGATGCAGGGCTTCGCCTAAGCACCGCTACGATATGACCGAGGTGGATTATGGTGGAGGGGGACACCGCACATGGCTAAAAGATCAACTGATCAACTTGTGTGTCTATGGGGTGCCCCCCTCCCCCGTATATAAAGGAGTGGAGGAGAGGGGGCTGGCATCCTAGGCGCGCCCCAAGGGAAGTCCTACTCCCACTGGGAGTAGGACTCCAACCCTTCCAAGAGTAGGAGTAGGAGGGAAGGAAGGAGGAGAGAGGGGGAAGGAAAAAAGGCCCCCCCTTCCTTGTCCAATCCAGACTAGAGGGGGAGGGGGCGCGCGGTCTGCCCTGGCCGCCCCTCCTCTTCTCCACTAAGGCCCAATAGTCCCATTACACTCTCCGGGGGGTTCCGGTAACCCCCCAGTACTCTGGTATTTGTCCGAACTTACCTGGAACCCTTCCGAAGTCAAAATATAGTCATCCAATATATCAATCTTTATGTCTCGACCATTTCGAGACTCCACGTCATGTCCTTGATCATATTCGGGACTACGAACTTCCTTCGGTTCATCAATACACATAAACTCTTATTACCGATCGTCACTGAACGTTAAGCGTGCGGACCCTACGGGTTTGAGAACTATGTAGACATGACCGAGACACGTCTCCGGTCAATAACCAATAGCAGAACATGGATGCTCATATTGGTTCCTATATATTCTACGAAGATCTTTATCGGTCAAACCGCATAACAACATACGTTGTTCCCTTTGTCATCAGTATATTACTTGCCCGAGATTCGATCGTCGGTATCCCAATACCTAGTTCAATCTCGTTACCGGCAAGTATCTTTACCCGTTCCGTAATACATTATCCCGCTACTAACTCATTAGTTGCATTGCTTGCAAGGCTTATAGTGATGTGCATTACCGAGAGGGCCCAGAGATACCTCTCCGACAATCGGAGTGACAAATCCTAATCTTGATCTATGCCAACTCAACAAGTACCATCGGAGACACCTGTAGAGCACCTTTATAATCACCCAGTTACGTTGTGACGCTTGGTAGCACACAAAGTGTTCCTCCGATATTCGGGAGTTGCATAATCTCATAATCATAGGAACATGTATAAGTCATGAAGAAAACAATAGCAATATACTGAACGTAAGCTAACATCCCGTTAATCAAATGACAACTCATGTCTATGGCTAGGAAACTTAACCATCTTTGATTCAACGAGCTAGTCAAGTAGAGGCATACTAGTGACACTCTGTTTGTCTATGTATTCACACATGCACTAAGTTTCCGGTTAATACAATTCTAGCATGAATAATAAACATTTATCATGATATAAGGAAATATAAATAACAACTTTATTATTGCCTCTAGGGCATATTTCCTTCAGTCTCCCACTTGCACTAGAGTCAATAATCTAGTTCACATCGCCATGTGATTTAATACCAATAGTCCAAATCACCATGTGATTAACACCCATAGTTCACTTCGCCATGTTACCAACACTCAAAGGGTTTACTAGAGTCAGTAATCTTAGTTCACATCGCCATGTGATTAACACCCAAAGAGTACTAAGGTGTGATCATGTTTTGCTTGTGAGAGAAGTTTAGTCAACGGGTCTGCCATATTCAGATCCGTATGTATTTTGCAAATTTCCATGTCAACAATGCTCTACACGGAGCTACTCTAGCTAATTGCTCCCACTTTCAATATGTATCTAGATCGAGACTTAGAGTCATCCAGATCAGTGTCAAAGCTTGCATCGACGTGATACGTCCATTTTGCATCATGCTTTTATATCGATATTTATTGCATTATGGGCTGTTATTACACGTTATGTCACAATACTTATGCCTATTCTCTCTTATTTTACAAGGTTTACATAAGGAGGGTGTCGGCGTTCTGGGAACGGGGGTCCCCAGACTTGCCTGCCTGCGGCCCACGGCGTGGCTCGAGTGGGGGCCCAGCGCGGCCCAGTTTCATCAGCTCAAGCTTAAGACCCTCGCGAGGGGCCAAGCCTTGCGGGGCGAACGACAGGAAGCTTCCTCAGGAGCAGCCTCATCAGGCAGGCTCGCGAGGAAGCGGAGAGATCAAGGCAGGGGCACCTCGCGAGGAGCCCGTGACGCAAGCCATGACGATCGAGATCAGGCGGGCGCCAGGTGGGTGCCGGCCTGTGCAGTGTCCTTGTTTCCCCTTTGGTGCAAAGGGAGCAAGCACAGGCCAAGGCATCGTGCAAAGGTTACCATTCCGGTGCAACGAGACCAAGACCAGCAGAGCGGCAGGACGGTGGTCACCGTGGAGCCCAAGACGGCGTCATCACTAGTGCTTTTGACAGCCGAAGACCACCTTTGGTCAGGATAACTTGTACTGGATGTTCCCCTTCAAAATGGCCAATTGTTGGCGCCCTTCCCGCTCATTATTTGGGAAGAGGACCAGGGCCTCTATAAATAGGACTAGCCACCATAGGGATTGAGGAGAGCCAGACCAAGCGGAACACACCGCACCAGCTCAAGAACACCTCTCGCGAGGCCGTTCTTCCCCTGTATTGTTCATCATCAACCCCTGAGGCAATCCACTACACCACACACTGGAGTAGAGTATTACACCACATCCGTAGCCCGAACCAGTATAAACCTCGTGTCCCTTGTGTGTCCTTCTTTCCGGCCCAGATCTCTTGCGAGCCATAGAAGCGCGAGTCGGTAGGGGAAAGATCTTCGTGCGCACCCCGGAGTTCGAACCTTAAGGGTCTGCCGAAACCCGAAATCTGACATTTGGCGCGCCAGGTAGGGGTGCGCCGGAATCCTTCTTCCTCCGCATCATGTTCCGTCGCCTCGCCGTTCAGATGTCAAGCGACCCGGCTGCCAACGCCGGCCGCTGCGCGGCGTGGCCCGCCCACGCCGTGTCGCCGGCCCAGGGCGGCCTCAACCTCATGCCTCAAGCAGCCCGCGCTCCGCAGGGCGCTGCAGGGCGCGGGCGACGCGGCCAGACGCCGCCTTCCCTCACACCGCGGCAGGCGCGGGCAGCAGCAAGGGCCTCAAACCACGCAACGGCCACAGCGCCGCACACCCGATGGGAGCAGGCGAACTCCAGGGCCGCGCTCGCGGTAGCCCGAGAGCTGCTACGGTGCCGGCTGCTGGAGGGCGGCCGCGACGTGTTGTTGGAGCGAGTAGCCGAGCTCCTGGACGCCGCCACCTCAGGAGCACTTCCTTTCTGCGTCCAGCTGCCACCCCAGATCCAGGGCGGGCCATATGGCGGCATCATATGTGCTCACGCTACTTCAAGCGGACTCCGGGGCCTGTTCAGCGCCAACACCTCGGTCAGCACCGGGCGACAGGTCGCGCCGGCCCCATCTCCGGCCGATGAAGGGGTGCACGCCGCGGCCTTTGGCCTCGGCGGACCGCCACGCCACCACCCCCAAAACGACGCTCCAGGCCGGACTACGTGGCATGCGGGGCGCTACGATGAGACCCACGAGGTGGTGGCCCCAGAAGCTTATGTGCCTCGCATGGTGGATCAGGAGTGCGCACTGGAAGAAGACCATGGCTCATTCCTCGGGCCAGGCTGGGGTGAGGAGGCGCCAGAAGCTGAGCCCTTTCAGGAACCCCAAGAGAGCCTCGACAACCGCACCGGCAGCAGCAACTATCGGGTACCACTAATTCCTCAGGAGCAAGCTTAAGCTAACCATGGGTCGCATGAGATACAGGTCGCCGCAGCAGATGGCTGCCCCAATGCTGCGACCTCCTACCCCTCTGGAGGAGAGTGCAGGGGGCTGCAGGAGAGGGGTCAAGATCCGGGTTCTCCCCCGCGGCGGTCGGAGCAAGGCGCTCTCAGGAGGTAGGCCCTCTGCCGGGGAGGTGCCCCAGGGCCTGCCCCCGGCAGAGGACCCGTGGTCGTTGGGGGAACCGCTGGCGACCGCTCTACCCCATTGGCGTCGTCCTTGGTTTCCGGCCGCCGTCAATGGAGGTAGAGTGAGGCGCAAGGCGGAGCCCTCGTCTGGCGATATGAAGCAAGGCTGGTACCTATGAGGAAAGCCCAGTGCCTGTGAAGCTCGCCGCCCATGACACTCTCACGTAATAATGAGTGGGGTTGTACATGCCCCGGAGTCTCCGGAGAGCCGCCCTCGGGCCTCGGGGGATCCCGCCCACGCCCAGTGGAAGCACTTAGCTCCGCGCTGGTGAGAAGATGCCAAAGACTAGACTAGGTGCCGGACGCGGCCTTTTGCTTTTCGCTTCTTCCTTGTTGACAAGGTTCTTCAGTTTGGATTTAAGTTGGATTTGAGCTTGAGACTTGCGTGTGTTTGGGGAAGGGGTGTTTAATCACGTTCGAGCAATCTCTCGTGTTCTGGTTTCGGCTTTGCGTACAAAGTTTGCGTCGGCTGCCCCCCCCCCCCCTCACGAGCCCCTCGCGAGCCGGGCCGGGCCAGGCACGTCTACAGCCGGGGACGCTATCACCGCACCCTCTCCGGAGGTTCTCATCGCAGGATCAATGGGTTAACTAGAAGACACCCAAGGCGTAGCGGCCCCCGCAGGCCCGCTCGGGACTCGTCGGGGTCGAAAGGTAAACAAGTCAGTTGACCCATCACCGGGCCAACGGCTAAGCTCACACGCAACATTATGCTTACCAGGGTACTGATCGCAAACCTTTACATGAGTGGCCTCCCCTCCCAAAATGCTCTTACATTCTTCAGGGCCGAGCCCGAACCTTCTTCGTGCAGGGTAAACAGCAGTGACATACGGTCAGTCAGACATATCACTCACCGCGTCTTCTAGGGCACCCCCTGAGGCGTCACTGGCGTCACTGACATCATCATCGCCACCGCGAGCGTCTCCGTCGGCGCCAAGCTCGTCCACAACGCCGCCTTCATTGGCGGCCACGATAACACCATCATCATCAGACGCAAAGGCCCTGACAAGGGCATCCACGTTATCCTCCACCCATTGCGTCAGGTCACCCCGGACGGCTATGGGCACGGGTGCCATGGCAGCGTCGAAGTTGAAGTGGGGGTCTCTGCCCTGCAGATAGCTGAAGACACGGGAGAAGGCACGCCCGAGAAAGGCTCGGCTCCTCTCTTCGACAAGCCAAGGGGGCCTCTTGGAGCGGCTCTCCAGAAGCATCACCACGTCGGTGAAAAACTGGAGGTTGCCGGCGTAGCTGGCCTCATGCGGCTCCTTAGCGACAGCCTCGCAAATTTTGCCCAAAGCTGTGTTAGCCCTTTCGCTGAGCATTCGAAGCATGGGGGCATGCTCGTGCTCCAGAACCCGCCGCTGATGGATCTCGTCCTCATTCCGCTGCGCGATGGCCTCAGCGTCATCAACCCTCTGTTGGAGAAGAAGCAGCTCGGCCTGGGAAGAGGCCAGCTCCGCCTGTGCTGCGCCAAGGGCAGTTGCGGAGGAGTCCGCACACCACGTCACTTCAGCCAGTTTGGCCCTGAGGGCTGCGGTCCTACCCTCAGCCTCGGCCCTGATCAGCCCCAACCTCGCTTCGTATCCACGCTCGAAGGCCGAGCGAGCTTCTGCCACATGGCGGTCGACCTCTTCCTGGGCCCGGGCTTCGCGCGCAGCAACGTCATCCTCCGCCTGAGCCACCAGGCGCTCCCTCGTCTCCAACCGCTCAAGGTCAAGGTTGCGCTCGGTGGCCTCCAGCGTCAGCGCCTCCTCGCGCTTTAGAAGCTCCGCCCGGTCGACGGAGTCCCCCTTCAGCGACTCAAGGGCCGCTTGGCGCAGTTCCACTTGCTGCTCCAGGGAGTTGCTCCAAGGTTGGAGCTCCCACGCGCGCTCCTCCGCATCTTTGCGCCGTCGGTCTGCTTCCCGAGCCTCCTCAACGGCCTGGGAGCAGGCCTCCCGCGAAGCCACCAGCGACGCTTCAGCCTTCGTGTTGTCGAGATCACGTTGGTGACGCGCGAGGGCGACGGCTACCTTCAGTTTGCGCCTCTCCTCAGCAAGGCGCAAACCTTCGGCCTCGAGGCGCGCACCCTCGCCAGCAAGCTCTGCCCCGCTCCGGCTCACCGCGTCTGCCGCCCCCTGGAGGAACTCTTGGCGAAGGGCGCGACGCTCCCGAGCGCGCCTGAGCACGTCTTCTGCATCACCCTCTGCCACCAGAGTATGCGGAGGGCCCCGAGGTGGCATGCCCCCTCCCGGCGCGGGGCTGGGGGCTGGCGCCCTAGCCATCGCCGCATGGACCCCTCTGGGAATCCAGCCTGGCGTCGGTCCACCCAGGGAGGAGGAACTGAGGACAGACTTCAACCATTCACCATCTATGATCAGAGGAGGAACGCGGGGCAAGCCGGATGTGCCCCAGGAGGACTCGTGAAGAAAGGGCAGCGGGCGCGCAGGCTCGAGGTGCCCGGTGGAACGGACCGCTCCACCGACCGGTCCAACGGCGGGAGTGCTGCTCGAGCTCGGCGCGCCCAGAGTCGACGGAGAAGGCGAAGCTTGGGGGGCCGGCTCTCGGGCCGGCTCGACGAATCTGGCAGGACGGGGCCTGAAACGCCACAATCAGCCGCAGGGATAGCAAAGTAAATGAGCAGAGAAAGAAGAGGACTTACTCGTCCATGTCAAAGTACTTCCTACGCTTCAACAAGCGGCAAGGGCGGTCGTCGCCACCCAAGGCCTCCTTCCTCATGCGGAGGGCCTCGAAGTCTACGCGGAACCGACCTAATCGCTCGACGCAGGGGTCGGCCTGTGGCGCGGAAGAAGCGCCAAGATGATCAGCGCCGAAGGAGTCGGCCTGGGGGACGCCGCTAGGCGTCGCCTCGTGAGGAACGGCCGGGGCCTTAGGAGCCCCGGCTTCAAGAGCCGTAGGCTGCAACTCCGCGCCTGCCGCCGCTCCAGGGCGGGCCTCGGGAGACGCCGCCTTCGAGGCTTCTCACGGAGTCGGCACCTCGACATCAGTCGCCTCAGCTCCTGCCGGTTCTCGTCTCCCCGCTCTATCGCCTGAGGAAGGACCACTGTGGGCGACAGGGGGAGCAACCACGGCGGCTGGGTTCTCGCGGGGCCCCGTGAAGCCAGCCGGGCGCAGCACCCACTCGTCGAAGCTGGGCATCTGCCTCACAAAATCAGCCCTGCCGGAGCAAAGATACAAAAGGGCACCATCGCTCCGAAGGCTGCCTGGGGAAGGGTCACCAGTCAAGACCCTGAGCACTATCCGCAGCACTTCAGGCGCCAGGTCCTCCTCCTGAAGTCGCATGCGGTCTCTGAGCCCCGCAAAGTCCCACATCCAGCGAGAGTGGCGCTGGAGAGGAGCAATGCGACATGGGAGGAACTCCTTCACCACCTTGGATGTTGTCACGTTGAGCGCCCTCAAACTCTGGAAGCGGCGCCAGACGAAGGCGAGCCGGGGGCTCGCGATCATCTCATGATCCCAGCCCGAGTTGGGAACAGCAGGCGAGGTCGGGTGCGAGAGCAAGGGGTTGGGCACTCCGACGTCCACATACAGCCACCGCTCTTTGAATCTGGCCTCGGGAGGAGGAAGGCCGAAGTCGATCCCTGAAGCGGCCATCTCTGGCACGGCGAAGAAGCCCACACACCCTGAGCACTGAGTGGGGTCGCTCAGGTGCAAAGAAAAGAAGTGGCGCAGCAGGGAAACGGAAGGAGGAGTGCCTATCATCGCCTCGCAAACAAAAGCAAAGACAGCCAGAAGGGTAATGGACTCAGGCCCGAGGTGCATCATGCGGATCTGATAATGGGAGAGCACCGCATTGAAGAAAGTGGAAAAGGGGGGAACCAGACCCGCCCATAGGGCATCAGTGAAGAATCAGACCTCCGTGACGACCCTATCAAGGGAGGCATGAGACGCAGGCCAGACTGTGGTCCTGCCGCACTCGTTGAAGATAGTGACAAGGGCAGAGTGGACCTTGTTCAAGGCTTCAGGATTGAGTATGATCGACAGACCAAAGGCGGGAGTCGCCACCGGAGGCAAGCGGGGCGAAGATGCGGGCTTCTTTCCCTTTTCCTTCTTCGTTGGCGCCATGGTGATGGAAAGAGGGGAGAGCTCGAGCCGGATTGGCGGTGGTGGTTAGAGCTCGAAGAAGAAGGAAGGGTAGGAGGCATGCGAGCAGCGGAAAGGGGAACAACTGTGTGCAACTACGGGCCCGCTTAGCCGGGCGCGTAACAAGGTATCGTGGGAAGTGGAGACGCCCACGTCCAATCAATCGCCACACGGCGCCCAAGGCCGCAGGCTATTGGGGCCCGCGGCACTTCACGCTTGCCCCTTCGCTTCTCTGCTAAGTCAAGCCCGGGCGCGCCTTGGGCTCGGTGGCTACTGTCGGTGTTCTGGGAACGGGGGTCCCCAGACTTGCCTGCCCGCGGCCCGCGGCGTGGCTCGAGTGGGGGCCCAGCACGGCCCAGTTTCATCAGCTTAAGCTCAAGACCCTCGCGAGGGGCCAAGCCTTGCGGGGTGGACGACAGGAAGCTTCCTCAGGAGCAGCCTCATCAGGCAGGCTCGCGAGGAGGCGGAGAGATCAAGGCAAGGGCACCTCGCGAGGAGCCCGTGACGCAAGCCATGACGATCGAGATCAGGCGGGCGCCAGGTGGGCGCCGACCTACGCAGTGTCCTTGTTTCCCCTTTGGTGCAAAGGGAGCAAGCATAGACCAAGGCATCGGGTAAAGGTTACCATTCTGGTGCAACGAGACCAAGACCAGCAGAGAGGCGGGACGGAGGTCACCGTGGAGCCCAAGACGGCGTCATCACCAGTGCTTTTGACAACCGAAGACCACCTTTGGTCAGGATAACTTGTACTGGATGTTCCCCTTCAAAATGGCCAAATGTTGGCGCCCTTCCCGCTCATTATTTGGGAAGAGGACCAGGGCCTCTATAAATAGGACTAGCCACCATAGGGATCAAGGAGAGCCAGACCAAGCGGAACACACCGCACCAGCTCAAGAACACCTCTCGCGAGGCCGTTCTTTCCCTGTATTGTTCATCATCAGCCCCTGAGGAAATCCACTACACCACACACTAGAGTAGGGTATTACACCACATCGATGGCCCGAACCAGTATAAACCTCATGTCCCTTGTGTGTTCTTCTTTCCGGCCCAGATCTCTTGCGAGCCATAGAAACGCGAGTTGGTAGGGGAAAGATCTTCATGCGCACCCTAGAGTTCGAACCTTAAGGGTCTGCCGGAACCCAAAATCCGACAAAGGGAGAATGCCGGTAGCTGGAATTCTGGGCTGGAAAAGGAGCAAATATTAGAGACCTATTCCGCGCAACTCCAAAAGTCGTGAAACTCCACGGAAGTTATTTTCAGAATATATAAAAATTTCCAGCGGAAGAAGTTCACCAGAGGGGGCCCCACCTGGCCACGAGGGTGGGGGCGCGCCCTACCCCCTTGGGCACGCCCCCTACCTCGTGGGCCCGCTGTTGGCCCTCCGATGCCCATCTTCTGCTATATGAGGTCTTACGTTGAGGAAAAATTGATAAGCAACCTTTCGGGACGTGACTCCGCCGCCACGAGGCGGAACCCTTGCGGAACCAATCTAGGGCTCCGGCAGAGCTGTTGTGCCGGGGACACTTCCATCCGGGAGGGGGAAATCATCGCCATCGTCATCACCAACCCTCCTCTCATCGGGAGAGGGCAATCTCCATCAACATCTTCACCAGCACCATCTCATCTCAAAACCCTAGTTCATCTCTTGTATCCAATTCTTGTCTCCATGTCCGGGATTAGTACTAGTAGGTTGCTAGTAGTGTTGATTACTCCTTGTAGTTGATGCTACACTACAAAAAAAAGACACATCCGTGACATTTTGGGCCGAACAAAGTTTTTTCTGTCATACATATGACACTTCTATGACGATAATTGTGACAAAACCCGGTATCATCATAGATGTGGTGGGCTCCTACTTCTATGACAAAAAATCATGACAGAAAATGGGCTTTTTGTCCTGGGCGGGCCGGAGACGCAGCTGCATGACATTCTTTGGGCCGTCCATGACGGAAAAAACCGTGGTAGAAGCGAGGGGAGGAAAATTTCGGGGAGTTCCCGGTTACGGTGGGAGGTCGGGGGATGAGCGATTTGCGTTTCTCTCGTACACGTACGCGCGTGTGTGCGAGGCGTTGGCTCTATCTGAACCCGAGTGAGGCGTTGGGCTCTAACTGAACCCGAGCGATTGCACTGTAGGCTACGCGTTACTGAACCCGAGCGATCGATCGATGGCTGTTAACTGAACCCGATCGAGCGATTCCTTGGCTACTGCTGCTAACTGAAGCCGATCGATGCTGCCTCTGGATGAACAGTGAGCGTTGCGGGGGGGGGGGGTTGGATGAACAGTGAGCGATGGCGTTGCCTATGGATGAACAGGACCCGGTGGTGTGGTGGAGGGCTGGATGAACAGTAGACGGTGGAGGGGTGCCCATGGAGGGGTGGATGAACAGGACCCCGTGGTGTGGAGGGCAGGATGAAAAGTAGATGGTGGAGGGGTGCCCGTGGAGGGGTGGTTGAACAGGACCCCGTGGTGTGGAGGGTAGGATGAACAATAGACGGTGGAGGGGTGCCCGTGGAGGGGTGGTTGAACAGGACCCCGTGGTGTGGAGGGCTGGATGAACAGTAGACGGTGGAGGGGTGGTTGAACAGTAGCCGGTGGAGTAGTGCGCGGTGGAGGCTGGATGAATAGGAGCCCGTGGAGGCTGGAGGAGGTCGACGGTGGATGAACAGTAGCTCGTGGAGGCTGGAGGGGGTCGACGGTGGAGATGAACAGTATCCCGTGGAGTCCCGTTTTGCGGTACGCCACACCCCTCCCGATGAACAGGACCCTCGTTTCGACCGTAGCGCTCCAACACAAGTCCGTTTCCTCCGTTTTGCGGTACGCCACACCCCTCCCGATCAACAGGACCCCCGTTTCGACCGTAGGAGGTCCGTTTCCTCCGTTTTGCGGTATGCCACACCCCTCCCGATCAACAGGACCCCCGTTTCGACCGTAGGAGGTCTGTTTCCTCCGTTGTGCGGTACGCCACACCCCTCCCGATCAACAGGACCCCCGTTTCGACCGTAGGAGGTCCGTTTCCTCCGTTGTGCGGTACACCAGGCCTCGTTTCCATCGCCTCTTCCGTCCAATCCCTCCCGATGAACACGACCACGCATTCCGTTCCGACCCATGAACACGATGACGATGCAATTTCTCCGTTCCGACCCAGCCATGTACACGAGCCCTCGCCGTACGTATGCGCGAGTAGGCGTTCGAGACCCCGCCCATATGTACACATACGTGGCCGTATTATCTTTCTTGCACCCTGGCCGCCTCTACTACGACACGTGCGCGCCTCTACATCCACCAGTATATATGTACGTACACGTTCGCGACCAGAATGACAACGCTAGTACGCTTCGACCAGGTGGGTCCCGACTGTCAGGCACTTCCTTGCCTGCGAAGATGTAGCTGGTGGGTCCCAGCAGTCAGGGGGCGAAGTACGGTGGCCTGTCTGGTGGGTCCCCGCTGTCAGGTGGAGGAATAATTATTTTGCACGTAATAAGGAGGCACTTCCTTGCTGCGGCCGTGGACCCAGCTGTCAGCCTCTCCACGTACAGTCCACGTCCGATGGAAGTCGTTCCTTGACCACGTTGACCACGCAGCGCCGAGAGCACCAGGGCGCTGGATGACGGTGAGGCCTAGGAAGGGGACGACGGGGAGCCGGGGAAGACGCGGCAGTGGCAGCCCGCGCGCGGGCGGAGAGGAGTACGAGGGTTCACTGGTTCGGCTGCGGTGTGAGGCTGCCGTTGTCGCAGGGCCTGGCCATCGGTGGGAATAGTAGGGGGCGGTGAGGCCTCCGCGGCAGCACAGCCGGCCACGGGAGGCAGGAGCATGCGGCACGACTGGCGCTGCTTTGGGCGGCTGGAGCAAGAAGACCAGAGGTTGAAGAAGCACTAGGGCCGTTGGATGGACATCGTACGGTCACTGGAGCTAGAATCGTTTATATTGACTAAGTTGACAAAGCCCTTCGTCCCCGTCAACTTAGTAGGCCCACAAGTCACCTCCCACCAAGGTGGGTCCCAGCTAGCCGGGGGATTATTCATTTTTTTGTGCGTAATAAGGAGGCACTTCCGGTGGGTCCGGCTGACAGCGGGGGGAACGTTTTTTTTTGCGAAATACGGTGGCCTGTCCTGTGGGTCCCAGCAGTCAGGGGGAAACGATTTTTTTCACAAAATACTGGTGGCCCGTCCGGTTGGTCCCGCTGTCAGGTGGAGGAATAATAATTTTCCGCGTAATAAGGAGGCACTTCCTTGCGGCTGTCGTGGACCCAGCTGTCAGCCTCCCCACGTACAATACTCTTCCGATGGAAGTCGGTCATTGACCACTTTGACCACGCCTCGCCGAGAGCACCACGGCGGTGGACGACGGCGAGGCATAGGAAGGGGACGACGCGGAGCTGGGGAAGACACGGCAGTGGATGCCCACGCGGAGAGGAGTACGAGCGTTCACCGGTTCGGCTGCGGTGTGAGGTTTCCGTCGCCGCAGAATAATATGGGGTGTGGGAGAGTAGAGGGATACCCTGGCCAGCGGTGGGAGTAGTAGGGGGCGCTGAGGCCTGCGCGGCAGCACAGCCGGCCACGGGAGGCGGGAGTAGGCAGTCCTGCCGGCGCTGCTTTGGCGGCTAGAGCAAGAAGATCAGAGATTAAAGAAACACGACGGTCGTTGGATTGACATCCAACGGTTACGTCTGCTAGAATCGTTTGTTGACGTATATAATAACTAAAAAAATCTTGCATACGCGTCAACTAAACAGGCCCACAAGTCAGACCACTCCCTCTTTTTTTAATAATTTATATATAGCTCATGGAAACTTCTTATGCAATTTATTGCAGTCGTTTTTTTTGGTTGGTCAGGGCCAATTTCACATATTTCTGTGGGTTCCAAACTATTTTTAATACCGAAATGTCCAGCCAGATTTAAAGTACTTTGAAGATATATTTAAATTAGGTTAATGCCCAGTGAAATAGGAATCTGAAAATGTGATAAAATTGAGAAATTATAAAGTAATTGCCAATTTGTCATATGTTTTTATATTTACAACCCATTTCATATTACTTTCAAGATTTGCAGGCGTCTTGAAAGAGTTGCAGCCCATCAGGGCGTAGAAAAATAAGTAGGCCTGGATTTGGTATTCTTCAGAAAAAAATAAACTGGGCTCATTTTCACAAAGAAAAAATAGCTGGGCTGGTCACATGGTGAACATAAAATATAAGCCTGGGCTAGACGGGCCACAGCCCAGTTCAAACCCTGCTCCGTCTCAACAATACCAAACAAAAAAAATACTGCTCGAGTAGCTACGTCCCAGGTGTCAGCCGATCTTGTGTTGTTCTCTTGTCTATTGACTATATATGCTCACAATGTCGTGGGTCCCAGATGTCAGGAAAACGCTAGGAGGAAGCATTTTAGTTTTCCATACGCTGACGTGGTGGGCCCCTACTGTCATCCTCTCCACGTGCTTCTGCCGATTCGTGTTGTTTGTTGACCATGTTGACAACGCGAGTGGGCGGCGCCGCGGCGAGCGCACCAAAGCGCGTGGAGGACGTCGGCGTTAACGATTTAGGAGACGGTGGGGCGGCGATGCGTGCGCTGAGGCGCAACCAGCCGTGGGAGGCGGAAGCAGGCGGACCCATCGGCGCTGGTTTGGTTTTGGCGGCTGGATGAAGACAGGACTGAAGAAACACGACAGACTGTAAAAGCAGCAGGAGTACTTAACAACCTTAACTGAAACCAGCAGGGGTACTTAACAACCAAAGCTGAAAGCAGTATGTGTACTTATACAGGTTCAACCGTACAAAGCATGCCTCGAACAGTGCTACTTTGCCTACAGTTAACCAAGGGTGAGGCCGCCAAGCCCCAGGACAAGGCCCAGGCGCCACCCCACGCATCCACAACCTTCTGAAAGCGGCTTCATCTCGCAACATGGTCAATAAACAGGATATTCGCTTTAGAGCCATGGGAAAGCATGAACATAATCTTCTGTCCTATTCTCCAAGATGGACGGGCCTTCATTATTTGAGACCACCCATGAATAAGTATCTTTTCACCTCCAAGGGGAATTGAGTAGGTCGACATAAACATCATGTTGTGACCAAGCGCAAGTCTGACCCGACCATGGTCAGGCTTCTGTATAGGAACAATAGAACTCGGCAGTTCCTATTTCAAGAAGATCACAGCTGTAAAACTGTGTATAAGCAATAGTTTATGAACAACATATATAACAGAAAACAGCTCGTACCATAAGTTTCTCGACACAGTTGGACCTGTTCAACGAGTGCAGCAGTGGCACACATTTCCCACGTGGCCTTCCACCATTGAAACGCCCCACAAGGACCTCAAGACGATCAATAAAGTGTAGGAACTTGTGGATGTCGATCCAGTCAACTTCACTACCATTAGTAACAACCGAGTTATTACAGAGTAACAAACGAGCAGACTGCTTAACTCTGAAAAAACCTACACGTGCCACCAATTATAAGAAAATATTAGTTAGAAGTAGCATCTTCGTGAGAGATTCGTTGCTACTTCTAAAGTTAAATTGTGATTAGTTAGATAGAATAGGTGGATTAAGAAGTAATCGAGGCAACAAGCAAGAACCAAATACAAAACTAACATGGATGAACAATTGGAACGACGTCGGGGTGGAAGATCGCAGTGAAGATGAGACCAGGTTCTGCTATTTCCATCAACATTCGTGCGCCAACTTTCAGTCCGTAACACTTGAGAAAGTTTATCCGAGTTCGGCCATAAAAAAAAGCAGCGATCTTCTTGGTTCATGAACCCAACTCGGAACTTATATCCATGGCTTGTCTTCACTGTGACCATTAAACTAGTGTATTCAGTTATGGCAAGGACGAGCATCTTGAGTACATGTGTTCTGGCAGAGCAAATAATACACTGCAGGAAAAATAATATGAGAACAGAGCATGTTCAAAAAAAAACCACCCTCCCGGATAGAAAAGAGGATTCTAGGAACATACTGTGCGCGTTTCAAAATGTTGTGTTAGGATGAGAAGGAACAAGTGTGGCGTCTTGCCGAGGGCGCAAAAACCTGTAGGGTACTCGCACTTTGGGCACTGCAAATGAAACACACTAGATTCAGTAGGAAGAAAAATGCATCAACGGCGGCGGCTGCCATCCTAGGATTACCTGCGACCAAGGGACTTGGGTTTATCGAAGATGGATGAAGATTTTGTACCTGGTTCTCCATGAGAAAACCCTATGCAATCGCCGAGAGGGGGTTTTCTCTGAACAAGCAGACGAGGGAGAAGGGGATTCAGGCCCAGTGAAATATTGCCGCTTCGTCCGTCCAGCTTACTGCTAAAGCTGGAAAGGGGGTTGTGATTTTACGGCTCATTGGGCATTACTGTGGCGCTACGACCGGGGTGTGTCTACCGTGAAGTTGTGCACTCTAATTTGTGCATATGGCACGTGGACCCCATTGCCGATTGCCCCACATATCAGGGAAAGGAAGTAGAAAGACAGGAGTAACTAGTTACACATAAATATATATTTTGACAGAGAGATACTCCCTCTGTAAAGAAATATACAAATCTTTTATATCACAGGCTCACCTTGCCGAGAAATATACTCCCTCTGCAACGCACGGGCATTATGGGGGTTCAGCTTTTTTATGGGGGTTCAGCTGAGAATATAATACTCAGATAGGCTCATGGTTCTGGACTTTGGGCCGCAGGCCGACCCTGCATGTTTGGGGGCCCATGTGTTCTACCTCAGCGCTTTTCATATTGCAAGTGATCGG
The DNA here is from genome assembly GCA_032464435.1 of Aegilops umbellulata. Taxonomy (NCBI): domain Eukaryota; kingdom Viridiplantae; phylum Streptophyta; class Magnoliopsida; order Poales; family Poaceae; genus Aegilops; species Aegilops umbellulata. The sequence continues at coordinate 508,411,119 of CP136056.1, read as the reverse complement.
TACGGTGCTGGTTTTAGATGCTGTCGCAAGGCGAATACACAAAATTGAATAAAGCACGACAGCTATTGGAATGAAATCGAACGACAGTTCCTAACCAGCAATCAGAGTTGCAATTCTATCAACGATATACCATGTGATAAATAATACTGTCGTACTACTTATACACACAGGACACTTGTTTCACCATGCCAGATTATTACATCAAAATCTCTCGGAGGATAGATCAGTTCGGCAGTTGCGTGCTGCTAATTTCAAAGTTGATTTGGACCAGCTCTCCTTGCCGAGAAAGTTCGATTTTGACATCATCCCCTACCACAAGATATGATTTAGATTTGAACTTTGACCATCCTTTAGCATCAATCATCATGCGACCATCCTTTGTACTTACGCTAAATTGAGAGGGTTCATTCACACCAAGGTTGCGCATGGTAAGAGAAACTTGGCCGCGGTCGCCCGGATTGTTGAACGACTCCCTCGTTGCTCTAGGAATTCTCCGTTTGCAAACAAGAAGACATGCCCAAACAGTTAGATCAACATAGTGAATCATGTGAAACAACATGGAAAGAAAAAAGAACGAAGCACTTGGGCGGCCAATGCTTACCAAGAAGGTGGACATGTCCATTTTTGTAAGGACTTTGGTATATGAAGTGCGAACTGCAGCCCAGTTTGTTGCCGGTGCAACTGCACGGGCCGGAGCAGATGCAAGTGCAAGTGTTGGTGCAGGTGCCGAAGCCGCTGCTGCTGTCGGAGATGGTGCTCCTTGTAGAGCTGGTGCCGGTGTCGATGCCCGATCCTCCGATAGATCAGACTGATCCGCTGACGCGGTCGGTGCCCAATCCTTAGATGGATCAGACTGAGCTGTTGCCGCTGTTAGTGCTAGAGCAACTGCCGGTGCTCGATCTGTGCGAGACAGCGGCGATCGTGTCTGGTCTGCTATGATCAGCTTTCTAACTTGACTAGGATCCGTGACCGTGATCTAGTTTTTTTCTTCATTTCTTTTAAACGCGAGAAGGACTAATTGTGGCGTTCTTGTTAAACCAAACTGCAGTTCATCATAGGGATTCAGCTTGTACTCAGACAACAGACTGATCCAATTTTTTCCAGTAATATAAGTGATGGAAAGTGCCTTCGTTACTGACACGACATAAGAAGTGAAACCTGCAAAAATAGCCATCGTAGAGCAAACCAAACGGTTTATTCTGTGATGAATGCCACATGGCAAAACCTGCATCGTAAAATTGCAGGAAAAGAAAGAAAGCATGACATTAAATCAATAAGATTTAGACAGTAAATCAATAAGATTTACTTGATGTGACACGAGTGAATCCTTACCAGGAAATCACTATGTTGAAGTACTAAACAGAAGATTGATCGTCCAACTACGCGTGGCATGCAGGGGCCCTGCCTACTCCCACAAGCAGGACAGTCTAAAGGCCGTGACAAATCGTATGGATCGAACATCCATGGGACTGGAAATCCTGGTGGGTGCGATAAACCCTGCAATGCATACAGATATTGGAGTGTAACCATAATTGATAAACCGTCCTCACAAAAAATATGATCTGGATACTTCAAAATATACATACTGAATTGAGTGGACAGACATTAACATAGACCGTTCTCAGGACTGACCACACACCAAAAGCGGCAATACTAATAAACAATACAGGTTTCACAAACACAAATCAAGTACTGAACAATAGTACTTACTACAGACAAGCAAAGTTGCACTAACTAAACTCTGCAGACTATTTCTTGCCACCGACCTATGGGATGAACCTCGCATAACTGACTAGGCCATGGACTTTGTGTGAGATGTCTACATGCACCATCACCATCTTGTCAACCTTGGAGAACCTAACAGAGTGGTCTTTCCACTCATAAACATGATGATGAAGACAGGCCGCATCAGATTTGTTGGGAAGCTTTACAAGAACCACACCCTTCGTAATCGAAGGCACAACCAGGAAATTGTTGTGGTCAAGTACAGCCTCGAGAATACGCCTGACAACAATGCTACAGGAAAACACTAGTTCAGGACATGTGGCGACAAGGACACGGCAGCTGGATAGTTCAGCAGTAGAACTCATCAACAGGTCTTCTAGTTCACACGGCATGACTTTGAGAACTTCATCTCCACCGTAGACCTGGTTCTAATTCAAACAGAAACCATATTTTATTACTACCTCCGTTCAGAAATATAAGATGATTTTCGATATTATACTCCATATATGAATGACTACATATACGCACAAAAATGAGTGAACAAAGACAGTAGAACATGTCTTCAAAGGCATGAGAGCAGAGGGATTACATGCAAAATCCATAACACAAGTTACTGAGGCAAATGTACCCTCTTAAAAGGTAGCATTGATGTTCATAAAGTACTCCCTGCGTCCCAAAATTCTTGTCTTAGATTTGTCTAGATACGGATGTATCAAGTCACATTTTAGTATTAGATACATCCGTATCTAGACAAATCTAAGACAAGAAATTTGGGACAGAGGGAGTAGTTGAAAGTAATCTATAAGAAATCAGTGTCAACCTCTCGCATGTTTTGGTCAAAAGAGGAATTTAGAACCGTCATTTGGCACACAAAAATCACATGCAAGAGCACCCAGAAAATTGTACCACTAGTACTAGTACTGCGTGTTAGATGAAAAAACACGATCAAGATCGAGAAAAAGATCGTCAAGAAGAGATATTACCTGGACTTGCTTAATGAGGGATCCCGGAGAGGGGGGCTTGGACAGGGCGATGGCTTTGAGCTTGTCTGCGGTAGTCTCGACGGGGTGCTTGCGCTTCTTCGTACCATGAGCCTCGACAGTTTTGGCTGGAGCCATAGACATCACTTCGGCCGGTGCTCCAACATCCATCAAGAAACTATCAAATAGAAATAAAAGAAAAGAAACCATAATCACAAACCCAAAAGAAGAAAAGAGAGGGAGTTATAGGATCAGTCTCGGGGTTGCAAGACCGGGCCTTGGCCAGAATCAACACCATTGATACGCTCACCTTTCCTTCTTTGGGAGAGAAGAACAATGGCAGAAGCAGGTCGGGGTTTTCTTGAAGAAATGAGGAACAAGATGAGGCAGAAGTGAGGGTTGGGTAGAGAGGAAGCTGAGAGAGAAGAGTGAAATGATGGTTGCTTCGTCCGTCCAACTTACTACTGGAAAGGAGGGGGTTTTGTGATTTGACGGCTCATTGGGCATTACTGCGGTGCTTCGATTGGGGTAGTCTACCGTCACTCTACTACGGAGTAATTTAGTGCATGGCTGGTGGACCCCGATGCTGGCTGTCCCACACGTCGGCGAAAGTGAGTAATTTAGTGCATGGATGGAGGAGGATCCGCACGGTAGAGCGTGTCCATTGTTTTTCAAAAGAAAAAATGATTACAGCAAGCGTTTCCACTCTTACGACGGAGGAGTGCGAAACACGGCAGCCACTTGAACATACACAGTGCTCCTACTACTAGGCATGTGCAGTGGTTCATACGTCAGTACTACACAATCTTGTTGCTAGTGTAGTAAGATATGACGATAACAAATGATGTTGTGCGCATGTCAACTACTCCTATATGTAACAAATACATGAAGAGGAAACAACTATATTGAGATGAGAATGCAACCAAACACACCCACACGCTTTGTGCTACAGTGACTGATCTGCACCGTCTGAGTTTGATCCAACGGTCATGTTGCACCGAGACATGGACATGCCCATGCAGAGGGCGCCTAAACACCACCGAAGTCCCTCTGCTTCTCGAGGCGCACGACGTAGGTGATGCAGGGTGCAACCGCCCGCAGAACCCGCTCCCGGTTGATGGGATCCAGCTCGTCAAAGACGGCGTCCAATGGCACGAATGGATTCCAGTGACGGAGCCCTGAAAGGATTCGCCCGGCAATGGCGACGGCAGCCCGCAACCCCTCCTTGTCCAGCTCAGCCCCAACCATCGCGTGGAGACGGCTTAGCTCCTCGGTGATATAGGTGAAGAAGAAGACCAGGTCAGGAAGCCGCAGCTCGTTGAAGTCGACCAGGTGGTCGAACGGGTTTAGCCCCATGGCCGGCATCGTCGCGCTGGCACGACGGTAGGCATCGTGCAGCCGCAACACGTGCGTGGCAACTTGGTTCACCAAGTGGCTGAGGCGATCCTGGACCTCGTCACGATCGGCCCGCTCGCGCTCCAGCCGGCTCCCATGACGGCCTATCGTATCTCCCGCTTTCTGCAGCAACGCCGCCAATGCCTCGAGCATCTTTGTGGTGGACGCCTGCCACTTTTGAAGCTCCGTGAACTCCCGCACATAACGGAGGAGCATGGCACTCCTCTCCTCCTTGAGCTCACGGAGCTCCACGTCCTTGGCCCTGAGCTCCACATCCTTGGCATGGAGCTCGTGTGTCAGGAGCCTCGCCTCGGACTCCGTGATCTGCTACGCCGCCATGGCACTAGGTAGAAGCAATGGGGAGAGGAAGCAAAGGGGGCGAAACGGCTGAAAGGAAATGCAATCTACGGGAAGGCGGAGGGAGCGGGAAATCTTTTGGTTTTCACCACGGTAAAACACCAGTCAATGACTTCTCACATCCGGGAGCGGTGGGTTTTTACAGGCGGAGTCATCGTGACTAATTGCTGCCGCGCCTGCTCCCGTCAATCAAAAGATTAAAAATCCTGCCGCGCCTGCTCCCGTCAATCAAAAAATTAAAAATCCTGCCGCGCCTGCTCCCGTCAATCAAAAAATTAAAAATCCTGCCGCACCCAAACACCAGAGCAACGCCGCGGTGGATATTTATATTTACCAGCCGGCAAGTAGATAAAAAAAGGGGTGAAAAAATAAATGTGGCGGCGGCCTAGCTAATCGGTCGAACTAGCCCAACTAGCTAGCCACCGTGCTTCACTGATGTACTCAGCGGGAAAGGTGGTCTTTCGTGATTTGACGACTCATTTACTTGCTTCGGCGCTATGACCGAGGAGGACCCAGAAAATGCGCGGTAGGGCGTCCCACGTCAGGAAGAATATATGCGTGCACCACCCGGGAGGACCCCAAAACCACGCAGTAGGGTGTGCCACGTCTCGGCACGGAGGAAAAAAGTGTGTGTAAAAATATACTGTATCAGACGTAGTACCTATGGTTCGACCTCGGGACCCAGCCAGTCGGTCGAAAACACCCCACTAGCCAGACAGCTTCATCATGCAAACGTGGCACGGAGGATAGATGTGGTTAGCTCCATCTCGACCAGCCACAACATCTCTTGTTCTAGGCGATTCTTCTATTTTCCAAGCTTTTTTTTAGTTGTAATAACACCACGGCAAGCTAGCGCCGCTCTTCGTGTGTTCCCGTGCAAAGGTTAGACGATGGAGAGAAGAGAGATTGGGATCGTAGACCTGGGACCCACCAGTAAGTGAGACAACAGTCATGCACGTGTTGACGAGGCACTCCCTCTACTCTACTCAACGAAAGTATTGTATAAATAAAATCAAGTTATGGGACAAAGCCAACAACCGTTCGTTTTTTCAGGCTATCGACTTACGCTTTGTAGTCAAGGGTGCCAGTTCGAATCTCGTCTTTCAGATTTGTTAGTTTTAGGTCCAAATTTGATTAATGACAAGTGGGACCCCCATGTGTTGTTCCGATATTTCAGTGTCGGATGGTTTTTGAACAAACACTTTGTGCGGCTAGACAAGTAACGACACGAGTTACACGTATTTTGCAAGTTTACGAACAAAAATGACAGCGGCATAGAATATCACATCCACCCCGCAGCTTAGATACTATGGTGATACGAGTTTTTACACCGTTGGAAGTGAGATCCAATGGCTTGGGAGTAGTCTTTGTAATTATGCGCAATTTCCAAACTCACCAAGGTTTTTTTTGCAAATAAAACATTCATGCCTCGTGTGTGCCGCTGCACCTTCGATCCAACGGCTCCCCGGTGCTCATATTAGGTGCTCACCATAGCTTAATTACCCGCTACGGTGATATGAGCATCTAGGTCGTATGATCAGTGATCAGATGGCACATGCGTAGTACCTGTACTTTCTGCGCACTTCCCAAACTCTATCAGCCGTATATTGAAAAAACATTCAAACCTCCTATTGTGGGCCGTTAGATCTCAGTGAACTCGTATCACCATAGAATCTACGGTGCGGGAGCACCTCATACTCTCCCGTGCGAGAAAACATAAGGTGTTATCGCAGCTTGGATGCTATGGTGATACGATCTTGGAGGTCGTTTGATCTGAGATCCAATGGCATCTGAGCAGTCTTTGTGCTTGTAAGCAATGGCCAAACTCTTTTGGGGCTTTTCTGCAAAAAACCATTCGAACCACCGAGGAGGTGTTGGGTCACAAATCCAACGCCTCCGAAGAGCTTGTATCACCAAAGCATCTAAGGTGTGGTAGCACATGATATTCTTACATACAGGAGATTATGATGTCCTCCTTCATCTTAGATGCTACGGTGATACGAGCTTCGAGGTCGTTGGATATGGGATCAAAGGGCATCTAAGTAGTTTTTGTACAAATTGTGTGCAATTCTCAAACTCATCAAGGTTTCCTACAGAAATATTAAGACACATCATGTGAGCTGCTATATCTCAGATCTACAAGCTCCAAGCAACTCGTATCGGCATATAGCATCTAAGGTATGGGGGCACATGATATTCTCCCGGGGAGGAGGGGTGGGTGTGCACAACCAATTGGTGGTTGGGAGGGTGGGGACAAATATAATCTAAACAACCCTAAACAGAGCTCCACAATTTTATCTAAGGTCGAGGGGTTGACCCCCGACAATCATAGCTCCGCCTAAACAGAACATTTGCATGTACTGTAGTAATAGACTTAATATTCATGTTTCAGTTTCATGTTCATTTTAAATATTGAACTGAGGACCATGGATGTCTTACATTTTACTCCCTTCGTTCCCAAATATTAGTCTTTTTAGAGGCTTCAAATGGACTGGCACATACGGATGTATATAGACATATTTTAGAGTCTAGATTCACTCATTTTGCTCCGTATGTAGTCACTTGTTGAACTCTCTAAAAGACTAATATTTAGGAATAGAAGGAGTATTTTTGAATTCGTGTCATACATTCATGGTTTGGAAAAATAGATGCACTATACTTATTGGATTGTTGTTGTGTTCGTGCGTGTGTGTCTGTGTGTGTGTGTGTGGTCATATGCTTGATACATACAAAGTTTTCTCACCTCCATGTTGTTCATCTTTTAAATTTGAATTTGCATTGGTAAACTTACTAGGGATACCATGAAATGTGAAATCCACGTTGAGATCACTATATCACAAACTCACTCTAATTCAACAACTCGTCATAAATCAATTACCACATTGAGATTAGTATTTACAAGGAAAATACGGGTATTGTAATACACATAGATTCGTTCGGCAATTTAAAAGGTTCCTTTCGTATTCTTGAATGGTAGGACCCAACGGCGTACCAGCCAGACCTTGGCTCGTGTTGATCCTAAAAAAGCGGGCTCGTGTCCTTCGGTGGCGTGCACGGTATGCACATTAGGCAACCCCATTACCCCAACCAGTCGAGCCTCAGCGTTTCAGGTCGAAATATCTGGCGGCCAGAATTCCAGCCCTAGGAAATTCCCCTCATGTCCCCGGTCCATAATGACTACCGATGAACAAGGGAGGGATCCTTTAGTAACTAGACAACGTTACCTACCGTGCCGAGCACGGTTCAATTCCCTCGGTCGCCGCTCGTCAAGGTCACCCGTCAACTGCATTGCCTAGTACTACTACTACTACACCAGGATGAGCATAGAATTGAGCTCGTTTGTTTGTGCCTAGTACTTGAGTTAATATATCAGGCAATGCACTGGTGCGGAGGGATTATCCTTTTACTCTGCATATATAACTTGTCTGAAGTCTAACTAAGCAAAATGTTTGACCAAATCCTTTCTTAAGAAATACAACATGACAGATGTACGGCTTGAAAATTTATTGCATGATGTAGGTTATGATATTGTTTCAAATCCTGGATCTTAAATTTCAGAAAATCCAAAAGTGAGCATAAATTCTTGAAACTAAGCATGGTCACGTGATATGGCACAAATATTACTTCGTAAGTTTTTTCTTCAATTTGAGACAAGCTGCTTATGACAAGTTGCACAAATGAAGAGCCAATGTATTTTGGAAGAAAGACTTGTCATGTTAAGGCGAACGCTTTCACTATTGAAACCGTGGGCGTTTACGTGCCGCCACGAGTCCCCGCTTCTCATCGGCAATCGGCAGGTGTCGTTCGAGCAAGAGTGTGAGTCGACGGGAGGCGTGCGAGCAGACCGCTGCGCCGGCTGTCAGGGAGGCGTGCGAGCAGGCCGCTGTGCAGGCTCACCGGGAGGCGAGCCCTTTGACCAGGCTCCGCCGCCCACCGTCATCCCAACTGCTCCCACTTTCAGTGTCGCCGGCGCCGCAGTTTAAAATCAACCCCGCACTACCCAGTTTGAATTGAGCCTTATAAACCGAAAAGGAGGGAGTATCGCTACAATCCTCTCTCTTCCTCTCCGATTCTCCTGTCGTCTACCTCCAACTAGCCTGACCTAAACGCACGCCATGCCGCATCACGATGGTCTGCCCTTAGTGTTCCAGCTTCCTAAGGAAGACACCCAGCCGGAGTCTCAAGAACATAAGGCGCTATGGGACGAGCTTGAACTGACCTTGTGGGAAGACGCCGCGCCTGTCCCCGCTCCCGTTCCGGCTCCCGTCGCCCCGACTGCGCCAGCGCCCATCCCCGTGGCATTGATGGGCTGGGAGCCGCACATTGTCGCCGAGCTTGATCCCACGGGGTTCCACGAGGTGCCCACTGACTTTCACGCACCCGTGCACCTGCCAGCGCATGCGCCTGCGCGTGCACTGACGCGCACGCCCGTGCCGGTGCCCGTGCACCTGCCAGCGCCTGCGCCTGCTGTCGGTGTACAAAAAGAGGGGTACACTTTTTGTACCCCTATGACTGTGCACGGGTAGTCTGAGCCACGGGCGCCGCCGCACCAAGCCCGGCAAGGGAGGTAGAACCAAGGTAAGGCCGAAGCCAAAGAGCAGCAGAACGACGCCAAGACCAAGACCACAAAGAGCAAAGGGGACGAAGCGCCCCCCCGACAAGATCGTTGCCGGGAGGCGGTTTTTGCAAACCCGGCAAGACCCTTGCCGTGACAGCACGCCCCACACCTACGGAGCGGGTCACCCTTGAGTCCACTGCCCCCATGGGGCAAGGATTCGGGAGGCATCCCCGTGGTGGTATGCAGATCTTTGTGCAGACATTCAAGATCAGATGCACACTTTAGAAGATGATGGTCCTTGGCGGGATCCCAGCCAAGGAAAACCACAAGGCCCCCGGCAAGACCCTTGTCGAGACCCCGACGAGACCCTTGCCGGGGCCGCGGCAAGGCCCTTGCCAAGGACACCCGCGGGGCCACCATCGGACCCGCACCAGTCACGCCTCCACCACCGTTCGCATGCAGCTGCCGACCCAACCAGCTGGGCAGGCACCTGCGTGGCGGCATGCAGATCCTCGTGGAGACCCACCGCTACGCCACCTCACCTGCCTGCCCGCCTACATGGCATCGCAGGCACCGCTGGCCAGGGCACGTGTCGACGCGGGAGAGAGCGGCGACGGACGAGACAGGGCTCTCCCCCGCCCCCGATAAAGCAAGGACACCTAAGCAAGGCGCATTAAATGCACCTTGTCATGTAATGCGAGGGATAACCTCGCATCACTGTACCCTTTCCACCTCCTGTGTGCCACTGTGGCAGCCCCTTTCTCTATAAAAGGAGGCCCCAGGCGACCAGGAGGGGGATTCGGCTTTTTGGAGCTCCTCACACCCCATAGCTAGCTCAAGAACACAACCATATAATCCACCAAAGCAGGAGTAGGGTTTTACGCATCTTCGCGGCTCGAACCTGGGTAAAGGAATCGTGTACTGCCTGCTCGATCCGCTCTTCTCACGACCCCCGCACCCCGCAACCGCAGAAAGGGATTCTCGTGATCCCATAGGTGTCGTTTCCCACCGACATCTTTGGCGCGCCAGGCAGGGGCTGCGTAGTTGTGAGAATCGGCTTTAGCAGTTAGTTCAACGCTTCTTCATTGTCATGGCGCCCAAGAAGAAGACGACGGTGGCGGTTGGCCCGTCGGACGCCGGGCATCCCGTCCCGACGCGGACGAGCAGCGGACCGATCGCCGAAAGGACCCGGGGCGCTGTTCGCGAACACCAACACCGTCCCAGCAGCCGGATTTTGGGAGGCGGTGATGTTCGTGCGCCCGGTAACGGGCCGCACGCCGCCAAATCCAAAGACGGAGTCGGGCCCTCCGCAGGTGGTGCGGGACCTTCCGAGGTCGCTGCTGCCCCGCCCGCTGGCGGCGCGAGGGCCTCCAGGACTCCCACTCCGGCGCCGACGGCGCGTTCCTCTCAAGTGGCGAGCGACGAGCGGCGTGATCGCCCCGAAGACCCCGGGCGTCCCCGCGGGAAAAGCCCCGAGCGCCACTCCCGGGATGTAGAAGACCTGCCCGCTCGCCGAGGCGCTGATGAAGGCGGCGTGCGACTGCGCGGTCGTGATTGAGCTCCTTCTGACGTGGTCAGAAGTCGAAGCGCGTCGCGATCCGTGCAGGTTTCGCTGCCACCGACGCGAGCAGAAGCCCTGGCGCGCGCGCAGTTGCTCCTCGACTTTCCTCCCACTACGAGGAAACTCGACGAATGGAGAGCCACCATCTGAAGCCTTGTTGAGGTGGCCAACAAAGATGAGCCGACCCCGACGGGGCCCCCGGGTCGACGTTCTGATGGAGTCCCGCGTACCGGTGGCAGGAAGGCTGGCGGTGCCGCGACCACGGTGCACTCGCCTCCTCCTTGCCCGGTGCCACGAACACCTGCCCGTCGCGACGTTGCGGGCGACGAAATCTCCATAGCGTCGTCCGACCCGCGGACCCACCAGGACCAACGCCAGGTCCTTCGGGATCGGGAACATGAAGACGCTCGGACCACCATCGAGCGTCGGCGCGGAGCGTGCCACCAGTCAGATAGGCGAGCGGGGCCTGCTGTGGACCACCCGACACCGGGGAGCCCTGGGGGCCTGCCTTACGAGGTAGGCTGCCCGGCTTTTACCCGTGAGCTGCGGCAGTTCCAGTGGCCCACTCACCGCACTTTCAAACCTGACGTGGGCGAGAAGTACGGCGGCAAGACCCACCCATCCGAGTTCCTCAGCATCTACACCATCGCGATGCAGGCTGCCGGAGCTCGTGACGATAAGGTGCTTGCAAATTACCTCCCGTTGGCTCTTAAACCCAACGCCATGTCGTGGTTGATGCACTTGCCGGTAGATTCCATTTCCTCCTGGTCGGATTTGTGCCATGAGTTCGTGGGCGCCTTCATTGGCGGTCACCAAGCTCATGGCGAAGCGAGTGATCTCCACGTCATTCCCCAGAAGGGAGGCGAGAGTCTCCGCAAGTACATACAGAGGTTCAGCCGGGTACAGTACAATATCCCAGATGTTCACCCTGCCGCCATCATCAGCGCGTTCCATCAGAACGTTCGGAACCGCAAGATGCGCGAAGAGCTGGCGATGAACAAGGTGAAAGATGTCGTGGAGCTCTATGTTCTCGCGGACAAATGTGCCTGGGCTGAAGAGGGGAGGAAGTACCCCGGCGAAGATGCTGGTGTGGAAACCGACTCCTCTGAAGAGGACACCGCCGCACCGGCGAAGAAAGGCCGGCACCGCAACAGGAAGCGCAAAGGGAAAGTTGTGCTTTCCGTCGAGGGGTCTGACGACACCGGCTCCACCAAGAAGACCAAGGCAGGTGACCCCGGCAAGGAAATTGCCGGATGTGTCGCCTGCCAGCCTTGGCGGTTGCCGAGAAGCCAGGCAACTCCGACAAGTGATACTGCAAGATCCATCGCACCAAAGGCCATGCTCTCCAAGACTGCCGGCAGGTTGAGCTCCTCGCTGAGAAGCAGAGGGCTGAATACGAGAGGCGGGACAAGGAGAAGGGCTAAGACGGTGCTGAGGGATCCGGCAAGAAACGCGACGGCCAGGCGGGCCGTCGCGACAAGGATAAGCAACAAGAGAGGCCCGCTTGGGGCCGTGACAGAAAGCCAGAAGATGACGATCACGAAAAGAGGACGACGAGTCCGGCGACCAAGAGTTTCAGAAAGCTACAGAGGCCATGTGCGTTGACGGCAGCGCTTCGCTGCATGCCTCTCGACGTTGGCTTAAACAGTGGGCGCGAGAGATTACAGCAGCAGAGCCGTCGTCTGATGCCCAGAGGCCGCTGAAGTGGTCCAGCACACCTATCATTTTTGACTCTGAGGACCACCCTGATCGCACTACTGCGGTCGGGTGCTTGCCGTTGTTGGTTTCACCAACAATACGCAACCTCAAGGTGACAAAAATGTTAGTAGATGGCGGGGCCGGTCTGAACTTGATCTCGCCTGCCGTGATCGAGAAGCTGCAGATCCCTGATGGAGACCTCGAAGAAACGGGCACGTTTCAAGGGGTCAGCCCGGGGAGAAGCCAACCCAAGGGAAAGGTCACGTTGCCCGTAACTTTCGGGAGCGACCTGAACTTCAGGACGGAGAGGATTGTGTTTGATGTTGCCAAGATCCCCTTGCCCTACAACGGGATCCTTGGCCGCCCAGCGCTGGCCAAGTTCATGGCGGCGTCGCACGACGCCTACAATACCCTGAAGATGCCAGGGCCCGTGACGATCATCACCATCCCCTCCGACAAGAAGGATGCGCTGATTTGCGCTGATCAAGTGTACCAGCAAGTAGTCGCAGCAGCTGCCGCCGCTTGGGCACTCGCTCCTGCTGCCGAGGCCCCGGGGGGGAAAAAGAAGAAGAAAGCCGATGAGACCTCGGACACCCACTCCGGCAAGCGCACCTCTTCGGAGTGTAGCGCTGCCGTCGAGGACATGCCAGAGAGCTCCGCCGGCGGAAGCAAGAAGCCCAGGGCCATGCCGCCGGGAACCAGGAAGGTTTCTGTCAACAAGGACGACACGGGAGGAGCTTTCACCATAAGCTCCACCCTTGACGACAAATAGGAAGACGCGCTCGTCACCTTCCTGCGGGCGAATGTCGATGTGTTTGCATGGCAAGCTTCCGACATCCCCGGCGTTCCCAGGGAGGTGATTGAGCACCACCTTGCTGTCTGTCCTCATGCGCGGCCCGTCAAGCAGAAGGTCAGAAAGCAAGATTTGGAATGACAAGAGTTTATCACTGAAGAAATCCGGAAACTGGAGGCAGCGGGTTTGGTATGAGGAGTGCTCCATCCGACGTGGTTGGCCAATCCGGTCATAGTGCGCAAGGCAAATGGGAAGTGGAGGCTGTGTATTGATTACACAGATATCAATAAGGCTTGTCCTAAAGACCCCTTCCCGTTGCCGCGCATCGACCAGATTGTTGACTCCACGGCTGGGTGTGATCTATTGTCATTCCTCGATGCCTACTCCGGCTACCACTAGATCTTCATGACGAAAGAAGACGAAGATAAAACCGCATTCATCACCCCATGTGGTACGTATTGTTTCATACGGATGCCTTTCGGGTTGAAGAGTGCTGGATCGACGTTTGCGAGGGCGGTCCAGATTGGTTTTGAGCCCCAACTCCATAGAAATATGGAGGCTTATATGGATGACATAGTGGTCAAAACCAAGGACAGGGCCACCCTCATATCAGATTTGCGGGAGACATTTGCAAATCTGCGCAAGATCAACCTCAAGCTGAACCCTGAGAAGTGCGTCTTTGGCGTCCCGTCCGGCAAGCTTCTCGGGTTCTTTGTGTCGCAGCGGGGGATAGAGGCCAACCCGGACAAGATCAAAGCTATAGAGCAGATTGAAGCACCCAAGCGAATCAAGGATGTACGCCGGCTCGCTGGTTGCGTCGCTGCCCTGGGCAGGTTCATATCCAAGTCTATCGAGCGCGCCCTTCCCTTTTTCAAGATCCTGAAAAAGGCGGGCCCAGTGGAGTGGACACCAGAAGCCGAAGCGGCATTGCAAGATTTGAAGAAGTACCTCTCCTCCGCACCAACACTAGCTGCGCCCAGGCCCCAGGAGCCGTTGCTGCTATACTTAGCGGCAACGAACCAGGTGGTCAGCGCCGCGCTAGTGGCGCAGAGGGAGGTCGGCGACGAGGTAATGGCAGCAACAGAGCCCGACGCCACCAGTGCGGAGGCGACACAGTTTGTCGAGGTGCCGCCAAAGAAGAAAGTGATGCAGCGCCCGGTCTACTTCGTTAGCTCCCTCTTGCAGGGGGCTAGGTCGAGGTACTCTGGTGTGCAGAAACTGCTCTTCAGCCTCCTCATGGCCTCGAGGAAGCTGCGTCACTACTTCCAAGCACACGAGATCACTATCGTCACTCGCCTCCCTCTGCAGCGGATATTGCACAACCCAGATGCGACGAGGAGGATTGTGGAATGGGCACTGGAGCTGTCCAGCTTTGGCCTCAAGTTTGAAAGTACTTCGACGATCCAGAGCCGAGTCCTGGCGGAGTTCATTGTAGAATGGACCGCCACACCTGACGAAGAAGCCCAAGAGACTGCTCTCCCCGGCAAGGAGGCAAGTTGCAATTGGATTATGTACTTTGATGGGGCTTTCTCCCTCCAGGGTGCCGGGGCTAGCGTACTGCTCGTCGCCCCCACCGAAGAGCACCCCAAGTACGTGATCCAGATGCACTTCCCCAGGGAGGCGTCAACAAACAACACGGCAGAATACGAAGGGCTGCTTGCCGGTCTTAGGATCGCGGCGGACCTCGGAATCAAAAAGCTTGTCGTCAGGGGCGACTCGCAGCTTGTCGTCAAGCAAGTCAATAAAGATTACCAGAGCCCGTTGATGAAGTGAGAAAGCTGGAAGATCGTTTCGACGGTATCCAGGCTGAATACGTTCCCCGAACGGAGAACGATATCGCCGATTACTTGTCGAAGTGCGCTGCCCTCAAGCTACCTGTGGAACCAGGTACCTTTGTGCTTCAGCTAACTCAGCCATCCGTTGATCCGTCAACAGAGCAGAACAAGAGAAGGAAATCAGGGCCCGGCAAGTACTTTCCCGCCGAGCTCCCCGGAGCCGCCGGCAAGGATGTTGCCGAGGACACTGAACCCGCCACGGGACGGCTAGCTCCGGCAGGACGCCAAGCTCTAGCCGTTGAGACAGCCGCCCCTATAGCGGAGGAAATGCCTTTAGTCCTCGCCGTCGAGCCTCATGCTCCAGCGTGGGCACAGCATACCGTCCGATTCCTCTAGACAGGGGAGCTTCCTGAGGAGCTGGAAGAAGCGGAAAAAGTAGCCCGTCGCTCTGCCATGTACCAGTTCGTCGATGACGTCCTGTACAGGAAGAGACCGAATGGTGTGAAATTGAAGTGCATCCCTCGAGAGGAAGGACTGGAGCTGTTGGCAGAGATACATGGAGGCATATATGGATACCACATTGGGTCGAGAGCCCTTGCCGGCAAGGCGTTTCGGCAGGGTTTCTTCTGGCCCACCGCCCTCCAGGATGCAACGACACTCGTCACCAGGTGTGAGGCGTGTCAGTTCCGTTCGAGAAAGCTTCATCAACCAGCTCAAGCCCTTCAAACCATTCCTCTCTCCTGGCCCTTTTCGGTCTGGGGGCTCGACATATTGGGCCCTTTCCCCCGCGCAGTTGGGGGCTTTGAGTACTTGTACGTAGCCATCGACAAGTTCACAAAGTGGCCAGAAGTGGAGGCAGTGAGGAAGGTCACAGCTCAGTCAGCCGTCAAGTTCTTCAAGGGGCTAGTGTGCCGTTACGGTGTACCCAACCGGATCATCACCGACAACGGTACGCAGTTCACAAGCCGCACCTTCATGCAATATACTCAAGACCTCGGCAGCAAAGTCTGTTTCGCTTCCGTCGCTCACCCGCGGAGCAACGGGCAAGCTGAGAGGGCAAATGCTGAAGTGTTGTGAGGCTTAAGGACCAAGACCTTTGACAGACTGCACAAGAGCGGAAGGCGCTGGATTGATGATTTGCCGACGGTTCTTTGGTCAATCAGGACGACACCAAATCGAGCCACCAGCCAGACACCCTTTGCCCTGGTATATAGGGCAGAAGCAGTTATCCCCACTGAACTCATATACGGGTCACCTCGAGTGCTCGCTTATGATGAGCTTGAGCAAGAGCAACTGCGGCAAGATGACGCACTGCTCCTTGAGGAAGATCGTCTTCGGGCGGCTGTGAGAGCAGCACGCTACCAGCAAGCCTTGTGCCGCTACCATAGCCGCAAGGTTCATGCCCAGAGCCTTGAGGAAGGCGACCTTGTTCTTCGGCGCGTTCAATCGGCCAAGAATTCCAACAAGTTGACGCCGAAGTGGGAAGGCCCTTATCGGGTAATACGAGTCACCAGGCCCGGCGCAATCTGCCTGGAGACCGAAGATGCCGTTCCGGTGAGAAACTCCTGGAACATCGAGCATCTTCGCAAGTTTTACCCATAAGGCGCGGCTTGTCGGGCCTGCCGGCAAGCCACCTTTTTGTACAAGCATTGCCGATGATGCATGTAACCCTTTGTACAAAGCCAGGCGCAGACCCTGAGCATAAATGAAGCGTTGGCGCCCTAAGTTATAGCATGCATGCTAGATCGAGTCTCGTCCTTGTTTAGGGTTGATAGTGCTTAGCGGCGGCTAACCCCTAGCTTAGAGGTCAAGTGTGCGTCTCTTTGCCGTTCTTTTGTCTCCTTTGGTTCGCAGGGCTCGGATATCCTTGCCGGATCACTTGAGGATGAAAAAAAGGAGAAGAGGGACGGACCAGCATCTAGACCCCGGCAAGCCAGCGTTGTCGGGGGCTGCAAGTACAAAGATTCACCCACGGGGAACCAGAGTTGCCGGGGGCTGCAGTTTCAGATAAGTTCTTCATCCCTTATCATGCATTCTCTTATGGACTGAGGTATGCGAAACCTCGTTTCTTCCTAAAGCTACCGTGCTCCCCTAACTCTAGGCCCTAGGGCTCGTTCCTGGGGCCAGGTTTGGTCGTAGTCGCGGCAGCGAAGGGACGAAACGAGGAGCCCGAACCCGCCTCATCCCTGCCTCCGCCGAAAGCGTGAGAAAGGTCGAGCGACGTGGGAAGACGGCAGGGCCTACTGCCGGGCAAGGAAATGTCTATCTTAGAGATATCAAGGATTTACCCCTTGACGTGGGTTCCACCCGCAAGACAAGTGACCCGGCAAGCATCCCTTTTTCATTAAAAACATTCCACTCAGGTACAGTTCATGGAGAATGAAAAACATGAATGATGGGATTACAAGCTTTAAATTCAGCTAAGGCCCGAAGGCTTACAAACTAAAAAGAGATAAGGTGCCCGTAATCCCTTTCTTGTTCCTCTCTTCAGGAGGCAGGTCAAGGAGGCGAGAAGGGCAAAAGGGGCGCCTAGACGAGCTACCGGTGGCAGAAGACACCAAGAGAACATCTCGATGGTCGTCCAAAGGCTGGATGGTGATGGCAGCGCCGGAGGTAGAGCTCGAAGACGAGGCGGCAGGACGTCAGCACGCGTCGAATGCGTCGTGCCCACGTACTGCAAGTTGACGGCCTTGCCGCCCGCCCTCTTCCTCTTCTGCAGCCTCCCAACGCCAACCGCCCAAGGAGACGACCCCAAGAAGTTCAAGGAGCCGGCGACACGGATGATGGGGTCGCCGGTGCCGCACGAAGCGGCGCCCGACACCTAGTCGGACCCGTCATCCTACCGCCCGCTACCCTCGTCATCGCTGCCGCTGTCCTCCTCGTCACTCCCGCTCGAGGAGGAGTCTTCGCTATCGGAGGAGCTCTCCACACAGCACCTTGCCCGAGTCCCGAAGCACCCAAAGACCTTGACGGAGAGGAGACCGCCCTCCATCAGCTTAAAATGGAGGGTGAGCCCCTCCGTCAGGCGGTGGATATGGGCGAACGTCTTCCACCCTCGACCAAGATACATCACGTTAGGGGCTGGGAAGTCGACGCGGACTCGCGTACCGCTGATTCCACAGCCGCTCATGTGCAGCCTCAGTGTCTCGGGTGGGTCCAGCTCCATCTCGCTCGCGAATGGAGTCGGAAGACGAAGACGACGGCGAGGCGGCCGCCGCAGCCTGACGAAGAACTCACAAGGGTCGTCCTCAACGTGGCCATCCATAGGGAGAGGAACTACTAGCGGAGGCAAAGCTGGCGTGCCACCCCGTCCTCCTCTTCCCCGAGCGCCTCGGCCTCGCCCACGGCCTCGCCCTCTCCCCCTTCCCCTCGCGGCTGGCTCTGCCACCATAGGTGCAGGAGAAGGAGGGACGCGTTGTCGAGCGGCGACCCTCGTCGCCACGGTCGAAGGACCAGGGTTCCCTTTCTCCATGGCAAATGAGAGGGAGGGGAGCAGAAGCTGAAGAAGGAATGCAGGGCACCGACCCCCCCCCCCCCCCCGCTCTTTATAAAGGAGCAGGGCGGGAGCTCGACGGCCCCGTTCCGCCAGTGAAGATGTGAATGGCGCAGGGGACCGGGGCCGGTCCGCCGCCCCAGCCCGCGACGGCCCGGCTTCCCGCCTCCACCAACTGCCACCCCAGGCGCATGAGCGTCGCGTGGCGAACGTGCAGGACCGAAGCAACGGGTGAGGTGACTTCTCCCCGCCCCGTGATTAAAGGGAGTGGGCACCTTGAAAGACCACGCCTCGGCCCCGTCCAGTAAATGGGCCGCGCCTCCACGCCTCCCTCCGTTTATGGGGAAGACGCGAGCCGCCCCCTTTTTACTACAACGTGACGCATGTGTGCAGAAGCCAGCCTCACGCATGCCGCCCACGTCACGCACGCCTCCCCACGACGCGCCACGCGCGGGAAGCGTGGGAGGCGCAGCGCGCGAAGAAACTTACCGCGGTAAAAACCGCCCTGCCTGCCCGCGCACCGTTCTTGGGCCTGGCCCAACAACGCATAGCGCTTATGTGTGGCCCAGGACCGGGGGCTCCTGTCGGTGTACAAAAAGAGGGGTACACTTTTTGTACCCCTATGACTGTGCACGGGCAGTCTGAGCCACGGGCGCCGCTGCACCAAGCCCGGCAAGGGAGGTAGAACCAAGGTAAGGCCAAAGTCGAAAAGGAGCAGAACGACGCCAAGACCAAGACCACAAAGAGCAAAGGGGATGAAGCGGGCCCCCCTGGCAAGATCCTTGCCGGGTGGAGGTTTTTGCAAACCCGGTAAGACCTTTGCCGTGGCAGCACGCCCCACACCTACGGAGCGGGTCACCCTTGAGTCCACTGCCCCCATGGGGCAAGGATTCGGGAGGCATCCCCGTGGTGGTATGCAGGTCTTTGTGAAGAAATTCAAGATCAGATGCACACTTTAGAAGATGATGGTCCTTGGCGGGATCCCAGCCAAGGAAAACCACAAGGCCCCCGGCAAGAGCCTTGCCGGGGATGACAGCAGGCGCCACGGCAAGACCCTTGTCGGGACCCCGGCAAGACCCTTGCCGGGGCCGCGGCAAGGCCCTTGCCAAGGACTCCCGCGGGGCCACCATCGGACCCGCACCAGTCACGCCTCCACCACCGTTCGCATGCAGCTGCCGACCCAACCAGCTGGGCAGGCACCTGCGTGGCGGCATGCAGATCCTCGTGGAGACCCACCGCTACGCCACCTCAGCTGACTGCCCGCCTACATGGCATCGCAGGCACCGCTGGCCAGGGCGCGTGTCGACGCGGGAGAGAGCGGCGACGGACGAGACAGGGCTCTCCCCCGCCCCCGATAAAGCAAGGACACCTAAGCAAGGCACATTAAATGCACCTTGTCATGTAATGCGAGGGATAACCTCGCATCACTGTACCCTTTCCACCTCCTGTGTGCCACTGTGGCAGCCCCTTTCCCTATAAAAGGAGGCCCCAGGCGACCAGGAGGGGGATTCGGCTTTTTGAAGCTCCTCACGCCCCATAGCTAGCTCAAGAACACAAGCATATAATCCACCAAAGCAGGAGTAGGGTTTTACGCATCTTCGCGGCCCAAACCTGGGTAAAGGAATCGTGTACTGCCTGCTCGATCCACTCTTCTCACGACCCCCGCGCCCTGCAGCCGCAGAAAGGGATTCTCGTGATCCCATAGGTGTCGTTTCCCACCGACACCTGCGCGTGCACTGACGTGCGCGCCCGTGCCGGTGCTCGTGCACACGAATGTCTCCGCCGCGCCATTGACAGCGCCTGTCCCCGCGTGGGTGCTAGTGCCCCCCTCAGCGGCATGGATGGCCGCCGTCGACCGCTTCCTTGCACCAACGCTAGTCGCCTCCTCCCGCCAGTCGACTCGCTCTGAAGTCCAGAACATTTTGGCCTTCCTTGAAGCTAGGCCAACGTCCAGGAGTACGCCAACAATGGCGCAAGACACCGTCGTCGCCATCGGTCAGTGGCCCGACGACACACAGAGCACGGCAGAGGAGCCGCTTCCCACCGCGAGACGCCCCCGCCGCCGCCGCATAATCTAAATTTGCCATGAAAAACGTTCGGATTGCCATGCTTAAAATCCGAACGTTTAGCATTTCCGTTTATTTTATATCGATCGTCCTATAATTTAAAGTCGGAGTCAGACTGAACGAAATGTATGGTTTGATCGATTGAATGTTCTGCTAGAGCCGTATCAAATTAAATATAAAACGTCATCAAGCCACATGTATTCCTTGTCATCCAACGACCTAGACTGCTTCAATATCGAGCGCTCAACACGTTTAGCGTGCAGTTAATTTCATGCCAAAAATAGTGCTAATCACATGACAACACGCAAATAATATCCTAGTAATTAATATCCGCATGCACTTAATATACATCTAAATTAACGTGCATTGCACATACACACTGACTAGTGCTGCTAGTACGTGAAACTGGTGCCGTGACTTGTGAACGCGTCCAGATATGGTCAACGGCAACATCGCCCGCGAGTTCTTCCTGTTTGCCCGTGCGTCTAAACGCAGAAGGGGAGGAGAGAGAAAGAGCACACATGGAACCCACCAGTAAGTGAAGACGTGTAGATATATTTTGTGCGTGGGAGGAAGCAAGGTCAACCAGTCAAATAGGGTCGTCGTGCGATCGAAAGAGTGAGACGGGTTGGAGAGAGTGACCTAGATAGACGATGTGCGTGAGAGAGTATACAATGTGAATAGGTCAAATTGGGCTCAAACATGGTGATATATCGTTTTTGTCCGAGAAAGAGCGAGGTCAATCGAGACATACGGAGAGAGAGAGAGATTGAGTGAGCGTGGCCCACCATGAGGTCGAAAGAGTGGTGGCCGCTTGGATGGACTGACCTAGATAGACAATCTGCGTGAGAGAGTATAGAGTGTGTCGGTCGAGGCCCGAACAGGGAGATATATCATTTGTGTGTGAAAGAAAACGAGGTTAAACGAGACTCGGATAAAGAGAGCGAGATTGAGCGAGTGTGGCCCGCCGTGCGGAAGAAAGAGTGAGACAGTCTCAAGGGAGTGACCTAGATATACAACGTTTGTGCATGCGCATGCACGAGAGGTTGGGGGCTAGATAGGCAATGCATGTATTTAGCGCGAGAGGGTGAGAGGGAGAGGGGGGAGAGAGAGCTCGGCATGGGGTGCAATGGCGGGTGTGTGAGGTAAATACATTTGGTAACAGAGTGGAAAAAGGGGTCGTGTAGTTGAGAGACTTAGAGATCGAAACATGGAGAGAAAGAATGAACGTGTGTTGGAAACCAATAGCTTCCTAAGGTGGTTAGGAGAGGAAGAGTGACCGATACAGGAAGTATGTAGCGTTTGTGCGGGGGGGGGGGCTAAAAACAACATTTGAATGTACATAGTACGAGACTTAATATCGATGTTTCAATTCGGTGTACATTGTAAGATTTGAACCGAGGAGCATGCATACGGGTAATTATTTCGAATTCGTGCCATACTAAGTTTCGAAAAGTTGACATTGACTCAGTTTGTTGTGCTATTTTGTAGGTCATATGTTTGAATCCATCCAAAAGTTTTCTCACTACCATGGTGTTCATCATATACATATGCATTTGTATTAAAAAAGTAGCGTGGATACAATGAAATGTGAAATCCACGTTAGAATTGGAGATCGCTACGTGGCACACACTCTAATTCAAATAACTAACTACGTGACACACACTCTAATTCAAATAACTAATTATGTGAGACACACTCTAATCCACGTTAGCGTGGGTACCGTTTTGATTTTTTTTTTCAAATAACTCCTCATTAATTAATTTATAGTACTCCTCTGTTCACTTTTATAAGACCTTGAAGACATTTCAGACAATGTGCAAAATAGTTCATTTTAAGTTGTTTGATGACTTACAAAAGTGAACTGATGGAGTATCTCGTTTTGAATGACTAATTATTGCAAGGAAAACACGGGCATGGTAATACATACAGATTCGTTTGCAAATGAAAGAAGATTCATTTGCATTCTCAAATGTAGGCGCACCAGGCAAACCAGGGTCGTGTCATTGTGGACGCTGCTTCGGTGCCTTAAAGGCAACTGTCTTTGCGTCACTGACATGTGGGACAGCCACCTGTTGGGCCCATATGTCATGGACACAAAGGCAGGTGCCTTAAGGCACCGAAGCATAGTCCTGTCGGGGTGGTCGCGTGTGTCGGACGGACGCGTAGCACCCAGCCACCCACCCCCCTCCCCCCAAAAAAAGGACGACAACAATATAAGTTCGCGCTTCCACGTTTTGGATTGAAATATCTGGCGGCCCCTTCCAGCCCTGCAAAATCTCTTTTCTCCACCGTCCCCTTTGGCGCCCAGATTGCTCAAATCCCTAATTCGCCGCCAACCCTTGAATCGCCCCTCGTCTCGTCTCTTTCCCCACCGTTCCCCACCTCTGTGCCGGACGACGACGACGAAGACAACGATCGCGCTTCACCACCGCACCGGAGCTACCTCATCTACGCCCTCGTCCAACGCACCGGGTGGTCCACCGACAATGTCGGCCGCCGCAACCGACGTGCCTCATAGACACCGAGTTCCACCGCATCAGGTGCGCTTCACCGATGCCGTCTCCCAGCTCACTGGGGCTACTTCACCGAGCACATCGTCGCACCTCCGCCCCCCGAGGCCGTTGGGGCTTCACCAACGGTCTCGTCCACCGCATCGTAGCTCTCCGCTGCCACTCAAGATCTGCATCCGTGCGCGGCCAGCCAGCGCATCACCCTCAACGGCTCTGAAGTGACCCGCACTCTAGCTAGGCGAGCATGCCCAAATGCCGGCCCGAACTAGGTATCCACACATCACTCCCTTGTGCACTGTTCCGACGATGTTTGGATATCCTTTCACTGCTCTCTCAGCTTACACGCCTATGCAACTCTGACCTTAACTCTTATTTCTTCTGGAGATATCATCTGAAACAAGCAAATTCATATTTTAGCGAAGCATGACGGCGCTACGAGATATGTGGTACACATCTTGCACACCCGTATAACCTTGTAAGTATCTGTCCTCCAGTACAACATCAAGGTCGATTCCTCTTATTTGATCAACCATTCACCGTGTCAAAAATGCAGAGGGGGATGCAAGGAGCACAAGGCCTGCACATCCAAGCAAGTGGTAACATGGACTTGTACATGGAACATCCCAAGCGCGAGCAGAGCTGCAGTGAGCCTGTACAACGAGCTAGCGTAAGTCCCTGCATTTCATTTAATTCGTACTGGCATTCGTGTATGATTTGTGTGCAGTGGCTGATCCACGAATTCAAGTTACCAGGGCGAACATTTAACTTAACAAATACGAAGGCACTTGCACTCCGGAAATCAACATAACTTGAGAAATGTGAAGCTACATGCACTTTGAAAACCAGCTAATGATCCAAAGTAGTTCAGATTATAAATACTAAATGATGCAAGCACCAAAAAACACAAAATGCAACATGGTGTACAAGGACTACAAACATGGTCTGTACCTGCTTGAATTATTCGTTCTCTGGATGAAAATATCGAAGTGTAATTGCACGTATAACTAGTGCGCAAACTGCATATCAATATATCTATCCTGCACAAGTATGCCAATAGTTTCAAACAACAGATTAGAAAAGTATTTATGCTATGTTGTCATGATACGGGGACTTTCTAGTAGATGGACTCGACATTTCCTCAAGCTATGAAAATGCACTATAATTTGCTTGTCATCAATGCCTGCAAATCTCTGTCTCTCTCAACATAGTAGATCATCATTAGACACTAAATCCTTCAATGAGCTTGCATTAGATCCCTCATTAGACACTATATGTTCATCACCAGGAGCATGTAAAATGTTTGCATCAAATCCTTCATTAGCAGTCTGTTCATTAGACACTTCAGGCTCAAGAACAACATGAGCTTGTATGTTTGCACCAGAAACTTGATTAGATACATCAGATTCAGTCAGTTCAGTATTGATTGGGGGAGTTACTCATAGATTCCCTACATACAAGCAGTTTTACAACACCGTCAGGTTTAACTACTGGCCAGAAATTGAAGAGTTGAATTAGATATAATCAGGGATGTGATGTACCTCCTCCTTGCGCATGCTACTCTTGCAATTAGCGACCGTCCGTTTGTGCAAGCTCGATGCCATGCCCGTGCTGCCGCTGCTACCTCCCACGCAGGCTACACCCAGGGTTGGATCTTCATCTTCTTGTCCTTCTGTTCGCTTGAAGCCCGGCGACCGCCCTCCAACGAGGGCGCGAGGAAGTGCTATGTCGGTCTGTCCAGCGGCGGCTAGGTTAGGAGCGAACCAGACTGGAGGCTGGAGCGAATGAATTGGGATTTTTCCTGCTGTCAATCGATATGGGAGGCGCTCGTTTGGGCCGCGGGCCTGCTATAGGGCCTGCCTTGCACTTATGTTATTGGCCCATTCAAATTGAAACATTTTTCTTCATTTTTTACATTGCCTGCTCGTGCGTTGGGACGAACAAAACTAGCGTGGGCTAACCTGGATGACTCAAACTAGGTGCACACTTTCCAGCCACCCGAGGCGGCCGCCCATACCAGCCCCTATGGTGGCGTCGCCCCTTTTTGCGTGTATGATTGGATAGTGAAAAATATTCCAGTGGCGCTTTTTATTTACCCACAAAATGGTTGAATTGCTTGTTTCTATGAACTGAGTTCGCCAATAATGTGAAGGATGCCAGTATTTTCATCCTATTATAGATTTCTTAGATCTCGATATGCCAAAAGTAATCGCATGAAATATACAGTAAAAGCTAGTGTGATGTGTTTGGCTACAACTAGTCTGACTACACGTCCTCATATAACATATCAAGGACGCACCATCTTACCAGATTAACCATTCGACTTACCCATGCAGTGTGGGAAGAAAGAAGTATTGGGACTGCGTATCCAAGCAATTGATGCCATGGACTCCTTCGTACAACCTTGTAAGCGAAAAGGAAGTTGCAGTGTGCCTGTACAAAGAACTAGCGTAAGTTCAGTTACCTGCTTCTCGGAATTTTAGTTAGCCACTTATTGCAAAATTGTTCAATTACGTTGCTTGGCTTAATTTAGTTTGCTACTGATTACATAATGGCACAGCCTGTTAATCATATTGTAGACTGCGCCTATCTATGTGTTTGATACTTATTGTTAAGAATTACCTGTTTGCCTTAACTTAAATATCTACTTGTTTGTTTAACTGCTTTGCTGCTGCAACAGCGGGTTACAATGATGTTAATAACTACTGTTCAGCATCCAATTGAAACTCTTTAATTCCTTGTTTGTTTAACTGGTCAGCTGTTATAACTCCCAGTTGAGATGTTTTGCTAACTTCAACTTTTCTGAATCCAATCGGAACTTTAATGGCAAAACAGGTTAGCCCAAGATCAAAGAGCGAGGTCCCCATGGACGTTGCATCATCCCACAGTAGTGGCACCGGCCCAATCGTGCATTATGAATTGCCAACTGCTGATGCTCTAGAGGCTAAACTAGTGGTAGAAAGAGATTCTGCTTCTGCACTTAGAGATGAAGTTGACATGTTGAGGAAGCAAACAGCACAATCACAAGCAGTACTCAAGACAACCATTAAATATTTGGTGGATTTCAAAATGAAGCAAGCTGAGATTGACCAGATTGTTAAGGTCCTGAAGGAAAAAAGGAAATTAAATTCCTACTTGGTAAATCATAGGTGAAATGTTCTTTCCATAGTTGAATAACCTTTGTGTTGTCTGTTCATGTAATCAATCAAACCATGTGTTTTAGAGATCATGTAATAATTGTTTTTTTGTAATTTTATTTGAGCACAAGTCTGTATTAATTGATAAGACTCGGAGACATTTCATTTGGATTGTTGTGCCAGACCTACAAATATGCCAATCGGGCTGAATGTGCATTCAGCAATACTAGTACAGATGGACCATAAGTGGCACGCATCGGAAAGGGCCAAGATGCTGGCTAAAAAAGGATGTTGTTGTAGCCAAAAAAAAGTATAGCGGCCTGGCTTATGTATGTTAGTTGATATTATTGATCCATATACTCTATAAGTGTTTATATGTCTGTTAGTTCCGTACATTCTTGGTTGATTGACTCGGTATTTGAATCTTGATACATTGCTTTTGTACATATCCAAATGGGAGTACACATTATGCTGCGTGTGACATTTGAGTTGGACATGAAGTGTTCCAAATATTCGAATTCACCTTAAACTGGATTCTAGTTTCTGAATTTGAGTATCGGCATTTGTAAACCATATTCATATATGACAGTGGAATACATCTTTGTCGTCCTTTTGAAGATATATAAAAACACATAGAATGATTTATAAAGATTCATATAGGAATACAAAATGGATTCGAATTTAGTTGCCGGGGTAAACGTGGATGCTTATTGTCCCAAAATTCGAAAGAAACAGCAAAATGTCCACTCCCACATCGGCTGCCCGAAGCCAAGTGTTTGGGAGATGGAAATTACTGTCTACCCATTACACGGACAATCCATTGGCCCGATTTCCACTTCTCTAAATAGGGGTAGGTTAGTAACTTCAATTAGACGTGACACGACCGCCTCTTAGCCCATTCCAACACGGTGGGCGTCAAACATGGGCGGCAAAACTCATTTGATTCAAGCTCGTCCGAAAGACCTCTGTTTCTCCCTCCATTCCCCATTCATACACGGTGAGCAGCAAAACAAACTCTCCTCGTCCGAAATAGATGTAGGCTAATATTTTAAATAGGGGCAGATGTGTAACTTCCATCAGACGTGACACAACCGCCCTACCTGTTAGCCCCGTTCATACACCATGGGCGCCAACCATGGGCGGAGAAACACCCTCTCCTCGCCCGAAATAGTTACCGGCAAATATTTGGGAGATGCGAGATTACCGTCCTATCCCCAACCGACGAGACGTCCAAATTTGAAACGGGGGATAAGTTCGTAACTTTCCCATATTTCAGACAGGCGTGTCCCAAAAATATGGTTCCCCGTACCTCTCCCTCCATTTTCCCATTCATACACCGTCCGCGCTAGAACACCCCATTCCCACACCAGCCTCCGTCCGCCACCCCATCCATCGCCGCCGTCCTCCACCACATCCATCGCCACCGTCCTCCACCATGCCGGAGCGCCTACCAAGACCGCGTCGTCCACTGCTAGAGATGGACGTTTCTCATCCACGGTGACGGACCAATAGCCTTGCATCGCGTCCTCTCGCTTCATCGGCGCCGTTGTCCTCTTTGTCGTGGCCGCTCACACGACCTTCTCTTCCATCGCAATGAGACTTATCCCCCATGCACCCGTCTACCGTCGCAGATCTGCTTCAACGCCACCGACAGCCATCGCACCCCCGATGCCTACACGACGCCGCAAGAGAGGTGGTACTTCATATCTCCTCAACTTTTTGATCTCAACCAGAAAATAGATCTTAACTTGGTTACTCTACTTTATTTTCAGCTCTTAGAATTTAGTTCTTAGTTCGAAGCAAACAATGGATGCTAAATATCATTTCTCCGGTTTGCAGCTTCAAATCTGCCATGGCACAACCATAATACGGTTTAATTGATCATGCTTAGGGTTTAATTGATCATGTTGGTTCCGTGGTGGTTTCTTTAATAGAAATCAGAGGGGAAACCCTCTTTTGCTAAAAAATATATGCTTAGAGTTTCCCCCTTTTATGATCACTATACGATCAGAATACATGCTTCGTTTCATAATAACACTGCTCCACCCATCAAGCTAAACAAGCTTAGTTGTTCAAATACGAATCTGATATTATTAAAACAGAGTTGTTTAATTGGTCAGCTAAATGTTCCTAAATTAGTTTCGAAAATGCATGTTCGCCGCTCGGGTGTGTATCTCTGTGTGTGGTCTGGTCAGCACGGTTGGGGAGGTGAACTTTGCATATGCGGGGGTTTATAGGGAGACACTCTCCGAGTTGAAACCGCAATGCATTCCATAGATAATCTGACTACTTTTATGTTTTCATGAATCTCAGATTCTGAACAGCATCATAATGATTATGAGCTTGCGCGCATGAAAAGAATAAAGCAGAACAATGCCATGGCTGTCAAACTTGGCATTAAGGGACTGAGATCAAGTCTGGATGCAATGCAATGCAAACACTCTCCACCTACAGATTCATGCTCATAATATGATCCTAACAGTGATTCTGAGCTAGAGGGAGACCTAAGTCAATGTAGCTCCCTAGTGGAGGAGTCAGAGGAAGATGCCCTATCTTATTCACCCATCAAGGTACTTGCTCTAACTTTCCAAGGTTACATTGCTCGCACATATCTTGCAATTGATGCTTTGCATTGCTTCTACTTTGTTGAACTGCCATTAGCTTAGTTTACACATCGTGTATGTGAATACGCCCTGCCTATCCATTTTAAGTACATATTCCATTTGTCATCATACCATATTTATCCATTCAAATGTTGTTCTTGTGCATCCGACGTTCAAAAGGAAGAGGACGATTGCTGATCGTGGAGGAGCACAAGCAAAGTATTTGGAAAAGGTAGTGGCACCTGATAAATCAAATAGCCCATTAGGTGTTGTTGCAATATCACCTGACCCACGAAATATCCCAACTCTAGCAGACTCTAGCCCTACTACACTGGTCATTTCTGATGCCCCAACTCAGCAGACCCCAACTGCAGCAAACAGTATGATTATGCCAGTTGACATAGCACCAGCTGTACGATGCAAAACCCCCATTCTAGCAAACAGTACACCAAATCCAGTTGCCAAATCCCTTTTCGAACCAGAGAGAGCCCCAATTGCAGCAAATAGGACCCCTGTTCCATTTCTTCCCAGTTTAGAAGACGAAGCTTATGTTGTTGTCAGGAACTTTGTGCGCATCTTTCCTTCATGGAAAGATTATACCGCAGACACAGAACAATTTCCAGTCTTCCTCCACAACTTACGCGTAAGTAATGTACTAATGTTATTCATGGTCATTACTGCATATGTTTCTGCTGACAGAATACACAAGATTTCATTCTTTTAAATAGGCGAGGCGCAAACTGGATTGTGATGACGAGCAAGGGTTGGTTGCTCTTTTCAAGCACTCGTTGATGAAGTATCATTCCTACCTGAGGCAAGCACACTTCGATGGCAAGCCTCTGAACGAAATTTCTGTAAAGTCTCCGGTGCTACATTTATCCGACGGTGACTGGAATAATCTTGTTACACATTGGTCTCGTGTCAGGACCCCGATCCTAAATCACACCGATCTAGCATGTAACACATCGTATCACTTTGCGATCTCACGCACGGTATTCCCACGGGTGCCACCTTACCTGGCCCGGGACCGTTTGCGCCTTTTGGCTCACGTATATGATAGTGTCGCTAGCATCCATATGACAAAGAACCCGGGCCGACATGGCTAGTCGTGAACCCAAAGCGGCACTAACCCATGGGGACAGGCATACATGAATCAACCTCGAGCATGTCGGTCAACAGCGTGTGAATCCGGGCTGTAGCACTGGGCTAACAGGACTCTGGTAACCCGGGCTGTAGCAGGCTAGGCAGGACTCCGGATGTCACCGCGTGACATTTCCCCGAAGGGACAGACATAGGAACGAAGTGAAACACATGCCGTACAGTCAAGTGTCCTGAGCAGTAGTGCTGGGCTAGCAGGACTCCGGTGAACCGGGCTGTAGCGGACTACTATGGCTCAAGGAAGCACTAGACTACATTTCCCCATAAGAGAGGCTGCCGAGGATAAACAACTAGTTTGTCGGATCCCACACATACCAAGCATTTCAATCATACACACAATATGCTCGATATGTGTAAATACAACATGGCATCACAACAAGACTCTACGACTCAAGTATTTATTCATTAGGCTCCGAAGAGCCAGATATTACAAACATGGGTCTCATGACCCAACATTCAGAGCATCCAAGCAACAAGCACATGCGGAAGCTTAACATGTCTGAGTACAGACATCTACAAATGAAAAGGCTGAGAAGCCTGACTATCTACCAGATCCTGCCGAGGGCACAAGATCGTAGCTGAGGTATCAAGCTAAACGTCGAAGTCCACGCGGAACTACTAGCGAGACTGACGTCTCTCTGCAAAACATAAAATAGGCAAACGTGAGTACATATGTACCCAACAAGACTTACATCAGAACTATCTACATATGCATCGGTATCAACAAAGGGGGTGGTGGAGTTTGACTGCAGGAAGCCAGCTTTGACTCGGTGGCTATCCTGAACTACGACTGCAATTAACTCTTTTGAGGTGGCGCACACGAGTCCACATATTCACCATATCAATACACCACTATGGATCCGCTCCCGTCTTCCTACGAGAACGCCATCCATAGCACTCACACTTATCTTGCGCATTTTAGTGTATCCACTTTCACTTGTCTATGAACTATGCAAGGGGTCCAAGTTTCCATATCCGAGGAATCCGGCTATTCGAATAGATAATGATAACCCTGTAGGGGTGTACTTATTCACACACGCTCTCGCCACTTACCACCATGTACACATCGTGTATCTCGGCAACCTTCAAGCGGAAGCCTGGCGAGGGAGTCGGCCATGACCTGACTAACCACACAAGTCTCTCGTCCAGGTTTATCGCCTATTCGGGTTCCATCCGCAAGGAGATCCGGCCGGGGTATCGCTCACGGCCCCAAATGATGTGAGCAGGGTTCCCAAGCCCACCAACCGGGTGCCACTTGGTACACCGTGCCACTGCACCTAGTCTGTCCCAAGCCCACCTGTACCGGGTGCCACCTGGTAGACTACTAGCACTACCTACAAACACCAGAAACTAGTTGCAACTCTTGGACAGAGATCGAGTTGATTAATAAGTCGAGAGGGGCACTTAAGCATTCCAATGCGTGGTAGTAGTTGTTCATGGATCACAAACACAGAACTCAGTTCCTGAGGACGGCTGCAATGAGACAACCCACCATGTACTCCTACATGGCCTCTCACCGCTACCTTTACCAAATCGTGTTCACACACTTAGCTCTCAACAGTAGGACATGTTCACCACATTCCAATTCATCCCCGATGAATCGGACCTGACTCAACTCTAAGCAGTAGCAGGCATGACAAACAAGCATGAATGAGTAGGCACATCAGGGCTCAAACAACTCCTACTCATGCAAGTGGGTTTCATCTATTTACTGTGGCAATGACAGGTCATGAAGAGGAAAGGGGTTCAACTACCGCATCATGTAACAGTTGAATCGTTGTTGTCCTAATGCAGTAAAAGAGAGCAGGAGCGAGAGAGTGGGATTGTATCAAAATGAACAAGGGGGTTTTCCTTGCCTGGCACTTCTGAAGATAGAATAGCTCTTCATTGGTGTCATCGAACTCATCGTCGGAACCATGTCTACTGCGAGGGGACAAACACCGGCAAACAAGAGGGAACATAATCAATGCAATGCAACAATATGATGCATGCTATGACATGGCAATATGAATGTGTTTTGGGCTAATGCAAGCTAGAACAGATTGGAATGAGTCCATTTGAACCAAAGATTCAAATGCAAACCCATCTCATGAAGTCATATTAGTGCATTAACTTGTTTCACCTAAACAGCAAGGTTAAAGTGTTCTAACATGCATGAAACTAGTACAGATGGATAGATTGAATTTTTCTGATAATTTTTCATATATAACTTATTTCATTTGGAGTTACAGTTGATTTTCTATGAATTTTAGAAGTTAGCACTATTTTCTGGAATTTCCTGAATAAGAATAAATCCAGAAAAAGGTTAACTGCGTCAGCATGCATGACATCATGCTGACGTCAGCAGGTCAACTGCCGCCGTCCAGGTCAAACCTGATGCGTGGGACCCACTGGTCAGTGTCACAGAGCTGGCTAGTGTGGATGACATGTGGGCCTGGTCAACGGCCACATCAGTCGGGTCAAAGATGACGCGTGGGGCCACTAGATTAATCTAAAATAAACAGGGAATAAATCCCAGGCTTAATTTGGGCGCGGGGCCCATATGTTAGTGAGAGAGGGGGTTAATTAGCCGGGTAATTAGTCCCTAACGACGGTGCCACGTCAGCACGCCGGAGTCTTGCCGGTGGCGACCCAAACGACAGCGGCTCGGCTTGGATTTGAGCTACAGGTGGTGGTTTGGCGAGCTGAGGTCTCCGAGGAGCAGCTCTTGCTCGTCCGCATCCAACGGACCGGATGGGAGGCCGCGGGGTGGCCAGAAAGTGACCGGCGACGAGGTTTGGCGGCGGTGGCGGCACGGTGGGTTGCGGGTTTGGGGTTGTGGTGCGCTAGGGGAGGAGCTGGTGCGTGCGTTCGGCTCCTGGGAGCACAGTGAGTACAAAGGCAGGCTCAACAAGGTACGGCGGCAGCTGTGGCCATGGCAGCAACACGGCAGGGCGATGGCGAGCTCGGGCACGGCGGGGATCGAGGCTAGCAGAGAGAAACGGAAGGGGCGAGCATAGGGGAAGGTGCAAAAGCTCACAAGGGATCGGGGGAGAAGCTCCGCGACTTGGGGAAGCTTCTGCGATGGCGAATCGGCGGGTGGTAATCGTCGGGGCAGAGGATGCTGACGATGGCGATGGCGGCGTTCCAGGGCACCCGGCGTTGCATGACTCGGCGAAGAGGACGAAGGCGATGAGGCAGAACCCTGGGGCACGTCGGGGAGGCGAGAGGAAGGCGGTGGCTGCTGCTATGGTGAACGGCGGTGACGGGCTCCGTTCGGAAGCGAGCGGAGAATGGGGAGGGGGTCCAGAGAGAGAGAGGGGAGAGACGCAGGGGGTCGAGGGAAGTGCGTGGTGATGTGAGGGAAGATCCAGGGCGACGGGAGGACAGCCAGGCAGGGTGGAGGTGCCGCGCGCGCGGTGAGCACACGCCCTCCTGCCCACTGGCAGGAGGTTGAAGACGGTGGAGGGCCTGGTGGGCTGGGCCAGCAGTGCCGGGCAAGGTGGGTTGCAGGTAGGCCAGGTAGGTGGCCCAGGTGAGTCCTTTCTCTCTCTTTCTAATTCTGTTACAGTTTTCTATTTATTCTATAGTCTTTAGGGCTTTATTAAAAATACCTAAACAGACCCAAAAATCATGAAGCTGCACAATGCCACTGGTTGGAATATAACCAACAGCAAACATTTTACCTTATGATTATTTGAGCATTTAAAACATTTAATAGCATTTAAATACCCAAATGCAAATAGAGTATGATTTAATTCAGTGACCCTCTGTTGTCCTAGTAAAATGTCCACCATTTTTGTCAGAGGTTCTGGACCAAGGCAAAGATGATGAACATTTTAGAAGGGCATTTTGGGTTCGGTGAAAATGATTTTATTTGGACCCTAGTTGAATTTCATTTGCTGCTAGGGTTTATCAGCCCCCATTTCAAAGTTTCATAAAAATTTAGACATGATGCACACATGAGGGCTAGCCTAGTGCATACCAGGACTAGGGATGTGACATCTCGGCTGTAGCATAAGGTACTGTCTATGATATCACATCACAATTTGAACTACATATCTGCATTTGCCTTAATGTCTCACTTGTACAAAAACTGTTAATAGAAGAAATTCGTTCTCAAGGGACCACAGAATCTCGCAACTATACTGCACACTGCATTGCTCTTGTGAGTACCTCTTTCCCTGTATGACCATACTTACTTTCATAGCTGTTTGATTATGTAGCATCACTGCACATGTTAGCCTCGTAATTGTCCATTTGGTGGACATTATAAGATCCATATGTACTCTTACATAAATTTAGAATCAACCCAATGCTTTTGAAGAGGTTTAGCTCTGTAGTCCTCTTGTAAGGACTGAACGTGGTCTATCACTGTACTTACATTAACAGCTACTCCCTCTGTCCCATAATATAAGAACGTTTTGTACAGTACACCAGTGTTCAAAACACTCTTGTATTATGGGAAGAGGGATTGGTTCATTTTGTAGCATTCTGCATCTTATCTCCCTCGCCCACCATTTACTAAAAAAGATCATATCTATATTTAATCTTACCAACAAGTAGAATACACAGACAATGCCAGTGCAGAAGTGTAGCCCATTGCTCTTGTCAGTACATTTTGTCCTATAACGCTTGTACTTCCAGGGATTGGTAGTTGATTATGTAGCATCAATCTGCATCTTATCTTCATTATCCTCTACCCCTTCTAGTATTATCATATCTATAATTACTCTCTACAAAATGTAGAGTACAGGCAATGCTTATGAAGAAGATTCTGTGCTGAAATTCTTGAGTTATCCTTCCCTTGACATGGAGAAGGGCATTATAAAGCCGGTGTTAACTGTTAATGTAAGTCAGTCCTTCTAAAGCCTTTATCCTCAACTGCTGTTTAAATTGCTCCTACTCCCTATCATTTACTGTTGTTTAGTTTGCTGTTTCTACCAAAATGCATGTTCGTAAGAACCGTAAGTTCTAAGTTTTACTTGTAAAACCAAATTCCTTATTCATACCATGCACATTACTTAATACTCCCTATATGTATGCTTGTTTTTGTGGATCTATAATCTAGTGTGTGGTGAAGCAGCCCACGTTTGCACCTTGTCATCTCCTGTTTTATCTTACTGATGTGGCTGATGATATGAACAACATGCCATGCACATTATCCAAAATAGATACAATGATTTTCTTTGCCCTTCATCTATGCTTGTTATGTTGACATGGTAATCCAGTAGTGTGGTGAAGCTCCCCGCATTATGAACAATGCCAAATTATGCTATTGATATTTTGAACATACTCTTTATTTTCTAATTTGAAATTGGATAGAATTGACAGAACAGTTATCATCTTTGTTTATACATGTGGAAAACTTGTCATCTCTCTGCTTTGTTTCAGGGTGATATGCCTGATGGCATGCACAAGTCTGCTGAAGGCTGTGAGACAAACCCAACATATATTGCAGCAAAGAAGGCAAAACATCTTGAAGATAGCGAGACAACCCCAAAGTCTTGTCTTGATGCAGTGTTCAAGTTACTTGACACTAACAGTTATTGGTGTGGGAGAAATAAGCTTTATACGATCTTGTGATGTGGAAGAAATAAAAGTGACGGACTGCATAATAAAGTTTCATATCACAAGTGGCAATATAAAGTGACGTTCTGTCGCATTAAGATTTTGTGCATCCAACCCTAAAAGCGCATGGCAACCTCTGCTTCCCTCTGCGAAGGGCCTATCTATTACTATTATCTTCTACCTTATGCAAGAGTCATGGTGATCTTCACCTTTCCTTTTTCATTTTATCCTTTGGCAAGCACAGTATGTTGGAAAGATCCTGATAAATATATCTAATTGGATGTAGAGGAGCATGAGTTATTATTGTTGACATTACCCTTGAGGTAAAAGGTTGGGAGGCGAAACTATAAGCCCCTATCTTTCTTTGTGTCCGATTAAAACTCCGTAACCACAAGTATTGCGTGAGTGTTAGCAATTATGAAAGACTAAATGATAGTTGAGTATGTGGACTTGCTAAGCTCTGACATAGACTCTTTCTGATGTTATGATAAATTGCAATTGCTTCAATGACTGAGATTATAGTTTGTTGGTTCTCAATAAAGTTTATGATTTGTACTTTTGCATTGTGAATAGATCATCACTTGAACATAAGAAATCATATGACAATATCCATATATGTTGCTGTTATGAGAATAATCATGATGCCTTCATGTCCGTATTCTATTTTTATCGACACCTCTACCTCTAAACATGGGGACATATTTATCGTTATCGGCTTTCGCTTGAGGACAAGCGAGGTCTAAGCTTGGGAGAGTTGATACGTCCATTTTGCATCATGCTTTTATATCGATATTTATTGCATTATGGGTTGTTATTACACCTTATGTCACAATACTTATGCCTATTCTCTCTTATTTTACAAGGTTGACATAAGGAGGGAGAATGCCGGCAGCTGGAATTCTGGGCTGGGAAAGGAGCAAATATTAGAGACCTATTATGCGCAACTCCAAAAGTCCTGAAACTCCACGGAAGTTATTTTCAGAATATATAAAAAAATTCCAGCGGAAGAAGTTCACCAGAGGGGGCCCCACCTAACCACGAGGGTGGGGGCGTGCCGTACCCCCTGGGCGCGCCCCTGCCTCGTGGGCCCCCTTTTGGCCCTCCGATGCCCATCTTCTGCTATATTAGGTCTTTCGTCGAGGAAAAATTGATAAGCAACCTTTCGGGACGAGACTCCGCCGCCACGAGGCGGAACCTTGGCAGAACCAATCTAGGGCTCCGACAGAGCTGTTCTGTCGGGGACACTTCCCTCCGAGAGGGGGAAATCATCGCCATCGTCATCACCAACGCTCCTCTCATCGGGAGAGGGCAATCTCCATCAACATCTTCACCGGCACCATCTCATCTCAAAACCCTAGTTCATCTCTTGTATCCAATTCTTGTCTCCAAGTCCGGGATTGGTACTAGTAGGTTGCTAGTAGTGTTGATTACTCCTTGTAGTTGATGCTAGTTGGTTTATTTGGTGGAAGACCATATGTTCAGATCCTTTATGCATATTAATACCCCTCTGATTATGAACATGAATATGCTTTGTGAGTAGTTACGTTTATTCCTGAAGACACGGGAGAAGTCTTGCTATTAGTAGTCATGTGAATTTTGTATTCGTTCGATATTTTGATGAGATGTATGTTGTCTAGCCTCTAGTGGTGTTATGTGAACGTCGACTACATAACACTTCACCATTATTTGGGCCTAGAGGAAGGCATTGGGAAGTAATAAGTAGATGATGGGTTGCTAGAGTGACAGAAGCTTAAACCCTAGTTTATGCGTTGCTTCGTAAGGGGCTGATTTGGATCCACATGTTTCATGCTATGGTTAGGTTTACCTTAATACTTTTGTTGTAGTTGCGGATGCTTGCAATAGAGGTTAATCATAAGTGGGATGGTTGTTCAAGTAAGAACAGCACCCAAGCACCGGTCCACCCACATATCAAATTATCAAAGTACCGAACGCGAATCATATGAACATGATGAAAACTAGCTTGACGATATTCCCATGTGTCCTCGGGAGTGCTTTTCCTTATATAAGAGTTTGTCCAGGCTTTTCCTTTTCTACAAAAAGGACTGGGCCACCTTGCCGCACTTTATTTACTTTTGTTACTTGTTGCTCGTTACAAATTATCCTATCACAAAACTATCTGTTACCACTTATTTCAGTACTTGCAAAGAATACCTTGCTGAAAACCGCTTATCATTTCCTTCTGCTCCTCGTTGGGTTTGACACTCTTACTTATCGAAAGGACTACAATAGATCCCCTATACTTGTGGGTCATCACGACATAACTCTTTACGATGAACCTTTTGTCACCTCCATAATCGAGAAACATATCCTTATTCCACTAAGGATAATTTTGACCGCTGTCCAGTGATCTACTCCTAGATCACTATTGTACTCCCTTGACAAACTCAGTGTAGGGTATACAATAGATCTAGTACACAGCATGGCATACTTTATAGAACCTATGGCTGAGGCATAGGGAATGACTTTCATTCTCTTTCTATCTTCTGCCGTGGTCGGGCTTTGAGTATTACTCAATTTCACACCTTGCAACACAGGCAAGAACTCTTTCTTTGACTGTTCCATTTTGAACTACTTCAAACTCTTGTGAAGGTATGTACTCATTGAAAAAACTTATCAAGCATCTTGATCTATCTCTATAGATCTTGATGCTCAATATGTAAGCAGCTTCACCGAGGTCTTTCTTTGAAAAAACTCCTTTCAAATACTCCTTTAGGCTTTCCAGAAAATTCTACATATACTTATCAGAAATGTTGTAGTGCTCCCACTCACTTTCTTGTAAATACAGGCTTTATCGCAAGTCTGTATAAAACTATATGCTTTGATCAACTCATCAAAGCATATATTCCAACTCTGAAATGCTTTGCACCAGTCCATGGATGGATCGCTGGAGCTTGCACATTTTGTTAGCACCTTTAGGATCGACAAAACCTTCTGGTTGCATCATATACAGCTCTTATTTAAGAAATCCATTAAGGAATGTAGTTTTGACATCCATTTGCCAGATTTCATAAAATGTGGCAATTTGCTAACATGATTCGGACAGACTTAAGCATCGCTACGAGTGAGAAAATCTCATCGTAGTCAACACCTTGAACTTTGTCAAAAACCTTTTTTGACAAGTCTAGCTTTGTAAATAGTAACACTACTATCAGGGTCCGTCTTCCTCTTGAAGATCCATTTATTTTTCTATGGCTTGTCGATCATTGGGCAAGCCAACCAAAGTCCACACTTTGTTCTCATACATGGATCACATCTAAGATTTCATGGCCTCAAGCCATTTTGCGGAATCTGGGCTCATCATCGCTTCCTCATAGTTCGTAGGTTTGTCATGGTCAAGTAACATGACCTCCAGAACAGGATTACCGTACCACTCTGGTGCGGATCTCACTTTGGTTGAACTACGAGGTTCGGTAGTAACTTGATCTAAATTTACATGATCATCCTCATTAGCTTCCTCACTAATTGGTGTAGGAGTCACAGGAACAGATTTCTGTGATGAACTACTTTCCAATAAGGGAGCAAGTACAGTTACCTCATCAAGTTCTACTTTCCTCCCACACACTTCTTTCGAGAGAAACTCCTTCTCTAGAAAGGATCCATTCTTAGCAACCAATGTGTTGCCTTCGGATCTGTGATAGAAGGTGTACCCAACTGTCTCCTTTGGGTATCCTATGAAGACACATTTCTCCGATTTGGGTTTGAGCTTATCAGGATGAAACTTTTTCACATAAGCATCGCAACCCCAAACTTTCATAAACGAAAACTTTGGTTTCTTGCCAAACCACAGTTCATATGGTGTCGTCTCAACGGATTTAGGTGGTGCCCTATTTAACGTGAATGCAGCTGTCTCTAATGCATAACCCCAAAATGATAGTGGTAAATCGGGAACAGACATCATAGATTGCACCATATCTAATAAAGTACGATTACGATGTTCGGACACACCATTACGCTGTGGTGTTCCAGGTGGCGTGAGTTGTGAAACTATTCCGCATTGTTTCAAATGAAGACCAAACTTGTAACTCAAATATTCTCCTCAACGATCAGATCGTAGAAACTCTATTTTCTTGTTACGATGATTTTCCACTTCACTCTGAAATTATTTGAACTTTTCAAATGTTTCAGATTTATGTTTCATCAAGTAGATATACCCATATCTGCTCAAATCATCTGTGAAGGTCAGAAAATAATGATACCTGTCGCGAGCCTCAACACTCATCGGAATGCATACATCAGTATGTATTATTTCCAACAAGTCTGCTGCTAGCTCCATTGATTTGGAGAACGGAGTCTTAGTCATCTTGCCCATGAGGCATGGTTCGCAAGCATCAACTGTTTCATAATCAAGTGATTCCAAAAGCACATCAGCATGGATTTTCTTCATGCACTTTACACCAATATGGCCTAAACGGTAGTGCCACAAATAAGTTGCACTATCATTATTAACTTTGCATCTTTGGGCTTCAATATTATGAATATGTGTATCACTACAATCGATATTCAATAAACCATTCACCTTGGGTGTATGAGGTTTTATTCATGTAAACAGAACAACAATTATTCTCTGACTTTAAATGAATAAGCGTATTGTAATAAACATGATCAACTCATATTCATGCTTAACGCAAACACCAAATAACATTTATTTAGGTTCAACACTAATCCCGAAAGTATAGGGAGTGTGCGATTATGATCATATCAATCTTGGAACCACTTCCAACACACATCGTCACTTCACCCTTAACTAGTCTCTGTTCATTCTGCAACTCCCGTTTCGAGTTACTAATCTTAGGAACTGAACTAGTATCAAATAATGAGGGGTTGCTATAAACACTAGTATACATCAATAACATGTATATCAAATATACCTTTGTTCACTTTGCCATCCTTCTTATCCGCCAAATACTTGGGGCAATTCTGCTTCCAGTGACCAGTCCCTTTGCAGTAGAAGCACTTAGTCTCAGGCTTAGGTCCAGACTTGGGCTTCTTCACTTGAGCAGCAACTTGCTTGCCGTTCTTCTTGAAGTTCCCCTTCTTCCCTTTGCCCTTTTCTTGAAACTAGTGGTCTTGTCAACCATCAACACTTGATGCTTTTCTTGATTTCTACCTTCGTCGATTTCAGCATCATAAAGAGCTTGGGTATCGTTTCCGTTATCCCTTGCATATTATAGTTCATCACAAAGTTCTAGTAACTTGGTGACAGTGACTAGAGAACTCTGTCCATCACTACCTTATCTGGAAGATTAACTCCTACTTGATTCAAGTGATTGTAGTACTCAGACATTCTGAGCACATGCTCACTAGCTGAACAATTCTCCTCCACCTTGTAGGCAAAGTGCTTGTTAAAGGTCTCATACCTTTCGTCATGGGCATGAGTCTGAAATACTAATTTCAAATCTTGGAACATCTCATATGCTCCGTGGCATTCAAAAACGTCTTTGAAGCCCCAATTCTAAGCCGTAAAGCATGGTGCACTAAACTATCAAGTAGTCATCATATCGAGCTTGCCAAACGTTCATAACGTCTGCATCTGCTCCTGCAATCAGTCTGTCACCTAGCGGTGCATCAAGGACATAATTCTTCTGTGCAGCAATGAGGATAATCCTCAGATCACGGATCCAATCCATATCATTGCTACTAACATCTTTCAACTTAGTTTTCTCTAGGAACATATCAGAAATAAAACAGGGGAGCTAAACGCAAGCTATTGATCTACAACATAGATATGCTAATACTACCAGGACTAAGTTCATGATAAATTTAAAGTTCAATTAATCATATTACTTCAGAACTCCCACTTAGATAGACATCCCTCTAGTCATCTAAATGATCACGTGATCCAAATCAACTAAACCATGTCCGATTATCATGTGAGATGGAGTAGTTTTCAATGGTGAACATCACTATGTTGATCATATCTACTATATGATTCACGCTCGACCTTTTGGTCTCCAGTGTTCCGAGGCCATATCTGCATATGCTAGGCTCGTTAGGTTTAACTCGAGTATTCTGCGTCTGCAAAACTGCCTTGCACCCGTTGTATGTGAACGTAGAGCTTATCACACCCGATCATCATGTGGTGTCTTGGCATGATGAACTTTCGCAACGGTGCCTACTCAGGGAGAACACTTATACCTTGAAATTTAGTGAGAGATCATCTTATAATGCTACCGTCGATC
The DNA here is from genome assembly GCA_032464435.1 of Aegilops umbellulata. Classification (NCBI taxonomy): domain Eukaryota; kingdom Viridiplantae; phylum Streptophyta; class Magnoliopsida; order Poales; family Poaceae; genus Aegilops; species Aegilops umbellulata. The sequence continues at coordinate 508,369,560 of CP136056.1, read as the reverse complement.
TAAGCAAAATAAGATGCATAAAGGATAAACATCACATGCAATCAATATAAGTGATATGATATGGCCATAATCATCTTGTGCCTTTGATCTCCATCTCCAAAGCACCGTCATGATCACCATCGTCACCGGTGCGACACCTTGATCTCCATCGTAGCATCGTTGTCATCTCGCCAACTATTGCTTCTACGACTATTGCTACCGCTTAGTGATAAAGTAAAGCAATTACACGGCGATTGCATTTCATACAATAAAGCGACAACATATGGCCCCTGCCAGTTGCCGATAACTTTGTTACAAAACATGATCATCTCATACAATAAAATTTAGCATCATGTCTTGACCATATCACATCACAACATGCCCTGCAAAAACAAGTTAGACGTCTTCTACTTTGTTGTTGCAAGTTTTACGTGGCCGCTATGGGTTGAGCAAGAACCGTTCTTACCTACGCATCAAAACCACAAGGATATTTCGTCAAGTATGTCCTGTTTTAACCTTCAACAAGGACCGGACGTAGCCACAATCGATTCAACTAAAGTTGGAGAAACTGACACCCGCCAGCCACCTGTGTGCGAAGCACGTTGGTAGAACCAGTCTCGCGTAAGCGTACGCGTAATGTCGGTTCGGGATGCTTCATCCAACAATACCGCCGAATCAAAGTATGACATGCTGGTAAGCAGTATGACTTGTATCGCCCACAACTCACTTGTGTTCTACTCGTGCATATAACATCTACGCATAAACCCGACTCGGATGCCACTCTTGGGGAACGTAGTAATTTCAAAAAAAATCATACTTACACGCAAGATCATGGTGATGCATAGCAACGAGGGGGAGAGTGTTTTCTACATACCCTCGTAGATCTTAAGCGGAAGCGTTATGACAACGCGATTGATGTAGTTGTACGTCTTCACGATCCGACCGGTCCAAGTACCGAACACACAGCACCTCCGAGTTCAGCACACGTTCAGTTCGGTGATGTCCCATGAACTCACGATCCAGCAGAGCTTCGAGGGAGAGTTCCATCAGCACGACGGCATGATGATGGTGATGATGATGCTACCGACGCAGGGCTTCACCTAAGCACCGCTACGATATGACCAAGGTGGATTATGGTGGAGGGGGGCACCGCACACGGCTAAAAGATCAACTGATCAACTTGTGTGTCTATGGGGTGCCCCCTCCCCCGTATATAAAGGAGTGGAGGAGGGGGAGTGGGCCGGCCTCCTAGGCGCGCCCCAAGGGGAGTCCTACTCCCACCGGGAGTTGGACTCCAACCCTTCCAAGAGTAGGAGTAGGAGGGAAGGAAGGAGGAGAGAGGGGGAAGGAAAAAGGGGGGCACCCCCCCTTCCTTGTCCAATTCGGACTGGAGAGGGAGGGGGCACGCGGCCCGCCCTGGCCGCCCCTCCTCTTCTCCACTAAGGCCCAATAGGCCCATTACACTCACCGGGGGTTCCGGTAACCCCCCGGTACTCCGGTATTTGTCCGAACTTACCCGGAACCCTTCCGAAGTCCAAACATAGTCATCCAATATATCGATCTTTATGTCTCGACCATTTCGAGACTGCTCGTCATGTCCGTGGACATATCCGGGACTCGAACTTCCTTCGGTTCATCAAAACACATAAACTCATATTACTGATCGTCACCGAACTTTAAGCATGCGGACCCTACGGGTTCGAGAACTATGTAGACATGACCGAGACACGTCCCCGGTCAATAACCAATAGCGGAACCTGGATGCTCATACTAGTTCCTACACTACAAAAAAAGACACATCCATGACACTTTGGGCCGAACGAAAATTTTGTCTGTCATACATATGACACTTCTATGACGATAATTGTGACAAAACCCGGTATCATCATAGATGAGGTGGGCTCCTACTTCTATGACAAAAAATCATGACAGAAAATGGGCTTTTCGTCCTGGGCGGGCCGGAGACGCAGCTGCATGACATTCTTTGGGCCATCCATGACGGAAAAAACCGTGGTAGAAGCAAGGGCGAGGAAAATTTCGGGGAGTTCCCGGTTACGGTGGGAGGTCGGGGGCCGAGCGATGCCCATTTCTCTCGTACACGTACGCGCGTGTGTGTGAGGCGTTGGCTCTAACTAAACCCGAGCGAGGCGTTGGGCTCTAACTGAACCCGAGCGATTGCACTGCAGGCTACGCGTTACTGAATCCGAGCGATCGATCGATGGCTGTTAACTGAACCCGATCGAGCGATTCCTTCGCTACTGCTGCTAACTGAAGCCGATCGATGCTGCCTCTAGGATGAACAGTGAGTGTTGCGGGGGTTTTGGATGAACAGTGAGCGGTGGCGATGCCTCTGGATGAACAGGACCCCGTGGTGTGGTGGAGGGCTGGATGAACAATAGACAGTGGAGGGGTGCCCGTGGAGGGGTGGTTGAACAGGACCCCGTGGTGTGGAGGGCTGGATGAACAGTAGATGGTGGAGGGGTGCCCGTGGAGGGGTGGTTGAACAGGAACCCGTGGTGTGGAGGGCTGGATGAACAGTAGACGGTGGAGGGGTGGTTGAACAGTAGCCGGTGGAGTAGCGCGCGGTGGAGGATGGATGAACAGGAGCCCGTGGAGGCTGGAGGAGGTCGACGGTGGAGATGAACAGGAGCCCGTGGAGTCCCGTTTTGCGGTACGCCACACCCCTCCCGATGAACAGGACCCCTGTTTCGACCGTAGAGCTCTAAAACAAGTCCGTTTCGTCCGTTTTGCGGTACGCCACACCCCTCCCGATCAACATGACCCCTGTTTCGATCGTAGGAGGTCCGTTTCCTCTGTTTTGCGGTACGCCAGACCCCTACCGATGAACAGGATCCCGTTTCGAATGTGGCCGGTCGAACACAAGGTCGTTTCCTCTGTTGTGCGGTACGCCAGGCCTCGTTTCCATCGCCTGTTCCGTCCAAACCCTCCCGATGAACACGACCACGCATTCTGTTCCGACCCAGCTGGTTGGCTCCCACGCGTTCCGTTGCCTCCCGATGAACACGACGCATTCCGTTGCCTCCCCATGAACACGACGCATTCCTTGCCTCCCCATGAACACGACGCTTCCGTTGCCTCCCCATGAACACGACGACGACGCTGTTTCTCCGTTCCGACCCAGCCATGTACACGAGCCCTGGCCGTACGTATGCGCGAGTAGGCGTTCGAGACCCCGCCCGTATGTACACAGATGTGGCCGTATTTTCTTTCTTTCACCCTGGCCAGTGTACGTACGTGTACATGCTACGTGCGTGCCTCTAGTACGACACGTGTGCGCCTCTACATCGACCAGTATGTACGTACACGTTCACGACCAGAATGACAATGCTACGTACGCTTCGACCAGGTGGGTCCCGATTGTCAGGCACTTCCTTGCCTGCGAAGATGTAGCTGGTGGGTCCCAGCAGTCAGGGAGGCGAATAGTTTTTTTTGCCCGGACGCACTTCCTTGCGTGCGAAGATATAGCTGGTGGGTCCCAGCAGTCAGGGGCAAACGTTTTTTTCGCAAAATACGGTGGCCCGTCCCGTGGGTCCCCGCTGTCAGGTGGAGGAATAATTATTTTGCACGTAATAAGGAGGCACTTCCTTGCTGCAGCCGTGGACCCAGCTGTCAGCCTCTCCACGTACAACATACAGTCCACGTCCGATGGAAGTCATTCCTTGACCATGTTGACCACGCCGCACCGAGAGCACCAGGGCGGTGGACGATGGCGAGGCCTAGGAAGGGGACGATGCGGAGCCGGGGAAGACGCGATAGTGGATGCCCACGCGTAGAGGAGTACGAGGGTTCACTGGTTTGCTGCGGTGTGAGGCTGCCGTCGCCGCAGAATAACAGGGGGTGTGGGTGAGTAGAGGGATGGCCTGGCCAGCGGTGGGAGTAGTAGGGGCGGTGAGGCCTCCGCCGCATCGCAGCCGGCCATGGGAGGCAGGAGCACGAGGCACGACCGGCGCTGGTTTGGGCGGCTGGAGCAAGAAGACCAGAGGTTGAAGAAGCACTACGGCCGTTGGATGGACATCGTACGGTCACTCGAGCTAGAATTGTGCATATTGACTAAGTTGACAAAGCCCTCCACCCCCGTCAACTTAGTAGGCCCACAAGTCAGCCTGCCACTATACTAGGTCCCAGCTAACAGGGGGAGTATTCATTTTTTGTGCGTAATAAGGAGGCACTTCCTTGTGTGCGAAGATATAGCTGGTGGGTCCGAGCTGTCAGCGGCGGTAACATTTTTTTCGCGAAATACAGAGGCCCTTTAGGTGGGTCCCTGATGTCAGGTGGAGGAATCATTATTTTGCGCGTAATAAGGAGGCGTTTCCTTGCGTGCGGCCGTGGACCCAGCTGTCGGCCTCTCCACGTACAGTCCACTTCAGATGCATGTCGGTCGTTGACCACGTTAACCAGGCCGCGCCGAGAGCACCAGGGCGATGGACGACGGCGAGGCCCAGGAAGGGAACGACACAGAGGCAGGGAAGACTCGGCAGTTATTTTTGTTTCCCACGCGGAGGGGAGTACGACTGTACGAGGGTTTACTGGTTAGTATGCCGTCGCCGGAAAATAACATCAGTTGTGGGTGAGTAGAGGGATGGCTAGGCCAGCGATGGGAGTACGATGGGGCGGTGAGGCCTGCGCGGCAGCACAGTCGGCCGCGAGGAGGAGGGAGCAGGCAGTCTCACCGGCGCTTGTTTGAGCGGCTGGAGCAGGAAGAGCAGAGATTGAAGAAGCACGACAGCCGCGTTGGATGGCCATCCAACAGTCACTGCTTGTGCGTCAACCTTTTTTTTAGGAAAGCCTCAAATCTGTGGAAAACAGCATACAGCCCATCTGCCATTATTTCTAATAATTTACAGCCCATTTGCTAATTATTAAGGTTTTTTTGGAGCCCATATTCTTTTTGTTAGCATTACAGCCCATATTGTGGCCACGGTTAAAAAATTATAGGAAATTTTGCATATTTCGGTGCGGTCCGAACTGTTTTTAATCCCGAAATTTCGACTCACATTCAAACTGATTTTAAAAATAAATGTATATCAATATAAAATCCAACAAATTCTCCACGCATAAAAATTAATGTAATTTAAAATCTCGAAATGAAAAAAAGATATTTGAAACTAATTGCCGGTTTGATGTGTTTTAAAAATGTACAGCCCATTTCTCATTACTGATGGGCCATTTTCTCGGCCAGCCGAATGAAAGCTCTCCTCGTCTTGAAAGATTTCCAGCCCAACAGGCCTGACAAAGCGACTTACTTGGCAAATCACAAAAAACTGGGTTGTGGCCGTGGACCCAGCTGTCAGCCTCTCCACGTACAGTACTCTTCCAATGGAAGTCGGTCGTTGACCACATTGACTACGCCGCACCGAGAGCATCAAGGTGGTGGACGACGACGAGGCCTAGGAAGGGGACGACGCGGAGCCGGGGAAGACGCGGCAGTGGATGCCCACGCGGAGAGGAGTACGAGGGTTCAGTGGTTCGGCTGCAGCGTGAGGCTGCCGTCGCCGCAGAATAATAGGGGGTGTGGGTGAGTAGAGGGATAGACAGGCCAGGGATGCGAGTATGATGGGGCCGTGAGGCCTGCCTGGCAGCACTGCCGGCCACGGGAGGCGGGAGCAGGCGGTTCCGACGGTGCTGGTTTGGGCGGCTGGGGCAGGAAGATCAGAGACTGAAGAAGCACGATTGCCGTTAGATTGAAATCTAACTGTCTGACGCTGGTAGAGTCGATTGTTGACTAAGTTTCTTTTTTGAGAAACCTTGTGTACGCATGAAGTTAGTAGGACCACAAGTCAGCCTCCAAATCTGTGGCAGACAACATAAAGCCCATTTGCTATTTTTTATAATTTGCAGCCCATTTGCTAATTCTTAAGTAATTTATTACAGCCCATTTTCTGCCTAGGACCACGGTCAAAAAGTTCAACCTTATTTTGCATATTTCGGTGGAGTCTGAACTGTTGTAATCCCGAAATGATAAACAGTTTTTTAAGAACTTATTGATTTGCCAAAAAATCGTTTTGTTTTTGTAAGCAAATAAGACGTGGGACAATTGAGTTGGTTTAAGGGAAAACCAGTGGTAAAAAAATCAGCGCTGGGTGGGAAAAACAACAAAAATAAGGATGTAAATATGAAAAGGGAATTTTATGTGTTTTCAATGTAATGATACGTGTATATGAACTAGTAAAACTATAGGTAGAGATTAGAAAACGGATGTAGGACATGCGTTTCAAGAGGAAAATAGAACTGGGCTGTGTGTTTGATTCATTAAAAAAAAACTACCTGCGGATGTTGTAAGAGAAAATATAACTAACGCTGGCGGGCCAGAGGCCAGTAGATACCTGCTGGATCTTTGAGCCCCGTTGTCATCATGGGTTGGGCTTGTTAAAAACAAAACCAACCCTGGGCAGTCTACAACCCAGTTGAAACTTGCTCGACCTGAAAAAACAATATACGTGCTCAATAAACGAGAGAATTCTGCAAGTACAGACTGATAACTGGGATGCAGCACGGATATTATTTTTTCTAGTGATAATAAGTGCATGCACTTGTTTCGAAAAAATTGGAGAACTGGGAATTCGAACGGCGGGTGCTTATGTTACCCATCGAATAAAAATCAGGTGCCTGAAAATTCGTTTTGAAACAAATGATTCAGCTTTATATCCACGTCGACCCTCGGCATGATGGTTGGAAGCAAATGCAAGTTCATACCAAAAGATCGTTAACAACAATACCAACTTGCGGACGACAAGGTAGTACAACTACCAATACCAAACAAACTTATAATCTTTTTACTCCTGGCCCTAGTGTTCGTCTGGTAGAAAATCTTGCAGAGGACTAGCTCCCGCTCCTTCTCTTGCTCCAGGTCCCCAAGGTGGTATACTGGTGCATCACCCAGTTGATCCTCTGCTGGTCGAAATTCTTGTTGGTGTGCAGCACCAGAACCTTTTTTGCTGCCCGTCTGCCGGCCGTTGACCATCACCAGCAAGGTATTGCCGGTCTTGTGCCACATCGCATGCATGCCGCACTCCTACTGTATCTTGCGACGCATCCACGTGCCCCTTTTGAATGCCCTGGAATTGCGCTGGAAGAAATGCTTCCCTAGGCCACTCAGTGTGATACCTGCAGTATTGTGGAATACAGGTTTTAGTGTACCTAGTTGGCATTTTCATAACATCTTTGGCATGTTGCAGTCACTTGTTTCACTTTTTATTAACTGTCAAATTGTAATTGCTTCACCAGGTCTGCGTCTAAAAAGAAAATTAGAGCTATAAAGAAAGGAATATGTTTGTGCAAGTAGACGGCCGATCGGTGTCTTACCTGGAAGTTTCTCAGGTTGGGTGTAGCATATGTCGTGCTCGCTGTCGATGGTTGGTATGAACAAATCGATGAGAGACTGAAATCTCACGCTGTCAACACTCACTTTGGTCTCAAGGTGCTCGATCAGCTCCTGATCTGTGGGATCGAACTTGACACCAGCCGGCAGCACCGGCCAATCCTTCTTCGACATGCATCGGTAATTCCAGTTATATGGTACTCAATGTATGATCAATCGACTGTTTTAAGTGAATAATGGCCCGCCCAATCCAAGACCAAAACAGTGCATAATGAAGGCAAAAGTTGGGTCATGTGAGAGAAAAAAAACGCGTTCCTTCAACTTGGCCCGCCCAACAAAAATTGTGTAGCTCTGCTACTGCATGCATGCATGCAACATGCAACACTCGCACGTACACATGGACGCACGCAACACTCACGCACCCATGCGGCACACAGCACACGACGCAACACACACGCTCACGCTCAAGTGCTCAACTTACTCCCTACGTCCGTGAAAGACTGTACATTTAGAGATTTACACATTGACCAGGGCATAATTAACGTCCAAAAGTAGCAGACTTATGTGTGCATGCGACCATTGAGATAAGAAGATTAAATGAAGGTCGTTGCATGCTGTAATTAAGGATAGACATGTAGCCTATACCTACAGCACAAGTTAGTGCATTAGTCAATCAATATTGATTTAGATTAAAGGCTAAATGCATTGGAAATGTAGATGTACATCATGTACTACACTCTTTGTTTTATAGCCGATGTACACTCTTTGTTTTATAGCCGATGTACACTCTTTGTTGGAAGACCGAGGGAGGACACGTGCATGCACTCACATACACAGCCAGGGCGGTTCGCGCGCAAGGGTTGGACTCGTGTCGCGCCTGCGTAAAGTTTTGTTTAACTGATTTCTTTGCTCTGCCAACTGACATGTGGGACCCAAAAACTAGGTGACAATTTAACCAGTCAACAAAGTGCCACGTCGACTATGTGGCCGGTCAGTAGGGTGCAATACGGTGCTCTATGATGAGCTAGTGATCGTATAATCGCCGCAATACTATATATAGTGACCGTAAAGAGCATATTGTTACATATGTTCACCGCCAGTGTATTTTTCTCGTTTCAAATTAAGCCATATTAATCGGAAAGGACGCAGTATGGACTACTACTACTAGTACTAGTACTTCTTTGATGTGTCCCGTCAACTCGCCAAACGAGGAGAAGCTTGCTTACTACGCCTCTCCCTCGCCCACGCGCGGTGGTTTGCACGACGAGGAGAGGGTTTTGACTATGGCGCCCTCTCCCTCGCCCTCGCCCTCGCCCTCGCGGTGGACGTGCAGCAGTTCAATCGGTGTCAGATTGCCAGAAGCATATTGTACTGTAGTATCATCATTGTTGGACCTTCCGAAGAGGCGAAGAGCCAAGTGCAAGGTTCACACGAGTACGAACTGTTGAACCTCCCGAAGAGGCAAAGAGCCAAGCGCAAGGTTTTATAGGAGTTGTCGTCCTAGTAGGAGTGTACTACAACTATAGCAAAAGATGCTACTATATGATGTCGCCACATCACGTATATCCAAAGTTGTGCCACCTTTTTTTCTCAAAGAGCGTGTTGGAGCCCGTGCAACAACGACACAAGTTGCACGTACACATAACACATTTACTAGTAATAAATTCTGAAGGAAAAATGCCAGTATGCCACACAAGTTCATCTCCAATTCATGTGATAAATTTGTGCACGACTAGTCTACATATATTCACAGCGCTACCGTTCACAATTACCGTACTCCACTTACACGTTATAGGTGGGCTACATGTCCTCCTCCAGGTTCCAGTCCCAGGTGTTCTTCATGGATGGCACGATCCATAGCGGTGGGCAACGGGAATCATTGCCGCAGCTTTCTAGTCCGGTTCTACACGATGGAGACTCATCCAAGCTGAAGCGGCATAAATCAGGGATAGCGTGTCCCAGCATGTCATTCATCCGGCGGTGCGCACTAAAGACACAACCATGCTTCATGAACGGCAGGCCTTCCATGTCGTGCACGGAAGGTGGCATCCGCTTCACAATGGGGTAGCTGTCCTCGATGAAAAGCGAGTACTCTCCAAGAGTGTTCCTCGGCACCCACGTAGCATCACGGGGGCCGAACTCGGCGCCGTTCATCTGGTACACGCGGCATCCCAGATCTGGACACATGGTGACGTACATAGTCAAGGTCCATGCATAATAATGTTGTGCTCAAATATGGCGGTCAGTAATACTGTGCAGCAAATAGTACTACTCCGGTATAGAGGAAGTAAAATAACCAGCTTATTATATATAGCCACTCTTGGTTACATGGATGAGATAGTAAGACATGGAAAAACAAAAATGGTGGCACCTAGTGGGTTCAAGTCTTCAAGGGCCTAGCTAGCTATACGCGTCCTCCAAGGTAAAAAGTACTCCTACTAGTACTACAAAGTATACTACTAGTACAACAATGAAAGAGAAGGCGAGAGGGTTAAAAAATGGAATACCTGGGTAGATGGTGACGGTCCGATCGTGGTAGATTGTGTGACCATGTTGCACATCAGTGGTACCATGGGTAACGACTGCTAAGATAGTTGATCCCAATATGCCAAAGTCAGCTACAAGGTTCCAGGTTAGACCGAATCACGGATGCAAATGCACATCCAGGATCGGTGATCTTATTTTGATCGGGGGATGACTGGTCCCTGCAAAATAATGGAGTACCGTTAGGGATGCAAATGATGGTTTGTGCATTCCGTTTGTGATCTCCCATACCGTAGGATGTCAACCAGATGAAACAAGTCCCCTGGCTTGTCACCGCGAAGATGCGGCCTAGATGGCGCAGGGCGTCTTCGAACGTGTAGGGGTACAAATCTGCCGCCGCCAACATGCGCCAGCCTCTGTCGTTACTGCCTCCTGCATTGATGGCAATCCTTATGTCGAACACCGCGATGAGATAGTAATCGTCGTAGCCGCGTCGCTTTGTCGGCGGGTTCGCAATTGCTATCTTCTTAAATCTCATGTAGGCATCATCATACGTATTCTTGACCAGCCAGTCTGGAAGGCCGATCCCAATGGTGGAGAAGGGGTCTACCGGAACGGCCGCACTGTTGTGGATGTTGTGCAAAATCATGGTGGTATCCGGCCGGAGGTATGCAAGCCAATCTTCATTGGCACGGAACCAGACCTATATATAAGACGGTGGGCAGCGGAGAAATTACGGGATGGAAATGGAATAACTAAGTACTACATGATCAAACTCCATTACTGACCTGCTCATCGGACAAAATCCGACTACCTCTCAACATCGGCAACTCTAGCAGAGTCAACGTGCAACCATGGCCAGGGAGCGGTGGACTGTTCGAAGGATCGTCCCATAGAAGAACCTTCTCCTCGAGGACGCATGGAAGACCAACAAGCATGGCCTTTTTCCCAAGCCTGTTTAAGCAGCGTCTTGAAATAGTTGGTGCTGGAAGCACCGAGTCTTGCGGCAGTGAGGACGTCGGAGCGGCGTGCGATTTCTCCCAGAGGATCATCGTCCAAGGTCTCCCAGCCCCTACGAGGAGGAGAACCGCCTGGCGAATCCATGGGAGCAGCGACGAACTGCCTTCTCTTCGGGGGGAGGGGAACTGGCGAGGAGGAGATAAGAGTGTAGTAACCGCAGGGCCTCGTCCCTTCCAACTGTAGATCATTCCTCAGCGAAGGGGTGAGGCTATTATTTACTACTAGTACTAGCATTATGGAACGTTATGGGATTGCATTATACTATAAATAATAGCACTAGTAAGAAATTTTTGGCACTAGGTAGTAGTTTTTGGCGTGGACTAAGAAATTTTGGGTATGTTTTTGCCACTTTTTGTACATGCCAACTAGTGTCAAAAAACGTCTTACATTATGTGATGGAGGAGTACGTACTCGTACTGTAGCAGTACTAGTACTACTTTTCTCAACTAGTAGTGCGATGTACTATACTTCTAGTCTAGTCTAGTATAGTGCACCAGTTTTGAACTCTTGAATCTCAGGGCCAAGGAGCTACAGTTGGAAGTGGAGGGTACTACTGTTCTCTAGAACCATCGCTGTACCATTAATGCAGGGGAAGTACACCTGCGTAGTGACCTAGTGGGTACTCTCGGTGCTCTATTCAGCCGCTCCTCTCACGTAGCTGGCCTACTCAGCCGCTCCTCTCACGCACACACTAGCAGCCTGTTTATCAGCGACGATTACTGCGGGGGCAGAACATTTGAGTTATTTGATACAGCGAGACTAGGCTTTTCGCTTCCATTTGTGGAGGTGTAATGGATCTCGTCGAACTTTGTTAGTAGTTCCTTCTTTATGAATGAGATGAAGCAAAAGTTTTGCCTCCGTTTCAAAAAAAACATGTCAAGAGGAATTTCTTTTATAGTAGAGCCGATAATGGAGTGAAGTCCATGCGTGCAACACCACAAGCTACAGAGTAGTAGTAGAGCACTTTACGTATAGAGCCATATTGCACGGTTCCCAATGCCCCGCCAGGCTTTTCCGGCTCCTCGGGCTTAATTGGGAGGCTCTAGTTTAAATATGCTACTAGCTGATGAGGAAGCTGCAAGCGAGGTGCGTCTAGGGCGAGCACGCGAGCCACACGATGCTGGGAAGAAAAACCCGTTCACGTGGCTAGGCTGTCTAGTGCACCCAGATTGTGGGGCCGCACGTCCGTTTGACTTCAAAACTCAAACTACCCGTGTAAATATTGGCTCGCAGCGAAGTGTAGTAGTACTATTTTAAAAAAAAGGTCACCGTGCGTTCGGCCGGGATCGAACCGACAAAATGAGGTATACACTCCCGCGACCACTAGTAGTACTCGTTGGAGTACAACGCAACCTAGAATCGCCTTTTGTCGCTAGTAGTACGTACATTGTTCCTTACAAGAAACCACTAAAATGCCAAGAAACTACTACCACTTGCATACGTGGCAGACTTAAGATAAGACTACCTTATCAACCATTGTACATGCTCTTACCAACAAAAATCCTCGAGTGACCTCCTACCTCCGGCCCGTCGACCTAGTCATCCTCGGCCATGGGACGCAGCTACCGCCGTCGGCAGAAGGCGAGGTCAAAACCGCCGGCGGTGCGGAGCCCATGTTGCTGCAGCCCGGATGCCAGCTCCGTCCGGCGCTCGCGGCCGCTAGCTAGCCAAGATAGCTCCTTCCAGATGCTTGTCTACAAGGTTTGCTAACTAGATTGGCACGGCAGCGCGGCAGCTTGCTCGCGCGTGCCGCGCTAAGGCCAGCCATCTGGCTCGAGCGAAGGCCAGCACGGCGGCTTGCTCGCTCGTGAGTCACGCTCGGGCCAGCCTGCCAACCCGCGCGGAGGCCAGCGCGGCGTCCGACCCGTCCGACGGAGCGGTGACCAACTCGCTCATCACCGGCGCCACCAACGAACACGCATCAGTACTGTTTGAAGTAACATTCAGGAAAAATAATGATTTGAGGGGGAATAACAGGATAGAAGGTCAGATGTGGGTCCCTCGTGTCAACGGTCAAACAAAATGTGTTGGTTTAAGCTGCCTCGTCAGCACGGATGTGTGGGCCAACCCTGTCATAAATGGGTTTAAACGAACCTAATCGGTAGGAGTACTAGGTAGTAGTTTTTGGCGTGGATTAAGAAATTTTGGGTATGTTTTTGCTATTTTTTGTACAATAGATTCTTCCTAGGGCTGGTTGAAAGTGGTAGTTTTTTGTTAAATACTCTACATATTGTAAGTAGGAGTGAAAGTTAAGCTTTGGAAGCCAATAAGCAAGGCTAGTTACATAGTGCATATGTGTACATGATTGAAAGTAAATATCAACCATGAGTGACTAATATCTTGATGGAAAACTCGAAACTATGGAATACTAGGGAAAAAATGCATGGTTGGAAATACTAGCAATGTTCATGTCCCTTGCAACGAATCATAATTAGAATAATACTTATTCACAAACTTGGTACAAAACACTCTAATTTTGATATACATATGTCACTAGAGATATATTATGTTTCAATTAGAATATATTCTTATTGGTGAGGTCAGGGAGGGATGTGGTTTGTTTTAAGATACTAATTATGGGTTTTTCTGCAAAATGGTAGACAAGTGGGATGTTGGTGAGAAAAGGCAACAACTTACCTCACAATCATTAGATGTAGATCTAATGGTCAGAAACGATGGATGGCAGACACACCACCATCACCAACTTAGTCTTGTGTAGGAGTACTAGCAAGATCCGTGCATTGCACGAAACATCAAGATGCATTTTTTTATAAAACACTTGTTGTGATTGACCCTTGCGGGAGTAATCCCATGTGTAAAAACTAATGATATCTCGAGAAATATGAGATAAGGTGAAGAGGAGTGGGGTGTGGTGGTGGTTCATGGTCGGACTGAGCGCAGGCATCGGGATTGACGACGCCGGCAACGGCCACCAAGCCAGTTTGTTCCAGAGGCTTCCTTTCTTAATTGATCAACAATGAGGTTTGTTGGAGATAAGGATGAACGAGGGAAGGCCTTGTCTGCAAATGTGGAGAGGGGTGCGGGTATCTTTTAGTTTAATTTCCATCCGCCAGATATAGATCGGACGGTCTATATTGCAAGACGGCACACGTACCATCATCACCAACTCGGTTTTTTATAAGAGAAGAAAATAAGTATGGAGATACAAACGTATTATCGATACTTGCTTCCGTAAACTAGCATCTACATTCTATTCAACGCCTTGGCATGTGGGGCCTTAGCACAATGACTTCTCGACTGTGTAGAACAACGATTTTCCCGTCACCGACAAGGAGGGGGTGACGGCGGCGCGCTTTTTGGCTTGCTCTAGTCCTAGTAGTCATACTAGGTGGTCTAAGCACGTGTAGATTTATTCTTTTTCACGTCTCGTGTACGCCGTACTGCCATGACTATTGATGAATAGACGATAAGTTATTCACGGGGAAACCCTTGTTGAGCGTGTTTGCGAGAGAGAGAGAGAGAGACAGTGTGCGTGTGTGATTGTTAGAGACTGAGGCAATGATAACATATTCTTTGTGTCTATGTGTGTGGAGGATAGAGAGAGACATGTACATGGGGCTTTGTGTTGTGTAACGTGGAGACACATATACATAATTAGAGAGTGAGTGTGTGAGATACACATGCAGACATGAGGAGAGATGAGGATCCAGATAAATGGGTGTTTGTGCGTGTCTGTGTGTGTTTGTGCACGCGTTTGTGTGTGAGAGGGAGAGAGTGTATGTGGAGTAGAGAGACCACTGATGATGTAAACCTAGTATAAGGTAAGGGGGAATGGTGTGACATGTGTAGTAGCGAGATAGCACGGGTGCGGGCGGGGGGAGCAGACTATTTGGAAGAGACATCGAGTGTGTGTGTGGGAGAGGGGTGTGAGAGAGAGAGAAAGAGAGAGCTAGCGACGGAGAGAGAGAGAGAGAGAGAGAGAGAGAGGAAGAGAGGGGGCGAGAGGGGTCGTTTGTGTCCATAAATGGAGTATAGATAGGGAGACAATGTTGATGTTGTCCAAAATTGGCCTATGAACGGAGACACAAGGGAAGCGAGTCATCGTGTGTGTGATAGGGACTTCATGAGAGATCTAGAATATATGGTGTAGAGAACAATGTGCGAAATCGATAACGATTATACATTAGGGATCTATGCAAAGAGTCACGACATATATGTACACAAGGAAGGAGCTGGGGCGGGTCCGCATGTGGGAGAGATAGAAAGAGGAGAGTGGTGCACAAGGAGACAAAGTGTGCTTGTTTGTAGTGGGGTTGGTGTGTGAGGTGAGTGTGCGAGAACCACATAACTAGGGAGATAGACGTTTGGGGGCGACGTTTTGTGTGTATGGGAAATATACACTCTACATACTGCGTGTGCTTGGGTAAGAGAAATAGCGGGAGACCTAGAGAGTGAGGGAAGAAACGTGTGCATGTCCGAGAGACAAAGTGATAGAGACCTATGTTGGGGTCCGGACTTTACAAGAGAGAGGAGTGTTAATGTTCTCGTGTGTTGGTGTTTGGGGGAGAGAACGACTTCTCTATGTGTGTGTGTGTGGTGGGGGGGTTGACTTCAGATAAAGAGTGAGGTGTCTATATTTGAGGGACTTTAGCGTAATTGCGATATTGTGCACTCATGGTTGATCAATTTGTTTCACAGTTTGTACTGTGAGATAACGATACTTTTGAACATGTGTGATATACCTTGATGTACCAGAATTACAAACCTAAGATTGGAATTTTGGAATTTGACTCCATCATTAGCTTTTGTAATTCATTTAAACAGAGGTACATTTTTTAAGCTGGGATTTCGTGATTTCAGATTCATATATCAAACCTAGAGATATACACATACGGGCATGTTCAAACTTTATAATCATCCACTTTATTCATACACATACACATTTTTGCTTTTGTCATCATATTTAGGATAAACACATTTGGAATTTCATTTGAATTGGACCGTATGATGGTATTTTCTTGTAGTAGCTCAATGATCCATATTTGAATTGAATGGACAATCTAAGTTTCAAGTTGGAGACATTAATTTTCAAAACTTGCACATTTTTTTTGCGTGCAAAACAAACAAATTGTCGGCCATAATATCATAGTCGGCCGTACGAGAGCAGAATACTTATAATTTTAGGCGCCAAAAGCTTTCAAACTTCCAGCTCACATCGAAATATCACCCGCCCGAAAGTTTAGCCTTGCGATATTCCTGTTTTACCCCTGGCACATGAACGGAAAAGGGCTGCTTTGGTAACTCCAATGTTTTCCCCTCTTTGCCCCCAACATTCTTCCCCAGAGCCCCTCCCTTTCCCCTCCCCGACCCCCCCAACCACGGCAAGCCGCCGAATCTAGTCCTCCGCCGCAGCGGTGGACCTCACACCCCGCTGGATCTACCTTCCGCACCTTGGAACCCCCAACTGCCAACTCACCACTTCACCGGAGCCGCTTCAGCGACTGGCTTGTCCACCGCTCCAGATCTCCTTGACCGCCATCATGGTCCACCGCACTGGATCTGCTTAACCGGCGCCCTCGTCCACCACAGCGTAGGCCCTTCACTGACTCCCTCGTTCACCCCTTCGATGGCCCTTCATACAAGCCCTCGTCCGCCGCAACAGATCCGCCTCACCAAAAGCACTGTACAACACGCTCGCCGAAGCCTTCGTCCACTGCATCGGACCCGCTCCACGGACGCCATATTCAACTCCACCGGCCCTGCTTTACCGATGCCGCAGCCTCATCAGGTTATTTTGATTTGTACTCCTTCGGTTTTTCTCTTTATCGTGCAACTGTTCACTTACCACATATGAGCTTTCTTGTATGTCTACAGGCGCCGCAACCGTAGCACCGGAGCTGCTTCAGCGATGGCGACAGCCGGCCCAAACTCAACCGCAACACGAGCACCATCGACGATCCTTAGCTATCAAGTATGACAACGATACCCATACGCCGCCAAGAATCAGGTACTATTATCCAACGGCCAGCGCCTACGTCCACTTTCCTAGCATAAGCACCGCACCTTTGAATTTCTTCAGGGCATCATTCAGTTTTTCATGAGACGCATTATTCTGCTTGCACCTGTAGGGCCATACTTCTGGCAGTGAACATGTTACATGTGCTAAATTACATACCAGTGCACATATAGTTAATATGCTTCAGTTTTGTTCTGATGCCACCTGTTGGTTCCATCAGACTGCTTAATGTTCTCTATGCTTAATTACACATCAGCAAACTAGCATGTGGTTCCGCTGCTTTTTGTTCGTTTTACCCTACATTTTCTGATGCTAGCTATTACATCACTGCTCCGAGCCTCTGTTCATTACTTGTTTGTGTGTTCTTGATCTTCCCAAGTTGCATGACTAATTTGATGCTTCTATTAATTATGGACCTTCCAACCCCATCAAGCAAAATATTTGTTCTTTTGGGGCTGGCACCTCGAACAAGCATAAAAATAGAGGGAAGCAGATATATTGTCGTGTATGCACACACCCTTCTTTCATTAGTTTAGATGAACCATTGATGATCAATTTGGACCAGTGCATGCGATTAAAAATAATTTTACGTAAATAGATGGTGCAGAATAAACTACAACAACTAGATTTGCAACCACGGGATGCTGCCGATATCTTCAAAGAACATTGCAATAGCAGCTAGGCTTCACAGCAACATATGGTAAGCCAGTGTGTTCTAGTACATGTGAAATGTAATGCGAGTGGGCTGCTTTCTTGGCTTGTACCCTCAATGCGTAATCCTACCGAATTACAAATAGTTCAGTTGTCTGCTTTGCTGTATTGCTTGATTCGAATGCTTATTTGTTGTTACGCTATACCTGAGTTGGCCAATATGTCAGCAGTGCCTGGTGTACTATCGTAAAGAAACGCATGCCTATTTCATTTGAGTCCTTAACTTTTCCTCTCAACTTAATCACAAGACTGTCTTCGTAGTTTATATGAGGCCACACTGTTAAGTGCTTTCTTAGATTATTTCAACTGCTTAGATGCCTTGGCAACTTTAATATAGCGGTTGTACACTCCCTTTCAACTAGGGCTGTCAACTGGGTCCCGTTTAATCCCGATTAAAGTCCACTAGTGGTATGATAGTTCAAAAGAGTTTTTGTTTTTTGAGGAAAATGAACTAGGGAGGTAGCAAAAACTAACTAGATGGGACTGGCGGATGTCATTTATTTGCCACTTACATCCCTAGTTTCATCTTACCATTTTAATTTCTTTTCGGCTGATGCTACTTCGAACCATTTAAATATAGTTTGCCATGCTCGGCAATAATTCGTCCGTCGTTTACCATGTAAGCTTATTGCCTGGATCATACGATAACTATCTCTTACTTATGTCCAGCGGAAACCTTTCAGAATGCCGTTCACACTAGCACACAATGTACAACCCCAGAATCTATTTGTGGAAGCAGTGCGCCATCCATGTTACCAGATGGTAGCAGTTCAGAGGCAACACCGTCGGAGAGCAGTCTGAGCACAAATATTATAGTGCTTGAGGCTCTACTAGAGGCAGAAAGAGATTGTGTGGCTGCCATGAATGAGGTAATCTTTATCTTGAGGCTGGAAATTATGGAATTAGCGGCACGCATTATGCAAGCAACCCAAGAATTGGAGGAAGCAAGAATGTTGCATTTGAAGACGGAGGAGGTCCTGCTGTTTCTGCTATCTGAAGCCCAAGGTAATCCCGGTTCTTCTTTAGATACCAGTTGAAATTGTCATTAGATTATTGTACTTGCATGTTGTGTCATGTCTCTGAATGGATTATGTTGCAAGAGACCCCCTATGTTGTCCATGTGTTGTAATGATCCGAATTTTTTAGGCGAGGTAATCCTCGGTACTTGTATGATTGACATAAGGTGAACTGTTTTTTGTGTGAGCATATGGTATTGGATGAAATAACTGTTTGACTCAGAGTGTATCCAACCTACTGAATTCGAAGATCATGACATTTCTAAATCATAATCATATATAAAGGTGGAATAAATCTTTGTTGTGGTTTTGAAGAAATAAATAACAAAACGTATAATTATCTGTGGATATTCGTAATCGAATACAAATTGGATTTGAATTTAGTTTGCCAGGTCCCAGGGCAAACGTGAATGCTAATTCTCCCAAGTTTTGAACGAAGCGGCTAAACACCCACTATAATTTGCGGGCTGCCCGAAGCAAGTGTTTGTGAGATGGAAATTACTGTCTACCCCTGACACTTGACATCCTTATCGACCGGATTTACACTACTGTCGATAGGGGTAGATTAGTAACTTCAATCAGACATGACACGACGGCCTTTGAGCCCATTCAGACACGGTGGGTGCCAAACATGGGCGGAAAAACACATTTGATTCAAGCTCGTCCGAAAGACATGTGTCTCTTCCTCCATTTCCCCATTCATACACGGTGGGCGGCAAAACAAACTCTCCTCGTCCGAAATCGATGTAGGCTAATATTTTAAATAGGGGCAGATGTGTAACTTCCATCAGACGTGACACAACCGCCCTACCTGTCAGCCCCGTTCATACACCGTGGGCGCCAACCGTGGGCGGCAGAACACCCTCTCCTCGCCCCAAATAGTTACCGGCAAATATTTGGGAGATGCGAGATTACCGTCCTATCCCCAACCGACGCGATGTCCGAAATTTTAAACGGGGGATAGGTTCGTAACTTTCCCCCATTTTAGAGAAGCGTGTCCCAAAGTTTGAGGTCCCCCCTCCCCTCCATTTCCCCATTCATACACCGTCGGCGGCACAACAACCTCCGCACTGCGTCCAGCCTCCTCCATCCGCCACCCCATCCTCCACCTTGCCGGAGCCGCTACCCCTACCCCGTCGTCCACTGCAAGAGATGGACGTCTCTCATCCACGACGCTGGACCAGGATCCTTTCATCGCCTCATCTCGCTTCATCGGCATCGTCGTCCACCTTGCCGTTGCCGCTCCTACGACCGCCTCGTCCACGGCAACAGGATATATCCCCCGACCCGGCCGTCTACCGTCTAAAGTCTTCTTCCCCGCCGCCGGAAGCCATCGCACCCGCGTCACCCTCAACGTATCAGCATAGGCCTACACGGCGTCGCAAGAGAGGTGATACTCTTCCATCTGTGCTTAAGTTATTGATCTCACCCGAAAAATAGATCGTAATTTGTTTGTTGTACTTTTCTTGTCCGTACCAAATTGTAGTGGCTAGTTGAAAGCAAACATTGGTTGTGAAGTAGCTTTGTCCGGTTTGCACCTTCAGATCCGCCATGGCACGGGCACTATACTCGTAAAGCTTATGGTTTCCCCCCCTTTATATTCACTACCATCATCGTAGGTGCTTCGTGTCGTGCTAGCACTGCTCCTCAAGACCTCAACCCAAAGCTTACGTGTTGAAATACGAATCTGATATGATGCTCATATCACTAAAACAGAGAACGTTTAATTGGTCACCTAATGTTCCTATATTCGTTTCGTAAACCCTGTGCGCCACCCACTGGTCCAGCTAGTTACACTTTCCATTTTTTCTCTTGATGCTTAGGGTTTTCCCCTTTTATCTACTATACTATGATCTGCGTAGGTACTTCCTGTCGTACTAGCATTACTTCACCCTTCAAGATAAACAACACAACACTCAGAATTCGAAAGCTTAGTTGTTCAAATATGATTGTGATATGATACTGATGTTAGTTAATCGACACATTTAATTGGTTAGCTAAAGGTCCCACTTGAGTTTCCAAATGCATGTCGCGACATATAGAGAGACAACATAATTGCATTTCTTTGTCACTTGTTGACCATACTTTCTTGTCCATACCAAATCTTAGTTGTTATTTCAAAGCAAACATCAGTTGCTAACTACCCTTTGCGCGGTTTGCAGCTTCAGATCTGCCATCCCACTGCCGCGGTCAACACTGTACTCATCATGCTTATGTTTTCCCCATTTTATGATGACCACAATCAGCCTACGTGGTTCGTGTCGTAATAGCACTGCTCCACCCATCGAGCTAAACAAGCTTAGTTGTACAAATTCATATATGATATTATTGCTGATATTAGTAAAATTGAGAGATGGTTAATTGGTTAGCTAAATGTTCCTACTTTAGTTTCGGAATGCATGTGAGCCACATATGGAGAGACCGGAAAGAATAGTATTTCTCTGTGCGCTCTGGTTCATCATGGGTGGCCAATCGACATTGTATTAAAAGACTTGTAATATCTTCAATCTGCTTGCTGTTCTGCTCTTCTTTAAGATGATACTCTTCTCTTGCGGTCGACTGGTCAGGTCGAGTTGTTCTCCCTTATTATATTTTGAATCTGTCAGGTCAGGTCGACTTGTTCTTCTTTACTATATGTTGAAGCTATCATCTGCGAAGTGTCATCACTTCTGGAGCTCTCATGTTTTGAGTAGTAGGCCACATTATATTAATGCACACAACAAATTACAACATGCATGTCATCTTTTAAAAGAATTGCAGAGATATCACAAAGGGGTTTACAGGGAGGCATTATTGGATTAGAATCACTTCTGCATTACAAAGAAAATCTCACTTGTTTTTATGTTTTCATGCATGTCAGATATTGAACATTATCAAAATGAATATGAGAATGGGCGCACGAGAGGAATATTGCGGAACGATCCACTGGCTAACAAACTTGGCATGGTGGAGGATGGCCTATCTTATTCACCCATCAAGGTGCTTGCTCTAACTTTGTAAAGTTGTATTGGTCGCACATATTTTGCATCTGACCTCTTGCATTACTTCTGCTTTGTTACACCATCTGCTTAGTTTAAGCATCGTATATGAGTATATGCCATACCTATCCATTTTCTGTACCTATTCCATGTGTCGTCACACTATGTTTTTCCAGTCAAATGTTGTTCTTTCGTAATAGATGTCCAAAAGGAAGAGGGTGAGTGCAGATCCTCAAGGAGTACAAACTAGGTATTTGGAAAAGGTAGTGATACCTGTTAAATCAGATAGATCAGCAGCCACAGAAAACACATGCCCAACTGTACCACACTTTACCCCTACTCCAGTGGCCAAACCCCTATTAGAACTGCTGGGAGCCCAGCGTCAGGTACTGTCTATGATATCAATTCAAAATTTGAACTCCTAAATTTCTGCTTGTGCCTTACCTTCTCTCTTGTATGAAAACTAATTTCATATGAATCTCCTTGCTCAAAGGATCATACGATCTCAAAACAATAATGGGCTCTACATTGCTCTTGTCAGTACCTCTCTCCCTTTTGCATTGTAACGATGTACTTAATTAATTGCTATTTGATTATGTATCATCAGTCTGCACCTGAGCTTCATTATCCTCTATTTCTTCCAATATTATTTGATCTATATTTACTCTTTGCAAAATGTAGAATGATGGCAACGCTTATAAAGAATTTTCTTTGGGGAATTTATTGAATTATCCTTCCATCAACATGGAGAAGGGCTTTGTCCAGCCCGTGTTAACATGTAATGTAAGTTCATCCTTCTCAAGCCTTCAAACTTTGTTCTAGTATAGATTTTGATAGGCATCATTTCCTCCACTGCTGTTTGCTTTGCTGTTTACATCTGATTGGATGTTTGCAACAACTACCAGTTTCAAATTGTAGTTGTAAAAACATGTTCCTTATGCAGAACAGATCCATTTATTTGCTTATATAATTGTGAAACCTGTTACGTGTATCCTTGTTTCTCTTTCAGACTCATATCTCTTACGCCAGGCAGAACTTTAGGGAAGATAGTGAGCCAAACCATCTTGAGGACAGCGAGATGACCCCAAGGTCCTGTCTTGATGAAGACAGTGAGTTGAAGCTACTCACCAGCAGGTGTGAGACAACCTCTGTGCAGTCGCTGCCTCAATCAGTTCGACTTCTTCAGTCTCAACTTAAAGCGGAAATGCTTGCTTCAGCTCAGCTCCGACTTGAAGTCAAAGATGCAATGAAGATGTCAGAGGACTGTCGTGCGCACCATCATGCCTTAAATCTAGTGTTGATGCATCTATCGTTGACACAACTGAGGCCTACTCAGCTTCTTCAGCTGTTTGGGGGGGCGACCTGGCCAGGCCTAGTGCCTTCCGAAGTGCTCTCAGTTTTGTATATTCTTTTGTCAGCGCGTTTATTTGCACTGGTGGCGAACTTTGATGCCCAGTGGATGTAATATGTATGATAGCCGTGATAGCCTAGCGTAAGTTGCTTGCTTATTTATTTCCTTGTTGTCTTGTTTATTTGTTTGCTTGTAGTCATTGCAGTTCTTTTTCCGCGGTTTGCTAGTGGCTGCAATAACCTATTTTTTAAAACTAGGCCACAATAACCATGGGCTAATATTTACTGTAGTGACACTGGGCCTCCTACGGGCCGTAGAAACAGTGGGCCTTCTACGGGCCGTAGAAACAGTGGGCCTTCTACGGGCCGTAGAAACAATGGGCCTTCTACGGGCCGTAGAAACAATGGGCCTTCTACGGGCCGTATCATCAATGGGCCTTATACGGGAAGTATGATCGATTGGCCAAACATGGGCCAATAACAGGCCGCATTATGGCCGTAAACGGGCTAGAGTTGGAATCGTCCGTTCATGGGCCGACCATAACGGGCCATCGTTAATAGGCCATATTTGGTGACGCTATGAAAACGGCCCAACGTATTAACGGACCACAAACGGGCCGACTGTAACCACGGGCTAAATTTGGCCCACAAGCAGAAAATGACAGTAATGGGCCGTAAGTAAATGAATGCTGGAAATGAGCCCAAGAATAAATGGGCTCTGAGAAGGCCAAAAGATAACATGGGCTGGAAACAGCCCAACGGAATAACGGGCCGTTAATGGGTATAAAGTGATACACTATTCATTACGGGCCAGTTTCACCATGGGTCGTTAATGGGTGTAAAGTGATACACTGTTCATTACGGGCCAGTTTCATCATGGGCCGTTGATAGGCCAAGAGTTACATAGGGCCTCATATGGGCCGAAAGACGTCATGGGCCATACATGGGCCAGAAGTGAAAATGGGCTGGAATCATATTGAGTGGCCCAGATGACGCTATTGGGCCTAATTCGGATAGGGCGTAACGGGCCTTGGGTTAGCGGGCTGTAAATGGGCTATATGCGAACAGGCCATTAACAGGCTTTACATGGGCTGGCCCACCACCTTTTGACCAAGTCAAACAGGCCGGCCTTTTCACAGGAATGGGCCTCTGTTGGGTCGTGCCACGTGTCGACGTATCATAGGCACCTTCTGTCCAATGAGTGGATGACATCTGTCCCGCCGATGAGCCGACACGTGTTTCCTCCAGCCAATGATGATTTTACACGTGGAAAATCCCCATTGGTCGGGGCTGTTAACGGGTTATCGGATCCAAAACCCGACCTAATAGCTTAACGCTGTTCCGTTACGGTGGATGCCACATGTGGGTCACCCTTGACGAAAGCACTTCTGTGGCGCGATTTATCGTCATGGAAGTGGACACTTCCGTGATGATAATTTTGGTAATGTCATGGAACACTTCTACGACAGCACATGTATGACTATCTTGATTCTGTCATAAATTTGTCATGGATGTACATGCACGACAAAAAATGCGACCTACTGTGACAAGCACGTATCATCACGGAAGTGTATTTTTTTTGTAGTGCTACATATTCTACGAAGATCTTTATCGGTCAAACCGCATAACAACATACGTTGTTCCCTTTGTCATCGGTATGTTAATTGCCCGAGATTCGATTGTCGGTATCCCAATACCTAGTTCAATCTCGTTATCGGCAAGTCTCTTTACTCGTTCTGTAATACATCATCCCGCTACTAACTCATTAGTTGCATTGCTTGCAAGGTTATAGTGATGTGCATTACCGAGAGGGCCCAGAGATACCTCTCCGACAATCAGAGTGACAAATCCTAATCTTGATCTATGCCAACTCAACAAGTACCATCAGAGACACCTGTAGAGCACCTTTATAATCACCCAGTTACGTTGTGACGTTTGGTAGCACACAAAGTGTTCCTCCGGTATTCGGAAGTTGTATAATCTCATAGCCATAGGAACATGTATAAGTCATGAAGAAAGCAATAGCAATATACTAAATGATCAAATGCTAAGATAACAGAATGGGTCAATTCAATCACATCATTCTCTAATGATGTGATCCCGTTAATCAAATGACAAATCATGTCTATGGCTAGGAAACTTAACCATCTTTGATTCAACGAGCTAGTCAAGTAGAGACATACTAGTGACACTCTGTTTTTCTATGTATTCACACATGTACTAAGTTTCCGGTTAATGCAATTCTAGCATGAATAATAAAAAATTATCATGATATAAGGAAATATAAATAATAACTTTATTATTTCCTCTAGGGCATATTTCCTTCACCACTAACCCCCGGTACTCCGAAACTTATCCGAAACAACCCGAACCATTCCAGTGTCCGAATGTAACCTTTCGATATATGAATCTTTATGTCTCGACCATTTCGAGACTCCTTGTCATGTCGGTGATCTCATCCGGGACTCCGAACAAAGGTCGGTCATCAAATCACATAATTCATAATACAAATCGTCATCGCACGTTAAGCGTGCGAACCCTACGGGTTCGAGAACTATGTAGACATGACCGAGACACATCTCCGGTCAATAACCAATAG
Source organism: Aegilops umbellulata (assembly GCA_032464435.1). Lineage (NCBI taxonomy): Eukaryota > Viridiplantae > Streptophyta > Magnoliopsida > Poales > Poaceae > Aegilops > Aegilops umbellulata. The sequence continues at coordinate 508,344,107 of CP136056.1, read as the reverse complement.
CAGAACCAGGATGCTCATATTGGCTCCTACATATTCTACGTAGAACTTTATCGGTCAAACCGCATAACAACATACGCTGTTCCCTTTGTCATCGGTATGTTACTTGCTCGAGATTCGATTGTCGGTATCATCATACCTAGTTCAATCTCGTTACCGGCAAGTCCCTTTACTCATTCCGTAATGCATCATCCGACAACTAATTCATTAGTCACATTGCTTGCAAGGCTTATAGTGATGAGCATTACCGAGAGGGCCCAGAGATACCTCTCCGAAACACGGAGTGACAAATCCTAATCTCGATCTATGCCAACTCAACAAACACCATTGGAGACACCTGTAGAGCATCTTTATAACAACCCATTTATGTTGTGACGTTTGATAGCACACAAGGTGTTCCTCCGGTATTCGGGAGTTGCATAATCTCATAGTCAGAGGAATATGTATAAGTCATGAAGAAAGCAATAGCAATAAAACTAAATGATCATTATGCTAAGCTAACGGATGGGCCTTGTACATCACAACATTCTCTAATGATGTGATCTTGTTCATCAAATGACAACACATGTCCATGGCTAGGTGATGTCTACTACGCAACCTTCTCTTGTAGACGTTGTTGGGCCTCCAAGTGCAGAGGTTTATAGGACAGTATTAAATTTCCCTCAAGTGGATGACCTAAGGTTTATCAATCCCTGGGAGGTGTAGGATGAAGATGGTCTCTCTCAAACAACCCTGCAACCAAATAACAAAGAGTCTCTTGTGCCCCCAACACACCCAATACAATGGTAAATTGTATAGGTGCACTTGTTCGACGAAGAGATGGTGATACAAGTGCAATATGGATGGTAGATATAGGTTTTTGTAATCTAAAAATATAAAAACAACAAGGTAACTAATGATAGAAGTGAGTGTAAACGGTATTGCAATGCTAGGAAACAAGGCCTAGGGTTCATACTTTCACTAGTGCAAGTTCTCTCAACAATAATAACATAATTGGATCATATAACTATCCCTCAACATGCAACAAAGAGTCACTCCAAAGTCACTAATAGCGGAGAACAAATGAAGAGATTATTGTAGGGTACGAAACCACCTCAAAGTTATTCTTTCAGATCGATCTATACAAGAGTTCATACTAGAATAACACCTTAAGACACAAATCAACCAAAACCCTAATGTCACCTAGATACTCCAATGTCACCTCAAGTATCCGTGGGTGTGATTATATGATATGCATCGCGCAATCTCAGATTCATCTATTCAACCAACACAAAGAACTTCAAAGAGTGCCCCAAAGTTTCTACCGGAGAGTCAAGACGAAAATGTGTGCCAACCCCTATGCATAAGTTCACAAACAGAACCCGCAAGTTGATCACCAAAACATACATCAAGTAGATCACGTGAATATCCCATTGTCACCACAGATAAGCACATGCAAGACATACATCAAGTGTTCTAAAATCCTTAAAGACTCAATCCGATAAGATAACTTCAAAGGGAAAACTCAATCCATTACAAGAGAGTAGAGCGGAGAAACATCATAAGATCCAACTATAATAGCAAAGTTCGCGATACATCAAGATCGTGCTAAATCAAGAACACGAGAGAGAGAGAGAGAGAGAGAGAGAGATCAAACACATAGCTACTGGTACATACCCTCAGCCCGAGGGTGAACTACTCCCTCCTCGTCATGGAGAGCGCTGGGTTGATGAAGATGGCCACCGGTGAGGGATCCCCCCGATTGGTTTTTGGTGGCTACAGAGGCTTGCGGCGGCGGAACTCCCGATCTATTGTGTTCGCTGATGTTTTTAGGGTATATGGATATATATAGGCGAAAGAAGTCGGTCAGGGAAGCCACGAGGGGCCCACGAGGATGGGGGGCGCGCCCAGGGGGTAGAGCGCGCCTCCCTGCCTCGTGGCTTCCTCGAAGCTTCCCTGACATCTACTCCAAGTCTCCTGGATTGCTTTCGTTCCAAAAATAACTCTCCCGAAGGTTTCATTCCGTTTGGACTCCGTTTGATATTCCTTTTCTTCGAAACACTGAAATAGGCAAGAAAACAACAATTTGGTTTGGGCCTCCGGTTAATAGGTTAGTCCCAAAAATAATATAAAAGTGTTTAATAAAGCCCATAAACATCCAAAACAGATAATATAATAGCACGAATACTTCATAAATTATAGATACGTTGGAGACGTATCACTAGGAAACTTAACCATCTTTGATTAACGAGCTAGTCAAGTAGAGGCATACTAGGGACACTCTGTTTGTCTATGTATTCACACATGTACTAAGTTTCCGGTTAATACAATTCTAGCATGAATAATAAACATTTATCATGATATAAGGAAATATAAACAACAACTTTATTATTGCCTCTAGGGCATATTTCCTTCAGCTCCCGGTCCCTATCATCGGTGACCTCGTTTGGTTCGGCCGGCCTCGCAGCGTCTGCAGTGGAGAGGCGGCGGTGGTGTCCTCATGACTATGGTGGCGCAGGTTGGTGGGCGGTTGGCATGGTGGAGCCGCCGGTTGGTCCTGGGTTCTGGGTATGAGGGGTAGGGTGAAATCCCTCTCGGGTCTGCCCGGCACCGACGCGATGACGCCTGCGGGCGCCATCAACCTTCTTGAAGGGCGTCGGGAGTACCTCTCCTTCACTTCCCTCAGTGTACTGGGAGAAATCCTAGGATTTCGTCCGGGCAGCAACGTCGTTGTCGTCGCGGTCCTTCTTGAAGGTGTTGCTTGGTACGCGGCGACTCGGTGGCTTCGGAGCGTGGTGGATGTTTTCGGTGGGCGCATCAGTTGCGGGATGCTTCAGCTTTCGTTGGTCCGGTGCTGCTGGCATTTCTTTCTCTTGCTTTTCTCTTGTTTTCTTTTGGGCGTGATTGTGTTGTTTGACCCAGCGTCGAACTATGTGGCGGTTTGCTTTATATATAAGCGGGGCGAAAGCCTTTTTCGGTATAGCTTAGCGGTGAACGGCTTGATCTGTGACACATGGAAGACCGGTGCACATGGTCGTCTGGTGGCAACTCCAACCTGTAAGGCTGACATGCTCTACAATCTTGAAAGGTCCAAAGAACTTGAAGAAGAAGATCTTCAGGCACATACGTTTGACCACAATGAACTGGCATGAATTTTGAGTTTGAGGAGGACCATCTCACGCACAGAAAAGTTGGCGCTTGGTGCGACTGTGATCAGGAAAGTGCATGCAGCCCCAAGAGTTCTTATGTGGAACTCAAATGAAGCATGCTCTAGCTTATATGTTAGGCTATGAAGGACAAGATCTTGAGAAGTTGATTACAAAAAATAATAATTCAAGATATGGATCTAAGTTGAGGTCATGATGTGATACCCATGTGGCCCTCAGACATCACCTCCTTAAGTCCAACTACGTCACCGACTACTTCAACAACGTCCATTGGCCCCTTGACAAAAGCTAAAGCTTACGAGCCGAGGTGACTCTATTCCTGAACACGTGTGACTTTTCACCATGTATGAATGGCTTGTTAACTCAAGGGATACATATGTGTACTTAGGTATCCACAAGAACCACTACAGGTGTTGGTGGAGGTCGAAATCGAGGGAGGAAAAGATAAGCCCATGAAAAAGGACGGAAGAGTCACTGCAAGCAGCGCGAACAAACCGCGAATAAAGCACAGACTATTCTTTCGTCCCACGTCTCGCGTCCTTCCCTCTCCTCCCACATCCAAAGCTCCTTTGCATGAAACTTTCCCTCTCCTCCCGCGCCCCCACCGCGTCCACATCTAGCGCTCGTCGACCCCACACCCTCTCATCCATGACAATGATCGAAATTGGTTTGAAATTTAAACATTAGTGTACTATGATTATACTTGTTTTCTGTATTTTTCAGTTTTTTGGGCAGTTCAAATTTGAATTTTTTTTGATAAAAGTTTGAAATCTTGTTTTCTCATTGCTCCTTGTTCAAAATTGGCTGAAAATTTGAACATTAAACTTTTTTAATAGAAAGATTGTAAGGGAGGCCCCTATAGTATATTGCTGCAACAAACCCAACTTCTAAGTACCATGCTTTGACCTGGGTGGGTAGCTTTAGTCTGCTGAACAGTATACTATTATGATTATACTTGTCTTTCTGTAACGTTCAAAAATTTTCTAGGCAGATTAGTTTTTGGTCATTTTTTGGCATTCATACAAGATTGCATGGGCTACTAACATTTTGTTTTTTTACATATCTTGTATACCCTCACATTTTTATCATATGATAAAGATACATCATCAAATTAAGTGTATGCCATTTTGTCTAGAGACGAAGCAAAGATGAGACATATGATCAATTGCAATCTAAGGTGAGGCATTTTTTCCTAGACAAAGTAAGGATGGGGAAATGATGGGAGCTCCTATATGGCGCTTACAACGCTACTACATCAACCAGCGCCTAAGCAGACGCCTTAATGGGCCGCAACACAAAAATAGCGATTGCCTTGCTCGGGTCACTCAATCCCTCCTAGTTGCTGGTCTCTGTTTAAACACGACCATTGACCATTGACCAGTCATTGATCATGGTCTTTTCATAAAAAAATCATGAATATGAAAATGCGAATTCGGAAAAAGTTCACAGAATTTAGAAAAAAAGTTCTTAAATCTAGAAAAAAGTTCAAAATTTCTTATATAAAAGTGCATAAAAAGTTGAAAAGGTTCACCATTTTGGAAAATGTTCATAAATTTGAAAACTTTTTCAAAAAATTGAGAAAAACCATGATTGTGAAAAAAAGTTCACCAAAAATTGAAAAACGTTCATGATTTTGAAAAAAAGTTTGCAAGTTAGAGAAAGAGTTCATAGATTTGAAAATAGTTCACAAATTTGAGGAAAAATCTCATAATTTTGAAAAGGTTCATGGATTTGAGAAAAGTTGATGAGTTTTGAAAAAATCCAGGAAAAAGAAAAAAAGAAAAGAAAATATAAAAAAAGGAAAAGGAAAACAGAAACAAAAGGTGAAAAAAAGGGAAAAAAGATAAACCAAAAAACAAGTGAAACCTGTGTAAAAACAGGAAAAATACCGCCCGAAAAAAAAGAACCTACATCCCGACAAAATAAAAACATACATGGGCCGGTCCTTTTTCTACCTAGTGCCGTGAGCTGGACAGTTAACAAAATCTATATCTAATAATATTGTCTCAAAAAAAATCTATATCTAATAATATAAAGGACTATTTGTTTCTCTATTTTTTCCATACATCATTTCGTTGCACATAGCATTTTGTCTAAAAAAGCGGTGTTTTGTAGTTCGATTATGTAAATCCATCGCTCGTGATGATACTCCCGTCTGCCCACGTACATAATATTCGTCCTTTGCCTAAACCAAGGAGCAGCCCTGTTGGGCCTTTTTCAGGGGTCATCGAACTAGACCACGCCAGGCCAAAACCAAAATATGCTACCATGGAGGATCAAACTCTTATGGCCTCCCTTCGGTTCACAAGGGTTCAACCAATTCACCTAGCTTTTATTGTGTTAAAAGACATGATTCACTTATTAATCAATATTCTCACCTCTTTGTTTTACATTGGATCTCACCAATTTATATATGTCCGCGGTTACATAATTAATAAGCCCCTTTGAAGGAAAGAAAAAAATTATGATAAAACAGGATGATGTGTGGAGCATGTGTGGTTGATTGGCTCTGATTTAAGCGGGACCATGACAATATTTATGGGATGGTATAGGTTGAGATCAAAATATTTCATGGCTGATTGGCTCTAACTTAAGCGGGATTGTGGGAAAAAATTATTCAGAGAATAGGCTGGGCAAAGTTGATCTTCAAAGAAGAGAACATGACCAGTGACGACCTGCGGGATATTGAATCAAATCATGCTTTGATTCATGTGGCAATGACTGCCCATTTAGTATTGGGCCGTCATCCCATGGATTACGTGTATGAGGTGTGTGTGAGGCGTGGCGTGGCTTCACGTCTTCAATAACAATCATGATGAGCAGTCAGCATCCATCACCAACACGTTCAAATCCTAGGTGCTGCCCCGTAAATGCCCGCCTTGCTGGACGAGTTGTCGTCTTTCGCCAATGCACGAGAAGGGTTCGGTCAGAATCAAAATTGAAATCTATTTCTTCATTGCAACGCACGGGCTCTTTGCTTTTTTTAAAGGTAAAAACCCCCATATATTAACTCATAAAGTTCATGGGGATAATTACAGGGTCGCGCGGGGTGCCAAACCACACATGCTAAAGCACGTGCCTCAAAATTACTCCTCCTACTTTCAAAACGGAAGGAGCATGTCCCAGAATCAGCTTTTCGGGCTATGATCTCCATCACTATGGTGCACGGGCTCTTTGCTTAGGAACTCACTATGGTGCACGGGCTCTTTGCTTTAGGGCTTGTAGATTTCCGAATCCAAGCCCATCCCCAGCTGAACCGAAGCAAAAAAGCCCACTTTGCCGTTCTCTCTTCCCAGGCTTCGGATTTCCCCCTCTACCTTTGCACGCCGTCGCCGTCGCGGCGGCAAACCCCAAAAAATGGCGCCTCCTCCCCTAGACGACCTCACGCACCTGCTCGCCGAGGTGGCTTCCCGCCTCTCCCGCCCTCCCGGCGGCGCGGGCCCCTCCTCCGTGGCCGGTGACTCACTCTCCGCCTCCGTCTCCTCCCTCGCGGCTGCCCTCAACCCCCGCGCCGCCGCCCCTGCCTCCTCCGGAACCAGGGTCCTCGACGCCGCGCTCTCCCTCATGTGCTTCGACCCACAGGAGGCAATTCCCCCTCCCCCCCCAATCTCCTTGCCCTCCCTGCGAGCCTTGGTTGGTGCTGATGTTGATGTGCGTTCGCATTGCAGGTGGATAGGGCTCGCCTGGACTGCCTCGTCCGCACCGCAGTCTCCGCGCTCTCCGATCCGGCCTCGTGCCGAGTGGCCCGGACCGACGACCGCGCCGAGATGCTCTGCGTCGGGAGCTCCGTCTCGCCCCGGGACTGCCGCGAGCTGGTCCGCTCTTGCGCCGCCCTCGTCGAGAAATTGGGGGGCCGTGATGGTGAGATTCCCCCCCCCCCCCTCCCCTTCCTCTGTTCTCCCCGAATAGCTTGCAGTAGACTGCAATGCTGCCACTTTCAGACGAACTTTAGGAGGCTGCTGTATAATTAACATTCAGATCTACATTCCTTGCAATTCAGTGCTCACTTCATGAAATTTTGTGCTCGCCCCCTCACTTCCTCAGGCTGTAGGTCAACAATATGTTACGTGTTGGTGTTGATGTTCATGTATTGTGACTTTCTATTGTGCAGCTGCGGGGCATTCCTATGACCTGTTGCATGCTGCTGTGAAAACAGCCCTGTTATCCCCTCGTTACCAGTGTCTCTTTCCTTCGCCATATTACAGAGAAGATGGAGAAAGCAGTTGCGAGATGGGTACCATTTCTCTGGATGTAACAACCCATCCATCTTATCAAGTGCTTCCCAATGATGGCTCAGTCCCGCCGAGGTATGCTTGGTACAGTTATACATGGACCAACATAGTACTAGCATTAGCTTTAAGGATGTTGTATGATATTCGTTTACATTGAGCTGTCTTCTAGTGATGTTTTGGCTGCGAACATGATATAGAATAATAAGGCAATATATGCTAAAGTCCAACTTGAATCCCAGAAATGTACACCGATCTTAACCCTCTCTTATCAGAAAAATCATACTGTTTTGTCACTAGTGCAATGTTGAGTTATTGGCATTCTTTTTTACCTTGCTTACATCAGGTGGTCATTTATCCTGTTGCCTGATTTGAGAAAAAAAATCCTGCCATTCTTTTACATATTTCACTGATTTGTTTTTTGTTTTTCGTTTGTGTGTGGCAGGGCCCTTTTGTGGCATTACGACCCATCAATTCTGAAACATGATCTTTCAGAGATGCTACGAGAAGCAATCACAAGGCCTTTGCTTTGTATGAGAAAAGAATTACATGATCGGGTAGCATGGCGTGTGATTGTAATATGCTTAGTTTGCTCCCCACCAGCGTTCTTGGAGATGCGGTCATTATTCCATATATGGTTTCTTGCGACGTAACTTCACACCTCATAATACTTGTACTAGCTTCTCTATTTTTTGTTTGTGACTCTGAGTTTGTTGTGTTTATGTCAGTTGGCATCTCGAATAATTTTCACACTTGCAATTAGACTTGCACACGGTACAATTAAAGGTGTATGTCTTGAGCATGCAGCTAGCAAAGTTGAAGTTCATTATTAGAAAATAGGGTAATGTGCATGGCCAAGTGAACTCTTCAAAGCTTGGATTTAGACTACCTCAAAGCTGAATTAACAGATTCATGTTTTGTAACATTTTGAAATTCATCATCTGTTAGTTATTTAATCTTCTGTAAATGGAAACTTTGTTAACCAGAGAGTTCATTGTTTAATCTTCTGTAGCATTCCTTCCTCCTGTTCTAAATGGTAGACCCACGGCACTATTATGGATCCACACGGTTCTGCATCTTGTCTGAATGCATTACACATTCTGGGCTTCTTGTTTGTGGAGATCTCTTTTACAATTTTTTCTTATTGGTGTATATCATTTTTGTTTGCAGGGGTATGGGTTCTGTGCTAGGACTTTGCACAGCAGTGGTATCATCAGTATTAGATATTCTTCTCGAGCCTATGGGATGGGGAATATCCATAGAACTGGGACAGAAATTTCCCTTTACACATGCTTATTTCCCAAGCCAACAAAGGGACTTACTTGCCATACTAACTGGAACCATGTCATGCAGACGATTTTTGGATCTTGTTTCTTGCATAGAAGCTATGGTTTTCTTGGGTAAAGCAAGCAGTGACAACTCTTCATGGAAAATACAATCACAAACATCAAAAGGGTCACACTTTCGCATGAAACAACCATCAAAGGGATTGGTCAAATTCAAATACAGTTCTGCCTGGTATGCTTATTAACATGCAAACAATAGTATCCAGATATTGAGCATGCTGTTCAACTCAAAGCTAATTGCTCCTGCTCTGTGGTGCTGCAGGTTGACAATTACGAACTTCCCTAACTGGTTCATTTTTGCCAGTGCTCTACTATTTCACCAGGAAGGTTCACAAGGTTATTTATCAGAAGTATTATCTGAGGAGAAAACTGCTGAATCAATAAGCGATATCAGTCTTGCTCAGAAGGCAGCATTTTACCTTTCGTGGGTGTTATGCCCTTCTAATGTTGATGAGTGCCAGATGCTAGCTAACAATATGGTGGAGTTATCACATTCTTGGGCCAGGAACAACAAAAAGCGCCCAAGTAATGCACACCATAGCAGTACAGTAAATCACCGGAGGAGACTGCGCGTACCCACAGTTGGGGATACAGAGAAACTTCATGCGTCAACCAACCCTGTCAGATCCTTTATTAGAGATTTTGATGATCGCTGTGTGAAGTTTTGTCGCATAACTGCTGTCAGTCAAGTGCAAGGTGCAGAACAATTAGACGTCCCTCTCTCATGCCCTAATTTTCTGCATTTACGGGTTCCTCTAGGGGTTCTGCTTGTGTCCTCTGCTTGTATTAGTGAGCAAGACTGTAACGTGCTTCTGCACTACGCAAGCACTGGTCTGGTTCTGGAGTCAAAGGAAGGGCAGACAAAAAGGAAAGATCAGGCTGGTAATGATGTTTTTTCATCCAGTCATGGAGGTTTTACTGAAAGATCGGCTTTCAGTGGTGCATGCCTCATCTTTGGCTGGCTTGACATTATTGAGGATATGTCCGCAGTGATCTTTGAATGTGAAGATACATGTCGTCATTTTGTCAGTCAACTCAGAACCAAGACAGGCCCATACCTGCTGAAGTGTGTAAATTTATTTCTGAATGAGGCGGGTCATGATAAAGATTTTGTAATCGATCTTTGTGACAGATTGTTAGACTGGATTAATGAAGGGCAGAGTTTTGATGGTTGTGAGGCCTTCAAAGACGTTATCGTTCAAATGAACGCAAAAATTCAGCCCTCTTCATAGCAGTGATCAGGGATTTTATGTAACTGTGATTGTGTCCGGATGGGTTCCTGGTCTCCTTCTGGTGACTGTACTGCTGGATGTGAACTGTGGAGTTAAAACATATCCATTCAGCTCTTGGTCAGTCTTATCAGAATTCTGTACCACAAGTCCTAGCTATTCAAGCAGTGCAACTGTACAAGCAATTCTGATCAGTTCTACCCGTGTAGATATTGTTGTAAAGTAGCATCTGTCAGGTTTAGATATTGTAAAGTAACATCTGTCAGGTCTTGATAGTGTAAAGTAGCATCTGCGAAGCATAAATTGGGCCAGGCAAAGTAGTAATACTGCATTCATGTGCAAATTTAGCTGTCGACTCCATTCTGGATGTTTCCAGTTCATTTCTTCTGTCATGGCTAAATATACTCCCTCTGTTCTGAAAAACTATAAGTCTTTTTAGAGATTTCAACAAGTGACTACATACGGAGCAAAATGAGTGAATCTACACTCTAAAATATGTCTACATACATCCGTATGTTGTAGTCCATTTGAAATGTCTAAAAAGACTTATATTTAGGAACGGATGGAGTAGATTCTTGTGTTTGAATTATACTCCCTCCGTCCGAAAATACTTGTCATCAAAATGGATAAAAAGGGATGTATCTAGAACTAAAATATGTCTAGATACATCTCCTTTTATCCATTTTGATGACAAGTATTTCCGGACGGAGGGAGTAGAAATTAAATGGTTGTAGTCACCAGTTTATGTTTAGTAAAGCTATCATCAGTTACTATCAATTTCCTACCCGTCTGCAAGAGATATTAGCTATTTCTATCTAGACTGAGCCACTGATGTACTATATTTTACATGAATTGCACATGTTACTCTGCATCTCTTGCTGCTGCACTGCTGTTACTGAGCCAACTATTCTTGATGTGCACTAACTACTTCACTGTACCAGTTCCAGTGCAAACATTTGGTGTTGCATTATTGCAGCTTTGAGCTGCTTGGGTGATCAAACTGCTTTTGTAATAGATAGGAATGACCTCAATATACATTCTTCTCGCCTGCCTTTTTTATGGTCCTATAAAGCAATTTGTAACCTTGTAGGTGAACTCTATCATTTTCTTTGCTGTGCAGATTGCAGATCACTGAGAAGAAGGAAAAAGTCAAACAAAGTTTAAGGAAACTTCATATATTATATCAGACGCAAAAAATGGAATCATAGTTTAATTTGGTTTGTTAGTGCTAGTTGTGCCAAAGAGCAGTTCCAGGTAATTTATTTCTGAATTTAGTTTTCTTGAGTTAATGTTTCCTCTTAATTATATAGTACTTCAAATTTGTTACTCGGTGATTGGATATGGTCAACTAAGACATTGATATGTTTGCACAGCCTATTTAGTAGACTTGTGACCACACTGGAGAACTTTTTTATGTATGCTTCTCTTGTTACATATGTAAAGTAGAAAAAGTTATGAATGACAATACTTACCTCCTGATTATATTATTAAGGTATCTGGATGTGATGGACAAAAATATAATAATATGTTTATTTTGTAGGGCATAGTTTTTCTGAAATATTTTTATATATGTATGCATAGAGAATACAAAATTTCCCGCAAAGAAAAAAGAGAGAATACAAAATTTCGAAAGTTTGCATCCTCCTCTACTTTAGGCCGTGCTTGGATTCGCTGTAATTAAATGCGGAGGTGTATATTTTACACCTGTATCTTACCAGCCGCTTAGCAATTCTCCGACGGAAATAAAATGATGAGCCGAGACCTGTATTCTTTACAGGTGTATTTGAAAAGAACAAAACGATCCAAACAGGCCTTACATTTCTTGGAAAGTACAGTTCATTAACTTTGGGGGCTTTGCTCAGTTTAAGATATAACTGCTCTTTTTATCTAAATGTCGCACAACCGGAGTTATTATGTACTCCCTCCGTAAAGAAATATAAGAGCGTTTAGATTACTAAAGTAGTGATCTAAATGCTCTTATATTTCTTTACAGAGGTAGTAGCTCGTACTTGCATGCTTCGAAAGCCCTAGCTGAGCTGCTTTTTCGGGTTAGGTGACCTTTTATTGTTAGTCAACACTCGGATACATATCAATTTTTAGAATAGTAGCCTCTTCTGACCAAGTTGCACATATTATGTGGCCGAAATGCCAGTCAACAATACATCAAAATCACAATTATAGTAGCTTCTTGTTTTTGGTTGTTAAGGAAAAATGCATCTGCAACCACAGTGCCAAATATGTTTGTGGAGAGTGCCTGGCTGCACAAGTTGCACATTAATGGACGCAGCGACCGGTGCCACTTGTAACCGTTCATATCTGGGCAGCTGCTGCATCACATCGATCGTGTCCGGAAAACTAGGAACCATTAACTGTACTGTATATCCCATGGTTAAGGCTCACCCATATTAATTAGTGACGTCGACACATGGATGACGGCCATTCAAACATGTACTTACTTTGGGCAGTCTTAAGAAAAAGACACCGATATCTTGCACATCTGCTTATATTGCAAAACAATTTTTCAAACCCAATGAAACTGTTATTTTTGTTATGGATTTACTGGTCGAAAACAAACATTAATTTTTCCGTATTTGATTGAACTATTTTCAAAAGGTTATTATCAAAGTTTTAATTTCTTTTACCAAAAGTACTTCTAAAATGTCATGCTTTTGTGTAGCCGATCTAATAAATTCTACTCCAAGTTCATCTTGTTTTTAGTCAGTTAGTGTGGCACAGCCTTGCAGGTAGGTAATTAGGGTATCATTAGTACACAATAGCACCACTGAAGACGCCCTGGAGCCTACCTGCATAGCGATGCAACAAGCTGGACGGGTGGCAATTAAACAAGGGAACTATACGATTAAGCAGTGAGTGGCCCATAAATCATCAATTAAGACAGCCATATGTCGAACCATTGGAACGTATGGTTCTGACTTGTGTAAATACATTACCTTCAGTTTTAATGTATAGTAGGATAGATTTATCAAATTAGATCAAGGGTTGTTCTGTTTGTTATGGTCTTGCAGTAGAAATTACTCCCTCCGTTTCTAAATATAAGTCTTTTTAGAGATTTTAATTGGGACTACATACGGATGTATATATACGTACTTTAGAGTATAGCTTCAGTCATTTTGCTCCATATGTAGTCCATATTGGAATCTATAAAAAGACTTATATCTAGGAACAGAGGGAGTACATATCTTGCTAAAACCTAATAATGGTGCTACGAGGCAGTTGCTAAAACCTATTGCATTTGTTATTTTGCGGAAAAAATTACATATAGATTTCACACATCAAGTTTAAATAATTGTGGAGTTGGATGTTTAATAAATGTTTGAAGCACAAGATTCACACGTCGTACTTCAATGTCATTCATCTAGTGAATTTTATTGTGCCAATCAACTAATGGTACAGCCTTGCTTGTTCGGGTATCGTTAACACACAATAGCACCACTGAAGACGCCCTGGAACCTACCTGCATAGGCATAGCGATCCAACAAGTTGGACTGGTACGGCTCATGCACCGGCGCATAGTTGTATGCGAGTGAACTATGGATTAAGCAGTTAGTGGACCATGGGTTATCAATTAAGTTAGGCTGTCCATATATTGTGTTGAATCATTGGAACTATGGACGTGACTTGTGTAAAGATACAACCTTCAATTTAACTGTACAATATGACATATGCATCAAAGTCGAACAAATTGGTTTGTAGAAAGAAAAAATGCAATGTCCTTCATTGAGTGAATGTAAAGTCAGAAACACCTACAATGTCCTTCATTGAGTGAATATATTACCATCTTCCAATAAAACACCAACAAGGAGATGGCAAAAATATATGGAAAAAAGAGAGGGCCAAATCAAGGGTTTTATAAATTGGCAAGACTTCTCATCCTGGGGCTTAGGGGCCGGTAGATGGGACACCGGCATGTCCTTGTAGATTTTAAGAAGGGAATGAAGTACGCAAAATATCGTTGCGGAATCCATCATTGATGGCCAAACCAATGGTTTTCACCTTGAAGAGCATGAATTGGTTCTCGAAGACGAGTGAGTATCCTCAGGGTCAAATCCCACATATATGCCAAGTTACCCAATAAAATGTGACCCAAAGGACACTAGCACCCAGGCATTTATTTGAAGAGGAATGAGGCGCCGTGGGGAGACCCTTGAAGCCGGGCCGGAGCTAGAGAGGAGAGACCTCACCTTTGTCGGTACCCCTTACTAGGCATGGCAAGACAAAATGAGATGTGATGGCGTCATGTGAGCAGAAACCCCAATTTTATCTCCCGAGCCATATACAGACAACCAAGAGAAGTACAATGAGACATGACTTGTGGGTTTGTGGTGTGAATTCCAGGGAAGATTTATTGTGCAACACCGCGCCTTTCCCTCTGGCAGTTGGGAAGCATATGGTTTGTAGCTACAATTCCCTTTCAGTGTCAATTGAGAAGATATCTATTAGTGATCTTATGGCTTGAGGTGCTACCGTGCTCCCAGGTCATGGTGCCATAGCTAAAATGTTTCAAAAAGGTCATGTAGATTGGCACAACATATAACAATCATGCAGATTCAGTTCCCATTTGATTCACATGTTGGAAACAAGGAACAAAAATCCAGCTATGAATAGTATCATATTGAAATTCTGCTATAATACTAGTATACTTTTACCGGTTAATTGAGCTCGTTTTTCTTTTTTTCCTAGGCAAAGCCCAAGTGTACATATCCCTCGGCCAAACCTTGTTATTTCACTCCTAATTGGATAGGCAGTGCTCCTATGCCAATGTTTTGAAAAAAAATTAAGAGCACTCTGGGTTTCGGATTATGGATTATTTACTAAAGTTTGCCTTTTGTTTCTTGGCGTATGAGATGAGTTGGAAGTTTGTAACAACATATATATTACTTGTTGCCAGAGCCAGACTACTTTTTTTGGGGAAATTTTCTGTTGATTTTGTTACACTGCCTTTGCTTGGACCACGGTAGCACTAGATATGCTCTCCTTGTGCATATGATGAACTGGCAACTACACATCCCTTTACAGGGACATGTTCAATTTTACTGGATACAATTTGTATATGCTTTCAGAATCCAAATTCGCATACTAGTTTTTCCCTAAGAAGCAGAAGACAACCATGCAAGAGCTAAACAATTTGTTCCCGGTCAAAAAGCTACTTCCTCCGTTCACTATTATAAGATGTTCAAACTTTCTTCTAATTCAGATGTATATAGACGCATCTTCACTCATTTCAGTACATATATAGTCTATATTAAAATATCAAAAACATCTTATATTTGCGAACGGAGGGAGTAGTATATATAGCTTAAAGCTAGAGCTTCACTTGAGTTGAAAAATAAATTAACATACAGTTTTCCACAAATTATGGGGGTGTTTGTTTACAGGGACCTTTTGGTGTAGAGACTTTCCTTAAAGACTTTTTAACCAAACAGGAGGGAGTACTAGGGACTAAAAGTTGTTTTTTGGGACTAAATGAAAAAGACTCCCAAGGAGAGTCTTTTTTAGAACTTTTTGGGACTTTTTCAACAATACCCCACCCTGCACCCATTGCCCCACCGCCCCATGATGTTGTTTGGTTGTTATTTTTTGTATACTAGGGGTAACGTGGTCATTTAATAACCTCTAGGGAGGGACTAGGGACTTTTTAGTCCATGGAAGCAAACAGAGAGAGACTTTTTAGTTGGGACTAGAAAAAGTCCTAGGACTTATGAACCAAACAGGCCCTATGCTTTTCAACAAATTACATAGCTAGCAACAAGGGTCCACACTTTGTAGGAAACATATTGGAAGCATTAATTGCTACACTCATGGATACACATACACTAATAGTTGGGAGATAAGTTCGTCGATCTGCAGCAGCGTACGCCCTTGTTGCCTCACGCTTACTAGGTGAGCAAGTCGATGCCAGCCGACACCAGGGACTCGGCGACGACCAGGTTGGCCGCCTCCGACGGGTGCACGCCGTCGAAGTACACGTAGCTGCTGGCGTTCCGGCACATCCCGGCCGCCGTCGCCGGGTCGCAGAGGTAGACCCTCGTCCCGGCCTTCCCCGTCCGGCAGCACGTCCTCCTCGCCTCCGTGAAGCCCTGCGCCGCGGGCCTCTCCGAGAGGTCCCGGAGCGGCGTGTAGACGTCGAAGACGGCCACCTTGAGGCCCGCGTGCCGCTTCACCAGCGCCCCCACGGTGGCGTTCAGCTTCCGGTTGAAGGTCTCCGCGTCGCGGTTGAGCCTTGGCAGGCACCCGCCGCCGCTCCGGCCCTTGCCGTACAGCCTGATCGTCGCCGGTAGGCATCCCAGCGGCGGCATCGTCGTCACGCCGATCCGCCGCGCCCCCAGCCTGTACAGGTCCTGCAATATGTCCAAACCCACAACAAGGTCACATAAGGTACATATATGATGAGCAGGCGAGGCCAGGTGAGGTCGGCGATGTCGGTGAGTCGGAGTACTGACGCTGGCGAAGCCGGAGAAGATGCCGACTAGGAGGTCGCAGTAGCGGTCGACGTCGTAGCGGCCGGACAGGGAGGAGTTGTGGTAGTAGTTCTGGATGAAGTCGCCGGTGCCGGTGCTGACGACGTACAGCGCCTCGGCGAGGATGGTGCGCGCCTGCCGCCGCCCGGCCACCGCCGCCAGCTTGGACCTGTACTCCTTGTAGTACTTGAGCTGCTGCGACAGCGTGATTGCATCCTACAAATAAATACGTACGCACAGCTGATAACTATTAAAAAAAAACCATCTCGTGTAGTCCAAAACAAGCTGCTTTTGAAGATGTGGCCGTTGTATACTTACATACATGGCCGCCGTGTCGTCGGAGTAGCTGGACGCGGCGGAGCCGAAGTTGGCGCCGGTGAGGAGGTTCTTCCCCGACGCCAGCGGGCTCAGGTACGGCGGCGCGTAGCCCTCAAAGCCGAGTGTTTCAGCTGCACCAACATGTTACACACTAAGGGTGACAGTTGCAGGATATATACGCATGACTGTGCATGTAAGGACATGGTACCGGTGATGTCGGTGACGATCTTGCCGTCGGAGAACCTGCCGGTGGCCCTGTGGCGCCGGAAGTTCTCCCCGTACGGCGCGTAGTTGGCCTTGAAGACGGCGCCGGGCAGGTAGTTGTTGTTGCCGACGTCGATGGTCGAGTCGCCGAACGAGATCACCGCCGGCACCACCTGCCCGCGGACGCCGCAGGAGAGGAGCAGAGGCAGTACCACCAGCACAAGCCTCCGTTGCATCGCCGGTGAGCTCTTGTACGACGACATGCATGCTCTTAGATTTCCGTACGTGCACCGCGCGTGGCCAAACACCCAGCCGATGGCACCGTATATATAGAGCTAGCCATACGTGGAAAAGTCCGTATCTCTGTTGCTGGTACTATGTTTTTGTTCTAAAGAAAAATGCACGTGTAATTTTTAAAACTTATAAAGATGACCGCCTACGAAACACTGCAAGAATCACAAATGGTTATGTATACAGTATTATCATGCAAGTCCAGACCGTGCGTGAGCGTGACGGTGTAAATCAAAATACCATAAATTTGGTTCATACTTGTCCTAGACCATTGGCCACTCTATCCATATTGTCAGGCGGACAGCTATCCAAATTATATTTTTCCATATTGGGTGTTTTTATTGCAGTAATGTTATTGCGCTGCGACAAATCGAATGTTTTTTTATGATAGCCGCCGTGAAGGTAATATATTTAGTTAGCAGGTACGGCAAATCCTGATAAAAAAACTAAGCTGATGCCGGTTTGACATGCTTGGTAACTAAACCTGCCGTCTTATCTTATTCCGAAAATGCTGCTCCTACTCACCCGCAAAAAAGAAAAAAAGAAAATGCTGCTCCTACTAAATTCCTAGTACGAAAAATCTGTGCACTAGTATATTTCTGATCGTAAATACCCTATCTATTTAGCTAACCATCATTAGACTGAATACGTACGTAGGAATAGCATTGCTCATTTTATTTTGTTTTGTCTTCCCCGGCCGATGGAGTGGAAGGTGTCAGCAGATCTAGCTCAGCTTTGCTCGCGGTTGGCTGGCCAGCTTGCCGCAATTTTGTTGGGACCGTCTGTGCAAACGTTGGAGTGTGATGCATGCGGCCGAGCTGTGCCGACGTGACGCACGTTTATGACCCAGTAGCTTCACCCGCTTAAATACACATACCATTTCACTCTGACTGACTCCCAACTGCCAAATGGTGACACCCGACAAGTTTACAGAACCTACTTGTTTCCTTCGCCTTCAGCTTCAAATATTCATTTCTCTGTAACATGCTAAGATCGAAGTCGCTTGCGTATACGTACATACACTCATCGTAATAAACGCATGCACGTACACCTTACTCTTATAAGCGCTCCTGAGCAGTGGCGAAGCTACTTGTTAGTCTGTGGGGTCAGTTGACCCCACAGCTTTTTAAAAAATAAGCCTAAAAACACTGTTTATTTACTGTACATACTACATAAAAAAATAAAAATATACCATTGACCCCACAGCTTTTTAAAAAATAAGCCTAAAAACACTGTTTATTTACTGTTCATACTACATAAAAAAAATTAAAAAATACCATTGACCCAACAGCTTTTTAAAAAATAAGCCTAAAAACACTGTTTATTTACTGTTCATACTACATAAAAAATTAAAAAATACCATTGACCCCACAGCTTTTTAAAAAATAAGCCTAAAAACACTGTTTATTTACTGTTCATACTACATAAAAAATTTTAAAAATACCATTGACCCCACAGCTTTTTAAAAAATAAGCCTAAAAACACTGTTTATTTACTGTTCATACTACATAAAAAAATTAAAAAATACCATTGACCCCACAGCTTTTTAAAAAATAAGCCTAAAAACACTGTTTATTTACAATTCATACTACATAAAAAAATTAAAAAATACCATTGACCCCACAGCTTTTTAAAAAATAAGCCTAAAAACACTGTTTATTTACTGTTCATACTACATAAAAAATAAAAATATACCATTGACCCCACAGCTTTTTAAAAAATAAGCATAAAAACACTGTTTATTTACTGTTCATACTACATAAAGAAATTTAAAAAATACCATTGACCCCACAGCTTTTTAAAAAATAAGCCTAAAAACACTGTTTATTTACTGTTCATACTACATAAAAAAAATAAAAAATACCATTGACCCCACAGCTTTTTAAAAAATAAGCCTAAAAACACTGTTTATTTACTGTTCATACTACATAAAAAAATTAAAAAATACCATTGACCCCACAGCTTTTTAAAAAATAAGCCTAAAAACACAGTTTATTTACTGTTCATACTACATAAAAAAATAAAAATATACCATTGACCCCACAGCTTTTTAAAAAATAAGCCTAAAAACACTGTTTTTTTACTGTTCATACTACATAAAGAAATTTAAAAATACCATTGACCCCACAGCTTTTTAAAAAATAAGCCAAATACACTGTTTATTTGCTGTTCATACTACATAAAATTTTTTTAAAAATACCATTGACCCCACAGCTTTTTAAAAAATAAGCCTAAAAACACTGTTTATTTACTGTTCATACTACATAAAAAAATTAAAAAATACCATTGACCCCACAGCTTTTTAAAAAATAAGCCTAAAAACACTGTTTATTTACTGTTCATACTACATAAAAAATTAAAAAATACCATTGAACCCACAGCTTTTTAAAAAATAAGCCTAAAAACACTGTTTATTTACTGTTCATACTACATAAAAAATTAAAAAATACCATTGACCCCACAGCTTTTTAAAAAATAAGCCTAAAAACACTGTTTATTTACTGTTCATACTACATAAAAAATTTAAAAAATACCATTGACCCCACAGATATTTTTGGCTGGCCTCGCCGCTGCTCCTGAGAGAATGAGCTAGCACAACTATTTGAGATTGATGAAGTCATCACAAGCGCCATTTTGAGATTGATGAAGTCATCACAAGGGCCTTGTAGTCAGTCGGGAACGTCTCTTTCCGCTGAAGAAACATCGGTGAAAAGACTGAAATAAATTCAAAAAAATATGAGCATCAATGTCAAGTTTAGAATTTGAATCCTGATGGGTCACCACAAGAAGAATAAACATAACCATCTAACCACAGGTAACTCAGAGCGGCAGCCCAGCTCGTGATGATGGAATATTTTGATGTTGTACTCCCTCCATGTCAAAATTAAATATAAGACGTTTTTTAGGCTAAACAAAAACATGTTATATTTTAGTACAGATGTCGTAGCATTATTTCACATTGGTTGGTACTGTATTGTTTATGAGAAACTCTCCTTGCAAGTATTGAATGCGACTATTAATTAACCTCAGATATCTTACAATTTGTGCACCACAAACTTTTCAATGCTCTCTTGTGATTAATTGTCAGGTAGACACAGGTCTAGATCTCCTGGGGCGCACTGTTAATGGTGTCATACTCAGACATGATGAATGGAGCTCGCAGTTGGCCGTAATTCAAGACCCGCCGTGCGAGCCGTGCCGACGCAACGGAAGTGCATAAATTATGCAGCTCTGCCCAGTTAATTAATGACGCTCAACTGTGAACTATTCCAACGTCGATCAAGTGTATACAAAAATTATTGACATTCACAATACCATTAAAATCATTGTTATACTCCCTCCGGTCTTTTTTTACTTTGCATATTAGATTTCTCAGAAATCAAACCTTGAAAACTTTGACCAAATTTACATTAAATTTAGAGACCTTTTACAGTACATCAGCTTAATTGAGACCGTTTATTTCTGCAGTTCAACGGCCCGAATAAGCTAATACTACACTAGATTTTGGGTAGTATATTAAGTAATCAAGGGGGTTTTGGTTAGTTCAAATGTATCCATTCCATAGGCACCTTCCCCTGAAACTTCTCGCAGTAATTCTCCATCCCACGCTCGTTCAATTGCCATCGCCATTGCCAGCCCGCACCGTCGCCATCGCTCGTCGCGTCATAGGCTCATAGCTAGCCGTCGGCAGCGGCGAGTTGCCATGCCTTTTGTGTTACCCTCGAATCTACAGAATTTGGAGCGGGTCACCCGACGGAGACAACGAAGGCGAGTGCGTCGCTCAGGCCGCATGCCCTCTTCCTGGCCTTGCCGGCCGTCGCCCGCGGCTAAATTACCCGGTTTTTGGTGTTCCCCTCGAGCCTCCCAGATCTGGAACTGGTCGCTGACATAGAGACGACAGCCATCGCTCGAGCCGCATGGCCCCGAGCTTGTCCAGCCCGTCCCATGAAGGACCTTGCAGACACTAGAATACGAGGCCATATCATGGTAAGTATTCAACTCCATCGAACTCTCTTCTTGACATCATGCCATGCGCATTCTTTTCCAAAAAAAAGGCTAGTTCATTAAGTTAGTTCCTTCCGCCGACGCCGGCGGCAGCGTAGGCTGCGATTTTTGGCAGCGCTGGGATGACGATGCGCTGGGAGGAGTGCATGCAGTGTTGGGATGGAGGCGCTCCTAGCCAGCCTGCACGCAGCGTCTGGATGGCTGAGAACGTGGGGCGGCGCTCTGTTGGCTGATTATTTTGCTAGCGATGGTTGGCTGCGATCAGTCTAATTAATTAGAAGAAATAATTACCAATATGTCCTTCAGCCAAAATCTGACGGTGTCATACTGGCCGTTAGATTAACTTAATAGTACCCTTTATGTTGAGTAGTATAATGTACCGTAAAATTTCCCTAAATTTATCAACATTTACTATATCAAATAAATGCAATATGAAAATATATGCATCTTTTGAGATCATTGATGTTTAACCATTTGATGCATATCGACGGTGCATTCAATATGAATGACATATATCTTTGATGTTCTAATTCAGTTATGATTTTGATGCACATGTTCTTCAGCATATTCCTTGGAGATTTTGTGCTTTGCTTTACCTCAACCCTTCCTTACTGTGTATATACCCCAAGTAATACACTGGCAATATCTATTTTATATATGGTTTTCATATTTTCCTTGAGTTTGAGAAGGCATTCTCCTGATAAAATCCTGGGCAATGGCATTTCCAATGACTAGCAGGAATGTATCTTTAGTCTTTCAGTTTAGATGCTTTCCATATTTTCTGAATTTCTTAACTGAAGAAACCAATCCGACCTCCAGACATGTTACATTTGCCTGTATTTCTCTCTGCTGTAATATTAGCTGAGGAAGCGAACCAAATGCCTCCGTGTGAAATACAGGCAAGTTCCAGGAAAGGCTGGAAATCACCAGGACGCAAACCAAACTAGCCCTGCATCGATCCCTCTTTTATTATCTTTATGTATCTTCATATAAAGTGGGTGTTCACATGGTCATATTACAGAATGGGTAAAAATGGACAACTCGAATCGCTGCCGCTCATCATGCGTGATGTCTAATCAACATGGCCCGTCATTGTGTCAGCCATGCAATGTATGGTACAGTACTTTATATTCTTTGCCACAAGTCGCTGCATTCATCAGGTTTCTTTTTGTGTGTGTGTGTGTGTGGGGGGGGGGGGGGGGGGCATGCTAGACTGTAATTTTTTAGTTGTGCGTCTAACCTATGTGTATGCTAATTAACATCTGACATACAAATTAATATTCTAGAGATTTCTTTTTTTTAACGCACCACGAACAAACAATCACCATGAGTATATAAAGTTCTTCTAATCTTTATGGCAAAGTTCAGACATCGTGTTAACAAAGTTCTTCGGTCCCAGATAAAATTTGTAGCAAAGTTCTTTCATATTTCTGACAACGTGCAGACCCATTATTCAGAAAGTTCTTCACTGTTGCAAAAACAAATGTGTTTCAAATGTATCCAAGACTGGTCTTATTCTAAAGGGCTTGATGCCACGAGTTCAAATATGTAAAAAGTTTCAAAAACGCAATTTTGGTTTTAAAGATATGAACCATCTAAATTGTCAAAAGAAAATGAAAAGGTATGGAGTTAGAGGAGAGAGAGAAGATAAAGTAGACATGCATATGTTGATGCAAGACATGCATGTGTCAGTGTGTGCACATGAAGACTGAGAGAGAGAGAGAGAGAGAGAGAGAGAGAGAGAGAGAGAGAGAGAGAGAGAGAGAGAGAGAGAGAGAGAGAGAGAGAGAGAGAGGGGAAACATGCATATGCAGGGCTCACATCCACATGAAGCAGCAACGACAGGGATTGGCGATGCGCGCGTAAAGCGTTAGGATTCGCCATATTCGTAAAAATGATAGGTTGCTAGAAGCATAACTTGTGACTGAATGCCTTAAGAAGTTTTTTTTTACATAAAATCTGATCCAAGAGTTGTTGTATCTTTACGACACTCGAGCATGTTAGTTTATTGCAGAGGAAGTGCGTGCTGCAAGAGAGGCAGGAGCTTTCTGTGCCATCTTTGTAGGAACACTGCCAAAAATGTACCGTGGTAATTCTCTTATCTATGGCTTCTATCACTTGCATTATTCTGGTTTATTTCTTTTTGATGTTGCTTGGTACTGTGTGAGCATAGCCTAGCGTACTAATTCATCTTATTGGTAGTGTTTCAGTTCTATGTACGAATCTGCTTGAATTACTGGAATCAAATGCCCTCTGTGTCTGTATCCTTCGTTTGATTGTAGTGTTAACATAGGAAGTCGAATGGTTTTAGGTTCTAATACCTGCAAGCATGAGTTTGTTTCTATGATATGTCTATATCTCCTATATGAATACGGTGCTCTACTTTACATACATGGATGCTCGAAACAAGCAAGTAGACTGCTTTCATTTCATAATAAATCAGCAGAAACTATAGTGTACAATTGATGCAAGCAGTGAATTGAGTATGAATTGGTTACTTATAATTTGATTATCAAAGTTTAAAAGGAATTGCTTGTGTTCGTCTATAGGTGTTAAAGGGCTGAGTGGCAGCTCTGCATGCCGTTGGTATATTGACGATGACTTGCCAGAGATCAATTCTTTCCATGCTAGGTACTTTCTCTTTCTATGTCTTTCCCGTCGATACCTGTTTTTGTTCATATTTGGCTGATGTGTCTATTCCTGTTGAAATTGCCCGCATTGTTAGCCAAAAGTTTAGGCTTGTGGTTTCTATTTCCAACAAAAGCTTTCAGCTACAACCATGTAGATGTCCTTCCAAGTTAACAGGATTGATCATGCCTTCAAGCCTTGTATTTGAGATTTGGTGCTACTTCACATGCTTCCAAAGCGTCATCTTGTGCGATGCATTGCCTGTTCTCACATCTTCCCCTATGGTCCCACTGTGCACACCCTCATCAAAGGATGTAAATTAATATTATGCACTCTGTTATGCTCTAGCCTGATGTATCGTCAACATGTATTCTGCCCGCTATAGAACGTCTTGTATTCCCTGTGTTATTTGCAGTTGCTTTGATAACTTTCTCTGTCCAATGTTATATTTGCATCTGCTATATATTTTCATCATGAATCTCTGCCTATGTAGCTTGCCTGTTAAAAACATAGTACAAAAGCTCTCATAAACTTCTTATAAATTTATGTATGAACATCATATTTAAATATCTATTTTCTTATGTTCTAATCAGTGTCTAAATATTCTTACGTACATGGTTTGCTCTCGCCCTTTGGGCCATTGACGCAACGAGTCATCTAGTTTAATTAAGACTACTATCCAACGTCGGAATGTGATGCATGCGGCCGAGCCGTGCCGACGTGACGCACGTTTAAATACACCTACCATCTCACTCTTGACTCCCAACTGCCGAATGTTGACACCACTCAACTTTAATTATAGATGCTACTTTCTTCCTTCACGTTGAAATATTCAGAAACTACGTTTACAAACTTTAAAATTCGTATGCACACTAAGAAACATAAGAACACTGAAAAAGTCATGTATGCACATTGAAAAGGTTCCCTGAATAGAAAAGCACCCCACGAATGAACCGTTTCAATTGTCTGCAAAAAAAAAAAGAGAACGAGCCTTTTCAAGTTCTGTATGGATGCCCATCTATTTCTTTGCAGAATTAATGGCATGGTCTCTTCCTCGTTCAGGTTTATTATGCTAAGCTCTTATTTTGGGTCAAATTTTGATCATCTATTAGTATATGCTATAAAAATATACTATTGAATTTTGTTTATGAAAGAGGATTCCAACTATATATTTATTGTGATATGTAGTTTGTATTTTATTAGTTCAATTTTATAAACAAAGTTTAACCTTAAATATGAGGGGGTCTGATAAATTCCTTAAATATGAGGGGGTCTGATAAATTCGGATGAAGGAAGCACTAATTAACCTAAGATATCTGAACAATTTTTCTCCGTGAAATACTACCTCTGTCTGGGATTATTAGTCCTCATCGTATTTTGGACCAAAGTTTGACCATATACTTCCTCCATTCCTAAATATTTGTCTTCTTAGAAGTGACTACATACGAAGCAAAATGAGTGAATCTATACTCTAAAATATGTCTATATACATCTGTATGTGGTAGTCCATTTGAAATCTCTAAAAAGATAAATATTTAGGAACGGAGGGAGTATTTAGCAAAATTTTAATGCATACCGACAGTTTTTTTTGTTGGATTCATATTTGAAGTAGTTTTCAATAATATTATTTTTGCTGCATATAACTCATATTTTGTTAATTAAAATCATAATCAAAATATGATCCAAAATACGAGGAAGAAAAGTAAATCGGGACGGAGGTTATAGTATTGAGTGGCCTGCTCTCTCCAGTGGGCTACTTTTTTATGGACTCCACTGGGCTACTTGTAAGTGTTGAATGCGACTATGAATTGACCTCAGATATCTTGACAGTTTCTTTTTATGTGCAGTACGAAATATGTGCACCACAAACTTTTGAATATTTTTTAGCCTTGTAGTTATTGCCAGGTAGACAGAGGTCTAGATCTCCTGTCCATTATTTTTCTTGGAGGGTGTCAGACATGAAGCTTGCAGTTGGCCGTAACTCAAGACCTCTGACTCCAGTTGAAAATGTAGCTCTCGTCAGTTAATGACACTCAACTGTGAACCGCTGAAAAATATGACACGGAGAAAATCTACATTGATATGACCAATCCTGTTTTTTTTTCTTCAGATAATAAGAGAGCTTTAGTTCAACAAAAGAGCTGCTAGGACAATCAGCCAAGAATGGTTGTGCTGAGTTCATCTGAGGCATGTTTCGCATAAAGATGGGCCGACAGATTAGCTGTCACATGCTGAATAACAAAAGGAGAAAACGATGAAGCTAGCTCTCCAAATTCAAAGGGAATATAACTCTAAAAAAATTAAAAGAAATATATACTACCGCAGCAGCAAATTTCGCCAACAAATTACTGGTATTTGTTCGTTCTCAAGTACATGATATTCGAGATATGGACAGTCTCTAGGATGCAACTTTCACGTTTATTTCCCAACGTAAACATGTTGTAAAGAAGCTTTTTTGAAAGAAAAAGGAACACTTTGGGGGGCAAATAGAATAACACCATTATGAGAGTTAGACCGGACGTATTTTCCCGGTAAGAAAACGACCGGACGTATTTAAGGGCATCATCCACTTTGAAATGGACGCAGTGCTAGTAGTAGTATACTCCAAGTAGCGACAGCGGTGTTATAAAAGACGGCCTGAGGGAGCCCTTTAAAAAAGGAAATCAAAATATATTTAAAAGCTTCAGAAAATATAATTTTTTTTCTACAACTCCGTGGAGCTCGGCCACCACATGCAGTAGCATTCTATACGTCGCTTCCAACTTTAGGGGACACGGAAATTTAATTTGTTAGATAGCCGTTAGGTCTAATCATTACAAGAAACCACAGGGAGTTAGCGAGCATAACTAATTCAGCTAGGAAAATACTACTACTACGGAGTACTATATCTTACCAAAATTCTCTTCGGCAATTTATTTTCCTAGATAACCATCGCACATAATCACTCAAAGGAACAATGAGAGCGAGTCAAAAGCATAATTAATTATTCGGCGGAAAAAATGTGTCGTCAAAACTCTTTTGGCGGTTTGTTTTGCTACATAATCATCACATGAGAGTAAGTTGGGGAGCATAACTGGTTCTGGAAGAATATAACCCTTACCGCTGTTGAAGGCATCAACAGGGAAATGCCGTTGCGAACATAATTAAGGTCGCCTCGACTCAGCATCCCGCACTCCAGCTGCATGCAAACCAAAACCAGACAATACAGTTTACAGCAATGCCACGGAAGCTGCATTTCTGCTGTTAAAAAGGAGTTAAATCTGCACAAATTCAGGCAGTGCAAAGAAGCAAAAAACCAACGAGTTTGCGTCTTTGCGACATAGAGCATGGCACATCTGCACAAGGGAACCAAACCTGAACATGTGCCAAGGAAGAAAAACAGGCCAATGGAGCAGCCAGCTACCCTTCAAGGTTTCCCTTGACTGTCAGCTATGTACTGCTTTCCTTTCCAGAAAAAACTATCCCTTATCTTCACTTGTACCAGATATCTGCAGATACCAGCCATGGATCATCAAACCAAGTTTGCTGTGCAGAAGATTGTCGTCTCGCTCCATTCAGCGCAAGACATCTTGGAGAATATCCTGGACAGAGCTTCTGAGGAGAAAGCAGTAAGGATTTCTGACCGATCGAGGCTCGATCCCAAGGATGGACTGGGATTCCTGGAATTGGAGGCTCATCACATCCATGATCTGGCCAAGGAGGTGGAGATCAGGATCTCAGAGTGCAGGGAGAGGGAAAGGAAGGAGAAGAGCAGGATGGAGAGTATGATATCAAGCCTAAAGAAGGAGAACCAGGATATTAGGAGCATGTTGGAAGTTGCTGTAACTGAGAAGGAGGCAGCGGAGAATAGCCTTCGTGTGTTGAAGGGCGATGGCGATCAGAGAAGAAGTTCAATCCTGCAGATTGCTGAGAAGGGGTTGCAGAAGGTTGGCTTTGGCTTCATCATGGAGGTGATAAGTGGAGAATCAGAAGGAGATGAGATGAGCAGCTCCAGTGCCAGTGCAGCATCTAATGGAAGAGAAAGTAAACAAGAGGTTGACAGTCTGGTAAGTATTTCTACATCATTCCTCCGTAGCTACCATGGTTCTGTTGTTTAGATAATAGCCCCAAGCGCCAACTACAAAATATACTACATAGTTGTTATTTGTGAAGTAATTGTCATTTAATCCCTATTTTATGATCATGCACGCAATGCAGCTAGAAACTATTGATCTTGTTATGTTTAGAAGTTGTCCACCGAAATCATCATGCATTGGAAAACTTGTCAGCTAATAAACTACTTCAAGCTGTTTCCTTTCAGGCTTCAATAGTTGGTAAGATACTGAAAAACCTGCATCATGAGATCAATGACCTCAGACAGGCCTTAGACGAGTCCAGGTAAACTATTAAGTCGTCGACCAAAGATGTCTACGATATTTTTTTTTGATAAATCACCAAAGGGCCTTCCTGAAATATGTGCTAACTGATAATATTAAACTGCTCCAACAGGTCAGACTGCGATCATTTGCAACTTCTCGCTGCTCAACAGGCTCAGAAGATAATCAAATATGAGTCGCACATACAGGATCTGAGAGAACGGGAAATTCTCCTACTTCAAAGTGTATAACAATATCTATTATTTATTTATGTACATTCTTTTATTTTCTAGCCCTGTAATTGACAAGGATCTGAAGTCTCTTTCTCATACCTAAGGTGGAAGAGCTCAATGTCAGGGTAAAGGAAGTAGAACAGGAAGCTGCACGATGGAAAGAGGCATGTGCGTTGGAGGTGGAAGCTGGAAAAGCTGCCATTAAAGAACTAAACCAGGAGGTAACCCAAGAGGAATAAGTTTGACCTAAGCTTCATTGAAATGAACCTCTTGAGGTCAAGAAATGCGCTTCTCAGACTGATAAATGACAATTAGTTGAGCATAACGTCATTAGAGAATTGATATGACTATATGATGCTCCTTCAAAGTAATTAGAACAGAATTGGAAGATATAAGCATGTCCAACTTTTATTAATTCAAAAATTGCAAGTTTGAAATCCTTGAGTTTGCACTTTGCAGTAAATGCAAGAGGAAAACATCTCTAGTGCGCACGATCTCATACTCTCATGTAGTCATTCATGAGAGGAGCCGTACATGTTCTAACGAGCTACCTTTTCAGGTGACCTTGCTCAGAGAAGAACTGCGAAGAGTAAAAGCAGATTCAGATGCTGCAAACAGCAAGATACAGCTAAAAGAGAAATTAGCTGCCAGTGCAATGGCAGCGCAAGCTGCTGCAGATGCATGCCTTAAGCTTGCTGACAGTAGATCTGCTGGGTTACAACAGAGAATAGAAGAGTTGACAAGGCAGATAGAGCAAGAAGATACACATGCAAGAAAAGGGAGAGACAGTGCTCGAAGAAGAATAAGGTACGCCTGCTGGCCATGGCAGCAACTTCAAGTCATATCAGCATCCTCTCGTGCTAGGACATGGTTTGTTGATCAGAATGGAAGATTGTTACCAAGGACAGAAGCACTACTTCAAATAAGGATCTGACTAAGTTCTCACAATTTCCCAGACTAGACATATCCCTCCCTGTTCCCCTATTTTCTCTATGTAAGCATGCACCTAAGATTTTTGCAATAAATTCATATGGTCTTCTCACTACTCACTGAATCTAGTTTGTCTGCCTACTGCCATCTGGAGAAGTCATTCAACTTGCAGCTCTTTTGAGTGTGAATAACCCCCCCCCCCCCTTCTAAAATAAATAAATAAATCAAATGCATTAATGGAACAGTGCAGAGAAACCAGGATGTTGGGCAGCTTACGAAATGGACAAGAAAATATAACATCATGGGATACTTACAAAAAGTATGTATTCGGAACTTTTGATACTTACAGGGTTGGTGTTGTGCGGCGCAGCAGCATGGACTCATCCGTTAATTTGAAGCCTGACACTCATACATTATGTCAAAACTCAAAACATTCAGAAACCTTGCACTGGTAGCCTTAAGAGGGCCATCTGCTAATGTACTCGTAGGGGTTCTCTAGCATCCTGTGCTCCCCAGCCACAATACTGCATCAAGAAGGTTCAGAAACTACTAACCTGTAGGAGGTGTCCACTTTGAAGGAACCATTCATCCTTCACTTCCACATGGGTTCCCCTTTTAGGAAATGAGATTGGTAGCGGAAAAACAATTTTAAGAAACACCTTACAAACTATGTTCCTTAAACAGTCATAATAACGAATACTGGATGCACCTTTGAACATTTGGTCTTGGGAAACAAGAGTTTATTTCTTTCCCCTATACAATAAGGCAACATCTAAACAAATTTTGTCAATAGAAATAAAATTCTAGGATATATAAAGTAAGAGCAAGTCTGACATGAAGTTGGAATAAATGAAGCAGAAATTTCAGGGAATCAAATGGAAAATCAGGCTCTATTCAACTTCAGATGGACAACACTGGAACTGCTCAAATTGAGTTGTCAATAAGCATTAAGAATATCCAGCCCAGCTATGCCCTTACATTTAACAAATACCCACTGTAGGGTGTAAGCTGGTAAAATAGAATCGCCTAGGGGTTTGTCAAAATCTGACTTGAACATCAAGCCATGTATGAATATTCAGATGGTTCCATGCATACAAACTGTCACTTGGTCTTCTTCCCTAACGGCATTGAAGTAACTGAAGGCAATTCCCTCTTCTTGCTACAAGCACTGGTTCTACCTTGAGGCTCGCCGCTATCATCATCACTCGCCTCATTCACCTCCTGAGCATTTGTTTTCTCCTCCTCTGCAGACTTCCTCTTCTGCGCATTCACCTTCCCGAGCAACCTCCTCTCCACTGGATCGGTGGGAGCTGCCCGCTTCGCGTTTGGCGCCACTCTAGCACCAAGGCCAAGCCTACAACCAAATTTATAAGCCCCATAAACCAATCACCCATTAATGCTAACAAGAAGGATAAAAAAAATGTATACCCTGAAGGCCGACCCTCAAAATCCTTATCATCCAGTTCATCCGGCTCTAGCGCACTCATTTTGTCCACCCATGTCTGGGCCTGAAAATTACATATGCAACGGGTTTAGTATGACACAATCCTATCAAGCACTCATCAAATGCACTAACGAAAACCTATCTAGCATCGGGGCCATGGCCGCAGACGCTTCTCGGCGCAGCATCGGTTGCTTCGGAGAGATAGCAGCTCCGTGTACAATATGCATTTACCAGGATGTGACTAATCTTAGCGCAGAGGATTTGCATCGAACACATCTTGGACAGGAGGAAACATGAACAGAGAAGGGTAACAGGAGGAGGAGGAACCGAGGGTCGGGGGATGCGGAGCTCACCAGTTTGAGGGCCTTGTTGAGCGTGACCACCTTCGGGAGCGGGGCCTTCTTCTCCGGCGGCGGATTCTTCTTCCCTGACGGCTGCTCCGCTGCCATCGCCGGCTCAGGAGCTAAGCTGGACACGAAGCGCGCCGAAAGAGGACTCGGGTCGGGAGCTACCAAGCTGCGACAGGGCGGCGGCGCGGTGCGAGCGCGAGGCGCTACAAGCGTCAGGGCGAGGAGGCGGCGGCGGCGGCGAGCCGGCGTGGCGGCGACAAGATTCCTTCCCACGACGACCAAGACCTCCTTTTCTTTTGAAGTGAACGACCAAGACCTCCTATTCCGCGCGTATGGCGCGAGATATTGGACGGCTAACGCGCACCCCAGCGTCAGTGGGCCAAGACCCAACTCGGATTTTTTTATTTTATATACATTTAAAAGAATACAAAATTAAACAAAGAAAACCCTGCGCACCTCGTTGCGTCAAATTACGAAATCACTAATTAAGGAGTACTCGTTGCAAAGAACACTCCACTTTCCGGGTCGCGACAAATGGCGCACATGCAGCGCGCCATATGTGCGCCATTTGTCGCAACCTGGGAGTTTTTCCTTTTTTCGTCGATTTGTTTATTCAAAACGTTTTATCTCTTAAATGCGTCTAAATCTCGAACCGTTTTCACTATTGGATTCCTCGCGTCGAGATCTTCAAAACTAGATCCCATGTTGATAGGTTTTGACGAACTTTTTTTCACGAAAAAAACCGGGCGATAAAACCGAACCGGGAACACCGTTTTTTTTCCTTTCCGAAAGAGGCACGCCCGTGCCTCTCGTGGAAGCAAAACCGTGACTCTCGTGGAAGGAAAAAATAGAAAACACGTTTTTTTTTCGTTTCCGAGAGGCACGGCCGTGACTCTCGCGAAAGCACAACCGTGCCTCTCGCGAAAGCAAAACCATGACTCTCGCGAAAGAAATAAAAAACAGAATTTTTTTTTCGAGAGGCACGGCCGTGACTTTCGCGAAAGCACAACCGTGCCTCTCGCGGAAGCAAAACCGTGACTCTCATGAAAGAAAAAAAATAGAAAACGCGTTTTGTTTTTCCCTTTCCGAGAGGCACGGCCGTGACTCTCGCGAAAGCACAACCGTACCTCTCGCGGAAGCAAAACCGTGACTCTCGCGAAAGAAAAAAAACAGAAAATGCATTTTTTTCGTTTTTGAAAGGCACGGCCGTGACTCTCGCTAAAGCACAACTGTGCCTCTCGCGGAAGAAAAACCGTGACTTTCGCGAAAGGAAAAAAAACGCATTTTTTTCCACACAAAAAAGTTTTTTTTTTGAATTTTTCTTTTGATAAAAAAGCTAAGAGAAACAGGGCGAAAACCAAAAGGTCGAAAAAACCCGAAAAAAATACTGTTTAAAAAGCCAACGCGTGCGGAAAAATAAAACAAAATAAAATCCGAAAGGAGCATCCAGAGCGCGACAGGTGGCGAATGGCTGAGAGCGCGCCAAGTGACGCTGGTCGTTGCGAGGCTCCCGAAGGAGCGCTCGTTAACTAGTTGCTCCCGTCAAATTATCGACAGAACACACAGGACCCCGCATCGCTAGCAATGGGCCGGCCAATTAAAGCAGAGCTAATCATCCAGTTTTGGGAAACCTCTAGAAGGTTCCCTGAACCGTTTTTCTTTTTTGACCGTTTTCTCTTCTTTAGGTTTTTTGTTTTTTTTTTCTTTGTTTTTGTTTTTTCCTTGTTCTGTTACTTTTTCTTTTTTTCTCTTTTCTGTTTGTTTTTCCGTTTTTTCTGTTTCTTTTGAAAATTGTTCAGAAAGTCCAAAATTTGTTCGTGTTTCTAGAAAACGTTCCAAATTAAAAAAAATCACGTTTAAAAAATTGTTCAAAATTCAACAAATGTTCGCATTTTTCAATAGTTGTTTGGGCATTTTGAAAAATGTTCTTGTATTCAAAATGTTTCACAATTTTTGGAAAATGTTCCTGTTTTAAAAAATTGTTCATGTTTTCATTTTTTCAGAAGTTTCAAAAACTATTCCAGTTTAAAAAATTGTTCACAAGTTTTTAAAAAATCATGTTTGGATTTTTTTCAGGGATTTCCAAATATTTTCACCTTTCCAAATTTGTTTTGCAATTTGTAAAAATTTTCTGGTTTCAAAAAAGTTGTTCAAGATTTTCAAAAAATCTTCTTGTTTTTCGAAATTTTTATAGCTTTTTAAAATCTGTTCACAAATTTGGTAAGTGTTTGCGTTTCACGGAACATTCCGGGTTTTTTTAATATTGCTTCCGAAATTCCTAAACTAATTCGGATCTGCGCGGTTTGTTTTCTTTAAGTTTGATGCTAGTTGTTTGATCAGCTACAAACGCTATCTCAGTTGGCAGGAAGACATGCTCTATAGCAGCGCATCGCGTGTTTGAATCCCCACCAACGCGTATAAATTTTTTAGCTACACTGCATTCGATTTCTGTTGTTGTCGCTGTCTTCATAGGCCGGCCTAGTCGAAGTTCCCCCTGTATGAGCGAAGCGGTGAAATCATTAGTTAAGGAGTACTCGTTGCAAAGAACACTCCACCTTGCCAGGTCACGACAAGTGGCAAACATGCAGCGCGCCACTTGTCGCAACCTGGGAGTTTTCCCTTTTCTCGTAGATCCGTTTATTCAAAATATTTTATCTCTTAAACCGTGCGTCCAAATCTCAAACCGTTTTCACCATTGGATTCCTCGCGTCGAGATCTTCAAAATTAGATCCCATGTTAATTGGTTCTGACGAACTTTTTTTCATGAAAAAAACTGGACAAAAAAACCGGACGAAAAAGCCAAACTGGGAGCACGGTTTTTTTCCTTTCTGAAAGAGGCACGCCCGTGCCTCTCGCGTAATCACAACTGTGCCTCTCATGGAAGCAAAACCGTGACTCTCGTGAAAGAAAAAAACAGAAAACGCGTTTTTTCCCTTTCCGAAAGAGGCACGCCGTGCCTGTGGCGAAAGCAAAACCGTGACTCTCGCGAAAGAAAAAAAACAGAAAACACGTATTTTTTCCCTTTTTTCGAGAGGCACGGCCGTGACTCTCGCGAAAGCAAAATCGTGACTCGCGAAAGAAAAAAAAGAAAAAACGTGTTTTGTTTTTCCCTTTCCGAGAGGCACGGGCGTGACTCTTGCGAAAGCACAACCGTGCCTCTTGCGGAAGAAACACCGTGACTTTTCGCGAAAGAAAAAAAATAGAAAATGTGTTTCTTTTTGTTTCCGACAGGCACGACCATGACTTTCGCAAAAGCACAACCGTGCCTCTCGCGGAAGAAAAAACCGTGACTTTTCGCTAAAAAAAACGCGCTTTTTCGCGTAAAAAAATTTTCGAAATTTTTTTTTGGTCGAAAATCTAAGGAAGACCGGAAAAAACCAAAACGTCGAAAAGAACCGGGAAAAACCGTTTAAATGCCGAAAACGCGTGTGGAAAAATAAAAAAAATAAAATCTGAAGGGAGCATCCAGAGCGCGACACGTGGCAAATGGCTGAGAGCGCGCCAAGTGGCGCTGATCATTGCGAGGCTCCCGAATGAGCGCTCGTTAATTAGTTGCTCCTGCGAAACGGCAACAACTCGACGCAGAGCGCGTGACATAGGAGGTCTCATTAAACACTCCAATAATGGAGAAAACAGATACTCCCTCCGGATTAAAAATAACTGCCGTAGTTTTGAACTAAGTTAGTTCAACCTCAGTTAAAAACTGTGACACTTATTATGAATTGGAGCGAGTATTATAGAAACAAAAAAATGTTTACGCTCATGGCTTGTATAAATCTGTATGGTATTTAAAAATATGCATCCCGTATCTGCAATATGTGTATTCAGAATGTTCACAACGCATGTGAAAGTGTTCATCATGTATTGCAAAAATTGTTCATTACATGTATACAAATTCTTATTATGTATTAAAAAAATGTCCATCACATATTGGAAAAAAGCTTTTAGATTGAAAAACGTGTCCATGAATGTGTGGTACATGCTATATATATCGAAGAAAAAAACGATGAAGCTATAGAAAAAAAAAGGCACGAATAAAAAACTAGACATTGCTTGATCCAGAAATAAAAGGAAATAGTAAAATCAAACAAAAAAAGCTAAAATTGGAAAAAGAAAACTGTCTTCCCCACATTGGGTTATCCCAGACTTGCGAACGGAATAGAAATTATGGGTGTACACGGCCAAATGTGCTGTTGTTTTACCTATTGGGCTACGGTTTTATACCACGTAATAATTACGTAGTACTCCCTCCTAAAGAAATATAAGAGCAATATTTTTTATGAGGAATATTTTTGTTGAGGTGATAGTGTTATGTAGTGTGGGCTTAAATGCGGTGGGAAAACCAGTCACATAGGTGAGACCCCACCCCCCCCCCCTTTTGTGGCCTTGCAGCGCGCCAAGTGGTGCGGTCAGGCGTTGCCATGTGTTGCATGCTAGATGCTTCTTTTAGATTTTGATCTTTTTACGTGTTTTCAGGATTTATATGGTTCATTTGGGGTTTTTTCAACTTCTGAGTTTCGCATGGTTTCCCCTAGTTTTGCAGAAAAAAATATTGTTTTTTGCGAAGCACTGTGCTTCTTGAAAAGGAGAAAAATCGCGAGAAGCACAATTGCACTTCTTGAAAAAAAAATGTTCTTCCATGAGAAGTACACATATTTGCTTCCGCGAGAAGCAAAGTTATGCTTCTTCAAGAAAAAACCAGTGCTTCCACAATAAGCACATACTTGATTCTCATGGAAGCACATATTTGCTTCCGTGAGAAGCACAACTGTGCTTCTCAAAAAGGAAAAACAATTATGCTTCCACGGGAGGCACATACTTGCTTTTCATGGAAGCACATATTTGCTTCTCGATGTGCTATTCGATAAAAAAAATTGTGCTTCTACAAGAAGCCCATATTTGTTTTCGTGACAAGCGCAGTTGTGCTTCCTGAAAAAGAGAAAATGAGAAAACCAGGAATGGTGCTTCCCGACTCCGAATATTTTCTTCATTTTTTGTTTGCCATTTTTATTTTCACTTTTTTGGGTTGTTTCTGTATTCATTTTTTGTTTCCGGTTTTTCTCATTACCAATTTTTCCCGGAGTTTTCGTGGAAAAAGAATTGTCGCAACCAATTAATACGGGGTCTATTTTTGAAGATCTCGACGCGAGAAATCCAACGGTAACAATAGTTCAAGATTTGGACACACAGTTTAAGAGATAAAAAAGTTTGAAATAAACGAATATACAAATAATAATAATAAAACTGTCAGGTTGCAACGAGTGACACACATGCAGTGCACCATTTGTCAATGTCTATGAAGACGAGGTAGTGACCTTTGCAAACATAACCCTTAAGTAGGTTTTCTTTGAGACAAAGTAACCCTTAACTAATTTCACACAATATATATAGCAAGGCAATCGCCCACAGGCACCCGATATGAGCCACAGGCATCCTTGGTTATTTCTTAATTGTTTTCCACGTGTCCAGTTTTCAGGTTCTTGCGTTAGTCTTTCGTGTTTCTTATATTTTTTCTTTTAATTTTCTATTTTTTTCTCTTTCTTTATATTTATATTTTGTGTTTTTTTTCTTTTTGTGTGCAACTGATTGAAAAATTAAACACCCAAAGAAAACAAATGTTACTCATCCTCTATAACACTACGCTTCCTAGTTTTAAAAAAGCTCACATTCAATTGAAGTTTCCAATTGGGATTGGGTCATACCGATTGAAGTTATGGAAATGCATTTCATGATGAATCTAATCATACCGATTTGATATTATGAATTTATATATATTTCTCTACAAATTTAATCAAACTAAAAATGTTAGAACTTTTTAAAAAGTAATACACCTTATATTTTAAAACACAATGACTAATTGTTTTTAAGAAACCCAACAACATCAACGGCGCAGCGAAGTGTGCCCAACCCTTCTAGTGATTATTGATTCTTGACAACAGATTTAAGAAATTCACTATAAGAAGTTTCACGCGACCTCACAGAAATTAGATGTGGAGGAATCAAATGTCATGTGATCTGATTTGGAAGACATCTATTAGAGAAAATCAAATGGTAAAAATGGTTCAGGATTTGGGCGCATGGTTCAAAAGATAAGACGTTTACAATGAGTAACTCCCATATTGCGAAGAAAAAAACAATGTCTGAGAAGGTGGGAAGTGACCTTTACTATGAGTAACCCTTAACTAGTTTTTTTAGACAAAATATACGGCATGCAATCGCCCACAGCCACCGGCACCCAATATGGGCCAAGGCCCAATAGCGGGGCAGCTTAGGCGGTTTACCCGGTTTCCTTGGCTTTTTTTCTTCGTTAAATCCACGAGCTTTCCATGTCCCATTTGTTGCGCTTTATGTCCAGTTTTCACGTTCTTGTGTTCGTCTTTTCATGGTTTTATTATTATTATTTTCATTTTCTATTTTGTTCTCTTTCTTTTTATTTTTATTTTTTGTGTTTTCTTTTTTGATTTTTGTGTGCAACTCATGCAAAAATTAAACACCCAAAAAAAAGGTTACTCATAATTATTGATTTTTGACAATGGATTTAAGAATTTCACTAGGAGAAGTCACACGTGGCCTCACATAAATTGGATGCGGACGAACCAAATGTCAAACTAAAGCTTCATCTAAACTGAAGTACAACCAAATTGGAGTGCAAGTTCATCCACAAACACACCCGGCTTTACCCACCCCATGAAACGGAAGGAGGCTACCTTTGTAGCACCCGACAATAATACGATCCATAGACATCTCCATCACGTCCGTTCTAGTCTCCTTTCTTGGATCATACACCCGCACGACGTTGTGCTCTGTCCCTGGTACAAAGAGCATGATCCTCCCGTCATCGAGCTCCATCAATGATTGTGCCAGAGTTTCCCCTTTACGGTTACGGTTGAGAACTGAGTCGAGACGTAGAGATGACCCCCTCGACCACTCTACCCCCTCCCTCATGTCCGTTAGGGAGAGGGAGTACATGTCGATAGTTTTGCATTGGTAGTTGTGATGGACCATGATGAGGCGGCCATTCTGCTCGGTCAGGCTGAAATGCAGGAGTTGGCCGCGGTGGCCCGGGTCCTCGCTGTTCAGCGGGCCTCGGATGGGAGCGGGCCTCCGCTCCTCCTTGTCGAGGTCGAACGCGGCGACACTGTCGTAGTCCGGCAGGCGGCGCCCGTTCTTGTGGGAGGGCAAGAAGTAGGCCACGCCATTGACAACCGCTCTGCGTCGGGGGATCGAGTCGACGCGCATCAGAGGGCTCTGCGCTGGCCTCCAGCGCTGGCATTGTCGGATGCTGTCGCAGCCGGCGCCGATGGTGAAGACCTCGCACGGCTAGCCCGTCCATGCACCTCTGCACGGCGCTGGTGGACACGTCCACGAGGTTGACGCCGGTCGTGGCCAGGGTAGTGGACGGCGACGGCGAAGATGGAGTCCGCGCGGGAGCGGGACGCGTGTGCGGCGACGAAGAGCGGGTCGGAGAGCATGGACCGCCACGACCGGCAGACCGTGCGTAGGCGGCCGAGAGACTTTGACGGCAGCCGCAGAAACACCTCCTGCAGCTCGTCCGCGGGGAGAAAGTCGCCGTTGTTGGCGCCGTGGTCGGCCGGAGCGGCGGGGCTCCGGGGCTGGGACGCCATTGACCGATGGATGTCCAACATGTCGTATACCAACGAATCAAGCTCACGCACCTGATCTCGCCGACGGCCGGAAACGACTTGATCAATTTTACTACAACTAGTAGCCAAGAGACAGCACATACGCATGGATATACTCTCTCCGTTTCGAATTACTGATATATCTAGACAAATATAAGACAAGTAGTAATTCGGAACGGAGGGACTATATGGTAGCTAGGAAACATATTAGGCTAACCTACACGAGTATTATTTCTAATCCTACTAGGCAATGGCTATCAAACAAACACGGACACAGGCTTAATTTCACAGACGGTTCGGTGGAGACATGAACCGAGTCGGACACGATCAGGGCCAATCGGACTCCAGTTGGAATCGGTGTCGACTCGGAGCTACGGCGCAAACTTCACATATTAATTTTGTCTCAAGTAAGTAAAAGCACATGGAAAGTTTATAAAAAGATTATTAGCATTAACAATACAAAATCAATATCTAGATCCATCATGAAATATATTTTTATAATACACTCTCTCCGTCCTAAAATGTAAGACCATTTTTTACACTATGTAGTGTTAAAAATGGTTTTATATTTTAGGACGGAGGGAGTATTTGTCTAATATTGATAATACTCAATACAAATTTGATCAAACCTTATGAAGTTTGATTTCAGACAAACCATATACACAAAGTAAAAAGAAACGAAAACACCAAAATCTGATGCCAGATTTTTAAGCATGAAAAATCTAACGTTTTTGAGGGAAATTTATATTGTCGCCATGATGGCAATTTAGTTTGCAAGCATGGCTTTTCTTGCAAAAAAAAAAAGATATGAACTGAGACGGATTTGCCATGCTAGCCAACTAAACTTGGTATCGTTGAAGAACATAATTTGCCATGAAAAACGTTTGATTTGCCATGGTTAAAAAAATCTGACGTCAGATTTGTACCGGAGCCCAACAAAACAGGGAGTACTACACTGAAACATTTTGGAGGCAACTACTTGAGTACTATTTTTTTTCATGGTTGTCCCAAGGATATGAGCTAGCATATCAGCTCGACCTAATATAAAATTAGTAAGTGCCCTTAGTTTTTGCCTTTTTGGCATCCACAACATGCTATTGCCACTACAAGTTAAAACACTCATGATGTCTAAAAGGAAGCATATGAGGGAAGGAGACAATGCAACCTAACATGGTTGTGGCAGTCATTCTAGGTCCACATCATGCTGGTTCATGTGGAGGTTACAGTCGAGCCATGTGTTGGGGAACGTAGTAATTTTAAAATTTCCTACGCACACACAGGATCATGGTGATGCATAGCAACGAGAGGGGAGAGTGTGTCCACGTACCCTCGTAGACCGAAAGCGGAAGAGTTGTATCAACACGGTTGATGTAGTCGTACGTCTTCACGATCCGACCGATCCAAGTACCGAAAGCACGACACCTTCGAGTTCTGCACACGTTCGGCTCGGTGACGACCTCGCCTTCTCGATCCAGCAAGAGGGGCGAAGTAGTAGATAAGTTCCGGCAGCACGACGGCGCGGTGATGGTGTTGGTGAAGAACAATCTTCGCAGGGCTTCGCCTAAGCCCTATGAAAATTATGACGGAGGATAAAATAGAGGAGACGGGGTTGCCAGCACACGGCTTGGTGTTTCTTGATGTGTCTTGGGTGCTAGCCCTACCCCTCTATTTATATGTTGAGCCTTGGGGTCGAAACTTGGAGTAAAAGCCTCCACAAAGTCGGTTTCACCAGAAAGGCAAGAGTCCTTCTCGGACTCCAGGGCTAGAAGCCAGGGTTCCCGGCGTCTGGCCCCTGGACTCCGCAAAACTTCCTTTGCGCTTTCCAAAAACCTTGTGGGCTTTCCCCTTTGGCCCAGATAAAGTGTTTTCGTGCCCAAACATTTCGGGAAACATCCGGAACCCCTTCCGATGGATTCCAGAACCCTTCTGGAGATCAAACACTACTATCCACATATCAATCTTTACTTCCGGACCATTCCGGAGTTCCTTGTCATATCCGTGATCTCATCCGAAACTCCGAACAACATTCGGTCACCAACATACATAGCTCATAGTACTATATCGTCAATGAACATTAAGCGTGCGGACCCTACGGGTTCGAGAACTATGTAGACATGACCGAGACACCTCTCTTGTCAATACCAATAGCGGGACCTGGATGCCCATATTGGCTCCTACATATTCTACGAAGATCTTTATCGGTCAGACCGCATAACAACATACGTTGTTCCCTTTGTCATCGGTATGTTACTTGCCCGAGATTCGATCGTAGGTATATCAATACCTAGTTCAATCTCATTACCGGCAAGTCTCTTTACTCGTTCTGTAATACATCATCCCGCAACTAACTCATTAGCTGCAATGCTTGCAAGGCTTATAGTGATGTGCATTACCCAGTGGGCCTAGAGATACCTCTCCGACAATCGGAGTGACAAATCCTAATCTCGAAATACGCCAACCCAACAAGTACCTTTGGATACACCTGTAGAGCACCTTTATAATCACCCAGTTACGTTGTGACGTTTGGTAGCACACAAAGTGTTCCTCCGGTAAACGGGAGTTGCATAATCTCATAGTCATAGGAACATGTATAAGTCATGAAGAAAGCAATAGCAGAATACTAAACGATCGAGTGCTAAGCTAACGGAATGGGTCAAGTCAATCACATCATTCTCCTAATGATGTGATCCCGTTAATCAAATGACAACTCATGTCAATGTCTAGGAAACATAACCATCTTTGATCAACGAGCTAGTCAAGTAGAGGCATACTAGTGACACTTTGTTTGTTTATGTATTCACACAAGTATTATGTTTCCGGTTAATACAATTCTAGCATGAATAATAAACATTTATCATGATATAAGGAAATAAATAATAATTTTATTATTGCCTCTAGGGAATATTTCCTTCACCATGGGGTAGCGATTGACCGATTGACAACATCATGAGAAGTGGTACGGTCAAACTTGTCCGCCGCGATAGCGGGAGCGTGCTTATGGAGTATACAACATGAACGCATGGGGTAGACAGAAAATAAACAATCGATAGAGTTTTGTAATCTGTCACCATGAGATACAAGCCCCTCCCCATGGGTCATAGCACAAGTTGGTGATGTGATAGTGTTACCAACATCTCTAGTAAAGCATGATTCGAAAAGTGCTACACATAAAGCACCCATAGTTACTCTTGATAACCCACAAGTATAGGGGATCAATTGTAGCCTCTTTCGATAAGTAAGAGTGTCGAACCCAACAAGGAGCTAAAGGTAGAACAAATATTCCCTCAAGTTCTATCGACCACCGATACAACTCTACGCACGCTTGACGTTCGGTTTACCTAGAACAAGTATGAAACTAGAAGTACTTTATAGGTGTTGTTGGCTAGGCTAGCAAGAAAGTAAAGAGCACGAAAATAAAGCTAGGGGTTGTTTAGATGAAGACACGACTAAATTAGTTTTAGTAGAGAGCTTTTGTCAACAAGAAATTTATTTGTCCCTAGGCAATCGATAACTAGATCGGTAATCATTATTGCAATTTGATTTGAGGGAGAGGCATAAGCTAACATACTTTCTCTACTTGGATCATATGCACTTATGATTGGAACTCTAGCAAGCATCCGCAACTACTAAAGATTCATTAAGGTAAAACCCAACCATAGCATTAAAGTATCAAGCCCCCTTTATCCCATACGCAAACAACCTACTTACTCGGGTCTGTGCTTCTGTCACTCACGCCACCCACCATAAGCAAATCATGAACATATTGCAAACCCTACAGCGGGAATCCCTCACGCTTCCGCGACACGGAGAGCACCATAGGACAACACCAATAATAAAACATACAACTCAAACCAATCTTGATCATCAAATAGCCATTAGGACAAAACAAATCTACTCAAACATCATAGGATAGCCATACATCATTGGGAAATAATATATAGCTTTGAGCACCATGTTTAAGTAGAGATTACAACGGGTAAGAGAGAGGTTACACCGCTGCATAGAGGGGGGAAGAGTTGGTGATGATGGCGGTGAAGTTGTTGGTGAAGATGACGGTGATGATGATGGCCCCTGGCGGTGTTCCGGCGCCACCGGAAGCAAGGGGGAGAGGGCCCCCTTCTTCTTCTTCTTCCTTGACCTCCTCCCTAGATGGGAGAAGGGTTTCCCCTATGGTCCTTGGCTCCCATGGCGTGGGAGGGGCGAGAGCCCCTCCGAGATTGGATCTATCTCTCTGTTTCTCTCTGGTTCTGCGTTCTCTTCTGTCTCTGTTTCACCGTTTCGTGTATATATGAAGATCTGTAACTCTGATTGGCCTGAAACCTTCGCTGTGATTTTTCTCCGAATATTAGCTTTCTTGCGGCAAAAGAAGAGCATCAACCGCCTTACGGGTGGCTCACGAGGGTAGGGGCGCGTCCTAGGGGCCCCCCTACCTCGTGACCACCTCGGACACTGGTTCGCGTTGATTTTCCTTCCAGATTTTCCATATTTTCCAAAAATAAGCTCCGTCCGTTTTTATCCCATTTGGACTCCATTTGATATGGATATTCTGCGAAACCAAAAACATGCAACAGATAGGAACTGGCACTG
This sequence comes from Aegilops umbellulata, assembly GCA_032464435.1. Lineage (NCBI taxonomy): Eukaryota > Viridiplantae > Streptophyta > Magnoliopsida > Poales > Poaceae > Aegilops > Aegilops umbellulata. The sequence continues at coordinate 508,300,693 of CP136056.1, read as the reverse complement.
GGCACTGGATCAATATGTTAGTCCCAAAAATAGTATAAAAAGTTGCCAAAAAGTATATGAAAGTTGAATAATATTGGCATGGAACAATAAAAAATGATAGATACGACGGAGATGTATCAGCATCCTCAAGCTTAATTCCTGCTCGTCCTCGAGTAGGTAAATGATAAAAAAGATAATTTTTGATGTGGAATGCTACCTAGCATAATCTTGATCATATGTCTAATCACGGCATGAATATTAAGACACGAGTGATTCAAAGCAATAGTCTATCCTTTGACATAAAAAAAATAATACTTCAAGCATATCAACCAAGCAATTATGTCTTATTGAAATAACATAGCCAAAGAAATCTCATCCCTACAAAATCATATAGTCTGGGTATGCTCCATCTTCACCACACAAAGCATTCACATCATGCACAACCCCGATACAAGCCAAGCAATTGTTTCATACTTTTGACGTTCTCAAACCTTTTCAACTTTGACGCAATACGTGAGCATGAGCCATGGACATAGCACTATAGGTGGGATAGAATATGATGATGTGGGTTATGTGGAGAAGACAAAAAAGGAGAAAGTCTCACATCAACTAGGCGTATCAACGGGCTATGGAGATGCCCATTAATAGATATCAATGTGAGGAGTAGGGATTGCCATGCAACGGATGCACTAAGAGCTATAAGTGTATGAAAGCTCAAACTGAAACTAAGTGGGTGTGCATCCAACTTGCTTGCTCATGAAGACCTAGGGCATTTGAGGAAGCCCATCGTTGGAATATACAAACCAAGTTCTATAATGAAAATTCCCACTAGTATATGAAAGTGATAACTCAAGAGACTCTCTATACGAAGAACATGGTGCTACTTTGAAGCACAAGTGTGGTAAAAGGATAGTAACATTGCCCCTTCTCTCTTTTTCTCTCATTTTTCCTTTTTTTCTTTTTTCTCTCTTTTTTTGGGCCTTCTCTTTTTTTTCGTCCGGGGTCTCATCCCGACTTGTGGGGGAATCATAGTCTCCATCATCCTTTCCTCACTGGAGCAATGCTCTAATAATGATGATCATCACACTTCTATTTACTTACAACTCAATAAAACAACTCGATATCTAGAACAAAGATATGACTCTATATGAATGCCTCCGGCGGTGTATCGGGATGTGCAATGATCTAGCGTAGCAATGACATCAAAAAATGGACAAGCCATGAAAACATCATGCTAGCTATCTTACGATCATGCAAAGCAATATGACAATAAATGCTCAAGTCATGTATATGATAATGATGGAAGTTGCATGGCTATATATCTCGGAATGGCTATGAAAATGCCATGATAGGTAGGTATGGTGGCTGTTTTGAGGAAGATATAATGAGGCTTATGTGTGACAGAGTGTACCGTATCACGGGGTTTGTATGCACCGGCGAAGTTTGCACCAAAGGGCAATGCACGGTACCGAAGAGGCTAGCAATGATGGAAGGGTGAGAGTGCGTATAATCCATGGACTCAACATTAGTCATAAAGAACTCACATACTTATTGCAAAAATCTATTAGTCATCAAAGAAAGTACTACGCGCATGCTCCTAGGGGGATAGATTGGTAGGAAAAGACCATCGCTCGTCCCCGACCGCCACTCAGAAGGAAGACAATCAACAAACACCTCATGCTCCGACTTCGTTACATAACGGTTCACCATACGTGCATGCTACGGGACTTGCAAACCTCAACACAAGTATTTTTCAATTTCACAATTACTCAACTAGCACGACTCTAATATCACCATCCTTATATCGCAAAACTATTGCAAGGAATCAAACATATCATAGTCAGTGATCTAGACGTTTTATGTAGAATTTTAGGACTAACCATGTGAATGACCAGTTCCTGTCATCTCTCTAAATAGATATAAGTGAAGCAAGAGAGTTTAATTCTTTCTACAAAAGATATGCCCACGCTCTAACAAGTATAAGTGAAGCAAAAGAGCATTCTACAAATGGCGGTTGTTTATGTAAAGAGAAACAGGCAATCCAAACTCCAAATGATATAAGTGAAGCACATGAAGCATTCTATAAAGCCATGCTCAAAAGATATAAGTGAAGTGCAAAGAGCATTCTATAAATCAACCAAGGACTATCTCATACCAGCATGGTGCATAAAATAAAAAACAAAACTAAAGCAAAATACGCTCCAAGATTGCACATATCGCATGAACAAAACGAATCTGAAAACATACCGATATTTGTTGAAGAAAGAGGGGATGCCTTCCCAGCATCCCCAAGCTTAGACGCTTGAGTCTCCTTGAATATTTACTTGGGGTGCCTCGGGCATCCCCAAGCTTGAGCTCTTGCCTCTCTTCCTTCTTCTCACATCGGAACCTTCTCAATCATTGAACGCTTCATCCACACAAAACTTCAACAGAAAACTCAGTAAGATCCGTTAGTATAATAAAGCAAATCACTACTCTAAGTACTGTTGCAAACCAATTCATATTTTGTTTTTGTATTGTGTCTACTGTAATATAACTTTTTCATGGCTTAATCCACTGATATAAATTGATAGTTTCATCAAAACAAGCAAACTATGCATCAAAAACAGAATCTGTCGAAAACAGAACAGTCTGTAGCAATCTGAACATTCACCATACTTCTGATACTTGAAAAATTCTTCAAAAATTCGAAAAAAAACAAATTGTACATAAAGACAGTGCAAAAAGAATCAGAACCATTTGACGTTCCAGTAATAAATGTAAAATCGCGCACTACAGCCAAAGTTTCTGTCCTGCACCGTACAAACCAACAAGCATTGTAAACATCCTAAAGGCAAACCTTGACACATTATTTTTATAATACAATGGAATTGTGCAAGGGGATAATTATTTTTGTTGAAAAGTTTCTGTAATTAAGATTCACAAAGTTCCCATGGGCATGAACAAAGTTCAAGGACGTCCCCCATTTTCACAATGCTCGTCTCTCTCACTTTCACTTTTCTTTTTGAAAACGTTTTGGGTTCCCCTCTTTATTTTTGTTGTTTTTAAACTATATGAAGGCACTCAACAGAAATAAATGACTCTCTAAAACTTCAGGGTTGTCTCCCTGGCAGCGCTTTCTTTAAAGCCATTAAGCTAGGCATTTAGTGCTCAAGTAATGGATCCATCCGGATCCCAAGGTATATCAAAGCCAATTTTAATTAACAATGATTTGTAATTTAGTAGTGAGCACAAAGTAACATATATCATGCAATGACGAAGTATAACTCTCTTCCTATGCATTGGCATGTCGTAAAAGAACAATTCATGCACACATAGTAAAGGCCAATGCATACTATAAACAGTTTCTTGCAATTTTATCATGTTGGAAATATAGAGAGGTGGAGATATAGTTCCTCTCTCATAATAATTGCAAGTAGGAGCAGAAAGCACATGCATATTATATCTATCAAAATCATCATGTGCAACGGTAAAAGGCAACCCATCAATATAATCCTTAATAAGAGCAAACTTCTCCGATATAGTATAATCGGGAGAATTCAAAAAGATAATAGGACTATCATGCGTGGGTGCAATAGCAACAATTTCATGTTTAACATAAGGAACTATAGCAAGTTCATCTCCATAAGCATAATTCATATTGGCATCTTGGCCACAAGCATAGCAAGCATCATCAAAAAGAGATATTTCAAGATAATCAACGGGATCATAACAATCATCATAGCAATCATCCTTCGGTAAGCACGAAGGGGAATTAAACAATGTATGAGTTGAAGAGTTACTCTCATTAGAAGGTGGGAACGCGTGATCAATCCGCTCTTCCTCCTTTTGTTCTTCGCTCTCATCATCATCTTTTTCATCCAATGAGCTCACAGTTTCATCAATTTCTTCTTCCATAGCTTCCTGCAAAATATTAGTCTCTTCTTGGACAGCGGAGACTTTCTCAATAAATGCATTAATATAGTAATTGTATTCATAATTTTCATAGCAATATCTAAGTATAGCAATATTTTCAGGCCTATAAACATTATCATCTAAAGCTTCATACTTTTCAAACAAAGATTCAATTTCATAAGAAACCTTAAAAGCAACAAATTCTTCTATTTGTTCCACATCATAGTAATCATATATACCATTAGCATAAGAAGCTAAGGTTTCATTATCATTAAATTTGCATGAAAAGGGAAGGTGTGGAGCCTTCATCCTAGAGCAACAAGTAATATCATATCTCAAGCATAGATCTCGGGCATACCAACGCAACATAATAAATTGGTCCCATAATAGTTTCCCTTTTTGTGTCAAGTGATAATCCCTAAAGTATTCACGTTGATCCAACGTGTCTCCCATTATAAAGTTGAATGGGGTTTTCTCAGGATTATCAAAGTAGTACATAATATCTTTCACATAATGAGAATCGAGGGTTTTAGGAGTTACCCCATCTCCATGAGTAGCAGGTACACCTAACTTTTTTGGTATTTCGTGTTCCATATCCATAACTAAAGATAAAGAACAACTAAGAGCAGCAAATAAAAATTACTTAGTGATAAAGCAAACAAGCACACACGAGAACATTCACCCCACGCTATTGCTCCCCGGCAACGGCGCCAGAAAAAGGTCTTGGTAACCCACAAGTATAGGGGATCAATTGTAGCCTCTTTCGATAAGTAAGAGTGTCAAACCCAACGAGGAGCTAAAGGTAGAACAAATATTCCCTCAAGTTCTATCGACCACCGATACAACTCTACGCACGCTTGACGTTCGCTTTACCTAGAACAAGTATGAAACTAGAAGTACTTTGTAGGTGTTGTTGGCTAGGCTAGCAAGAAAGTAAAGAGCACGAAAATAAAGCTAGGGGTTGTTTAGATGAAGACACGACTAAATTAGTTTTAGTAGAGAGCTTTTGTCAACAAGAAAGTTATTTGTCCCTAGGCAATCGATAACTAGACCGGTAATCATTATTGCAATTTTATTTGAGGGAGAGGCATAAGCTAACATACTTTCTCTACTTGGATCATATGCACTTATGATTGGAACTCTAGCAAGCATCCGCAACTACTAAAGATTCATTAAGGTAAAACCCAACCATAGCATTAAAGTATCAAGTCCCCTTTATCCCATACGCAAACAACCTACTTACTCGGGTCTGTGCTTCTGTCACTCACGCCACCCACCATAAGCAAATCATGAACATATTGCAAACCCTACAACGGGAATCCCTCACGCTTGCGCGACACGGAGAGCACCAATAATAAAACATACAACTCAAACCAATCTTGATCATCAAATAGCCATTAGGACAAAACAAATCTACTCAAACATCATAGGATAGCCATACATCATTGGGAAATAATATATAGCATTGAGCACCATGTTTAAGTAGAGATTACAGCGGGTAAGAGAGAGGTTACACCGATGCATAGAGGGGGGAAGAGTTGGTGATGATGGCGGTGAAGTTGTTGGTGAAGATGACGGTGATGATGATGGCCCCCGGCGGCGTTCCGGCGCCACCGGAAGCAATGGGTAGAGGCCCCCCCTTCTTCTTCTTCTTCCTTGACCTCCTCCCTAGATGGGAGAAAGGTTTCCCCTCTGGTTCTTGGCTCCCATGGCGTGGGAGGGGCGAGAGCCCCTCCGAGATTGGATCTATCTCTCTGTTTCTCTCTGGTTCTGCGTTCTCTTCTGGCTCTGTTTCACCGTTTTGTGTATATATGGAGATCCGTAACTCCGATTGGCCTGAAACCTTCGCCGTGATTTTTTTCTGAATATTAGCTTTCTTGCGGCAAAAGAAGAGCATCAACCGCCTTACGGGTGGCTCACGAGGGTAGGGGGCGCGCCCTAGGGGGGCGCCCCTACCTCGTGACCACCTCAGACACTGGTTCGCCGTTGATTTTCCTTCCAGATTTTCCATATTTTCGAAAAATAAGCTCCGTCCGTTTTTATCCCGTTTGGACTCCGTTTGATATGGATATTCTGTGAAACCAAAAACATGCAACAGACAGGAACTGGCACTGGGCACTGGATCAATATGTTAGTCCCAAAAATAGTATAAAAAGTTATCAAAAAATATATGAAAGTTGAATAATATTGGCATGGAACAATCAAAAATTATAGATAAGACGGAGACGTATCAGTTACGAAGGGATATCCCATGCTAGTCGTGACGTTCATTGCATGAACAATCATCAGAGATGACAAACACACAATACTGAGTGCAATGTTAGCTTCCATATAAATTATGTTTAAATGAAAAACAATGAGGAATTAAACCACCAGTCATTTGAAGTGGTTGGAGAATGAGATAACTTTCTCACTCATGTTGATGTAGTCAAAGTTGAGCGTTCTGGAGTGACCTGTTTAGACATTAGTTTCTCCGGGCTATGAGTAGTGTTGATGGTGGTACACAAACATATAACTTTTCTACAAACCCTATGTATAAATGGAAGATGCTATGATGATGAGAAAGAATAGCTCTTGCCATTGGGAGCTCCCAAGGAAAATTTTGGAGCCATCAACCATGGAAACATGTGCTCTCAAAGAGGAAGAAAATGAGAAAACTGATGTTGATATCAATAACTAGGAAAAAACAAGGTTTTTTTTGCGCCAAGAGGAAAAGCTTAAGAGACTTAATGGAGGCTTGAAAATATAGGGCATCATAGATGGGAAAATAAACTTAATGATATAAGAAACGAGAAACTTCATTTGATGGTGTAGACAATATATGACATACGTTCTTTATGTAAGTGGATTGATCTCTTTTCTATAGACCCTATGTATCAATGCAGGATGTCATGATGAAGAGATAATAGATCATGCTTGCCATTAGGACCTCCCAAGGAAAACTGTTGGAGCCATCAAACTTGGAAACATCCGCTCTCAAATAGGAAGAGCACGAGAAAATCGACTATGACAACAATAACTAGGAAAAATGAGACTATTTGCGCCGAGGAAAAAAGGAGACTTAATTGTGGCATGAAAATATAGGACATAATAGGTGGGGGAATAATAAACCTAATGATGGCATAATACATGACAAAATAGATAAGAAAAATATAATGGTGAGAACATCACTCTCAAAGAAGAAGAGAATGAGAAAAGAGAGATTGTGAGGCATCATGAAACGATGTAGAAAAAGAAATTGAATGGTGTCATGATGAAATAGATAGGAAAAATAATATAAGGGCGCTATGAAAAAACTTGACTATGGCCTAAAAATACATGACAAAATACATAAAAAATATTAGAAGACATATGGAAATGCGGGGGATCGAACCCTGTGCCTCCCGCATGCAAAGCGGGCACTCTACCATTTGAGCTACATCCCCTTTTTTTATATTTCTTAACACTTGCTTCTGGAAGGCAAGCCTAATCACGATGGGACAATGTGTGATTTAGGATGGCGAGCCCACTTGTATAGGCCTGTTTGTCCGTGGCAGGTTCAGCAACATATTAGTCCCACCTCAGTCCGAGGGAGCAAGCGCATGGATGCGAGGTCTTTAAGATGGGACGGGGTGCGTCCTGTAGAAAGCATGATCCTTCAGGCAGCAAAGGGAAATGAGGAGTGGTATAGGCTCGCTTAATTATGCGAGAGGGGTGCCCGCCCCGATAAGCCTGTTACGACACTAGGGTATCCCTGTGATTTACCATCTGATCCTGAATGCACATTTCTTTTTTTATTTTGAACTTCTTTCCTTTGTTTTTTTATCTGCTTTTCTTGGTTTTGTTTTGGGGAAAAGCTTAGGAACAATCGGCTGATCCAGCGCATGTCGTTCCACTCATGGGCATCTGCTTCCTCCCTCCTCCGACAGCAAGTCCATGGAGCACTCCTGGGCGTGCGTGTTTAAAATTTTTGCTTTGTATTTGTAAAATGTTCACTATGTTTTAAAAAAATGTTCAATGTGTAGTTGACAAGTGTTTAACATGTATCTAAAAAATGTTTGATCTGTATAAAAAATGGTCAATGTGTGTTCAATAAAAAGCCGCATGTATTTGAGAAAAAAAGGAAAAAGCATAAGAAAAAACAAAGAAGATGAAACCTGAACTCCTTCCTTTTTCATTTTAGTCCTTGCTTTTTTCATCTTCCATAAGGTCCTTTAGTCTTTTGATTACAGTAGAGGTCGCGAGATAGCAGAGGGTACCACCCTAATTTAGTGAATTCACAGCTTTATCAAGGTCGGAGAAAGGGGATAGAGATAACCAAAGAAAAGAAGAAGAAAACTAGATGGAACTTCCCAAAACAAGCCAAAACTAGGTGGAAGATTCCGCGAACCGGTCTTTAGAAGCTTCCCAAAACTGCTTATTGGATCAGACCACTTGATTGACCTTGTTGGATAAGCTATTGTGCATCTCGCAGTAGGCAAGATATAGCACTGGCGAAAGAAGATCTCTTTCAAAATGGGCTTTCCATGACCCGATCGACACCATGGGCCATCAAATAGGATTTGTCGGTTCCTCCTCGCTAGCATGTTGTCCCGACACTGGTGCCATGTTGTCCTGACTCTTATCACATATGATGATTTGTTGTCCGTGCATGTTATACTCTTCTACTATCAACCGGGGTTGCGACTCCGACATGACGACCCACTTGGTCACCGGGGCATGTGATCCATTAAAATTGTGTCACTCCCGCACTGTCAATTATGCATAAGAACATTGTTGTTTTTATTGTAACGAAGAGAAGAGATAATCAATAACTTTGTGTCTTGCGCGCTTCAACCCTATTTACGTTTTGGTCAATGAGTGTTTCAGGAGCGAAAATTTTCCACAAGAAACAAACTCAAATTCTCCATTGTTCTTCAATACAAAGAAAAGCTTTCCGCCTTACTCAAACGAAGTATTTTCTATTACAAAGCAGAAATTTCTTTGCAAAAGGCGGGTCGGAAATTTTTCTTCACTTGAAATAGAGCACCCTCCTTGCTCCTTGCGATGTAGACTAGTGCCTCTTGAGGCAACCCTCGCATGGTACAGAAGTAAAGAGGGATTGCTTGCTTGCCACGCCTCGTCCGAAGTTTCAGGATTGGTGGAATGTGTTGTTGAAGGAAATATGCCCTAGAGGCAATAATAAAGTTATTATTTATTTCCTTATTTCATGATAAGTGTTTATTATTCATGCTAGAATTGTATTAACCGAAAACATAATACATGTGTGAATACATAGACAAACAGAGTGTCACTAGTATGCCTCTACTTGACTAGCTCGTTGATCAAAGATGGTTAAGTTTCCTAGCCATAGACATGAGTTGTCATTTGATTAACGGGATCACATCATTAGGAGAATGATGTGATTGACATGACCCATTTCGTTAGCTTAGCACTCAATCGTTTAGTGTGTTGTTATTGCTTTCTTCATGACTTATACATGTTCCTATGACTATGAGATTATGCAACTCCCGTTTACCGGAGGAACACTTTGTGTGCTACCAAATGTCACAACGCAAATGGGTGATTATAAAGGAGCTCTACATGTGTCTTAAAAGGTAGATGTTGGGTTGGCGTACTTCGAGATTAGGATTTGTCACTCCGATTGTCGGAGAGGTATCTCTGGGCCCTCTCGGTAATGCACATCACATAAGCCTTGCAAGCATTGCAACTAATGAGTTAGTTGCGAGATGATGTATTACGGAACGAGTAAAGAGACTTGCCGGTAACGAGATTGAACTAGGTATTGAGATACCGACGATCGAATCTCGGGCAAGTAACATACCGATGACAAAGGGAACAACGTATGTTGTTATGCGGTCTGACCGATAAAGATCTTTGTAGAATATGTAGGAGCCAATATGAGCATCCAGGTTCCGTTATTGGTTATTGACCGGAGACATGTCTCGGTCATGTCTACATTGTTCTCAAACTGTAGGGTCCGAACGCTTAAGGTTTCGATGACAGTTATATTATGAGTTTATGAGTTTTGATGTACCGAAGGAGTTCGGAGTCCCGGATGAGATCGGGGACATGACGAGGAGTCTCGAAATGGTCGAGACATAAAGATTGATATATTGGACGACTATATTCGGACATCGGAAAGGTTCTGAGTGGTTCGGGTATTTTTTGGAGTACCGGGGAGTTACGGGAATACGGGGGAAAAGAATTGGGCCTTATTGGGCCATACGGGAAAGAGAGAGGGGCTGCCTAGGGCAGCCGCGCGCCCCCCAAGGCCTAGTCCGAATTGGACTTGGGGAGGGGCTGCGCCCCCTCCTTCCTTCCCTTCTCCCTTCCCCTTCCTTGTCTCCTACTCCTACTACATGGAAGGACTCCTAGTTGGACTAGGAAAGGGGGAAACCTACTCCCGGTGGGAGTAGGACTCCCTAGGGCGCGCCATAGAGAGGGCCGGCCCTCCCCTCCTCCACTCCTTTATATATGGGGGCAGGGGGCACCCCATGGACACACAAGTTGATCTTCGTGATCGTTCCTTAGCCATGTGCGGTGCCCCCCTCCACGATATTATACCTCGATCATATTGTAGCGGTGCTTAGGCGAAGCCCTGCGACGGTTGAACATCAAGATCGTCACCACGCCGTCGTGCTGACGGAACTCCTCCCCAAAGCTTTGCTGGATCGGAGCCCGGGGAGCGTCATCGAGCTGAACGTGTGCCAAGAACTCAGAGGTGCCGGAGTAACGGTGCTTGGATCGGTTGGACCGGGAAGACGTACGACTACTTCCTCTACGTTGTGTCAACGCTTCCGCTTTGGTCTACGAGGGTACATAGACAACACTCTCCCCTCTCGTTGCTATGCATCACCATGATCTTGTGTGTGCGTAGGAATTTTTTTGAAATTACTACGTTCCCCAACAGTGGTATCAGAGCCTAGGTTTTATGTGTTGATGTTATATGCACGAGTAGAACACAAGTGAGTTGTGAACGATATAAGTCATACTGCTTACCAGCATGTCATACTTTGGTTCGGTGGTATTGTTGGATGAAGCGGCCCGGACCGACATTACGCGTACGCTTACGCGAGACTGGTTCTACCGCCGTGCTTTGCACACAGGTGGCTGGCGGGTGTCAGTTTCTCCAACTTTAGTTGAACCGAGTGTGGCTACACCCGGTCCTTGCGAAGGTTAAAACAGCACCAACTTGATAAACTATCGTTGTGGTTTTGATGCATAGGTAAGATTGGTTTTTTGCTTAAGCCCGTAGCAGCCACGTAAAACTTGCAACAAACAAAGTAGAGGACGTCTAACTTGTTTTTGCAGGGCATGTTGTGATGTGATATGGTCAAGACGTGATGCTAAATTTTATTGTATGAGATGATCATGTTTTGTAACTGAGTTATCGGCAACTGGCAGGAGCCATATGGTTGTCGCTTTATTGTATGCAATGCAATCGCTCTGTAATGCTTTACTTTATCACTAAGCGGTAGCGATAGTCGTAGAAGCATAAGATTGGCGAGACGACAACGATGCTACGATGGAGATCAAGGTGTCGCGCCGGTGACGATGGTGATCATGACGGTGCTTCGAAGATGGAGATCACAAGCACAAGATGATGATGGCCATATCATATCACTTATATTGATTGCATGTGATGTTTATCTTTTATGCATCTTATCTTGCTTTGATTGACGGTAGCATTATAAGATGATCTCTCACTAAATTATCAAGAAGTGTTCTCCCTGAGTATGCACCGTTGCCAAAGTTCGTCGTGCCCAGACACCACGTGATGATCGGGTGTGATAAACTCTACGTCCATCTACAACGGGTGCAAAACAGTTGCACACGCGGAATACTCAGGTTATACTTGACGAGCCAAGCATATACAGATATGGCCTCGGAACACGGAGACCGAAAGGTCGAGCGTGAATCATATAGTAGATATGATCAACATAATGATGTTCACCATTAAAAACTAATCCATTTCACGTGATGATCGGTTATGGTTTAGTTGATATGGATCACGTGATCACTTAGAGGATTAGAGGGATGTCTTTCTAAGTGGGAGTTCTTAAGTAATATGATTAATTAAACTTTAATTTATCATATGTTTATTTTGATATGTTCCTAGAGAAAATTGTGTTGAAAGATGTTAGTAGCAAAATGATGCGGATTGGATCCGTGATCTGAGGTTTATCCTCATTGCTGCACAGAAGAATTATGTCCTTGATGCACCGCTAGGTGACAAACCTATTGCAGGAGCAGATGCAGACGTTATGAACGTTTGGCTAGCTCAATATGATGACTACTTGATAGTTTTAGTGCACCATGCTTAACAGCTTAGAATCGGGACTTCAAAGACGTTTTGAATGTCATGGACCATATGAGATGTTCCAGGAGTTGAAGTTAATATTTCTAGAAAATACCCGAGTTGAGAGATATAAAGTCTCCAACAAGTTCTATAGCTAAAAGATGGAGGAGAATCGCTCAACTAGTGAGCATGTGCTCAGATTGTCTGGGTACTACAATCACTTGAATCAAGTGGGAGTTAATCTTCCAGATAAAATAGTGATTGACAGAATTCTCTAGTCACCATCACCAAGTTAGTAGAACTTCGTGATGAACTATGATATGCAAGGGATAACGGAAACAATTCCCAAGCTCTTCGTAATGCTGAAATTGACGAAGGTAGAAATCAAGAAAAACATCAAGTGTTGATGGTTAACAAGACCACTAGTTTCAAGAAAAGGGCAAAGGGAAGAAGGGGAACTTCAAGAAGAACGGCAAGCGAGTTGCTGCTCAAGTGAAGAAGCCCAAGTCTGGTCCTAAGCCTGAGACTAAGTACTTCTACTGCAAAGGGATTGGTCACTGGAAGCAGAACTACCCCAAGTATTTGGTGGATAAGAAAGGATGGCAAAGTAAATAAAGGTATATTTGATATACATGTTATTGATGTGTACTTTACTAGTGTTCATAGCAACCCCTCAGTATTTGTTACTAGTTCAGTTGCTAAGATTAGTAACTCGAAACGAGAGTTGCAGAATGAACAGAGACTAGTTAAGGGTGAAGTGACGATGAGAGTTGGAAGTGGTTCCAAGATTGATATGATCATCATCGCACACTCCCTATACTTTCGGGATTAGTGTGGAACCTAAATAAGTGTTATTTGGTGTTGAGCATGAATATGATTTGATCATGTTTATTGCAATACAGTTATTCATTTAAGTAAGAGAATAAATTGTTGTTCTGTTTACATGAATAAAACCTTATATGGTTACACACCCAATGAAAATGGTTCGTTGGATCTCGATCAAAGTGATACACATATTCATAATATTGAAACCAAAAGATGCAACGTTAATAATGATAGTGCAACTTATTTGTGGCACTGCCGTTTAGGTCATATTGGTGTAAAGCGCATGAAGAAACTCCATGCTGGTGGGATTTTGGAATCACTTGATTATGAATCACTTGATGCTTGCGTACCATGCCTTATGGGCAAGATGACTAAAACTCCGTTCTCCGGAACAATGGAGCAAGAAACTGACTTGTTGGAAATAATACATACTGATGTATGCGATCCAATGAGTGTTAAGGCTCGCGACGGGTATCATTATTTTCTGACCTTCACAGATGATTTGAGCAGATATGAGTATATCTACTTAATGAAACACTAGTCTGAAACATTTGAAAAGTTCAAAGAATTTCAGAGTGAAGTGGAGAATCATCGTAACAAAAATAAAAGTTTCTACGATATGATCGCAGAGGTCAAATATTTGAGTTACGAGTTTGGCCTTCAATTAAAACAATGTGGAATAGTTTCACAAACTCATGCCACCTGGAACACCACAGCATAATGGTGTGTCCGAACGTCATAACCGTACTTTATTGGATATAGTGCAATCTATGATGTTTCTTACCGATTTACCACTATCGTTTTGGGGTTATGCATTAGAGACAGCTGCATTCACGTTAAATAGGGCACCATCTAAATCCGTTGAGACGACACTATATGAACTGTGGTTTAGCAAGAAACCAAAGTTGTCGTTTCTTAAAGTTTGGGGTTGTGATGCTTATATGAAAAAGTTTCATCCTGATAAGCTCAAAACCAAATCGGAGAAATATGTCTTCATAGGATACCCAAAGGAGATTGGTGAGTACACCTTCTATCACAGATCCGAAGGCAAGACATTCGTTGCTAAGAATGGATCCTTTCTAGAGAAGGAGTTTCTCTCGAAAGAAGTGAGTGGGAGGAAAGTAGAACTTGATAAGGTAACTGTACCTGCTCCCTTATTGGAAAGTAGTTCATCACAGAAATCTGTTCCTGTGACTACTACACCAATTAGTGAGGAAGATAATGATGATGATCATGTAACTTCGGATCAAGTTACTACCGAACCTCGTAGGTCAACCAGAGTGAGATCCGCACCAGAGTGGTACGGTAATCCTATTCTGGAGGTCATGTTACTTGACCATGATGAACCTATGAACTATGAGGAAGCGATGATGAGCCCAGATTCCGCAAAATGGCTTGAAGCCATGAAATCTGAGATGGGATCCATGTATGAAAACAAAGTATGGACTTTGGTTGACTTGCCCGATGATCGGCAAGCAATTGAAAATAAATGGATCTTCAAGAGGAAGACGGACGCTGATAATAGTGCTACTATCTACAAAGCTAGAATTGTCGCAAAAGGTTTTCGATAAGTTCAAGGTGTTGACTACGATGAGAGTTTCTCACTCGTATCTATGCTTAAGTCTGTCCGAATCATGTTAGCAATTGCCGCATTTTATGAAATCTGGCAAATGGATAAACAAAACTGCATTCCTTAATGGATTTATTAAAGAAGAGTTGTATACGATGCAACTAGAAGGTTTTGTCGATCCTAAAGGTGTTAAAAAAATATGCAAGCTCCAGCGATCCATCTATGGACTGGTGCAAGCATCTCGGAGTTGGAATATTCGCTTTGATGAGTTTATCAAAGCATATAGTTTTATACAGACTTGCGGTGAAGCCTGTATTTACAAGAAAGTGAGTGGGAGCACTACAACATTTCTGATAAGTATATGTGAATGACATATTGTTGATCGGAAATAATGTAGAATTATTCTGCAAAGCATAAAGGAGTATTTGAAAGGAGTTTTTCGAAGAAGGACCTCGGTGAAGCTGCTTACATATTGAGCATCAAGATCTATAGAGATAGATCAAGACGCTTGATAAGTTTTTTCAATGAGTACATACCTTGACAAGATTTTCAAGTAGTTCAAAATGGAACAGTCAAAGAAAGAGTTCTAGCCTGTGTTACAAGGTGTGAAATTGAGTAAGACTCAAAACCCGACCACGGCAGAAGATAGAAAGAGAATGAAAGTCATTCCATATGCCTTGGCCATAGGTTTTATAAAGTATGCCATGCTGTGTACCAGATCTATTGTATACCCTACACTGATTTTGGCAAGGGAGTACAATAGTGATCTAGGAGTAGATCACTGGACATCGGTCAAAATTATCCTTAGTGGAATAAGGATATGTTTCTTGATTATGGACGTGACAAAAAGGTTCGTCGTAAAGGGTTACGTCGATGCAAAATTTGACACTGATCTAGATGACTCTAAGTCTTAATCTGGATACATATTAAAAGTGGGAGCAATTAGCTAGAGTATCTCCGTGCAGAGCATTGTTGACATAGAAATTTGCAAAATACTTACGGGTCTGAATATGACAGACCAGTTGACTAAAATTATCTCACAAGCAAACATGATCACACCTTAGTACTCTTTGGGTGTTAATCACATAGCGATGTGAACTAGATTACTGACTCTAGTAAACCCTTTTGCTGTTGGTCACATATTGATGTGAACTATGGGTGTTAATCACATGGTGATGTGAACTATTGTTGTTAAATCACATGGCGATGTGAACTAGATTATTGACTCTAGTGCAAGTGGGAGACTGAAGGAAATATGCCCTAGAGGCAATAATAAAGTTATTATTTATTTCCTTATTTCATGATAAATGTTTATTATTCATGCTAGAATTGTATTAACCGAAAACATAATACATGTGTGAATACATAGACAAACAGAGTGTCACTAGTATGCCTCTACTTGACTAGCTCGTTGATCAAAGATGGTTAAGTTTCCTAGCCATAGACATGAGTTATCATTTGATTAACGGGATCACATCATTAGGAGAATGATGTGATTTACATGACCCATTTCATTAGCTTAGCACTCAATCGTTTAGTGTGTTGCTATTGCTTTCTTCATGACTTATACATGTTCCTATGACTATGAGATTATGCAACTCCCGTTTACCGGAGGAACACTTTGTGTGCTACCAAATGTCACAACGTAACTGGGTGATTATAAAGGAGCTCTACAGGTGTCTCCAAAGGTAGATGTTGGGTTGGCGTACTTCGAGATTAGGATTTGTCACTCCGATTGTCGGAGAGGTATTTCTGGGCCCTCTCGGTAATGCACATCACATAAGCCTTGCAAGCATTGCAACTAATGAGTTAGTTGCGAGATGATGTATTACGGAACGAGTAAAGAGACTTGCCGGTAACGAGATTGAACTAGGTATTGAGATACCGACGATCGAATCTCGGGCAAGTAACATACCGATGACAAAGGGAACAACGTATGTTGTTATGCGGTCTGACCGATAAAGATCTTCGTAGAATATGTAGGAGCCAATATGAGCATCTAGGTTCCGCTATTGGTTATTGACCGAAGACATGTCTCGGTCATGTCTACATTGTTCTCGAACCGTAGGGTCCGCACGCTTAAGATTTTGATGACAGTTATATTATGAGTTTATGAGTTTTGATGTACCGAAGGAGTTCGGAGTCCAGGATGAGATCGGGGACATGACGAGGAGTCTCGAAATGGTTGAGACGTAAAGATCGATATATTGGACGACTATATTCGGACATCGGAAAGGTTTTGAGTGGTTCGGGTATTTTTTGGAGTACCGGGGAGTTACGGGAATACGGGGGAAAAGCATTGGGCCTTATTGGGCCATACTGGAAGAGAGAGGGGCTGCCTAGAGCAGGCTGCGCGCCCCCCAAGGCCTAGTCCGAATTGGACTAGGGGAGGGGCTGCGCCCCCTCCTTCCTTCCCTTCTCCCTTCCCCTTCCTTGTCTCCTACTCCTACTACATGAAAGGACTCCTAGTTGGACTAGGAAAGGGGGAATCCTACTCCCGGTGGGAGTAGGACTCCCTAGGGCGCGCCATAGAGAGGGACGGCCCTCCCCTCCTCCACTCCTTTATATACGGGGGCAGGGGGCACCCCATGGACACACAAGTTGATCTTCGTGATCGTTCCTTAGCCGTGTGTGGTGCCCCCCTCCATGATATTACACCTCGATCATATTGTAGCGGTGCTTAGGCGAAGCCCTGCGACGGTTGAACATCAAGATCATCACCACGCCGTCGTGCTGACGGAACTCCTCCCTAAAGCTTTGCTGGATCGGAGCCCGGGGAGCGTCATCGAGGTGAACGTGTGCCAAGAACTCGGAGGTGCCGGAGTAACGGTGCTTGGATCGGTTGGACCGGGAAGACGTACGACTACTTCCTCTATGTTGTGTCAACGCTTCCGCTTCGGTCTACGAGGGTACGTAGACAACACTCTCCCCTCTCGTTGCTATGCATCACCATGATCTTGTGTGTGCGTAGGAATTTTTTTGAAATTACTACGTTCCCCAACAGTTGTTAGGGCATCTCCAACGGCAACCCGTAAAAAACCTCCTGCATCCGTTTGTGGACAGGGGGGTGACCAATCCGCGGACATGCATGCGAGAGTTTGACATCCAACGCTAGCCGCATACATATCAAACTCTTTTTTAACAAACCAGATGAAACTCATGCAAACACGGCCAGATTTCGTGCAAACATGATGGATTTCGTACAAACACGGCGAATTTAACTACATTTTGAACATTTAGAACAAAAAAGACCCACCCCTAAACCTATACTACAGTGGCGGCGCCCGCGTCCAAGCCCGTGGCGTCCTCCTTCCGCCGTCTCCATGAGCACCGGCTATAAGACAAATGAAGTGAAGGGCGGTCTCCGGTGAGGAAGAGTAGAACATGGAACACGAGCCGGCCCACATGGGTCACCAGGCCCCGCCACCTCCCGTGGCCTACTCATCCTCGGAGGAGTCCGCGCCTTGTCGGTAGCCGATGGACATGAGGTCGACGAGGGAAATGGTGGCGCCTCGCAGTCGTCGTCCCACTGGGTCGGCTAATGGTTCATCGGCGGCGCGTAGGAGGCGCAACTGGCGTTGTTCTCCTTCGTGATTGCGTGCAGCTGCGCCTCCGCGGCTGCCGCTTCCTACCAAGCGACGACTTGAGTGCAGACGACATTGTAGATGGCATGCTACTCCGCGATGAAATTTGGGTTCGCCGCGGCCATGGCCGCCACAGCCTCCTCGCTCACGCGCTCGCCGTAGATCTGGCCCTCCGCCAGCCGGTGCTGGTCAAGAACGAACAGGTTGTACCGCTGTTCCTCCTGCGCCGGTGTAGGCTGCACCTCCGCCATGGCGGCGTTGAACTACGCGTGCGCCTACTCCATGGTGAAGCCGGCTTGCACAGGAGGCGCAGGAGCCGGGGCGGAGTCGTCGAAGCCCGTCTCCATCGTGGTGTCGTCCTCATCATCGAAGACCTCAGGCGAGCTGGCCGGCCTTGGCCCGCCTAGCACGGCGGCTATCCCAGGTGGCGGCAAGGGCGGCCACGACGTGCTTCATCTCCGGCTATAGACTGTCCCACAGTGCTTTCCCGCTAGCGGTCATGGCAGATGCAGTGCCAGGAAGGAGGATGTGGAGGGGCTGGTATTGTGGTGTGGAGTTAGCCGGGTGTGGCTGCCTTTATATAGAGAATTCCGGTGAGGCCAGGCGTCCGAGTGCGTCAATGCGCGGCGCCGGAGTGGGTTTCTCGGCCGGGGAGCTTGCTTAAGGGGCTGTAGACGGATGGAAAACGACATTGAACGGGCGCGGTAGATAAGTGTCCCGTCCTGTCCGGTCACACATCTTCGTCGTTGAACAGGTGCGGACACCAGAGACGCGTCGCGGTGGTGCCCTCGGCTGGCGCGCCGCTTCAATGGCGGAGGCAGTGAGAGGTCGCGTCTGCTCTAAGCCGTCTTCAATGTTGAGCGCGGCGCTCTACAACGGCATGAATGCGGGCAGCTGACGCCTGATACGTCTCCAACGTATCTATAATTTTTTATTGCTCCATGCTATATTATCTACTGTTTTGGACTATATTGGGCTTTATTTTCCACTTTTATATTATTTTTGGGACTAACCTATTAACCGGAAGCCCAGCCCAGAATTGCAGTTTTTTTGCCTATTTCAGTGTTTCGAAGAAACAAAATATCAAACGGAGTCCAAACGGAATGAAACCTTCGGGAACGTGATTTTCTCATCAGATAAGATCCAGGAGACTTGACCCTCCGTCAAGAAAGCCACGAGGTGGTCACGAGGGTGGAGGGCGCCCTCCCCCTAGGGCACGCCCCCTGCCTCGTGGGCCCCTCGAAGCTCCACCTACGTATTCCTTCCTCCTATATATACCTACGTACCCCCAAACGATCAGGTACGGAGCCAAAAACCTAATTCCACCGCCGCAACCTTCTGTACCCACGAGATCCCATCTTGGGGCCTGTTCCGGAGTTCCGCCGGAGGGGGTCATCATCACGGAGGGCTTCTACATCATCATAGCCCCTCCGATGAAGTGTGAGTAGTTTACCTCAGACCTTCGGGTCCATAGTTAGTAGCTAGATGACTTCTTCTCTTTTTTTGGATCTCAATACAATGTTCTCCCCCTCTCTCGTGGAGATCTATTCGATGTAATCTTCTTTTTGCGGTGTGTTTGTTGAGACCGATGATTGTGAGTTTATGATCAAGTCTATCTATGAACAATATTTGAATCTTCTTTGAAATCTTTTATGTATGATTGGTTATCTTTGCAAGTCTCTTCGAATTATCAGTTTGGTTTGGCCTACTAGATTGGTTTTTCTTGCAATGGGAGAAGTGCTTAGCTTTGGGTTTAATCTTGCGGTGTCCTTTCCCAGTGATAGAAGGGGCAACAAGACACATATTGTATTGTTGCCATCGAGGATAACAAGATGGGGTTTTTATCATATTGCATGAAACTATCCCTCTACATCATGTCATCTTGCTTAAGGCGTTACTCCGTTTTAAACTTAATACTCTAGATGCATGCTGGATAGCGCTCGATGAGTGGAGTAATAGTAGTAGATGCAGGCAGGAGTCGGTCTACTTGTCTCGGACGTGATGCCTATATACATGATCATACCTAGATATTCTCATAACTATGTTCAATTCTGTCAATTGCTCAAAAGTAATTTGTTCACCCACCGTAGAATACTTATGCTCTTGAGAGAAGCCACTAGTGAAATCTATGGCCCCCGGGTCTATTCTCATCATATCAATCTCCATCACTTTATTATTGCTTTGCTTTTTTACTTTGCCTTTTACTTTTTACTTTGCATCTCTATATAAAAAATACCAAAAATATTATATATCATCTCTATCAGATCTCACTCCCGTAAGTGACCGTGAAGGGATTGACAACCCCTAATCGCGTTGGTTGCGTTGAGCTATTTGTTTTGTGTAGGTACGAGGGACTCGCGCGTAGCCTCCTACTGGATTGATACCTTGGTTCTAAAAAACTGAGGGAAATATTTACGCTACTTTGCTGCATCATCCTCTCCTCTTTGAGGAAATCCAACGCAGTGCTCAAGAGGTAGCAGCGCCGGGCGGGAGCGCACGGGGGAGGTGGGAGGTATTTTTGGTGGGTCAGGGCGGTCAGAAAACGGGCTTGGGATCGGTCCGGACTCCCGCAACCCCCCCTCCCCCCTCCACACACACACACAACGTGTGTCTCCGGTTTATGGGAGAAATCACATTCGGGCCACTCCGTAGACCGATACATGTCAATGTTGGATGACTTCCGCGGTCTGGACGGTTGCGGGAGGTTTACGGGTCCGCCATGGAGATGCCCTTAATGTGGTTGTTATGAATTTTCGTTTGGGATCAAATGTGAGGTTGCAAGTTTTCTAGAAGTTACTAGTGTTTGATTCATCTAAAAGAAAAAGCTCCATGAGCATTGACAAACAACAAATTGGGAATCATGAGCTCGATTTTACGTAAACACAACATCTTATTCTCATAGTATAGGCGAAGCAACATAGAAGAGACTAATACTCTGAAGTCTTAGTTACCTCTACGGTTTCTCTTTGACACTCTCTGAGCGTTTGACGTGCTGGTTTCAACGACAGGCTTTGATACTATAAAGCTTGCACAACCATGTGCGGAGAACCAATACATTTTATACGGCTCGTCAGGTTTTTGGACGAAAGACTCGATCGCCTCTGTTTGTATCGCCTCCTCTGCTTGCTGCAAACTCCGGTCACTTAGGACTGCGTTCGAGCAATGGGGTGTGCAGCTAATGGTCAACTTTAGATATGGGTGGGTGTTTCTGTGCGCTCTAGTTCTAGTTGAGCTGCTCCGAGGAGCTGAAACATGGCAGTTAAAACCCATGGCGATGACTGATTCTGGAAATCTACGTGTTAATTCAGATGGAACGGACTTGTTCTCACAAGAATAGATCCCATCATCTTTGCAGCAGAATGGGTCTTGACGGCTTATTCTGCCCAACTTGGCGAGATCAAGCTTCGTATATTGCCACGGCCATGGTGAAACTAGGACTTGTGAAGATATCTCAGCGATTTCCCCGACCGCTAGATCGGCCAAGGACGTGAACCGGGGACCGAGTGATTGAAGTGACTTGAGGCACTCAGCGGCCATCCCAATAATGTCCGTGCTCTCAGTTAGCCGCAGTGTTACTGTGAAGTAAACAAATGCCATTGGCCTCTTGAGGTCTTTGTGTTTGAAGCCAAGCATTGCCAGCATACCATGCTCTTCGGAAGGGCACGTGTGCACCATGAGGCAGCGGCCCTGGGATCCTTGCTCCTCCTTATACCAGAGCGCCCTGCCTTGAAGAAGCTTTGTGACGAGAGGGCTGAGATAAAACCTATACTGGGCAAGTGTAAAGCCGTCCTTCAAGTCGCGTAGCAGCCTGTCGGCTTTCTCCGCAGACTGCTCGAATTTTGCGACGTCCGAGGATCTCAGCAGGTTCTTTTCTGTGCCCAGGGCGAAGAGAGACTTGGCCTTTTTGGGCGGAGAGGGTGCCCCTTCGTCTTGCTGCAGCTCGAGGTTGGAGAGCATGTCATGGCACTCCTGGAAGGCTTGTTTGATCTCCATCCTTCGACGGAGCAATGCCGTCTCGGTGATGGGCAGCCTGTTCGTCCTCTCAAATTTCAGCTCCGGGTCGTCATGCGCGGTCACCAGCCTCTTCACGAGGTCCTCCTGAGAGTGCTTCTCCCCGCGGAGTCCCAACACGAAGGAGACGGCTCTATTCACGGCTTTGTCCACAAGTGTCTGGACCACCATCTCCGGCACTTTCTCCGCCATTGTCATCATTTTCTCCCTGTAAAGAAATACAGAAAGGCTAAAATTCCGATGTTAGATTTCAATTTTTCTGGCAGAAAAAGAGTTGATGCAGATTTGCCATGCTCGCCAACTGAACTTGACATCCTCGGCGAACACAACTTGACATGAAAAAACGTTCAATCTGCCATGCCTAAAAATTTGATGTCCGCTGGATATCCAGGTCCAAGGAACATGAGTGAGATGTGTGTTGACTGTTACTGATGAACGCATGATAGGATGTAGGAGTATAAATCGATAGGTAGCGGCGTATACTGTTAGAGAATCGCATATCCGCATAGTGAAAAGGAATTCGTATAGAGGGGGGAGATGATCACCTTGTCCTGGTGCGTGTCCGGCTTCAGTTGGGGCGGTGAAACGAGATGGGTAGAGGAGTACGGGATGGGCGAGACAGAGCTGCTAACCGAGTGGCTGCAAATGCAAATGGGTTGTAGTGTGGTGATGCCTGGGAACAATAATCCCTTGCTTATATAGTGGCCCGTGAAACAGCAAGGAAAGTGGGGAGCGCGTGATGATCAGAGCAGTAGCAATCCAAAGTACGTACATGCCCGTGATGGGACCTCGCCTCACCACGTACGGCATGGCATGCAAGTCACGCTGCCGGCCGGGTAACGGCATTGCTTCGGCGCCACCCGCGCAAGTCGTCGATCGATGGAGTCGTTTGCTCCGGCGCCACCCGCGCAAGTCGTGGATCGAGTCGTCTGCTAGTACGTGCATGGGGCCCGGGAATCGGCGGCCAAGATTGCGCACTTGTGTAGTTGTAAACGATCGATGATACCAGCCACTTGTGAACTGAACTGCGTTGCACAGGGGCCAGGGGTAGCGAGTGTAAGACAGCTCAGCCTTGGGAAGTCTCGCAGTATCCGCGTCGAGTTTTCCACGAGACCGATGAAAAAAGGGCCTTTGATCGCGGTTCGCAACTGCCATTAGTCGCGGTTGCGCAACCGCGACCAAACAGGCGGGACTAAAGGCCTCCCCCTTTAGTCGCGGTTGCTTAAGAACCGCGACTAAAGGCCCGTCCACGTGGGCGCCAGGCGGCCGTCGGGGCGGAGGACCTTTAGTCGCGGTTCTTCTGGCCAACCGCGACTAAAGGCCGCCGCAGGTTTAGGGTTTTAGCCCCCCCCTCTAAACCTGTTTTCTGTTTAATTTGTATTGTTTTATTTTTTTTGTGCTTTATTTTAATTTTAAAGGAGTTTCACATATTCTACGCTACTACATACATGCATATGAATGTATAATTTCAAACAAATTTGAAATTAGAACCAAAAAGAATTCAAAAGGAATATACAATATATATTCAATATCATCGGATGACCATATACAATTTTGAACAAGTTTCCATACATAATTTAATGCATATAAAGTTCTACGTCCTCGTAATGGTGTTCTCCTTTAGGATGGAGGACTTCCCTGCTGAACCATCCAGCTAGTTCCTCTTGAAGTGGTCGGAAGCGAGCTTCTGGACTAAGCATCATCCGGAGGTTATTCCTCTGAGCATTGGTATCACTCGGAACCCGCTCAGAGGTGTATCTCCGGATCATCTCACAGACATAGTATCCACATAGATTGGTCCCCGCTGGCTGAATATCCCCACCATTCTTAGCCTTTGACCTTTTGAATTCTAGCTCTTTTTTGAATTCACCGACCTTTGTATCTACGAACCGTCTCCAAACCCTACGAGGCAAAGAAAATTAAATGAACAAGAGAGTTATTAGTTACTTGATATTAGGAAATGAACGAAATAGGCCGATCGATATAGAGCGCAAATGAATGAAAATAATTACTTCTGCAGCATTCTTCTCATGCCGCCCCAAAGCTTTGGATCCATATTCAAAGAGTCGTGGACGAGACATTCTGAGGTGTCAACTTTAATTACTAGCAGAATCCAGTGAAACATGCGGACACGATACATGCACAGTACGTCATGCATAACTCATCGATTAGCCGGCCACATACCATGCATGGAGTAAACAAAAGAGAATGTGCTCAAGACAGAAACACTCACCCAAAATGGTAAGGAAATAGAATATCACTTTTGAGTTCCTGCTTTGTAAAAAACTGCCACAGGTCTGCCTCCATGTCGGCGGGGTGATGCTCCAACACATATCCATTAACGATGTGTGGGTCAATGAACCCAACATCATGGATGTTCCTTACTCTGCATTCCTTAATCTTCATTCTGCATGTATAATAGCGGACACAACAATATAGTTAGGACATATATATAGTGCAGGCAATATGAACGAGATGGGGTAGAAATAAATCACTTACAGAACGTAGCAACTGATGATAGATTTGTCGAGCTCGCGCAGATTGAAAAGCTGGAACAATTCACTCAGATGAATTTGTACATAGTAATGTTTGAAGTGATGCTCATATCTAACTTCCGCATAAATATATTCTTTGGCGTTTTTATTTTTTATGTAACCCTTGTACCATTTCAGCAGACCTTTCATTTGTGGAGGTAGATCCTCTTCCTGCGCAGGCTCGACGAGAGGCCCATTCTTCACATATGTAATTACTACCTCCTTCACTGGCGCCTCATCAAGGCCTAACAGTTCACGAAGAGTAATACCTAAGTTGGCCGCTTGTTCTCTGGCACTCGTTACAGTCAATCCATGTGCTGCCGCAGCTGCTATGATATCGGGGTCATCCGGACCGGCGGCTTTCACTATAAGCGGGGCAATCGATTGTTTACTTTGTTCCCCGAGCTGGGCAACTCGTTTCCCGCTTTTTTTACTTTCTAATTCCGTTTTCTCGGCCTCCTCCAAGGCTTTGTTCTCCTGGTTCTCCGCCCGCTCTTTCTTCTCCTTCAACATGAGTGCCTGCCTACGAAGTTCACGTGCATAGTCGTCAGGCAGATTATTCGCGGCTTGGGACGGTGTGCTCAAAAATGACTTAGCCCACTTATTTTGCTCATCAGAAAATACTGGCTTGGGCTCGGGCTCTCTTTTCTTCTTGCAGTCCGCCTTCCATTTCTCATGATCAGCAGCCGCGGCCGCGGCAGTTTCCTCGGCACTACGTTCCCAAGGCCTTGTGGGGAGAGGCTTCAGTGATGGCTCCGGTACCTTTGTGGTCTTAGGTATATAAGGGTCCGGGTTAATAATCCAGGACTGCTTCTGCTTCTTTGCCGGAGGTGGATTGGGGGGCGGCGTCTGATCACCCGCCGGACGAGGACTGGGGGGCGGCATCTGATCACCCGCCGGACGTTGTGGACTGGGAGGCATCGGCTGACGTGACGGAGGTGTAGGTGAACCGCCACCACCACCACCACCACCACCACCGCCATCGCCGCCACCACCACCGTAGGGGGGTGGACTTGTTGTCCTTGGCGCCTCGCCTGGAAACTTGATAAACTTCTTTTGCCATAGAATGAAATGGCGCTTGACATCTCCAAGTCTTTTCTCCCCTTCAGGTGTAGCAATGTCAATCTCCAGGTCCTCAAACCCTTGGACTATGTCCTCCACCGTGACACGAGCATAGCCATCTTGAATGGGATTGTTGTGGTGGAGTGCTCCAGGTAAACATGGTAAAGCACTGCCGATGGCTACCTTCATGGACATGTTCCCGATAGGATAATACAGATGACATTCTTTCATCTCCTTTATATTGTCCACGGGGTAGCGAGGAGGCTCCGGTGCAGTAATTTCGACCACCAGAGGCTCCGGTGCAGTAATTTCGATCGTCGGTGCATCTGCACCAGCCGGTGGGGCCTCCGTGGAAGCCACGCTGCTTCTCCGCTGCTGGCTTCCGAGATCCGCTGGATGATCTTCATGCTGCGCCCGAGCTGCATCTCTTTCGGCTACTAGTACACTCACGGTTTTCTTCATCACATCCATTTCCGATGCCAACCGCGCCACAACATCTGCTTCCCAATCCATCTTTCTCTTACGGCTTCTGTAACCGTACGGGTCATCGTTCTGGGGGAACCCTATTTTCCACGGAATGTGCCCCATGCCTCGTACACGTCCTCCGTGTTCAGGATTCCCGAGGGCTTTTGTCAGTGCGTCGTTCTCTCTGTTGAACTTGATCTTCCCCTCTTGAGCATCCCTCATTGCGTCAATAAGGGCTTGGGTGGGTTTAATTATTTTGCCCTGGTAAACACACTCCCCTGTCTCCGGGTTCAGCGTTCCCCCATGCCCGTACCATCAGCTTTTGGCCCTTGGGTCCCATCCCTCCGTACCTGGACGGATTCCTCGCGCCCTCAGCTCGTTCTCCATCTTCTCCCACCTAGGCTGCCAAAGGCGATACCCTCCTGGCCCCATAATATGATTGTACTCCTTCTTAGCCGCATTTTCCTTATTTTTTTTCGATATTTGAATGAACTGCTCCGATTTCTTTTGCTTCACAAATTCTGGCCAATCATGTTTCAGTTTCTCATATTGTCCTTTGAAATCCGGAGTCTTGTTCTGCTTGACAAAGTCATGGGCTAGATTTTGCTTGAATTTTCGGAATGCGTCGGCCATCTTATGAAGAGCGAACTGTTTGACTAGCCTCCTCCTCTCCTTGTTTTCCTCAATCTTGTTACCCTCCTCATCGAATTTGTTGTATTCCGGAGGTAGAAAGAAATGTTCCATAAGCTTCTTGAAGCAATCTTTTTTTGTTCTTTTATCGACAAAAGTGAAACCAGCAATTCGTGCCTTCTTTGGCTTATTCCACTCCTGGACGGTGATCGAGACGTTGTCTCTAACAACGGCTCCGCATTGGCTGACAAACTTGGTGGCGTTCTTGCGGGGCTCCAGCGGCCTGCCGGTTGCACTGTCGACAACCTCGATGGTGCATGTTTCTCCTTGTTTCATCGTCTTGGTTGCGCCACGCTTTGACGACGTACTCGATTGTTTCGACGATCCGGCGAGGGCTAAAATAAGAAAGAGAGTCGCGCGCGTTAGTACACACATATTTATTCAAATCAGTTAGTTTGTATCACTAGAGGCTCAATGTATATATATACCTCGGCGCCGGAGGTGGTTGCTACTTCTATTTGAAGATCGTCGTTTATCGACGTTTGTTCGGCATCATCTTGCTGACGGCGCCCTTCATCTTCACCGTCAAGGTTCAGATAAGAAGAGATATCATCTTCTTCTTGTCCGGTCGGCACATATAGAATATCGTCGTTTATGATGCCGAACATATGTGCTTCACCGTCCGGATCATAGTTGTCAATAATCGGGTCAGCTCTATCGTCCGCCATTATGTCAGTCCTGAAAACATGTAGTAAAAACAAATTAGTTAAGTGAAGAAGGGGGGCGGTGGCGGTGGCGGTGGCGAAAGGGCGGTGGCAAAAGGAGGGGGCGAGGAAGGGGTGGGAGAGGGTGTCGCGGTAGAGCGCGAGACGGGGCGGCAGACGACGGCGTCACGGAGAGGGAGGCGAGGACAACACACATGTATAACCCTCGCCGCCCCCTCTCGATCCCAAAAAAAACACCGCGGAGTTTTACTTTTTTTGTTGTTAATTATCAAGTTTTATATACGTTTTTTTGGTTAATTATCAAATTTTACGGTTTTTTTGTTAATTATCAAGTTTTAAGTTATTTTACCGTTTTTGTTAAACTAATTAACTAGTTAAAATTAAAAAGAACAAAAAAAAATCCGGTGGCCCGCGGCGCCCCTCTCTCTCTCCACGATCTCGCTCTCTGAGAGGCGCGCGCGTGCGCGCGCGGCAGTACCGAGGCCGGCCGGCGGCGTTGAGGGCGGGCGAGCGAGGCGGCGCGCGCGCGGTGGGCGAGGGAGGCCGGTGATAGCGGCCGGCGGCGCCGTACGTGGGCGAGAGGGGGCGGCGCGCGTGGGCCGGGGCGGGGCGCGGTGTGCAAACATAGGGGGGACGGGGCGGCCGGGGCGCGAGAGGACGATGACAGCGCGGCGGGCGGCGTCGAGGGCGAGGGCGACGGCGGGCGGCGTCGAGGGCGAGGGCGACGACGGCAGGCCTTCGGCGCGGCAGAGAATCGGAGAAGACGAGAAATGGAGGCGACGGTTCAGGCCCTTGTATTTATAGCCCCCCCCTTAGTCGCGGTTGGGGAGGCGACCCGCTACTAAAGGGTAACCTTTAGTCGCGGTTGGCCAGACCAACCGCGACTAAAGGGTTTTTTGGCGGGTTTTTGCGTTCCCGCGCGCAACGACCTTTAGTCGCGGTTGGCCAGGCCAACCGCGACTAAAGGTATTTTTCAAAATACTTTTTCTTTTTCAAAATCTTAAAAATACAAATAATATATCAAAAAATTCAGAAAAATAAAACTAATTCAATTCAATATGTTAAAAACACAAATATTATATCAAAAAATTCAGAAAAATAAAACTAATTCAATTCAAAATTCTAAAAATACAAATAATATATCAAAAAATTAAGAAAAATAAAACTAATTCAATTCAAAATGTTAAAAATACAAATAATATATCAAAAAATTCAGAAAAATAAAACTAATTCAATTCAAAATCTTAAAAATACAAATAATATATCAAAAAATTAAGAAAAATAAAACTAATTCAATTCAATATGTTAAAAATACAAATAATATATCAAAAAATTCAGAAAAATAGAACTAATTCAATTCAATATGTTAAAAACACAAATATTATATCAAAAGATTCAGAAAAATAAAACTAATTCAATTCAAAATTCTAAAAATACAAATAATATATCAAAAAATTAAGAAAAATAAAACTAATTCAATTCAAAAATAAAACTCACGCCGGAGCAGCGGATGAATCCCCGCTGGCATCCCGATAACCAGCATACTTGGGACGCCTTCTTCATCAATCGGCGTGAGAGGGCGCTCGCTAGGTATGAGGAGGACGGTCTGCCTCCTGGGAACTTCCACGAGGCCGGCCGTCGGCTATGGTGGTACGGCCGGACTCTGCAGAGCGTCATGGACTACATCACGGCCGGCGATATCCCCCGCCTGCGCTACCCTCAGTTCGAGCCACGAGCGCCGCCCGACGACAGCGACGACAGCAGCGACGACGACGGCGGCAACTTAGAAGGCGACGACTACCAGTACAACGGCGGCGGCTATGAAGACTACGAGTATGCATATTATACGCCTAGGCAGGAGTATGACTAAATCACTCCAAATTTCATGTATCATCAGTGGTATCTCGAATCATTCGAAAATGGACACCAAACACATCACGGGTAATATAATTCACATGATCCATTCAACAAAGTTTGGTACAATAAATTATTACACATCATTTCTTCCCTTGTGTCCCTGCTTGCTTACGATTGTGCCGTATCCATGGAGCATCCTCATCATTTAACTTAATGCTTGGGTCGGTGTTCACTTTAAAGGGCGGAATTTTAGCAAACATATTATAATCTTCTGACATGTCTGTCTTGTCCTCCACTCCCACGATGTTTCTTTTCCCTGAAAGAACAATGTGGCGCTTTGGATCATCGCATGATGTACTGATCGTTTTCTTATCTTTCCGTTTCCTCGGTTTGCTACTCATGTCCTTCACATAGAAAACCTGAGCGACATCTTTCGCTAGGACGAATGGTTCGTCAAGGTAACCAAGATTGTTGAAATCCACCATTGTCATTCCGTATTGCTGGTCCACCTTTACCCCACCTCCTGTAAGCTTGAACCATTTGCACCGGAACAAAGGGACCTTAAAGGAGGGTCCATAGTCAAGTTCCCATATCTCCTCTATGTAACCATAATATGTGACCTTTTGCCCATTCTCGGTTGCTGCATCAAAGCGGACACCACTGTTTTGGTTGGTGCTCTTTTTATCTTGGGCGATCGTGTAAAATGTATTCCCATTTATCTCGTACCCTTGGAAAGTCGTTATAGTCGAAGATGGTGTCTTGGCCAACATGTACAGCTGATCTACAACATCATTGTCATTCATTAAATGTTTCTCAACCAACTGCCGAAAGTCTCCATGTGGGCCTTCCTAATCGAGGATTCAGGCTTCCCCGGGTTGTCCGAGCGTAAAATATTCTTGTGTTTCTCAAAGTACGGAGCCACCAAGCTGGAATTGGTCAGTACAGTGTGGTGTGCTTCAGTCAGAGAATGGACGTCCATACATATCGCTGATTTCCTTCCGATCGTGCCTTTTCCACTTAGTCTCCCCTCATGCCGCGATCGAGGAAGACCAATCGGCTTAAGGTCAGGAACAAAGTCAACACAAAACTCAATTACCTCCTCATTTCCATAGCCCTTGGCGATGCTTCCTTCTGGCCTAGCACGGTTACGAACATATTTCTTTAATACTCCCATGAACCTCTCGAAGGGGAACATATTGTATAGAAATACAGGACCGAGAATGAAAATCTCTTCGACTAGGTGAACCAGGAGGTGCGTCATAATATTGAAGAAGGATGGCGGGAACACCAACTCGAAACTGACAAGACATTGGATCACATCGTTCTGTAACCATGGTAGAACTTCTGGATTGATTACCTTTTGAGAGATTGCATTGAGGAATGCACATAGCTTCACAATGGCTACTCGAACATTTTCCGGCAGGATCCCCCTCAAAGCAATCGGAAGCAATTGCGTCATAATCACGTGGCAGTCGTGAGACTTCAGGTTTTGGAACTTTTTCTCCGCCATGTTTATTATTCCCTTTATATTGGACGAGAATCCAGACGGGACCTTCATACTGCTCAGGCATTCAAAAAAGATGACCTTCTCTTCTTTGGTCAGAGCGTAGCTGGCACGACCTTGAAACCATTCTGGATGCCGGTCATCAGGGTCTTTCAAACGTTGCTGGTCCTGCCGTGCTTCCTTTGTATCATTTGTCTTCCCATACATGCCCAAGAAGCTTAGGAGGTTCACGCAAATATTCTTCGTAACGTGCATCACGTCGATTGCAGAGCGGACTTCTAGGACTTTCCAATATTCTAGCTCCCAGAATATAGATTTCTTCTTCCACATGGCTGCGTGCCCGTCAGCTCCCTTCGGAACTGATTGTCCGCCAGGACCCTTTCCAAAGATGACTTTCAAATCCTTGACCATATCAAATACCTCAGCACCAGTGCGTTCTGCAGGCTTCGGCCGGTGATCTGCCTTGCCGTTGTAATGCTCGCCTTTCTTTCTTACTGGATGAATTTTCGGAAGAAATCGACGATGCGCAAGGTACACGTTCTTCTTACAATTTGGCAAATGTACACTTTCAGTCTCATGTAAGCAGCGCGTGCATGCATTGTATCCTTTATTTGACAGTCCCAAAAGGTTACTAAGAGCAGGCCAATCGTTGATGGTTACGAAAAGCAACGCTCGTAGGTCAAATTCCTCTTCTTTGTGCTCATCCCACACACGGACACCAGGTCTGCCCCACAGCTGTAAAAGTTCATCAACTAATGGCCTTAGGTACACATCGATGTCGTTGCCGGGTTGCTTCGGACCTTGGATGAGCACTGGCATCATAATGAACTTCCGCTTCATGCACAACCAAGGAGGAAGGTTGTAGATGCATAGAGTCACGGGCCAGGTGCTATGGCTGGAGCTCTGCTCGCCAAAAGGATTCATGCCATCTGTACTTAGACCAAATCTTATGTTCCTTGCGTCAGCTGCAAAATCTTTGAACTCTCTGTCGATCTTTCTCCATTGCGTTCCATCTGCGGTGTGTCTCAACTCCCCGTCCGACTTACGGTCCTCTTTGTGCCATCGCAACAACTTGGCATGCTCTTTGTTCCTGAACAGACGTTTCAACCGTGGTATTATAGGAGCATACCACATCACCTTGGCGGGAACCCTCTTCCTGGGTTTCTCGCCCTCAACATCGTCACCAGGGTCATCGCCTATGATCTTATAACGCAATGCAGTGCATATCGGGCATTCATTCAAATTCTCGTATTCACCGCGGTAGAGGATGCAGTCGTTGATGCATGCATGTATCTTCAGAACCTCTAAACCTAGAGGGCAGACAACCTTCTTTGCTTCGTACGTACTGGCGGGCAACTCGTTATTCTTTGGAAACATATTCTTCAACATTTTCAGCAAGTTTTCAAATGCCGAGTCAGCTACACCTGCCTGTGCCTTCCATTTCAGCAAATCCAGTGTGCAACCCAGCTTTTTCAGACCATCATCACATCCGGGGTACAACGACTTTCTGTGATCCTCTAACATGCGATCCAAATTCTCCCTCTCCTTTTCAGTTTCGCAGCGTCTCCGTGCATCAGCAATGGTCCGACCAAGATCATCAACGGTCTCATCACGTGCCTCTTCTTCACCTTCACCTTCCCCTTCACCTTCCCCTTCACCTTCAGCATCCTCCATGAAAGTATCACCGAAATGAGCAAGATAGCTTTCATCGATGAAATCATCCCCTTCTTCATCTTCTTCCATTATAACCCCTCTTTCTCCATGCTTGGTCCAACAATTATAGCTTGGCATGAAACCGTGCCGAAGCAGGTGCAGGTGAACTTCTCTTGAGGAAGAGTAACCCTTCTGATTCTTACAGTCAACACATGGACAGATAACAAAACCCTTCTGCTTGTTCGCATTAGCCACTACGAGGAAATCTTTCAAACCCGTAGTGAACTCGCGGGAGAGTCGGTTACCGTACATCCATTGCCGATTCATCTGCATTATTATAATATAAAATATATAATTAACCATCATGCATTTGTTAAACTAACTAGCTATAAACAATAGAAATTAAACAATGAACAACACACATGCATATTTTATCAATGACACACATGCATGAAAGGTTCAAGTTGCTAACCGCGATCGAGGAGGAAAAAATAAATGAGGAACCTCAAGTGTGGCTCCAACACTTCATATCATGTTTGTTTCACGCTCTTGGGGCATTTCATCAAACACCTTGTGTGCATAAGAGGAACCAAAAGCAAATCTACACCCCCTTGTGAAGCTTGTGAAGAGAAGTGGCACCAAATGGCTAAGTGAGTGTGCTGAACTGGTATATATAGGGGAGGAGCTTTAGTCGCGGTTGGCCTGGCCAACCGCGACTAAAGCCCCTCACGTGCACCAGCTGGCCATCGAGCGCCCTGGGCCCAGGCCTTTGGTCGCGGTTCGTCTGCCGAACCGCGACTAAAGACTTCATTAGTCGCGGTTCCTACAGTTTCGCGACTAATGGGGCTGGACGGAAGCCTCTTTTTCTACCAGTGGACCACGACATAGTATGCTCCTCCTTCAAGAAAAAAAGTTAGGGTTTCTGCCTCACGCCGGCGCCGTCGCAGGTCCGCCTCCTCTCCGGTGGCCCTGGCCATGGGGGCGTGGTGGATCTTGCCAAGGGCCGGCAGGAGGGCTCCGTTTTCAGTCTTTTTTTTGTCTTGTTAGGGTTTGTGTCCTGCTCAGGAAGGCGAGACAGCGGCGGCTCTCTGAAGATGGAATAAAGGTCTCCCCACCTAGCCCATGTTCCGTCCGTGCATCTAGCATCGTTGGTGGGCGTGTGGAGGTGTGTCCCGGCGGATCTATCTTTGGTGAATTTGCTCGGATCCCGTCGTTGTTCGTCTACGTTGGTGTGTCTTCGGGTTGAATCCTTCCAACCTACGTTATTCTT
The DNA here is from genome assembly GCA_032464435.1 of Aegilops umbellulata. Classification (NCBI taxonomy): domain Eukaryota; kingdom Viridiplantae; phylum Streptophyta; class Magnoliopsida; order Poales; family Poaceae; genus Aegilops; species Aegilops umbellulata. The sequence continues at coordinate 508,266,849 of CP136056.1, read as the reverse complement.
CATCGGCGGCGGTTGTTGTTCTGGTGCGCTGGTCCTGTGGGGTCTTAGCACGACGACTTCCCAACTGTCTACTACAACAAGTTGTGCCCGACTCCGGCGATGAAGGGGTGATGACGGCGGCGCGCCTTCAGCTCGCTTTAGTGTTGTAGTCGTCGCTAGGTGGTCTACGGATCTGGATGTAATTTTTATTTTTGTGTTCGTTGTACTGTCATGATTGAAGATAAATAGATTAGAAGTTTTTCAAAAAAAATATACAGTAGCAATCAACTGTACACAAAAACGTCACTAGTCACACACCACCATGGCACCATCACCGCCTGCTCCGCGTGCCTTCCACGCCGACCTTCCACATTGTAAAACAGCTCAGCCTTAGGAACGGGACGTCAATCTCACACGCTATCTGCGTCAAGTTTTCCACAAACCGGTCGTGTAAGCGTGTAGCAACGATTACGATTAGCGAGACGCAAGTTTCTTCGACCCATGCTTGTTGAACATATATATATACATGTATCTTTTAGGATAATCTTCTATCGACCCGCTTTTAGCTTTTTTATAGATGAGGTTGAGGGGTTGCCCTTGTATTCATATATACGTGCACCGTGTACCCGATCAATACATCGAGAGTTGCATTGCCTTCAACATGATATCAGTTTTCCTTCCGATCGAACCCTAGCTAATGCTCCTAGCTGCCGCCATCTACCCGCGCCGCCGCCACATCTTCACCCCGCTGCCGCGTGTGCCTCCCCATCCCCATCCCTCTCCCTCTCCCGAGCCACCCTCTCCCTCCCGAGCCGCCGCCACCACCCCTCTCTCTCCCGATCGCCCCTTCCACCCCGATCGCCGCCTCCTACCCAGCCGCGCCGCCACCACCCCCTCGGTCGCCGCGCCGCATCCATGGCCTCTCCCCACGCCGCCGCCTCCCTTCCCTCCAACCCCTTCGAAGGTCCGGCCCCTCCCCCGGTGGAAGTCGTCCGCGATCTCGACATCTTCGCCCGCGTGCCCGTCGTCCTCGACTACGCCAACTCCACCTACTACGCCTGGAAGACCTATTTCTCCCTCGTCTTCCGCGAGTACCACCTCATCGATCACGTCGATGGCTCCGTCGACTCCGACCTCATGTTCGCGGACGACGACTGGCTGACCATCGACGCCACCATCACTCGCTGGTTGTACCAAACCATCTCCAAGGACATCTTCCGCACCATCGTTTGCGACAGCGATGACGCGCAGATGGTGTGGGCGAAGCTGAACGGGCTCTTCCTCGACAACGCCCTCCAGCGCCGCGTGTTTCTTCAGCAGGAATTTTTTTGGCTGCCATCAGCTTGACTCGTCCATTGACGATTATTGCATGCGCCTTAAGAAACTTGCTGACGAACTCCGCGACCTCAGGGAGCGGGTCTCCGACGACCTCCTCCTCAGCACGCTCACCGCCGGCCTGAACGAGGAGTTCAGCAACGCAGCCTCCAACCTCACGTTCCTCCCGGACCCGACCTTTCCTCGGGTCGTGGCCTATCTTCGGTTGGAGGAGAGGAGGATGAAGATGGTGAAGTCCCGGGCCATGCACATGGCTCTCGTGGCGGGCACCTCCCGCGCCGCTCCTCCCACAGCGCCGCAGCCGCCGCCGCCGGCGTCGTACTTCCAGGCGCCACCGCCGCCCGTCTACCAGCGCCGCCCCCTACCCCTGATCATCGCCGTGGGGGGCGCCGCGGCAAGAAGCAGCAGCAGCACGGCACGGGGGGGGGGGGGGGGAGGGCGCCCGCCAACCGCAACAGCTGCCCCCGGCCCCCTGGGCCGCTGCGACCAACCCTTGGACGGGGGTGGTCCATGCGTGCACGATGCATGTGCCGCGGGCCACTAGTGCAGAACCGGGCTTTAGCGCCGGTTCGTATGGGCCTTTAGTGCCGGTTCTGAAACCGGCACTAAAGAGTGGGGACTAACCCCCCCCTTTAGTGCCGGTTCATCACGAACCGGCGCTAAAGGGCCACCACGTGGCACGAGCCAGGCCCGGGTGCTGGTAGACCATTAGTACCGGTTGGTAACACCAACCGGTACTAAATGTTTGGGGGGTTTTTGGTTTTTTTCATTAATTTTGTGTTTTCCATTTAATTCTTTTTTGTTTACTGGTATTTTACGATACTACATATTGTACACGTTATGCATATATATAAATAGATTTTCTTGTAGAACCGCATATATATGAATATATATCAGGGAATGTCTCACAACCACCACCATTAGTTATTCACACATACACACACACACACACATATATATATATATATATATATATATATATATATATATATATACATATATATATATATATATATATATATAATTTCTTCTACATGTTGACTTGGTGCCTTCGGAGCACGATGACAAGTGGTTCATGGGGGCGGTAGCGGGTAATAGTATTCTCCTTTGGGATCTATGACCTGGTCGAGCAAAAATCCTGCTATTTCCTCTTGAAGTGCTCGTATGCGCTCCGTTGTTAGGAGCTTCTCCCGCACGTCATGGAACTGTTAAGAAGGAGATCAATATTGATAATCATTTAAAAATTGTGAATAGTGTTCTGTGAAACGTACCCATTGCTGTCTATCAGATCTGCTCCTTTCGGACGCCATCATGCGAATGTTCTCGCAAACGTAGTATGCACACAGATCATTCCCCGGTGCCTGCTTCGGGGCCTTTACGAGAATGGAATTGAATCAGATAATGATTAATCAAGCATGATAATTAATTAATGATATTGAAACAAGAATTAAAGAGATGGTAGCTAGCTAGCTAGTACTAGCTACTTAATTACTTACCTTGGGTCGATACCAAAATAGCTTTTGGGGCCAATTTCCTGAAGTCAACTTGATGTACTTTGCCCAAGCCCTGCCCGCCGGCAAAGAAAATTAATAAAGGGGTTATTAAAAATAGTTTATATCAGGAAATGACGAACTAAATAGGACGAGATATAGTTAATAATGATTGAAATTACCTGTTGACTATCCCCTTCACGATGTTGTAGTCACTATCTTTTTTAAGTAGTGACTCCAGTACTTCAACTTTTGCATCCTCAACTTTAATGTCTAACAAGATCCAGTGAAACCTGCATGCGCATATGTTTGCATGTATAAATTAAGCGGGCATGTGCATAACACTAATCAACAATAACCCTAAACCATATACACTTATTAACATCTAGCTACTAAGCAAAAACAGAATTTGTAGTACAAGACAGTGTGACTCACTCGAAGTTGTAAGGAAGTAATATATCTTCATTGCTATTGAGGCGCTTCAAGAACTCTAGCATGCTATTCTCTACATCTTGTTTACAGTATTCCAATTTCCATGTGTATTTATTAACGGTATTTGTGTCAATGAACCCAATGCCATAGCGTCCACCTTTTTTCATTTCATACATCTTCATCCTGCATAATACCACAGAAAAGAGTATATAGTGAGGATATATAATTACAGGTAACTAATGATCAATCAATGAGCACTAGAGCTAGCTTGAGACTTAAATTACAGAAAGAAATCACTTACAGACAATAGCAGCTGACGATAGATTTGTCGAGTGCATCTTGATTGAATAACTGAAATAGTTCTGAATACTCAATGGACAGAGCTTTCTTATGGAAGTAATGATCTTCCTTGACTTTCACCATGAGGGACTCTCGATTGGAAATCTTGGTAATGTTCATGTGCCATTGATGCAATTCATACTAATGAAAGCGGCCGGCTAGCCGTTGGAACCGGCACTAATGCACACATTAGTGCCGGCTCAAAAGCAAACCAGCACTAATGTGCTTGACATTTGACCCTTTTTCTACTAGTGGGCCCCCGTCCCGGCTGGGATCCTCGGCCCCCGCCCCGGCACGCATCAGACGCTGCTCACCGCCCTGGGTGGCTACCCCGTCGCGGCACCTCCGTACGCCGCCCTGGGTGGCTACGCTGCGTCCATGCCTGGCTACGCCGCCCCTCCGGCCGCGGCCGCTGCACTCCCGCCGGCCCCTTGGGATCCGGCTCTCCTTGCGGCGCTTCACTCCGCCCCTACACCCAACACGTACACCGGAGGCGGCAACTGGTATATGGACTCCGGGGCTACCACCCACATGACTTCCAACCCTGGTAACCTCAACTCCGTATTTCCAGTTTCCACCGCATGTCGTATCACTGTTGGGGACGGGTCTTCCCTTCCCATTACTCATGTCGGTCATGGTCCCTTTCCGTCTAACTCTACGCCTATTCACATGTCTAATGTCTTAGTTTCACCTGAGTTAGTCACTAATCTTGTTTCCGTTCGCTCTCTTACACGTGAAAATCCTACAACTGTCGAATTTGACGAAGTGGGTTTTTCTATCAAGGACGCCCGTACCCGGATGGTGCTCCACTGATGTGACAGCCCCGATAGCCTCTACCCAGTGAACTCCACTGCCACTTCCACATCCGCTCCGGTCACTCTCTCCGCCATGGTGGACCTTTGGCATGCTCGGCTGGGACATCCAAACCCGGCCACCCTTCATCATATTCTTAGGACTTTTTCATTCACGTGTAATAAAACCGATGATCACACTTGTCATGCTTGTCGTCTCGGTAAGCACGTCTGTCTTCCGTTTAGCGCGTCCTCACGTGTAATAAAACCGATGATCACACTTGTCATGCTTGTCATCTCGGCAAGCACGTCCGTCTTCCATTTAGTGCGTCCTCATCGGTGGCATCGTATCCATTTGAGTTGATTCATAGTGATTTGTGGACATCTCCTGTTGCCAGTAATACGGGTTTTTTATACTATCTTGTTATACTTGATGATTTTTCGCACTATGTGTGGACCTTCCCGTTGCGGAGAAAATCCGATGCACTCTCCGTTCTCACTACATTTTACTCCTATGTCGCTACGCAGTTTGGGCATCCCATTCATGCCTTGCAGACTGACAACGGGAAGGAGTTCGACAACTTCGGGGTTTGCACTCTACTTGCCACACACGGCTTCGTCTCACCTGCCCGTATAACTTGCAACAAAATGGTCGCGCCGAACGGATCCTTCGCACCCTCAATGATTGTGTGCGCACTCTTCTCTTCCACGCTAATGTCCCGCCCCGGTTTTGGCCGGACGCTCTCTCCACCGCCTCTCTCCTCATTAACATTCGTCCGAGTCGTGCTCGTGGGAACTTTGCACCACATCATCTCCTCTTCGGTAGCCCACCTTCCTATGATGATCTTCGTGTTTTTGGGTGTCTCTGTTATCCTAGCATCGCCTCCACTACTCCTCATAAACTCACACCTCGCTCCGTGGCATGCATTTTTCTCGGATACCCACCAAACACCAAAGGTTATCGTTGATATGATCCGGTTTCTCACCGAGTTTTCACTTCACGACACGTTTACTTTGACGAGAGGTCTTTTCCCTTTCACCAGGTACCGCCACTGGCCAACTCGCCATCGTCACCCGCGCCTCCCGGTGCCCCAAGGGGAGGCCTCTCACTTGCGCTCGGGCCCCCTCCCGGCTTCGGGCCCCCTGCAGCGCCGGGGCCTCCCCCTGGCTTTGGTGCCATCGCCGCACCTGGGCCCCGCTCTGGGTCCGCAGCGTCGGACCCACCCCCCTCGCCGGCCGGCTTACCGGCCTCCTCGTCGGCGGCTACGCCGCCTCCGACTCCCGGTGAGTCCATAGCCCGGTCCGCGAGCGCATCCCATGCGCCTGACCCGGGCTCCTCGGCAGCTTCCGCCACCCCGGCCGCATCCTCGCCGGTGGCCACGGCGCCCCCGACTCCCGTTGAGTCCGTAGCCTGGTCAGCGAGCGCATCCCCCATGCCTGACCCTGGCTCCTCGACGGCTTCTTCGCCTGCCTCGTCGCCGGCCCCGTCCGCCACGCCGGCTGCCTTGCCGGCCCCGCCGACCCCGTCGGCCGCCCCGGACACCCGCATGGTCACCCGTGCTCGTGCCGGTATTCACCGGCCCAACACACGTTCTTCTGCGGATGAGTACCTCCTCACTGCCTCGACGTCTGCACCATCACCTCTCCCGTCGTCCGCTCGAGCCGCACTTCGCGATCCGCATTGGCTCGCGGCGATGCAGGAGGTGTTTGACGCGCTGGTGTGCAACCGCACCTGGCAGGTTTGAAAGGATCGATAGTTGACTAGAGCGGGGGGTGAATAAGCAACTAACAATATTTAGCTTTTCTTTACCAAATTAAACTTTGCATCAAAGTAGGTGGTCTAGATATGCAACTAGGTGAGCAACCTACATGATGCAACAACAACAAGCACACAAGCAAGCCAAGGATAAACCATAAAAGAACTTGCACAAGTAAAGGGATGAGATAACCAAGAGTGGAGCCGGTGAAGACGAGGATGTGTTACTGAAGTTCCTTCCCTTTGAGGGGAAGTACGTCTCTGTTGGAGCGGTGTGGAGGCATAATGCTCCCCAAGAAGCCACTAGGGCCACTGTATTCTCCTCACGCCCTCGCGCAATGCGAGATGCCGTGATTCCACTATTGGTGCCCTTGGAGGCGGCGACCGAACCTTTACAAACAAGGTTGGGGCAATCTCCACAACTTAATTGGAGGCTCCCAATGACACCACGAAGCTTCACCACAATGTACTATGGCTCCGCGGTGACCTCAACCGTCTAGGGTACTCAAACACCCAAGAGTAACAAGATCCGCTAGGGATTAGTGGGGGGGGGATCGAATTTCTCTTGGTGGAAGTGTAGATCGGGGCCTTCTCAACCACTCCCGAGCAAATCGACAAGTTTGATTGGCTAGGGAGTGAGATCGGGCGAAAATGGAGCTTGGAGCAACAATGGAGCTTTTGGGTGGAAGAGGTAGTCAACTAGAGGAATAAGGCACCCCTTTTATAGCTGTGGACAAAATCCGACCATTATCCACCTAACCAGCCCACGACTTGCGGTACTACCGCCCTTGACAAGTGGTACTACCGCAAGGCCGAGCGGTACTACCGTGAGGGACCACGGTACTACCGCGGCAGCGGCAGGAACTAGAACAGGCCCGAAGCACAGGAGCTGAGAACGGTACTTCCGCAAAGCGCGGTACTACCGCTCCCCCTTGCGGTACTACCGCAAGGCGGGAAAGTCCTAGCCTGGGAAGGGCGTGGATGAATAAAATTACATCCGTGCCTACTTCCGCTGAAAAACAAATGATGCAAAAATCCGACACGGTACTACGGCTGGAGGAGCAGTACTACCGCATGGCAGCTGAGCCAGGCTGCGCGCGGTACTACCGCGCAGGAGGTGCGGTACTACCGCGGAGGTGCGGATGTAAAAAATTCATCCGCCCCTACTACCGCGATGCAGCGGCACTTGGCCTGGGGGCCACGGTACTATGGCTCCAGAGGAGCGGTACTACCGTCGGCTCCTGCGTTACTACCGAGCCGAGGTACGGTACTACCATAGGTGCCTGCGGTACTACTGCTCCAGGGAGCAGTACTACCGCAAGCCCAACATCAGCAGCGAGGATAATTGCCAAGATGATAAACGGAGGATGCTCCAAAGTGCAGGGGAAAGGTGGAGACAAGGAAGAAAACGTGTACGTGATGATTCCACCCGAACCTTTCCGACACGGACCTCCTCTTAATAGTACGGCTTTCCTACGACTCAAATCCACCAAAAAGAAACGTAGAAAAATGTCATCTTCAATAGTCTTCGAGGGGCACCAAACCGTCTTGTGCCTAGTGATGAAACATCTGAGAAACTCAAGGCACACGATTAGTCCGCAAAAGCATTGTCATCAATCACCAAAACACCTTAGGGATAAATATGCCCTTACAATCACCCCCTTTTTGGTGGATTGATGACAATACGGGATTTGCACAAAGGGAAATAATATTGAGCAAACGCAAACCCCTCCTCTCTAAAATATAGATGGGCTCCCCCTAGATGTGTGCAATCTAGATGGATGCTTTGGACTGCACAGCACACAAACTAGGATCCGCACTCCCCCTATATTTTAGAGACAAGGCATATCTTGCAATAGTAAAGCTAACATTAAACAAGAGCATAACATAAGTAGCACAATATGTCATAAGCTCACTAAGATAGGATAGAGTGTATATGTCTTACACCATATGAAGGATAAGTCTCAAGGGCGCAAACCAAACCAAAGCAAACAAGGTTCAAACGAGAAAGCAAACACACCGAACATGACACTCGACTCGCAAGCACACAAATCCCTACACTCTACCCCCCTTTGGCATCGAGATGCCAAAAAGGCAGAGAGGACACCTACACACAAGGGGCGGCTCAGGCAGAGAAATCATCCCAATGCTCCTCGTCAGACTCGGCGGCGGGAACGGTCTCCTCGACGTCCTCCTCAGAATCAGTCCACTTGTAGCCTTGCTTCGCCATCCATTCGGCCTCCGGAGTGATGTGCTTCTCTGACCCGCTAGATTCTGCCTCACCAAAGACCTTCATGATCCTCTTGTCACGGCGGCGAGCTTCCTTGGAGGCAATGTGAGACATGTACTGCCCCTTTGCCTGCATGCGGAACAGAGTCTTCATCTTGTCCTTCAGCTTCTTGGCCCACGAGGGCTCGGAGGAACGATGGGTATGCCTAGCACCACGGTCCTCAGCAACATCCTCTGCTCCAGCCTCCTCCTCATCAACAGCCCTCCTAGCAGCAGAGGCCTTAGCACGAGTAGTAGTGTTGGCCCACTTGGGCTTGACACAGAGACTGATGGACTCACGCCGAATCCAGTCTGGAGCAAGGAACTCATCACCAGGGGACAGCTTCTCCCAAGTCTTGGAGATCAACAGAAACAGGTATGGTCCATAGATAGGTACCTTGTGGTTGAACACCGCGAACCGAAGCTCACACCACATGATGTGTGAGACATCAAGTGGTTGAGTCTGAGACACACGTGCCTCCTCACAAAGGAGCATCATATCCACCAGATAGGCATGAACCTTGTCCTTGTCGCCAATGCGAGAAAACAGAGAGTTGCGGAAGATGCGATACATGATATCCAGAAAGGGGTTCAGCACTCATGTCGACTTGCCACTGTGAAGCACCTTCACAACATAGTACTGCTAGATCTTGTTCTTGCTAGCGGACTCAGGATTGGCATGGGGGCAAACACCAACGGGTGTGGTGAGCCCGTCATCAGGAACATGTAGCAGATCCATGAACTCCTTCCAGGTAGCAGTCAACTTACGGCCATTGGACATCCAAGTCATCCTCCGCTCCTCCCCAGGGTGAAAGTGAACAGAGGCAAAGAACTGACAGATAAGCTCAGGGTCATAGTCCATGTGGAAAGAGATCACATGTTCAATACCAAACTGCTCCACCAAATCCAGAGCCTCTCCAAAGTACTCACGAAACTTGCCCTTCCTCATGTGATTCATGTCAATCCACTTGACATCCACGTAGGTATTTTGTTTGGCCTTGATCACATCCAGATAAATGAGAGTCTGCTGCTTGGTCCAAAACAACTCATTGCCTCTGAAGGTAGCATGAGGATTCACATATGGGTTGATCTGCCTGCGAGGGATAAACTCAGCGAGAGGAATCTCGTCCATGCCCTTAGCGAGTACCTTGTACTTGCTAGCTGAGGTCTTGACATTGCGCTTGGGGGCACTGGAGCCCTCTAGTGCTTCATCTTGATTGCGCAGTCGCTTGGAGCCAGTGTCACGACTGGGATTGGAACGGCGAGAGCCACCACCTAAGACACAAAGAGCAAAACACACACGACAAGCCAGAAGGATCAATGCAAAGACCACGACAAAGCAAGGAAAACAGGTAGAAAGCATACAGGATAAATGCCACGAGGAAGATGGGACAACAACGGTAGTACCGCCAGGTCGTGCGGTACTAAAATTTTAGTACCGCTCCTAGGCGCGGTAGTACCGCGTGAGAACACGGTAGTACCGGGGCTCGGAGCGTTAGTAGATTTTTAGTATCGCAGCACATGCGGTAGTACCGTCCAGAACGGGCGGTAGTACCGCATGGCGTCAGATCTGAACTTTGAATCTGAGAAGAACCGCGAAAACGCGGCGGTACTACGGTTGATCAAATCTACCACGAGACAACATATCAAGTATAATTTCTACGCAACACTACTCTCCTACATCCTACTCTTGCAAAGATTTGGCCTAAAATCTCAAGAACACATGCATCTCCCCAAAAACCTAGAGGCAAGAGAACAAATTAGAAAGAGAGGGATTTGGGGGAAAACCTCGTTCCATGGCAAGAGGAAGTGGTGGGGAACGATCCCACCGGTCGGAATCCAAGGAGAGTAGCCGGAGACGGAGATCCGGCGGGGGACTCTGGCCCCGTTCTTGAGCGAGCGAGAGAGAGACAAACGATGTGGGGAAAACTGACGAATGGGTATGGGGGAGTTAGAACTCCCCCTGCCCGTCCTTATCCCCCACGCGCCTTCGACCGCGCGGTAGTACCGCATATCATCGCGGTAGTACCGGTTGGGCGGAAGTACCGCACCAAAGCGGTAGTACCGCTCTCCCAGGCGGTAGTAAAAAATTACTGCCGCGCTGGGGCGGTAGTACCGTACTCTCCACACACGGTAGTACCGTGGCAGGCCGCGGTAGTACCGTGAGCTCAATAGAATGCATGTTTCAAACACAAGAAAAGAGAGGTCTTTGCATGGAAACTTCAAGCAAACAAGACACCACAAAACACGCTCAACACGAAGAGAAAAAGGGGAAAACCGACAACAAGAGACAACCACGAGACACCACCTCTCCAAAGAGAGGGCGGTGGCCAGAGCCACCTATGTTTGAGTCAATTGGTATGGCACCGCGAAGAATTATCCTTGGGCCCATGACCAGAACTCGTCTTTGAAGCACAAGTTCCATAAAAAATGGCTAATGTGAAAGAGTTGATCAATCTATGCATAATGGGGGGAGGGAGAGTTCATTGAGAGAACAACACTCCCCCTATGTCCATGCCTACACCTAAACAAGACAACAAGTTGAGTATGGTGGGGTGTGCAAGGGTTCAAGCAACATTGCTCGAATCAATGATATTTAGCTCATGCCTTAACTCACGAAATCTTGCTTCATCCAATGGCTTCGTGAAAATATCTGCAAGGTTATGATGGGTGTTGACGTAGTTGAGATCGATCTCCCCTCGCCTAATGTGATCCCGGATGAAGTGATACCGGATCTCAATATGCTTCGTCTTGAAGTGTTGCACCGGGTTGAGAGAAATCTTGATGGCACTTTCATTGTCACACCAAAGAGGCACTTTGTCACAAATGACACCGTAATCCTTTCAAGTTTGCCTCATCCAAAGAAGATGTGCACAACAACTATCGGCGGCCACATACTCCGCTTCGGTGGACGAGAGAGACACACAACTTTGCTTCTTGGAAGACCAACTCACCAAAGAGCAACCAAGAAATTGGCACCCTCCGGAAGTTGACTTCCTATCCACTTTGTCTCCCGCCCAATCGGAATCCGAATACCCTACAAGCTTGAAGTTTGCTCCTCTTGGGTACCATAAGCCAAAGTTTGGGGTATGAGCCAAATATCGAAAGATTCGCTTGACCGCCACAAAGTGGCTTTCCTTAGGTGCGGCTTGAAACCATGCACAAATTCCCACACTCAACATGATATTCGGTCTAGATGCACAAAGGTAAAGCAAGGATCCAATCATGGAGCGATATACCTTTTGATCCACCGCTTTACCATTGGGATCAATGTCAAGTTGGCACTTGGTGGGCATTGGAGTGGAAGCCGGCTTGACATGATTTAGCTTGAATCTCTTGAGCATTTCTTGAGTGTATTTGGCTTGGTTGATGAAGGTACCTTCTCTTCTTTGCTTCACTTCAAACCCGAGGAAGAACTTCAACTCTCCCATGGAAGACATCTTGAACTTTGAGGTCATGAGATTGGTAAATTCCTCATTGAAAGCTTTGTTAGGGGAACCAAAGATAATGTCATCAACATATACTTGGCACACAAACAACTCCCCTTTGACCTTCTTAGTAAAAAGAGTGGGATCGATTAGCCCAACTTCAAATCTATGATCTTGTAACAACTCGATAAGGTGGTCATAACACGCACGTGGGGCTTGTTTAAGGCCATAGAGTGCCTTATCGAGTTGATACACATGATCGGGAAAGTAAGGATCCTCGAACCCGGGGGGTTGTTTGAAGTAGACCAACTCATTAATGGGACCATTAAGAAAAGCACTCTTCACATCCATTTGTTGCAACTTAAAGTTATGATGAGAAGCATAGGCAATTAGCATGCGAATGGACTCAAGGCGAGCAACGGGAGCAAAGGTTTCACCGTAGTCGATACCCTCGACTTGGGAGTAGCCTTGTGCCACCAATCTTGCCTTGTTGTGAATGATGGTCCCATGAGCATCTTGCTTGTTCTTGAATATCCACTTGGTTCCAATGACATTGTGGTTCCCCGTTGGCCTTGGCACCAATCTCCACACCTTGTTGTACTCGAAGTTGTTGAGTTCTTCATGCATTGCATTGAGCCAATCCGGATCCTCGAGCGCTTCATAAACCTTTTGGGGTTCCACATAAGAGACAAACGCATGATGTTCACAATAGTTTGCTAATTGTCTACGAGTGCTTACCCCCTTAGTTAAGCTTCCAAGCACGTTCTCCATGATATGCCCTTTGGTGGTGAGCTTGAAAGCAATCTTGGCGGCACGACGCTCCAATTCCTCCTTGGAAGTGAGATGAGGAGAGGAAACTTGATCATCTTGAGCGCCGTCATGAGCTTGTTCTTGATCTTGAGCTCGCTCTTGATCTCGAACTTGCTCGGTGGAAGGAACTTGACCTTGAGCATCATGTGGTGGTTCACCACCATCTTGAGAGTGATCTTGCCCTTGGTCTTGTTCATTTGGTTGAGGGCCTTCATTATGTTCTTCGGAAGCGTGTGGGTCTTGAGTTGATGATGGTTCCACTTGAGTGGAACATTGTCCTTCTCCTTCGGCCACAAGGGGTTCCTCAATGGGTAGGATAAAACCAAAAACCCATTCTTCTTATGGCTTGGGGAGGAATTTCATCACCTACATCACAAGTACCACTTTGCTCCACTTGGGAGCCGTTTTTTTCATCAAAGTCCATGTTACAAGTCTCCTCAATAAGTCCCGTGGACTTATTGAGGACACGGTAAGCATGCGAGTTTGTAGCATAACCAACAAATATGCCCTCATAAGCTCTAGCCTCAAATTTAGACAAACGAACACCTTTCTTGAGAATGAAACACTTACACCCGAACACCCGAAAGTACTTGAGGTTGGGCTTGTTACCGGTGAGTATTTCATATGGAGTCTTGTTCAAGCCCTTGCGGAGGTAGAGCCGATTGGATGCATGACATACAGTGTTGATGGCTTCGGCCCAAAAGTTGTAGGGAGACTTGAACTCCGCCATCATGGTCCTTGCCGCATCCATCAATGTCCAGTCCTTCCTCTCCGCTACACCATTTTGTTGTGGGGTATAGTGTTGGGGATATTACTACTGGGCGTAAACCGGCCTACCTAGGCCGGATTAACTTCATCAGTAGTTCGAAGGTGTTAAAGCCCAAAGAGGCAGATAAGGGCCCAAGGCCTGTAGTCGGTTTAGGACCTGTAGCCGCAAACCGGCTTTATGTGTAAACTTGTATTGTAAGTTAGGAATAAGGAGAGACCAACCCGGATACGAGTATGAACCGGTGTTGGGACTCTGTGAACCGATGGGCGTCACCCGTGTATATAAGGGGACGACCCGGCGGCAGTTCAAAGACAGACAACAACAACTCGAGACTTAGGCGAAGCTTATTTGCTCCCTAGTCATCGAAACCCCATCAATTCCATCACAACTAGACGTAGGCTTTTACCTTCATCGAAGGGGCCGAACTAGTATAAAACTCTCTATGTCCCTGTGTCCGCTTTAACCCCTTCAAGCTAACCCGTCGCGATGGCTCCACGACTAAGTCCTTTCACCAGGACATCTGCCGTGACAAAACCACAACAGTTGGCGCCCACCATGGGGCTATCGTACGATGGTTTCAAGTTCTTGGAAGGCCGCTTTGAAGGACTCAAGGGCTACGCTGTGGGCCGGATGACTAAGAGTCGTCGCGGCAAGCTCTACATAGACGATGCAGGCTGGGCCCCGAGGCCGGCTCAATTGAGTACGGGTACCGGGTCCCCTTTGGTGGCATACACGTTTTCATCGGCAAGATCGGTGAACCGGGCCCTGAGCCGGACATCTGCACCGACCTCGTCGAGATGGCTCAGCGTGCGCGATCTGCCCAGGTTAAACCGGCCATGAAGCGTGCCTTCGTGAGAGTCATCCATGGAGGAAGTTATGAGAACAGATCAGAATCTGGTGGCGAGACCGTCGTTTACTCCGGCGACGAGTCGACCGGAGAAACCGAATCTCTGTATCAACTGCAAGATGGCCGGATTGGGGGCTGTTCCGATGGCGACAGTATTACGGACTCCTCTGATCTGCCCAACCGGGTTGGAATATTCATGGCTGGTACATAGGCCGCGCTTCATTCTTCGACCGCTGCGGCAATGATCTCCGGTTCAATAGCGGCGACGGCTGCCGGGGCAGGAGGCTCTGTGCGCCCGCCGGCTCAAGTTTTATCGGATCTGTTTGATGCGTTGGCTGCGCTCATGGCAGAAGCTAACCCGGCGGATCAAGACGCTCACACCGCGAAGATTGCAAAGGTGAGGGAGCGAATCACTCAGGCTAAAGCGGACTTAGCACCTGAAGATACCAGGATGACCGCAGAGCGGGCTGCCTTGGATGCACAGGCCTACAGGCTCATGTTGGATCAGAACGCGTCGCAGGAAGTCATGAGGAGAAAGTACCGATCTCGTCTGCCTTCGGTCTTCGAAGCCAGAGACCTCTTCAACACCCCCGGAGCGGGAGCCAGTAATCCGCCGGTGGTAAACTGGGCGGAAGCACCTGGGATGGACGCACCGGTCCAGCCCCGTTTAATAGATCTGCCCCATCATAATACTGGTGTACCTCAGGTTCTGCCTTCGGGTCACTACTCCAACCCGATGGACAACCTCGTTGCGGCTGCTGCACGGCTAGAGGCCATTCCAATTGAAGGTGATTCGCCGCAGGCGGTAGAGACGCGCCGGGTCAAGGAGCTCCTTAGGACAGCTTTGGTCCAACAGGAAGCGTATTCGTGCAGCCGCGATCGGATCCACTCAACTACTCGCCTGAGCCGGAGCTATAGCAGGCATATGGATGAACCGGCCGTGTCAAGTAATGCACGGTGAGGAGCGCCCCGTGGTAACAACCCGATAGGAGGTGTTGATAATGCTCAAGAAGTGGTAGACCGGGCCCGAGCGCGCAGGGAGGCCGAGTTAGCGGCACAGTATCAAGATCGTCAGCTTACACCGGTTCGTCCGACCACCATGATCGAGCCAGGAGTTACCTCTAGTGCTTTGGGAGTGCCTTGCCTCGTTCCCACTTTACGCAATGTGCGCTTGCCCAAGGATTTCAAGGGCCCGCGCAAGGTACCAAATTACACGGCGGATCAACCTCCAGAGACATGGGTAGAGAGCTATGAGATGGCCATGGAGATGCTTGATGTGGATGAGGCGGCGTGTGCAAACTATTTCACCATGATGCTTGAAGGAACGGCTCGTACATGGTTGAAAAGCTTGCCGGCCAATTCTATCAGCTCATGGGCCCAATTACGAGCCCGGTTTATCAGTAATTTCAAAGACACATGTAAGCAGCCGATGTCGATAGTGGATCTAGCTGCCTGTGTCCAGGAGGAAGGAGAATCAAAGACGCATTGGGTGCGCCGGGTCTCACAAGTTCTGCATTCATCAGACCGCATCAACGCTGACACCGCGGTTATAACCCTGGAAGGCAATTGCCGGTTTGGGCCCCTAAAGCTGAAATTAGGGCGGATGAAGCGTCACTGCACTGACATAGGGACTCTCATGGGCGCTTTGGTAAAGTATGCTGATTCTGATAGTACCAAAGATCCCGAGTCTGATGATGAGAAGACAGGGAAGGGAAAGAAGAACGGCAACTCCAAAGGTCAGCAACATCACCCGACAGGTGATGGTGGCGGAGGCAAGCGCAAAGCGGATGGCAACATGGACTTCGTGGCTAATACCAACGCGCAGGACAAGGGCCAGCGGCGTAAAGGTAAACCGCAGAATCGCAGTGGAGCACCTAGCCCTACCCCGGACCGCCTAAACTATCTGTTGAACCAGCCCTGCCCGAAGCATGGGACAAAGGAAGTGCCAACAAACCACCTTTGGAAGGATTGTGACATCATGCAAGAGTTCAAAAATTCTAATGCTTTCCAGCATGATCACGGCTCGGGCGGTGGCTCAGGAACCCGGCCGGGTTACGACGGAGGAAATTCCGGTTCAGGATTCAATGGTAATCCGGCCGAACATAATAATCAGAATAATCAGAATAACCAGGGTGGTTACAACCAGCAGCAACAACAGTCAGGTTACCAGAGCAACCCAAAGCACTTGAATAGTGGGCAGTACCATGTCTTCACCACTAGCTTGGACAAGCGAGACCGGAAGGTTCAGAAGCGGGCGGTCAACTCCGTTGAACCGGCTGTGCCCCGTTACTTACGCTGGTCTGAGCAGCCAATCATATGGAGCAGAGAGGATCACCCACCCCGGGTTGATAACCCGGGTCAGCTAGCATTGGTGGTGGCACCTCAGGTGGGAGGTTATAAGTTCACCAAGGTACTCATGGATGGAGGGAGCAGCATTAATATCTTGTACTATGAGACCTTCCGTCGTATGGTATTGACAGACAAAAATCTCAAACCGTCCAATATGGTGTTCCATGGTGTGGTACCTGGCAAATCAGCATATCCTGTTGGTAAGATAGATCTGGAAGTGGCCTTTGGAGATGATCAAGATTCCAGGACGTAGACGCTGACATTTGAAGTGGTAAAGATCCAAAGTCCGTATCACGCCCTGTTTGGGCAACCGGCCTACGCCAAGTTCATGGCACGGCCTTGTTATGTGTACTTGCAGCTCAAGATGCTGGGTCATAAGGGGACAATTACGGTTCATGGAAGCCGTCGTGTTGCTTTGGAGTGCGAGGAAGGAGATGCGGCCTACGCAGAGTCGGTTTGTGCCACCGAGGAGCTGAAATTTTATAAAGACAATGTTGATCCGGCAGATATGACTCCGTTGAAGAAGCCAACTACGGAGCATGATCCGGCCTTGAAGTTCAAATCAGCAGCTGAGACTAAGCTTGTTGACTTCGTTCCTGGCGATTCATCCAAGCAGTTCAGCATTAGTGCCAATTTGGATCCTAAATAGGAAAGCGCGCTCATCGAGTTCATCCGCGAGAATCGGGACATTTTTGCATGGAAGCCTTCTGACATGCCAGGTGTACCGGGGCAACTCGCTGAGCACACTCTTAATGTGGATCCTAAATACAAACCGGTGAAACAGTTCCTCCGCCGGTTTAACGAAGAAAGACGCAAAGCTATTGGAGAAGAGGTAGCCAGGCTTTTGGCAGCTGGTTTTATTGTCGAAGTTTTTCACCCTGAGTGGCTTGTTAATCCGGTGTTGGTCCTTAAGAAAAATGGCACCTGGCGTATGTGTGTGGATTACACAGACCTTAATAAGGCTTGTCTAGCAGATCCTTTTGCCCTCCCCTGTATTGATCAAATCATTGATGCTACGGCGGGTTGCGAGCGTTTGAGTTTTTTGGATGCATATTCTGGTTATCATCAGATCAAAATGGCGGTTAAGGACCAGGAGAAGACGGCGTTTATCACTCCCTTTGGAGCCTTCTGCTATGTGTCTATGCCCTTTGGGCTCAAGAGTGCCCAGGCAACTTATCAACGGTGTGTACAAAATTGCCTTCACAAGCAGATTGTCCGTAATGAACATGCTTATGTGGATGATATTGTGGTTAAGTCAAGGAAGAAGGAGACTCTGGTTGATGATTTGAAGGAAACCTTTGATAACCTGAGGACGTACAAGATGATGCTCAATCCGGCCAAATGTGTTTTTGGTGTACTGGCAGGCAAGTTATTGGGTTTTCTGGTGTCCAACAGGGGAACTGAGGCTAATCCGGAGAAGATCACAGCCATCACCTCCCTGGCTAAACCAAAGTGTATCAATGACGTTCAACGTTTGGCTGGTCGGATTGCCGCGTTGAGCCGGTTTATCAGCCGCCTTGGTGAGAAGGCAATTCCTTTATATCAGATGTTGAAGAAGGCGGATCAGTTCGTCTGGAGTTCTGCTGCTGATCAGGCATTGGAGGATCTAAAGCGGCAATTGGCCAACCCGCCTGTGCTTGCCGCTCCCGTTGACAAGGAGCCGCTACTACTATATGTTGCTGCTAATGCTCGCGCAGTCAGTGTGGCTATTGTGGTAGAGCGGAAGGAGGCAGGTAAGGAGCATCCGGTTTACTATATCAATGAGGTACTTATTGAATCCAAGCAAAGGTATCCGAATTGGCAGAAGCTGGTATATGGAGTTTTCATGGCAAGCCGGAAGCTGAAGCAGTATTTCCAAGGGCACCCCATCACAGTGGTCAGTTCTGCTCCTTTAGGCGATATCATCCAGAACCGAGAAGCGACTGGCCGGATTGCCAAGTGGGCTATAGAGCTTGGGCCGCACGGGTTGAAGTATGTGCCCCGAACGACGGTAAAGTCTCAAGCACTTGTTGATTTCATCAATGATTGGACGGAGCTGCAAGCACCTGAAGAGAAGCCGGATCACACATATTGGACCATCCATTTTGACGGGTCCAGGCAATTGGAGGGCTCGGGGACTGGAGTCGTATTAACTTCCCCACGAGGTGACAAGTTCTGTTACGTTCTCCGCTTAATGTTCCCTTGTACTAACAATGCAGCTGAGTATGAAGCCTTGCTCCATTGTCTTCGGATGGCTAAAGAGATGAATCTAAGCCAGGTTAAGTGCTTCGGTGACTCGGACCTAGTGGCTCAACAGGTGTCTGGCACTTGGGATTCTAAGGACCCACTCATGGCCGCATATCGTCGTGAGGTAGATAATGTGGCAGGTCACTTCAAGGGCTATCAAGTGGACCACGTGGACCGTCGGAAAAATGAAGCAGCGGACGCTTTAAGCCGGTTGGGCTCTCAGCGTAAACCGGTCCCGCCTAATGTTTTTCTTGATGTGCTGCACAACCCGTCGGTCCAGCTCCCTGGTGAAGCGGATTTGGCTATTCCTGATTCGGAGGCTCAATTGGTGGCAGCCTTTCACGTCATTGCGGATTGGACGCTTCCTTATCTTGCGTACATGAACCGGGGCGAGCTACCAGAGGATGAAACATAGGCCCGGCAGATAATCCGGCGATCCAAGTCCATGACTATTGTTAATGGCGAATTGCATCATTGCAGTGTGTCAGGGGCGTTTCAACGCTGCGTGTCTTCTGAGGAAGGCTGTGAAATTTTGCGTGAGATCCACGAAGGAGATTGTGGTCATCACGCCGGTTCAAAATCTTTGGTGGCTAAAGCGTTCCGCCATGGTTTTTATTGATTAACTGCTCATGCTGATGCGGAGGATCTGGTCAGACGATGTGATGGTTGCCAAATGTTTTCAAGACGCGCTCACGTGCCGGCTCAGGAATTGAGGATGATTCCAATCACTTGGCCGTTTGCAACTTGGGGGCTGGATATGGTTGGGCCTTTCAAAAGGTCCAAAGATAAGAAGACCCACCTCCTGGTGGCGGTTGACAAATTTACAAAGTGGGTGGAGGCAGAACCTGTTAGCAAGTGTGATGTGGCCACGGCGGTTCAGTTCATCAAAAAGGTGATTTTCCGGTTTGGTTTTCCACACAGTATCATTACAGATAATGGTACCAATTTGTCCAAGGGGGCTATGAAGGAATTCTGCGAACGTGAGCACATCCGACTTGACGTTTCATCAGTGGCGGACCCATAGTCCAATGGGCAAGCAGAAAGAGCTAATTAGGAGATCTTGAGAGGCATCAAGCCCCGGCTTATGGTTCCTTTGCAGAGAACACCGGGTTGCTGGGTAGAAGAGTTGCCATCTGTGTTGTGGAGCATCAATACCACACCCAATAGATCGACAGGATACACGTCGTTCTTCATGGTCTATGGAGCGGAGGCGGTTCTCCCCAGTGATATCCGACATGATTCACCTCGTGTGGCGGCTTATGTTGAAGCGGACAACGAGACAACACGGCAAGACGCTTTGGACCGGTTGGATGAAGAGCGTGACATAGCAGCTGCCCGCTCGGCGATTTACCAACAGGATCTTCGTCGTTATCACAGCCGCCGAGTTAGAACCAGAAGCTTTCAAGAAGGAGATTTGGTGCTTCGGCTCATCCAAGATCAGACTGATATGCATAAGTTATCCCCACCTTGGGAGGGACCTTTCGTGATCAGCAAGAATCTGCACAACGGGTCATACTATCTGATTGATATTCGAGAGCATAAAGACCCACGCACATCAGAGGTGGAGACCAACAGGCCGTGGAACATAGCTCATCTTCGGCCTTACTATACCTGAGCCATCGGCTCTACTTATGTACATACTATGACAATGTATATATTATGATTAATATAATAAACCAGAGCCTCAGCTAAAGCGGGGTATCTGTTCTTTTACATCATGCGTGGTTACACGGAGTTGTTCTGTCTTAAAGTGGCCTCCGGTTTACCCCTTGAAAGTTTTATAAAAGTCACTTGGGGGCTTGGTCGTGTCTGAACCAATGCCACACCTTTTGATAGGCGAAAGCCACCAGATCACTTGGGGACATGGTCAAGTCTGAACCAGTCACGCCTCTTGATGGGCCTAAGGCCATAGAATCACTTGGGGGCTTGGTCGAACCCGAACCATTGCCACTCCTCTTGATCGGCATAATGCCACGGTTTCATTTGGGGACCTGGCTGACTTGAACCATAGCTACACCTATCGGGAGCTTGGTCGTGTCCGACCATGGTAACACCATTTGATCGGCTCAGAAAAGCCTTCTTTTTGCAAACGGTTTTGTCATTGCCTTTGCTTCAATATTTTTCTTAATAACTGTTGCTTTATCTTGGTTGCGTTTTGTAAACCGACAACGTTTTAAACCGTTTCAAACTGTCAATTGACGGAACACGGTCCATTTTTAATCCGGAGATTGTTTGCCCGGTTTAACGTTTTTCTGTTAACATCCCATGATGGAGTAACAAGGGTGTTTATGGTAACCCGGCATGGTTTACATGATAAACCGGCATTGTATACACAGGAGCTATTTTCTCCTTTGACGGTACAGGTTTATAGACCTCCGTTTCAAGATTGGTTAAGCCAATTTCATGCCCAACGATGGCAGGTATTTTGTATCATAAAATTTGATCATATACTTCCATTTCCTTGCATATATATATATGAAGATCACAAACCGGCTGGCGGTACAACCGCCGTGGCAGTTTAAGATTTTATGATTGCAGGAGATGTAGATTGAAGGTTTCGATCTTTCAAACAAAAGTATCAGCACTGATGCACGAAGGCATCTCAGAAGCAAGAGTATTGACTATCCTATTACAAGGCAACGTGGTGCCCAAATGAGATCATTGTTTTCTTGGCGGAATATAACAAAGTAGCCATTTAAACCGGCCTCCGGTTCAAGCCTTGTCGCCGCCCTGATCTGATGGTTGTGGGTCCTCCTGCGCCGCTTCAGCTTCTTCTTACCTACCGAGTGGCTGGAAATCAACAGTGGTCCAGTCGATTCCCATTAGGGCTTGAAAGACAGCTTCTTCATGGATCAGGGACGACGGTTCAATATCAGGGGCGTAAGTGTGCTTACGGATTGGAGGGATCAGATTCTCCGCTTGAGGGATTGGTGCAGCCACTCGTTTGTTCTGATTGTTATATTGAGCTTGATAATGCATCAAGTCTGCCACTTCCACCAATTGGCAAGCTAGAGGGCGTACTGCCCGGTTTAGTGCTCTCAGGTCTTCCTCATTGAACTCCGAGCCATCTTCCTTTAAACTGGGATAACCTTGAGCTGCCTCAACAGGATCGAAATCCGGCACCCATGCTTTTGCCCGGATTAAGGCATTGATGGCACCGGTTCGAGCAGCAGATTTCTTCAGCTCTGCAATCCGGGCGGGAAGCATTGACAACCTCTTCAGTATCTTGAATTAAAGAGGGCGCCGGATTGTTATGGGATGCCGTAGAAATGATCCGCTGCGCCCCGGTATACAGCTGTTCGATTAAGGTATATGCGGCCTTCAACTTCATCCGAACATATGACCCCAAGTGACCAATGCGTGTACCTACAACATTATAAAGAGTTCACAAACCAGACCTATCATAAGAAGGTCAAATTGTTATAGAAGTCAAAGGAAGCTTACCAAAGATGGCTGCAGTCATGGCATGTACTTGCCGCTTTACGCTGGTTAGCTCATCTACCACCGGTTTAAGGGCGGCTTCAGCAGTTTCAATTTTCTTGGTCAAAGCGGCCTTCTCAGTGGCCCAATCCGTCCGCTCTTTGTTGAAGCCCTCCATCAGCTGTTCCATGACGCTTAAGGCGCTGGTCAACTCCTCTTTCACCTTGGAGGTTTCAGCTTGTTGGGATTTCAAATTTTCTTGCAGATCGGCGAGTTGGCTTTCCTTGGTTTTCAGCTCAGCCTGCATACAGGCAGTCATATGATTTATCAAACGGTACAAGAATTGAAGTACAACCACATAACAAGTTCTGCATTTGGCACTTGGGGGCAAATGCATATTTGATCTTCAACTGTCAATTGATTGCAAAGTCCCAAGCTCAATACAAGTATTCAACTTGGCACTTGGGGGCTAATGGCTATTTGCTCAAATAAGTTCTGGTGCTACCATGTTAAATTACTTAAGTCCCGGTTTAACGACATTAAGTTGAACCGGCCCTTGGGGGCTACATCAGTGAATTTCGAAGCATTCAGTTTTATAATAGTAAGCCCCAGTTTACAAGAGGATTGCCAAACCGACCCTTGGGGGCTAGGGGAGTTAACAAAACTGAAGTATCCAAGTAGGAAAAAGCACATGGAAGTTACCTCAAGTTTTTCCTTCATCATATTCACCAGACCGGCTTCATAGTCATGGCTGGTATACAGCCGGTTCAAGTAGCCGGAATGAAGGTCTTGGGCATTCAGAGCAGCATAAGTCGCCAGATCAACATTCCACTTGCCTTTGCTCATAGTAGCGAATTCTTCTTTGGCAGTATGCCTTGCTAAGGCGACCGGATTGCTTGGTTCAGTATGGCCAATGCCAGTAATCACAACATCATCATCCTTGGTGTCACCGCTTTGGCTAGGGGCAGTCGGTTTGTCAGCAGGTCGGATTGGACTGGTGGATTTCTCAATCCGGATAGGGCTTCCGAGCTGGTTAGCAGGGCCTGAGGTATCGACAGGCCTTTCTTCAGCAATGACGTCTTCACCTTGCAGTGGGGGGTCGTTGGGTATATCTTCGCAAATGACCGCTTCGTGATCCAGTGTTTTCTCCGATTCAGGAACGGCATCCTCCTCGGCCGCTTTATCCAGGCGGGCCTTCTTGCTTGGCCTAGGCTTGGCCCTACAGGGAGTAACCAAAATCAGATACAGCGTATGTTTTAACATGATGTATCAGAAATATTAAGATAAGTATAACTTACCCAAGCACCGTCTTGAGTGGTGGCAGTTGAGTAGCTGATGACTCGCCAGAGGATGAGTGGGAAGTAACCTGATAATCGGAATCAGATGGATTAAGAGGTTGACGAAAGCAGCCCACTTTAGGACAAGCACTGACAAGCAAATTAGAGACCTCTGAACGGCGTTTCCCAACCGGACTGTTCGGTAAACCGGCGGAGGTAACTACCTGGCCGCTATGCCGGGTTGTGCGGCAAACTTTGTGCTGTTGGGTCTTCATAAGAAATTTGGGATCCAAGCAAGCAAGAGGATGAGAAAATTTAACTTTCCGGTTTGCCTGGCGGATTTTTAATGAAGGCAAAAGGTTTGAATCAGAAGAGAGAGTAATTACCTCTGCAGCATCAGCATGACTAGCTTTGGCATCATCCTGACAAATATTATGATCAATAAGGCGTGTAAAAAGCAAGCCAAGTGAATCAAGTTCTACCTCAAGGTGCGGATTACCCACATCATCATCAGCGGGCGGATCGGAAGATGCAGTGGTTTTCCTCTTATGAGCAGGCCTCTTAACGACTTTGGTCTTTGGCCGGATTGGTCTTTTCGGTTTGTCTGGTTTTTCTGGTTTCTCCTGAGGAAGCTTCTTGCTCCAAAACGGATCATCGCCCTGTTTAAGCAGCAGTTTATATTAAAGAATATACAGAAATAGCAATGACATATTCAGTAAAGAGGTACAGTCAAAATCTTACAGCTGGCGGTTTGTTGGTAGCGCAGAAGGGAAGTAGGCCGGTTCGAGCACAGAGGTGTTCCGGCTCATTCAACATTTTCTTAACAGCTTATGTGACCTCATCATCAGTGAGCTGGATGTTGACATGTCGGAGTGGGTCATCGACATTACCAGTGTACTCGCACATCAAACCAGAGCGCTGGCTGAGGGGCAGTATGCTCCATGATATCCAACAGCGTGCAAGATCAATTCCTGTTAAACCGTTGGCCATGAAGGCTCTGAGCTTGGATAGCTGAGGAGCGTATTTACTTCTCTCCTTAGCAGTCAACCTTTGCGAAAAAGGGTGTGTATTGCTAAGCCGCTCCGGAAAAAAGCCAGGCAAAGGATTTTCATTAGCAGGGGAGGTGTCTTTGCAATAGAACCAAGAGTGATTCCACTCCTTGGGGTGGCTGTGCAGTTTGGCGTGAGGGTAAGTGACTTCCTTCCTTTCCTGAATCGCCACACCACCCAATTCCTTATTGGAGCCATCAGTGAATTCTGTGCGGCGGTTTAGGTGAAAGCAGTCTCTAAACAACTCAACTGTGGGGTCCTCTTGAAAGTATGCCTCACAGAGCACTTGGAAGTGACAGATGTTGGTGACAGAGTTTGGGCCGGTGTCTTGCGGGCGGAGTTGAAAGTTGGCTAAGACATCTCGATAGAATTTTGAACCGGGCGGATTAAAACCCCGGGCTAAGTGGTCCGCGAAAACGACAACCTCTCCTTCTTGAGGTGTGGGAGGACATTCTTTGCCAGGGACCCTCCAATGAATGGTATTTTTGCTGCTTAAAGCGCCAGTCAGGACAAGATTATTCAGTTGAGTTTCTGTGACGCGAGAAGGAACTTGTTTGGCCATGGTGAAGTCCACAAAATAAGTTATTCCGGTTCAAGATTGCGTTGGGTAAAAAGTATACACCGGTATGTTAAACCGGAGGCAACTATATCTAAACCGGAGTTTTATGAAGCGGCGTCATATGGCTGAAGAGTTTTGGCGATTCAACCAGGGGACTAATGGTATATACCGGTTTATTAACTTCTTCTATACTAAGTTAAACCGCCTGATCAAAACATTGAAAGAAAATGAGGTTGCGGATGGCTAAGTACGCAGAAACAGGTTTCACAAGGTCTTATTACAGCAACGGATCTGAGGCAAGTGCAGAAAAATAGGAAAATATTCAAAAGCTTAAGGCAGGACAGTATTGATTCAATGGACAGGACCATATGTGAGATCTATAGACTTGAGCATGAAGCTACAGGCGGATGCTAAAAGTTACTGCTAATCAGGGCAGGGCTTCGCAGATCTATCCAAGAACCTGGGTACGAGTATGAACAGTGATGGAGCACCACAAGAACAAGAAACCCTAGAACAGATCTAGGGCGAAGAAAGCGAAGGACTTACCAGGGCGAGGAAAGCTCGGAGGATCGCCGCAGTTTTTTGGTGTGTTCAGGGTGATGCAGCAGTCCCAAGATGGTGCAGAGGTCGACGGCAGCGGCGGAGCTCCGAGGCTGGCGACGCGGGGAAGACGAAGAGAAAGGGGACGAAGGGGAGAAAAGGAATGACCCTTGGGTCCTATTTATAAGGCAAGAGACATGTGTCAGGCACGTGAATCAAGGAACCATAAATCTTGGAAGCGAAGCTGTCGCCTCGGTTATTGTGGATCCATTAAACAAATGAGGGTGTCATGAATGTTATCTCTATGATGATGTAATGCTAGTTTACAGCAGCCAGGGGCGGTGACATCACGGCGGTTCAACGCTACAGAAGACGTTGAAGACGAAGATTTTTTGCTAAGGATTGACATGAACTCGTTCAAATCAATCTGGGGCCTAATGTTGGGGATATTACTACTGGGCGTAAACCGGCCTACCTAGGCCGGATTAACTTCATCAGTAGTTCGAAGGTGTTAAAGCCCAAAGAGGCAGATAAGGGCCCAAGGCCTGTAGTCGGTTTAGGACATGTAGCCGTAAACCGGCTTTATGTGTAAACTTGTATTGTAAGTTAGGAATAAGGAGAGACCAACCTGGATACGAGTATGAACCGGTGTTGGGACTCTGTGAACCGACGGGCGTCACCCGTGTATATAAGGGGACGACCCGGCGGCGGTTCAAAGACAGACAACAACAACTTGAGACTTAGGCGAAGCTTATTTGCTCCCTAGTCATCGAAACCCCATCAATTCCATCACAACTAGACGTAGGCTTTTACCTTCATCGAAGGGGCCGAACTAGTATAAAACTCTCTGCGTCCCTGTGTCCGCTTTAACCCCTTCAAGCTAACCCGTCGCGATGGCTCCACGACTAAGTCCTTTCATCAGGACATCTGCTGTGACAAAACTACGACAGTTGGCGCCCACCCGAACACCCGAAAGTACTTGAGGTTGGGCTTTCTTGAGAATGAAACACTTACACCCGAACACCCAAAAGTACTTGAGGTTGGGATTGTTACCGGTGAGTATCTCATATGGAGTCTTGTTCAAGCCCTTGCGGAGGTAGAGCTGATTGGATGCATGACACGCGGTGTTGATAGCTTTGGCCCAAAAGTTGTAGGGAGACTTGAACTCCGCCATCATGGTCCTTGCCGCATCCATCAATGTCCAGTCCTTCCTCTCCGCTACACCATTTTGTTGAGGGGTATAGGGTGTGGAATATTGATGCTTGATTCCCTCATCACTCAAGAACTCATCCAAGGTGTAGTTCTTGAACTCGGAGCCGTTGTCACTTCTTATAGTCAAGATCTTTGCATTGTGTTGACGATGAGCTTCATTTGCAAAGTCGATGACAGTTTGTTGGGTCTCGCTCTTCCTCTTGAAGAAATACACCCAAGTGTATCTTGAATAGTCATCCACAATCACCAAGCAATACTTCCTACCCCCAAGACTATCAAAGGATGGAGGCCCAAAGAGATCCAAATGAAGGAGCTCCAAAGGCCTCTTCGAGTAAATGATAGTCGTGGGAGGGTGAGCCTTCTCATGTAGCTTTCCTTCGATACTGGCACTGCAAGCACGATCTTTAGCAAAACTAACATTCGTTAGTCCATGGACATGGTCCCCCTTGAGAAGACTTTGCAAAGATCTCATATTGACATGGGCTAGACGGCGAGGCCAAAGCCATCCCAGATCAACTTTAGCCATTAGGCATGTCGCGGTCTTAGTAGGTCGCTCCGAAAAGTTAATCACATAGAGACCATTCTCGACATGCCCAACAAAGGCTACTTTAAGAGTCTTGCTCCACAAGAGGGCCACAGTATCAATATCAAAGAATGTGGCAATGCCCATGATTGCAAGTTGATGAACGGAAAGTAAATTGTATGCAAGGGACTCAACGAGCATGACTTTCTCGATCGTGAGATCATGAGAGATGACAACCTTGCCGAGTCCCAATACCTTAGAAGATGAGGCATCACCCCACTCGACATTGGTGGGCATAGATGGAGTCTTGAGTACGTCCACCACCAAGTCCTTGCTTCCGGTCATATGATTCGTAGCTCCAATATCGAGCAACCATGATCCTCCATCGGAAGCAAACACCTACAAGAGATCAATGCTTGGTTTTAGGTACCCATTTTGTAATGGGTCCTTTGATGTTAGTGACAAGGGTCTTAGAAACCCAAATAGACCATTCAATGTACTCATAAGGAGAACCAACAAATTTGGCATAAACATGCCCATCACTAGCACGGCATAACACATAAGAAGGGTTAAAGTCGCCGGCTTTGTTGGGAAGGGTGGCATTGCCCTTCTTGACACCATCACCCTTCGCATTGTTCTTCTTCTCCTTGGAAGCACCCTCCCCCTCCTTCACAAAAGTTTGCTTGAGAGGAGGAGGAGGTCGTTTGGTCTTGTCATTCTTGTTCTTGTTCTTGGGCTTGGGTATGAACCCAATCCCCTCCTTGTCCACAACTTCCTTTTGATTGCTCAAAAGGTCGTTGAGGTTCTTCTCACCTTGTATGCATGACACAAGGCCTTTCTCAAGTTGCTCATTCAACTTAGCATTTTCCTCAATAATATGCACATGCTCACAACACGAGTTAGTAGCATTTGCATTATCAATTAAAACCATATGAGGAAAAGTGGCTTTCTCCTTAGTTAGCTTCACTTGGAGTTGATCATGAGACTCCTTGAGACTAGCATGAATACCTTTCAAGGCCTTGTGAGCCTTGTCAAGTATATCAAACTCCTCCTTGAGTCTAGCATGATCAACCCCAAGTTTGGCCTTCTCAGAATTTAGCACACGAGAAACAACAAGAGCATGATCAAGATGTTTCTTTAATTTAGCATGGTCATCGTTGTGTGACTCCTCAAGAGCCAAACGAAGACCACACTCTTCCTCAAGATCATTGGAAAGATCCGAAATCTCATTGGCATAGTCTCGACTATTCCCCTCCATCTTAGAGATGGTATCTTCGTGAGCTTCGATCATGACATTGGCTTCACCAAGTTGTTCCAAGAGAGCAACGAAGTGCTTCTTGGATTTACCCTTGAGTTTACCCATAAAGGATCAAACTCATTATCCTCCATACTAGATTTCTCATGTTCATCAATGCAATCCGTCAAACAAGGATGATCAATGAAGGTAGTTTTGATATTGGGGGTTACCTTGTTGGTGGCTTTAGCCATGAGGCACTTGGCGGTGATGCTCTCATTAGGAGAATCGAAGAGAGATAGCCGTGGATTCGTCGCAATGGCAACGGAGGCCATGGCAACTGACCCACCATCTTCATCGTCATCATCATCCTCATTATACTCTTCTTGTACCACCAAAGCCTTGTGAGGAGTCTTCTTGGTGAAGTTGTTCTTGTTGGGGAAAGACTTGGCCTTGTCCTTTCGGATGAGCTTGCCACCATTGTCTTCCCTCTTATCATAAGGGCATTCCGCAACAAAGTGACTCACATTGCCGTGATTGTAGCAAGTTTTCACACGTTGCTTGACCTTAGCACCACTTGAGTTGCTTTTGTTGAAGTTGGGCCTTGAGCTCTTCTTGTTCCAAAATTGCCTAGAAGAAAGAACCATGTGTTCATGTTAGTCATACTTTGTATCTTCGGGATTGCTCTCCTCTTCTTCCTCTTCTTCCTCTTCTTCAACACAAACCTTGGCCTTCAAAGCAAGGTAGGGCTTCTTTGCTCTTTGAGAGTGAAGTACCGCATTGTCGGCGGTCTTGTCCAAAATGCTCATAGCCACAAACTCATCTAACACCTCACTTGAGGTCAAGGTGTGGAAGTCCGGCCTTTGACGAATGACGGAGGACATGGCCTTGTGGTAAGGCATCATTGCCTTGAGGAATTTGCGCTTGATCCAATTGTCATCCGTGTCCTTGCTCCCATGATCTCGGAGTGAGACCGCGAGTTTGGTTACTCTTCGATAAAGTTCCTGTGGTTCTTCATCCTCTTTCATTGCAAACTCGTCGGCCTCATCTTGCACGACTTCATAGTTGGAGCGTTGAATGCTTGCGCTTCCTCGGTAGAGGGACACAACTTGGAGCCATGCATCCTTGGCCATGGCGTAGGGCCGGAGGTGAGGAAGATCTTCGGGAGGAATTGCATCTTGGATGATGAAGAGAGCATTCTCATTGAATTGATTATCCGCGGCTTCTCTAGGAGTGAAGTTGCTTCGATCGTGCGGATAAAAACCTTCTTCAATAATTCTCCAAAGATTAGTATTCACATGATTTAAATGACGCTTAAAACGATAGACCCAAGAATCAAAATCCTCCCTTTTATCAATCTTGGGGGGAGGACCTGCATGATTCAAGTGAGTAGAAGGAATCGGTCCACCATAAACCGGTGGAGGTTCCACATGGGTAAAGATGTCGGTGCCATTCTTACCACTAGAAGAAAGGCCTTTCTCACTAGTAGCTTCCCCCTTGTTGGGATTAGCATCTGTCACCTTGTTAGCGGGATCACCCACTTTCAAAGGTGCGGTGGAAAGTTTAAGCCCTTCTATGAATTTGTTAACCATGCTTTCAACCTCGGTCGTCATGGAGGTCTTCAATGTTTCCAAAGCCACATTGAATTCCTCACGAGAGACCGCGGTTTCCCCATCGGCCATAGATGAGAAAGGATTCGCACCGGAGTGCTCCTCCGCTCCGTCTACGGTGTCAACCATACTCTTCGGACGGTAAAGTAAGTTTACTGTCTTTACTTCTTGTGGGAAGTTCTTTTGTTTCCTGGTGCTCTGCTTTTGGGGTTCGTCTTCGTCCTCACTTG
The DNA here is from genome assembly GCA_032464435.1 of Aegilops umbellulata. Classification (NCBI taxonomy): domain Eukaryota; kingdom Viridiplantae; phylum Streptophyta; class Magnoliopsida; order Poales; family Poaceae; genus Aegilops; species Aegilops umbellulata. The sequence continues at coordinate 508,236,376 of CP136056.1, read as the reverse complement.
GTGTTTCGAGCCCCTTGTGTTCGGCGTTGAGTCTGCCGGATTGTTTGAAAACCCAACAATCTTTGTGGGTATGGTTAGTAGGCCTCCCGGGAGTACTGTGTATTTGACATGTCCTGTCCAGGATTTTTTTTAAGTTGGATGGATCATCCCTGTTATCCTGGAGGGGCAGCTATAACCCTCTATGGAGGATATAATCCTCTATCCAGACTCCAGGGTCTGTTGTTCCATCATATGCCTATATGTTTACGGGTTTGAATCCCACTGGAAATTCATAATCCAGGACCTCATCGGTGAAGCATAGGGGATGTGCGGCGCCCCTGTATTTGGGTGTGCCGGATTCTGATGATGGTTTTATTGCATTGCTTACGAGAGCTTGCTTTCTTGGCCCATAAATGGACCTGGCTGGGCCATCTTTTTGATGTGAATCCGTAAGTGGGTCGCGTGCCGGCTTAAGTGCGGCGCCATTTGCCGTTTTATGCTGGCTATGGGGTCGTCTATCCGACCGTGTGGCTTTCTTGTTTTTTGAATGCGATGGCTCTATGGCCTCTTCGTCAAATTCGTGCAGTAGCTTTCTCTTCGGATAGCTTTTAGTGCGGCGACTGTCGCCGTATTTATCTGCGGTATTGATTACTTTGCTCCATCTGATCCTGAGTGCATCTTCCTCCGTTTTTAGCTTCCTCTTCTGCTTCTTCAGGCTGCGTGCTGTTGCCACGAGCCTCTTGTGGAGATTCTTCTGCTTCGCGGTTTTGTCCGGCGTAAGATCGTCCGGAGTGCCGTTTTCGCCGGGGGAGGGATGTTCGGTTTCTCTATCTGTGTTGCCATGTTCAGACGGTTGCTCTAAGGCCTGCTCGTCGTCTACCGGCTCATCCTGCTCTATGGCTAGGTCTTTATCGAGGCGGGGCTTGGGTCGGTGTTTACGCCGACGCTTTGATTGCTTTTCGAGGGATCGGTCCCCCGTTCCATCCCCTTTTTCCTCGCTATTGTTTCCGTTAGGGGTGTCCACCATGTACACATCATGATATGGGGTGGCTGTCCAATGCCCTATGGGCGTTGCCTCATCTGTATCTCCTGCATCGTCGTCCATACCGTCGATGTCTTCGGAGTCGAAGTTGAGCATGTCGTTTAAATTGTCGACAGTGGCTACCAAGTGGGTGGTGGGTGGGCTTTGAATTTCTTCATCGTCCGTATCCCATCCTTGCTGGCCATAGTCCGGCTAGGGATCTCCCGATAAAGAGAGAGACTTTAGTGAGTTCAGGATGTCGCCAAAGGGCGAGTGCTGAAAGATGTCCGCGGCGGTGAACTCCATGACCGGCGCCCAATCGGATTCGATTGGCAGGGGCGCGGGAGGTTCGGAGTCCGGAGGGGAATCCGTATCCTCGGAGTCACGGGTCATGCAGAGTGCGGGGCTGGCGTTCGGCTCAATCGCTTTTGAGATCGCAGCCCCCGGGGTGACGTCCAACCGCTCACCCTCGATCAGCAACGCAGGTTCTGAATTAAGGGTCGGAACCGACGCGCGTGCGGGCTCCAGGGCACTGTTCGGCGGCAGAGCTAGATCATGCCCATCGAGACAGTGCGGCGCGCTTGGCTGTGGCTCGAATCCGTCAAAGATCAAGTCCCCGCGGATGTCAGCCGTGTAGTTCAAACTTCCAAACCTGACCTGATGGCCAGGGGCGTAGCTTTCGATCTGCTCCAGGCGGCCAAACGAATTGGCCCGCAGTGCGAAGCCACCGAAGACGAAGATCTGTCCGGGGAGAAAAGTCTCACCCTGGACTGCATCGTTGTTGATGATCAAAGGAGCCATCAGGCCTAAAAGCGACGACACAGAGGAACTCTCAATGAAAGCACCAATGTCGGTGTCAAAACCGGCGGATCTCGGGTAGGGGGTCCCGAACTGTGCATCTAGGCCGGATGGTAACAGGAGACAAGGGACACGAAGTTTACCCAAGTTCAGGCCCTCTCGATGGAGGTAAAACCCTACTCCTGCTTGATTAATATTGATGATATGGGTAGTACAAGAGTAGATCTACCACGAGATCAAGGAGGCTAAACCCTAGAAGCTAGCCTATAGTATGGTTGTTGTATGATGAAGTTGTCCTACGGACTAGAACCCTTCGGTTTATATAGACACCGGATAGGGTTAGGGTTACACAAACTCGGTTACAATGGTAGGAGATTGTCACGCCCAAGATGCGACCCTATCCTAAAGGAACTCGAAGGTCCCACCAAGGATAGAAGCGCATCTTGAAGACGCTTTTGCAAGGTGGATATCATTACATCAACATTACATAATAGTGGGGATACAACCAAGACATACAATGTCACATGAATACAACAACACATCATATACAAGATCAACATCCGACTACGGATGAAACATAAACAGAAACTCAAACAATATCCACCCTACTAGCCCAGGCTGCCGACCAGGAACCTATCCCTCAAATGAAGAAGAAGCAGAAGAAGAACTCCAACACAAATAAACATCGATCTCGCGTCATGATCATCGCATAACCTGTACCTGCAACTGGTGGTGTAGTAATCTGTGAGCCACGAGGACTCAGCAATCCCATTACCATGGGTATCAAGACTAGCAAAGCTTAAAGGGTAAGGAAGGGTAAGGTGGTGAGGTTGCAGCAGCGACTAAGCATGTATGGTGGCTAACATACGCAAATAAGAGCGAGGAGAGAAGCAAAGCAAGCGGTCATCAACTAGTAATGATCAAGAAGTGATCCTGAACTCCAACTTACGTCAGACATTACCCGAAAACCGTGTTCTCCTCTCGATCAACCCCGAAAAGAGACACTCACGGTTACGCACACGGTTGGTGTGTTTTAGAAGAGTTTGCTTCAAGTTTACTACAACCGGACATCAACAAATTCCCATCTGCCCATAACCGTGGGCACGGCTTTCGAAAGTTCAAACCCTGCAGGGGTGTCCCAACTTAGCCCATGATAAGCTCTCGCGATCAACGAAGGATATTCCTTCTCCCCGGGAAGACTCGATCAGTCTCGGAATCCCGGATACAAGACATTTCGACAGTAATAAAACAAGACCTGCAAAGCCTCCCGGCGTGTCGACACCCTGATAGTAGCCGCGCGTATCTCGTCTCAGGCCACGACCGGATGAGCAGTCCGTACAACTAAAACCAGACCACAAGTTTCCCCGAGGTGGCGCTGCAAGGGGCTCTAGTTTGGACCAACACTTAGACAAGCATTGGCCCGGGGGGCTAAATAAAGATGACCCTCGGGCTGGCCGACCCAAGGGAAAGGGATAGGTGGTAGGCAAATGGTAAAACCAATGTTGGGCCTTGCTGGAGGAGTCTTATTCAAAGCGAATTGTCAAGGGGGTCCCATAAATCACCCAACCGCGTTAGGGACGCAAAATCCGGGAACATAATACCGATATGACGGAAACTAGGGCGGCAAGAGTGGAACAAAACACCAGGCATAAGGCCGAGCCTTCCACCCTTTACCAAGTATATAGATGCATTAATAATATAAGAGATATTGTGATATCCCAACAATAAACATAATCCAACATGGAGCAATCTTCATCTTCACCTGCAACTAGCAATGCTATAAGAGGGGCCGAGCAAAAGCGGTAACATAGCCAAACAATGGTTTGCTAGGAAGGGTAACAAAGGTTAGAGGTTCATGGCAATTTGGGAGGCTTGAGCAGCAAGTGGTAGGTAGCGCAGCATAGCGATAGAACGAAGCAACTAGCATAGCAATGATAGTAATGAGATCCAAGGTGACGGTCATCTTGCCTGAAATCCCGCTAGGAAGAAGAACGAATCCATGAAGAAGATGAAGCCACGAAGATGAACCAAGCGTAGACGAACGAATCCTCACGATCGCAACGAAACGGGAACTATCGAGAAGAAGCACACAAGAAGGTAAACACACCACACATGAACAAGGCATGATGCTCAACCAAGTATGATGCATGACAATGCTACATGAAGCTACTCATGGCAAGAGATGATGCAAACAAGAACAACACATCAAGGCAAGTTTAAATGAGGCCGGAAACAACATAGAACAACTCCGGTAAGTCCTCATATGCAAATTTCGAAATTGGTCCAGATCTGAATAACCTTATGTTCAAGTTTGTTAAACAGCAAGTTAAGATGCACCAACATGATCTACACGACATTCTAGTGAAGTTACATATAAAGTTCATTAGATTCGGAGCTATGGCCTAGAAGATATGAGCAAAACAAGATAAGCATGGCATTGGAGCAAAAAGCATTCAAACATCAAACACGCACCTCAAAACATGAATCCAACAAGGTAATATGAAGCTACATGCAAAACTAAGCAAGTTTCATATAGAGCACACTCAAAACGGAGCAACGGTTCAACACATACACACTATACAAGTCTAAAGGGCTTGCTGCCCAAAACAGCAACTAGGCATATTGCAAGCACCAAAACAACATGCTAAAGGATATCAACATGAAAACAAAAGGCATGGACATGATATACAGGTAAAGCATGACAAAACATGAACACTGAGCTATCTCCAGAAATCACTACATCATACTCAAACAAGCATGGCAAGATTGCAAATAATAACAGGTTCACAGACTTAGCAAAATTCACAGGGCATGGCAGAAATAACATCAGGTTGCAATATTCAGAGCTATCAAACAACATGTTACATCAAGCTATCATGTCAAACTAGAGCATGGCATGAATCTACTCAAAGCATATAACAAGAGTCCCTTACTGACCATAAGCCAAAAGGGATCAGAAAATACAATTGCAAGCATGTGAACATAGCAAAACATAAACAGATTCAGACTTAAAACTGGAGCATGGCATAAACAGATAACAAGTAGGCATGTTTACGAGCTCGATGCACTCACTAAGAGGCATTGCATGACAAACTAATCATACATACAGTAACTAGACATGGCATAGAAGCTATACATGGCAAGAACAACAACATAGCATGCAAGGATCAACAACAACAAGCTAGGCAAAATTGCTAAACATGTAAACAATCTGCCAGGAACATTTTATAGCAAAAGTAGAGCTCGATTGAGTCAAGCTAAGGTGCTCCATAAATGCAAACAAAGGCATGGATGGATAGAGCATAACCATATGAACAAAACACCCTTACTGAACATACTCAAAATAGGCATCGATCTCACTGTAACAACATGAATACATGGCATCAAAATAACAGCAGACAGACTTAGTGAAAAACTAAGTCTCTGAAATAAGCAACATTGAGTAAGCGACTTTGCAAGCTTGAAACAAACAATACATGGCATATCATGACAAATGGGTTGCACCACAGCAAAGATGGAATGTTGTATCACAATACACATGTAGAGCTCAATATCATAGGGTGCACACATCAATCATGGCAAAAATGACAAAAGTGCATGTTCTGATAAGAAACTGAAACTAACAGAAAATAGCACTCTTCCAACAGCATTTCGGGCATCAAGATGAACTCAAACGAAAATGATGCAATGGAACAAAATGAAGAGCACATCCAGATGAACATTTCGATATATCACACGCACGAAACGGAGCGGTATGCATGAAGATATGGCAGGTCAAAGTGGACACCATAATGCAATAATTTCGGGACTTCGAGAAAATCAACCTCCGGGAAAAGTCAACGGGCGAAGTGGATCGGGTCGGGCGAGGTCTGGCGAGGTCGGAGGAGGGGCTCCGGCAAGGAGCGGGCGGCGGACGGCCGGAACGGGGCGGGGCCTGGTCGCCGGTGACGGATCCCGGCAGATCCGGCGAGGAGGTGGTCGGGGCGGCCAGATCCGGCGCTGTGGCGAGGCATGGGCGCGGTTGGCGGCGGGGATCCCGCGGGCGGCGCGCGCCCGGGATGCGGCGGCGGCGCAGTCGCTGGTCTCCGGCGAGGGCCAACGCCGGCAGAGGAAGGGCGGCGGCTTGACGGAGACACGGGCGACCGGGCGCAAGGGCGCCTGCGGGAGGCGGCGACGGGCGGACGGCAGCGCTCGGCAGCGCGGGAGGCGAGGCGCGCCGGCGAACAGACGGCGGGCGGTGCGCAGAGCCGCGGTGGAGCGGGCGGTGGCGGTGGCGGGCCCGGCGTGGCCCGGTTCGGCCCGGATCTGGGCCCCGGGGCGGCGGCGCGGTGGAGATGGCGGCGGGGGACAGGTGGCGGCTCCGGATTCGCTGAGGGGGGCGGTGCGGACACGTACGGCGATGGGGTGGACATGTCCGTCGGCGGGAGGAGGAAGAAGCTAGGGTTAGGGGTGAAATGATCCGAAATTTCGGAGGAGAGGCTAGATTTATAGGTAGGAGGGGCTAGGAGGCTCCAAATGGAGTGCAGTTTGCGGCCACGCGATCGTGATCGAACGGCCAAGAGGAAGGAGGGGGTTAGGATGGGATATGGGCCACTTTGAAGGGGTTGTTGGGCTGCACACAAAAGAGGCCTTAGCGGTTACCCGGTTAATCGTTGGAGTATCAAACGACCTCCAAATGACCCGAAACTTGACAGGCGGTCTACCGGTGCTATACCAAGGCCTCTTGGCAAACCTCGGTCCATTCCGAGACCGTTTAACACCCGCACACGAAAAGAGGTAAAAGGGGCGCCGGGGGACATAGGAGTGCCGGATTGCAAAACGGACAACGGGGAAAATGCTCGGATGCATGAGACAAACACGTATGCAAAATGAGATGCACATGATGACATGATATGAAATGCAGATGATGACATGGCAAAGTGCAACACGCAAGCAAATGACATGGCAACGACGGCGAATAACTAGCGGACACCTGGCGCATCGAATCCGGGGCGTTATAGAGATCTTGAATATGCGCATCGCCAAGCTTGCCTTCTACGCCAAGGAAAGTCCCTTCCGGACACGGGACGAAGTCTTCAATCTTGTATCTTCATAGTCCTGGAGTCCGGCTGAAGGTATAGTCCGGCTATCCGAACACCCCCTAATCCAGGACTCCCTCGGTGCCCTTGGAGGCGGCGACCGAACCTTTACAAACAAGGTTGGGGCAATCTCCACAACTTAATTGGAGGCTCCCAACGACACCATGAAGCTTCACCACAATGGACTATGGCTCCGCGGTGACCTCAACCATCTAGGGTGCTCAAACACCCAAGAGTAACAAGATCCGCTAGGGATTAGTGGGGGAATCGAATTTCTCTTGGTGGAAGTGTAGATCGGGGCCTTCTCAACCACTCCTGAGCAAATCAACAAGTTTGATTGGCTAGGGAGTGGGATTGTGCGAAAATGGAGCTTGGAGCAACAATGGAGCTTTTGGGTGGAAGAGGTAGTCAACTAGAGGAAGAAGACACCCCTTTTATAGCTGCGGACAAAATCCAACCGTTATCCACCTAACCAGCCCGCGACTTGCGGTACTACCGCCCCTGACAAGCGGTACTACCGCAAGGCCGAGCGGTACTACCGTGAGGGACCACGGTACTACCGCGGCAGCGGCAGGAACTAGAACAGGCCCGAATCACAGGAGCTGAGAATGGTACTTCCGCAAAGCGCGATACTACCGATCCCCCTTGCGGTACTATCGCAAGGCAGGAAAGTCCTAGCCTGGGAAGGGCGCGGATGAATAAAATTACATCCGTGCCTACTTCCCTGAAAAACAAACGATGCAAAAATCCGACACGGTACTACGGCTGGAGGAGCGGTACTACCGCATGGCAGCTAAGCCAGGCCGCGCACGGTACTACCGTGCAGGGGGTGCGGTACTACCGCCGATGTAAAAAATTACATCCGCCCCTACTACCGCGATGCGGCATCACTTGGCCTGGGGGCCATGGTACTACGGCTCTAGAGGAGCGGTACTACCGTGGGCTCCTGAGGTACTACCGCACCGAAGTATGGTACTACCGCAGGTGCCTGCGGTACTACCGCTCCAGGGAGCAGTACTATCGCAAGCCCAACATCAGCAGCCAGGATAATTGCAAAGAGGATAAACGGAGGATGCTCCAAAGTGCAGGGGAAAGGTGGAGACAAGGAAGAAAACGTGTACATGATTATTCCACCTGAACCTTTCCGACGCGGACTCCCTCTTAATAGTACGGCTTTCCTACGACTCAAATCCACCAAAAAGAAACGTAGAAAAACTCCGTCTTCAATAGTCTTCGAGGGGCACCAAACCGTCTTGTGCCTAGCGATGACACGTCTGAGAAACTCAAGGCACACGATTAGTCCGCAAAAGCATTGTCGTCAATCACCAAAACACCTTAGGGATAAATATGCCCTTACAAGCTTGTCCCGCGGCCACCCCATGCCAACATCATCTCTAGCAAGTGGGTCTTCCGGCATAAGACTCGCCCTGACGGGTCTCTCGAGCACTATAAGGTTCGGTGGGTGGTCCGCGGGTAACGACAGCACGCTGGAGTCGACTTCACCGACACGTTCGTCCCGGTTGTCAAACCGGGCACGATTCGCGCAGTCCTTCAGCTCGCGGTCTCTCGCTCCTGGCTGGTGCATCAGATGGATGTGTGGAATGTGTTCTTGCATGGCCATCTCTCGGAGCAGGTTTTCTGTCAGCAGCCGACCGGCTTCATCGACGCGGCTCAGCCTGACCATGTGTGCCTGCTCTCCCGCTCTTTGTACGGGTTGAAGCAGCCCCCTCGGCCTGGTACCAGCGGATCGCCGGTTTCCTGCAGCAACTCGGGTTCCGGGCCACTCGCTCTGACGCCTCGCTGTTTGTCTACCACCAGGCTCCGGCAACCGCTTACTTGCTCCTATATGTCGACGACATCATCCTGACGGCTTCCTCGCCCGAGCTCCTTCGCCAGCATACTACTCGCCTCAGCGCTGAGTTTGCCATTAAGGACCTCGGCCCGTTGCACTACTTCCTCGGCATTGATGCGGTACAATGCGCCGATGGGTTCTTTCTTCACCAGCAGCAGTATGCACAGGACCTTCTCAAGCGGGCAGGCATGCTTAACTGCAAGCCTGTCCCCACGCCTATCGACACGAAGGCCAAGGTCTCTGCGCTCGATGGCTCACCCGCGCCAGATGCAGCGTTCTACCGCTCCATCGTCGGTGCTCTCCCGTACTTGACACTCACTCGGCTGGACCTGCAGTACGCCATCCAGCAGGTGTGTCTCCACATGCACGCCCCTCACGACACTCACTGGAACCTGGTGAAGCGGATTCTTTGGTACATCCGCGACACCACGGCTCTGGGTCTTACGTTGACGGCCTCGCCCTCGACTGACCTGGTCGCCTACAGTGACGCCGATTGGGCTGGCTGCGCGAACACGCGCTGCTCGACTTCAGGCTATTGCGCCTACCTGGGGCCCTCACTCATATCGTGGTCGTCTAAACGACAACCCATGGTATCCCTCTCCAGTGCCGAGGCTGAGTATCGTGCTGTCGCCAATGTCGTCGTTGAGTGCTCATGGCTCCGACAACTTCTCCAGGAGTTGCTTCTTGATGTCCTGAAGGCCACCATTGTCTACTGTGACAATGTCTCTGCGGTCTACCTCTCCGCCAACCCCGTTCATCATCGTCGCACGAAGCACATTGAGCTTGACATTCACTTCGTGCGAGAGCAGGTGGATCTTGGCCGCGTCCGCGTTCTTCATGTTCCCACCGCTCAGCAGTTTGCCAATGTCATGACGAAGGGGTTACCGACGCCTACATTTGAGGAGTTCCGGTCTAGTCTATGCGTCACTGGTGACGTATCGACTGCGAGGGGGTGTTGAACATATATGTGCATGTATCTGTTAGGATAATCTCCTACCGGCTCCGCCTCTAGTTTCCTTGTATAGATGAGGCTGAGGGCTGCCCTTGTACCCATATATATGTGCACCGTGCACCCAATCAATACATCAAGAGTTGCATTGCCTTCAACGATGCTTCTTCGTCTTCCTAATGCTTAGCTCAAGTAGCTCACTAGCCACCATTCATATTCGCCTCCTTGTACGTATTTGGGAAGTTGGAATCTTCCTCTCGACCTGTCGATCGCGGACCATTGTGGACTGTGGTGCCTGTTGTCTTCAGCCTGTGCTCCTCCCTACCACTATCACAATATCGCTAGCTGCTTTTGCATTGGACCAGCCTCGCCACTCGACATTGAACCATACTCACTCCATCTCATAATATAAGAACGTTTTTTACGCTAGTACTAAACATCCAGCCAACCTTTCATTGTTCGCGTTGTTCACATCAATTCTTTTTAGCTTTTCCTTGTGTTGTTCATCTCTAACATTCCGCAACACATTCTTTCTTTAATACACCAAGTACACCATGTAGAAATTTTGATGTTGTGAACATTGTGAAAAGCAACATGAGCAAGGATAGGTATTCGTGGTTCGCCGGGCGCCCCTGCTAAGATGCTAGCCAGCTTCATAGTCGGAAATAGTAAATTTGGGCTTATTTGATGACCATAGTAACTTGCAAGAGTTGGACTACGATGTTTATTAACCGGGTTTGAAGTCTTTATTGGTTTTCTTTGTATTTTAGACATTTTTATGTACACCAGGAATATTTTCTTATATACATGTTTAACATTTTTAAAATACATGATTATTATTTTAAAACATGTATTTTTTATGTCTGCTTTTTCCATAAGCATTTTACATTATTTGTATACATCAGGAACATTTTTAATATGAACATTTAATATTTTTAAATACATAATTAAGATTTTTTAAAATATATCTTTTATGTTTACTTTTCCTATATGCATTGCATATCTTTTGTATACATCAGGAACATTTTTAATACACTCTTTACATTTTTGAAATACATGATTAATTTTTTTTAAACTTAATATTTTTTATGTCTACTTTTCCCATACATATTGTATATTTTTCATATACATCAAAAGCATTGTTTATGCACACTTCACATTTTTTAAATGCATGGTTAATATTTTCAAAAAAATATGTGAATTATTATTTTATAATATTTGAAAGTATAAACAAAAGTAAAAAAGTAAAAAAACAAAAAAATTAAACACATAGTGAAAACAAGATCGCTTTTGAGGCTACAGCCTCCCGCGCGCTGGGCCAGTCCAGTCTGGTGCTCGCTAGATGAGAGAAGATCCAGCTTCTTAACTTTTTGCTGGTCCTCTTTCAAACTGGGCTTTCTGTGGTACGACCGACATATAGTGTGGCCCCGGGCCAGATGATACTGGTCCCCACTTCGTGCTGGGCCCACATGGAGCTTAATCAATCACCGCCTGGTGGCACAGTTCCCGGTCCGCGCACTCTTTATTGCGGTTTGGTGAGCGTTAGCATTCGGATATCCGTAACAAAATCATTTTCCTCTTGGCGACGCGGACGCCACAAGGACTTGCACTTGCACGTCGTGGTCACTGGTGGAGCTGGTTAAGATGTTCCGATCATCCGCAAGTAGCGGTTAGCTCGACTCTAATAGCATTGCATCATTGCCTCGGGAGTGGAATCTCAGCATGCTTACCTTACCTAATTTGAACATTGTTGGTTTCTGGTGTGGAGAAGGAGAAATTTTTGTAGTGTGCAAGTCGGCGAGAGGCCTCCCGTCTGCTGACTCTGCATTGTACGTATAACTTCAAACGACACTCGTACGTACAGGTACCGTATACATCGTTCAACTACTGCTACATGGATGGAAGGCGCACGCGTGCGTGCATAGCCGGCACGTAGTGGTGGTGCGCCCGTGCACCCGAACGAAAGCATACGGAGCCACGTACGGGGTACGGCGGCGACGCGAATGATTGGCGCCACGGCGGGGCGTTCTTTCGGGAAAAAGCGGGCTGAAAGAGAATGTGCAACGCAGCCGCAGGGGTCCAACGAGGGACGCTTTTCAGGCTGTTCTTGCATTCCACCCCCTACACTTACCCACCTTTCTTTTTTCAAGTAGAGTAGTAGTAATAAATAAAGAAGAGAGGATCCCTGCCGACCGATCTCGTCGCCTTCCGATCTCTTCCATCCATCTTTTGCTTTGCTTTCTCGTATGCAGACCCGGCATGTGCTTTCTCGTTTGCTCTCGGTGTGGACGCAAACCCACCTTGGTTTTTTCTACTTCCAGCGATGCCCCGCAGTCAGTGCTGACTTCCAGATCCGGCTTCATTCATAGTGAGTGAGTGCAAATTGAAGTGCATGGTGCCAATGAAGAATGAACTAGACTGTCCGTTTACTAGTACTAGTCGGGTGCTTGAGGCGGTGGTACTACTACTCCTTAGCATTTCTACCCTTCTTTTCTTTTGTGAGCATTGATGGAAAATTCTAAGAAAACCCTAGTGCTCAACCGACTGATTACCAACGCTCGAAAGGGTGCCTACACCGCCCCCGCATAGTCTAACTTCGCAGCGTGAGCTTTGTTGCCACCCTTTCGAGCGCAACACGAGCTCTGTTGCAGAGTGGCCGGTACGAGCAGTGGCGTAGCCAGGTTGGAGACAAGCCCCGGGCCAACATCATTGCTATAGTAGTAAATAGTGTCAACCGATGATCATGTAGTTATAGTCAACAAAGAAGCGAGCCGGCACGCCCCAGGCCACGACCCCGGTAGCCTGGGGCCTGGCTATGCTCCTGTGTACGAGGGAGGGCGGTCACGGCTGGATACCGCATCGACGACGACGACACGGGTCCTTGACAACGATGCGCGGAGTGGGGTCGTTCCATGTTACGCTTGATCCACATTGGATCAAGCACATCCTGCACGATATGGTGTGTCATGATGTTGCAGAGGCTTGGGTTAGAGGAAGGGTGGGTTCTCGACAATGGGTTGTAGCTATTCTTGCGGTGGGCGGCGGCGGCACACTTGACACAACTTTGATGAGGATGGAATAGTGGAAGTGGGGATTTGTTGTGTTTGCAACATGTGCTATGTTGCAAACGTCCACCTGCTAGACGAACTGATGCGACACAGATCGGGGAACGCAACATGCCCTATGTTGCAAACATCAAACACAACTAGGCCTATGTTGTACACAAACGGGCCGCTGTGCAGATTCAACAGCTCTGGAGGCGACTGATTTTCTCCCGAGTCGGCCGTTCGATGCGTAGCGCTGTCCAAAAAATTATACTATCCTTTTGATCCGCATTGTACTAAATCAATGGCAATTAATATAGATCAGAGGGGTTGTACTAAATCAACGACAATCAGTATATGTCGAAGAGAGTAGTATAATTTTAACCAGCATTCCGATTCTTTTTCTCAACTCCTACAACTATATGTCTTTCAGTTATATCTGACAATCCACAAGACATGCACCATGTTTCTTCCTCCTCTTTTCCAGCTCAAGTGGTTTATTCGAGTTACAATACGGTGCCACATTTCAGTTGTACTAACCCCACTCAAGCAACTTTTAGCAACACAGATCACAACACACCAACGCCCATTAAACAAACAAAACACATGGAGACTAGAAAGGGGAGAAGCTACTCAATCATATTCAAATGAGCTACTCAGCTCTAATCAAACGACTACGAGGTGTAAAACAAAATATCCTAAAACTCCAGGGGTGTCGACGCAAAACAAAAAGGCAGGGACCCGGTTATTACTACGCGTCCCCAGCTCGCGAACCCCCTCCATCTGCTTCGCTCGCTCTCTCCCTCCCTCTCTCTCTCTTGGTGTGTCAGGTGTCTCTCTCTGGGCTCCCGGCATCGGCAGCGGCGCGGCGGCGGGCGGCCATTGGGAGGGAGCTGACGGCCCCGGCGGCGGGCGGAGGAGCGGGCGCGGGAGCTCTCCGGCGGCCATGCCGCGATCCGGGGCGTGATCGCGCCGGGGATTGCTGGCCCGGGAGCGCCGCGGCGATGAACGGGCCGAGCGCCGGCGCCGGCTCCGGCGGCGAGGGGCCGCTGGTGTACCAGGCCTGGAAAGGGAACAATGTGAGCCCGCCGCCTCCCCTCTCCTCTACCCCCCCTTCCATGTCTCTCTCCCCCATTTTATTGGGCGCGCGCGCGGATCTGTGCGTTCTCGAGGTGGTCGCTAGATTGGCTTGCGGAAATGCATGCTAGGGTCCTTCTGCTGAGCTCCGCGTAGATGGTTGCTCGTTTTTTTCCCTTGCGTTTTACTAGTACGATTTTGTGCATCGTGTGCTGGGGGAGTGTGGGTTCTGGGACATGTATGCGGTGTTCTTGTTCGTGAGAAGGGCAGTGAACGCCAGTGGATAGTTTTGATTCGTTGCTAGTTAATGTGGTAAGGAGGGGAGTTTTAGCTGAGACTTAATAGTTCTAGAAGTAATGAATGTACTTAATGATCCTTCCACCTGATGATGCTAAATGTAAAAATACATCTCGCTTCATCTTGTTCTTTCCCGAGGGAATTATGCATAGAGAGAGTGTCATTGGTGCCTACATTAGCTTGGGACAAAGTTGTCTGTAATTCTGTATGAGATCTTCAGACTGTTTTTGTGCAGGTAAGCAGTGGAGAAAATGTGACTGGGACTGATATAGTGTACTGTCTATTTGCAGGTGTTTTTCCTCCAGGGGAGGTTTATATTTGGACCTGATGCGAGATCCTTGTTTGTCACTATGTTCCTCATTATCGCTCCAGTAACAGTCTTCTGCGTGTTCGTCGCGAAAGAATTGATGAATAGCTTCTCTTATGGCCTGGGGTTACCGGTGATGGTTGTGGCAGTTGTATTCACGGCATATGTGAGTACCATTTGTAATCCTTTTGGATCACCTTCTTCCTTGATTTCCAGATATGTTTTGCACTCAGTACATGCTATTGTTTGGGGATAGTTCGTGGGATCCTCATTAGTTACAAACTGCTTTTCAAGTTCAGATAATGCACATGCTGTGAATCTTTTTCTTTATGCAAGAGAGGCCCCCCTCTCCAATTTCCATTAAAAGAACCAATGTGGTTCAGTTACAAGGCTGTGAATATATTCTGGGTTTTATGTGACTACATGTCCAATCAATAGCAAGTCAGAAACGCCTGAGTTGAAGTACAGATTGTACTACTATGAGTATGTGCCTTTGTTTTAAGTTGTTCGTTAATTAGCCGATTTGTTCCAGATAATATAGATCTGAACAATGATATTCGCTAACTGAACTGTAATACCTTCCTTGATCATGCATGGCATGTTTATCGACCAATTGATCCTGATTGTATAAATGCAATTGAGTCCGTGGATATCAAGGAAGGGGGCCATAGCTTGTTGTACCCTTGAACTTCTTGGCCAGTAGCACTAGCATATTTTGATGCTGCTATCCCCTCACATCTTGCGAACTGGATATAAAATACAATGTTGTTGTCTCTGTTTGTGATTTTTCCTGGTAAACAGAAAAGTGTATGTATCCACAGTACTCTTCACTTACTGCTTTGGCATTTCTGTCACCTGTCACTTTGCAGGATTTGAGTCTTCTATTTCTCACTTCTGGGAGGGATCCAGGAATCATACCTCGAAATGCACATCCTCCAGAACCTGAAGGTTTTGAAGGCAATGCTGAAGTTGGAGCTAACCAGACTCCACCATTGCGTTTGCCCCGGGTGAAGGATGTCGTTGTGAATGGAATCACTGTGAAGACAAAGTACTGTGACACCTGTATGCTGTACCGGCCTCCTCGATGCTCCCATTGCTCTATCTGCAACAACTGTGTCGAGCGATTTGACCATCACTGCCCATGGGTCGGGCAGTGCATAGGACTTGTAAGTTCATTAACCGAATACACATAACCAATAAATAGCATGTCCTACTTTTTTTTTGTATTGTCTTGTTGTCCTAAATATTTTGCTTCTTAAGAATTTATCCAAGAGGTCTAAACTCTTTGCTATGCAATATTTCATCTCTTGTTGTACTCTACACTTGTTTGATTTGCTTGGATATGCTGACAGAATAGTATACTAGCATTTCATATTGTGGTATATAGAGTCTCCTGTTTCAACTTGGCCAGTTCTGTTTGATTGATAGATCCTGAAACAATTAAAGTGCTTACAAGGTTGCATATGATTGTGCAGCGGAATTACAGGTTCTTCTATATGTTTGTCTTCTCAACGACTCTTCTCTGCCTCTATGTCTTTGGATTCTCCTGGGTGTACATTATTAAGATCAGAGATGCGGAGCAGATAACAGTATGGAAGGCAATGGCAAAGACCCCTGCATCTATCGCTCTGGTTGTCTATACATTTATCGCGGTTTGGTTTGTTGGTGGCCTCTCAGTGTTCCACTTGTATCTGATGAGCACTAACCAGGTAAATGCTGTTCCCTAAAAGGGTATATTCCCAGTCTTGCATCGTGATTCCATTCTTGTCAGTTGCTAACCATCGTTGCCTTCTACTTCTGTAGACAACATATGAGAACTTCAGGTATCGCTATGACCAACGGGCCAACCCATACAACAGGGGAGCCGTGGAGAACATCAAGGAGATCTTCTTCACGCCGATCCCTGCTTCCAGGAACAACTTCGGCGCCAGAGTTCCACAGGAGCAGGGCCTGAGGCCTCGCTCGACAAACGGTTTCATGAGCCCAAACATGGGGAGAGCTGTCGGCGACATCGAGATGGGCAGAAAGCCGGTGGCATGGGATGAGCCAAGGATGGCAGCCGAGATAGGCGATCTGGGAGGTCTGGGCAACTTGCTGGAGGACAAGGACGGCAGGTTCCGCAACACGTCCCCTGATCTAAGCCGCGACGCCCTCGTGGTCGGAGGCTTAGATGAGCAAGGCTCCTCGGTGATGAACCCACCACGGACGAGCTGGGGAGTCGAAGCGGGCAGGTGATGGTAACTGGCCAATGTGGCCATGTAAGCAGCTATAGTGGAGGACTAAGGGGTGTATGTTAGTGCCAGCTTGTTCGTAGTTTGGTGTCCGGTTGAGACTTGAGGTCGCTGATGTTGTTATTAGGGCTAATGACCTGGTTGGTAATTCTTGCATCATGTATCAGTGTTTTTTAAGCAGATTGTTGGTGTGTGAGGTCTCCAGTTGAGTAGAATCTTAATTGTGTCTGTATATATAGTTTGGAGTGGTGAACCCGGAAATGGATTGGTTTGCTTTGGCTTCCGTTGTCAAAGATTGTGAACGGCATTCTACCTCTCTTTTTTAATGGCCAAATGTTGATTCTGCTGTTGCTGCAGAACAGCAGTATACATTTGCATTTTAGAATGCACTTGTGTGCTTGGACGTTGATGGAGCTACCTTATTCCTTGTACTCCCTCCGATTTGTACTGATGTTGCGGCAAGTAATATAGATCATAGGGAGTAGTAATATACTCGGTAGATCAGAGCGAGTAGGAAACTTCACCATCTTGGTAGTGGTCATGAAATGGCAGTGTGCTACTCTACTACTGGAAACAAGCTCGACCGGCTTTAGTATAAGGGATCCCATATTATAAAGCCAATCGGCCAAACAAAGGTACTCCCTCCGTTCTATAATGTAAGAGTGTCAAAAAACGGAGGGAGTATATATTTATATTATAAAGCTAATCGGCCAAACAAAGGTACATAGTGTCGAGGAAATCCTTGAGGGCTGATCAAAATAGAAAAAACATGACAAAACGCACTAAAGGCGTGAAAAACGCACATGAGTGCACTACTAAATGCCGCTAGAGGGCTGCCGAGGAGAAGCACACGAGATTCGTTGCTACGACGATAACCACCAGCACTCATCGATGACGCTCCAAGAAGGTAACAATGCCATGTGTCGTCATGACCCTGTCCGCCAAAGCAGACGAAGATTTTCACCCTAAGTGCCGAAGGGGAGGAAGAGGAACAAAGCGGCATCCCAAGGGGAATGCGACACACGCACGTATCACCATCACTGTCGTTGAGACACAAAGGTTTCGGTCGGCCCCTTCATCCTCTGTGCTGCCACCGCTACGACTGCCGGTAACTTCAGATACAGATCAGGGCTAGGCCGCCGTCATCGGCAACAACTTTGCCAGGAGCACAAACAACCGCGCATCCCACCATGAACATGGCCGAAGCATACCGTCAACACCTCCTAACACGCCGCTCGCCGGTGAGCCGCCATCCGGGCCGCCGCCCCGCATCCTTGGCCCCCAGCCCGCCCCCACCCCAAACCTAAAGCCATCGACCGTCGCAGGAGAGGACGGAAAGGCCACTCCTTGCCGCCCCTGCGCGACACCCAAAAAGTGAATTATTCCAAAAAAAGAAAAAGCGAATTATTTGGGTAGCAAAAATTAATTTTCTCCAATAATTAAAGGAAAATGCATTTCCTCGTCTCATCCGCATGTCCGCATCCCCGCCGCCAGCCCGCCACCGTCAACCCCCCGCGCCCCCGCAACCCCCTTCTCTCTCTTCCTCTGCCAGGGTCGGCGGCCGCACCCTCGCCGTGCCCTCCGATTCCCCTTGCCATTGCTGGCCCTGCCCCTCCTCCGTCGCGGCCGCGATCGAAATCGAAAAGATCGCGCAGTACCAACGAAGAGGAAGGACAAAGCCGTCAGTGCCCTGTTTTGCTGCTCGCCGTCGTTCAGATTCGAGGTAAGGTGGGCGCACTGCGCCTCCTCCAACTCCTTCCGATCTGCTGATCTCAAAGAGGAATTAGAGCAGCAGAGACTATAGTTTCTTGCTGAATTTTCCCCTCGACGCCTAATATGCGTGCTTCTGTTTCTGCAGGTCCTATGCTTCGATTTGATTTCTTGTTACACGAGCAAGTGAACAGCCCTGTAGATCGTTTTGCTGTTCGGTTTGATTGCTGCATGTGCCTGCACAGTTCAAGTGGGCTGGTCGGTGCTAGTGCTCCATTCCATTTCCACCCCTGTAGATCGTTACACAAGTTCTTTTTTCTGAATGAAGTGGGCAGAGGAACTTCTCAGCATACTGGCTTCTTCACCAGCAAACAATGGAAGAAACTATGCGAGCTGCCAATACCAGCTGAAAACAATATCGATTCTTCGCTAATGCTTGCCTGGCAATCAGGAGATGCAGACAGACTGTGGATCACACACGCTTAACGTTCTGCTTCAAGTACATATTCAGGCACTAGTGCAAGAGCTACTCAGCTGGTTTGAAGCAACGGATGCCTACATTACAGGTAACCATATCATGGCACACACCAGTTCATCTTGGAGTTGCTGGACCCAATCAAAGCATACTGATATCACACTGTACATTAATAAGAAGTCAAATGTGTCCACAATCATCACACTTTATTACATGATACTGTACACAAATGCATACGATGTCTGATACAGAGGAAAGCGACACAAATTCAAATCCAAGCATAGATACCACCGTTTATGCTCAATCGGAGCCACTAGGGCACTCATGTAGAGCAAGTAAACGGACATACTTAAGTTGTAATGCACGCATAACATAAACACGCAGCAGAAAAAAAACCGAACAGACAAGAAGAACATATTGCAATCCACACTAGCACATGCAAACCACACCATGCGATCTATGGGAGGCCCTTCCGGTGTCAAACCTGTTTCTTCCAGCAGAAAGAGAATGTTGCAGCATCGTCATCATCCTCTTCTTCATCTCCTTTTTGCTTACCCAAAAAGGCTTTCCCTAAAGCACCTCCTTTTTGCTTAGTCTTGACTTTCTGGTCTATTGAGTTTAAGACTAGGCTTGTTTTTATGGTTTTCAATGGCCCCTCTCACCTCAGGAGGAACTTGGTCACCCTTGAACTCGAGCTCCTTCAATTTGGGAAGTTTGTCGATGCCGGAGAGAGATGTGGAAGATGACCAGACAATCTTCTCGAGCCTAGAAGCAGACCCGCTGTTGAAGACAATCTTGGCGATGCCGGAGCAATCAACAACAAGGAGGTTGAGCCATAAGAACTCATCTTTTTGTAATGTAATCTCATTCTGTGTTCCACTAAAAGACTTCTCAAAGAGCATCAGACAGCGTATATTTGATTTCTTGGTGAGCAGTCGTAGAGCATCTTGCTCTAGCAATGTACCATGAAGAGTCAGCTTGGCTATCTGTTTGGCACTGTCAAATGATGGCAGCAAACTGCCACAGAAGCTGCTGTTCAACTCAAGCTCTTTCAATATAGAAAGATACTCAACTCCAGAAATAGAACATATGCTGGTGATAGACAAAACCATCTTCTCGAGCTCACTGGCTGCACCATCCTCAAAAGTGATATTAGTCAAGTCCGAGCCCTCAACAACAAGCAACTTGAGGCATTTGAATTCACCGTCCTTGAAGTTCAGCATGTGCTCGGTGCATACAATATGTTGGAGCCTGACACACCGTAACTTGGGCAGCTTGGCAAGGAGTTTCAGATCATCTTGGCTCAGCAGAGTGTTACATAGAGTTACCTTGACAAGTTTGTTTTTATCACCTTTTGTGAACAATGGAAGAAGACGACCCTGCTGTGTAGTTCCCCTGATGGTTAGACTCTCAAGAATCTTGAAATGGTTTTCCAACATAGAGCCAATCCCATATGGTAACTCTGCACTGGAAGGAGTACCCTCGTGTGGTGTGGCTATGGGAATAGCAGTGATTGACAGAGAGCAGAGGCACTCATGTAGGTCACTGATCGTCTGAAGCAAATTCCTGAGGTAATCTTCCTTATCTTCGATAACCACACCTAGCTTCCTCAGCTGCCATAGCTTTCCAATATCTTTTAAATCATTACTCTGCCAGGCCTTGACCTCAGATAGTACCTCCATGTTTACCATTTTGCCGATCCTACGAGGAATCCAGACACAAGAGCAAAAATTGCTTGAATTCAGATCAATGTGACCAGCAAGCAGACGCTTCAGCTTCAAGAGCAGGATCTTTGCTGTTGCACGTTGAGGTATCTCAGTTTGCCGGATATCCAATACCTCTAGCTCATGGAGGTTGTTGATTTCACTGGGTAGCTGGGTAATGTCTGTTCTCCTCAGGCTCAGATACTTGAGCAGTAACATCTTGCTGCAGATATCCTTGAGGTACCTCTGGTTCTTCCCACCAAAGCACTGACACCCTTCTAGATCTAGCACCTTGAGCAGGGATACTTGAGATGATTTAGAGAGCCCCTTGAAGAATTTGTCAATTCTATCAGAGCTGCGGAGTTGTAGATCATTGAAAATGGAGAAGTGGCGAGCCAAGTGATGTGACAGGCGTGTCTCCACAATGTGTTGTTTTCTAGCAATTGTGGTAATGAATCCATGAATTAGATCACCTACCACACAACTCTTCACATTTCCTGTGGTACCAATATCAGCAGGATAAACAAGGCACCGGCGAACGAGTGTGTCAAAACATCGGTTGGCCTGACGCACAGAACTGGGCCAATCTTCCTTGTATGCCAGCCCTTCTACAACCCACCGTGCAATCAAGGTTGACCGCCTGATCTTTTGTCCGGGAGGGAAGATAGCTAGGTGCAGCAAGCAAGACTTGCATTCTTTAGGCAGATCATTGTAAGAGAACTTGAACATCACCTTAGTGATGCTGTTGAATGATGTTGTTGGCAAAGTCCGCAGGGTGCTGTGCAGCTTGAGTAGCTCCTCGTTGCTCCTCTTGGAGTTAGCATAGAAAGCATGAGTGAAGATCTTCATGCAGAATTCATGTGGCTCACACTCATACAAGATATCATGAAAAATTTGGGGGTTGTAGCTGTGTTCATTCTTCTGCTGACTAGTAAGCTTGAGCACTGTATCATGGTAGAGACCAGCAAGAGAATAGTCTATAGGTTCTCGCGGTGGATAGCAGTATTCTTTAGCCAGCTGGATGTCCTTTGCGTCGGCGACGATCATTAAATCGGCGTTGCAGTTTAAGAGGCTCAAAGCATTTCTGGTATCCTCCCATGTGGAAACATCCATCAGCTCATCAACTTTGAGGATAAACAGGGGGCATTCATAACGGTGCCCAAGATGATTCAAGTTATTTTTAATTTTGTCCACGAGCCCTTTGATCTTGAGCTGCTCTTTGAACTCATGCTTCATTTTGTCCATCATCTGATCCACGAAAGAGGCAAATATTTTTTCAGAAACAGTTTCTAGGTTTTGATCCGGAGCACCAGGTTCACCTGTCCCTTCACTCTTGTCATATTTCCCCTGCTGCAGCTCCCGTAAGATGTCTTCCTTTGCGTCCTGGATGAGTTTTTTGATTTGATCCTCACCCAGTATAGCTGTTGTGGTCTTTGTAGCTTGCTTGTCCAAGGATCTGTCTTGAGCCTGCAGGGGCTTGCTACTACTGGTGCTGCTCTTGGGGAGCAGCTTCCGCAGGATGTGTGCATATTGTGCCTCATCAAGCTGAATCCATGTCGTCTGCCGATTTTCCTCTCCTTCCCCCTCCATATGCTTGGTTGTTTCTCCTCCTTCCTCTTCCTCCCTATGTGTGGCTACTTGTATTTCACCCTCTTCCCTATGTTTGGATGTTACTGCTCCTCCTCCTTCCCCCTCAATATGCTTGGCTGCTTCTGCCTCTTCAAGCTTCTTCTTTTCCTTTGCTTCCATATACTCCTTAAGCTTCTTGGCGATGCTGTTGTTGTTTTCCCACGCTGGTAATCTATGCATGTCTTTGTTCTTCCCTTTTTGATCTTGTTGAGAGGCTGCCTGGAGCAGCAGCTGAAGTAGTATGTCTAGGTCTAACTGGTCAAAATCACCCCGCAGCTTGTCGCCCTTGGATAGTTCGTCGCCCATACTCTCTAGTCGACCTTGAATATTACTTTTGATTTTGTCAAGCTTTTCATAAACCTTCATTTCTTTGATACTATCCCCGATTTGAAGAAGAGCAATATACCTCTTCTTTTCACCGTGAATTTGCAATTTTCTTATGTTAACTTGCTCCTCGGGGTTGGATTTGGCATGCCTGAGCTCGCGCAGAATGTAGAAGAGAACCTCCTTTGCTCGTAGCGGTGCAGATTCGGGGTGCACGGCTGGGATGTCAACCACGACAATGCGATGGTAACCACCCTTCGGGTTTTCACTCAAAAACCAATTTTTTTGTAGAAGAGCGTGGAGGTCGTCCTGATATGTGTAGGGTGCCACAATGACCATG
Source organism: Aegilops umbellulata (assembly GCA_032464435.1). Taxonomy (NCBI): domain Eukaryota; kingdom Viridiplantae; phylum Streptophyta; class Magnoliopsida; order Poales; family Poaceae; genus Aegilops; species Aegilops umbellulata. Next base: position 508,213,562 of record CP136056.1, on the reverse strand, counting down.
GACAAAGTTTCGCCGGCATCTCCAGTAACTCCATTCAACCACTCCCATATCTTTGCTCTGAGGTAGTCGTCGAGAGTGCGAGGCTCGGTGAAGGCTCTTTGAGCAGAATGACCTTCACCGTCTTCTACTTCTTCTTCTTCGTCGTCTACCCCAGCAGCAGTAGCCAGAAACGATGCTGCTGTCGGAGGCAATTCCCCCTTCCCTGACTTGTCTGGGACCTCCACACCGTACCTCAGCCGCCGAGCGCCGATCTCGCGCGCCCGCACCTTGAGCAGGCGCAGCTGCTCGGCCGCGCGGTGCTGCACGACCAACTTTCGTCGGAACCAGCTCACCCACCAGAGGTAGCCTCGGAGTCCCCCTCTGGCGCGGTAGACGTCGGGGTTCCCCCTGCTGAGGTAGAGGTCGATGCAGTTGCTGCAGTCCTGGGCGAGCAGCAGCACCTGGTTCATCCAGCTGCGCACCTGCTCGTTGTGTTCGCCGCCGCCGGGGGGTGCCCACCTGGCCAGGTGCTCCAGGAAGCTCTTCATGCTCTCCATCTCCTCCTTGATGAACTGCACGTCGTCCCCGACGCCACCCAGCAGCCGCGCCTCGCTGCGTATGGCGACCAGCAGCGAGCTCACGGCGCCCGCCGCGACCTCGGCCATGGCTCCCTGTCCTTGCGCCGGCTGGTTGGGTTGGTTTCTAGTTGAATTGGTGGAGGCTAGCTGAGCTGGGCGGTGGCGACGACGCACACATTCTTCCCCTCGTATGGGAGAGCCAGAGGAGGGAAAAGAAAGAAACGAACTGGTTCAAAGCGTGCCTCTGTAATCGCCGGGTCTAGTGCACGCTCTTTCAGAAACGAACCTCCTTTTCTTCTTTATTAAGATCGCCGAGAAACGGATCGGTTCGAAGCGTGCCCCTGTAATCGTTGAGTCCAGGGCTCTTCGACGAATCGCCCTCTCACCCCATTGGGGATGGGCTGATGTTCACTCAGCCTGCGCTTCTGTCTCTTAACGCATCATAGCGAATCTTTTTTATAGACAATGCATCTAACAGATATACTAGGTAGAATCATAACACGTGTACGATACTAATCTATAATACTATAACTGAATCAAATCAAATCATGTCAAAAACTCGACTAAACCAAAACTTTCTTTGCCTTTCCTTACCCATACTCAAATCTTACCAAAATCTAAAATATGTTTGGTGTACCGTATATGTCGGACAAAATTGATGTTGAACCACTAAAATATGTATGCCGACGGGCAATTAATTAGTCTTATCTAATTGTTTGTAGAATCCTAATATGAATTTGTAGACAAGATCTTTGATACTAGTTTTTCTCGTTTCACATGCTATGATGTTATATCGTATTATGATACTACAAGTGCCCATATCTTGACATATCATTTCAGCTTCATGTCTAGTTTTTTGAGGGTAGCTTCATGTCTAGTTGACACTGTATGATACTAACTAGCAAAAGGGCCAGTGCGTTGCAACGGAAGAAAAGAAAACCACACGCACTTAATTTATAAAAAATGGTCTATAATCTAAGTATTTGTAGCTACGGCCCAGACTAATATGGTCTTTGCCTACAAAAGCGCAAGTTCAAGATTTCACATGTCTTCTATGTAAACACGGTTTGCATGTAGATTTAATACGTACAAAGAAACAGGCAAGTGATCTTCAATTTCGTCTCCAATCCTGATTTTGCTGAGATGTTCATCCACAATCCGGATAGTATTGTTGATTACGTTTGCACCCTAGATAGTATTTTTTAAATGGTTAACAGATAAAATAACATCATATTCGGATTCTATATATTTTCTAATCAAATTCCATATATAACATGTTAAATTTGGAGTTACGCTTTAGAAGATATGAGTATTTTAAAGAACATTTGATATGTACTGCGGGTTTAATGTCAGATTAGAGGGTTTTTTATAAAATAGCATGAAGGACTAAAAATACCTATTTCTTTTATTAGTAGGTATAGATATAGATATAGGTAGCTATAATACTCCCACCATACGAGATCTTGGGGCATCTCTAGCCCATCCCCATATCTTAATTCCCCATCCTATTCTCCTTCATGCAATTCCCAACTTTTTTTAGAGGATTAAACTTTTGGTCAGCTAGTCCATAACAACACTCAATTAGTCAATCCCCCCCCCCCCCCCCCAAATCTTTTGTCAATTTATTCACAAGTTTGCCTAAACAATCCAATTAAATTCCTCATGTTTCAACACAAACATAAAAAATTCAAATGCATCATACCATAATTTAACTACGAGCATAAATAAACCTTACCAATCCAACAAACAACTAAAACCATATTTTGTGCCAAAAGACACCGAATGAACAAGTTCATTTCAAAAAACCAACAAACACATGATGGATCAAAATCCATCATAGCTCACAAGGGGCTCACACACTCGCGCCATTACCCCCGACACCACCAGGGAATCAAGGTTGTCGTAAAATCATCAACGTAATCAGGCCCCATTTGCTCACCGCAAAAGCAAAGGAAGAACCTTATTAGCATCACTCAGTTGAGCAATTGCAAATAAAACTAATAAAACAGGAAAAAAAAATTACCTTGTCAACAATTCCTCGAGCACATCGACACCACTCCAGGTCTCATCCAAATCCGGCTCCTCTTCAGTCGCCGGAGGTAGAGAGGGTGGCAGCTATGTTAGGCGACCTGGGAGGTCTGATCAACTTGTTGGAGGACAAGGATAGCAGGTTCCGCAACGCATCACCAGATCTAAGCCACGACGCCCTAGTGGTCGGAGGCTTAGATGAGCTAGGCTCCTCGGTGGTGAACCCATCGCGGAGGAGCTGGGGAGTCGAAGCGGGCAGATGAAAAAAGTGCACTCTCCTGCTCTTCCCCTGCCGCTCCCGCGACACGCCCCGCGCGTGCGTCCGGGGGCCGAGCTCCGCCGGCGGTCTACCCCTCCACCCCTTCGGCTCTCCTCCTCCTCCTCGCCGCCGGAGAGCGTTCGCCGGGCGAAGCCCGTGCGACGCTGGCGGCGGCGGGGCCTCGCTCTCCCTCCCCTGTTCGGGATCCCGGCGACGCGGGCGACGCTGCTCATGGGGGCGCGGGGGCTGGCAAGGTCTCTTATGGCGGGGGCGCGCGAATCCGGCGGTTGGGCGGCTGGGAGGCGGCGGGGGCTTGCCTGTGGTGACGTCCGGCGAGATCCTGCCAGATCCGGCCCGTCGGACTCCAGGTGGGTCTCGTGGGGGCTGCATCTCCTGGCGGCCCGTCTGTTGTAGCTTTGGCGGCGGGACTGGCGAGCGGAGGTGTGGTCGGTGGTTGCGTGCTCTGTCGGACCTTGGCTTGGTCTCGGCGAGCGGCGCGGGTCTGGGCAGCAGCTCGGCATGGTGGCTGCTCTGGTCGTGGGCTTCGGCGGCACGGGGAGGTAGTGTGGCCTCCCTTCTGCTTGGTGGCTACACGGCAGCTCGGCGGTTCCGGTTGCAGCGAGGTTGGCTTCTTCGCCGGCGTCGGCTCGTTTGCAGGTGGGCTGTTTCGGCCTCGACCCCCCTCGGCCGTGCCCGGGCGTTACTATCGTTGAAGGGCTGGCCCTCTCCCAGCTGCGGTCCATCGCATGTCTCGCGCCTGGTGCTGCAGGACCGAGCTCGTCCCACACTCGACAGCAGGACTGAGCTCGTCTCGCGCCCGGCTGCAGGACCGTGCCCGTCTCGCGCCCGGTGCAGCAGGACGGGTCGATGGTGGCCAGTATTGGCCGGCCTATTAGGTCTCGGCGCTGGGGCCGTCCAGGGGTGTGAAAGGCGGGACCTTTCCGCTCGTCTCTTTGGTTGGGGTAGCGGCGGGTCTCGAGTGTGGGGGTGTCAAGGTCTTGGATGGCGGGGTGGCGACCCTGGTGGTGGTACCGCGGTGCTCGTGAGCAGAGCCCGTGGCTCGGTGCTGCCCGGTGGCCATGGCTGGGTGGGCGGTGTGGTAGCCGAGGTGTGGCGTTCGGTGGCGGTGAGTATTGGCCGGGGTGAAAACCTACTATGTCTTTGGACGGACCGACGGCGACGAAGCTCGTTCCCTTCTTGAAGGCGTCGTCGCAGCTCTCATTGCCTGTCGTGTTGCTCCAGGGGAAACTCTGATCCTTGGATCGGGCGGTGGCGGCGCCCCGATGTCGTAACCTTCCTGTAGGCGCTGCCTTGGATCTCACGGTTCGTCATATGCGGTTTCATCTCTTGGCGGTGACATGTTCACGGTTGGAGTCCCCGGTTATTCTTGTAATGTTAGGGGTGGTGTTGTTGCGCGCAGCATCTATGTATCCTGCCTTAGGTGTGTGCGTGTGTTGTGGTGGCGTGCGGTTGTATCGGGTTGTTGTTGATCTTTGCTTTATGTAAGTTTTTGCTTTATATATAAAGCGGGACATAAGCCTTTTTGGTAAGCGGGGAGATGATGGTAACCGGCCAATGTGGCCATGTAAGCAGCACTAAGGAATGTATGTTAGTGCCAACTTGTTCCTAGTTTGATGTCCGGTTGAGATTCGAAGTCGCTGATGTGGTTATTAGGCCTATGACCTGGGAGAGGGCACGTCCTGCACGCATGTGCATATGAATCCACTTTTCAAAAATTGCATTTAGAACATGTTTTAAAATGTAAAAAAAACAAAAGAAATTTCCACACATACATCTTCGCAATATGTGTGCACAACAAAAAGTTTTGTGAGAAAAATATATTTTTGTTTTGCTTCGCAAAAAAGAAAAAATCCAGTGCTTCTAAGTAGCATTACACGACAGATTTTTGGGGTCTTTTTGCACATGCCAAAAGAAAAAGTTATTTTTTCACGAAACTTTGTGCGTGCACATAGAATGTGAAGATGTATGTATGAGACTTTTTTCATATTTATTGGCATTTAGAAATAAGTTTTTCAAAATGGGTTCATATGGCCATGGGTCCATCCATGCACTTCTCTATGACGTGGTCGTTGTTTAGCTTTGCATTCATGTGATCAGTGGTTTTTAAGCAGATTGCTGGCGTGTGAGGTCTCCAGGTCAGTAGAATCCTGATTGTATCTGTATATATAGTTTGGAGTGGTGAACCCGGAAATGGATTGGTTTGCTTTGGCTTCCGTTTTTTTTAGAACGAAGACGCTGGGCGCGTCCGGCTTTAAATTAATAAAGCCCACAACTAGGCAGCGTAACTGACAGGGTCCAAGCTTACACAAACATGAGCGCGGAGGCTCCGGCCGAATTGCAGCGCAAAGTCTAGAGAGTTAACGGGCAGGCCAAAAGTAGCACAGAGCAAGCATAGCACAGGAGATTACAAGGCACGTAGCCTGAGCTTAGAGCACGCAAGCTCGCTCGTGCGTCGTCCAAAAGGGCCTCTTCACGTCGGAGAAGGAGCGGGTGGCTCCCTAGCCATCATGTAGACTTGGCGAAGACGATCTTGTGCTTGTTGAAGTTTCTCAGCATTCTTGCGCCTCGCCAACGGACTCCACTACTGCAGAAAGAGGTTGCATTTGTAGATGATGTTAGCAGGGTGAGAAGGGAAGATTCCCTCGATCGCTAATTTGTTCCTCGTGAGCCAGAGGGCCCAGGCCAGCGCACCCACACAACTCCACAGAACGCGTTTGTTACCCCCATGAACCGCGTCCAAAATGGCCACTAGGTCTGCGGTTGAGCTCGGGTTCCATGTGGTGTTTGTTGCGGTGCGGACCCCGCCCAAGCAAAGCGCGCTAACGGACAGCGAAAGAACACGTGATTCGCGTCTTCCGGAATGTTGCAGATCGCGCAAAGGCCGGACGACGGACCATTGCGATTGGCAACGTTAGCCGAGGTAGGCAATTTATTGCGAAACAATTGCCAGAAGAACACCTTAATTTTAAGCGGCGAGCGGCATACGCGCGCTCCATAGTCCTTTCGGCACTAGGGAGGAATGGCCTTGACAGAGCTTCCGGTACAGCGACTGAACGGAGAACTTGCCGGATGAGGTGAGGGACCAAGTAACTGTGTCCTCGTGCGGGGAAAGCGCGACCGGCGCGATCAGCTCGAGCAAAACCAAGAAGTGCGCTTGTTCGGTCCCCGTTAGTTCCCGTTTGAAATAGATCGCGGGAGGGGAGGATGCAAGTGCCGTGGCAACGTGCATCTCCGGGTCGACCGCCAGGGTGTACAGATCCTGGAAGTCTTGCCATAGAGGCCGCGTCCCTACCCAATGATCTAACCAAAACCGGGCCGAACGCCCATTGCCGATGCCGAACTTGGCCCCCATAGCGAAAGCCGGCCGGACCGTTTGCAGGTCGTTCCAGAAAGGAGAGCCCCTCGCTACTCCTTCGAAAAAATTCTCGGAGGGGAAATACTTAGCCCGTAACAGATCTACCCACTGACCCGTCGCCCCCTGCGAGAGCTTCCAAATCCACTTACACATCAGCGCTATGTTGAGAATTCTAGTATTCGTGATCCCTAGCCCTCCCTGGGCTTTGGGCCGGCAAACCGCGTCCCACCTCACCATGTGGTACTTGCGTTTGGGTCCCGATCCTTCCCAAAAGAAACGAGACCTGGGTGTATCCATCTTGACATGCACCCCTTCGGCCAGCAGGAACAATCCCATGGCGAATTGTGGGAGCGAGGAGAGGCTCGCATTCGTGAGCACCAGCCTCGCGGCAGAGGACATATACTTTCCCCTCCACGGACAAACCCGCCCACCTACCTTGGTCCACAGCGGAGCCCACCCCTCTATCGGGATGCGTTTGGCGGCTAACGGGAGGCCCAGATAAGTAAACGGGATATTCCCTAATTTACAGTTCAGGAGGTCCGCGATGCGGCTCCCGTCCTGCTCGCCCATGCCCATGGGCATCACTTCGCACTTGTGGAAATTGATTTTAAGCCCCGACATGAGTTCGAAGCTGATGAGCAAGGCTTTAACAGTGGCCACACTGTGGAGATCCGGTTGAAAAAGTAATAGCGTATCATCCGCGTACTGAAAATGTGATATCCCCCCTGGGATGAGGTGTCCCAACACCCCTTTGATGTGCCCGGCTTCCACCGCTTTCCGCAGCATTGCTGCCAGCGCATCGGCGACAAAATTGAACAAGATCGGTGACATGGGGTCACCTTGGCGTAAGCCACGCTTGTTTCGGAAGAAGTTCCCTACTTCTCCGTTAACCGAGACCGCAATTTGGCCCCCCGAGACCAGTTGCATGACTCGATGAACCCACGCGGACGAAAAGCCTCGACTATTAAGGATTTGTCGGAGAAAATCCCAATTGACGCGGCCGTAGGCCTTCTCGAAGTCTAGCTTGAGAAGGATTGCTGGTTCGTGCGTGCGTTTGAGTTCGTGGAGGGTTTCTTGTAGGGCTAACGGTCCCTCCAAAATATTCCTCCCGCGGATAAAAGCCGATTGCGCACGACTAATAGTACGGTGGGCGATCGGCGTTAGTCGAGTAGCGCAACCTTTGGCGCAGATCTTGAAGGGTACGTTAATTAGCGCTATTGGTCTGTACTGACGAATGTGATCCGCACCCGGTACTTTCGGGATAAGCGACAACACGCCGAAATTGAGCCGCGCTATATCGACCAAACCTCGCATGAAGCCGTTACACACCACAAAAATGGGTTTGCGCAGCAGAGGCCAGAAATGTTTGAACATTGACACCGGCCACCCGTCCGGACCCGGGGCCGTGTCGGATTTCATGCCCTGGAGTGCTTTGTCTATCTCCTCTAGAAGGAAAGCAAGCTCTAACCCCTCGTTCTTGCTATCGAGCACCCATTGAGAAGGGAGCCAAACATCCGCACGCAGACGTGCGCATTGGGCCTCCTCCGTCCCCATCAGACCTATGTAGAAGTCGTAGATGTGACGGGCAATCTCCGATTGTTGTAGAAGGAGCCCCTGCTCCGTCTGCAACCTAAGTATCGAACATTTCCTGTGCCGACCGTTCGCGTATGCATGGAAATACTTTGTGTTCGCATCCCCCTTGAGCGTCCACTTGAGGCCTCCCCTTCGCCTCCAGTATTCCTCCTCTGCGCGTAGCAGAGCTTCGACTTGCCCCTCGAGGGCATATCGCCATGCCCATTCTTGATCAGAGAAGGGGCGCGTGTCAGCTTGCCCGTCAAGCAAGGCAATCTCGTCCATGAGCTATGCCCTCAGGATTTTGTCGTCGCGATCCTGATTCACGCCCCACCCCTTAAGGCTAGTACGAAGGCGGCCCCCTACCGTAGTCCAGAACTCCAAAGGGCCACGTTGCTGGCCTGCGAGCTGGACACTTTTCTGCCATCTTTCCCTGAAGATGGTGTCAAAGTTCGGTATCTCGAACCATGCAGTTTCAAAGTAGAAACGCGAGCTGCGCCGCACTCTGTCCTCCCCTGAAGACAAGATTAGCGGAACATGGTCCGACCCAATCCTTGTTTCGGCAAGGAGTGAGCACAGAGGGAACGTAATTTCCCAGTCTGGAGACATGAAAGCACGATCCAGCACGGATCGCACTGGGGCTAACTGCTTGTTAGTCCAAGTGTATCTTGCCTCGGATCTTGTCACTTTCCTAAGTGCCATAGATGCTATCGAGTTATTGAACATGGCCACCCTTGGCCAGTTGATGTTGTCATTGTTTTTGTCCGCCCCCGAGCGGATTAGATTAAAATCGCCCCCCACCATAAGCGGGACCTGAGAAGCCGCAAAGGCCATCACCGTGGCTTCGAGTTCGCCAAGGAACTCAGCCGAGCGTGAATGATCTGCAGGTCCGTAGACTTGCACGATCGCGAGCTCGCGTAGCGACGCTCGCACGCGGAACTTGGCCGCTAAGAAGAAAGTGCCACTCTACCAGTGCAGCACCTCATACGTGGCAGTGCATAAGCCTAGCAACATGCCACCAGAGTGACCATTGGCCGGGCTATGCTGCCACGCGAATCGTTCTAAGGGGTCGATCGCTAAGATGTCTTGATGTCTGAACTCAGACTTGATCGTTTCCTGGAGCCCAACGATATCTATCGCTTCTTTCCTAATATACTCCTTTAGTTGGGTGCGACGACCCGAGTGGCCGAAGCCACGAATATTCCATAGGAGAGCACGCATCTAGACGACGCGGTTACGCAGGCGCACCCCCTGGATGTGATCGCCTTGGCCACACGCCTCGCCCTGCCGCGGCGAGGCGAGGGAGGAGCAGCAACCCCTGTTGCTGTCTCCTCATCGGGCCGGGTCGTTAGCGCTGTCGAGGCCTCTGCCTCTTGTGCCAAACTATCCGCGTGTTGCACAGCCGCCGCTGTTATCGCTGCTTGCGCCAATTCCTTTGCGCGAATCAGCGAGATGAGCTCGCTCATCTCACCACCTCCCATTGGTTCCACCCCACTCGCCCCCAAAACCCCGCTCAAGTGCTCATCCGAAAAGGAGTCAAGAATCGTAAAGCGAGGCAAGGGATTACCTGAGATTTCCAGGTTTTTCTGAGCTTGGAGAAGTTGGGCGCGCTGGAGCGATGGCAAGTTGCCCTTGGCGCCCCGGGCACGCGCACTGGCCCGCACGGGGGCCGCCTGCCCTTCCACCACCGCCTTGGAGCGCTTGGCCTTCGGGACCGTCACCGTCAAGGGCGTCTCCATCGCGATCGTATCGGAGGCAGGGACGGCCAGCGCCATCACCGCCTGACGCGGCGTCACCGGCGCCCCCAGCGCCACCGCAACACGACCCGCCTCCACGGTCACCTTGCGCACCGCCACCTTCTTGATCTGCTTCGTCGCGCCCATCTTGTTGCCGCTGCGACCACCCATGGCAGGCGAGCGTGAGGGGGAAGCCAGGGGCTTCGGGTCCGCCGACGCCACAGGGGGATTGCCCGCGGGCTCAGCCAGCAGCGAGGAGTCCACCACGGCCTCCATCCGCACCGGGGGGGGGGGGAGTGACCGAGCCTAGGTTGGACCCGTACTGGTTCGGGATGGAGAGCTCCATCTCCGACGAGCCTCCCGCCAGAGAGTTCTCCACCTGGAGCTGCGGCCCCCCAGCCCGCGTCCTGCCGATGTCGGTGATGCCCAGCTTCTCCCACGCCGCCGTGTCGATGGAGTTGTCCTCCATGCTAGCGTCCGGCTCCTTGTCGCCATCCTGGTCACCTTCGTGGCCCTTCCCGTCTGGGCCCTTGCCGTGGGGAGGAGGGGGTGGGTGGGGGGGGGGGGAGGGCGGGCGCCGCGGCCTGCTCCGGGGGGAGCTCCGGGTCCACAGAGATGTCATAGCCCTCGTTGTTGAACCAGATCTGGACCGACCCGCGTAGCTTGCGCGGATTGCGGCAAGCAAAGCGCATGCGGACCGGCCCAGGGCGGAGCAGAGAGTCCTCGTCCACCAACAGAGGGCGGCCGAGCATGATGGTCGCCGCCATGAGCCTTTCGGAGTTGCGATGCTTGAGGGGAATCCCACCCAGCTTGACCCACACCTCTGGCATCTCCATCCCTTTGGGCGCGTCGAGGACCGCATCGCGTATGTCCACCATGAGGTTGTTGAGAGAGAGGAAAAGCTTGCCGCTCCTGGTGGCCATCCGGAGCATAGCTGGGTCGGGGAAGACCACGGAAAAGGCCCCGCCCTCGAGAGGGGAGATCTGCCAATCCCACTCTCCCTCAAAGAGGTGCTGCAGCTCCGCCTCGAGGATCTGAAGGAAGAGCGCGCCGGAAGGCTTGGAGAGAATCGCCGTGTTGGCCCCCAGCGGAACCGGAGCCGCCTCCCGCTCTTCGTCCGGAAACTGCAGGCAGAAGAATCCCTCTCCGGCGATTGCATGGCTTCCGTTGTCAAAGATTGTGAACGGCATTGTACCTTTCAATTTGAGCTGCCACTCCAAAGCTTGAATTTCTCCCTCTTTTTCAATGGCGAGATGTTGATTTTGTTGTTGCTGCAGTATATATTTACATTTTAGAACGCACTTGTGTACTTGGACGTTGATGGAGCTACCTTATTCCTTGGTAGGAAACTTCACCATCTTGTTATTGCTCATGAAATGGCAGTGTGCTACTCTACTACTACTAGAAACATGCTCGCCCTGCTTTATATTCGGCTGAACGAAGGTATATGGTATCGAGGAAATCCTCGAAAGCTGATAAAAAACAGTACACGCACAACAAAACACACCAATGACGCGAAAAGCGCACATGAGTGCAATACTAAACGCTGCTAGAGTGTTGCCGAGGAGAAGCACAGGAGATTAACGATTGATAACCACCCACATTCATCGACTGACACCCCAAGAAGGTAACCATGCGCCATCAAAGCAGATGAAAGTTTTCACCCATAGTGCTGAAGGAGAGGAAAAGGACCAAAGCAGCGCACCAAGGAAAATGCGACACCCCAAGGCATCACCACCACTGGCATCGAGATGCAAAGCTTTCGCTTGAGCCCTCCACTCTCCATGCCATGGAAACATGCCACAGACCCACCCTTGACGAGGGACCACTGTGGCGGTCGGGAACTCCAGATCCAGATCAGGGCTAGGCCGCCACCGCCGGTGACAGCTTTGCGAGGACCACCAACAACAGTGAATCCCGCTACCCACATGGCTGAAGCACACTGCCAAGATGTGTAGGCCGCCGCCCCGTCACCCTTGGCCCCGAGCCCGCCCCCATGCCAAACCTCCTGACCATCGCAGGAGAGGACAGAAAAACCACTCCCCGTCCCCGCACAACATCCCAAAAAGTGAATTATTCACAAACCAACCCATGGTTGGATGGTTAGGAGGACAATGCTATCACCAGACCATCAGGGTTCAAATTCACGAGTTCAGTGAGAGAAGATGTTCCCGTCGATTACGAGGTGCCTGTGATGACTTTGTTAATCTGAAGATGATATGCCGGTTCAGTCTCTCAGAGATGCCCATAGGGATGAGTGTACGCGCGTATATATGAGCACCTACGTAAGTACTGTGTTCTAAAAATAAGTGCATTATTCCAAAAGAAAGTGGATCGTCCCCTCAAAAAAAAAGTGGATTGTTTGGGTAGCAAAAATAAATTTCTGCAATAATGAAAGGAAAATGCACTTCGTTATCTCATCCGTATCCACGGCCACGCCGCCACCGTCGAGCCCCCGCGCCCCCGCAACCCCCTCCTCTCTCTTCCTCTGCCAGGGTCGGCGGCCGCACCCTCGCCGTGGCCTCCGACTCCCTTTGCCGTTGCTGGCCCTGCCCCTCCTTCGTCGCGGCCGCGATCGAAATCGAAAAGATCGCCCAGTACCAACGAAGAGGAAGGACAAAGCCGTCGTCAGGGTCGCCTTTTGCTGCTCGTCGTCGTTCAGATTCGAGGTAAGGTGGGCGCACCGCGCCTCCTCCAAGGCTCCAACTCCTTCCGTTCTGCTGATCTCAAAGAGGAGTTAGAGCAGCAGAGATTACATTCTCTTGCTGAATTTCCTCCTCGACGCCTAGCCTAATAGGCCGTGCTTCTGTCTCTGCAGGTCTCATGCTTGGATCTGTTTTCTTACATGAGCAAGTGAAGAGCCGTGATTGCTGCATGTGTCTGCCCATTTCAAGTGGATTGGTAAATTCTGGAACTGCATTGGCTTCTCCACCAGCAAACAACGGGAGCAGCTGCGCAGATCAGGAGGTTGTCTGCCAACCAAATGTACGCCAACATACAGCTGAAAACAGTTTCGATTCTTCCTGGGGGCGCTAATGCTTGCCTGGCAATGAGGAGATGCAGACAGATTGTGGAACGCCATGCTTAATCTGCAAGTACATAGTCAGGCACTAGTGCAAGAGCTGCTCAGCTGGTTTGAAGCAAACGGATGCTTACATTACAGGTAACTATATCATGACACACACCAGTTCATCTTTGAGTCGCAGAACCCAATCAAAGAACACTGATACCACGTTGTACATTAATAAGAAGTCGAATGTGTGCACAAACGTTGCACTTATTACATGAAAGCGTACACGAAGGCATACGATGTTCGATACAGAGGAAAGCCACACGAATTCAAATACAAGCATAGATACAACCGTTTATGCTCAATCGGAGTCACTAGGGCACTCACGTAGAGCAAGTAAACGGACATACTTCAGTTGCAATGCACGCCAAACATAAACACAAAGAAATTAACAGACAAGCAGAACATATTGCAATCCACACTAGCACACGCAAACCATACCATGGAATGAAAGGAGGGGCCCTTCCGGTGTCAAACCTGTTTCTTCCAGCAGGAGAATGTTGCAGCATCGTTGTCATCCTCTTCTTCATCTCCTTTTGCTTCGTTTCGAGTTTCTGGTCCATTATGTTTAAGCCTAGGTTTGTTTTTATGCTTTTCAATGGCCTCACTCACCTCATTGGGGATTTTGTCACCGTTGAACTCGAGCTCCTTCAATCTTGGAAGTTTGTCGATGCCGGAGAGAGATGTGGAAGATGACAAGACAATTTTCTCGAGCCTAGGAGCAGACCCGCAGTTGAAGACAATTTTGGTGATGGCCGAGCAGTCGACAACAAGGAGGTTGAGCCATAAGAACTCATCTTTTTTCAATGTAATCTCGTTCTGACTTCCACCAAAAGACTTGTCCAGGAGCACCAGAGTGCGTATATTTGGTTTCTTGGTGAGTGTTTGTAGAGCATCTAGCTCTAGCAATGTACCACAAAGAGTTAGCTTGGCTATCTGTTTGGCATCGTCAAGCAAACTGCCACAGAAGCTGCTGTTCAACTCAAGCTCTTTCAGCTTAAGAAGATAGTCAACTCCAGAAATAGAGCATTTGCTGCTGATAGACAAAACCATCTTCTCGAGCTCACTGGCTGAACCATCCTCAAAAGTGATATTAGTCAAGTCCGAGTCCTCAACAAGAAGGTACTTGAGGCATCTGAATTCACCGCCCTTGAAGTTCAGCATGTGCTCGGTGCATACAATATGTTGGAGCCTGACACACCGTAACTTGGGCAGCTTGGCAAGGACTTCCAGATCAGCTTGGCTCAGCAGAGTGTGACATAGAGTTATCTTGGCAAGTTTGTTGTTATCACCTTTTATGAACAATGGAAGGAGACGCCCCTTCTGTGTGGTTCCCTTGATGCTTAGAGACTCAAGAATCTTGGGATGTTTTTTTAGGTAAGGTACATTGACTTCTGGTAACTCTGCCTCATGTGGTGCGACTACGGGAATAGTGATTGACAGAGAACAGAGACACTCATGTAGGTCACTGATTGCCTTAAGCAAATTCTTGAGGTGACTATCCTTATCATCGATAACCACACCTAGCTTCCTCAGTTGCCATAGCCTTCCAATATCTTTTAAATCATGACTCTGCTTGGCCTTGACACTGGACAGTACCTCCATGTTTACCATTTTGTCGATCCTATGAGGAATCCGGGGATTAGATTCAAAATTGCTTGGATCAATGTGACCAGCAAGCAGACGCTTCAGCTTCAATAGCAGGATATGTGCTGTTGCATATGGAGGCACCTTAGTTTCTCGGATATCCAGTACCTCTAGCTCACGGAGGTTGTTGATTTCACTGGGTAGCTGGGTAATATCTGTTCTCCTTAGGCTCAGATACTTGAGCAGTAACATCTTGCTGCAGATTTCCTTGAGGTACCGCTGTTTTTTCTCAAGAAAGCACCGACAACCTTCTAGATCTAGCACCTTGAGCAGGGATACTTGAGATGATTTAGAGAGCCCCTTGAAGAATTGATCAATTCTATCAGAGCTGCGGAGTTGGAGATCGTTGAAGATGGAGAAGTGGCGAGCCAAGTGATGTGACAGGCGTGTCTCCACAATGTGTTGTTTTCTGGCGATGGTGGTAATGAATCCATGAACTGGATTACTCACGACACAGCTCTTTACATTTCCCATGGCATCAATATCAGCAGGATCAACAAGGCACCGGTCAACGAGTTTGTCAAAACATTGGTTGGCCTGACGCACAGAACTGGGCCAATCTTCCTTGGATGTCAGCCCTTCTGCAACCCAGCGTGCAATGAAGGTTGACCGCCTGATCTTTTGTCCGGGAGAGAAGATAGCTAGGTACAGCAAGCAGGACTTGTATTCTTTAGGCAGGTCATTGTAAGAGAACTTGAACATCACCTTAGCGATGTTGTTGAATGATTTTGTTGGCAAAGCCTGCAAGGTCTTGTGCAGCTTGAGTAACTCCTCATCGCTCCTCTTGGGGTTAGCATACAAAGCATGAGTGAAGACCTTCATGCAGAATTCATGTGGCTCACACTCGAACAAGATATCATGAAATATTTGGGGGTTGTAGCTGTCTTCATTCTTCTGCTGACTAGTAAGCTCGAGCACTGTATCATGGTAGAGGCCAGCAAGAGAATAGTCTATAGGTTCTAGTTGTGGATAGCAATATTCTTTAGCCAGCTGGATGTCCTTTGTGGCAGTGACGATCATTAAATCGGCGCTGCACTTTAACAGGCTCAAAGCATTTCTTATATCCTCACATGTGGAAACATCCATCAGCTCATCAACTTTGAGCATAAACAGGGGGCATTCATAATTATTCCGGAACGGATGATAATTCAAGTTATGTTTAATCTCTTCCACGAGGCCTTTGATGTTGAGCTGCTCCTTGAACCCGTGCTTCATTTTTTCCATCATCTGATCCACGAAACAGGCAAATGTTCTTTCAGAAACAGTTTCTGGGTTTTGATCCAGAGCACATGTCTCTTCACTCTTGTCATATTTGCTTTGCTGCAGCTCCTGTAAGATGTCTTCCTTTGCGTCATGAATGAGTTTTTTTATTTGATCCTCACCCAATGTAACCGTTGTGGTCTTTGTAGCTTGTTTGTCCAAGGATCTGTCTTGAGCCTGCAGGGGATTGCTGCTGCTGCTCTTGGGGAACAACTTCCGCAGGATGTGTGCATATTGTGCCTCATCAAGCTGAATCCATTTCGTCTGCTGACCTTCTTCTCCTCCCCCTTCTTCTTGCTCTTCTTCCTCCTCCCTATGTAAGGTTACTTCTTCCCCCTCCTCTATATCCTCCTCCATATGCTCAGTTGTTTCTCCTCCTCTTCCTCCTCCCCTGCCTCCTTCCTCTTCCCCCCTATGTATGGCTACTTTTCCTCCCCCCTCCTCCATATGCTTGGCTGCGGCTTCTTCTCCTTCTTCCACCCCCATAGGCTTGGCAGCTTCTTCCTCTTCAAGCTTCTTGTCCTCTTCTTCTGTTTCCATATGCTCCTTGAGCTTCTTGACGATGTTGCTGTTCTTGTCCCATGCTGGCATGTCATTGTTCTTCCTTTGGTCTTGTTGAAACGCTGCCTCAAGCAGCAGCTGAAGGAGTACATCTAGGTCCAGCTGGTCAAAATCACCCTGCAGCTTGTTACCCTTATTCTCCAGTCGACCTTGAATATCACTCTTGATTTTGTCAAGCTTTTCATAGATCCTCATCTCTTTGATATTCTCCTCGATTTTAAGAAGAGCAAGAACACTCTTTTTTTCATTGTAAATTTGCAATCTTGTTCTCATGTAAGCTGACCAAGGGTCAAGATCATCCTCCTCCACTTGGCCTTCTGTGCCTTCATCCCAGGGTTGGGATTTGGCGTGCTTGAGCTCGCGCAGAATGTAGAAGAGAACTTCCTTGGGCCGTAGTGGCGCATAATGCGGGTGCATCGCTGGGATGTCAACCACGATAATGCGATGGTAGGGGGAGGCCACCGGGTTTTGACTCCAAACCCAGATTTCTTGTACAAGAACGAGGAGGTCCTCCTGATATGTGTAGGGTGCCACCACGACCATGGACAAAGTTTCACCGGCGTTCTTAGGAATTCCTTCTGACCACTCCCATAGCTTCTCCGTGACGTAGTCGTCCAGAGTGTGAGGCTTGGTGAAGGCTCTTCGAGCAGAATGATTGCTGGCCGCCATCACCCCAATGAGTTGACCGTCACCATCTTCTTCCTCGTCGTCCTCGACAGCATAGCCATCTGCCGCAGCAGCCCACGACGACGACGACGCTGTCGGAGGCGATTGCTCCTTCCCTGACTTGGCTGGGACCTCCACACCGTACCTCAACCTCCGCTCGCCGACGTCGCGTGCCCGCTCCTTGAGCACGCGCAGCTGCTCGGCCGCGCGGTGCTGCGCGGCCAGCTTATGCAGGAACCAGGTCGCCCACCAGAGGTAGCCTCGGAGTCCCCTTCTGGCGCGGTGGATGTCAGGGTTCCCTCTGTACAGGTAGAGGTCGATGCAGTTGTTGCAGTCCTGGGCGAGCAGCCGCACCTGGTTCATCCAGGTGCGCACCTGCTCGTCGTGCTCGCCGCCGTGGGGCGCCGACCTCGCCAGGTGCGCCAGGAAGCTCTTCATGCTCTCCATCTCTTCCTTGATGAACTGCACGTCGTCCCGGACGCCGCGCAGCAGCAGCGCCTCGCTGCGGATGACGACCAGCAGCGTGCTCACGGCGCCCGTCGCAAGCTCGGCCATGGCTCCTTCCTCTCCTTCCGCCCGCCGGCGGGTGGTTTCTGGTCGAACTGGTCTCTCTCTCGCCGGAGGAGCGATATGCTAAGCTGGGAAATGGCGAGGACGCACTGCATGGGATGCTTTCTTGCGCCACGCACTAATTTAATTATCGAACAGTGTCGTCATTCACGCTTGTGCACGTGCTCTCTCGCCGCCCACTGATTTAACCCTAATACTTTTTTCTGAGGAAATTTAACCCAAATACTTAAAAGTGCGCGCCCACTATTTGAACCTTGGTGTAATCTCCAATGCGTAGTAGGAGCTCTCGACACTTTCCGACAAGCAAACACGCCGCCCCATTTTTTTCTAGGAGTCCGGAACAGTAGTACTCCCTCCGTTTTTTTAGTCCGCATATAAGATTTGATCAAAATTAAACTACGTCAAGTTTGGCTAAGTTTATAGAATAAGTATCAACATTCATATGAAATCAATATTATTAGATGCATCATGAAATTAATTTTCATATCATATAGCTTTAGTATTATATATGTTGATATTTTTTCTTATAATGTTAGTCAAACTTTACAACGTTTGACTTTGATCAAATCTTATATGCAGACTAAAAAGAAACGAAGAGAGTATACACTCTACTAGTAGTAATTAACAATATTATTAGATGCATCATGAAATTAATTTTCATATCATATAGCTTTAGTATTATACTAGTAAGATGTCCGTGCTACGCTACGGAATCACAAAAAGATGCGTAAATGCAATGCTAAGGGGCTAGCGACACATTGATCAAACTGAAATCATGTATTTGATAGGTACACATTGAGAACAATCGAACATACGGCTTCTAGATAAATCCCTTATTCTACACCGAACTTTTTCCTCTCGATCTTAACCATGCAAGAAGACTTGTTGCTCTCTCTGCCCTTCCCCACTGACTGTTACGTCCTATATTGAGGGGCGGAGAGCATGTGGCAAAAGCAAATACTGCCACACATCTGCCAATTGCGAATTTGAGATGACACCTCTTAAATTCAAATCAGTCTTTGTCTTTGTTCCTCTTCACTTAGCATTTGCTTCACCTACACATTATTTTCTGCTAGAAACGTTGACACATTAAGCACGTCACTTTGGCATAACCTTGATATCAATAACGAAAGAACGACAATGTCACAATTTCATTATCCATCCCCAATCTGCGGAATGGAGGTATGACGACAAGTCATTTCATCCTTTGGCTTCAATCCAATGGGCTCAACATGCTAGAGCATCTATCTTCTTTTAGTTGTTTGCTCAAAACATCCGCAACAACAATATTAGCTCTTGAGTTCTTTCTTCATCTATCTTCTCACCTAAAAGATATCAGATAATCAGTATTGCATGCATAACGGTTTGTTCAAAGGTAAAAAACAATGAGCATGTAGTATTTAGGCAAAGGAATTTTTTTTGACAAAAGTGTTAAACTGCAATATTTTCTTCGCAAGTGGCCACAAGGACACATATTCCTTAAATTAAAAGACAACTACTCATGACCACAATGTGCTAAACATACTAAATTAAAAAATTTCTTCTAGTGGTTGTTGCCTCGCAACACTTAAATATTATTCAACATAAACAAATTGATACCATTTTTTGAGGGGAAACTAAAGGTGCCGAGACACCATATAATGCAGTAAAATCCGAGTTTTGAGATAACACATCATCAAGGAGATGGAAGGCACATGTTGAAGTCATGAAAAATCTATCTACAAGCAACACTGCGCTCATTTACTATCAAATATCAGAAGGATATTCCTAATGCTACAGTTTTCATCAATTAGCACTTCCAAATTGATCTCACACAACTACACGGGCATGTATATGTAATTATGGATCTATATGTTTTTTTGGTAAAAGTGATTATTTCAGATTGTGTTCACCATACCATCTTCCACGGGCGTCTCCTGATCCCCTTCCTGTGGCAGCAGCGACGGGCACCTCTGATCTGGCCTTCGTTCCAACGGTCGTCGCCATGCCCCAGCTGTAGCCAACGAGTGCGGCAGTGCCAAGCATCGAGCTGATCCCGGAGTAGCTGCGGGCTGCGCACCAACGCCGTCTCCATCACCGTGCCACCCTATTTTGGATATAACAGAGAAGGCACAAGGTGTAAGTCAAATACGTTGAAGTAAGTTGGTTGCAGTACAGAAGGGCGCACAAGATGCAGAGGCAAACAAGTTAGCATCTGCCTTGAGGTTTGAGGGAGTAGATGAAGCAGAGGCGAATAAGTAACCATGTAATTGACATTGGAGAAGAACAGTACAGCTGCAGCAAAAAAAAAAAGAAGAAGCTGTTGTTTCTGCCCAGACCGAAGCTAATGTTCATCGGTGTTAACTTATATCGTGTCATAACTTTATATCTTAGGTTAGCTTTATCATTTCTAGAACTTATGATCCTGACATATTTTTGTCATAACTTCATATTCTGGATTTTAAGTTTCAGATGTCTGATATTCTAGATGGTCGAGTGCATTAATATTTCCACAAAAAGAAGATTCAGTCTTGTATTTTATATGCAAAGGTTGTCAGCATAATTCCTTAGTCCAGTAATGAAAGTCTTCGTCCACATGTATTTACTTCATAGCTCTGCAATATTGCTGATAGCTCAAGCAGACAAGCACCAAGGGTGTTAAGTATACCATTAGTTGATCATGGCTATCTGATTCTATGTGCGTGTTGCTACAATTAGCAACTTTGGTTTAGATTGTCTTCTCTTTGAGAGCCTGGACCAGGAGGAATTTATGGCTTACACGTGTTCTAGGTTCAGCTACTTCGGTTTGGACTGTAATGTGTGGGAGTGAGCCCACTTTGAGTTCAGGAGCAAGCTTGGGGTTGTTAGATGGCGCTTCCACAATAGCGACATTTCTTATTATGAGCCTCATTTGAGACCTGAATTATACTCTGTTCGTCATGCAAATTCACATTGATGATAGATATGAAAGGGACATTCGATGACTGACAAATAAATTAAGTTGTACAACATCAATGTTTATATATGTTCTATGAGCATCCTAACTACTCAATCAAATAAACTATAAGTGGTACAAATGTACGACATTAACGTTGACCATATTGCAGTTTTTTTATGCACGCTATAATGTACTCATGGAGCATTTTATCCATGCCATAATATCCGCGCGCAGCGGAGCGCGCAATTCCACCTAGTAAAATCTAAAACCATAGCTAACAAGGTACTTTCCACATCCAGAAACAATTCGTTCCTAAACATTTCGCAAATCACATGTTTAGGAGAGACCATAATTTCAACCATGAATGGCTCTGAGACACATCTGCACTCCATTCTTTGATCTTGTAGGAGAAGCACAGAACTTACGGACAGATGCAGTTACATGAACAAGAAGTGTCTTGAGGTAGTTGACACCGGCGCTGCCGGGAACGAGTAGCTCGCCCCCAGTAAAAATCCTCCGCGTCTGCAATGCCTGTGCCGACTCATGGCGTTCCTGCTACTGGTGACCTCCATGGGCAGCACAGAAGAAAGAGACTCATGTTGGAGGTTGAGAACCAGGGCCTGCACGAAAGCAAATCAATACTACATCGAACATGCCTGCTGACCTGCAACATCGCAGCCGCCGCAACTATCCTCTCCGTCTCACATGACTTGCACGCCCAGATCTGGAAGGAGAGAAACTGGAAGAACTACAGCTACATGGCGCCGGGGCGGGGGGGGGGGGGGGGGGGGCGCCCAAGTCAACTCAGGCTGTCGCTGGGGGAAAAGATGTGAATCAGTTTAACTAAATTCAAAAGCCACTGATGTAAATTCAGTTAAGCCACCGATGTAAATTCATGCTTTACTAGTTTGTAAATTCAGTTTTGATCCAGTTTGTTGGTTGCCTGTTCTCATTCTTGTGAGCTGAAAACCTTGGTTCTTTCTGTAGTACTCCCCAAAATCTTGTGAGCTGAAAATCTAGGTTTGGTCATTTTTAACTGTCTAAGTGGATAACATGGTTTTTTAATTAAGCCGGACAGTTGACCAGTTAGAAATATGTGCTTTCATATTCAGTTAACAAGCCGTGAGGTGAGCTAGTGCTGAACATTCTTGCTATAGATGCATCATGCTATACTAGATGAACTTGGGACTATCCTGTTGTTGATGAACTTGTGAGTATCCTATTGTAGATGCATTAGTTGTTGATTCATCCTGCTGCAGGTTGAAACTTGTGAGTATAGGCAACATTTGTATATGAGCATTTTGTGGTCATCTACAAAAAAAAAATGATAGTTTCAAATATTTGTAAAAGTTTGGGGCAGCAGAGGGAGTATGTTTGCAACTCAATTCTGCAGACATTTTACACTGAAACTTGAGGGAGTTTTGCAAAGTTCTACAGCATGATGACATTCTGTAGACATTTTTTTTACTGAAACCTAAACAGTGAAAACCACTAATATATCAAGTGATGTCACACTCCACTGCTCCACCCTGCTACTGACTGAACTGTTTTTGAGTTCACTAATTGATGCAACTCACTCACTCGATCACTTCTCTTAGGGAGGCTGTACGGCGTCGAGCGGATGTACGGCGAGATCTTCGTAATGGTGTCAAGTCACCCTTGCCATACAGATCATATGTAAGCTCTTCCTGCTCCTATAGGAGTACATTTTCATATGGATCCATTTAAGTTAGACTATTTTATAGACTGTTTTATAGGTATTGAATGGAGTAGACTTTTTGGACTTGATCAACAGATTGCATCTAAAGACCACTTGCTGAATTGTTCACAGGAACACTGCAAAGGAAGATCTCTACCAAAACTTCCTCGAAGAAGGTAACAACTTGTGTCATTACTCAGAAGAAAATGATGATCTATTGGTTTTAATAATCTTTCGATTGATGAATAAAGGACTGGTGCCATGACTCAGAACCTTACGGTCTTGCAGCATCTTCAAAATAAATATTCGAACCTTACGATCAAAACTGAATGTTGACAGTACTAGTAAGACTAGAAGAAGAAGAATTCCAAATAAACTCAAATAAATTCAAATAAAGAATTGTTCCTTTTTCTTTACAGGAGCTGCTAGCTAACAAAAGTTTAAAACATTGAAGTAAAGCAAGCAGTAGAGATAACATCATGATTGCATCTTGGACATCATGACTGCATCTATGTAGTACATCCTCTTACACTAGATTGCAAAAATGGCAGTAGCACTTGGTGCTCATTCAAAGTAAACTAAATTTGGAATGCATATACTCAAAGTACACTAGTAACTAAATTTGGAGTAACTAGTGAGAGTATGTATAACACCAGAAAAGTTAATAACATGCATAAGAACATGGCAGTAGTTATAGAACTATGAATATCTATTACTCCGTCTACAACATCAGATAAGTTAATAACATCCTCTACAACATTTTTTATAGAGATTAATGGCCAGGCTTAATCTACAACATTCTGTAGATTAATGGTCAGGCTAAATTGCACCCCATTTTTTTTTCAGAAATTTAAACTTGATGTAGGTATTTCTATGGTCCAGTGAATTTAAATTGCACTATTAATCTTGTCTCATTGTTTGTTTCCAAATTGTGTCCAAAATCTGGAGTAACAATATTACAGTGAATTTCAGCACGAAATTTGAACTACTCCAACCGCAACATTTTCTTCAACATTTAGTTTTCTGTATTTTTTGAGATAACATTCAGTTTTCTGAATTGTTTGAGATAACATTAGCAGGAGGACAATTTGAATTGGACAGCAGGAGAACAAGAGTAAGATGATCTCCCCGACATATCAATTGACATCTCAGTTAACATTTAATCCCTCTAAATTGGACAACTGGGCAGCATCAGTACCGGCAGAGGCGGGGGCGGGGACAGGGATTGGAGTAGCAGTCGTAAGCAACAGAGGTGGGGGCGGGGATCGGGGGCATCCGCGTCGCCGACAAGCAGTAGCGGTTGCAGCAGAGGCATCCACCACCACCAGCAGCAGCAGCCGGTGGCCAAGCGGACCAGCATGGTGGACAAAGTGGATCAGCGCGACGCCGTTAGGACGCAGAATCGTGGGCGGCGAGCTATGTCTTGGGTGGTGCCAGTCCTGCTCGTGGGATGGCGACAGACTTGCTGCTCGTGGGATGGCGACGGAATTCCTGCTCCTGGGCGGCGGAGGTCCTGCTCGTGGGCGGGCAACGCAGGTGGGCAGGGGTGTCGCAGACGAGCGGCGGCACAGCCAGGCCTTGCTCACGCGACGGTGGCTGGGGTTGGGTGCCGAAGGCGGCTGAGCTGGGTGCTGCCACGGGCGATGGCGGATGGAGGAAGGAGAGGGGGTAATTAGCGCGAGGTTTAAAAGTTAGAGGTTTTGTTGTTGTAAAAATGCCAATGAACTACATCGGCGATAAGTTTTCCCGGACGGAGGGAGTAATATGTTAGTGTGGTATCCTCCTATCATCCTTTGAACAATTCAAGTGGCTTCATTCAAAACCAGCATAGCCTCCATGATATTTATGTTCATGGTGTTTACATCCTACTCATGCTTATGTTCAATTTTAATTATTCTCTATGCAAGATTATGACCATTTTTGCTCTCTGGCCAATCACTTTTTAATCTATTTGCTAGCCTTCATCAGTACTAAGTGGGAATGCTGCTTGTGCATCCAAACCCTTAAACCCAAAGTTTTTCCAGAATGAGTCCACTATATCTACCTATATGCGGTATTACCCTGCCATTCCAAGTAAATTTGCATGTGCCACATCTAATCATTAAAAAAATCATCTGTTTTGTGTGCCCATACCGCTCATGGAGCGACAGAGGGCGGTCAGTATCTTCCATGCTAAGCGGGTTATTCTCATGATAAGTGTTTATTCGCTTGTCATTGCACGAGAGAGGTTGGTAATTGGGATGCGTAGTCCTATAATAAAAAAATATAATGAAACAAATTCCCTCGGAAAGTTTTTGGTACGGAGGGCATTCGTGAATTCGGCTAGCCATGGCTTGTGCTTGTATGGTGGAGGGGGAGTAAACTTTACCTTTCCGCTTGGGAACCACCGATAATGTGTTTAGCATAGAAGATACTGAAAATCTCCGGTTGTGACGTTGACAGGAAAGGCATGCCTCTCAAAACTATATTCATCTCTGTTTTAAGCTTCGAGCTCTTGCACCTCTGCAAATCCCTGCGTCCCTCTGTGAAGGGCCTATCTATTTACTTTTATGTTTTACTTCTATTGTTGAGTCATCACCTTTCGTTCAAGCACCAGTTGAAGAGTACTATTGGCATTCTTATGCATTGAGTATAGTTGGAGGTGCCACACGTGCGGTGCTCGGATAAGATTGGATCGCGACGCGAGTACGACTATGCCGACCACAATCTCTAGATTGTTAACGCTTTCGGTCTACAAGGGTATGTAGGCTCACTCCCCTCTCATAGCTATGCATCTCCTAGATTGATCTTGGGTGTTCGTAGGAATTTTTTTGATTTTCATGCTTCGTTCCCCATCAGTTGCTGCATTAGGGGCAAACCATTGGAGGAAGAGGAGGTTGTTCCTCAAGGCTGGTCGGCGATGCGCTTGAATTGCACATGGAGGTCAGGACCATGTAGAAGAACATGGACATGGCGGTCAGGACCATGTGGAAGAACAAGGTGGAAGAAAGGATGGATGTTTCGAGTCTGGAAGAAAAAGGGGGAAGAATGGTGGTAAAAAAGGGGGAGGCCGTTGCGCGGAAGATGAAATGAGCTGGCTGGCACGAAGAGGAGCGTCTCTACATTGAACGTACTAATACGTCCATTTTGCATCTATTTTCCTACTAGTATTTATAATGTTTTTATGCATAATAATGTTTTATGGAGTAATTCTAATGCCTTTTCTCTCATAACATGCAAGGTTTACATAATGTGGGAGAATACCGGCAGCTGGAATTTTGGACCTAAAAAAACTACGTCGGAGCTTCCTATTCTGCAAAACTCCAAATGAGTTGAAAACTTATGAAAAATTATCTTGGAATATATAAAAAATACTGGAGCAAATAAATACCGAAGGGGGGCCACCTGGTGGCCACAAGACACCAGGGCGCGCCAGCCCCCCAGGCGCACTCTGGTGGGTTGTGGACAGCCCGACCCATCTCCGGTGCCCATCTTCTGGTATTTAAGGTCTTTTGACCAAGGAAAAATAAAGAGAGGACTTTCGGGACTGAGTGTCGCCGTCTCGAGGGAAACTTCAGCAGGAGCACTTTTGCCCTTCGGTGGAGTGATTCTGCCGGGGAACTTCCCTCCCGAAGGGGGAAATCGAAGCCATCGCCATCACCAACAACCCTCTCATATTTGGGAGGCCAATCTCCATCAAAATATTTGACAACCCTCTCATCTTGTGTTCAATCTTTGTACCGTAACCTCAGATTGGTATCTGTGGGTGACTAGTAGTGTTGATTACATCTTGTAGTTGATTACTATATGGTTTATTTGGTGGAATATTATATGTTCAAATCCATTATGCTATTTAATCCCTCTGATCTTGAGCATGAATATCATTTGTGAGTAGTTACTTTTGTTCTTGAGGCCTCGGGAGAAATCACGTTGCAAGTAATCATGTGAATTTGATCAATATTTTGATGATATGTATGTTGTGATTCTCTTAGTGGTGTCATGTGAATGTTGACTACATGGCACTTCAACATATTTGGGCCTAAAGGAATGTATTGGGGAGTAGTTATTAGAGGATGGGTTGCTAGAGTGACAGAAGCTTAAAACCCTATTTTATGCGCTACTTCGTAAGGGGCCGATTTGGATCCAAATGTTTAATGCTATGGTTAGATTTTATCATAATATTTTTCTTGTAGTTGCGGATGCTTGTGAGGGGGTTAATCATAAGTGGGAGGCTTGTTCAAGTAAGAACAACACCCAAGCACCAGTCCACCCGCATATCAAATTATCAAAGTAGCGAACGTGAATCAAACCAACATGATGAAAGTGACTAGATGAAATTCCCGTGTGCCCTCAAGAACGCTTTGCTTATTATAAGAGTCCATTAGGCTTGTTCTTTGCCACAAAAGGATTGGGCTACCTTGCTGCACTTTATTTACTGTTACCGTTACTTGTCCGCTACAAATTATCTTGCTATCAAACTACCTGTTACTGACTATTTCAGTGTTTGCAGAAAATGCCTTGCTGAAAACCACTTGTCATTTCCTTCTGCTCCTCGTTGGGTTCGACACTCTTACTTATCGAAAGGACTACGATTGATCCCATATACTTGTGGGTCATCAAAACTCTTTTCTGGCGCCGTTTCCGGGGAGTGAAGCGCACTTGGTAAGTGGAAGTTGGTAAGGAAAAATTAATATTATGTCCTGAAATTTATTGTCACTTGTCACTATGGAAAACGATCGAGGGGTTTGTTCGGGGTATCTTCACCTTGTCCGAAAGCACAATTAGTTGCCCTCAACCTACTGCACCTACTGAAAATATTGGTTATGAAATTCCTCGGGTATGATAGAACAACTGCTAGCTAATCCTTATGCAGGAGATGGAACAAAACATCCTGATATGCACCTGATACATGTGGATGAAATTTGTGGATTATTTAAGCTTGCATATCAGGTTTACCCGGAGATGAAGCTAAGAAGAAGGTTTTCCCTTTATCTTTGAAGGAAAAAACATTGAAATGGTATAGGCTATGCGATGATATTGGATCTTGGAACTGGAATCGATTGAAATTGGAATTTCACCAAAAAAAATTATCCTATGCATCTAATTCATCGTGCTCGGAATTATACATATAATTTTTGGCCTCGTGAAGGAGAAAGTATCGCTCTAGCTTGGGGAAGGCTTAAGTCAATGTTATATTCATGACCCAATCATGAGTTCTTGAGAGAAATTATTATTCAGAATTTTATGCTCGGCTTTCTCGTGCTGATCAATCCATGTTCGATACTTCTTGTACTTGTTCTTTTATGAAGAAGACTATTGAATTCAGGTGGGATCTTTTAGAAAAAAATAAAATGCAACTCTGAAGATTGGGAACTCGACAAAGGTAAAGAGTTAGGTATTAAGCTTGAGTTTGATTGTGTTAAATCTTTTATGAATACCAATGATTTTCACAAGTTTAGTACTAAATATGGACTTGATTCTGAGATAGTAGCCTCTTTTTGTGAATCATTTGATACTCATGTTGATCTCCCTAAGGAGAAGTGGTTCAAATATCACCCCCTATTAAATAATAAATTAAATAACCGGTTAAAGCTAAAGATGAAACTATCATTTATAATGTTGATCCAGTTGTGCCTACTGCTTATATTGAAAAATCACCTTCCTTGTTAGGATAAAGGAACATGATAAGGTGTCAACTATGGTTCACAAAAGTAATATTAAAGCACCTAGACCCTCTGAGCAAATAAAAGTAGAACCTAGTGTTGCTATGGTTAAAGATCTCCTGGTAGAAAATATTGATGGGCATGTTATTTATTTCTGTGATGAAGCTGTTAGAATTGCCAAACCCGATGAAAAAGATAAATATAGACCTGTTGTTGGCATGCCTGTTGTCTCAGTTAAACTAGGAGATCATTGTTATCATGGTTTATGTGGCTTAGGTGCTAGCGTAAGTGCTATTCCTTTTACCTTACATCAAGAAATTATGAATGGTATAGTACCCGCTGAAATAGAAGACATAGATGTTAATATTAAACTTGCTAATAGAGATACCATCACACCACTTGGGATTGTTAGAGATGTTGAGGTCTTGTGTGGGAAAATAAAATACCCTTCTGATTTTCTAGTTCTTGGTTCCCCACAAGATGATTTTTGTCCCATTATCTTTGGTAGACCTTTCTTGAACATTGTCAATGCTACTATAGATTGCATAAACAAACTGTCAGTATTAGCTTTGGTGATGAGTCTCATGAGTTTAGTAGACAACCTCATAAGAAAGAATTACCCAGTAAGGATGAAATAATTGGTCTTGCTTCTATTGCTATGCCTCCTACTGATCCTTTAGAACAATATTTGCTAGACCATGAAAATGATATGCACTTGCATGAAAGAAATGAAATAGACAAAATATTCTTTGAACAACAACCTATGCTTAAACACAATTTGCTTATTGAAACTCTAGGAGGTCCTCCTCCACCTAAATGTGATCCTGTGTTTGAATTAAAACAATTGTAAGACATTTTGAAGTATGCTTATCTTGATGAGAAAAAGATATATCATGTTATTATTAGTGCTAACCTTTCAGAATATGAAGAAGAAAGATTATTAAAAATTCTGAAGAAGCACCGTGCCGCTATTGGATATACTCTTGATGATCTTAAGGGCATTGGTCCCACTCTATGTCAGCACAAGATTAATATGGAACCTGATGCTAAACCCGTTGTTGACCACCAATGGCGTTTGAATCTAAGATGAAAGAAGTGGTAAGAACTGACATACTAAAGCTTCTGGAAGCAGGTATATATAATCTATCCCATACCTGATAGTAGATGGGTAAGTCTAGTTCGTTGTATCCCTAAGAAGGGAGGTATTACCGTTGTTCGTAACGATAAAAATGAACTCATTCCACAAAGAGTTGTTATTGGTTATAGAATGGTAATTGATTTTCGAAAATTAGATAAAGCTACTAGAAAAGATCATTACCCTATCCCTTTTATTTATCAAATGCTAGAAAGATTATCTAAGCGCACACACTTTTGTTTTCTTGATGGATATTCTGGTTTCTCTCAAGTACCTATTTCACAACCTGATTAAGAGAAACCCACTTTATGTTGGGCAACGTAGTAATTTCAAAAAATTTCCTACGCACACGCAAGATCATGGTGATGCATAGCAACGAGAGGGGAGAGTGTTGTCTACGTACCCTCGTAGACCGAAGCGGAAGCGTTGACGCAACATAGAGGAAGTAGTCGTACGTCTTCTCGGTCCAACCGATCCAAGCACCGTTACTCCGGCACCTCCGAGTTCTTGACACACGTACAACTCGATGACTCACCCCGGGCTCCGATCCAGCAAAGCTTCGGGGAGGAGTTCCGTCAGCACGACGGCGTGGTGACGATCTTGATGTTCAACCGTCGCAGGGCTTCGCCTAAGCACCGCTACAATATGACCGAGGTGTAATATCGTGGAGAGGGGCACCGCACACGGCTAAGGAACGATCACGAAGATCAACTTGTGTGTTCTAGGGTGCCCCCTGCCCCCGTATATAAAGGAGGGAGGGGGAGGCGCGGCCAGCCCCTTTGGGGTGCGCCTGGAGGAGTCCTACTCCCACCGGGAGTAGGACTCCCCCCCTCTTGCCTTGTTGGAGAAGGAAAGGGGGAAGGGGAAGAGGAAAGGGGGGCGCCGCCCCCCTTCCTTGTCCTATTCGGACTAGGGGGGAGGGGGCGCGCGGCCTGCCCTAGCCGGCCCTCCTCTTCTCCCTTATGGCCCATGAAGGCCCAATAACCCCCGGGGGGTTTCGGTAACCCCCCGGTACTCCAGTAAAATGCCGATTTCACCCGGAACGATTCCGATGTCCAAATATAGGCTTACAATATATCGATCTTTATGTCTCGACCATTTCGAGACTCCTCGTCATGTCCGTGGTCACATCCGGGACTCCGAACAACCTTCGGTACATCAAAATACATAAACTCATAATGAAACTGTCATCGTAACTTTAAGCGTGTGGACCCTACGGTTCGAGAACAATGTAGACATGACCGAGACACGTCTCCGGTCAATAACCAATAGTGGGACCTGGATGCCCATATTGGCTCCTACATATTCTACGAAGATCTTTATCGGTCAGACCGCATAACAACATACGTTGTTCCCTTTGTCATCGGTATGTTACTTGCCCGAGATTCGATCGTCGGTATCCAATACCTAGTTCAATCTCGTTACCGGCAAGTCTCTTTACTCGTTCCGTAATACATCATCTCACAACTAACACATTAGTTTCAATGCTTGCAAGGCTTATGTGATGTGCATTACCGAGAGGGCCCAGAGATACCTCTCCGACAATCGGAGTGACAAATCCTAATCTCGAAATACGCCAACCCAACATGTACCTTTGGAGACACCTGTAGAGCTCATTTATAATCACCCAGTTACGTTGTGACGTTTGGTAGCACACAAAGTGTTCCTCCGGTAAACGGGAGTTGCATAATCTCATAGTCATAGGAACATGTATAAGTCATGAAGAAAGCAATAGCAACATACTAAACGATCGGGTGCTAAGCAAATGAAATGGGTCATGTCAATCAGATCATTCAACTAATGATGTGATCCCGTTAATCAAATAACAACTCTTTGTCTATGGTCAGGAAACATAACCATCTTTGATTAACGAGCTAGTCAAGTAGAGGCATACTAGTGACACTCTGTTTGTCTATGTATTCACACATGTATTATGTTTCCGGTTAATACAATTCTAGCATGAATAATAAACATTTATCATGATATAAGGAAATAAATAATAACTTTATTATTGCCTCTAGGGCATATTTCCTTCTGTCTCCCACTTGCACTAGAGTCAATAATCTAGATTACACAGTAATGATTCTAACACCCATGGAGTCTTGGTGCTGATCATGTTTTGCTCATGGAAGAGGCTTAGTCAACGGGTCTGCTACATTCAAATCCGTATGTATCTTGCAAATTTCTATGTCTCCCACCTGGACTAGATCCCGGATGGAATTGAAGCGTCTCTTGATGTGCTTGGTTCTCTTGTGAAATCTGGATTCCTTTGCCAAGGCAATTGCACCAGTATTGTCACAAAAGATTTTCATTGGACCCGATGCACTAGGTATGACACCTAGATCGGATATGAACTCCTTCATCCAGACTCCTTCGTTTGCTGCTTCCGAAGCAGCTATGTACTCCGCTTCACATGTAGATCCCGCCACGACGCTTTGTTTAGAACTGCACCAACTGACAGCTCCACCGTTTAATGTAAACACGTATCCGGTTTGCGATTTAGAATCGTCCGGATCAGTGTCAAAGCTTGCATCAACGTAACCGTTTACGATGAGCTCTTTGTCACCTCCATATACGAGAAACATATCCTTAGTCCTTTTCAGGTACTTCAGGATGTTCTTGACCGCTGTCCAGTGATCCACTCCTGGATTACTTTGGTACCTCCCTACTAAACTTATAGCAAGGCACACATCAGGTCCGGTACACAGCATTGCATACATGATAGAGCATATGGCTGAAGCATAGGGAACATCTTTCATTTTCTCTCTATCTTCTGCAGTGGTCGGGCATTGAGTCTTACTCAACTTCACACCTTGTAACACAGGCAAGAACCCTTTCTTTGCTTGATCCATTTTGAACTTCTTCAAAACTTTGTCAAGGCATGTGCTTTGTGAAAGTCTTATCAAGCGTCTTGATCTATCTCTATAGATCTTAATGCCCAATATGTAAGCAGCTTCACCGAGGTCTTTCATTGAAAAACTTTTATTCAAGTATCCCTTTATGCTATCCAGAAATTCTATATCATTTCCGATTAGTAATATGTCATCCACATATAATATCAGAAATGCTACAGAGCTCCCACTCACTTTATTGTAAATACAGGCTTCTCCAAAAGTCTGTACAAACCTAAATGCTTTGATCACACTATCAAAGCGTTTATTCCAACTCCGAGAGGCTTGCACCAGTCCATAAATGGATCGCTGGAGCTTGCACACTTTGTTAGCTCCCTTTGGATCGATAAAACCTTCTGGTTGCATCATATACAACTCTTCTTCCAGAAATCCATTCAGGAATGCAGTTTTTACATCCATCTGCCAAATTTCATAATCATAAAATGCGGCAATTGCTAACATGATTCAGACAGACTTAAGCATCGCTACAGGTGAGAAGGTCTCATCGTAGTCAATCCCTTGAACTTGTCGAAAACCTTTTGCGACAAGTCGAGCTTTGTAGACAGTAATATTACCGTCAGCGTCAGTCTTCTTCTTGAAGATCCATTTATTCTCAATTGCTTGCCGATCATTGGGCAAGTCAACCAAAGTCCACACTTTGTTTTCATACATGGATCCCATCTCGGATTTCATGGCTTCAAGCCATTTTGCGGAATCTGGGCTCACCATCGCTTCTTCATAGTTCGTAGGTTCATCATGATCTAGTAGCATGACTTCCAGAACAGGATTGCCATACCATTCTGGTGCGGATCTTACTCTAGTTGATCTACGAGGTTCTGTAGTAACTTGATCTGAAGTTCTATGATCATTATCATTAACTTCCTCACTAACTGGTTCAGACGTCACAGAAACCGGTTCCTGTGATGTGCTACTTCTCAATAAGGGAGCAGGTATAGTTACCTCATCAAGTTCTACTTTCCTCCCACTCACTTCTTTCGAGAGAAACTCCTTCTCTAGAAAGTTTCCGAATTTAGCAACAAAAGTCTTGCCTTCAGATTTGTGATAGAAGGTGTATCCAATAGTTTCCTTTGGATATCCTATGAAGACACATTTCTCCGATTTGGGTTCGAGCTTATCAGGTTGAAGCTTTTTCACATAAGCATCGCAGCCCCAAACTTTAACAAACGACAACTTTGGTTTCTTGCCAAACCATAGTTCATAAGGTGTCGTCTCAACGGATTTTGATGGTGCCCTATTTAACGTGAATGCGGCCGTCTCTAAAGCATAACCCCAAAACGATAGCGGTAAATCTGTAAGAGACATCATAGATCACACCATATCAAGTAAAGTACGATTACGACGTTCGGACACACCATTACGCTGTGGTGTTCCGGGTGGCGTGAGCTGCGAAACTATTCCGCATTGTTTCAAATGTACACCAAACTCGTAACTCAAATATTCTCCTCCACGATCAAATCGTAGAAACTTTATTTTCTTGTTACGATGATTTTCAACTTCGCTCTGAAATTCTTTGAACTTTTCAAATGTTTCAGACTTATGTTTCATTAAGTAGATATACCCATATATGCTTAAATCATCTGTGAAGGTGAGAAAATAACGATATCCGCCACGAGCCTCAACATTCATCAGACCACATACATCTGTATGTATGATTTCCAACAAATCTGTTGCTCTCTCCATAGTACCGGAGAACGGTGTTTTAGTCATCTTGCCCATGAGGCACGGTTCGCAAGTACCAAGTGATTCATAATCAAGTGGTTCCAAAAGTCCATCAGTATGGAGTTTCTTCATGCGCTTTACACCGATATGACCTAAACGGCAGTGCCACAAATAAGTTGCACTATCATTATCAACTCTGCATCTTTTGGTTTCAACATTATGAATATGTGTATCACTACTATCGAGATTCATCAAAAATAGACCACTCTTCAAGGGTGCATGACCATAAAAGATATTACTCATATAAATAGAACAACCATTATTCTCCGATTTAAATGAATAACCGTCTCGCATCAAACAAGATCCAGATATAATGTTCATGCTCAACGCTGGCACCAAATAACAATTATTTAGGTCTAATACTAATCCCGAAGGTAGATGTAGAGGTAGCGTGCCGACCGCGATCACATCGACTTTGGAACCATTTCCCACGCGCATCGTCACCTCATCCTTTGCTAGTGTTCGCTTAATCCGTAGTCCCTGTTTCGAGTTACAAATATTAGCAACAGAACCAGTATCAAATACCTGGGTGCTACTACGAGGTCTAGTAAGGTACACATCAATAACATGTATATCACGTATACCTTTGTTCACCTTGCCATCCTTCTTATCTGCCAAATACTTGGGGCAGTTCCGTTTCCAGTGACCAGTCTGCTTGCAGTAGAAGCACTCAGTTTTAGGCTTAGGTCCAGACTTGGGTTTCTTCTCCTGAGCAGCAACTTGCTTGCTGTTCTTCTTGAAGTTCCCCTTCTTCTTCCCTTTGCCCTTTTTCTTGAAACTAGTGGTCTTGTTGACCATCAACACTTAATGCTCCTTCTTGATTTCTACCTCCGCAGACTTTAGCATTGCGAAGATCTCGGGAATTGTCTTATCCATCCCTTGCATATTATAGTTCATCACGAAGCTTTTGTAGCTTGGTGGAAGTGATTGGAGAATTCTGTCAATGACGCTATCATCCGGAAGATTAACTCCCAGTTGAATCAAGTGATTACAATACCCAGACATCTTGAGTATATGCTCACTGACAGAACTATTCTCCTCCATCTTACAGCTATAGAATTTATTGGAGACTTCATATCTCTCAATCCGGGCATTCTGCTGGAATATTAACTTCAACTCCTGGAACATCTCATATGCCCCATGACGTTCAAAACGTCGTTGAAGTCCCGGTTCTAAGCCGTAAAGCATGGCACATGGAACTATCGAGTAGTCATCAGCTTTGCTCTGCCAGACGTTCTTAACGTCGTCAGTTGCATCAGCAGTAGGCCTGGCACCCAGCGGTGCTTCCAGGACGTAACTCTTCTGTGCAGCAATGAGGATAATCCTCAAGTTATAGACCCAGTCCGTGTAATTGCTACCATCATCTTTCAACTTTGCTTTCTCAAGGAACACATTAAAATTCAACGGAACAACAGCACGGGCCATCTATCTACAATCATCATAAACAAGCAAGATACTATCAGGGACTAAGTTCATGATAAATTTAATTTCAATTAATCATATTACTTAAGAACTCCCACTTAGATAGACATCCCTCTAATCATCTAAGTGATCACGTGATCCAAATCAACTAAACCATAACCGATCATCACGTGAAATGGATTAGTTTTCAATGGTGAACATCTTTATGTTGATCATATCTACTATATGATTCACGCTCGACCTTTCGGTCTCCGTGTTCCGAGGCCATATCTGTATATGCTTGGCTCGTCAAGTATAACCTGAGTATTCCGCGTGTGCAACTGTTTTGCACCCGTTGTAGATGGACGTAGAGCTTATCACACCCGATCATCACGTGGTGTGTGGGCACGACAAACTTTGGCAACGGTGCATACTCAGGGAGAACACTTCTTGATAATTTAGTGAGAGATCATCTTATAATGCTACCGTCAATCAAAGCAAGATAAGATGCATAAAAGATAAACATCACATGCAATCAATATAAGTGATATGATATGGCCATCATCATCTTGTGCTTGTGATCTCCATCTCCGAAGCACCGTCATGATCACCATCGTCACCGGCGCGACACCTTGATCTCCATCGTAGCATCGTTGTCGTCTCGCCAATCTTATGCTTCTATGACTATCGCTACCGCTTAGTGATAAAGTAAAGCATTACAGGGCGATTGCATTGCATACAATAAAGCGACAACCATATGGCTCCTGCCAGTTGCCGATAACTCAGTTACAAAACATGATCATCTCATACAATAAAATTTAGCATCATGTCTTGACCATATCACATCACAACATGCCCTGCAAAAACAAGTTAGACGTCCTCTACTTTGTTTGTTGCAAGTTTTACGTGGCTGCTATGGGCTTAAGCAAGAACCAATATTACCTACGCATCAAAACCACAACGATAGTTTGTCAAGTTGATGCCGTTTTAACCTTCGCAAGGACCGGGCGTAGCCACACTCGGTTCAACTAAAGTTGGAGAAACTGACACCCGCCAGCCACCTGTGTGCAAAGCACGGCGGTAGAACCAGTCTCGCGTAAGCGTACGCGTAATGTCGGTCCGGGCCGCTTCATCCAACAATACCGCCGAACCAAAGTATGACATGCTGGTAGGCAGTATGACTTATATCGCCCACAACTCACTTGTGTTCTACTCGTGCAAATAACATCAAACCATAAAACCTAGGCTCGGATGCCACTGTTGGGTAACGTAGTAATTTCAAAAAATTCCTACGCACACGCAAGATCATGGTGATGCATAGCAACGAGAGGGGAGAGTGTTGTCTACGTACCCTCGTAGACCGAAGCGGAAGCGTTGACGCAACATAGAGGAAGTAGTCGTACGTCTTCTCGGTCCAACCGATCCAAGCACCGTTACTCCGGCACCTCCGAGTTCTTGACACACGTACAACTCGATGACTCACCCCGGGCTCCGATCCAGCAAAGCTTCGGGGAGGAGTTCCGTCAGCACGACGGCGTGGTGACGATCTTGATGTTCAACCGTCGCAGGGCTTCGCCTAAGCACCGCTACAATATGACCGAGGTGTAATATCGTGGAGGGGGGCACCGCACACGGCTAAGGAACGATCACGAAGATCAACTTGTGTGTTCTAGGGTGCCCCCCTGCCCCCGTATATAAAGGAGGGAGGGGGAGGTGCGGCCAGCCCCTTTGGGGTGTGCCTGGAGGAGTCCTACTCTCACCGGGAGTAGGACTCCCCCTCTTGCCTTGTTGGAGAAGGAAAGGGGGAAGCGCAAGAGGAAAGGGGGGCGCCGCCCCCCCTTACTTGTCCTATTCGGACTAGGGGGGGAGGGGGCGTGCGGCCTGCCCTGGCCGGTCCTCCTCTTCTCCCTTATGGCCCATGAAGGCCCAATAACCCCCGGGGGGGTCCGGTAACCCCCCGATACTCTAGTAAAATGCCGATTTCACCCGGAACGATTCCGATGTCCAAATATAGGCTTCCAATATATCAATCTTTATGTCTCGACCATTTCGAGACTCCTCGTCATGTCCGTGGTCACATCCGGGACTCCAAACAACCTTCGGTACATCAAAATACATAAACTCATAATGAAACTGTCATCGTAACTTTAAGCGTGTGGACCCTACGGTTCGAGAACAATGTAGACATGACCGAGACACGTCTCCGGTCAATAACCAATAGTGGGACCTGGATGCCCATATTGGCTCCTACATATTCTACGAAGATCTTTATCGGTCAGACCGCATAACAACATACGTTGTTCCCTTTGTCATCGGTATGTTACTTGCCCGAGATTCGATCGTCGGTATCCAATACCTAGTTCAATCTCGTTACCGGCAAGTCTCTTTACTCGTTCCGTAATACATCATCTCACAACTAACACATTAGTTGCAATGCTTGCAAGGCTTATGTGATGTGCATTACCGAGAGGGCCCAGAGATACCTCTCCGACAATCGGAGTGACAAATCCTAATCTCGAAATACGCCAACCCAACATGTACCTTTGGAGACACCTGTAGAGCTCATTTATAATCACCCAGTTACGTTGTGACGTTTGGTAGCACACAAAGTGTTCCTCCGGTAAACGGGAGTTGCATAATCTCATAGTCATAGGAACATGTATAAGTCATGAAGAAAGCAATAGCAACATACTAAACGATCGGGTGCTAAGCAAATGAAATGGGTCATGTCAATCAGATCATTCAACTAATGATGTGATCCCGTTAATCAAATAACAACTCTTTGTCTATGGTCAGGAAACATAACCATCTTTGATTAACGAGCTAGTCAAGTAGAGGCATACTAGTGACACTCTGTTTGTCTATGTATTCACACATGTATTATGTTTCCGGTTAATACAATTCTAGCATGAAT
Source organism: Aegilops umbellulata (assembly GCA_032464435.1). NCBI lineage: Eukaryota > Viridiplantae > Streptophyta > Magnoliopsida > Poales > Poaceae > Aegilops > Aegilops umbellulata. The sequence continues at coordinate 508,175,921 of CP136056.1, read as the reverse complement.
AATAAACATTTATCATGATATAAGGAAATAAATAATAACTTTATTATTGCCTCTAGGGCATATTTCCTTCTGTCTCCCACTTGCACTAGAGTCAATAATCTAGATTACACAGTAATGATTCTAACACCCATGGAGTCTTGGTGCTGATCATGTTTTGCTCATGGAAGAGGCTTAGTCAACGGGTCTGCTACATTCAAATCCGTATGTATCTTGCAAATTTCTATGTCTCCCACCTGGACTAGATCCCGGATGGAATTGAAGCGTCTCTTGATGTGCTTGGTTCTCTTGTGAAATCTGGATTCCTTTGCCAAGGCAATTGCACCAGTATTGTCACAAAAGATTTTCATTGGACCCGATGCACTAGGTATGACACCTAGATCGGATATGAACTCCTTCATCCAGACTCCTTCGTTTGCTGCTTCCGAAGCAGCTATGTACTCCGCTTCACATGTAGATCCCGCCACGACGCTTTGTTTAGAACTGCACCAACTGACAGCTCCACCGTTTAATGTAAACACGTATCCGGTTTGCGATTTAGAGTCCCTGGATATTTAATGACTAATGGTGGTTCACAGTTTATTCATGGTGCTCTCCGTAAAATGCTTGCTAAATATGATGTTAACCATAGAATTTCATCACCCTATCATCCTCAATCTAGTGGTCAAGTGTACTTAGAAATAGAGAAATAAAATTAATATTACAAAAACTATCAATAGGTTCCGAAAGAACTTGTCTAAGAAATTATATGATGCACTTTGGGCCTACAAAACAGTATATAAAAATCCTACGGGTATGTCTCCTTATAAAATGGTTTTTGGAAAAGCTTGTCATTTGCCTCTTGAGTTAGAACATAAAGCACATTGGGAAATTAAAGAACTCAATTATGATTTCAAACTTGCAGATGGAAAGAGGTTATTTGATATTAGCTTGCTAGATGAATGGAGAACCCAAGCTTATGAAAATGCCAAATTATTCAAAGAAAAAGTTAAAAGGTGGCATGACAAAAGAATCCAAAAGCGGGAATTCAAAGTTGGTGAATATGTTCTTTTGTACAACTCTCGTTTTTTAGATCTTTTGCAGGAAAACTTCTTTCCAAATGGAAACGACCATATATTATCGAATAAGTTTATCGTTCTGGAGCTATCAAGATTAGTAATGCTGAAGGTACTAACCCGAAGGTGGTCAATGGGCAAAGAATTAAGCACTATATGTTAGGTGCGCTTATTAATGTTGAAACCAATATTATCCAAACCATGACACCGGAGGAACACATAAAACAAACCTTCCAGAACCCTGAAAAAGAGGAGGTACGTGATACGGTAAGTAAACGGACTCCGAAAAATCCGCAAAAATATTTCTGTCAGTTTTGGAATATTAGATAAATTAGGAAAATAAGAAACAACCAGGAAGGCAACCGAGGCGGGCACGATACACCAGGGCACGCCTGCCCTACCTGGCGTGCCCTGGTGGGTTATTCCCCCCTCAGGCACCTTCGCGACTATGTTTTCCTTTCGTTTTCTTGTTTCCCAAGATTAAAAAAATTATATACCCCCCATACGTATTGACCACCGCATTGCAGAGAAATCTTCTATTCTTGTTTCCTGTTGTTTTCCTATCAGAGCTGGATCGCTATGGCTCCACCAAGATCCTCCAAGGACAAGTTCTTCGAGAAGGTCATCAACCCGTATTTGTCGGAGGTGATGAAGCACCCTCAAGCCATTGAGTTGCGTGAGGGGGTGCTCCAGATCCGGGATGTTCAGGGGCCTAAGAGGACGGGGAGCATGGAGGCTAGGCTTCAGGCGGTGGAACAAGACATCTTCAAGTGCCAAGTGTGCCCAGGTGGGTTGTGCCCACCTCGGTGGCCTCCCGCACCGCCTCTTCGCCCTACAAATTCCCAAATATTCCAAAAACCCTCTGGGTAACCTTTTTTGATAAATAAGAGTGTCGAACCCAAGGAGGAGCTAAAGGCAGAACAAATATTCCCTCAAGTTCTATTGACCACTGATACAACTCTATGCACACTTGACGTTTGCTTTACCGGAAACAAGTATGAAACTATTTTGTAGGTGTGATGCTAGAACTACTTTGCAAGAATAAAACTAGAAGTACTTTGCAAGATAATAAAAGTTAGGTGTTCAGTAAAAGGGTTTGTGTCAACAAGAAAGTTATTTGTCCCTAGGCAATCGATAACAAGTACCGCTAATCATTCTTGCAATTTTATATGAGGGAGAGGCATGAGCTAACATACTTTCTCTACTTCGATCATACGCACTTATGATTGGACCCCTAGCAAGCATCCACAACTACTAAAGATCATTAAGGTCGTGAAACCCAACCGTAGCATTAAGTATCAAGTCCTCTTTACTCCCATATGCCATAGCCCACTGATAACCCACAAGTATAGGGATCCCAACAGTTTTTGAGGGTAGAGTATTCAACCCAAATTTATTGATTCGACACAAGGGGAGCCAAAGAATATTCTCAAGTATTAGCAGTTGAGTTGTAAATTCAACCACACCTGGATAACTTAATATCTTCAGCAAAGTATTTATTAGCAAAGTAGTATGGAAGTAACGGTAACGGTGATAAAAGTAACAGTAGCAGTTTTGTAGTAATTGTAACAGTGGCAACGGAAAAGTAACTAAGCAAAGAGCAATATGTGAAAAGCTCGTAGGCATTGGATCGGTGATGGAGAATTATGCCAGATGCGATTCCTCATGCAATAGTTGTAACATAGGGTGACACAGAACTAGCTCCAATTCATCAATGTAATGTAGGCATGCATTCCGAATATAGTCATACGTGCTTATGGAAAAGAACTTGCATGACATCTTTTGTCCTCCCCTCCCGTGGCAGCGGGGTCCTATTGGAAACTAAGGGATATTAAGGACTCCTTTTAAATGAGTACCGGACCAAAGCATTAACACTTAGTGAATACATGAACTCCTCAAACTACGGTCATCACCGGTAACTATCCCGATTATTGTCACTTCGGGGTTAACGGATCATAACACATAATATGTGACTATAGACTTGCAAGATAGGATCAAGAACTCACATATATTCATGAAAACATAATAGGTTCAGATCTGAAATCATGGCACTCGGGCCCTAGTGACAAGCATTAAGCATAGCAAAGTCATAGCAACATCAATCTCAGAACATACTGGATACTAGGGATCAAACCCTAACAAAACTAACTCGATTACATGTTAAATCTCATCCAACCCATCACCGTCCAGCAAGCCTACGATGGAATTACTCACGCACGGCAGTGAGCATCATGCAATTGGTGACGGAGGAAGGTTGATGATGACGACGGCGACGGATTCCCCTCTCTGGAGCCCCGAACGGACTCCAGATCAGCCCTCCCGAGAGAGATTAGGGCTTGGCGGCGGCTCCGTATCGTAAAACGCGATGAATCCTTCTCTCTGATTTTTTTCTCCCCGAACATGAATATATAGAGTTGGAGTTGAGGTTGATGGAGCTCCATGGGGCCCACGAGGCAGGGGGCGCGCCCCACCCTCGTGGACAGGGTGTGGGCCCCCTCGCCTTGATTCTTTCGCCAGTATTTTTTATTAATTCCAAAAATATTCTCCGTGAAGTTTCAGGTCATTCTGAGAACTTTTATTTCTGCACGAAAATAACACCATGGCAATTCTGCTGAAAACAACATCAATCCGGGTTAGTTCCATTCAAATCATGCAAGTTAGAGTCCAAAACAAGGGCAAAAGTGTTTGGAAAAGTAGATACGATGGAGACGTATCAACTCCCCCAAGCTTAAACCTTTGCTTGTCCTCAAGCAATTCAGTTGATAGACTGAAAATGATAAAGAAAAACTTTTATAAACTCTGTTTGCTCTTACTGTTGTAAATATGTAAAGCCAGCATTCAAGTTTTCAGCAAAGGTTATGAACTAACCATATTCACAGTAACACTTAGGTCTCATGTTTACTCATATCAATGGCATAATCAACTAGCGAGCAATAATAGTAAATCTCGGATGACAACACTTTCTCAAAACAATCATAATATGATATAACAATATGGTATCTTGCTAGCCCTTTCTGAGACCGCAAAACATAAATGCAGAGCACCTCTGAAGATCAGTGATTGACTAAACATTGTAATTCATGGTAAAAGAGATCCAGTCATAGTCATACTCAATATAAACTAATAATAAGGCATGCAAATGACAGTGGTGCTCTCCAGCTGGTGCTTTTTAATAAGAGGAGGATGACTCAACATAAAAGTAAATAGATAGGCCCTTCGCAGAGGGAAGCAGGGATTTGTAGAGGTGCCAGAGCTCGATTTTGAAATAGAGATAAATAATATTTTGAGCGGCATACTTTCATTGTCAACATAACAACTGAGAGATCTCGATATCTTCCATGCTACACACATTATAGGCGGTTCCCAAGAAGAATGGTAAATTTTATACTCCCCCACCACCAACAAGCATCAATCCATGGCTTGCCCGAAACAATGGGTGCCTCCAACTAACAACAGTCCTGGGGGGGGGGGGGGTTGTTTGCAATTATTTTGATTTGAGCATGGGACTGGGCATCCCAGTGACCAGCCATTTTCTCATGAGTGAGGAGCGGAGTCCACTCTTCTTGAGAATAAACCACCTAGCATGGGAGATACAGACAGCCCTAGTTGATAAATGAGCTATTCGAGCATACAAAACAGAATTTCATTTGAAGGTTTAGAGTTTGGCACATACAAATTTACTTGGAACGGCAGGTAGATACCGCTTATAGGAAGGTATGGTGGACTCATATGAAATAATTTTGGGGTTTATGGAAGTGGATGCACAAGCAGTATTCCCGCTTAGTACAAGTGAAGGCTAGAAAGAGACTGGGAAGCGACCAACTAGAGAGCGACAACAGTCATGAACATGCATTAAAATTAATAAACATTGAGTGCAAGCATGAGTAGGATATAATCCACCATGAACAAAAATATCGTGGAGGCTATGTTGATTTTGTTTCAACTACATGTGTGAACATGTGCCAAGTCAAGTCACTCGAATCGTTCAAAGGAGGATACTACCCTATCATACCACATCACAACCATTTTAATAGCATGTTGGCATGCAAGGTAAACCATTATAAACTCCTAGAAAATTAAGCATGGCATAAGCACTATAATCTCTAATTGTCATTGCAAACATGTTCCATTCATAATAGGCTGAATCAGGAACGATGAACTAATCATATTTACAAAAACAAGAGAGGTCGAGTTCATACCATGTTCTCTCATCTCTATCAGTCCATCATATATCGTCATTATTGCCTTTCACTTGCACGACCGAATGGTGTGGATAATAATAATAGTGCACGTGCATTGGACTAATCTGGAATCTTCAAGCATTTAATACAAGGAAGAAGACAAGGTAATATGGGCTCTTTGTTAAATCAACAATAATGCATATAAGAGCCACTTCAATATTTTCATTACGGTCTTCTCCTCTCGACCCCCAAAGAAAAGAAAAGAAATAAAACTATTTACACGGGAAAGCTCCCAACAAGCAAAAGAAGAACAAGAAATCTTTTTGGGTTTTCTTTTAATTATCACTACTACAGGCATGGAAAGTAAACTATCTAAAAGCTACAACTATTTTTTTGGTTTTTCTTAAGGTTTTTTAGACACACAAGAAGAAGACTAGAAAATAAAATAAACTAGCATGGATATTACAATGAAAAAGTATGAGCACTGACAACTAGAATGAGCGTGTGAACATGAATGTAATGTCGGTGAGGAATACGTACTCCCCCAAGCTTAGGATTTTAGCCTAAGTTGGTCTATGCCCATGGATCAAAGCTACTCTCTCCGGTATACCGAGGAGGATGCTCGGGGTGCCACTGGTTTGCGATCTCCTCCGGATCCCACTGATAAACAGACTGATGGTGAGGATCAAGTGGTGGCTCCGGCTCGAGTTCTGGACCTGGTGTTAGGCTCCGGTAGGCATGAATGGCCTTCGGCAGGACAAGATACATGCCTGAAGATATGTTGAACAAGGAAGGAGCAGGCAAGGTAATAGTCTCAAAGTAATTTTTGTCAAATATCAGTCTATAGTTAAGCATATATTTCTTATTCTTAACAAGAAAATCATGTGCTACCATACTCTTATAGTCTAGAAAAATAGGAGGCAGCAACTTTTCCTCTTTCTCATATTGTCTAATAGGTATCTCAAAATATTTAGCAAGACGCGAAGCAAAGATACCTCCAAAGATTGGACTCTTCGTACAGTTCAGATTTAACCGCTTGGTAACAATAGCGCCTAAACTAAAAGTGCTATCACGAAACAAAGCATGGCGCAGAATAACAATATCAGGGGCACTAAGGTTTCCACAGTTCCCGCGACCAATTAAGCATCTACTAGCAAATATTGCAAAGTAACGTAGAATAGGAAAGGGTATGCTAGTAATTCTTGCATCGGAAACCTTCCTCGTCTCCCCTACAGCGATCATATCAATAAATCCTTCCACATCGTTACGATGTGGTTCCTCTATGCTGCCCTCAAAGGGCAACTTGCAAAACCCACAAAAGTCATAAAGTGACATCTCTTTATACTCATCATATAAATAAAAATCCACCGAAAGTGGTGATCTCCTAGCATGGAAATGAAATTTTTTCACAAAAATATTAGTGAGTAGGAGGTACTGATCGAGTTGGTCGTGGAGGAAGTCGGTGAGGCCCGCATTCTCAGCCAAATAATAAAAATCATCATGAATCCCGGCTGCTCTCAAGAACTCATCACAAGGCCATTCACACGGCCGGACCTCCGCGGTGCGAGGGAGATTATATTTGGGCTTCTTATCCTCTTCACTTTGCTTATCCTTCGAGCTTCGGCTTGAAGAGCCCCTCAATAATCTCTTCATCATTTTTTGAAAATTTCTGAAATTTTTAGTAACTCAAAATAAAAGTGAACCAAACTCAACAAAATTGATAGCAACTACTCCCACAGGGGCCTAGAGACTATATCATGCATTAGAACTACTTGGGACCAAATAAATTTGACATGCAAGCTCAAGAACAGGGTCACCTAAGCAGCAAAAATTTGCAATGAATAAAGCACGAGAACAAAAACTAATTGGACCATTGGAGGAGTCACATACCGAAGAACAATCCCCCAAAGCAGTTTTGTGAGTGGAGCTTTGAGCAAGGAGATCGAAAATGGCAGCAAGATGAGCTAGAACTCGTGCTCGAGCTAGTTGGTGATTTTTTCTGGAGGAAGACGAAGTGTGTGGGTGCTAGAATAAGTGGAGGGGCCCACCAGGGGCCCACGAGGCAGAGGGTGCGCCCTGGACCCTCGATGCCAGGTGCTGGCTCCTCCTGGTGTGTTCTCAGTGCCAAATATTCTTAAATATTTTAGAAAAAATCATATTTTAATTTCAGGGCATTTGGAGAACTTTTATTTCCAGGGTATTTTTTATTGCATAGATAATTCAGAAAATAGACAGAAAATACTATTTTTGCTTTATTTAATCTAAATAACAGAAAGTAAAAGGAGGGTATAGAAGGTTGTGCTTTTTAACTTCATCCATCTCATGCTCATCAAAAGGAATCCACTAACAAGGTTGATCAAGTCTTGTTAACAAACTCATTCCGAATAACATGGAACCAGAGAAATTTCGAATAACACTAGGTTACCTCAACAGGGATATGCACGTCCCCAACAATAAGAATATCATATTTCTTCTTGATAGTAGGAAGAGGAAATTCAAAACCTCCAATAGTAATAGTTGAAATTTTTCCAATAGAATTGATACTATGGACTTGAGGTTGTTTCCTCGGAAAGTGTACCGTATGCTCATTACCATTAACATGAAAAGTGACATTGCCTTTGTTGCAATCAATAACAGCCCCTGCAGTATTCAAAAAGGGTCTACCAAGGATAATCGACATACTATCGTCCTCGGGAATATCAAGAATAACAAAGTCCGTTAAGATATTAACGTTTGCAACCACAATAGGCACATCCTCACAAATACCGACAGGTATAGCGGTTGATTTATCGGCCATTTGCAAAGATATTTTAGTAGGTGTGAACTTATTCAAATCAAGTCTATGATATAAAGAGAGAGGCATAACACTAACACCAACTCCAAGATCACATAAAGCAGTTTTAACATAGTTTCTTTTAATGGAGCAAGGTATAGTTGGTACTCCTGGATCTCCAAATTTCTTAGGTATTCCACCTTTAAAAGTATAATTAGCAAGCATGGTGGAAATTTCAGCTTCCGGTATCTTTCTTTTATTAGTAACAATGTCCTTCATATACTTAGCATAATGATTCATTTTAAGCATATCAGTAAAACGCATACGCAAAAAGATAGGTCTAATCATTTCAGCAAAGCACTCAAAATCCTCATCATCCTTTTTCTTGGATGGTTTTGGAGGAAAAGGCATGGATTTCTGAACCCATGGTTCTCTTTCTTTATCGTGCTTCCTAGCAACGAAGTCTCTCTTATCATAACGTTGATTCTTTGATTGTGGGTTATCAAGATCAACAGCAGGTTCAATCTCTACATCATTGTTATTGATAGGTTGAGCACCAACATGAACATTATCATTAACATTATCACTAGGTTCATGTTCAATATTAGACTGTGTCTCAGCATCAGAAATAGAAATATCATTAGGATTCTCAGGTGTGTCTACAACAGGTTCACTAGAAGCATGCAAAGTCCTATCATTTTTCTTTTTCTTCTTTTTAGAAGGACTAGGTGCATCAACATTAGTTCTGTGAGAATCTTGCTCAATTCTCTTAGGGTGGCCCTCAGGATACAAAGGTTCCTGAGTCATTTGACCCCCTCTAGTCACAACTCTAATAGCATTATCATTTTTCTTATTATTTAATTCATTGAGCAAATCATTCTGAGCTTTAAGCACTTGTTCTACTTGAGTGGTAACCATAGAAGCATGTTTACTAATGAGTTTAAGTTCACCTTTAACTCTAGACATATAATCACTCAAGTGTTCAATCATATAAGCATTATGTTTCAATTGTCTACCAACATAAGAATTGAAATTTTCTTGTTTAGCAATAAAATTATCAAACTCATCTAAGCATTGGCTGGCAGACTTATAACAAGGAATATCACCTTCATCAAATCTATAGAGAGAATTTACCTTTACTACATGTGTCGGGTTATCAAGACCATGTATTTCTTCAATAGGTGGTAAATTCTTAACATCTTCAGCTTTAATACCCCTTTCTTTCATAGATTTCTTTGCCTCTTGCATATCTTCAGGACTGAGAAATAGAATACCCCTTTTCTTTGGAGTTGGCTTAGGAGTTGGTTCAAGATGTGTCCAATTATTTTCATTAGTCAACATATTATTCAATAGCAATTCAGCTTGACCAACTGTTCTTTCCTTGAAAACACAACCAACACAACTATCCAGGTGGTCTCTGGAAGCATCGGTTAGTCCATTATAAAAGATATCAAGTATTTCATTTTTCTTGAGAGGATGATCAGGCAAAGCATTAAGTAATCGGAGAAGCCTCCCCCAAGCTTGTGGGAGACTCTCTTCTTCAATTTGCACAAAATTATATATTTCCCTTAAGGCAGCTTGTTTCTTATGAGCGGGGAAATATTTAGCAGAGAAGTAATAAATCATATCCTGGGGACTACGTACACAACCAGGATCAAGAGAATTAAACCATGTTTTAGCATCACCCTTTAATGAGAACGGAAATAATTTAAGGATATAATAGTAACGATTTTTCTCATCATTAGTGAATAGGGTGGCTATATCATTTAATTTAGTAAGATGTGCTACAACAGTTTCAGATTCATAGCCATAGAAAGGATCAGATTCAACCAAAGTAATTATCTCAGGATCGATAAAGAAATCATAATCCTTATCGGAAATACAGATAGGTGAAGTAGCAAAAGCAGGGTCATATTTCATTCTAGCATTCAAAGATTTTTCTTTCAGCTTAGCTAATAATTTCTTAAGATCATATCTATCATTGCAAGCAAGAAAGTCTCTAGCAGTTTCTTCATCCATAACATAACCCTCAGGCACAACAGGCAATTCATATCTAGGGGGAGAATCTTCATCATCACTCTCATCAATATTATCAGTTTCAATAATTTCATTCTCTCTAGCCCTAGCAAGTTGTTCATCAAGAAATTCACCTAATGGCACAGTAGTATCAAGCATAGAAGTAGTTTCATCATAAGTATCATGCATAGCAGAAGTGGCATCATCAATAACATGCAACATATCAGAATTAATAGCAAAAACAGGTTTAGGTGTCACAAGCTTACTCAAAACAGAAAGTGAATCAAGTGCAGAGCTAGATGGCAGTTCCTTACTTCCCCTCGTAGTTGAGGAAAAAAATCTTAGTTCTTTCATCTTTCAAGTTCCTCATAGTGACCAGCAGATATAAATCCCAAGTGAATCAAAGAATAGAGCTATGATCCCCGGCAACGGCGCCAGAAAATAGTCTTGATAACCCACAAGTATAGGGGATCGCAACAGTTTTCGAGGGTAGAGTATTCAACCCAAATTTATTGATTCGACACAAGGGGAGCCAAAGAATATTCTCAAGTATTAGCAGTTGAGTTGTAAATTCAACCACACCTAGATAAATTAATATATGCAGCAAAGTATTTAGTAGCAAAGTAGTATGGAAGTAACGGTGACGGTGATAAAAGTAGCAGTAGCAGTTTTGTAGTAATTGTAACAGTGGCAACGGAAAAGTAACTAATCAAAGAGCAATATGTGAAAAGCTCATAGGCATTGGATCAGTGATGGAGAATTATGCCAGATGTGATTCCTCATGCAATAGTTATAACATAGGGTGACACAGAACTAGCTCCAATTCATCAATGTAATGTAGGCATGTATTCCGAATATAGTCATACATACTTATGGAAAAGAACTTGCATGACATCTTTTGTCCTACCCTCCCGTGGCAGCGGGGTCCTATTGGAAACTAAGGGATATTAAGGCCTCCTTTTAATAGAGTACCGGACCAAAGCATTAACACTTAGTGAATACATGAACTCCTCAAACTATGGTCATCACCGGTAAGTATCCCGATTATTGTCACTTCGGGGTTAACGGATCATAACACATAATAGGTGACTATAGACTTGCAAGATAGGATCAAGAACTCACATATATTCATGAAAACGTAATAGGTTCAGATCTAAAATCATGGCACTCGGGCCCTAGTGACAAGCATTAAGCATACCAAAGTCATAGCAACGTCAATGTGAGAACATAGTGGATACTAGGGATCAAACCCTAACAAAACTAACTCGATTACATGGTAAATCTCATCCAACACATCACCGTCCAGCAAGCCTAGGATGAAATTACTCACGCACGGCGGTGAACATCATGAAATTGGTGATGGAGGAAGGTTGATGATGACGACTGATACGTCTCCAACGTATCTATAATTTATGAAGTATTCATGCTATTATACTATCCTTCTAGGATGCTTTATATGCATTTATATGATATTTTATATGATTTTTGGGACTAACCTATTAACCTAGAGCCCAGCGCCAGTTTCTGTTTTCTCCTTGTTTTAGAGTATCGTAGAAAAGGGAAACTAAACGGAGTCCAATTGACGTGCCACTTGACGGAGATCATTTTTGGACCAGAAGAAGCCCGCGGAGTACCAGAAGCAGGCCAGAAGAGTCTCGGGCTGCCCACGAGGGTGGGGGGCACGCCCCCTACCTCGTGAACAGCCCGGAGACCCCCCTGACGTGAAATCAACGCAAAACTCTTCTATATATACCCAAACTTCCAGAAAGAAACCTAGATCGGAAGTTCCGCCGCCGCAAGCCTCTGTAGCCATGAGAAATCAATCTAGGCCCTCTCCGGCACCTTGCCGGAGGGGGCCATCATCACTGGTGGCCATGGAGGAGTATCCCAGAGGGGCCATCATCATCATGAAGGCCAAGGACCAGAGGGTGGAGGCCATGGAGGAGGAAGCACAAGGGGGAGAACCTCTCCTCCTCTCTCTTGGTGGCACCGGAGTGCCATCGGGAGGGGAGTCATCGCCACGGTGATCGTCTTCATCAACATCACCATCATCATCACCATCCTCATCTCTTTTACGCGGTCCACTCTCCCGCACCCCGCTGTAATCCCTACTTGAACATGGTGCTTTATGCCACATATTATGATCCAATGATGTGTTGCCATCCTATGATGTTTTGAGTAGATATCTTTTGTCTTTGGGTTGATTGATGATCTAGATTGGTATGAGTTGTATGTTTTACTTTGGTGCTGCCCTATGGTGCCCTCCGTGTCGTGCAAGAGTGCGGGATTCCCGCTGTAGGGTGTTGCAATACGTTCATGATTCGCTTATGGTGGGTTGGTGAGTGACTGAAACACAATCCCGAGTAAGAGGGATTGTTGCGTATGGGAATAAAGAGGACTTGATGCTTTAATGCTATGGTTGGGTTTTACCTTAATGATCTTTAGTAGTTGCGGATGCTTGCTAGAGTTCCAATCATAAGTGCATATGATCCAAGTAGAGAAAGTATGTTAGCTTATGCCTCTCCCTCATATGAAACTGCAATAGTGATCACCGGTCTTGTTAACAATTGCCTAGGACAATTCCGCACACCGATCCACCATTATTCCACACTCGCTATTTATAATATTTAGTAATATATTCTAAATTTATGATAACATCACCTACTTTTATGTTTTAGCTCTCCGACATCATGCAAAGTTATCTTGTTCATACCCACAACGTAGTTTTATTTCTCGTTTCTAGTTGGAAGTAAACGTTCGGTGCACGTAGAGTCGTATCAGTGGCAGATTGGGCTTGAGAGAATATTGATATTACCTTTAGCTCCTTATGGGTTCGACATTCCATACTTATCACTTCCACCTTTGGAAAGTGCTACGATGATTCCTTGCACTTGGGGATTATCAAGCTCTTTTCTGGCGCCATTGCCGGGGAGCAATAGCGTGGGGTTGATATTCTCGTGTGTGCTTGTTTGCTTTCTTCACTAAGTAGATTTTGTTTTTCCTTTTTGTTTCTGTTTAATTGTGGGTGAACATACAAAAAAATTAAAATAATGAAAATCCAAAAAAACTTGCCTTTCATGCCTAAAAAGTTTTTCAAAAAGAGAAGTGATTGGAAAGTTATGCATTGAAGAAGTGGGGGTCGACCTTGAGCACTTGTGTTCATGCTCACGGAAACAATGTAGAATTTTTCATGGAAGTTTTGCTGTAAATAATTATCCCCTTGTATATATCCATTGTATTATAAAAATAATGTGCCAAGCTTGGGTTTTAGGATGATTAGATTGCTTGTTTACTATGTGCAGAACAAAAACAGAAACTTTGGCTGTAGTGCGTGAATTTACATTTTTTACTGGAGAGTCAAATGGGTCTGAAACTTTTTGCACATTACCTCTGTACAAATTGTTCAAATTTTCAAATTTAGTTCATAATTTTAGGAGTTACAGAAGTTTGCCAAACTTCCAGATTACTACAGACTGTCCTGTTTAAGAAAGATTCTATTTTTGATGCATTGCTTGCTTGTTTTGATGAAACTATCGATTCCTATCAGTGGATTAAGCCATGGAAAAGTTATATTATAGTAGCTGTAATGAAAAAATAAAATATGAATTGGTTTGCAACAGTACTTATAGTAGTGAATTTCTTTGTTATACTAACGGATCTCACAAAGTTTTTGTTAAGTTTTTGTGGATGAAGTGTTCGAAGAACGAGGAGTTACCGATGTGAGAAGAATAAAGAGAAGCAAGAGTTCAAGCTTGGGGATGCCGAAGGCACCCCAAGTAAACATTTCAAAGGATACTCAAGCATCTAAGCTTGGGGATGCCCCGGTTGGCATCCCATCTTTCTTCCTCAACAATTATCGGTATACCTCGGTTTTTGTTTTGTTCACATGATTTGTGTCCTTTGTGTTTTTCTTTTTCTTTAAGAACCATGCTAGCATGAGATAGCCCTGCATTGATTTATAGAATACTTCATGTGCTTCACTTATATCTTTTAAGAATGATCTTATAGAATTGCTCTTTGTGCTTCACTTAAATCTTTTGAGTATGGTTTTATAGAATACTTCGTGTGCTTCACTTATACATTTTGAGCTTGGTTAATCTATATTAATTGTAGAATGCTCCATGAACTTCACTTATATCTTTTGGAGTAAGAATAATACTATCATTTAAAGTGTGTTTGGAAGAGTGTCAACTTTAGGAATTAGTGATCCCACTATTTTGGAGGATGTTGAATCTTAGCGTGATATTTATGAAAGTGGATTTGGAAGAGTGTCAACTTTAGCTAGTAATGACTCCACTATTTCGGAAGAGGTTCTAATTGATTATGAGAACAAATTTGCTATTCATGATGCTACTGAAAATTATTATGCGGGAGGAATACATGCTTGTAGGAGTTGCAATAATATCAAGTTTCCTCTCTATGTGCTTAAAGTTTTGGAGTTATACTTGTTTTGCCTTCCTATGCTAGTTGATTGTTGCTCTTATAAATTGTGTGCTTACAAAATCCCTAGGCATAGGAAGTGAGTTATATTTAAGTGTTCTAGTCATATTCTTCAAGATGCTCTCTTTGTGCTTCAATTCCTATCTTTTATGTGAGCATCATTGAAATCATCATGCCTAGCCAAAAAACATTAAAGAAAAGCGCTTGTTGGGAGACAACCCAATATTTACCCTTACTGTTTTTGTGTGTTTACATGATCAAGCTACTGTAGTAATCATGTTTTATATTTTTTGTTTCAATAAAGTGCCAAGTAAGACCTTTGGGAAGACTTGGGTGAAAGTTAATGTGATCTTGCTGTAAAAAACAGAAACTTTGCGCTCACGAGAATAGATGTCATTTTTTACAGAAGAGTGCATTTGAGTTGATTATTTTTGCAGAAGATTAATATACAAATTCATCACGTCCACCAATTTATTTCATAATGTTTGGAGTAGCAGAAGTATGGTTTATGTCCAGATCATTACAGACTGTTCTGTTTCTGACAGATTCTATTTTCATTGCATAGTTTGCTTGTTTTCTAGTTTCTATGACTTATATTCCTCAATATAAATTGTAGAAATGATATGGTACAGTAGGCATTGTGTGAGAACAATTATGAACCTTGTCTTTGACAGTACCCAAGTGAATGGTTTGCTCTTTATCATACTAACCTATCTCACGAAGTTTGGTTAAGTTTTGTGTGATTGAAGTTTTCAAGTTTTGGGTGAGATATCGATATGAGGAGAATAAGGAGTGGAAAGACCCTAAGCTTGGGGATGCCCAAGGAACCCCAAGATAATATCCAAGGAAGACTCAAGTACCTAAGCTTGGGGATGCCCAGGAAGGCATCCCCTCTTTCGTCTTCGAAACTATCGGTATACCTTACTCGGAGCTATATTTTTATTCGTCACATGATATGTGTTTTGCTTGGAGCGTGTTTTCGATTTTACTTGCTGTTTTAATAAAATCATTGGATCTGAAATATTGAATGAAAAAGAATCCTCCCATGGCTAGTTAATTATTTGACTACTCAGTGTTCTTCACTCATATCTTTTGGAGTAGTTTGTTATTTACTCATGTGCTTCACGTATATCCTATGAGTAAATGGTTGAATAAATTGAATGTCATAAACCTGAATTTATATATGTTTCATATGCTTATAACATGGGGAGTAATGACTTCACACATAATAAGTATAGGTAGTAAACTTATTGGAAGTTAGCAAACGTACAATTGGTCACTTGAACAATTCATGAAAGAATATTGAAGGAAGAGAGGTTTCACATATAAATATACTATCTTGGACATCTTTTATGATTGGGAGCACTCATTAAAATATGACATACTAAAGAGTTGATGTTGGACAAGGAAGACAACGTAATGGGTTATGTTTTCTTATATCTGAAATAAAGTATATTGTCATGGATCATCCAACAACGTTGAGCTTGCTTTTCATGCTAGCCAAATTCTTTGCACCAAGTAGAGATACTACTTGTGCTTCCCAAAACCCTTAAACCAGTTTTGCCATGAGAGTCCACCATATCTACCTATGGATTGAGTAAGATCCTTCAAGTAAGTTGTCATCGGTGCAAGCAATAAAAATTGCTCTCTAAATATGTATGATTGATTGGTGTGGAGGAAATAAGCTTTATATGATCTTGTGATGTGGAAGAAATAAAAGCGACAGACTACATAATAAAGGTTCATATCACAAGGGGCAATATAAAGTGACGTTCTTTCGCGTTAAGATTTTGTGCATCCAACCCTGAAAGCGCATGGCAACCTCTGCTTCCCTCTACGAAGGGCCTATCTTTTATTATTATGTTCTACCTTATGCAAGAGTCATGGTGATCTTCACCTTTCCTTTTTTACATTTTATCCTTTGGCAAGCACAGGGTGTTGGAAAGATCCTAATATATATATATATATATATATATATATATATATATATATATATATATATATATATATAATTGGATGTAAGTTAGCAAGAGCTATTATTGTTGACATTAACCTTGAGGTAAAAAGTTGGGAGGCGAAACTATAAGCCCCTATCTTTCTCTGTGTTCGATTAAAAATCCATAACCACAAGTATTGCGTGAGTGTTAGCAATTGTGAAAGATTAAACGATAGTTGAGTATGTGGAATTTGCTAAATCAAAGCTCTGACATAGACTTCCTGAAAATAAGATGAATTGCAATTGTTCGATGACTGAGAATATTGTTTGTTAGTTTCCAAGAAAGTTGATGATCTATACTTTAAATATGTGACTTGCTTGTTACTTGATCATGAAAAGTTTTATGAGATGAGCTATTGTTATAACAAATAATGATGCTAGAAAAGGTGACTGAAATTATCATTGATCAAACTAAGCACTTGCTAGCATTCACACTTCATAAATTATTTCCTTTATCATTTACCTACTCGAGGACGAGCAGGAATTAAGCTTGGGGATGCTGATACGTCTCCAACATATCTATAATTTATGAAGTATTCATGCTATTATACTATCCTTCTAGGATGTTTTATATGCATTTATATGATATTTTATATGATTTTTGGGACTAACCTATTAACCTAGAGCCCAGTGCCAGTTTCTGTTTTCCCCTTGTTTTAGAGTATCGCAGAAAAGGAAAACTAAATGGAGTCTAATTGACGTGCCACTTGACGGAGATCATTTTTGGACCAGAAGAAGCCCGCGGAGTACCAGAAGCAGGCCAGAAGAGTCTCGGGCTGCCCACAAGGGTGGGGGGCGCGCCCCCTACCTCGTGAACAGCCCGGAGACCCCCCTGAAGTGAAATCAACGCAAAACTCTTCTATATATACCCAAACTTCCAGAAAGAAACCTAGATCGGAAGTTCCGCCGCCGCAAGCCTCTGTAGCCATGAGAAATCAATCTAGGCCCTCTCCGGCACCTTGCCGGAGGGGGCCATCATCACTGGTGGCCATGGAGGAGTATCCCGGACGGGCCATCATCATCATGAAGGCCAAGGACCAGAGGGTGGAGGCCATGGAGGAGGAAGCACAAGGGGGAGAACCTCTCCTCCTCTCTCTTGGTGGCACCGGAGTGCCATCGAGAGGGGAATCATCGCCACGGTGATCGTCTTCATCAACATCACCATCATCATCACCATCCTCATCTCTTTTACGCGATCCACTCTCCCGCACCCCGCTGTAATCCCTACTTGAACATGGTGCTTTATGCCACATATTATGATCCAATGATGTGTTGCCATCCTATGATGTTTTGAGTAGATATCTTTTGTCTTTGGGTTGATTGATGATCTAGATTGGTATGAGTTGTATGTTTTACTTTGGTGCTGCCCTATGGTGCCCTCCGTGTCGCGCAAGAGTGCGGGATTCCCGCTGTAGGGTGTTGCAATACGTTCATGATTCGCTTATGGTGGGTTGGTGAGTGACTGAAACACAATCCCGAGTAAGAGGGATTGTTGCGTATGGGAATAAAGAGGACTTGATGCTTTAATGCTATGGTTGGGTTTTACCTTAATGATCTTTAGTAGTTGCGGATGCTTGCTAGAGTTCCAATCATAAGTGCATATGATCCAAGTAGAGAAAGTATGTTAGCTTATGCCTCTCCCTCATATGAAACTGCAATAGTGATCACCGGTCTTGTTAACAATTGCCTAGGACAATTCCGCACACCGATCCACCATTATTCCACACTCGCTATTTATAATATTTAGTAATATATTCTAACTTTATGATAACATCACCTACTTTTATGTTTTAGCTCTCCGACATCATGCAAAGTTATCTTGTTCATACCCACAACGTAGTTTTATTTCTCGTTTCTAGTTGGAAGTAAACGTTCGGTGCACGTAGAGTCGTATCAGTGGCAGATAGGGCTTGAGAGAATATTGATCTTACCTTTAGCTCCTTGTGGGTTCAACATTCCATACTTATCACTTCCACCTTTGGAAAGTGCTATGATGATTCCTTGCACTTGGGGATTATCAACGACGGCGATGGATTCCCCTCTCCGGAGCCCCGAACGAACTCCAGATCAGCCCTCCCGAGAGAGATTAGGGCTTGGTGGCGGCTCCGTATCGTAAAACGTGATGAATCCTTCTCTCTGATTTTTTTTCTCCCCGAACCTGAATATATAGAGTTGGAGTTGAGGTCGGTGGAGCTCCAGGGGGGCCACGAGGCAGGGACGCGCCCAGGGGTTAGGCGCCCCCACCCTCGTGGACAGGGTGTGGGCCCCCTGGCCTTGATTCTTTTGCCAGTATTTTTTGTTAATTCCAAAAATATTCTCTGTGAAGTTTCAGGTCATTCCGAGAACTTTTATTTCTGCACGAAAATAACACCATGGCAATTCTGCTGAACAAAGCGTCAGTCCGGGTTAGTTCCATTCAAATCATGCAAGTTAGAGTCCAAAGCAAGGGCAAAAGTGTTTGGAAAACTAGATACGATGGAGACGTATCACCCACCTACTCGGGTTTAAGCTTCTGTCACTCTCACAACCCACCATAAGCGAACCATGAACATATTGCAACACCCTACAGTGGGGGGCCCTCACGTTTGCGCGAGAATGGAGGGCACCGTAGGATAGCACCATAAATAAAATATACAATCATACCAACCAAGATCACGATTAACCCACAGGACAAAACTGATCTACTCAAACATCATAGGATAGCCAAATATCGTTGGGAAATAATATATGGAGTTGAGCACCATGTTTAAGTAGAGATTGCAGCGGGGGGAAGAGGTGTTACAACGCTGCATAGAGGGGGAGAGAGTTGGTGTTGATGGTAGCAAGATTGTTGATGTAGATCGCCATCACGATCGTTGCCCCGGCGGCACTCCGGCGCCACCGGAAGCGAGGGGGGAGAGCCCCCTCCTTCTTCTTCTTCCTTGGCCTCCCCCTAGATGGGAGGAGAGTTACCCCTCTAGTCCATGGTCTCCATGGCGGCGGAGGGGCGGGATTGGGTCTCCCTCTCTGTTCTCTTCTATAATTTATGAAGTATTCACGCTATTATATTATCATTCTCTGATGTTTTACAATCATTTTATAGCAACTTTATATCATTTTTTGGGACTAACTTATTGACATAGTGCCCAGTGGCAGTTGCTATTTGTGGAGTTTTTATGGACCAGAAGACATCCAATGGGCCAAAGCAGCACCTGGGGGGTGCCCCGAGGGGGGCACAACTCACAAGGGCACGCCTGGGCCCCCAAGCGCGCCCCGGTGGGTTGTGCCCACCTCGGTGGCCTCCCGCACCGCCTCTTCGCCCTATAAATTCCCAAATATTCCAAAAACCCTCGGAGGTAACCCTAGATCAGAAGTTCTGCCACCGCAAGCCTCTGTAGCCACCAAAAACCAATCGGGAGCCTGTTCCGGCACCCTGGCGGAGGAGGAGATCATTACCGGTGGCCATCTTCATCATCCCGGCGGCCACCATGATGAGGAGGGAGTCATGGTGGCCGCCGGGGTGATGAAGATGGCCACCGGTGATGATCTCCCCCTCCGGCAGGGTGCCGGAACGGGCTCCCGATTGGTTTTTGGTGGCGTCATGGTGGCCGCTGGGATGATGAAGATGGCCACCGGTGATGATCTCCCCCTCCGGCAAGGTGCCGGAACGGGCTCCCGATTGGTTTTTGGTGGCTACAGAGGCTTGCGGTGGCGGAACTTCTGATCTAGGGTTACCCCGAGGGTTTTTGGAATATTTGGGATTTTATAGGGCAAAGACGGGGTGCGGAAGGCCATTGTCGGTGTCAAAACCGGCGGATCTTGGGTAGGGGGTCCCGAACTGTGCATCTAGGCGGATGGTAATAGGAGACAAGGGACACGATGTTTTTACCCAGGTTCGGGCCCTCTCAATGGAGGTAAAACCCTACTCCTGGTTGATTAATATTGATGATATGGGTAGTACAAGAGTAGATCTACCACGAGATCAAGGAGGCTAAACCCTAGAAGCTAGCCTATGGTATGATTGTTGTTGTTCTTCTGTTCTACGGACTAAAACCCTCCGGTTTATATAGACACCGGAGAGGGTTAGGGTTACACAGAGTCGGTTACAATGGTAGGAGATCTATATATCCGCATCGCCAAGCTTGCCTTCCATGCCAAGCAAAGTCCCTTCCGGACACGGGACGCAGTCTTCAATCTTGTATCTTCATAGTCCAGGAGTCCGGTCGAAGATATAGTCCGGCTATCCGGACACCCCCTAATCCAGGATTCCCTCAGTAGCCCATGAACCAGGCTTCAATGACGACGAGTCCGGCGCGTAGATTGTCTTCGGCATTGCAAGGCGGGTTCCTCCTCCAAGTACTTCATAGAAGATTTTGAACACAAAGGATAGTGTCCGGCTCTGCAAAATAAGTTTCCACACATTGCCGTAGAGAGAATAATATTCACACAAATCTAATCTGCTGACGTACTCCGTAGCGTGACATCACACTACGGCCAAGCCTTTATTCGAATCATTTTTACTCCCCACCTCAACGCGTTTCACGAGGCGGTTTCCTTGGCACGTCTTGTCAAAGCAGAGATCGTGTCCCCTCATTTCACGGGATTCTCATCAATACGGACGTGGGTAACCCAACTGCGCCATTGATTATGGCGCTTGGGAGATAAGCGAGTTTTATCAGGCTGGTGGGGACGCATAGCCGCATCCACCCATATAAGGGGATAAGGATCCACCTTTTCACCTATGCCTTCTTCCTCCTTTGCCTATCCATCTTCCGTGCACTTGAGCTCCAGCGCCCAAGTCCGCACTTCCCACCTCGACCTTCTCCAGCCATGTCCGGAGCGGGAGGCAAGTGGATGGTCTCCTCCGTCACAGAGGGACACATCAAAAAACTGAGGAAGGCCGGATACTTGTCTAACGACATCGCGCACTGGCTTCCCGAAGAGGGGCAGCTCCTCCCCACCCCAAGGCCCCATGAGAGGGTAGCGTTCCTTCCCCACTTCCTCCGCGGAGTGGGCTTTCCTCTCCACCCATTCGTCCGGGGGCTCATGTTCTACTATGGCCTGGATTTCCACGATCTGGCCCCGAACTTCATCCTCAACATCTCGGCGTTTATCATCATGTGCGAGGCTTTCCTCTGCATCCGCCCCCATTTCGGCCTATGGCTCAAGTATTTCAATGTCAAGCCAAAGGTGGTGCGCGGCAACCAGGCGGAGTGCGGAGGTGCCATGGCGGGCAAGATGCCCAACGTCCTATGGCTCGAGGGCTTCTTTGTGGAGACCCTGAAGGGGTGGCAATCGGGGTGGTTTTACATCACCGAGCCGCGCGACCCTGAGTGGGTCGCAGCCCCCGAGTTCCGGTCCGGACCCCCTACGCGGCTCACGTCCTGGAAAGAGACGGGCCTGTCGTGGGGCAACAAAGGAGAGGTGACTGGACTACAAACATGCATCCAAACCCTGGTGAATAAGCAGCTCAAGCTTGTCAACGTAGTCCAGGTTATGCTCATCCGTCGGATCCTCCCGTGTCAACAACGGGCTTTCAACCTGTGGGAGTTCGACCCGGCGCAACACCGAACTTTGAGCAGGCTCTTCGACATGACGTACAAAGATGCCTGGAAGGTGCTATTCAAGGGCGCCGAGGCTCCCGCATCCGCTTCCGAGGATCGTGGATTCAGCACGCAGCGTCACGCTAGTGCAGTAAGCTATTTTTACCTTTTACAGGGTATTAGTTTTTCATAGTTTGACTCTATGCGGGATCTAAGCTCCCTTACCTTTGACAGGATTGGCATGCGAAGTCCGGACAGATCAACTGTCCGGCTCCTTTGCCTGAAGACCCAGCGGATGCTCGCTTAGCGAAGCTGCTGGTTCCGGCACCCTATGTGGTGCCGGAGAAGAAGGCCAAGAAGAAGGCCACAGGGACTCGAAAGAGTGCCCGGCACCTGGAGGTGTCGGATTCATCATCCGACGACTCCGAGACGCACTCCTCCCATGAAGACGAGGAGGAGGAAGAAGAAACCTCTCCCCCTCCAGCGGGGGAGGAAAGAAAAGGAAGGCCGCCCTGACTGGGGAGGCCGAAGGGTTCAAGAAGGGGAAGACCCTTCCTCCGGACTACTCCACCGATGCCGACGACGGCGAAGAGGAGTGGCCGCACAGGGCCAAGCGCCCGGCGAAATCGTAAGTATCCGGATACCAAAGTAACTCATAGTATTCCTTTATTGCATAGCTTTTCCTTATGTCGAATATAACTATGCAGTCCACCCAAGGCCGGGCTCGACGAGTCATCGAGTGCCTCCCTGGATTCGTCGGACGTGAATTCACTTCCACCCTCTACCTCCCCCCGCCCTACGGACGACGCCGAGGTGGCGTCCCAACAGGTTCCAAGTCAGGAGAGGGTGGTCCTAGAGGAGCCGCAAGGCGACCTCCCGAACTCCAGGAGTAAAGGGGATAGATCGCCCCAGGGCTCCAAGTCCAGCTCTGAGCCGGACACCGTGCCGGAACCTTCAACGGTTCCGGACTCCGATAGGCAGCCTCCTTCAAAGAGGAGCAAGCCTACCGAGCCGGTGACCTCCGTCCAACCGGAGGCACCGGAAAACTTGCTAGATGTGCTTAATGGCGCCTCCATCGACGAGGAGCACCGCACCATTATGAGTGCGGTAGTCAAGAAGGTTCAGTCCGCCAAGAGCGGACTGACTGAAGCCTGTGCCAGCCTTTTAACAGGCTTTGAGGTAAGTAAAGAATGTGTAAAAATATTACCGCATAGACAGTAGCCCCTGATGCTCTGTTTGGCGTTCGGAAAGAAAAGCCGAATAGAGGATCTAATAAAATTCGCAGGAGTCTAACAGAAAGGAGTCAAAATGCGTATGCAGACTTCGCTACTGGCGTCCGCCGCACTGACTGCGGAGGTGGACACGCTGAAGCAGAACCTTGAGCAGTCCGAGCAAAAGCTCGGGCTTGCCAAGAAGCAGCTCGAGGACAAGGAAGGTAAGAAATACCTTATTTAAATATATAAAAGGTGCAATTGCAAAAAGTGACAGGATTAATCCTGTCACTTTTTGCAATTGCACCTTTTATATATTTAAAGTGCAGCTCGAGCTCTCCAGGAGCATTCTCAGATTTGCCCCGCAGCGTGTTAGATGCCGCCGCCTTCTACCGAGCCGAGGAGGGAAGCTCGACGGAGAAGGTGTTCTGGTCTCAGTATGCTGAGGCCGGACACCCTGTGCCCTTGAGCGACCAGCTGAAGCAACTGGTCGAGTTCCACAAGGTGGCCGAACAGGCCATGAAGGGCCTAATAGTTCGGCTGTGGCCTGGAGAGGCTCTGCCTGGGAGCTACTTCGGGCTAGTGCGGCGGCTGGTGGAGGCCTGTCCAAGGCTCGAAGTCATCAAGCGCTCCGTCTGCATCGAAGGTGTCCGTAGGGCCCTTGCCCGCGCTAAGGTGCACTGGGGCAAGTTGGATGATGAGAAGCTTGTGAAGGACGGGCCACCGCTGGGCAAAGAGCATCGCAAGCCCGAAATGTATTATGAAGGCCTTCTGAAGGGTGCCTGCCTTATGGCGGATGAATGTTCTAGGGATGTAATTTTTGAGTAAACTCGCTCGTTTTGTCCTGTGCGCTGAAAACTTTTTCATATGCGCTAAGCAATGCTTTTTGAATTTAAAATATTACCTTCTGTGCGGCCGTTTATCAAATTTGAGAGATGGCGAGTCGTCGGCTTCTGCCCCCATGCCACTAGTGCTGGGGTGTTCGGGATAAACCTGAGCGCTCTTTTCCCCATTTTTGGGTCCTTCGAGGGAGGCGTTCAGCACAAAGAACAAGGCAATCGGACTATAATGCTTGAACACTCTCACTTAGCCATAGAATTCTATAATTTTAAATTTCGGCGAAGCCCCTAGTATTCGGAAGACCGAGTTCGGGGCGCTATCCACGCCTTGGCCGGACAAAGCCGACTCCTCGCTCTAAGTGGCATAAGTCTTTAGGGACTCGAAAAACCTCTCGAACAGCGACCAGCTCTCGCTTCATCATGACAGTCAGTTTTAGCTTTCTCTACTGAGGTGCTTAGCCCAGCTCAACTGGGGCACAATCGCAGTAGTTCTCCTAGTGCTACCTTAGCCGATATAGCGGAACGTAAGGCACCAAAACATAGGAGCCGGGCAAACCCAACTATTGACCCAAGACATGATTCGGAGTCGATGCATATAATGCTATAAGTTCGGGGTGCCGCACTTGTTAAAGTGTTCGGACTTCTAACACCATATTGAGGGGTACTGAAGCCCCTGGCGTATTGGCCGTACCAAAGTGTATGGGTGCAACATGTCGTTAATGAACATATATTTGTAAAAAAGAGTAATGCAAAAATAGACAAAAGCTATGCATTGTTTATTAAAAAGGCTGCGATCAAGGCAGAACGATACAAATAACGCGATAAGCAAAAGGTTGGACTATTTAACATGTCCTTTCCAGGGGCAGGCTGCGGAATGGTATGCGAAACAGGTATACTGCTCGTGATAGAGACCACCTGGGAGTTCCGTAATGCGGCGTAGCTTTTCTGCTTCCCTGGTTCTTGCATCGTTTGTGCGGCAATTGTACTGCCGGATAGGCCTTCCGAAGAATGGAGTCCTGAAAGTAAGAGAAAATTAAAAAATCGGCAGCCCCTAGTGCGGTTTAAGCCGTGTTTTGGGCATGCCGTGATGGTGCCCCTCCCCCTGTGCCCATGGTATTTCAAGAGCGTAGTTATGTACACGAAGCACTGGTTTCGCATTTTCGCGAGGGCTGGTGTTGGGGCCGCATTGCTACGCTTGCTCGGAACGTGCCAGGTGGTCTTGTTGTAGGTTACTCCGGGTGCGCTTGACGGTGTCCGGACGTTTAATGGCCGGACTGGAGAACTGCCTTGAGAGGCTGCTTTGTACTTCCGCTGCGAGGGCCGCCGTATGCTCCTCCGTTCGGAGGGAGCGTTCGGTGTTTCCATTGACCGTAATTACTCCTCGAGGGCCTAGCATCTTGAGCTTAAGGTATGCGTAGTGCGGTACCGCATTGAACTTGGCGAGTGCGGTTCGCCCGAGCAGTGCGTGATAGCCACTGCGGAACGGGACTATGTCGAAGATTAACTCCTCGCTTCGGAAATTATCCGGAGATCCGAAGACCACTTCAAGTGTAACTGAGCCTGTACAGTTGGCCTCTACACCTGGTATGACGCCTTTAAAGGTCGTTTTGGTGGGCTTAATCCTCGAGGGATCTATGCCCATTTTCTGCACTGTATCCTGGTAAAGCAGGTTCAGGCTGTTGCCGCCGTCCATAAGGACTCTAGTGAGATGAAATCCATTGATAATTGGGTCTAGAACCAATGCGGCGAATCCGCCATGACGGATGCTAGTGGGGTGGTCCCTTCGATCAAAGGTGATCGAGTAGAAGGACCATGGGTTGAACTTTGGGGCGACTGGATCCATCACGTATACATCCCTTCACACGTGCTTCCGCTCCCTCTTGGGGATGTGGGTTGCGTATATCATGTTCACCGTCCGCACTTGTGGGGGAAAACCCTTCTGTCCACTGTTGTTCGGTGGCCGGGGCTCCTCATTGTCATCGCTATGCAGCTTCTTGTCTTTATTTTCGGCATTTAACTTGCCTGCCTGCTTGAACACCCAACAATCCCTCTTGGTGTGATTGGCTGGCTTTTCCGGGGTGCCATGCATCTGGCACAAGCGGTCGAGTATTCGGTCCAAACTGGATGGGCACTGAGTATTTCTTTTGAATGGCTTTTTCCGCTGACCGGATTTATAGCCTCTGAATTCAGCATTAACTGCCGTATCCTCAGCATTGTCGCCGTTAATGCGGCGCTTTTGCTTGTTGCGACGCGACCTGCCACTACTGTCCTTGGTATCCGAATTACCAGGGTTCTTGGTCATATTGTTGCTACGAGCAAGCCAGCTGTCTTCTCCCTCACAAAAGCGGGTCATGAGTGTCGTGAGGGCTGCCATAGATTTCGGCTTTTCCTGTCCAAGGTGTCGGGCAAGCCACTCGTCACGGATATTGTGCTTGAAGGCTGCTAGGGCCTCTGCGTCCGGACAGTCGACTATTTGATTTTTCTTTGTTAGGAACCGTGTCCAGAATTGCCTGGCCGATTCCTCTGGCTGCTGAATTATGTGGCTTAGGTCATCGGCGTCTGGTGGTCGCACATAAGTGCCCTGGAAATTGTCGAGGAATGCGGCTTCCAGGTCCTCCCAACAACCGATTGATTCTGCTGGCAAGCTGTTAAGCCAATGCCGAGCTGGTCCTTTAAGTTTGAGTGGGAGGTATTTGATGGCGTGTAGATCATCGCCGCGGGCCATGTGGATATGAAGGAGATAAATCCTCGATCCATACCGCAGGATCTGTTGTGCCATCGTATGATTCGATGTTCACGGGTTTGAAACCCTCAGGGATTTGATGATCCATTACTTCATCTGTGAAGCATAGTGGGTGTGCGGCGCCTCTGTATTGGGCTGTATCACGACGCAGCTCAAACGAGCTTTGTCTATTGTGTTCGGCCCGGCCGAATTTACTATATCCGGAGTGGCGATCACCGTCACGTGCCGTGGGGCGCCCGCGCGATCCATAGATCGATCTTGTTTGCCTTGCCTTGTCCTCCAATATATCTCGCAGGTCTGGCGCATTTTCCCGTGCCTTGGTATGTTTTGAGCGGCGCCGGAGTGCGGCTTGAGTGGAGGGCCGGCAGGCCTCTCTATCGCGGCCACGAGGTGGCCGGTCGGCCGTATCATGCGCTGGTGATGTAGGTTTAGGTGCTTCCTCCCCTAATCGGGGTAGCAACCTGCGCTTTGGGTAGCTGTTGGAGGGGCGTTCGAGTTCATACTCTTCGGCCGCAAGGACTTCAGTCCATCTGTCGGCTAGCAAATCTTGATCAGCTCTAAGCTGTTGCTGTTTTTTCTTGAGGCTGCTTGCCGTGGCCATAAGCCTGCGTTTTGAAACGCTCTTGTTCGACGGGATCCTTCGGCATGACGAATTCGTTGTCGTCGAGGCTTGCCTCGTCTCCGGAGGGAGGCATATAATTATCGTCCACGACCTCTCTGTCTGCCACTCTCTCATGAGGGCTGGCTTCTCCATCCTCCTGCGCTGAATCTTGATGGAGGGGGTTTTCTTTGGCACTGTCCGGAGTGTTATTATCTCCCGTGCCAGAATCACCGTTTTTGCTTTGGCGGGATTTAGAGCGGCGCCGCTGACGCCGGCGCTTAGGCTGTT
Source organism: Aegilops umbellulata (assembly GCA_032464435.1). NCBI lineage: Eukaryota > Viridiplantae > Streptophyta > Magnoliopsida > Poales > Poaceae > Aegilops > Aegilops umbellulata. The sequence goes on along the minus strand of CP136056.1, from coordinate 508,148,259 downwards.
TCTTGGAGGGGTCATCCTCCGTTGTTCCATCGCCATCTCCTTCTTTTGGGGTGTCCACCATGTATATGTCATATGACGAGGTGGCTTTCCAGTGCCCTATAGGCGCTGGTTCTTGATCGTCTCCTGCATCGGCGTCCATACCGTCGATGTCTTCGGAGTCGAAGTCGAGCATGTCGGTTAAATCGTCGACAATGGCTACAAAGCGGGTGGTGGGTGTGTTTTGAATTTCTTCATCGTCCGTATCCCAACCTTGCTGACCGTAGTCCGGCCAGGGCTCTCCTGATAAAGAGAGAGACTTTAGTGACTTCAGAATATCGCCGAAGGGCGAGTGCTGAAGGATGTCCGGGGCGGTGAACTCCATGATCGGCGCCCAATCGGATCCGATTGGCGGGGCCGCGAAGGGCTCGGAGTCCAGAGAGGAGTCCGGCTCCTTGGAGTCACGAGTCTCGCGGAGGGCATGGCTGGTGTTCGGCTCGATCGCCATAGAGATTGCAGCTCCTGAGGCGGCGTCCAACCACCCATCCTCGATCGGCGCAGTTGGCTCCGAATTAAGGGTCGGAGCCGATGCGGGTGCGGCCTCCAGGGCACTGTTCGGCGGCAGAGCTAGATCATGCCCATCGTGACAGCGCGGCGCGCTCGGCTGTGGCTCGAATCCGACGAAGATCAAGTCCCCGCGGATGTCAGCCATGTAGTTTAATCTTCCAAATCTGATCTGATGACCAGGGGTGTAGTTTTCGATCTGCTCCAGATGGCCAAGCGAATTGGCCCGCAGTGCGAAGCCGCCGAAGACGAAGATCTGTCCGAGGAGAAAAGTCTCACCCTGGACCGCATCGCTATTGATGATCGGGGGAGCCATCAGGCCTAAAAGTGACGACACAGAGGAACTCTCAATGAAAGCACCAATGTCGGTGTCAAAACCGGCGGATCTCGGGTAGGGGGTCCCGAACTGTGCGTCTAGGCGGATGGTAACAGGAGACAAGGGACACGATGTTTTTACCCAGGTTCGGGCCCTCTCAATGGAGGTAAAACCCTACTCCTGCTTGATTAATATTGATGATATGGGTAGTACAAGAGTAGATCTACCACGAGATCAAGGAGGCTAAACCCTAGAAGCTAGCCTATGGTATGATTGTTGTTGTTCTTCTGTCCTACGGACTAAAACCCTCTAGTTTATATAGACACCGGAGAGGGTTAGGGTTACACAGAGTCAGTTACAATGGTGGGAGATCTATATATCCGCATTGCCAAGCTTGCCTTCCACGCCAAGGAAAGTCCCTTCCGGACACGGGACGCAGTCTTCAATCTTGTATCTTCATAGTCCAGGAGTCCGGTCGAAGATATAGTCCGGCTATCCGGACAACCCCTAATCCAGGACTCCCTCAGCCACCGAGGTGGGCACAACCCACCTGGGCGCTCCTGGGCCCCCAGGCGCGCCCAAGTGGGTTGTGCCCCCTCGGGGCACCCCCCGGTGCTGCTCTGGCCCACTGGTGGTCTTCTAGTCCATAAAAAATCCACAAACAATTTCGCGGTGTTTGGACTCCGTTTGATATTGACTTCATGCGATGTAAAAAACAAGCAAAAAATAGCAAGGGCACTGGGCACTGGGTCAATAGGTTAGTCGCAAAAAATGATATAAAGTTGCTATAAAATGATTGTAAAACATCCAAAAATGATAATAAACCAACATGAATACTTCATAAATTATTCCAACGTATCAGCCGTCCGTAAACTAGTGTAGTGTATTCTTGTCGTGGGAGGAAGCTCTGCGCGATCGTACGTGCACATAGTTTTATCTCTTTAGTTAAAAGTATGTCCAAAATGTAAACGTTTTTGTTCGGTTTGTATGAAATCCGGCATGTATATATGAAATCCGGTCGTGTTTGCATGAATTTCATCCAGTCTGTTGAAAAGGTGTTTGAGATGTATGCGTGCATCGTTGGCATCCGTGTCCGCAGACTGGTCTCCCTGGCAGTGAACGGATACGGAAGGAAATTTGTGGGTTTGGGTTGAAGATGCCCTTACACATGTGTGAAGTTTGATGATGAAATAAGTTAAACATGTGAGCTGTATCAAAATGATAACATGGTGATTTCTAAAGGATTTTGTGCAATTTTTATGCGCGCCAGACGGCCTTCTGATGGAAGAACTAGGGATGAAAATGGAGTGGAAACTTTCCGTTTTTCCGGAGGAAAAATGAAAGCGGAGAGGAAATATGAAAATGGAAACGGAAATTTGCAAAACGGAAGTGCAAATGGAATTTTTTATGTGGAAACGGAAACAAAAATGGAACGGTGTTTTCTGATGGAACATGCATGGAAATGAAACTTTCCGTTTCCGTGAATATGGAATTTCTGTTTTTACTATAGACCTATAGCTGTTTTGTAGCCCAACCACCAAAGAAAACACAATGAAACAATTAGTAGAATGGATCTAAGGCGCAACTTCTACTACCACACATGTACTCAGCTTGACCCTATACGCAATTGTCCGGTACTACTACAATACTACACTAAGTTGCTAACATAATGATATTATTTTGTAGCCATGTTAACAACTCATTAAATTTGTCTGTTTTTGTGTGTATTTCTCTATGATTCAAGGGGTTTTTAAGTTCCGATCAATGCCTATTTATGTTTCCATATCCGCTTTATATTCGCTCCGTGTCTGTTTCCGGTAGTATCTGTTTCCGTATTCATTTTCGGGGTTTCTGTATTCGTTTCCGCTTCTGCAAAGAAATGTGAAAACAAATATGATAGCACTTAATTCCGTCCATTTCCGCTGAAGAACCATGTGTTTCGATCCCACTCCCGTAACCACGCAATTCTGAAACGTTGCATCCATAACATGTCCTCGCGGTATTAGAGCTTGTTTATTTGGTCATTTGCTTCTCTAATTTCATTTCCATATGTATTCATAGACATAACTTCCTCAAGGCGCGTACGTTACTTGTTAATTTCTTAAATCACATTATCAAATTTCTTCCTGCTCCAAGTTAGGAGTTACAGCGTTAGATTTTCGAGAGCAACAACCACATGGCCCGCATGACGATCAAGTCCATCTCAGTCCAAGTATTCATGATGAGGGCGTCTTTTACACGGAATCTCAAACTGCATGCATACGTCCGGACTGTGCTGTTTGAACGTGTTGTGCCATACAACGCAAATTTGAATCGGTCCGCCGAATGATTCGGACGTATTTTATCTGTGAACCAGAGACAAACTAGGAGGAATTTTGGGGCATCCGGACCGCTGCTAGCCCATGTCTGACCGTCCTGACCCACCAAAACCCCCTCCCTCGTCCCCGCGCTTCCCGCCCAGCGTCAGCTGCCTGCATTCATGCCATTTTAACGCGGCCGCTCCGCATTGAAACTGGCGCACAAATGGACGCGACCTCTCACTACCGAGATTGAAGCGGCGCGTCGGCCGAGAGAGCGCCGCTCACTGCACTCCCGGCTGAACATGCCTCCTCGCCGCATTCATCCAGTTTCATACTGCCTGCCTACCTCCATTGAACCCACGCGTGGGCCGAGAAACCTAGTTCGGCCACACGTTCGTCCGTGAGCTGTCCAGAATTAAACACAACGCATGTTGGCTCCTTGTGTCCACCCGCTATTTAAACGAGGTCAAACTGCTGGAATTTTAATCTATTTTGGGCCAGCCCAACAATCAGTTTCGGAATTCCTAATAAACCATAGAGGCCCAATCGGTCCATTCATGCAATGCAAGGGGTGCTACTAAAGTTTAGTCCCACATTGCTAGTTTGGTAGGAGTTTGACCTCCTTATAAGGGAGGTTGTTTCCTCAGATGTATGAGCATGAGAACAAGAGAGACATACACACACGCTCCTCCTCCGCCGCCCGCCTCGCCACGCCTCGTCATGATGCGCCAAGCCGCGGGTTGCGGGAATGAGCCGATGTCTAAATTATTGCCATGCACGACTGGTATACGAAAGGTCACACGGGAGCTGAAAATATTTTTGCTGTAATGGAGATTGAATCTGAACGGTGCATCCTTTTGGCTGCTGGTTGTTTGCTTCATCTCCCTCTCTTCGTTTCACCTCCGCTGCCCATTCGCCTAAGAGAGGTCGCGACACACTAGAAGATCATCTCCTTCACGCCACCGAGTTCCAATCTCTGAGCTGCCGCTATGATCTTCCCCATCACGGCTTGCGGCGTGCACCACAGGTCGGGACAGTAGGCCTCCAAAACCCCACCTCTTTGAGTTTTGTACGGGAGAAGGGTGATAAGGTTTTTCGGGAGCGCTCCGCGCGACTACCGACCTCTTGATCATGGACGCCCCGGACTCCGATGACTACTTCCCCGACGTCGACAATCTCTTCTACGACATGGCCGGCGAGGATGTCGACCGCAAGATCAGTGCTTCTGCCGCTGCTCCGTACGTCTTTGTGTTCTTTCTGTTTAAGACCATGCCTCAGTTTCTTGTTCTAGTTTCTCTTGTTCTAGCATGTGTTCTATTTATGTTCGGTTTTAATTCACATGTCCAGATGCTATTTGCCTTCACTCAACAAGATTACATGACTTGTTTCATTTCTACTATACTAGTCATTTTTATCTACTATTTTTGCTAATAAAATAATATGGTAAATTGCTCATATTTCCAACACAAAACACCGGGCAAGAACTGCACCACATCTCCACTCCCCATCTCCTCTTTACACTATATTCTGCACAATTTTCATGGCATTCGGCGAGCGGGAAGAGGTGTTTTTCGACATAAAAGTCGGCTGGGTGGGCCGCCGAGTGCGCCTAATACATGAGCTAGGCAACTCGTTTCTCCACCTCCCTCCTCGCCCAAGGCCGTCAATACCATGGGCAAGGCTAGAGGCGGGCAAGCGGGGGAGCACACTGGCACGGGCACGATGGCTGCCATGGATGCCGCCGTGTCGTCACGCTCCTCGTGCACCTTCGGCCACGCCAGCCATTGCAAACATAGGCGGAGGCGGGCAACACGTCCGTGATGGCTGACGAGACCAATGAAAAGTAGAACATGGGAGGTAGCCGTCGCTTGGGTCCCATGATGGCCATTGCCACCGCGTTGCCGGCATACACAGCCGATGTCTTGCCCGGTTCAACACAGACCATTCTAAGCATCCTATATAAGATTTGTATTATACTGGTTTCTAGTAATATACAGGGGTAATCATATACAGTTGTAAAATTTTACAGGATTTCAAGCACGGCCTAACTAATACTACCTCCGTCTTAAAATGTAGGACGTTTTTATAGATAGAGGTAGTATAAAGCAAAAAATATTTGCTAAAAGACAAATCTTATATAGGGGTAGATTAGGCCAACTATAATAGTCTACGAGACTAGATCGGGCCAAAATCTCGTCTCACCTCACTCCGGTTAATTCTCTTCCACCGTTTTTTTATCCCATCAATCTTATTTACTCTACTTTTAATTAAGGAGTTGATAGTCTCGCCTCACTCTGGTTAATTCTTCCCCGTCGTTTTTTTGTCCCGTCAACATATTTAAACCGAATTTTATCCATGATCTATTTAAACTGATTTCATCTACCAATAAGATCACTTTTCAGTACATTTGGTAACTTTTATATGGAAATAAATAAATTATAATTAATCTTTAATCAATTCTTGAAGATTAGTATTTGGTATTAACCACTCCATGATTTATTTTCGTCTTTTTTTTTCCGTCTCAACTCGTACCACCCACTGATTTTTTCGCCTCCCAACCCACAAAACGAAAAAGTGCTGCGGCTCCTCGATAGAATTACTCCCTCGATCTATCTCCTAGGCGTGGACGACGACGCCGCCATCGTGGAACTCTACGCCGCCAACGTCTTGCTCCTCCGCCGACCGCCGCTGCCGCCACCTCCGAGACCGCCGCCGCCGCCATTGTGGAACCCCAGGTCACGGCATTCTCAAATTCCCATGTGCGGCGGTGGAGCATGCGAGGCAAGCGCTCTAATCAAATCCAGGTTCCTATGTCCGTTCACTAATGCATGTGCGTTCGTTGTTTTTGCGAGGGATACAATTTTTGGAGAAGGGATGGAGATGGTGGAGGCTGCTGCCCATCCATGGGCTTGTCGGGTCAGACATGCCCCTCTATAGGAAGTACCTCTGCCAGTACTGGACAAAATCTCTATTCTAACCATTTGTGCTAACAAAATAAGAAATTGACCTCATTTGCAAAGAGATTTCAAATCTGACCTTTTTTGGTCACACCAACATCCTTGGCATTTGGCTTGCATTAGAGACGCCAGACTTTGCCGCATTTGGTCCTGACCCACACTATCCTAGCTAGCGCTGAAATAGCACGGCCAGACGCCATGCATCTTGGCGTTTCGGCAAACGCCACGGAGCCTGGCGTTTTGAGCCCATCCATTATGAGTAGACAAGAAAAGCACAGATATTGGCATTTGGGAGCTACGCTTCACGTAGAAACTGCGCTGCATGCATCAATAATGGACTTGCTTCCATCAATAATTGTAGTAGGTTGATTAATCTTATCAGGGGTAGTAGGCTTTTATTTAGAAAAAAACAGTATTCTAGAACTTAGGAAACCATCCAAACGTATAATATGGTTACACGGGTGGCGCCTGCGGATGTGTTGGCTTCTTCGCGGTCGTGGCGCCGGGGCGCGGCCTCCTCGTCGTTGGTGCCGCTGAACAACGCCTCGCCTGCCTCGTCGCCGCATTCCTTGCCGGCGGCCACCACTTCCGCCACCCGCTACCGTACCGCCAGCGGGCGAGGCGTGTCTCGCGGGCGGAGCGGTAGGATTCGAGCAGCGCCTCCTGCTCCGCCAGGTCCTCGTCCGGCCTGGCGGCCCTGCCGGCGGTGACCTACTCCTCCGCCTGCAGATACTTCTAGAGGAGGTTGTGGTTGTAGTTGGCGTTGGCTTGCGCCTTTCGAAACTGGTCCTCCCTCTCCTCCTGCACCATGTCCATATAGTGGGCACGGGCCTTGCCGATGGTCATGGTGCAATGCATCGGTGAGGGTGGAGCGGAGGAGGAGGGTGCCGCGGAGGAAGAGGAGGGTGGCGCTGGCTCGTCGTAGGTGGCGTCCTCCAGCTGCCTGCCGACCTGCCAGTTGGCAGTAATGGCGGCCATGGCCTTCTTCTACTCCGACGTCAGCCCGTCACAGAGAGCTTTGGCTGCGCGGGGGGCGGGGGGGGGGAGGGGAGCGGGAGGGTCCATGGCGGGGAGTGGTGCGGAGAGGGATGACTGTGGCTATGACCGGGGCATCGGGGCATCGATTTATATAGCACCAATGGGTGGCAGAGGAACGGACGGATGGCGCCGGAGGAGATGTCTCGGCAACCGCGTGTCATCAATGCGGGTGGCAGACAGACGAACGGGCGACCATTGTGTCGTTTGAACACGCGAAAGTTGCCTGCAATGGGATGCGGCGCGGGCGGCACTCTCTCAGCCGGTGCGCCGCTTCAATGCCGGTGCCAGTGAGCGGTTGGGTCCGCTCTGGCCGGGTATGAATGTGGGCGCTAACCCTCTGGAGTGGCGCTGACGGAAAACGCGCGGGAGGCGTGAGGGGTCTCTGGTGGGCGAGAGCGGTCAGCAAGGGGCTTGAGATCAGTCCGGACTCCCGCAAACCTTTCTCACTTTTGTCTCTGGTTTGCGGGAGAGATCGTGTTCAGATCATGCCGCAACTGATACAGATCAGCGTTGGATAGCTTCTACGGTCCGGACGGTAACAAGAGGTTTGCGGATCGGTGTTGAAGATGCCCTAAATAAATTTAGGTATACTGCCACTTAACAAGTGATTAGTCTATCCAAACCGCACGTCTTTCTAAAAAACGCAAATTCCCTGCTGACGTGATACTTTGGCTTTCTGCCTCCTCACTGATTAAACAACCACACTAATCAACATAGAACGAGAACAATCAAATAGGCTCCACATGATTTTCTTGTCTACTCATAATGGATGGGCTCAAAACGTCAGGCTCCATAGCGTTTGCCCAAATGCCAAGATACATGGCGTCTGGCCGTGCCACTTCAGCGCCAGCTAAGTTAGTGTGGGCCAGGTCCAAACGCCGCAAAGTCTGGCGTCTCCAATGCAAGCAAAACGTCAAGGATGTTGGCTTGACCAAAAAAGGTCAGATTTGAATTTTTTTTGCAAACAAGGTCAATTTCTCATTTTGTTAGCGCAAAAGGTTAGAAAAGATAATTTGTCCGCCAGTACTACATCCGCAATCCTCCCTAATCCATCGATGTGCAGGAGATCGTGACGCCATCCGCGTGGACGAACGAGAATGGCCGCCTGCTTCCTCGTGGCCACTTGGTAATTAAACTGGGATTTGACTGACAGATAGACATACAGACAGTAATTCATTCTTGACTATGTTATTTGCTGAATAATTTAGTTTGTTCATTTCAAGTGTCTCGAGATGGAGACCAAGCTCATGCTCAGTGCGGCCAGAGGCACAATCAACAATTGACTGACAGTGAGATAGAACTAAGCAACAAAATCAAGATGCATGCCTACGACATCATAGCTGGAAAAGCGAATGTTCCGGCGCGTGTGGCGCTGCCGTTGCTCTTGTGGTATGTTCATAATCTCGATTGATCGGTCGTTTTAAACATTATTTTTTGACTTAGATTTAATCAGTAATCAGTTAGTTGTATCTGCACCACTGACTACAAAAACGATGTATGATTACTTTGAAGTGTATCGCCAAAGAGGCAGAGTTGATGTGTTAGCTGGTGAGTTTGCACTTATTACAAACAGAAAACAGCTATTGTTGGTGATAATAATTATTGGTGAACATTGTTATTGGTAAACCTGCAAACCTGCACGCTATCGATATGCCTCTCCTTCCCATTGCAACTATTGTTGAACATTGTTATTGCCATTTTATCCTAATTTATGTCCATCTATTACCAGGTTCTTTGATTGAATTCTGATTCAAACTTCTAATATATGCAATACTTTTTGTGCAATTATAAGATGATGCATGCTCCAACAGTGCTTTGGCCACATTGCAAAAACATTAAATCCATCATTGTGGAGATATCAAAGACATAACAAAAACAAGCATCTACTCCCTCCGTTCCGAAATAATTGTCGCTGGAGATAACCAGTTCATTTTTCGTCACGTTGTAATATTTCTCCGCTTTCCCTTTTTGCCCTCGCACTCGCTCTCTCCCCGACAGGCCCCCGGCTACCACTCGCCTCCTCCCCACCCCAGATCCGTCGACCTCACCACGCCCACCACCGCCCACTGCCCACCGCCAGCTCCGACGACCCCCACCTTGGCGCCCATCCACGAGCTGGAGCAGCCGGATGAGGACGACCCCACCAAGACCGCCTCTACCTCCGGCGACCACGCCACCCAGCGCCACCAGGACGCCGCCGCACCACCACCGAGCTTCCAGCTCTCCTCGTCCCAATCCCCTCCTCCGGCCGGCCGCTCCTCCCGCACCACCAGAAGCAGCACATGCGGCAGCAGCTGCGCCCGCCTCCCGCCCACGCCAGCAGAAGCCGTGCTCGATCCGGTCAAAGGTGATATTTTTACACGGGCGGCGGTGCTCGATCCGTGCTGGAGCAGCGGGAGGAGGACGGCGGTGCAGCGGGCTTGTTATTCCCTGCTGTCGACAAGCAGCCCCGGCCTGTTGACCTGCGCGCCCTCGTCTTGGCCGTGGCCGCTATCTGGGCTGCCCACGAGGCGGCGTAGGCGCGTAGCATGTCGGGGTCGCCGACGACCGTGAGAAGGAAGAGGAGTGCTTGGTCCAGCGCTCCGTCTCCTACACCCTGCCGCCACGCGCTCCTTGGAGATGCCCAGCCAGCCATGTAGTAATTCCAGGTCAAGGTGCGCCCTCCCCCTCTCTGTTTAATTCTTGCCGGTCCAAGCAATCAAGATCATCAGCAAGTCAATAACGGAGACGGTCGAGCACTGTCATCATGCTGAACCTGCAACAGCAGTGAGATGACTGAAGATTGGGTTGTGGTTGGAGTGAGTGGTGAGCATACAAAGTGATGATTGTTGCATCTGCATCTTACTGTCATTTCTGCTCTTAGTGAAGGTACAATTAACTTTTCTCTTCTCTTCTATTTCATTTAAATTTAGTGTATTTAGTGTATTTTCTGCTCTTAGTGAAGGTACAGTTCGATTAAAACAAATCTTGTCTGTCTGAGTTGGTTACTTTGGTGTAAACTGTAGATAAACCTGTTTATAGATCCTCAAACACAGGAAACCATGAAAAGAGCATGTTTAATTTCTTCAGGAAAAAAAAGAAGAGAGCATACACCATATGGCCCATGCATATTTTTTTGATTTCTGAAGAAGAATAAAAGAAATTCAGAATACACAATCTGAAGATATCTACTGAAGAAATTCAGAATTGAAATATGTACTACCTTTTCTGTTTTTGGTCAGATCAGATGGTCTGCTGGGGCCAGATTGTGCCAAACTGTGCCCAACCACAAAGACAAAGGCACACCACCTCTCTGACCAAGTGCATCCCACTCTACTTAACTACAAAGGCACTAGCACCACACAGGAGAACTAGTTGCATTGACCAACTAGACTTATTTCATCAGTGCTTCCCTGGACTGATTAGCCAGTCAAACCTGACTTATTTTTATGTGCTAGAGTATAGGATTTGCTGTTTAGGAAGGCTTGAGTAATTTAGTGTTCTTCACTTCTCCTCTACTCACTTCTCCTCTCTTCAGTAAATTAAATTCAGGAGTAGGAATAGTTAATTAACTACACTACTCTGCACCTTAGAACTACTCTTGTTAATCAACTGAAAAATCTTTTTTAAGTTAATTAACTTAATTTCTTTCTGTTAGGAGTAGGAGTAGTTCTTGGAGTAGGAAGAGGAGCAGTGCAAAGAATTCTCTTCTCTTCTCTTACTCTTCTCTTCTCTACTCTTGCTCTCTTCTCCTCGCTTCGCTTCTCTTATCTTGGGATTATTATGGATTATGGAGTATCAGAGAGTGATCATACAAATGGAGTAGTAGAAATATACACATACAAATGGAGTATGGAGTAAAAATATATGGAGTAAAAAATACATGGAGTAAAAATGTATGGAGTAAAAATTTAAATGGAGTTACACATACAAGTGGAGTTAGACATACTCCACACAAACAACATACTCCAACATACTCAAATATGGATTATTACAAACATGACAAGCATCACAACCTCATCACAAGCATTACAAGCATCATCACTGGCATCACAGCCTCATCGCAAGCATCACAAGCATCATCACTAGCAACACAACCTCATCAAAAGCATCACAAGCATCATCACTGGCATCGCAGCCTCATCGCAAGCATCACTAGCATCACAGCCTCATCGCAAGCATCACAAGCATCATCACTGGCATCACAATCTCATCGGAGGCATCACAAGCATCGTCACTAGCATCACAGCCTCATCGCAAGCATCACAAGCATCATCACTGGCATCACAGCCTCATCACAAGCATCACAAGCATCATCACTAGCAACACAGCCTCATCGCAAGCATCACAAGCATCATCACTGGCATCACAGCCTCATCGCAAGCATCACAACCATCATCACTGGCATCACAGCCTCATCGCAAGCATCACAAGCATCATCACTGGCATCACAGCCTCATCGCAAGCATCACAAGCATCATCACTGGCATCACAGCCTCATCGCAAGCATCACAAGCATCATCACTAGCATCACAGCCTCATCGCAAGCATCTGAACCATCGTCTCAAGCATCTGAATAAGCCTCATCTCAAGCATCTGAACAAGCCTCATCTCAAGCATCACAAGCAACACAAGCCTTATAACTGAACCCTCTCCATTAGCCCTAAGTTGTGCAGGGCATTTGCATACACCTCTGGAGGGCATGATAATCTTGGAGGTAGTTGTCCAAGCCCCTCAAGCCTTTCCTTGTTTACATGGGGTATTTTATACCCATTGCCCCCTGCATGGTTCAGGATCTGAATCATGCACGTCTGCAGAGTTAGGAAAATTCTGTTGAGCTTGTAAACGTCATAGCCTTCAAATTCCTCCAAAACACCCTTAATAAGGTCTTGTAGTGTTTTAGGACTCAGACAATCTGTCAGTGATTGGAGCGAGTTGAAAAACCCAAGGTCAAGCACATTCAAATCAGGACTGTTGGGAGGCTGTTGTATTATTCTAATGTCAAGTCCAGTTTTTGCGACAGCTTCTAGAAATTCTGGGTCATCTGGCAAGATATGGGGCTTAGCATTATCCTGCTGAATGTAGATGGTCTGTCCAGCATCACCTTTGGGCCAAACAACTTGTATTGCTGGCAAGACCTTCTCTATCAGGAACTCCCTCATCACTTTTCTGTCGACTTTTACTGATTTTGTCTCTATTGTACCTCTGGGCCTATTGTCACTTCTCCTTTGAGCAGGAACTTCCTTCACGAATGGCCAGATACTGATTTTCCCAGAGAAGGTCACGTTTCCTTCACTGTCCCACCTCGGCCTAGCAACGGCCGTCAAGAACATCACCTTGCCAATACAGTTGCCATGTATAGGCCTCGTAGGCTCTTCCTCCCCATCCAACAGATAATATGTTTTATTCTTCTTTGTCATGTTAAACCACTTTTCGTCGATATGGACAACATTATGCATAGTCTTGAACTTAGGCCTTGCAGTTGCTGTTGTTGCCTCATCAAGCATCGACAAACAAAATTTCATCCTATCCTTTTTATTCTGGTCCTTTAGAGCTGGCTTCACACAGTTTGTATGCCTCCTTATCAAGTTTAACATGAATTTTCTATGAAGTGTGGTAGGGCTACATCCTGGTTGCCAGGCAAGTGACCTAATGGTAGACCTTTTGTTTAATGGGATCGTTACGATTTTTTCTAGGTTAATGTCCTTAGGCTTTCTTCCAGAATTTCCTTTTTTTTGATTAGAAACATCCACCTCTTTACCTTCGCTAATTTGCTTCATTGCTTTCCTCCAAATTCTTTGTATATTCCAAACACCCACTCCAAAAAAATTTGCAATGTCTTGCTTATCAGTTCCCAAAAAAGTGCCTCCTCTACTCATACACAGTGTATGCATTGCTACATAAGCAGCAAATTTTTGCTGGTCATTGAGGGTTTTATATTTCCTAGCAACTTGCCCAACACCTGTAACTGTACCAACATCAAGTGATGAAATGATGGAATGATCAAGTGATGAAATGATGGAATGATCAACTGTAACTGTACCTGGATTTTGAACAATTTCATATCCTTCCATCCCCTCTCCTCTATCTCCTTCCATTTCATTTTCCGCATCTTCATCCATTTCATCCACATCTTCTGCAGGTGGAGTGAAGTTGAGATCTGGGAGATCCATTTTCTCTTGAAACTTGTTAATTGAAAATGTTCAGTACTCCTACATCTTGAAGCAATAGTATAAGATGCATCATTAAGCAGTAGTAGATGGTGTAGAGGAGTAGCATGAACTCCTTTGTCATGCATCAGTAGCATTAAGAGTAGTTTTGCATCAATATCAGCAACAAATATTGCCATACATCAGTAGCATTAGGAGTAGTTTTGCCTGCAACCTTTCAGTTAATTTAAACTAACTGGAACCTTTTTAGTTAATTTAAATTAACTAAAACATTTTCTGTTAATTAAACTAACTGAAACATTTTCTTCTCCTGAAAAACAGGGGTAAAGATTCGTCTGTTCATTTGTGTTCTACTACCTGTTGTTCTGCAATATGCATAAGGTTGTGTATTCGTGGTGCTGACTGTTTTTCATTGTACAACTCAGTGGCCCAAAATATAGTAGTTTCCATTCGGTACACACAAACAAACAAACCATTCGAAGCACATATACATGACAATCTACTTTCATTGATAATAATGAATTAATGATCAATTGCTAATGTTTTGAAGCTACAAGCACATCAATACTTTTATTTTGTTGTCATATTTTGCTGAAGGTATGCTATCATAACCAAACATCATGTTCTGCAGCTAGCTGCTGGTGAAGTGTGATTTTCTCACAATATAAGACATCCGGACTCTATCCTTGGTGGTCGAGCAGCGTTAGCCAACTTTGTCTTGCTGATCTACGGCTGAATAATTATGTTGAAGCTTGCTGCTGTGGTCATGCAACTATTTCCAGGTATGATCTAATGACTCGTCGGAAACAAACCTGTCACAAAGAGCCTTTTGGCTTAACCCCCGTTACATGTGGCAATTTGGGTAATACTTTGAAATTTTGGATGTGTCCTGGTTGCAATTTCCTGAACCCATACAGGTGTAGAGTACAATGCTTTCTGGTAGAAAACCATTAATAAAAGAATAGACAAACTGTTATTCTATTCTGTTCTACACAAACAGGGGTAATAGAATGAATTGGCTTATTCACATTTCACATTCACTTTAGCTAATCATTCTGCCATTTAGTGCTCCATTCGACTTACAGAGTGCTGCTTGGCCACAAAGAAAGAGAGATATTAAGCAGACTATGGGTCGAAGAGGTTTTCCCCTTGTCATCCTTTTATTTGTTCAAATTGGCCGGTTAAATAAATTCACGAGTACTAGTCTCTTCTGTCCAAATTTTAACGAAGGTTATGCCCTCGATCTCATTGTGCCGGCAGAACCAGTTTAAGCAGAGAGTCTGAGTCCGAGGAGCTCGCCCGGAGGAAGAAGAGATATTCCAGTTTACAATGGTTCAGGTACTTGTCACGGTCACCACATCTCCATGTTTCCTAACATTCCAGCTACCGGCCTATTTTGAACGAATTTCTGCTGTAGAGAGTTGGCAGCTCGTGGGATGGCTACTGGGCAATGCTAATATGCTCCACAGATCCAGTAGCAAATGGAACATGGACGCCTACTGAATGAACAAGTAACATGCCAGTGATGCATTCCAGGTTTTGCAGCGTTGGTGTATCAAACTACTCCTGTTCATACTAGTACTCCTGTTCAATCAAGATGTTTCCAAAATTACAGGAAATCCAAAATTTATTCTGTATACTACTCCAGCAGAAATCCAGCAGAATAATTATAATTACTCTGTGTTCATCCAGCAGAAGAGGGACACACGGAGTAATTATTTTGTCTCTGTGTTCATCCAGCAAAAATCCAAGCAATTCTGATCAAAATCATTGTGCGTATGCAGGAGCAGAAAGGAGCAGCGAGCAGCAGCGGCGGCTGACCTCGAGCTCTCGGTTGGAGTGGAGGGAGGCGGTCGACGAGGGATATGCGGCCAGCGGGGAAGGATTCGGAGCTGCGGCGGAGCAGGCAACCGGTGGGGAAAGGCGGCCGCCGGTGAGGGAGCTCCGGACCGCCGCGAGGGAGCTTTCGATCGCGGCGGGGAAGGGCGACCAGAGGGGATCGGGCTCTCGATTGGAGCGATGCAGGCAACCGGCGGGGAAGGGCGCCGGAGATGTGGACGAAGGAGGAGCCTGGCGAAGGGGAGGAGCGACGGAGGAAGACGACGGAGTCCTGGCGGAGGGAAGGAGCGACGGAGGAAGACGACGGCCCGTGCGATTTCAAATCGGTGGGTGGGGGAGGGGCAGTTTGGTAATTTCACTCATTTTCACCTGGTCAGAAAACCCCCTCCAACGACAATTATTTCGGAACGGAGGGAGTATTAACAATAGCAATTGGGTTGGTTCAGGTATGTCACCAGTATAACAATCTATTAACAATAGCAATCGGTACTTTTTTTAGCTGCTCTGAAATGCTTCTCTATTTTAAATACCTATTGAATCATGTCACAATCTCCCTATTTCCGCCTCGCCGAGGGCTGTGGCAGGCAGGAGCCCACCGCCGTGCCCGCCGCCGGCATCGCCCATGGCCAAGAAGACCGAGGCCACCGAGGACCCAGCGCCCTCAAGTACGATGGCATTGTACCATCCTTCCTGCTGCGACTTATGTTGACGAGTTTTGAGATCGATCTCGGTCTACATATGACCGTGATCAGGAGGCGAACCTGGTTGCGCTTAGAGACAGTTGATTAATGGAGATCCTCCAGCCACCGAGCTCCTGAAGGACACCTAGGCAAGAAATCCATGCTTTTCCATACCGCTTGCCGTTTAGGCCGAATAGCTTGGTGAACTTCGACCCCATCTGACCTTATTTCGGCCACCACGTGGCTCCCCTCCCCACATCACCGCGTCCAACGCAGTGCCTTCGTGCTAAGAGTTCAAGGGACCGTCCCCTCTCACCTAAGACAAGGTACAGTTTTTGATCTGTCTTACACATTTGTTCTGTTCATGTACTAATGTAAAGGTTTCACAAGGTATGTTGGTTATGTTGGCATTCGTATGAAGTTATGTGAGCATGCGCTTGGTATGAAAAGTTTTTGTTTTAGTTGATTGGCATTGAGGATTAAAAACCTTAAATGTGCCATCATGTTTTTAGGCGGTGTGCTCTGGGTTTGGCAAATATTAACTAACACTACATGAACAGGAAGATAATCTTGGTGCTGGGCAAGCCTCACATAGTGTTACAATATTGTTGGCATATCAATAATCTGATTTAATTAATGTTGTTTGCTGATGTTGCTACTCTGTCTAAGTCACGAGAGAATATTTTTGGTCATGGTGCAATCGGATGCAATTTTGTACGGAGGAATCAATAGTGAAGAATTCTGTCAAGCATTTAACACTGTTCTATGTGAATTGTACAATGGAAGGTTATATATGTTCTCACCAATCTCTTTCCATATTATTATTTTTGTTGATTGCCAAAATTCTTTCCTGTATTCATGTGTTACCCAGTTGGCCGATCATTTTATTCAACACAACTTGGTGAGGGCTTGGAAAACTGTAGCACCTTTTGTGAGAGCATACAATGGACTCAGATGGGAATATCACTAAATATCGGTTAGATCCCAATCATGACCTTGGCATTTCAAATTCCATCTTTGTGAAGAGAAGTTTCCCCTTCCAATAATTATGGCCACTTTGTAACGCTTGTTTGCATAATGGGTTCCAGTTGTGTTTGGCCATATAATTTTCATTCTTTTGCTTTAGTTGAGCAGAGATGAAGGAACAGTAGCAGCAACAGTAAGATAAGAAATTGTACTTTACAGTGATGAAATGATCCTTTATTTTGGAACAGTAGCAGCAACAGTAAGGGCGTGCTTCCTGCATTTTGTTTGGATGGTACAGTGTTAGGCTCACAATGTATGTTAATATAAATGGTCCTTTATTCAGCATACCTCTTCCTTCATTCGATTTGGCTTTCCTCTGTTGGTCATGGATTGGCAATAAAAACCTGAGAAGTAGAATATTTGCCTTTCGAGTTCTCATTGTTTGTTCTTCCATTTTTACTTATTTGGGTGGGCACTCGGGTTAGTTTGGATTCTCCACCGTGTACACCATGGGCGATGTGCTCTTTCCCATGGCCTTGACACTCGCTGCTGCCATCCCTTGAAAGGGATACGACCTTGCACAATAAAAACCACAGAAGTAGAATATTTGCCTTTCGAGACATCATTTTTTTGTTCTTCCATTTTTGCTTATTTGGTTGGGCTTGTTTGGATTCTCCACTGTGTTCACCATGGGCAATGTGTTTTGCGCCACGGCCTAGGCACTCGCTGCTGCCATCCCTTGAAAGGGACATGGCTTCCATGTGCACTTCGTCATGTGTGTGAGAGAGGGAGAGAGGGGGAGAGGGAGGGAGGGGGAGTTTACATCCATGATGCCATCTAAGTGAAATAATTTCCCTTCTTTAGATAATATGGCAAATTGTATTTCATTAAAGATGGCTTTGCAACAAATTGCATTAGTGAGTGGTTCATATATTTTTTCCAGCAAGTCATAACTTTTTTAGTTAGGATAGAGGGGTAAATGCATTAATTGGTTGCTTCAAGAATTAATGACAGACACGATGACGTATCAGTTGCACATGCCCAACAACGAGCATCATATTTTGTTTCATGGTATTGCACGACAGTCAACTATATGTTACAACGCCACAAAGGCTCAGGAGACATCAGATCTGTCTTCTTGGCTCCAAGGCGTCACGGGCGGTGCATGCTTCCTCCTCCTTCATGGCGGTGGTGGATCGACAAGAACACGAGGGGGAGGGGGGGTCAGGGCGAAGAGCGGGGCGGTTGGCGGGGGAATCCTCCTTGGTAGTCTATGGGGAAGTACGGTGTGAAGGGAAGAGGGCGCCATGACGAAGGTGAGGTGGGTATCATCTTGTTTTAAAGGAGAGGCTCCAGCGAGAAATCTCTTGCTACAGCGAAAAACTGAGCAGGAAGGGGAGGGTCCAGCAGGAAAAGGAAATGGCGCGTCGTGGGGTGGGGTTTTTGTGTTAGACCGCATGTTGAAGATAAAACATCGTAGATAGTTCGGACAACCACATTTTTTTCCACCCACGGCCCACATACAGGTTGGATTTGGGGAGCCTGGATTTTACAGATGGTAGAATTTTAAGGAGCCCGTTGGGTGCTTGTTTTATTTCCGAACATACCCAGACGTATGAGGGAGAAATGAGCTTCGACCTTGTTTCTTTTAGTCCACCTCGAAGACGACATTAATAATTTATCTAATTTATTTGTATGCATTGTAGCCCGTAGCAATGCACATGCACTCTACTATTCTTGTTAAGGGCTAAACAGAAAAGGTGAATTATTGCCCAAAAAGTAAATTATTTGGGAACTAGAGAAATTAAGTTTCACCAATAAAGGAGAATGCACTTTCTTGTTTCTCTAACTTAAGTCACGTGACTTTACAGTGGCTGATACGTGGGCCGTCACCTCCGCAAGTCCGCATCCACACTCTCTTCTCCGTCTTCTCTTCCAGGCTCGGCGGCTGGACCCTCGCCGTGGCCTCCTCCGTCGCGGCCTCGTCCGAAACCGGAAAGACCGCCCAGTACCAACGAAGTGGAAGGACAAAGCCGTCGTCAGTGTCGTGTTCTGCGGCTCCTCGTCGTTCACGGATTCTAGGTAAGGCGGGGCCACTGCGCCTCCTCCAACCCCTTCCGATCTGCTGATCTCAAAGAGGAATTAGAGCAGCAGAGACTACATTTTCTTGCTAATTTTCCTCGTCGATGCCTCGATAATAGGCGTGCTTCTGTCTCTGCAGGCCTTATGCTTCGATTTGATTTCTCACATTAGGAAGTGAAGATTGTTATGCAAGTGGCTGAACATTTCAAGTGGATTGGTAGGTGCTAGTGCTCCTCTCCACCCATGTATAGATCGTTATACAAGTTCTTTTCCAGAATGAATTGCGGCAGATGGATTTCCGGATAGATGACTACAATTAATACGTCAACAGATCACTTCTCACTGTTTTGTTCCACCGTCAGGTTTTGATCCAAGGACAGAAAATTGGGTGGCGAGGACGCGAGGTGCCCTGTCTGACTAAGTTTATATGGACACACATCCTGTTTCTAGACCGTCTATTCACGAGCAGAGGAGCTTCTAGCACCTCAGTATCGATCAAGGCATGCAGGTGGCCAAATCACGAACTTAAGCTCTGAACTATACTGGCTTCTCCGCCAGCAAACAGTGGGAGAAACTACCGAAATACCAACCAAATACACGCCAACATACAGCTGAAAACAATTTCGATTTTTTTCCTGGGGCGCTAGTGCTTGCCTGGCAATCAGGAGACACAGACAGATTGTGGATCACTCATTCTTAATCGGCATAAACTTCTGCTTCAATTAAATAGTCAGGCATTACTGCAAGAACTACTCAGCTGGTTTGAAGAAACGGATGCCTACATTACAGGTAACTATATCATGACACACACCACACCAGTTCATCTTTGAGTTGCAGAAACCCAACCAAAGCATACTGATATCACACTCAATATTAATAAGAAGTCAAATGTGCGCACTTTATTACATGAAACCGTACATGAATCCATATGTTGTTCGATACATAGGAAAGCCACAAGAATTCAAATCCAAGCATAGATACAACCATTTATGCTCAATCGAAGCCACTAGAGCACTCATGTAGAGCAAGTAAACGGACATACTTCAGTTGTAATGCACGCAGAACATAAACACACAGCAGAATGAAATCAACAGGCAAGCAGAACAGAGTGCAATCGACACTAGCACACGCAAACCACACCATGGGATCAACGGAGAGGCCCTTCCAGCGTCAGACCTGTTTCTTCCAGCAGAAAGAGGATGTTGCAGCATCATCGTCATCCTCTTGTTCATCTCCTTTTGCTTTGTCTTGAGTTTCTGGCCCATTAAGTTTAAGACTAGGCTTGTTTTTATGGTTTTTAATGGCCTCCCTCATCTCAACAGGGACTTGGTCACCGACACCGTTGAGGTTGAACTCGAGCTCCTTCAATCTGGGAAGTTTGTTGATGCCGGAGAGAGATGTGGAAGATGACCAGACAATCTTCTCGAGCCTAGGAGCAGATCCTCTGGTGAAGACTATCTTTGTGATGGCTGAGCAGTCAACAACAAGAAGGTTGAGCCACAAGAACTCTTCTTTTTTCAATGTAATCTTGTTTTGACTTCCACGAAAAGACTTGTCCTGGAGCAGTAGAGAGCGTATATTTGGTTTCTTGGCGAGTGTTTGAAGAGCATCTTGCTCTAGCAATGTACCACGAAGAGTTAGCTTGGCTATCTGTTTGGCATCGTCAAGCAAACTGCCACAGAAGCTGCTGTTCAACTCAAGCTCTTTCAAGTTAAGAAGGCAGTCAACTCCTGAAATAGAACATTTGCTGGTGATAGACAAAACCATCTTCTCGAGCTCACTGGCTGCCTCATCCTCAAAAGTGATATTAGTCAAGTCTGAGTCCTCAACAAGAAGGTACTTGAGGCATCCGAATTCACCTTTCTTGAAGTTCAGCTTGTGCTCGGTGCATAGAATATGTTGGAGCCTGACACACCGTAACTTGGGCAGCTTGGCAAGGACTTCCAGATCATCTTGGCTCAGCAGAGTGTGACATAGAGTTATCTTGGCAAGTTTGTTGTTATCACCTTTTATGAACAATGGAAGAAGACGCCCCTTCTGTGTGGTTCCCTTGATGCTTAGAGACTCAAGAATCTTGGGTTGTTTTTTTAGGTAAAATACATTGACTTCTGGTAACTCTACCTCATGTGGTGCGGCTACGAGAATAGTGATTGACAGAGAACAGAGACACTCATGTAGGTCACTGATCGCCTTAAGCAAATTCTTGAGGTGACTATCCTTATCATCAATAACCACACCTAGCTTCCTCTGTTCCTCAGCTGCCATAGCCTTCCAATATCTTTTAAATCATGACTCTGCTTGGCCTTGACATTGGATAGTACCTCCATGTTTCCCATTTTGTTGATCCTATGAGGAATCCTGGGACTAGATTCAAAATTGCTTGGATCAATGTGACCAGCAAGCAGACGCTTCAGCTTCAATAGCAGGATATGTGCTGTTGCATGTGGAGGCACCTTAGTTTCTCGGATATCCAGTACCTCTAGCTCACGGAGGTTGTTCATTTTGCTGGGTAGCTGGGTAATATCTGTTCTCCTCAGGCTCAGATACTTGAGCAGTAACATCTTGCTGCAGATTTCCTTGAGGTAATAACTGTTCTCGAGAAAGCACTGACAACCTTCTAGATCTAGCACCTTGAGCAGGGATACTTGAGATGATTTAGAGAGCCCCTTGAAGAATTGATCAATTCTATCAGAGCTGCGGAGTTGGAGATCGTTGAAAATGGAGAAGTGGCGAGCCAAGTGATGTGACAGGCGTGTCTCCACAATGTGTTGTTTTCTGGCGATGGTGGTAATGAATCCATGAACTGGATCACTTAAGACGCAGCTCTTTACATTTCCCATAGCATCAATATCGGCAGGATCAACAAGGCACCGATCAACGAGTTTGTCAAAACATCGGTTGGCCTGATGCACAGAACTGGGCCAATCTTCCTTGGATGTCAGCCCTTCTGCAACCCAGCGTGCAATCAATGTTGACCGCCTAATCTTTTGTCCGGGAGAGAAGATAGCTAGGTACAGCAAGCAGGACTTGTATTCTTTAGGCAGGTCACTGTAAGAGAACTTGAACATCACCTTAGCGATGTTGTTGAATGATGTTGGCAAGGCCTGCAAGGTGCTGTGCAGCTTGTGTAACTCCTCACTGCTCCTCTTGGGGTTAGCATACAATGCATGAGTGAAGACCTTCATGCAGAATTCATGTGGCTCATGTTAGAAATAATTCTTTAGGATTAACATAATAGGATCTTGATATCTAGATTAGAACACCTCTTATACAGAAGATTATGAACTAACCGTGATTGTCTTGATCCATTAGCAGGTCCACCTTAAAGTCTCCACCAGCGAGGAGATGGGCCGGAGAAGAAAGTCAGCAGATGGGTGGTGCAGCAGCTGGTCGGTGTAGACGTACAGGGTGCCGCCGGCACTGCCCTGATGTGGCCGGCGGTGGTAGACGGTCTTCGTCTCCGTTAGCACCTCATTAAGATCGGTGATTCGAGAGGGACTTACCGTGCAGATTGTTGTTAGCACGGGAGGGGTCCTTTTTTTCTTATATATATATCAGGTGCTAAGGAGGCGGGACCGAGACCAAAACAGTTGGTTTGGTGCCCCCGATCAGGGCACATGCGTGGGAGTTGAGATCCCCCCTTTTCTCTCGATTTGTTTTGACCGAGATCAATTCCAACATTCTCCCCCTTGATCGTATGGTTAATAAGCATCATAAGCCCACACTCGATAGAAATAACACACCAAAGTAAAGTGTTACAGTGACCAATGAGGTGCCAGTGAACCTCATTACCTATAGTATATCATTCTATCTCGAAATGGAAAACATAATACTTTATGGGAGTTGGTTTATAAGATGGTCCTAATTTCCAGGATCAAAAAGGCTTTCCTAACCCATGCCGGCTACATAATCATAAATATGGGTGATGAGCCTTTGGTAAACGGATCCGTAATACGTACAAATCATTTTAATATGCTTAACATCATTAGATTGATCCTGGATTCTATCTTTCACAACATGAAACATATTGTCAATGGTCTTGGCAACACCATTTGACTTGTTGCTACTCGCATAGAAAACTGCGTGTTCATAATGCAATAGGTGGGTTTTATAAATTTTGTCTACCACCTTAATTTCGGGAATAGAACTTCTTTGACATACAACCTGCCCAATAGCCTCTTCACATGCCACATCGTAAATTGCATTATTTCTAATGCCATCAATGTCATTATGGAGCTTTTCCACGATACAGCTCCATATGCGAGAGTGAGGATGTAACATAACGTGGAAATTTTAATATCCACACACCTCGCAGAAACAATGTCTGAATAACCGAGGATATTGAGGTTATCAGACTTCTTAGTAGTGAGCACGTAAACTTTTACTGCCTTGCATATCTACAAGACTTTTCGCGGCTAGTGGTCCATTTCTAGACTTGTATATTTGCCAAGTATCCCGATCATAAATAGGGCAAGTCTATATTTGAATACTTACATTGCTTCTGACAGCTGAAGCATAAGGAACTAACATTACCTAATCAGTTCATAATGGTTCCTTGGACACTAAACTGTCCACCTTTATTGCCCTTGACTTTAGTAGCAGGTGCGATAGAGTATTATATTTTCTTCCGTGCTCTATCAACGTATGTCATCATAATAAAACTTATACTCCTTTTGGACCTATATCTTGGCAAAACTCAATACAAGAAAAGTATGAGGCATCATCAAGATCCTTCATGTTACAAATAGAAGATAGAAATTACTTGGCTCGCCAAAATATTCTATCTCCACAAGGTAGTGATCTTACTCCCCCTTGTCTTATAGTATGAGTGTCCCAATGCTTGTATTATCTCATAATTGTATTTCTTTAGATAACATGCCTTATTTCAACTTCACCCATGACAAAACCGTACAGTTGAGTCATACATACATTATCAACTAAGTCAACACAAGAGCATGTCATAGTAATAACACAAACGTCACAACAACTCACTGAGGAAATTGTATGGAGTTCCATACATCATTAGAGCTCATAATCTTCATCCTATATGGCAACAAGCCACTAAGATGATCATTCACACACATTATTGATCATAGGGAAATTGTTGAGTCTCAACAATAAGTGTTGCATTAGAGAAAAATAAATTCCCCTCCATTTACCTGATGCATAATGGAGTTATCCTTAAGATTAATGTTCATACGCTCCAGGTTCCCTGGTGATCACTTTGTTTAGAAGATGGAAAATATATCCAAAAATCTTGATAACAATCATCTCAGCTCTAAACCACAACACCGTTGGGCTGAAGATGGAAAAGAACTTAATGAACTGTGACAAATGATTATAAACGATGTTATTCAGAATTATAACCACATGCCACATGTTACTGACAAACTTGCCACTTGAGTGAAGTGTGACATATGATTATAAACGACGTTGGTCATATAAAATCAACATGTTACACCATGATGGTCATTAGACTAGCAAACTTGCCACTTTAGCATTCATGTGTGCCTCGTAATGCTCATAAGGGACTAAGTACACACTAACATGATAAAGGAGTCATTTTTCATTCATTCTTCTAAATAAGACTTGTGGCGTCTTAACTAGAGAACCAACATTAGAATGTGCTTTTCATACATTCTCCAACCAAGACTTCTCGTTGGTTCCATCTTAATTAGAGAATTGAGATACATAGTTTGCTTACATGCTATGATCTAAGTAGGAGAAGTGAACGTGATATCTCATATTAAATGAGACTTCCATTTGCCCCTTCGAAATGTGGTCTAAAACCACAATTTTGATGAGGTCTCATTAATCACACTTCTCTTACATCTTCAATGGAAACATAGCATATAATCTTTACAAAAGATTCATTTAGTGAAAACATAACTCATCTCACCATAAGGTGGGACTAACATTACATAATTTGAGTTGACTTAATAACATATAAAATCACGTCATCTATTCGAGAGATGAAATTAAGGTTGTCCAATAACTAGGAGCATGAACAAAACATCATCAATAAGATGAAGAATTAAGTCATCTCCAAAATCTAGTGGAATAAATCCAATACTTTCGACTTTAATCTCATTTGCATTAGTGATGTGCATGATGGCACATGCGTCCTCTCCCAATGTCTCCTTATCATCATGATTAACATCCTTCAACCTTAGTGGCAGAAAAAACGTTGGGAGATTCCTTACATGAGACAATGATCTCCACTCTCCATGTG
Organism: Aegilops umbellulata; assembly: GCA_032464435.1. Classification (NCBI taxonomy): domain Eukaryota; kingdom Viridiplantae; phylum Streptophyta; class Magnoliopsida; order Poales; family Poaceae; genus Aegilops; species Aegilops umbellulata. The sequence goes on along the minus strand of CP136056.1, from coordinate 508,123,160 downwards.
GGAAAGTTATTTACAAAAGGTTCTTCTATGCCAAACAAAAGTTTGACATCATTATTATTGCTGGAAAGAGGAGACAACTTTATGATCATCATAACAAAAAATCAAGCATGAACTAACCATGCAATGCCATGAATAAAAACATGCTTAATGTTTATTCTAATCCGTATCACCGTTGGGCAGATAACGAAAAAGAACCTTACTGATTCGTAAATGACACATGAAAAACATAATCGATGTTGGTTAGAATATCATCATATGCCATTAGAACAATTGCTCATTAAATCTCTAATCAAAACTTCTCGTTGGTTCCATTTTGACCAGAGAGATGTAAAAAATTCATAATGACCAACAAACTACGGCTAAATTAATTGCCATCATTATCATAAAGCAACATCATAATATAATCATGTGTGCCATGAGGCGCAGTGATGCCTTTAGACACTAAATCTCACAACGATAATACAAATACCAAACTTAAGTGTCAAAATTATCATTAGAATTCTCAATGACATACAATGAAAATGATATTGGAATTAACATATAAATATAAATGTCACTCCCACCGAGTAATCATTAAAGAGGACATTCAAAGTGAAAATGTCATAAATATAAATCATCATAAGAATTTCCAAAATTATAAAATTTGGATATCAAAATTATCAAGATTCTCCAAATAATAATATTGGGCAAATTAATTATTGTCAAACAAATGGCCATGTAATGCACCGATCAACAACTTTAGTGCCAAATAGGCATATTGCCCAACATTATTATGACGCATAGTGCGGTGCGGAAAACCGAACCATGTGTCCATCATCATTTCCCTTGAGGTGGCCTGAGCCCATTAGAAATGACCACATCTTTAAGAAATGTCATAAGTATGGCATCAACATAAAATTTCACACTCATAGAATATTCAGAAACTTCAATGAGTGATTCACATTAATTTCATCATTGAAATGATACTAAAAAGGTGATCATCATACAAGGTGCCACTAAAATGGCATCAACATTAATGTCACACTAAATTTTCCAAACAAAATTTACCATTAGTACGATTTTATTTGGAAAATTTATACGTAATTATAGGCAATTTCTAACTTACTAGTGCAAAGACATAATTAGAAACTTAACAAATGCACTAAAACTGAATGAAATGCCTAAAGAACATGTTTCCGCCCATAATTAACCCATGGCTTTCCATTAACTTTTTTTTATCATCATCATTAAAGGATTGCCATAAAATTGACATAAACATTAATTGTGCATTAATTTTCTTAGCAAAACTTCTCGTTAGTTCCATTTTACTAAGAAAATTAAATCACAATATACAAAATAATTTTTCTGGCAATTTTATGTTTATATCAGTACAAAAAGTTATTTTTATAATAATCATAATTTCTTAAATGCACTGAATAAAAATGAACAAAACATAATTTTCTTGGTCCATTACGACCCATGGCTACCATAATAGTCATTCGTCCAACCCAGTAGACAAAAAACACAAAACAAAACGTTTTCTGCCGGTTGAGACAACCTAGGTCGCAGCCCAGCCGAGAAAATGGCCTGCTAAGCGCCCGAAGGCCTTTTCAGAGCTACGCGTTGGTTTCAGCCGTTGGATCAGGCCGACGACTCCGATCGTCCCGGGGCGGAGCAAAACAGCACTGGGTCAAACCCTAGAGGCATTTCCCCTCGTCTCCCCTGATTTCCACGCTCACCCAGAGAGGGTGGCGGGCGCGGCGGCGCTCGGCGCTCGACGCTCGCCGGCCATGTCGGCGCGGTGGCTGCTCTCGACGGAGCAGCGTGTAGCGGACCGAGTCCCGCGCGCTCCTCCGCCGAGCGTGGCTAGTCGCGGCTTACATATGGCGAGGAGGCGAGTGCCGGGGACTGCCGGCGCATTTGGAGGCGACGGCGGCGTACAAGGCACGCAGCCGTGCACACGCGCGCATCCGTATTTGCGGCGAGCGGCGGCGCGCTTTATTCCTACTGTCGTCCCGAAGGACGGCGCCGATCCGGCCAAGGCGAGCACGCACGGCGGCCGGCATCAACAACGTAAGTCTCAGCCCGGCCAAGGCGAGCACGCACGACGGCCGACATCAACAACGTAAGTAGCAGTCCCTCTTTTCTTCAATTTCAATATTTTGAGCTTTGGATTACCAGGGATTTGGACTTGCAAATTGGGGAATTTTCTAGGGTAGGGTTTCAGTGACTTTGGGATTTTGGGGATTTCATTAGTTTGCCAAAACAGCTCCTTATAAATTTATAATTGCCAAACCGAGGATTTTAATGTGCTAATTGTATCATTGACTTGATGCGGAACCTGGGCGCAGTTCACAGAATTTAACATCATAATTATGCAATTGGCGCTAACCCGTAGCAAGTTAGTCTTCAGCTGAAACCAATTAACCTTTAATTCTAGATAATTAACTTAACAGAGGGCAATTAACCATGGCCTTAAAACAGTAACCTTAATGCAGTACTGGTTAGGACTTCATAATCATCAACTTTTGCCATTAAACATTATTAGGGATCTAATCTAGGCACAAACCTGGCTCTGATACCAATGTTAGAAATAATTCTTTAGGATTAACATAATAGGATCTTGATATCTAGATTAGAACACCTCTTATACAGAAGATTATGAACTAACCGTGATTGTCTTGATCCATTAGCAGGTCCACCTTAAAGTCCCCACCAGCGAGGAGATGGGCCGGAGAAGAAAGTCAACAGATGGGTGGTGCAGCAGCTGGTCGGTGTAGACGTACAGGGTGCCGCCGGCACTGCCCTGATGTGGCCGGCGGTGGTAGACGGTCTTCGTCTCCGTTAGCACCTCATTAAGATCGGTGATTCGAGAGGGACTTACCGTGCAGATTGTTGTTAGCACGGGAGGGGTCCTTTTTTTCTTATATATATCAGGTGCTAAGGAGGCGGGACCGAGACCAAAACAGTTGGTTTGGTGTCCCCGATCAGGGCACATGCGTGGGAGTTGAGATCCCCCCTTTTCTCTCGATTTGTTTTGACCGAGATCAATTCCAACAGCTCACACTCGTACAAGATATCATGAAAAATTTGGGGGTTGTAGCTGTCTTCATTCCTCTGCTGATTAGTAAGCTCGAGAACTGTATCATGGTAGAAGCCAGCAAGAGAATAGTCTATAGGTTCTCGTGGTGGATAGCAATATTCTTTCGCCAAATGGATGTCATTTGCGGCGGTGACGATCATTAAATCGGCGCTGCAGTTTAACAGGCTCAAAGCATTTCTGATATCCTCACATGTGGAAACATCCATCAGCTCATCAACTTTGAGGATAAACAGGGGGCATTCACACTCCTTATCCCGGAATGGATGAGGATTCAAGTTATTTTTAATCTTGTCCACGAGCCCTTTGATTTTGAGCTGCTCTTTGAACTCGTCCTTCATTTTTTCTATCATCTGCTCCACGAAACAGGCAAATATTTTTTCAGAAACAGTTTCTGAGTTTTGATCCGGAGCAACAGGTTCACATGTCCCTTCACGCTTGTCGTATTTGCCTTGCTGCAGCTCATGTAAGATGTCTTCCTTTGCGTCGTGGATGAGTTTTCTTATTTGATCCTCACCCAGTGTAGCCGTTGTGGTCTTTGTAGCTTGCTTGTCCAAGGATCTGTCTTGAGCCTGCAGGGGCTTGCTACTACTGCTTCTGCTCTTGGGGAACAGCTTCCGCAGGATGTGTGCATATTGTGCCTCATCGAGCCGAATCCATGTCGTCTGCTGACTTTCTTCTTTCTCTTCTTCCTCCCCCTCCTTATCTGTGGTTACTTTTCCTCCCCCATCCTCTGCATCCTCCTCCCTATGTATGGCTACTCTCCTCTCCCCTCCATAAGCTTGGTTGTTTCTCCTCCTTCCTCTTCCTCCCTATGTATGGTTACTTCTCCTTCCACCTCCTCCATATCATCCTCCCTATGTCGGACTACTTCTCCTTCCCCCTCTTCCACATGTTTGCATGTTACTGCTCCCCCTCCTCCTTCCCCCTCCATACGCTTGGCCACAACTTCTTCTCCTTCTTCCACCGCCATATGCTTGGCAGATTCTTCCTCTTCAAGCTTCTTCTCCTTTTCTTCCACCCCCATATGCTTGGTTGCTTCTTCCTCTTCAAGCTTATTTTCCTTTTCCTCTGCTTCCATATGGTCCTTAAGCTTCTTGCCGATGATTCTGTTGTACCACGCTGGTAATCTATGCTGAGAGGCTGCCTGGAGCAGCAGCTGAAGTAATACGTCTAGGTCCAACTGGTCAAAATCACCCTGCAGCTTGTTGCCCTTGGATAGTCCGTCGCCCTTCTCTATTCGACCTTGAATGTCACTTTTGATTTTCTCAAGCTTTTCATCAATCTTCATCTCTTTGATATGCTCCTGGGGGTTGGATTTGGCATGCTTCAGCTCGCACAGAATGTAGAAGAGAACTTCGTAGGGCCGTTGAGGGAGTCCTGGATTAGGGGGTGTTCGGATAGCCGGACTACATCTCCCGCCGGACTCCAGGACTATGAAGATACAAGATTGAAGACTCCGTCCCGTGTCCGGAAGGTTCTTTCCTTGGCGTAGAAGGCAAGCTAGGCGTGCGGATATTCAAGATCTCTTACCAATGTAACCGACTCTGTGTAACCCTAACCCTATCCGGTGTCTATATAAACCGGAGGGTTGTAGTCCGTAGGACAGAATCATCTTCATACACAATCAAACCATAGGCTAGCTTCTAGGGTTTAGCCTCCTTGATCTCGTGGTAGATCTACTTTTGTACTACCCATATCATCAATATTAATCTAGCAGGAGTAGGGTTTTACCTCCACCGAGAGGGCCCGAACCTGGGTAAAACAAAGTGTCCCCTGTCTCCTGTTACCATCTGACCTTGACGCACAGTTCGGGACCCCCTACCCGAGATCCGCCGGTTTTGACACCGACACTGGTGCTTTCATTGAGAGTTCCTCTGTGCCGTCGTAATCAGGAAGGATGACTTTTCCCGTCTTTAAAGACGGCACCGTCACTAAGGGAGCTTTGGCTATCGGCCAGACCCTCCGGCTGGGTGGTCTTCTTATGACCGCCCCTGCGACCGTTGCACCGACGGTGACCTCTCGGGCCATCGAAAACAATCTCCACGTAAGTCCGGCATCTGCCGAACAGCTCGATCCGGTGGAGCTCTTCTCCGTAAACGAGCTCCTGGATCGTATCGCTGCACTGGGGGTCGCCACAAATTACGACCAGGTTGGGCTTAAACCCGATCTAAGGGAAATCAACTCCCCCCAAGCCACCCACCACGTCGCTGTGGTGGAGACACAATGCGGCGACCCCTCGTCGATCTTGAGGACTAGCTATGTCCGAATTCCGGAACCCTCCACGCCGGATATCCACGGAGGGGAGGATCCAATCCAAGGCCCGAACTCAGAATCGGGCAAACTGGATAACATCCGAGGCTCCGGATCATCGAATCCGGAGGTTGTTTGGCTTCCGAACAGTAAACCGGGCGAGGCATCAGATTTAATGAGTGTCGCTCGCCCAACCCTAAGCGATCTCTCCCAGGTTAGGCAGAGGCCAGAAGAGACAGTACATCACTACTGGGCCAGATTCCTCCTGCTCATGCACAGGATAAAGGACTGCCGTGAAGGAGACGCAATTTCTATCTTCTGCAATAACTGCACGGACAAAGGGATACTCAACGCCGTAAGTCGCCGCAACATCACACGTTTTGCCGACTTGGCGTCCATTGTGCAGAAGTACTGTGCGATGGAAAGCGCTTGGAAAACCGAAGTTAAATTTTGGGATTATCCGGCCTTGAACAACAATCCCGTCCGAATCAAAAGGACGCACTACAGTAAGACGTCCGGATTAAACAGAAAATCAAAACCCTCTAGGGGACATGGAACCGTACTAAAAAGGTGGCTAGATGGACCTTGCAAAATTCATAATGCAGTGGACGCCGCACCAACGCACATCCTCAGGGCATGTTGGATACTCCGGCAGGTGGCCAAGATTGGCAAAGATCTCCTAATTCCAGAGGTCGAAGAGAACCAGCCCGAGAACTTCAGTACCGTCCTTACAATCTCTGAGACTTTCACATCGACTAATATGCGAAAAAGAGCACTTCGCAGCCCCACCGAAGTTTACCAAGCAGCGACAATAAATCCTTGGAACAACACCGCCATCACCTTCAATGCAAGCGACGAACCTAAATTCCGAACAGCCAGAGCACCGGCCGCACTGGTCCTCAGTCCCATAGTGGACGGCTGTCGCCTCGCAAAGGTACTCATGGACGGAGGCAGCGGATTGAACCTCATCTACAAGGAAACCCTTCAAAAGATGGAAATAGACCGGAACCGCGTTGAGCGAAGCAGCACAACCTTTAGAGGTATAATCCCCAGTCAGGAAGTGCGCTGCACAGGAAGAATCACACTTGATGTGGTATTCGGCACTCCGGATAATTATAGGTCCGAACAAATCACGTTCCACGTGGCCCCGTTCAAAAGCGGATATCACGCCATATTAGGACGAGAGGCATTCACAGTCTTCCAAGCTATACCCCATTACGGGTACATGAAGCTTAAGATGCCTGGGCCGAACGGGATCATCACTCTCGCTAGTGATCCGGACATTGCGCTCCGCGCCGAAAACAAGACAGCCGCATTGGCCCTCGAGGCACTATCCGAAGCCCTCGCAGCCGAAGAACTGACGACGCTGCGATCCACAGTGAATAAGGATGATGTGATACTCGACAAAAGATCTAAATCCACATCCTTCAAACCAGCGGACGAAATAGTCAAATTCCAAGTCCACCCAACGGACCCTAACAAAACAGCCTCCATCGGGGCAAGATTAAACCCCGATGTAGACGCCGCACTGCGCGCGTTCCTACAAGAGAACTGGGACATTTTCGCCTGGCACCCTTCAGACATGCCAGGAATCCCACGCAGGCTGGCCGAGCACAGTTTAAATATCCAGAAAGGATTCAAACCTGTCAAACAAGCTCTTCGGCGTTTTTTCGAGCCAAAGAGACAGGCTATGGGAGAAGAGCTAGCCAAACTATTGGAAGCCGGATTTATTAAAGATATAAAACACCCGGACTGGCTAGCAAACCTGGTAATGGTACCAAAGAAGGACAAATCCTGGCGCCTGTGTGTTGACTTTAAAGACCTTAATAAGGCCTGCCCAAAGGATCCCTTTCCCCTCCCTCGAATTGATCAAATCATCGACGCCACCGCCGGACACGATTCCCTGTGTTTCCTCGACGCATACTCCGGCTACCATCAAATAAAGATGGCAGAGTCCGACCAAGCTGCAACAACATTCATCACGCCATACGACCCATTCTGCTTCAACACAATGCCCTTTGGGCTCAAAAACGCCGGCGCAACATATCAGCGCATGATTCAAACATGTCTAACAAACCAGATCGGCAAAACAGTGGAGGCATACGTAGACGATGTGGTCGTTAAATCAAGACACGTCGAAACCCTAGTGGACGACCTGAGACTCACATTCAATAATTTACGAGAATACGACATCAAGCTCAATCCGGAAAAATGTGTCTTCGGCGTCCCGGCCAGAAAGCTCCTGGGCTTCATAGTATCCGGTAGAGGAATTGAAGCAAATCCAGCCAAAATCCGAGCCCTGTCACAACTGGATGTTCCAAAAGATCTAAAGCAAATACAGAAACTTACCGGATGCGTGGCGGCCTTAAGCCGCTTCATCTCCCGTTTGGGAGAAAAGGCACTGCCCCTTTACCGCCTCCTAAGGCACACCGAACACTTCGAGTGGACGGACGCTGCCACGGCCGGACTCGAGGAAATAAAGGCCATCCTGGCAACAAACCCCGTCCTGGCCGCGCCGAATACCGGCGAACCCATGCTATTATACATTGCCGCAACCCATCAAGTTGTCAGTGCAGTGCTCGTCGTCGAACGAGCATCGGACGGACACAAACTACCCCTTCAAAGGCCAGTTTACTACGTGTCCACTGTCCTCACACCGTGCAAATCACGATACCCGCATTATCAAAAGATTGCATACGCGGTGTTCATGGCATCCCGAAAGCTACGACACTACTTTCAAGAGTGTTCTATAACAGTAGCCTCGGAAGTACCGCTCAACGATATTATTAACAACCGTGACGCAACGGGCCGGATAGCGAAGTGGTCCATAGAGCTCCTCCCATTCGACATAATCTACAAGCCACGGCGAGCCATTAAATCACAAGACCTGGCCGACTTCGTCGCCGAATGGACAGAGGCCGAACTCCCCAAAGAGTACGACACGTACTCAAATTGGATCATGCATTTCGACGGCTCCAAAATGTTGGCCGGACCGGGGGCTGGCGTCGTTCTGACGTCCCCGACAGGAGACACAGTCCAATACGTACTACAGATTATTTACACGGACTCCAGTAACGCAGCCGAATACGAGTCCCTTCTACATGGTCTCCGAATGGCAGTATCCATGGGCATTCAACGTCTAGAAGTACGCGGGGACTCAAACCTCGCGATATCCCAAATAAATGGCGACTTCGACGCCAAAGATCCAAAGATGGCGGCTTATCGCAACGCCGTGCTAAAAATATCAGCTCGGTTCGAGGGACTGGAGTTCCACCACATCGCCCGAGAAAATAATCAGGCAACAGATGTCCTGGCACGCATTGGAGCAAAGCGAGATGCGGTTCCCCCCAACATCTTCGTAGAAAGATTATTCAAACCATCCGTGACATGGGAGGGGAAACCTTCGGACAACAGCCCAGACCTAACCGCACAACCCGGCGCCGAACAACCAGACATAATCGGCGGCCCTGCCACCGAAATTACACAGTCAGCCCACGAAATAATGGCGGTCATCGCCCCGTGGACAGAACCATTCCTAGCCTACCTTACCAGGCATGAACTCCCTTAGGACAACAACGAGGCACGCTGCATAGTGCGGCGGTCTAAAGCCTATAAAGTCCACGAGGGAGAGCTATACAGGAAAAGTATTACAGGAGTCCTTCAAAGGTGTATCTCCGAAGAGGAAGGGCGGAGTCTATTGCCCGAAATTCACGCCGGACTCGGTGGCCACCACGCTGCAGCTCGGTCCCTTGTAAGTAAGGCTTTCCGTACAGACTTCTATTGGCCGACGGCCCGAGCAGACGCTCATGACCTAGTAAAACGATGCGTCGGTTGTCAGCTCTTTGCCAACCAAAGCCACATGCCACCCACCGCCCTCCGAACTATCCCCATCACTTGGCCTTTCGCGGTCTGGGGGCTTGACATGGTGGGACCCCTTAAAGGTGGAACCCACAAGAAGAAATACTTATTGGTCATGGTGGATAAATTCACCAAATGGATAGAAGCCAAGCCAGTCAAGACGGCCGAATCCGGACCTGTGATAGACTTCATATCCGGGGTCGTACACCGTTATGGTGTCCCCCACAGTATCATCACCGATAATGGCACAAACTTCTCTTTGGATGAGGTAAAGCTGTGGTGCAAAAACATGGGCATCAAGCTCGACTACGCTTCTGTCTATCACCCACAAACTAACGGTCAGGTGGAACGTGCAAATGGTCTCATCATGAGCGGCATTAAACCCAGACTAGTGCGGTCCCTTAAGGAATCTAATATGCACTGGGTAGAGGAGCTCGACTCCGTACTCTGGGGGCTGCGGACCACGCCCAACCGTACCACCGGATTCACACCATTCTTTATGGTATACGGCGCTGAGGCAGTTCTGCCCTGCGACATCATTCATGACTCACCTCGAGTGCGCATGTACGAAGAAAGAGAAGCCGAGCTCGATCGGCAGGACAACCTGGACGCTCTGGAGGAGGAGCGAGACGTGGCTAAAGCCCGTTCCGCGTTTTATCAACAGCAGGCCCGAAGATATCAAAGCAGAGAAGTACGGGCCAAAAGTTATAATGTTGGTGAACTAGTTCTACGCCTGCCGGACAAGCAAAAGAATAAACTCAAGCCCAAATGGGAAGGTCCATTCATAATCGACCAAGTCCTAACCGGTGGAGCGTACCACCTGCGAGATGCGTCGGATAACCGACTCGAGCCGAATCCATGGAACGCGACACGTCTCCGAAGATTCTACGCTTAGCGCCGGGCTCTGTGTTTGTCTCCTTCCTCTGTCCATTATTTGCATTTATTCATTTTTTCTTTACTTTGTCTCCTCCTCTTCTAATCCATCACGGGCTCACTACGTGATGCGCAACCCGCGCTTCTTACACCTGGGGGCTTCTTTAACAGAAGCTTGCTTATATGGGTTTCATACCCAACGCATGCGTCAGACTTCCGCATGCACCTTTTCTTCACCATTATATGCATCGATATGACTTAAGTTTTGGCCAAGCTGGGTTGCCTGGCTCCTGTGCTTACCCCTACGTTCCCGATTGTTCGGCTAGGGGTAAAGGGAGCACCTCTGCGATTGTTACTGCCGGATAAGCCGGATGTGTACCTCAGACTGGGTGAAGCCGAAAGCTAGCGTTCTTAAGGGAATATTCGGTCGGTGAACTAAAGATGATCCTTTTTATTTTTTACATGCCCCAGATGATTTCCTGCATTTGCAGTCCGGACATGCACTTTAGGGCACGCCACCCCAGCAAAAGGAACCCTTAACGGAACTATTCTCTCTGGAAGATGTTTCTTACTAACCATGTAATATAACATAACTAGTTGGGCACTTGTCTGATAAAGCACTGATGACCCCTACGCCTGGTCTCCATGCATACCTTGGTTCTTCTATAACCATCATGGTATTCGGACACACTCCGGACCGTCAGGTCCCGAGGTCGAAGCGAAAAGGTCGGCAACGACAAACGATCTACAATCCAGCTAGAAGGCATTACATATGTCAATTTTAAATTACACAGTCATTGTGACTGACTGTATTCCTCCTCTATACCATCTAACAGGCTGTCTAATTTACAGTCCTGCTGGGAATACTTTGCGGCCAACTCTACTTGGCCGTACACTAAGCTTACAGGGATCTCCTTCCCATCGGGCCCTACAGGTCTGACCTCGGCCATGGGGTTCGGGTCAGACTTGGTGTAACGCGTCTTCACCATGGCCCAGGCCTCCCTAGCGCCTTGCCGGCAGGACGATTTCTTCCACAATTGGAAGCGCCGCCGAACTCCTTTCAGCTTCTCGGCAAGCTCTCCAAGACCTTCGGGCATGGAGTAGGAGGGCCATAATGCTCGAACTGTTGGGGAACGTTGCAGAAAAATTAAAATTTTTCCTACGGTTTCACCAAGATCCATCTATGAGTTCATCTAGCAACGAGTATTCAGATTAGATAGCATCTACATACCACTTTGTAGATCGCAACAGAAGCGTTCGAGTGAACGTGGATGAGGTAGTCGTACTCGCCGTGATCCAATTCACCGATGATCTAGTGCCGAACGGACGGCACCTCCGCGTTCAACACACGTACGGAAAGCGTGACGTCTCCTCCTTGTTGATCCAGCAAGGCAAAGGAGAGGTTGAGGAAGAAGGCTCCAGCAGCAGCACGACGGCGTGGTGATGGTGGAACTACAGTACTCCGGCAGGGCTTCGCCGTGCACTTACGGAGGAGGAGGAGGTGTTGGAGAGGGAGAGGGAGGCGCCAGGGCAATAGGGTGCGCTGCCCCCCTCCCCTCCCCCCCCTTTATATAGGCCTCTTGGGGGGGCGCCAGCCCTGGGAGATCAGATCTCCCAAGGGGGCGGCGGCCAGGGAGGTTTCCCTCCCCCCCAAGCCATCTAGGAGGTGCCTTCCACCACTAGGACTCCTCCTAGATGGAACCCTAGGCGCATGGGCCCTTTGGGGCAGGTTCCCCTTGGCCCAAGCAGGCCAAGGCGCACCCCCTAAGGCCCATGTGGCCCACCAGGGCAGGTGGCCCCACTTGGTGGACCCCCGGGACCCCTCCGGTGGTCCCGGTACAATACCGATAACCCCGAAACTTGTCCCGATGGCCGAAATAGCACTTCCTATATATAATTCTTTACCTCCGGACCATTCCGGAACTCCTCGTGACGTCCGGGATCTCATCCGGGACTCCGAACAACATTCGGGTTACTGCATATGCATATCTTCACAACCCTAGCGTCACCGAACCTTAAGTGTGTAGACCCTACGGGTTCGGGAGACATGCAGACATAACCGAGACGGCTCTCGGGCAATAACCAACAGCGGGATCTGGATACCCATGTTGGCTCCCACATGCTCCACGATGATCTCATCGGATGAACCACGATGTCAAGGATTCAATTAATCCCGTATACGATTCCCTTTGTCAATCGGTGTTTTACTTGCCCGAGATTCGATCGTCGGTATCCCAGTACCTCGTTCAATCTCGTTACCGGCAAGTCACTTTTCTCGTTACCGTAATGCATGATCCCGTGATCAAACACTTTGATCACACTGAGCTCATTATGATGATGCATTACCGAGAGGGCTCGGTGATACCTCTCCGTCAAGCGGAGTGACAAATCCCAGTCTCGATCCATGTCAACCCAACAGACACTTTCAGAGATACCCGTAGCATACCTTTATAGTCACCCAGTTACGTTGTGACGTTTGGCACACCCAAAGCACTCCTACGGTATCCGGGAGTTACACGATCTCATGGTCTAAGGAAAGGACACTTGACATTGGAAAACTCTAGCAAACGAACTATGCGATCTTATGCTATGTTAAGATTGGGTCTTGTCCATCACATCATTCTCCTAATGATGTGATCCCGTTATCGATGACATCCAATGTCCATAGTCAGGAAACCATGACTATCTGTCGATCAACGAGCTAGTCAACTAGAGGCTCACTAGGGACATATTGTCGTCTGTTATTCACACATGTATTACGATTTCCGGATAACACAATTATAGCACGAATAAAGACAATTATCATAAATAAGGAAATATAATAATAATGCTTTTATTATTGCCTCTAGGGCATATTTCCAACAGTCTCCCACTTGCACTAGAGTCAATAATCTAGTTACATTGTGATGAATCGAACACCCATAGAGTTCTGGTGCTGATCATGTTTTGCCTTAGGGAGAGGTTTAGTCAACGGATCTGCGATATTCAGATCTGTGTGCACTTTACAAATTTCTATGTCTCCATCTTGAACATTTTCACGAATGGAGTTGAAGCGACGCTTGATGTGCCTAGTCTTCTTGTGAAACCTGGGCTCCTTTGCAAGTGCAATAGCTCCAGTGTTGTCACAGAAGAGCTTGATTGGCCCCGACGCATTGGGTATGACTCCGAGGTCGGTGATGAACTCCTTCACCCAAATTGCTTCATGTGCTGCCTCCGAGGCTGCCATGTACTCCGCTTCACATGTAGATCCCGCCACGATGCTTTGCTTGCAACTGCACCAGCTTACTGCCCCACCATTCAAAATATACACGTATCCGGTTTGTGACTTAGAGTCATCCAGATCTGTGTCGAAGCTAGCGTCGACGTAACCTTTTACGACGAGATCTTCGTCACCTCCATAAACGAGAAACATTTCCTTGGTCCTTTTCAGGTACTTCAGGTTATTCTTGACCGTTGTCCAGTGTTCCTTGCCGGGATTACTTTGGTACCTTCCTACCAAACTTACGGCAAGGTTTACATCAGGTCTGGTACACAGCATGGCATACATAATAGAACCTATGGCTGAGGCATAGGGGATGACGCTCATCTCTTCTATATCTTCTCCGTGGTCGGACATTGAGCTGAGCTCAATTTCACACCTTGTAATACAGGTAAGAACCCTTTCTTAGATTGATCCATATTGAACTTCTTCAATATTTTATCAAGGTATGTGCTTTGTGAAAGACCTATGAGGCGTCTCGATCTATCTCTATAGATCTTGATGCCTAATATATAAGCAGCTTCTCCAAGGTCCTTCATTAAAAAACTTTTATTCAAATAGGCCTTAATACTGTCCAAGAGTTCTATATCATTTCCTATCAAAAGTATGTCGTCTACATATAATATGAGAAATGCTGCAGAGCTCCCACTCACTTTCTTGTAAACACAGGCTTCTCCATAAGTCTGTGTAAACCCAAACGCTTTGATCATCTCATCAAAGCGAATGTTCCAACTCCGAGATGCTTGCACCAGCCCATAAATCGAGCGTTGGAGCTTGCACACCTTGTCAGCATTCTTAGGATCGACAAAACCTTCCGGCTGCATCATATACAATTCTTCCTTAAGGAAACCATTAAGGAATGCCGTTTTGACGTCCATTTGCCATATCTCATAATCATAGTATGCGGCAATTGCTAACATGATTCGGACGGACTTCAGCTTCGCTACCGGTGAGAAAGTCTCATCGTAGTCAACCCCTTGAACTTGTCGATAACCCTTAGCGACAAGCCGAGTTTTATAGATGGTCACATTACCATCCGCGTCTGTCTTCTTCTTAAAGATCCATTTATTTTCTATGGCTCGCCGTTCAATGGGCAAGTCAGTCAAAGTCCATACTTCGTTTTCATACATGGATCCTATCTCGGATTTCATGGCTTCCAGCCATTTGTCGGAATCCGGGCTCGCCATTGCTTCCTCATAGTTCGAAGGTTCACCGTTGTCTAACAACATGATTTCCAAAACAGGGTTGCCGTACCACTCTGGTGCGGAACGTGTCCTTGTGGACCTTCGAATTTCAGTAGGAGCTTGATTAGAAGCATCGTGATCATCATCATTAATTTCCTCTCTAGTCGGCGCAGGCACCTCAGAAACGTTTTCTTGAGTTTCGCCATTTTCCGGTTCAAGAGGTAACACTTCATCAAGTTCTACTTTCCTCCCACTTACTTCTTTCGAGAGAAACTCTTTCTCCAGAAAGGATCCATTCTTGGCAACAAAGATCTTGCCTTCGGATCTGAGGTAGAAGGTATACCCAACAGTTTCTTTAGGGTATCCTATGAAGACGCATTTTTCCGACTTGGGTTCGAGCTTTTCAGGTTGAAGTTTCTTGACATAAGCATCGCATCCCCAAACTTTTAGAAACGACAGCTTAGGTTTCTTCCCAAACCATAATTCATACGGTGTCGTCTCAACGGATTTCGACGGAGCCCTATTTAAAGTGAATGCGGCAGTCTCTAAAGCATAGCCCCAAAAAGATAGCGGTAAGTCGGTAAGAGACATCATAGATCGCACCATATCTAATAGAGTGCGATTACGATGTTCGGACACACCATTACGCTGAGGTGTTCCAGGCGGCGTGAGTTGTGAAACTATTCCACATTTTTTTAAGTGTGTGCCAAATTCGTGACTCAAGTATTCTCCTCCACGATCTGATCGTAGAAACTTGATCTTTCTTTCACGTTGATTTTCAACCTCACTCTGAAATTCCTTAAACTTTTCAAAGGTCTCAGACTTGTGTTTCATTAAGTAGACATACCCATATCTACTCAAGTCATCAGTGAGGGTGAGAACATAACGATAGCCACCGCGAGCCTCAACACTCATTGGACCGCACACATCGGTATGTATGATTTCCAATAAGTTGGTTGCTCGCTCCATTGTTCCTGAGAACGGAGTCTTGGTCATTTTACCCATGAGGCATGGTTCGCATGTGTCAAATGATTCATAATCAAGAGACTCTAAAAGTCCATCTGCATGGAGCTTCTTCATGCGTTTGACAACTATGTGACCAAGGCGGTAGTGCCACAAATATGTGGGACTATTGTTATCAACTTTAACTCTTTTGGTACTCACACTATGAATATGTGTATCATCACGTATGAGATTCATCAAGAACAAACCATTAACCATCGGAGCATGACCATAAAACATATCTCTCATATAAATAGAACAACCATTATTCTCGGATTTAAATGAGTAGCCATCTCGAATTAGGCGAGATCCAGATACAATGTTCATGCTCAAACTTGGCACTAAATAACAATTATTGAGGTTTAAAACTAATCTCGTAGGTAAATGTAGAGGCAGCGTGCCGACGGCGATCACATCGACCTTGGAACCATTCCCGACGTGCATCGTCACCTCGTCCTTCGCTAGTCTCAGTTTATTCCGCAGCTCCTGCTTTGAGTTACAAATGTGAGCAACTGCACCAGTATCAAATACCCAAGAGCTACTACGAGTACTGGTAAGGTACACATCAATTACATGTATATCACATATACCTTTGGTTTTGCCGGCCTTCTTGTCCGCTAAGTATTTGGGGCAGTTCCGCTTCCAGTGACCACTTCCCTTGCAATAAAAGCACTCAGTTTCGGGCTTGGGTCCATTCTTTGGCTTCTTCCCGGCAACTTGCTTACCGGGCGCGGCAACTTCCTTGCCGTCCTTCTTGAAGTTCTTTTTACCCTTGCCCTTCTTGAACTTAGTGGTTTTATTCACCATCAACACTTGATGCTCCTTCTTGATTTCTACCTCTGCTGATTTCAGCATAGCATATACCTCAGGAATGGTCTTTACCATCCCCTGCATATTGTAGTTCATCACAAAGCTCTTGTAGCTAGGTGGAAGCGACTGGAGGATTTTGTCAATGACCACTTCTTCTGGGAGATTAACTTCCAGTTGAGTCAAGCGGTTGTGAAACCCAGACATTCTGAGTATGTGCTTACTGACAAAACTATTTTCCTCCATCTTACAGCTAAAGAATTTATTGGAGATCTCATATCTCTCGACCCGGGCATGAGCTTGGAAAACCATTTTCGGCTCTTCGAACATCTCATATGCTCCATGTCTCTCAAAACGCTTTTGGAGCCCCGGCTCTAAGCTGTAAAGCATGCCGCACTGAACGAGGGAGTAATCATCGCATCGCGACTGCCAAGCGTTCATAACGTCTTGTTGTGCAGGGAGAATAGGTGTGTCACCCAGCGGTGCTCGTAGGACATAATCTTTCTTGGCAGCTATGAGGATGATCCTCAGGTTCCGGACCCAGTCCATATAGTTGCTACCATCGTCTTTCAGCTTGGTTTTCTCTAGGAACGCATTGAAGTTGAGGACTACGTTGGCCATTTGATCTACAAGACATATTGTAAATTTTTTAGACTAAGTTCATGATAATAAAGTTCATTTAATCAAATTATTTAATGAACTCCCACTTAGATAGACATCCCTCTACTAGTCATCTAAGTATTACATGATCCGAGTCAACTAGGCCGTGTCCGATCATCACGTGAGACGGACTAGTCAACATCGGTGAACATCTTCATGTTGATCGTATCTTCTATACGACTCATGCTCGACCTTTCGGTCTTCTGTGTTCCGAGGCCATGTCTGTACATGCTAGGCTCGTCAAGTCAACCTAAGTGTTTTGCGTGTGTAAATCTGTCTTACACCCGTTGTATGTGAACGTTAGAATCTATCACACTCGATCATCACGTGGTGCTTCGAAACAACGAACTGTCGCAACGGTGCACAGTTAGGGTGAACACTTTCTTGAAATTATTATGAGGGATCATCTTATTTACTACCGTCGTTCTAAGTAAACAAGATGCAAAACATGATAAACATCACATGCAATCAAATAATAAACGTGATATGATATGGCCAATATCACATAGCTCCTTTGATCTTCATCTTGGGGCTCCATGATCATCTTGTCACCGGCTTGACACCATGATCTTCATCATCATGATCTTCATCATCGTGTCTCCATGAAGTTGCTCGCCAACTATTACTTCTACTACTATGGCTAACGCGTTTAGCAATAAAGTAAAGTAATTTACATGGCGATTCTCAATGACACGCAGGTCATACAAAAAATAAAGACAACTCCTATGGCTCCTGCCGGTTGTCATACTCATAGACATGCAAGTCGTGATTCCTATTACAATAGCATGAACATCTCATACATCACATATAGATCATTCATCATACATCACAACTTTGGCCATATCATATCACAAAGCACTTGCTGCAAAAACAAGTTAGACGTCCTCTAATTGTTGTTGCAAGTTTTACGTGGCTGAATTAGGGTTCTAGCAAGAACGTTTTCTTACCTACGTTAAAACCACAACGTGATTTGTCAACTTCTATTTACCCTTCATAAGGACCCTTTTCATCGAATCCGCTCCAACTAAAGTGGGAAAGACAGACACCCGCCAGCCACCTTATGCAACTAGTGCATGTTAGTCGGTGGAACCGGTCTCACGTAAGCGTACGTGTAAGGTTGGTCCGGGCCGCTTCATCCCACAATACCGCTGAAGCAAGATAAGACTAGTAGCGGCAAGAAGAGTTGACAACATCTACGCCCACAACAAATTGTGTTCTACTCGTGCAAGAAGAACTACGCATAGACCTAGCTCTGATACCACTGTTGGGGAACGTTGCAGAAAAATTAAAATTTTTCCTACGGTTTCACCAAGATCCATCTATGAGTTCATCTAGCAACGAGTATTCAGATTAGATAGCATCTACATACCACTTTGTAGATCGCAACGGAAGCGTTCGAGTGAACGTGGATGAGGTAGTCGTACTCGCCGTGATCCAATTCACCGATGATCTAGTGCCGAACGGACGGCACCTCCGCGTTCAACACACGTACGGAAAGCGTGACGTCTCCTCCTTGTTGATCCAGCAAGGCAAAGGAGAGGTTGAGGAAGAAGGCTCCAGCAGCAGCACGACGGCGTGGTGATGGTGGAACTACAGTACTCCGGCAGGGCTTCGCCGTGCACTTACGAAGGAGGAGGAGGTGTTGGAGAGGGAGAGGGAGGCGCCAGGGCAATAGGGTGCGCTGCCCCCCTCCCCTCCCCCCTTTATATGGGCCTCTTGGGGGGCGCCAGCCCTGGGAGATCAGATCTCCCAAGGGGGCGGCGGCCAGGGAGGTTTCCCTCCCCCCAAGCCATCTAGGAGGTGCCTTCCACCACTAGGACTCCTCCTAGATGGAACCCTAGGCGCATGGGCCCTTTGGGGCAGGTTCCCCTTGGCCCAAGCAGACCAAGGCGCACCCCCTAAGGCCCATGTGGCCCACCAGGGCAGGTGGCCCCACCTGGTGGACCCCCGGGACCCCTCCGGTGGTCCCGGTACAATACCGATAACCCCGAAACTTGTCCCGATGGCCGAAATAGCACTTCCTATATATAATTCTTTACCTCCGGACCATTCCGGAACTCCTCGTGACGTCCGGGATCTCATATGGGACTCCGAACAACATTCGGGTTACTGCATATACATATCTTCACAACCCTAGCGTCACCGAACCTTAAGTGTGTAGACCCTACGGGTTCGGGAGACATGCAGACATGACCGAGACGGCTCTCGGGCAATAACCAACAGCGGGATCTGGATACCCATGTTGGCTCCCACATGCTCCACGATGATCTCATCGGATGAACCACGATGTCGAGGATTCAATTAATCCCGTATAGGATTCCCTTTGTCAATCGGTATTTTACTTGCCCGAGATTCGATCGTCGGTATCCCAGTACCTCGTTCAATCTCGTTACCGGCAAGTCACTTTTCTCGTTACCTTAATGCATGATCCCGTGATCAAACACTTTGATCACACTGAGCTCATTATGATGATGCATTACCGAGAGGGCCCGGTGATACCTCTCCGTCAAGCGGAGTGACAAATCCCAGTCTCGATCCATGTCAACCCAACAGACACTTTCAGAGATACCCGTAGCATACCTTTATAGTCACCCAGTTACGTTGTGACGTTTGGCACACCCAAAGCACTCCTACGGTATCCGGGAGTTACACGATCTCATGGTCTAAGGAAAGGACACTTGACATTGGAAAACTCTAGCAAACGAACTATGCGATCTTATGCTATGTTAAGATTGGGTCTTGTCCATCACATCATTCTCCTAATGATGTGATCCCGTTATCGATGACATCCAATGTCCATAGTCAGGAAACCATGACTATCTGTCGATCAACGAGCTAGTCAACTAGAGGCTCACTAGGGACATATTGTTGTCTGTTATTCACACATGTATTACGATTTCCGGATAACACAATTATAGCACGAATAAAGACAATTATCATGAATAAGGAAATATAATAATAATGCTTTTATTATTGCCTCTAGGGCATATTTCCAACACGAACAACGCCTTGCATCGCCTGCAAACTCTATCATGCAGCTGCGCAAGTTCGGGAAGAAGGTCACCCGTAGAACCGGGCATCTCCTCTTCCAGACGACCTGTCAGCATACCTATAGACATAATGCTGTTAACCGGCTTCCTTGCCGAACTTTTTTTCGAGAGTTCGTTCAAGCACTTACTATAGATGCCGCGTCGAAGTCGTCGATTCTCCCTCATGGAGTCCGACAATTGGGCTCGAACATCTTTTAGTTCGACGTCCAATTTGGTGTTGGCATCTTGAAGATTGTTCTTCTCCTGCCTCACCCTTGTCAGCACGTTCTCACCAGCCTTCAACTGGCGTAGAAGCTGTTGCCCGTCCGGATCGAGTCCGGCGTCGTCTGCAATACCATTTGTCAGATTGGCACTTAAAGCCGCACAATACTAATCTTGTTTTATTGTTTACCTGAGGGGATCTCTTTAGACTCCCCCGCCGCTTTAAGTGCGGCCTCTAGTTGGGCCTTGCACCTCTCCAGCTCCTGGGACAGAGCGGTGTTCTTCTCGGTAAGAAACTACATGTTATATGATCCTTAAATCAGTTATTTTTACTGTTTCAAGTCTCGGGGGCTACTGGTATGTCTATATTTACCAAAAATTTTCTTACCCGTATGTCTTTCACATACTGCTCCGTGGCTCTGGTTAAACCATCTTGAGCAGCACGGAGGTACGCATCTCCCGAATTGAAGGCATCTAAAGCCTCCTGGGAGAAACAAGCGTCGCGAAGGACTGTCCGGCGACGCCTGTGGTTCATAGCGCTCTCCACCTCGGAATTAGTGGCAGACAGCCTGTCCGCATCCTTTGACGAAGGGGCGTCCGGTGCGTGCCTTGTGCTTGCCTCTGTTTCCGGGCCGGGCGTTGGAGCCTGGCTGGTGGAAACACGATTGGCAACTTCTCCGGATATAGTCCGGCGGGGTCTCTTTGTCCTGAAGATAGCGCGAATATTAATATACCCTGAAGAAATAAAACACCAGGGAAAATGAGGGTGCGCCATACCTTTGCTCCGGCGTTTCAGTCCGGACTATATTCCTTTTTGCCCCACGGGGCCCTGCGGCCCCTCGCTGGCTAGCTGCTGCAGGATCGGCCTCCTGCCTCGGGAATCTCCCCTGCAATGCACGGTTGATTGTTAGAACGACCGGAATCCATGAAAGAATCCCTTCTAAGGGAATAAAAACTCCGGTGCTTGTCACCTTGGAGGCCGGAATTAGCCCAGGGTAGTCAGCTATGATAGCTACCAGGGCATTGTCCTTGCTTAGCTGGTAAAACACTCCGTCTATGAGCTCCACCGATAGGTCCGGATCCTCTTCGGAGTCCGGATCGAGGGACCGTTCGGGGTCCTCGGGCTGTGGAGGATGGCTGGTTATATCTTTTACATCCCGACGCAGTTCCTACATTAAAGTCGTTAGACTACGTGTTTGATCACATGGACATGAAATGAGCGGGAAGGCACGATTGTTTGCATACCCAATTCGGGGGATTGTACATGGAAAATCCACCCTGCGGGTCGACGCGGAGGAATTCCTCCTCTTCTCCCTTGTACAAAGAGGATAAGATCTTTATTAGAGCGGCGGATGAGTCCGGCCCCTTGCGGCCGTGGCGGTGGCGTCATCTTCTCCGTTGAACTCCCACATGGGGTGGCTTCTGTATTGAAGTGGCTGCACCCCCCGCATAATGCATATGGCCATGACCTTAATCATGGTTAGTCCGGAATGAGCCAGCAGTCTAATCCGGCCCATTAATTAAAGGACGTCTCTGTCACTCTCTCTCTGAGGGCTCCGAGGGCGCCAGCTCAGGCGTTTCTTCAGTAGAGCATTGTTGAACTCAGGGAGGCCAATCCGGACAGGGTCCGGCAGCGGGACGTCATCTATGTAAAACCATTCTGAGGGCCAGTCCTCGGATGCCTTCTTCGGGGTTCCGGACAAGTATCCGGTCCCGGCGATGCGCCATACTTCGGCTCCGCCCACTTGATATATGGACCCCTCTTTAGAACGGGGCACCAGGCAGAATATCTTCTTCCACAACGCGAAATGAGCCTCGATGCCTAAAAATAGCTCGCAAAGAGCGACGAAACCCGCAATATGTAATATAGAGGCGGGCGTGAGATCATGCATCTGGAGACCGTAGAACTCCAGAAGCCCGCGGAGGAATGGGTGAATCGGAAATCCCAGTCCCCTTATTAGATAAGGGACGAGGCATACCCGCTCTCCTTTCGAAGGATTGGGGGTGTTCTCCGCTTGCTTTCCACCATTATAGGTGGCGAGTCCGGCTCGGACCAAGACCATGCAGGCTTGAGGGAGAAATCCCTTGGCCTGAAGCGACACTAACTCACTGTGAGGGATGGAGCAGCTCTCCCATTCTCCGGGTTTATCACTGGAAGGGTGAGAGGAGGAGCTGCGATGGCTGGCCATGCTGGAATGAGCCTTTGCTGGATGCGCTCTGATGATAACTCGCGGAAGGGAGAAGAGTGATTTGGATCTGAATCCTCATCCCGTCAAATAAGCGGCTCGTTTATGCGGCCAGGGGTTTGAATGTAAAAACGCCCCGGCTGTTCGCATACTTTTGACACATGGAAGACATCCATTATTGGGCGTGGAAGCCAAGGAGCGCTACATCATAAAAATCGGACGTTATTCCTACAGGTACACAGAGTTTGAAGGAGAACCCGCCTTGCAATGCCGAAGACAATCTGCGCGCCGGACTCATCGTCATTGAAGCCTGGTTCGGGGGCTACTGAGGGAGTCCTGGATTAGGGGGTGTTCGGATAGCCGGACTACATCTCCCGCCGGACTCCAGGACTATGAAGATACAAGATTGAAGACTCCGTCCCGTGTCCGGAAGGTTCTTTCCTTGGCGTAGAAGGCAAGCTAGGCGTGCGGATATTCAAGATCTCTTACCAATGTAACCGACTCTGTGTAACCCTAACCCTATCCGGTGTCTATATAAACCGGAGGGTTGTAGTCCGTAGGACAGAATCATCTTCATACACAATCAAACCATAGGCTAGCTTCTAGGGTTTAGCCTCCTTGATCTCGTGGTAGATCTACTCTTGTACTACCCATAACATCAATATTAATCTAGCAGGAGTAGGGTTTTACCTCCACCGAGAGGGCCCGAACCTGGGTAAAACAAAGTGTCCCCTGTCTTCTGTTACCATCCGACCTTGACGCACAGTTCGGGACCCCCTATCCGAGATCCGCCGGTTTTGACACCGACAGCCGTAGCGGCGTGAAATCGTGGTGCACGGCCGGGATGTCAACCACGACAATGCGATCGTAGCCGCCCTCCGGGTTTTGACTCAAAAGCCAAGTTTCTTGTACAAGAGCGAGGAGATCCTCATATGTGTTGGGTGCCACCACGACCATGGACAAAGTTTCGCCGGCGCCACCAGGAACTCCATGCAACCATTCCAATAGCTTTGGCTTGACATAGTCGTCCAGAGTGCGAGGCTCGGTGAAGGCTCTTGGACCAGAATGGCCGCCGGTCGCCATTGCCCCCATGAGTTGACCGTCATCGTCTTCTTCTTCATCATCGTCCCGGCCGCATAGCCACCTGCCGTAGCAGCCCACATCGACGACGATGCCATCGGACCCAATTGCCACTTGTCTGGGACCTCCACGCCATATCTCAACCGCCGCGCGCCGACCTCGCGCGCCCGTTCCTTGAGCAGGCGCAGCTGCTCGGCCGCGCGGTGCTGGGCGGTCAACTTTTGCAGGAGCCAAGTCCCCCACCAGAGGTAGCCTCGGAGTCCCCCTCTGGCGTGGTGGATGTCGGGGCTCCCCCTGCTGAGGTAGAGGTCGATGCAGTTGCTGCAGTCCTGGGCGAGCAGCCGCACTTGGTTCATCCAGCTGGGCACCTGCACGGGGGGTACCGACCTGGCCAGGTGCTCCAGGAAGCTCCTCATGCTCTCCATCTCCTCCTTAATGAACTGCACGTCGTCCCCGACGCCATGCAGTAGCCGTGCCTCGCTGCGGATGACGACCAGCAGCGAGGTCACGGCGCTCGCCGCGACGTCGGCCATGGCTCCCTCTCCTTCCGGTCGGCTGGTTGTTTCTAGCTGAACTGGTGGAGGCTAGCTGAGTTGGGTGGTAAATATGTGTGCGTCCTCTGGCCGACCGGAAGAAGGAGAGGGAGCCAGAGGAGGATGTATGAGTGGGAAAAGGGCGTGCTCTCTGTAATCGCTGGGTCCAGTGCACGAACCGAATGGGTTCCAACGAATGAGAATCGCCTTTTCACCCCACTAGAGATGGTCTGATATTCTCTGGGGCCACGCACTAATGTCAAGGGCGTCCACACGCACTGTCATGAACATTGTGGCCGGTTGCATTTTCTTGTGAAAATAACAAAACTGGCCCTATCTGAAACTTCAACACAAAATGGCCCCAATCTGAAAAAATTTCACGAAATTGCCTATTTTGCATTACGCTCGGGGCTAGGGCGCCATCCTAGATATCATGACGCCCCGGGCTAGGGCGTCAATGCTATTTGGCATGGTGCCCTAAGCGGGTGCGACATGCTACATGTCGCTACCATGGCGCCCTAGCCCGGGGCGTCATGCTATCTAGCATGGCGCCCTAGCCCCGGGCGTCATGCAAAAGAGGGCCATTTCATAAAATATTTTCAGATTGGACCTATTTTGTGTTGAAGTTTCAGATAACGGTTGTGTTATTTCTCAGTCGACTGAGAAATAGCCATGTCTCAGTCGTTGAGATTAGGTGTACAATTATATTGGTCTGTGTTTTGTCGCTAAAGTATTCCCTTGTTCAAAGTGTAATGGGCTTTGTCCCAGTGGGTAAATCTGCAGTGAGCAGCTACGGAGAGATGTGGCCTTGCTTGGCTTGTGGCTTGCGGTCCTTTTCAGTTTTTTTGGCTTTTTATTTTCTCATGGATCTCCCATGCAAATATTTTGTATTTTCCTTTCTTCTACTTCTTTGTTGGGCTTGTGTGTACAGTAAATACACGTGTACCTTGTCCCTTCTTTTTCCCTTTTCTATTTTCGTTTATCTATTTGTCATTTCCTTTTTATTATGATATTTTTACTTGCTTTTTTATTTCTTATTTTCGAAATGTTGAACATCTAAAATATTATAGAACAGACATGTCGACCGATTTTTACTCTCACGTGTTGATGTCTTTTCCATATGGATTTATTGTTTTATTTGTTTATTTGTATGTTGCCTATTCTTTTTCATTGTAGTTACTTTGTTTCATTCATCGGTGCTGCTAAATCTCAGTCCACCGAGACTTCGCGAAGTCTTAGTCGATGCGTCAACCATCATATCATTACTTTGTTTCAAGATTCGTGCTGGAGTGGGTTTGTCTTGTTTAGGCCTGTTAATGCATGCCCAGCCCGGCTATCTTTTTTTCTGTGTTTTTTTGGTTGTTTGGACTTTATTTTTGTTGGGGGGGGGGGGGGGGGCAGGGGTTTTGCACGATGGACGAGGAGGTGTGGGGGACTTTTTCTATGCATTTCCGTGACTTGTTCTTATTTGTTTTTCATTTTAATTTTGCTTTTTGTATGGACGCTGGTTGTGAACGTGATTTTGTATGGACGCTGGTTGTGAACGTGATTTTTTTTCTCTTGTCCTGCGTTGTCATGTTTTTCATTTTTATTTTTTTCCAACCTTTTCTTTTCTAAAGTATTTTTTGTGAATACATGAATAATTTTAAAATTATATAATTTTTTATATAAATAATTTTGTTCTTCTAAAATTAAAAGTTTTATAATGAATAGAAAACCTTTTAAAGTAACATTAATATTTTTATGTAATTTCTCTTGCGTGTAACTATAGTTGCACACTCGTTGGTGTTCATCGGCTGCTTGAAACTCTATTTCCAAAAATTATTCAATATAACTAATTTTTTAGTATAGTTGCACATATCTAGTTTTTATCTTTTTCCTATATTGTTTTTTTATATTTTGCTATGCACACATGTGCCATCTGCACACGGTCCACATGTGCCTCTTATCTGTAAGATATGTCTCATTTTTTTAATTTTTTAATTTTACACGGCAATGGCAAGTGTGGTCTCCCCGCAATTAAAGATTGCAAGTGTGGGCTCCCTGCAAAAAAAAATGACGGAAAGTGTGGGCAATTACATGTCTATCACTAGGCATGCAACTGCAAGTGTCACTAACTACTGCACTTCATATCGTCAACATGACTGCAGCTTTGGTGGCGTTTTGTCAAGGGGAGGAAGTAGTTGCATGTCTGCCACCAACATGCAACTGCAAGTGTTGACCCTGGCTGCAACTGCATGTCTTCAATGCGACTGCAACTTGGTGGTCTGTGTCGAGGGAGGGGGCAGTTGCATGTCTGCCACCAACATGCAACTGCAAGTGTCACCTCCGACTATAATTGCATGTCTTTGACACGACTGCAACTTAGTGATGTTTGTCTAGGAGGGCCACAGTTGCATGTCTGCCACCAACATGCAACTGCAAGTGTCACCCCCGACTGTAATTGCATGTTTTGACATGACTGCAAGTGCATGTCTTATAACTTGGTCGCAACTCGGGACCTTTGTTTTCTCAGAGAGGGCAGCGGAGAGAGAGAGAGAGAGAGAGAGAGAGAGAGAGAGAGAGAGAGAGAGAGAGAGAGAGAGAGGCCCAGTTGCATGGCCCACACTAGGCACACAACTGCATGTCTTATAAGTTGGCTGCAACTCGACCTTTTTTGTTTTCCCACCGGACGAGGTGAGGGTCCAGTTGCATGTTGCAGAATAGTCATGCAACTACATGTCTTTTCTAACCTGGTTGCATTTTTGTAAGTGCCCTTGTTTTGTCGGAGGTGGCGGCGGGGGGAGGGGGAGGGGCAATTATAGTCATGCAATTGCATGTCTTCCAACATGGTCGCAACTGCATGTCTTCAAACTTGGTTGCAACCCATCTTTTGTTTTTTGTCGGACGACGAGAGGGACCAGTTTGCATGTCCCACGCTAGGCATGCAACTGCATATCTTCTAACTTGGTTGCAATTGGGGCCTTTGTTTGTTAGAGGGGCGACATCAAGAGAGGGGGGGGACTTGCATGCTAAAATGTAGTCATGCAACTGCATGTCTTCTACTTTGGTCGCAACTCGACTTTTTCTTCTGTCGGGCAAGGAGCGGGGCCAGTTGCATGTCTTCCAACATGGTCGCAACTATGTGTCTTCCAACATGGTCGCAAGTCGACTTTGTTTTTTCGGATGAGGAGAGGGGCCAGTTGCATGTCCCACGCTAGGCATGCAACTGCATGTCTTCTAACTTGGTTGCAATTGTAAGCAGTTTCCATTGTTTTGTCGAAGGGGGCGACAACAAGAGACATGGGGGCACTTGCATGCTTAAATGTAGTCATGCAATTGCATGTCTTCCAACACGGTCGCAACTATATACGTGTCTTCTCACTTGGTTGCGACATGACCTTTTTAGTTTTTTGTTGGATGAGGTGAGGGGCAAGTTGCATGCCGCAAAATAAGCATGCAACATCATGTCTTCTAACCTAGTTGAATTTTGTAAGCGCCTTTATTTTGTCGGAGGGGCGACATCAAGAGAGAAGCATGTCCAACTATAGCCACACAACTGATCTCACAACTAGCTTTGTTATTTTATCACAGCGGGGAGTGGGCAGTTTTCAAGATATTTTGGTCTTTTGTTATTGTTTAAAAATTATATTCTTTTTTTGCACTGAAAATATTTTGTTTTCCCAAGGAACCAAAACAAAAAGTTAATTTGTTTTGTGGGGAAAAAAGAGTAGATTAAAGCTGAAACAATTACTTTTGTCTAGATCCAGGGACACATAAATGTTTGTTGTGGTGGAATGGAGTATCTATAGGCGGTGTGCTGCTCTTTTTTCTGTTTGAAGTCTCTAAATGTGGACCCAGACTCAACATCTTTCAAGAAGCCACCCCAACGGTATTGTTTGAACTGAGAGACGAGCAGAGATAGAGAGAGAACGGGCGAGGAAGGAAGCCGCATCACGGGGGCAGGCACATCAAAGCTTTTCGCAGCGGAAGTTGCCGGTGACGCGGGCGCCCCTCTAGAATCCAGTATGTGAATTTATTTTCAATTTTACATTTTTTATTTTGTAGTTTATGTTTTTCTTTCTATTTATTTTTGTGTTTTGGATTTGTATTATTGTTTCTTTTCTAAATTAGTGATGTTTTGGATATTAATCTAAAAAATAGTGCCACTCAATTTTGCGCACACGTGGACCGCACTTTTTTTTCTTAATATATTTCCCCGCAATGGCAAGTGTGCTCAAAGAAATACAAACACACTATATTTTTTAGAAGAACTACACTTTTTGTATGCATTATGTTTGTTTGAGACACACTACAGAACAAATCGGCTGGCAGAGCTGACACACACACCCATATATTCTACAGCCCAAATACAAACAAAGAAAAAAACGATCTAGAAGAAAGACAAAGAAAACAATAGGTGGCTGCCCACGGACAAGCAAAAAAAAGCCCAACACAAGACAAGCAGCCCACCAAAGAAGACAGAGAAAAAAAGACAAAAAAAAAAGCCCCGTACGTGTTAAAGAAGCCCAAAGGAAAACGAACGAACGACAAGAAAATCGATCCGAGCATCGGCGGGACGCTGAGTTTTAGACAGACCCTTCAGATAAAGGTCAGATTTGTCCATTTTCACCATATTTTCTGCATCAACAGCCCAAAGGTGCCCCAGGTACTACTACTAGACGAGTCAAATCATGTCGGTGGGTTGAGAAATTGGTGAGGTGTGCAATGACGTGCGACCCTAGCTCCTGATAATCAACAAGCGGTCGGGCCCTCACGGAGCATCTCTTCAGGCAATCATCTGCGCTATAGCATCCCAGTTTTTTTTCGATGAACTATACCATTCCACTTGGCCAAAGTACTTGCTTCTTGACCATACTACTCCCTCCGTTCGAAAATATTTGTCATCAAAATGGATAAGAAAAGATGTATTTAGAAGTAAAATACATCTAGATACATCCCATTTTATTTATTTTGATGACAAGTACTTTCGGACGGAGCAAGCTTATTTAGCATATAAAGGGTTTGTTTGGAACACAAGAATTCAAAAAGGAGAATGCATGAATTGAGATTTCGCGTATCCTAGATTCCTACAGGAACTAAAAACCATAGGAAACTGCACAAAATGAGATGTCACCAACTCCAAGACGATCTTGTGGACACTTCATAGCACTTGATTTTTGTGCTTGTATTATTTATTTATGTTATTACTCCATTTGGACCCTATGGTGTGTTTGAGTTTGAATATTTCATTTTTTAAATATTGAAGTTAAAATGTTGTTGAATTGTGTACATTCAAATTATCAGGTTTTGAACTAATGTGGTGTTCAAATATCGAGTTAAAATGAAGTATGTAAGCAAAAGGATGAAAGAGTTGGCAAAGAAATTTTTTAGAAAGCCATTTCTAAGGGGTTTGATTAGCTCCACATTTTTTATAACTCCTCGGATTGATTTTTTTAGGGGAGCTAACTCCTCGTATTTGAGGAGTTAAGGTTGGGAGGGGCGACCAATCTATCTTTTTCCTCCTCTACAAGAAAAGCTCTTCTCCCGTCGGCACCACCATCGGTCCGCTCCATCTCCGATGGCCT
This sequence comes from Aegilops umbellulata, assembly GCA_032464435.1. Classification (NCBI taxonomy): domain Eukaryota; kingdom Viridiplantae; phylum Streptophyta; class Magnoliopsida; order Poales; family Poaceae; genus Aegilops; species Aegilops umbellulata. Next base: position 508,093,568 of record CP136056.1, on the reverse strand, counting down.
CTAGGCCATGGAGGTGCGGAGGATCTCGGCCCCCTGCAGGTGGGGAGGGCCCCCGTTCCAAGAGTCAAGATCCTCTTGGCCTTCTGTGCCTTGCTCCTGGGGGTTGGATTTGGCAAGCTTGAGCTCCCGCAGAATGTAGAAGAGAACCTCCATGGGCCGTAGCGGCATAAAATCGTGGTGCACGGCTGGGATGTCAACCACCACAATGCGATGATAGGGGGAGGCCTCTGGGTTTTGACTCAAAACCCAGATTTCTTGTACAAGAGCGAGGAGGTCCTGATACGTGTAGGGTGCCGCTACGACCATGGACAAACTTTCGCCGGCGTTTCCAGGAGCTCCATTCATCCACTTCCATAGCTTTGCCTTGACGTAGTCGTCCAGAGTGTGAGGCTTAGTGAAGGCTCTTGGACCAGAATGGCCACCAGTCGCCATTCCCACCACGAGTTGACCGTCACCGTCTTCTTCTTCTTTGTCCCCGGCTGCATAGCCACCTGCTGCAGCAGCCCACGATGATGACGTTGCTGTCGGAGCCAATTGCCCCTTCCCTGACTTGTCCGGGACCTCGACGCCATACCTCAACCGCTGCTCGCCGACGTCGCGCGCCCGCTCCTTGAGCAAGCGCAGCTCCTCGGCCGCGCGGTGCTGTGCGACCAACTTGTGGAAGAACCAGGTCGCCCACCATAGGTAGCCTCGCAGCCCTCCTCTGGCGCGGTGGATATCAGGGTTCCCCCCACTAGTAGAAAAAGGGTCAAACGTGAAGCACATTAGTGCCGGTTTGTATTTGAGCCGGCACTAATGTGTACATTAGTGCCGGTTCCAACGGCTAGCCGGGTCGCTTTCATTAGTACCGGTTCGTGGCGAACCTTTAGCACCGGTTCGTGCCACGAATCGGTACTAATAAGAGTGGTGGCAGGATGTTGTCAGTCTGGGCCCCCTCCAGCACCTTTAGTACCGGTTATTGGCACGAACCGGTACTAAAGGTCGTCCTACATAAACCCTTCGTCCACCCGAGCTCGCTCTGTTCTTCCCCTTTCCCCTCTCCTCTCTGTTCTTCCCCTCTTCCTCTCGAGCTCATCACACATTTTGCCCAAATTTTGTAAAGATTTGAAGGCCCCCATCCATTGAAATGATCACAAAGGTTAGCAACTTTGTCCTTTCATCTCTCATTGCTAGATTTACTCTTGCAATGCTTTATATAGTGATTAATTTGTGAGTTTAGTAATTTGGGAGGAAATATATATATATATGTGCTAGTATTTGATTTATATGCAATTTGAGGTCAAAAATAACACTTAGTTTGCATATGTAGGTGTGGTTTACTTAGTGCCTTCTAAATCTTCGTCGTAACCACCGTCGACCGCCCGCACCGTCCCGTCGCCGACACCACCTTGTGGTGAGCCTCTTTGTTCATGAAATTTTATATAAAAATTGATGTTTGTGTGATTTGGATATATCGCTAGTTACTCGTATAATTATCTTACCCGTACGTTGTTTGTTATACATATAGTGCCATGGTTTTGATATCCGTCCCCGTCGGCCCTCGTCCTTGTTATGATTCGGATGTGGTATATATATTCTCTTTTAAAACTAGTTGCATTTCGTGTTTATGACAAATTATGCCCATCAAGTTGACATAGAAACTTTTTCTAGGAGGTATGTGAACCGGAAATTCCAACCGACCCTATTGTCGAGAGGTTAAATTTAGTTGAAAGAGAAAACGAGTACTTGAAAGAAAAATTGAAAAGAATTGAGGGGGAGAAGATGGAATTGGAGTTGCATGTTGCCGATGTCGTCGATGATCACAAGATCAAGATGGAGAAAATGCGCTTGAAGATTAGAAAGATTAGAAAATATGCCATCGATAGTGAGGCTTGGTATATTATGCTGTTGGATCCATTGTTACCTTAGTTGCAATCTTGATCGCATTTGTTGTTGCATTTAAATGCTTTAGCTAGAGAGTTATTTGTTTGTTGCATTTAAGTGTTGTATGAACTTTATGTATGAACTTGTATTAATTTGGTCTATTCGGTGTTGTGTAATGAAGATGATCCGGCAATGGATGTACGATGACCGATGCTCTTCCGAGTTCATTAATGGCGTGCAAACTTTTCTGCTTGCGGCTGAGGCAAACAAGCGGGCGGATGGTTTTATGCCTTGTCCATGTGCTGTCTGTAAGAATGGTCAAAATTACTCTAAGTCAAGAACCATTCACTTCCACCTGTTTAAGTCCGGTTTCGTGCCCCACTATAATGTTTGGACCAAGCACGGAGAAAGAGGGGTTATGATGGAGGACAATGAAGAAGAAGAGGACGACGACAGCTATCCTGGTCATGGGTTCCCTAAATATGATGATACAACAATGGGGGAAGAAGCTGAGCCGGTAATGCGGGAAGAAGCTGAGCCGGCAATGCGGGAAGAAGCTGAAGAAGAGGCATCAGATGAGCCCGTTGATGATCTAGGTCGGGCCATTGCCGATGCAAAGAGAAACTGCGCAAGTGATTTGGAGAAGAAGAAGTTCGAGCGCATGTTAGAGGATCACAAAAAATTGTTGTACCCGAATTGCGTAGGTGACAAGAAAAAGCTGGGCACTACACTGGAATTGCTGCAATGGAAGGCAGAGAATGGTGTATCTGACACGGGATTTGGAAAGTTGCTGGTAATGATAAAGGATATGCTTCCAAAGGACAACGAATTGCCCGAGAGTACGTACGAAGCAAAGAAGGTTGTCTGCCCTCTAGGGTTAGAGGTGCAGAAGATACATGCATGCCCTAATGATTGCATCCTCTACCGCGGTGAGTACGAGGATTTGAACGCTTGCCCGGTATGTGGTGCATTGCGCTATAAGATCAGCCGCGATGACCCTGGTGATGTCGAGGGCCAGCACCCCAGGAAGAAGATTCCTGCCAAGGTGATGTGGTATGCTCCTATAATACCATGGTTGAAACGTTTGTTCCAAAACAAAGAGCATGCCAAGGCGATGCGATGGCACAAAGAAGACCGTAAGAAAGACGGAAAGTTGAGAGTACCCGCTGACGGGTCGCAGTGGAGAAAAATCGTAAGAAAGTACGGGAAGGAGTTTGCAGATGACGCAAGGAGCGTATGGTTTGGTCTAAGCGCAGATGGCATTAATCCTTTTGGGGAGCAGAGCAGCAACCATAGCACCTGGCCTGTGACTCTATGTTTGTATAACCTTCCTCCTTGGTTGTGCATGAAGCGGAAGTTCATTATGATGCCAGTGCTCATCCAAGGCCCTAAGCAACCCGGCAACGACATTGATGTGTACCTAAGGCCATTAGTTGAAGAACTCTTACAACTGTGGAATGGAACAGGTGTACGTGCGTGGGATGAGCACATGGGGGAAGAGTTTGACCTAAAGGCGTTGTTGTTCGTGACCATCAATGATTGTCCTGCTCTTAATAACCTTTCAGGACAGACAAACAAGGGATACCGCGCATGCACGCATTGTTTGGACGATACCGACAGTATATATTTGGCTAATAAGAATGTGTACCTGGGACATCGTCGATTTCTTCCGAGCAGGCATCCCGTAAGAAAGAAAGGCAAGCATTTCAAAGATGAGGCGGATCACCGGACGAAGCCTGGCCACCGTACTGATGCTGATGTACATGATATGGTCAAGGATTTGAAGGTGGTCTTTGGAAAGGGTCCTGGTGGACAACCCGTTCCGAATGACGCTGACGGACGCGCACCCATGTGGAAGAAGAAATCTATATTTTAGGACCTGCCCTATTGGAAAGACCTCAAGGTCCGCTCCGCAATCGACGTGATGCACGTGACGAAGAATCTTTGTGTGACCCTGCTTGGCTTCTTGGGCATTTGAAACGCAAAGAAATTTTATGTGCAAGCAAATTCTTTCATGCATTTACTGAATTTTTTCAGCTAAATGACCCTGAAATTGAAAAGCATTTCAAATGAACTCAGAAAAGGTTGAAAGTTGGCATGGTATCATAATTTCACCCACATAGCATGTGCAAAAAAGTAGAGAGGGTTACCGCAAAAAATGGATGCACTTCATGTACAAAATGGACAATCTGTTTCGAAGTATCAGGGTTTCAGACGAAAACTCATCCGTTACAAAGGCATTTCATTTTTTAAATAACCTAAGCATTACCAAATTGAATATAATGATAAAACACACTAATATTAAACATAAGAAAAAAGAATCACTGAAAAATCTATTTTCAAAGTTAAGTTATTCACAAAAGTAAATAAAGCAAAAAATAAGAAAAAAAAGCCCACCTACTGGGCCACAGCGGCCTGCATACGACTAGAAACCCAAATTCAAGTTGGGCCAGGATGCAGGCCCGCTAGCCCAGTAGGCCCAACAGGGCATCGTAGAAAAGGTAGGCCCAGAAGGCCTGCTTAAAAGAGGAGCTCGAGACAGCAGCGATGGCGGGGCTTATAAGCAGGTGCGAGTGCCCCTCGGCTAGCGAGGTGGGACTAAACTTTTGTGCCCCTCGCCTGGCAGCGCACACCCTTTAGTACCGGTTCGTGGCACCAACCGGTACTAAAGGGGGGGCCTTTAGTACCGGTTGGAGCCACCAACCGGTACTAAAGGGGGTCGCTTCCCGCCGCCTGGCCTGGCCAAAACAGGCCTTTAGTACCGGTTGGTGGCTCCAACCGGTACTAAAGGCGTGTTCTATATAAGAAAACCCTTCAAAAAATTTCAACAGTTTCGTTCTCCCTCTGCTTGTTCTCCTCTGCACACCGTCGCCCGCCGCCCCCGCCGTCACCATATCCATCGTCGCCGCCCCCGTCGCCAGCCCCGTCGCCGCCCCGTCCCCGTCGTCGCCGCCCCGTCGTCCCGTCCCCGTCGTCCCGCACGTCGTCACCGCCGCCCCGTCCCGCGCGCGTCGTCACCGTCCCCGTACGTCGTCGTCGCCGCCCCGGCCCGTACATCCCCTTCCCCGTCGTCGCCGCGCCCGTCGCCGTCCCCGTCGCCGCGCGCCCCCCGTCGCCGCCACCCGTCGCCTCTCGCCTCGCCGGCCGGTGAGCGCGCGCACACACACACATACATTTTGTTAGAATTGTTAGACATTTTTCTGTTTTTTAGAAATATTTAGAAATGTTAGAATTGTTAGAATAGTTAGAAATGTTAGAATTGTTAGAAATGTTAGAATTGTTAGAAATTTTTCTGTTTTTCAGTTATAGAATTAGTTATAAAAAAGTTAGAATTGTTAGAAATTTTTCTGTTTTTTAGTTATAGAAATAGTTATAAAAAAGTTAGAATTGTTAGAAAATTTTCTGTTTTTTAGTTATAGAAAAGTTATAAAAAAGTTAGAATTGTTAGAAATTTTTCTGTTTTTTAGTTATAGAAATAGTTATAAAAGAGTTAGAATTGTTAGAAATTTTTCTGTTTTTTAGTTATAGAAATAGTTATAAAAAAGTTAGAATTGTTAGAAATTTTTCTGTTTTTTAGTTATAGAAATAGTTATAAAAAAGTTAGAATTGTTAGAAATTTTTCTGTTTTTTAGTTATAGAAATAGTTATAAAAAAGTTATCAAAATCCAATCATTAAAAAAATGTTACTTTTTGCGGGCATATAGCTAGTATTTGTTGTCGACGATGCCCGGCCCGCATCCTCGCCTTCGACATGTCCGCGACGACGTCCAGCTGACCCATGTCCGGGACTGGGCTCCGCCGGGCTGGCACTGGGAGGTGCTGCCTGAAGGGGCGCGCCGCTTGATGAGGAACCCGGCCCTGGGTCCCGTCGTCGACCCTGATCTCGTTTGGTGGCGTTCGCATGGGCCAGTTTCGGTGCGGAGGGAGCCGGCCCTGCCAGAGGTGGTACGTCGTCGTGTCAGGGAGGAGGGCGAGCACGTCCATCACTACATGGTTGCGTTAGAGGGCGGCAGGTTCTCCAATACCTGGCAGTTTCTTCAGGGATCTCACTTCAGCTATGATCTTGTGAGGGTTCCTTCTCTTTGGGTGTCCACCGCCCGCGCCGCAGGAACCGCGAGTGTCCTAGATTCTTCTGTAGTATTCGATCTTTAATTAGCTACCTAGCCATTGATGTACTATCCAATATTATATATTATTCGAGACGATGTATTCGAGATTAAATCTATTATTCGAGATGATGTATTCGAGATTATATCTATTATTTGAGACGATGTATTCGAGATTATATCTATTATTCGAGATTATACTAAATTGTTTTATATTTCTTTTGGCATAGTTAAATAAAAGTTATGGCGGACAATACCAACAGAGAGAGAGAGAGAACAGACCATGTTCGATATGATACGCGGGCCAGATGATGATCAGAATGAAGAAGATTTTGACGGCTCCGAATTTCTAAACAACACCGGAGAGGGTGATATGATATTCGATCGCGACGACCGAATTGATGAAGTCATGAACTACGATTATGACGATGACGAAGAACATGTTGATCCTGAAACAACAAACACCGGCGAGGTATATATATATATTTATATAAGCAGGAATCTGGTGATCATCGCATGTTTTAAATGAGTTGAAGATATATTAACGAATCGATCTTTTTTCTTTCAGCCATCCGGATCGAGCAAATCTTCAGGCAAAAGGACGAAACGAGGCCCGAACAAAAAGTTGAAGGAGGGCGTAAAGTACAATATCGAGGCATTCAGACCTAATGGCGAACCATTAGCGCCTAAGAAGATTGCGGACAAGTTCGTTCGTCAGTGCGGAGTTCTTGTGAAGGACCAACTCCCGATCTCCCTTCAAGAATGGAGAAAGCCAGCAAAGCCACGTCCAGATGTTACTTTTGTCGACGAGAATAAAAAAACTGCTTTGGGATACTCTCATGGAACATTTCACCCTACCAGATCATTTCACAGAAGCAGATGTGCAGAAAGTCAAGGACGCTGCTTTTAGGAAGATGGCGGTTGCATTCAAGAACCACAAGAGAACGACGTGGGAGAAGTACGTCAAGGGAGGAAGGAAGACTCCAGTATTCGAGGGGATACTAGAGAATCAAAGTGCTCATTGGGACGATTTCGTGAAATTCAAGGATTCAGAATTAGCTAAGGAACGGTCGAGAATAAACAAGCAGAATGCCGAAAAAAAGGATAAGTTCCATAAGCTGGGGCAGGTGGCTACGCGGTGGCAATGCCTAAGTGGGATAAGTCTGAGAAAGAGATGGAGGATGCAGGTGTCACTCCGGTTACTAAGAGTTGGCCCCCCAGGTGCAGGACTTGGTTCTATGCGCATGGGGGGGAGTTGGACCCGAAGACAGGCAATGTTTCGACGAAGGCATGTCTGAATGGAGCCGATGATGCGATACTTGTTGCAATAGAAGAGGCTTGATCGGGGGTGTTCCAGCCCAACAGAGAGAACGACGAGCTTACGCGTGCCCTGGGAAATCCTGAACACCTGGGAAGAACACGAGGCAAGGGCGCTATTCCGTGGTATGAGGGGTTTTCGGACTGGAACGCCGACTACAGAACCCGTGCGAGAAAGAAGATTGCGGAGGAGAAGAAGAGGAAGATGGAGGAGGAGCAGAGGAAGCGGGACTATGAACGCCTTCAAGGCCTAGAAGCAAGTCAAGCGGAATTGGCAGTTAAATTCCAGCGGTAGCAGGAGCAGATCGACTCACTTAGCCAGTAAAGGGGGTCTCAGCAGCTGCAGCAGCTAGCGGATGATCCAGCATTGGATACCACCGCCCCATCCATGCCGAGAAGCAGCGTGGGTTCCGCCCCGTTTGATGCAATGCTGGATAGATACCCCGTGGATGACATCACGGAGAACACTAACTGCGAGCTACACTTCAAAATGAAGAACATATCCATGAAGGTGGCGGACGGCGTTGCTTATACAAATTCCCCCGATGCAACCTTCCATTGCAACCCGATTCCAGCAGGCTATGCTCGTGTCGTGGTTGATGAGGTGGTGGACCAATATTCGGAGCTACAGCTTGACATTCCTGGAGGTGACGAGGAGCACACACTCGGAGATGCCAAACATCGAATCATCCTATGGAGAAAGGATTGCATCATCTTTCGAAGGCCACCGACACTGCGTCACCCGACTCCTCGTCGAAGTCCGCCACCGAGTCAGCAGACTCCTGCTCCTCCAAGTCCACCAACGCGTGAGGCCACTCCTCCTCCTCCAAGTCCGGCAAAGTGTCAGGCCACTCCTCCTCCAAGTCCGACACAGCGTCAGACGTCCACTCCTCCTCCAAGTCCGGCAAAGTGTCAGGCCACTCCTCCTCCAAGTCCGGCACAGTTTCAGGCCACTCCTCCTCGTCCAACTCAGCCCCGTCAGCCGTCTCCGCCGCCTCAGCAATCGCAGAAGAGACACCCCGCAGCTATGGTGCGTAGCGGTACCAGTCGAGGTCATAGTACAGAAAGTACAGGCGGAGGCAAGCGATATAAACATGGTCCAAACCTCAGTACTCCTCTTCCTGAGAGGGCTTACGACAGGACCAAGGAGCAAACCAATGCCATAGTGCGGGCAGAAGTCGACGCCCATTTTGGACCGAAACCGCCACCGCCGCCAAGGGAGAAAGTGCCTGTGGAAGTTATTGACCACTTCATTCATTTGGCTGAACCACCAGCTCCTAAGCCTGTTGACTCAGACTATGAGCACCACATCAGGAAGTTACATCGACAACGTCTACAGAAGGAGGCGAGCTCGAGCTCGAGCAAACAACAAGCAGCTGTCAAAAAATGTGGGGGAACCGTTGCCCAGCTGGGAGAACAGTGGGCGCAACCGATCCCCCCGCTTGTTGTGCCGCCAACAACACATGACAGTACGCGCGGCCAATATTATTGTGGGCAAACAGTTTACGTTCCCCAGGTGGGCGATGTGGTAATAACCCAGGAGCATATAACGCAGGCTGAAGAACTCAAGATCACTGTTGGACAACTCCTCGAGATCGAGGACATGCCTGTGCTTACAGAGGAGGAAATAAAACGGAAATATGTCCGGGGCCAACCTTTGGTCAAGCCAGAAGATGTCAAGAAGCTCCCAACGAGAATGTATGAATTGCATCAATGGTACATGGACATTACCAAGAGATCTGATCGACAGTCCCTCATGGTGCAAGTCAACAAGGATCATTACTACCATGATAAACCTGGGACCGTTGAGTATTCTGAACTGTTTCAGTTATACAATCAAGACGCACTCGACAAATCTATCGTCAGTTGCTATTGTCTGTAAGTGATTTCTTTCTGTAATTTAAGTCTCGAGCTAGCTGTATTGATCCTTTTGATCAATCATTACTTGTAATTATCCTCACTATATTCTTCTCTGTGGTATTATGCAGGATGAAGATGTATGAAATGAAAAAAGGTGTACGCTATGGCATTGGGTTCATTTACCCAAACACCGTTAATGAATACACATGGAATATAAGAGACTATTATAAAAAGCAGGTAGAGGACAGCATGTTCGAGTTGTTGAAGCGCCTCAAATACAATGAAGATATACTACTTCCTTACAACTTCAAATGAGTCACACTTTCTTGTACTACAAATTCTCTGTTTTTGCCTACTAGCTAGCTAGCTACATGTTTTTGCTTACATATATATGCCCGCTTAATTAAGACATGCAAACGTGTGTGCATGCAGATTTCACTGGATCTTGTGTATCATTAAAGTTGACGAAGGAACAGTTGAAATACTGGACTCACTACTCTCAGAAAATAAAGACTATAACATCTTGTTTGGGATATTCAACAGGTAATTTCAATCATTATTAACTATATATCTCGGCCTATTTAGTTCGTCATTTCATGATATGAACTATTTAATAACCCCTTTATTCATTTTCTTTGTCGACGGGTAGGGCTTGGGCAAGGTTCATCAGCATAACGGAAGACGAATGGAAACGACAACTGAGATGGCTTCGACCCAGGGTAAGTAATTAAGTAGTATGGTAGCTGGCTGCCATCTTTTTAATATTATCATGCTTGATTAATTATTATCAGATCAAATTAAATTCCATTCTCGTAAAGGCCATAAAGCAGGCGCAGGGGACTGATCTGTGTGCATACTGCGTTTGCGAGAACATTCGCATGATGACGTCCGAAAGGAGCAGATCTTAAAGACAGGAATGGGTACGCTTGTCAGAACACTATTCACAATTTGTGCACCATTATCGATATCTAGTCACACAACTAATACAGATGCATATTGATCTCCTTCTTAACAGTTCACAGAGGTGAGGGACAAGCTCCTAGATACGGAGCGCGTACAAGCACTTCAAGAGGAAATAGCGGGATTTTTGATCGACCAGGTCATAAATCCGAAGGGAGAATACTATTACCCGCTATCGCCCCCATCGACCAGGTCATGAACCACTTCCAATTTGTCATCGTGCTCCGAAGGCACCAATTAGGCTAATGCAAACTGGCTTCGAAGGCAACATGCATATGTACGAGAAATTGTATATATAGCTATACATGTGTGTATGTGTGAATTAATATGGTGGTTTGTGAGACATTGATGATCTATATATATATATATATATATATATATATATATATATATATATATGATTGGTTCTACTAGCTACCATATATATGCATAACGTGTACAATGTGTAGTATCGTAAAATACCAGCAAACGAAAAAGAATTAAAATGGAAAACACAAAATTAAATGAAAAAGAAATCATAAAACCAAATACCCTCCAAACATTTTAGTACCGGTTGGTGTTACCAACCGGTACTAAAGGGCTCCCTGCCCCCGGAGCTGGCTCGTGCCACGTGGTTGCCCTTTAGCATCGGTTCGTGCTGGACCGGTACTAAAGGGGGGGGGCTTTAGTGCCCAAACTTTATTGCCGGTTATGGAACCGGCACTAAAGGGCCTTACGAACCGGTGCTATTGCCCGGTTCTGCACTAGTGCCCTGTAGAGGTAGTGGCCGATGGAGCTGTTGCAGTCCTGGGCGAGCAGCCGCACCTGGTTCATCCAGGTGCGCACCTGCTCGTCGTGCTCGCCGCCGGGGGGCGCCCACCTGGCCAGGTGCGCCAGAAAGCTCTTCATGCTCTCCATCTCCTCCTTGATGAACTGCACGTCGTCCCGGACGCCGCGCAGCAGCAGCGCCTCGCTGCGGATGACAACCAGCAGCGAGCTCACGGCGCCCGTCGCGAGCTCGGCCAGGGCTCCTTCCTCTCCTTGCGCCGGCCTGTTGGGTGGTTTCTAGTTGAACTGGTGGAGGCTAGCTAAGCTGGGTGGTGGCGAGGACGCACATATTCTTCTCCATGTATGGGAGAGCCAGAGGAGGATCTATGAGTGGGAATCAAGGTTTTGGTTATCGGTCGAAATTTCAAGATTTCCCATGGTTACCACGTATTTCCGTACCCCTTGGTAAATCGCCCTACCAAGCAAAAAATGCCATATTTTTTGAATTTTTTGAATTTAAACACTCGATTGACAGTAAAGTACGTAGGATCTCATTAATGCCATGAGAGTTGGTTCTGGCGTGTTGGTAGCAACCTAGTTTCTGTTTTGAGAGGTCTCTGGTTCGAATATTTGTTCATTCACTTATTTGAATTCAAAATTCAACTATAAAATTCACTTGAAATATTCTTGGTATTTCTCGGTAACCATGGTAACCACATTTATCAGTCCTCCTCGGTAAAATTGCCTCATTTGGTAACGAAAACCTTGGTGGGAATAGGGTGTGCCTCAGTCATCGGTCGGTCCAGTGCACAAATCGAACGGATTCTAAGGAATGAGAATCGCCTTTTCACCCCACTAGAGATGGTCTGATATTCTCTCGGGCCACGCACTAACGTAAATCTTGACAGGACCTAAAGGTACAGGCAAATCCTGTTCTCAATTCTGTAGGTGGATAGAGAAATTGACGGGGTGTGCAATGATCTGGGACCCTGGCTCCTCTTCAGGCAATCATCTGCGCTATACCATTCCACTTGGCCGAAGTATTTGCTTCTTGAACAATACTCAGTGATCTAAACGCTTTTATATTTCTTTACGGAGTACTTACAAGCTTATTTACCATATAAAGGGCCACGTTTGGAACGCAAGAATTCAAAAAGAAGAATGCATGAATTGAGATGTCGTGTATTCTAGATTCCTAAGGAACTAAAAACCACAGGAAAACAAGAAGATTGAGATGTCACCTACCCTAAGATGATCTCGTTGAGCACTTGTGGTCACTTCATAGCACTTGATTTTTGTGCTTTTATTATTATTATTATTATTATTATTATTATTATTATTATTATTATTATTTATGCTATTACTTCAGTTGGACTCTATGGTGTTTTTGAATTTGAACATTTAAGTTTAAAGATATTGAACTTCAAATGTTGTTGAATTGTGTGCATTTAAATTACCAGGTTTTGAATTAATGTGGTGTGCAAATATCAAGTTAAAATGAAGTATGTAAGCAAAAGGATGAAAGAGTTTGCAAAGATTTTTTTAGAGAGCTAATTTTAAGGGGTTTGATTAGCTCCACATCTTTGCTAACTCCTCGGGCTTTTTTTAGGGGAGCTAACTCCTCGGATTTAAGGAGTTTAGGTTGGGAGGGCGGTATCTAGTGCAAGGGTGCTTGTGACGAGTCAGTACCACTAGTCATTTTTTTTGCCATGCAGTGCCAACTCTAAGCCAAAGTGTTGGAAAACGGTCTGACAGACGTATAAGCATGTATTGACCACGTATCTGACCGACCGGGCCCATTTGTCAGGTGCCACGGTGGCCTACCCGCGCGCACCCGCACCCGCTCGGTCACTCATCCCAGCCCGCTCGGTCGCCCCTAGTAGCTTAGTCCGGTCCGGTCCGGTCCACCCAGCCGCACTCTGTCCCTCTCCTCGCCATCGCCCTCGTCTCTCCAGCCGCCGCCGCCGCTCGCCGCGCAGTCCGCCGCCGCCGCCGCGCCATGGTCTTCGAGGATGAGAGCAGCGACGACATGTCCGGCCTGCAGATCTCCTCCGACGACGACGGGATGCATTATCAGGTCAGTGGTAGAGCTAGGGTTAGGGCTAGGTGATTTGGGGATTTGCTCTGGTTTTCTGATTTGAGGATTTGCTGTCTGTAGATTCCTGCTAGCATTGAAGACCAAGACTACAATGGCTTGGAGAATGCACCAGAGGAGCTATGCGTGGAGCATCGGCTGCCAACTGAGCGCCGTGTAGCATTTGAATCATTTGAGACGGGCAGGAGGTTTCTAGTTTGTGCTCAGCCTGTAAGATTCATGCTTTCTTTATGTTCACTGTAATATAGTTACTAGTACTGATGATGAAGCACCTAGTTACCACTTAGTAGTTTTGATGCTTCTAGTACTGATGCTCACTGCAATAGCTTAGTTGGCTATGTTTACTGTAATATATTTATGGTTTAATTATTTATTAGTAGTTCTGATGATTATGGTTTTGATGCTTATGTTTACTGTAATATGTATAGTTTGAGGCAGTGTAGTTATGAAGCAAATTGTTAGTTGATTGAGGCAGTGTAGTTGCTAAATTTTAATTGAGGCAGTATAGGTTGCGGTTGAAGTAGCATTGTTTAGTTGGCCACATGTATAGTTTGTAGTTCTGCAGTTGTTAGTTCATTTTTTAAAAGTGCCCTTTCATAATGGTAATTCTTCAGAGATTAACAATATAAGTGTTTGGTATACTGCAGGAAGCTGTCAATTGTGGTTTCCTTGCTTGGGTAGACCCAGAGTGGCCTCCCACAATGCAAAATGCATTGTTGAAGCTTTGGGAAGTGTTTGAAGACAGCAGGACTGCTAGGAGGAAGGATAACCTGGAAAGTTCACTTACTATCCACCACCTTAAAGAAGAGAAAAGGAATGTGGATGCCAACTATGACAAACTAGTTGAAGATGTCCATCAACTTCTAAGTGCCCAGGAGGATAGGGTGTTGGATTTCAGCTCTCTGCAAGCTAAGGAGAAGAGAGATGAGAGAGCCAGTGCATCAGTTGTGGCTGCCATGAAGAATGAGATGGAGAAGAAAGAGGCAGAGAACTTCAAGATGAAAGAGAAGTACAAAGTGCTGATGAACCTGGTAGAAGCTCAAGGCACTGTCATTAGGAACATGAAGATGAATCATTTGAAAGAGAAGGAAAAGCTAGCTGAAGGCAACAACAATTTAAAGATCCAGGTTGATGAGCTCACCAAGTCTTTGGAAAAAGTCAAAGAAGAGAATGTGCAGTTGAACCTTCACATGTCTGATCTCAAGAGGGGACATGAGAATCTGATAAAACGCAGGGATGAGGTAAAGCTCCAGCTTGTTGTTCAGTTGAAGTCACTGGAGAAGAGCCAAGAGAAGTTGAAGTTGATCCATGACGTCTTGAAGGAATGAGGTAGATGAAGATGATCTGGGTAGATGGAGCAGAGCATACCTATCATGATATAAGTTGCTTTGATAGAAGGCTTTGCTAATCTTTTGTGAAGGGTGGTTTAGTTAAGTGTAATGTATGGATGTAGTAGTTGTGAACAATGTTGAACTCCACTATGCTATGGTCTTTAGCTAATGTTGTAAGAATCTAGTAATTATGGTTGTAAGAATGTATGATCTATGGTTATTTAGCTAATGTTGTAAGAATCAATGTTGAACTCCAGTATGTATGCTATGTTATTTAGCTAATGCTCAAATTATATCTCCTCTTGAACCTCTAGCCAAATGCTCAAGTTAGATGGCCAAATGCTCAAAAAAATCGCACATTAGAGCAACACAAACACTGACGTGGCCAATGTCAACAGGCATTGCACTGAGTGGTGGCCCTGGTTATTAAAGCAATGCACGGGGCGAACAGGAAACAGTTGAGTGAAACAGTTTGTGCATTTGGGGGAAAAACTAGGGTTACTCGACGACGGAGGCGATTCCTGAGCGGGCCCGTGGTGGAGGCGATCTCGCAGGCGGTGGCGGCGGAGTCAATGTCAATGTCGTGGTCTTCTGGTCGTTCTCAGGCTCCCAGCTTCCGTCGAGCCTCTGGAAGGAGAGGGGACGAATTGAGGTCGCCGGTGCCCTACCGTGAGAGCCCGATGGCGTATGAGCCGGAGAAGCTCTGCTGGTGCAGGCCGCGTAGGAAGGCGCCGAGATGGATCTCATGGAGCTGCCAGAACCCAGGCAGGTGGTACTATGCCTGCGTGGATGCCATGGTAAGTTCTCTTCATTTTAGTTATACTTTTCTGCTCATTAGATCTTCTCCCCCCTATCAAACCTTGATTTCTGTTGGTACAGCATGGTGGTTGTGGCTTTGTTGAATGGCATGATGATCCTCTGCCTAAGTTTTTGAGTGATCTGATTGGAGATTTGCGAGATGAAGTGCGTAGGCTGAGAGGTGAATCAAGTCTTGGTGTGTTTGAAGATGACAGTGCAGTTGTGGCTCTACCTGAAGCTCAAAGAGGAAGAGAGGTGGTGGCTTTGGAAGATCAGCTCAGGGAGAAAAATGCAGAGCTAGATGCAGTGAAGTCCAAATATCAGAATGTTGTCTTTCTTTTTATTGTCTTTGTGGTAGGTTTGGTGACAGCCAAGATGCTGCTTCAGAGCTAGATGCTGGTGCTGTCAGGGGTTTAGGCTCAAGCTTGTTTTGGCACTGAAGATGCTACTATTGCTCTGGTTTATCCTTGTAAGTTAGTGTCAGGTTGATCCTTGTTAAGGAGAGATGCAAGTTAGTGTCAGTTGTGGTTAGGTTGATCTTTGCAACTTAGTGTCAGGTGTTGCAAGTTAGTGTCAGGTGTTACTAGTCAGTGTCTTTGTAAACAATATTTGGTATGTTCATCTTAGTAATGAATTATGTGTCCATTGTGGCAGTATCATCCAGTACATGCATGGTTTCTTGAGCATGGTTGTGCATTGTGTTGTTTTGTTTCACAGAAATCACATGCATGGTTTCTTGAGGAATGAATTATGTGGCCATTGTGCATTGTGTTGTTTCACAGAAATCACATGAGCATGGTTTCTTGACATAATATTTACAGGAGCATTGAGCTGTTCACAAGTGACAAATGAGCATTGAGTTGTTTCAGAAATGCCAAATGAACACCACAAAAAGCAAAGAGTTGTTCACAATTGCCAAATGACCAAATATTGCAGACTCAACTTAGTTCACATAAGACTCAACTTAGCAATCCATTAGAACATACATCAGTTTTGTAGCACCACTCAGACTAAAGTACCAACATTCATTCCCTCACAAGTTACCACTGGCAGTAAATAATGACATCAAACGAGTATAATTCCCTGTGGCACTTGAAGGAGCACCAGAAGTAGAAGGACCAGAAGATGAAGCTCCTTCAGCAAATCTTGGGGCAGTGAAAGGCCTTGCAAATCTTGCACTTGCGCTGGCTGACCCTCTAGCAATTCTTGAAGCAGATCTTGCAGAAGTAGTTCTTGCACTAGCAGACCTTGCAGAAGTAGTTCTTGCACTAGCAGACCTTGCAGAAGTAGTTCTTGCAGAAGCAGACCTTGCTGGTGGCTACTGTGATCCTGATGGACTATCTTCATTCCTTGATCTTGCAGGTGCCTTGCAAACATACAAGGAAAGATGATAGTTTAGGGTTTAGGTTTAGCACAAAAAACATAGTAGGAAAGAAGACCAAATAGCAAGTACAATTCACAAGGGTTTACCACATGCTTGTTTTTCCTCAAAGCCAACTCTGGTCTCAACTGTTGCTTGCAGTTGGTGTACCTATGGCCTTGGAGCCCACAGTTGTTGTATGTTATAGTGGCCATTCTTGAACTATCCTTGGGTTTTGGAACCTCAAATTTGCCCTTTATTCTCTTCTCTTTCCTTCTTCCCTTCTTCACATGAAATTTGGGTGGCTCTATGTCTGGTCCACTTGTCCTTGTCCAATCATGTTCACCAGGAACTGGATATATCATTGGTTCATATGCAGCAAGGTAAAAAGGTTTTTTGAAGAATTTGCAGACATAGTCCTCTGGAAATCTTTTTGCCTTGTTAATTGCTGATATTGCATGGTTGCATGGTATGCCAAACAGGTCCCACTTTCTGCAGCCACATGTATATATTTCCAAGTTTACAGCATGTGTTTGCTGCCCACTGGTCACTTGCCAAAGATTTACACCAGCTTGAATAGGTTTGCAGAATCTGGCCCTTTCCTTTTCCACCTCAAGCTTCTCAGCATAATGTGGTGTGATCTCCCACAAAGACTCCTTTCCCCTCTCTCTGTTATTATGCCACCTCACCATCTACTTGTCTTTGATACCATCAATCATAGTCCTAATATGTTTTTTCCTAAAATCTAGGATGTACTTGTTGAACACCTCAGACAGGTTGTTAACAACCAAGTCTGTCTTGCAGTTAGTGTCAAAAGCATGCCTAGCCCATGTGTGCTTAGGTATTCCACTTAGCCACTTCCAAGCTTCCTCACTCTCATTTTTAAGTCATTCATGGCAATGTCAAACTTGTGCTGGTTGTAAGCATAGCTGGCATTATCCATGCATTTCTTAAGATCTTCCCCCCTAAACCCAACATTCTGGAAATTTGCATAGAGGTGTCTAAGGAAAAATCTTTGATGACAGTTTGGAAAAACTTGGTTTACTGCATTTAGTAACCCCTGTTCACATAGCATCCTAGTCTTAGCTGAACTACTATTACATCTTGAACATAACATGCTAATGCAGAAGAACAGAAAAGCAATAACATAACAGAAAGATGCATGCATACCTTCTGTCTATCAGACATGATAGTATAAGGCCCAAATTTGCCAACTTCTCCTCCTAGACAAATCTTCAGTTGGTGTAGAAACCAACACCAGTTAGTTGTGTCCTCTTGTCCAACAACAGCAAATACAATTGGGAAAATATTATTATTCCCATCTCTTCTAGTGGCAGCTAGGATTTGAGCACCAGTGGTGAGCTTAATAAAGCATCCATCAACACCTGTTGTTGCAACCAAAGAACAATTTAAACTTCTAGAAAGCATTACTAAACTATATATTTAAGTATATATAACTATAAAGCACCACTACATCCATTGAGAAAGAAGTATAAAGCATTACTAACCAATGAATGGTCTGCATCCATTGAGAAATCCCTCCCTTGCTCCATTTATGCAGAAGAACATAGCATGAAACCTTGGTCCTGGATGTGGTATTTTTGTTGTTGGTCTTGGAGTAACTGTTGCAACTATAACTCTACTACCAGGGTTTGTATCCATGATGGTCTGAGCATAATCCCTAAGTCTGGGATACTGAATCTTGTGCTCTCCTAGCACAGCTTCTACAACAAGGTTTTTGGCCCTATAGGCCATGTGCCTTGGCACATCAACACCATACTTCTCATTGCAGTTGTCAATTAGAGTGTGTATGCTGGTGGTTGGATCAGACCTGAACAATGACTCATAGGTCTTTGCAAGCCACTTGGCACTGATCCTTGATGACTCAGTGCTGCTAGGGCAAGTGTGCTCCAGCCTCATCTTCTTAATAGCAAAGGTCTTCTCCCCTTTGATAACTGCAGCAACTATGCAAAACTGGCAGTGCTCTTGCTTACAACAGGCAATGATCCTTTGGTCTGAATTCCTGTGATACCTGAAGTCTCTGGCCTGTGTGATGTGCAAGCTCAACAAAGCATCTCTGAATTGCTGCTGATTCTTGAAGCACATGTACAGACATAACTGCTGATGTGGTTGCTCAAGTTTGTCATTGTACCAGATCCTTGGTTTCCTTTTCTGGGCCCTACTCTTCCTCCCTTTGGGTAGAACAAAGGACATTGGCTCATGTCCATCATCATCATCCTCAAACAGCAACCCATCATCTTCTTCATCTGATGAAGGAATGAAATCAGGTTGCACCTCCTCCAACACACTTGAATGTGTCCTAGTAGTAGAGCCTCTCCTAACTGCCAGCTTCTTCCTCTTTTTTGGTGGTTTTTCCATTGGTGCTTCTTCTGTTGCAACAACATTGACATCATCCTCTTTCTCCTTCTCCTGCTCCTCCTCCTCCTCCATCTCAAACAAGTCCTCAACCTCAGTGTCACCCTCATAATGTAATTGTTCCTCTTCTGAATCCTCATCATCTTCATCTGAATCTTCATCTTCAACTTCTTTCTTTGCTAGTCTATTCCCCTCAATTATCTTTGTGTCTTCAATTATCCTGTACTTCTCCATGCATAAAGGATTGTTATCACTGTCATATGCAGCAGCCTCATCCTCCATTACAACTTTGAGCTTCTCCTTACTTAAACTTATGCTCTCTTGTGTGCACTGACTATGAAAAACAACACCTTGTTGATCAACAGCAAGAACTGCAGGCTCACTAAGATCATACACAACAGGTGGTCTATACAGTATAGTTGCTAAATTTTCTTCTCTCCTCTGATAGACATTGCTGTAGTTTGATCTCACTAAATCTGCTTCCATCTGACATACAAAAGGTGCTGTTGCCCTCACTAGCAAATTCAGAACTAAACTATGCTCATATTCCTTCTTAAGTTGCTGCAGTTTGATGTTTGTGTCAATTAACTCTAACCCATGCTCTCTTTCCTCTCCTCTGCCTAAATTCTTCATGTGATACAGTTCATCAGAGAAAGAATAACCTTGTGTGTGCATCAGTGCATATAAGTTCAGAAATGTACCATCTGAACTGCATACCTTCCTATCCAGATTGTGTTGTGCATCAAAATGAAGATGAACATCCCAAACAGCATCATCCAAACTACAATTGACATCACAAATTTATACTGTCATGAGCAACACTAACCCTAGCCCCCTGTTTTGGAATTTACAGAAAGAAGCAGAAGCAGAGAAGAGAAGGACTTACAGCACGCCGCCAGCAGCTCCACTGGTCCACTGATGGCTACTGGTTGGGTGGGCCACCCATATCTCTGCCAGCTTCACCCTGTCCTCCATGGACAGCGCAGGCTCCCCATCCAAATCCTCGTCGTATGCGCTGGAGTAGTAAGAACTGGAGCCGTCGACGTCGTCCAGACCTAAGTGGTCATCGGGGCCGAGGCCAGGAAGGTCCCCGTACCCGCCCGCGCCGTCCACGCCGCCGGGAGTCGCCGACGCCATCGCCTGAGAGGGGAGAGGAAGATGAGGGCGGGGGGGGGGGGACTAGGGTTCGTCGCGTATGGGTTCGACCGGACCGGACTAAGCTACTAGGGGCGACCGAGCGGGCTGGGACGAGTGACCGAGCGGGTGCAGGTGCGCGCGGGTAGGCCACCGTGGCACCTGACAAATGGGCCCGGTCGGTCAGATACGTGGTCAATACGAGCTTATACGCCTGTCAGACCGTTTTGCAACACTTAGGCTTAGAGTTGGCACTGCATGGCAAAAAAATGACTAGTGGTACTGACTCGTCACAACGTGCTGAAGTGTGGTAGTGTCTTGCAATTAACTCGGTACAGGCAAATCCTGTTCTCAATTCTGTAGGTGGATAGAGAAATTGACGGGGTGTGCAATGATCTGGGATCCTGGCTCCTCTTCAGGCAATCATCTGCGCTATACCATTCCACTTGGCCGAAGTATTTGCTTCTTGAACAATACTCAGTGATCTAAACGCTCTTATATTTCTTTACGGAGTACTTACAAGCTTATTTACCATATAAAGGGCCACGTTTGGAACGCAAGAATTCAAAAAGAAGAACGCATGAATTGAGATGTTGTGTATTCTAGATTCCTAAGGAACTAAAAACCACATGAAAACAACAAGATTGAGATGTCACCTACTCCAAGATGATCTCGTTGAGCACTTGTGGTCACTTCATAGCACTTGATTTTTGTGCTTTTATTATTATTATTATCATTATTATTATTATTATTATTATTATTATTATTATTATTATTATTATTATTTATGCTATTACTTCAGTTGGACTCTATGGTGTTTTTCAATTTGAACATTTAAGTTTAAAAATATTGAACTTTAAATGTTGTTGAATTGTGTGCATTTAAATTACCAGGTTTTGAATTAATGTGGTGTGCAAATATCAAGTTAAAATGAAGTATGTAAGCAAAAGGACGAAAGAGTTTGCAAAGATTTTTTTAGAGAGCTAATTTTAAGGGGTTTGATTAGCTCCACATCTTTGCTAACTCCTCGGGCTTTTTTTGAGGGGAGCTAACTCCTCGGATTTAAGGAGTTTAGGTTGGGAGGGCGGTATCTAGTGCGAGGGTGCTTGTTGTGCACAACCCAACCCTTGCCCGTAATAGTTTGCTCGATCCGAGTATCTCAAACTATGTTTCTAATTTCAATCTGATTTTTTTGTGACAACATAGATTAGTGTTGTGTGAATGTGTTAAATTTTTAGCTTAATTTTTCAACATTAATAAAATAGCTAAACTAAATCGGGTGCATCGATGACACCAAGTACTCCAGTGCATCAGATATTTTCCCTTGGATGAGGAAGGAGGGTGGGGCGTTTGGACAGTGAAATTGTAGAGATTCTAATAGAAATGCCCTAACATTATGGTCGGTTGCATTTACTGCATCAACAACCAGAGGTCAGTACCAGACGTGGCAAATCATGTCGGTGGGTAGGGAAATTAACGAGGTGTGCAGTGATCCAGGACTCTGCCTTTTATTAATTTTTATTTATAATGTTACTCCATTTGGACACTATGGTTTGTTTGAGTTTGAATATTTAAGTTTGAAAATAATGAACTTAAAATGTTTATTGAATTGTGTGCATTACATTGTCAAGTTTTGAATTAATATGGTGTGCAAATACCCAGTTAAAATGAAGTGTGTAAGATAGATGAAAGAATTGGAATTTTTTTTGTAGAGTTAAATTTGATTAGCTCCGCATTTTTGCTAACTCCTCGGATTTGAGGAGTTAACGTTACCAACCCCCCCCCCCCCCCCGCTCACACACAAACACGCATAATAGTTTGGTCCATCCGAGTATCTCGAAGTATGTTTCTAATTTCAATCCCTCTGACGATCCATGTTAATTGGCGTTACTCTAGTACAAAGTTGTACTATAGCAGCGTCAATTAATATGGATCGATGGGAGTATGTATTTTTCTGTGACAACATAGAGTGATGTTATGAGAGTATCTGGTACTCCAGACGCTCAGGTGCTACGGTGATACGGGTTTCTAGGCCGTTGGATCTCAGATGGGACGACATTCGGGAAGCTACTGGATCTGCTGGCCCTATGCGCAATTTTCAGACTCCTAGGGGAGTTTTTTGCAAAAAAAATTGCAAGCTCTCGTTGGATCCCAGATCCAGTGGATCCAATGGCTCACAGAAGTTTGTATCATCGTAGCACCTGAGGGCCTAAACCACCAGATATTTCCCGTGATGTTGTGTTAATGTGTTAAAACTTTATTTCGCGAAAACGTGTTAAAATTCTATTTCGCAAAAACATGTTAAATTTTTAGCTGATTTTTTTCAACATTTATAAAGTACATAAACTAAATCGGGTGCATAGATAGCAGCAAATAATCCGGTGCATCAAATATTTCCCCTCATTTAGACCCTATGTTTTTTTGAATTTGTAATAGTGACATGCTGAAATTATGGATTTTATTCTTGTGGTGAAGATGGCAAACTTTGGGATTTCGTATTTTGAACATGATGGAAATTTTAGGAACTTACAATGGGACACATGGCAAAATTGAAATAAAAAACCTTCCAGAAAAACACATGGCAACTTTTTTAGGGGATTTGAAAACGGACACATGGTAAATACTTCCTTCATTCCTAAATATAAGTCTTTTTAGAAATTTCAATATAGACTACATACAGAGCAAAATGAGTGAATTTACACTGTAAAATACGTCTATATTTATCCGTATGTAGTCCATATTGAAATCTTTAAAAATACTTATATTTAGGAGCAGAGGAAGTATATGAATTGTGTTCTTTTAAAATTAAAAACAGTTGCAAATTTAGGAAGTTTGCAATCCACACATGGCAAGTTTTAGGAAATTTGTCCTCTAGAGAAGACATGGCAAAAGTTGTTAATGGGCACATGGCAAAAGTTGTTAATGGGCATGGCAACTTTAGGGTTCCTCCGCCTCCCGCCGGCGCCACCGCCAATCCGCCTCGTCTCCGGTGGCCTTAGGGCCATGGGAGCGCGGTGGATCCCGGCCTCTGCCGGTGGGAGGGCTCCATTTTTAGATGTGTTTTTGAGTTTTGTTAGAGTTTGTGTCCTGCTCAGGAAGGCGAGGCGACGGTGGCTCCTTGAAGATGGAATAACGTTCTCCCCGCCTAGCCCCCGTTCTTTTTGCATATTCAAAGTTTAAGATTGCTAACCGGGCCTGCCACCCGATCGCCTAGCCCCCGTTCTAGTGATGCATCTAGTATCGTCGGTGAGCGTGTGGAGGTGTGTCTCCGGCGGATCTGCTTTTGGTGGATTTGCTCGGATCTGTTCGTCATTCGTCTACGTTTTTGTGTCTTCAAGTTGGATCCTTTCGACCTACGCTACTCTTCATTGGCGGCGACTGCTGTTCTGGTGCACTGGTCCTATAGGGCCTTAGCACGACGACTTCCCGACTGTCTACTATAACAAGTTTTGCCCGGCTCCGATGAGTGAGGGGCGATGACGACGGCGCGCCTTCGGCTCACTTCAGATCTTGTAGTAGTCGCTAGGTGGTCTATGAATCTGAATGTAATTTTTATTATTTCTGGTATTCGTTGTACCACTAGTAGAAACACAGGGCTTTGGTATACTATCATGATATACTATCATGATTGAAGATGAACAGATCAGATGTTTTTTCCGCAAAAAAGTTTAGGAGGTATAAGCGAACCAACCTGTGGTTGGATGGTTAGGTGGACAGTGGTATCTCCAACCCACCAGGGTTCAATTACTGGTGCTTGCATGTATTCTGGATTTATTTCAGGATTCTGGCGATACACGTTCAGTGGGCGGAGACGTTCCTGTCGACTATGAGACGCCTACAGTGACTTCGTAAAATCTCAAGATGATATGCCGACTCAGTCTCTCAAAGGTACTCATAGGGATAGGGTGTGCGTGTGTGCGCTCATAGGGATAAGTGTATGCGTGTATATATAACCGCTTGTGTCTATACTGATGTTCAAAAAGTTTAGGAGGTATAACTTCTCCCGTAAAAAAACATGAAAAAAATGCCATGGGAACAGAAAATTGTTAAGTTGCAATCAAACACACAAAAATGGAATTTGCCATGGTGAAAGTGTGGATACATGTAAAAAAAAATGGATGTTTCATGGCACATGTTGAGACATGGCAAAAGTAACAAAAAAGAATGTACATGTTATTTTTAACCTACAAACATGCAAATTTGCCATAGCCAACAAAAATTGGAGACATGGCAAAATAAATTAAGGAAAGCATTAGGAATTCCAATACAAAAATTAGGGCAATACATGGCCAAAATAAACAAGCTGAAAGAGGTAGATTGGGCCAACTAAACTTTATGAGACTAGATCGTGCCAAAAGTTGAATTATTCCCTGAAAAGTGAATCATCTCGGTAGAAAATTAAGTTTCACCAATAACGGAGAATGCACTTCCATGTCTCATCTAACTTAAGTCAGGTGACTTTAGAGTGGCTGACACGTGGGCCCTCACATCCGCATCCCCACCCTCTCTTCTCCGTCTTCCTCTTCCAGGGTCGGCGGCTGGACCCTCGCCGTGGCCTCCTCCGTCGCGACCAACCGAAAAGATCGCCCAGTACCAGCCAAGAGGAAGGACAAAGCCGTCATCAGTGTCGTATTTTCCTGCTCGTCGTCGCTCTCGGATTGGAGGTAAGGTGGGGGCGCTGCGCCTCCTCCAACCCCTTCCGATCTGCTGATCCCAAAGAGGAATTAGAGCAGCAGAGACTGCATTTTCTTGACGATTTTCCTCGTCGATGCCTCGAAATATGCGTTCTTCTGTCTATGCAGGTCTTATGCCTCGATTTAATTTCATTAGAAAGTGAAGATTGTTATGCAAGTGCCTGAACATTTCTGAAGGTCTTATGCTCCTCTGCACCCATGTAGATCGTTATACAAGTTCTTTTTCTGAATGAATTGCGATGGATTTTCGGATAGATGACTACAATAGATACGTCACAGCCTAATGGAGCACTTCTCACTGTCGGATTTTGATCCGTGGAGTGACAATTCGGTGACGAGGGTACCCTGTCTGACTGAGTTTATATGCCTAATATCTTTGCTTCTGTCTCTGCAGGTATTATGCTTCGATTTGGTTTCTTACAAGAGCAACTGAAGAGCCGTGATTGCTGTATGTGTCTGCACAGTTCAAGTGGATTGGTAAATTTTGGAACTGTATTGGCTTCTCCACCAGCATGCAATTTCGATTCTTCCTGGGGCGCTAGTGCTTGCCTGACAATCAGAAGATGCAGAGTTGCAGACTGATTGTGTCACACATTCTTAATCTGCATAAAGTTCTGCTTCCTTCAAGTAATAGTCAGGCACTAGTCCAAGAGCTACTCAGCTGGTTTGAAGCAACAGATGCCTACATTACAGGTAACCATATCATGACACACACCAGTTCATCTTGGAGCTGCAGGACCCAATCAAAGCATACGTACTGATATCACACTGTACATTAATAAGAAGTCAAATATGTCCACAATCATCACACTTTATTACATGATACTATACACAAATGCATACGATGTTTGATACAGAGGAAAGCCACACAAATTCAAATCCAAGCATACATACAGCCGTTTATGCTCAATCGGAGCCACTGGGGTTCAGTGAAGCATATGTAGAGCAAGTAAATAGACATACTTAAGTTGTAATGCACGCAGAATATAAACACGCAGCAGAAAAAAATCAACAGACAAGAAGAACAGATCGCAATCCACACTAGCACACGCAAACCACACCATGCGGTCAACGGAGAGGCCCTTCCGGTGTCAAACCTATTTCTTCCAGCAGAAAGAGAATGTTGCAGCATCGTCGTCATCCTCTTCTTCATCTCCTTTTTGCTTAGTCTTGAATTTTTGGTCCATTGAGTTTAAGACTAGGCTTGTTTTTATGGTTATCAATGGCCTCTCTCACCTCAGGAGGGACTTGGTCACCCTTGAACTCGAGCTCCTTCAACCTGGGAAGTTTGCTGATGCCGGAGAGAGATGTGGAAGATGACCAGACAATCTTCTCGAGCCTAGGAGCAGACCCGCTGTTGAAGACAATCTTGGTGATGGCCGAGCAGTCGACAACAAGGAGGTTGAGCCATAAGAACTCACCATTTTCTAATGTAATCTCGTTCTGACTTCCACCAAAAGACTCTTCCAGGAGCACCAGGGAGCGTATATTTCGTTTCTTGGTGAGCAGTTGTAGAGCATCTTGCATTAGCAATGTACCACGAAGAGTTAGCTTGGCTATCTGTTTGGCATTGTCAAATGATGATAGCAAACTACCGCAGAAGCTGCTGTTCAACTCAAGCTCTTTCAATTTTAGAAGCTGGTCAACTCCAGAAATAGAACATTTGCTGGTGATAGACAAAACCATCTTCTCGAGCTCACTGGCTGCACCAGCCTCAAAAGTGATATTAGTCAAGTCCGAGCCCTCAACAACAAGGTACTTGAGGCATCTGAATTCGCTGTCCTTGAAGTTCAGCATGTGGTCGGTGCATACAATGTGTTGGAGCCTGACACATCGTAACTTGGGCAGCTTGGCAAGGACTTTCAGATCATCTTGGCTGAGCAGAGTGTGACATAGTGTTACCTTGGCAAGTTTGTTTCTATCACCTTTTATGAACAATGGAAGAAGACGCCCCTTCTGTGTGGTTCCCCTGATGCTTAGACTCTCAAGAATCTTGGGGCAGTTTTTCAAGAGAGAGCCAATGCCATCTGGTAACTCTGCACTGGAAGGAGTACCCTCCCGTGGTGTTGCTACGGGAATACCAGTGATTGACAGAGAACGGAGGCACTCATGTAGGTCACTGATTGTCTCAAGCAAATTCTTGAGATGACTATCCTTATCATCGATGACCACTCCTAGCTTCCTCAGCTGCCATAGCTTTCCAATATCTATTAAATCATGACTCTGCTGGGCCTTGACATTAGATAGTACCTCCATGTTTACCATTTTGTCAATCCTATGAGGAATCCAGCCACTAGAGCCAAAATTGCTTGAATTCAGATCAATGTGACCAGCAAGCAGACGCTTCAGCTTTAATAGCAGGATATTTGCTGTTGCATGTGGAGGCACCTTAGTTTCTCGGATATCTAGTACCTCTAGCTCACGGAGGTTGTTGATCTCACCGGGTAGCTGGGTAATATCTGTTCTCCTTAGGCTTAGATACTTGAGAAGTAACATCTTGCTGCAGATGTCCTTGAGGTACCGCTGGTTCTTCCCAAGAAAGCACCGACAACCTTCTAGATCTAGCACCTTGAGAAGGGATACTTGAGATGATTTAGAGAGCCCCTGGAAGAATTTATCAATTTTATCAGAGCTGCGGAGTTGGAGATCGTTGAAAATGGAGAAGTGGCGAGCCAAGTGATGTGACAGGCGTGTCTCCACGATGTGTTGTTTTCTGGCGATGGTGGTAATGAATCCATGGACTGGATCACCTACGACGCAGCTCTTTACATTTCCTGTGGCATCAATATCAGCAGGATAAACAAGGCACCGACCAACAAGTGCGTCAAAACATCGGTTGGCCTGACGCACAGAACTGGGCCAATCTTCCTTGGATGTTAGCCCTTCTGCAACCCACCGTGCAATCAAGGTTGACCGCCTGATCTTATGTCCGGGAGGGAAGATAGCTAGGTACAACAAGCATGACTTGTATTCTTTAGGCAGATCACTGTAAGAGAACTTGAACATCACCTTAGCGATGTTGTTGAATGATTTTGTTGGCAAATCTTTAAGGGTGCCGTGCAGCTTGAGTAGCTCCTCATCGCTCCTCTTGGGGTTTGCATACAAAGCATGAGTGAAGATCTTCATGCAGAATTCATGTGGCTCACACTCGTACAAGATATCATGAAAGATTTGGGGGTTGTAGCTGTCTTCATTCTTCTGCCGGTCAGTAAGCTCGAGCACTGTATCATGGTAGAGGCCAGCAAGAGAATATTCTATAGGCTCCCGCTGCGGATAGCAATATTCTTTGGCCAGCTGGATGTCCTTTGTGGCAGTGACGATCATCAAATCGGCACTGCATTTTAACAGGCTCAAAGCTTTTCTGGTATCCTCCCATGCGGAAACATCCATCAGCTCATCAACTTTGAGGATAAACAAGGGGCATTCACACTTATTTGAGTCTGGAAGATGATTCAAGTTATTTTTAATCTTGTCCACGAGCCCTTTGATCTTGAGCTGCTCTTTGAACTCGTGCTTCATTTTGTCCATCATCTCATCCATGAAACATGCAAATATATTTTTAGAAACAGTTTCTGGGTTTTGATCCGCAGCACCAGGTTCACCTGTTCCTTCACTCTTGTCATGTTTGCCTTCCTGCAGCTCCCTTAAGATGTCTTCCTTTGCGTCATGGATCAGTTTTTTGATTTGATCCTCACCCAATGTAGCGGTTGTGTTTGAAGCTTGCTTGTCCAAGGATCTGTCCTGAGCCTGCAGGGGCTTGCTGCTGCTCCTGGGGAACAGCTTCCGCAGGATGTGTGCATACGCCTCATCGAGCTGAATCCTTGTCGTCTGCTGATCTTCTTCATCATCATCATCATCTTCTTCTTCATCATCATCTTCATCTTCATCTTCTTCCCCTTCTTTTTCCTCTTCTTCTTCCTCCTCCTCCTCCCTATGTACGGTTACTTCTCCCCCCTCCATATCTTCTTCCCTATGTATGGACACTTCTCCTTCTCCCTCCTCCATATGCTTGGTTGTTTCTCCTCCTCGTCCTCCTCCCCCGCCTCCTTCTTTATCTTCCTCCCTATGTATGCTTACTTCTCCTCCCCCCTCCTCCATATGTTTGCATGTTACGTCTCCTCCTCCTTCCTCCTCCACATGCTTGGCCGCGGCTTCTTCTCCTTTTTCCACCCCCATATGCTTGCCTGCCTCTTCCTCTTCAAGCTTCTTCTCCTTTTCCTTTGCTTCCATATGCTCTTTAAGCTTCTTGACGATGATGTTGTTGTTGTCCCACGCTGGTAATCTATGCATGTCTTTGTTCTTCCCTTTTTGATCTTGTTGAGACGCTGCCTGGAGCAGCAGCTGAAGTATTACGTCTATGTCCAACTGGTCAAAATCACCTTGCAGCTTGTTGCCCTTGGGTCCAACACCCTTCTCTAGTCGACCTTGAATATCACTTTTGATTTTGTCAAGCCTTTCATCAATCTTCATCTCTTCGATATTCTCCTCGATTTGAAGAAGAGCAATAGCACTCTTCTTTTCATGGTAAATTTGCCATCTTCTTAGGTAAGCTTCCCAAGGGTCAAGATCCACTTGGCCTTCTGTGCCTTGCTCCTGGGGGTTGGATTTGGGATGCTTGAGCTCGCGCAGAATGTAGAAGAGAACTTCCTTGGGCCGTAGCGGCGCAAAATCATGGTGCACGGCTGGGATGTCAACCACGACAACGCGATCGTAGGGGGAGTAGTCCTCCGGGTTGTGACTCAAAATCCAGATTTCTTGTACAAGAGCGAGGAGGTCCTGATGTGTGTAGGGTGCCAGAGCGACCATGGACAAACTTTCGTCTGCGCCTGAAGGAATTCCACGTACCCATTCCCATAGCTTTGCCTTGGCATAGTCGTCTAGAGTGCGGGGTTCAGTGAAGGTTCTTTGAGCAGAATGACCGCGGGCCACCATCACCCCCAAGAGTTGGTCATCACCGTCTTGTTCTTCTTCTTCTTCTTCCCCAGCAGCATAGCCACCTGCTGCAGCAGCCCGCGACGACGATGACGATGTCGTCGGAGGCGATTGCCCCTTCCCTGACTTGTCTGGGACCTCTACGCCGTACCTCAACCGCCGCTCACCGACATCACGCGCCCGCTCCTTGAGCAGGCGCAGCTGCTCGGCCGCGCGGTGCTGCGCGACCAACTTGTGCAGGAACCAGGTCGCCCACCAGAGATAGCCTCGGAGCCCACCTCTGGCGCGGTGGATGTCCGGGTTCCCCCTGTAGAGGTAGAGGTCGATGCAGTTGTTGCAGTCCTGGGCGAGCAGACGCACCTGGTTCATCCAGGTGCGCACCTGCTCGTCGTGCTCGCCGCCGGGGGGCGCCCACCTGGCCAGGTGCGCCAGGAAGCTCTTCATGCTCTCCATCTCCTCCTTGATGAACTGCACGTCGTCCCGGACGCCGCGCAGCAGCAGCGCCTCGCTGCGGATGACGACCAGCAGCGAGCTCACGGCGCC
Organism: Aegilops umbellulata; assembly: GCA_032464435.1. Lineage (NCBI taxonomy): Eukaryota > Viridiplantae > Streptophyta > Magnoliopsida > Poales > Poaceae > Aegilops > Aegilops umbellulata. The sequence continues at coordinate 508,063,452 of CP136056.1, read as the reverse complement.
CGCCGCGAGCTCGGCCATGGCTCTCCCTCCTCTTCTTCCGCCGGCTGGTGGTTTGTGGTCGAACTGATCTCCCTCTCGCCGGGGGAGCGAGGCTAGCTGAGATGGGTGATGGCGACGACGCACCGCACATGGGACATGTTATGTTGTTCTCGCGCGCCACGCAAAAATTTAAATTATCGGTGTCGTCACACACGCTTACGCTTGTGCACCTTCTCTCTCACGCAACGCACTGATATAACTATCTCGACTTGACTTGACGAAGGGTATCGTCAAGGGCGTTCACACGCTGTGCAGTCATTAACATTGGCTGGATGCATTTCCCGGGGGCGGGAACTGGTGGCATGCATATCCATTACTGATGGTGACCTTAGGTTAGACTCTTAAGCAGCCTGGGTCTACGTCAGCTAAATGGCCTAAAATTATTCACTCATCTCTACATACATCATTTATGCATATCAATAAGGAGAATGAGCAAAACTTGAGCCATCAAAAGAAAAGAAAAAACATAAAACTTTAACCACTGAAAGAAGCAAGCTCATGTTTCTTATTGGTGCTTACGGCTATGATGTGAACCATTTGGGCTATGTGTAATAAGATGATCATTGAGCAGTCCTTCTTTCGTCGTGCTTCTGACTTTGTGTTCAAATTTTTGGCATTTTTACAGCAGTGACATCCGTTATGTAGGCGGTGGGACAGAGGCCGGCTAAGCAGCATGCTGGATGGTCTAGAGGTGGTCGGCTGGCAGCTCGTAGGGCCTGTTTGGTTTGCTTCCTCAAAAAGCTACCTAACTCGGTCAGCCATCTTAGACGTTGGATTTCTCAAGCCTAACATTGAAATTGCTGTCTGGCTAAGTAGCTGCTTGTGTGGCCTCCAACCAAACACGCCCATAACGCACCCCTGGCAATAGACTCAGAGAGGCATGTTGTACATTTCCTTTTCACTTTTGGGCATGTGGTACATTACAACTACATGCTTCGCTCTATGATGAGGCGGTAATTAACACATACTCTCCCCGGTCATTTTTGGTCTGCATATAAGTTTTGTCTGAAGTCAAAGTATTTCTAATTTGACCAAACTTATAGGAAAAAGTATCAACATTCACAATATCAAATCAATATCATTATATTCACTATGGAATGTAGTTTCATATTTATATAGGAGTATTTGGTATTGTAAACATTGATATTTTCTAATATAAATTTGGTAAAACTTCGCAAAGTTTGACTTGACACAAATCTTATACGCGAAGTAAAAAGGACAGGAGGGAGTACATGGTGGCACTTGTGTGAATAGATGAGAGACAATTTGCTGTAAATTCATTTTAAAATAATTGAAGTTCTAGGATTTTTTTTCAAGTCAAGCTTCATTAAGTTGGATCAAGTCTATATAAAAATGTATCAACATCTACAAAACCAAAATTATTTCATTAGATTCATTATGAAATATATTTGCACATTATATATATTTGATATCATAGATCTTTGCGGATTTTTTCTATAGACTTGATCAAACTTTAAAAAGTTTGACTTATGTAAATCCTAGAACTTCAATTATTTTGGAACAGAGGAAGTAATAAACAAAAGAACACATGTAACGTAGGAGATTAGACTGAGGCAACACAACGTCATGCATGCGACACAACATGTTCAGCGAATGGGCACCACTGCCCGGCGGCGACCATGTGCTGGTGCACGCTACCGGTGGCTACGGCTTTCTTAGTTGATGGAGAGATGTGGGAAGGTGATGTAAGCTAAATATAAACTATAACAATCAGTTGGCACACAACAATCGTATTACTCGGAGGCAGTTTGTTGAACATGTCTCGTGCACATGACAGAGTGGAAACATGGAGAAGGAGAAACAATGATACGTGAAGGTTATTGGTGCAGCACACATGGGGAGGGGGAGAGCTCTGTTGTAAAGAAACGAGAGAGACGGGAGATAGAGAAGTAAAGTGAATCAGTTGTTTTCATTGATGATGGGATTACACATATATATAGCCCCTGAAGGGGTGTGTCCGAAGGGACATGAGGCAACCGCCTTTGTCAGAAAAAACAGGGATTAATAGGATTAATTAAATCCTAACACTCCCCCTAATCCATGCTTGTTAGTGTAAGTATCATCATCTTAAGAAGCTCCTCCAAAAACCCTGTGGGAAAAATATGAGGAGATAGGTGTTTCATATGTTGCTAAAACTCCTTCAAACCCAGTGGAAAAATAAGGAGAAAATGATGCAACATATAATGGTTATTGTCTCTTTTAACTCAATACGAGAAAAACCCATAGAGTTTAGAGGATAATAAATATGTCGTATATACTTTCCTAAAAACCCCGGTGGGGAAAACAGAAAGTATGACATATGATCTCATGTTGATATTACCTCATTAAAAACCTTTATGAGAACCTGTAAAGTAAACTCATGAAGGGAAAAAGAGTATAATATGATGCATTGAACAGGAACAATTCAGGAAGATACTTCCCCTAATTCTTGCAAAAATTCAAAGCCGTCACATACCAAAACATAGAAGTTGGTAGAGACCCGCTGAACAAACCAGTCGCATGATTTGACTTGCAAGATATGCAATATAGTGATATTGCTTATTATGTAACCTGTTTGCATCCGGGCAACACAAGAAACATTATCGTTGAGATAATGATTGGTGAATGTAGCCATGAGTCTGATTTGAAGACTCTTCATGAGAGGGCTACCACACCTAGTAGTAACACTAAACTTGTCTACGATCCGATAATAGGGATCTGATCGGTGTATCCAATGATATTGGTGTTCATATTTCTCCGAAACTGAAAAAACCAGGACAAGATGTTTCACGCCTTGGAGATATCTAAAGATATTCTTGAGTACCAACCAACTGTGTTTGGTGGATCCAATGGCAGTATGGAACGTTGAGTCCCAATATCTCATTTCCATCTGTAACGAGCAGTATTTTGGTTTACGTCTAGAGAATGAACTACCATGAAAGTTATGGATAGATAAGATTTGTCCACAATGAATTTCTCCAATATATTTTGGATATAGACAACATAGTATACCATAATGTATGAATGAAGGTGCTCAAGTTGTAGTAACGAGCGGTATTTTGGTTTACCCAAATCCTTCATTTTGAAGTCCGTCACTTAGATGATTACATGTGTCGTCATTGCAGACACACAATACATGGATAATCATCATTGCAGGAGTAATCCTTGTGTATAAGGATCCCACTACGTCGGTTGTACCATATGTACCGACAACAATAAGCCGTATGGTGGCTTACCGATTTTACACAATGTATGTTGCATTTTATATTTCGATTCAGAATTGAGATTCCATCGGAAATCAATCATATATGTCTGAATCTAGTGATCCACATGGACATGTGATCACTACATCTATCAACTGCAGAGATAGATGATTTTGAACTGCCAATGATATAAATTATCGGAATGAGATTCCACCTCTGGAGAATAGTTGGGTATCTGCGTGAACCCTTGTGCTACAATACTTGCTCTATGTTTCACCACCTCATTGTTCTCAATTTCGTTTCCAGAAGAAAACTGGTGTAGGTATTGCTTATGAATACCTTCCCATTATTGAGCAAGATTATTTCTACCTAGATTATACCCTTTGCTTGAGTTCAGTCCGAGTGTTGTTCACACTTTGCCATGGCCATGGTCTTTGGATCTGAATCATTTGAAAGGTTTTGCAATCTAGTTGAGAAATATATGTCGACAATTGTAGACTTTTGGTTATATGATTCTCTAGAATCTATATATCAATATAGACTTGATGGAAATATCGTTACCCAAGGCGACTGCTCATGATTTCCCAATGTGACTGAGTCGGGTATTCTGATGTCCCAGTCATAGTGTGCACTATGACCTGGGTTGGTGGAGGTTTCCCATCCACTGGGTGTATACTACCCATTAGGTGTCTATCAATGTGAAGTTGACTTGCATTTACTGATTTCACAGGCCTTGATATCCTTGCTTGCGAGAAGCTGAATCCTAGTGTATTTCTGCCATACATCTCCCCCTGTTGCTTTGAACGGGGAGTGGAGTGGATTTTGCTGGTACCTCCACTCTTTCAGGCGTACTTTTGCAGGATTGTAGGATTGTGTGACACCTTTATAGTTAGTAAATGAATCTGGCAGGTTATTTGCAATGTGTTGCAAATCTTCTGAACACATGGTTCAGATCTTTGAGTATGTGGATTTTAGGCAGAAATGTGTTGAACATTCCACTAATTTCCTGGCATTCTTTATGGTACTTGAAATCTCCCCCTAATGCCTGGAAATGTTCCTCATTGAATTAACATACTGGCCTTGAATAATTCCCATCCGAGGGGCATGAGGTATTGACGGAAATATAGTTATTCCTCACATAGATCCCAACTATATGTTGAGGGGCCAATGATGTATGTTGGGTGGTGATATCGGTATGTAACCGAATTATCGCAGATAGGAAATACTTGGTCGATATCCACATATCAAAGATAGAGGCGAATAATATTATGCAGTTCTGTCATGAGCGTGTAAAACTGCATGACTTCAACGTAAAGTTGGTAAGTTGCAATTCCAAAGTAAAGATAATGAAATTAGCTTAATTCTTTGGATAGGATTCTACCAAACCATTTTAAGTCTAGACATTAGGACAAATTGCAAAACTTCAATCCAAAGGCCATAGAGAAGGCACTCAAGGAGAATTCCACAATGTTATCCATACGATTTGCTAGAAATCGATGTCAGGATAATGAGCCAATGGTTTCGTGTGAATAAAGCACACACTTAAGACCATCATGTAGATATGTCTTTTAGAACCATGGAACACCTGAATAGTCTAGTCAATGGATGGGAAGAGCCACTTATCTCAAGTTGATGCATTCAAGGAGTCTGAGTGGTTCAGCGTAGACTTTAAGGTGTGCGAGCCTTAAAATTAGCTTCCCTGTGTCACTTGTAGTGCACATAAAATCCAAATGGTATTAGAATTTAGCATCATAATAATCATAAACTTCTGGAATTGCTGATAGTTTCGGTTTCAACCCAATGTCTCGATGACCAAGGCGAGTATGCCAAGTTTTTCATGTACAAGACACTCTGAAAAACTATCTCGTACACAACATGTGCTACGGGTTGTGTTGTATGTGTAGTACAATCCAGATGATACACAGAGAATGTGCTTGCTATATCCATTGCATATGATAAAGAGAAGTTATTTCTCTTTGTTGTCATCATAAGTTTCGCCGTGGAAACTATTTTGACGGATACCTCCATAGTTTAGTAGGGTACGAGTTAAACCTGGGAAGCAATTAAACATCCTGATGTTACTCGAGTACCCACAGTGATAGTAAATATGACTCGAATTGAGCCAACAAATACCTCATCGCGTCAAGCGATTTAAATATCTCCTTTCTCTCAGTGAGAGTGGAAACATTGGACTTCCCTGAGTATAGAGTTTGTGGTGCATATGTCCACAAGGCACATATCATTTTTCATCGGATCGACTCTGGTAGAAATCTATATATAGACATGAAGATTCTCAATATGAAAATCACTGTCAGATATATAGAATACATACAAATGTATTTGTATCAAAGTGCTGATACAATATATTGTGATATACAATTTATGATGACAATAATACTTATGTTGTTGTTACAACATTGTAAATGGACATTAATTATATTGACCACTCAGGAGATTGAAAAACTATTCATAGTCCCCAAACATGTCGGTTGAGGCATATACAACCATCACATTCTCCGTGCCCATTGGGTCCTGTCATAGCTGGTGATGCCGCATTGAAGGTTGAAGTTCGATTCAAACCTTTGCCCTTGAGGTTTATTGTATCCCAGGAATTGCTGATACAGAATAACCAGATGTTAAGATCCGAATCTGATGCCTTATGATATATAAGACACCATTTTTCTGTTAGCGGTGTGATCCTGACCAGACGTGAATCCATGATTGCACACATTATCCCACGAGACACAAGAGCGATCATGATGTCCATGGCCCAGATAGGGCAGTGGTGGCCATTGAGGGCGAATGCCTCAAATTCTATAGCCATATGTTACCTCTATGGGTAAACCAGAGATAATTAATTTACAACTAGTAAATTAAAGACCATCATGGTTTATGTTGTAATGAACTTAGCAAAATCAATGGATATTTCAAGAAGTTATCTTGAAACCATTAGTGTGAATCTCAAATTTCCAAGTATGACATCATCAAGATAATCTTCAAAATAAAGTAGATCTCATAGCACTAGGGAGTATAATCTGATGAAATCAGTAAATACTCACTCGCAGTGCCTTATGTCATGACTTAGTAAAATGTGTGGGAGAGCACTTTGTAAAGCAATCATAATATTGAAAACAATAAAATGTATGCTTTATCAGTAGTCATCGATAATCTGCGTAGGCAGTAGATCCATATGACTACCTTGTGATCCCAAACATCAATTTGACGAAAACGCTTTGAATGTCGCATCTGTATTTGCAAGAAATTGATATTTTCAATTGCAAATAGACGTATTAATCTCGACATGTGTTTAACATGGAAATAAATGCATCATAGATATATTCCGGAATACATCGTACTCAACGGAGAAACAGTACTGCAGAGGTACTGAATTTATGTTTGCAAGAGATGAGAAATCTCAATTGCAAATGAATGTAATTAATCTCAACACGTGATAAACGTGGAAATATATTACATCAACTTAAGATCTGGAATACATCTCGGTACTCAACATATATACACTACTATTGTAATGAATAGTAATGATGGTGCAAACTTGATATTCAAGTGAAAAACTTGAATTGTATAGACCTCAAAATAAAACGAGATGATTTTGTATCAAGTTGCAAGAGATATAATTCAGCTGAGTGAATTAATATTTTGCGAGAGAAAGTAATCTCAATCGCAATGAGATTGTTTTGCGAGAAAAAAATTCTCAACGCAAATCAACATTGTTGTGCAAGAACCTGTCCATTGATTTGTAATTTACGGAGACTTAAATGTGAAATACAGATAAGTCAAGGATTATTCCGCATACTGAATTAAGTCAAAAGACTTCAAACAACAGCGTCCACTACGTAAATATGCAAAACAACGAGGACTGAAGTGCAGAATGGTGAAGAAATAATGTTTTCTCCCCGTCCAGTTGCCGATTACGAGTAAATCGTAACCGCCACCGCCTCTCGCCGGCCACGAGCGCGGGGCGGTTGAAGCGGCCACGGGCACGGCCGGGCGGCGGCCAGTCGAGGCCGGGAGCGGGGAGGCGGCCGCGTGCTGGAGATGGGAGGCCTGGCGCCGGGGCACGGCGCGGGGCGCAGCCGCTGGCGCGCGGGCGGGCTTCACGGCCACGGCGTTCACCGTCAAGCCGAGCTGCCAAAGGTCGCTGCGTGCTCCGCCAAGGGGTCCATGTACCAGTGTGGCCGGAGCGGCTGCACGACGACGAAGTCGTTAGGAGACAACCGAGCGCCATAAGACGGCGGCGGGCGCCGGAGCGTGGCGCAGGTGGAGGAGTGGCGGGCGTCGGGGATGGCAGGCGCGATGGCCCTGCAGTGTCCGCGTCGACGACCACATCGCTAGCTTCGGCTTCAACAACCGCAGGGGTTGGAGACGGCAGCGCCGTGGCCTCGTCGTCGTCGATTATGACGACCTCATCCGGCAGGTCGATGGCGGCCGAGCGCGACCGAGACGCGGGGCGGCCCGCGCGGCCAGACAGGGATGGCGCGAGGCGCGGCTTGGCCACGGCCGGCGACGAAGGGCGCGAGGCGCGGCCCTGCGGCAAGTTTTAAGGCCTGGTTCTCCATTGATTCTCCATACAGCCATGAATCCATCGATTCGGTTGGCATTGGCGTTTGCACACAGACCACATCTCCATCTTGAAAGAATTAGGAAAAGAAGGCCGCGTCGCCGATTGAAAAACCTGGTGTTGCGTGATGGAGTGTCTTCACGAAGTGCGCCGGCTGTAGGCCGCTGCCATCCGGCGTCCCAGCGGGAGGAACGGCAGCGTGGATGCGTGTGGAGGAGCACCAGATCCGGGCTCGCGTCGGCCGCTTGGTTCGAGGGGCCGAGGGCCACCGGTTCATCAACGCCGGAGGGCGTCGCCCCAACGGACGTGCACCAGTCTTGCCGTTCTTCTTCTCTTCTTTTCCTTCCGTTCCTTTTCGCTTGTCGCGTGGCCTAATGCTCTCGGTAGAGGCGTGCATAATAACATGTTGTGTTGTAAAGAAACGAGAGAGACGGGAGATAGAGAAGTAAAGTGAATCAGTTGTTTTAATTGATGATGGGATTACACACACACACACATATACATATATATATATATATATATATATATATATATATATATATATATATATATATATATATATATATATATATATATATATATATATATATATATATATAGCCCCCGAAGGGGTGTGTCCGAAGGGACATGAGGCAACCGCCTTTATGAGAAAAAACAGGGATTAATAGGATTAATTAAATCCTAACAAGCTCGACTAGCCTTCAGCTCTTTGAGCTCACAGGGAAAAAGTTATTGTGTTCCAGCTAGCGGTGGATTAAATTAATCTTAATTCCCATCTCCAGATCATGCACGAAAGACAATGGCCTAAATGATCATGGATGAACGGTGTTACAACACCCCGCCCCCCCCCCCCAACACCAAGAGCCGGCGCCAAGAAAACCACCCAGTCGCGGTCCCAGGAGTCCAAAATTTGCCTATTTGGGTCAAAATTAGCATCGGCGGATCCAGACCGAACGCAGCGTGCTGGGGGCCGACCGGAGGCGTCGGTCGAAAAAAATGGCGCCAAAACTTTCTGCGCCAGATTCCCACCCCGTGGGGCCATGGAGTCAGCGACTAGGCATTGTCGTCCTCATCGCCTCGCTTCGGCTCCCGCACAAATCAATGCTAAGCCTGCCGCCGCTCAGCATTCCATTGATCACGGACGACGCAGTGATGGCGAGCCGCCGCGCGTCCCGCTCTTTCCCGCCATGCGTCCACACTGCTGCCGCCCCCTTGCCACTATAAAAGCCGGCCTTTGTCACCACTCGCCGCACACTCGCCATAACCATCTCTCTCTATCACCTGCCTCCAGCGCGGACCACCTTCTCACCTTTGTTCTGGAGGAGATCGCCACGCGGCACTGCGGCCGCGGCGAGGGCGGCGTCGTTCTGCTCTCCGACAACGACGACGAGGTCGCTACGCCGAGCCAACCAGTCCGCAGCGGTGACCTAGGGCAGGGCTGTAGCAAGGACGACACCCCGAAGGACGGGCCGCCGAGCGACTGCGGCGACGACGATGACTACAACGCCTTCTACAAACTCCTCGGCATGAACTAGGAGTAATTTTTTTATGCTTTTATCTATGTAAAAATTCACCAAATATTAATGAAATCGCCTATATTTCATCCAAATGTTATCGAACTTCGTCGAATTTGTGCTTTTAAAAAAAGATTTCGCCCATGCCGGTGCCGTTTCGGCTGGGAATTGGTTCGGCCCCATGCCCAAATTATCGCCGGTAGACCCCCAAGAGGCGCTATTTTTCGCCTAAAAGCACCCTTGGGGAGGGGGGCGAACAACTGGAAATGCCCTTAATCTAAACTAGAAGCATGTGTACAATGCCACACTTCAAGGGCTAGTTTTTGTTGGTGTATAAATACATATCCCACATTTCCTCATCAACTTGAGCTTTTGGGTGAACTGCTTGTGCGTGCAGTTTTACATGGTATCAGAGCCAAGAGGTCTTGAGTTCAAGACCCGGCTGGCGCAATTAAATTGTAGCCCATTTTCAATCCATGTTTAGGCCGGAGGGAGCCACACGTGAGGGGGTGTGAAAGCTAAAACAAACGGGTGGAAGCCCCCAAGTGACCTTATGATCAATCAATAAAGGCTCAGATACTCGGAAATGAAACAACAGAGGCCCCATAGCTCAGGGATGTCAGCTTTATTATATTGATCATAAAAAAGTATATACAATGACAAATAATATGTACAAAGGTAGCACCTGGCGGCTCAAGTGTAGCACGGCCGAAGATGTGAAAGCTAAACCAAACGGGTGGAAGCCCCCAAGTGACCTTATGATCAATCAATAAAGGCTCAGATACTCAAAAATGAAACAACAGAGGCCCCATAGCTCAGGGATGTCAGCTTTATTATATTGATCATAAAAAAGTATATACAATGACAAATAATATGTACAAAGGTAGAACCTGGCGGCTCAAGTGTAGCACGACCGAAGATGTGCGATATTCCACGGACGGCGGGTCTCCTCCTCCGACTTGCGAGAATCCTTGTGCTCACGTATATCAATAGGGTAATACGACCCGTTGTTCAGGTTTTTACTGACCACAAAGGGTCCTTCCCAAGGTGGGGATAACATGTGCATATCTGTCTGATCTTGGATGAGCCGGAGCACCAAGTCACCTTCCTGGAACGTCTGAGTCTTAATTCTGCGGCTATGATAGTGACGCAGATCTTGTTAATATATCGCCGAACGAGCTGCCGCCAGATCTCGCTCCTCATCCAAAGCATCAAGTGTGTTTTGACGTGCTATTTTATCATTAGCTTCCACGTAAGCCGCCACACGAGGCGAGTCATGACGGATATCGCTGGGAAGAACCATCTCTACCCCGTAGACCATGAAAAAGGTGTATAGCCCGTTAGCCTGTTAGGGGTGGTGTTAATACTCCAAAGCACTAAAGTTAACTCTTCAACCCAACAACCCGGCGTTCTCTGCATAGGAACCATAAGCCGGGCTTGATACCTCTCAAGATTTCTTGATTTGCCCTCTCGGCTTGACCATTAGACTGTGGATGAGCCACCGAAGAAACATCCAGACGAATATGTTCTTATTGACAGAATTCTCTGATAGCACCCTTAGACAGACTAGTGCAATTATCAGTTATGATACTATGAGGGTAGCCAAAACGGAAGATCAATTTTTTAACAAACTGAACTGCTGTTGTCTCATCACACTTGCTGGCCAGCTCTGCTTCAACCCACTTGGTAAATTTTTCAACTGTCGCCAAGAGGTGGCTTTTCTTGTCCTTAGACCTTTTGAATGGTCCAACCATATCAAGCCCCCAAACTGCAAATGGCCAAATAATTGGAATCATCCTCAATTCTTGAGCCGGCACATGAGCGCGTCAAGAATTTTTTTGACATCCGTCACATTTACTGACAAGATCCTCTGCATTAGCATGAGCCGTCAACCAATAAAATCCATGATGGAAAGCTTTAGCCACTAAGGATTTAGAGCCGGCGTGATGACCACAATCACCTTCATGAATTTCCCTTAAAATCTCATGGCCCTCTTCAGGAGAAACACAACGCTGGAACACACCTGTGACACTGCATCGATATAACTCGCCATTAACAATAGTCATGGACTAAGACTGCCGGGTTATCTGTCTGGGCCAAAGTTTCATCCTCAGGTAACTCACCCGAGTCATATAAGCCAAGTAGGAAACTGTCCAATCAGGAATGGCATGGAGAGCCCCCACCAACTGTGTCTCCGGGTCAGGAATAGCAAGATCGTCCTCTGGCGGCAACTTGACTGAAGGATTATGCAATAAATCAAGAAAAGTGTTAGGGGGCACCAGCTTATGTTGAGACCCAAGCCGGATCAAAGCATCAGCCGCCTCATTCTTTCTTCGATCAAGATGCTTTGAGCCGGCTTGGGTGGCCTTTGAAGTGACCAGCAATATTGTCAACTGCCCGGCGATAAGCCGCCATGAGCGGGTCTTTAGAATCCCAAGTGCCTGAAACTTGCTGAGCCACCAAATCTGAGTCACCAAAGCACCTGACCCGGCTTAAGTTCATCTCTTTGGCCATCCGAAGGCCATGGAGTAAGGCCTCATATTTAGCCACATTGTTAGTACAAGGAAACATCAACCTTAAAACATAACAAAATTTGTCACCTCGTGAAGAGATCAAAATAACTCCAGCTCCAGAGCCTTCCAATTGCTTGGATCCATCGAAGTGAATAGTCCAATATGTGTTATCAGGCTTCTCCTCTGACGTCTGCAACTCTGTTCAGTCATTAATGAAATCCACAAGAGCCCGAGACTTAATGGTTGTCCTTGGCACATATTTCAAGCCATGGGGACCAAGTTCAATGGCCCACTTAGCCACCCAGCCCGTAGCCTCTTTGTTCTGAATAATACCACCCAAAGGAGCAGAACTGACCACTATAATAGGGTGGCCAAGAAAATAATGCTTCAACTTACGACTGGCCATGAACACCCCATATACTAGTTTCTGCCAATGTGGGTATCGCTGTTTAGACTCAATTAATACCTCACTGACATAATAAGCCGGCCTCTGTACTGGGTACTATTTGCCCATTTCCTTGCGTTCCACCACAACCGCCACACTGACAGCCCTGCTGTTGGCAGCCACATATAAAAGCAGGGGTTCTTTCTCAACTAGAGCTGCAAGGACGGGCGGCTCAGCTAAATGTTTTTTGAGCGCCTCAAACGCCTCATTAGAAGCATCACTCCAAACAAAGTGATATGTTTTCTTCATCATTTGGTATAGAGGAATTGCCTTCTCCACCAGGCGGCTTATGAACCGGCTTAAAGTTGCACTACGACCCGCCAAGTGTTGAACGTCATTGACACACGCCGACTTAGCCAATGAAGTGATGGCCTTAATTTTCTCCGGGTTAGCTTCAATACCTTTCTCCGAGACCAAAAAACCCAAGAGCTCTCCTGCAGGCACACCAAAAGCATACTTGGTCGGGTTAAGCATCATTTTATATACCCATAGATTATCAAAGGTCTCTTTCAAATCATCCAACAGAGTCTCCTTCTTTCTGTACTTGACGACAATATCATCCACATAAGCATGAACATTACGCTCAATCTGGTCATGGAAACAATTTTGGACACAACGTTGATAAGTCGCCTGGGCACTCTTGAGCCCAAAAGGCATGGACACATAGCAGAAAGCCCCAAAAGGTGTAATAAAAGTTGTCTTCTCTTGGTCTTTAACTGCCATCTTAATCTGATGGTAACCAGAATAAGTATCCAAGAAGCATAAATGCTCACAACCAGCCGTGGCGTTTATAATCTGATCAATACGGGGGAGAGCAAAAGGATCGGCCAGTCAGACCTTGTTAAGGTCAGTGTAATCCACACACATACACCAAGTACCATTCTTCTTAAGTACTAGCACCGGGTTAGCCAACCACTCAGTTTGAAAAACTTCGACGATGAACCCGGCCGCCAAGAGTCGGGCCACCTCTTCTCCAATGGCCTTTTGTCGCTCTTCATTGAAACAATGAAGGAACTGCTTCACCGGCTTAAATTTAGGATAAATATTAAGAGTGTGCTTAGCGAGTTCTCTCGGTACACCTGGCATGTCTGAAGGCTTCCATGCAAAGATGTCTCGATTCTCACGGATGAACTCGATGAGCGCGCTTTCCTATTTTGGATCCATGTTAGCACTGATGGTGAACTGCTGAGATGAGTCACCAGGGACAAAGTCCACCTGCTTGGTATCATCAGCCGATTTGAATTTCAACAAAGGGTCTTGCTCAGTAGTCGGCTTCTTCAAAGGGGTCATATCAGCCGGGTAAACATTATCTTTATAAAACTTGAGCTCCTCCGTAGCACAAGCCGACTCAGCATATGCAACATCTCCTTCACACTCCAAAGCGACTTTTTGATTACCATGGACTGTAATAGTACCCTTATGTCCTGGCATCTTAAGCTGCAAGTAAACATAACAGGGCCGTGCCGTAAATTTGGCGTAAGCCGGCCGCCCAAACAAGGCATGATAAGGGCTCTTTGTCTTAACCACCTCAATCCATAATTTCTCTGCCATGTAGTCATAATCATCACCAAAAGCCACTTCCAAGGCGATTTTACCAACTGGATATGCCGACTTACCAGGTACCACGCCATGGAAGACTGTGGAGGATGGTTTAAGCTCCTTATCAGTCATATTCATGCGATGAAGGGAATCATAATAAAGGATATTGATGCTGTCACCTCCATCCATGAGCACTTTAGTGAATTTATAACCCCCGACTTGATGGGCTACTACCAACGCTAGTTGAGCCTGATTGTCAACCCGGGGCGGGTGATCCTCACGACTCCATATGATTGGCTGCTCTGACCACCGCAAGTATTGAGGTACCGCCGGCTCAATCGCATTGACTGCACGCTTATGAACCTTATGATCTCGCTTGCAAAGACTTGTAGTGAAGACATGATACTGGCCACCGTTAAGCTGTTTTGGATTGCTCTAGTATCCTGACTGATGCTGCTAGTTACCCTAACCAGACTATTGGTTATAACCACCCTGGTTACTTTGTCCTTGGTATCCAGAATTTGAGCCGCCGCCGCCAAAGTCGGCCCCCTGTGAACCGGATCCTGACCCGCCATGCGAGCCATTGTTACCACCATGATTCTGATTGAAGCTAGAATTCCTGTACTCTTTCATGATGAAACAATCCTTCCAAGCATGAGTCGAGGGCTGACCAGGCAGACTATGCTTTGGGCAAGGATCATTAAGCATGGCTTCCAGGTTAAATTTTGGTCCTCCAAACTTACCCTTACGACGCTGATTTTTATGTTGAGCATTGGTGTTAGCCACAAAATTTGACCCGCCATCGGCTGGTTTGCGCTTACAACCGTTGCCCTAATTATGACCGTTATGTCATGTCACATTCTGCTGCTGACCTTTAGCATTGCCGATCTTCTTCCCCTTGTTGGATTTTTTCCTCATCAGACCCAGGGTCCTTAGTGTTGTCTGAGTCGGCATACTTGATGAGAGCAGCCATGAGTTCTCCCATGTCATTGCAGTGATGTTTAAGCTGCCCCAACTTCTGCTTGAGGGGCTGAAGTGGCAACTCTTCTATAAAATCAGAATAGCAGAGCCGGCTGAATCACTACAAAAAAATACACTTCCGTGATGATACGTGTTTGTCACAGTAGGTCGCGTTTTTTGTCATGCATGTACATCCATGAAAAATTTATGACAGAATCAAGATAGTCATACATGTGTTGTCGTAGAAGTGTTCCATGACATTACCAAAATTATCATCACGGAAGTGTCCACTTCCATGACGATAAATCACGCGTCATAGAAGAGTTGCCACTTATTGGGTCGGGTTTTGGATCCGATAACCCGTTAACAGCCCCGACCAATGGGAAATTTCCACGTGTAAAATCCTTATTGGCCCGACGAAACACGTGTCAGCTCGTTAGTGGGTCAGATAGGCGCCTATGATACGTCGACACGTGGCACGACCCAACAGAGGTCCATTCCTGTGAAAAGTCCAGCCCGTTTGACTTGGTCAAAAGGTGGCGGTCCGGCCCATGGAAAGCCTGTTAACGGCCTGTTCGCGTATAGCCCATTTACAACCCGCTAACCCAAGGCCCATTACGCCATATATGAATTAGGCCTAGTAGCGTCATCTGGGCCATCCAATATGATTCCAGCCCGTTTTCACTTCAGGCCCATGTATGGCCCATGACGTCTTTCGGCCCATATGAGGCCCTATGTAACTCTTGGTCTACTAACGGCCCGTGGTGAAACTGGCCCGTAATGAACAATGTATCACTTTACACCCATTAACGGCCCGTGGTGAAACTGGCCCTTGGGTTATGTGTGGTGGATCTGGTCCTTGGGCAAGTACAACCGTGGTTCTATCTGCATCAACTGGTAGCACTATCTTTTCTGAAGACCGTGTTGTTACTCCCTTAGATACTGCCATCATGCTCTCCAATTCAAATAGCTGATAAACAAGAAAAGTAATTGAAAGTATAGACATTGTATGATAGACAGGTGCAATGGATAGTGGGGAATAAAAGAGGGCATGAAATAATTCATATTTATGTTGTCTAACCAAACAGGATAGCATGACACAATTTCACATATACGATGGCTAACTAAACAGGATAGCATGACACAATTTCACATTATGATGGCTAACTAAAAAGATGGAAAGACATAGTTCAAAATATGAGACTATGTAAACAGGATGACATGACATAACTATATAATGTGTTTATTAAATAGGTTGGCATGCCATAATTCACATACATTCACGGATAGAATGCCATAATTCAAAATATGATGACTGTAAACACTAAACAGGATGAGATGATATAACTATATGATGTCTTTATTAAATGGGTTGCCATGCCATAATTGAGATAGATGATGTGTATGTACTATGTAAACATGATGGCATGATATAATTCAAATATATGATTTATATAGTAAGCAAGTAAGCATATGGCTATCCATATATGATGTAAAAACTAAGCAATGCAAGACAACATGCATGACATGGGTAATATAACCCTGCCAAGTTTGAGCATAGACCTTAGGAGGAAAATAGGACTGGTCATCAGTCTCTGAATCCTCCTCTGAGGAGCTATCTGTAACCAGCAAGATGTCTGCTTCAGCAGGTAGCATTGTCTGCTCTGAATACCTTGTTTTCACTCCAGATACTTCCATCACCGCTTCAAATGGCTGATGCACAGGAGGAGTAGTTGAATATACAAACGTTGTCGACAAATGGAACACGTAATACAAAAAAATGATAGCATGATATAATTCACATACATGATGATTGGCTAAACAGCGTGGCATTGCATAATTCACATATATAATGCCTTTGCAATAAGATATCATTGTATAATTCACATATATAATGTCTTGCAACAAGATGGCAATGCATAATTCACATATATGGTAATTAGACACTGAACAGGTGGCATTCACACAAAGCATGTCTAAACTAATCAAATGACATAGCAATGCGAGACACCATACGCACGATATGAGCAACATAACCCTGCCAAGTTAGAGCATACACCTCGGGGGGGGGGGGATAGGACTGGTCATCTGTCTCTGAATCCTCCTCTGAGGAGCTATCTGTAACCAACGAGATATGCGCTTCGTCAGATAGCATAGTCTTCTCTGAAGACCTTGTTTTCACTCCAGAATTTGCCATCACCGTGTCAAATGGCTGATGCACACGAAGAGCAGTTGAATGTAATAACATTGTTGAAAAATGTAATATGTAACGAAAAAAGGATGGCATGATATAATTTACATATAAGATGACTGGCTAAGCAGGATGGCATTGCAAAATTCACATATATGATGCCTGGCTAAACAAGATGGCGTTGCATAATTCACATAAACGATGAATAAACTAAACAGATGGCATTCGCACAAAGGATGTCTAAACTAAGCAGATGACATATTTGATGTATAAAGTAAGCAATGCAAGACACCATATGCATGATATAACCAACATCAGCATGCCAAGTTAGAGCGAAGACCTCAGGGGGTAAATAGGAGTTGTCTTCTCCTTCTGAATCCCCCTCAGAACATATATCTTCCTCTCGATTACAATCCGAAATGCGTGGAGGGGGGGGGCTGCCTTTGCGCCTACCATGGAACAACGTCTGCATGAAATTTTATTGCCACGCAAGGCTCGTCTCTTTTGCTCTACATGTTCAGTTCCATTGTTTACAATAACTGTCATGCATAGGAATAAAACATAGTGAGACTATGTAAGAAGTGCATGCAGAAATCTAGAGTGATGGTAGCAACCGGTGGATAGACCCAAAACCAATAATGGCAGGCAGATAATGGCTTCAGTTAAAAAATACAGTTAATGGCTTCTTTATTGTTTGTTTCCCACCCAACATGAAACTCATAGTAGACACCGAAGATTAACCAGATAGTAGATAGATACTATTGATAGCGACCCCGATATATACCCCACAACCATTTAAAAACTCAAGTTTGACCATTAGTTTGGAGCTGACTCAGAGTCTAATCGGTGAACAGGACGATAAAGTAGCATGTAATATTAAGCAATGCATAACGTAAGCAGACACGAAAGAGTGCGACCTCTCTTGCGGACCCGTAGTCCTCGAGGTCATCTGCTCGGTTGATGATGGTAGTGCAGTTTTCATGGCTGCCAGCGGCGGGTAAGAAGATTTGAGGCGGCGAAAGACAGTCTGGAGGCCGGATCCCTGCTGTGCTGGACCCTTCTGTCGTTGGAGCAGCTGAGCTGGGGTGGACGACGGCGCAGCAGGAGCGGGACAAACCACGCAAGGTTTTCTTTGACAACTATCTGTAAGAGAAGTAATTCTGTAAGGGCTCGTTTGAATTGGAGGATTCCAACAATGCAGGGATAGGAAATAGATAGGAATAGGATAGGAATGCACGTGCAAAACAGAGAATTTAAAAACACAGGATTTCTGCCAATCTGGGTGTTTGATTCACAACAATTGGAAGATCACAGGATGCAAAGAAGCATGGTGAGATTAAGTCAAACCACAAGAAAATGTACGGTTATAATGCTATCATCCTACTATCTCTTAGTCTTGTGCTTCATGAATAGGAATTTGAAAAGGAGGACAAGTGAAAATTAAAATTCCTACGTTTTTTCTTTCAAGGAGACACTAAAGGAACAAATCCGTGTGCTCAGTGGACAATATATATAACATGTAGAGTAAAAAATAGATGCAACAAGTGTACAACCTCTTTGGCGAAGCCATGTCGATCTCAACTTGATTGGTTTGGCCGATGAGGATGCTCCGGCTGACTTGGCTGTCGGAGGAGGGGAAGAAGATCTTAGGCGTCTGGAGATGGAGCCCGAGGTACTGCTCCGCTGTGATGGAGGGTTTCGTCGTTGGAGCAGCTCCGGTGAGTTGTACGACGCCGAGGCTGAAGCAGGACAAGAGAGACAACGAACAACGTTAACCTGAGTGGAATTCTAATAGCGTCTCCAATACATGACGTAAAATACATAACCACAAAGTGCTAGATGTAAAATACATCAGCCGCTCATCTCTGAACTTAACTGTCGAAACTGAATTTAACTGTCGAAACTGAACTTAGCTGTCGAAACTGAACTTAACTGTCGAAACTGAATTTTGCTGTCGAAACTGAACGCACTAGCAAGGTGAGGCTACACGTTGGTCAATTGACTTTTTCATCTCTGCTCAGTCGATTTTGCAGCTGTTGGATACGAAATCAAGGGCCTGCCGTTCATCTTCAACCTCCACCCCCCTGAGCCGGCCAAACAGCAGCCCCTCGCCGCTCGCGGCCGGCGGTGAACCACCCCGTCCGCCCCGAAAACACTCCCTACCGCCGGTCCACCGCCGCCCCGGCCATCCCTCTAGGCCCCCCTGTGCCGAGCTTTTTCTCCGGCGATCCCCATGCCACCGCCCCGCCAACGCCCCGCCACCGCCGGCGACCACCGCCCCCATCCTGAACCCTAAGATAGATAGTGGGGTACCTCTCTAGCGAGCCCCCCTCCCCGCTGCGCCTGGTTCTTCCTTCACCCCGGCGAGCCCCCCACCCCCTGAAAATCGACTGACCCAAAAGTCGATTCAGTCGACTGAAGTGTAGCTAAATCGGAGCAGCATCGCAAGCAAGAGCAAGAGCGAGAGTAGCAGCGCGAGCAAGAGCAATAGCAAGAGCAGACCAGGCAGGGGACCGAGAGCAAGAGCAGAGCAGCAGCGGGAGCGAGAGCTAAAGCAGCAGCAGGTCCTACTGATGTGGACGTCGCCGCCGAGGGAGCGCCGCCGTGGAGGAAGTGGCCGATGACGCCGTCGTGGATGGAGCCGCGCCGTGTCGGCTCAGGACCAAGCGCCGGCAGCACTGTGAGATCGAATCAATAAGAAAATGCGGCGATTAGTGTACAACCTCTTTGGTGGCGCCGATTAGGCCGCATCTTCATCCGAGGAAACGGCGATGCTGATGCTCTTCCGGTGGTGCAGGTGAAGACGGCAGTGTGGGAATGAAGGTGGCCCGAAAGACGAGGGGAACGTCGGGGCAGCTCCTTGGAGGTGGAGGACGGGGTGGCTGAACCGGCGGGACGATGAGATCGATGAGGATCCTCATCCGATACGGTGGATGAGGGACGTCGAGGTGTTGCTGTGGACGACGTCGTCGGGGAAGAGGCTCCGGCTAGGTGGCGGACGGAGCAGGGTGTGGGGTTTCGTCGTGGGTTTTCGCGGCCTTGGTGTACGAATGGGTGGGCGGATGGGATGGCAGTGGGGAACCATGGCTTAGAGACGCGCTTGTCCGAAATGTGGGGTAAGTTACAAAAGTACCCCCACCGACTTGAGGCGGTTCTTTCGGTTCAGGGGTACCACGGGCATTTCGCGTGTCGGGATTTCACAGGAGGTGGGAGTTTTCACGCGCGTTGTAATTTCGGAATAGCAAGGCGCGTGTTGAGATGGAGGGAGTTGTCGGAGCACAAGGAGACAAAGATATATCTTAAATATTTAGGGCTAACAAGGCGCGGGTTGAAATTTCCGGACAAGCCTAACATGTACTGTACCAAATCAATGCGCCCTACAAATGTCAGTCAAAACTTTGAATTCATGTTATGTTCAATTAAAATATTTCGCTACGTGTATAATGCATGCAACCTACTACTCAAATGAACGTTTTAGTGCATCCAAACGTATATACTACCGCTTCAATATGAACTAAATTTGAATTCGTTTCTCTATTTGAATAAGATCTACAGTAATGATTGTTGTGAAGTCAAAGCATTTGAATTCGTTTCTCTGTTTTAATAAGATCTACAATCATCATTATTGTCAAGTTAAACCATCGTTTGTGTATTATCTTCACAGCACACCACATGATTAGTCTCGAGTTACATATGAACTATGTGTACTATATGAACTCGAACTAGATTTTTTGAATCCACTTTATTTTGATTTCAAATTACGTTACATTTCTAGCTCTAGCTAGCTCTTCATAATCTAAACCATGTCTCATATGTATAATGTGTTTATCACATTATGTATGGTGCCCCGCCCCCTATGCCTACAAGTATTTAGATGTGAGTTGCAAACACCACACATTACCACAAATTCAAATAAAATGTGAGAATGTTCGATATATAGTATTGTTTAGATTGTTTGATATTTAGTTGTAAGCTGCAAACGCCACACATTATCAGAAATTCAAATAAAATGTGAGATTGTTTGATGTATAGTATGGTTTAGATTGTTCGGCATTTAGCTGTGAGTTGCAAACGCCATGCATTATCACATTATGGTATAACATGTGCACAACACGTGTATCACCGCTATATTCATACATGCAATGTTCAAAACACTATGAGCTCCTATTCAAATATATGAATCCGCTTTCATATCAAATTATGATCTTTGTTAGTCTCTTACACCCACACAATCCTCTAACCTTTGTAGCTACCACTAACTTTCTCTCGTGCATGCACACGCCCTCCTCGCCCTCCCCCTCCCTCGGCATTCTATCCACTGGGCACATTCTTTTTTTTCTTTAGGTCGTTCTCCCAGAGTCTCCACAACTCCTTTCCGACACACATCGATCGATAAACCTCTCCAGCGATGCCTGCCTACAACATACAAACACACCTTCAATCTCCTCCTTTAAGTGTCCTTTCCTCATGTCTCTCATACGGCCAGACACACGTGTAAACTCTCGCCCCTCTTTTCATTGCTCTCACAACCGCACACTCCTCCCCCTATCTAGCTAGTAGTTGGGCCTCTCGCACCACCTCCTAGCTCCACTCTCTCTGTCTATCCGTCTCGCTGGGCCTTATTTGCCTCTAACAAATGGACGTACACCGACCGATCTCTCGCTATACATATAGCTAGCTAGGTCCTTATAACTCGTTTTTACCCACACGTCAATCGATCTACCTCATTAGTTGTGTCTCTCCCTTCCTCCGACAAACAACAATTGATCTACCGATCTTGTTAGGCTTGCTTACCAAACACATGGTTCCCCATCATCATCCATGGATGCTTCCCGACAGATCTATCACGCACAGGCACACACAGAAACACATCCCCACTCTTATTGATAACATTGCAGTTCCACCCTCAGTTTGTCTAGTAGGCCTCTCCCACCATCTTCGAGAAGCAACTCCATCACCCATCCATCACTCTACCCCTCTCCCTCCCTCTCCCTCCCTCTCTCTCTCTCCTCTCTCTCTCCCATCATATTTCCCGTCCTTCAGTTATGTATGGATGTCGACCGATCTCCCTCAAGACATAGCTGGGTCTCTCCTTCTTAACACATATACGAGTCGTTCTACCTCTATAGTTAGGCCTCTGCCTACCCCTCCCACCATCCCCTCCCCCCACACACACCGATACATCGAGCGCTCTAGTCATGTCTCCCTGCCACACACAAACTTGACGTGTGCCCTCTAACGTTCCGGTAGGCCAGTCGCCCTATATCTTTGACTTGTACACACACACAATTTCGATGGCTCTCTTCATCGATCTCTCACCCACCCACTTGATCCTCTCTTCGACTCTATCGATAGCTATGACCCCTCCCTCTCTTCTCGTGGATTGCCCGACCCTCTATGTATGATATGGATAGGCCTCCATTTCACACACATTGCATGCAAAATTTTGTTTGAGATGTCATCGACACATATTCCCACAAATAATTCACGAAATCAACCCCCACCCCAAAATGAAAAACACTCACGAACGCAGTTTGTATCTCTCACACACACCCACGCAGGTGGGGGACCTGCACGAAGAGAAGAGGTGCATGCATGGCGCACGTACTCCCGTCTCTTTCCCAACCACACCCGCGTGGGTACACAGTGGAGCTCATTTCTGTACAAAAAGGCAGCCCATGTGGTAATTTGGCACGTGTACTGGTTGTCCACTTGGTGGAGGGAGGATCGTCTACCACGGGTGAACAAACAAATTGCGACTTGACGTGTTATGTTAAAAAAAGAGGCAAACCATGTGGGGCCTACCTTAGAGGCAAGGCTCTATACACTGGAGTACTTTTGATGTGTCCCGTCAACTCGCAGAACGAGGAAAAGCTTGTTTAGTACGCCCTCTCCCCCGCCCACGGGCGCGGTGGCTCGCGGGATGAGGTGAAGCTTGCTTACTACGCCTTACGCCCGTTCCCTCACCCATGCGCGCGGTGGCTCGCAGGACGAGGAGAAAAATTTACTACTCCCTCCGTTTACTCCTCGTCCCTACTACCTTGGTTATAGAGATTATACTATCATATTGTTTGGAATATATATGTCCTTTAGTATATTTCAATATGAACTACTAGTACATACTCCAAACACTGATGTATATACACGTACTTTAGAGTCTAGATTCACTCATTTTGCTCCGTATGTAGCACTCTCCCTCGCCCCTCGACCCTCGCCCACGTGGTGGACGTGCAGCAATTCATTTGGTCTCATATAGCCAGAACGATATATACTGCACTACCATTATTGTTCGACTTCCCGAAGAGGAGAAGAGCCAATCGCAAGGTTAATATTTTGGAGATGCCAAGCGCAAGGTTATAGGAGAACGAGTAGTAGGTGCCGCGTCATTTATAAATAAAGTTTTTTTTTCTTCAGTGGCACGTACGTAATATGATAGTTTCATATGGAGAGAAAAGGAAACCGCTCCACTATATACATAGTCAGGACGGGCCAGCCTACACGGTTTGCTTGCTGGGGTTGATCTCTTCACACTCTCTCGCACAAAACGACTGTGGTCACATCTCTAACATCCCGGCGGATCACGTCCGCTTGGGAAAGGGGTGGATGCTTAGTGTAGATGCGGTGGCCGTCGCCGACGGTGAAAACCCACTGTCGGCACGTCCCGCTCAGGGGTCCCCGCCGTTCTCTCTCACAAAGCCGATGAGGTTGCCTTCGTCCCTTGCTCACTGCCGCGACGTGGGCAGTTGCCGCCTCCCGCCGCCCTCCTCAAGGTTGAGCTACGTCCCTCAGGTACAACTCCCTTTATAGTCGGCTTGCACCACTGCTCCAGCTGCCCACATCACTCCCTGTGGATATTTCTCTACTTCTTTGCCGCGCACATACCTCTACTGGCTTCTACGTACTGTATTTGTGATGAGTTTATGTCTCATCAACTAGTCCCAGTAATCTTATTCTAATCACGCTTGTTCAATTTATTTGCCACAGGGATGCTCATCTCGATTTTGGTGAAACTGCACAAAATGATCCGATGGTCAAAAGGTTGCAAACTTCATTTATTCAGTAGTAGTATACCTCCTTTCGCGAAAAGCGTGGGGCATCCAGCAGTCCTAAGACCTCAGTAATAAAGGCCAATGAGCCGTCAAATCACATAGACCCAGCAGTAAGTTCGACGGACGAAGCAGCCATCACTCTTACGCCAGTGAGAGGTCGCGTCCGCTCTACCCGGGCATGAATGCGGCACCGATTCTTTGGAGCGGCGCTGACCGTTTCAGGCAGGAAGCGCGCGCGGGCGATGGAGGGGCTTTGGGTGGGCCAGGCTGGTCAGGAGTGGGCGTGGCAGCTGTCCACATGTCCCTACCGGACACGCCCGGAAACGAGAGGATGCACCGACTCTCGCGGCTAAAATCGTACACTGCACAACATCTCTCTGTAGGATTAGGTCGATCTGTCGCTCTCTCTAACATACACATGGTGTTAAACACACACACACGTGCGCGCGCGCGCGCACACGCGCACACCTTGGTCCCGTTGCACCTTTTTTTTGCGGGCAAATCAGAGAGATTTATTCAAATAAAAGCATTCATCGGACAGTCAGCCAAGAGGCTGGTTACAAGGAAGCTAGGGTTTTCCTCTAGCTAGGGGTCCCGTTGCACCTTCTAACGTGACTTATTACACCTAGACGGAGGGAGTAGTAAGTATACGAGATACGGTGGCACACTGACTTAAGTCGAATACAAGTGCCCAAAATTTGTGTGCATGTTATAATAAGGATTCAGGAATGTATACAAGGTTATTTCCCTCTCGTTGAATATAACGGGAGGGTTGTGTAGCTGGTTAGCCTGTTCGCTCATCAAACTTGAAGTCTCGGGTTCGATAACTAGACTTGAGCATAATTTGTGCCAGGAGGATTCTTTGACTGGTCAAAATGTTTCCTAGGGTTTGCACGCTTCACACTCTCTCTCCAGTATATATATACACGCTGGAGCCTCAGTGCTTGTAGTTGCTCTCTTCACACTCTCTCGCCCTCTCCAGATCTAAACAAGACTTCGTTGGCCTCTCTCTCCCCTCACTGCTGCTCAAAGAGCCAGCAGGATCCGTCCGCCGGGAAGGGAAGGAGGCTTAACGATGTCGCCGTTGGCGAGGGACTACCGGCTCAGCTGTTCACTTTCCACCCAGCGGCGGCGCGGGAGGGCCTCCGACCCCTTCTTCTTCGCCGCTGTCCCGTCGCCCACCGAACCACGCCCCATAAACCTTAAGGTATAATTTACTTACTCCACATGCATTGCTCTAGCTGCATGTATACCATGAATCTAGGACGTGGTTCAAAGAGGAAAGGAGTGGGGGAAAGTAGTGGGAAAAGTTGTATATATCATGAATCTAGGACGTGGTTCAAAGAGGAAATGAAGGGGGAAAGTTGTATAGCATTAATCTAGGATGTGGTTCAAAGAGGAAAGGAATGGGGAAAGTAGTGGGGAAAGTTGTATCGCATAAATCTAGGACGTGGTTCAAAAAGGAAAGGAAGGGGCGAAAGTACTAGTTCAAAAAGGCAAGGAAGGGACAAGGCTGTAGAGTTTGAGTAGGACTAGATTTGCTACGCTCACATAGGGAAAGGCGTCTGATAACAAAACCGGGACCAACACGGACTGACATGGAGTTTTTTTAGTACCTACACCAAAATGTCCCTGTAAACAAACACCCTCTAATATTGCCGCTGTAAAATTGATGCAATGCCATAGTTAAAAGCAAATTACATGTTTAACGAATTTTATTGTTAATATAATCTCTATGTTAATATTAATCAATGCCACCGTTTGAGAAATGCTACTGTCTTGCTTTCTTTCCCATTTAGATAAGGTAGATGCTTCTTTTTGTTGGCTTCTGTGTCATCCACCGTTATTGACCACTAATTGTTTGCTTTGCACCTCTGTGTAAGCAGGGTTATCTGCTTCATCTTGTTGCCATTGTGACCTTTTGTTGGACTGCACAAAACACTTTTGTTTTAAGAGTGTTTTGTGCAGTTCAACCAAAATGTCACACCGACAATGTTGCTTGATTGCTTGATCTTAGTGGAACTGCACAAGAGGTGATCTTACTTCCTATCCGTTAAGGCGAATTTGGTTCAGATCTTCTTCTTGTGAGTTGTTTGAATTCCGCATCATGAGAGGTGAGTACTAGCCTTCTTTCACATGATTCTGCAATGTGCATTCATATGTTGTGCTACTTGTATGATAATGTTGCTTGATTTTAGTGAATTGCACAAATGGAGACAAGACTTCCAATCTGTATGTGCACCATAATATCCCATTGAGGTAAGATAAGGATAATTCACAATTGTTGGCCTGTATTTTGCCACTTTCATAAGAAAATTAAGTTTAGTAATATACTTGTGCTCCCTAATTGACATGCCAAATCTTACATTGAAGGCGAAGCTTGTTTGTTATTGAACCAAGTGACGAAGGGGAAGAACAAGGGGAAGAAAAACAAAAATCAACTCCCGGTGCTGTAATGAAGCACTGGAACTGTGATGACACAAGTAATGATATAGTTTTGCATCTTAATTTATTGCTATGGCTGGAACAAGGGGAAGAAAAACAAAAATCAACTCCCGGTGCTTCATTTGTATGCTCTACACAATAAGCCTCCTGACAAAGGTTGGTACTTGCCCACTGATTTCATCCATATGATTGAGCTTTGTCATCTCTATTGGTGTTGTGCTACTGTTTAGATACTGTCATGAAAAAGTGGTATTGTCCTTGAGAAGTGCTTCATCTGTGCTGTTTTAAATATTTCCTTTCATTTTTTTTGAGCAAACAATGATGCTAGCATTTAGTAGTCCTCTTGTCTCTGCACAACAGGATCATCTTCCTATGAAGAAGAATATGGAGTACGTGAAGTGACTAGTTCCGATTATGCCAGGATGAAGAAGCCATGTCTATCTTATCATCAGAAGGAGCAGTTGAAGGATGGTTACATTACTCCCCACAAGACCAAACTAACTTCAGCTCAGAAGGACTGACAAAATCTCCATTTTTTTGCTGTGATGCGCGAGTACAATGTTGTTCTAGGATTCTTTCTGGTGAGTTCCATTTTTCTAAAAGTGTGCTCTACATGGACCATGTATGTGCCTGTTGAAACTGTCAATTCATAGTACAGTTTGCTCTATACTAATCACTTTTTTGTATTTGTGCAAACAGGGGTGCTCAACTTGATTTCAATGGGAACTGCACAAAATGTTCATGAATACATCGAATCATTCATTTCCACCACAAGAAAGGAGGTGCCGATAAGTTCAAGGCGTTGCAACATATAAGGGTGAATCATACAAGTTACGTGCGAATTTTGTTGATTTTGGTGGAACTGCACAAAAAGAACAGCTGGTTTATTTAGCACGAGGTGCCATGTCAATGTCCGAACTTATGGCAAACCGTGCCCATTCCACAATCGTATGCATTTGATAGTTTGGAATGGGACAACCTTGTCAAATTTTGCTCATTGATTTTAGCAAGACATGTGTTTGATATTTTCGAATGGGACGCCCTTTGCTGTCAGCAGCGTCAATCAATTTTTTCTTTATTCTTTAGTTGTGAAGTAAATATTGCCTTTGACATGTGAGTCGCTGAGATGCATAATCATCGATTGTTTTGAATGTTCTCTATGAATTTCCAGGCCTGTGTGTTTGATTGCAATGTACAGAAACGCTAAAAAGCTGCTCAAACTCTTTGTACTCCTTGTCGGTGTCAAAACCGGCGGATCTCGGGTAGGGGGTCCCGAACTGTGCGTCTAGGCGGATGGTAACAGGAGACAAGGGACACAATGTTTTTACCCAGGTTCGGGCCCTCTCGATGGAGGTAAAACCCTACTCCTGCTTGATTAATATTGATGATATGGGTAGTACAAGAGTAGATCTACCACGAGATCAGAGAGGCTAAACCCTAGAAGCTAGCCTATGGTATGATTGTTGTTGTGTCCTACGGACTAAACCCTCCGGTTTATATAGACACCGGAGGGGGCTAGGGTTACACAGAGTCGGTTACAATGGGAGGAGATCTACATATCCGTATTGCCAAGCTTTCCTTCCACGCCAAGGAAAGTCCCATCCGGACACGGGACGAAGTCTTCAATCTTGTATCTTCATAGTCCAACAGTCCGGCCAAAGGTTATAGTCCGGCTATCCGGACACCCCCTAATCCAGGACTCCCTCAGTAGCCCCCGAACTAGGCTTCAATGACGATGAGTCCGGTGCGCAGATTGTCTTCGGCATTGCAAGGAAGGTTCTTCTCCAAATTCCGTATACCAGCTAAATAGTGTCCGGTTTCTTGTAAATGCTGCGCTCCTTGGCTTCCACGCCCAGTAATGGCCACCTTCCACGTGTCAAGCGAATGTGAAGAGCCAGGGTATTTTTACATTTACCCCCCTAGCTATGTAAATGAGCTGCCTATTAAAGAGACAAGGATTCAGATCCAAATCCCACCATCCTCCCGTAGCGAGCGTTCATCGGAGCGCATCCGACAGAGATCCATTCCATCATGGCCAGTCGACGCAGCCCCTCCTCTCTCTTCCCCAGCCCCAAGCCTGGCGATTGGGAGAGATGTTCCGTCCCGCACAGCAAACTAGTGACGCTTCAGACCAAGGGATTTCTCCCCCAGCCTACATGGTCCCGGTTCGAGCTGGGCTCGCCACCTAAAATGGCGGAGAGCAAGCGGAGAGCCTTCCCAATCCCTCCAAGGGAGAGCGGGTATGCCTTGTCCCTCATTTGATAAGAGGGCTCGGATTTCCAATTAATCCGTTTCTCCGGGGGCTCCTGGAGTTCTACGGCCTACAGTTGCACAGCCTTACGCCTACCTCCATATTGCATATCGCGGGCTTCGTAGCCCTTTACGAGCTATTTTTGGGCTGCGAGGCTCATTTCACGCTGTGGAAGAAGCTCTGCTGCCTGGTGCCCCGTTCTCAGAAGGGGTCAATATATCAAGTGGGCGGAGCCGAAGTGTGGCGCATCGCCAGAACCGGATATTTATCCGAAACCCCAAAGAAGGCGTCCGAATACTGGCCTTCAGAATGGTTTTATATAGAAGACGTCCCCCTCCCGGATCCTATTCGGATCGGCCTCCCTGAGTTCGACAATGCTCCTTTGAAGAAGCGCCTGAGCTGGCGTCCACGGAGCCCCCAGGAGGAAGATGACAGGGACGTTCTTTACCTAATGAGCCGGATAAGGTCGTTAGCTCAATCCGGATTGACCATGATCGAGGTCATGGCCATATGCATTATGCGGCGGGTGCAACCGCTTCAGTATAGAGGCCACCCCATGTGGCATTTCAACAGGGAGGATGACGCCACCCGCTGCGGCCGTAAGGGGCCAGAATCGGTTGCTGCTCTAATAAAGATCTTGTCCACTTTGTACAAGGGAGAAGAGGAGGAATTTCTCCGCATCAATCCATAGGGCGGATTTTCTATGTACAATCCTCCGAGCTGGGTAAGCTGACACTTTTTCTTGCCCATCCGTTCCATATTCCCATACTTAAGTATTTTATCTTGCGATTTCAACGCAGGAGCTGCGCAAGGCTGTAAGGGAGATAAACAACCCTCCTCCACAACCCGAGGATCCGGAACGGTCCCTCGACCCGGCCTCCCAAGAGGATCCGGACATATCTATGGAGCTGATCAATAGGGTATTTTACCAATTGAGCAATGACAATGCCTTGGTGGCCATTACGGCCGATTATCCTGGGCTACTTCCAGCCTCACAGATAACTGAGACCAAAGTCCCAACACTTCGAGAAGGATCCGTCCTTGCATATTTTTGATTTCCGTACACCAACGGTGTTTTGCAGGGGAGGCCCTTGAGGCGGAATACCGAGCCTGCGGTGACTAGCCAACAAGGGGCCGCGAGGCCAGGCAGGCTGAAAAGACATGCAGTCCGGATTGAGACACCGGCGCAGCGGTATGGCGCGCCGTCTTATTCCAAGATATTATTCTTAGAGGCATACTAACGCCCGTGCTTTCTTTAGGAAAAAGAACGCTCCCCGGACTATATCCGGAGAGGTTGCCAATCGCGCCTCCACCAGCCAGGCTCCAAGGCCGGATCCAGAAGCGGAAGCGAATACGAGGCGCGCGCCGGGCGCTCCTCCGACCAAGGATGCGTACAGACTGTCCGCCACAAATTCCGAGGTGGAGAGTGCCATGAACCACAGGCGTCGCCGGACCGTTCTTCGTGACACTTGTTTCTCCCAAGAGGCATTCGATGCCTTCAACTCGGGAGACGCGTACCTCCGTGCTGCTCAAAATGGTCTAGCCAGAGCCACGGAGCAGTATGTAAAGGACATACGGGTGAGAAAATTTGGTGATTATATATATATATATATATATCAGTAGCCCCTGAGACTTGAAACAGTTAGAATAACTGATTTAAGGATCATTTGTTATGCATGTTCTTACAGAAAAGAATACCCAACTGTCCCATGAGCTGGAAGAGTGCAAAGCCCAACTTCAGGCGGCACTAGTCGCAGCAGGGGAGCCCAAGGAGACCCCCTCTGGTAATATATGCTTCAAATGATAAGTATCATGTAAAGTGCGGCGTATATGCAAATCTGACAATAAATTGCAGATGACGCCGGAGTAAATCCGGATAAGCAACATCTCCTACGCCAGCTAAAGGCCGGTGAGAGCGTGCTTACAAGGGTGAGGCATGAGAAGAACGATGTCCTAGATGCCAACACCCAGCTGGGCGTGGAACTAAAGGATATCCATGCCCAACTGCCGGACTCCGTTAAGGAGAATCGACGGCTTCAACGCGGCATTTTTAGTAAGTGCTTGAACGAACTTTGAAAAAGAGTTCGGCGAGGAAGTTGGCTGACAGAGTTATGTCTGTAGGTATGCTAACAGGTCGTCCTGCGGAGGAAATGCCCGGTTCTACGGGTGACCTTCTTCCCGAGCTCTCACAACTGCATCAACGAGTTCGGCAGGTGATGCAAGGGGTCGCCCAGGCCTTGTGGCCATCCGTATCTGTGCCCGAAGGCCTTGGAGAGCTTGCGGAGAAGCTGAAGGGAGCGCGGCGGCGCTTCCGGTTATGGAAGATGTCGGCCTGCCGTCAAGGTGCCAGGGAAGCCTGGGCCATGGTGAAGACGCGGTACACGAAGGCTGACCCAAAACACATGGCCGAGGTCGGACCTGTGGGGGCCGACGGGAAGGAGATCCCTGTGAGCTTAGTGTACGGCCAAGTAGAATTGGCCGCAAAGTATTCCCAACAGGACTATAGACTAGACAGCCTGTTGGATGGTATAGAAGAGGAATTTAACTAGTCAAATTGACGATGTAATTTAAAGTGACATGTATAATGCCTTCTAGCCGGATTGTAGATCGTTTGTCATCGCGGACCTTTTCGCTTCGACCTCTGGACCCGACGGTACGGAGTGAATCCGAATACCCTCGCGGTTATAGAAAACCGGGGCATGCGTGGAAACCAGGCGTAGGGGTCATTAGTGCTTGAACAGACAAGTGCCCAACTAGTTATGTTATATTACATGGTCAGTAAGAAACATCTTCCAGGGAGAATAATTCCGTTAGGGGTTCCTTTCCCTGGGTATGCATGCCCTAAAGTGCATGTTCGGGCTGCGGAAAGAATCATAGTAAAAACATCTGGGGGCATGTATAGAAAATGGTTAAAAAATCGTCTTTTGCTCACCAACCGAATATTCTCTTAAGAGCGCTAGCTTTCGGCTTCACCTAGTCTGAGGTACACATCTGGCTGACCCGGCAGTAACAATCGCAGAGGTGCTCCCCTTATGCCCTAGCCAAATTAACGGGAACGTAGGGCATAAATACAAGAGCCAGGCAACCCAGCTTGGCCAAAACTTAAGTCATATCGATGCATATAATGGTGAATAAAAGGTACATGCGGAAGTATAACACATGTGTTGGGCATGAAGCCCATATGAATAAGCTTCTGTTAAAGAAGCCCCCAGGGATAATGAGCACGGATAGCGCGTCAGTTGTGTGCAAACAAGGCAAAAATGGGCCCTTAAAGGCTGTGAGAGAAAAGAAGGGGGAGTAGAGAAATATAAGACAGAGAGTATATGAAAAATGCACAGAGGAAGGAGACGAACACAGAGTCCGGCGCTAGGCGTAGAATCTTCGGAGTCGGGCCGCGTTCCATGGGTTCGGCTCGAGTCGATTGTCCGATGCATCCCGCAACGGTACGCTCCACCGGTCAGGACTTGGTCAATAATGAAGGGACCCTCCCACTTGGGCTTGAGTTTGTCCTTTTTCTTATCCGGCAGGCGTAGAACTAACTCGCCAACATTGTAAGTTTTGGCCCGTACTTCTTTGCTTTGGTATCTTCGAGCCTGCTGTTGATAGAATGCGGAACGGGCTTTTGCCACGTCACGCTCCTCCTCTAAGGCATCCAAACTGTCCTGCCGATCGAGCTCGGCTTCTCTTTCTTCGTACATGCGCACTCGAGGTGAGTCTTGGATTATATCGCAGGGCAGAACCGCCTCTGCGCCGTATACCATAAAGAATGGTGTGTATCCGGTAGTGCGATTCGGCGTGGTCCGTAGCCCCCAGAGTACGGAGTAGAGCTCCTCTACCCAGTGCGTGTTCGATTCCTTGAGGGACCGCACTAATCTGGGTTTGATGCCGCTCATGATAAGACCATTTGCTCGCTCGACCTGACCATTAGTTTGCGGGTGATAGACTGAAGCATAATCAAGCTTGATGCCCATATTTTTGCACCAGAGTTTTACCTCGTCGGCCGTAAAGTTCGTGCCGTTATCAGTGATGATGCTGTGGGGGACACCGTAATGGTGTATGGCCCCGGATATGAAGTCTATCATCGGTCCGTATTCGGCCGTCTTAACAGGCTTGACTTCTATCCATTTGGTGAACTTATCCACCATGACCAGCAAGTATTTTTTCTTGTGGGTTCCTCCCTTAAGGGGTCCAACCATGTCAAGCCCCTAGACCGCAAAGGGCCAAGTGATGGGGATAGTTTGGACGGCGGTGGGTGGCATATAGCTTTGGTTTGCGAAAAGCTGGCAACCAACACAGCGTTGGGCTAAGTCCTGAGCGTCTGCCCGGGCCGTCGGCCAATAAAAGCCTGTACGGAAGGCCTTGCTTACAAGGGCCCGGGCTGCAGCGTGGTGGCCGCCGAGTCTGGCATGAATTTCTGCCAGAAGATTCCACCCTTCCTCTTCAGAGATGCACCTTTGAAGGACTCCGGTGGTGTTTTTCTTATAAAGCTCTCCCTCATGGACTTTATAGGTTTTAGATCGCCGCACTATGCGGCATGACTCGTTTTGGTCCTCTGGGAGTTCCTGCCTAGTTAGGTAGGCTAGGAATGGTTCTGTCCACGAGGTGATGACGACCATTATTGCGTGGGCTGAAGATGTTATTTCGGTGGCAGAGCCTCCGATTATGTCAGGGTGTTCGGTATCGGGTAGTGCGGTTGAGTCCGGGCTATTATTGCCGGGTTCCCCTTCCCATACTACGGATGACTTGAATAGCCTCTCCAAAAAGATGTTAGGGGGGGGACTGCATCGCGTTTTGCGCCGATGCGTGCCAGGACATCTGCCGCCTGATTGTTTTCCCGGGCTATATGGTGAAATTCGAGCCCCTCGAACCGAGCTGACATTTTTAGGACGGCGTTGCGATAAGCTGACATTTTCGGATCCTTGGCATCAAAGTCTCCATTTATTTGGGATATCGCGAGGTTTGAATCCCCGCGCACCTCTAGGTGTTGAATGCCCATGGATACTGCCATCCGGAGACCATGTAGAAGGGCCTCATATTCGGCTGCGTTGTTGGAGTCCGTGTACATTATCTGGAGTACGTATTGAACTGTATATCCTGTTGGGGACGTCAAAACGACGCCAGCCCCTAGGCCAACCAACATTTTTGAGCCGTTGAAATGCGTGATCCAGTTGGAGTATGTGCCATACTCTTTAGGGAGTTCAGATTTTGTCCATTCGACGACGAAGTCGGCCAATACTTGCGACTTAATAGCTCACTGTGGCTTGTAAGTTATGTCGAACGGGAGGACCTCAATGGCCCATTTGGCAATCCGGCCTGTCGCGTCGCGGTTGTTTATAATATCATTAAGTGGCACTTCCGAGGCTAGCATTATCGAACACTCTTGAAAGTAGTGTCGCAGCTTCCGGGATGCCATGAATACCGCGCACGCTATCTTTTGATAATGCGGGTACCGTGGCTTACATGGAGTAAGGAAAGTGGATACGTAGTAAATCGGCTTTTGAAGGGGGAATTGATGTCTGTCCGTTTCTCGTCCGGCGGTGTATAATAGCATTGGTTCACTAATGTTTGGCACGGCCAGGACTGGGTTGGTTGCCAATATGGCTTTTATTTCTTCCAGTCCGGCTGTGGAGGCATCCGTCCACTCGAAGTGTTCGGTGCGCCGAAGGAGGCGATAAAGGGGTAATGCCTTTTCCCCCCAGGCAGGATACGAAGCGGCTTAGAGCCGCTACGCATCCAGTCAATTTTTGTATTTGTTTGAGGTCCTTTGGGATATCCAATTGTGACAGAGCTCGGATCTTGGCCGGATTTGCTTCAATTCCTCTACAGGATACAATGAAGCCCAAGAGCTTTCCGGCTGGTACGCCAAAAACACATTTTTCCGGGTTGAGCTTGATGTCATATGTTCGGAGGTTATCGAACATGAGCCTCAAGTTGTCTACTAGGGATTCGACACGTTTGGTTTTGACGACCACGTCATCTATGTATGCCTCCACTGTTTTGCCGATCTGGTTTGCCAGACATGTCTGAATCATGCGCTGATATGTTGCGCCGGCGTTTTTGAGCCCAAAGGGCATGGTGTTGAAGCAGAAGGGGCCGTATGGTGTGATGAATGCCGTTGCGGCTTGGTCTGGCTCCGCCATCTTGATTTGATGGTAGCCGGAGTATGCGTCAAGGAAACACAATGAATCGTGTCCTGCGGTAGCGTCGATAATTTGATCGACGCGGGGGAGGGGGAAGGGATCCTTTGGGCAAGCCTTGTTGAGGTCTTTAAAATCGACGCACAGGCGCCAGGATTTGTCCTTTTTTGGTACCATCACCAGGTTTGCTAGCCAGTCCGGATATTTTATTTCTCTAATGAATCCGGCCTCCAATAACTTGGCTAGCTCCTCTCCCATGGCTTGTCTCTTAGGTTCAGAGAAACGCCGAAGAGCCTGCTTGACTGGCTTGAATCCTTTTAGAATATTTAGGCTGTGCTCGGCCAGCCTACGTGGGATTCCTGGCATGTCTGAAGGGTGCCATGCAAAAATGTCCCAGTTCTCGCGTAGGAACTCTCGTAGTGCGGCGTCTACATCAGGGTTTAATTGTACCCCGATGGAAGCTGTTTTTGTAGGGTCCGTTGGGATGGACTTGGAATTTGACTATCTCGTCCGCCGGTTTAAAGGAGGTGGACTTGGATCTTTTATCGAGTATCATATCGTCCATGTTCACTGTGGAGCGGAGCGCAGTCAGTTCCTCAGCCGCTAGGGCTTCGGATAGTGCCTCGAGGGCGAGTGCGACTGTCTTATTTTCGACGTGGAGTGCTATGTCCGGATCACTAGCAAGAGTGATGATTCCATTGGGCCCGGGCATTTTGAGCTTCATGTACCCGTAATGGGGTATGGCTAGATTGTAAACGCCTCTCGCCCCAACAGAGCGTGGTATCCGCTGCTGAACGGGGCCACTTGGAACGTAACCTCTTTGAACCTGTATTTATCTGGCGTGCCAAACACCACATCTAGTGTGATTTTTCCTGTACAGTGCGCTTCCCAGCTGGGGATTATTCCTCTAAAGGTTGTGCTGCTTCGCTCAATGCTGTTCTAGTCTATTTCCATTTTTTGAAGCGTTTCCTCATAAATGAGGTTCAATCCGCTGCCACCGTCCATGAGTACCTTGGTGAGTCGAAAGCCATCCTCTATTGGACTGAGGACCAATGCGGCTGGTGCCTGGGCTGTTCGGATTTTAGGTTCGTTACTGGCATTAAAAGTAATAGCCATGTCACTCCATGGGTTTATTGTTGCCACGTGGTAGACTTCGGCAAGGCTGCGGAGTGTTCGTTTTCGCATATTATTTGATGCGAAAGTCTCGAAGACTATTAATACCGTACTGGTATCCCTGCGATGGTGCTCTATGGCTTCTGAATTTAGAAAATCTTCGCCACTTTTGGCTACCTGCCGGAGTATCCAACATGCTCTAAGGCTATGAGTTGGTATGGCGCCCTCTGTACTGTGAATTTTGCAGGGTCCATTGAGCCATCCCTCCAGTATGGTTCCTTGCCCTATAGAGGGTTTTTGCTTTTTGGTGTTTAACCCGGGTGTCTGGTGATAATGCACCCTTTTGTTTTGGACTGGGTTCGTATTCAGGGCCGGATTGTCCCAAAATTTTATTTCGGTTTTCCAGGCGCTTTCCATCGCATAGTACTTTCGTACTATGGACGCCAAGTCGGCGAAGCGTGTAATTTCACGGCGACTTATGACGTTGAGGATTCCCTTGTCCATGCAATTATTCCAGAAGAATGAGATTGTGTCTTCCTCGCGGCAATCCTTGATCATGTTCTTTACCAGGAGGAATCTGGCCCAATAATGGTGTACCGTTTCTTGGGGTTCTTGCCTAATTTGGGATAGATCGCTTATGTTTGGGTGGGTGGGTGGAATTGAATCCGAAACCTCACCTAATCTAAGACTCAGGGGCCGGGGAGTTTCTGAACTTGGAAGTTTGGATTCTTGGATGTTTCCCAATGAATCTGGCCCGCTGCCTGACTCTAGGTTCAGGGCTTGAGTGACTTCCTCCCCTCCACGGGTATCCGGCTGGGAGGGCTCGGGAATCCGGACATAGCTAGTCCTTAAGATAGATGAAGGGTCGCCGCATTGTTCCTCCACCACTGCAATGTGATGAGTGACCTGGGGAGAGTTAATCTCTCTCAGATCGGGTTTAGGCCCAATCTGATCGTAGTCTGTAGCGACTCCCAGGGCGGCGATGCGATCCAAGAGCTCATTTAGGGAAGAGACCTCCATTGTATCTAACTTCTCGGCGAGTTCCGAGTTGACATGAAGATGGCTTTTGATGACCCGAGAAGTCATCGTCGGCGCAGCGGCCGAACAGACGGTCATAAGAAAACCACCTAGCGGGAGAGTTTGGCCGAGAGCCAAAGCTCCCTTAGCAACAGTGCCGTCTTTAAAGACGGGACGAGGCATCCTTCCTGATGGCGACGACACAACGGAACTCTCAATGAAAGCACCAATGTCGGTGTCAAAACCGGCGGATCTCGGGTAGGGGGTCCCGAACTGTGCGTCTAGGCGGATGGTAACAGGAGACAAGGGACACAATGTTTTTACCCAAGTTCGGGCCCTCTCGATGGAGGTAAAACCCTGCTCCTGCTTGATTAATATTTATGATATGGGTAGTACAAGAGTAGATCTACCACGAGATCAGAGAGGCTAAACCCTAGAAGCTAGCCTATGGTATGATTGTTGTTGTGTCCTACGGACTAAACCCTCCGGTTTATATAGACACCGGAGGGGGCTAGGGTTACACAGAGTCGGTTACAATGGGAGGATATCTACATATCCGTATTGCCAAGCTTGCCTTCCACGCCAAGGAAAGTCCCATCCGGACACGGGACGAAGTCATCAATCTTGTATCTTCATAGTCCAACAGTCCGGCTATCCGGACACCCCCTAATCCAGGACTCCCTCACTCCTTCTGCTTCTTTTTACTTCGCACATTGTGAAAGTGCATACTTTTTTGTATAAGATTGGTCAAAGTAGAGATACTTTGACTGCAGACAAAACTTGTATGCAGACTAGAAAGGACCGGAGGGAGTACATGTGAAACTGCTGCAAACGAGGTGATCACCCTGGGAATAATGCTAGTACGTATTGTTTTGCATGTTAATCCAATGCCAGTGATACAGGAATTCGAACTAATCGAAATAAATTCATTCATACACGGTCAGATTTCATATAAACATGCCAGATTTCATTACATTTCATACATTCTTCAACTAAAAAGGGGTGCGCTGGAGGTATAATTAATTAACCGAAGCTACCCACCTGTGTCCCGCTGAGCCGAACAGAAGCTTTAGTGACTTAACTGCAGGTGCAGTTGCGTAACTGACATGTGGCCTGTTGGGCCCACGTGTCAGTCAGCCAACTGCACCAGTAGTTAAGTAGAAGTAGCGTTGTTCTCCAGCAAAACTCCCAGACTCCACGTCGCCACCAAGAAGCTAACCGGCCGTCAATGGTCAACCCGCCTAGCTTGGCTTCAACAGGAGGGTAGCAGCGGTGGCCTTACTTGGACCCGAGTGGTGGCGACCTACCATGTTCTACTCTTCCTCGTTTTCTGTGTGGCACGGCCTCGTTGGCAGCGGGGCGGGGCCTCGGCGGAGCCGGTGATGTCCTCTGTCTCGTTGCCGGCGGGCGGCGCCTCAGCGGAGCGGTGGAAATCCTCCCCCGCGTTGCCGGCAGGGTGGGGCCTCGGCTGAGCCGGCGATGTCCTCTGCCTCGTTGTTGGAGGGGCAGGGTCTCGGCGGAGCCGGCGGTGTCATCTTCCTCATTGTTGGCGCCGCGGGGCCTCGGCGGAGCAGGGCCTCGTCGACGCCAGCGGAGCGGGGACTCGTCGGAGCCGGCATTGTCCTCTGCCTCGTCCTCGGTCTCGCCAAACAACGCCTCAGCCGCTTCATCGCCCTCTTTGCTAGCCTCTTTGTAAGCGGCCGCAGCCTCCGCCACCCGCATGCGGTACCGCCAGCGCTCGAGGCGGCCCTTGTGGGCGGAGCGGTACGAGTCGAGCAGCGCGTCCTGCTCCGCCCGCTCCGCGGCGATCTGCTCCTTCGCCTGCAGGTGCTCCTGGACGAGATGGTGGTTGTAGGCGGCATCGGCCTGCGCCTCCCGGAACTGCTCCTGACGCATCTGCCTCACACTGTCCATATATTTGGCACGGGCCTCGCCGATGGTCATGGTGCAATGCACCGGCGAGGATGGCGCGGAGGAGCGGGTTGGAGCCGGATCGTCGACTACCATGTTCTCCATTGGGACATCGTCGTCCTCCGGCTGTCTGCCGGCCAGCTGGTCGGCGGCAATGGCTGCCATCTCCTTGTGGTCCATCGTCCACCCGTCCCGAAGTGCGCTGGAGCACGAGGAAGCCATGGTGGGCAGTAGTGGTGTGGACAGGAGAAAGGGAACGGATGCGGATGACTACGGCTATGGCCAGCGCAGCAGTTTATATAGCAATGGTGGGCGGGTGGAGGGACGGACGTGTGGCACCAGAGTAGCCGCCTTGGCAACCGTGTATCATTAATGTGGGCGGCAGATGGACGGACGGACGACTCTTGTGTCGTTTGAAGGCGGAGCAATCGCCTACACCGGGAAGCGGGGCGGGCGGCGCTGACTATTTCGGGTGGAAAGCGCGCGCGGGCGAGGAGATGACTTTACTTGCAGAGGATGATAATGGGGACCCACCAGGTCCATAGCCTCACGTACGCAAGTGCCTCCTGATTATATATATATATATATATATATATATATATATATATATATATATATATATATATATATATATATATATATATATATATATAACTATACTCCCTCTGTCTAGGTGAATAAGTCGTATTAGAAGGTGCATCACGACCTAGGTGCAAGCAGATTGATGGAAAAGAAGAATATTTCTCTCTTCTAAACACAACATTTAATCTCAGCAGTTAAGAGGATGCCTTATTATATACCCATGCAGGCCATCGTAATTCATAGCATGCAAAGCGCTTTTATTTCTTGCCTAATAACCGCATGGACGTGTTGCATGCATTGGTCCTTGCCCGAGCAAAAAAAGGGAGGAAAGGGGTTTCCACGGGAGACAACGAGGCAGAGGTGGAAGCGCTCACTGGAGTAATTTATTTTTCTTCCCCCTGGTTTCCTGACATCACAGTCCCACACAATTGTCAACCTATGTAGTAGTCAATAAACGAGAGAATTGCATAAGAAGCGGCCGACAGATGGGACCAAGCAGCTCGAGCAGTATTTGTGTTTTTGAGGTGTGAGCATTGCAAAGTTTTTCGATGTTTAGCCCAGATATTATTTTTTCTCCTCTGAAGAACAACCGAAAACATCACTGCAGGTATTAACTGGGCGGGCTGTGGCCCGTCTAGCCCAGGCCAGATATTTATTTTTTTCAAGCTGAAAATGGCTAGCCCAGCTATACTTTTTTTAGAAATACCCAGGCAAGGTCAAGTTGTTATTCTCCGCCCCGCTGGGCTGCAAATCTTTCCTAGGAGGGATGCATTATGCTTAACAAGAAAATGGGCTTTAAGAAATAATAAATGGGATGTAATTATAAAAATTGGGCAGTAACTATAAAAAATGCACCAAACATGTGATTACTTTATAAAATATTATTTTTGGATATTGAAAATTTTAATTTCATTAATTGTTGCGAGCGCAATGTTTCGTTGGATTTTTACGTAATATAAATTTATATTAAAATTGTATTTAATGTGACTAGAAATTTCAGGATAAAAATATTTCGGATCCCATCAAAATGTGGGAAATTTAATTAAATTCTGTTTTGAACGGTTGGTTGAAATGGGTTGTACTTTTAACAAACAGTAAATGGGTTGTAGTAAATTCCATTAGAATTCAAAAATGGGCTACATATTCTTACAAATCTCAAATGGGCTACAAGTTCTCTGCCACACACTTCTGGCCTTACTAAGTTGACGCGTCCCCTAAAAAACAGAGTTGACGCGTATGCAAGGCTTTGTCAACTTATAGTCAACACATGGTTCTAGCAGCAGTGGCCGTTGGATGTCCATCCAACGGATGCCGTGCTTCTTCTTCAATCTCGGATATTCTAGCTTCCCCTGCCCAAAAAATGATTCCTCCCCCTGACATCTGGGCGCACCATTTCGGAAGCTGACCTGTGGGCCTACTAAGTTGACGTACCAAGGGCTTTGTCAACTTAGTCAATATAAACGATTCTAGCTGCAGTGACCGTACGATGTCCATCCAATGGCCGTAGTGTTTTTTCAACCTGTGGTCTTCTTGCTCCAGTCGCCCAAAGCAGCGCCGGTCGTGCCGCCTGCTCCTGCCTCCCGTGGCCGGCTGTGCTGCCGCGGAGGCCTCACCGCCCCCTACTATTCCCACCGCTGGCCAGGCCCTGCGGCGACGGCAGCCTCACACCGCAGCCGAACGAGTGAACCCTCATACTCCTCTCCGCGTGGGCATCCACTGCCGCATATTCACCGGCTCTGCGTCGTCCCCTTCCTAGGCATCGCCGTCGTCCACCGCCCTGGTGCTCTCGGCGTGGCGTGGTCAATGTGGTCAAGGAACGACTTCCATTAGACGTGGACTGTACGTGGAGAGGCTGACAGATGGGTTCACGGCGGCAGCAAGGAAGTGCCTCCTTATTACGCAGAAAATAATGATTCCTCCACCTGACAGCAGGGACCCATCGGACGGGCCACCGTATTTCGCGAAAAAAACATTTCCCCCCTGACTGTTGGGACCCACGAGCTACACCTTCGCACGCAAGGAAGTGCGTGTGGGCAAAAAAATGATTCGCCCCCTGACTGCTGGGACCCACCAGCTACATCTTCGCACGCAAGGAAGTGCGTCCGGGCAAAAAAAAACCAAAACGATTCACCCCCCTGACTGCTGGGACCCACCAGCTACATCTTCGTAGGCAAGGAAGTGCCTGACAGTCGGGACCCGCCTGGTCGAAGCGTACGTAGCGTTGTCATTCTGGTCGCGAACGCGTACGTACATACTGGTCGATGTAGAGGCATGCACGCGTCGTAGAAGAGGCGCACACATAGCATGTACACGTACGTACAACGGCCAGGGTGCAAGAAAGAAAATACGGCCATGTATGTGTATATACGGGCGGGGTCTCGAACGCCTACTCGCGCATACGTACGGCCAGGGCTCGTGTACATGGCTGGGTCGGAACGGAGAAACAACGTCGTCGTGGTGTTCATGGGGAGGCAACGGAATGCGTCGTGTTCATCGAGAGGCAACAGAACGCATGGGAGCCAACCGGCTGGGTCGGAACAGAATGTGTGGTCGTGTTCATCGGGAGGGCATGGACGGAACAGGCGATGGAGACGAGGCCTGGCATACCGCACAACGGAGGAAACAGACCTCCTACGTTCAGAACGGGGTCCTGTTGATCGGGAGGGGTCTGGCGTACCGCAAAACGGAGGAAACGGACCTCCTACGGTCGAAACGGGGGTCCTGTTGATCGGGAGGGGTGTGGCGTACCGCAAAACGAAGGAAGCGGACTGGTGTTGGAGTGCTACGGTCGAAACGGGGGTCCTGTTCATCGGGAGGGTTGTGGCGTACCGCAAAACGGGACTCCACGGGATACTGTTCATCTCCACCGTCGACCCCCTCCAGCCTCCATGAGCTACTGTTCATCCACCGTCGACCTCCTCCAGCCTCCACGGGCTCCTGTTCATCCAGCCTCCACCGGGCGCTACTCCAGCGGCTACTGTTCAACTACCCCTCCACCGTCTACTATTCATCCAGCCCTCCACACCACGGGGTCCTGTTCAACCACCCCTCCATGGGCACCCCTCCACCGTCTACTGTTCATCCAGACCTCCACACCACGGGGTCCTGTTCATCCACCCCTCCACGGGCACCCCTCCATCGTCTACTGTTCATCCAGCCCTCCACCACACCACGGGGTCCTGTTCATCCAGAGGCAATGCCACCGCTCACTGTTCATCCAAACCCCCACGCAACGCTCACTGTTCATCCCATCGATCGGCTTCAGTTAGCAGCAGTAGCGAAGGAATCGCTCGATCGGGTTCAGTTAACAGCCATCGGTCGATCTCTCGGGTTCAGTAACGCGTAGCCTGCAGTGCAATTGCTCGGGTTCAGTTAGAGCCCAACGCCTCGCACACACATGCGTACGTGTACGAGAGAAACGCGCATCGCTCGGCCCCTGACCTCCCACCATAACTGGGAACTCCCCGAAATTTTCCTCCCCCTCGCTTCTACCACGGTTTTCTCCGTCATGGACGGCCCAAAGAATGTCATGCAGCTGCGTCTCCGGCCCACCCAGGACAAAAAGCTCATTTTCTGTCATGATTTTTTGTCATAGAAGTAGGAGCCCACCACATCTATGATGATACCG
The DNA here is from genome assembly GCA_032464435.1 of Aegilops umbellulata. NCBI lineage: Eukaryota > Viridiplantae > Streptophyta > Magnoliopsida > Poales > Poaceae > Aegilops > Aegilops umbellulata. The sequence goes on along the minus strand of CP136056.1, from coordinate 508,020,336 downwards.
GGTTTTGTCACAATTATCGTCATAGAGGTGTCATATGTATGACAGAAAAAAAATTCGTTCGGCCCAAAATGTCATGGATGTGTCTTTTTTTGTAGTGAATGCTATCCAATGAGTGGATAATAGCTGAAACCCGACGAACCCACTGGTGGGCCGACTCATCCTCTCACTGCGCACAAGCGTCCAGATCAATAATCGACAGAGGTTGCTTACATGTGTCTTTAAAATTCCGAATAAAGCGTGCCTTCAACTCAGCCCATGAATTGATGGAATTGGTGGGTAGCCCTTTCAACCAGGTTTGAGCTGGCCCATCCAGCATCATGGTGAAGTATTTGGCACATACAACATCGTTAACATCCAACATCTACATAGCCAGCTCATAGCTCTTGATCCAAGCCTCGAGCGGAAGATCAGCTGTGTAATTAGGCACCTTACGAGGACACTTAAAATCTTTGGGCAGGCGCTCATTACGTAGAGCCGGCGCTAGACATGGCACACCAACCGTCCCAGAAGTCATTGATGACCCACAAGTATAGGGGATCTATCGTGGTCCTTTCGATAAGTAAGAGTGTCGAATCCAACGAGGAGCAGAAGGAAATGATAACCGGTTTTCAGCAAGGTATTCTCCGCAAGCACTGAAATTATAGGTAACAGATAGTTTTGTGATAAGATAATTTGTAACGAGCAACAAGTAACAAAAGTAAATAAAGTGCAGCAAGGTGGCGCAATCCTTTTTGTAGAAAAGGACAAGCCTGGACAAACTCTTATATAGACAAAAGCGCTCCCGAGGACACATGGGAATTATCGTCAAGCTAGTTTTCATCACGTTCATATGATTCGCGTTCGATACTTTGATAATTTTATATGTGGGTGGACCGGTGCTTGGGTGCTGTTCTTACTTGAACAAGCATCCCACTTATGATTAACCTTTATTGCAAGCATCCGCAACTACAATAAAAGTATTAAGGTAAACCTAACCATAGCATGAAATATATGGATCCAAATCAGCCCCTTACGAAGCATCGCATAAACTAGGGTTTAAGCTTCTGTCACTCTAGCAACCCATCATCTACTTATTAATTCCCAATGCCTTCCTCTAGGCCCAAATAATGGTGAAGTGTCATGTAGTCAACGTTCACATAACACCACTAGAGGATAGACAACAGACATCTCATCAAAATATCGAACGAATACCAAATTCACATGACTACTAATAGCAAGACTTCTCCCATGTCCTCAGGAACAAACGTAACTACTCATAAAGCATATTCATGTTCATAATCAGAGGAGTATTAATATGCATAAAGGATCTGAACATATGATCTTCCACCAAATAAACCAACTAGCATCAACTACAAGGAGTAATCAACACTACTAGCAACCTACAGGTACCAATCCCAGACTATGAGACAAGAATTGGATACAAGAGATGAACTAGGGTTTGAAAGGAGATGGTGCTGGTGAAGATGTTGATGGAGATTGCCCTCTCCCGATGAGAGGAGCGTTGGTGATGACGATGGCGATGATTTCCCCCTCCCGAAGGGAAGTGTCCCTGGCAGAACAGCTCCGCCGGAGCCCTAGATTGGTTCCGCCAAGGTTCCGCTTCGTGGCGGCGGAATCTCGTCCCGAAAGCTTGCTTATGATTTTTCTTCGGACGAAAGACTTCATATAGCAGAAGATGGGCACCGGAGGGCCAACAGGGGGCCCACGAGGCAGGGGGCGTGCCCAGGGGGTGGGGCGTGCCCCCACCCTCGTGGACAGGTGGAGGCCCCCCTGACGTATTTCTTCCGCTCGGTATTTTTTATTATTTCCAAAAATAACTTTTGTGGAGTTTCAGGACTTTTGGAGTTGTGCAGAATAGGTCTCTAATATTTGCTCCTTTTCCAGCCCAGAATTCCAGCTGCCGGCATTCTCCCTCCTTATGTAAACCTTGTAAAATAAGAGAGAATAGGCATAAGTATTGTGACATAATGTGTAATAACAGCCCATAATGCAATAAATATTGATATAAAAGCATGATGCAAAATGGACGTATCAGTCATCCTAGCCTCGACAGACGCCGAAGGGTTTATCTGAAATTGTTGATGAGCCCCCAATTGAGCTGCCAATTCCGATCACCACGGTCTCTAGCTTGATCCACAAGGGTCTGAGTATTACTATCATCACGGGGCGGGTCATGGTTGCGAGGCGGGTTACGACGCCTTTCACTACTGGAAAGCATCGACGACTCAATGCGCCTGCTGTAACTTCGGCTTTGGCATGGTGTTGAGTGAATTCCCTCACAGCTATACGAGTAAGCCGCCTGCTGAGCCACAACCATCTAGAGAAGTTCTACGGTGTTCCAGGTCTTCTATCGCAACTGGAGACTCGCCTTTGATTGGAAATAGCTACCAACTGCGAAGCTGCGGCAATCATATTATCCAGTGGGTTGGAGTAATGACCAGAAGGTGTTGGAACTCGTTGAGGGGGGGGGGTTAGGTCCATACGAGGCGGGTCTGGCACACAGGGCTGAGCCGCCGCTCCAGTCCCAGGTGCCTCAGCAGCCTGGGTCACACCAAGCGGGTTACTCGATGCTGCTTCGGGTGTATTAAAAAGATTCCGCCCCTCAAGCTGCGAAGGTAAGCGGCTCTGGTGCCTCCTTCGAAGGACAACATTTGACGCGTTCTAATCCAGCTTGAAACAAAAAGCCTCTACCCTTATCTGTTGCGTCTCGGCCTCCAAGGCGGCTCGCTCTATGGTCATCTGGCGTCGTTGCCGGGGAGGTTAGTGCTTGAAGGTATATCTTTAGATCTTGCAATCGAATCTTTTAGTTTCTTGTTTTATCACTAGTTTAGTCTATAAAAGAAAACAAAAAATGGAATTAAGGGTGCCTCATATGCTTCATCTTTTTAATGTCTTTCATGAAAATGATGGGAAGGAAAATTGTGCTCAAGTACTAGAAGAAGAATTACATAGAATGCTTGGCACAAAATATGTGAATGATGAGCATGATTTCAATGTTGTTAGTATGAATTCTTTGAATACCCATGATGCTAATGATATGCAAAGCCACAAGCTTGGGGATGCTATGTTTGATGAAGATGATATGTTTTGTCCCCCAAGTTTTGATGAGCAAATTTATTATGACGATAGTATGCCTCCTATTTATGATGGTTATATTGATAAAAGTGTATTTGGAGAGGTCATGACTTTATTTAGTAATGATTCCACTATCTTGGAAGAGGTTTCAATTGATTATGATGAGAACAAAGTTGCTACTTATGATGATTATTGTGATGACACTTATGTTATAAAAAGTAGTGATGATTATATTAAAACTTGTCATGATTATAATGACCCTTTTTCTAAACATTACTCTTTTAATGTGGAAACAGTTTATAGTATTCGAGTTTCTTATGCTACTCCCACTATTCTGAATGAGAAGAATTTTGCTTATGTGGAGAGTAGTAAAATTTCTATGCAAGTAGATCATGAAAAGTATGCTTTATGTGCTGGTTATATTGTTGAATTCATTCATGATGCTACTGAAAATTATTATAAGGGAGGAATATATGTTTATAGGATTTGCAATAATATCAAGTTTCCTCTCTATGTGCTTAAAGTTTTAAAGTTATGCTTGGTTTGCCTTCCTATGCTAGTTGATTATTGTTCCCGTAAGTTGTTTGCTCACAAAATCCCTATGCATAGGAAGTGGGTTAGACTTAAATGTGCTAGTCATATTCTTCATTATGCTCTCTTTATATTTCAATTCTTATCTTTTATGTGAGCACCATTGAAATCATCATGTCTAGTTAGGGGCGTTAAATGTTAGCGCTTGTTGGGAGGCAACCCAATTTTATTTTTGTTCTTTGCTTTTTGCTCCTATTTAGTAATAAATAATTCATCTAGACTCTGTTTAGATGTGGTTTTATGTTTTAATTAGTGTTTGTGCCAAGTAGAACCTTTGGGAAGACTTGGGTGAAGTCTTTGCGATCTTGCTGTAAAAAACAGAAACTTTTGCGCTCACGAGATTAGCTGCCATCTTTTACTGCAGAGTGATTTCAGGTTGATTCTTATTGCAGATGATTAATAGACAAATTCCTCAGGTCCGCCAAATTATTTCAAAATTGTTGGAGTTACATAAGTATTCGAATGATACAGATTACTATAGACTGTTCTGTTTTTGATAGATTCTGTTTTTCGTGTGTTGATTGCTTATTTTGATGAATCTATGGCTAGTGTCGGGGGGTGGGGGTATGAACCATAGATAAGTTGGAATACAGTAGATATTACACCAATATGAATTTAGAATGAGTTCACAACAGTACCTAAGTGGTGATTTATTTTCTTATACTAACGGAGCTTACGAGTTTCTGTTGAGTTTTATATTGTGAAGTTTTCAAGTTTTGGGTAAAGATTTTATGGACTATGTAATAAGGTGTGGCAAGAGCCTAAGCTTGGGGATGCCCAAGGCACCCCAAGGTAATATTCAAGGACAACCAAGAGCCTAAGCTTGGGGATGCCTCGGAAGGCATTCCCTCTTTCATCTTAGTTCATCGATAACTTTACTTGGAGCTATATTTTTATTCACCACATGATATGTGTTTTGCTTGGAGGATAATTTTATTTTCTTTTGTTTTGCTTGCTATTTGAATAAAATACCAAGATATGAAATTCTTAAATGTTAGAGAGTCTTCACATAGTTACATAATTATTCAACTACTAATTGATCTTCACTTATATCTTTCGCAGTAGCTTGTCGTTTGCTCTAGTGCTTCACTTATATCTCTTTAGAGCACGGTGGTGGTTTTATTTTATAGAAATTATTGATCTCTGTCACAGCCCTAGAAATCTTCTTGTAATTAGTGGCATTGCATCCATGCATCATTTTCATTTTCAATTAATCTTGAAATGGGGATGCTTAAACCCTAGCACTAAATGAATTCAACTAGGGTCAAAATAAAATCTTTTTCATTGAACCAAAAATGCCTTCATAAATGTTCACCATCTTTGGTCCTGGCTAAATCCTCTGCCAAAAATGGTTTCATTTTTTGGAGGCTATTCTGGATTTTTGCACCAAGCCATAAGTATTTACATATGGGCAATTTAAATCCTATAAATATTTTAAAATTCCCAAATAATCTTGAAGGTATTTTTAGGTTGTTGAGAATATTTTCAAATGTGCCTCTAAATATTTTTCAGGTTTTTCCTAAATGGAATAGTTTTCTACTATTTCAAAACACACAACAGAAACAAATAAAAAAGAAAAACAGAAAGCAGATAGAGAGGGTTTTACCTGGCGCTCACCTGGCCTAGCCCAGCACGGCCCAGCCCAGCTGGCCGATGCCAGTCATCTCCCTCCTCTCGCCAGAGGGACGAGAGCCGCGTGCTCGACACGCGCGTCCACGTGCCCGAGCCGCCTCCTGCTTCTGTCGACGCCCCGGACGGCTCCAGATGACGCCACGCGCCCCCTGACCTCTCTCTCACGCCCGCAGCTCCTCCCCTTCTCTGCTCTCTCTCCCTCTCACGCCCGAGCGCAGCCGTCGCCGCCGCCCGTCATTGCCGCGACCACCTGCCACCCCACGCCTTACCGACGCGCCCAGAAACCCCGCCACTTCCTCGACCTTCCCACCGAGCCGCACGACGCCTGAAGCCCCCGAACAACCTCACCGAGCTCGTCTTCAACCTCCTGACGCCGAGATCGCCATTGCCGTTTTGTCGCCGTCTCCGCCTCCCCGAGCTCGCCGTTTGCTCCCCCGCACACGCAGTGAGCCACCGATCCTCCCCCCTCTCCGTTTTCGCTTGCGTGAAGCGTACATGCCGCCTTGAGCTCGCCCGCATGCGTCACCGCCTGTGCTTGCCGCGGACGTGTCTCCGGCCATCTACTGGTCCGGCCGTCCTGCCTAGCTCCCTCCCCGCGCCACGTAGAGCACGTATATGTGCCCCGCACGAGCCACCACGGCCGTCGCAACGACGACCCCGAGTCCACCTGAACTCCGGCCGTCGCTGTCGGCCTCGCCGGCATTGTTTACGGCGTCCCCGTGTCCAACCACTTGCGCCCTTGGATGCGGCAGCCCCCAGCTCCACGTAGCACGTCTCCGCCGTCGATTTGGTCACCGGAGAACCAAATTTGAGGCCCTCCGCCGCGTCTGGTCTCGCCGGCGTCGAGTCGCAGGCGGGTTGACCGCTTTGACCGCCGGTGGTTTAGCCCCGGTTGACCAGGGGATTTGACCTCCCCTGGGTCTATGACATGCGGGCCCTGCCCGGCTAATTAATCTAGTTTAGGTTTAAACTTAATTAGTTTAACCTAGGTTAGCGCTAATTAAACTAGGTTAGTTTAGTTAGCCACTCACACACGGGCCCCACTGGTCAATTTGACCTGGACCGCCCCGTTGACCTGCTGACGTCACAGTGGCGTAGTGCTGACGCAGTAACTCTTTTCTGGATTTATTCTTATACAGGAAATCCCAGAAAATAGCCAAAACTTTTAAAAATCATAGAAAATCAACCCTAACTCCAAATGAAGTAATTTATATATGAAAAATTATCAAAAAAATGCAATCTATCCATCGTACCATTTTCATGCATGACAAACTAAGTTATACCTACTGTATAACTAAAAACATGGTAATGGCATTTAAACCCTCACATATGGAGTTTGAATTTGAGCCTAGGGTTCAAACCAACTCCATTTAATATGTTGCTAGATGCATTAGCTCAAATCACATCATATTGCCATGTCATGATCATGCATCATACTGTCGCATTGCATTGATTGTGTTCTTTCTCTGTTGCCGATGTTTGTCCCCTCTCAGTAGACGTGGTTCCGACGATAAGTTCGATGACACCGATGAAGAGTTATACTATCTTCAGAAGTGCCAGGCAAGCAAAAACCCCTTGTTCATTCCGATACAATCCCACTCTCTCACTCCTGCTCTCTTATACTGCATTAGGACAACAACGATTCAACTGTTACATGTTGCGGTAGTTGAACCCCTTTCCTCTGCATGACCTGTCATTGCCATAGTAAATAGATGAAACCAACTAGCATGAGTAGGAGTTGTTTGAGCCCTGATGTGCCTACTCATTCATGCTTGTTTGTCATGCCTGCTACTGCTTAGAGTTGAGTCGGGTCTGATTCATCGGGAATGAATTGGAATGGTGATGAACATGTCCTACTGTGTGTGAGCTAAGTGTGTGAACACGATTTGGTAAAGGTAGCGGTGAGAGGCCATGTACGAGAACATGGTGGGTTGTATCATTGAAACCGTCCTCAGGAACTGAGTTCTGTGTTTGTGGTCCATGAACAGCTACTACCACACGTTGAGCCCTGAAATATGACCCCGCTCGACTTATTAACCGTCCCTGTCCTTTGTCCACGAGTTGCAACTAGTTTCTGGTGTTTGTAGGATATGTGTTGGAGGCCGTGAGTAGCGCTGGCCCTAGGGGTGGACTATGATGCGGTAGATACACCGTGGCATGGTGTACCGGGCGCCCGTTTGGTGTCTCGGGAACCCTGCACACATCGTTTGGGGCTGTGAGCGAAACTTCGGCCGGATCTCCTCGCGGATGGAACCCGAACAGGCGATAAACCTGGACTAGAGACTTGTGTGGTTAGTCAGGTCGTGGTCTACACCCACGCCGGCTTTCGCTTGAAGTCTGCCGAGCACATGTCGTGTGCAGACGCTAAGTGGTGGAAACATGTGTGAAGAAGTACACACCTGCAGGGTTATAAATGATCTATTCGAATAGCCGTGTCCACGGTAAAGGACTTCTGGGTTGCCTATAACAGTTCATACACAAGTGAAAGTGGATACTCTAAAATGCGCAAGATAAGCGTGAGTGCTATGGATGGCGTTCTCGTAGGAAGACGGGAGCGGGTCCATAGTGGTGTATTGATATGGTGAATATATGGACTCGTGTGCGCCACCTCAAAAGAGTTGCTTGCAGTCGTAGTTCAGGTTAGCCACTGAGTCAAAGCTGTCTTGCTGCAGTTAAACTCCACTACCCCCTTCGTTGATACCGAGGCATATGTAGTTAGTTCTGATGTAAGTCTTGCTGGGTACATTTGTAGTCACGTTTGCCTATTTTATGTTATTGTAGAGAGGCGTCAGTCTCGCTAGTAGTTCCGCGTGGACTTCGACATTTAGCTTGTTACCTCAGCTACGATCTTGTGCCCTCGGCAGGATCTGGTAGATAGTCAGGCTTCTCAGCCTTTTTCATTTGTAGATGTCTGTACTCAGACATGTTAAACTTCCACATGTGCTTTGACTTGTATGCTCTGAATGTTGGGTCATGAGACCCATGTTTGTAATATCTCGCTCGTCGGAGCCTAATGAATAAATACCTGAGTCGTAGAGTTATGTTGTGATGCCATGTTGTATTTACGCATATCGAGCATATTGTGTGTATGATTGAAATGCTTGGTATGTGTGGGATCCGACAATCTAGTTGTTTATCCTTGGCAGCCTCTCTTTTGGGGAAATGTACTCTAGTGCTTCCATGAGCCATAGTAGTCCGCAACAGCCCGGTTCACCGGAGTCCTGTTAGCCCAGCACAACTGCTCCGGAAAACATGATTGGCCGGCATGTGATTCACTTCGTTCCTATGTCTGTCCCTTCGGGGAAATGTCACGCGGTGACATCCGGAGTCCTGCCTAGCCTGCTACAGCCCGGGTTCCCGGAGTCCTGTTAGCCCAGTGCTACAGCCCGGATTCACACGCTGTTGACCGACATGCTCGATGTTGATTCATGTATGCCTGTCCCCGTAAGTTAGTGCCTCTTTGGGTTCACTGCTAGTCATGTCGGCCCGGGTTCTCCGTCATATGGATGCTAGCGACACTATCATATACGTGAGACAAAAGGCGCAAACGGTCCCGGGCCATGGTAAGGCGACAACTGTGGGAATACCGTGCGTGAGGCCGCAAAGTGATATGAGGTGTTACAGGCTAGATCGGCGTGACTTAGAATCGGGGTCCTGACAGCTTTGGTATCAGAGTCTGACTGCCTGTAGGATTACCAAGCCAAACTGGTCGAAGTTGTGTCTAGAAATGCTTTAGTTATGTAAGGGAATTGATTGGGGAAGGGAACGTAAGGCTCTTTTTACTCCTTATACCTTGTGCCTTCTGATCTGAGTCATCCTCTTCTTTTCTACGGGGTTTAAGTAGTAGGCTTCTCATCTTTCTATTAGGATCACGTGTTGCTAATCCGTAGAATCTTAGGATTGTTGGTTCCAGGCCTCAATTCAGTTTCTACTACTTTTAGTATGTTGTCAGTTGAACCAGAACCTTGATATGATGTTGTTAAGTGACTATGCAAATCCTTGTGAATGTCTCAAATCTTTTTCTGAGCATTTACAACCGTTATGCTATCCAAGTCATCCCAGGTCTCTAAATAGTCTGATGCATTTGCAAATCCTTTCTCTCCATTCCCGATGTCCTTTATGGTCAAAATAAGCACACTAACCGGTGCATTAAGGTAATTTATTGCCTAGACATATATGTTGGAGCTATTATTATGACCCTAGGTGTCTTCGAGAACCACTCGGTAATCTAGCAATGTTTTGTGTTCCCAGTGTGGTGATTTTGGCCCCCATTCTCGAAAGCATCCCGTGATGCCATTTAGTTAGTAGGCCTTCTATTTCTGGGTTCTTAAGCCCAAGATTCACTCCACTCACCTCATGTTGATAGTGTTTGCTAGTTCCTTTAGGATATTAGTAATTTTGCGATAGTCCTCGAGGTCCTTGGTATTTCCTTCTTCCAAATACTACACTTATGGCAGAAGTTTGTTGGATCAAACGATCACAACAGGAGTGCTCTCGATGAGTTCTCCATTCTATATTGTGACTCTGCCAGTTCAACCTTTCTGCATGGGTTATCTGGAAGTAATATGTTGAACTCCTTTGACATGCTAATCCATGCATCCCTAACTTAGAAAATCATATGATCTTTGAGTTGTCCCTCATTAGTTGTTTTCTGACCTCCGACTTCAACTTTTAGTCAGGAGTAGTCGTGCATTTCTGTTATCGATGCCTATTATTCTTGTGGTCTGACAAGCCATTCTATTCCGGAATGACTAGGAGAAACAAACTCTAGTACCTCATCCATATCTAGGATTGGGTCAAAGTAGTTGTATTCCACAGATCAAATGACAATCCAGTTTTTGTTCTGTTCTACCTTGGAGTATTACCATCTTATATCAAGAATTTCAAGAGAATCGCACCAACTCTTATGAATTCTTGACGAAGTGATACCTCTCACCACCATCGTTCATTCCTCGGTCTCCGTGTTATTGTAACCAGAATACCGACAAGTGAATTGTGATGTGTGAAATTAATACTTCTAGCAACCATATTGCTTAGTAGTAAATGGACAATAGTTTCATTGTTAGCATGTTGGTTATTGAATCATCATTCTAAGATAGACTGTGCTGCCTAGTCCTTATTTCTGGTGCACTCTTTGATCAATGAGTTAGGATTATTCAATCCCTTGCTTATTTGTTCATATCGTCTTGCTCTGAAAAGCAAGATTGTTCTCGAGCTTAATAACATATCGGTGGTTCGTGATTTTCTAGATATCTTCTCGGAAGTGTTACCAAGTTGTCACCTGACTGATATGTTCACTTCATGATCAAGTTGGTTTCCCAATAAACCACTCTTCCTCCAAGAATATGTGTTGGATACCCCTGAGCTAGTTGGTCGAGCTAAACAATAACTTGGAGAGTTGGAAAATAAAAGCTTGTCTGACTTAGTTATCTTCGTTGATTGACCCACGTGATTACTTGTTGGTGCTATTGTCTTATCCAATCCTTGATTTGAGCATGGGCTATCGTCAAATCAAATCAGAACCAACGATGTTCGTAATGTTGTCTTGCTCGTGGTTGATTCCTCGAGCATACACCGTTATATCTTTTGGGTCTGACCAATGCTATCACCATGTTCACTTAATTGTGGAATTCCACCTATATGGAAGCCTGGATGGATTGTTGTTAAGCCGTTGACAACATTTTCATCTTGTCCATGATTCATGTTGAACATTTAAGTTAGTGTTGGAAACTTTTATAAGCATTATCTTCATGTCCCGTTCATGAAGTATATGTTCGGATGAAAGAAGTGACTTCCTCTAATTCATGTGCATTTGATGCAAGCTGCCGCCGTGAATTCGAGAAAGTCAATGTTGCTTCCTCTAGAATCATTCCAAGTCAGTCATGCATATGTGCGAAGTACGCTATGGTTTGACAGGCTCGCTACCTCCATTCCATATGTGTCTCCTAGTACACCAAGCCACTGATTGATTTGTTCAAGGAGAAGAAGTTCCTTCTTAGGATCCGGACTTATGCAAGGGCTTCGATATCCTCGATGATGGTTCCCAACCAGAACTCGGTAGTGTTTTATTATAAGACTACCATGTGGCCATGCATGTCCGGGACAGTGTGTTCACATGTTTGTAGCCGAACCAGCTCTGTTTTGGAGCTTACTACCGTAGTTCATTTCTCGAGAATCTCGCAACATTATCTCGTTAATTTGAGTTGCAACTGTTCCTTCTACAGACATGATGTCTGAAATATCCTGTAACCAACCAGATCTGAATCTCAGGCAGATATGATGGTTGGAACTTCTCCAAGATCTATGATGTAGGTCCCGACAAGGTTGATGTTCTAGCCGACGCACCCAGCCGGAGGATCTATCACTATAGTATTTTGATTGGGAAATTTGTCCATCTTCTCCACGAGGATTTCATGCGGCTTATTCTATAAGTTGTTCCTTAGGGATTCTTGTGCTCTTGGTTTCCCAATAAGCTATAACCATTCAAACGGTGGAATCACTCTCGTTGAGTTATTCCCACTTACCAGAATCATTCCCAGCATTTGCATTTTGTTTCCAGCTTGCACCTCAGTAACTATTGTTTAGGATCATCTTCAAAAGTGGTCCTACTATGGGTCCCATCCATCCCCGATGATAAGCAAATCATCCATTGTGTTGTCTTCAACAAGGTAGTCCACATCATCCATTCTGGTATGAGTATGCCATTCTTTCAAATTCGTTCACACGATCGTTTGTGATTGCCTTAGGCTGGTATAAAGAATTTCAATAATCTTTGTATGAAAAGTAATTCTTTTTGCCACTTAAGGGAATAGTTCTTCGAGTCACCTTCCCTGAGGTGCCCCATTTTGGAATCATGGCAATTTCCCTCGCTACTTTGAAACCCTCGTCAAATTGTTTCTTCTGTCGCTCCTGATGCATGTTTTGCCTCTCTGCTCTAGAGATGTTTCCATGTCTCATTCCGTGAGTTGAACTTGTGATCATTAAGATGATCCTAAGTTGCTCGAACCTCAAGAATATTGAATCTTCTAAAATACTCCCTTTCTTCTCGTTGTCATGTTGGATGTAGTTCTCAAAGCAAGACGGCGAGATCAAGGTGATGCAATGAATCGACATCTTCGAGAAGGAAAGTTGGATCTTGAATCATGTCAGCCTTGTGTCCCCTATGTCTTCTTACTTCACTTCTTGAATCTCGGGACGAGATTCTTGTTTAGTGGGGGTGAGGTGTCACAGCCCTAGAAATCTTCTTGTAATTAGTGGCATTGCATCCATGCATCATTTTCATTTTCAATTAATCTTGAAATGGGTATGCTTAAACCCTAGCACCAAATGAATTCAACTAGGGTCAAAATAAAATCTTTTTCATTGAACCCAAAATGCCTTCATAAATGTTCACCATCTTTGGTCCTAGCTAAATCCTATGCCAAAAATGGTTTCATATTTTTGGAGGCTATTCTGGATTTTTGCACCAAGCCATAAGTATTTGCATTTGGGCAATTTAAATCCTATAAATATTTTAAAATGCCCAAATAATCTTGAAGGTATTTTTACGCTGTTGAGAATATTTTCAAATGTGCCTCTGAATATTTTTCAGGTTTTTCCTAAATGGAATAGTTTTCTACTATTTCAAAACACAGAACAAAAACAAATAAAAAAGAAAAACAGAAAGCAAAGAGAGAGGGTTTTACCTGGCGCTCACCTGGCCTGGCCCAGCACGGCCCAGCCCAGCTGGCCGATGCCAGTCATCTCCCTTCTCTCGCCAGAGGGACGAGAGTCGCGTGCTCGACACGCGCGTCCACGCGCCCGAGCCGCCTCCTGCTTCTATCGACGCCCCGGACGGCTCCAGACGACGCCACGCGCCCCCCTGGCCTCTCTCTCACATCCGCAGCTCCTCCCCTTCTCTGCTCTCTCTCTCTCTCACGCCCGAGCGCAGCTGTCGCTGCCGCCCATCATTGTCGTGACCACCTGCCACCCCACGCCTCACCGACGCGCCCAGAAACCCCGCCACTTCTTCCTCGACCTTCTCACCGAGCCGCACGACGCCTGAAGCCCCTGAACGACCTCACCGAGCTCGTCTTCAACCTCCCGACGCCGAGATCGCCATTGCCGTTTCGTCGCCGTCTCCGCCTCCCCGAGCTCGCCGTTTGCTCCCCTGCACCCGCAGTGAGCCACCGATCCTCCCCCCTCTCCGTTTTCGCTCGCGTGCACCGTACGTGCCGCCTTGAGCTCGCCCGCATGCGTCACCGCCTGTGCTCGCCGCCGACATGTCTCCGGCCATCTACTGGATCGGCCGTCCTGCCTAGCTCCCTCCCCGCGCCACGTAGAGCACGTATAGGTGCCCCGCACGAGCCACCACGGTCGTCGCAACGACGACACCGAGCCCACCCGAACTCCGGTCGCCGCTCTCGGCCTCGCCGGCGTTGTTTACGGCGTCCCCGTGTCCAACCACTTGCACCCTTGGATGCGGCAGCCCCCAGCTCCACGTAGCACGTCTCCGCCGTCGATTTGGTCACCGGAGGACCAAATTTGAGGCCCTCCACCGCGTCTGGTCTCGCCGGCGTCGAGTCGCAGGCGGGTTGACCGCTTTGACCGCCGGTGGTTTAGCCCCGGTTGACCAGGGGATTTGACCTCCCCTGGGTCTATGACATGCGGGCCCTGCCCGGCTAATTAATCTAGTTTAGGTTTAAACTTAATTAGTTTAACCTAGGTTAGTGCTAATTAAACTAGGTTAGTTTAGTTAGCCACTGACACGCGGGCCCCACTGGTCAATTTGACCTGGACTGCCCCGTTGACCTGCTGACGTCACAGTGGCGTAGTGCTGACGCAGTAACTCTTTTCTGGATTTATTCTTATACAGGAAATTCCAGAAAATAGCAAAAACTTTTAAAAATCATAGAAAATCAACCCTAACTCCAAATGAAATAATTTATATATGAAAAATTATCAAAAAAATGCAATCTATCCATCTGTACCATTTTCATGCATGACAAACTAAGTTATACCTACTGTATAACTAAAAACATGGTAATGGCATTTAAACCCTCACATATGGAGTTTGAATTTGAACCAAGGGTTCAAACCAACTCCATTTAATATGTTGCTAGATGCATTAGCTCAACTCACATCATATTGCCATGTCATGATCATGCATCATATTGTCGCATTGCATTGATTGTGTTCTTTCTCTGTTGTCGATGTTTGTCCCCTCTCAGTAGACGTGGTTCCGACGATAAGTTCGATGACACCGATGAAGAGTTATACTATCTTCAGAAGTGCCAGGCAAGCAAAACCCCCTTGTTCATTCCGATACAATCCCACTCTCTCACTCCTGCTCTCTTTTACTGCATTAGGACAACAACGATTCAACTATTACATGTTGCGGTAGTTGAACCCCTTTCCTCTGCATGACCTGTCATTGCCATAGTAAATAGATGAAACCCACTGGCATGAGTAGGAGTTGTTTGAGCCCTGATGTGCCTACTCATTCATGCTTGTTTGTCATGCCTGCTACTGCTTAGAGTTGAGTCGGGTCTGATTCATCGGGAATGAATTGGAATGGTGATGAACATGTCCTACTGTGTGTGAGCTAAGTGTGTGAACACGATTTGGTAAAGGTAGCGGTGAGAGGCCATGTAGGAGAACATGGTGGGTTGTCTCATTGAAACCGTCCTCAGGAACTGAGTTCTGTGTTTGTGATCCATGAACAACTACTACCACACGTTGAGCCCTGAAATATGACCACACTCGACCTATTAACTGTCCCTGTCCTCTGTCCACGAGTTGCAACTAGTTTCTGGTGTTTGTAGGATATGTGTTGGAGGCCGTGCGTAGCGCTGGCCCTAGGGGTGGACTATGATGCGGTAGATACACCGTGGCATGGTGTACCGGGCGCCCGTTTGGTGTCTCCGGAACCCTGCACACATCGTTTGGGGCTGTGAGCGAAACTTCGGCCGGATCACCTCGCGGATGGAACCCGAATAGGCGATAAACCTGGACTAGAGACATGTGTGGTTAGTCAGGTCGTGGTCTACACCCACGCCGGCTTTCGCTTGAGGTCTGCCGAGCACATGTCGTGTGCAGACGCTAAGTGGTGGAAACATGTGTGAAGAAGTACACCCCTGCAGGGTTATAAATGATCTATTCGAATAGCCATGTCCACGGTAAAGGACTTCTGGGTTGCCTATAACAGTTCATAGACAAGTGAAAGTGGATACTCTAAAATGCGCAAGATAAGCGTGAGTGCTATGGATGGCGTTCTCGTAGGAAGACGGGGGCGGATCCATAGTGGTGTATTGATATGGTGAATATGTGGACTCGTGTGCGCCACCTCAAAAGAGTTGCTTGCAGTCGTAGTTCACGTTAGCCACTGAGTCAAAGCTGTCTTGCTGCAGTTAAACTCCACTACCCCCTTCGTTGATACCGAGGCATATGTAGTTAGTTCTGATGTAAGTCTTGTTGGGTACATTTGTACTCACGTTTGCCTATTTTATGTTTTTGCGGAGAGACGTCGGTCTTGCTAGTAGTTCTGCGTGGACTTCGACATTTAGCTTGTTACCTCAGCTACGATCTTGTGCCCTCGGCAGGATCCGGTAGATAGTGAGGCTTCTCAGCCTTTTTCATTTGTAGATGTATGTACTCAGACATGTTAAGCTTCCGCATGTGCTTTGACTTGTATGCTCTGAATGTTGGGTCATGAGACCCATGTTTGTAATATCTCGCTCCTCGGAGCCTAATGAATAAATACATGAGTCGTAGAGTTATGTTGTGATGCCATGTTGTATTTACGCATATCGAGCATATTGTGTGTATGATTGAAATGGTTGGTATGTGTGGGATCCGACAATCTAGTTGTTTATCCTTGGCAGCCTCTCTTTTGGGGAAATGTTGTCTAGTGCTTCCATGAGCCATAGTAGTGCGCTACAGCCCGGTTCACCGGAGTCCTGTTAGCCTAGCACTACTGCTCCGGAAAACTTGATTGGCCGGCATGTGATTCACTTCGTTCCTATGTCTGTCCCTTTAGGGAAATGTCACGCGGTGACATCCGGAGTCCTGCCTAGCCTGCTACAGCCCGGGTTCCCGGAGTCCTGTTAGCCCAGTGCTACAGCCCTGATTGACATGCTCTTGACCGACATGCTCGATGTTGATTCATGTATGCGTGTCCCCGTAAGTTAGTGCCACTTTGGGTTCACGACTAGTCATGTCGGCCCGGGTTCTCCGTCATATGGATGCTAGCGACACTATCATATACGTGAGCCAAAAGGCGCAAACGGTCCCGGGCCATGGTAAGGCGACATCCGTGGGAATACCGTGCGTGAGGCCGCAAAGTGATATGAGGTGTTACAGGCTAGATCGGCGTGACTTAGAATCGGGGTCCTGACAGCTTTGGTATCAGAGTCTGACTGCCTGTAGGATTACCAAGCCAAACTGGTCGAAGTTGTGTCTAGAAATGCTTTAGTTATGTAAGGGAATTGATTGGGGAAGGGAACGTAAGGCTCTTTTTACTCCTTATACCTTGTGCCTTCTGATCTGAGTCATCCTCTTCTTTTCTACGGGGTTTAAGTAGTAGGCTTCTCATCTTTCTATTAGGATCACGTGTTGCTAATCCGTAGAATCTTAGGATTGTTGGTTCCAGGCCTCAATTCAGTTTCTACTACTTTTAGTATGTTGTTAGTTGAACCAGAACCTTGATATGATGTTGTTAAGTGACTATGCAAATCCTTGTGAATGTCTCAAATCTTTTTCTGAGCATTTACAGTCGTTATGCTGTCCGAGTCATCCCAGGTCTCTAAATAGTCTGATGCATTTGCAAATACTTTCTCCCCGTTCCCGATGTCCTTTATGGTCAGAATAAGCACACTAACCGGTGCGTTGAGGTAATTTATTGCCTAGACATATATGTTGGAGCTATTATTATGACCCTAGGTGTCTTCGAGAACCACTCAGTAATCTAGCAATGTTTTGTGTTCCCAGTGTGGTGATTCTGGCCCCCATTCTCGAAAGCATCCCGTGATGCCATTTAGTTAGTAGGCCTTCTATTTCTGGGTTCTTAAGCCCAAGATTCACTCCACTCACCTCATGTTGATAGTGTTTGCTAGTTCCTTTAGGATATTAGTAACTTTGCGATAGTCCTCAAGGTCCTTGGTATTTCCTTCTTCCAAATACTATGAACCACTTATGGCAGAAGTTTGTTGAATC
The DNA here is from genome assembly GCA_032464435.1 of Aegilops umbellulata. Taxonomy (NCBI): domain Eukaryota; kingdom Viridiplantae; phylum Streptophyta; class Magnoliopsida; order Poales; family Poaceae; genus Aegilops; species Aegilops umbellulata. The sequence continues at coordinate 508,002,846 of CP136056.1, read as the reverse complement.
AAAGGATCACAACAGGAGTGCTCTCGATGAGTTCTCCATTCTATATTGTGACTCTGCCAGTTCAACCTTTCTGCATGGGTTATCTGGAAGAAATATGTCGAACTCCTTCGACATGCTAATCCATGCATCCCTAACTTAGAAAATCATATGATCTTTGAGTTGTCCCTCATTAGTTGTTTTCTGACCTCCGACTATCAACTTTTAGTCAGGAGTAGTCGTGCATTTCTGTTATTGATGCCTATTATTCTTGTGGTCTGACAAGCCATTCTATTCCGGAATGACTAGGAGAAACAAACTCTAGTACCTCATCCATATCTAGGATTGGGTCAAAGTAGTTGTATTCCACAGATCAAATGACAATCCAGTTTTTGTTCTGTTCTACCTTGGAGTATTACCATCTTATATCAAAAATTTCAAGAGAATTGCACCAACTCTTATGAATTCTTGACGCAGTGATACCTCTCACCATCATCGTTCATTCCTCGGTCTCTGTGTTATTGTAACCAGAATACCGACAAGTGAATTGTGATGTTTGAAATTAATACTTCTAGCAACCATATTGCTTAGTAGTAAATGGACAATAGTTTCATTGTTAGCATGTTGGTTATTGAATCATCATTCTAAGATAGACTGTGCTGCCTAGTCCTTATTTCTGGTGCACTCTTTGATCAATGAGTTAGGATTATTCAATCCCTTGCTTATTTGTTCATATCGTCTTGCTCTGAAAAGCAAGATTGTTCTCGAGCTTAATAACATATCGGTGGTTCGTGATTTTCCAGATATCTTCTCGGAAGTGTTACCAAGTTGTCACCTGACTGATATGTTCACTTCATGATCAAGTTGGTTTCCCAATAAACCACTCTTCCTCCAAGAATATGTGTTGGATACCCCTGAGCTAGTTGGTCGAGCTAAACAATAACTTGGAGAGTTGGAAAATAAAAGCTTGTCTGACTTAGTTATCTTCGTTGATTGACCCACGTGATTACTTGTTGGTGCTATTGTCTTATCCAATCCTTGATTTGAGCATGGGCTATCGTCAAATCAAATCAGAACCAACGATGTTCGTAATGTTGTCTTGCTCGTGGTTGATTCCTCGAGCATACACCGTTATATCTTTTGGGTCTGACCAATGCTATCACCATGTTCACTTAATTGTGGAATTCCACCTATATGGAAGCCTGGATGGATTGTTGTTAAGCCGTTGACAACATTTTCATCTTGTCCATGATTCATGTTGAACATTTAAGTTAGTGTTGGAAACTTTTATAAGCATTATCTTCATGTCCCGTTCATGAAGTATATGTTCGGATGAAAGAAGTGACTTCCTCTAATTCATGTGCATTTGATGCAAGCTGCCGCCGTGAATTCGAGAAAGTCAATGTTGCTTCCTCTAGAATCATTCCAAGCCAGTCATGCATATGTGCGAAGTACGCTATGGTTTGACAGGCTCGCTACCTCTATTCCATATGTGTCTCCTAGTACACCAAGCCACTGATTGATTTGTTCAAGGAGAAGAAGTTCCTTCTTAGGATCCGGACTTATGCAAGGGCTTCGATATCCTCGATGATGGTTCCCAACCAGAACTCGGTAGTGTTTTATTATAAGACTACCATGTGGCCATGCTTGTCCGAGACAGTGTGTTCACATGTTTGTAGCCGAACCAGCTCTGTTTTGGAGCTTACTACCGTAGTTCATTTCTCGAGAATCTCGCAACATTACCTCGTTAATTTGAGTTGCAACTGTTCCTTCTACAGACATGATGTCTGAAATATCCTGTAACCAACCAGATCTGAATCTCAGGCAGATATGATGGTTGGAACTTCTCCAAGATCTATGATGTAGGTCTCGACAAGGTTGATGTTCTAGCCGACGCACCCAGCCGGAGGATCTATCACTATAGTATTTTGATTGGGAAATTTGTCCATCTTCTCCACGAGGATTTCATGCGGCTTATTCTATAAGTTGTTCCTTAGGGATTCTTGTGCTCTTGGTTTCCCAATAAGCTATAACCATTCAAACGGTGGAATCACTCTCGTTGAGTTATTCCCACTTACCAGAATCATTCCCAACATTTGCATTTTGTTTCCAGCTTGCACCTCAGTAACTATTGTTTAGGATCATCTTCAAAAGTGGTCCTACTATGGGTCCCATCCATCCCCGATGATAAGCAAATCATCCATTGTGTTGTCTTCAACAAGGTAGTCCACATCATCCATTCTGGTATGAGTATGCCATTCTTTCGAATTCGTTCACACGATCGTTTGTGATTGCCTTAGGCTGGTATAAAGAATTTCAATAATCTTTGTATGAAAAGTAATTCTTTTTGCCACTTAAGGGAATAGTTCTTCGAGTCACCTTCCCTGAGGTGCCCCATTTTGGAATCATGGCAATTTCCCTCGCTACTTTGAAACCCTCGTCAAATTGTTTCTTCTGTTGCTCCTGATGCATGTTTTGCCTCTCAGCTCCAAAGATGTTTCCATGTCTCATTCCGTGAGTTGAACTTGTGATCATTAAGATGATCCTAAGTTGCTCGAACCTCAGGAATATTGAATCTTCTAAAATACTCCCTTTCTTCTCGTTGTCATGTTGGATGTAGTTCTCAAAGCAAGACGGCGAGATCAAGGTGATGCAATGAATCGACATCTTCGAGAAGGAAAGTTGGATCTTGAATCATGTCAGCCTTGTGTCCCCTATGTCTTCTTACTTCACTTCTTGAATCTCGGGACGAGATTCTTGTTTAGTGGGGGTGAGGTGTCACAGCCCTAGAAATCTTCTTGTAATTAGTGGCATTGCATCCATGCATCATTTTCATTTTCAATTAATCTTGAAATGGGTATGCTTAAACCCTAGCACCAAATGAATTCAACTAGGGTCAAAATAAAATCTTTTTCATTGAACCCAAAATGCCTTCATAAATGTTCACCATCTTTGGTCCTGGCTAAATCCTCTGCCAAAAATGGTTTCATATTTTTGGAGGCTATTCTGGATTTTTGCACCAAGCCATAAGTATTTGCATTTGGGCAATTTAAATCCTATAAATATTTTAAAATGCCCAAATAATCTTGAAGGTATTTTTACGCTGTTGAGAATATTTTCAAATGTGCCTCTGAATATTTTTCAGGTTTTTCCTAAATGGAATAGTTTTCTACTATTTCAAAACACTGAATAGAAACAAATAAAAAAGAAAAACAGAAAGTAGAGAGAGGGTTTTACCTGGCGCTCACCTGGCCTGGCCCAGCACGGCCCAGCCCAGCTGGCCGATGCCAGTCATCTCCCTCCTCTCGCTAGAGGGACGAGAGTCGCGTGCTCGACGCGCGCGTCCACGCGCCCGAGCCGCCTCCTGCTTCTATCGATGCCCCGGACGGCTCCAGACAACGCCACGTGCCCCCCTAACCTCTCTCTCACATCCGCATCTCCTCCCCTTCTCTGCTCTCTCTCCCTCTCACGCCCGAGTGCAGCTGTCGCCGCCGCCAATCGTTGCCGCGACCACCTGCCACCCCACGCCTCACCGACGCACCCAGAAGCCCCGCCACTTCTTCCTCGACCTTCTCGCCGAGCCGCGTGACACCTGAAGCCCCCGAATGACCTCACCAAGCTCGTCTTCAACCTCCCGACGCCGATATCGCCATCGCCGTTTCGTCGCCGTCTCCGCCTCCCCGAGCTCGCCGTTCGCTCCCCTGCACCCGTTGTGAGCCACCGATCCTCCCCCCTCTCCGTTTTCGCTTGCGTGCATCGTACGCGCCGCCTTGAGCTCGCCCGCACGCATCACCGCCTGTGCTCGCCTCCGACGTGTCTCCGGCCATCTACTGGTCCGGCCGTCCTGCCCAGCTCCCTCCCCGCGCCACGTAGAGCACGTATAGGTGCCCCACACGAGCCAGCACGGCCGTCGCAACGACGACCCCGAGCCCACCCGAACTCCGGCCGCCGCTGTCGGCCTCGCCAGCGTCGTTTATGGCGTCCCCGTGTCCAACCACTTGCACCCTTGGATGCGGCAGCCCCCTAGCTCCACGTAGCACGTCTCCGCCGTCGATTTGGTCACCGGAGGACCAAATCTGAGGCCCTCCGCCGCGTCTAGCCTCGCCGGCGTCGACTCGCAGGCGGGTTGACCGCTTTGACCGCCGGTGGTTTAGCCCCGGTTGACCAGGGGATTTGACCTTCCCTGGGTCTATGACATGCGGGCCCCGCCCGGCTAATTAATCTAGTTTAGGTTTAAACTTAATTAGTTGAACCTAGGTTAGTGCTAATTAAACTAGGTTAGTTTAGTTAGCCACTGACACGCGGGCCCCATTGGTCAGTTTGACCTGGACCGCCCCGTTGACCTGCTGATGTCACAGTGGCATAGTGCTGACGCAGTAACCCTTTTCTGGATTTATTCTTATACAGGAAATTCCAGAAAATAGCCAAAACTTCTAAAAATCATAGAAAATCAACCGTAAGTCCAAATGAAATAATTTATATATGAAAAATTATCAAAAAATGCAATCTATCCATCTGTACCATTTTCATGCATGACAAACTAAGTTATACCTACTGTATAACTGAAAACATGGTAACGGCATTTAAATCCTCACATATGGAGTTTGAATTTGAACCTAGGGTTCAAACCAACTCCATTTAACATGTTGCTAGATGCATTAGCTCAAATCACATCATATTGCCATGCCATGATCATGCATCATATTGTCGCATTGATTATGTTCTTTCTCTGTTGCCGGTGTTTGTCCCCTCTCAGTAGACGTGGTTCCGACGATGAGTTCGATGACACCGATGAAGAGTTATACTATCTTCAAAAGTGCCAGGCAAGCAAAACCCCCTTCTTCATTCCGATACAATCATACTCTCTCACTCCTGGTCTCTTTTACTGCATTAGGACAACTATGATTCAACTGTTACATGTTGCGGTAGTTGAACCCCTTTCCTCTGCATAACCTATCATTGCCACAGTAAATAGATGAAACCCACTAGCATGAGTAGGAGTTGTTGAGCCCTGATGTGCCTACTCATTCATGCTTGTTTGTCATGCATGCTACTGCTTAGAGTTGAGTCGGGTCTGATTCATTGCGAATGAATTGGAATTGTGATGAACATGTCCTAGTGTGTGTGAGCTAAGTGTGTGAACACGATTTGGCAAAGGTAGCGGGGAGAGGCCATGTAGGAGTACGTGGTGGGCTGTCTCATTGAAACCATCCTCAAGAACTGTGTTCTGTGTTTTTGATCCATGAACAGCTACTACCACACGTTGGGCCCTGAAATATGACCCCGCTCGACTTATTAACCACCCCGGTCCTCTGCCCAGGAGTTGCAACTAGTTTCTGTTCTTTGTAGGATATGTGTTGGAAGCCGTGCGTAGCGCTGGCCCTAGGGGTGGGCTATGATGCGGTAGATACACCATGGCACGGTGTACCGGGCGCCCGTTTGGTGTCTCGGGAACCCTGCACACATCGTTTGGGGTTGTGAGCGAAACTCCGACCGGATCTCCTTGCGGATGGAACCCAAATAGGCGATAAACCTGAACTAGAGACTTGTGTGGTTAGTCAGGTCGTGGTCTACACCCACGTCGGCTTTCGCTTGAAGTCTGCCGAGCACATGTCGTGTGCAGACGCTAAGTGGTGGAAACATGTGTGAAGAAGTACACCCCTGCAGGGTTATAAATGATCTATTCGAATAGTCGTGTCCACGGTAAAGGACTTCTGGGTTGCCTATAATAGTTCATAGACAAGTGAAAGTGGATACTCTAAAATGCGCAAGATAAGCGTGAGTGCTATGGATGGCGTTCTCGTAGGAAGACGGGAGCGGATCCATAGTGGTGTATTGATATGGTGAATATGTGGACTCGTGTACGCCACCTCAAAAGAGTAGCTTGCACTCGTAGTTCAGGTTAGCCACTGAGTCAAAGCTGGCTTGCTGCAGTTAAACTCCACTACCCCCTTTGTTGATACCGAGGGTAGTTAGTTCTGATGTAAGTCTTGCTGGGTACATTTGTACTCACGTTTGCCTATTTTATGTTTTTGTAGAGAGGCGTCAGTCTCGCTAGTAGTTCCGCGTGGACTTCGACATTTAGCTTGTTACCTCAGCTACGATCTTGTGCCCTCGGCAGGATCTGGTAGATAGTCAGGCTTCTCAGCCTTTTTCATTTGTAGATGTATGTACTCAGACATGTTAAGCTTCCGCATGTGCTTTGACTTGTATGCTCTGAATGTTGGGTCATGAGGCCCATGTTTGTAATATCTCGCTCCTCGGAGCCTAATGAATAAATACTTGAGTCGTAGAGTTATGTTGTGATGCCATGTTGTATTTACGCATATCGAGCATATTGTGTGTATGATTGAAATGCTTGGTATGTGTGGGATCCAACAATCTAGTTGTTTATCCTTGGCAGCCTCTCTTTTGGGGAAATGTAGTCTAGTGCTTTCATGAGCCATAGTAGTCCGCTACAGCCCGGTTCACCGGAGTCCTGTTAGCCGAGTACTACTACTCCGGAACACTTGACTGGCCGGCATGTGATTCACTTCGTTCCTATGTATGTCCCTTTGGGGAAATGTCACGCGGTGACATTTGGAGTCCTGCCTAGCCTGCTACAGCCCTGGTTCACACGCTGCTGACCGACATCCTCGATGTTGATTCATGTATGCTTGTCCCCGTAAGTTAGTGCCACTTTGGGTTCACGACTAGTCATGTCGGCCCGGGTTCTCCGTTATATGGATGCTAGCGACACTATCATATACGTGAGCCAAAAGGCACAAACGGTCCCGGGCCATGGTAAGGCGACACCCGTGGGAATACCGTGCGTGAGGCCGCAAAGTGTTATGAGGAGTTACAGGCGAGATCGGTGTGACTTAGAATCAGGGTCCTGACAATCTTTCATGCTTCACTTATATTATTTTGAGAGTCTTTTAGAACAACATGGTAATTTGCTTTGGTTATAAAATTAATCTTAATATGATGGGCATTCAAGATGGGTATAATAAAAACTTTCATATAGAGTGCATTAAATACTGTGAGAAGTTTGATATTTGATAATTGTTTTGAGATATAAAGATGGTGATATTAGGATCGTGCTAGTTGAGTGATTGTGAAACTGAGAAATACTTGTGTTAAGGTTTGCAATTCCCGTAGCATGCACGTATGGTAACCGTTGTGTGACAAATTTGAAGCATGAGGTGTTCTTTGATTACTTTCCTTATGAGTGGCGGTCGGGGACGAGTGATGGTCTTTTCCTACCAATATATCCCCCTAGGAGCATGCGCGTAGTGCTTGGTTTTGATGACTTGTAGATTTTTGCAATAAGTATGTGAGTTCTTTATGACTAATGTTGAGTCCATGGATTATACGCACTCTCACCCTTCCATCATTGCTAGCCTCTTCGATACCGTACATTACCTTTCTCACCTAGAGAGTTAGTGCAAACTTTGTCGGTGCATCCAAACCCCGTGATACAATACGCTCTATCACACATAAGCCTCCTGATATCTTCCTCAAAACAGCCACCATACCTACCTATTATGGCATTTCCATAGCCATTCTGAGATACATTGCCATGCAACTTCCACCATTCCATTTATTATGACACGCTTTATCATTGTCATATTGCTTTGCATGATCATGTAGTTGACATCATATTTGTGGCAAAGCCGCCTTCATAATTCTTTCATACATGTCGCTCTTGATTCATTGCACATCCCGGTACACCGCCGGAGGCATTCACATAGAGTCATATTTTGTTCTAAGTATCGAGTTATAATGCTTGAGTTGGAAGTAAATAAAAGTGTGATGTTTTTCATTATCAGAGCATTGTCCCATATGAGGAAAGGATGATGGAGACTATGATTCCCCCACAAGTCGGGATGAGACTCCGGACAAAAACAAAAGAGGCCAAAGAAGCCCAAATAAAAAAAGAGGTCAAAGAATGAGAGAAAAAGAGAGAAGGGGCAATGCTACTATCCTTTTACCACACCTGTGCTTCAAAGTAGCACCATGATCTTCATGATAGAGAGTCTCCTATGTTGTCACCTTCATATACTAGTGGGATTTTTCATTATAGAACTTGGCTTGTATATTTTAACGATGGGCTTCCTCAAAATGCCCTAGGCATTCATGAGCAAGCAAGTTGGATGCACACCCACTTAGTTTTTTTATGAGCTTTCATATATTTATAGCTCTAGTGCATCCGTTGCATGTCAATCCCTACTCCTCACATTGACATCAATTGATGGGCATCTCCATAGCCCGTTGATTAGCCGCGTCAATGTGAGACTTTCCCTTCTTTGTCTTCTCACACAACCCCAATCATCATATGCTATTCCACCCATAGTGATATGTCCATGGCTTGCTCTCATATATTGCGTAAAAGTTGAAAGAGTTTGAAAAGGCTAAGTATTAAACAATTGCTTGGCTTGCCATCGGGGTTGTGCATGATGGGGGAATTTTGTGTGACGGAAATGAAGCATGGCCAAACTATATGATTTTGTAGGGATAAGCTTTCTTTGGCTAGGTTATTTGATAAGACATAATTGCTTGGTTAGTATGCTTGAAGTATTATTATTTGTATGACAATATTAAACTTGTGTCTAGAATCTTTTAGATCTAAATATTCTTGCCACAATAAAGAAGATTACAATGATAAATTAAGTTAGGTAGCATTCCACATCAAAAATTCTGTTTTTATCATTTACCTACTCGAGTCGCAGGCGGGTTGACCGCTTTGACCGCCGGTGGTTTAGCCCTGGTTGACCAGGGGATTTGACCTCCCATGGGTCAATGACATGCGGGCCCCGCCCGGCTAATTAATCTAGTTTAGGTTTAAACTTAATTAGTTTAACCTAGGTTAGCGCTAATTAAACTAGGTTAGTTTAGTTAGCCACTGACACGCGGGCCCCATTGGTCAGTTTGACCTGGACCGCCCCGTTGACATGCTGACGTCACAGTGGCATAGTGCTGACGCAGTAACCCTTTTCTGGATTTATTCTTATACAGGAAATTCTAGAAAATAGCCAAAACTTCTAAAAATCATAGAAAATCAACCGTAGCTCCAAATGAAATAATTTATATATGAAAAATTATCAAAAAAATGCAATCTATCCATCTGTACCATTTTCATGCATGACAAACTAAGTTATACCTACTGTATAACTGAAAACATGGTAACGGCATTTAAATCCTCACATATGGAGTTTGAATTTGAACCTAGGGTTCAAACCAACTGCATTTAACATGTTGCTAGATGCATTAGCTCAAATCACATCATATTGCCATGCCATGATCATGCATCATATTGTCGCATTGATTGTGTTCTTTCTCTGTTGCCGGTGTTTGTCCCCTCTCAGTAGACGTGGTTCCGACGATGAGTTCGATGACACCGATGAAGAGTTATACTATCTTCAAAAGTGTCAGGCAAGCAAAACCCCCTTGTTCATTCCGATACAATCATACTTTCTCACTCCTGGTCTCTTTTACTGCATTAGGACAACTATGATTCAACTGTTACATGTTGCGGTAGTTGAACCCCTTTCCTCTGCATAACCTATCATTGCCACAGTAAATAGATGAAACCCACTAGCATGAGTAGGAGTTGTTGAGCCCTGATGTGCCTACTCATTCATGCTTGTTTGTCATGCATGCTACTGCTTAGAGTTGAGTCGGGTCTGATTCATCGGGAATGAATTGGAATGGTGATGAACATGTCCTACTGTGTGTGAGCTAAGTGTGTGAACACGATTTGGTAAAGGTAGCGGGGAGAGGCCATGTAGGAGTACGTGGTGGGTTGTCTCATTGAAACCATCCTCAAGAACTGTGTTCTGTGTTTTTGATCCATGAACAGCTACTACCACACGTTGGGCCCTGAAATATGACCCCGCTCGACTTATTAACCACCCCTGTCCTCTGCCCAGGAGTTGCAACTAGTTTTTGGTGTTTGTAGGATATGTGTTGGAGGCCGTGCGTAGCGCTGGCCCTAGGGGTGGGCTATGATGCGGTAGATACACCATGGCACGGTGTACCGGGCGCCCGTTTGGTGTCTCGGGAACCCTGCACACATCGTTTGGGGTTGTGAGCGAAACTCCGACCGGATCTCCTCATGGATGAAACCCGAATAGGCGATAAACCTGGACTAGAGACTTGTGTGGTTAGTCAGGTCGTGGTCTACACACACGTCGGCTTTCGCTTGAAGTCTGCCGAGCACATGTCGTGTGCAGACGCTAAGTGGTGGAAACATGTGTGAAGAAGTACACCCCTGCAGGGTTATAAATGATCTATTCGAATAGCCGTGTCCACGGTAAAGGACTTCTGGGTTGCCTATATTAGTTTATAGACAAGTGAAAGTGGATACTCTAAAATGCGCAAGATAAGCGTGAGTGCTATGGATGGCGTTCTCGTAGGAAGACGGGAGCGGATCCATGGTGGTGTATTGATATGGTGAATATGTGAACTCATGTGCGCCACCTCAAAAGAGTTGCTTGCAGTCGTAGTTCAGGTTAGCCACTGAGTCAAAGCTGGCTTGCTGCAGTTAAACTCCACTACCCCCTTCGTTGATACCGAGGCATATTTAGTTAGTTCTGATGTAAGTCTTGTTGGGTACATTTGTACTCACGTTTGCCTATTTTATGTTTTTGCAGAGAGGCGTCAGTCTCGCTAGTAGTTCCGCGTGGACTTCGACATTTAGCTTGTTACCTCAGCTACGATCTTGTGCCCTCGGCAGGATCTGGTAGATAGTCAGGCTTCTCAGCCTTTTTCATTTGTAGATGTATGTACTCAGACATGTTAAGCTTCCGCATGTGCTTTGACTTGCATGCTCTGAATGTTGGGTCATGAGACCCATGTTTGTAATATCTCGCTCCTCGAAGCCTAATGAATAAATACTTGAGTCGTAGAGTTATGTTGTGATGCCATGTTGTATTTACGTATATCGAGCATATTGTGTGTATGATTGAAATGCTTGGTTTGTGTGGGATCCAACAATCTAGTTGTTTATCCTTGGCAGCCTCTCTTTTGGGGAAATGTAGTCTAGTGTTTCCATGAGCCATAGTAGTCCGCTACAGCCCGGTTCACCGGAGTCCTGTTAGCCGAGCACTACTACTCCGGAACACTTGACTGGCCGGCATGTGATTCACTTCGTTCCTATGTATGTCCCTTCGGGGAAATGTCACGCGGTGACAACTGGAGTCCTGCCTAGCCTGCTACAGTCCTGGTTCCCGGAGTCCTGTTAGCCCGGTGCTACAGCCCGGATTCACACGCTGCTGACCGACATCCTCGATGTTTATTCATGTATGCTTGTCCCTGTAAGTTAGTGCCACTTTGGGTTCACGACTAGTCATGTCGGCCCGGGTTCTCCGTCATATGGATGCTAGCGACACTATCATATACGTGAGCCAAAAGGCACAAACGGTCCCGGGCCATGGTAAGGCGACACCCGTGGGAATACCGTGCATGAGGCCGCAAAGTGATATGAGGAGTTACAGGCTAGATCGGTGTGACTTAGAATCGGGGTCCTGACAATCTCTCATGCTTCACTTATATTATTTTGAGAGTCTTTTAGAACAACATGGTAATTTGCTTTGGTTATAAAATTAGTCCTAATATGATGGGCATTCAAGATGGGTATAATAAAAACTTTCATATAGAGTGCATTAAATACTGTGAGAAGTTTGATATTTGATAATTGTTTTGAGATATAAAGATGGTGATATTAGGGTCGTGCTAGTTGAGTTATTGTGAAATTGAGAAATACTTGTGTTGAGGTTTGCAATTCCCGTAGCATGCACGTATGGTAACCGTTGTGTGACAAATTTGAAGCATGAGGTGTTCTTTGATTACTTTCCTTATGAGTGGCGGTCGGGGACGAGCGATGGTCTTTTCCTACCAATCTATCCCCCTAGGAGCATGCGCGTAGTGCTTGGTTTTGATGACTTGTAGATTTTTGCAATAAGTATGTGAGTTCTTTATGACTAATGTTGAGTCGATGGATTATACGCACTCTCACCCTTCCATCATTCCTAGCTCTTTGGTACCGTGCATTGCCCTTTCTCACCTCGAGAGTTGGTGTAAACTTCGTCGGTGCATCCAAACTCCGTGATATAATACGCTCTATCACACATAAGCCTCCTTATATCTTCCTCAAAACAGCCATCATACCTACCTATTATGGCATTTCCATAGCCATTCTGAGATACATTGTCATGCAACTTCCACCACTCCATTTATTATGACACGCTTTTATCATTGTCGTATTGCAAACCACTGATGTCTATTTCAATGTTTTATGAGCCAAGACCCGGATGAATGAGGCTCTTGTTTCAGATGGCCAGGCTATTCAAACGAGTGACCTTGTTCCGACCAAACTTGGTGCCAGGAAGCAATGCGTTTGTGTGTAGTCAAAGCTCTGCCACAACAATATACCAGATGACGATCTCTCAGTGAGGCCAAGGTTTCCACTGTTCAAGACCTATGTATGTTGGTTTGTGTCCTATTGACAATGTGAGTGGACCAACCTACGGACCAGAGTGCCAGCATGGTTTACGATGACAAGTTTTCCATGACTTGAGATCTTGAGTTGTGTTAGGGGGTCTGTGATAGGCTCCCTATTGGCAACCCACGCAACAGTAGAAACTGGGATTTTGTCGAACCATATGCCAGGGTACGAGCTGGCGTTGTGGGACTTACTGATGGTGCTTGCTGGCTGGAATAAGCCAAGGGCGAACTTGCCGTTTCTAGAGATGAGCTTGGCGCCAACGGCGAGCACTTGGCCTCCTGTAAGAGTATCATTTGCTGCAGAGGAGCATGAAGGGGCGTGCAAGAGGAGAAGCCCGAGAAATATGTAGAGGGGAGGCATGGATGAATGGGTTGGGGAAGAGAGGAAGTATGGCTGGCTGAAACACGCTCATAGTTTAAAAAAGCGCTAGGCGTTAATTGTGCGTTTTGCCACCGCCTTGCGCTTTACTGACCAAAGCGCATGCTTATGCGCAGTTATGCACAGATTAAACGTAGTTATGCGCAATGCGTTTTGCCAACGCCTAGAGCCTAGGCGCGCTTAAGAGCTTGCTTAGGCGCGCCTTTTTTAACTGTGAGCATGCTGGATGGACGCATGCTCTGCTCTGCTCTTCTATACGGAGACGGAAGAAGAGGATTAGAAAGGATAATTAGGATGAAGGCATATATCATACAGTATATGTTTCAGCTGACTGACAGGGAAGCCACTTGGGATCTACTCCCTCCGTAAACTAATATAAGAGCGTTTAGAATACTAAAGTGGTGATCTAAACGCTCTTATATTAGTTTACAGAGGGAGTATAAAATTCAGATTGGTTGTTAAGACAGCACTGTATCTGTACCCACTTGAGCTGCCAGTTGAACTTTGGTAGCTGTACACCCTCTAGATATATATATCTACATATATACAAGGCAGTATAACAATAAAAACCATGTGCTACCCGGCAGGGTATACTACCTAGCACACTATGGATGAGGACTTTAAATGAAGCTCGGTAAAGTCAACCACGAGGCTACCACCAAGTTTACAAGGGACAATTTGGTGAGCTCTGTGTTAGGAAGTGCTGACCATACTATTTAAGAACCCAACAATTAAGGCAATGGCCTGAACGATCATGGACTCATGGTATTAACCTAAATCAGAAAGAGTGTACCATTTACCTCACTTATTGAAGGGTTATCTTTGAATACTACTCCCTCCGTCACATAATATAAGACGTTTTTTGACACTACACTAGGGTCAAAAAACAACTTAAATTATGGGACAGAGGGAGTATTTCTAAAGATTCTTTTACTAACCCACAAATATCTGCTTCAATGAATATATTATGTCAAACTTAAAGCACATAAGAGCTAGGAGTATAAATAAATCACCAATTAACATAGTAACCAAAAGGGGTTGTGGTAGTGTGAATATCAGAGTACCAGACTCACCTCTTCAGCATAGAAATTCAACTTATGCCTAGACAAGCTATGGGGCCATCACAGGCTCACTGGACCAAGGTCTTGTTCACCCAATCCAGATATAAGTTTGAGTGAACTTCTCTGCAAAAATGTATCACACTTGTAAGTGGGAGTGGTTAATCTACATTCTACAGGCATCACAACATAACACTAATCATTTCGCAAAAAAAAACATAACACTAATCAATATGGACATCAGTAGTGCTAAGGAAATTCTGGAAAATTCTCACTTTATATATGATATACATACAAGATACAATCAACAAAAGCACTTGTTTTCCAATTCAGAGATAGTATATCTTGTCTAATTTCTACCATCTCATTTTATTCTCAAGTGGCTAGGATTCACATACAAATTTCCGCCTGTGATGTTGATCATCAGAGCTTAGAGAAAACGGGCTTCCGCTTCTCCATGAAAGCTTTGATGGCCTCCATCAGGTCATTAGATCTCAGCATTCCAGAGTTCCAAGTCGCTACATGCTCCAGGCCCTGCTCCACTGTGATATCTCTGCTTCTCAGTAGAACTGCCTTCGTTCCCATCACTGCGTTTGCCGACTTCTCTGATATTTCTGAAACAATGAAAAAAATTGTCTCTTAGTCCATCAGTGGTTGCAGCTTGTTAAATTACATAGTTGATGGAGAAAAGGTGGTAGGCATAGTTAACAAGAAACTGGTTTGCGCAGGGACATCTTATGCATGAATCTGAATTGTGGTAACACCCTATGAACATGGAACAGTCAGACCTACATATGTGCATTTACTTACAACTTGGATGAACAAATCCAACTTGCTTCTGACTTGATAGAGGGGTGACACTAGTAAATTGTGAACCCTTTAAACCATTATACAACGCTTTGCTGGATTGATTCAAGTGCATCTGACTTCAAACTAACAGCACTAACTATATGACCCAAACTTTCCAGTTCACTTTTCATGATGTTGGGAAATGGAGTGCAGCGCCTCTGCAGCCGATCAAGAGAGTGGTGGATTTTGCTGCTTAATGTAGTAAGAGAAACATTTAAGCTAGCACTTATAGGACACTAAGCACACTATGGCAAATGCGCAAAAACCAGGAAATGAGAATATAGATGAATCTTTATGAAAGTTGGCAGAGTTGGAATTCTAGAAAGCCTGTGAAACGCTTAAGCTGAACTAGATACTATATTCAAATACCAGCAGGTCACCAACTGTATTTAAAGACGCAATTCATGCGTGCTGTGAAGTTACTTACATGAAGTTTAACCTCTCTTTTTTCAGAACCAAGGGGTTCTGACTAACATAAAATCAAAGATTATCCAGCCAAATGGATCTACGGATTCTAGTTAGATCAACTGCAATCAGAGTACAAACAAGATTTATTGACAGCATATACTACAGATACCCAAGAGAGACACCCTTGTTCATTTTCTTACCAACATGAACTACATAATGATGTAATGGAATCTTAAGTTCTGAAAACAATGACTCTTTTGTAGGTTGTGAAATTCCAGGCAACATCCCTTATTAGTTTGAACTTTGAATTGCACAATTCATGTTAAACATTTTAGCAGAATACAGAACAGAGGCAACAACACTGAAAAGAAAGAACAACAGAGAGAAATTATACCTTTGGCGATCTTGGCAACACCGGCATCCAGCTCCTGCTTGGAATCGAACACCCTGCTGACGAGCCCCATCTCCTTGGCCTCCAGGGCGGTGATCCGGCGGCCGGTGAGCGCGAGGTCGGCGGCGTTCCCGTAGCCCACGATCCGCGGCAGGCGCTGGAGCGCGCCGAGGTCGGCGACGATGGCCATGTCCACCTCCTTGAGCACGAAGGTGGCGTCCCTGGAGCAGTAGCGTATGTCGCAGGCGGCCACCAGTTCGACGCCGCCGCCGACGCACGCGCCGTGCACGGCCGCGATGACGGGCTTCCGGCACAGCTCGACGGCGGTGAGCGCGGCCTGCATGCCCAGGATCGCGCGGCGGAGCCCCTCCGCCATGGCCGCGGGGTCGGCGCCGCGGGCGGGGGGCGCGGTGAGCGGGTTCCCGGGCCCGCCGAGCTCGATGCCCGCGCAGAAGTGGGGGCCCGCGGCGGACAGCACGACGGCGCGCGCGGCGGGGATGCGGTCGAGCAGCGCCATGGCGCGCGGGATCTCCGCGAAGGAGTCCGGGCTGAGCGCGTTGAGCTGCGCCGGGCGGCTGAGGCGCACCTCGTACACCGCGGCCGCCGGGTCGGGCCGCGTCACTGCCAGGGCCTTGAAGCCCCGCCGCAGCTCCGCCTCCGCGTCCGACGAGCCCGCGCCGGCCATATGATGCCGTGTGGGGATTAAACTCTAGCCGCCTGTGCTGCTCTGTTGACTGCTGCTGCTGCTGCTAATACGAAGGAAGGAAGCCATCATCATTCATGGTAAAAACCGATGCTAATCCTCTCTTGTTGTTCTTATGATGAGATAAGCAGCTCAAAAATTACCAGAAAAAATGAACTTATCCAAAGCTTCTATAAGAGCATCTCCAATATGTAAAGTACATCGTCAAAAAAGTGATAGATAAATAATTTACATCATTAAAATATGCTCTTTACATAAAAAACATTCAATTCACGTATAATTGATAAGGTAGTGCTCTAAAAAATAATGTAAAACGGCCAATGGCCGCACTATAGCCGCTGTACATAAGCATTTCAGCCGCACTTCAACCATTGTATAGTCGCACTCTTTCAATCAAATTATCCCATAAACATATAAAGTGAACAATATTTTTAAACTCAGCATGAACTCAACTTTCATACCAAATATAGTCATAATGCAACAAATAGAAGTGCATCACATCAAACAAAAATCGGGTCCAAAAAATGCATATAAACATAGCAACTCAACTTTCATCCTCTTCGTTATCATTAGTCACACTGCAAACATTGCATCATCATCTTCAATGGCTTCTTTGTTGACGTTCTCAATTCGTTGATGCATTGATGCCGCCACCTCTACAGGAAGCACCTCCATGCCAGTCATGTTGTCATCAAAGCCACGTCCCATGCCACTCATGTTGCCATCGAAACCACCTCCCATGCCACTCATGTTGCCACCGAAGCCACCATCCATGTTGCCACCAAAGGCACCTTCAATGTTGCTATCGAAGGCACCACACATGTTGTCACCAAAGCCATCACCCATGGCACCTCCCATTCCTCCTCCCATCCGTCCATGACACCTCCTATTCCATCCATACCTCCTCCAATTCCACCAATAATGGCACATTCTGTTCCTCCCATTCCTTCTCTCATCATGTTTCTCATTAGCATGGTATTCTTCATAATCATTTCGTCGCGACAAAGCTCGACATACGCTTTTGCTTTGGGTGTGAGGCCACTTGTGTCCATAAACATAAACTTGAGGGCCTTCTGCCTTCTCCTCCATCATCTTGAGCTCATTGGCCGCCACCTTTCTCTCCTCTGGTTCCACCTTTCTCTCCTCGGCCGCCGCCCTCCGTCGCTCGGCTTCGCCCACCCTCCTCCATTTCTATCAATTTGAACAATTTTTTCTTCGGCATACCCTTTCCTTGAATGGCAATGACGTCAAATCCTTCTTTAAGATCATTGTCTCTGGCCTTCGAACCCTTTGCTTTTTCACTTCCGTCCGGCCTATATGATTTGGTCGTTGAGTGAGGAGTGAGGCTCATTCTTCTCTCCTCACCCCCACCATCGTCATCTTCATTTTCATGATCAACAATCAAACTTTTCTTCCTTGGAGATAAATTTCTCGATTCTTCCACTTCTCATCCTTCAGCTCTTTTGTAGGTTGTAGCAATGATGGAACAAACCTTGGGTAATCATTTTATACAACAAAACAACAAAAATAGCATCATCATTTTAGGAACATATGTATACTTGGGCAAATGTAGAAGAACACACAAAAGTAGCAAGCAATTACCATGTCACTATCACCGCAACCACTAGGGTTCATGTGATCAAAATTGGTTGAGCAACCTGCCCACTTTTGCCATTCGCCCTTGATGGTGCCCCGTCGTTAACGAATGGAATC
Organism: Aegilops umbellulata; assembly: GCA_032464435.1. Taxonomy (NCBI): domain Eukaryota; kingdom Viridiplantae; phylum Streptophyta; class Magnoliopsida; order Poales; family Poaceae; genus Aegilops; species Aegilops umbellulata. Next base: position 507,984,883 of record CP136056.1, on the reverse strand, counting down.
CCTCGATCGCTAGTGCCCACTAGTGTTGCGCTCATCAAATAATTCTTTGATGCGGTCCTAATAGGTGGACGCGGATTGGTCACTCCCTACGGATGCATCAAAAAAGATCCGCTTCCACACGATACAAATCAACCCATCTTTAGGTTCGAATAATTTGTGGTTCTTCCTTTGGCAACGAAGACCTCCTCCTCCATGTCGAGATTATCACCATCAAGTTGAGTATCATATTTCTTGTGATGCATACCATTGAGAGAAACAACCTTCATTTGCAACATTTGTCATGCGCATGAATGCCTCATCATCAAGACTACAAATGCACGTACACACAATCTCACATATTTATTCATATGGGACATGAGAAAAGAACAGATAAAAAGGAATTTATTTTTTACCTTTACGACATTTTGTCGTGCCTGTTGGAGGTGGTGGTCGCGGGCAGGTTTTCCTTCACGGCGGCGTGGCTTGTGATGGCGGCGAGGACGACGTGCCATCTCCGGGGGTAGTTGTCACGGCCTGCGGCGGCATCGAAGTGGCCGAAGCAGCCGCGACCGCCTTCTTCTTCTTCGCCGCCACGGCGGGGTTGCGCGCCGCCACCATGGCATTTGGCCATGGGTTGCTCCTTCATCGGCTCACGCATGCTCCTGCGACGGGCTGTGATGGAGTAAATCGGGCGCTACGGAATGGGGGCATCATGGATGCGGAAGCAGCAACGGGGAAGTTTGTAGCGCCGGCGGCGACAATGGCGAGGTGCGTCAGACCAGCGGTAGGGTTGGTGGAGTCGACCATGGGGCCTGGCGGTGGCCAGCGGGCGGGGGGTGGAGGAAGGGAGGGTGAGCGGCGGGAACTTTCGCTTTTGGCGGTTGGTCATTTTACATCTACAGATGCCAAGTAATGTATTTGCATCACTTGGTGATGCATTTCAGTCGGATGTAAAATTTGAGTATTTTGTTTTTCATCTACATCACTTGTTGGTGACACGTTTTTTAGCCTAAGTGATGCATATTTCGGTAATTTTACATTTACACCATCTATTGGAGATGCTCTAACCAACTCCGTGCATTCGGTTTACATGACTCGGTTTATACAAATTTTTGGTTTGTACAGTATTATTATTTTGATAAATATGATATGAAATTTATATATGGTCCGGTTTCAGTATATATCAAATTATTTTTGTATGGTTTCGGTATGTACCATAAAAACCAAAGTTGACGCGAATTTGACAATGACACATAATAATTTACAAATTTACGACTCAAAAGACATAGTTTTTTTAATTCAAATAGTATAAACTATATACAATTATATATGCCAGCATGGATTAGATGGTTATGGAAGTGCTTAGCAATCTTTTGAAGAGCAGTATGACAATGTTACAAAAAATGGGATTGCTAAACCTCATTCGACCGAGACTTAACCAAGTCTTAGTCAATGTTATGTTCATGAGATCTTACGTGAAGATCTGTGTGATTTTTTTTTCTTTTTTCTTTCTTACATGTTATGTCACTTTGAGTGACTAAAACCTAGCCACCCTAAAAAAAGATGCGCTTAATAAGGAATCTGGCTCTTGTACCAAAAAATGACTACTTCTATGGTTGTCCATAGTAAGAAATATAAATATTTTTGTACTACGGTTTATTCGTTTAACCGCTCGTTTTTAGTTATCCACCATAAAAACCAAAATTAGAACGACATGGAAAGTTCATACCATACCAAAACGGCTAGCTATAAAACCGTAAATTTGGTTCGGTTCGGTTTATTTCAATATGGTATTTCGGTTAAGTTTATTCGCGACATGGTATTTTGCTTCGGTTTTAGAATGCACACAGTGAGCTCTAACGATGTTGCCTCGACCCGTTCGTGTATAATGCAACTTCAATCTTGTTTCCCTTGCAACGATTTTCCCATGAGTTTTCAGCTCGTAATGAAAGTAAAAAAATAAGGCAGCTAAACGTAAAATGAAACATACTCCTACTTTACTGACTGCCACCGGGACCCATAACCAACCACTTTCTTTTGGAGGTAATAACCAACGGAATTCCCTATTTGACTGTGTCAAACTGTCGAGCAAACGCACAGACTGGGCGAGCGAGGAATTGGGCCGGCCCATCTATAGTACCTCCAAGGTTTCGGTTTCAGGAATCTTCTAGAGGTATCCTAGCAGTTTTTATCGGTTTTGGGAACCTTCTAGAAGGTTTCTGGACCGGTTATTCTGTTTTCCTTTTCTTTTTTTGTGTTTGTTTCTTTTTTCCTTTTCTCTTGCTGATTCTTTTTCTATCCATTTTTAGTTTTTCTTTTTATTTTCCTTTTTCTTTTTGGTTTTTCTTTTTCCTGTTTCTTTCGTTTGAATTTTTCAAATATTCTGTTCCAAATTTCAAAAAAAAAACTACGTGTTCAAAATTTTGTACTCAATTTAAAAAAAATCGTGTTTCAAAAAATGTTCAGGAATTTCAAAATATGTTCTTGCTTTGAAAATTTTCATATTTCAAAAATAGTTCACATTTTTAAAATTTAGTTCAAGATTTGAAAAATTGTTTGTCTTTGAAAAAATGTCCAGGGATTTCGAAAACTTCAAATAATTTTTGGAATTTCAAGAAATTGTAAGTGCATCTAGTGCCCCTTAGTGATTTTGGTGTATTGAAGACTTATAGGTTAAGGGACTAATGTGTTTATGAGTGTACAAAGGTCTATAAGTCTATGAGGAGTTTGATATTTATAGAGAAAGTCAACCCCTAAAAATGAAGTTCTTCGACTGAAGACTTTGGATTTCTTAATACTTTCTGAAGACTTTGAAAGTGAAGAAATTGGTGTGATCTTGAAGACTTGGTATTCATTTAAGGAACATGAAGCGTGAAGACTTTTGTTTTCGTAGTTTCATTTTATCTTTCTTGAGTCATAGGAAACACCGTACTGTTAAAGGTGGTCGAGGAAATACTAAGGAAAGATTTCCATGTGATGCTCAACTCAAAATCCTACACCTACCAATCCCTTCGAGTGAAGCCATTGGAAAATCTCATACAGTTTAGTCTTATTCTTCAGTGACAGAGACGAAGTTCTTCTGTTCTCTGAGGAATTTGTTCTGACTGAGGAGTTAGGAATTCGCCAGTGCGGATTGCCTACACAGTGAGGAACATGATAGCCCTGAGGAATTTGATACTCAAATTTCCGACCGTTGCTGTGCTATCGCCAACTGTCCCAAAATATCTACCCACCTAACGGTCATATCATTGAAGGGCATTTATGTCTTATCATGTCGGGCTGCTCCCTAGGCTATAAATAGCCGCCCCCTACAACCACTAGCTGGTTGGCTGCTCCGAGAGAAACTGACACTAGTCACTTGAGAGCATCCCATCCTCCGAGGACTTTGAGCGAAAATCATCGAGTGAGGAAAACCCAAACCCAAACACCTACAAACCCAAAGTGATTGAGTATCACTGAAGATATTGATCCTGCGTGGATCCGACGCTTGTTACCTTTGAAGACTGTGCTTTTCCAGACGGTTAGGCGTCATGGTCTAGAGCATCCAAGAGGAATTGTGGATCGCCGAGTGACCGAGTTTGTGAAGGTTCGGAAGTCACCTGAAGACTTACCACGAGTGATTGGACGAGGTCTGTGTGACCTTAGTTCAAGGAGAATACGGTGAGGACTGTGTGTCCTCGGGTTTAAATACCTAGCCGCTCCAACCAGATGTACAACTAAGACAGCAGTTGGAACTGGTCTACCAAATCATTGTCTTCACCAAGCCAACCGGTTCTATTTCCTCAACTCTTTCATTTCCTCATATCTGTGTTGTGCACTCGTTCATATCTGTGTTTGAAGACTTTGACTGAAGACTTTCTCATTTTCCTCAGTTCAATTTCTTCAGTCTGTTTCTCTTCTTCCTGTGCTATCATGTGTTTACGATTTCTGTACTCTGTGCTTGTCTTCATTTCATCATGATGACCATGCTTGCTTCCTGTTATGTTTACTTCTGAGTACTTATTCCGCTGCAAGTAGTTCTTCGCTAAGGAATTTTCTCACCCGCAAATTCCTCAGTGAAGAATTCATAAAAATCGCCTATTCACCCCCCTCTAGTCGATATAACGCACTTCCAATTGGTATCAGAGCAAGGTACTCCCTTGTTCTGTGTGATTTTGGTTTAACCGCCTGGAGTTTTAGTTATGTCGATCGCAGGTATGATCAAGGTTTCTGCTGGGTGTCCTGTAAGTGCATCTAGTGCCCCTTAGTGATTTTGGTGTATTGAAGACTTATAGGTTAAGGGACTAATGCGTTTGTGAGTGTACACAGGTCTATAAGTCTATGAGGAGTTTGATATTTACAGAGAAAGTCGACCCCTAAAAATTAAGTTCTTCGACTGAAGAATTTGGATTTTTGAAGACTTTCTGAAGACTTTGAAAGTGAAGAAATTGGTGTGACCTTGAAGACTTGGTATTCATTCGAGGAACATGAAGCGTGAAGACTTTTGTTTTCGTAGTTTCATTTTATCTTTATTGAGTCATAGGAAACACCGTACTGTTAAAGGGGGTCGAGGAAATACTAAGGAAAAATTTCCAAGTGATGCTCAACTCAAAATCCTACACCTACCAATCCCTTCAAGTGAAGCCATTGGAAATCTCATACTGTTCAGTCATATTCTTCAGTGACAGAGACAAAGTTCTTCTGGTCTCTGAGGAATTTGTTCTGACTGAGGAATTAGGAATTCGCTAGTGCGGATTGCCTACACAGTGAGGAACATGATAGCCATGAGGAATTAGACACTCAAAATTCCGACCGTTGTTGTGCTACGCGCCAGCTGTCCCAAAATACCAGCCCACCTAACGGTCATATCATTGAAGGGCATTTATGTCTTATCATGCCGGGCTGCTCCTTCGGCTATAAATACCACCCCCTACAACCACTAGCTGGTTGGCTGCTCCGGAAGAAACTGACACTTGTCATTTGAGAGCATCACATCCTCCGAGGACTTTGAGCGAAAATCATCGAGTGAAGAAAACCCAAACCCAAACACCTATAAACCCAAAGTGATTGAGCATCACTGAAGAGATTGATCCTGCGTGGATCCGGCGCTTGTTACCTTTGAAGACTGTGCTTCTTCCAGACGGTTAGGCATCATGGTCTAGAGCATCCAAGAGGAATTGTGGATCGCCGAGTGACCGAGTTTGTGAAGGTTCGGAAGTCACCTGAAGACTTACCACGAGTGATTGGACGAGGTCTGTGTGACCTTAGTTCAAGGAGAATACGGTGAGGACTGTGTGTCCGGGACTGTGTGTCCTCAGGTTTAAATACCTAGCCGCTCCAACCAGATGTACAACTGAGACAGCAGATGGAACTGGTCTACCAAATCATTGTCTTCACCAAGCCAACTGGTTCTATTTCCTCAACTCTTTCATTTCCTCATAACTGTGTTGTGCACTTGTTCATATCTGTGTTTGAAGACTTTGACTGAATACTTTCTCATTTTCCTCAGTTCAATTTCTTCAGTCTGTTTGTCCTCATCCTGTGCTATCCTGTGTTTACGCTTTCTGTACTTTGTGCTTGTCTTCATTTCATTATGATGACCATGCTTGTATTCTGTTATGTTTACTTTTGAGTACTTATTCCACTGCAAGTAGTTCTTCGCTAAGGAATTTCCTCACCCGCAAATTCCTTAGTGAAGAATTCATAAAAATCTCCTGTTCACCCCCCTCTAGTCGATATAACGCACTTTCAATTGGTATCAGAGCAAGGTACTCCCTTGTTCTGTGTGATTTTGGTTTAACGCCTGGAGTTTTAGTTATGTCGACCGCAGGTATGAAGAAAGTGGCATGCCCCATCTTTTACGGTCATGATTATCCCAAGTGGAAGGCCATGATGAAGAAGCGCCGCATGGCGATGAATACCGAGCTGTGGACCGTCACTGAGATTGGTCTTACCGATCTGTGCAAGATGGCGGACACTAATGATATTCGCAAGTACACTCGACTTGACATCATGGCGAAGGATATCATCTGTTCCTGCCTATCTAGAGATGAATTCAGGCGCATTATGCATCTTTGCAATGTGAAGCTTATCTGGGACCGAATCTCTGACGTTTATGAAGGTCATCGAACTTGTCATGATCCCTGGTTTGAGGATTTCAAGGAATCACTCACAACGATGACTTTCGAACATGAACCATCATCTTCTGCACCATGCCTCATGGCAAAAGGTGCCAAGGTAACCGAATGTTCCTCATCCGAGTCTAGTGATGATGAATCTGATGATGATTTTGGACCTAGCTATACCAAGCTTGTTTGTATTGCCACTAAACAACAAAAGGCCTTGGAAAAGGTTCAAAACATGCTAGACAAGAGTGATGATATGTCGGGTGAAGAAATGGATCGCACTAAAACCTTGACTGAAAATCTTCAGAGACTTCAGTCCAAGTTTGACACCCTTCAAAGTCATCATAACACTCTCTTATCTGATGATGAGAAGCTTTCTTATGAATTTCTTCAAAGAAAGCAAGATCTTGAGTAGCTAAGGGTGAGTTATGAAGATCTTCAGAAGGAGCGCGGTTCATTACTTGCTCAACAAAACAGCGCTGCTCAGGAAGAATTCATTCCCCCGTGTTTGAAGTGCATTGAACGTGAATCTGCTAATTCTTCATCTGAATGTTCAAATGCTTCTATTGTTACAATTTCTTCATGTGCCTCTGCTATCACTAATTCCTCATCTGAGGATATTGCTAGTATCACTAACAATGTAGGGCTGAAGGAATTGTATATGACAGGCATGTACAAAAGCCTCAAAGGACACCAGGCTCTTTGTGATGTGCTTAAAAAGCAGATCCTCAACAGGAACCCTAGGAAAGAGGGTATTGCCTTTGAGAGGAAACTCAATGCTGATGGTACATATTGGAAGCCTGAGCAGTACCCTAAAACCTCATGGGTTGCTGCAAAGGGACCTCCAGTTGATCCATCCAATTTATCTGGCTTTACATGTGAATCTCCTCATTCTTCTGATGAGTCATTTGACTCCAACTATCAACTATTCAAAAATCAGAATGGTGAAGTATTTGCTAGATATGTTGGCACTAACTGCAGGAACGGTTCCCCTATGAAGAAAATCTGGGTTCCCAAAAGATGCCTTGAAAGTCTTCAGGTGAATGTCCTCATGACACCACCTGTGAAGAATAGGAACCCCAGATCAAATTCTTCATATGGATCCAAGTCCTCATACGGACCAAATTCCTCACGTGGATCAAATTCCTCAAAAGGATCAAAATCCTCACATGAACATCATCGTGCTAACACTTCTGTTTCGCAGGGGAGATCTAAGGGCTATGAATATGTGCATTATTATTCTAACCATTATGTTCGTAAGTCCTCGAAGAATTTCTCTGCTTATTCATATGCTTACCCTAACTCCTCTTATGTGAAATGAAATGGATTGACTTCTATGCCACCTTTCTCATATGGAGCTTGCAAAGTGATGAACTCTTTGCCACCCCTTCAGATGTGGGTGGTGAAGAAAAGGAACTAATCTCTTCTGCAGGGTCAGGTCTCCAGACGTGCGTGAACGTCTGAAGAATTTGCTGGAGACCTGAAAAAAATGCCTGAAAGGACGCAGACTAATCATGAAGAAATGAACTTTCATTTCTCACGTCCTCATACTGCTATACCTGTTTCTCTGCTTGATGAAATTGATCTGATGAATTTGATGTCATATTCTTCACTGATGAAGTATATGAGTTCGTAAGCTGCACTAATTCATCTGCGGGATGATTAACCCAAAGCAAATGAGTGGGTCCTCGATAGTGGATGTACAAATCACATGACTGGTGAAAAGAATCTTTTGATGGATGCTCCCTTATCACCATCTCATCTGAAGCATATCATCCTCGCTGACAAAGGCAAAAGTCAAGTATTGGGTCTAGGTAAGGTTGCGATCACAAAGGATCGACACATGGACAAAGTCATGCTTGTTGAGTCCTTAGGATACAACCTCATGTCAGTCTCAATGCTTTGCGATCTTGATATGGTTGTCATTTTTGGCAAGTATCATTGTGTTGTGGTTATGAAAGCTGACAATTCCAAAGTCTTCGAAGGCTTCAGGAGAGGAGACTTGTATATTGTTGATTTCTCTACAGGACCGCAACCAGCCGTGTGCCTACTTGCAAAAGCTTCAGAAGGCTGGCTATGGCAACGACGACTTGGTCATGCAGGTGTGGGAGTCCTGGATTAGGGGGTGTTCGGATGGCCGGACTATACCTTCAGCCGGACTCCTGGACTATGAAGATACAAGATTGAAGACTTCGTCCCGTGTCCGGAAGGGACTTTCCTTGGCATGGAAGGCAAGCTTGGCGATGCGGATATTTAGATCTCCTACCATTGTAACCGACTTTGTGTAACCCTAACCCTCTCCGGTGTCTATATAAACCGGAGGGCTTTAGTCCGTAGGACAACACACAACAATCATACCATAGGCTAGCTTCTAGGGTTTAGCCTCCTTGATCTCGTGGTAGATCTACTCTTGTACTACCCATATCATCAATATTAATCAAGCAGGACGTAGGGTTTTACCTCCATTGAGAGGGCCTGAATCTGGGTAAAACTTCGTGTCCCTTGTCTCCTGTTACCATCCGCCTAGACGCACAGTTCGGGACCCCCTACCCGAGATCCGCCGGTTTTGACACCGACATTGGTGCTTTCATTGAGAGTTCCTCGGTGTCGTTGCTTTTAGGCACGATGGCTCCTCCGATCATCAATAATGATGCAGTCCAGGGTGAGACTCTTCTCCCCGGACAGATCTTCGTCTTCGGTGGCTTCGCACTGCGGGCCAATTCGCTTGGCCATCTGGAACAGATCGAAAGCTACGCCCCTGGCCATCAGGTCAGATTCGGAAGTTTAAACTACACGGCTGACGTCCGCGAGGACTTGATCTTTGACGAATTCGAGCCACACCCGAGCGTGTCGCACTGTCGCGATGGGCATGATCTAGCTCTGCCACCGAACAGTGCCCTGGAGGCTGCAGACGCATCGGTTCCGACCCTCGATTCGGAACCAACTGCGCCAATTGAGGATGGGTGGTTGGACGCCGCCTCAGGGACTGCGATCCCAATGGCGATCAAGCCGGACACCAGCCCCGCACTCCGCAAGGCCCGTGACTCCGAGTGGCCGGACTCCTATCCGGACTCCGAGCCCTCCACGCTTCTACCAATTGAATCCGATTGGGCGCCGATCATGGAGTTTGCCGCCGCGGACATCTTTCAGCACTCGCCCTTTGGCGATATTCTGAAGTCATTAAAGTCTCTCTCCTTATCAGGAGAGCTCTGGCCGGACTGCGGTCAGCAAGGTTGGGATACGGACGACGAAGAAATTCAAAGCCCACCCACCACCCACCTGGTAGCCACTGTCGATAATTTAAACGACGTGCTCAATTTCGACTCCGAAGACATTGACGGTATGGACGACGATGCAGGAGACGCACATGAACCAACGCCTATAGGGCATTGGACAGCAACCTCATCTCATGATGTGTACATGGTGGATACACCTAAAGAAGGCCACAACGAGGAACACGGGGATGCAATGAGGGATCGATCTCTCGAAAAAACAATCAAAGCGGCGGCGTAAACGCCGCTCCAAGCCCCGCCTCGATAAAGACGACAGCCATGAAGACCTAGCCATAGATCAGGATGAGCCGGCGGACGACGAGCATGCCTTAGAGCAACCGTCCGAATAGGGCAACTCGGATAAAGAAACCGAACAACCCACCCTCGGCATAAATGGATTCCGGATGACCTTACACCGGATAAGCTCATGGAGCAGAAGAACCTCCACAAAAGGCTCGTTGCTACTGCACGCAGCCTGAAAAAACAGAAGCGGAAGCTCAAAAGCGCGGAAGACGCACTCAGAATAAAATGGAGCAAAATACTCAACACCGCAGACAAATACGGCGGCAGTCGCCGCACAAAAAGTTATCCGAAGCGAAAGCTACTACCGGAATTCGACGAGGAGGTCCTAGAGCCCCCACAGTCAAAAAGTAAGAAAGCCACCCGGTCGGATAGATGACCCCACGGCCAGCATGGAGCGGCAAGCGGCGCCGCACACAAGCCATTACGCGATCCACTCAAGGATTCGCATCAAAAAGATGGCCCAGCCAGATCTATTTATGGGCCAAGAAAGCAAGCTCTCGTAAGCAACGCAACGAAACCAGTATCCAAACATCACGGCACATCCAAATACAGGGGTACCGCACACCCCCTATGTTTTACCGACGAGGTCCTGGATTATGAATTCCCAGTGGGATTTAAGCCCGTAAACATAGAGGCGTATGACAAAACAACAGACCCCGGAGTCTGGATTGAGGATTATATCCTCCACATACATATGGCCAGAGGAGATGACCTCCACGCCATAAAATACTTACCCCTCAAGCTTAAAGGGCTAGCCCGGCATTGGCTTAAAAGCCTTCCTGAAAACACAATTGGAAGTTGGTAAGAGCTCGAGGACGCTTTCCGAGCAAATTTTCAAGGGACCTATGTCCGCCCTCCGGATGCAGACGATCTCACTCACATAACTCAACAGCCCGGAGAGTCAGCTCGGCAATTCTGGAATAGATTTCTTACTAAAAAGAATCAGGTAGTCGACTGTCCGGACGCTGAAGCCTTAGCAGCTTTTAAGCATAATGTCCGAGACGAATGGCTCGCCAGACACCTCGGCCAAGAAAAGCCAAGAACAATGGCCGCATTAACAAGCCTCATGACCCGCTTTTGCGCAGGAGAGGATAGCTGGTTGGCAAGATGTAGCACCAGCGACCCAAGTACATCCGAAACTAGGGATGGAAACAGAAAACCGCGACGCAACAAGGACCGGCGCCGGACTAAGGCAAACAGTCCGAAGAGCACGACAGTCAATGCTGGATTCAAAAGCTCGCGGCAGAATCAGAAAAAGTAGCCCCCTCAAGGATAATAGGGACGAGCTGTCCAACTTAAACACAATCTTAGACAAGATATGTCAGATACACAGTACTCCTGGGAAGCCTGCAAACCATACCCATAGAGATTGCTGGGTTTTTAAGCAATCCGGCAGACTCAACGCCGAACACAAGGGGCTCAACACACCAAGCGAAGACGATGACGAACCCCAAAAGCAGAGCACGAGGAAACAAAAGAATTTTCCACAAGAAGTAAAAACAGTAAACTTACTTCACATAACAAAACGTGCGGCGCCCATAAAGGTACGCGCAATACGGCCTATCACAAAGGAGTCCCGCCACTGGTTGTCAAAACCAATCGTCTTTGATCATCGGGATTACTCTAGAAGTATCAGGAGCGCAGGCTGGACTGCCTTGGTACTCGATCCAATAATTGGCGGACTCCAGTTTACAAATGTCCTGATGGACGGCGGCAGCGGTCTAAACCTGATATATCAGGACACAATCCGCCACATGGGAATAGACCCAACAAGAATTCGCCACAGCAAAACCTCCTTTCAAGGGGTAACGCCAGGTCCGGATACCCATTGCATGGGTTTTCTCTGGCTTGAAGTCATATTCGGCTTCCCCGATAACTTCCGCCACGAAAAGCTAACTTTCCACATCGTCCCATTCTCAAGTCGCTATCAAGCACTGCTGGGACGCGAAGCTTTCGCCCGCTTTAACGCACTATCGCATTACGCATCTCTTACGCTCAAGATGCCCGGTCCACGAGGCATCATATCACTAAAGGGAAACATCAAACGCACCCCCCATGCGGAGGATCGTGCGGCTGCCTTAACAGCCCCACAATAATACGGCTTCATCAGCCAAAAACATCCAAACAGGTCGTTAAGACCACAGACACGGCTGGACGAGTCCGGCGTAAACATATCATTAATAAAGGCTTAATAACCGCGCATGTACAAAATGAGACAATCAAGCTCAATTTTACCCATTTCAATTTATGCTATGCTTATTTAGTATAACTTCTGTTCGGCATGACCTTTTTTTCAACTAAGTTCCTCTCTTTTACAGATGAACATCATGTTGCGCCCGTCCAGGATACGGCACAATGGAGACACAAGCGCAGACGTGCAGCAGGGACCCGTTCCAAGGATTCTTTTCAGATTAAGACCCTGCGTAAACCTTTTTTTTACTGTCTCTTGTTGATACACATCCTCCGGTTTTTCGTTATAATCAAGGAGGGGACTAGCGTCTTGGCATGTGGCCACGTCAGGAATTTTGTGCGTACCTAGACACTAGGGGCTTATAACCAAGGGCGTTGTCCTGCCCGCACTCATAAAGACCGAATACCTTAGGGAGTGTTCGGCGTCGCGAGTTTGGCCTTATATGCATCAGCTCCGAATCATGTCTTTGGTCAAATGTTGGGTTGCCCGGCTCCTGTGTTTTGCTGCCATACGTTCCGCATTATCGGCTAAGGCGGCACCAGGAGAACTACTGCGATTGTGCCCCGGTTCAGCCAGGCGAGCACCTCAGTAGAGAAAGCCGAAAACTGACTGTCATGATATAGCGTGAGACTGTTCAACCACTCAATGACTCACCGGAATCTATAGGATTCCTCCGCATTAACGAAGGGCCGTTTCCCGGCCAGGCACATATGCGCCCCGACTTCGGGCGAGCGCAGGCGCCACCAGGGGCTATCTAAGTAGCCTCACTGTCAAGCTCCTATGGCTAAGTTGCATGCTGACCTCTTCATTGCATTGATACGTGGCACCGCACCAAGGAATTGCTGCACCAAGCTGAAATAACTCTTCGGCTCCGATCTCTCCGGCCACAGATGACTCATGACACACTTCATGGCGAGTCCGGACAACCTATTCAGCTCGGCCCATTCGGCCAGACGATCGGCCACTGACAGTGGACGCTCTGGATTGTGGAACCGCGACCAGAAGAGTTTCTCCACTTCGCGATCTTCTTGATCTCGAAAGTGTTCGGTCGCATCAGCAGCACTTGCCGCCAAATCCAGATAGGTGTCCGTCGCACTCCACAGCCGGTCCAACGGAGCATGCTTAGGATCACAAAACTTCCTCCGCAGCATAAAAGGCTTTCTAGCCGCGATCTCTCCGGTTTCACGAAGCTCCTCCTTCGCAGCTCTCATCGCAGAGCGAGCATCCTTGGCATCGGCAACGGCCTTCTTCAAGTCCGTCTGTTTCGCCCGATCTTCTTTTTCCAGAAGCTTGCAACGGTCAGTAGCGCTCTTCAGCTTCACGGCCATTTCGGCCATCTCTTTCCTGCTTTGGCAGTGAGCAGCCTATTCGGCTCTCAGCTCTTCAAGGGCCTTCTTGGCAACCGCATCACTTTTTCTGGCTTGTTCCTTGGCTCGGGCAAGTTCCGCCCGAAGACTCTCCATGGCAGCCGCACCATCTGCATCAAGCACACTCAGGGTAAGATACTGGCATAGGCTCCTCTTACCAGGTGCTACTAGAGGGGTTACATACCTTGCGCCTCGTCAAGCCGCTTGTTAACAAGCACGATGTCGGCTTCTGCCACGTCAAGTTGCCGCTTTAGCTCGGCAAACCCATTAGTCCGGCTGGACACCGGACAATTCGTCACCTGCACACGAAGACAGTGTTTTAGACCTGGGGTTATGATCCTCTGCGCGCCGTCAATTTTGACAACGCACAGAGTCTCAGGGGCTACTATGTGCACAGGGCGCATCTTGTTTATGCGCCACTGTTAAAAAAGGGCGCGTTATTCCGCCTACCTCCAAACCCGTCAGTAAACTTCTGACGGCCTCGTGCAATCCGCTTTCCGCGGACGAAACCCTTTCAATCACCGTGCCCATCAATGCACGATGCTCCTCTGAGATAGATGCTCGCCCTAGCAGATTCTTCAACTCCTCCGACCGGGCACCGGACGGTGCCGGATTCGTCCTGTTACCTTTCTCGACGGACAGACACGGAGAGCCTTTGGGGGCCATATGGCTGCCTTCTGGCCCCGCCGAATTCGGAGAAACCCTTCGCGATGATACCTCAGGGTCGCCCGCCTCTCTAGGCGGTTCGGCAGGGGGAGGCGTTCCGCTCTCCATCATCTCCGGAAGATCCCCCGAAGACGAGCTCTGCTGAGAAGGGCTGAGGTCCGAACTACAAGGTAAATTTTTGGTTACTCTTCTCAGATATAAAACAAGGATTCTTCTCAAAGGAAAAACCTCTCTCTACTTACGGCTCGGTGGAGGGCTGGCCCCCTTGAGGGCATAGTTCGGCCGAGGTATCCCCCGACGAAGGACCCTCTAATGAAGATATCTTCCCCCGTTTTGAGGCCACGACCTTCGGGTCTCCAGAGGCGGTCATCTTCTTTCCTTGAGGAGTGGAATTTTCGATTCCTACCCTCCGAACAACCTCCTTCGAGGAGGCCGTAGTTCCCTTGTCCCCTCCCTTGCTTTCCTCCTAAGGCACAATCTTCAACATCCTGACCAGCACGGGACCCGGCGTGGTCTCGGGGAGGGGAGCCGGACACCTGATAAGCTTTGCTTTTGCTATCCACTCCTGTTTAAAGAACAGTTCTTTAGAAGCAAGTTTCATAACAAATATACGAATAGCAAGTCCGGGCACAAGGCTACTTACTTTAGTATCCGGGCGATTGCAGCTCAATCCTGCGTCCTCGGTCAAGTCCGGACACATCACTTGTGATCCGAAGAACAATTTATACATCTCCATGGGCGTTGCGCCCATAAAATGCTGGAGAGCTCTCGGTCCCTCCGGATTAAACTCCCACAGGCAGAGGGAGTGACGTTTCCCAGGAAGGGTTCGGCAGATCAGCATGACATGCGCCAGTTTGACCAAGCTGAAGTCACTATTCTAAGAGATCCCTGATGCGGCCCTGCAACAAGGGCACGTCCTTGGATGACCCCCAATCAAGTCCTTTATTGACCCATGACGCTAGCTGTGGTGGGGGACCCGAACGAAAGGCAGATGGCGCCACCCACTTGGTGCCCCTGGGAGCGGTGATATAGAACCACTCTCGTTGCCATAAGCTGAACTCCTCTTGGAAAGAGCCCTCAGGCCATGGAGCATCAGCATTCTTGCTTATAACAGCGCCTCCGTACTCTGCGTGCCGCCCCTCGATCATCTTCGGCATTACTTTAAAGGTCTTGAGCCATAGTCCAAAGTGGGGATTAATACGGAGGAAGGCTTCACACACAACGATGAAAGAGGAAATGTGGAGGATGGACTCCGGAGCTAAGTCGTGAAATTCCAACCCGTAATAGAACATGAGCCCCCTCACGAAGGGGTCCATTGGGAAGCCTAGCCCCCGAAGGAAGTGAGACATGAACACCATGCTCTCACCAGGCCTGGGAGTGGGAATGACCTGCCCTTGAGCAGGTAACCTATGCGAGATTTCGCCGGTCAAGAACCTGCCCTCTCTCAGCTTTAGCACGTCCTCCTCTGTAACAGAAGAGGGCGCCCATCGGCCTCGAAGGTCAGAACCGGACATTGTCGAAGATCCAAAGCGCCTGAAATCTGGAACCTTGGGTGTTGGAACTCGAGGCGAAGGGTGAACTCGTTTGAGATTGAAAAGAAGGAGCAAGGCCTTGGTCTCTTTATAAGAGGTGGAATACCAAGGGCCCTCCCTGTAACCGTTTGGGACTCGCCTTTAATCGAGAAAACATGCCAACGGGCACGATTGGGTTACCCACGTTCGTATTGATGAGAATCCCCTAAATAAGGGGACACAATCTCTGCTTTGACAAGACGTGCCAAGGAAACCGCCTCGCGAAATGCGCTGAGGTGGGGGAGTAAAAACGATTCGAATAAAGACTTGGCCGTGGTGTGATGTCACGCTACGGAATACGTCAGCAGATTAGATTTGTGTAAATATTATTCTCTCTATGGCAATATGTGGAAACTTATTTTGCAGGGTCGGACACTGTCTTTTGTGTTCAAAATCTTCTATGAAGTACTTGGAGGAGGAACCCGCCTTGCAATGCCGAAGACAATCTGCGCGTCGGACTCGTCGTCATTGAAGCCTGGTTCAGGGGCTACTGAGGGAGTCCTGGATTAGGGGGAGTCCGGATGGCCGGACTATACCTTCAGCCGGACTCCTGGACTATGAAGATACAAGATTGAAGACTTCGTCCCGTGTCCGGAAGGGACTTTCCTTGGCGTGGAAGGCAAGCTTGGCGATGCGGATATTTAGATCTCCTACCATTGTAACCGACTTTGTGTAACCCTAACCCTCTCCGGTGTCTATATAAACCGGAGGGCTTTAGTCCGTAGGACAACACACAACAATCATACCATAGGCTAGCTTCTATGGTTTAGCCTCCTTGATCTCGTGGTAGATCTACTCTTGTACTACCCATATCATCAATATTAATCAAGCAAGACGTAGGGTTTTACCTGCATCGAGAGGGCCCGAACCTGGGTAAAACTTCGTGTCCCTTGTCTCCTGTTACCATCCGCCTAGAGCACAGTTCGGGACCCCCTACCCGAGATCCGCCGGTTTTGACACCGACAGCAGGCATGAGGAATTTGCACACGCTTGCAAAGAAGAAGCATGTCATTGGCATTGAGAATGTCAAATTCCTCAAGGATCACTTATGCGGAGCCTGTGAAGCTGGAAAGATGACCAAGGCCAAGCATCCAGCGAAGACTATCATGACCACTACTTGACCATTCGAATTGCTTCACATGGACCTCTTTGGTCCTAATCATTACTCAGCAGTCACAAATGATGCATCTCTCTATGGCTTTGTTATTGTTGATGATTACTCTCGTTACACATGGGTACAAATTGTTACTTACAAACATGAAGTGCAGGAAGTCTTCAAACGATTTTCCTCGAGGGCTTCAACCAACTTTGTTGTGAAGATCAAGCACATCAGAAGTGACAATGGAACTGAGTTCAGGAACTCTGGTCTTGATGACTATCTTGATGAACTTGGTATTACTCATGAGTTATCTGCTCGTTATACTCCTCAACAGAATGGCGTCATGGAGCGCAAGAACATGACTCTTGTTGAGATGGCTCGCACTATGCTTGATGAGTACAAGACGCCTCGTCACTTCTGGATTGAGGCAATTTACACTGCATGCCACATCATCAACACGGTATATCTTCACAAATTCTTCAAGAAGACTGCTTATGAACTCCTCACTGACAAGAAACCCAATGTGAGTTATTTCAAAGTCTTCGGTGCTAAATGTTGTATTATAGATCCTCATCACAATGCTAAATTTGCACCGAAAGCACATGAAGGTTTTATGCTTGGTTACGGAAAGGACCCGCACACCTACAGAGTCTTCAACAATGTTCTTCACAAGATTGTTGAAACTGTAGATGTGTGGTTCGATGAAACTAATGGCTCCCTAAGAGAGTACCTACCTCCTGTGCTAGATGAATATTCTCTTGAGGAAACCATCAAGTCCAAGGCTACTGAGGATGTCATTCCTACTGAAGAACCTGTTGAAGAAGTCATTCCAGAACATGAAGAAAGTCGAGCTAATGCACCTGAAGAAAATGCTGAAGAAAGTGGTGCTGAAGAAAATGCTGATCAAATTCCTCGACGACAACCAGCTCATCCTCGCGTTGCAAAAGAAGTGCAAGTTGAAAAGATCATCGATGACATTGAAGCACCAGGTCCTCTCACACGCTCAAAAGCTTCACATTTATCTAACTTTTGTGGGCACTATGCTTTTGTCTCTATCACGGAACCCACTAAGGTAGATAAAGCATTCCTGGAGTCTGAGTGGATACAGGCCATGCAAGAAGAATTACATCAGTTCGAGCTCAACAACGTCTGGGAACTGGTTAAACGTCTAGATCCTCACAAGCACAATATCATTGGCACAAAGTGGATCTACCGCAACAAGCAAGATGAAAATGGCCTTGTGGTGAGGAATAAGGCATGGCTTGTAGCTCAAGGCTACACACAGGTTGAAGGAATTGATTTTGATGAAAAAATTTCACCTGTTGCTAGACTTGAGGCTATCCGCATATTACTTGCTTTGCTAACCATCATGACATCATCTTATATCAAAATGGATGTGAAAAGTGCATTCCTCAATGGTAAGCTTGAGGAAGAAGTATATGTTGCTCAACCCCCAGGTTTTGAAGATCCTAAGTATCCTGACAAAGTCTTCGGACTGAATAAGGCCCTTTATGGCCTGAAGCAGGCCCATCGGGCGTGGTATGATACTTTGAAGGAATTCCTCATGAAGAAAGGCTTCAAACCCGGTTCACTCGACCCTACTCTTTTCACTAAATCTTATGATGGTGAACTGTTTGTGTGCCAAATATATGTTGATGATATTATCTTTGGCTGTACTGACCAACGTTATAGTGATGAATTTGCCTATATGATCACTAGTAGAAGAAGGGTCAAATGTGAGACACATTAGTCCCGGTTTGTAACAGAACCAGCACTAATGTGTCCATTAGTGCCGGTTCCAACGGCTAGGCGGGAGGAGCTCTTTAGTACCGGTTCATGGCGAACCTTTAGCACCGGTTCGTGCCACGAACCAGTACTAATGAAAGTGGTGGCAGGATGTTGTCAGAGTGGGGCCCTTCCAACACATTTAGTACCGGTTCGTGGCATGAACCGGTACTAAAGGTCATCCTATATAAACCCTTCGTCCACCAGCACTCTGTTCTCCCCCCTTTCCCATCTCCCTCTCCTCTGTTCTTTCCTTCTTTCTCTCGAGTTCATCACAAAATTTGCCCCAAATTTGTCAAGATTTGCAGGCCCCCATCCATTCAAATGATCACAAAGGTTAGCAACTTTGTCCTTTCATCTCTCATTGCTAGATTAGCTCTTGCATTGGTTTATATAGTGATTAATTGTGGGTTTTAGTAATTTTGGAGGAATTATATGTGGTAGTATTTGATTTATATGCAAATTGAGGTCAAAATAACACTTAGTTTGCATATGTAGGTGTGGTTTACTTAGTGCCTTCTAAATCTCCGTCGTAACCACCATCGATCGCCCGCACCGCCCCGTCGCCGGCACCACCTTGTGGTGAGCCTCTTGTTCATGAAATTTTATATAAAAAATTAATGTTTGTGTGATTTGTATATATAGTTACTCGTATAATTATCTTACCCGTACGTTGTTTGTTATACATAGTGCCATGGTTTTGATATCCGTCCCCGTCGGCCCTCATCCTTGTTATGATTCGGATGTGGTATATTCTCTTTTAAAACTATTTGTTGCATTTCGTGTTTATGAGAAATTATGCCCATCAAGTTGACATAGATATTTTTATCTAGCAGGTATGTGAACCGGAAATTCCAACCGACCCTATTGTCGAGAGGTTAAATTTAGTTGAAAGAGAAAACGAGTATTTTAAAGAAAAATTGAAAAGAATTGAGGGGGAGAAGATGGAATTGGAGTTGCATGTTGCCGATGTCGTCGATGATCACAAGATCAAGATGGAGAAAATGAGCTTAGATTAGAAAGATTAGAAAATATGCCATTGATAGTGAGGCTTGGTATCATTATGCTGTTGGATCAATTGTTACCTTAGTTGCGATCTTGATCGCATTTGTTGTTGCATTTAAATGCTTTAGCTAGAGAGTTATTTGTTTGTTGCATTTAAGTGTTGTATGAACTTTATGTATTGTATTAATTTGGTGTTTTCGGTGCTGTGTATTGAAGATGAGCCGGCAATGGATGTACGATGACCGATGCTCTCCCGAGTTCATTAATGGCGTGCATACTTTTCTTCTTGCGGCTGAGGCAAACAAGCGGGCGGATGGTTTTATGCCTTGTCCATGTGCTGGCTGTAAGGATGGTCACAATTACTCTATGTCAAGAACCATTCACGTCCACCTGTTTGAGTCCGGTTTCATGCCCCACTATAATGTTTGGACCAAGCACGAAGAAAGAGGGGTTATGATGGAAGACAATCAAGAAGAAGAGGACGACGACAGCTATCCTGGCCATGGGTTCCCAGAATACGATGATACAACAATGGGGGAAGAAGCTAAGCCGGCAATGCAGGAAGAAGCTGAAGAAGAGGCATCAGATGAGCCCGTTGATGATCTAGGTCGGGCCATTGCCGATGCAAAGAGAAACTGCGCAAGTGATTTGGAGAAGAAGAAGTTGCAGCGCATGTTAGAGGATCACAAAAAATTGTTGTACCTGATTTGCGTAGGTGACAAGAAAAAGCTAGGCACCACACTGGAATTGCTGCAATGGAAGGCAGAGAATGGTGTATCTGAAAAGGGATTTGGAAAGTTGCCGGTAATGATAAAGAATATGCTTCCAAAGGACAACGAATTGTCCGAGAGTACGTATGAAGCAAAGAAGGCTGTCTTCCCTCTAGGGTTAGAGGTGCAGAAGATACATGCATGCCCTAATGATTGCATCCTCTACCACGGTGAGTACGAGGATTTGAACGCTTGCCCGGTATGCGGTGCATTGCGCTATAAGATCAGCCGCGATGACCCTGGTGATGTCGAGGGCGAGCGCCCCAGGAAGAAGATTCCTGCCAAGGTGATGTGGTATGCTCCTATAATACCATGGTTGAAACGTTTGTTCCAAAACAAAGAGCATGCCAAGGCGATGTGATGGCACAAAGAAGACCGTAAGAAAGACGGAAAGTTGAGAGTACCCGCTGACGGGTCGCAGTGGAGAAAAATCGAAAGAAAGTACGGGAAGGAGTTTGCAGATGACGCAAGGAACGTATGGTTTGGTCTAAGCGCAAATGGCATTAATCCTTTTGGGGAGCAGAGCAGCAACCATAGCACCTGGCCTGTGACTCTATGTTTGTATAACCTTCCTCCTTGGTTGTGCATGAAGCGGAAGTTCATTATGATGCCAGTGCTCATCCAAGGCCCTAAGCAACCCGGCAACGACATTGATGTGTACCTAAGTCCATTAGTTGAAGAACTCTTACAACTGTGGAATGGAACAGGTGTACGTGCGTGGGATGAGCACATGGGGGAAGAATTTGACCTAAAGGCGTTGCTGTTCGTGACCATCAATGGTTGGCCTGCTCTCAGTAACCTTTCAGGACAGACAAACAAGGGATACCGCGCATGCACGCACTGTTTGGACGATATCGACAGTATATATTTGGCTAACTATAAGAAGAATGTGTACCTGGGACATCGTCGATTTCTTCCGAGCAGGCATCCCGTAAGAAAGGAAGGCAAGAATTTCAAAGGTGAGGCGGATCACCAGACGAAGCCTGGCCACCGTACTGGTGCTGATGTACATGATATGGTCAAGGATTTGAAGGTGGTCTTTGGAAAGGGTCCTGGTGGACAACCTGTTCCGAATGACGCTGACGGACGCGCACCCATGTGGAAGAAGAAATCTATATTTTGGGACCTGCCCTATTGGAAAGACCTAGAGGTCCGCTCTGCAAAATCGACGTGATGCACGTGACGAAGAATCTTTGTGTGACCCTGCTTGGCTTCTGGGCGTGTATGGGAAGACAAAATATACACCTGAGGCACGGGAGGACTAGCAACGTATGCACGGAAAAGACGACATACATCATGGTCATGCAAGCTACGCTCTTACCAAAGAAGAGAAGGAAATCTTCTTTGAATGCCTGCTCAGTATTAAGGTACCGCCTGGCTTCTCGTCGAATATAAAGGGAATAATAAACATGGCCGAGAAAAAGTTCCAGAACCTAAAGTCTCATGACTGCCACGTGATTATGACACAACTGCTTCCGGTTGCATTGAGGGGGCTTCTATCGGAAAACACTCGATTAGCCATTGTGAAGCTATGTGCATTTCTCAATGCAATCTCTCAGAAGGTAATCGATCCAGAAATCATACCAAGGTTAGAGAATGATTTGGTGCAACGTCTTGTCAGTTTCGAGTTGGTGTTCCCACCATCCTTCTTCAACATCATGACACACGTCCTAGTTCACCTATGCGAAGAGATTAACATTTTGGTTCATGTATTTCTACACAATATGTTCCCCTTTGAGAGGTTCATGGGAGTCTTAAAGAAATATGTTCATAACCGTGCTAGGCCAGAAGGAAGCATCTCCAAGGGCCATGAAAATGAGGAGGTCATTGAGTTTTGTATTGACTTTATTCCTGACCTTAAGCCGATTGGTGTTCCTGAATCGCGGCATAAGGGCAGACTGGATGGAAAAAGCACGCTAGGAGGGGAACAAATAATATGTATGGATGAACATTCTCTCACTGAAGCACACTACACAGTTCTATAGAATTCCGCCTTGGTGGCTCCGTATATGGATGAACACAAGAATTTGCTACGCTCCAAACACCCGGAGCGGTCTGATGACTGGATTATACGTGAACAAACCAGGAGTTTCGCCAGCTGGTTGCAGACACGTACCATGCATGACGCCTCTATTGGAGATGACCTGTACTTGCTGTCCCAGTTACCATCTTCGAATATAATGACTTTCAAAGGGTACGAGATAAATGGTAATACATTTTACACGATCGCCCAAGATAAGAAGAGCACCAACCAAAATAGTGGTGTCCGCTTTGATGCAGAAACCAAGACGGGAAAGGAAACATATTATGGTTATATACAGGACATATGGGAACTTGACTATCGACGTGGTTTGAAGGTCCCTTTGTTTCGGTGCAAATGGGTCAATATGACAAGAGGCGGGGTAACGGAAGACCCGCAGTACGGAATGACAACAGTGGATCTCAACAATCTTGCGTATGCAGACGAACCATTCGTCCTAGCCAATGATGTGGCACAGGTTTTCTATGTGAAGGACATGTCTACCAAGCCGATAAAAAGAAAAGATAAGGAAGCGAATGCATCGTACGATGAGCCAAAGCGGCACATAGTTCTTTCTGGGAACAGAAACATCATGGGAGTGGATGACAAGACAGACATGTCAGAAGATTATGAAAAGTTTGATGAAATTGCTCCATTCACAGTGAATATTGACCCGAGCATCCCGTTAAATGATGAAGATTTTCCATGGTTACGGCGCAAAGGGACACACGCGAAGAAAAAGTTTCACACCCAAAGATCTGGAATGTGATCGGCTTCACTATCATCACTTTCTTCTGTGTTTCACACCCAGGAGGGAATCTCTGTACTAGTTAGGGTAGTTATGTGTTTTGGCATTTGAAACGCAAAGAAATTTTATGTGCAAACAAATTCTTTCATAACTTTACTGATTTTTAAAGTTAAGTTATTCACAAACTAGTGATTCACACTAATTACAAATAATTCAAAATTTAAACTATTCAAATTTGAAACTACGGGCACTAACAGAAAGTTTGTAATTTTTTGTACCTAAAGCAAAAATATTCACGAAGAAACTCTAAATACAGAAAAAACTCAAAAAATAAATAAAGCAAAAAAATAAGAAAATAAAAAAGCCTGCCTACTAGGCCAGAGCGGCCTGCATAGTACTAGAAACCCAACGTGTTGTTGGGCCAGGATGCAGGCCCGCAAAGGCCCAGTAGGCCCACAGGGCAGCAGAGAACATGTAGGCCCAGTAGGCCTGCTTTGGAGAGGAGCTCGAGAGAGCTACCGCACGGGGGCTTATAAACCATGCGGACGCCCCTCGGCTAGCAAGGTGGGACTAAACTTGCCGCACCGCACCTGCGCCAGCGCACCCCCTTTAGTACCGGGTCGTGGCACCAACCGGTACTAAAGGGGGGGCCTTTAGTACCGGTTGGAGCCACCACCCGGTACTAAAGGGGGCGCACTTCCCGCCGCTTGGCCTGGCCAAAACAGGCCTTTAGTACCGGTTGGTGGCTCCAACTGGTACTAAAGGTCCATCCTATATAAGAAAACACTTCAAAAAAATCAGTTTCTCATCTGCTTCTTCTCCTCTGCCCCGTCGCCCGCTGCCCCCGTCTCCATATCCCTCGTCGCCGCGCCCGTCGCCGCCCCGTCCCCGTCCCCGT
The DNA here is from genome assembly GCA_032464435.1 of Aegilops umbellulata. Taxonomy (NCBI): domain Eukaryota; kingdom Viridiplantae; phylum Streptophyta; class Magnoliopsida; order Poales; family Poaceae; genus Aegilops; species Aegilops umbellulata. Next base: position 507,961,105 of record CP136056.1, on the reverse strand, counting down.
CCCCGTCCCCGCCGTCCCCGTCGTTACCGTCGCCCCATCCCAGCCCGTCCCGCGTCGTCCCCGGCCGCCACGTCCCCGTCCCCGTCGTCGCCGCCCCGTCCCTGTCCCCGTCGTCGCCATCCCCGCCGTCGCCGTCCCCGTCGCCGCCCCCCGTCGCCTCTCGCCTCGCCGGTGAGCACACACACACGCACATACACTTTGTTTTTCTGTTTTTTAGTTATATATTTTTTCTTCTGTTTTTTAGTTATAGAAATATTTATAGAAATGTTAGAAATTTTTATGTTTTTTAGTTATAGAAATAGTAATAAAAAAGTTAGAAATTTTTCTTTTTTTAGTTATAGAAATATTAGAAATGTTATACAAATGTTAGTTATATAGAAATGTTATAATTTTTTTCTGTTTTTTAGTTATAGAAATATTAGAAATGTTAGTTATATAGCATTGTTAGAAATGTTTTAGAAATGTTAGTTATATAGAAATGTTAGAAATTTTAGTTATCAAAATCCAATCATTAAAAAAATGTTACTTTTTGCGGGCGTATAGTATTTGTTCTCGACGATGCCCGGCCCGCATCCTCGCCGTCGACCCTTCCCTGACGACGTCTGGCTGACCCATGTCTGGGACTTGGCTCTGCCAGGCTGGCACTGGGAGGTGCTGCCTGGAGGGGCGCGCCGCTTGATGAGGAACCCGGCCCCGGGTCCCGTCGTCGACCCTGATCTCCTTTGGTGGCGTTCGCGTGGGCCACTTTTGGTGCGGAGGGAGCCAGCCCCGCCGGAGGTGGTACGTCGCCGTGTCAGGGAGGAGGACGAGCACGTCCATTGCTACATAGTTGCGTTAGAGGGCGGCAGGTTCTCCAATACCTGGCAGGTTCTTCAGGGATCTCACTTGAGCTATGATCTTGTGAGGGTTCCTTCTCTTTGGGTGTCCACCGCCCGCGCCGCAGGAACCGCGAGTGGCCTAGACTCTTCTGTTGTATTCGATCTTTATTAGCTAGCTAGCCAGTGATGTATTCGATATATAATATTCAAGACGATGTATTCAAGATTATATATTATTCAAGATGATGTATTCGAGATTATATCTATTATTCGAGACGATGTATTCGAGATTATATCTATTATTCGAGACGATGTAATTTGAATACTAAATTGTTTTATATTTCTTTAGGATTAGTTAAATAAAAGCTATGGCGGACAATACCGGCAGAGAGGGAGAAGAGATCCTGTTCGATATCATACGCCATCCTCGCGGGCCAGATGATGATCAGAATAAAGAAGATTATGACGGCTCCGAATTTCTAAACAACACCGGGGAGGGTGATATGATATTCGATCGCGACGATCGAATTGATGAAGTCATGAATTATGATTATGATGATGACGAAGAAAATGTTGATCTTGAAACAACAAAGACCGGCGAGGTATATATATTTATATAAGCAGGCATCTGGTGATCATCACATGTTTTAAATGACTTGAAGATATATTAACGAATTGATCTTTCTTCTTTCAGCCATCCGGATCGAGCAAATCTTCAGGCAACAAGAAACGAGGCCCGAACAAAAAGTTGAAGGAGGGCGTAAAGTACAATATCGAGGCCATCAAACCTAATGGCGAACCATTAGCGCCTAAGAAGATTGCGAACATGTTCATTCGTTAGTGCAGAGTTCTTCTGAAGGACCAACTCTCGATCTCCCTTCAAGCATGGAGAGAGCCAGCAAACCACGTCCAAATGTTACTTTTGTCGACGACAGACAAAAAGGTCTGCTTTGGGAAACTCTCATGGAACATTTCACCCTACCAGATCATTTCACAGATCCAGATGTGGAGAAAGTCAAGGACGCTGCTCTTAGGAAGATGGTGGTTGCATTCAACAACCACAAGAATCGTGTATGGGACAAGTACGTCAAGGGAGGAAGGAAGACTCCAGTATTCGAGGGAACACTAGAGAAGCAAAGTGCTCATTCGGACGATTTCGTGAAATTCAAGGATTCAGAATTAGCTAAGGAACAGTCGAGAATAAACAAGAAGAATGCCGAAAAAAGGATAAGTTCCATAAGCTGGGGCCAGGTGACTACGCGGTGGCAATGCCTAAGTGGGATAAGTCTGAGAAAGATATGGAGGATGCAGGTGTCACTCCGGCTACTAGGAGCTGGCCCCCCAGGTGCAGGACTTGGTTCTATGCACATGGGGGGGAGTTGGACCCGAAGACAGGCAAAGTTTCGATGAAGGCATGTCTGAACGGAGCCGACGATAAGCTACTTGTTGCAATAGAAGAGGCTCGATCGGGGGTGTTCCAGCCCAACAGAGAGAACGACGAGCTTACCCGTGCCCTGGGAAATCCTGAACACCCGGGAAGAACACGAGGCAAGGGCGCTATTCTGTGGTATGAGGGGTTTTCGGACTGGAACGCCGACTACAGAACCCGTGCAAGAAAGAAGATTGCGGAGGAGAAGAAGAGGAAGATGGAGGAGGAGCAGAGGAAGTTGGACTATGAACGCCTTCAAGGCCTAGAATCAGCGCACGCGGACTTGGCAGTCAAATTCCAGCGGCAGCAGGAGCATATCGACTCACTTAGCCAGCAAAGGGGGTCTCAGCAGCTGCAGCAGCTAGCGGATGATCCAGCATTGGATAGCACCACCCCATCCATGCTGAGAAGCAGCGTGGGTTCCGCCCCGGGCGACGCAATGCTGGATAGATACCCCATGGATGACATCATGGAGAACACTAACTGCGAGCTACACTTCAAAATGAAGAACATATCCATGAAGGTGGCGGACGCCGTTGCTTTTACAAATCCCCCCGAGGCAACCTTCCATTGCAACCCGATTCCAGCGGGCTATGCTCGTGTCTTGGTTGATGAGGTGGTGGACCCATGATACCAAGGTAGTCAGAGTCGGGATTCGGAGCCGGATCGATTTTCCTTAGATAGTATCGAGTCGTGGAATCGAGGATTCTACTAGATTTACTAAAATAAGATATTTTCTATCCACGCTAGAAATTTATATGGGTTATATAGAGTTTAACACTAAATATGTAGCAAAAACCGTACACATCAATGCTAGCTTACATTTATGGAACATATATGGGAGGGATATATATAGAACATTTAAATCTTCAACATATGAAATTTACTTAGGAGGTTTATTAGAGTATGTGAATGGCCGATCACTTGTATAGATGACCAGTAGTGTTGAACCTTGAAGAGTACTGCTCTCCTTCTCCGATCAATATTGACGCATCCTTCTTCTCACGTCAATCTCATCCGTCGACAAGCCTGATCCTCAATTTCGGTCTAGGGTTACAGAGAGCCAGATCAAAGGTGTCAACGGTTGTGCGTTTGGGCTTGGGAGGGGAATAAAGGGTCATGAGTCATGTGAAAAGGGATCTGGATAATGGCATATTTGTGCTACAACTAAACATATGGCTTAGATAAATTAGTAGAATCTGATATAGTCCATAGCATAATCGGGATTCTACAAATTTCTACAGGATTCTATGATTTGGATCGCGACTCAACATGGATTCTACCTGATCCGGATTCATAGTGGGACTTGGATCGACATGCTTCCGTAGGGTCGTGAAGTCGTAGGATTCTAGGAGTCAAGTCGGGATTCTGACTACCTTGCATGATACGTCTCCGTCGTATCTACTTTTCCAAACACTTTTGCCCTTGTTTTGGACTCTAACTTGTATGATTTGAATGGAACTAACCCGGACTAACGCTGTTTTCAGCAGAATTGCCATGGTGTTGTTTTATGTGCAGAAAACAAAAGTTCTCGGAATGACCTAAAACTCCACAGAATATCTTAGAATAAATAATAAAAAATCCTCACCAAAGATGAAGACCAGGGGGCCCACACCCTGTCCACGAGGGTGGGGGGCGCTCCCCTCCCCCTGGGCGCGCCCCCCTACCTCGTGGCCCCCCTGGATGCCCTCCGACGCCAACTCCAACTCTATATATTGGCTTTCGGGGAGAAAAAAATCAGAGAGAAAGTTTCATCGCGTTTTACGATACGGAGCCGCCGCCAAACCCTAATCTCTCTCGGGAGGGCTGATCTGGAGTTCGTTCGGGGCTCCGGAGAGGGGGATTCGTCGCCGTCGTCATCATCAACCATCCTCCATCACCAACTTCATGATGCTCACCGTCGTGCGTGAGTAATTGCATCGTAGGCTTGCTGGACGGTGATGGGTTGGATGAGATTTATCATGTAATCGAGTTAGTTTTGTTAGGGTTTGATCCCTAGTATCCACTATGTTCTGAGATTGATGTTGCTATGACTTTGATATGCTTAATGCTTGTCACTAGGGCCCGAGTGCCATGATTTCAGATCTGAACCTATTATGTTTTCATGAATATATGTGAGTTCTAGATCCTATCTTGCAAGTCTATAGTCACCTACTATGTGTTATGATCCGGCAACCCCAAAGTGACAATAATCGGGACCACTCCCGGTGATGACCATAGTTTGATGAGTTCATGTATTCACTATGTGTTAATGCTTTATTCCGGTTCTCTATTAAAAGGAGGCCTTAATATCCCTTAGTTTCCAATAGGACCCCGCTGCCACGGGAGGGTAGGACAAAAGATGTCATGCAAGTTCTTTGCCATAAGCACGTATGACTATATTCGGAATACATGCCTACATTACATTGATGAATTGGAGCTAGTTCTGTGTCACCCTATGTTATGACTGTTACATGATGAACCACATCCGACATAATTATCCATCATTGATCCGGTGCCTACGAGTTTTCCATATACTGGTTTACGCTTATTTACTTTTCCGTTGCTACTGTTACAATCACTACAAAAATACCAAAAACATTACTTTTGCTGTCTTTACTTTTGTTACCGTTACCACCACTATCATATTACTTTGCTACTAAACACTTTGCTGCAGATATTAAGTTTCCAAGTGTGGTTGAATTGACAACTCAGCTGCTAATACTTGAGAATATTCTTTGGCTCCCCTTGTGTCGAATCAACAAATTTGGGTTGAATACTCTACCCTCGATAACTGTTGTGATCCCCTATACTTGTGGGTTATCAAGACCTTTTTCTGGCATCGTTGCCAGGGAGCATAGCTCTATTCTTTGAGTCACTTGGGATTTATATCTGTTGGACACTATGAAGAACTTGAAAGACGCTAAGACAAAAATTTATCCCTCAACTACGAGGGGAGGTAAGGAAGTGCCATCTAGCTCTGCACTTGATTCACCTTCTGTTATGAGTAAGCTAGCGACACCTAAACCTACTACTGCTATGAATTCTGATATGTCGCATGTTATTGATGATGCCACTTCTGCTATGCATGATACTTATGATGAAACTACTTCTATGCTTGATACTACTGTGCCACTTGGTGAATTTCTAGATGAGCAAATTTCTAAGTCTAGAGAAAGAGAAATTAGTGAACCTGAACATGATGATGTTAGTGATGATGAACCTATGCATGTTATTCCTGAGGGTTATCTTTTTAATAATGAATCTTATGAAGCTATTCTTGCTTGTCCAGATAAACCTGAACGTAAGAGGTTACTAATTAAGTGGAGTAAGGAATCTTTTAGAGGTAGGATGAGACCCGACCCTGCTTTTGCTACTTCACCTATCTGTGTTCCTGATCAGGATTATTATGATGTTACTGTTGATCCAGATATAATTACTTTGGTTGAATCTGGTCCTTTTTATGGCTATGAATCTGAAACTGTTGTGGCACGTCTTCGTAAGTTAGATGAAATAGCTGCCCTGTTTACTAATAATCTGAGATCGCGCCACTTTTATATACTCAAAATATTTCCGTTCTCATTAAAGGGTGATGCTAAGAAATGGTTTAATTCTCTTGATCCTGCCTGTGTGCAAGGTCCCCAGGATATGATTTATTACTTCTCTGCTAAATATTTCCCTGCTCATAAGAAACAAGCTGCTTTGAGGGAAATATACAATTTTGTGCAAATTGAAGAAGAGAGTCTCCCACAAGCTTGGGGGGAGGCTTCTCAAGTTACTTAATGCTTTGCCTGATCATCCTCTTAAGAAACCTGAAATATTTGATATCTTTTATAATGGACTAACTGATGCTTCCAGAGATTACCTGGATAGTTGTGCTGGTTCTCTTTTCAGGGAAAGAACACCGGATGACGCTGAAATTTTATTGAATAATATGTTGGCAAATGAAAATAATTGGGCACCTCCTGAGCCACCTCCCGAGCCAACTCCTGAGCCAGCTCCTGAGCCAATTACTGAGCCTATTCCTAAACCAACTCCGAAGAAGAGAGGTGTTCTATTTCTCAGTCCCGAAGATATGCAAGAGGCAAAGAAATCTATGAAAGAAAAAGGTATTAAAGCTGAAGGTGTTAAGAATTTACCTCCTATTGAAGAAATACATGGTCTTAATTTACCGCTTGTTGAAGAAGTATATGATCTCAATTACTTATTTACTGAAGAACCTCCCGATATCCCGACACAGGTAGTAAAGGTAAATTCTCTCTATAGATATGATAAAGTTGAAGTCCCTCCTACTAAAATTGCTAGTCAGTGCTTGGATGAGTTTGATGACTTTATGTTTAAGAAAGATGACTTTAGTGCTTATTTTGGTAGACAATTAAAGCAGAATACCTTTATGATTAAACGCTTGAGTGATTATATGGATAATATTAGAGGTGAACTTAAACTTGTTAGCAAACATGCTTCTATGGTTACCACTCAAGTAGAACAAGTACTTAAAGCTCAGAAAGAAATGCTTGATGAAATGAATAGTAAGAAAAATGATTATGCTGTTAGAGTGGCTACTAGAACTGGTAGAATGACTCAGGAACCTTTGTATCCTGAAGGCCACCCTAAGAGAATCGAGAAAGATTCTCAAAGAAATAATATTGATGCACCTAGTTCTTCTGAAAGGAAGAAAAAGAAAAATGATAGAACTGTGCAAACTTCTAGTGAACCTATTGCTGAACCACCTGATAATCCAAATGATATCTCTAGGTCTGATGCTGAAACACAATCTGGTAATGAACATGAACCTGGTGAAGATGTTAATGATGATGTTCATGATGATGCTCAACCTAGTAATGATAATGATGTAGAAGTTGAACCTGCTGTTGATCTTGATAACCCACAATCAAAGAATCAACGTTATGTTAAAAGAGACTTCGTTGCTAGGAAACATGGTAAAGAAAGAGAACCATGGGTTCAGAAACCCATGCCTTTTCCTCCGAAACCATCCAAGAAAAAGGATGATGAGGATTTTGAGCGCTTTGCTGAAATGATTAGACCTATCTTTTTGCGTATGCGATTGACTGATGTGCTCAAAACAAATCCTTATTCTAAGTATATGAAGGATATCATTACTAATAAAATAAAGATACCAGAGGCTGAAATTTCCACCATGCTTACTAATTACACTTTTAAGGGTGGAATACCAAAGAAACTTGGAGATCCAGGAGTACCTACTATATCATGCTCCATTAAAAGAAATTATGTTAAAACTGCTTTATGTGATCTTGGAGCCGGTGTTAGTGTTATGCCTCTCTCTTTGTATCGTAGACTTGATTTGAATAAGTTGACACCTACTGAAATATCTTTGCAAATGGCTGATAAATCAACTGCTATACCTGTCGGTATTTGTGAGGATGTGCCTGTTGTGGTTGCAAACGTTACTATTTTAACGGACTTTGTTATTCTTGATATTCCCGAGGATGATAGTATGTCTATTATTCTTGGAAGACCTTTCCTTAATACTGCAGGGGCTGTTATTGATTGCAACAAAGGCAATGTCACTTTTCATGTTAATGGTAATGAGCATACCGTGCACTTTCTGAGGAAACAACCTCAAGTTTATAGTATCAACTCTATTGGAAAAATTCCATCGATTATATTTGGAGGTTTTGAATTTCCTCTTCCTACTGTCAAAAAGAAATATGATATACTTATTGTTGGGGATGTCCATATCCCCGTTGAGGTAACATAGTGTTATTCGAAATTTCTCCGGTTCCATGATTATCGGAATGAGTTTGTTAACAAGACTTGATCAACCTTGTTGGTGGATTCTTTTTTATGAGCATGAGATGGATGAAACTAGAAGCACAACCTTCTATACCCTCTTTATATTTTCTGTTCTTTAGTAGAAATAAAGTAAAATAGTATTTTTCTGTCTGTTTCCTGACTTATCCGTGCAATATAAAAATATCCCGAAAATAAAAGTCCTCAGAATGCCATGCCAATTTAATATGATTTTTTCGGGAATATTTAAGGATTTTTAGTGCAAAAATTACCGCGGGGGGAGCTGCCACCTGGTCACGAGGGTGGAGGGCACGCCCTACCCCCCCTGGGCGTGCCCCCTGCCTTGTGGGCCCATGGTGGCCCTCCTCCACTTATCCCTGCACCCATCTTCTTCCTCTGTCTCGCACAAACCCGAAAAACCAACTCAAGCTCGTGTTCCAGCAACTTTTGCTGCGATTTTCGATCTCCTTGCTCAAAGCACCTCTCGCAAAACTGCTTGGGGAGATTGTTCCTTGGTATGTGACTCCTCCATTGGTCCAATTAGTTTTTGTTCTAGTGCTTTATTCATTGCAAATTTGTGCTGCATAGGTGACCATGTTCTTGAGTTTGCATGTCAAATTTATATGGTTCCAAGTAGTTCTAATGCTTGATATATGCTCTAGGCACTTGTATGAGTAGTTGCTATCAATCTTATTGAAGTTGGTTCACTTTTGTTTGAAGTTACTAAAAATTTCAGATTGTTTTAGAAATAATGAAGAGACTTTTGAGGGGCTCGTCGAGCCGAAGTTCTAAGGAGAAACAAAAGGAAGAAGAACAAAAGCCCAAATTTAATCTGCCTCGTATCACGGAGGTCCGGCCGTGTGAATGGCCTTTCGATGACTTCTTGAGGAGTGCCGGGATTTATGAAGATTTCTATCTATTGATTGAGAACGCCGGCCTCACCAACTTCCTCCGCGACCAACGTCATCAGTATCTCTTACTCACAAATACTTTTGTGCAGAACTTCTACTTTTTCCCTAAGAAATCACCTCGAACAGTAGAGTTCCATTTATATGATGTTGCTAGGGAGATGACATTAGCTGCATTTTGTGAGGTTGCAAAATACCTTTCGAGGGTTCTTTAGATGAACCACACCGTAATGAAGTGGAAGCTTATATTGACACTATCACTGTGGGAGAAACCAGGAAGGTTTCTGATGCAAGAATTACTAGCATACATTTCCCTGTTTTACGCTACTTTGCCTTATTTGCTAGTCGTTGCTTGATTGGTCGCGGGAACTGTGGGAACCTTAGTATTCCTAATATTATTATTTTGCTCCATGGTTTATACCGCAATAACTCTGTTAGTATGGGTGGAATTGTTGCTAGACGGTTGAGTATGAACCGTACTAAGGGCCCCATCTTTGGAGGCATTTATGCTTCACGCCTAGCTGAATATTTTGAAATACCTATTAGGCATGAGGAGAAAGAAGAAACAGCGCTGCCCCGTGCTTATTTAGATTATAAGAGTATGGTAGCGCATGATTTTCTTATTAAGAATCGCGAAGGGGCGCTTAAATATAAATTGTACTTTGATAAACATCACCCTGAGACTATTACTTTGCCTGCTCCCTCTTTGTTTAACTTGTCTGCAGGTACTTACATTGTTCCGTGGGCGGCTGTTCAAGCCTATCGGAATCCTGCACCAGCCTCAGAACCGGAGCCTCCACGAATGTCTGTTTATTCTTGGGATCCTGAGGCGGTTGCCAGCCAGTGGCAGTCAGAGTCCTCTTCATCACATTATGATCCCAACTATTCTTCATCGCAGTACGACCCCAGCTTCACCTACGGATATCAGCCAGGTTATCCCTAGCAATAGACCAACTTAGGCCAAAAGCCTAAGCTTGGGGGAGTACGTATTTCCCACCGACATTACATTCATGTTCACACACACTCATTGCTAGATGTCGGTGCTCATACTCTTTCATTGTAATATCCATGTTAGTTTAAATTTATTTTTCTAGCTTTCTTCTTGTGTGTTTGATAAACCTTAAGAAAAAAATTAGTTAGTCTACTTTCCATGCTTGTAGTAGAATTAAAAAGAAAACCCAAAAATATTTCCCGTCCTTCTTTTGCTTGTTGGGAGCTTCCCGTGTAAATAGTTTTTATTTTTCTTTTCCTTACTTTGGGGATCGAGAAGACTATATTGAAAATGCTTAGTGGCTCTTATATGCATGATTGTTTATTTAACTTAGAGCCCATATTACTTGTCTTCTCTCTTGAGTTGAATGCTTGCAGATTCCAGCTTAGTCCAATGACGTGCACTCTTATTATTATATACACCGTTCAGTCGTGCAAGTGAAAGGTAATAATGATGATATATGATGTACTCATTGGGATGAGAAAAGCTGGTATGAACTCGACCTCTCTTGTTTTTGTAAATATGATGATTCATCGTTCCTGATTCAGCTATTATGAAGTAAACATATTTGCAATGACATTTAGAGATTATAGTTGCTCGTGACATGCTTGATTAGCTATGAGTTATAATGGTTAATCTTGCGTGCCAACATGCTATTGAGATGATTATGATGTGGTACGATAGGATGGTATCCTCCTTTAAATGAATTGAGTGACTCGACTTGGCACATGTTCACGCATGTAGTTGAATCAAATCAACATAGCCTTCATGATATTTATGTTCATGGTGGATTATATCCTACTCATGCTTATATTCGGTGTGAATTAATTTTAATGCATGTTTACGACTGTTGTCGCTCTCTCAGTTGGTCGCTTCCCAGTCTTTTGCTAGCCTTCACCTGTACTAAGCGGGAATACTGCTTGTGCATCCAAACTCCTTAAACCCCAAAGTTGTTCCATATGAGTCCACTATACCTTCCTATATGCGGTATCTACCTGCCATTCCAAGTAAATTTGTATGTGCCAAACTCCAAACCTTCAAATGAAATTCTGTTTTGTATGCTCGAGCAGCTCATGTGCAACTATGGCTGCCTATATCTTCCATGCTAGGTGGGTTATTCTCAAGAGGAGTGGACTCCGCTCCTCATTCATGAGAAAGGGCCGGTAACCGGGATGCCCAGTCCCATGATCCAAAAAGATCAAAGCAAATCAAAATAATTAAACAAAACTCCCCCTAAGACCCGTTGAATGTTGGAGGCACTCGTTGTTTCGAGCAAGCCATGGATTGATGCTTGTGGAGGAGGGGGAGTATAAACCTTTACCATTCTATTTGGGAACTGCCTATAATGCATGTAGTATGGAAGATACAGCCATCTCATAGTTGTTGCATTGACAGTGAAAGTATGCCGCTCAAAATATTATTTATCTCTATTTCAAAAATCGAGCTCTGGCACCTCTACAAATCCCTGCTTCCCTCTGCGAAGGGCCTATCTATTTACTTCTATGTTGAGTCATCACCCTTCTTATTAAAAAGCACCCGCTGGAGAGCACACTGTCGTTTGCATTCATTATGATTGGTTTATAATGGGTATGACTTGACCGGATCTCTTTTACCATGAATTACAATGTTTAGTCAGTCCTTGATCTTTAAAGGTGCTCTGCATTTATGTTTTGCGGTCTCAGAAAGGGCTAGCGAGATACCATTTTGTTATATCATGTTATTATTATTTTGAGAAAGTGTTGTCATCCGAGTTTTATCATTACGGCTCGCTAGCTGATTATGCTATTGATATGAGTAATTGTGAGACCTACGTGTTATTGTGAGTATGGTTAGTTCATAATAATTGCTGAAACTTGAATGCTGGCTTTTCATGTTTACAACAACAAGATCAAACAAAGTTTGTAAAAGTTTTTCTTTTTCTCTTTCAGTTTGTCAACTGAATTGCTTGAGGACAAGCAAGGGTTTAAGCTTGGGGGAGTTGATACGGCTCCGTCGTATCTACTTTTCCAAACACTTTTGCCCTTGTTTTGGACTCTAACTTGTATGATTTGAATGGAACTAACCCGGACTGGCGTTGTTTTCAGCAGAATTGTCATGGTGTTGTTTTATGTGCAGAAAACAAAAGTTCTCGGAATGACCTGAAACTCCACGAAATATCTTAGAATAAATAATAAAAAATCCTCGCCAAAGATGAAGACCAGGGGGCCCACACCCTGTCCACGAGGGTGGGGGACGCGCCCCTCCCCCCTGGGCGCGCCCCCCTACCTCGTGGCCCCCTTGGATGCCCTCTGACGCCAACTCCAACTCTATATATTGGCTTTCGGGGAGAAAAAAATCAGAGAGAAAGTTTCATCGCGTTTTACGATACGGAGCCGCCGCCAAACCCTAATCTCTCTCGGGAGGGCTGATCTGGAGTCCGTTCGGGGCTCCGGAGAGGGGGATTCGTTGCCGTCGTCATCATCAACCATCCTCCATCACCAACTTCATGATGCTCACTGCCATGCGTGAGTAATTGCATCGTAGGCTTGTTGGACGGTGATGGGTTGGATGAGATTTATCATGTAATCGAGTTAGTTTTGTTAGGGTTTGATCCCTAGTATCCACTATGTTCTGAGATTGATGTCGCTATGACTTTGCTATGCTTAATGCTTGTCACTAGGGCCCGAGTGCCATGATTTCAGATCTAAACCTATTATGTTTTCATGAATATATGTGAGTTCTAGATCCTATCTTGCAAGTCTATAGTCACCTACTATGTGTTATGATCCGGCAACCCCGAAGTGACAATAATCGGGACCACTCCCGGTGATGACCATAGTTTGAGGAGTTCATGTATTCACTATGTGTTAATGCTTTGTTCCGGTTCTCTATTAAAAGGAGGCCTTAATATCCCTTAGTTTCCAATAGGACCCCGCTGCCACGGGAGGGTAGGACAAAAGATGTCATGCAAGTTCTTTGCCATAAGCACATATGACTATATTCGGAGTACATGCCTACATTACATTGATGAATTGGAGCTAGTTCTGTGTCACCCTATGTTATGACTGTTACATGATGAACCACATCCGACATAATTATCCATCATTGATCCGGTGCCTACGAGTTTTCCATATACTGGTTTACGCTTATTTACTTTTCCGTTGCTACTGTTACAATCACTACAAAAATACCAAAAACATTACTTTTGCTGTCTTTACTTTTGTTATCTTATGTGGTGCCCTATTTAAGTGAGTGCGGTTGTCTCTAATGCCTAACCCATGAACGATAGTGGTAATTCGAAAAGAGACATCATGGTACGCACCATATCCCATAGGGTGCAACTATGATGTTCGGACACACCATCACACTATGGTGTTCCAGGCGGTATTAATCGTGAAACAATTTCCATAATGTCTTAATTGTGTGCCAAACTCATAACTCAGATATTCGTCTCTATGATCGTATCATAGACATTTTATCCTCTTGTCACGACGATCTTCAACTTCATTCTGAAATTACTTGAACCATTCAATAATTCAGACTTGTGTTTCATCAAGTAAACATACAGTATCTACTCAAATCATCTGTGAAGTAAGAACATAACGATATTCACTGTATGCCTCAGCACTCATTGGGCCTCACACATCAAAATGTGTTACTTCCAACAAGTAGCTATCTTGTTCCATCTTACTGAAAACGAGGCTTTTCAGTCACCTTGCCCATGTGGTAAGATTTGCATATCTCAAGTGATTCAAAATCAAGTGAGTCCAAACGATCCATCTGCATGGAGTTTCTTCATGCGTATTATACCAATATGACTTACATAGCAGTGCCACAAGTAAGTGGTACTATCATTATTATCTTATACCTTTTGGCATGAAAATGTGTATCACTACGATCAAGATTCAATAAACCATTCCTTTAGGTGCAAGACCATTAAAGTTATTATTCAAATAAACAGAGTAACTATTATTCTCTTTAAATGAACAACCGTATTGCGATAGACATAATCCAATCATGTCTATGCTCAACGCAAACACCAAATAACAATTATTTAGGTTTAACACCAATCTCGATGGTAGAGGGAGCGTGCGATGCTTGATCATATCAACCTTGGAAACACTTCCAACACATATCGCCAGCTCACCTTTAGCTAGTATCCGTTTATTCCGTAGCTTTTATTTCAAGTTACTAACACTTAGCAACGGAACCGGTATCTAATACCCTGGTGCTACTAGGAGTACTAGTAAAGTACACATTAACATAATGTATATCCAATATACTTCTATCGACACCCTTCTCATCTACCAAGTATCTAGGGTAATACTGCTCCAGTAGCTGTTCTCCTCATTACGGAAGCACTTAGTCTCGGGTTTGGGTTCAGCCCTTGCCCTTCTTGAAACTAGTGGTTTCACTAACCATCAACAATTGATGCTCCTTCTTGATTTCTACTTTTGCGGTGTCAAACATCACGAATTTCTCAAGGATCATCATGTCTATCCCTGATATGTTATAGTTCATCACGAATCTCTAGTGGCTTGGTGGTAGTGACTTTGGAGAACTATCACTATCTCATCTGGAAGATAATTCCCACTCGATTCAAGTGATCGTCGTACCCAGACAATTTGAGTACAAGCTCAACGATTGAGATTTTCTCCCTTAGTATGCAGGCTAAGAAAATCGTCGGAGGTCTTATACCTCTTGACATGAGCACGAGCCTGAAATCCCAATTTCAGCCCTCGAAACATCTCACATGTTCCGCGACATTTCAAAAAACGTCTTTGGTGCCTCAACTCTAAACCGTTTAACTGAACTATCACGTAGTTATCTATACGTGTATGTCCGATGTTCGCAACATCCACAAACGACGTTTGAGGTTCAGCACATTGAGCGGTGCATTAAGGACATAAGCTTTCTATGAAGCAATGAGGACAATCCTCAGTTTACGGACCTAGTCCGCATAACTGCTACTATCAACTTTCCACTAAATTTTCTCTAGTAACATATCTAAACTGTAGAACTGAAGCGCGAGATATAATTTGCGAAGATCTTTTTGACTATGTTCAGGATAATTAAGTTCATCTTATGAACTCCCACTCAGATAGACATCCCTCTAGTCATCTAAGTGATTACATGATCCGAGTCAACTAGGCCGTGTCCGATCATCACGTGAGACGGACTAGTCATCATCGGTGAACATCTTCATGTTGATCGTATCTACCATACGACTCATGCTCGACCTTTTGGTCTCTGTGTTCCGAGGCCATGTCTGTACATGCTAGGCTCGTCAAGTTAACCCTAAGTGTTTTGCATGTGTAAAACTGTCTTACACCCGTTGTATGTGAACGTAAGGATCTATCACACCCGATCATCACGTGGTGCTTCGAAACGACAAACTTTAGCAACGGTGCACAGTTAGGGGAGAACACTTCTTGAAATTTTAATGAGGGATCATCTTATTTACTACCGTTGTTCTAAGCAAATAAGATGTAATAACATGATAAACATCACATGCAATCAAATAGTGACATGATATGGCCATCATCACTTTGCTCCTTTCGATCTCCATCTTCGGGGCTCCATGATCATCATCGTCACCGGCATGACACCATGATCTCCATCATCATGATCTCCATCATCGTGTCTTCGTGAAGTTGTCTCGCCAACTATTACTTCTACTACTATGGCTAACGTTTAGCAATAAAGTAAAGTAATTACATGACGTTTATGTTGACACGCAGGTCATAAATAAATTAAAGACAACTCCTATGGCTCCTGCCGGTTGTCATACTCATCGACATGCAAGTCGTGATTCCTATTACAAGAACATGATCAATCTCATACATCCCATATCATTCATCACATTCTTCTTGGCCATATCACATCACAAAGCACTTGCTGCAAAAACAAGTTAGACGTCCTCTAATTGTTGTTGCAAGTTTTTACGTGGCTGCTATAGGTTGCTAGCAAGAACGTTTCTTACCTACGTTAAAACCACAACGTGAATTGTCAATCTCTATTTACCCTTCATAAGGACCCTGTTCATCGAATCCGATCCAACTAAAGTGGGAGAGACAGACACCCGCCAGCCACCTTATGCAACTAGTGCATGTCAGTCGGTGGAACCGGTCTCATGTAAGCGTACGTGTAAGGTTGGTCCGGGCCGCTTCATCCCACAATACCGCTGAATCAATATAGGACTAGTAACGGCAAGAAGAATTGACAATTCGACGCCCACAACTACTTTGTGTTCTACTCGTGCATAGAATCTACGCAATAGACCTAGCTCTGATACCACTGTTGGGGAACGTAGCAGAAATTCAAAATTTTCCTACGTGTCACCAAGATCTATCTATGGAGAAACTAGCAACGAGGGGAAGAAGAGTGCATCTACATACCCTTGTAGATCGCTAAGCGGAAGCGTTCAAGTGAACGGGGTTGATGGAGTCGTACTCGCCGTGATCCAAATCACCGATGATCCTAGTGCCGAACGGACGGCACCTCCGCGTTCAACACACGTACAGCCCGGGGACGTCTCCTCCTTCTTGATCCAGCAAGGGGAGAGGAGAAGTTGAGGGAAAAACTCCGACAGCACGACGGCATGGTGGTGATGGAGCTCGTGGTTCTCCGGCAGGGCTTCGCCAAGCACTATGGAGGAAGACGAGGTGTTGGAGGAGGGAGAGGGCTGCGCCAGGGGAAGGGTACGACTGCCCTCTCTCTTCCTCACTATATATAGGGGTAAGGGAGGAGGGGGAGGCGCCCTAGGGTTCCCTAGGGGAGGGGCGGCGGCCACAGGGGAAACCCTAGATGGGTTTGGGCGCCCCCACCCCCTAGGAAACTTGCCCCCCAAGCCGGGAGGGGGGCTGCCCTAGGGGTGGCGCCCCCACCTCTCTGGTTACGTGAGATGGGGTTGGGAGGGGCGCTCAGCCCCTTAGTGGGCTGATGTGCCCTCTCCCCTTGGCCCATAAGGCCCCCCAATGCTTGCCGGGGCCTCCGAAACCCCTTTCGGACACGCTGGTCATCACCTGGTACCCCTAGAACAATTCCGGACTCCAATACCCTTCGTCCAATATACCGATCTTCACCTACGGACCATTCCGGAGCTCCTCGTCATGTCTGGGATCTCATCCGGGACTCCGAACAACCTTCGGTAACCACATACTATTTCCCATAACAACTCTAGCGTCACCGAACCTTAAGTGTGTAGACCCTACGGGTTCGGGAACCATGCAGACATGACCGAGACAACTCTCCGGCCAATAACCAACAGCGGGATCTGGATACCCATGTTGGCTCCCACATGTTCCACGATGATCTCATCGGATGAACCACGATGTCGAGGATTCAATCAATCCCGTATTCAATTCCCTTTGTCTAGCGGTATTGTACTTGCCCGAGATTCGATCGTCGATATCCCTATACCTTGTTCAATCTCGTTACCGGCAAGTCTCTTTACTCGTTCTGTAACACATCATCCCGCGATCAACTCCTTGATCACATTGTGCACATTATGATGATGTCCTACCGAGTGGGCCCAGAGATACCTCTCCGTCACACGGAGTGACAAATCCCAGTCTCGATTCGTGCCAACCCAACAGACACTTTCGGAGATACCTGCAGTGTACCTTTATAGCCACCCAGTTACGTTGTGACGTTTGGCACACCCAAAGCATTCCTACGGTATCCGGGAGTTGCACAATCTCATGGTCTAAGGAAATGATACTTGACATTAGAAAAGCTTTAGCATACGAACTACACGATCTTTGTGCTAGGCTTAGGATTGGGTCTTGTCCATCACATGATTCTCCTAATGATGTGATCCCGTTATCAACGACATCCAATGTCCATGGTAGAAACCGTAACCATCTATTGATCAACGAGCTAGTCAACTAGAGGCTTACTAGGGACATGGTGTTGTCTATGTATCCACACATGTATCTGAGTTTCCTATTAATACAATTATAGCATGGATAATAAACGATTATCGTGAACAAGGAAATATAATAATAACTTATTTATTATTGCCTCTAGGGCATATTTCCAACACATACATCGTATCATCCTATGGAGAAAGGATTGCGTCGTCTTTCGAAGGCCACCGACACCGCGTCACCCGACTCCTCGTCGAAGTCCGCCACTGAGTCAGCAGACTCCCGCTCCTCCAAGTCCACCAACGCGTGAGGCCACTCCTCCTCCTCCAAGTCCAGCAAAGTGTCAGGCCACTCCTCCTCCAAGTCCGACACAGCGTCAGACGTCCACTCCTCCTCCAAGTCCGGCACAACTTCAGGCCACTCCTCCTCCAAGTCCGGCACAGCTTCAGGCCACTCCTCCTCATCCAACTCAGCCACGTCAGCCGTCTCCGCCGCCTCAGCAATCATGGAAGAGAGCCGCCGCAGCTATGGTGCGTAGCGGTACAAGTCGAGGTAGTACGGGAGGTACAGGCGGAGGCAAGCGATTTCAATATGGTCCAAGCGGCCTCGCGCCTCTTCCGTAGAGGCCTTATGACAAGTCCGAGGAGGAAAACGCAGCCATATCGAAGGCCGAGGTGGAAGCCCATTTTGCACCGAAACCGCGACCGCCGCCAAGGGAGAAAGTGCCTGAGGAAAAGATTGACCACTTCATTCGTATGGCTGCACCACCAGCTCCCAAGCCTGTTGACACAGACTATGAGCGCCACCTTGGGAAGTTAAATCGAGCACGTCTATAGAAAGAGGCGAGCTCAAGCTCGAGCAAATCAGCTGGCAAAAAATGCGGTAAAACGGTTCCCCAGCTGGGAGAACAGGCGGCGCAACCAACCCCCCCCCCCCCCGCTTTTTGTGCCAACAACACATAAGAGTACACACGCCAAATATTATTGTGGGCAAACCGTTAACGTTCCCCAGCTGGGCGATGTGGTAATAACCGAGGAGCATATAAGGCAGGCTGAAATCCTCAAGATCACTGTTGGAAAACTCCTCGAGATCGAGCCCATGCCTCTGCTTACAGAGGAGGAAATAAAACGGAAATATGTCCGGGGCCAACCTTTGGTCGATCCAGACGAGGTCAAGAAGCTCCCAACAAGAATGTATGAATTGCATCAATGGTACATGAACATTACCAAGATTTCCAATCGAGAGTCCCTCATGGTGGATGTCAAGAAGGATCATTACTACCATGAGAAAGCTGTGGCCATTGAGTATTCTGAACTGTTTCAGTTATACAATCAAGACGCACTCGACAAATCTATCGTCAGTTGCTATTGTTTGTAAGTGATTTCTTTCTGTAATTTAAGTCTCAAGCTAGCTGTAGTGATCCTTTTGATCAATCATTACCTGTAATTATCCTCACTATATTCTTTTCTGTGGTATTATGCAGGATGAAGATGTATGAAATGAAAAAATGTGGACGCTATGGCATTGGGTTCATTGACCCAAACACCCTTAATGAATACACATGGAAATTAGATGCATATCATGAAAAAAGTGTAGAGGACAGCATGCTAGAGTCTTGAAGCGCCTCAATAGCAATGAAGATATACTACTTCCTTACAACTTCCAGTGAGTCACACTGTCTTGTACTACAAATTCTCTGTTTTTGCCTACTAGCTAGCTACATGTTTTTGCTTACATATGCCCGCTTAATTAAGACATGAAAATGTGTGTGCATGCAGATTTCACTGGATCTTGTGTATCATTAAAGTTGATGCAGGAACAGTTGAAATACCGGACTCACTACTAAAAAACTGACTACAACATCTTGTATGGGATAGTCAACAGGTAATTTCAATCATTATTAACTATATATCTCGGCCTATTTAGTTCGTCATTTCCTGATATGAACTATTTAATAACCCCTTTATTCATTTTCTTTGTCGGCAGGCAGGGCTTGGGCAAGGTTCATCAGCGTCACTCCAGGCCAATGGAAACGAAAGCTCAAATGGTTTTGACCCAAGGTAAGTAATTAAGTAGTACTAGCTAGCTAGCTAGCTGCCATCTCTTTAATTATCATGCTTGATTAATTATTATCTGATCAAATTCCATTCTCGTATAGGCCCTTTAGTAGGCGTAGGGGACTGATCTGTGTGCATACTGCGTTTGCGAGAACATTCGCATGATGGCGTCCGAAAGGAGCAGATCTCAAAGACAGGAATTGGTACGTTTGTCAGAACACTATTCAGAATTTTTACACCATTATTGATATCTAGTCACACAACTAATACACATGCATATTGATCTCCTTCTTAACAGTTCACAGAGGTGCGGGAGAAGCTCCTACCAACGGAGCGCGTACAAGCACTTCAAGAGGAAATAGCGGGATTTTTGCTCGACCAGGTCATAGATCCGAACGGAGAATACCATTACCCGCTACCGCCCCCATGAACCACTTCCAATTGTCATCGTGCTCCGAAGGCACCAATTAGACTAATGCCACTGGCTCCGAAGGCAACATGTAGGAGAAATTGTATATAGCTAGCTAATTGTATATATATATATATACATGTGTGTATGTGTGAATTAATATGGTGGTTTGTGAGACATTTGATGATATATATGTGATCGGTTCTACTAGAAATTCTGTTTATATATATATATATATATGCATAACATGTACAATGTGTAGTATCGTAAAATACCAGTAAACGAAAAAGAATTAAATGGAAAACACAAAATTAAATGAAAAAGAAATCATAAACCCAAAACCCCCCAACCTTTTAATACCGGTTGGTTTCACCAACCGGTACTAAAGGGCTCCCTGCCCCCGGAGCTGGCTCGTGCCACGTGGTTGCCCTTTAGCACCGGTTCATGCTGAACCGGTACTAAGGGGGGGGGCTTTAGTGCCCACACTTTAGTGTCGGTTATCGAACCGGCACTAAAGGGCCTTACGAACCGGTGCTAATGCCCGGTTCTGCACTAGTGGATGAGTGAAGAATATCAAATGTCTATGATGGGAGAGTTGAAATTCTTCTTAGGTCTTCAAATTTGCCAACAGCGCAATGGCATATTCATATCTCAGGAGAAATACCTCAAGGATGTACTGAGGAAATTCGGCATGCAAGATTGCAAAGGCGTCAAAATTCCTATGCCCACAAATGGCCATCTGTGCACTGATGAAAATGGTATTGACTTCGATCATAAGGTATACCGCTCCATGATTGGTTCTTTATTGTATTCATGTGCATCTAGGCCAGATATAATGCTTAGTGTTTGCATGTGTGCCCGATTTCAAGCTACACCGAAGGAATCACACCATAAGGTTGTGAAGCATATTCTTCGATATCTAGCTCACACACTAACACTTGGATTATGGTACCCCAAGGGCTCGACTTTTGATCTCATTGGATATTCTGACTCTGACTATGCTGGTGATCGTGTGGACCGCAAGTCAACATCTGGTACATGACATTTCCTCGGACGATCTTTGGTCTGTTGGTCCTCGAAGAAACAGAACTGTGTATCACTGTCTACTGCTGAAGCTGAGTACATTGCTGCTAGTTCTTGCTGTGCTCAATTGCTATGGATGAAGCAAACTCTCAAGGACTATAGCATAAACGTGAAGAATGTGCCTCTCTTCTGTGACAATGAGATTGCCATCAAGATTGCTCACAACCTAGTTCAGCACTCGAAGACAAAGCACATTCAGATTCGTCATCATTTTCTTCGTGATCATGTGTTCAAGGGCGACATCTCCATCGAGGACGTGAAGACTGAAGACCAGCTAGCCGATATCTTCACAAAGCCCTTGGATGAGAAGAGATTTAGCAAGTTGCGGTATGAGCTAAATATCTTAGAATCTTCGAGTGTTCTTTGAAAAGGACACCCATCCTAACACTTATGCAAAATTGATGACTTAGATGTGCAACACATGAAGAAACGTTTTTCTTCAATCAATGAAGAATAACACTCTAAGTATGAAGAAATTAACAAAGAATTTGATTCTCAGAACCCTACGACAATTGTACGCGGTGTCTGAAATCATCATTCTTATACGGTGGGTCACGCCACCACCAACGTTGAAAATCTTCAATTTGAGTTTTTCCTTAGTTTTGAAATTCCTCAGTTGTTCATTTTCTTCAACGTTGCATTGTTTTCACTGTTTCTGTCATTTTTCTTCATTGTCTATATATATGTGAGTTTATGTCCTCTACAGCATTCACTTATGGCTAATTCTTCAAGTTGCTTTTTCTGCTAAGTGAATGTGATCGGACCCTACCCCCTCTATGCTAAACTCAACCCAATCTATTCACAAATTCTTCATGTGCGTTCTATTTGAAACTCGTTCAAAATCTTCACTGTATCCTTGTCAGCTGAAGAATTTGCGAACGGAACATTAAAACTTATATTATCCAAATTTTTGGCTTTGCCGCTCAAACCGTTCGCATCCCACGAAAACACTTATCTATTCACCCACGATCTCACACGATCTCCACTTCTCAGTACGTGGGTGACACATGTCAAGTGAATGAGAAGGGTCAGGGGCACGTTCGTCCAAAATCTTCGGGCGAATAGTTTTTCACTGTGGTTATAAATACCCCCTCCCCTTCCTCACTTCCTTTACTCCGCTCGACCTCTCTCCAGCTCGAGCTTCTCAAACCCTAGCGCCGCCGCTACTTCATTGTCGCCGGTGAGGAAGAGCTTCACTGCCTCGACCTCGTCGCTGTCGTACTCGCGCCGGTCGTGGAAATCTTCACTCTGCCGCCGCCGTAGCCGTCTTCCTCCGCTGAGTTAGGGCGTGGAAGATCTGCATAGACGAACTTCACATCTCCACTTCCCAGTTTGTCGTGTTCTTCGTTCAGGGTAATTAATAGTTACTTTTACTGCCCTCTTTGATTCAAATGATTACTACAAAATCTTCAAAGGTGTTTTTCTTCAAATTCCTCGCACTCTAAACACCTCACATGTCATCTGTTCTTGATTCGTTTCTCTAAGCAATAATTTTCTTCAAGATTCCTCAATTGTGTGGATCTTCGATCTATACAACTCTGGAACCTAAGACAAAGAAAGCTTAGTGAAATTCTTCAAGACTCATCCGGTCAAATTCCTCAAACTTGTTCTTTTTACAAAACCTTCTGAGAACGCATATGACCACTCCAAATTCCTCGCAACTATACTCTGTTCACAGGTACTCATGTCCGCTGCTGAATCACTAGGTTCTCATCAACTTAACTCATTTGCAGCGTTCCTCGAAGAAAAGTTGCATACTTCTTCAGAAAATTCATTTGTTCAAATTCCTCACCTGAAGAAAATGGCTGATGGAAAGAAGCCATAGAAAGAAGGAAAGAGGCCTGAAATCAACACTGCCTTTGAAATCCCTAATGACATATACAAAGATTACTGCACTCCTGATGAGGCCAAGTTTGGAAAAGAGGACAAAAATCAGCACAAGGTGCGCATACAGAGGATAGAGAGGAGATGGGCAAGAGAGTGGAGGGAGTACAGGTATGTAACTCCCAAGTACATGAAGAAATTCGCTCTAAATCCTCCATGCCCAAGACCTCCGTTGGCACCTGGCCAAGAAGCAGATCCCACTAGCCTCAAGCGCGGTGAGGATTATCCTGATTAATGGGCCAAGCGCCAGGCCAAGTTGGCTAGACAAGCCAAACAAGAAGTGAGGAAATTCAACGAAGACTCTGCTGTTGTTGCTGCCACTAAGGCCTCTGTCAAGCCGAAGAAATCCTTGGCAAAGAAGCCTGCGCACAAGTCAAGTGCTTCACCTTCAGTGCCCTCAAGGCCAAGTTCCTCAGCTATGCCCTCACATCCAAAATCCTCAAAGCCCTCACGGCCAGTTCCTCACGCTGCTCCTGCTCCTCCAAAGTCCTCAGCTGCTCTGACAAAATCCTCAGCACCTGTGCATCTCGCCACGTGCCAAAGGACGACAGGCATCTCTATTGCCTCAGGAGCTTCTGCCAGTTCCTCAGCTGCACCAAATTCCTCAGCTGTCCCCTCTCTGCTGAAGAAGAAGACCACTGCTGGACGAGGTTCTCGACCAAGTCCTCACAAGAAGCAGGTTGCCTTCCAAGTACCGTCTGAAGAAGACGAAGCTGATGATGATGAACTTGCGGAAATCATCACAGATAGGCAAGTCAGGGCCGCTAGAGCCAAGGGCACAAATGTGCCTCTGCTTTTGGATCCAAAGTTGATCCTCGACTACATTGATCTCTGGCACAAGGACCCAAACACTCCTTTGCCTAATTTCAAGTTGACTCTTGGCCAAAGTCATATGCTGACTGCCTGCATCCAACAAGAAAAATGGAAGTATGAGAAGGCCAGGCAGATCAAGAAAGCACAGTGCAAGAAGGAGAAATTCCTGAAGAACAACGTTGTCTCTATGACAACTGATGAACTTATGAAGATCTAGTCTGAAATCAAAGTCCTCGGCGATGATTTCAATGCTTACTATGATGATTGGCAAGGAGCCAAGGTCAGGTTTGTTAAACTGACTGAGAAGTTCACCTTCAATGTTGCAGCCCATCGCAACAAGAAATTCCTCAGGCTGAAGCATCTACTCAGCCGACTGAAGAACATGCCAGCACCGCAGATGACTTTCAGGCTGCTGAAGAAAATGTGAGTTCCAGGGCTGATGACTGCATTCCAGCCGCTGAAGAAATTGCCAGGGCATCCACTAGTGGTGCGCCTGAATAAAATGAAGAAGTCAGGGCAACTGCATCAGTTGCGCCTGAAGAAAATGAACCAAATTCATCTGCTCCTCTTGCGCCTACCCCAACTCCAATCCTTCCATCTGCATCAGATGTGAATAAGACCAAGGCTGCAGAACATGCAATAGTTAAGAAAAGGAAAGCATCAGCTCCTTCAGATTCTTCAGCTCAGAAGAAAATGAAGTCTATGACCAGCTCATTTGCAAACCCCATTGATGTGTTCCTATCTCAACCATGCCATCAAAGGAAATTGTCCCTTTTGATGAAGAATATGTGATTCCAAGTGAATCCGCTGAAGAAAATCCTTCTGCTGCTATGTCAGAGAAGTTGGATGAAGAAATTGAAGTGGATCCAATCCCTTCACCTCCAGCTGTTTCCTCGCATATGCCTCAGTTTACTGCTGAAGAGACTGGCATTGAAGAAATGGAAGATGAAGATGTGGACATTGGATGTACCACACCAGTGTTGAATGATGACTTTTGGGAAAGTTAGCACCCGAACTCTCCACTGTTCACACCTTTACAGCAAATCCCTCAGTCCCCTGCACAAACTGTTCAAATGGGTGATACATCTCCAATGTATCTATAACTTTTGATTGCTCCATGCTATATTATCTACTGTTTTGGACCATATTGGGCTTTATTTTCCACTTTTATATTACTTTTGGGACTAACCTTTTAACCGGAGGCCCAGCCTAGAATTGTTGTTTTTTTGCCTATTTCAGTCTTTCGAAGAAACGGAATATCAAACGGAGTCCAAACGGAATGAAACCTTCGGGAACGTGATTTTCTCAACAAATATGATCCAGGAGACTTGGGCCCTCCATCAAGAAAGGAGGGAGGTGGTCAGGAGGGTGGAGGGCACTGCCCCCTAGGGCGCGCCCCCCTGCCTCGTGGGCCCCCCTTTGCTCCACCGACGTACTCCTTCCTCCTATATATACCTACGTACCCCCAAACGATCAGATACGGCGCCAAAAACCTAATTCCACCGCCGCAACCTTCTGTACCCACGAGATCCCATCTTGGGGCCTGTTCCAGAGCTCTGCCGGAAAGGGAATCCACCATGGAGGGCTTCTACATCATGACCACAGCCCCTCCGATGAAGAGTGAGTAGTTTACCTCAAACCTTCGGGTCCATAGTCAGTAGCTAGATGGCTTCTTCTCTCTTTTTGGATCTCAATACAATGTTCTCCCCCTCTCTCGTGGAGATCTACTCGATGTAATCTTCTTTTTGCGGTGTGTTTGTTGAGACCGATGAATTGTGGGTTTATGATCAAGATTATCTATGAACAATATTTGAATCTTCTCTGAATTCTTTTATGTATGATTGGTTATCTTTGCAAGTCTCTTCGAATTATCAGTTTGGTTTGGCCTACTAGATTGGTTTCTCTTGCAATGGGAGAAGTGCTTAGCTTTGGGTTCAATCTTGCGGTGTCCTTTCCCAGTGACAGTAGGGGCAGCAAGGCACGTATTGTATTGTTGCCATCGAGGATAACAAGATGGGGTATTTATCATATTGCATGAATTTATTCCACTACATCATGTCATCTTGCTTAAGGCGTTACTCTGTTTTCTTGAACCTAATACTCTAGATGCATGCTGGATAGTGGTCGATGAGTGGAGTAATAGTAGTAGATGCAGGCAGGAGCCGGTCTACTTGTCTCGGACGTGATGCCTATATACATGATCATACCTAGATATTCTCGTAACTATGCTCAATTCTGTCAATTGCTCAACAGTAATTTGTTCACCCACCGTTGAAAGTGCAACTATCCCTGGGTGGTTTTGGTAATTCCTAACAACATATAGCTCATTGAGCTAACATTATTCCAAGATTAATATTTCAGGAAAAGCTCAATGAATGGCATGGCATGGATGAGGAAAGTGGATCCCTCAAAATTCTAATGACAAAGGATTGGCTCAAGCTTCAAGATCAAGACTCTGCGTTTTATATTTTAGTGATCCAAGATCACATTGAGTCTATAGGAAAAGCCAATACTATCAAGGAGGGATGAGGTGTTTCTTAATGAGCCTCTTGCTTCATGTGCTTAGTGATATGCTCCAAAACCCTCAACTACCTTCCCACATCCACATATGACCTATACCAAAAGTCAATCTCGGCCCCACCGATTCTACCTATCCGGCGCCACCGAGTTTCAAATGTCATAGCCACTGCCACAAACCCTAGCCAAATCGGTTTCACCGATAGGGATCTCGGTCTCACCGAGATGGGATTGCAATCTCTCTGTTTCCATTCGTAACATTTCGGTCTAACCGAAGTGAGCGATCGGTCCCACCGAGATTGCAATGTAAACTCTATGTTTCCCTTTTGTAACATTTCGGTCTCACCGAAATGAGCGAATCGGTCCCACCAAGTTTACCTGACCAACTCTCTGGTTAGCTTATTACCAAAATCGGTCCCACCGAGTTTGTGTAATCGGCCGCACCGAGATTACGTTATGCCCTAACCCTAAGCACATCGGTCCTATCGAGTTGCATCTCAGTCCCACCGAAAATCCTAACGGTCACTAGGTTTGCTGAATCGGTCCGACCGAGTTTAACCATTCGGTCCCACCGAGTTTGGCAAATTGTGTGTAACGGTTAGATTTTGTGTGAAGGCTATATATACCCTTCCACCCACTCTTCATTTATGAAGAGAGCCATCAGAACATACCTACACTTCCAATACACATGTTCTGAGAGAGAACCACCTACACTTGTGTTGAGCTCAAGATATTCCATTCCAACCATATGAATCTTGATCTCTAGCCTTCCCCAAGTTGCTTTCCACTCAAATCTTCTTTCCACCAAATCCAAATCCTGTGAGAGAGAGTTGGAACATATCTGTTGCTGAGAAGAACAAGGCCCCAGTGCCTGATGTTGTTGCTGAAGGAGATGATGAAGGACAAGTTCTAAGGAAGCTCAAACCCAAGATTCCAGACCACAACGATGCTCATCCTGTGGCTGAGAACATGAAGATCAGGAGAGATTCAGGGTTGAGGAAATGGAGAGAAACAGATCCATATGCTACAAGGAGAAGGACTGCTGTTGATTACAGGTTCCACACAAAGGAACAACAAGACTTCTATGAGACAGTGCTGCTGGACAAGAAACCCATAGTATGTGATATGAGGTGGGTCGACTGGGAGTATATCAAGAAGAATGAAGAACACTATCCTGGAGTGCTTGACAGCTTCAGAGCTTCTGGAGTTGTAGATTTTGTTGGGCAGAAGCTCACAAAGTGGAATGAGGAGCTCATAATGCAATTCTACTCCACAGCACACTTCTATCTAGATGGCAGGATAGTATGGATGTCTGAAGGCACTAGATACCAGTCTACAATTGCAGAATGGGCTCAGTTGATCAATGCCCCGGAAGAGCAAGAAGATGACTTGGGTGTCTATGCCAAGAAGAAGATGGACCACAACTCTATGGCAAACATGTACAGGGAAATTCCAGATGCAGGTCTTGAGACTCATCAGTTTGGGTCAGTAAAACACTTGCTGTCAGGGCTGCCTACAATCAATTGGATCCTTAGGCACACTCTCTTGCCCAAGTCAGGTGATCACAGAATGATCAGAGGCCATGCAATAAACTTGCTACACATATTTGATGTGCCACAGAAGTTCAAGGTCATGAGCCTCATAGTTGAGACCATCAAGAGGACAACAGCTGATCAAAAGAGGAGTTGTGGATATGCCCCACATATTCAGGAGTTGATTAACTCGAAGATGGGCACAGGCACATACATGTTGGATAAGGAACACCTGCCCATCCATCCAGATTTTAAGGACAATCAAGTAGTGATGAATGAGGATGAACCATCATCAGCACAAGCTCAAGCAAAGAAGGAGAAGGCAAAGATGGAGAAAGCTGCCAAGATGCCAACTCAAGAGGAGGCATCTGAGTACTTTCTAAAGAACAAGCAGGAGCGGCTTAGTTATCTGATAGCATCAACTCTGAGGATTGAGAAAGGATTGGCCACCCTGACTCGAAACCAAGAGAGCTTGGAAAGAATCATGGAACAAAAGTTCTATGACTTAGATGTGAAAGTAACTGAGATTCAGACTGCTGTGGAGCAATTACAGGATGATATGCAGGAGAGGAAGGGCAAAACAACAACTGATGCATTTGCCAGAGTGCCTAGAGCTCAGAGATCATCTGCAGTGCCAGTTCCTGACACCAGAGCCACTACTTCTGCACCAGCTATAGCCTCAGTACCACCAGCTCCAGCACCTACCCCAGCAGCTCCATCTATTTCAACTGAAGCCTTCGTCCTCGGCGTTCTCCGGACTCCACCACCTGAAGACCAAGCCTGAGAGTCGTTTTAGTGATATGCATTTTCTATGAACTTTTTGGTAACTTGTTGCCAAAGGGGGATAAAAATGTATAGATCATAGGATTCGAGAGAGAGAGTTTGCTTTTGTTCTCTCTTGTCTTCTTGGTTGAACTTTGTTTGCTTTGATTGTTTGAGATACTATGCTTTTATCTGTGAGACATTGATGATCATGTGTTTGATCATAAGCTACACTTATGCTTGTTGGATGATATTATCTTACTTATCCTTATATGATCACTCACTTTGCTTGGTGATGAGTGCATGTATTTCATTCTTATCATTTTGAGCGCTCCACCAAGATGTATGTGACATGGAAGAGTAACCCATGATCCTAACTCATTGTGCATTTGCAGTCCAAAGCAAATCTTAAGATATGCACAAATTTAGGGGGAGCTCTTGCTTTTCACATACTTCTCAAAGCGACAATATCTTTCACTGTTATTATCATTTGTCAAATCTTTGATCTATGTGTTGTCATCAATCACCAAAAAGGGGGAGATTGAAAGTGCAACTATCCCTGGGTGGTTTTGGTAATTCCTAACAACATATAGCTCATTGAGCTAACATTATTCCAAGATTAATATTTCAGGAAAAGCTCAATGAATGGCATGGCATGGATGAGGAAAGTGGATCCCTCAAAATTCTAAGGACAAAGGATTGGCTCAAGCTTCAAGATCAAGACTCTGCGTTTTATATTTTAGTGATCCAAGATCACATTGAGTCTATAGGAAAAGCCAATACTATCAAGGAGGGATGAGGTGTTGCTTAATGAGCCTCTTGCTTCATGTGCTTAGTGATATGCTCCAAAACCCTCAACTACCTTCCCACATCCACATATGACCTATACCAAAAGTCAATCTCGGCCCCACCGATTCTACCTATCCGGCGCCACCGAGTTTCAAATGTCATAGCCACTGCCACAAACCCTAGCCAAATCGGTTTCACCAATAGGGATCTCGGTCTCACCAAGATGGGATTGCAATCTCTCTGTTTCCATTTGTAACATTTCGGTCTAACCGAAGTGAGCAATCGGTCTCACCGAGATTGCAATGTAAACTCTCTGTTTCCCTTTTGTAACATTTCGGTCTCACCGAAATGAGCGAATCGGTCCCATCGAGTTTACCTGACCAACTCTCTGGTTAGCTTATTACCAAAATCAGTCCCACCGAGTTTGTGTAATCAGTCTTACCGAGATTATGTTATGCCCTAACCCTAACCACATCGGTCCTGCCGAGTTGCATCTCAGTCCCACCGAAAATCCTAACGGTCACTAGGTTTGCTGAATCGGTCCGACCGAGTTTAACCATTCGGTCCCACCGAGTTTGGCAAATTGTGTGTAACGGTTAGATTTTGTGTGAAGGCTATATATACCCTTCCACCCACTCTTCATTCGTGGAGAGAGCCATCAGAACATACCTACACTTCCAATACACATGTTCTGAGAGAGAACCACCTACACTTGTGTTGAGCTCAAGATATTCCATTCCAACCATATGAATCTTGATCTCTAGCCTTCCCCAAGTTGCTTTCCACTCAAATCTTCTTTCCACCAAATCCAAATCCTGTGAGAGAGAGTTGAGTGTTGGGGAGACTATCATTTGAAGCACAAGAGCAAGGAGTTCAGCATCAACACACCATTTGTTACTTCTTGGAGAGTGGTGTATCCTAGATTGGCTAGTGTCACTTGGGAGCCTCCGACAAGATTGTGGAGTTGAACCAAGGAGTTTGTAAGGGCAAGGAGATCGCCTACTTCGTGAAGATCTACTGCTAGTGAGGCAAGTCCTTCGTGGGCGATGGCCGTGATGGAATAGACAAGGTTGCTTCTTCGTGGACCCTTCGTGGGTGGAGCCCTCCGTGGACTCGCGCAACCGTTACCCTCCGTGGGTTGAAGTCTCCATCAACATGGATGTACAATAGCACCACCTATCGGAACCACGCCAAAAACATCCGTGTCTCCAATTGCGTTTGAATCCTCCAAACCCTTCCCTTTACATTCTTGCAAGTTTCATGCTTTACTTTCCGCTGCTCATATACTCTCTTGCATGCTTGCTTGAATTGTGTAGAGATTGCTTGACTTGTGCTAAGATAGCTAAAATCTGCCAAGAACTAAAATTGGGAAAAGGCTAGATTTTTATATTGGTCAAGTAGTCTAATCACCCCCCCCCCTCTAGACATACTTCCGATCCTACAACCGTAGAATACTTATACTCTTGAGGGAAGCCACTAGTGAAATATATGGCCCCCGGGTCTATTCTCATCATATCAATCTTCTATCACTTTATTATTGCTTTGCTTTTTTACTTTGCCTTTTATTTTACTTTGCATCTCTATATCAAAAATTACCAAAAATATTATCTATCATCTCTATCAGATCTCACTCTCGTAATTGACAGCCCCTAATCGCGTTGGTTGCGTTGAGCTATTTGTTTTGTGTAGGTACGAGGGACTCGCGTGTAGCCTCCTACTGGATTGATACCTTGGTTCTCAAAAACTTAGGGAAATACTTACTCTACTCTGCCGCATCACACTTTCCTCTTCAAGGAAATCCAACGCAGTGCTCAAGAGGTAGCAGGAAGATTTCTGGCGCTGTTGTCGGGGAGGTCTACGCAAAAGTCAACATACCAAGTACCCATCACAATCCCTTATCTCTCGCATTACATTATTTGCCATTTGCCTCTCATTTTCCTCTCCCCCACTTCACCCTTGCTGTTTTATTCGCCCTCTCTTTTCCGTTTGCCTTTTTCTCGTTTGCCTTTTGTTTGCTCGTGTGTTGGATTGCTTGTCTGTCACGATGGCTCAAGATAATACCAAATTGTGTGACTTTACCAATACCAACAATAATGATTTCCTTAGCACTCCGATTGCTCCTCTTACCAATACTGAATCTTGTGAAATCAATACTGCTTTGTTGAATCCTGTTATTTAAGATCAATTCACCGGCCTTCCTAGTGAAGATGCCGCTACTCATCTAAATAGCTTCGTTGATTTATGTGATATGCAAAAGAAGAAACATGTCGATAATGATATTGTTAAATTGAAGCTATTTCCTTTTTCGCTTAGAGACCGTGCTAAAGCTTGGTTTTCATCTTTGCCTAAAAATAGTATTGATTCTCGGAACAAGTGCAAAGATGTTTTTATCTCTAAGTATTTTCCTTCCGCTAAGATCATCTCTCTTAGAAATGATATTATGAATTTTAAGCAACTTTATCATGAACATGTTGCACAAGCTTGGGAGAGAATGAAATTAATGGTACGTAATTGCCCTACTCATGGTTTGAATTTGTGGATTATTATCATGAACCCGGATTGAATTTTGCTTCTAGAAATCTCCTAGATTCGGCCGCGGGAGGCACTTTTATGGAAATCACTTTAGGAGATGCTACTAAACTCCTAGATAATATTATGGTTAATTATTCTCAATGGCACACTGAAAGATCTACTAATAAAAAAGTGCATGCGATAGAAGAAATCAATGTTTTGAGTGGAAAGATGGATGAACTTATGAAATTATTTGCTACTAAGATTGTTTCTTTTGATCCTAATGATATGCCTTTGTCCACTTTGATTGAGAATAATAATGAATCTATGGATGTGAATTTTGTTGGTAGGAATAATTTTGGTAACAACGCGTATAGAGGGAACTTTAATCCTAGGCCTTATCCTAGTAATCCTTCTAATAATTATGGAAATTCCTACAACAACTCTTATGGAAATTTTAATAAGATGACCTCTCAATTTGAGACTAGTGTTAAAGAGTTTATGAATTCACAAAAGAATTTCAATGCTTTGCTCGAAGAGAAATTGCTTAAAGTTGATGAATTGGCTAGGAATGTTGATAGAATTTCTCTTGATGTTGATTCTTTAAAGCTTAGATCTATTCCTCCTAAGCATGATACCAATGAGTCTCTCAAATCCATGAGAATTTCCGTTGATGAGTGCAAGGAAAGAACCGCTAGGATGCGTGCTACAAAAGATGCCTTTATTAAAGCGTGTTCTTCCAATTCCTATGAAAATCAAGATGAAGATCTAAAAGTTATTGATGTATCCCCTATTAAATCTTTGTTTTGCAATATGAATCTTGATGAGACTGAATATGATCCACCTTTACCTAGAAAGCGTTCCAAAAAATCGGAGTTTTTAGATCTTGATGATGAAATTGATAAAAGTGGGATTGAAAAAAATAAAAACCTAGATGTTGCTAAACCCACTATATTGGATTTCAAGGAATTTAATTATGAAAGTTGCTCTTTAATTGATTGTATTTCCTTGTTGCAATCCGTGCTAAATTCTCCTCATGCTTATAGTCAAAATAAAGCGTTTACTAAATATATCGTTGATGCCTTGATGCAATCTTATGAAGAAAAACTTGAGTTGGAAGTTTCTATCCCTACAAAACTTTATGATGAGTGGGAACCAACTATTAAAATTAAGATTAAGGATCATGAATTTTATGCTTTATGTGATTTGGGTGCTAGTGTTTCCACTATTCCCAAAACTTTGTGTGATTTGCTAGATTTCCGTGATTTTGATGATTGCTCTCTAAACTTGCATCTTGCGGATTCCACTATTAAGAAACCTATGGGAAGAATTAATTATGTTCTTATTGTTGCTAATAGGAATTATGTGCCCGTAGATTTATCGTTCTTGATATAGATTGCAATCCTTCTTGTCCTATTATTCCTTGTAGACCTTTCCTTAGAACGATTGGTGCAATTATTTATATGAAGGAAGGGAATATTAGGTTCCAATTTCCATTAAAGAAAGGCATGGAACACTTCCCTAGAAATAAAATAAAACTACCATATGAATCTATCATGAGAGCCACTTATGGATTGCCTACCAAAGATGGCAATACCTAGATCTATCCTTGCTTTTATGCCTAGCTAGGGGCGTTAAACGATAGCACTTGTTGGGAGGCAGCCCAATTTTATTTTTAGTATTTTTACTTTTGCTTCTGCTTAGGAATAAATAATCCATCTACCTTCTGTTTAGATGTGGTTTAATCTTTTAATTAGTGTTTGTGCTAAGTTAAACCTATAGGATCTTCTTGGATGATAGTTATTTGATCTTGCTGTAATTTCCAGAAACTTTCTGTTTACAAAAACAATTGTTAAAAATCACTAGAACGTGATAAAATAGTGATTCCAATTGCTGCTTATCAATAAAAAAAAATTCTAGTTCTTCCTACTTTGGCTGATGTTTTGGAGTTCCAGAAGTTTGCGATAGTTATAGATTACTACAGACTGTTCTGTTTTTGACAGATTCTGTTTTTCGTGTGTTGTTTGCTTATTTTGATGAATCTATGGCTAGTAAAATATTTTATAATCCATAGAGAAGTTTGAATACAGTAGGTTGAACACCAATATAAATAAATAATGAGTTCATTACAGTACCATGAAGTGGTCTTTTGTTTTCTTTCGCTAACGGAGCTCACGAGATTTCTGTTGAGTTTCGTGTTGTGAAGTTTTCAAGTTTTGGGTGAAATATTTTGATGGTTTATGGAACAAGGAGTGGCAAGAGCCTAAGCTTGGGGATTCCCATGGCACCCCCAAGATAATCCAAGGACACCAAAAAGTCAAAGCTTGGGGATGCCCCGGAAGACATCCCCTCTTTCGTCTACTTCCATCGGTAACTTTACTCGGAGCTATATTTTTATTCACCACATGATATGTGTTTTGCTTGGAGCGTCTTGTATGATTTGAGTCTTTATCTTTTAGTTTACCACAATCATCCTTGCTGTACACACCTTTGGAGAGAGCCATTCATGAATTGGAATTTGTTAGAATACTCTATGTGCTTCACTTATACCTTTTGAGCTATATAGTTTTGCTCTAGTGCTTCACTTATATCTTTTAGAGCACGGTGGTGGATTTGTTTTATAGAAACTATTGATCTCTCATGCTTCACTTAGATTATTTTGAGAGTCTTTAATAGCATGGTAATTTTCTTAATAATAATATGCTTGGTATTCAAAATTTGTAAAACTTTCTTTTGAGTGCGTTGAATACTAAGAGAAGTTTGATGCTTGATAATTGTTTTGAGATATGAAGGTGGTGATATTAGAGTCATGCTAGTTGAGTAGTTGTGAATTTGAGAAATACTTGTGTTAAAGTTTGTGATTCCCGTAGCATGCACGTATGGTGAACCGTTATGTGATGAAGTCGGAGCATGATTTATTTATTGATTGTCTTCCTTATGAGTGGCGGTCGGGGACGAGCGATGGTCTTTTCCTACCAATCTATCCCCCGAGGAGCATGCGCGTAATACTTTGCTTTGATAACTTCTAGATTTTTGCAATAAGTATATGAGTTCTTTATGACTAATGTTGAGTCCATGGATTATACGCACTTTTCCCATCCTTCCACCATCGCTAGCCTCTCTAATACCACGCACTTTTCGCTCGTATCATATACCCACCATATACCTTCCGCAAAACAGCCACCATACCTACCTATTATGGCATTTCCATAGCCATTCCGAGATATATTTCCATGCAACTTTCCACCATACCGTTCTTCATGACACATTCATCATTGTCATATTGCTAGCATGATCATGTGGTTGACATAGTATTCGTGGCAAAGCCACCGTTCATAATTCTTTCATATATGTCACTCTTGATTCATTGCATATCCCGGTACACCGCCTGAGGCATTCACATAGAGTCATATTTTGTTCTAAGTATCACTACTAGGGAAAAGCCTATACACAGAATCTTACCAGCAGCACGGTCTAAAAACAGGCGCTGCTGCTAACTAGCAGTAGCGAGCTTTAGAAAAGAGCGCTACTAATGACTGAGTAGCAGTAGCGCTCTAGGTGAAAAGAGCGCTACTACTATAATTGCCACGGTGTTGCCTCCATGCTAGATATAGTAGTAGCGCCCTTCCCGTGGACGCGCTACTGCTAAAGAACATAGTAGCAGCTATTTTCCTCAAAACTTGCTACTGCTAAGTATCACCGCAACTAATTAAGTTTAGTCCCATACTGCTAAGCGAACAAGGTTTTTACTACCTTAAATACGTTGCTTCTCAACCTATCTCAAGCACTTGGTCTTCATTGAACTATATGTGTATGATTTGTGGTTGCAATATGAATCCTCGCCTGTACCTATACAGGTACAATGAGGATTCATGTTGACTATTTAGATTATACACAAAAAGTTCAATGATGACCAATGTATATTTTTGATGTTTTTACTAAACAAAAGAAATAACTGCTTCCATTAGCAGTAGCGGTTTTCTCTAAAACGCGCTATAGATAAGTTAGCTACAGCGCGTTTGCTGTACGCGCTACTGCTAGTTTGAGTTAACCACCCCCCGGATCAAAATTTCGCTAAGTCCTCCTTCCCCCCCCCCACCGGCCTGTTCCCCTACTCCTGTCGCCGCCGCCCGAGCCCGAGCGCGCCTGCCCTCACCGCCGCCGCCGCCGCCTGCCCTCAACCTCACCGCCGCCGCTCCCGGCCACACTGTCGCCGCCCTCGACCTCACAGCCGCCGCCCTCGACCAAGCCCGCCGCCCAGGACCGCCGCCTCCCGATCACGAGCCTGCCCTCGCCGCCCCTCCGTCGCCGAGCACCTCCCCGCCATCGTCTCTCCCTCTGTAAGCCCCCCACCCCTCCCCCACCCCCTCTCTCTTTGCTTAGTTAGTAGATGATTTTAGTAGTAGTAGTAGTAGTAGTAGTAGTAGTAGTAGTAGTAGTAGTAGTAGTAGTAGTAGTAGTAGTAGTAGTAGTAGTAGTAGTAGTAGTAGTAGTAGTAGTAGTAGTAGTAGTAGTAGTAGTAGTAGTAGTAGTAGTAGTAGTAGTAGATGTTAATTTAGGGTTCATAGATAATGATTTTTAGAAGTAGTGTATATTAATTACTAGTAGTGATGGTAAACTAGTTGTATAATTAGCAGTAGTAGATGTCAATTAGTAGTAGATGTAGTAGTTAGATGTTAATTAGTAGTAGTAGATGTGCTAGTTTCTTTCTATTTATAGTAAGTTTACATTTAGTAAGAACGAGTTGAATTAATAGAACTAGTTTAGTTTTAGTTGAACTAGTTAAGTTTTAGTTGAAC
Organism: Aegilops umbellulata; assembly: GCA_032464435.1. Taxonomy (NCBI): domain Eukaryota; kingdom Viridiplantae; phylum Streptophyta; class Magnoliopsida; order Poales; family Poaceae; genus Aegilops; species Aegilops umbellulata. Next base: position 507,924,202 of record CP136056.1, on the reverse strand, counting down.
TAGTATAGTAAGTAAATTAATAACTAGTTGAACTACTTCATTTTTAGAAAGAACTAGTTTTTTTTCTTTTTATACTAAGTTATTTAGTAAGAACTAGTTGAATTAATAGAACTAGTTTAGTTTTAGTTGAACTAGTTAAGTTTTAGTTGAACTAGTATAGTAAGTAAATTAATAACTAGTTGAACTACTTCATTTATAGAAAGAACTAGTTTTTTTTCTTTTTATACTAAGTTTATATTTAGTAAGAACTAGTTGAATTAATAGAACTAGTTTAGTTTTAGTTTAACTAGTTAAGTTTTAGTTGAACTAGTATAGTAAGTAAATTAATAACTAGTTGCCATATTTGTTGTTATTTTTTAGTTTAAGCAATTATTTCATGTTTTGGTTACACCTCCGAGTGGCCTATGTTTTGCCAGAGTGTTGATTAATTTCCGTTCCGGCAAATTTCAGGCGCTCGATATGTCCTTTTTTAGCAAAGGTCATGCCGGATTTTTCCGTGAATTCTGGCATGACTTGTGCTAGAATATGTACAAGTTTAATCTTTGAATTATGATCGTAGGAAATGTTGTACTCGGAGGACGATAGTCTCCCGGGGGAGTGTAGCTGGTGCCACGATGATCGAGGTATGTGCGACAGGTTCGTTGAGCTGGATGAAGATCGGCGCTTCAGCATTAAGCTCGAGGAGACGTTCGATGTTGAAACGGTACGCAACAACGACAAGTGTTTTTTTCGTAATTAAGCATGACTTCAACTATTTCAATGTCTAATTTTCATCTTTTACAATTCGTCTAGCTTATCCCATGCCATGCAAGACGCTATGTCTTGGAGAGGATGGGTTTTGAAGACCATGAAAATTTTCAAACAAAGAAAATACACCTAAGGACCCATCATGATATCGATTTTGAAGTAAATATGTACAATTCTCAGAGCGTAACCCATTTTGGTTGCCAAAATTGGGAAGCACTTTGCAAAATGTATGGTTTTTATGAGGGTATGAATGTCACCATGGATCTTGGTGATCCTGACATCGAGCAAGACAATATGGACATTTGGGTCCTTGTTGATACGCTTCCGATTCTACCGCAATGTGAGTTTCTCAAACATAGTTATTAACTAATTTATATTGTTTATTTCAAAATAGTTGACAGCTTATTTCCATTGATAGCTTATTTTGAATCTTCAAAGAATGTGCAGAAGATGGTAGACAAAACCCACTACACTGATGGCTCCGAATTAACTTATAAGGAGAAAAATCATCTGATTGCTTATTGTACTTTTTTTGAGAATTACAATACCTATTATCGAACTCCTCCAAATTATGGTGAATACGTGCCACTAGTGCATGTGTTGAACCACGGTAACTTCAATGGAGATACCCTGGTAAGATTTTTTACTATTACGACATCCGTGCATCTTTTGCATACTTCTAAAACTAGTACATCATTGCTAACTACGAAGTTATTACTATGTTTTTCAACAGAAAATCTCGATGGATTGTGTGCCTCATCTGATGTATCAGAATGGTCGCCTTGCAGTTATGAACCTACAGCCAGGTCATTCTAAGGAGCTCACCTGTGCATATCGGATTTCTAAAAGCGGTGAACACATGCTAATCAAAGAATGGAAAAAATGTTTGGACATTCGCAAGGAGGTTCTTGGAAGTAACATTAAGCGAAAGGCAAGAATTGGAGATAGGATAATCTCCATTCTCCATAATGGAGAGTCAGGGGCTATCTTGTTTTTTGCTATTTTACCTTAGAGAATATAGTAGGTCCTAAGAGAATGTAGTAGGTCCTATGAGGTACAATATGTTTATTATGTGATACAATGTGTTAGAGTTGAAGATGTGAGGAGTACTTGTGATTACGACTAGTGACCAATGATATGATGATGATGATGATGATAAGTTGGTAATGATATGATGATGATGATGATATTTATTATATCATTGGGTGAAAGAACCGCGGATTAGTTTCAAGTGGATGTCCATCCACTTGAAACTAGTCCACACGGTTCTTTCACCCCGTGATGTAATAACTCATTATGATGTAAAAACAATTTCTAAATTCATGTTGTATGAAAACTTGTGTAAAGGTGTACGAATACAACATGAAATAAAAAATAAATAAAATACGAAATAATAGTAGCGGCGCGGGCAGGGAGAAGCGCTACTACTAATTACCAGCAGCGCTCCTCCTGGAACTCGCTACTACTAAGTCGATTTAGCAGTAGCGTGGGTGGAGGCACGCTACTGCTATTCGTTAGCTGTAGCGCCTTATCAGTAGCGCATGACCCCGCACTACTGATAGGTCTAAAACCCGCGCTGCTGCTAGGGTTTTCCCTAGTAGTGTATTGAGTTGTAATTATTGAGTTGTAAGAAAAATAAAAGTGTGATGATCATCATTTTTAGAGCATTGTCCCAAGTGAGGAAAGGATGATGGAGACTATGATTCCCCCACAAGTCGGGATGAGACTCCAGACGAAAAAAAAGAGAAAAAAGAGGCCATAAAAAAAGAGAAAAAGCCCAAAGAAAAAATGAGAGAAAAAGAGAGAAGACAATGTTACTATACTTTTACCACACTTGTGCTTCAAAGTAGCACCATGATCTTCATGATAGAGAGTCTCTCATTTCGTCACTTTCATATACTCGTGGGAATTTTACATTATAGAACTTGGATTGTATATTCCAATGATGGGCTTCCTCAAAATGCCCTAGGTCTTCGTGAGCAAGCGAGTTGGATGCACACCCACTTAGTTTCTTTTGTTGAGCTTTCATATACTTATAGCTCTAGTGCATCCGTTGCATGGCAATCCCTACTCACTCACATTGATATCTATTGATGGGCATCTCCATAGCCCGTTGATACGCCTAGTTGATGTGAGACTGTCTTCCCCTCTTTTTGTCTTCTCCACAACCACCATTCTATTCCACATATAGTGCTATATCCATGGCTCACGCTCATGTATTGCATAAAGATTGAAAAAGTTTTGAAAATGTCAAAAGTATGAAACAATTGCTTGGCTTGTCATCGGGGTTGTGCATGATTTAAATACTTTGTGTGGTGAAGATAGAGCATAGCCAGACTATATGATTTTGTAGGGATAACTTTCTTTGGCCATGTTATTTTGAGAAGACATAATTGCTTTGTTAGTATGCTTGAAGTATTATTATTTTTATGTCAATATGAACTTTTGTCTTGAATCTTTCGGATCTGAATATTCATACCACAATTAAGAAGAATTACATTGAAATTATGCCAAGTAGCACTCCGCATCAAAAATTCTCTTTTTATCATTTACCTACTCGAGGACGAGCAGGAATTAAGCTTGGGGATGCCTGATACGTCTCCAACGTATCTATAATTTTTTATTGCTCCACGCTATATTATCTACTGTTTTGGACCATATTGGGCTTTATTTTCCACTTTTATATTACTTTTGGGGCTAACCTATTAACCGGAGGCCCAGCCCAGAATTGCTGTTTTTTTTCCTATTTCAGTGTTTCAAAGAAACGGAATATCAAACGGAGTCCAAATGGAATGAAACCTTCGGGAACGTGATTTTCTCAACAAATATGATCCAGGAGACTTGGACCCTCCATCAAGAAAGGAGGGAGGCAGTCACGAGGGTGGAGGGTGCCCCCCTAGGGCGCGCTCCCTGCCTCGTGGGCCCCCCTTTGCTCCACCGACGTACTCCTTCCTCCTATATATATACCTACGTACCCCCAAACGATCAGATACGGAGCCAAAACCTAATTCCACTGTCGCAACCTTCTGTACCCACGAGATCCCATCTTGGGGCCTGTTCCGGAGCTCCGCCGGAAGGGGAATCCACCATGGAGGGCTTCTACATCATCACCATAGCCCCTCCGATGAAGTGTGAGTAGTTTACCTCAGACCTTCGGGTCCATAGTTAGTAGCTAGATGGCTTCTTCTCTCTTTTTGGATCTCAATACAATGTTCTCCACCTCTCTCGTGGAGATCTACTCGATGTAATCTTCTTTTTGCAGTGTGTTTGTTGAGACCGATGAATTGTGGGTTTATGATCAAGATTATCTATCAACAATATTTGAATCTTCTCTGAATTCTTTTATGTATGATTGGTTATCTTTGCAAGTCTCTTCGAATTATCAGTTTGGTTTGTCCTACTTGATTGGTTTTTCTTGCAATGGGAGAAGTGCTTAGCTTTGGGTTCAATCTTGCAGTGTCCTTTCCCAGTGACAGTAGGGGCATCAAGGCATGTATTGTATTGTTGCCATCGAGGATAACAAGATGGGGTATTTATCATATTGCATGAATTTATTCCTCTACATCATGTCATCTTGCTTAAGGCGTTACTCTGTTTTCTTGAACTTAATACTCTAGATGCATGCTGGATAGCGGTCGATGAGTGGAGTAATAGTAGTAGATGCAGGCAGGAGTCGGTCTAGTTGTCTCGGACGTGATGCCTATATACATGATCATACCTAGATATTCTCATAACTATGCTCAATTCTGTCAATTGCTCAACAGTAATTTGTTCACCCACCATAGAATACTTACGCTCTTGAGAGAAGCCACTAGTGAAATCTATGGCCCCCGGGTCTATTCTCATCATATCAATCTTCTATCACTTTATTATTGCTTTGATTTTTAATTTGCCTTTTATTTTACTTTGCATCTCTATATCAAAAATTACCAAAAATATTATCTATCATCTCTATCAGATCTCACTCTCGTAAGTGACCGTGAAGGGATTGACAACCCCTAATCGTGTTGGTTGCTTGAGCTATTTGTTTTGTGTAGGTACGAGGGACTCGCGCGTAGCCTCCTACTGGATTGATACCTTGGTTCTAAAAAACTGAGGGAAATACTTACTCTACTCTGCTACATCACCCTTTCCTCTTCAAGGAAGTCCAACGCAGTAATCAAGAGGTAGCAATGGGCTCTGAAGAAAATCAACCCACTACATCTGTCCATGAAGAGATTCCAGCCACTAGTGCTGAAGAAAATGAAAATGAAGAATTGAAGACCCAGACTGTCACTAAAGAAGAACCAGAAATTCCTCAGCCTGAAGAACCTGAGATTGCGATTCCTGAGGTAGTGATGCAACTGGCTGACACTCCTCAACCCAAGCCTAAGGATCCATTCTCAAGGAAGCAAAAATTCAGGACTGGTGATTTCTTCGAAGAGCACCTATTCTTCACTGATTACAACCCCTATGACTCTGCTCGCATTAGAAAGAGGCGTTTCTGGACTTCCAGCCAGGCAAAATTTTATTCCTCTGTGTTGTTCAACAAAGACAAAGTCTTCGATCATGAGCACATTCCTCACGTGGATATGGAATCTCTGCCGTGCTTCATGCTAGTCCTCAGTGTTCTTCACGACGCTGGACTGTCAAATTTCTGCACTGACATCTATGATTGGAATGAAGAACTCATTCTTCAATTCTATGCAACGCTGCACATCACCGGAGACTCTGAAGATGTGAATTCATGGATGACTGGATGACCGAAAACACTCACTACAAAGCACCAGCTACTGAATTGCTTCGTGCTTTGCCTCTCAGTTCTCCCCTTGAAGCTGCTCGTTGCATGTACCACGAGCCTGAGCTTATAGATCACTACATGCAAGTGTTGATGAAGCCATTGAAGCCAGGTCAGACCCCAAGAACAAAATTCCTCGTGAAGGAATTGTTATGTGTGCCACGAACTGTCTATCGCATTCTGACGAAGACATTGTGAGGGAGTCCTGGATTAGGGGGTGTTCGGGTAGCCGGACTATACCTTCGCCGGACTCCTGGACTATGAAGATACAAGATTGAAGACTTCGTCCCGTGTCCGGATGGGACTTTCCTTGGCGTGGAAGGCAAGCTTGGCGATGCGGATATTCGAGATCTCCTACCATTGTAACCGACTCTGTGTAACCCTAACCCTATCCGGTGTCTATATAAACCGAAGGGTTGTAGTCCGTAGGACAATCATCTTCATACACAATCATACCATAGGCTAGCTTCTAGGGTTTAGCCTCCTTGATCTCGTGGTAGATCTACTCTTGTACTACCCATATCATCAATATTAATCAAGCAGGAGTAGGGTATTACCTCCATCGAGAGGGCCCGAACCTGGGTAAAAACATCGTGTCCCTTGTCTCCTATTACCATCCGGCCTTGACGCACAGTTCGGGACCCCCTACCCGAGATCCTCTGGTTTTGACACCGACATCGGTGCTTTCATTGAGAGTTCCTCTGTGTCGTCGCCTTTTAGGCCCGATGGCTCCTTTGATCATCAACAACGATGAGGTCCAGGGTGAGACTTTTCTCCCCGGACAAATCTTCGTCTTCGGCGGCTTCGCTCTGCGGGCCAATTTGCTTGGTCACCTGGAGCAGATCGAAAGCTACGCCCCTGGCCGTCAAGTCAGGTTTGGAAGCTTAAACTACACGGCTGATATCCGCGGAGACTTGATCTTCGACGGGTTCGAGCCACAGCCAAGCGCGCCACACTATCTCGAGGGGCATGATCTAGCTCTGCCTCCGAACGGTGTCCTGGAGGCCGCACACGCACCGGTTCCGACCCCTAACTCGGAGCCTATTGCGCCAATTGAGGATGAGCGGTTGGACGTCACCTCGGGGGCTGCGATCTCAAAGGCGATCGAGCCGAACGCCAGCCCCGCACTCCACGTGACCCGTGACTCCGAGGGTCCGGACTCTTCTCCGGACTCCGAAACCCCCGCGCCTCTGCCAATCGAATCCGATTGGGCGCCGATAATGGAGTTCACCGCCGCGGACATCTTTCAGCACTCGCCCTTTGGCGACATCCTGAATTCTCTCAAGTCTCTCTCTCTATCAGGAGATCCCTGGCCGGACTACGGCCATCAAGGATGGGATACGAACGATGAAGAAATTCAAAGCCCACCCACCACCCACTTTGTAGCCACTGTCGACGATTTAACCGACATGCTTGACTTCGGCTCCGAAGACTTCGACGGTATGGACGACGAGGTAGGAGACGAACAAGAACCAGCACCTGTAGGGCGCTGGAAGGCCACCTCGTCATATGACATATATATGGTGGATACTCCAAAAGATGGAGATGGCGATGGAACAGCGGGGGAGGACACCTCCAAGAAACAGCCAAAACACCGGCGTCGGCGGCGCCGCTCTAAATCCCGCCAAGGCAAAAATGGTGATTCCGGCACGGGAGATAATACTACCTCGGATAGCGCCGAAGAACACCCACCCCAACAAGATTCGGCGCAGGAAGATGGAGAAGCCAGCCCTCATGAGAGAGCGGCAGACCGAGAGGTTGAGGATGATAACTATATGCCTCCCTCCGAAGACGAGGCAAGCCTCAATGACGACAAATTCGTCGTACCATCAGACCCCGCCGAACAAGAGCGTTTCAAATGCAGGCTTTTAGCCACGGCAAACAGCCTTAAGAAAAAGCAGCAACAGCTTAGAGCTGATCAAGATTTGCTAGTTGATAGATGGACTGAAGTCCTTGCGGCCGAAGAGTATGAACTCGAAACGCCCCTCCAAGAGTTACCCAAAGCGCAGGCCGCTACCCCGATCAGAGGAGGAAGCACCTACATCACCAGCGCACGATATGGCAGACCGGCCACCTCGCGGCCGCGACAGAGAGGCCCCTCGGCCCTCCACCCAAGCCATGCCCCGACACCGATCAACTAAGGCACGGGAAAATGCGCCAGACCTGCAAGACGTACTGGAGGATAAGGCAAGACAAACAAGATCGATCTACGGATCGCGCAGGCGCCCGACGACATGTGACGATGATCTTCACTCCAGATACAACAAATCCGGCCGGGCCGAACTCAACAGACATAGCTCTTCCGAGATGCGTCGTGACATAGCCCAGTACAGGGGCGCCGCACACCCACTATGCTTCACAGATGAAGTAATGGATCATAAAATCCCAGAGGGTTTCAAACCCGTGAACATCGAATCATACGATGGCAACACAGATCCAGCGGTATGGATCGAGGATTATCTCCTTCACATCCACATGGCACGTGGCGATGATCTACACGCCATCAAATACCTCCCGCTCAAACTCAAAGGACCGGCCCAGCACTGGCTTAACAGCTTGCCAGCGGACTCAATCGATTCTTGGGAGGACCCGGAGGCCGCATTCCTCGACAACTTCCAGGGCACCTACGTGCGACCACCGGATGCCGACGACTTAAGCCACATAATTCAGCAGCCAGAAGAATCGGCCAGACAATTCTGGACACGGTTCCTAACAAAGAAAAACCAGATAGTCGACTGTCCGGACGCAGAGGCCCTAGCAGCCTTCAAGCATAACATCCGTGATGAGTGGCTTGCCCGGCACCTGGGACAGGAAAAGCCGAAATCTAAGGCAGCCCTCATGACACTCATGACCCGCTTTTGCGCGGGAGAAGATAGCTGGCTAGCTCGCAGCAACAACTTATCAAAGAACCCTGGTAATTCGGATACCAAGGACAAAAGTGGTAGGACACGTCAAAATAAGCAAAAGCGTCGCGTAAGCAGCGACAGCAATGAAGATACGGCAGTTAATGCCGGATTCAGAGGCTATAAATCCGGTCAGCGGAAAAAGCCATTCAAAAAGAATACTCAGGGCCCGTCCAGTTTGGACCGAATACTCGACCGCTTGTGCCAGATCCATGGCACCCCCGAAAGGCTAGCCAATCACACCAACAGGGATTGTTGGGTGTTCAAGCAGGCAGGCAAGTTAAGAGCCGAAAACAAAGACAAGGGGCTGCATAGAGATGACGAGGAGGATCCCAGGCCGCCGAACAACAATGGACAGAAGGAGTTTCCCCCACAAGTGCGGACGGTGAACATGATATACGCAACCCACATTCCCAAGAGGGAGTGGAAGCGTGCGCTATGGGACGTATACGCGATGGAGCCAGTCGCCCCAAAGTTCAACCCATGGTCCTCCTTCCCAATCACTTTTGATCGGAGGGACCACCCCACTAGCATCCGTCATGGCGGCTTTGTCGCATTGGTTCTCGACCCAATCATTGACGGATTTCATCTCACAAGAGTCCTCATGGACGGTGGCAGTAGCCTGAACCTGCTTTACCAGGATACAGTGCGGAAAATGGGCATAGATCCCTCAGGGATTAAGCCCACAAAGACGACCTTTAAAGGCGTTATACCAGGTGTAGAGGCCAATTGCACAGGCTCAGTAACACTTGACGTGGTCTTCGGATCTCCGGATAATTTCCGAAGCGAAGAGTTAATCTTCGACATAGTCCCGTTCCGCAGTGGCTATCACGCCCTGCTCGGACGAACCGCATTCGCAAAATTCAATGTTGTCGGATTTCGGGTTCCGGCAGACCCTTAAGGTTCGAACTCTGGGGTGCGCACGGAGATTATGCCCTCTACCCCTCCGTCTCGCAAGGATCTAACTACCGGAAGAACAACACCAGGAACACAGAGTTTATACTAGTTCAGGCCACCGTTGTGGTGTAATACCCTACTCTAGTTTGTGGTGGATGGATTGCCTCTTGGGCTGGTGATGATGAACAATACAGGGGAGAACAGCCTCGCGAGGGTCTGTTCCTGGCAAGGGGGGGGGGGAACTGCTAGGGGGGTTCGCCCGCCCTTCTCTTCTTTCTCTCTTCGCTCTCTACTTGCTCTGATCCAGGGTTCTACTGGCCTGATTGCTCGATGCTAGCCCCCCTCTCTCTGAGAGTGGCTAGTCCTATTTATAGGCAAAGGCCCTGGGCCTCTTCCCAAATATTGAGCGGGAAGGGCGCCAACAATTGGCCAATTCGTAGGGGAACATCTGGTACACTTATCCTGACTAAAGTTGGTCCTCGCCTGCCAAAGGCCCTGTGGTGACGCCGTTCTGGGCTCCACGATGACCTCCTTCCCACCGTTGGACTGGTCTTGGTCTCGTTGCACCGAAATGGATGCCTTTGCTTGATCCTCTCGCCTGCGCTTGCCCCCTTTGCACCAAAGAGGAAAGGGAGGACACTGCGCAGGCTGGCGCCCGCCTGGCGCCCTTGGTCGTCATGGCTTGCGTCATGGGCACCTCGCGGGGTACCCTGCCTTGATCTCTCCGCCTCCTCGTGAGCCAGCCTGACGAGGCCGCGCCTGAGGAAGCGCCTTGTCATCCGCCCCGCGAGGCTTGGCCCCTCGCGAGGGTCTTGGGTCTTGTGTTGATGAAGCTGGGCCGTGCTGGGCCTCCTTTGAGCCACGCCGCGGGCCGCAGGCAGGCAAGTCTGGGGACCCCCATTCTCAGAACGCCGACAGTAGCCCCCGGGCCCAAGGCGCGCCCGGACTTGGCCGTGCCGAGAGGTGGAAGGGCAAGGGCGAAGCGCCGCGGGCCCTAACAGCCTGCGGCCTCGGGCGTCGTGTGGCGGTTGATTGGACGTGGGCGGCACTGTTCCCCCACGCTTCCTTATTTTGCGCCTTGCTATGTGGACTCGTAGTTTTACACAGCCGCTCCCCTTCCTGTAGCTCGACCGTCCCCTATCCTTCCTCCCTTCGACCTCCGACTCTTGTCTCCAATCCCATCTCTCATCTTCCCCCTCCTTTCCATCGCCATGGCCCCGACGAAGAAGGAGAAAGGGAAGAAACCCATGACTCCGTCCCGCTCGCCGCCGTCGGTGAGCCCCGCCGTCGGCAAATCGATCATACTCAATCAAGAGTGCCTGGGTAAGCTCAGCCCGGCTCTGGCCACCACCTTCAACGAGTGCGGGAGGACGACGGCCTGGTCTACGTCTCACTTCCCCACTGACAGGATAATCACTGAGGTCCATTATTTCGTCGATGCCTTGTGGGCGGGTCTGGTTCCCCCCTTTTCTGATTTCTTCAAGGCCGTCCTCTCCCATTACCAGATCCATATGATGCATTTGGGTCCTGAATCCATCACCCTTCTTTCGGTCTTTGCTTTTGTTTGCGAGGCGATAATGGGCGTCCCCCCTTCCGTTGCCTTGCTACGCCACTTCTTCTCTTTGCGCCTTACTGACCCCACTCAATGCTCAGCGTGTGTGAGCTTCGTTGTCGCGCCCGAGACTGCGGCCTCGGGGATTGACTTCAAGCTTCCTCCACCTTCAGCTGGGTTCCGCGAGCGGTGGTTGTACGTTGATGTCGGGGTGCCCAGCCCCCTGCTGGCGAAGCCGACTTCCCCTGCAACACCCAATTCGGGCTGGGGCCAGGAGACGCTCGTGAGCCCCCGGCTCGCCTTCATCTGGCGCCGCTTTGCGTCCTTGAGGTTGCTCGGCGTGACGGCACCCAAAGTGGTGAAGGAGTTCTTGTTACGCCGCATCGCCCCTCTCCAACGCCACTCTCGCCGAATGTGGGCTTTCAGCGGGCATGGAGACCGCATGAGGCTCCAGGAAGAAGACCTGACGCCCGCGGCGCTAAGGACCGTGCTCTTGGTCCTGGCTGGCAACCCCAACCCGGGCAGCATCCAGAGAGGAGGGGCCCTGTGGTACCTCTGCCAGAACAGGGACGACTTCGTGAAGCAGATGCCCTCTTCGATGAATGGGGGCTGCGCCCCGCCAGCCTCCAAGGGCCTCGCGAGAACCCTGTGGTGGTGACCGCCCTTCCGGTCGGTCAAGGCGGGTCCTCCTCGAACGGCGGGGCAGGGAGGCATGAGATGACGGAGACCGATGAGGCTCCCGAGGAGGAGACTGCGCCTGGTGATGCCCTCGAGGAGGCAGCTCCTGAGGCTCGTGCTGCAGAGGCTATGGGTGGCGAGCAGTTGCTCCCAGCGCCTGGGGCCGAGGCTCCCGAGGCCCCGGCCGCGTCTTCTGCCGAGGTGACTGGCAGCACGCGCCAGGCAGGCGCCCCTGACGTGGATAGCGCTGCTGCTTCGCCTTCGTCGCGGGTTGATCCTTGCGCTCTTCTCCTGGGCCGCTTTCGTGTGGACTTTGAGGCCCTTCGGAGGAAAAGGGAGGCCCTGGGTGATGACTTCCCTTGTCGCTTGCTGAAGCGCCGGAAGTACTTCGCCACCGACGAGTAAGCCTTCTCCTTTCCTGGCTCCTGATCCCCTTGTTGCATCTGCTGACCCTTGCTTTGCAGGCCTCTCCCTGCCGAGGTCGTGGAAGCCGCTGAGGTGCCGCCTCCTTTGGCTTCACCTCCCCTGTCGCCCCAAAACGTCCCGAGCAGCACGGCTCTTGTGGTGAGGACGAACGAAGGGGCGGACCGCCCTAAGGTGCCCCGCATCCCTTCTCTTCCTGCGATCTTCCTCCGCGGACCCTCTCTTGGCATGGCCAGCCTGCCATGGGTTTCTCATCTGGTCGCGGGCCGCGACTGGCTGAGGCACCCCCTGCGCCCTTCTTCTGGAGACGTGCCGGCCCCAGGCCGAGCTTCTGGCGTGCGCGCCCGGCCGTTGTGGGGGCGCCAGCCCCCAGCCCCCTGCCCGGAGGGGGAGCGATGATTCGTGTTCCCAGGCGCGTGCCTGGGGCTGACGATGGTGCGAGAGATGTGCGCGAGTGTGCTCGGGAGAGCCGCGCTCGCCGCCACGAATTCCTTCGAAGGGCAAGCGGCGTAGTAGACCTTCTTGGGGACGAGCTCGCTGAAGAAGACGTGCACCTGGAGGCCGAGGTCCTGCGCCTGGCCGCGGAGAGGCACGAGCTGGAGGCCGCCGTCGCCCTCGCGCGCCACCAGCGCGACCTTGAAGACGAAGAAGCGAAGGTGTCGCTGGAGGCCTCCCGGGTGGCCCGATCCCAGGCCGCTGAAGAGGCCCTGGGGGCCGACCGGCGGCGAGAGGCGGCGGGGGAGCGGGCTCGAGAGCTCTTGGCCCGATGCCACTCGCTAGAGGAGCAGGTGGAACTGCGCGAGGCGGCCCTTGCGTCGACGAGGGTGGCCTCTGGCGACCCAGCTGAGCTCCAGAGACGTGAGGAGGCGTTGACGCTGGAGGCCGCCGAACGCACCCGCGAGTACGAGCGGTTGGAGACGAGGGAGCTCCTGGTGATGTAGGCGGAAGATGAAGTTGCTGCGCGGGAGGCACGTGTCCTGGAGGAGGTTGGTCATCGGGTGGCGACAACGCGCCAAGGCCTCGAGCGCGAGTTTGAGAGGAAGCTGGAGTTGATCCGGGTCGAGGCTGAGGGAAGAACCGCAGCCCTGAGGGCCCAACGGGATGAGGCGACGCGGTGGGTCGACGCTTCCCAGGCCGCCCTTGAGGCAGCACAAAAGGAATCGGCTGCCCTTCAGGCCGAGGTACTCCGTCTTCGTCAGCGGGCGGAAGAGGCCGAGGCTGTCAAGCGCCAGAACGCTGATGAGATACGCTAGCGGCAGGTCCTGGAGCACGTGCATGGCCCCATGCTGACTACGCTCAGGGAGAGGGCTAACGCAGCCTTAGGCAACATCTGCGAGGCGACTGTCGGCGAGCCGCACACGATCAACTATGCCGGCAACCTGCAGTTCTTCACCGCCGTGGTGACGCAGCTGGAGGCGCGGTCGGTCAGGGCCGACAGGTTGGTGGAGGAGAGGAGTCGCGCCCTGCTCGGGCGCGCCTTTTCCCGTGTCTTCAGCCATCTTCAGGACATGGATCCCCACTTCGACTTTGATGCCGCCATCGCCCCAGTCCCCCAGGCCGTTCGAGGCAACCTGGCGGACTGGGTGGAAAACAACGTGGACGCTCTTGTGAAGGCCTTCACTTCGGATGACGACGACGTGATCGTGGCTGCCGACGAAGGCGGTGTGGTGGATGGCTTTGATGCCACTGGCGACGATGCAAGTAGCGGTGGCGAATCCAGCGATGCCAGCGGCGGTTCAGAAGGTGCTCCCAAGGATGCCTTGGGGAATTTGTCAGACTGATTGTGTGTTGCTCCTGTCTTTTTCCCTGCATGGATAGAACTCAGGTGTTTGGCCTGACGGTCGTGAGAGCATTTTGGGAGGGGAAGCCCCTCATGTAAAATTTGTGTAGATCGTATTAGCAGCTATTGTGTTGCGCGAGCACCCGCGCCTGGCGGCTGTCTGGTTTACCTTTGTTCCACGCAAGCCCCGAGGCGGCTCGTGGGAGGACGTGGTGTCCTGAGTGTTCTCCAGTTGAAATCGTAGGACGCCTAGGTGCTGTTAGTGAGGGGCTTCACAGGCGCTGGCCTTCTTCACAGGCTCCGGGCCTTCTCATGAACGCGATAGCTTCACAGGCATTCGCCTTCTTCACAGGCTCCGGGCCTTTTTATAAACGCGATAGCTTCACAGGCATTCGCCTTCTTCACAGGCTCCGGGCCTTTTATAAACGCGATAGCTTCACAGGAATTCGCCTTCTTCACAGGCTCCGGGCCTTTTTATAAACGCGATGGCTTCACAGGCATTCGCCTTCTTCACAGGCTCCGGGCCTTTTTATAAATGCGATGGCTTCACAGGCATTCGCCTTCTTCACAGGCTCCGGACCTTTTTATAAACGCGATGGCTTCACAGGCATTTGCCTTCTTCACAGGCTCCGGGCCTTTTATAAAGGGGCATCCTCCGCGGGTACCGGAAAGTCCTCCCGAGAAGGAGCAATAACGGCAGTCTGGGCTGCGCACGAGCCTGGCCCGGCCCGACTCGCGAGGGGCTCGCGAGGGGGGGCAGCTATGGTGAAGCGGTAACCAGAACACGAGAAATAACTCGAACGAGACTAAGCACCCCTTTCCCAAACGCACGCAAACCTCAAATTAGAATCCAAATTAAATCCAGCAGGGGAAAAGTTACAACCAAAAAGAAGGCAATGAAAGTAGGCAAATGGCCGCGTCCGGCACCTAATCTAGTCTTGGACGTCTTCTCACCAGCGCGGAGCTAAGTGCTGTCCACTGGGCGTGGGAGGGAACCCCAGGGCCTGAGGTCGGCACCCCTGAGACTCCGGGGCGTGTACAGCCCCACTCATTATTACGTGAGAGTGTCACGGGGCGGCGAGCTTCACAGGAACTGGGCCTTCTTCACAGGTACCGGCCTTGCTTCATATCGCCAGACGAGGGCCCCGCCTTGCGCCACTCTAGTGCCACCAACGACGACCGGAAACCAGGACGCCGCCGGTGGGGTAGAGCGGTCGCCAGCGGTTCCCCCAACGACCACGGGTCCTCCGCCAGGGGCAGGCCCTCAGGCACCTCCCCAGCGGAGGGCCTACCTCCTGAGTACACCTTGCTCCGAACGTCGCGGTGGTGATGTAGGGTCCCTGCCCCTCTCCTGCAGCCCCCTGCGCCCTCCTACCGAGGGGTAGGAAACTGTGGGAGCGAGGCAGATGCTCGCTGCGGCGACCTGCACCTCCTGCGATCCATGATTAGCGTATGCCTGCTCCTGAGGGATTAGTGGTACCCGATAATTGTCGCCTCCAGCGTGGCCGACGGAGCCGTCCCGGGGCTCCTGGAAGAGCTCAGCTTCTGGTGTCTCGTCTCCCCAGCTTGGGCTGAGAAGCGAGCCTTGTTCGCCCTCGTGAGCGTGCACTTGGTCCATCATGCGGGGCATGTATTCTTCTGGCGCCGCCACCCCGAAGGCTGTGCTGTAGTGCTCTGTGCGCCATGGGGCGCTGCTTGACGTGCCCACCGTGGTGTGGTAGCACGGCTGCTCGCCGGCGCCATGGACTGCACCGAGCCCCTCTCCCTCACACGCCGGGGGCGGGGGTAGCGCTGCTGCCAGCTCGGCGCCGACGAGCTCGCTGGTGTTGGGGTAGCCCAGAGGCCCGCGGGAGCGCGCGAGGCCCCCGCGTGTGTCGCCCTGAGCTTGGGACGAAAGCTGGATGCAGAAGGGGTGAGCCCCCGAAGCGGCGAAGCCCAGGAGTTCGGCGACCCGCTCCAGCAGCACGTCGCGGCCGCCTTCCAGCAGCCTACACTGCAGCAACTCTCGGGCCACCGTGAGCGTGGCCCTCGAGTTCGCTTGCTCCCGGCGAGTGTACGGTGTCGTGGCCGCGGCATGATTGGAGGCCCTTGCTGCCGACCGCGCTTGCCGCGGCGTAAGGGTTGCTGAAGCCTGTCCGCGCCGCCCGCGGCCGGCAACGCCCTGCGGACCGCGAGCTGCCTGGGGCGCGGGGTCGCCCGAGGCGGGCGGCTCCGCGCGGGCGGGCCACGCCGCCCATGGATCTTGGTTGCCCGCCTGGTCGCCGGACATGGTGATGGCGGTGCGATGGGACGCGGAGCGGTAGAGAGGCGGACTCCGGCGCACCCCTACCTGGCGCGCCAAATGTCGGATTTCGGGTTCCGGCAGACCCTTAAGGTTCGAACTTTGGGGTGCACGCGGAGATTACGCCCTCTACCCCTCCGTCCCGCAAGGATCTAACTACCGGAAGAACAACACCAGGAACACAGAGTTTATACTAGTTCGGGCCACCGTTGTGGTGTAATACCCTACTCTAGTTTGTGGTGGATGGATTGCCTCTTGGGCTGGTGATGATGAACAATACAGGGGAGAACAGCCTCGCGAGGGTCTGTTCTTGGCAAGGGGGGCGAAACTGCTAGGGGGGGTTCGCCCGCCCTTCTCTTCTTTCTCTCTTCGCTCTCTGCTTGCTCTGATCCTGGGTTCTGCTGGCCTGATTGCTCGATGCTCGCCCCCTCTCTCTGAGAGTGGCTAGTCCTATTTATAGGCAAAGGCCCTGGGCCTCTTCCCAAATATTGAGCGGGAAGGGCGCCAACAACTGGCCAATTCGTAGGGGAACATCTGGTACACTTATCCTGACTAAAGTTGGTCCTCGCCTGCCAAAGGCCCTGTGGTGACGCCGTTCTGGGCTCCACGATGACCTCCTTCCCACCGTTGGACTGGTCTTGGTCTTGTTGCACCGAAATGGATGCCTTTGCTTGATCCTCTCGCCTGCGCTTGCCCCCCTTTGCACCAAAGAGGAAAGGGAGGACACTGCGCGGGCTGGCGCCCGCCTGGCGCCCTTGGTCGTCACGGCTTGCATCATGGGCACCTCGCGAGGTACCCTGCCTTGATCTCTCCGCCTCCTCGTGAGCCAGCCTGACGAGGCCGCGCCTGAGGAAGCGCCTTGTCATCCGCCCCGCGAGGCTTGGCCCCTCGCGAGGGTCTTGGGTCTTGTGTTGATGAAGCTGGGTCGTGCTGGGCCTCCTTTGAGCCACGCCGCGGGCCGCAGGCAGGCAAGTCTGGGGACCCCCGTTCCCAGAACGCCGACAAATGCGGTGTCGCACTACGCATAACTCAAGCTCAAGATGCCAGGCCCTCGAGGAGTAATCACGGTCAACAGAAACACCGAACGCTCCCTCCGTACGGAGGAGCACACGGCGGCTCTCGCAGCGGAAGTACAAAGCAGCCTTCTTAGGCAATTCTCCAGTCCGGCCGTTAAAAAGCCAGACACTGCCAAGCGCGCCCGGAGTAACCTACAACAAGACCGCCCGACACGTTCGGAGCAGGCGTAGCAATGCGGCCCCAACCCCAGCCCTCACGATATAGCGAAACCAGTGCCTCGCGTACATAACTACGCCCTTGAAATACCATGGGCATAGGGGAAGGGGCACAATAATGGCACGCCCAAAATACGGCTTAAAACGTACTAGGGGCTGCCGGATTCTTTTTTTCTTACTTTCAGGACTCCACACTTCGGATGACCTGTTCGGCAATTCGACTGCCGCACAAACGATGCAAGATCCAGGGAAGCAGACTAAGTCATGCCGCATTATGGAACTCCCAGGTGGTCTCTGTTACGAGCGGTATACCTGTTTCAAATACAATTCCGCAGCCTGCCCCTGGTTAGGACATGTTAAATAGTCCAGTATATTTTTGCTTATCGCACTACTTGTATCATTCGGCTTTGATAAATAGCCTCTCTATAAACAATGCATAGCTTTTTTCTATTTTTTGCATTATCCTATTTTCATATATATGTTTTAACATAATTGCAACTGTACACCATGGTACGGCCAACACGCCAGGGGCTTCAGTACCCCTTAATATGGTGTGAGAAGTTTGTGCACTTTGACAAGTGCGGCACCCCGAACTAATAGCACTATATGCATCGGCTCCGAATCATGATTTGGGTCAATAGTTGGGTTTGCCCGGCTCCTATGTTTTGGTACCTTACGTTCCGCTATATCGGCTAAGGTAGCACTAGGAGAACCACTGCGATTGTGCCCCGGTTCAGCTGGGTTAAGCACCTCAGTGGAGAAAGCTAAAACTGACTGTCATGATGAGGCGAGAGACCGATCGCTGTTCGAGAGGTTTTTCGAGTCCCTAAAGACTTATGCCGCTTCGAGCGAGGAGCTGGCTTTGTCCGGCCAAAGGCGTGGATAGCGCCCCGAACTCGGTCTTCCGAACTAGGGGCTTCGCCGAAATTTAAAATTATAAAGTTCTATGGCTAAGTGAGAGTGTTAAAGCATTATAGTCCGATTGCCTGGTTCGTTGTGCTGAGCGCCTCCCTCGAAGGACCCAACCATGGGAAAAAGAGCGCTCAGGTTTATCCCGAACACCCCAGCACTAGTGGCATGGGGGCAGAAGCCGACGAGTGGCCATCTCTTAGTTTTTTGATAAACGGCCGCATAGAAAATAATATTTTAAATTCAGTAAGCATTGCTTAGCGCATATGAACAAGTTTTCAGCGCACAGGATAAACACGAGCGAGTTCATTCAAAAATTACATCCTTCGTACATTCATCCGCCACAAGGCGGGCACCTGCAAGAACATCCTTGTAGTAGTTCTCGGGCTTGCGATGCTCCTTCCCCGGCGGCGGCCCGTCCTTCACAAGCTTCTCTCCGTCCAGCTTACCCCAGTGCACCTTTGCACGGGCAAGGGCCCGATGGGCACCTTCGATGCAGACAGAGCGCTTGATGACCTCGAGCCTTGGATAGGCTTCCACCAGCCGCCGCACCAGCCCGAAATAGCTCCCAGGCAGGGCCTCTCCGGGCCACAGCCAAACTATGAAGCCCTTCATGGCCTGTTCGGCCGCCTTGTGGAGCTCGACCAGCTGTTTCAGCTGGTCTCTCAGGGGTACAGGGTGTCCGGCCTCAGAATACTGAGACCAGAACACACTCTCCGTCGAGCTGCCCTCTTCAGCTCGGTAGAATGCGGCGGCGGCGGATACGCTGCAGGGAAGATCTACGAATGCCCCTGGAGAGCTCCGGATTCGGGTAAGTGACAAGTAGTTTACTTTTACATTTCTGCTTTGCATTAAGAATGCCTTACCCGCTGCTATCTTTTTCATCTCCTCCAACTCTTGGAGGGCCTTTTGGGCTTCGGCCTTGGCACCCTTGGTGTTCTCAAGGGCCGACGCGAGCTCGGATGCTTGCGCCTTTGACTCAAGCTCCAAGCTCTCATGTTTTTTCATGAGAGCCTGCAGCTCTTGCTGCACCTCGCCAACCTGAGCCCCAAGTCTCTCTCGCTCGGTGCGCTCCTTGGCTGTTTTCTTTTCGGCCTCAGATAGCGCCTGCTTGAGGGTCGCCACCTCAGTTGTGGCTCCTATAATAAGCAGTATGATCCTGTTATTTTTTGCAATCACGCCTCTCTATAGGCACGTTTTTCTGTAAGGTATTTCTTACCTTCTTTTTCCTCGAGCTACCGCTTGGCAAGGCTGAGCTCTTGCTCGGTCCGCCCGAGGTCCTGTTTCAGGACACCCACCTCCGCAGTCAGTGCGGCGGTGGATAGCAGTGAAGCCTGCACACGCATATTGACTCCTTTTTGTTAGACACCTGCAAAATTTATTAGATCCTCTATTCGGATTTTCTTTCCGAACGCCAAACAGAGCATCAGGGGCTACTGTCTATGTGGTAATATTTTGATATATTTTTGCTTACCTCGAAGCCTGTCAGAAGGCTAGCGCAAGCTTCAGTCAGTCCGCTCTTGGCGGACTGAACCCTCTGGATCACCGTACTCATAATAGTACGGTGCTCCTTGTCGATGGAGGCGCCGTCAAGCACCTCCGGCAGATGGTCCAGCGACTCCGGTTGGACGGAAGTCGCTGGCTTAGAAGGCTTGCTCCTTTTGGAAGGAGTTCGCCTACCGCAGCTCGGAACTGTTGAAGATTCCGGCACGGTGTCCGGCTCAAAGCCGGACTTGGAGCCCTGGGGGGTCTTGTCCCCTTCACTCCTGGAGTCCAGGAGGTTGCCTTGCGGCTCCTCCGGGACCACCTCCTCCTGCCCCGGAGCTTGTTGCGATGCCACTTCGGCGTCATCCGCAGTGCGGGAGGAGACAGCGGGCGGAACGGAGTTCACGTCCGATGAGTCCAGGGAGCCGCCCAACGGTTCGTTGTATTCGGCCTGGGGCGGGCTGCATAATTACATTCGACATTAAGGAAAGCTGTGCAACAAAGGAACATCATGAGTTACTCTGATATCCGAACTTACGATTTTGCCGGACGATTGGCCCTGTTCGCCCACTCCTCTTCGCTCTCTTCGGCGTCATGGGAGTAGTCCGGCGGAGGGGTCTTCCTTTTCCTAGACCCCTCGGCCTCCCCTGCTGGGGGGAGAGCTTTCTTCTTCCTCCTCCTCGTTTTCACGGGAGGAGGGCGTCTCGGACTCGTCAGACGACGAGTCCGACACCACCATGTTACAGGCACTCTTTCGAGTCCCCGTGGTCTTCTTCTTCTTGACCTTCTTCTCCGGCACCACATAAGGTGCCGGAACCAACAGCTTCACTAGGAGCGCAGGGGCTGGGTCCTCGGGAAAGGGAGCCGGACAGTTAATTGGTCCGGATATCGCCTGCCAAGCTTGTCAAAGGTAAGGGAGTTTAGATCCCGCACAGAGTCAAAACTGTGAAAGGAAAAAAGAGCTTAGTATCCTGTAAAAGGCGAAAATAGCTTACCCCGCTAGCGTGACGCTGCGAGCTGTATCCGCGGTCCTCGGAGGCGGATGCGGGAGCCTCGGCGCCCTTGAAAAGCACCTTCCAAGCATCTTCGTACATCGTGTCGAAGAGCCTGTTAAGGGTTTGGTGCTGCGCCGGGTCGAACTCCCACAAATTGAAGCCCCGTTGTTGGCACGGGAGGATCCGGCGGATGAGCATAACCTGGACTATATTAACAAGCCGGATTGGCTTGTTCACGAGGGACTGGATGTAAGTTTGCAATCCGGTCACCTCTTCTTCGTTGCCCCACGACAGGCCCGTCTCTTTCCAGGACATTAGCCGCATGGGGGGTCCGGATCGGAACTCGGGGGCTGCGACCCATTTCGGATCGCGTGGCTCGGTGATGTAAAACCACCCTGCTTGCCACCCCTTTAGGGTCTCCACAAAGGAGCCCTCGAACCATAGGACGTTGGCCATCTTGCCTGCCATGGCGCCTCCGCACTCCGCTTGGCTGCCTCGCACCACCTTGGGCTTGACGTTGAAGGTCTTAAGCCATAGGCCGAAATGGGGGCGGACGTGGAGGAAGGCCTCGCACATGACGATAAACGTCGAGATGTTGAGGATGAAGTTTGGGGCCAGATCGTGGAAATCCAGGCCGTAGTAGAACATGAGTCCCCGGACGAATGGGTGGAGTGGAAAACCCAGTCCGCGGAGGAAGTGGGGAAGGAAAACTATCCTCTCATGGGGCCTTGGGGTGGGGAGAAGCTGCCCCTTCTTGGGAAGCCGGTGCGGGATGTCCTTGGACAGGTATCCGGCCTTCCTCAGCTTTTTCACTTGAACCTCCGTAACGGAGGAGACCATCCACTTGCCTCCCGCTCCGGACATTGTTGGAGAAGGTTGAGGTGGGAAGAGCGGGCTTGGGCGCTGGAGCTCGAGTGCGCAAGAGATGGATTGGCAAATGAGGAAGAAGGCGTAGGTAAAAAGGTGGATCCTTATCCCCTTATATGGGCGGATGCGGTTATGCGTCCCCACCTGCCTAATAAAACTCGCTTGCCTCCCAAGCGCCGTGGTAAATGGCGCAGTTGGGTTACCCACGTCCGTATTGATGAGAATCCCGTAAAAAGGGCACACGATCTCCGCTTTGACAAGACGTGCCAAGGAAACCGCCTCGCTAAACGTGCTGAGGTGGAAAAGTAAAAACGACTTATGTGAAGAACTTGGCCGTAGTGCGATGATGCACTGCGGAATACGTCAGCAGATTTGATTTGTGTTAATATTATTCTCTCTATGGCACTATGTGGAAACTTATTTTGCAGAGCCAGACACTATTCTTGGTGTTTACAATCTTCTACGAAGGACTTGGAGGAGGAACCTGCCTTGCAATGCCGAAGACAATCTGCGCACCGGACTCGTCGTCATTGAAGCCTGGTTCAGGGGCTACTGAGGGAGTCCTGGATTAGGGGGTGTTCGGGTAGCCGGACTATACCTTCGCCGGACTCCTGGACTATGAAGATACAATATTGAAGACTTCGTCCCATGTCCGGATGGGACATTCCTTGGCATGGAAGGCAAGCTTGGCGATGCGGATATTCGAGATCTCCTACCATTGTAACCGACTCTGTGTAACCCTAACCATATCCGGTGTCTATATAAACCGGAGGGTTGTAGTCCGTAGGACAATCATCTTCATACACAATCATACCATAGGCTAGCTTCTAGGGTTTAGCCTCCTTGATCTCGTGGTAGATCTACTCTTGTACTACCCATATCATCAATATTAATCAAGCAGGAGTAGGGTATTACCTCCATTGAGAGGGCCCGAACCTGGGTAAAAACATCGTGTCCCTTGTCTCCTATTACCATCCGGCCTTGACGCACAGTTCGGGACCCCCTACCCGAGATTCGCCGGTTTTGACACCGACACATTGAGTCCTATCAAGGGCCACGACTCGAATGAAGAAGAAGTCGTTGGCATCATGAAGAATCTGCTTTTCAATATCATGCATGGCGTTCCCGTCAACTTCCATAATTTCTTCATGAGGACTCTGGCAAATGTCGCACTATCACCATTTGAGTTGAAGCCTTACGCTCCATGGATTATGAGATTCCTCAGAACAAGGTCTACACTCAACTACAAGGCTGATTTTCATATTCACCTCAGCTACTTGCCCCTGATTGAAGTCCTCAAGCGGACCTATTGCTCAGCTGATGACAAGGGCAAGGCTTCTGCTGTCGTTGATGAAGGCATTCGTCCATTAGATGGTCAGTTTCGCAAAGCTGCATCTTATTCCACCAATGATGACTCTGCCACTCATGATACTACTGCAAATGCTTCCAAGCAATATCCTCAAGCCACTGCTCCTCGTGTGATGACTGACCGTGAGCTTCTGCTAAGTCTTCACCAGAAGGTGGATCGAAACCATAAATGGGTTAAGTGTCAGTTGGGTTCTATTCTTCACAACATGACTTCTACACATAATGCCGTTAAGAGAAACCATTACTACCTCCATGAAGTCTTCGGTCGCACCTGGGCAATTCTATCACATATATATGGTGAAGAAGATATGAAGAAAATGGGTCTCAAGGAAGAGTTTGACTGGTCTGCTCCTCCACCAAAGAAATACAAGAAGGTCAAGGTTCCTTCCTTGGTGGCCAGCTCCTATTCTTCATCGTGCGACATCGACGAGAATGAAGACTTGGACGACACTGCGACAGGCCCTACATCAACAAACGACCCCAACAACATTGGCGCTCCTCCATCATCATGATATTCTTCAGGGGTGTTAGTCCTCACTTTTCGATCCTTTTGGTCATTCGATGACAAAGGGGGAGAAATTTGAGTTAGTCTTCAAGCGGGTCTATCATATATGGGCGTTACAACTCTCGTTCTTTTGATGACTTTGCTGGATCGAGTTGTAAACTTAAACTCTATGGTGGCCTGATACTTTTGTTGTGTTCTTCTGCATGCTTATTCCTCGTTAATGTTAATGCACGCACGCTGAATTACATCAGTCACCATATTTCATCATGCATTTCAATTTCTTCATATCCTATGTTAAATGCGTGTATGAATTACAAGATATAGGGGGAGATCTCCATGATTCTACTCTTCAAGTGTGCATTGCTTCAAAAGCAAATTCCTCACTATGCACATCTTTAGGGGGAGTTCTTCTATATCTTGCAATCAAATTCCTCAGTATCGGTATTTACACTTCATATGTTTATCCCCGTTGAAAACTTAACCTATATTGTCATCAATCACCAAAAAGGGGGAGATTGTAAGTGCATCTAGTGCCCCTTAGTGATTTTGGTGTATTGAAGACTTATAGGTTAAGGGACTAATGTGTTTATGAGTGTACACAGGTCTATAAGTCTATGAGGAGTTTGATATTTACAGAGAAAGTCGACCCCTAAAAATGAAGTTCTTCGACTGAAGACTTTGGATTTCTGAAGACTTTGAAAGTGAAGAAATTGGTGTGACCTTGAAGACTTGGTATTCATTCGAGGAACATGAAGCGTGAAGACTTTTGTTTTCGTAGTTTCATTTTATCTTTCTTGAGTCATAGGAAACACCGTACTGTTAAAGGGGGTCGAGGAAATACTAAGGAAAAATTTCCAAGTGATGCTCAACTCAAAATCCTACACCTACCAATCCCTTCGAGTGAAGTCATTGGAAATCTCATACAGTTCAGTCATATTCTTCAGTGACAGAGACGAAGTTCTTCTAGTCTCTGAGGAATTTGTTCTGACTGAGGAGTTAGGAATTCACCAGTGCGGCTTGCCTACACAGTGAGGAACATGATAGCCCTGAGGAATTAGACACTCAAAATTCCGTCCGTTGTTGTGTTATGCGCCAGCTGTCCCAAAATATCTACCCACCTAACGGTCATATCATTGAAGGGCATTTATGTCTTATCATGTCGGGCTGCTCCCTAGGCTATAAATAGCCACCCCCTACAACCACTAGCTGGTTGGCTGCTCCGAGAGAAACTGACACTTGTCATTTGAGAACATCCCATCCTCCGAGGACTTTGAGCGAAAATCATCCAGTGAGGTAAACCCAAACCCAAACACCTACAAACCCAAAGTGATTGAGCATCACTGAAGAGATTGATCCTACGTGGATCCGATGCTTGTTACCTTTGAAGACTGTGCTTCTTTTAGACGGTTAGGCGTCATGGTCTAGAGCATCCAAGAGGAATTGTGGATCGCCGAGTGATAGAGTTTGTGAAGGTTCGGAAGTCACCTGAAGACTTACCACGAGTGATTGGACGAGGTCTGTGTGACCTTAGTTCAAGAGAATACAGTGAGGGCTGTGTGTCCGGGACTGTGTATCCTCAGGTTTAAATACCTAGCCGCTCCAACTATATGTACAACTGAGACAGCAGTTGGAACTGGTCTACCAAATCATTATCTTCACCAAGCCAATTGGTTCTATTTCCTCAACTCTTTCATTTCCTCATAAATGTGTTGTGCACTTGTTCATATCTATGTTTGAAGACTTTGACTGAATACTTTCTCTTTTTCCTCAGTTCAATTTCTTCAGTCTATTTGTCCTCATCCTGTGTTATCCTATGTTTACGCTTTCTGTACTCTGTGCTTGTCTTCATTTCATCATGATGACGATGCTTGTATTCTGTTATGTTTACTTTTGAGTACTAATTCTGCTGCAAGTAGTTCTTCGCGAAGGAATTTCCTCACCCGCAAATTCCTCAGTGAAGAATTCATAAAAATCGCCTATTCACCCCCCCCCCTCTAGTCGATATAACGCACTTTCATGTCCTACCTTCGATGGGACGGACTACCCCTACTAGAAGAATAAGATGCGAATGCATGTTGAAGCAATTGATAATGATCTCTGGTATGTTGTGGAAAATGGTGTTCCTTAGTCACACCTTCTCTGAATGCTGCTGATGTGAAGAGATTCAAGCAACTCGACTCTCAAGCGCAGAATATCATATGTGGCCATCTGAGCAAAGGACAGTATGGAAGAGTGAGTGCTTTGGAAACTGCGAAGCTTATCTGGGATAGGCTGTCCAAAGTGAATGAAGGAGTTTCAACTCAGCGTGACTCTCGAGTTGATGTTCTTCGCAATCTCTTCAACCGCTTCAAAAGACTCGACAATGAAAATGTTCAACAAACCTTCGATCGCCTCACTGACATTTCAAATGAGCTTCAAGCTCTTGGTGCCACTGACATCACCGACCATGAGGTGGTGAAGAAATTGTTGAGATCACTTGATTCCTCATTTGATACACTGGCATTGATGATACAAGTACATGCTGATTACAAGTCACTTGATCCCGCCAATATCCTCGAGAGGCTAAATACTCATGAGTTCCAGCTTGCTGAAAGAGAGATCTCTATGGCTCGAGCTATGGCAGATCACGTGCACTGAAGGCCAAGGCAGTCTCTGAGTCCAAAGATGAAGACTCTGGCAGCAGCCTTGGTGATCCCGAAGAATTGAGCCATGAACTAGCACTGCTCGTGAAGAAATTCTAGAAGTTCTCAAGATGTGGTCGCTTTGGAAGACCCTCAAGGAGCAATGATTCCTCATCCAGTGACTACAAGAAGAGGCTTTATCACAAATGCAAGAAACCCGGACACTACATTCAAGATTGTCCTCAGTGGGAAAAGGAATCAAAGAAGAAGAAATACAAGGATTACAGTTCTGATGATGCGAAGAAAAAGAAGAAATCCTCAAAATCTTCATCATCAAAATCCTCAAAGTCTTAATCTCACAAGAAGATCACCTCCAAGAAGGCTCGGGCATTCATTGGCAAGGAAATGGACTCTGAGGCTGAATCTGAAGAAAATGAGGAAGAGGAGGCATCTGAGGAGTCCGAATCCGGTGTGGCGAGCCTGGCCCTCGCTACTGCATTCGTCAGCAAGTCTATCTTCAACACTGAAGAAAATGACCTCACCAACAAGGCTGATGAAGGCAATGATGACTACGCTCCCACCTATTGCTTCATGGCAAAGGGTGCCAAGGTACTCAAATATACCTCCTCTGAATCAAGTGAAAATGAATCTGATGAAAATCTTAAGCCCGGCTATTCTAAACTTGCTAAGATTGCTGTGAAACAACAAAGGGCTTTTGAAAAGGTTCAAAACATGCTAGACAAAAGTGATGATATGTTGGGTGAAAAAATGGATCGCACTAAAAACTTGACTGAAAATCTTCAGAGACTTCAGACCAGGTTTGACAACCTTCAAGGTCATCATAACACTCTCTTATCTGATCATGAGAAGCTTTCTTATGAATTTCTTCAGAGAAAGCAAGATCTTGAAAAACTAAGAGTGAGTTATGAAGATCTTCAGAAGGAGCGTGATTCATTACTTGCTCAACAAATCAGCGCTTCTCAGGAAGAATTTGTTCCTCCATGTTTGAAATGCATTGGACCTGAATCTGCTAATTCTTCACCTGAATGTTCAAATGCTTCTAATGCTAAAAATTCTTCAACTGCCTCTGCTATCACTAATTCCTCATCTGAGGACATTGCTAGTATCACTGACAATGTAGCGCTGAAGGAATTGTACATGACAGACATGTACAAAAGCCTCAAAGGGCATCAGACTCTTTGTGATGTGCTTAAAAAGCAGATCCTCAACAGGAACCCTAGGAAAGAGGGTATTGCCTTTGAGAGGAAACTCAATGCTGATGGTACATATTGGAAGCCTGAGCAGTACCCCAAAACCTCATGGGTTGCTGCAAAGGGACCTCCAGTTGATCCATCTAATCTATCTGGCTTTACATGTGAATCTCCTCATTCTTTTGATGAGTCATTTGACTCCAACTATAAACTGTTTAAAAATCAGAATGGTGAAGTAGTTGCTAGATATATTGGCACTAACTGCAGGCACGGTTCCCCTATGAAGAAAATCTGGGTTCCCAAAAAGTGCCTTGAAAGTCTTCAGGTGAATGTCCTCATGACACCACCTGTGAAGAATAGGAACCCCAGATCAAATTCTTCATATGGATCAAATTCCTCAAAAGGATCAAAGTCCTCATATGAACATCATCGTGCTAACAACTCTGTTTCGCAGGGAAGAGCTAAGGGCTATGAATATGAGCATTATTCTTCTAACCATTATGTTCATAAGTCCTCAAAGAACTTCTCTGCTTATTCATATGCTTACCCTAACTCCTTTTATGTGAAACAAAATGGATTGGCTTCTATGCCACCTTTATCGTATGGAGCTCGCAGAGTGATGAACTCTTTGCCACCCCTTCAGATGTGGGTGGTGAAGAAAAAGAACTAATCTCTTCTACAGGGTCAGGTCTCCAGACGTGCGTGAACGTCTGAAGAATTTGCTGGAGACCTGAAAGATGCCTGAAAGGACGCAGGCTAATCATGAAGAAATGAACTTTCATTTCTCACGTCCTCATACTGCTATATCTGTTTCGCTGCTTGATGAAATTGATCTGATGAATTTGATGTCATATTCTTCACTGATGAAGTATATGAGTTCATAAGCTGCACTAATTCATCTGCAGGATGATCAACCCAAAGCAAATGAGTGGGTCCTCGATAGTGGATGTACAAATCACATGACTGGTGACATGAATCTTTTGATGGATGCTCCCTTATCACCATCTAATCTGAAGCATATCATCTTCGCTGACAAAGGCAAAAGTCAAGTATTGGGTCTAGGTAAGGTTGCGATCACAAAGGATTGACACATGGACAAAGTCATGCTTGTCGAGTCCTCAGGATACAACCTCATGTCAGTCTCAATGCTTTGCGATCTTGATATGGTTGTCATTTTTGGCAAGTATCGTTGTGTTGTGGTTATGGAAGCTGACAATTCCAAAGTCTTCGAAGGCTTTAGGAGAGGAGACTTGTATATTGTTGATTTCTCTATAGGACCACAACCAACCGTGTGCCTACTTGCAAAAGCTTCAGAAGGCTGGCTATGGCATCGATGACTTGGTCATGCAGGCATGAGGAATTTGCACACGCTTGCGAAGAAGAAGCATGTCATTGGCATTGAGAATGTCAAATTACTCAAGGATCACTTATGTGGAGCCTGTGAAGCTGGAAAGATGACCAAGGCCAAGCATCCAGCGAAGACTATCATGACCACTACTCGACCATTCGAATTGCTTCACATGGACCTCTTTGGTCCTAATCATTACTCAGCAGTCACAAATGATGCATCTCTCTATGGCTTTGTTATTGTTGATGATTACTCTCAATACACATGGGTACACATTGTTACTTACAAACATGAAGTGCAGGAAGTCTTCAAACAATTTTCTTCGAGGGCTTCAACCAACTTTGGTGTGAAGATCAAGCACATCAGAAGTGACAATGGAACTGAGTTCAAGAACTCTGGTCTTGATGACTATCTTGATGAACTTGGTATTACTCATGAGTTATCTGCTCCTTATACTCCTCAACAGAGTGGCGTCGTGGAGCGCAAGAACGGAACTCTTGTTGAGATGGCTCGCACTATGCTTGATGGGTACAAGACGCCTCGTCACTTCTGGATTGAGGCAATTTACACTGCGTGCCACATCATCAACAGGGTATATCTTCACAAATTCTTCAAGAAGACTGCTTATGAACTCCTCACTGACAAGAAACCCAATGTGAGTTATTTCAAAGTCTTCGGTGCTAAATGTTGGATTAGAGATCCTCATCACAATGCTAAATTTGCACCGAAAGCACATGAAGGTTTTATGCTTGGTTACAGAAAGGACTCGCACACCTACAGAGTCTTCAATAATGTTCTTCACAAGATTGTTGAAACTGTAGATGTGCGGTTCGATGAAACTAATGGCTCGCAAAGAGAGCACCTACCTCCTGTGCTAGATGAACAGTCTCCTGAGGAAACCATCAAGTCCAAGGCTACTGAGGATGTCATTCCTACTGAAGAACATGCTGAAGAAGTCATTCCAGAACGTGAAGAACGTCGAGCTAATGCACCTGAAGAAAATGTTGATCAAATTCCTCGACGACAACCAGCTCATCCTCGCGTTGCAAAAGAATTGCAAGTTGAAAAGATCATCGATGACATTGAAGCACCAGGTCCTCTCACACGCTCAAAAGCTTCACATTTATCTAACTTTTGTGGGCACTATGCTTTTGTCTCTATCACAGAGACCACTAAGGTAGATGAAGCATTCCTGGAGCCTGAGTGGATTCAGGCCATGCAAGAAGAATTAGATCAGTTCGAGCTCAACAACGTCTGGGAACTGGTTAAACGTCCAGATCCTCGCAAGCACAATATCATTGGCACAAAGTGGATCTACCACAACAAGCAAGATGAAAATGGACTTGTGGTGAGGAATAAGGCACGGCTTGTAGCTCAAGGCTACACACAGGTTGAAAGAATTGATTTCTATGAAACTTTTGCACCTGTTGCTAGACTTGAGGCTATTCGCATATTACTTGCTTATGCTAACCATCATGACATCATCTTATATCAAATGGATGTGAAAAGTGCATTCCTCAATGGTAAGCTTGAGGAAGAAGTATATGTTGCTCAACCCCCAGGTTTTGAAGATCCTAAGCATCCTAACAAAGTCTTCAGACTGAATAAGGCCCTTTATGGCCTCAAGCAGGCCCCTCGGGCATGGTATGATACTTTGAAGGAATTCCTCATGTAGAAAGGCTTCAAACCCGGTTCACTCGACCCTACTCTTTTCACTAAATCTTATGATGGTGAACTTTTTGTGTGCCAAATACATGTTGATGATATTATCTTTGGCTGTACTGACCAACGTTATAGTGATGAATTTGCCTATATGATGAGTGAAGAATATCAAATGTCTATGATGGGAGAGTTGAAATTCTTCTTGGGTCTTCAAATTCGTCAACAGCGCAATGGCATATTCATATCTCAGGAGAAATACCTCAAGGATGTACTGAGGAAATTCGGCATGCAAGATTGCAAAGGCGTCAAAATTCCTATGCCCACAAATGGCCATCTGTGCACTGATGAAAATGGTATTGACTTCGATCATAAGGTATACCGCTCCATGATTGGTTCTTTATTGTATTTATGTGCATCTAGGCCAGATATAATGCTTAGTGTTTGCATGTGTGCCTGATTTCAAGCTACACCGAAGGAATCACACCATAAGGCTGTGAAGCATATTCTTCGATATCTAGCTCACACACCAACACTTGGATTATGGTACCCCAAGAGCTCGGCTTTTGATCTCATTGGATATTCTGACTCTGACTATGCTGGTGATCGTGTGGACCGCAAGTCAACATCTGGTACATGACATTTACTCGGACGATCTTTGATCTGTTGGTCCTCGAAGAAACAGAACTGTGTATCACTGTCTACTGCTGAAGCTGAGTACATTGCTGTTGGTTCTTGCTGTGCTCAATTGCTATGGATGAAGCAAACTCTCAAGGACTATGGCGTCACCGTGAAGAATGTGCCTCTCTTCTGTGACAATGAGAGTGCCATCAAGATTGCTCACAACCTAGTTCAGCACTCGAAGACAAAGCACATTCAGATTCGTCATCATTTTCTTCGTGATCATGTGTTCAAGGGCGACATCTCCATCGAGGACGTGAAGACTGAAGACCAGCTAGCCGATATCTTCACAAAGCCCTTGGATTAGAAGAGATTTAGCAAGTTGCCGTGTGAGCTAAATATCTTAGAATCTTCGAATGTTCTTTGAAAAGGACACTCATCCTAACACTTATACAAAATTGATGACTTAGATGTGCAACACATGAAGAAATGTTTTTTTCAATCAATGAAGAATAACACTCTAAGTGTGAAGAAATTAACGAAGGATTTGATTCTCAGAACCCTACGACAATTGTACGCGATGTCTGAAATCATCATTCTTATACGGTGGGTCACGCCACCACCAATGTTGAAAATCTTCAATTTGAGTTTTTCCTCAGTACTTGAAATTCCTCAGTTGTTCATATTCTTCAACTTTGCATTGTCTTCACTGTTTCCGTCGTTTTTCTTCATTGGTTATATATATAGAGAGAGAGTAACACTATTATAATCATGGGATCAAAATAACTATTTGGATCACGTCAGTCTATATAGGGCGTGTGGAGGTCCTCCGGAATTCCCGAACTCACAGAGGAAAAAAAGGGCCACGCCCGCGCCCACCACCTCCTCCCGATCCCCAATCTCCCTGATCCAGTGTCGTGGACCTCTTACCTCCCTGCCACAACCGCCGTCGCCCCTGGCTCCGGTGCGCCTCCCGCCGCCGGCCACCCTGGCCCCGTCCCTGCCTCCCGACCCCGACGCGCCTCCCATGCTCCCCCGGATCCGTCCGCCGCGCCTCCACCATCCCCCGCATCTGGTTGCTGCGCCACCACCGGCCTCGGATCCGGCCGCTGCGCCGCCCCACCGCGGGATCCGGCCGCCGCGACGGCCGTGCCTATCCTACATCGCCCAGTGGTGGAACGCCCATTGCATGGAGGTGAACTTCCCTGGCACCTCGCCGTGGACCTCTCCCTGCTGGTAACCTGCTCCGGCGACCTTCGCCAGCCTACTTCACCGCCTCCCTCGCTGCACTCGTCGGCTACGGCGTCCCGCTCCTCTTCCATCGCTCGTCCTCCTCCGGCGCAGCGCACCTGGCCCACAAAGGCCACCGCGGCCAAGGCCCTCGACTCCAAGAAGGAGCAGGAGCCGACCACGACGATTGTCGCCAGCAAGTATCCCTCTTCTTCGGCACGCAGACCGGCACCGGCGAGGGGTTCGCCAAGGTACGCACGCACACGACTCGTCCTCCCTGCGCCGCTACCACCATGCCTGCTGGGTGTGTGCCTGCTCTCTGTGAAGTTCGTCCTAGCCAGCTTCTAGAGTTCAATGTGTGTGCTAACTGTGTGGTTCTCGTCATCCACGCGCCGTTCTGCATCCGCTGCCCACGTGAACATAGGGAGGAAGGTCACCATGCGCTAGGGGAGAAGGTCACATGAGGTGCTTGGGCAGAATTGTTGCTGTTCGTGAGGAAGATGGTCGGAGTTCATAACAGGCTGTGTAATCTTTGTGTGGTTTCTGGGATGTAGTTTAACATGGCAATTTCCTGTAGCGAGTATATGATTATAGATTCCATAACATCGGTCGTTCTTGTGTTCAACTATCATTTTACTCTGAGATTTTTATATTCATTCCACATGGAGTTTGGATGTTCCATTACATGTCAGTAGTGGAAAAGCTACCGTGTGAAGCTAGTTCAGGTAATGGAAATTTGGTCATGCTTTCCATGCCATGTGGATTCCACGACTTGATTTTTGTGCATTTTACTAGCCTTTTCTACACTTTTCCTACAAGATGGGCAAACTGATGAAGTTCAACAATTGTGCATGCTTGTACACTACTTGCAGGTCTACAAAAAATTATATTGTTGTTCAGAATTCAGATAACTGAATTTGAATGCTACATCAAAGTTCAGATAACTGAATGCTCGGACACCGGAAATTGTTATCCTAGAAGCTGTAGAAAGATATACATAAGTCCAAAAAGACGTCCATTCAAAATTAATAAAGAGCAGTGTTGGTGTGTGCGTGCTGGGTGTGGTGTCTCGTGTGCGCACTCTAGTGTGTGTTGCCTCCATGTTCACGTGTGTGCTCCTATTTGTGTGCGTGGTTCTCGAACCTTTTGGTGCAATGGCAAAAGAAAGATCGTTCTGACATAATTATTGCGTCCTTTTTTTTACAAAAAGGTTTGTTTGCTTATGTAAAAAAATTGTAAAATTTATATGTATCCATCTATCAATGTATAAACAAAGTAGATGCTCACCTTTCAAACTTTAGTAGTTCATAAAAAACTATGCTTCAAAAAACAATAGAACAAATTTTAGTGTTATGTCCTTAACAGTACACGGAGAAGTTTGCTAGGAAAAATACCATGAATTAGAGAAATAAAACAACTTAAAACACATGGAGAAAAGTTTCCTGAATACATGGAAAAAAGGTTCAAGAAAACATGTGAAGTTCAGGGTTCGGAGGCTTGTAAGTTCGAAGACAATAAACCAAATAAATAAGTGCATAGAAAAAGAAGTTACATCAAACAATAAATAGACCATGTTGAAAATTTCCTAAAGAAAAAAATGGACAAATGTCGTGTGAACTAAGCCATAAAAGAGGGAGAATGAAACATGTTGCGAAAAGTTTATAGTTGATGCTCTGGAAGCTCAAAATATGAAATTAAGAGAAGCTCAACATATCAAACAAGAAACATATTCTCACATTAAAAAACTCATAATTCTTTTCATTACTAAAAAATAAAAGTATGAAGTTCAAATTTTTTTAAATGCTTGATGCTTATTTAAAAACATATATTTTCTAAGAAAAAAGTAAGAAGTTCAAATTGAAATAGCAGAGAAGTTCAAGGTTTATAAAAAACTCAGATTTTTTTTCTCGTTACTAAAGACTAAAACGAAGAAGTTCGAATTAAAAATAAAGGAACAACTAAAAAAGTTTAAAATAGAGTTTCCTCATATTTAAAAATCCTAGAAGTTCAAACTAAACTAACGAAGTGGTTTGCTGTTTATTAAAAAAATCTAGGATTTAACCATTTTTTAAAAACTCAGATATACGTTGTTATTATACAATCAACCATGATATTTTCAACTAACTGAGAGAAGTTCAAATTGATAACCACCAGAAGTTGACGTACTACACGGTGTGCATTTTGTATTAAAAAAGAATGAAAAAGCAAATGCTAAAAATTTTGTTGCTAGAGTTCAAGTGCTCGGCCCTGAGAAATTTCAAAAATTCTTGTGTGAGAGGTTAAACAAAAATACGTGATAGAAGTTCAAGGTGAAAACAATGAGAAGTTCAACTACTACTACACGGAATGCGTTTCAGATAAGAATACAAAACAAAAAATCTTAAAAGGTTTGTTGCAAGAAGTTCACGTGCTCCTCCTATCATAGTTCAAAATTCATGTGCGAGGCGTCCGTCCTTCCTTTACATGTTGAAAAAAAGGCAAAAAATAACTTTGTTTTGCCATTTTAAAAACTGCTCTCAAACGAAAACGAATTTGTAACACCTGTCTACATGAAAATCTTGCTGCTATTTATAAGCTTTCCACCGGTATATTATGTGCCACATTTTGATAAATAGTTTAAATTTTCATGTATACCACTTAAAACACGTTTTTATGTATTCAAAAAATTCTTACTTGTTGAAAGAAGTTCATAGTGAAAACAACAAGAAGTTCAAGTACTGCAAGAAATGCATTTTCACGTGAGAATAAAAGTATAGAAAAATAAAAGCTTAAAAGGTTTGTTGAAAGAAGTTCAAGTGCTCTCTCCGGAGAAGTTCAAAAATTCTTGCGAGAGAGGTTCACATTGTATTTCCATGTTTGGTTTTTTCGTATAAAAATCGAATACAATTCTTTACTCAAAATATAAAAAGGTGAAGTTCAAATTGAAATAACAGGGAAGTTCGGAGTTTATTAAAACCTAGGATTTACCTTTTCAAAAAATAAAAAACACAACGCCATTTTTTGCAGTTTTGAAAACAGCTCATAAACGAAAAAAGATTGCTAGAAGTTCAAGTGCTGGGCGAGGAAAAGTTCAAAAAATTCTTGTGTGAGAAGTTTACCGTGTATTTAGATGTCCAAAATACATAAAAAATCGTTTTTTTGTGTTTTAAAATAACTATCTCAAACCAGAGAGAAGTTCAAAGTGATAACAACTGAAGTTCACGCACTACATGGTGCGTATTTCATATAAGAAAAATACAATAAATTGAAATAGAGTGAAGTTCAAACGGACATGCCCAGAAGTTCAACTACTTCAAGCAGTGCAAAAAACAGCACGTTAAAAACAGAGTGAAGTTCAAACAGACATGCCCGAGAAGTCCAATTACTTCACGCAGTGCTTTTCCATTCACGATGAAAGCAGAAATCATGATCTCGTCATTTTATAATTTACTTCAAAATAGCAGGAATATTATTTGTGTAATTTCAAGTCCTCGGTCGGAGAAAGTTAAAAAAATTATTGTGAGATAGATTTCTACAAAAAGAATATCATTTGTGTAACACTGACGATGGATGAGAAAATTACAAACGAAAATACGTCACAGAAGTTCAACGTGAAAACAGCAGGAAGTTCGACTATTATAGTGAATGAATTTGAGATGAAAAACTTTAAAAATAGTCGCGAGTATGAAAAAACGATCAACACGGGAAAGTTGCGTGTTTACATCAGCTTTCCGCCAGTATATTATTTGCTTAATTCCGGTGAGTGGATGGAGAGCTACGAGCAGTGGATGTAGAGCTGCGTGCAAAAAAGCACGTGAAAAACAGAGTGAAGTTCAGGTACACATGCCGAGAAGGTCAGGTTCTTCACACGGTGCATTTTCGAAGAATCTGTTTCGAAATAAAGCCAAAACGAGTGATCTCGCCGTTTTTGAAATTACATAAAAACGGCTAGGAATCAGAGAAAACTATCAACATGAAAAAGTTTTGCATTTTCCGTAGCTTTTCAGCAGTATATTATTTGCCCCATTCCGATAAAGTTCGTAGAAATTACGACAAAAATATGGTTTTATCCATTTTCAAAACTGACATAAAACAGTAATTAATTAGGAGAAATAATATATACAAAAAGTTTCGCATTTCTTCAAGCTTTCCAACGCCATATCATTTTCTGCATTTGGATGTACGGTTAAAAAATTAGCTCAAAAATATGAACTCGGTGGAACTTGTACCGTTTTCTAAATTACTTTTAAACGGTTCAAAATTAGAAAAAACTTTTAACATGAAAAAGTAGCGCATTTTCATAAGTTTTCCAATGCCATATTATTTGCCTCAATTGGATTTGCCGTTTAGAAATGACATCAAAAATACCAACTCGGGTGTTCCGTTTGCGAAATTCTATGATTTTCTAAATTACGCTTTAACCATAGAGAATTAGAGAAAACTTTCAACATATGGAAGGAGCGATTTTGCAGCAGCTTTCCAACACCATATTATTTGCCTCATTCCGATAAACGGTTTAAAAATGCGATCGAAAATACGATTCACATTTTTTGAACGAAGAAAAAACGGTTTTCAAAACTGCTCTTAAACCGCTTACATTTTGCCAAAAAATTAACTTGGATCATGATACTGGTGTTCATAGCTTTCCAACGGTATATATAGGGTAACGCTATTCTAAGCGTGAGTGTAGAATAGCTTATTCTACACCCCCTAGTAACGCTATGTATAAAATCTAGTAAAATGGTGTATAAAATGTAGTAATTCGGAAAATATTTTTTTATCATCTATGTTTGTAATTTACTTTATTTTTACGAAAATTACTACATTTTACATAGTGTGTTACTATATTTTATATGTACCGTTACTGGGGTGTAGAATAATTTATTCTACACTCACGCTTAGTTTAGCGTTACTATATAAATGTCCTCTACAGCATTCACTTATGGCTAATTCTTCAATTTACTTTTTCTGCTAAGTGAATGTGATCGGACCCTACCCCCTCTATGCTAAACTCAACCCAATCTATTAACAAATTCTTCATGTGCGTTCTATTTGAAACTCGTTCAAAATCTTCACTGTGTCCTTGTCAGCTGAAGAATTTGCGAACGGAACATTAAAACTTATCTTATCCAAATTTTCGGCTTTGCCGCTCAAACCTTTCCGCATCCCACAAAACACTTATCTATTCACCCACGATCTCACACGATCTCCACTTCTCAGTACGTGGGTGACACATTTCAAGCGAATGAGAAGGGTCAGGGGCACGTTCGTCCAAAATCTTCGGGCGAACAGATTTTCACTATGGCTATAAATACCCCCTCCCCTTCCTCACTTCCTTTACTCCGCTCGACCTCTCTCCCGCTCGAGCTTCTCAAACCCTAGCGCCACCGCTACTTCATCGTCGCCGGTGAGGAAGAGCTTCACTGCCTCGACCTCGTCGTTGTCGTACTCGCACCAGCCGCCGAAATCTTCACTCCACCGTCGCCGTAGCCGTCTTCCTCCGCCGAGTTAGGACGTGGAAGATCTGTACAGACGAACTTCACTTCCCTACATCCCAGTTCGTCGTGTTCTTCGTTCAGGGTAATTAAAAGTTACTTTTGCTGCCCTCTTTGATTCAAATAATTTCTACAAAATCCTCAAAGGTGTTTATTCTTCAAATTCTTCACACACTAAACACCTCACATGTCATCTGTTCTTGATTCGTTTCTCTAAGCAACAATTTTTTCTTCAAGATTCCCCAATTGTGTGGATCTTCGATCTATACAACTCTAGAACCTTAGATAAAAACGCTTAGTGAAATTCTTCAAGACTCATCTGGTCAAATTCCTCAAACTTGTTCTTTTTACAAAACCTTCTGAGAACGCATATGACCTCTCCAAATTCCTCGCAACTATACTCTGTTCACAAGTACTCATGCCCGCTGCTGAATCACTAGGTTCTCATCAACTTAACTCATTTGCAGCATTCCTCGAAAAAAAGTTGCATACTTCTTCAGAGAATTCAATTGTTCAAATTCCTCAATTAAAGAAAATGGCCGATGGAAAGAAGCCACATAAAGGAGGAAAGAGGCCTGAAATCAATACCGACTTTGAAATTCCTGATGATATATACAAGGATTATTCCACACCTGATGAGGCCAAGTTTGGAAAAGAGGACAAAAATCAGCGCAAGGTGCGCATACAGAGGATAGAGAGGAGATGGGCAAGAGAGTGGAGGGAGTACAGGTATGTAAGAATTTCGCTCTAAATCCTCTATTCCCAAGACCTCCGTTGGCACCTGGCCAAGAAGCAGATCCCACTAGCCTCAAGCGCGGTGAGGATTATCCTGATGAATGGGCCAAGCGCCAGGCTAAGTTGGCTAGACAAGCCAAAGAAGCAGTGAGGAAATTCAATTAAGACTCTGCTGCTGCTGCCGCTGAGGCCTCTGTCAAGCCGAAGAAATCCTTGGCAAAGAAGCCTGCGCACAAGTCAAGTGCTTCACCTTCAATGCCCTCAAGGCCAAGTTCCTCAGCTATGCCCTCACGGCCAGAATCCTCAAAGCCCTCACGGCCAGTTCCTCACTCTGCTACTGCTCCTCCAAAGTCCTCAGCTCCTCCTCCAAAGTCCTCAGCTGCTCCCATAAAATCCTCAGCACCAG
Source organism: Aegilops umbellulata (assembly GCA_032464435.1). Classification (NCBI taxonomy): domain Eukaryota; kingdom Viridiplantae; phylum Streptophyta; class Magnoliopsida; order Poales; family Poaceae; genus Aegilops; species Aegilops umbellulata. The sequence goes on along the minus strand of CP136056.1, from coordinate 507,885,498 downwards.
CGCATCTCGCCACGTGCCAAAGGACGACAGGCATCTCTATTGCCTCAGGAGCTTCTGCCAGTTCCTCAGCTGCACCAAATTCCTCAGCTGGCCCCTCTCTGCTGAAGAAGAAGACCACTGCTGGACGAGGTCCTCGACCAAGTCCTCACAAGAAGCAGGTCGCCTTCCAAGTACCGTCTGAAGAAGACGAAGCTGATGATGATGAACTTGCGGAAATCATCAAAGATAGGCAAGTCAGGGCCGCTAGAGCCAAGGGCACAAATGTGCCTCTGCTTTTGGATGCAAAGTTGATCCTCGACTACATTGATCTCTGGCACAAGGACCGAAACACTCCTTTGCTTGATTTCAAGTTGACTCCTGGCCAAAGTCATATGTTGACTGCCTTCATCCAACAAGAAAAATGGAAGTATGAGAAGGCCAGGCAGATCAAGAAAGCGCAGTGCAAGAAGGAGAAATTCCTGAAGAACAATGTTGTCTCTATGACAACTGGTGAACTAGTGAAGATCCAGTCTGAAATCAAAGTCCTCAACGATGATTTCAATGCTTACTATGCTGATTGGCAAGGAGCCAAGGTCAGGTTTGTTAAACTGACTGAGAAGTTCACCTCCAATGTTGCAGCCCCATCGCAACAAGAAATTCCTCAGGCTGAAGCGTCTGCTCAGCCGACTGAAGAACATGCCAGCACCGCTGATGACTTTCAGGCTGCTGAAGAAAATGTGAGTTCCAGGGCTGATGACTGCATTCCAACTGCTGAAGAAATTGCCAGGGCATCCACTAGTGGTGCGCCTGAAGAAAATGAAAAAGTCAGGGCAACTGCATCAGTTGCGCCTGAAGAAAATGAACCAAATTCCTCTGCTCCTCCTGCGCCAACCCCAACTCCAATCCTTCCATCTGCATCAGATGTGAAGAAGACCAAGGCTGCAGAACATGCAGTAGTGAAGAAAAGGAAAACATCAGCTCCTTCAGATTCTTCAGCTCCGAAGAAAATGAAGTCTATGACCAACTCATTTGCAAACCCCATTGATGTTGTTCCTATCTCAACCATGCCATCAAAGGAAATCCTCCCTTTTGATGAAGAATATGTGATTCCAAGTGAATCCACTGAAGAAAACCCTTCTGCTGCTACGTCAGAGCAGTTGTATGAAGAAATTGAAGTGGATCCAATCCCTTCACCTCCAGTTGTTTCCTCGCCTATGCCTTAGTTTACTGCTGAAGAGGCTGGCGTTGAAGAAATGGAAGATGAAGATGTGGACATTGGCTGTACCACACCAGTGCTGAATGATGACTTTTGGGAAAGTCAGCACCCCAACTCTCCACTATTCACACCTTTACAACAAATCCCTCAGTCCCCTACACAAACTGTTCAAATGGGCTCTGAAGAAAATCAACCCACTGCATCTGTCCATGTAGAGATTCCGGCCACTAGTGCTGAAGAAAATGAAAATGAAGAATTGAAGACTCAGGCTGTCACTGAAGAAGAACCAGAAATTCCTCAGCCCGAAGAACCTGAGATTGCGATTCCTGAGGTAGTGATGCAACTGACTGACACTCCTCAACCCAAGCCTAAGGATCCATTCTCAAGGAATCAAAAATTCAAGACTGATGATTTCTTCAGCGAGCACGTATTCTTCACTGATTACAACCCCTATGACTCTGCTCGCATTAGAAAGAGGCGTTTCTGGACTGCCAGCCAGGCAAAATTTTATTCCTCTGTGATGTTCAACAAAGACAAAGTCTTCGATCATGAGCACATTCCTCACGTGGATATGGAATCTCTGCCGTGCTTCATGTCAGTCCTCAGTGTTCTTCACAATGCTGGACTGTTAAATTTCTGCACTGACATCTATGATTGGAATGAAGAACTCATTCTTCAATTCTATGCAACGCTGCATATCATCGGAGACTTTGAAGATGTGAATTCATGGGTGATGGACTGGATGACCGAAAACACTCAGTACAAAGCACCAGCTACTGAACTGCTTCATGCTTTGCCTCTCAGTCCTCCCCTTGAAGCTGCTCGTTGGATGTACCACGAGCCTGAGCTTGCAGATCACTACATGCAAGTGCTGATGAAGCCATTGAAGCCAGGTCAGACCCCAAGAACAAAATTCCTTGTAAAGGAATTGGTATATGTGCCACGGACTGTCTATCGCATTCTGACGAAGACATTGAGTCCTATCAAGCGCCACGACTCGAATAAAGAAGAAGTCGTTGGCATCATGAAGAATCTGCTTTTCAATATCATGCATGGCGTTCCTGTCAACTTCCATGATTTCTTCATGAGGACTCTGGCAAATGTCACACTGTCACCATTTGAATTGAAGCCTTATGCACCTTGTATTATAAGATTCCTCAGAACAAAGTCTTCACTCAACTACAAGGCTGATTTTCAGAATTACCTCAGCTACTTGCCCCCGATTGAAGTCCTCAAGCGGACCTATTCCCCAGCTGATGATAAGGGCAAGGCTTCTACTGTTGTTGATGAAGGCATTCGTCCATTGGATGGTCAGTTTCGCAAAGCTGCATCTTATTCCACCAATGATGACTCTGCCACTCATGATACGGCTGCAAATGCTTCCAAGCAATATCCTCAAGCCACTGCTCCTCGTGTGATGACTGACCGTGAGCTTGTGCTAAGTCTTCACCAGAAGGTGGATCGAAACCATAAATGGGTTAAGCGTCAGTTTGGTTCTATTCTTCACAACATGTCTTCTACACATAATGCCGTGAAGAAAAACCATTACTACCTCCATGAAGTCTTCGGTCGCACTTGGGAAATTTTATCACATATATATGGTGAAGAAGATCTGAAGAAAATGGGTCTCAAGGAAGAGTTTGACTGGTCTGCTCCTCCACAGAAGAAATACAAGAAGGTCAAGGTTCCTTCCTTGGTGGCCAGCTCCTATTCTTCATCACGCGATATCGACGAGAATGAAGACTTGGGCGACACTGCGACATGCCCTACATCAACAAACGACCCCAACAACACTGGCGCTCCTTCATCAACTTGATATTCTTCAGGGGCGTTAGTCCTCATTTTTCAATCCTTTTGGTCATTCGATGACAAAGGGGGAGAAATTTGAGTTAGTCTTCAAGTGGGTCTATCTTATATGGGCGTTTTTTTCCAAGTTACAACTCTCATTCTTTTGATGACTTCGCTGGATCGAGTTGTAAACTTAAACTCTATGGTGGCCTGATACTTTTGTTGTGTTCTTCTGCATGCTTATTCCTCGTTAATGTTAATGCACGCACGCTGAATTACATCAGTCACCATATTTCATCATGCATTTCAATTTCTTCATATCCTATGTTAAATGTGTGTATGAATTACAAGATATAGGGGGAGATCTCCATGATTCTACTCTTCAAGTGTGCATTGCTTCAAAAGCAAATTCCTCACTATGCACATCTTTAGGGGGAGTTCTTCTATATCTTGCAATCAAATTCCTCAGTATCAGTATTTACACTTCATATGTTTATCCCCGTTGAAAACTTAACCTATATTGTCATCAATCACCAAAAAGGGGGAGATTGTAAGTGCATCTAGTGCCCCTTAGTGATTTTGGTGTATTGAAGACTTATGGGTTAAGGGACTAATGTGTTTATGAGTGTACACAGGTGAGGGAGTCCTAGATTAGGGGGTGTTCGGATAGCCGAACTATACCTTCAGCCGGACTCCAGGACTATGAAGATATAAAGTTGAAGACTTCGTCCCGTGTCCGGAAGGATCTTTTCTTAGCGTGGAAGGCAAGCTAGGTGTGCGGATATTCAAGATCTCCTACCAATGTAACCGACTCTGTGTAACCCTAACCCTATCCGGTGTCTATATAAACCGGAGGGTTATAGTCCGTAGGACGAACACATCATAACCATCATCATACCCATAGGCTAGCTTATAGGGTTTAGCCTCCTTGATCTCGTGGTAGATCTACTCTTGTACTACCCATATCATCAATATTAATCTAGCAGGAGTAGGGTTTTACCTCCATCGAGAGGGCCCGAACCTGGGTAAAATAAAGTGTCCCTTGTCTCCTGTTACCATCCGACCTTGACGCACAGTTCGGGACCCACTACCCGAGATCCGCTGGTTTTGACACCGACATTGGTGCTTTCATTGAGAGTTCCGCTGTGTGATCGACAAAAGGATCGATGGCTCGCCAACAGATCAATTGCGACTTCGGCATCTTCGTCACCAGCTCGACTGGTCACCTTGGTTCGACCAAGAATTGCGCTCCGTGTTCGGATCACCATGTTCGGACGAGGGCCTTCACCAAACATCAACTCCGATCTCTATCAAGATCACGGAGGAATCATCCATGAAGCTCGGGGGCACAACGTCAACATTGCCCTCAAGCGACCGTGTTGTTTTTCTGGACAGCGAACTCGTATCTGCTGCCACCACCTCCTTGAGTATCGTTTTGATGATCGCTTTGGTGGAATTGTGCGGAATTGAGTCTACAACAACCCTGGAAAATTTCGTCGAGTTCTGATGAAGGAATCTCCGGCAATCCATAATATACCGGAGCCCTGTCAAATCTGGACGGGAATCTGGACGAGTTTAGGGCGTGGTGTCCAGCTTCTAGCTCAGGCGTCCTTTGGAAGATCCAACCGTTGATCGGCTGTGGAATTACTATATCTACCACCCCTCCAAATTTCAGCTCGATCCGACCGTCCAAACTCCGGGAACCTTCTGATTAGTGCATCACTTTTCGGATCTGTTTTCTGCGCGAGAACGAATCCGACCCGAATTCATCTTTTTTATGAACGGGATTTCGGACATCCTTTTTGAAGGAAGTTTTGTATGGGATATTGTGTATTGTTCCCGAACACATCCCACTAACTTTAAGATCTTTTGAACATGATCTTCAACATCATTGCTGATGTCAAACCAGTCCGACAATATTGCTCCATGGCTGCCGACCTGTGCTAGACACATCGTCACTTTGTTGAGCCGAGCTCAACTTCTTCGGATCATCATCTCGGCAAGCCGAACAAGAGTCCGGCATCGCGAAGGACAAATCATCACCAACATCGCCGCCCCACGGATTGCACGGAGCGGGCATACCGGCATCACCGCACGGTCGCTTCATCAAGCCAGCATCTACCACGTCACGACCTGCATCGGCACGGCCGCACTGTTGCCCCTTCAAGCCGGTGTCCGTCACGCCGGACTACTTCGACTCATCGACTGGCCTCGAGGCTTCAACATCTCGGCCGGACCGGAGGATTCATCATCTCTTCATCAACCTACTCCGGACACTTCGGCGTCACTAGCCGACCAGCTTCGTCATGATTGGCTGGACCGAGGGCTTTGCCTCGGCGAGCCAACCTTTGTGAGCATCATTTTCCTTTGGATTACTACAACAAATAAACCAGGTGCTATTAATCCTAATATTTTTTGCATGTTTGGGTTCATTTTTTCCAAAGAATTATTACTCTGGTTTGTCCATCATATGTTCACAGGTCTATCAAATGGTGGCCGCATAAACGACGGTCGCATGCTGGTTCGGTCAGTCTCCGTACATAGTCCGGCGAACGCCGCATCCGGAGCGCGGACCGACCTGTGAATTCAGGCTTTGCTACGCCTTTACCGCATCACGCCGACGCCCTGCATCGACATCGACTTCGGCGCCAGGCCATATTTCTTTTATTACTCACTTTGCATAAATTATTCATTATGCAACGATTTTTTATTTATCATTATTACTATTATCTTCCGTTTGCACTATTTTTTGTGCATAGGAAAATGATCCGGGGACTTCGGCGTCACTCTGCCGGTCTGCATCGACCGTGCTATGTCACCACTTCGGTGTGTCGAGCTCTCCGCTCCGCCACCTCGGGACCAGCTTGGGGGATAGAACCTTGTCCCGCATCAAGCTCGGACTACGAACACATTAACTAGCTAAGTCGCTTTCATGCTCAAAGCTTTAATTTCTAACTTGTGTTCGGTTCGACCAAGCGTTATACTTTTTTGAAAAAAAAGTTGCTTGTAAAAAAAATTCCAAACTTTGTTCACACATACTTGACGCGCTACCCGCGCTCATTATACCTGGGGGCTTCTTTAACAGAAGCTTATTAATACGGGCTTTATGCCCAACACATGTGTCACGCTTCCGCATGTACCTTTTATTCACCATTATATGCATCGATATGACTTAAGTTTTGGCCAAGCTGGGTTGCCTGGCTCCTATGCTTACCCCTACGTTCCCGATTGTTCGGCTAGGCGGTAAAGGGAGCACCTCTGCGATTGCTACTGGCGGATAAGCCGGATGTGTACCTCAGACTGGGTGAAGCCGAAAGCTAGCGTTCTTAAGGGAATATTCGGTCGGTGAACTAAATATGAACATTTTTTACTTATACATGCCCCCAGATGTTTTCCTGCATTTGCAGTCCGGACGTGCACTTCAGGGCACGCCACCCCAGCGAAAGGAACCCTTAACGGAACTATTCTCTCTGGAAGATGTTTCTTACTAACCATGTAATATAACATAACTAGTTGGGCACTTGTTTTATAAAGCACTAATGACCCCTACGCCTGGTCTCCATGCATACCTCGGTTCTTATATAACCATTATGGTATTCGGACACACTCCGGATCGTCAGGTCCCGAGGTTGAAGCGAAAAGGTCGGCAACGACAAACGATCTACAATCCGGCTAGAAGGCATTCTATATGTCACCTTACATTATATAGTCAACTTTTACCCAAGTCACTTGGGGGCTCTTATGTTTATTTGAGTCCTTTCATACTAAGTGTTTTTCTTCTTAGTCGTTGCAAAGTTATTATTATTTATCACTCCTTTTTTCGACACGAGTGTGCGGTCACTAGCCGGGGAGCCTAATTTATCTCTCAAAAGCCGCTAGAGTTTAGTTTGCTAAACTGGCCTGATGAGAAGTACTCCGCCCTCGGGATAGGAGGTTGAAACCGTAGGCTGACCCGCTCGAAGTCTTGAGATAGGATGTATCATGTTAAAGCACGACAGAAGCACTTCTTTTTTCTAAGACCAATTTTCGAGTTGGCACCGAACACTTGATATTGTTCGGACATCATGTTTTTACTGACGTTTCTTGGTTTTCCAAGCTTTTTAGCACTTTTAAACTATTTGTGTGTTTTCAGCACAAGTCTCGTAGTGCAGTGCCGGACTCCTTTAGAGATTCAACAAAAACATTCTCGGATATTGCTATATATGCATTGGTTTCGAATTGTGTCTTCGGTCAATAGTTGGGTTGCCCGGCTCCTGCACTTGCTTCCTATATTCCGTTTTGTTCGGCTAGGCGTGCAAAGGGAGAACCACTGCGATTGTGCTTCCAGCTCACATGGTTAAGCACCTCAGTGGAGAAAGCCGAAAACTGACTGTCACAATAAGCGTAAACTGGTCAGCGATACGATAACTATGTTAAATAACAGGCCATTCATAACATTGGCCGAAGTGTTTACGGTTTGACCTCGACTGACGCCGAACACTACCGGGGGCTATTAACTAGCCTCCCAAACTAAATCCTCGATATTTTGCTCTTACATTGGAGCTGAGGTTTTATGATCATGCTTAGCATGACAACCTAAAGAACGGAACCGATAGCGGGACTATTTTTCTTTGGAAGACATTTCTTCTGTTAAAACAGTAATATAACATATCTCTCCGCGTACCTTTGTTTATAAAACCGTATGGCCAGATCGCCTTGTTTGTCATAAATCTTTGCCCTCATTAAGGCTTTATAAAGTAAGACAAACACTCCTCGGCTACTGGCCAAGGAGGTGGAAGCCGATGGCCGGTCAACAAAGTTTTGTACAATGCGGATCCGAGCATTAATGACGTAAAGTACTTAGATACATAGAGTCATTACACATAATTTGCGATTTTACTATGGATATTGATCCTTAATTCGGCCACCCGTGCCCGCATTAAGGCTCGGGGGCTACTGGGCTTCGGGCTTATTATTTAAACATATTAAAGGGACACATTGATCCCCTGATCTGGTGTTGCCACGCCACCCGACCAGTGTCTCGGGGGCTACTGCATTGCTTGTCCAATGCAGAAAATTTTATGTGCAATATAGTTTCCGAGGAGATTTTGATCCTCAGGTTGGTCGGCCGCACCCAACCTGAGTCTCGAGGACTGAGCACGCCGCTTTTTGTATCCCGAAGTATTCTGCCGAGCTAGGACTTGATCCTCAGACCGATTTTGCAAATCAACCTGAGTCTCAGCGGCTACGGGGATCAGCGATCTTATGTCATCCTTCACGTGCATCTCGGATTTTAGACCGATACCCACCTTGAGGGCTACTGGCTATATATCTCGGGAGAGAATAAATTGCACCGATAAAAAATATTGACAAAAATCGGCCCACATTCGGGATGGTGCACCACCTTGAAAGCAGTCCGGCATAGAGCTCGGGCGCTAGTGGCTGGCTCCATAGAGGGCATTTCCGTCATTGAGCTCGGCTAAAACTCCTTCAAACTTCTTTGAACAAAGGTGATTTACGACACCTCGGACATAGTCCGGCGTTGGAGCTCGGATACATTCCGGCGTTAGAGCTGGGAAGCGGTCGGGCGCTGGAGCTCGGGTGCGAAGAAGATGGGTAGGCAAAGGAGGAAGAAGGCGTAGGTAAAAAGGTGGATCCTTATCCCCTTATATGGGCGGATGCGGCTATGCGCCCCCACCGGCCTAGTAAAACTCGCTTGCCTCCCAAGAGCCGTGATAAATGGCACGGTTGGGTTACCCACATCCGTATTAATAAGAATCCCGTTAGAGGGGGGCACACGATCTCTGATTCGACAAGACGTGCCAAGGAAACCGCCTCGCTATACGGGCTGAGGTGGAACGATGAAAACAATTTATAGAAGGCTTGGCCGCAGTGTTATGACGCACTGTGGGATACGTCGGCAGATTTGATTTGTGTTAATATTATTCTCTGTATGGCAATCTGTGGAAACTTATTTTGCAGAGCCGGACACTATTCTGTGGTGTTTATAATCTTCTTGAAGAACTTGGAGGAGGAACCCGCCTTGCAATGCCGAAGACAATCTGCGCGCCGGACTCGTCGTCGTTGAAGCCTGGTTCAGGGGCTACTGAGGGAGTCCTGGATTATGGGGTGTTTGGATAGCCAAACTATACCTTCAGCCGGACTCCAGGACTATGAAGATATAAAGTTGAAGACTTCGTCCCGTGTCCGGAAGGATCTTTTCTTGGCGTGGAAGGCAAGCTAGGTGTGCGGATATTCAAGATCTCCTACCAATGTAACCGACTCTGTGTAACCCTAACCCTATCCGATGTCTATATAAACCGGAGGGTTGTAGTCCGTAGGACGAACACATCATAACCATCATTATACCCATAGACTAGCTTCTAGGGTTTAGCCTCCTTGATCTCGTGGTAGATCTACTCTTGTACTACCCATATCATCAATATTAATCTAGCAGGAGTAGGGTTTTACCTCCATCGAGAGGGCCCGAACCTGGGTAAAATAAAGTGTCCCTTGTCTCCTGTTACCATCCGACCTTGACGCACAGTTCGGGACCCCCTACCCGAGATCCGCCGGTTTTGACACCGACAACAGGTCTATAAGTCTATGAGGAGTTTGATATTTACAGAGAAAGTCGACCCCTAAAAATGAAGTTCTTCGACTGAAGACTTTGGATTTCTGAAGACTTTCTGAAGACTTTGAAAGTAAAGAAATTGGTGTGATCTTGAAGACTTGGTATTCATTTGAGGAACATGAAGCGTGAAGATTTTTGTTTTCGTAGTTTCATTTTCTCTTTCTTGAGTCATAGGAAACACCGTACTGTTAAAGGGGGTCGAGGAAATACTAAGGAAAAATTTCCATGTGATGCTCAACTCAAAATCCTACACCTACCAATCCCTTCGAGTGAAGCCATTGGAAATCGCATACAGTTCAGTCATATTCTTCAATGACAGAGACGAAGTTCTTCTGGTGTCTAAGGAATTTGTTCTGACTGAGGAGTTAGGAATTCGCCAGTGCGGATTGCCTACACAGTGAGGAACATGATAGCCCTGAGGAATTTGATACTCAAATTTCCGACCGTTGTTGTGCTATGCGCCAGCTGTCCCAAAATATCTACCCACCTAACGGTCATATTATTGAAGGGCATTTATGTCTTATCATATCGGGCTGTTCCCTAGGCTATAAATAGCCGCCCCCTACAACCACTAGCTGGTTGGCTGCTCCGAGAGAAACTGACACTAGTCATTTGAGAGCATCCCATCCTCCGAGGACTTTGTCCCTAGGCTATAAATAGCCGCCCCCTACAACCACTAGCTGGTTGGCTGCTCCGAGAGAAACTGACACTAGTCATTTGAGAGCATCCCATCCTCCGAGGACTTTGAGCGAAAATCATCAAGTGAGGAAAACCCAAACCCAAGCACCTACAAACCCAAAGTGATTGAGCATCACTGAAGAGATCAATCGTGCGTGGATCCGACGCTTGTTACCTTTGAAGACTGTGCTTCTTCCAGATGGTTAGGCGTCATGGTCTAGAGCATCCAAGAGGAATTGTGGATCGCCGAATGACCGAGTTTGTGAAGCTTCGAAAGTCACCTCAAGACTTACCATGAGTAATTGGACGAGGTCTGTGTGACCTTAGTTCAAGGAGAATACGGTGAGGACTGTGTGTCCTCAGGTTTAAATACCTAGACGATTCAACTAGATGTACAACTGAGACAACAGTTGGAACTGGTCTACCAAATCATTGTCTTCACCAAGCCAATCGGTTCTATTTCATCAACTCTTTCATTTCCTCATATCTGTGTTGTGCACTCGTTCATATCTGTGTTTGAAGACTTTGACTGAAGACTTTCTCATTTTCCTCAGTTCAATTTCTTCAGTCTATTTGTCTTCATCTTGTGCTATCCTGTGTTTACGCTTTCCGTACTCTGTGCTTGTCTTCATTTCATCATGATGACCATGCTTGCTTCCTGTTATGTTTACTTCTGAGTACTTATTCCGCTGCAAGTAGTTCTTCGTAAGGAATTTCCTCACCCGCAAATTCCTCAGTGAAGAATTCATAAAAATCGCCTATTCACCCCCCTCTAGTCGATATAATGCACTTTCAGAAATGAACTCGTTTCATAAAATGTTCACGATTTGAAAATTTGTTCATGTTAAACAAATTTGTTCGAAGTTTAAAAAATTGTTTGCGTTTTACAAAATATGTTCGTGTTTTACAAAACTCTGAAGCTATAGAAAAATTCCTTCATTTTTAATATTTTTGTTCTTGTATACTAAAAAGATAGCTTTTACAAAATTGTTCATGTTATTCAAATTGTTCTCTGTTTCAAAATTTGGTTCTGAATTTTCAAGAATTGTTCCTGTTTTTAATTTTTGTTCACCAATTAAAAAGTATCATGTTTTAAAAAATTGTTCTGGTTCCAAAATTTGTTCACAAATTCAAGAAATGCTCCTGTTTTTAAATCTTGTTTGCAAATTCAAAAAATGTTCGGGGAATTTCGAATTTTTTCCACATTTATTAACTTTTGTTCACCAATTCAAAAAATGGGAATTTCCAAAAAATGTTCCCGCTTTCCAAATTTGTTCACATCATCAAAATGGTCATGTTTTACAAAATTTGATCCTAAATTCCAAAAATGTTTTGGGAATTCAAAAAATGTCCACGTCTTGAAAATTTTGATCATTATTTCGAAAAATGTTCTCGCTTTCCCTTTTTTGATCCTGTTTTTCAGAAAATGTTTTGTAGTTTCAAGAAATTCTACTTGATTTCAGAAAAAAAATGTCGTTTTCATGTTGTTCCTTTTTGAGATTCCCAAAATTGTTTATGTTTACATTTTTTGCTATAAAATATAAAAATGTTTGCGTTTCAAAACATATTATGTTTTTTCAAAAATAAAATCACGTCCAAAATTTTAAAAATAATTATAAATGTGTTTTGGCGTATAAGGCGGACTGCCATTTCTTGTACGAAATCCCAGGAATTGGTGGTCGCCGAGCCAAAGCATCAAGAGAGGTATCTGTTCTGTAGGCTATTGGTGAGATTTACATATTGTGGGCACTTATCTGCTAAGAATGAGGTGAAACATAAATTCTTGGCAAATAGTGCCCATAGTATGAACTTCTGATCAATATCTTTGTGCAAATTTGGCCAGGCATGACGTGGTACTCCCTCTACTATTTTTTTTACAGAGTATCTGGGAGTCACCCAAATTATCCTGTTTAAACGGAGTCAAAATGGGTTAAAACTTTGTGTAATGCAAAATTTCATCGCAATTTTTGCATGTGGTTTAACATTTCATCGATTAGATAAGCAAGGTACTAATTTCTGATTTAAATAATGGGTCTGTCTAGAACACATCTAGATGTGACATAGTTTATGTCACATCTAAGTTGATATCCACTCTGTTTGTGGTCTATTTTTTTGTTTTAGTTTTTTTTGTTTCTTGTTGCTGCATTATATACTTATGGGAGCTTAGATGTGACATCCTTAAAAAACATCTAGATGTGAATTAGACAAACTGTTGAATAATAATAGGACTTGAAAATTCTGTTGATATAAATTTGGCAAACTTGAAACACATAAGAGCTATAGATAAAAAACAAATTCACATGGTAACCAAAGGGGGTTGGTAAGGTGTTTTCTGCAGAGTTTTAGCACGGTTGTTTCCTCTCGTGCTCTCGTTGTTTCCACGTATATTGGTTGTAACATTGTTGTTCTATGAATATATGCATATTTATCCTAAAAACAAACCAGATATAATAAGCTCGTGAACTTTCCACAGTCCCTCAAATCAGGTCAATCACACTCTTATTGTGAAGGCAGTCAACTCTCTGCAAAAGCGCATCACACTAAGTGGGAATGGTTAATCTATAGGCATCACAACATAACACTAATCAATACGGACATCAGTAGTGCTAAGGAAATTCCGGAAAATTCCTGTTTTATTCCCTTTTATATATGATTGACATACATGATACAGACAACAAGAGCACTTGTTTTCCAAATTCATAGATTGTACTTTTTCTTGTCTACTTTCTACCATCTCACTTTCATTCTCAGGTGGCTAGGGTTCACATATAAATTTTCGCCCACGATGAAGATCATCAGAGCTTAGAGAAAACAGGCTTCCGCTTCTCCATGAAAGCTTTGATGGCCTCCATCAGGTCATTAGATCTCAGCATTCCAGAGTTCCAAGTCGCTACATGCTCCAGGCCCTGCTCTACTGTGATATCTCTGCTTCTCAGTAGAACTGCCTTCGTTCCCATCACCGCGTTTGCCGACTTCTCTGATATTTCTGAAACAATTAAAAAAATTGTCTATTAGTCCATCATTGGCTGCAGCTTGTTGAGTTACACAGTTGATGGAGAAAAGGTGGTAGGCATAGTTAACAAGAAACTGGTTTGCGCAGGGACGTCTTATGCACGAACCTGAATTATGGTAACACCCTATGACCATGGAACAGTCAGACCTACATATGCGCATTTACTTAGAACTTGGATGAACAAATCCAACTTGCTTCTGACTCGATAGGGGGGTTGCACTAGTGAATTGCGGACCCTTTAAGCCATTATACAATGCTTCATTGTATTGATTCAAGTGCATCTTTTTTTTTTTTTGCGAGTAATTGATTCAAGTGCATCTGACTTCAAACTAACAGCACTAACTACATGACCCAACCTTTCCAGTTTACTTGTCATGATGTTGGGAAATGGAGCACAGCGCCTCTGCAGCCAATCAAGAGAGCGATGGATTTTGCTGCTTAATGTAGTAAGAGAAACATTTAACCCTGTACTTATAGAACACTAAGCACACTAGAACAAATGCACAAAAACAAGGAAATGAGAATATAGATGGATCTTTATGAAAGCTGGGAGAGTTGGAATTCTAGAAAGCCTATGCAAAGTTTAAGCTGAACTAGGCACTATACTAAAATACCAGCAAATCACCAACTGTACATAAAGATGCAATCCATGAGTGTGCTGTGAATGTTACTAACATGAAGTTTAACCTCTCTTTTTTCAGAACCAACGGGTTCTGACTAACAATTGGTGATCTGCTGGTACAGCCAAATTGATCTAGCAATTTCAGTTAGATCAACTGCAATCCGAGTACAGATAGCATTTATCGACAACATGTACTACAGATACCCAAGAGAGACACCCTTTCATTTTGTTACCGACATGAACTACATAATGATGTAATGACATCTCAAATTCCCAACTCCAAACAAGGACTCCTTTGTAGGTTGTGAAATTCCAAGTAACATCGCTTATCAGTTTGAACTTTGAATTGCACAATTCATGCTACACATTTTAGCAGAGTACAGGAAGAAAGACGGAAGAGAGAAATTATACCTTTGGCGATCTTGGCAACACCGGCATCCAGCTCCTGCTTGGAATCGAACACCCTGCTGACCAGCCCCATCTCCTTGGCCTCCGCGGCGGTGATCCTGCGGCCGGTGAGCGCGAGGTCCGCCGCGTTCCCGTAGCCGACGATCCGCGGCAGGCGCTGCAGCGCGCCGAGGTCGGCGACGATGGCCATGTCCACCTCCTTGAGCACGAACGTGGCGTCCTTGGAGCAGTATCTTATGTCGCAGGCGGCCACGAGGTCGACGCCGCCGCCGACGCAGGCGCCGTGCACGGCCGCGATGACGGGCTTCCGGCACAGCTCGACGGCGGTGAGCGCGGCCTGCATGCCGAGGATGGCGCGGCGGAGCCCCTCGGCCGCGGCCGCGGGGTCGGCGCCCCGGCTGAAGGGCGCGGTGAGCGGGTTCCCGGGCCCGCCGAGCTCGATGCCCGCGCAGAAGTGGGGCCCCGCGGCGGAGAGCACGACGGCGCGCGCGGCGGGGACGCGGTCGAGGAGCGCCATGGCGCGCGGGATCTCCGCGAAGGAGTCCGGGCTGAGCGCGTTGCGCTGCGCGGGGCGGCTGAGGCGCACCTCGTAGACGGCGGCCGCCGGGTCCGGCCGCGTCACGGCCAGGGCCTTGAAGCCCCGCCGCAGCTCCGCCTCCGCGTCCGACGAGCCGCCGCCGGCCATCTGAGCTCCTCTGCCGTGTACGTGGCGTGTGGCGTGTGGCGTGTGGGGATTAAACTCTGGTCGCCTGGGCTGCTCTGCTGACTCTGCTGTTGCTAATATGAAGGAAGGAAGCCATCATCATCGTGGTAAAAACCGAAGCTAATCCTCTCTTGTTGTTCTTGTGCGGACGCAACGAGATTGCTAGATAAGATAAGCAGCTCGGAAATTATCAGCAAAAATTAACCTGTCGAAAGCTCCTAACGATGCTGCCTCGGCCCGGCCGCAGTACAATCCAGCTTCAGTCTTGTTCTTTTCACAGCGATTTTCCCACGAGTTTTCATCAGCCGGTAAAAGTAAAAATGAAGCATACTTTTCTGACTGCCACCGGGACCCATGACCCGCTGGTATATTTTTTTCTTCAGAAACCATGACCCACTGGTGACGGGACGAAGGCCCACTTGTGCGTCTCGAGGAAAGAAAGGCCCGTTTCTGGATGTTTACGGCCCACGCGAGGGGTTTGCCGAGCCACGGAGCCAGTTCACCCCGGCGGCTGCGACTCGTTTAGTCCCACATCGCTTGGCGAGGGGGAGGCGGGGCGCTGCGAGGCTATAAAGAGCAGGGGTGGCCAGCGGGTTGAGGCATACCTTTCTCGGCCTTTTGGCTAAGATCAAGTGTAGTATCTGTTCTTATCAGTTTAATATCTGATATGTGGGTCATGTGCCCACAACGATATTAAATTTATTTTTTGTGGGGGAGGGCCCACCACAGTGGCTTGCCACTGGGGCCCTCAGGTGTCGCCCAGTGCGTTGCACTATTGCCTGGGCAGGCGCACCCCAACCAAATTAATTTAAAAATTAAAAATGCAGCTGGAATTCATTGTTGATTGAATCTGCTGACAGCCGAGTACTCGGAGCGGCTTGATCTTCCTCAGCGCCGTGTCGATCTGCTCGTCCGCGTCGAGAGACAGTCTGGTGTTGGTGCTCGGAGAAGTCCGTGCCGGGGTGGTGTATTTGAAGAACTGAGTAGGTTGATAGGCTAATTCCTAAAGCTGAGTGGTGTATCACCTATTTTCTCATTATATTTTGATCCATCAAATTGATGAATTATAATTGCCTCGCAATCCATGAAGCTTTCAGGCAGTGCATTGAGGATAGTTTAATGTTGGAATATTAATTTTCAAGCGTAAGAAATCCGTCTCGAATATAAGACACTTTGTAGGCTTTTTTTTAGACTGGGGTAGTAATTACATTTGAGAAGACCTTCTCCAGCGCGTAGACTGCTCGAAGAGAAAAAGTTCATGCATGGAGTACGTTGTCTTTTTCTCTGCCCCGGTTTTACACCGCGCCAGTGTAGAAACGTTACGTAATAAGAGTCGAACCAAAAAGTTTTATTTTGAAACTTATGGCACACTAAACAATGTATTGAATGGATGGTATATGCCTTTCGAACCGATTTGGAGGGGGTGTGTGTGGGGGGGGGGGGGGTAGTGGTGGCACTCCACTCAAGAAGGAGGAAGGACACCGGGTGACAATGCACATTACAGAGGGACGATTCCCTTGACAAAGAGGATCATCAGATCACAAAGAAGACATCAGGCAAGGTGGCTCGGCTTCACGAGGTGTTTAGGCTCGGCAGAGCAAATTGGTGTTGACGGCAACGTGAATTGAGCACCAACCGCGCACAATAAGAAGGAAATGGCTTAAATCTTTTATTGGGGGAGAGGGGGATGGGAGAGTGTGCTCGTCCCTGACACCACCACTCCTATGACGCATCACTGACGAAGTCACCAACTATGACTGCCACCTCTCTGTTGGCTCGATCAGATCAAAAGGAATCGAGAGACGAAAAGAGGTGAGTGTTGACGGAAAATAATACTTCCTCGTCCCCAATTACTTGTCGCATAAATAGATTTCATTTTTGCGACAAGCCGACAAGTAACTCGGGACGGAGGAGTGCAGGCTAGCTGAGCTCAACGATCGGCTTAAGCCAAATTTAGTTTGAGTCACTATCTTGTCAATGATATCGTGGGCCTAGTTTGTGAGATTTCTCATTAGCAGTTAACCAAAAAAATTTGGATTATTCTTTCAGTGCTAGCTCAGAAGTTTATTGTGAACTCTGTTTGTAGAAAAATAAGATCCACATATATTTAGACTAGTTAAACTGTCAAGGCCGTGCTTGGA
Source organism: Aegilops umbellulata (assembly GCA_032464435.1). Taxonomy (NCBI): domain Eukaryota; kingdom Viridiplantae; phylum Streptophyta; class Magnoliopsida; order Poales; family Poaceae; genus Aegilops; species Aegilops umbellulata. Next base: position 507,868,337 of record CP136056.1, on the reverse strand, counting down.
TTAGATGTAAAATAATACAAAGGTGTTTTGTTTACAGGTGCAACTTACCGGCTGATGAGCAATTTCCACTCGGAAACAAAACGACTGACTGAGGCATGTATTTTTTACGGAGGTATTTGAAACAGAAACGGTGATCCAAACAGGGCCTAGGAGACCCAATTCAAGGCCGGCCGAATCAAGAAGCTCTTCCCAGCCACTCAATTACTTGGCAGCCGCGGCAATAGCAGCCCAGATAGCCCGCAGCTTCCCGGCGTATTCCACTATGCTCTTAATGGGCGACGCCGCCTTCTTGGCCGTCTCCGTCTCCACGAACCTTCCAGCCCAGGTGGCCAGGCGCGGAGTCCTGCCGGCGTCAATGATCATCACGCCGAACATCTCGCGGAGCGCCTCGAACCAGAAGAGGTGGCACCCGAGCGCGAGGTCGAGGTACCCGACGGAGTCGCCGGCGAAGAAGGCCTTGCCGCGAGAGCACTCGGCAAAGGCCTCCTCCAAGGGCCTGACCGCCGTGAGCGCGGCGTCGAGCCTCTCCGCCCGCTCCTCCTCGGTGGTCGCGCGCAGGATGCCTAACATCGCCGGGACCACCTTGTCGTCGACGTAGGCTGCCCAGAAGCGGGCGACGGCGCGGCCGTGGGGGTCGGCGGGGAGGAGCGGGGCCGCGCCGGCCCAGACCTCGTCGACGTACTCGACGATGACGAGCGACTCGCAGACGGGCCTGCCGGCGTGGAGGAGCACGGGGACCTTCTTGCGCACCGGGTTGGAGGCGAGGAGGAGCTCGCCCTTGTCGAACACGTCCTGCTCCAGGTCCTCGTAGCTCACGCCCTTGAGGTGCAGCGCCATGCGCACGCGGACCGCGAACGGGCTCACCACCGTGCCCAGCAGCTTGACGCCGTATCCTTCGCCGGCCATCGTTTTCGACCGATCTCTCCTGTTTCTGACTTTCTGTTCTATGAACTGAATTTGGAGTTGAAGATAATAATAATATCCTCGTTGTCCTTGTTGTGAATTTATAGAGGCAGAAATCAAGCTGACCAGTTGGTGGTAGAGAAGCTGCTAGAGCCACGGGTCTGTGATTATGTGCGTCGCCGTTGTCGTGCGCAGCGCAGCATGCTTGCACGGAAGAGCCAACTCGTTGCAAGTGTAGGCAAGATCTCACTCGCCGGAAGAAGGTCGACTAACTTGGCGTCACACGTGACGCTTCAGTGTTTGACGAATTTGTTTTTATTTTATTTGCCAATAAAGCGCTTAATATGTTGAGAGTGATTACGAAGATCTCGCATATACAGTTATACAAAGGTAGCGACACAATTAATCCATATGCGCCTCCTCCTAATCGTAACCATGCTGGTTTATTTGGCATATTTTCGTTTAACACAAGGATCGATCTGATGGTTTTAGAACGAGTAAATCACTCAAAACCATTTGTGGCTAGGGTACTCCAAAACCACCACTTTTGTCAAAAATCATACTCCCTTCGTCCTAAAATTCTTGTCTTAGATTTATCTAATACTAAAACGTGACTTGATACATCCGTATCTATATAAATCTAAGACAAAAATTTTGGGACGGAGGGAGTATAAAACTGTCACTTTTGCGTCTAGTGACTAACAAATCACACCGGTTCAAAAGTAAGTCACGTCTAACAACAAAACTGACTGGTTGGCCCCATGTCAGGCTGATTTCGCATTCCTGCATGGACAATATGTTGAGGTGGAAGATGGACCCACCTGTCAGCCTCCCATCTCCTTTCATCTTTTTTTTTCTTCTTCCCCCTTTTCCTCCTCCACCTCCTCTCCCCCCTCTCACTGACTCCTCCCGCCGCCTCCCACCACCTGCAACACCAAAAGGCCGACGACGAGGTCAAACAGGGGGAGGTGTATATACGGGGGATTTGGACGTACCGGGGTGGCGTCCTTGATCGGTAGCGGCATGGTCGGCGGCGGTGTGGGTTCGGGCCTCCGATGGCGAAGCCCTGGGTTGCGAATGACGGCGGAGCAACGATGACGGCGAAACACTGGTGCCGGCTGTGCGGAAGAGGCCAAAAGAGAAGAGGAGACGGGCTGGTTGGATAAGGATGGGGGATGGGGACGGATATGGATGAATTGGTGCGTGCCCTAGCGGTCAGTCCTATGCAATGTTGAGGATATCGCTTATCGTTAGCTTCTCGGTCAGCTGGGAATTTGAGATTAATCGAAAATCAGCCGATTAATCGATTTTATCGGTCAACAATTAATCGAACATCTTTTTGCAAATCCCACGTTCCCAACAATAAAATATACTATATCCAACACTAAAACAGTATTGGACAAAAGTGTTACCTTTGATTCCTCTTATAATGACAAACAAAATAGAACAACAATGCATATTGCGTAGAAAGGTCCATAAAACACAAACATAGTTTTTTTGCAAACATAGTGCTATGAATAGGCCTGATTTATCGGTAGATTCTCGATAAATCGCTTGTCAGGGTGATAAATCGGTCCAAACGATAAATGGTGACAGTAAGGAATAATCTTATTGGTTAACAACCCCCCCCCCCCCCCCCCGAGTAGCGATAAATCGTTGAATCGGATGTTTTTTTGAACAATGGTCCTATGTGGTGGGCATGCCCGAGCGGCCCCATATTCACCCCAAATATGGGCCGGATATGGGGAGTGCCGGTCAGTCCGGGCGCTTGGGTCGAATTTGATAGCCGCGGTTGGGTGACAATTTCGCGTGTGGTCAGTGACCGGTCAGGCTGCCCGGGCGTTTGGGGCGGGTAGGGGTCCGGTTGTAGATGCTCTAAGAAATTAGCAACCCTGCCCATAGAAAAACCTTATCACAGCTTAAAATGCAAAATATTTTGCTATTTCTCTACGATGCTGAGAAACCAGTCCATAAGAAAATTGCAGTTCCTGTAGGTAACCAGTGTCGGAGCCATAGTCAATCCCATAGATACAAAATCTTGCCAACTCGCTGGCGAGCTGCGGGCGCAGAAAAGCTCCGCCAAAAGATTGGCATGGCGACTCTGTCCCCTAATCCTCCGTGGGCCCAATATAATATTCCTTTTCTATTCGCATGCAGTGCATATAGACGCTCGTTTTGATTATTTTACGTGTAACTAATCGGGTTTCCTCGCAACGATTAGCAACTGCCCATTGTTAACGGAAAAAAGGCTGATACATGCAGCTTGTTGTTAGCGGAAAAATGGCTAGTACATGCAGCTTGTTTTAGCAAAAAAAAAAGGAAAGTAAATGCATGCAGCTTGTTTTAGCAAAAAAAGAAAGAAAAGTAAATGCATGCAGCATGGTCCTGCGGCTCGGCGTGATTAGCAACTTCCCGCCATAGCAGTCTCATGACATTATGTTGTTGTTTTTCTCTTGATTGCATCTTAGCTTTAATCTATATATCTTCAGAAAGTTTGTAATAGACGTGTCAATTATTCCCAAGAATAGTATGATGATCAAGTCAATGGTTGCAAACCAAAAGGAAGTCTGTTTTTCCCAAAATTTTGGACATTGCAATGGCTACAATCCAAACAGCCATGACTTGCCAATTTTTTGGTCATGCCCTGGAATTGGTCTTGCTAATTTTTTGGTAGGGCAAGATTGGGCTCAATCCAAACAGCCCCAAAGTTCTAAAATCGCAGAGGTTTCGCGTTCCTGTCAAGAACAGAAGAGACATGACGCAGCACGTGCTTGGTTCGACGATACAGAAGAAGGCGCTCATGGCAACAACATTAGAACGACAAGAACGCCATCCTTCTCCTTCCTTGATCCGATGACATGACACAGACGAACGCCGGTCGAGTCTACCAGATGGTCTGGATGACGGGGACGTGCTTGATCTTGTGGTGATCCAGGCCGCCGTCCTCCTTGATCCTCCCCACCATCTTGGGCATGCTGTACAGCACCACCTCCTCCAGCTCCTTCATCCCGCCCAGCGCCTCCGGGAGCATCTCCATCTTGGCGCACCGCAGCAGCGTCAGCCGGGCCAGCGCCGCCATCGATCCGGCGCTCACCGCCCACTCCTCCAGGTCCGGCAGCCCCAGCCTCAGCTTCTGCAGGCTCCGGAACGCGCCGTCCCCGAACTCCAGCCGCTCGCCCTCGTACGCGCCCCACATCAGCGTCAGCTCCGCCAGGCTCGGCAGCTCGCCCAGCATGTCCACGAACCCCTGCCCCACCATCGTGCCCCACATCGACAGCCGTGTCAGGTTCGGCCGGATGTACCGGACCGCCACCTCGTCGCCGGCATCCTCCTCCTCCGGCTCGTCCATGGCCCCCACCAGCCTCAGGCTCTGCAGCCGCCGCAGGCTCGCCACGGTGAACACGGCCGGCGGCAGCGACTCGCCCTGCAGCACCAGGTGCACCAGCAGGTCCAGGCTCTCCAGCGCCGTCACCAGCGCGCCGGCGTTCGCGGCCGTCAGCCCGCTCAGCTCCAGCGACCGGAGGTTGGTGGCCCTCCCCAGAGGGTTGCCGGCGACGGCGCGCATGTCCCAGCCGCGCGGCTGCACGCCGTGGAGCGTCTGGAGGCTGTACAGGTCGCCCAGGCACCTGGGCAGCGCGAACGGCGCCACCACGTGCCGCAGCGTCGGGATCGTCCAGAACGCGGCGGTCACGCCCAGCACGCCGCCGCTCCGACCCTTGAGGATCAGCGACTGCAGGTTCACCAGCTTGCTTATCGTGCTCGGCAGCCTCTCCAGCTGCCCGCACTGGAGGCCCAGGTACCTTATGTGGATCATCGAGCCGAGCTCGTCCGGAAGCTTCTTGAGCTCGAGGCCATGGATGTCGATGACGCGGAGGAACTTGGACGCGTGGAGGAAGCCTAGATCGGTGGAGTGGATGCAGACGCTGGGCTTCGCGGCACCGCCGTTGGCGAAGTCGCAGACGATGGTGCGGAGCTTGGGCAGCGCGTTGCCGAGGTGGACGTGCCTGTCCGTGGTGTTCTGGACGGCGAGGCGGCGCACGGTGGCCGGGGCGAGCACGTCGGTGCTGTCGTGGCTCTCGACGAAGCACGCCTCCTGAGCCTCTTCCTGCGCGAAAGCGTGGAGGCGGTCGTGCACCACCACCGCCGTCACGGTGCCGAACTCGTCTTTGTCCACCAGCTGCACCATGCACCGGGAGATGAGCTCCTTGAGGTAACCCTGCCCGACCTCCTCCATGGTGCTCCCGCGCCGCGGCCGCACGAAGCCCTCGGCCACCCACAGCCGCACCAGCCTCGCTGCGTCCACGGGGGCGCTCTCTGGCATCGCCGCGAAGTAGAGGAAGCACGACTTGAGGTGGTGCGGCAGGTCGTCGAACGCCAGCGACATGATGCGCCGGGCACCGCCGCTCCCGCTCTTGCAATGCTGCGGCTGGTCCTTGGCCGCCAGCAGCTGCGCCATGACCTGGTCCCACTCCGCAGGCAGTTCCTTGGACCGGAGCACGCCGGCGAGGACGACGACGGAGAGCGGCAGGCCGCGGGTGATCCGGAACACGTCCTGGTAGTACCTCGACTTGTACCGGCCGGGGCAGTCGCCGAGGAGGCCGAACACCCGGCGCCGGAACAGCTCGTACGTGTTCTCCGGGCTGAGCCGCGTCAGCTCGATGGGGTCATACGTCGGCCCGCCGGCGTAGCCCACCACCTCCAGCCCCGCCGCGTCGGTGACCAGCACCACCCTGCTGCCGTTGCCCTCGTCGGGGAGCGATGCCCGGAGGCTGTTCCAGTCGGCGACCGCGATGCTGCCGTCCACGACGACAAGGTACCGCCTGCCGGTCATGTTCCGGAACAGCGAGTTGCTGATGTCCTTGCCGCCCTTGGCGTCGCAGCCGCCGTCTTCCGCGCTCTGGCCGTTGGACGGGGACCGTCGGAGCTGGGAGGTGGCCTGCCGGTGGATGTCGCGGAGCACGTCGGCGGGGCGGCTGTTGGGAGGGAGCACGGTCCAGGTGCGTATGGCGAAGTGGTTGCGGACCTCGGGGCTCTGGTAGACCTTGCGCGCGAGCGTGGTCTTGCCGATGCTGCTCTCGCCGACGATGGAGACGAGGGCGCGGCCGGGGACGGTGTCGACGTCGAGGAGCTGCTCCCTGAGCATGTCGCTGTACTTGCCGAAGCCGACAGTGTACTCTTCCAGGTCGTCCCTGCATCCAAATTCACCAAGCCAGTCATTCTCCGATGCATAATTCACTGTTAACGAGCTTCCACAATGCAGTGATTAAAGCCTAGAACCACTTCCACTGCCGGACCAGTGACAGCCAATAATTTGATGTCATTTTCAGCGTGAGAAATCCTGGCATATAAAATGAAGTAGCTTGACAATTCAGCAGAATTTCTATCTGTTGCATTTTTTAGTTTTACATGCGTTTGGTGTCATTTTCAGAGAGTAAAATTCTGTAAGCTGCGTGATAGTTCAGCAGAATCTTTGCTCTCAGACGAAGATAAAAGACAGCAGAATAATCAAGGAAGAAATCTCAGAAGTGACAAACAAATAGGTTGGTATCTTTCAACTCTTCTTTCTGGTTATTGATTTTGTCTCTGATTTTGGGTGTTGATTTTGGCTGAAAGAAAGAAAAGAACCGGGGAGGACGAACATACAGAAGTAAATTCGGGAGCGTGCGTGGGTGCGTGCGTACCAGGCGGCGAGGGTGGTGGCGGAGGAGGCGGCCCAGGCGGGCGAGGGCGCGTGCTCGATGTGGTAGGCGGCGCGGTTGGCGGAGATCTCGTCGAGCCGCTTCCTGATCTGGCGGACGCGCGCCGAGAGGTCGTGGCGGAGCGCGACCTGCAGCCCCGCGCAGCGCGGCCGCCAGCGGCGCCAGCCCCAGCGCCACCCGGAGCAGCGCGCCCCCGTGCCGGGGAGCGGCGGGGCCGGGCCGCGGCGCCTCCGGCGGCGCCCGGCGCGGTGGAGGAAGTCGTCGAGCGCGTCCTCGGCCTCGAAGGCGACGTCGCGGGTCTGGCGCACCCAGACGGCGACGAACTCGTCGTCGCGGAGGCGGCGCCTGCGGTCGGCGTCGCGGATGAAGGTGTGGAGCCACTCGAGCTTGTCGCGGAGCAGGCGCACGTCGTCGCCCACCTCCAGCAGCACCGCCGCCTCCCACGCCACCAGCTCCGCCACCTTCGCCAGCACCGTCGTGATCGCCGTCTCCGCCATCGCTCTCCCCGCTGTGTTTGCTCGCCCGCTCGCTTGCTCTGTGTGGTCTCTGGCTGACTGGCTCTCAGCCTCAGCCTGAACCAGAGCAAGGCAAATATCTCCCTCGGGGTTCTGGGCTTGGATGGAGTTTGGTGAAGTCGACAGTCAAGGTCAATGGTGGCGCCGGCGACGGGGAGCTGTGGGAAGCTCGTTGGTTCAGTGGCGGGTGGTACTATATACTACAGGATGGATCGATCCGTGCATGTGCAGGGCAGCTGAGATGGTTGGGGGTGGTAAGAAGAAGGTGCAGTCAGTGTGAGGCCAAGGAGAATGTACAATGTACTCCCTCCGATTTCTTTTTAATCTGCATATAAAATGTGATTAAAGACAAACTTAATAAAATTTGACTAATTTTATAAGAAAAAAATATCAACAATCACAACATGAAATCAATATTATTAGATGCGCCATGAAATGAATTTTCATACCGTATAGCATTGATATTGTAGATGTTGATATTTCTTGATATGAATTTGATCAATCTTTGTGTAGTTTGACTTTGGCCAGATTTCATATGCAGACTAAAAAGAAACGAAGGGAGTATATACAACAATACACATAGCAGATAGTTATATGGCTGTGTGTATCCTTGATGCCTTTGGACATCTTGTTGGTACAGAGGCCGGGTGTAATTGATATCTTCGCGATATTAATCTATTCCCTTTCTCGAAAAAAAGCAGATAGTCATATTGTTGAGTAAATACAAAAATTAATAGTATATCATTGAATTTAAGAAATAGGAAATGTATTTGTAATATGATAGACATTCCTGACAATATACATGAAAATGTTTAATGCGTTGTCAAAAGATTGTTTTTTAAGCCATCAAAAGATTGTTGGTGCGGATGTTCACTGCTTTATATTGTCAATCTCTGTTTTCATTGCTTTGTTGTTTTTCTTGTTCCTCCGCCGACATAGCTTTTGGTCTTGTATGACTTTGCCCTTTGTCGGCATTATCGTTTTATGTTTGTGTGTGTGAGTGTGTTGTGTTGGATGTGTGTACCATAGTTATGTAGAGTCCGGGTGTGTACTCATTATGATTGTATCCCTCGATGCTATGTTATGAGTTTATGAAAAACACCCTTATAAAAAAGATTTTTTTAAAAAAATTAAAAACAATGGAGTCTTTGGCACGTACAAAATGTTCCTGGTATTGATTATAGTACGACTGAAATAATTGAAATTTATGTGAGAGTCTCCGAAACATTTAGGCAACCGGTAGCAAAATAATTACAATTTATGTGAATATTTATGGATTTTTAAAACAATAAGCCATTGAAGTAATTGATTTTCTAATATATTTTAATAGGTTGCTGAAGTAATTGCATAACTTTGATTGAAAAATGTCAAACGATGACATAAAACTCCTTTTCAAACTTTAGGATAGTTGTTTTGTATTTTAGTTCTTGTTTTGGTGAAAAATATTATTTGGAATTTTGGCTAATCAATGCCGAAAATCAAAATGTGGATATAAAACAAATAAACCCAGAATACATGCATGACATTATAGGTGTCTACCATGTATGGCTCTATTAGAAATGACTTTGTTCGATTAAGATTATGTATGTTAGAGTGAAATGCACCCACAACCCTGAAATTTGTGTGAACGGTGCAGTCTAGTCCTCAAACTCAGAAAATGACCCTCTAGGTCCCGAACCATGTGACCCCCCCCCCCCCCCCCCCGATTATATCTGGTGCGGTCTATCTTGAGACTAGGGCTACCAAACAAGGCCACGACAGTTGGAATACTCTTATTCATGATTATTCATCCCTTCCTCCTCGGACCTTCGTAGTTGCGTCGAGGCGGAGGATGAAAGAGACAATGGACGTTGGAAGTGGGTTGAACGGTGTCAACGAATATATGTATTCAATGATGAACTCTTCCAAAAGACATGACGATGGACGCTGGAAGGGACTAATAAGCCGATAAAGAAATAATCGCAAGAAGTTTTGGCCACAAAATGACTTGAAATATCATTCTCTAATTCAGTAGGATTACAACTTAGAGATCAAGGGCGTGTGCATATATATAAGGAGCTCGGGGGCCACGGAGAAGAAGCAATGGTCGAGCCACATAACATCAAAATAACACTAGTCGATGTAGGGTTCATTCTTGACAGCTAAGGACACCATTGTATTCCTCTTGATATCATACAAAGATCATCACGGAGTTCTACCCATCACCGAGAAATACGAGGAACTCAAGCTTCATGGTGGACCCACAATGTCAGATATCCCTCTGATAGTGATCTAAATGATCTTATATTTCTTTTCAGGGGAGTACATGAGGGGGTCCGTATGTAGAACCCTATTAGTCAGCAATTCAGCATAAGGGCATGTACAATGGAGGCATTACCATGCGTATGCCCCAGCGAATCCACGCAAGCCTGAAGGAACGAAACCACCGTCTTGCAATATTCTGGACAATGGAGGCATTAGTATATGGTCCAGATTTTGCAGTGACTCTGTTCCTTTCCTACGTCAAGCACATCGGGTCTTCTCTTGCTTTTTTCGTGCATACTCCTCTTTTCTCTTCTCTCTCTCTTTGCTTTTCATATGAGGAGGCTGGCTCTTCTGCAAGCATCACCTTTGGTCTGCAGGCAACACCTTTCGCTGAGCTGGGCTCGTTTAGACAAACGTGGCAGCTGGAGCACTAGTCCATGCTGGAGCATTGGCCATGCCCTATTATGTGGTCTAGGGGCAAGAAAGACATTATCTGAGTTCAAGGACCATATTGCACTGTTGCTGTGGGTGCATTAACTTTACACTGCCAGATCACTTTGCTAGAGACGGCGCTGGCTCGGTTAAAAGTTGGAGCGCCGGCCATTTTTTGTCCACTCTACCGTTGCCTTTTCTCTTTTTTCGCGGATGGTCCACTCTACCGCTGGCACGTCCGAAAATGGACACCGGCGTTGGGTTGGTGACACGAGCGACCTGGGAGCATTCGGCCGTGCCAGCCGCCAGCGGGTGCGTGGACTTGTGTCGCGGAAGGCGGAAGAGGACGAATGGGATAGGCCAGGCCAACGAGGACGCGGCTCCTCTGAGGTGCCGTGATGCCCACTGACATGTGGCCCCGGGCCCATAAGTCAGTGGCGCAACGGCAGCGGCCGTACGTCAGAGGATCTTCCTCGGGCCAACGAGCCGGGCACCTGCTGCTGTAACACGTTGTGTCACCATGGTTTCGCTTCAGTTCTTACCGCCACCTTGGGCAGCCGAGATGGTGAAAAGGAGAGAGGCCATCACATGGCCGGTCATACCATAGAGGTAAGCCGAGTGGTTGCGGCGCAGTGAATGAGGGGCCATGATGGAGAAGAAGCGGAGAGCATGGCATGTCATTTTCATTTACGTATTAGTTTGCTAGAGACGGCGACGCACCAGCTAAAGTTGGAGCACGACGGCTACCCACTTTTGTACCGGGTAGGAAGGAAGCTTCCCCTCAGCTCCGTCGCACACCGTTGCCACGGTCAGTGCAGCGGTGAGGCCAGCGTCAGTCGTGAATCGTGACACAAGTGTCCCACCTACCGCGAGCCGGCGGGGTGTGTTGCCGCAGAACACACACTGATAAACGTAGGCCCCTACGCATTTTGTCATGTTTTTTTTTCGACAAAGGGTGGTTTTATCGACTCATAATATAACATCTTCAACACCTAAAGGTTAAATCATGGGTGACAACATTTTTTGCTAATGTATAGAATCAATATTCACATTGAACCACCATGATCCATTACATGAAAAAAAAAACCATTGCAGTATTTAAGACGAGAATGGCCTGTATAAGTCTGTAATAACTAACACTGCTTCAGCTTTCAAAAATGAAAAAAATAGTCTTCTTACTTTGTACGGTTTTTTTAAGTGGTCGCGGTGCTGGGCAGTTGATGAGGGTGCATATGCATGCATGAAACTGGAATCGAACTGTTTGCTCCTTTACGTGCCGCCAGGCTAAAGTTGGAGCACGATGAAGATGTTTTGAGGCGTTTCGGTGTCCATGCTCATCTGCACTTGGTTAATTTTTCTTTTTTGTAAAAAACCAAAACAAATTCAAAAAATTCTAATTTTTTCGTGCGGTAGACAATTTAATGCGTGAGCCCGTTTCAAATTTCAAGTCATTTGAACATCTGAGCAGCTCTCAACAAAAAAGATAAATCGAACCAAAACAGTACATGAACAATAAACATTTTTACATACCTCCAATTTGTCTTTTTTTAGAGCTCCTCAGATGTTCAAATGATTTAAAAATAAGAGCGGACCTCACGCATCAAATTGTCTACCGCACAATTTTTTTTAGAATTTTCTGAAATTTTAGTATTTATTTTAATTTTTTTCGTCAGCGCGAGTGCAATTGAGCTCGGATGCAACAATGAATTTTCGATGTTTTGGCCATTTCTGTTTGGGGCTAGGAAGCTTCCGGCGATCTTCCATCACGGATGGGATACCACCACGCACGAGTCGACTGCGAGGCGCCGAGGCCGCCGTGAGTTCGTGACACGAGCGTGCATCCCTACAGCTAACTGGCCGGCTGTGCTGAGCACCTCATGTGGTTGAATCACCCGCAAAAAAAAAAACCTCATGTCGTTGAAGCGCTAACCCATTATATGAACTTTTTTTTTTCATATAATATGATTACAAGGAACGAACAGTCCAAGGTCATCTTCAAGTCGCACCCGCAAATCTTCTACATCTATCCGGACCGCGTTGTTCGAACCACGAAAGACATCCAACGCGGGCCTGTATCAGTTCACGGCGTGGTTCGGACGCGATTTTTGCTGTAAATCGAAGACAAAAGTGGGGGATTTTTATTTTGAGACAAAAGTGGGGAATGTTTGCGGGAATTCGGGCCAATCCGAAGCCCGCTTCTAACCGCCCTGTCCCATCAAAACCCCTCACCACTCCCTCGTGCGCATCCCGCCCGGCACCTGTTGGTCGTATTCATGCCGCTATAGAGCGCGCCGCTCCGCATTGAAGGCGTCTCAGGACGGACACGACCTCTCACTGCCTCCGCCATTAAAGCAGCTCGCCGACCGAGGGCGCCGCCCGCATTCATACGCCTCCATTAACCCCCGCTTGAAAGCCGAGAAATCTACTCCGACCACATGTCCATTTATGAGCGTGTCGGCATTAAACGCAACGCCGGCCGAGCTCCTCTCGTTCGTCCTCTGTTTATACGTGGCTAGATGCCGGGCAAGAACCACTCTCGTCCGCCGGTCCCCCATCTCCTCCTTCAGCACTCTTTCGATGGCTTTTGAAGACCAGTTCTCCGACATACAAGCCGGCTGGGTGGCACGCCGAGCCCGCCAAATACGAGCGAGGTAGCTCGCTGCTCCAGCTCCCGTGCCTAATCCACCGGAGCAAGTTGCCGCCCCAAGACGCCACGTGGTTCAGCAACTCACCGCTCCAGGCCAACTCGATGAGGAGTGGTGAGTTGCTCCACCCTAGCACGGCGGCACGGGCATCGCCGCGTCTAGTGCCTGCGACCGTGCCATCCGCCGTCGATGCACGCATAGCCGCGCTAGGCACGCAGAGAAAGAAGTCGGTTGCACGGATGTGGACGAGGTGGCGGCCAGCACGTTCGCGCGCGCCGCCATCATCGAGAAGAAGTAGAACACGAAAGGCCGCCGCCGCCTGGGTCCCAGGAAGGGCACTACCGGTTACCCGACCGGTTCACCTTTATCTCAGACCATCCTGGGCACCCGTCTGAGCTCCATGGAAGCACCCTTCCCCTCCGGCTGAAGCATTCTCTTTGCCGCTCTGATGAACGGCGCAGCCGGACATAGGGAAGATACGGGGGAAGAACATTCCTCCGGGGCTCCCAACAATCCGGTTATCCGGACTGCCGGACATGGGGAAGACAAGCCATGTCTGGCCATAGACTAGTGTACTGTATCCTTGTCGTGGGAGTGGCGCTCCGCGTGACCATAGGTGCACATAGTTTTAGCTTTTCAGTTGAAAATATGTCCAGAATGTATCTGTCCTCATCCGGTTTGTATGAAATTCGTCATGTTTATATGAAATCCACTTTGTTTGCGCGGATTTTATGCGGTTTATTGAAAAAGAGTTCGAAGGGGAGCCTTGGCACAGTGGTAAAGCTTCTGCTTGTGACCCTGAGGACACGGGTTCGAGTCCTGGAAACAACCTCTTACATAAATGTAGGGAAAGACTACATACTCTAGACCCAAAGTGGTCGGATCCTTGCCCTGACCCTGCGCAAGCGGGAGCTACATGCATCGGGCTGCTCCTTGTTGAAAAATAGTTTGATATGTATGCGGCTACGGTTGGATGGCGTCCTCCCGCATCCATGTCCACGGACTGATCCCCCTTGTCCACGGACAGATGCGGGAGGAAATTTGCGGGTTGCCGTTGGAGATGCCCTAATAGTACCACTTCATCGATTATCTCATATACTTCCTCCATTCCTAAATATAAGTCTTTTTAGAGATTCTAGTATAATTTACATATAGAGCAAGATGAGTGAATCTACACTCTAAAATATGTTTTGGTAACTATTTGTCACGTGAGAGTTTTTATGATACCTGAGCCTTGCGGGTGGTCAACGATTTCCAGGTAAGTCCTTTGAAACACCACAATGTCAATACCAAAAGGTTTAAATTTGCCGTAGTCATGATTTTACCCTTCTCCCATGTATGCATGTTTGTAGGATTTATTTACCTGTGCAGATGGTGAGCATGGATCACGCAAATGTGGTGATTGAGAATATTGCCAAGAAACTAGTTTACGACATGCACTATAAGAAGCGCGTCCGGTTAATGGTCAAGTATAACGCGAACTATCTCAATGCCAAGATTTTAGAAAAGGATGCTCAAGAGAAGCATCTTACACAGAAAAAATACTCAAGGCAAGTGATGATGATTGCTTGTTATTCCCTACATGACCGCAAATTAGTTCCTTCCTAAGATGTTCTTTACTTATTACATGTGATTCCTCGGTGGTGCGCTGACAAACGATCGTGCTGGGAGATCAGTGGACAAATCCAGTGTGGCAGGTTGAACACAAGGTAATAGCGGATCAACGGAAGTTGATGGGTTGTCTAGGGCGCCGCCAAGGCAACCTCACCATTAGGGCTGGAAGAAAAGATCGAGGCTCGTGATCCGTTCGAGATCGAATCATATGTGGCTCGACTCGAGATCAACTCGAGAAGAAACAAGATAAGTATGAACACTTTATGTAGCTTGATCAAAAAACGAGCTTCTTGAGCCAACACTGGTTCGCTCGATTTTAGGTCGATAGCCTCATATCATATAATTATATTAAATACTAGCAAGATGCTCGTGCGTTGCACGTAACATCAAGATGCATTTGTATGAGTAGTTTATCTTGTGAGAGAAAAGGATGAACGAGGGAAGGCCTTATCTGTAAATATGGAGAGAGGTGCGGGTATCTTTTTGCAAAATTTCCATAGTTTGCTTTCTATCCGTCAGATATAGATCGAACGGTTTATATTGCAAGATGGCAGACACACCATCATCACCAACTCGGTTTTTTATAAGAGTAGAGAATGTTGATATATAAAAAGAAATGGGAAATATTTTTTTGTATAGGTAGTAGTTTTTTTATTACCATATATGTTGTGTATGATTTTCTGCATTTTACCTACTATCAAACATGGACGCTTAATTAAGTGGAGACAATTTAGACCGTTATGGTTTGTGGTTAGACATGTATTAAATATCATGCTATTTTGGCCCAAGTTTGAAAGCAGATGCACCTTTATTTTTTTCCTCGCTAGTTCACCCATGATCTTGCTAGTAAGTACTAGTTTTCAGTTGAGAGAGAATAAATGAGTTATATAATGGTTCCTTATATTGTGTTATGGACTGCCTTGTTTGAAAATTTGTGCTACATTATTACAAAAAAATAACTTATTTAGCTCGAGATCGACGCGAGATCGTTACAAGCTTAGCATGAGCCACTTTCTACAGCTCAACCTCGAGCTTCGCTCGGCTCGCTCGAATTTTAGTATAAGTTGAGATGAGCCTAATCCAACTCACTCGAACTTGATTCATTTGCAGCCCTACTCACCATCTCTGGTGTCGTCTCCAAACATGTAAGCAACAACATCCTTTTGTTTTCATCAAGTTCTTTTTCATAGGTGAGCATTCCCTTGATTGTTTGGATCACTTTCTTTTGCAGAATGAAGACACCGGCGAGAGTATCTCTTACTTCACGGCGTGGAGCAAGAAACGTACCAAAGACGACAAGGACAAGGACCTTCTCCACCCGGAGAATGATTGAATCAGCTCTAAAGCCTGGCCAAATGAGGAGAACTACACCAACAAATTAAATGAAACGTACGAGCAAGATGTTGATCTTCACGTGGTGCTGTTTGACCCTGTGGTGGCCATTGCCCCGGCAGGCGGTAGAACGAATTGCGGTTCACGTCGATTCCGTATAACCTCCTCCCCTCCGAGAGTCGGCACACTCCGTGCTACAAATACTAGCTCTAGTCCTACCATAGAGTGTCGCGCACCACATGGCCATTATTGAGGAAATTCATGCTAGTGCTTCTTCATTGATCCTTCATGGTCCTCCATGTTTGCATCTCAACACATATGCCATTTGCATTGCCATATTGTAGACCCAGCTAAATGACACCAAAAAAAATATGAGATGAAGACCGGGCTAAGCTAAAGGCGCAAAATGATCTAGTGAAGTCTTTACAACATATGATGGCCAATCTTTATTCTATGCAGGGCAAACCAGTGCCAGACATGCTAGCGGCGCAAGAGTGGAACATTGCGAGTTCCGTTCGAATTGTTTCTATCAACATTTTTGGCATTACCATATGCATTCATCTTATTGTCTCAAAATTCTTACAACTCAATCCATCACAATGGTCGAACAATGTTCCGGTAATTCCACTTCAAGTTGGTGGAGTTGAGGAGCAAACAAAATGATGCCTTCTGATGTTGATGTTCCCACTCCGATGTCCAAAATCGCGTGAACTTCACTTTATGTTGATGTTTGAACTCTTCCTTGTGTGTGCTTGAGAACTATTGCACCTTGTGTGTCCTTGAGACCTGTGAACTTGTGGTAGTGGAGTGTGCTTGACAACTATTGCACCTTTTATGCACTATTGGTTCTATGTGGTAGGTGCATGACAATTATTGCTTTCATGTGTGATGTTGCTTATATGTGGGATGTGCTATATGTTGTTGTTGTATATGTTTTGCTGCAGGGATAAACCAAAAATAAGGGAAAAAGGCTGTTGGACAAAACTTTATCGAGGGTCACACTCGGTAACATATGTTATCCCGAGAGCTCCTCTCGGTAAAGCCTCTTGAACTGGAGCAGGCTGCTAAGCTTGTCAAGTCAAACTCTTGGAAAAATTATGCTGACCTGTAGAGCCTTCCATGTTTGCAGAGAGCATCCATGCTCTCGACAAACTAAATAAACTTTCCCGAGAGGAGCTCTCGGCAAAGCACATGCTCGTCCTGTGAGGTGGCGGACACATGACAGTTTGCTACTCGGCAAAGCAGCAGCTCGGCGTATGGTGTGGGACCCACTTGTCAGGTGGTGGACACGTGGCAGTTTACTACTCCTTAGCTTTGACGAGAGTAGTTCTCGGCAAAGCAGCGGCTCAGCGTATGATACGTCTCCAATGTATCTATAATTTTTTATTGTTCCATGCTATTATATTATCTGTTTTCGATGTTTAATGGGCTTTATTATGCACTTTCATATTATTTTTGGGACTAACCTATTAACCAAAGGCCCAGTGCCAATTGCTGTTTTTTTGCCTATTTTAGTATTCCATAGAAAAGGAATATCAAACGGAATCCAAATGGAATGAAACCTTCGCGAGGATCATTTTTTGGAACAAACGCAATCCAGGAGACTTGGAGTGGACGTCAAGGAAGCAACGAGGCGGCCACGAGGTAGGAGGGCTCGCCCAGGGGGGTAGGCTCGCCCCCACCCTCGTGGGCCCCTCGTGGCTCCACCTACCTACTTATTTCGCCTATATATACTCATACACCCTGAAAACATCCAGGAGCACCACGAAACCCTATTTCCACCACCGCAACCTTCTGTACTTGTGAGATCCCATCTTGGGGACTTTTCCGGCACTCCACCGGAGGGGGAATCGATCACGGAGGGCTTCTACGTCAACACTATAGCCTCTTCGATGATGTGTGAGTAGTTTACCACAGACCTTCGGGTCCATAGTTATTAGCTAGATGGCTTCTTCTCTCTCTTTGGATCTCAATACAAAGTTCTCCTCGATTCTCTTGGAGATCTATTCGATGTAATTCTTTTTGCGGTGTGTTTGTCGAGATCCGATGAATTGTGGGTTTATGATCAAGATTATCTATTGACAATATTTGATTCTTCTCTGAATTCTTATATACATGATTTAATATCTTTGCAAGTCTCTTCGAATTATCAGTTTGGTTTGGCCTACTAGATTGATCTTTCTTGCAATGGAGAAGTGCTTAGCTTTGGGTTCAATCTTGCAGTGTCCTTTCCCAGTGACAGTAGGGGCAGCAAGGCACATATTGTATTGTTGCCATCGAGGATAAAAAGATGGGGTTTATATCATATTGCTTGAGTTTATCCCTCTACATCACGTCATCTTGCCTAATGCGTTACTCTGTTCTTATGAACTTAATACTCTAGATGCATGCTGGATAGCGGTTGATGTGTGGAGTAATAGTAGTAGATGTAGAATCGTTTCAGTCTGCTTGTCACGGACGTGATGCCTATATACATGATCATGCCTAGATATTCTCATACCTATGCGCTTTTCTATCAATTGCTCGACAGTAATTTGTTCACCCACCGTAGATTATGCTATCTTGAGAGAAGCCACTAGTGAAACCTATGGCCCCTGGGTCTATCTTCCATCATATCACTACTAGGGAAAACCATAGTAGTAGCGCGGGTTTAATGCCCACTAGTAGCGCGGGCAGTTGATAACCCACAAGTATAGGGGATCGCAACAACTTTCGAGGGTAGAGTATTAAACCCAAATTTATTGATTTGACACAAGGGGAGCCAAAGAATATTCTCAAGTATTAGCAGCTGAGTTGTCAATTCAACCACACCTGGAAACTTAGTATCTGCAGCAAAGTGTTTAGTAGCAAAGTAATATGATAGTGGCGGTAACGGTAACAAAAGTAAAGGAAGCAAAAGTAATGTTTTTGGTATTTTGTAGTGATTGTAACAGTAGCAGCGGAAAAGTAAATAAGCGAGAACCAGTATATGGAAAGCTCGTAGGCACTGGATTGGTGATGGATAATTATGCCGGATGCGGTTCATCATGTATCAGTCATAACATAGGGTGACACATAACTAGCTCCAATTCATCAATGTAATGTAGGCATGTGTTCCGTATATAGTCATACATGCTTATGGAAAAGAACTTGCATGACATCTTTTGTCCTACCCTCCCGTGGCAGCGGGGTCCTATTGGAAACTAAGGGATATTAAGGCCTCCTTTTAATAGAGAACCGGAACAAAGCATTAGCACATAGTGAATACATGAACTCCTCAAACTATGGTCATCACCGGGAGTGGTCCCGATTATTGTCACTTCGGGGTTGCCGGATCATAACACATAGTAGGTGACTATAGACTTGCAAGATAGGATCAAGAACTCACATATATTCATGAAAACATAATAGGTTCAGATCTGAAATCACGGCACTCGGGCCCTAGTGACAAGCATTAAGCATAGCAAAGTCATAGCAACATCAATCTCAGAACATAGTGGATACTAGGGATCAAACCCTAACAAAACTAACTCGATTACATGATAAATCTCATCCAACCCATCACCGTCCAACAAGCCTACGATGGAATTACTCACGCACGGCGGTGAGCATCATGAAATTGGTGATGGAGGATGGTTGATGATGACGACGGCGACGAATCCCCCTCTCCGGAGCCCCGAACGGACTCCAGATCAGCCCTTCCGAGAGGTTTTAGGGCTTGGCGGCGGCTCCGTATCGTAAAACGCGATGATTTCTTCTCTCTGATTTTTCTCTCTCCGAAAGCAGATATATAGAGTTGGAGTTGGCGTCGGAGGGTTTCCAGGGGGCCCACGAGGTAGGGGGTGCACCCTAGAGGGGGGGGGGGGCGCCCCCACCCTCGTGGACTGGGTGTGGGCCCCCTGGTCTCCATCTTTGGCGAGGATTTTTTATTGTTTTTTCTAAGGTGTTCCATGGACTTTCAGGACTTTCCGAGAATATTTGTTTTCTGCACATAAAACAACATCATGGCAATTCTGCTGAAAACAGCGTCAATCCAGGTTAGTTCCATTCAAATCATACAAGTTAGAGTCCAAAACAAGGGCAAAAGTGTTTGAAAAAGTAGATACGACGGAGACGTATCAACTCCCCCAAGCTTAAACCCTTGCTTGGTTTTGAAATAGAGATAAATTGCATTTTGAGCGGTATACTTTCATTGTCAATATAGCAACTAAGAGATGGCGATATCTTCCATGCTAAACACATTATAGGCGGTTCCCAAACAGAATGGTAAAGTTTATACTCCCCCTCCACCAACAAGCATCAATCCATGACTTGCTTGAAACAACGACTGTCTCCAACATACATCAGGTCCCAGGGGGAGTTTTGTTTGCAATTAATTTTGATTTATTTTGCATAAAGCATGGGACTGGGCATCCCGGTGACCAGCCATTTTCTCGTGAGTGAGGAGCGGAGTCCACTCCTCTTGAGAATAACCCGCCTAACACGGAAGATAAGGACAACCTTGGTTGATACATGAGCTATCCGAGCATACAAAACAGAATGTTTATTTGAAGGTTTAGAGTTTGGCACATACAAATTTACTTAGAACGGCAGGTAGATATCGCATATAGGAAGGTATAGTGGACTCATCTGGAATAACTTTGGGGTTTAAGGGATTGGATGCACAAGCAGTATTCCCGCTTAGTACAAGTGAAGGCCAGCAAAAGACTGGGAAGCGACCAACTAGAGAGCGACAACAGCCATGTACATGCATTAAAATTAATAAACATTGGATGCAAGCACGAGTAGGATATAATCCACCATGAACATAAATATCGTGAAGGCTATGTTGATTTGTTTCAACTACATGCGTGAACATGTGCCAAGTCAAGTCACTTAAATCATTCAAAGGAGGATACCACCCCATCATACCACATCATAATCATCTCAATAGCATGTTGGCACGCAAGGTAAATCATTATAACACATAGTTAATCAAGCATGGCACAAGCAACTATGATCTCTAATTGTCATTGCAAACATGTTTATTAATAATAAGCTGAATCAAGAACGACGGACTCATCATATTTACAAAACAAAAGAGGTCGAGTTCATACCAGCTTTTCCCATCTCAGCCAGTCCATCATATATCATCATAATTGCCTTTCACTTGCACGACCGAACGGTGTGAATAATAATAAAAGTGCACGTGCATTGGACTAAGTTGGAATCTGCGAGCATTCAATAAACAGGAGAAGACAAGGCAATATGGGCTCTTGGTTAAATCAACAATAAAGCGTATAAGAGCCACTTCAACAATTTAATCATGGTCTTCTCCTACTGACCCCCAAAGAAAAGAAAATAAAAACTATTTACACGGGAAAGCTCCCAACAAGCAAAAGAAGAACGGGAAATATTTTTGGGTTTTCTTTTTAGTTACTACTACAACAAGAAAGTAAACTACTACTAATTTTTTTTGTTTTTTTCTTAAGGTTTATCAAACACACAAGAAGAAAGCAGGAAAAAGAAAATAAACTAGCATGGATATTACAGTGAAAGAGTATGAGCACCGACATCTAGCAATGAGTGTGTGTGAATATAAATGTAATGTCGGTGAGAAATACGTACTCTCCCAAGCTTAGGCTTTTGGCCTAAGTTGGTCTATTGCCAGGGATAACCTGGCGGGTACCCATAAGTGTGGCTGGGGTCGTAATGCGATGAAGAATAGTTGGGATCATACTGTGATGAGGAGGACTCTGACTGCCACTGCTGACAGTCATCTCTGGATCCCAAGAATAAACAGATTGTCATGGAGGCTCATCTTGTGGTTCCGGTTCTGGGGCTGGTGCAGGATTTTTGTAGGCTTGGACAACAGCCCACGTAACGAGATAGGGACCTGCAAAATTAAACAAAGAAGGAGCAGGCAACGTAATAGTTTCAGGATGATGTTTATCAAAGTATAACTTATATTTGAGCTCTCCATTCTTATTCTTAACAAGATAATCATGGGCTACCATGCTCTTGTAATCTAAGTAGGCACTAGGCAACAATTTTTCTTCTTTCTCATAATGCCTAATAGCTATATTAAAATGTGCAGCGAGGCGTGAAGCATAAATGCCTCCAAAGATGGGGCCCTTAGTACGGTTCAGGCTTAACCGTCTAGCAATAATTCCGCCCATACTAACAGTTTTGTCGCGGTATAAACCATGGAACAGAATGATAATATCGGGAACACTAAGATTCCCACAGTTCCCGCGACCAATCAAGCAACGACTAGCAAATAAGGCAAAATAGCATAATACAGGAAAACGTATGCTAGTAATTCTTGCATCAGAAACCTTCCTGGTTTCTCCCACAGAGATAAGTTTAACAAATGGTTCCACCTCATGACGGGGTGGTTCCTCTAAGATACCCTCAGGGGGTATGTTGCATACCGCACAAAATTCAGACAATGGCATTTTCTTCACAACGTCATATAAATGAAACTCTACTGAAGGAGGTGATTCTCTAGGGTAAAAGTAGAAGTTTTGCACAAAGGTATTTGTGAGTAAGAGATACTGTGGACATTGGTCGCAGACGAAGTCGGTGAGGCCAGCATTCTCAATCAACGAATAGAAGTTCTCATAAATCCCGGCCTCTCTCAAGAAATTATCAGAAGGCCATTCACACGTTCGTATCTCCGCGGTACGAGGCAAATTATATTTGGGCCTCTGCGCTTCTTCATTTTGTTTATCCTTTGAGCTTCGGCTCGATGAACCCCTCAAAAGTCTCCTCATTATTTCTGAAATAATCTGAAATTTTTAGTAACTTCAAACAAAAGTGAACCAACTTCAATAAAACTGATAGCAACTACTCCTACAAGTGCCTAGAGCCTATATCAAGCATTAGAGCTACTTGGAACCATATAAATTTGACATGCAAGCTCAAGCACATGGTCACCTACGCAGCACAAATTTGCAAAGAATAGAGCACTAGAACAAAAACTAATTGGACCAATGGAGGAGTCACATACCAAGGAACAATCTCCCCAAGCAGTTTTGCGAGAGGTGCTTTGAGCAAGGAGATCGAAAATCACAGCAAAAGTGGCTGGAACTCGTGCTTGAGTTGGTTTTTCGGGTTTGTGTGAGGCAGAGGAAGAAGATGGGTGCTGCGATAAGTGGAGGAGGGCCACCGTGGGCCCACGAGGCAGGGGGGCGCGCCCAGGGGTGTAAGGCGCGCCCTCCACCCTCGTGGCCAGGTGGCAGCTCCTCCCGTGGTAATTTTTGCACAGTAAATCCTTAAATATTCCCGAAAAAATCATATTAAGTTGGCATGTTATTCCGAGGACTTTTATTTTCGGGATATTTTTATATTGCACGGATAAGATAGGAAACAGACAGAAAATACTATTTTTACTTTATTTCTACTAAAGAACAGAGAATATAAAGAGGGTACAGAAGGTTGTGCTTCTAGTTTCATCCATCTCATGCTCATCAAAAAGAATCGACTAACAAGGTTGATCAAGTCTTGTTAACAAACTCATTCCGATAATCATGAAACCGGAGAAATTTCGAATAACACTAGGTTACCTCAACGGGGATATGCACATCCCCTATAATAAGTATATCATATTTCTTTTTGACAGTAGGAAGAGGAAAATCAAAACCTCCAAATATAATCGATGGAATTTTCCCAATAGAGTTGATACTGTGAACTTGAGGTTGTTTCCTCGGAAAGTGTACTGTATGCTCATTATCATTAACATGAAAAGTGACATTGCCTTTGTTGCAATCAATAACAGCCCCTGCAGTATTAAGAAAAGGTCTTCCAAGAATAATGGACATACTATCATCCTCGGGAATATGAAGAATAACAAAGTCCGTTAAAATAGTACCGTTTGCAACCACAACAGGCACATCCTCACAAATACCGACAGGTATAGCAGTTGATTTATCAGCCATTTGCAAAGATATTTCAGTAGGTGTCAACTTATTCAAGTCAAGTCTATGATATAAAGAGAGGGGCATAACACTAACACCGGCTCGAAGATCGCATAAGGCAGTTTTAATATAATTTCTTTTAATGGAACAAGGTATAGTAGGTACTCCAGGATCTCCAAGTTTCTTTGGTATTCCACCCTTAAAAGTATAATTATCAAGCATGGTGGAAATTTCAGCTTCCGGTATCTTTCTTTTATTAGTAATGATATCTTTCATATATTTAGCATAGGGATTTGTTTTGAGCACATCAGTCAATCGCATACGCAAAAAGATAGGTCTAATCATTTCAGCAAAGCGCTCAAAATCCTCATCATCCTTTTTCTTGGATGGCTTGGGAGGAAAAGGCATGGGTTTCTGAACCCAAGGTTCTCTTTCTTTACCATGTTTCCTAGCAACAAAGTCTCTCTTATCATAACGTTGATTCTTTGATTGCGGGTTATCAAGATCAACAACAGGTTCAATTTCTACATCATTATCATTACTAGGTTGAGCATCATCATGAACATCATCATTAACATTTTCATTAGGTTCATGTTCATTACCAGATTGTGTTTCAGCATCAGACATAGATATATCATTCGGATTATCAGGTGGTTCAGCAATAGGTTCACTAGAAGTTTGCACAGTTCTATCATTTTTCTTTTTCTTCTTCTTGGAAGAACTAGGTGCATCAATATTATTTCTCTGAGAATCTTGCTCGATTCTCTTAGGGTCGTCTTCAGGATACAAAGGTTCCCGAGTCATTCTACCAGTTCCAGTAGCCACTCTAACAGCATAATCATTTTTCTTACTATTCATTTCATGGAGCAATTCTTTTTTAGCCTTAAGTACTTGTTCTACTTGAGTGGTAACCATAGAAGCATGTTTGCTAACAAGTTTAAGTTCACCTTTAATATTAGCCATATAATCACCCAAGTGTCTAATCGTATAAGCATTTTGTTTCAATTGTCTACCAAAATAAGCATTGAAATTTTCTTGTTTGACAATAAAATTATCAAACTCATTGAAGCATTGCCTAGCAGACTTATAGTAAGGGATATCACCTTCATCAAATCTATAGAGAGAATTTTCCTTTACTACATGTGTCGGGATATCGGTATCAGGAGGTTCTTCAGTAAATAAGTGATTGAGATCATATGTTTCTTCAACAAGCGGTAAATTAAGACCATGTATTTCTTCAATAGGAGGTAAATTCTTAACATCTTCAGCTTTAATACCTTTTTCTTTCATAGATTTCTTTGCCTCTTGCATATCTTCGGGACTGAGAAATAGAACACCTCTCTTCTTCGGAGTTGGTTTAGGAATAGGCTCAGTAACTGGAGCAGGAGCTGGCTCAGGAGGCGCCCAATTATTTTCATTTGTCAACATATTATTCAATAGAATTTCAGCTTCATCCGGTGTTCTTTCCCTGAAAAGAGAACCATCACAACTATCCAGGTAATCTCTGGAAGCATTGGTTAGTCCATTATAAAAGATATCAAGTATTCCAGGTTTCTTAAGAGGGTGATCAGGAAAAGCATTAAGTAACTTGAGAAGCCTCCCCAAGCTTGTGGGAGACTCTCTTCTTTAATTTGCACAAAGTTGTATATATCCCTTAAAGCAGCTTGTTTCTTACGAGCAGGGAAATATTTAGCAGAGAAGTAATAAATCATATCCTGGGGACTACGCACACAACCAGGATCAAGAGAATTAAACCATATCTTAGCATCACCTTTTAATGAGAACGGAAATATTTTCAGTATATAAAAGTAACGCGATCTCTCATCATTAGTGAACAGGGCAGCTATATCATTTAACTTAGTAAGATGTGCCACAACAGTTTCAGATTCATAGCCGTAAAAAGGATCAGATTCAACCAAAGTAATTATATCAGGATCAACAGAAAATTCATAATCCTTATCAGGAACACATATAGGTGAAGTTGCAAAAGCAGGGTCGGGTTTCATTTTATCTCTAAGTGATTCTTTGTTCCATTTAACTAATAGCCTCTTGAGCTCATATCTATCTTTGCAAGCTAAAATAGCGGCAGAGGATTCCAAATCAAAAAGATAACCCTCAGGAATAACAGGCATATTTTCATCATCACTATCATCATCATATTCAGATTCAATAATTTATTTTTCTCTAGCCCTGGCAATTTGTTCATCAAGAAATTCACCAAGGGGCACAGTAGTATCAGGCATAGAAGCAGTTTCATCATAAGTATCATGCATAGCAGAAGTGGCATCATCAATAACATGCGACATATCGGAATGAATAGCAGAACCAGGTTTAGGTGTCGCAAGCTTACTCATAACAGAAGGTGAATCAAGTGCAAGGCTAGATGGCAGTTCCTTACCTCCCCTCGTAGTTGAGGGATAAATTGTTGTCTTAGCGTCTTTCAAGTTCTTCATAGTGTCCAGCAGATATAAATCCCAAGTGACTCAAAGAATAGAGCTATGCTCCCCGGCAACGGCGCCAGAAATTAGTCTTGATAACCCACAAGTATAGGGGATCGCAACAGTTTTCGAGGGTAGAGTATTCAACCCAAATTTATTGATTCGACACAAGGGGAGCCAAAGAATATTCTCAAGTATTAGCAGCTGAGTTGTCAATTCAACCACACCTGGAAACTTAGTATCTGCAGCAAAGTGTTTAGTAGCAAAGTAATATGATAGTGGCGGTAACGGTAACAAAAGTAAAGGAAGCAAAAGTAATGTTTTTGGTATTTTGTAGTGATTGTAACAGTAGCAGCGGAAAAGTAAATAAGCGAGAACCAGTATATGGAAAGCTCGTAGGCACCGGATTGGTGATGGATAATTATGCTGGATGCGGTTCATCATGTATCAGTCATAACATAGGGTGACACATAACTAGCTCCAATTCATCAATGTAATGTAGGCATGCGTTCCGTATATAGTCATACGTGCTTATGGAAAAGAACTTGCATGACATCTTTTGTCCTACCCTCCCGTGGCAGCGGGGTCCTATTGGAAACTAAGGGATATTAAGGCCTCCTTTTAATAGAGAACCGGAACAAAGCATTAGCACATAGTGAATACGTGAACTCCTCAAACTATGGTCATCACCGGGAGTGGTCCCGATTATTGTCACTTCGGGGTTACCGGATCATAACACATAGTAGGTGACTATAGACTTGCAAGATAGGATCAAGAACTCACATATATTCATGAAAACATAATAGGTTCAGATCTGAAATCATGGCACTCGGGCCCTAGTGACAAGCTGAAAGCACAAGTGCTCCCTGGGTGGTTTTGGTAATTAATGTCAACATATCTCTTGTTGGACTAACATATGTTTCAGATAAGTTCAACAATGGAGTGGCATGGACTAGAGGATGTGGAACCCCTTCAAGATGCTAAGGACAAAGGATTGGCTCAAGCTTCAAGATCAAGACTCTACATTTTCTATTTTAGTGATCCAAGATCACATTGAGTCTATAGGAAAAGCCAATACTATCAAGAGGGGATGAGGTGTTGCTTAATGGCTTGCTTGATCAAAGTGCTTAGTGATATGCTCCAAAACCCTCAACTACCTTCCTACATCCACATATGACCTAAACTAAAAGTCAAACTCGGCCCCACCGATTCTTTCTATCTGGCGCCACCGAGTTTTAGATGTCATAGCTACTGCCACAAACCCTAGCAAATCGGTTTCACCGATAGGGATCTCGGTCTCACCGAGATGGGATTGTAATCTCTCTGTGTATGTCCATTACCAAAATTGGTCTCACCGAGTTTGAGCAATCGGTACTACCGAGATTACAATGCAAACTCTCTGGTTAGCTTATTACCAAAATCGGTCCCACCGAGTTTGTGTAGTCGGTCTCACCGAGTTTGCCTGACCAACTCTCTGGTTAGCTTATTACCAAAATCGGTCCCACCGAGTTTGTGTAATCGGTCTCACTGAGATTACGTTATGCCCTAACCCTAACCATATCGGTCCTACCGAGTTGCATCTCAGTCCCACCAAAAATCCTAACGGTCACTAGGTTTGCTGAATCAGTCCGACCGAGTTTAACCATTCGGTCCCACCGAGTTTGGCAAACTGTGTGTAACGGTTAGATTTTGTGTGGAGGCTATATATAACCCTCCACCCACTCTTCATTCATATAGAAAGCCATCAGAACATATCTACACTTCCAATACATATTTTCTGAGAGAGAACCACCTACACTTGTGTTGAGGTCAAGATATTCCATTCCTACCATATGAATCTTGATCTCTAGCCTTCCCAAGTTGATTTCCACTCAAATCTTCTTTCCACCAAATCCAAATCCTGTGAGAGAGAGTTGAGTGTTGGGGAGACTATCATTTGAAGCACAAGAGCAAGGAGTTCATCATCAACACACCATTTGTTACTTCTTGGAGAGTGGTGTCTCCTAGATTGGCTAGGTGTCACTTGGTAGCCTCCGACAAGATTGTGGAGTTGAACCAAGGAGTTTGTAAGGGCAAGGAGATCGCCTACTTCGTGAAGATCTACCGCTAGTGAGGCAAGTCCTTCGTTGGCGACGACCGTGATGGAATAGACAAGGTTGCTTCTTCATGGACCCTTCGTGGGTGGAGCCCTCCGTGGACTCGTGCAACCGTTACCCTCCGTGGGTTGAAGTCTCCATCAACGTGGATGTACGATAGCACCACCTATCGAAACCACGACAGAAACATCCGTGTCTCCAATTGCCTTTGAATACTCCAAACCCTTCCCTTTATATTCTTGCAAGTTGCATGCTTTATTTTCCGCTGCTCATATACTCATTGCATGCTTGCTTGCTATGTATTGTGTTTGTTAAACTTGTGCTTAAACTCCACTTAAACTTAAGAATATTAAAAAATGCAACTTTTGGCACTTAGTGTCTAATCACCCCCCTCTAGACACCTCTTCTCGATCCTTTCAATTGGTATCGGAGCTCTGGTCTCCATTGCCTTGGTTTAAACACCTTTGGAGGAAGATGGATGTGTCTACTTTGGGAAGTCTTAGACATAGAGTGCCTATTCTTGATGGAGAATATTTTCATGAGTGGAAAAATGAAATGCTTGAGATTTTCAATGAATATCATTTGAACAAGTACATTGATAGCCCTTGTGCACCTCATGTTGATCCTTTACACCCTACCCTAGATGAAGATCTTGACATGATTCGCAATCTTAGAACCATCAATCTTATCATAAGAGGATTGCCTAAAAATTTGATTGCTAGTTTGCCTACTCTTGATTGTGCCTATACTATATGGAAATTTCTTGAGGAACGATTTCCAGATTATTCCTTGAAAAATTTAGACGAAATTCTCCATAAGTCTATTGCCTTGAGTAAGATGAACTCTAGTGATCCTAGCTTTGGAGATTGTCTATTTGAGCTTACCAATCTCATGCGTGCTAAAGGAAATGTTGGAATCATTAGCGATATCATATCCGAAGCTATTAGAATTCATAAAGGTAACCATTGTGATGATCATTTATCTAATGAATTACCCTATCTAGGAATTGATCAATCACAAGATGATGTTGAACATGGATACTATGATGAAGATGATGATAGTGACTATGATCTTGATGATGCAATGAGGCATTTTGGTCTTATGGCAAATCTTCGCGGCTACATGGCTGTAGGAAAGGAATTGGTCCTTGATAGTGGATGTACTGATCATATGACCGGAGATGAAGAGATGTTCCGTGAGCTTGCTGAAAATGACGGCCCTCGAAAATATGTCACTTTTGGTGATAATTCAAAGGGTGGTTGGCCTTGGTAAGGTGGCCATCTCACATGATAGCTCCATACAAAATGTCATGCTCGTTGAATCCCTTGGATACAATTTACTCTCAGTTTCTAGACTTGCGGATTTCGGTTTCAATGTCTTATTCACTGAAGTAGATTGCCAAGTGTTTCGTACAGACAATCATAAAATGGTCTTTACCGGTATACGTAGAGGAGATCTTTACATTGTTGATTTCACTAAAAAGGCTCAACCTAAAACTTGCTTAATTGCTAAATCTTCTAAAGACTGGTTGTGGCATAGAAGACTAGGTCATGTTGGAATGCGAAATCTTGATAAGCTTATTAAAGGTGATCATATCCTTGGAATAAAAGATGTCATATTTGACAAGGATAGACTTTGTAGTGCTTGTCAAGCAGGAAAACAAGTTGGAGGAAGTCACTGCGTGAAGAACATCATGACCACAAGAAGACCACTCGAGCTACTTCACATGGATCTATTTGGTCCAAATGCCTACAAGAGTCTCGGTGGTAACTCATTTGGTCTAGTCATAGTTGATGATTTTTCAAGATTTACGTGGGTATTCTTTCTTGATGACAAATCGCAGGTCCAAAAGATCTTCAAAAACTTCGCTAGGAAGGCCCAAAATCAGTTTGACGTGAAGATCAAGAAGGTTCGAAGCGACAACGGAACGGAGTTCAAGAACGCAAATGTGGACACCTTTCTTGAAGAAGAAGGGATTTCACACGAGTTCTCGGCTACATACACACCTCAACAAAATGGAGTTGTTGCAAGATAGAACCGGACTCTTATCGAGATGGCAAGAACGATGCTTGATGAGTACAAGACGCCAAAACACTTTTGGGCGGAAGCGGTTGAGACAGCTTGTCATGCAACAAATCGCTTGTATCTTCACAAGCTACTTGGGCAAGACGGCATACGAACTTCTCACCGGTAACAAACCCCAAGTTGGATACTTTCGAGTATTCGGCTCAAAGTGCTACATTCTTGATAAGCATCCTCGTTCTAAATTTGCTCCTAAATCTCATGAAGGTTTCCTACTTGGTTATGGCTCAAACTCCCACACTTACCGTGTCTACAACAATTTCACCCGAAAGGTTGAAGAGACGGTAGATGTGAAGTTTGATGAATCTAATGGCTCGCAAGTAGAGCAATTGCCAATTGATGTAGGAGACAAAGACCCTTCAGAAGCAATTCAAGACTTGTCCATTGGCAAGATTCGTCCAACGGAAGTGAAGGAGAGTACCTCGTCCGTCCAAGTGGAAGCTTCTACCTCACGACAAGGTGAACCAAGAGTTGATACAGAAGCATCCACAAGTGGGACACGCCAAGATGAAGAAAACGAGGAAGCGCACCAAGATGAACATCAACAACCTCCTTCTCCACCACGACAAGAGAACGACAACGTCAACAATGAAGAAGGCCAAGAAGAAGAACAAGATGAAGAGGATGTTCTACCCCGACCCAAGCAAAAGCTTTCACGAGTTCGAGCTAGAATTGCCAAAGATCATCCCGTCGAGCAAATCTACAATGATACCCAAACCGGGAGAATCACTCGCTCTAAAACTCGTTTAGCTAACTTTTGTGAACATTACTCATTCATCTCTAGCATTGAACCTATGAAGGTTGAAGAAGCATTGAAGGATCCGAATTGGATAAACTCTATGCATGAAGAGCTACACAACTTTGAGAGAAATCAAGTGTGGACATTGGTCGAGAAGCCCGACAACAACCACAACATCATTGGTACCAAATGGGTGTTTCGCAACAAGCAAGATGAAGATGGACAAGTGGTTCGCAACAAAGCACGTCTCGTCGCCCAAGGCTACACACAAGTTGAAGGTATGGACTATGGTGATACATATGCTCCCGTTGCTAGACTTGAGTCCATTCGCATCTTACTTGCTTATGCTAATCACCATGATATCACCTTGTACCAAATAGACATTAAAAGTGCTTTTCTAAATGGCAAAATTGAGGAGGAAGTTTATGTTAAGCAACCTCCCGACTTCGTCAATCCTAAGAAACCTAATCATGTTTACAAACTTCACAAAGGTCTTTATGGTCTTAAACAAGCTCCTAGAGCATGGTATAAATGCTTGAACAAGTTCCTTATTGAAAAAGGCTTTGAAATTGGTAAAATTGATTCTACTCTTTTTACTAAAAGGGTTAATGGAGAACTATTTGTGTGCCAAATTTATGTTGATGATATCATATTTGGTTCAACTAACCCTCATTTTAGTGAGAAGTTTGGAAAGCTA
Organism: Aegilops umbellulata; assembly: GCA_032464435.1. Classification (NCBI taxonomy): domain Eukaryota; kingdom Viridiplantae; phylum Streptophyta; class Magnoliopsida; order Poales; family Poaceae; genus Aegilops; species Aegilops umbellulata. The sequence goes on along the minus strand of CP136056.1, from coordinate 507,837,024 downwards.
ATGTCGGGGAAGTTTGAGATGTCTATGATGAGTGAACTCAAATTCTTTCTCGGTTTGCAAATCAAGCAAACTAAGGAAGGTACCTTTGTCTCTCAAATGAAGTACACCAAGGACTTATTCAAGAAGTTCAATATGCAAGAATGCAAAGGTATGACTACACCCATGCCTACTAGTGGACATCTTGATTTGACCAAGGATGGTGAACCGGTTGATCAAAAGGTTTATCGCTCTATGATTGGTTCATTGTTATATCTATGTGCCTCACATCCCGATATTATGCTAAGTGTGTGCATGTGTGCACGATATCAAGCTGCTCCTAAAGAATGTCATCTTAAGGCTATGAAAAGGATAGTGAGATACCTAATCCATACACCAAATTTTGGCATTTGGTATCCTAAGAGGTCCTCTTTTGATCTTGTTGGTTACTCCGATTCGAACTATGCCGGAGACAAGGTTGATAGAAAGTCCACTTCGGGTACTTGTCAATTCCTTGGTAGATCTCTTGTGTCTTGTTCTTCCAAGAAACAAAACTCGGTATCCTTATCCACCGCCGAAGCGGAATACATTGCCGCTGGTTCATGTTGTGCTCAATTACTTTGGATGACCCAAACTCTTAAAGATTATGGGATATATGTGAAACATGTTCCATTGCTATGTGACAATGAAAGTGCTATTAAGGTTGCTCACAATCCCGTGCAACACTCTCGAACTAAGCATATTGAAGTTCGTCATCATTTCATTCGAGATCATGTTGCAAAAGGGGACATTAACATTAAGCATGTTCGCACCCATAAAAAATTAGCGGATATATTCACTAAACCACTTGATGAGAAAGTGTTTTGCAGGTTGAGAGGTGAATTGAACATCATTGATGCTTCAAACTTGGAGTAGGAACTCCATTTGATACATGCGGGGCATGAGCCTATGACTAATCCTCGATATTTCTCTTATGATGCTATTCATATGTCTTGGATATATTTGTACCTTGCATGTTATCTAACCCATGTAGGTACTTGGTTCAATCTAAATCTATGAGATTGCAACTCACTCACATTTTGAGCAATCTCTACATCACCAAGTCTCTACACAATGGTGGTTGAAGACAAGGAAGCACGAAACCACTCAAACATATCCTTTGACAAATTCTATGATTAAATATTATGATTGTCATTTCGGATACACAAGTGCTCTTCCTTGCAAGACTAACCCATGTAGGTAGATGAACTGCATCAACCTTGAGCAACCCACACAAGTTCAACTACATGATCAAGATCAACACCACCACCCAAGGTATGTTATTCCATCTTAGAGAAGCTTTACTCCAAGTCATGAGTCAAAGCAACTCGACAAGATGTGAATACATCAAAAGGCTTAAACGAAAAATGGTAACCCCATTTTGAGCTTAAACGATGAGTATGACCTATGATCAAGTGCTCTCACTTGACTCCTAAGTCAATATACTCTAACATAGGTGAGTTTGTCGCCGCCCATCTCTAGATGAAGTTCTCTTGTGTTCTTGTCTGTGTTATTGCATTTGTCTCTTACATATTTGTTCCCCCTTTCAAAAAAAAACTTCATCTAGATCTTTTAGTTTCTTTTCTTTGCTTTTTGTTCTGCATTTTCTGCATCCAATTCATTGCAAATCTTCCAGTTAATTCATTGCATATCCTTGTGAGATCTTACTTGTCTAGTGAGGTGAGGTGACAAGTGGTTTCACTCTGATGAACTCGATCACACAAGTTTGTTCTCTTCGGCCCAACCGAAATCTTTCGGTGCAACCAAAGCACACAACTCGGAGTCACCGATTTCACCACAGGAAAACCAACTTGCCACTTATTCCTGATTTCTGTTTGCTCCAGCTCCACTCAATGATTCTTGTCCTCTACCAGCATCATATTAGACATACTGCTTTGCTCTGTGACTCAAGGACCAACCCATTTGTATTACATGTCCAGAAGAGCCCTTCTTGGAAATTGATGTCAAAGGGGGAGAGAGAGATCACATCAAAGCTTAATCTTTCCTATAAGGGGAGAAAGAGAGAATACTCAGGGGGAGAGAGTTTCTCAACAAGGAGAACGTAACATCATCAAAGACCCCAGATGCTTGGTGTTCAAGAGGAGAGGTGTCACATGTATTTAAGAGGGGAAAGACATGTTTGTTTGCTTGCTTTAGCTCAAGCTCTGTTGTTTGTTTTCTGTTGCTCTGGTTTTCTGTTCCCTATCTTCTCCCAATATCTCATGTTAGATTCAGGGGGAGCAAGACATCTAAGGGAAGGAAATCTCTGACTTTATTGCATATCTTTACCTTTGGGGACATGTCATATCCACTGTGGTACTTAGTACTCAGTCTACATGTCATCCCAGTCTTGGTTCTCTTGTGGTTTCTCTTGTTTGCTCTGGTCAGTAGGTGTATCTGTGTTATTTAACCTTGTTTGCACAGGTTCATCCCATCCTAAGCTAACTCAAGACCACAAGGTAAGTATATACATCACAGTCATGTGAATGAGAAGTTCTTGCTGTTGTACATACTGTTTGCAAGAAGGACTCATGAGCATGAAGGTACATTTCTCATATTCACATCATTTGTTCTGATGCATATAGCCAAGATACATGTAACACATTGCTTAGTCTGTCATGCTTATGCATTCACATGCTCCTATATTCCATATTCACATGTTTGCATACATGTAGGGGGAGCCTATGCATGTTACATGTCTTTCCAAAGATTTACTTGCTATTCTCTATATCTTTATCTAAAGCTTTGATGTATGTTGTCATCAATTACCAAAAAGGGGGAGATTGAAAGCACAAGTGCTCCCTAGGTGGTTTTGGTAATTAATGTCAACATATCTCTTGTTGGACTAACACTTTTACCTAGTATGTTTCAGATAAGTTCAACAATGGAGTGGCATGGACTAGAGGATGTGGAACCCCTTCAAGATGCTAAGGACGAAGGATTGGCTCAAGCTTCAAGATCAAGACTCTACATTTTCTATTTTAGTGATGCAAGATCACATTGAGTCTATAGGAAAAGCCAATACTATCAAGAGGGGATGAGGTGTTGCTTAATGGCTTGCTTGCTCAAAGTGCTTAGTGATATGCTCCAAAACCCTCAACTACCTTCCCACATCCACATATGACCTAAACCAAAAGTCAAACTCGGCCCCACCGATTCTTTCTATCCAGCGCCACCGAGTTTCAGATGTCATAGCTACTGCCACAAACCCTAGCAAATCGGTTTCACCGATAGGGATCTCGGTCTCACCAAGATGGGATTGTAATCTCTCTGTGTATGTCCATTACCAAAATAGGTCTCACCGAGTTTGAGCAATCGGTACTACCGAGATTACAATGCAAACTCTCTGGTTAGCTTATTACCAAAATCGGTCCCACCGAGTTTGTGTAGTCGGTCTCACCGAGTTTGCCTGACCAACTCTCTGGTTAGCTTATTACCAAAATCGGTCCCACCAAGTTTGTGTAATCGGTCTCACCGAGATTATGTTATGCCCTAACCCTAACCATATCGGTCCTACCGAGTTGCATCTTAGTCCCACCGAAAATCCTAACGGTCACTAGGTTTGCTGAATCGGTCCGACCGAGTTTAACCATTCGGTCCCACTGAGTTTGGCAACCTGTGTGTAACGGTTAGATTTTGTGTGGAGGCTATATATACCCCTACACCCACTCTTCATTCGTATAGAAAGCCATCAAAACATATCTACACTTCCAATACACATTTTCTGAGAGAGAACCACCTACACTTGTGTTGAGGTCAAGATATTTCATTCCTACCATATGAATCTTGATCTCTAGCCTTCCCAAGTTGCTTTCCACTCAAATCTTCTTTCCACCAAATCCAAATCCTGTGAGAGAGAGTTGAGTGTTGGGGAGACTATCATTTGAAGCACAAGAGCAAGGAGTTCATCATCAACACACCATTTGTTACTTCTTGGAGAGTGGTGTCTCCTAGATTGGCTAGGTGTCACTTGGTAGCCTCCGACAAGATTGTGGAGTTGAACCAAGGAGTTTGTAAGGGCAAGGAGATCGCCTACTTCGTGAAGATCTACCGCTAGTGAGGCAAGTCCTTCGTTGGCGACGGCCGTGATGGAATAGACAATGTTGCTTCTTCGTGGACCCTTCGTGGGTGGAGCCCTCCATGGATTCGCGCAACCGTTACCCTCCGTGGGTTGAAGTCTCCATCAACGTGGATGTACGATAGCACCACCTATCGGAACCACGACAAAAACATCCGTGTCTCCAATTGCGTTTGAATACTCCAAACCCTTCCCTTTACATTCTTGCAAGTTGCATGCTTTATTTCCGCTGCTCATATACTCATTGCATGCTTGCTTGATATGTATTGTGTTTGTTAAACTTGTGCTTAAACTCCACTTAAACTTAAGAATATTAAAAACTGCAACTTTTGGCACTTAGTGTCTAATCACCCCCTCTAGACACCTCTTCTCGATCCTTTCACAAGCATTAAGCATAGCAAAGTCATAGCAACATCAATCTCAGAACATAGTGGATACTAGGGTTCAAACCCTAACAAAACTAACTCGATTACATGGTAAATCTCATCCAACCCATCACCGTCCAGCAAGCCTACGATGGAATTACTCACGCACGGCGGTGAGCATCATGAAATTGGTGATGGAGAATGGTTGATGATGATGATGGAGACGAATCCCCCTCTCCGGAGCCCCGAACGGATTCCAGATCAGCCCTCCCGAGAGGTTTTAGGGCTTGACGGCGGCTCCGTATCATAAAACGCGATGATTTCTTCTCTCTGATTTTTCTCTCTCCGAAAGCAGATATATAGAGTTGGAGTTGGCATCGGAGGGTTTCCAGGGGGGCCACGAGGTAGGGGGCGCGCCCTAGAGGGGGGGGGCACCCCCCACCCTCGTGGACAGGGTGTGGGCCCCTGGTCTTCATCTTTGGCCAGGATTTTTTATTGTTTTTTCTAAGGTGTTCCGTCGAGTTTCAGGACTTTTCGAGAATATTTGTTTTCTGCACATAAAACAACATCATGGCAATTCTGCTGAAAACAGCGTCAGTCCGTGTTAGTTCCATTCAAATCATACAAGTTAGAGTCCAAAACAAGGGCAAAAGTGTTTGGAAAAGTAGATACGACGGAGACGTATCAGCAGCCACGCTACCAATAAGGCGCTACAGCTATTACTCAGCAGTAGCGCGTGAGACAAGTGCTACTACTAAGACACATAGCGACAGCGCTTGTTCTATCCCGCACTGCTGCTAATATAGCTAGTTGTAGCGTGTTTACTATCCATCGCTACTAGTGCTCTTTTTTTTTCATTTTTAGTGTATTTATATGCCGTTATACAAATTTTGGTACAATACCAATTATGAGGTTTATATCATTATGTCCATAACAGTGTGTCAAATGAAGGTGGATTAGGTTCAAGTGGAGGCAATATGTGGTGCATGTCAAAAGTATACTACTAATCCAAACTTGATCTAGTTTGGACTAGTATTACTTTCGATGTGCACCACATGTTGCCTCCACTTGAATCTAATCCGCCAGCACAAGCTATTTAATCATCATCATAGTCATTACCACCAACAGTATTTATTTAATCACCATAGTCATAGTGTAGCACATCATCATCTTCAAACTCATTCTAGCTAGCTAATCACCACCAACACTAGATGCGGTAGCTATCTAATCACCACCAACACTAGCTAATAATAATCATCATAGTCATTACCACCAACACTAGCTATTTAATCATCATAGTCATAGTGTAGCACATCATCATCTTCAAACTCATTTCTAGTTAGCTAATCACTCCTCCTGCTCTCTCTCAGGTAAAATAACATAAAACATGTGTAGCTCTCCTCATTCATCAAGTTGGAGCATGCAGATGAACCTGTCTCCTAATCATGCGCTGCGCTTCTCATTGCTGCCCCCTAGTACTTCTCTGCGCTCCTCCATCACAAATTTGGTCCAGTCTTTCACTATTAAGACTTCCTCGCTCTTAGAAATCCTGAATGCACTAAAGTGCATTGTAGGATATCTTGGCCGTAAGCTAACAATACTCATGGTACCATTAGTCTCGATCCCATGAAGCACAACATTCATCAGGAGTCCCTGTTGAAGAACATCATATAGTAACATACTTAGCAATGAAGTTTAGCTTAAAAATAATGTATGCAAAAGATACACTGAGGACAAATAGTAAAAATCTTACCATCTTTCCTAAATAGATGTCACCGTAGTTCATTACGAACACTATTGGTCGCACGTTTTCAGTACTAACATTTCTAAGTGCAGGAAGAAAATTTGTCTTGACAGTATAAAGATCCTCAAGCCATGAAACATAGTGACTTAGCTCCTCGCAGTTTAGTTCAGCCCCGGGACAGTAGTAGGTCCTGTCTATCAAGCGCTGGACATGTTTGCTTGAACCGAAATAAGCTGACAATAGATATTAGTTGTCAACTATTTTTGAATAAACAATATCAAAGACATAAATATGGTTGAGAAACTCACATAATGGTATAACTGGAGGCGTCTACACATCGACTCATATGTCGGTATTACCTTCAATATCATCTTCCAGACGAATATCAAAGGTGATAACCATATCAGGCTCAAATGCATAAGTCTTGCATAGTGCTCGCCAAGTTTTGCATCCAAAATAGGTGTAGTCGTCTGCGTTGTATAATTTTGCGTGGAAAATATAACCATGCTCGGTCTTCAAGTAAACTTTCTTTACCTCCATAGTATGAATGAAACCTTTCTTATCCAAGACAAAAACTCTTGCATGGCAGGGGATACGCTAGTAGAATAGTAAAAAAATTATATTATAAGTTGAAGCAAATGAAGCAGATGTCATGCTTAATTATGAAAAAAGACTTGTCGTTGTGACTTACTGTATCCACTTCGAAGTTCACGTCTAGCTTGATGCTGAAGCGCCTATCATCATCTAGGAAGATTCCATCGCACAGGCCGTGCTCGTCTTCGCAGTATTTGCAAATACCGAAATCCTTTTCGTTGTCAGACATTTCCTATGTTCATAGTTGAAACATTAATTGAAAATCGATCGAAGACAACTCCAGGATACTCAAAATATCTTATAGGACTCATATTTACATGAGCATTCAATAAGCAAAACCAAATCATAAAATAAATAAGTATTCAAATTATCATGCATTCAATAAGCAAAAGTAAATCATCTCATGCGTTCATACATCGTCGAATATTATCACTAATACATCCCGAATAGTATCATACATATAACATCACTAATACAACTAAAACCCTAGAGCACGACGGGTATCGGCGTGGGCGGTGGACACCCAAAGAGAAGGAACCATCACAGGATCATAGCTCGAGTGAGATCCTTGGAGAACCTGCCAGGTATTGGACAACCTGTGCTCCAACACAAACAAGTAGCGACGGGCGTGCGCGTCCTCCTCACTGACATGGTGACGCACCACCTCCGCGGGGTCCTCGAGCCTCTGGACCGTCACTGGCCCATGCGACCGCCACCAAAGAAGGTTCGGGTCAACGACAGGCTGGCTCCTCACCAACCTGCGCCCCCCGGTAGGTAGCGACTCCCAGTACCACCCCGGCGGAGCCCAGTCCCGGACATGGCCCATCTGGTGACGCAGGTGTCCTCCGCCGACTCGACGACGAGGATGCGGGATAGGCAACGTCGACGTTGATGTGCGAAAAATTGCTTTAACTAAAAAAATAACAACAAATGTGACATGTTCAACTAGTTCTATTAATTCAACTAGTTCTTACAATTAAATCTAGTCAATTAATTCTATACCTAATAAAATGAATAATGCCATATAAAAAGGCCTATGCTTTGCAGAAATGTTGACTCCTTCCCGGTGCGGCAAATCCCGGGCACTCGATATGTCCTAGTTTGTAGCACAAGTCATGCCGAAATTCACAGAAAATTTCGGCATGACTTTTGCTAAAAAGTGGAAAAATCGAGAACCTGAAATTTGCCGGAACGGAAATGAATCAACATTCTGGCAAAACATAGGCTACTCGGCTTCATTTCCTGGAAACAACAAAGCCACTTGGGCACAATCGAACCACTTCAATACTGGAATATGCAAATGAACATCTATGACATATATCATATAACAACAATATGCAAATGAAATTACTGTTTAGGCATTTTCATAAAAATTTGCCCTAGCTAATTTCCTAAAAAAATTGCTAATCATTTTTCCTAAATGCTAAAAAATGCCTAATGCCCTAAACAAATCTAGGGTTCATATGAACACCTAGGGTTCATATGAACATCAACACAACATCAACACATATATAAATTGCCCTAGCAGAGAGAGAGGAGGGTAGGGGAGAGGAGAGGCAGAGCCTTACGGTGATGCCGCGCGGGAAAGGCAGGCGGCGTCGAGGTCGGGGTCGATCTCGGGCGCGTGGCGGAGGGCGGCGTCGTGGTCGGGGTCGGGGGAGGCGGCAAATCCAGGGTCGGGGGCGGCGTTGAGGCGGGAGAGCTACAGGAGAGTGCGCAGCGGCCGACGGGCGACGACGGCGGCGACAACGGAGGAGCTGCGATTTGGGGGAAGTGGCCGTTGGGAAAAACAAATCGAGCGGTTTAGTCAGAAGTAGAAGTAGCGCGTTCCAGGAAGTGCGCTACTGCTAACATAGCTACAGCGTGTTCCTGGATACGCGCTACTGCTATACCATTCTCTTTTTCCACTTTTTCATTTATTTTTCTTTCCATTTTATTTTTTCCTTTCACCTTTTTGTATTTCTTTCATTTTCATTTACTTTTCTATTTTATTTCCATTTAATTTTATTTACTTTAGCTATAGCGCCTCTCAGCGTAAACGCGCTGCTACAAAGCAAATAGCGGTAGCGCGGTTCAGAGAAGATCACTACTACTATGTGCAGCCTATCAGCTAAGCCGTGGGAATTTTAGTAGTAGCGCTTTTGTACTCGGGCGCGCTACTGCTATAACTGTATCTGTAGCGCCGTTTACAACACCGCGCTGCTGCTAATTAGCACCTGCGTGCATTTTAGCCCGTGCCACTGCTAATGTTCTGTGCATAAGGTTTTCCCTAGTACTGTATTAATCTCCCGTCAACTAGCTATTTCTGTCACCGTTTATTTTGCAATCTTTACTTTCCAATCTATACAACAAAAATACCAAAAATATTTATCTTATTATCTTTATATCAGATCTCACTTTTGCAAGTGGCCGTGAAGGGATTGACAACCCCTTTATCGCGTTGGTTGCAAGGTTCTTGATTATTTGTGCAGGTACGAGGGATTTGCGTGTAGTCTCCTACTGGATTGATACCTTGGTTCTCAATAACTGAGGAAAATACTTGCGCTACTTTGCTGCATCACCCTTTCCTCTTCAATGGAAAGCCAACACATGCTCAAGAGGTAGCAAGAAGGATTTCTGGCGCCGTTGCCGGGGAGATCTATGCATAAGTCAAGACATACCAAGTACTCATCACAAACTCTTCTCCCTCGCATTACATTATTTGCCGTTTGCCTCTCGTTTTCCTCTCCCCCACTTCACCTTTGCCGTTTTATTCGCCCTCTTTTTCCGCCCGTCTCTCTCCGCTTGCTTCTTGTTGCCTGTGTGTTTGATTGATTGTTTGTCACGATGGCTCAAGACAATACTAAATTGTGTGAATTTTCTGATACCAGCAACAATGATTTTATTAGCACTCCGATTGCTCCTATTATCGATGCCGAATCTTGTGAAATTGATGCTGCTTTGCTAAATCTTGTTATGAAAGATCAGTTTTCTGGCCTTCCTAGTGAAGATGCCGCTACCCACCTAAACAACTCTGTTGATTTGTGCGATATGCAAAAGAAGAAATACATGGATAATGATATTGTTAAATTGAAGCTATTTCTGTTTTCACTTAGATATCGTGCTAAAACTTGGTTTTCCTCTTTGCCTAAAAATAGTATTGATTCATGGAATAAGTGCAAAGATGCTTTTATCTCTAAGTATTTTCCTCCTGCTAAGATCATCTCTTTTAGAAATAATATTATGAATTTTAAGCAACTTGATCATGAGCATGTTGCATAATGTTGGGAGAGGATGAAATTAATGGTACGTAATTACCCTGCACATGGTTTGAATTTATGGATGATTATACAAATTTTTTATGCCGGATTGAATTTTGCTTATAGAAATCTTTTAGATTCGGCTGCGGGAGGCACTTTTATGGAAATCACTTTAGGATAAGCTACTAAACTCCTAGATAATATTATGGTTAATTATTCTCAATGGCACACCGAAAGATCTACTAGTAAAAAGGTTCATGCGATAGAAGAGATTAATGTTTTGAGTGGAAAGATGGATGAACTTATGAAATTGTTTGCTAATAATAGTGTTTGTTCTGATCCTAATGATATGCCTTTGTCTACTTTGATTGAGAATAATAATGAATCTATGGATGTGAATTTTGTTGGCAGGAACAATTTTGGTAACAACGCGTATAGAGGAAACTTTAATTCTAGGCCGTTCGCTAGTAATTCCTCTAACAATTATGGTAATTCCTACAACAACTCTTATGGAAGTTTTAACAATATGCCCTGTGATTTTGAGACTAGTGTTAAAGAATTTATGATTTCGCAAAAGAATTTCAATGCCTTGCTTGAAGAAAAACTGCCTAAGATTGATGAGTTGGCTAGAAACGTGGATAGAATTTCTCTTGATGTTGATTCTTTGAAACTTAGATCTATTCCACCTAAGCATGATATCAATGAGTCTCTCAAATCTATGAGAATTTCCATTGATGAGTGCAAAGAAAGAACCACTAGGATGCCTGCTAAAAAAGATTGCTTTGTAAAAGCGTGTTCTTGTAGTTTTCAAGGTAATAATGATGAAGATCTAAAAGTGATTGGTGTGTCTCCTATTAAATCTTTGTTTTCCAATATGAATCTTGATAAAGGTGGGACGGGAGATGAGTCAACTTTAGTTAAAAGGCGTCCCAATGATTCAGAGTTTCTAGATCTTGACGCAAAAATTGGTAAAAGTGGGATTGAAGAGGTCAAAACTTTACATAGCAATGAACCCACTATTTTTGATTTCAAGGAATTTAATTATGATAATTGTTCTTTGATAGATTGTATTTCCTTGTTGCAATCCGTGTTAAATTCTCCTCATGCTTATAGTCAAAATAAAGCTTTTACTTAACACATCATTGATGCTTTAATGCAATCTTATGAAGAAAAACTTGAATTATCTATCCCTAGAAAACTTTATGATGAGTGGGAACCTACCATTAAAATTATGATTAAAGATCATGAATGTTATGCTTTGTGTGATTTGGGTGCTAGTGTTTCCACGATTCCAAAAACTTTGTGTGATGTGTTAGGTTTCCGTGAATTTGATGATTGTTCTTTAAATTTGCACCTTGCGGATTCTACCATTAAGAAACCTATGGGAAGAATTAATGATGTTCTTATTGTTGCAAATAGGAATTATGTGCCCGTAGATTGCAATCCTACATGTCCTATTATTGTTGCTAGACCTTTCCTTAGAACGATTGGTGCAATTATTGATATGAAATAAGGAAATATTAGATTCCAATTTCCATTAAGGAAAGGCATGGAACACTTTCCTAGGAAGAAAATTAGATTACCTTATGAATCTATTATGATATCCACTTATGGATTGCATACCAAATATGATAATACCTAGATCTATTCTTGCTTTTATGCCAAGCTAGGGGCGTTAAACGATATCGCTTGTTGGGAGGCAACCCAATTTTATTTTTGATTCTTGCTTTTTGTTTCTGTTTAGTAATAAATAATTCATATAGCTTATGTTTAGATGTGGTTTTATGTTTTAAATTAGTGTTTGTGCCAAGTAGAACCTTTGGGAAGACTTGGGTGAAGTCTTTATGATATTTCTGTAAAAAACAGAAACTTTAGTGCTCACGAGATTAGCAGCCATTTTTCCGTGGAGAGTGCTTTTAGGTTGATTATTTTTGAAGATGATTAATAGACAAATTCCTCACGTCCAAAAATTTATTTCAGATAAAAAGCTTTGTACCTTAAATAGTTGACAGGAGCAATTGGTAGCCCCCAAGGGCCAGCTCATTACAATGTGATGAGTTGGGTCTTCAATAAGATGAGCAAAAATGACCTTGCATTAGCCTCCAAGTGTCATGGTGCATGCTTGCAGCAACATGAGACTTGCATATTTGATGTAATCTCAATTTTGAATAATGTAGCCCACAATTGCTGCGTTGTAAGCCTGCAGCGACTCGGGACTATTCCTTCAATTGTATAGAATGATAACCATTGCGCTAAAGCGACTTTGAAAACCTTAATCATAATATTAATAATCGTAATAAAAATCCAGCCATGTTGGCCATTCAAGATAATATAATCTCGTATGAAAACCTTTATTCATCCAACATCATAATGAAAATTCAGCCAAGTTTGGCTATTTGAATAATATAATCCAATAACTTATAAGCGCATGATTCCAATGGCGCAATCCAAATATATACTGGCGACTTATAGCCCAAAGCCAGACCGGTTTAATAAACACTGGATAATTTATCATCATGCTTTATTCAACCTGTTTCTGCATACAACAAGTTTAAAGTGTCCTGGCGGTTTACCGTCGGACGGGTCATAATGCTCAACATATAACCTGGGTTTATAACCAGGGCTGCACTTAAAAATATGAAATATATCATACCTGTGACATTGAATCACATCGTTGGTTTACCAACTTTTTGTAGTAAGAGTGATAACCCCAATCTTGAATAATGATAACTCCTTCCATATTGCGCCGATTTATGATAAAACCGTACCGGGTTGTGATAAACACCGGATTAACCATATATATACTGGTGACTTGTAGTCAAACCAGACCGGGCTGATAATCTCCGGATTACAATTTGATCATGCACTCACAACTTGTAGTTGAAAGCCGAGCCGGGTTGATAAACACCGGTTTACTCCATAATAGGATGGTAATAGAAAATTAAACCGGGCAGATAATCTCCGGTCTAAAAATGGACCGTGTTCCGCCAATTTAGCTGTTTGAACCGGTACAAAATACTGTCGGTTTAAAAAACGCAAATAAAATAGCAACTTCTCAAGAAAGGCTATTAAAGCAAAAGCAATGGCAACAATTTTTTGCAAAAGAAGAGCTCTACTGAGCTTGGTCAGGTGGAATTACCATGGTCAGACGCAACCAAGCCCCCCGAAGGCGTAGCAATGGTGCCAGTCAGCCAGGACCCCAAAATGACGCGTGGCGTTACGCCGGCCAAGTGGCATTGCATTGGTTCGGATTCGACCAAGCCCCCAAGTGACTCAGTGGCCTAGGGCCGATCAAGTGGCATTGCATTGGTTCGGACACGACCAAGCCCCCAAATGACTTATTGGCTGTTTAAAAGCCGATCAGAAGGCATTACCATCATCAAGACATGACCGAGCTCCCATAAGGTGTAACTACGGTTCAAGTCGATTAGGTCCCCAACTGACTTAGTGGCAAATGTGCCAGCCAGAAGGCATTACCGTCGTCAAGACATGACCAAGCTCCCAGGAGGTGTAGCTACGGTTCAAGTCGACTAGGTCCCAACTGACTTTGTTGCTCTTCTGTGAAGCGACCTCAAGGGGTAAACCGGAGGTTGCCCTAAAGCGAATCCACTCCGTGTAACCATGCATGATATAAGGAATAGATACCCCGCTTTACAAAGCGGGAGCCCCCATGTGATAAATAATATGTCAAGCCAATAAGGCCGGATACCCATGTTTGAACCGCGCATCATGGCAGCAGGTCCTCTTCGGTAATTTTTAACCTTTTTGCAAGAGGTAAATTCTTCTTGAACCGGGATCTTGAACCGGATATTGAAAGCTTCAAAGCTGTGGGAGACATCTTCCCCTTGAACCGGATTTTAAACCGGAATCTTCATTTTCAGCCGGAAATTTTCTGACGGCCTTTAAACTCGAACTTGCGAGAAGTTAATTCCTTTTTGAACTGGACATTGTTAAACCGGATCTGAGCGCTTCAGAACTTTGTGGGAGAATAGATTTCTCTTGAACCGGATTGTAAACCGGATATTTGAGAGCTTCAGTGATACTGACTTCCCTTCAGCCAGGTTTCAAACCGGAATCCTTTCTGATGATCCGAAACTTCTTCATTGAGTCGGGATTTTGTAACTGTCATATACTTTCTAAGCCGGAAATTTTCTGACGGCCTTTAAATTTTCATCAACATAACAGTAGCCTCCGAGATCGGGTTATCTTTCCCTCCATCGTCCTCGGGTTCTTAAACCGGCTGAGACTGGCAAGACTTGCTGCGTCATATCATCGTAGCCCCCAAGTCTCAAGGTGACTCGAGGAGTTGGCTTAAGATTCTCCATATTTGACCATGATATAAACCGGTATAACTTGTATATCATTGGTGTTGATAACACGATGTGAATACACAGAAGGTTGAGGTGACTGCGGCGGGTTGTAAATGATCCCGTATGAACCGTGTCAGCAACTCGGCCAATGGTTCGTTCCGACTGGTGATTTGAAGTTAACCAAACTGTAGCGGCGGTGACTTGTGCGCCTGCCCATTGATCCATCCAGTGCAGACGGCGGTTGATGATAATTTGCCCCCAATTTGAAAGAAAACCGGGCTACCCAAGCTGTGACTTGTTCATACTCAATAAATGGCTCGCGCAGACAGGTGCGGCCCGGTATGTTGATGTAGACCGGACGGCGGGGGATGGCAGCCTGCGCTATTGGGTAATTCGCATGGTCCTGACGAGTTGACGCGATCTGGATCGCGATATAAACCGGCACGGGTTATCCAATAGCTCAGTGATATAATAATCCCCTTTTTGCAACAGACAATTTGTCCTGATATGTTAGCCGGAAAATATCCACCGCGGAGTTGACGATCACCCCAGTGAAACTGAAATTAATCATGGCAAGTCAGCCATGCGAACAGACAGATGAACCGGTCGCGGCATTGTAAACCGGTGCGGAGCAAGTAGTCCTCCGCGCCGCAAACCAGCGCGGTCGCGGGAGACGGCCACGGTGTTGTAAACCGGTGCGATCGCGAGAGTCGGTTACGACGCTGTAAGCCGGCACAGACGGGCGAGTCAATCGCAAGTGCGGTAAACCGCACGGACGGGCTAATTGCGGGCGCGGTCCCGGTAAGCTGATGTAAACCGGACCACAGGGATGGCGACTTGCGCATGCTCATTCATCGGGTGATATGACCCGGACAAAACGCCGATGCAGAGTATTGCTAGCGCGTGCTCCGTGCCCGTAACATAGCACCTCATTTGTAATGAACAATTGTCCTGCATAAACAGTATTGCAGACCAAGGCAAAGATAAACTGCTCTTTGACATGTGCTAATAAAATATATCTTAGATGGATATCACCTGATGTGTTTAGGCCGGAAATAACCCGCCATGAGGTTGATGATAACTGTATGAAGCTGAAATTAACCACGGGTGAACCAGCCTCATTGTGGTAAACCGATGCGGACGGGTGAGTCGGCCGTGATGTTTGTAAACCGGCGGGGACAATGAATCATCCGCATGCGTTGGACGGATGTAAACCGAACAGCGGGGGCGGCGATTTGCATGTGTACCTGTCGAGCAGCATGGCCCGAAAGAACGCCACTGCAAAACTATACTGGCACGCGCTCCATGTCCACGGTATAACAATACCTTTGTCATAAGTAATTATCCTGCATAAAAATATTTACAGTGCAAAGTAATTGTTCTTTTGACAAAAACAATAAGTATTAATAAGAGAAATTTAGATGGATATAGCAATTGTCCTGATTGCGGTTTGTACTGGCAGATGACGCAGGTGATCCCTGTTGACTGTCTCTGAACACCTTGGATTTGGATAATTTTCCATGGAACAACGATGGTGACTCGCCGATTGTCCCGGTTTAAAGAGGCTTGGACGAGGATCGACCTCACGTATCCACTTCCATAGACGAAACCGGCTCTTGCTGATCCGACGGGTCGCGATCTTCTCAAAACCCTAGGAAAGATCCCTTCAAGAACTCATCACCACCGTGCGCAGGCCCCATGGTGGGCGCCAATTGTCGTGGTTTTGTCACGGCATATGTCCTTAGTGTCAGGACTTAGTCGCGAGGTCAACGCATCTATGTGGTAGCTTGAGAGGGGTTGAGTGGGACGAGAGACGCGGGGCGGATCAACACGCAAGACAAGGATTTAGACAACTTCGGGCCCCGGGAAACATCATCCGGTAATAACCCTACATGCTGTTTGAGGCTAGGTCTCATTATCATCCCGAGGGAGACGCCGTAAACCGGCTCTTTGTGTCTAGCCCTAGAGATTATTGATTGCTTGTCGCTTCTTCTTCTAACCTCCCCCCTCTTTGGGGAGCCCTGCCCCTCCTTATATATGTTGAAGGGGCGGTTTACATGTGGAGTCCTATTGGGATTAGGACTAGTCTATCTCTAATACAAACCGGATACAAGTCCTGGCTTTAACTCCTTGTAAGGCAAATATTCCTTTCCTCTTAAACCGGCCCACAATAGTTGAACCGGCCTTCATGAACCGCCAGACGGGCCACCGGGTCTTGTCGCTCCTCTGACCCGTCCGTCGGGTTACCAGTGAGTTACAACGTCCCGACGGGTTGCTGGTAAACCGCCAGGTCTGGGCGGGTCACCAGACGAATATCGCCAAGTCCGGCCGGGTTAACTTCCGGCCGGTTTACACCGCGGGGTATATCCCCGACATGTTCTGTTTTTGACAGATTCTGTTTTTCGTGTGTTGTTTGCTTATTTTGATGAATCTATGGCTAGTATCGGGGGGTATGAACCATAGAGAAGTTGGAATACAGTAGGTTTAACACCAATATAAATATAGAATGATTTCATTACAGTACCTTAAAGTGGTGATTTGTTTTCTTATACTAACGGAGCTCATGAGATTTTCTATTGAGTTTTGTGTTGTGAAGTTTTCAAGTTTTGGGTAAAGATTTGATGGATTTCGGAATAAGGAGTGGCAAGAGCCTAAGCTTGGGGATGCCCAAGGCACCCCAAGGTAAAATTCAAGGACAACCAAAAGCCTAAGCTTGGGTATGCCCCGGAAGGCATCCCCTCTTTCGTCTTCGTCCATCGGTAACTTCACTTGAGGCTATATTTTTATTCACCACATGATATGTGTTTTGCTTGGAGCGTCTTGTATTATTTGAGTCTTTGCTTGTTAGTTTACCACAATCATCCTTGCTGTACACACCTTTTGGAGAGACACACATAAATCAGAATTTATTAGAATACTCTATGTGCTTCACTTATATCTTTTGAGCTAGATAATTTAGCTCTAGTGCTTCACTTATATCTTTTAGAGCACGGTGGTGGTTTTATTTTATAGAAATTATTGATCTCTCATGCTTCACTTATATTAGTGTGAGATTCCTTTAGAACAGCATGGTAATTTGCTTTGGCTATAAAATTAGTCCTAATATGATAGGCATCCAAGATGGGTATAATAAAAAAATTCATATAGAGTGCATTGAATACTATGAGAAGTTTGATACTTGATGATTGTTTTGAGATATGAAGATGGTAATATTAAAGTTGTGCTAGTTGAGTAATTGTGAAATTGAGAAATACTTGTGTTAGAGTTTGCAAGTCCCGTAGCATGCACGTATGGTAACCGTTGTGTGACAAATTTGAAACATGAGGTGTTCTTTGATTGTCCTCCTTATGAGTGGCGGTCGACGACGAGCGATGGTCTTTTCCTACCAATCTATCCCCCTAGGAGCATGCGCGTAATGTTTGGTTTTTGATGACTTGTAGATTTTTGCAATAAGTATGTGAGTTCTTTATGACTAATGTTGAGTCCATGGATTATACGCACTCTCACCTTTGCATCATTGCTAGCCTCTTCAGTACCGTGCATTGCCCTTTCTCACCTTGAGAGTTGGTGCAAACTTTGGCGGTGCATCCAACCCCTGTGTTATGATATGCTCTATCACACATAAACCTCATTATATCTTCCTCAAATAGCCACCATACCTACCTATTATGGCATTTCCATAGCCATTCCAAGATATATCGCCATGCAACTTACCACCGTTCTGTTTATTATGACACGCTTTATCATACTCATATTTCCTTGCATGATCATGTAATCGTATTTGTGGCAAAGCCACCATGCATAATTTTTCATACATGTCACTCTTGATTCATTGCCCATCCCGGTACACCACCGGAGGCACTCATATAGAGTCATATTTGGTTCTAGTATCGAGTTGTAATCTTCGAGTTGTAAATAAATAGAAGTGTGATGATCATCACTAATAGAGCATTGTCCCATAAAAAAGTAAAAAAAAGAAGGAAGGCCAAAAAAGAAAGGCCCCCAAAAAAGAGAAACGAGATAATAGGGACAATGCTACTATCCTTTTTTCCACACTTGTGCTTCAAAGTAGAACCATGATCTTTATGATAGAGAGTCTCTTATTTTGTCACTTTCATATACTAGTGGGAATTTTTCATTATAGAACTTGTCTTGCATATTCCAACAATGGGCTTCCTCAAATGCCCTAGGTCTTCGTGAGCAAGCAAGTTGGATGCATGATACATCTCCAACGTATCTATAATTTTTGATTGCTCCATGCTATATTATCTTCTGTTTTGGACATTATTGGGCTTTATTATTCACTTTTATATTATTTTTGGGACTAACCTATAGGCCCAGAGCCCAGTGCCAGTTCCTATTTTTTCCCTTGTTTCAGTGTTTTGAAGAAAAGGAATATCAAACGGAGTCAAAACGGAATGGAACCTTCTGGAGAAGTTATTTTTGGAAAGAAAGCAACCAGGGAGACTTGGAGTCCACATCAAGAAAGCAACGAGGAAGGCACGAGGCAGGGGGGTGCGCCCACCCCCCTGGGCGCGCCCTCCACCCTCGTGGACCCCTCGTGGCTCCCCTGACGTACTTCTTCCTCCTATATATACCCATATACCCTAAAAACTTCGGAGAATAGAATAGATAGGGAGTTCCGCCGCCGCAAGCCTCTGTAGCCACCAAAAACCAATCGGGACCCTGTTCCGGCAGCCTGCCAGAGGGGGGATCCCTCACCGGTGGCCATCTTCATCATCCCGACGCTCTCCATGACGAGGAGGGAGTAGTTCACCCTCGGGGCTGAGGGTATGTACCAGTAGCTATGTGTTTGATCTCTCCCTCTCTCTCTCTCTCTCTCTCGTGTTCTTGAGGTGATACGATCTTGATGTATCGCGAGCTTTGCTATTATAGTTGGATCTTATGTTGCTTCTCCCCCTCTACTCTCTTGTAATGGATTGAGTTTCCTTTTGAAGTTATCTTATCGGATTGAGTCTTCTAATGATTTGAGAACACTTGATGTATGTCTTGCGTGGGATACCCGTGGTGACAATGGGGTATTCTATTGATCCACTTGATGTAGGTTTTGGTGATCAACTTGCGGGTTCCGCCCATGAACCTATGCATAGGGGTTGGCACACGTTTTCATTTGATTCTCCGGTAGAAACTTTGGGGCACTCCTTGAGGTTCTATGTGTTGGTTGAACAGATGAATCTGAGATTGTGTGATGCCTATCGTATAATCATGCCCACGGATACTTGAGGTGACATTGGAGTATCTAGGTGACATTAGGGTTTTGGTTGATGTGTGTCTCAAGGTGTTATTTTACTACGAACTCTAGGGCTGTTTGTGACACTTATAGGAATAGTCCAATGGATTGATCGGAAAGAATAACTTTGAGGTGGTTTCGTACCCTACCATAATCTCTTCATTTGTTCTCCGCTATTAGTGACTTTGGAGTGACTCTTTGTTGCATGTTGAGGGATAGTTATATGATCCAATTATGTTATTATTGTTGAGAGAACTTGCACTAGTGAAAGTATGAACCCTAGGCCTTGTTTCCTAGCATTGCAATACTGTCTACGCTCACGTTTATCATTAGTTACCTTGCTGTTTTTATATTTTCAGATTACAAAAACCTATATCTACCATCCATATTTCACTTGTATCACCATCTCTTCGCCGAACTAGTGCACCTATACAATTTACCATTGTATTGGGTGTGTTGGGGACACAAGAGACTCTTTGTTATTTGGTTGCAGGGTTGCTTGAGAGAGACCATCTTCATCCTACGCCTCCCACGGATTGATAAACCTTAGGTCATCCACTTGAGGGAAATTTTCTACTGTCCTACAAACCTCTGCACTTGGAGGCCCAACAACGTCTACAAGAAGAAGGTTGAGTAGTAGACATCAAGCAGTTTCTGGCGCCGTTGCCGGGGAGGTGAGTGCTTGAAGGTATATCTTTACATCTTGCAATCGAATCTTTTTGTTTCTTGTTTTAGCACTATTTTAGTTTATAAAAGAAAACTACAAAAAAATAGAATTGAGTTTACGTCACATGCTTCATTTTTAATGTCTTTCGTGAAAATGATGGAAAGGAAAATTGTGCTCAAGTGCTAGAAGAAGAATGCATTAGAATGTTTGGCACTAAATATTTGAATGATGAGCATGATTGCAATGTTGTTAGTATGAATTCCTTGGATATCCATGATGCTAACGATATGCAAAGCCACAACCTTGGGGAAGCTATGTTTGATGAAGATGATATTTTTTGTCCCCCAAGCTTTGATGAGCAAATTTACTATGATGAAAGCATGCCTCCTATCTATGATGATTATTGTGAAGACATGTATGCTTTAAAGAATAATGATAACCATGAAACTTGTCATCTTGATCTTAATTCTCAATCACATGATAGTTATTTTGTTGAGTTTACTCCCACTATTCTGAATGAGAAATTTTTTGCACATGTGGAGAGTAGTAAATTTTCTATGCTTGTATATCATTAAAAGAATACTTTAGGTGATGGTTATATTGTTGAATTCATTCATGATGCTACTGAAAATTATTATGAGGGAGGAATATATGCTTGTAGGAATTGAAATGATATCAAGTTTCCTCTCTATGTGCTTAAAATTTTAAGGTTATGCTTGTTTTGCCTTCCTATGCTAGTTGATTATTGTTCCCATAAGTTGTTTGCTCACAAAATCCCTATACATAGGAAGTGGGTTAGACTTAAATGTGCTAGTCATATTCTTCATGATGCTCTCGTTATGTTTCAATTCTTATCTTTTATGTGAGCATCATTGAAATCATCATGCCTAGCTAGGGGCGTTACACGATAGCGCTTGTTGGGAGACAACCCAATTATATTTTAGTTTTTTGCTTTTTGGTTCTGTTTAGGAATAAATAATACATCTAGCTTGTGTTTAGATGTGGTTTTGTGTTTTAATTAGTGTTTGTGCCAAGTAGAAACTTTGGGAAGACTTGGTTGAAGTCTTTATGATCATGCTGTAAAAAATAGAAACTTTAGCGCTCACGAGATTAGCTGCCATTTTTTCCTGGAGAGTTCTTTTAGGTTGATTATTTTTGAAGATGGTTAATAGACAAATTCCTCACGTCCACAAATTTATTTTAGATTTTTTGGAGTTACAGAAGTATACATTTGATACAGATTACTACAGACTGTTCTATTTTTGACAGATTCTGTTTTCATTGTGTTGCTTGCTTATTTTGATGAATCTATGGCTAGTAAAATAGTTTATAACCCATAGAGAAGTTGGAATACAGTAGGTTTAACACCAATATAAATAAAGAATGAGTTCGTTACAGTACCTAAGTGGTGATTTATTTTCTTATACTAACGGAGCTTACGAGTTTTCTGTTAAGTTTTGTGTTGTGAAGTTTTCAAGTTTTGGGTAAAGGTTCGATGGACTATGGAATAAGGAGTGGCAAGAGCCTAGGCTTGGGGATGCCCAAGGCACCCCAAGGTAATATTCAAGGATAACCAAGAGCCTAAGCTTGGGGATGCCCCGGATGGCATCCCCTCTTTATTCTTTGTTCATCGGTTACTTTACTTGGAGCTATATTTTTATTCACCACATGATATGTGTTTTGCTTGGAGAGTCTTGTATGATTTGAGTCTTTTTTTTAGTTTACCACAATCATCCTTTCTGTACACACCTTTTGAGAGAGACACACATGATTCGGAAATTATTAGAATACTCTATGTGCTTCACTTATATCTTTTGAGTTATATAGTTTTGCTCTAGTACTTCACTTATATCTTTTAGAGCACGGTGGTGGATTTGTTTTATAGAAACTATTGGGCTCTCATGATTCACTTAGATTATTTTGAGAGTCTTAAATAGAACGGTAATTTGCTTAAATAATCCTAATATGCTAGGTATTCAAGATTAGTAAAAACTTTCTTATGAGTGTTTTGGATACTAAGAGAAGTTTGATGCTTGATGATTGTTTTGAGATATGGAGGTAGTGATATTAAAGTTGTGCTAGTTGAGTAGTTGTGAATTTGAGAAATACTTGTGTTGAAGTTTGCAAGTCCCGTAGCATGCACGTATGGTAAACGTTATGTAACAAATTTGAAACATGAGGTGTTCTTTGATTGTCTTCCTTATGAGTGGCGGTCGGGGACGAGCGATGGTCTTTTCCTACCAATCTATCCCCCTAGGAGCATGCGCGCAGTGCTTGGTTTTTAATGACTTGTAGATTTTTGCATTAAGTATGTGAGTTCTTTATGACTAATGTTGAGTCCATGGATTATACGGACTCTCACCTTTGCATCATTGCTAGCCTCTTTGGTACCGTGCATTGCCCTTTCTCACATTGAGAGTTGGTGCAAACTTCGCAGGTGCATCCAAACCCCGTGATATGATACGCTCTTTCACACATAAACCTCCTTATATCTTCCTCTAAACAACCACCACACCTACCTATTATGGCATTTCCATAGACATTCCGAGATATATTGCCATGCAACTTTCCACCATTCCCTTTATCATGACACATTCATCATTGTCATATTGCTTAGCATGATCATGTAGTTGACATAGTATTTGTGGCAAAGCCACCATTCATAATTCCTTCATACATGTCACTCCTGGTTCATTGCATATCCCGGTAAACCGTCGGAGGCATTCATATAGAGTCATACTTTGTTCTAGTATCGAGTTGTAATCATTGAGTTGTAAATAAATAGAAGTGTGATGATCATCATTTTCTAGAGAATTGTCCCAAGTGAGGAATAAAAAAAAGGGAGAAAGGCCATAAAAAAGAGAAGGCCCAAAAAAATGTGAGAAAAAGAGAGAAGGGACAATGTTACTATCTTTTTACCACACTTGTGCTTCAAAGTAGCACCATAATCTTCATGATAGAGAGTCTCTTGTTTTGTCACTTTCATACACTAGTGGGAATTTTTCATTATAGAACTTGGCTTGTATAGTTCAACAATGGGCCTCCTCAAGTGCCCTAGGTCTTCGCGAGCAAGCAAGTTGGATGCACACCCACTAGTTTCTTTTGTTGAGCTTTCATACATTTATAGCTCTAGTGCATCCGTTGCATGGCAATCCCTACTCCTTGGATTAACATCAATCGATGGGCATCTCCATAGCTCATTGATTAGCCTCGTTGATGTGAGACTATCTCCCTTTTTGTCTTCTCCACATAACCCCCATCATCATACTATATTCCACCCATAGTGCTATATCAATGACTCGCGCTCATGTATTGCGTGAAGGTTTATAAGTTTGAGATTTCTTAAGTATGAAACAATTGCTTGGCTTGTCATCAGGGTTGTGCATGATGAGAGCATCATTGTGTGACAAAAATGGAGCATGACTAAACTATATGATTTTGTAGGGATGAACTTTCTTTGGCCATGTTATTTTGAGAGGACATAATTGCTTAGTTAGTATGCTTGAAGTATTATTATTCTTATGTCAATATTGAACTTTCATCTTGAATCTTTCGGATCTGAATATTCATACCACAATTAAGAAGAATTACATTGAAATTATGCCAAGTAGAATTCCACATCAAAAATTCTGTTTTTATCATTTACCTACTCGAAGACGAGCAGGAATTAAGCTTCGGTATGCTTGATACGTCTCCAACGTATCTATAATTTTTTATTGCTCCATGCTATATTATCTTCTGTTTTGGACATCATTGGGCTTTATTATTCACTTTTATATTATTTTTGGGACTAACCTATTGACCCAGAGCCCAGTGCTAGTTCCTGTTTTTTCCCTTGTTTCAGTGTTTCGAAGAAAAGGAATATCAAACGGAGTCGAAACGGAATGAAACCTTCTGGAGAAGTTATTTTTGGAAACAAAGCAACCAGGGAGACTTGGAGTCCACGTCAAGAAAGCAACGAGGAAGGCACGAGGCAGGGGGGCGCGCCCTCCACCCTCATGGGCCCCTCGTGGCTCCCCTGACGTACTTCTTCCTCCTATATATACCCATATACCCTAAAAACTTCGGTGAACATAATAGATAGGTAGTTCCGCCACCGCAAGCCTCTGTAGCCACCAAAAACCAATCGGGACCCTGTTCCGGCACCCTGCCGGAGGGGGGATCCCTCACCGGTGGCCATCTTCATCATCCCGGCGCTCTCCATGACGAGGAGGGAGTAGTTCACCCTCGAGGTTGAGGGTATGTACCAGTAGCTATGTGTTTGATCTCTCTCTCTCTCTCTCTCTCGTGTTCTTGAGGTGATACAATATTGATGTATCGCGAGCTTCGCTATTATAGTTGGATCTTATGTTGCTTCTCCCCCTCTACTCTCTTGTAATGGATTGAGTTTCCCTTTGAAGTTATCTTATCAGATTGAGTATTTTAATGATTAGAGAACACTTGATGTATGTCTTGCGTGGGATACCCGTGGTGACAATGGGGTATTCTATTGATCCACTTGATGTATGTTTTGGTGATCAACTTGCGGGTTCCGCCCATGAACCTATGCATAGGGGTTGGCACACGTTTTCGCCTTGATTCTTCGGTAGAATCTTTGGGGTACTCTTTGAGGTTCTATGTGTTGGTTGAATAGATGAATATGAGATTGTGTGATGCATATCGTATAATCATGCCCACGAATACTTGAGCTCACATTGGAGTATCTTGGTGACATTAGGGTTTTGGTTGATGTGTGTCTTAAGGTGTTATTTTACTACGAACTCTAGGGCTGTTCGTGACACTTATAGGAATAGCCCAATGGATTGATCGGAAAGAATAACTTTGAGGTGGTTTCGAGCCCTACCATAATCTCTTCGTTTGTTCTCTGCTATTAGTGACTTTGGAGTGACTTTTTGTTGCATGTTGAATGATAGTTATATGATCCAATTGTGTTATTATTGTTGAGAGAACTTGCACTAGTGAAAGTATGAACCCTAGGCCTTGTTTCCTAGCATTGCAATACTGTCTACCCTCACTTTTATCATTAGTTACCTTGCTGTTTTCATATTTTCAGATTACAAAAACCTATATCTACCATCCATATTGGACTTGTATCACCATCTCTTCGCCGAACTAGTGCACCTATACAATTTACCATTGTATTGGGTGTGTTGGGGACACAAGAGACTCTTTGTTATTTGGTTGCAGGGTTGCTTGAGAGAGACCATCTTCATCCTACGCCTCCCACGGATTGATAAACCTTAGGTCATCCACTTGAGGGAGATTTGCTACTGTCCTACAAACCTATGCACTTGGAGGCCCAACAACGTCTACAAGAAGAAGGTTGAGTAGTAGACATCAAGCAGTTTCTGGCGCCGTTGCCGGGGAGGTGAGTGCTTGAAGGTATATCTTTAGATCTTGAAATCGAATCTTTTTGTTTCTTGTTTTAGCACTAGTCTAGTTTATAAAAGAAAACTACAAAAAAATGGAATTGAGTTTACCTCACATGTTTCATCTTTTTAATGTCTTTCGTGAAAATGATGGAAAGGAAAATTGTGCTCAAGTGCTAGAAGAAGAATGCATTAGAATGTTTGGCACTAAATATTTGAATGATGAGCATGATCGCAATGTTGTTAGTATGAATTCCTTGAATATCCATGATGTTAATGATATGCAAAGCCACAAGCTTGGGGAAGCTATGTTTGATGAAGATGATATTTTTTGTCCACCAAGCTTTGATGAGCAAATTTACTATGATGAAAGCATGCCTCCTATCTATGATGATTATTGTGATGACATGTATGCTTTAAAGAATAATGATAACCATGAAACTTGTCATCTTGATCTTAATTCTCAATCACATGATAGTTATTTTGTTGAGTTTACTCCCACTATTCTGAATGAGAAAATTTGTGTGTAGGGATTTACAACCCCTTTATCGCGTTGATTGCAAGGTTCTTGATTGTTTGTGCAGGTACGAGGGATTTGCGTGTAGTCTCCTACTTGATTGATACCTTGGTTCACAAAAAGTGAGGGAGATACTTACGCTACTTTGCTGCATCACCCTTTCCTCTTCAAGGGAAAACCAACGCATGCTCAAGACGTAGCAGCGTACAACATGGGACCCACTTGTCAGGCGATGGACACGTGGCAGTTTGCTACTCCTTAGCTTTGACGAGAGTAGTTCTCGGCAAAGCAGCGACTCGGCGTATGGCGTGGGACCCACTTGTCAGGCGGTGGACATGTGTGTCGGTGTCAAAACCGGCGGATCTCGGGTAGGGGGTCCTAAATTGTGCGTCTAAGGTCGATGGTAACAGGAGACAGGGGACATGATGTTTACCCAGGTTCGGGCCCTCTCTATGGAGGTAATACCCTACTTCCTGCTTGATTGACCTTGATGGATATGAGTATTATAAGAGTTGATCTACCACGAGATCGTAATAGCTAAACCCTAGAAGTCTAGTCTATATGACTATGGTAGTGAGTATCTCCCTTTCCGTACTAAGTCCTCCGGTTTATATAGACACCGGGAGGATCTAGGGTTACACAAGGTCGGTTACAAAGAAAGGAATCTACATATTTGGTCGCCAAGCTTGCCTTCCACGCCAAGGAGAGTCCCATCCGGACACAGGTGCAGTCTTCGGTCTTCGTATCTTCACAGCCCATCAGTCCGGCCCATGGCTAACAGGCCGGACGCCCGAGGACCCCTTAGTACATGACTACCTCAGTAGCCCCTGAACCTGGCTTCAATGACGAGGAGTACGGCGCACAGATTGGTCTTCGGCATTGCCAGGCGGGTTCCCTTTTTCAAACTCCAAGATAGTCTCTGGATGGATGATTGTATCCGGACCTGTAACACACATCACACACAACCGCAGAGAGAATATAATATTTACACGAGTCCAATCCGCTAACAACTTTTTATAACATGACGTCATATATGTCCGGTCGTAATTCTGAACCGTTTTTCATCTGCCGCTCCACATTCCGAGACGCGGTTGTCATTGGCACGTCTTGTCAAAGCAGAGATCATGTCCCCTTATTGCGGGATTCTCATCAATACGGGTATGGGTAACCCAACCGTGCTGTTTACACAACCTTGGGAATAGGCGAGTTTTAAGGCGAGTGAGGAGGCGCTTGATATTCGCGGCCCTTTATAAGGCGATAAGAATTCTCCCTTATCTACTCATGCCTTCCCCTTCCTCTGCCCTTCCATCCTTGAGCTCCAGCGCCCAAGCCCCCATCTTTCTCCATCTCCGAAAAGCATCCGACCATGTCCAGATCCGGAGGCCAAGGCAAATGGATGGTCTCCTCCGTCAAGGAGAAAGACATTGCCGAGCTTCGGGTGTCCGGGTATTTGGCGAAGGAAATCGCCCACCATCTTCCAGCCCAGGGGCAAGTCGTCCCCACGCCGAAGCCCAACGAGAGGGTGGTATTCATCCCTCATTTCCTCCGCGGGCTAGGGTTTCCACTCCACCCTTTCGTCCACGGGCTGATGTATTATTACGGGATAGACTTCCATGATCTATCCCCGAACTCTTTCCTCAACATCTCGGCATTCATTGTCGTGTGTGAGGCCTTCCTCCGCATCCAACCCCACTTTGGGTTGTGGCTCAAAGTTTTCAACGTGAAGCCGAAGGTAGTGGACGGCCAGCACGCGGAGTGCGGAGGAGCCTTGGTGAGTAAGCTGGCCAATGTCTCCTGGCCAAAAGGCACTTTCGTGGAGACTGTCAAGGAATGGCAAAAACAATGGTTCTACATCACAGAACCCCGCGGCACAAACTGGGCTGCGGCTGCCGAATTTAACTCCGGCGCTCCCATGCGACTCACCTCCTCGGTCGAGAAGAGCTCGAACTGGTGTTCGCCAGACGAGCTGATAGCGATGCAGACGCGCGTTCAAAGCATGGTGGACAAGAATGTCAAACTTGTCGATGTCATCCAGGTGATGCTAGTTCGTCGGATTCTTCCGTGCCAAAGCTGAAGCCTCCCGCTATGGAAGTTCAATCCGAAGAAGCACCATACCCTGAAGAGGCTCTTTGAGACCACTCATGAAGATGCCTGGAAATTGCTCTTCAAGGGCAACGAGATACCGCCAGCCACGGATTCGGACCGCGGACACGACATTAACCACCCCGCCAGCGAGGTGAGTTTCCAACACGTCCTCTACTTGTCTGCTCTAAGGAAGATATCTGAACTTTCACCATCATTTTTTTCAGGAATGGATGAAGAGGGCGAAGCGGATCCAGTGTCCGGCTCCGCTGCCTGAAGAACCAGTCATCCCGCGTTTAGCGAAGATGCTGTGCCTGCGCCCTATAAGGCGTCGGAGAAGAAGGCCAAGGGGGTCTGGAGTGGCCCCCGTCGCAAGTGCGCTTTGGACGCGACGTCCAAAGACGAGACCCGCTCCTCCGCCGCCGAGGATGACGATGATGATGATGATGATGAGGAGGAGGAGGAGGAGGAGAACAACCCTCCCCCTGATGAGGGAAGGAAGAAGAGGGCAGCCTCCATGAACCTGGAGGCGGGGACGCCCAAAAAGGGGAAGGGCTCTTTTGCGAACAAATCCGCGTGGGACGTCGACAGCAGTCCAGAGCGACACCCCCGCATCAAGCCTCAAGCTGCTTCGTAAGTGCTATGACTCCCGCATACCTGTATGTACAGCCTCTCCATTTCAATGTATTGACATGGTTAATTATGCTATCGCAGTCCGGCCCAGAACAGCTCTCAGCGATCCTCATCAAGAGGTTCATTGGACTCAAAGGAGATGGTCAGCGAGACACCGCTAGCCACCTACTCTCCCAAGGCCAAAGGGGACGACGGGGTGCTCTCCCAACGGACCTTCCCAGGCCGGGGAGAGGATCAAGAGGCGCTCGAAGGCGAAGCCCCTGTCGCCGAACACCAGGGGGAACCAATCCACCGGGAGACCGGGGAGGAGGGCCGTACTCAGTTCGGCCCTCAACCAGACTTGATTCCGAAGACCGATACGGCTCCGAAATCCGACAGGCAACCTCCTTCGAAAGAAGGGGGTATGCCTATTCCACCGGTGACCCCTGTCCAACTAGGGGCACCAGATGATCTACTGGAAGCGCTGCGAGGCGCTTCCATTGCGGATGAGCACCGTGTTCTTATGAGCACGGTGATTGAAAGGGTTCAGTCCGTTAAGAGCGGACTAACCGAAGACTGCAGCAGCCTACTGACAGGTTTTGAGGTAAGCGACGCAAAAGGAGAAAATCCCAATATAGACACTAGCCCCTGAGACATTGTCTGGTGTTCGGAAAGAAAAGCCGGACAGAGGATCAATCCTTTTAGTACAGGAAACTAACTAAATTTGTCTAGAATAAATATGCATGCGTCGCTGCTGGCCGCTGCCTCACATGTTGTCGAAGTCTCCGATCTGAAGCAGAGGCTGGAGCAGGCCGAGGAGGAGCTCGGCCAGGTGAGGAGGCGGCTCCAGGAGAATCAAGGTATGTGAGAACCCGGGAAATATTCGAAAAGAGTAAAATATAATTGACCAAAGTTTCATGATATGTATAGGAGCGACGATCGAGGTCGAGGCCCTGAAAAAGTCTCTGGGCGAAGCCGAGGGGAAGGCTGTCAAGGAGCAGGCTGCCCATAAGAAGCTCAAGGCCCGGGTCAACAAGGTCCAACAAGAGGTCCACGATCCGGTGAAGAAGTGTGAGACCTTGGAGCGTGACGCATCAGCTAAAGAGGCCGAACTCTCCAAGGCTCGGTAGAGCGCGGAGACGGCCCGGAACAAGGCCCAAAGCGCCCTCCAAGAGATCCAGGAGGCGAGGACGATTGCGGCGGGTAAGGCATTCAGTATGCAAAGCAAATATGCGAAAAGGAATTATCTTTTGCTAACCCGGATTCGGAGTTCTCCAGGGGCTTTTGTTGATCTGCCGCGAAGTGTGTCCGACGCCTCGGAGTTCTTTCGAGCCGAAGAAGGGAGTTCCATAGAGAAGCTATTCTGGTCGCATTATCATGTGCCAGAGCATCCCGTGCCTTTCACCAATCAGCTGAAACAGTTGGTGGAGCTGCATAGGGTGGCCGAACTAGCCATGAAGGATTTGATAATCCGGCTATGGCCAGCCGAAGCTATGCCCTGCAGCTACTTCGGACTTCGTGTTGTATATTGTAGATGTCTTATTGAAGGTGCTCGTATGGCGTTCGCTCATTGCAAAATGTGGTGGGCGAAGATGAACGCCGTCGAGCTGGCCAGGGGGCCGCCAGAGGGCAAGGAGCACCGCACACCCGAGCGCTATTTTGCGGATGTCCTAGAAGGGTCTCGCATTGTGGCAACGCAGTGTGGGAATGACATTATTTTCGAATGAGTACATTCATGTTGCCTTTGCCTTGTATGATGAAACAAAGTCAGTTTGTAATATAATTTTTGTTATGTTTTAATTTTTTCTTCCTGTGCAGCCGTGTTGTATGGAATCTGAGGGTTGGCCAGTCATCGGCTTCTGCCCCCATGTAGGTAGTACGGGGGTGTTTGGGATGGAATCTAAACAATCTTGATCCAATTGTATGGTCCTTGAAGGAGTTGTTTAGCGCAACGAACCAGGCAATCAGACTATGTGGCTTCAACGCCCTCACTTAGCCATAGGAGTTTTACAATAAAACATAGGCGCAGCCCCTAGTTTTCGAACCAGCGTGCTATGAGCGTTTGACCGGGAAGTACCGATCCTTCGCGTAATGCTGGAGAAATATCCAACGATTTGTAACCTCCGAACAGCTGACCGGCTCTCGCTGCATCATGACAGTCAGTTTTTGGCTTTCTCTACTGAGGTGCTCCTTTGGATAAACGAGGGCAGAATCACAGTAGTTCTCCCTTTACTACCTTAGCTGATGTAGCGGAACGTAAGGTAGCAAGCACAGGAGCCGGGCAACCCAACTATTGACCAAAGACATGATTCGGAGCCAATGCATATAATGCTAAATGCGGGGTGCCGAACTATACTATAAAGAGTGTTCGGACTTTCTTGCCGTATTGTGGGGCGCCAGGGAGCCCCTGGCAAATATGAAACGTACCGAAGTGTACGGGTGCTAGAAGATAAGTTATGAAAGGAAAACAGAAAGAAAAGCAGAGGTGATATCTGGGGCCCTCAAACTGGAGCCGCGAACTGCTACCTCTTGAGCACTGCGTTGGTTTTCCTCGAAGAGGAGAGGATGATGCAGCAAAGTAGCGTAAGTATTTCCCTCAGTTTTTGAGAACAAAGGTATCAATCCAGTAGGAGGCCATGCGCAAGTCCCTCATACCTACACAAAAACAATAGCTCAATGCAACCAACGCGATTAAGGGTTGTCAATCCCTTCACGGTCACTTATGAGAGTGAGATCTGATAGAGATGATAGATAATATTTTTGGTATTTTTGATATAGAGATGCAAAGTGAAAAGTAAAAAAGCAAAGTAAAGAGCAAAGCAAAATTAAAGTGATGGAGATTGATATGATGAGAATAGAACCGGGGGCCATAGGGTTCACTAGTGGCTTCTCTCAAGAGCATAAGTATTCTACGGTGGGTGAACAAATTACTGTTGAGCAATTGACAGAATTGAGCATAGTTATGAGAATATCTAGGTATGATCATGTATATAGGCATCACGTCCGAGACAAGTAGACCGACTCCTGCCTGCATCTACTACTATTACTCCACTCATCGACCGCTATCCAGCATGCATCTAGAGTATTAAGTTAAAAACAGAGTAACGCCTTAAGCAAGATGACATGATGTAGAGGGATAGTTTCAAGCAATATGATCACTAGTAGAAAACTGGCCTTTTGTCCCGGTTCATAAGGGCCTTTAGTCCCGGTTCCTGAACCGGGACTAAAGGTTCGTTACTAATACCCTCAGCCTTTAGTCCCGGTTCAAACCAGAACCGGGACAGATGGGCCTCCAAGTGGCCGCTGCCGGCAACCCAGGCAGGGGGGCCTTTGGTCCCGGTTTATGACATAAACCGGGACCAAAAGGGTTCCACGCGTCAACAAGAGGTTTTTCTTTTTTTAAAAAAAAGTGGCTGTTTTAGGGGTTTAGGGGGTTATTTTTAGGTTGTTATTAGCTAGCTAATAGAGAGAAGTGTCCTCTCTTATATGTAGTCCTTGGTTTACCTACGCTACTGCTATGTTCATTTCACCCGCAGATATATATATAATAACTCATGCATGCTCGCATCATACATCATCATATATAATAACAAGTCCTACTAATTAATCAAGCATCATCATACAACTTCTACTCATTATTAATAATAAGTCATACGATCATCATCCTCATAGTCATCGAACCCAACCCTACATAATTGTTCTTAGCACATGATCATCAGCATCAGGTAGGATCGGACCTAAACACACTTAAGGTAAAATAGCATAAAACAATATAGACCCTGACTCTCCATTATGAAGAATGGAGATCATCCTGTCTCCAATTCTTGCGCCTCGCTTCCTTTTGCTTCCAAGAAGCTCCTTACGACTGTCCATACATTTTTCCATCCTTTGATTGTCATGTCTCCACTTGTTTTAGAAATCCGGTATGGACAGTTGAGTTTCGTAGGATGACCTAGATATATGTTCAAAAACCGAAGGCTGCCGCCATTCTGATACATCAAATGAGGCACACAATCCTCTAGGATTCTCTGTTGAAAAACATAGTAATAACTTCGTAGTTAGCAATGATGTACTAGTTTTAGAAGTATGCAAAAAGATGCACGGATGTCGTAATAGTAAAAAACTTACCAGGGTATCTCCATGGTAGTTACCGTAGTTCAACACGTGCACTAGTGGCACGTATTGACCATAATGTTGAGGAGTTCGATTGTAGATATTGTAATTCTCAATATCATTACAAAATCCAACCAGATGAGTTTTCTCCTTGTAAGTTAACTCAGAGCCATCGGTGTAGTAAGTTCTATCTACCATCTTCTGCACATTCTTTGATACTTCAAAGTAAGCTGTCAATGAAAATAAGCTGTCAACTATTTTGAAATGAACAATATAAGTCCTATTAATAATTAACTATGTTTGAGAAACTCACATAGCGGTAGAACTAGAGGAGTATCAACAAGGACCCAAATGTCCATACTGTCTTGCTCGATTTCAGGATCACCAAGATCCATGGTGACAAGCATACCCTCATCAAAACCATACAATTTGCAAAATGCTTCCCAACTTTTGCAACCAAAATGGGTTACGCTCTCGGCATTATACAACTTTACTTCAAAATCCACATCATGATGGGTCCTTAGGTGAATTTTCTTCATTTCAAAATTTTCATGGTCTTCAAAATCCATCCTCTCCAAGACATAGCGTCTTGCATGGCATGGGATCAACTATACTCGAATTGTAAAAGATGAAAATTACACGTTGAAATAGTTGAAGTCATGCTTAATTATGAAGAAAAAACACTTGTCGTCGTTGCGTACCATTTCAAGTTCGAAGGTCTCCTCGAGCTTAATGCTAAAGCGCCGACCATCGTCCAGGTGAGGCCTGTCGCACTCACCTCGATCGTCGTGGCACCAGTCGCACTCCCCCGGGAGACTTTCGTCGTCCGATGATGACATTTCCTATACGTTCATAATTCAAAGACTAAATTAGATCATTATTATTCAACTAATCATATGCATATGCCTTGCATAGTGCTCTCCAATTTGAGCATTCAATAAGAAAAATAAAATCGCAAAATAAAGTAGTATTCAAATTAGGATGCCTTCAATTATAAGAAAAACTACATCATCTCCATGTGTCCGTACATCGAATATTATCACCAATACACGTCGAATACTATATATCATACATATCGCCAGTACAGCTAGAACCGTAGCGCCCGACGGGTATCGGCGTGGGCGGTGCACACCCAAAGGGAAGGAACCATCACAGGATCATAGCTCCAGTGAGATCCGTGAAGAACCTGCCAGGTATTCTCGAACCTGCCCTCCAACGCAACCATGTAGCGACGATCGACGAGGAGGCCGGCGACGGTGAGGGGCGCGGCGACAGCGACGGTGAGGGGCGCGGCGACGGCGACGGTGAGAGGCGCGGAGATGGCGACGGTGAGGGGCGCGGGGCGACGGGCGGATGAGGAAGGCAGGGGGCGGCGACAACGACGGTGAGGGGCACGGCGTCGGCGGCGAGGAGGCAGGGGGGCACGGGGCGGCGACAGCGTCTGCGGCCGCGCGGGACGGCGTCGGAGGTAGGGGGCACGGGGCGGTGACGGCGTCTGCGGCCGCGCGGGACGGCGTCGGAGGCAGGGCGACGGCGAGGCGCAGCCTGGCGGCGTCGTCGGGCGGGGCGAAGAACGAACTGAATCGAAAATTTCACAAGTGCTACTTATATAGACGACGAATTGGTCCCGGTTCGTGACAGAAACCGGGACTAATGCCTCCTTTTAGTCCCGGTTGGTGCCACCAACCGGGACCAAAGGCCTTATGCTGGCGCGGTGGTGGGAGTTTAGTCCCAGCTCGCTAGTTGAGAGCGATCGACACCTGTTTATAAGCTCCGCTGCCTCTTCCCTCTCGAACTCCTCTGAAATGCAGGCTTATGGGCCTAATTAGACACTGCAATGCATGTGGGCCTGCTGGGCCTGTTGCGGGCCTGAATCCTGGATCATGGTTGGGTTTCTACTCGTATTCACGCCGTGCTGGCCCACTAGGTGGCATTTTTTTCTTTTTTTCTGTTTATTTTTTCGTTTCTACTTAGAACTAAATACTTATAGTTTTTTAGTGATTTCTTTTTTATTTTAGGTCACAAAAATTATAAACTTTCAGTTAGTGCCATTAGTTTTCAAATTAAAATAGTTAAAATCTGAATTCTTTGAAATTTATGTGAATCTCAAGTTTGTGATTAACTTTACTAGTGCCATTAGTGTCAAACTAGAATAGTTAAAATTGATTTTTGAGTCAATCTTTTTCCTGCTATTTAATAGTAGGTGGCACTTTTTTTTGTCTTGTAGTGATTTCTTTTTTATTTTAGGTCACAAAAATTATAAACTTTCAGTTAGTGCCATTAGTTTTCAAATTAAAATAGTTAAAATTTGAATTCTTTGAAATTTGTGTGAATCTCAAGTTTGTGATTAACTTTACTAGTGCCATTAGTGTCAAATTAGAATAGTTAAAATTGATTTTTGAGTCAATCTTTTTCCTGCTATTTAATAGTAGGTGGCACTTTTTTTTGTCTTGTAGTGATTTCTTTTTTATTTTAGGTCACAAAAATTATAAACTTTCTGTTAGTGCCATTAGTTTTAAAATTTGAATAGTTAAAATTTGAATTCTTTGAAATTTGTGTGAATCTCAAGTTTGTGATTAACTTTACTAGTGCCATTAGTGTCAAATTAGAATAGTTAAAATTGATTTTTGAGTCAATCTTTTTCCTGCTATTTAATATTAGGTGGCACTTTTTTTGTCTTGTAGTGATTTCTTTTTTATTTCAGGTCACAAAAATTATAAACTTTCTCTTAGTGCCATTAGTTTTAAAATTTGTGTGAATCACTAGTTTATGAATAACTTTACAAATATTATAGGCATTTTTTTTTCTTTTTTGCTATTTATTTTTTCATTTCTACTTAGAACTAAATACTTATAGTTTTTTAGTGATTTGTTTTTTCTTTTAGGTCACAAAAAGAAAAACTTCTCTGTTAGTGAACATATATGCACTTATAGAGAAAATTAAACATAAATTCATAATTCATTTCTATTTATGAATTTAGGTCCAATTTTCCTCTATAGGTGCATCTATTTCACTTTGAGAGGAGCTCAATAATGCAGAGAGGGACAGGCTTATAAGCAGGTGTGGGCGCCCTTCGGTTGGCGAGGTGGGACTAAACTCTGGGTGCAACGAGGGCGAACCCTTTAGTCCCGGTTCATGGCACGAACCGGGACTAAAGGGGAGCCTGTGGTCCCGGTTCATGCCACGAACCGGGACCAATGGTGGTGGGCCAGGAGCCAGGCCCATTAGTCCCGGTTCGTCCCACCAACCGGGACCAAAAGGTCCAGATGAACCGGGACCAATGGCCCACGTGGCCCGGCCGGCCCCCTGGGCTCACGAACCGGGTCCAATGCCCCCATTGGTCCCGGTTCTAGATTGAACCGGGACTAATGGGCTGACCCGGCCCGGACCGTTGCCCCCTTTTCTACTAGTGGATAGAAACCCCATCTTGTTATCCTCGATGGCAACGATGCAATACGTGCCTTGCTGCCCCTTCTCTCACTGGGAAAGGACACCGCAAGATCGAACCCAAAGCTAAGCACTTCTCCCATGGCAAGAAAAACCAATCTAGTAGGCCAAACCAAACTGATAATTCGAAGAGACTTGCAAAGATAACCAATCATACATAAAAGAATTCAGAGAAGATTCAAATATTATTCATAGATAGACTTGATCATAAACCCACAATTCATCGGCCTCAACAAACACACAGCAAAAAGAAGATTACATCGAATAGATCTCCACGAGAGAGGGGTAGAACATTGTATTGAGATCCAAAAAGAGAGAAGAAGCCATCTAGCTAATAACTATGGACCCGAAGGTCTGAGGTAAACTACTCACACTTCATCGGAGGGGCTATGATGATGTAGAAGCCCTCTGTGATGACGGCCCTCTCCGGCGGAGCTCCGGAACAGGACCCAAGATGGGATCTCGTGGATACAGAAAGTTGCGGCGGTGGAATTAGGTTTTTGGCTCCGTATCTGATCGTTTGGGGATACGTAGGTATATATAGGAGGAAGGAGTACGTCTATGGAGCAATAGGGGACCCACGAGGCAGGGGGCACGCCCTAGAGGGGGGGGGGCGCCCCCCACCCTCGTGACCGCCTCTTTTACTTCTTGGAGTAGGGTCCAAGTCTCCTGAATCACGTTCGGTGAGAAAATCACGTTCCCGAAGGTTTCATTCCGTTTGGACTCCGTTTGATATTCCGTTTCTTCGAAACACTGAAATAGGCAAAAAAAACAGCAATTCTGGGCTGGGCCTCCGGTTAATAGGTTAGTCCCAAAAATAATATAAAAGTGGAAAATAAAGCCCAATATAGTCCAAAACAGTAGATAATATAGCATGGAGCAATAAAAAATTATAGATATGTTGGAGACGTATCAGGCATCCCCAAGCTTAATTCCTGCTCGTCCTCGAGTAGGTAAATGATAAAAAGAGAATTTTTGATGCGGAGTGCTACTTGGCATAATTTCAAATTAAATCTTCTTAATTGTGGTATGAATATTCAGATCCAAAAGATTCAAGACAAAAGTTTATGTCGACATAAAAAATAGTAATACTTCAAGCATACTAACAAAGCAATTATGTCTTCTCAAAATAACATGGCCAAAGAAAGTTATCCCTACAAAATTATATAGTCTGGCTATGCTCTATCTTCACCACACAAAGTATTTAAATCATGCACAACCCCGATGACAAGCCAAACAATTGTTTCATACTTTAACATTTTCAAAACTTTTTCGATCCTCACACAATACATGAGCGCGAGCCATGGATATAGCACTATATGTGGAATAGAAGAGTGGTTGTGGAGAAAACAAAAATAGGGGAAGATAGTCTCACATCAACTAGGCGTATCAACGGGCTATGGAGATGCCCATCAATAGATATCAATGTGAGAGAGTAGGGATTGCCATGCAACGGATGCACTAGAGCTATAAGCATATGAAAGCTCAATAAAAGAAACTAAGTGGGTGTGCATCCAAGTCGCTTGCTCACGAAGACCTAGGGCAATTTTGAGGAAGCCCATCATTGGAATATACAAGCAAAGTTCTATAATGAGAAATTCCCACTAGTATATGAAAGTGACAAAATGAGAGACTCTCTATCATGAAGATCATGGTGCTACTTTGAAGCACAAGTGTGGTAAAAGGATAGTAACATTGTCCCTTCTCTCTTTTTCTCTCATTTTTTTATTTGGGCCTTTTTTCTTTTTTACGGCCTCTTTTTTTCGTCCGGAGTCTCATCCCGACTTGTGGGGGAATCATAGTCTCCATCATTCTTTCCTCACTTGGGACAATGCTCTATCATCACACTTCTATTTTTCTTACAACTCAACAATTACAACTCGATACTTAGAACAAAATATGACTATATGAATGCCTCCGACGGTGTACCGGGATATGCAATGAATCAAGAGTGACATGTATGAAAGAATTATGAATGGTGGCTGTGCCACAAATACGATGTCAACTACATGATCATGCTAGCAATATGACAATGATGGAGCGTGTCATAATAAATGGAACGGTGGAAAGTTGCATGGCAGTATATCTCGGAATGGCTATGGAAATGCCATGATAGGTAGGTATAGTGGCTATTTTGAGGAAGGTATATGGTGGGTGTATGATATTGGCGAAAAGTGCACGGTATTAGGGAGGCTAGCAATGGTGGAACGAGGGGAAAAGTGCGTATAATCCATGGACTCAACATTAGTCATAAAGAACTCATATACTTATTGCAAAAATCTAGAAGTTATCAAAGCAAAATATTACGCGCATGCTCCTAGGGGGATAGATTGGTAGGAAAAGACCATCGCTCGTCCCCGACCGCCACTCATAAGGAAGACAATCAATAAATAAATCATGCTCCAACTTCATCACATAACGGTTCACCATACGTGCATGCTACGGGAATCACAAACTTTAACACAAGTATTTTTCAAATTCACAACTACTCAACTAGCATGACTCTAATATCACCATCTATCTTTTCTTAGTATTCAACGGACTCAAAAGAAAGTTTCACAAATCTTGAATACCAAGCATATTATTATTAAGCAAATTACCATGCTATTAAGACTCTCAAAATAATCTAAGTGAAGCATGAGATATCAATAGTTTCTTTAAAAAAAATCCACCACCGTGCTCTAAAAGATCTAAGTGAAGCACATAGAGCAAAATTATAACGCTCAAAAGATATAAGTGAAGCACATAGAGAAAAACTACATAGCTCAAAAGATATAAGTGAAGCACATAAAGTATTCTATCAAATTCCAATTCATGTATGGATCTCTCAAAAGGTGTGTACAGCAAGGATGATTGTGGCACACTAGCAAACAAAGACACAAAAAATACAAGACGCTCCAAGCAAAACACATATCATGTGGTGAATAAAGATATAGCTCCAAGTAAAATTACCGATGGAAGTAGACGAAAGAGGGGATGCCCCAGCTTTGAATTTTTGGTGTCCTTGGATTATCTTGGGGGTGCCATGGGAATCCCCAAGCTTAGGCTCTTGCCACTCCTTGTTCCATGATCCATCAAAAGATTTCACCCAAAACTTGAAAACTTCACAACACAAAACTCAATAGAAATCTCGTGAGCTCCGTTAGAGAAAGAAAACAAAAGATCACTTCAAGGTACTGTAATGAACTCATACTTTATTTATATTGGTGTTAAACCTACTGTATTCCAACTTCTCTATGGATTATAAACTATTTTACTAGCCATAGATTCATCAAAATAAGCAAACAACATACGAAAAACAGAATCGGTCAAAAACAGAACAGTCTGTAGCAATCTTTAACTAACGCAAACTTCTGGAACTCCAAAATATCTACCAAAATAGGATGACCTAGAAAATTTGTTTATTGATCAGCAGCAATTGGAATCAGTATTTTATCACGTTCTGGTGATTTTTAACAATTGTTTTCGTGAACAGAAAGTTTCTGGAAATTACAGCAAGATCAAATAACTATCATCCAAGAAGATCCTGTAGGTCTAACTTGGAACAAACACTAATTAAAACACAAAAACACATCCAAACAGAAGGTAGATGGGTTATTTATTCCTAAACAGAAGAAAAAACAAAAAAACTAAAATAAAATTGGGTTGCCTCCCAACAAGCGCTATCGTTTAACGCCCCTAGCTAGGCATAAAAGCGAGGATAGATCTAGGCATTGCCATAATAGTGGTATGGCAAATCATGAAAACTTCTCTCGTATTCCCTACATTCAGCAGCAAGTTTTCTTTGGGGCAAGCAAAAATAATCAAAAGGGCTAAATTTAATGGGATAAAAGTCCCCAAGATCAATCTCGGGAGGTTTGGGTTCCTCCCTAGGCCCTTTGTATTGCACAATCAATTCATCATTAAGGGCATTCTTTTGGCAAAAAGCTACAAGCCTTCGTTCAAGAGGAAAGCCTAGTCCATTATTCTGAATAGCAAAATCATCATTAAGCTCGGATATTTTATCAACTAGAACATCGACAGGAACCTTTTTCCTAAGATTTTCATTATAAGCAATATGATCTAAGGATTGTAAACGCATCATGTCTTCTTGATTAAAAAGGATAGCTTCAATGGGAGGATGACTAGCATCTACCCTATAATGTGCAAATATTGCTTTGGTCTCTTTTATTATAAATCTAAAATCATGAGCCAAAAAGATAGTGGCGGCACGCTTAACAGAAGAATGCTCAATATTAGAGAATTCTAAGAAGATTCGTTGTATGCAAGGATGCATGTGCATAAATTGTCTTTCAAGTTCAACTATAAGCATGGCAATAGTGTCCGCAAGACTACTAGTTCTATGAAGAATAGAACTTCCCATAGAAGGCAAAGCACCGACACAAGTAAAGAAATCTTGAATAACTCCTTTTCCAATAATATTACCACTACCGACACGAAATCTTTTTGTATGATAGGTAGGGGGTTCTTGAGCAGGAGCATCAGAATTTTCCATGATATTGTTATCGCGCATATCGGCGGTAACTTCCCCAATTTCAGACATAGGGACAAACAAGCGATCCAACACACGAGCAAACAAAAGGCAAGCGAGA
This sequence comes from Aegilops umbellulata, assembly GCA_032464435.1. NCBI lineage: Eukaryota > Viridiplantae > Streptophyta > Magnoliopsida > Poales > Poaceae > Aegilops > Aegilops umbellulata. The sequence continues at coordinate 507,796,029 of CP136056.1, read as the reverse complement.
AAAAGGCAAACGGAATAAGAGAAGGAGAAGGAGAAGGAGATTGGGAAAGAGAGGGCGAATAAAACGGCAAGGGTGAAGTGGGGGAGAGGAAAACGAGAGGCAAATGGCAACTAATGTAATGCGAGAGATAGAGATTGTGATGGGTACTTGGTATGTTGACTTTTTGTGTAGACTCCCCGGCAACGGCGCCAAAAATTCTTCTTGCTACCTCTTGATCGAGCACTGCGTTGGTTTTCCCCGAAGAGGAGAGGATGATGCAGCAAAATAGCGTAAGTATTTCCCTCAGTTTTTGAGAACCAAGGTATCAATCCAGTAGGAGGCCACGCGCAAGTCCCTCATACCTACACAAAAAGAATAGCTCAACGCAACCAACGCGATTAGGGGTTGTCAATCCCTTCAAGGTGACTTACGAGAGTGAGATCTGATAGAGATGATAGATAATATTTTTGGTATTTTTGATATAGAGATGCAAAGTGAAAAGTAAAAAACAAAGTAAAGAGCAAAGCAACATTAAAGTGACGGAGATCGATATGATGAGAATAGACCTGGGGGCCATAGGGTTCACTAGTGGCTTCTCTCAAGAGCATAAGTATTCTATGGTGGGTGAACAAATTACTGTTGAGCAATTGACAGAATTGAGCATAGTTATGAGAATATCTAGGTATGATCATGTATATAGGCATCACGGCCGAGACAAGTAGACCGACTCCTACCTGCATCTACTACTATTACTCCACTCATCGACTGCTATCCAACATGCATCTAGAGTATTAAGTTAAAAACAGAGTAACGCCTTAAGCAAGATGACATGATGTGGAGGGATAGTTTCATGCAATATGATAGAAACCCCATCTTGTTATCCTCGATGGAAACGATGCAATACGTGCCTTGCTGCCCCTTCTGTCACTGGGAAAGGGCACCGCAAGATCAAACCCAAAGCTAAGCACTTCTCCCATGGCAAGAAAAACCAATCTAGTAGGCCAAACCAAACTGATAATTCGAAGAGACTTGCAAAGATAACCAATCATACATAAAAGAATTCAGAGAAGATTCAAATATTATTCATAGATAGACTTGATCATAAACCCACAATTCATCGGTCTCAACAAACACACCGTAAAAAGAAGATTACATCGAATAGATCTCCACGAGAGAGGGGAAGAACATTGTATTGAGATCCAAAAAGAGAGAAGAAGCCATCTAGCTAATAACTATGGACCCGAAGGTCTGAGGTAAACTACTCACACTTCATCGGAGGGGCTATGATGATGTAGAAGCTCTCCATGATGACGACCCTCTCCGGCGGAGCTTCGGAACAGGCCCCAAGATGGGATCTCGTGGATACAGAAAGTTGCGGCGGTGGAATTAGGTTTTTGGCTCCGTATCTGATCGTTTGGGGGTACGTAGGTATATATAGGAGGAAGGAGTACGTCGGTGGAGCAACAGGGGGCCAACGAGGCAAGGGGCGCGCCCTAGAGGGGGGGGGGGCGCCCCCCACCCTTGTGACCACCTCTTTTACTTCTTGGAGTAGGGTCCAAGTCTCCTGGATCACGTTCGGTGAGAAAATCATGTTCCGAAGGTTTCATTCCGTTTGGACTCCGTTTGATATTCCGTTTCTTCGAAACACTAAAATAGGCAAAAGCAACAACTCTGGGATGGGCCTCCGGTTAATAGCTTAGTCCCAAAAATAATATAAAAGTGGAAAATAAAGCCCAATATAGTCCAAAACAGTAGATAATATAGCATGGAGGAATCAAAAATTATAGATACGTTGGAGACGTATCACGAACTGCTTCCATTATGATTGGGTTAATGCGTCAAAGCGCATTAATACGAATAATGCGATAAGCAACCGGCTATTGAACGTGCCATGACCAGAGGCGAGCTGCGTATGGGTCCTGACAACAGGTAGAGTAGCCGTTAATTGGACCTCTAGAACTTCCCCTATACGTCTGTGCTTCTTGCCATCCTGGTGTTTTTATCCTTTGACGGGACCAGTAGTCAGGTCATCAAAGAAGGCCTATGCAAAATAAACCTGAAAAAGGGGAAAGTAAATAGTGACAATATATGTATGTCCGGGATCGGTCGAGCCGAACTGTGGATCACAAACTAGCCATGCCTCCATCGATGCCCATGGGATTTCTAGTGCGTAATTATGCACGCGTGCTACGAATGCCACTACCTGATCAGGGCTGGGACGGAGGCCAAATTGCTAGTCGAACTCTTCATGAGCGGCGCTGTCCTGGTGCACCGTAGTCCGGACCCTCTTTACGATGTCCAGGAGCTCGGCAGCCGGATTACGGTTCTGCTTGAGAAGGCCGCTCTGTACTTCTGCTGCTAGGGCGGCGGTGTGCTCCTCTGTACGGAGGGAGCATTCCGTGTTTCCGTTGACCGTTATGTCGCCGCATGGACCAGGCATCTTAAGCTTAAGATAAGCATAGTGCGGCACCACATTGAACCGACCGAATGTCGTCCGTCCGAGCAGTGCGTGATAACCATTGCGGAATGGGACTATGTCGAAGATTAACTCCTCGCTTCGGAAGTTGTCGGGGGATGCAAAGACAACCTCCAGTGTGATTGAGCCCGTACAACGGGCCTCTACACCTGGTATGACTCCTTTGAAGGTAGTCTTTGTTGGCTTGATCCTTGATGGATTAATGCCCATTTTGCGCACTGTGTCTTGATGGAGCAGATTGAGGTTGCTACCACCATCCACGAGGACTCGCGTTAGGTGGAATCCATCAATGATTGGGTCCAGGACTAGTGCGGCTGATCCGCCATGCCGGATACTGGTCGGATGATCCCGACGATTAAAGGTGATCGGGCATGATGACCATGGGTTGAATTTTGGGGCGACTGGCTCTATCACATAAACGTCCCTTAGTGCGAGCTTGCGCTCCCTTTTGGGGATGTGTGTAGCATATATCATGTTCACCGTTTTGACTTGAGGGGGAAACTTCTTCTGCCCCCTGAGTTCGGCTGCTAGGGCTCTTCGTTATCGTCCTCACTTTGCTATCCCTTTTCCTTGTTCTCGACGTTTGACTTGCCGGCCTGTTTGAAGACCCAACAATCCCTGTTGGTATGCTTGGCTGGTTTGTCTGGGGTGCCATGTATCTGGCACGGACGATCGAGTATGTGGTCCAGGCTGGGTGGTCCCTGACCGTTCCTTTTATATGGCTTTTTCTGCTGACCGGACTTAGAGTCGCTGAATCCATCATTAACTGTAGTGTCATCCATATTATCACCATTGCTTCGGCGTTTGTGTGTGTTACGTCGGAGCTTGCTGTTATTGTTATTAACCTCGGAGGGGCCTGCCTCGCTGGCTGTGTTTTTGCTGCAAGCCAACCAACTATCCTCACCCGCACAAAAGCGGGTCATGATTGCCGTGAGGGCTGCCATAGATTTTGGCTTTTCTTGGCCGAGGTGGCGGGCGAGCCATTCATCGCGGATGCTATGTTTAAAGGCCGCTAAGGCTTTGGCATCCGGACAGTCGACGATCTGGTTCTTTTTAGTTAGGAACCTAGTCCAAAACTTCCTGGCTGACTCCCCAGGTTGTTGAACTATGTGACTTAAGTCATCGGCCTCTGGCGGCCGAACATATGTACCTTGGAAGTTGTCGAGAAAAGCTTCTTCCAGGTCCTCCCAGCTGCCAATAGAATTCTCGGGCAGACTGTTTAGCCTGTGCCGGGCTGGCCCTTTAAATTTTAGTGGGAGGTATTTGATGGCGTGAAGATCATCCCCGCGGGCCATGTGGATGTGTAGAATAAAATCCTCGATCCATACCGCGGAATCGGTTGTTCCATCGTATGATTCGATGTTTACGGGTTTAAACCCTTCTGGGAATTCGTGGTCCATTACTTCGTTAGTGAAGCAAAGAGGGTGTGCGGCGCCTCTATATCGAGCCGCATCGCGACGTAGCTCTGAGGAGTCCGTCTGCGGTTTTCGGCTCGAGCGTGACTAGTTTTGTCACGGCCGAATAGTTAGCCGTCGTCGCGTGTCGAAGCACGTCCTCGCGATCCATAGATCGATCTTGTATGTCCTGCTCTACTGCCCAGGGTTTGCCGGAGGTCGTATGTATGACCCCAAACTATTTTGTCTCTATTTTTCCGTGGTGGCGGGGCGGGCTCTTCGGCTTGAATTGCCGCTCTATCCCGACCACGAGTTGGTCGATCCGCTGTACTGTCCTGACCGCGTAGTGTTCGGTCGACCGCGTTACGCGAGGGAGGTATGAGCTCCGACGCCTCTTCGTCGAACTGGGGTAGCAGCCTTCGTTGTGGGTAACTCTTGGCTGGGCGTGTGAGGCAGTATTCTTCGGCTTCCAGGACATCAGTCCATCTGTCGACGAGCAGATCTTGGTCAGTTTGAAGCTGCTGTTGTTTCTTTTTCAGGCTCCTTGCAGTGGCTATTAGCTGGCGCTTAAAGCGCTCCTGCTCCAGAGGCTCCTCAGGCATGATGAGGTCGTCGTTGCCGAGGCTTGTCTCCTCCTTGGAGGGCGGATTGTAACTACCATCCTCCGAGTCTTCTTCCATTGCTTGTTCGTCAGGGCTGACTTGCCCATCTTCCCGATGGTCTCGTTCGGCAGTTTGTTCATCGGGTTCTTCTGTGTCTTCGGCACCATCCAGAGTGTTATCGTCTCCTGTGCCGATGTTGTTGTTGTCCCAGCTGCGACGGGATTTAGAGCGGCGCCGCTAACACCGTCGCTTTGGTTGTGTTTTAGGAGGGTCCTCCTTTTTGGGGTTTTCCTTGTCATAGCCACTATTATTTTTCGGCGTATCTACCATGTAGACGTCGTATGAGGAAGTGGTCATCCATCGTCCGGTGGACGGCGGGTTTTGGGCCTCCTCATCTCTGGCATCGTCGCCCATACCGTCGATGTCTTCAGAATCATAGTCAAGCGCGTCGGTTAAATCTTCGACAGTGGTTACGGAGTGGGTGGTGGGTGGGAAGCAGAATTCTCCTTCATCATCAGCCTCCAGTTCGAACAGGACATAATTCGGCTGGGAGTCCCCCGCCAAGGACAGATTTCTCAATGATTTTAGCACATCGCCCAAGGGCGAGTGTTGGAAGATGTCTGCGGTGCTGAATTCGAAGATCGATAAATGATCAAGTTCGGCGTCCGCAGGCTCACCTGGTTCGGAACTTATAACCAGAGACGAGTCCGGAATTCCGGTGACACAGATATTGTGTGAGGTTAAGTCCATGTGCGGCTCCAACGCCGGGGAGTCCGTGGCCTCCGTGGTGGGGTCGAGCCTCCGATCCTTGGATGCCACAGTGTGCTCTGGATCTAAAGCCAGAGGGGTTACAGGAGCTATCTCCTGGATGCGGTCTGACGACAGATTTAGGTCATGTCCGTCAAGGTGACCAGGAGCGGTCGCCGCGGTCTCGAATCCGGCGAAGATCAAATCTCCACGGATGTCCGCAACATATTTCAAGCTCCCAAATCTGACTTGATGGCCAGGGGCGTAGCTATCGATCTGCTCCAGGTGGCCAAACGAGTTGGCTTGCAGCGCGAAGCCGCCGAACACGAAGATCTGTCCGGGGAGGAAGGTTTCTCTTTGGACAACAATCATTGTTAACGATTGAAGGGGCCATCGAACCTTTTGGGGACGACACAGTGGAACTCTCAATGAAAGCACGAATGTCGGTATCAAAACCGGCGGATCTCGGGTAGGGGGTCCCGAACTGTGTGTCTAAGGTCGATGGTAACAGGAGACAGGGGACACGATGTTTACCCAGGTTCGGGCCCTCGCTATGGAGGTAATACCCTACTTCCTGCTTGATTGATCTTGATGGATATGAGTATTACAAGAGTTGATCCACCACGAGACCGTAATAGCTAAACCCTAGAAGTCTAGCCTATATGACTATGGTAATGAGTATCTCCCTTTCCGGACTAAGTCCTCTGGTTTATATAGACACCGGGAGGATCTAGGGTTACACAAGGTCGGTTACAAAGAAAGGAATCTACATATTTGGTCGCAAAGCTTGCCTTCTACGCCAAGGAGAGTCCCATCCGGACACGGGTGTAGTCTTCAGTCTTCGTATCTTCACAGCCCATCAGTCCGACCCATGGCTAACAGGCCGGACGCCCGAGGACCCCTTAGTCCAGGACTCCCGCAATGTGGCAGCTTGCTATTCGTTAGCTTTGCCGAGAGTAGCTCTCGGCAAACCAACGGTTCGGCGTAGAGCATGGGACCCACCTGTCTGGTCATGGACACGTGGCAGTTTGCTACTCGTTAGTTTTGCCGTAGTAGCTCCCGAAAAACCAACGACTCGGCGTAGGGCATGGGACCCGACTGTCAGGTCATGGACATGTGGCAGTTTGCTACTCGTTAGCTTTGCCAGAATTGGCTCTTGGCAGCTGCGCCATGTGGCAACCGCCGTCTCTGTCAGTCATCTATGAGCCATCTTTATTTTGCCGAGGGGTACTATTTGGCTTTCGACAAACTATTTGCCGAGTGCCCAACGGTTGGTTCTAGGCAAAGTTCTGTTTGTCTGAGGAGTGTATGTCGGGTGGTATTTGGCGAGAACAATTCTCGGCAAAGACTTTGCCGGGTGTTTCGGCCCTTTGTCGAGTCTTTCTTGCACTCGACGTAGCGTGTAATTCCAGTAGTGTATGCATATGAATTCATTTTAAATATAGCGATACCTCAAGATCAACTAGGGTTCATCCACACATCCATATCCATCCATTGATACACACATCAATTATAATTAAATTTATCTACAAAAAAACTGGATGAAGTAGGGTTCACCAATATCCATTCATTCATCCACACAGCCAACATATATCCATCCATTCATTCATCCAAATTTCAAAACTACTCTCCCCGATCCTAAATATATGTCTTTTTAGAGATTTCAATATAGAATACATATGGAGCCTAACATCTAGAATGCGTCTATATACATTCGTATATAGTCCGTATTGAAATATTTCAGAAGACTTATATTTGGAACGGAGGGAGTACAAGATGAACTAGGTTCACCTAGTGCCTAAAAACTCATCAAAACTAGAGCTATTTGACTAAAACTAATTGGAGGGACTGAAAGAGTTTACTTCCTTCTCTCTTTGCGGAGGCATCTCGATCCACAAAAATGACGAAGAAACGGAGAAGATCGAAGGTGGGGAGTGTGAGGAGGAGGGAGGCGCCGCCCCTCTCTTTTTGTCGGGCGTAGGAGGAAGGAGGGCTGGCTCGATGGGTGGGACCCGCCAGCTGGCTCCCTGTGTCCTTTAAATGTTCAAACCCTACCTCGAGGGTCGATGATGGTAGTGTATAACAGCCTACCGCCCGAGACCTCGGCGGGGGCGGGCGAACCGTTAAGGCCGCTGACGTGGATAAGTTCCCTACCGCTAGAGGCCCAGGTGGTAGGCAATTATACCCATCGTTATTAACCCCGGTGGTAGGAAAAAGGATAAGATCTTAGAAAAAAATTAAACCAGGGTCAGGATCTGACCAGCTTTTCCAAAAGGGTAAAACACTGAACTCGGCCACCGGCGGAGGCTGTAGCCGGTCGTCCGGCTGGAATATTTTGCCTAATTCTTTTGCGCCAAACCCGGCTTCATGGGACGCCTCTGATGTCCATTCCTGCACTAGTAATCGGACAACACGATAGCGTTGGAACCATTTTATCTTCTCGTTCGGCTCAACACTCCTTGCCTTGATTGGACACCATTCTTATCGAGAGAAATACAATATAGAATCACGTACCCATTTCCACTTGGCGTTTGGCGTATATACACAACATCAAGGGCGTTCTTGGTCGATTCCTTGAAAATGCAGAGAGAAACAAAAAGAAATGTTCCACGGACAATAATAATATATGCCCATTTCCACTAAAGCGAATATTTTGTTTTGGGGATAGAAATAGAATATTTGAATAAACTTTCGGCGTTGGTGTCATCAGCATGCACAGCTTCATCAATCATTCATGTGCTATATAAAGGGCGGGAGCGGCGAGGGGCTGAGGCAGTACAAGCAAAGCAGCTAGCAAACGCACGTAGCGCTAGCTTAACTAAGCTAAACCAGGTACCCAGCCATGAACATGAACTACGGCTCCATGGGTCCCGGCGCGATGGTGCGGTGCAGGCAGTGCAGCTCGAGCATCACGGCGATGCCCGGCGCCCGCGCCGTGCAGTGCATGCAGTGCAGCTGCGTGACGCGCGTCAGCGGGCGTGGCCGGCAGCAGCACGGCTACGGCCAGGGTTACGGGAACGGCGGCGGCATGCTGATGCCGCCGATGCGTCCCACCCCGGCCTTCGGCGGCGGCCGCGGCAAGAAGCGCGCCGTGCTGATCGGGATCAAGTACACCAACCGGCGCTCCTGCGAGCTGCGGGGCCCCATCAACGACGTCAAGTGCATGCGCTACCTGCTCACCGAGCGCTTCGGCTTCCCCAACGACTGCGTCCTCATCCTCACCGGTTCGTAACAAACCAACATCTTTTCTTGTTTATTTAGTCATACTAAATATGTATATGCTCGTGCAGATGAGGAGAGGAACCCGTGCAGGCAGCCGACCAAGGACAACATCCGCATGGCGATGCACTGGCTGGTGCAGGGGTGCAGCTACGGCGACTCCCTGGTGTTCCAGTTCTCCGGCCTGGGCGCGCAGGTCCCCGACGACGACGGCGACGAGCTGGACGGCATGGACGAGGCCCTCTGCCCCGTGGACTCGTTCCAGCAGGGCCCCATCCTGGACGACGAGATCAACGAGGCCATCGTCCGCCCGCTGGTGCACGGCGTCAAGCTCCACGCCATCGTCGACGCCTGCCACAGCGCCACCGTCCTCGACCTCCCCTACCAATGCACCGTGTCCAAGCAGTCAGTATCTATCTCGTCAACTTTCTTAACGCCGATCCCATCCATGATCGCATGCAGGGGAAGCGCCTACTTACATATATGAAATGTTTTGTTCAGGACCGGGCGCTGGAGGTGGAGGGACGAGCGCCCTATGACCGGCGCCTGCAAGGGCACCAGCGGAGGCCAGGCCGTGCTCATCAGTGGCAGCAGCAACGGAAAGAGCAACATGAGCGTGGTCAGTAGCTATTATTCACAAGCTTTTTTCTCGTTGATTCATTCATGTCAGAGGTGTTCCGATCTTTCGTTCTCACACGTATGCCACCGGTACGTGCGTGCAGCTGCCTGAGCCCTACGCCACGATCGGCGCCATGACGCACAGCTTCATCAGGGCGGTGGAGTGCGAGCCGCGCACCACCTACGGCCGCCTGCTCACCTCCATGAGGGCCATCATGCGCGACAGCAGCGGCAACTGCAACCTACAAGGCCCAATCGGCGGCTCCATCCGCAAGGTCGCAAACTTCAGCGGCGTGGAGGTGAGTCAGCCGCAGATTCTCTCACTCTCATCGCTAGCTTGCTAATGACACCATCTTGTTCACATATAATATACTGACCTGTGCATTCGGTTGAACTTTGCAGGAGCCTCAGCTGTCCTCTGCCTACAAGTTTGACGTCGAGCGCGAGCCCTTCTGCATGTAGAACCCGACCGTACCCGCGGGTTCACGTCACTGCGCTGCAGGCTACTACTGCTACCTAATCATGCATCGACCGTACTGAATAATGGGCCGGTTAATTAACTATGATGCTTGCTACTAGTATGTGTGACGATGTATCACCTCACCTGCCGCTATGCCATCAAGAATGAGCACTGCATAGCTCATACAAAGGCTCTCGAGGACCTCGTTCTCCACTGTACTGTACATCACTGTAACATGGCCGTTGTGTGTCGTGTCGTCCCCTTAAATAAATCAAGGTTCTATGTATGCTGCTTGATCTCCAAAAGAGATATGCTGTCTAAACTGTCAAAAATATGGACGTGTTTAGTTCGAGAATGTTAACGCAATCAAAATCATAAACTTGTTTTGGTTCAACTCTTAATGACAGTGTGTGGCTCCCAAGAAAGAACAATATTCTCTCCCCTCCGCCTCGGGCCGTCAGTCCCACGCCCTGAGGCGGAGGGGAGGGGGTTACTCTTCTCTCGTCCTTTGTGTATTAGATTTTTTTGGTAAGGGTGACGACGCTTCGACGGTTATAGTGGTGTCATCTCGAATAAAAGTCCTCCGACTCCAGTCTAGTTCGATGATGCTCGGTGTGGCGTTGCTAAGGAGCCCCAGGGTTTTTGTCCCCGCTATTTATGAATAACGGGTTGGTTATCTGTATTGTCCATCGGTGTGGTTCCATGTGCGGTAGTGTCTTCTTCGACAACCTCTTCCTTCGAAGCTTTGCAAGCAAAGTCGTTGGCTTGGTCTAGCGATATTAGTGCGTTTGTCTGTCTAGATCGGGGCGACTCCGCTGGTGATATGCTTGGCGCGATTGCCAATCTCTATTGTACACGGTGATATACTATCTGGCGATTCAACGAGGTTTGTTTCCCTACAAGTGTTGTTCATTAATTATATTGTGAGCTATGGCGGTGCAACGGCGATAAGTTTAAATTCAGTTGCGGCTTTGACAAAAATTAGAGGCATGTTATAGTCATAGTCTCCCCTTTGTTTTGGGGTCGTTTTTGTGTGTGGGTTCAATTACCTTACATCTGATTGTATGTGTGACCTTGCAAAATGTAAATCAGATATAATTCTCATACGCGATAAATAAATAATTTATTTTAAAAAGGCAATGCATGGCTGACCGAAAGTGAATTCGACAAGCAACTTGGGGGTGGCTCTCTGTCCAAAAAATGGAAGATGCCGCACCTGGCCTATGACCTCGCGGATGCCACCAACGTCGGACCACACGACACCGTTCGAACCGTTTTACCTTCTCCTCCGGCTTACCACTCCTTGCCTAGATCTACCAGACACGCTTCTTATCGAGAGGAATACGTATCAGCTTTCACATGGGCCGGCGGGCTGATACTTCTTCCTCCCCTCTCATTTTTCTTTCTGAGAATTGAGTCTTGGTTCGAGATAGATTTGCATCGTTGTAGTCAGGCTTTTCAGCGAGCAGGTAACCTGGATTCTTTCGTTTTCCTTGATGGACATGGGAATTTCTCTCTTTCTCTGAACAGAGAAAGAACATCTCAGATATTATTTCTCTTGCACAGGCTTCGGATTCCTTATGATCAACTCCTCCAACGAACCATTTATACCCAAAATGATATTCACTAAGACGCACCGGGCTCTCCCTCCGCACCCGCTGGCTCTGGCTCCAGGCCACGGACCGGACGCGCCCCTGGAGCCATCTACCCCTCCCTGCTGACTCTGAAACGCTGGCCATCTTCCGTGCTTCCACCCGATGGGAACTTGGTGATGGGCGAACATGCAAATTCTGGACTGATCATTGGGTCCACGGCCAGTCCGTCGCCGAGATCGCACCGGCTATCTATGCTATGGTGCCCAAGCGGCGCCGCCAACGTCGCCTCGTGGCCGACGGACTCCAATACCGGGCTTGGGTCCAGGACATCGCTGGCGCCTTGGGCCCCCTGGCGACTGTCCAGTACGTCGAGCTTTGGAGGCGTCTACTCCCGATTTCAACCTCCGAGCAGCCCGACATTCTTCGGTGGCGATGGACAGCGAATGGAACTTACTCTGCAAAAACCTGCTACGACGCTCTCTTCCTCGGCTCTACCTCATCCCCACATGCCGAGCTCACCTGGAAGACTTGGGCCCCCCCTGAGCATCAAGTTCTTCATATGGTTGGCCCTGCAGGACCGATGCTGGACGAACGAGCGGCTGGCGCGACACGGGCTGCCTCATAGCGGCACCTGCGCACTCTGCGATCAGGCCACTGAATCTATCAGCACCTTTTGATTGGCTGCTCCTTCTCTCGCATGGTGTGGCACGACGTATTCTCCAGGCTACAGCTCACCAGAAGCATTCCCCTCGGCCACGAGCCCTTCTTCGGCTGGTGGAAGGCATCCACGTCATCCGCCCCGCCTTCTCTTCGTAAGGGCACGGCCTCCCTGGTGATCATCGTCGCCTGGACCCTCTGGAAGCACATAAATGCTTGCACCTTCGACGGCATCCGCCCGTCAGTGACCGAGGCCTCTCGAGCCGCTCTGGCCGAGGCAGCAATGTGGGCCACGGCTGGCGCAAAAGGACTGCGCTCCTTTATTTTCGAACCGCCTTGATCGAACCCTATTTCTGTAACTTCGCGTAGTCCCGGCCACGAGTGTGTTGCTTGGTCATGCGCATGTAAACTCCTCTACCTATCAATGAAATGATACGCTCTATGCGTATTTGAGAAAAAAAAGACATTCACTAAGACGGCGATCCAGGCAATTCGTGCCTTGGTGGAGGTTAATGTGTGAGAGCATTTTTCTGAAGGTTAGGCGCGAGTGCACATCTGGTTACAGGCGTGTTCTTGAGGTTGCAGAGGTTGATTTGGTTGGGTATGTTGTGTTGTCGATGGTCTTGGGCCTAGGCACTCTTGTATCCGGCTCGGACGATGTTCCTTGAGTGCTAATCGAGTGTGTGTGGTCTTCGCCGGTTTTCCTTGATTAACCGTGCCATGTACGGTTTTTGGGTCCGGTTTCCCTTATTAACTAGACCAATTCTCTTCTTCCTAATGCAATGCGGGAGCTCCCCGCCCTCTGACGAGGTTCCGTAAAAGAAATGATATTCACTAAGAGCATCTACATCCAGGCATCCCAAATCCTTCTCAAACGCCCGGACGGCCTGCCGGTCACTGACCGGTCATGAAATTTCGACCCAGCCGGGCACCACAAACGTCCGGGCTAACTGTCACCCCTCATATCCAGCCCAAATATGGACGGATATGGGGCGTCCGGACGCGTCTGGGCACATACGCCACGTTCGACCCGGCCCGCGTTGGCCCACCCGGCCCCACATATATTCCTGCCTATCCGCTCGCCGGACCAAACCCTACCCACTTCACTCCACTCCCCTCTACCACCAAGCTCGTCTTCGGCGGAGTCCGTCCGTCTGGGACATGGCGGGCAGCGGATTCGCGTCCTTCACCTCCAGATCCGTCGACCCCGAACTCATCCCACGTGGCCCCGAGGAGGAGATGGCCGTCCGGCTTGCGCTCCGCCGCTCCCAGGAGGAGGCCCATGCACGACATCGCTCGGACTCCTTCCGTCGGGAATCTATTGTGTCTGCCCAAATGGTGCATGTATCCGACGTTAGGGTATCCGTCGCTGCCTCAACGGAGGCGGTGCGGTCGGTCTGGCGTCCTAACACAGTGGCGGACGCACAACCCCTCCATTGGCGCGCCGAGGTCATGGACACACCGTGGGCGTCGTCCGACGCAACCATGGCGCGACGTGCCCGCCGTGTGAGGCAGTGGGCGCGGGAGGCGGCGGTGGACGTCGGCGAGGCGGTGTTGCATTCTCCGGCGCCCCGTATGGTGCACCACTCCGGGCGCCACAATCGCAATGTGGTGGATGTCGCCGGCTCGTCCCAGGACGGATCCATCGTCAATCTGACGTCCACCGGCAACCAACGGGTTCCGGGCTCCAATGAGAAAGAGTAGGGCATGGGCGACGGCGGCGCCTTGAGTCCGGTGAGCCGGCTCGTGTACCATGCCCTACTCTACCTTGCTGACGACCGGGCCAAAACTCTGGGAAGCGCAGCCGATCACTGGACATGGCCACGGCGACCGGACGAACTTCGCCTAAAGATCGCTACGTTGCATGTAATAATATAAATTTGAGGTTTCTAATTTGAGGTATACGTATGTGGATTGCATTTTCTGAGGTGTGACCGGTTAGTGTCCGCGGAAACGTCCGGACGCGTTCATGGGCGTTTTGAGGGCCGGATTTGCACATCGCAGCTGTAGATGCTCTAATAACATCAAATATGCTGCACGTACATTGTGAGTGCGGAAATGATTGTACCACCATGAGCAACATGTCAGAATTGTGTCGAATATTATTGTACAAGGTTGGTTACAGTTGGACTTGGTTTTGGACCGTGTGTAGACATGGTAGGAGTTGTGTCCTAATAGGACACCTGTATCGTAGGCCTCTCATATATATTGGAGGTAGACACACTATGTAACCTATGCCAACATAATAGCACGGGCACGCGGGGGAGCCGGCGGCGTGTGCCGGTGCCCGGGCGGCCAGGGTGCGGTATTGTGACGGTGTCATGGGGAGGAGCGCCCGTAGTCAGGCCCCGGGGATGTAGCCATGATGATAAACCTCGTTAACAAATCTCGATGTCGTGCCTGTGTGATTGCTTGATCCTCGGTAGATTGACGGAATGCCTTGAATTATTTTAACAAGTGGTATCATGAGCTAGGGTTGTGAATACCGAAGGCTGTGTAATCGTTGGTCTGACGAGTAAGAAAATATCGACATAAATCTGCAGGATGTAGTACGGGAGAAGTCGTCGGCGAGTTACGAATCCGAGACGGATGTTGGTCATAATTTTCACGAAAAGCGATCTAGGCGAGACAGCAGCAGGGGTGCGCTATGTACAAGGCTGGCAAGGCAGATCTCGCGTGCGGAGGCCCAGGCAGGAGCTGTCTCTGCGATGGGAGGCCCAGGTGCGGAGGCCTAGAGGCTATCGGCTGGGCGAGGCCCATGTGGGGCACTTGCGGCTGGTGTGTTTTGACCTGGTGGGCAAGAAGTTGGAAAGTTGCTGGAGGCCGTGAGACACGCGTCTGCGGAGCTGCTGGAGATCCACGGATAGCCACGCGTGAGGATTTGTTGAGAAAAAAAAAATGCTACGCACAAGAGACTTAGGTGCTATCGGTTGAAAAAATAAAGCTAATGGACCAAGAGCCTACAGGAGCCTATGGTGGAGTTTGGAGATTTTTCCATTGATCTTCACAGCGAAGTGCACACGGGAAGGCTTATTTGGTGGAGTTTGGCTTTATTTATTTGTACATGGTTGTGTACCAGGATGGTAGCGTGAGGGTCTGTGGTATGCGTTGCGAGGATGGCGACGTGCGTATAGAGCTCGGAGGAGTCTAGAGCACGTCGTGGAAGGATCATGCAAACACAGGGCGTCAAGCAAGGCACAAATGTGCGGGTGGAGACGACGCAGGGTGGAGCATGGTTGCAATCGGACCAGTTCGGCTGGGTTGGACTAGTCAGTCTGACGGATCGACGGGAGTCGGTTGGTACAGAAGACGGTGGTGGGATCGGCGAAGACGACGTAGGAGCGTGATGCTGATGGTGACCGACTTTTGGGCGTGGAAACACGTGGTGCACATGCCCGAGGCTTGTGCGGCTTCGACAAAACTATGGCGCGGGATTGATTCAAGGTGGTGTATACACGGAGCTTGAAGTCGATGAGGCGCAGGGGTGGATTAATCATCTACCATGGAGTCATGTTGAAGGTGGAGCTGGATTGAGGGGCTACGGCGTAAGTCGACGGGGCCGAAGCCTATTCAACAAGCGGGAAAAAAAGCGAGTGACATGCAGTTCGGACTGGAGCCTAGTGGTCTGATGGAAGCGTGAAGCTCGTCACCGGTCGGTGATGATCGGTGGTACTCTGCAGTGGGGGTTGAATGGTGTGGTTTCTTTACCCTTGAGACTCGACCAGGACAGCGGAGGCTCGACACGGTAATGGCGGCGAGGCGTGCGGTACGCACGGGACATGGAGATGGGCCAGGGCTCTGGTGGTCATACATGTGGTGAGACAACTGCGAATTTGACTTGGGATGACTACAAGCAACGGTGAAATTCTTTTAAGTTTCAGACAGACGGCCAAGAAAGGAGCGGTGATGTTGGGTTCAGGTAACTCTTATATGTGACACCCAATATGTGAGTTGTTCACTTTCACGCAGGTCAGTGATCAGTGTGTGATGGCGTTGGACTGATACTCTGAAAGCTGGGAGCGCAAACTAGAGTAATGTGGAACTTAATTTTGCTCGAGTGTTGATTGTGGTCAAGAAAAGAAGGGACTACTGACGAGGATACGTACCTAGGGTAGGGTAACTTATCATACTTGAGGTACCCAATCGAGGACATGGCTCCTACAATGAAAGACATTCTAAGAAGTATCAACATTTCAGTCGACCTGGTCAGCCCAGTCGACGGACATGAGCGTACTCGACCAGAAGCACAAGCAGTCGACCATGAAGACGGCCACTCGACTATAAGAAGACCTAAAGGCACTGCCTACAAACGGTCATCTCATAAGTAGCTTTTATGGCCTTCATGGTCCTTTATTACAGGCGTTACCAGTAACCCCCTCTCATTATGTACATCAAACTCCTTGTAACGTGGGCTGGCTGGGGTCCTGGCGAACTCTATATAAGCCACCCCCCTCCACTAGGACAGGGGTTCGGAACTTTGTAACACACACATATATAATCCAGTCGACTGCCTCCGGGCTCCGAGACGTAGGGCTGTTACTTCCTCAGAGAAGGGCCCGAACTCGTAAAACTCCTTGCGCATACAACTACTCCATAGCTAGGATCTTGCCTCTCCATACTTACCCCCCATTCTTACTGTCAGACTTAGAACCACGACAGTTGGCGCCCACCGTGGGGCAGGTGTTCTAGCGATTTGTTGGAGGAGTTGGGATTCTTTCACCCCACATCATGTTTTCGAGCGGAGTCATGGTCGAGAGCCGCGAGATCCGTCTCGGCGCTCTCTCCTTCATCGTCGACAACTCTGCTTGGCTGCAGGAGGCTCCACTCGACGTGGACGCGCTTCCCGCCCGCGGAGCCACGCATTTTCGCGCATGCGTCCGCGGCGTCCTCCTGCGGCAACCGTCGACCCAGTACGGGTCGGCATTCGTTTCGCCATCGTCGTCATCAGCTTCCCACCGGCGCAAGCGCACCGGTCGGCCGAGACTCCAGCGGTGGGTGAAGCACGCACTGGCCCGCCAGTCGGCCATCCCCCAAGTCGCGGCAATCGAGCCCGACGAGTCACTCTACGGCCTGTTCGACCTGTCGACTGGCTCCGTAGAGACTGCGTCCGAGTGCGACAGCAGCGATCCAGCGGCGGAAGTACTAATGGTCGACGGACCACGTAGTCCCCCCGGATTCCCCCACACGGAAGAGGTTGCCGCAGGGGGGATTCCGGCGCGGGGCCACGAAGAGTACAGGCCCGAGCCCCTTACCTCAGTGCAGAGGGAGGAACTCCGTCGCCGGAACATGGACGCCCTTCACACTCCTATCGTTGGAGAAACCCCTGAGGCACGAGCCCTGGAGGAGGTGCGCTTGGCCAACTTGGCTGAACGTACTCGACTGGAGAATCTACAGAGAGCACTCGACGAGCGCGCACGACCGCCCGTTCCCGAGTCCAGTCGTCGTCGCCTCTTCCAGCCGCCGACCCAGGTATACCGTACCCCGATTCAGAATTTGGCAGCTGCGGCTCGCATAGCGGAGTCGATCCAGCCTTCACAGTCAGAGGCAGGGAGAGGTCTGTTGCAGATCAGAGATTTGCTCCGTGCAGCGGGTGACCAGAATTCAGCCGTATCTCAGTCGCGCAACAGGATTCACAGTCGATCCGTCACTGCGAATTCCGTTCAGTCGGCTCATAGTCCAAGGTCGCCCCCGAGGCGTGAAGGACACAGAGGCCGGCACGAGGATCAATACCAAGGGCACGAGCGATATGAGCACCGATTCGATCGCAACGATCAACGTCGAGTGCCTTCTCCTGCCCCAAGAGCGGGGTCGTACGTTCCTCGACGGCAAGAGGACAGACGCCAGTTCAGTACTGGGCGAAGGGTCCCAGTCGACCCCAGGGAACCAGGCTTTGATGCGAGATCTATCATCGTTCAAGGTCTGGTCGACCGAAATAGAGCTCACCGAGAAGACCGTGACAGAGGCGCGCCGTCCAGCAGCAGAGTTCACGTCTCAGGTCCCCAGTGTTTCAGCAGAGCGATCAGAGCTGCAGTGATTCCTCCCAACTTCAGGTTGGCGACTGGAGTCAGCAAGTTCACCGGAGAGTCCAAGCCGGACACATGGCTCGAGGATTACCGAGTGGCTGTTCAGATCGGAGGCGGCAATGACGAGGTGGCCATGAAGCATTTGCCCCTCATGTTGGAAGGATCAGCCAGAGCGTGGTTGAATCAGTTGGCTCCCAGCAGTATTTATACTTGGGAAGATCTAGCCCAGGTGTTTGTCAGGACATTCGAAGGGACTTGCAAGCGACCGGCAGGGTTGACAGAATTGCAGTCATGTGTTCAGAAGTCGAGTGAAACCCTGAGAGATTATATCCAAAGGTGGATCACGCTGAATCACATGGTCGAGAATGTGTCCGATCATCAGGCAGTTTGCGCCTTCAAGGAAGGCGTCAGAAACAGGGAGTTAAGTTTGAAGTTCGGTCGAACCGGGGATATGACCCTGAGTCGAATGATGGAAATCGCCACCAAGTACGCGAACAGAGAAGAGGAAGATAGACTCCGAAGTGGCAAGTATAAGGCAGCCGCTAATGAGGCCGGCGGAGGACACTCCAGTCGGAAGCAGAAGCGCAAGGCCGAGCCAGTCGCCCCCGGGGAAGCCTTAGCTGTGACCCCAGGGAAGTTTAAGGGGAAACCCAAGGGTCCTTGGAACCCCAAGAAAGTGAAAGACCAGGACGGGAACGATGTGATGGACTTACCATGCCACATTCACACGAAGAAAGATGAAGAGGGAAATCTCATTTACCCTAAGCATACCACTCGACAATGTCGACTCCTGATGCAACAGTTCCAAGGGAAGCAGGCCAAGGACAAAGAGAAAGAGTCAGACAAAGTTGAAGACAGGGAAGACAGCGGTGAAGAATACCCCCAAGTCGATTCCACTCTGATGATTTTCGCTGATGTCGAAAGTAAGAGTCGACTGAAGGTCATCAATCGCGAAGTAAACATGGTCGCTCCGGTGACACCCCATTACCTGAAGTGGTCCCAGACCGCCATCACCTTCGACCAGTCCGATCATCCGACTCATATTGCCACCCCAGGGAGGCAAGCGTTGGTGGTCGACCCAATTATTGAAGGCACTCGACTGACCAAGGTTCTGATGGACGGCGGCAGCGGGCTAAACTTATTGTATGCAGAGACGTTGAAGGGGATGGGCATTCCGATGTCCCGACTCAGCCCCAGCAACATGAGCTTCCACGGAGTCATTCCTGGGAAGAAAGCTGAGTCACTCGGTCAAATCACTCTCGACGTCGTCTTTGGTGACTCGAAGAATTTCCGGAAAGAAAAGTTAACCTTTGAGGTCGTGGATTTTCAGAGTGCGTACCACGCCATTCTTGGGAGGCCAGCCTACGCTCGTTTCATGGCTCGACCATGCTACGTATACCTCAAGCTGAAGATGCCTGGCCCCAAAGGTGTAATCACCATCGTTGGCAATCGGAAGAAGGCAGAGGAGTGCTTCCAGAAAGGCGCCAAAATTGCTGATGCTCAGATGGCCAAGATAGAGATACAAGAGTACCAGAAGACTGCGGATCCGAGTGAGTTGTTACGAGCCAAGAAGCCCGCCACGGAGTCAGCATTTCAGTCGACTAGTGAGACCAAGCAAGTCCACATCCACCCGACCGATCCAAATGCGGCTCCAACCAACATCTCCACTACACTCGACTCCAAATAGGAAGAAGCGCTCGTCCAGTTCCTCCGTGAGAACTGGGACATCTTTGCATGGAAGCCTGCTGACATGCCAGGTGTGCCCAGGGGACTGGCCGAGCACCGCCTTCGAGTCGACCCAAAGGTCAAACCAGTCAAGGAGCATCTCCGACGGTCCGCCGTTCAGAAGAGAAAGGCCATTGGCGAAGAAGTGGCCCGACTCCTAGCAGCAGAATTCATTCGCGAGATCTACCACTCCGAGTGGCTCGCCAATGTTGTGATGGTCCCTAAGAAGGACAAATCGTTGCGCATGTGCATCGATTTTAAGCATATCAATCGGGCCTGCCCGAAAGATCATTTTCCTCTTCCTCGCATCGACCAAATAGTCGACTCGACTGCAGGATGCGAGAGGTTATCCTTTTTAGATGCTTACTCTGGATACCATCAGATCCGTCTGTATGGACCCGATGAAATAAAAACAACCTTCATCACCCCATTTGGGTGTTTCTGCTATGTTACCATGCCTTTCGGTCTCAAGAACGCTGGAGCTACATTCATGAGAATGATTCAGAAGTGCCTAATCACTCAAATCAGTCGGAATGTAGAAGCATACATGGATGACATAGTGGTCAAGTCACGAAAAGGTTCCGACCTGCTGACTGACCTAGCTGAAACTTTTGCCAATCTCAGGAATTATGATATCAAGCTCAATCCGTCGAAGTGCACATTTGGAGTCCCTGGAGGAAAGTTACTCGGTTTTCTTGTTTCCGAACGAGGAATCGACGCTAACCCCGAAAAAGTTGGCACCATACTCCGGATGAAACGCCCCGTGCGTGTGCACGATGTCCAGAAACTTACTGGATGCTTGGCCGCCCTAAGTCGATTCATCTCCAGGCTCGGTGAAAAGGCGCTGCCTCTTTACCGACTGATGAAGAAGTCAGACACGTTCGAATGGACTCCAGAAGCTGATGCAGCATTTGTAGAGCTAAAAGCTATGCTCTCCACCCAGCCGGTGCTTGCTGCTCCTGTCAGCAAAGAGCCATTGTTGCTTTACATAGCAGCCACAGGACAAGTCGTTAGTACCGTTCTTACGGTCGAGCGGGAAGAGGAAGGAAAGACCTTCAAAGTTCAACGCCCAGTTTATAATATCTCTGAAGTTCTGACCCCGTCGAAGCAAAGATATCCCCACTATCAGAAGCTTGTTTACGGGATTTACATGACCACGAAGAAGGTTGCTCATTATTTCTCTGATCACTCTATCACAGTCGTCAGCGACGCTCCATTATCAGAGATTCTTCATAACAGAGATGCAACCGGTCGAGTGGCGAAATGGGCAATTGAACTTCTTCCTCTTGATATCAAGTTCGAGGCAAAGAAAGCTATTAAGTCCCAGGCAATAGCTGATTTCCTCGCCGAGTGGACCGAGCAGGAGCTTCCGACTCAAGTTCACTCGGAGCACTGGACTATGTTTTTCGATGGCTCCAAGATGCTGAACGGATCCGGTGCGGGGGTTGTACTGGTTTCCCCCCGAGGAGATAAGCTCAAGTATGTCCTCCAGATTCACTTTGATTCCTCCAACAATGAGGCAGAGTATGAAGCGCTTCTATACGGATTACGTATGGCCATTTCACTCGGCGTCCGTCGCCTCATGGTCTACGGCGACTCAGATCTGGTTGTTAATCAAGTGATGAAGGAGTGGGACGTCCGAAGCCCATCCATGACGGGATATTGCAGCGCAGTGAGGAAGCTGGAGAAACGATTCGAGGAGTTGGAGCTCCATCATATACCCCGACGGAAAAATCAAGCTGCAGATGATCTGGCGAAGATAGGGTCCAAAAGGGAGGCCATCCCTAAAGATGTGTGTTTGGAGCACATTCACACACCATCAGTGCAAGAAGATCCTTTCACAGAAGAGCCTCCACAACCAAAAAGCGCCTCTGACTCGACCGAAGTGGAGGTTCCAGCTGTGGTCGACCTGATTATGGAAGTTATGATCACCACTCCCGATTGGACAGTGCCGTACATTGCGTATATCATGAGAAAAGAGCTCCCAGAAGATGAAGAAGAGGCTCGACAGATCGTCCGTCGATCCAAAGCCTTTACAGTAATCATAGGGCAGCTATACAGAGAAAGCGCGACTGGAGTTGGTCAGAAGTGCATCACACCTGAAGAAGGACAGATAATTCTTGAGGATATCCACTCGGGGACCTGTGGCCATCATGCGTCCTCTCGGACCATCGTGGCCAAAGCATACCGAGCGGGTTTTTACTGGCCAAAGGCGAACGAAATGGCAAAGGATATAGTCGACAAGTGCGAGGGGTGCCAGTTTTATTCCAACATGTCTCACAAGCCCGCCTCCGCCTTGAAGACCATTCCACTCGTCTGGCCTTTCGCTGTCTGGGGTCTAGACATGATCGGACCACTGAGAACTGGTAGGAGTGGCCTCACCCACTTGTTGGTTGCAGTCGACAAGTTCACGAAGTGGATAGAAGCCAAACCCATAAAGGACCTCGACGCAAGCACTGCCATCAGTTTTATCAGGGGATTGATATTCAGATATGGAGTTCCGCATAGCATCATCACGGATAACGGATCAAACTTTGATAATGACAGATTCAAAGCCTTCTGCGCCTCTCAGGGCACTCGAGTCGACTACGCTTCAGTTGCTCATCCTCAGTCGAATGGACAGGCCGAACGCGCGAATGGCCTCATCCTCAAAGGACTAAAACCCCGACTGATGCGTGATCTCAAACACGCAGCAGGCGCCTGGGTCGACGAACTTCCGTCAGTTCTATGGGGGTTGAGGACCACCCTTAACCGGTCGACTGGAAGAACACCATTCTTTCTGGTCTATGGAGCCGAAGCGGTTTTGCCGAGCGACCTGCTCCACAACGCGCCTCGAGTCGAGTTATATTCCGAAGCAGAAGCAGAACAGGCCCGGCAAGATGCAGTCGACCTCTTAGAGGAGGAAAGAGAGATGGCTCTAATCCGCTCGACCATCTACCAGCAAGAGTTGCGTCGGTTCTACGCCAGAAATGTGAAGGGTCGAGCCTTTCAGGAAGGAGATTTGGTCCTCCGCGTGGATCAGCAAAAACCTCACAAACTTGCCCCGACCTGGGAAGGCCCCTTCATCATCACCAAAGTCCTGCACAACGGAGCGTATCACCTCTACAACATCGATCGACGGATCGACGAGCCTCGAGCATGGAACGCGGACCTGCTCCGTCCTTTTTACACTTAAAAACTCACTCGACTGAGATGTAATAAAAGTACCTCTGTAGTTCTTTTGTTTCAAGCAAAAATTTCTTTTTCTATTTGTCTAAGTTTCCCCCAGTGGGTGACTTAGCTGCGAATCCGCTTCGCCTAAGTTTTCAGGAAATCCTACCGAGTGGAGAGCAAGTCTCCCACTCGGGGGCTTAGCTGCGAATCCGTTTCGCCTAAGAATTAAAATCCTACCGAGTGGAGAGCAAACCTCCCACTCGGGGGCTTAGCTGCAGTCCAAGTACTCGCCTAAGTTTGAAAAAATCCTACCGAGTGGAGAGCAAACCTCCCACTCGGGGGCTTAGCTGCAGTCCAAGTACTCGCCTAAGTTTGAAAAAATCCTACCGAGTGGAGAGCAAACCTCCCACTCGGGGGCTTAGCTGCAGTCCAAGTACTCGCCTAAGTTTGAAAAAATCCTACCGAGTGGAGAGCAAACCTCCCACTCGAGGGCTTAGCTGCAGTCCGAATACTCGCCTAAGTTTGAAAAAATCCTACCGAGTGGAGAGCAAACCTCCCACTCGGGGGCTTAGCTGCAGTCCAAGTACTCGCCTAAGTTTGAAAAAATCCTACCGAGTGGAGAGCAAACCTCCCACTCGGGGGCTTAGCTGCAGTCCAAGTACTCGCCTAAGTTTGAAAAAATCCTACCGAGTGGAGAGCAAGCCTCCCACTCGGGGGCTTAGCTGCAGTCCAAGGACTCGCCTAAGTAATTGAAATCCTACCGAGTGGAGAGCAAACCTCCCACTCGGGGGCTTAGCTGCAGTCCAAGTACTCGCCTAAGTAATTGAAATCCTACCGAGTGGAGAGCAAACCTCCCACTCGGGGGCTTAGCTGCAGTCCAAGCACTCGCCTAAGTAATTGAAATCCTACCGAGTGGAGAGCAAACCTCCCACTCGGAGGCTTAGCTGCAGTCCAAGCACTCGCCTAAGTAATTGAAATCCTACCGAGTGGAGAGCAAACCTCCCACTCGGGGGCTTAGCTGCAGTCCAAGCACTCGCCTAAGTAAATGAAATCCTACCGAGTGGAGAGCAAACCTCCCACTCGGGGGCTTAGCTGCAGTCCAAGTACTCGCCTAAGTAATTGAAATCCTACCGAGTGGAGAGCGAACCTCCCACTCGGGGGCTTAGCTGCAGTCCAAGCACTCGCCTAAGTAATTGGAATCCTACCGAGTGGAGAGCAAACCTCCCACTCGGGGACTTAGCTGCAGCCCAGTGCTCGCCTAAGCCATGTTGACAGACACCATCGCGGCGATAAGCATCGTGCAAACCAGGCAGCCTCTGAGGGAACAACGAATAGCAGCCTCTGAGGGAACAACGAATAGTAGATCGGCGGATCAAGTCACGAAGACATTCAACGTCGAGCCATGTTCGGATAAAATCAAAAGATCCTAGATCGCAAATAAAAGTACTCGAGCTATAAGCTCGACGGAGTTTATCGGTTACATAAACCACTCGGCATTCCGAGGCAAATTTAAGGCAAGGAACAACAGTTTTTTACTCCTCCGGTGGAGGACTGGATGGTGCAACAAATTCGTCCAAGTCAATCCCATCAGAGATCCGAGTGGCAGCAGCGATGAAGGTCTCCATGAAGTCCTGAAAGTTATGCTTCCTCGTATTGGCAACTTGGAGGGCGGCCAGCTTCTCTTCTCGAGCCTCCTTGCAGTGGACACGAACCAGCGACAGAGCAACATCGGCACCACACCTGGCAGAAGACTTTTTCCATTCTTGCACTCGGCCTGGAACCTCACTTAGTCGAGTGACCAAGGATTCAAGGTCGTTCTGAAGCGTCTCCTTGGGCCAGAGTGCGGAGTCGATCCGCGACACTGCAGCTTTCAGTCGATCCAGGTAGTCCACCACACCAGCGATACGGGATTCCAACCGGAAGACATTCATGGCCACTTCATCCTTCACAGGAGAATTGATAGGGTCCAGGCTGGTCTCCACTCGACTGGTCTCTTCCTCAAAATTCCGACAGAATTCTGAAAGAAGTTTTGACAACGCAAAATTGTAATCAAATGATGAGTCGACAACAGCAAGTCATTCGTGCAAAGGGGATTACCTTCAAGCATGAGGAATAGTTTCTTGGCAAGACCTCCAAGATAATCCTCCAAGTCTTTGTGCTTCCCCGCCATCTGGCCGATCTTGTCAGTCAGGTTAACCTTGTCAGTCTTCAGTCGGCTCACTTCCTTATTGGTCGCGTCAAGAGCAGACTTCAGCCTAGCATTCTCGCTCTCAAGTTGACCGACTGAAGCAAGTTTCTCTTCAGCGAGCTTCAACTTCTCCGCAACCGCCTTTTGTGCCTCCGCAAGGTCAAGATCTTTCTTCTTCAGGGCCTTCTCCAGTTCGTCTGCAAAGCAACAATGAGCACAGAGTTGAGAACAGGCAGGAGAACAGAGACAGCCGTCGAGTCCTCACCAGCCATACCTTTTGCTTCATCCTTCGCCTTCTGCACGTTTTCCTGAGCAAACTGTAAATCAAGATTAAGCTGGATCTGCTTATCCTTCAGATCAGCGAGCTGAGCAACAAGCTCACAAGACTTCTGCAAAGAGTCAATCGACAAAGGGTATCAAAGACAAATTACTCCCGAGTGACTGAAAGAAACAGCACAACACTTCTAAGACTACAGCCGAATCAAAACATTCGACAGTAGCCTCGGGGACTACACCCAGTGGGTGCACTCAGCGTGCCCCCACCGGTTTTCCTTGATTTCCACTCGACCCAATCCGATCAGTCGAGTGAGGAAGTTTGAAAGCATAAAGACCGCAGTCGACTGCCAGCAGTCGACCGTGGCCTTGGGGACTACACCCAGTGGGTGCACTCAGCGTGCCCCCACCAATGAAAAATTTCAGATCAACAGCACCCACTGGGTGTACAACGCAAGTGAAGACCAACTAACCTGGACGTTCTGCTGCAACGCCGAGCTGATGTCATAGGCCGCTTGACTGGCATCCCGAGCCGCTTTGGTCTGCTCCATCACGAGCCCCGCCTGACGTATAGCCTCCTTAGCAGCACTCGCTTGATCCCCCGGGGTTTGGTAGGCGGCGAAGAACAAGGGCGGGTCGACCAGTGGGAGAGCAGTCGACGACGAAGGACGGGCAGTCGTCAGTGGCTCAGCAAAAGTCACAGTAGTCCGGGCGGTGTTGTCACCCCCTTGGACCACTGCCTCAGCAGTCGACACGGTCTGAGGAGCCTTGTCGACCAGAGCCCTCCGGCCTCTCATCCTAAAAGGCCTGAGCGGCACTTCCGCCTCCTCCTCATCATCCGGAAGGTCAATAATGTTGGTCGGAGCTACAAAAGTTTAGAAATGAATATCCAATCGACTCAGCAGTTAAACAGTCGGATCGTGTCAAAGATTATACCTAAGTTGGAAGTGACGGCGTCCTCCATCGTCTCATAGACATTCTGGATGGAAGTCTCGGAAGTAGCGGCGCTGCACGATTCCAAGCAAATAATTTGAAAGTGAATCGACCAAGAATCCGTTCTAGTCGACTCAAGAAAGATAAAAACAGTCACTTACCCAGAGATGACAGGGATGGCGACCCTGATCTTGGGCAAGGCCTTGGGTGGCTTGGTCGGGATGGCTCTGGGCTGCTTGGGTGCCTTCTCAGTTGGGGCCGGCGACGCGGTCCGAGGGCGCTTGGATGACTGGCCCACCGGAACACTCGACTGACTGCGCTCCACGGCGGGATCCTGAGCATTCTTGGAGCGTCTCTCGCGTCGAGGAAGGTCGACCTCCACCTCCTCATCTTCATCACCCGAGTCGTCGCTGGCCTCCTCCTCTACGTCACCATCAGATTCCCACTCCTCGACTTCACCCTCACTTCCTTCACCTCCACCCTCACTTCCTTCGCCTCCACTCCCTCCTCCCTCAGATACTTGCTCCTGGTTCCCATTCGGCATCGAATACATGTCGTTGATCTCCTGCAAGACAATGGGCAGAGCAAGGATCAGTCGACTTATCGCAAGCCAGTTACTAGACGGAGTGAAAATTTCAGTCGGAAGAAGTAAAACGCACCTTGTCTGTCTCCATCATCCCATCAAGCGGAGCAATCCTCCTAGAACCCCTGGGGTTGTCCTTATTCCCGGTCATGCTGGTCAGCCAGCTCTCCAGTACAGAAGCCTCGACCCCCTCCGGGTGGATCCGAGTGGAGTCGTCGGGCCCGGAATACAACCACATCGAGTGATCCCGAGCCTGGAGAGGTTGGATTCGTCGCTGGAGGAAGACTTCGAGCAAGTCCATGCCGGTCACGCCTTCCCGAACCAACTCAACCACTCGACTGACTAATACCTTCACCTGAGCCTTCTCCTCTGGAACCACTTTCAAAGAAGCGGGTTTCTGCACTCGGTCCAAGGTAAAAGGAGGAAGGCCGGTCGAGTGGCCAGGGGTCGGCTGGTCCTTGCAGTAGAACCAAGTCGACTGCCACCCGCGCACGGAATCGGGAAGTGTCATGGGAGGAAAACAACTCTTACCCCTCGTCTGGATCCCGAGGCCCCCGCACATCTGGATCACCTGCGTCCTTTCCCCGTCCGGGTTAAGCCTTTTAACCGACTGGGATCGGCAAGTGAAGATATGCTTGAAGAGGCCCCAGTGAGGTCGACAGCCTAAGAAACACTCACACAGAGACACGAACGCAGCGAGATAGACTATGGAGTTGGGCGTGCAATGGTGGAGCTGTGCTCCGAAGAAGTTCAGCAAGGCCCTAAAAAAAGGACTCGGGGGCAGGGAAAACCCCCGGTCGACATGGGTGGCTATCAGGACGCGCTCACCCTCGCGAGGTTTCGGCTCCGTCTCCTCCCCAGGGAGGCGAGCAGCCTTGTAGGGGATGAGTCCCCCCTCCACCATGTCGTCGATATCCGCTTGAGTAAGGATGAAGGGCATCCAATCCCCCTGTAACCAGCCGGACGGCAGAGCGGCCCGCGAGGACGACCCGCCTCGGCCAGATTTCTTCCCCTTACCCTTTGCTGCGGCCTTCTTCGCGCGTTCCGCCGCCGCCGTCTTGTCCTTCCCCATCGTCTCGAACGAGGTCTTGGCCGAGCGGCGGTGTCGAGATTGCAGCGAAGAGCGAGGCGGAGGCTTACGGAGGAAGGGAGAAGAAAAACAAGGGCGCACAGTAAAAAAATCGAAATCATTACCTTATATAAGGCCACACCCGAGTGGCTGATCAGTGGGCCTGCGCCCCCCAGTCAAATCCCGCAACAGGCGCGCGCGCAGTACGTGGCGAAAAAGGTGGCGCGGAGATCGAGGTGCCCTTGCCTTATCCAGCCGATTCGCGCGATTTTCTCCGTCCGGTGCGCTTCCCAATTTTCAAATCCCGCAAGATCCGCGATCGACAGGATGGTTTGTCAGACGAAAAGATCCGTTTCCTTAAGTCTCCCTAGAGACTCGTCACATAAACACACTCGACGGTAATATGAAACCACTCGACGGACATCTGAATGGATCAAGGCAACTGAAGAATGAGTTCCCACCGTAACTTTCCATTTATCCAAAGACAGATGCAACCGAAGCATGGAGGTTGAGTCGGAAGCATAGGCTCGGCCCCATTCTCACTTAACCCCTGACCCATTCGGGGGCTAATGACGAGGATACGTACCTAGGGTAGGGTAACTTATCATACCTGAGGTACCCAATCGAGGACATGGCTCCTACAATGAAAGACATTCTAAGAAGTATCAACATTTCAGTCGACCTGGTCAGCCCAGTCGACGGACATGAGCGTACTCGACCAGAAGCACAAGCAGTCGACCATGAAGACAGCCACTCGACTATAAGAAGACCTAAAGGCACTGCCTACAAACGGTCATCTCATAAGTAGCTTTTATGGCCTTCATGGTCCTTTATTACAGGCGTTACCAGTAACCCCCTCTCATTATGTACATTAAACTCCTTGTAACGTGGGCTGGCTGGGGTCCTGGCGAACTCTATATAAGCCACCCCCCTCCACTAGGACAGGGGTTCGGAACTTTGTAACACACACATATATAATCCAGTCGACTGCCTCCGGGCTCCGAGACGTAGGGCTATTACTTCCTCAGAGAAGGGCCCGAACTCGTAAAACTCCTTGCGCATACAACTACTCCATAGCTAGGATCTTGCCTCTCCATACTTACCCCCCATTCTTACTGTCAGACTTAGAACCACGACAACTACAAGTTGCAGGTGGAGTCACATGGAGTCTAGGAGTAGCAGTCGTGCTCATGGCGTATCTCAAGTCCAATGTACAAGGAGGTTCGATGCATGGATGAATTCAAGGTGGTGAAGAATATTCGCCAAGGTGGAGTTTGTTAGAATTGTGTCGAATATTATTGTACAAGGTAGGTTACAGTTGGACTTGGTTTTGGACTGTGTGTAGACATGGTAGGAGTTGTGTCCTAATAGGACACCTGTACCCTAGGCCTCTTATATATATCGGGGGTAGACACACTATGTAACCTATGCCAACATAATAGCACGGGCACGCGGGAAGCCGGCGGCGTGTGCCGGTGCCCGGGCGGCCAGGGTGCGGTATTGTGACGGTGTCATGGGAGGAGCGCCTGTAGTCAGGCCCCGGGGATGTAGCCATGATGGTAAACCTCGTTAACAAATCTCGGTGTCGTGCCTGTGTGATTGCTTGATCCTCGATAGATTGACGGAGTGCATCGAATTATTTTAACACAACAAAAGGCTCAAATATATGGGGACAATAATTTTAGGTGCGGTGTTTCTTTTTTCTCTAAAAGCATCACGCTGAGGCCTTGTTCGTTTGCCGGGGTTGGGGTTCAAACCCCACGGTTTGGCGAGGATTGCCCTCGCCGGGAATTTATCCCCGCCTGCTTCATAAAATGCATTCGGTTACATCTCGAATAGATCGGAGATGGATGTAATTTTTAATTGCTTTTTATGTTCTTTTTACTCTCTTGATATTTGTTGAATAAGTTGAAAGTTTTTCCCTAAAAAACCCCATCCAATTCTGTCCCAGCCCTGTGTTTTTTGCCGGGGACAAAACATCTCCTCCCTATATGTGGAATTAATCCCAGACCATTACAACCTCTCGAGAAAAAAACACCCCCTCTCTCCGCGACCTCTGTCTCCCGGGATTACGGAGGTGGCGCTGTCGACGTGAGGATCCGGAAGGGCAAAGTTTTAGATATATCCATTTTTACGACGAGTAATTTGAAACGGAGGGAGTACATGGTATAAATTGCAAGTTTAACACACTTATAAGAGTGGAGCACAATCACAACTTTTACAAAGATAAAAGACCATTTTATTATGCGATGAAATCAATCACACAACTTAAAACAATGAAATTCATAATCCTTTAGGTAACAGTGACCACTGACGCTGATGTTAAAAAAGGTGACGACTGAGGACTGCAAACCTCCAAACAAAAGTGACGATCGAAAAATTAAGGACCTCCTCCAAGCTAGCCACAAATTACTTGGCAGCCGGGGCGGCAGCAGCAGCCCACATAGCCCGCAGCTTCCCGGCCTCCTCCAACATGCTTTCCATGGGCGGCGCCGCCTTCTTTGCAGCCTCCGTCTCGACGAACCTCTCAGCCCAGGCGGCCAGGCGCGGAGTCCTGCCGGCGTCGATGACCGTGACGCCGAACATGTGGCGCAGTGCCTCGATCCAGAAGAGGTTGCACCCGAGCGCGAGGTCGAGGTACCCGATGGAGTCGCCGGCGAAGAAGGGCTTCCCGGCAGAGCACTGAGCGAAGGCGTCCTCCAAGGGCGCAACTGCCGCGAGCGCAGCGGCCAGGCCCTCCGCCCTGTCCTCCTCCGTGGCCGCCCTCATGATGCCTATCCACGTGGGGACAGCCTTGTCGTCGATGTAGGCCGCCCAGAAGCGGGCGACGGCGCGGTCGTAGGGGTCGGCGGGGAGGAGCGAGGCGCCGGCCCAGACCTCGTCGACGTACTCGACGATGGCGAGCGACTCGCAAACGGGCCTGCCGGCGTGGATGAGCACGGGGACGGCCTTGCGCACGGGGTTGGAGGCGAGGAGGAGCTCGCCCTTGTGGAACAGGTCCTGCTCCAGGTACTCGTAGCTCACGCCCTTGACGTGCAGCGCCATGCGCACGCGGATCGCGAACATGCTCGCCGCCGTGCCCAGTACCTTGACATCGTCATCTCCTTGGCCGGCCATCGTTTCCGATCTTCTTCTTCGATCGATCTCTTCCTTGCTATTTGTTGCTAGTAAACTATTTGCTCTGCTGTGTACGTATGTACTCTTAAGTTTTGCTCAATTTGCAAGTGTACGTACATAGCTTCGTTCTTGTTGTTTATATAGCGCAAATCAAGCGGGGCAGCTGTTGGTGGAGAAGCTGCTAGAGCCATGGGAATTGTGTTGGGTCTGTATGTGCATCACCCCATACGTGCGCGAGCATCTCAGAATTTCTTAGTCACCACAAAGTAAGGTTGACTAGCGTGGCGTCACATGTGACGCTTCAGTGTTAGATGATCTTTCTGCGCGTGGCATACCCTGCGAATGGTTCTTCCCTTGCAGTATCGTTTTTCTGCAGCGATGAGACTCGGTCCACTCATCCGGGCAGCCGTAGCAAACGCAGCATTGCTGCTGCTACCACTACATGCATGTTCATTGGTAAAGTCGGATGTACACATATTTTCATTTTTGCCGCATTGATTTGTTGTATGTACTGCCATGGCTATCTTTTCTGACTCACCCCAAGGTTAATTAGGCCCAACACCATTGCACCAACACTATTGAGATTATTTTATTTTCTTGTTAGATAACGATACAACTTTTATATGTACTCCATCCGTTTCTAAATATAAGTCTTTTTAGATATTTTAATATAGACTACATATGAAGAAAAATGAATGAATATACACTGTAAACTATGTCTATAAACACTCTCCTTCTATCAATGGCATAGTGTGTCGTCCTAATCTCATGCTGTAAACACTCTCCTTCTATCAACGGAAAGATACGCATCCTTAGCGTATTCGCGAAAAAATAAACTATGTCTATATACATCCGTATGTAGTCTATATTAAAATCTCTAAAAAAAACTTATATATTTTTTTGAATTTTCACCGGGGGGAGAAGAGATCCTCCCCGCCTGAATTGTATTCATTTGTTGCCTATAGGCTTTGCAGCCTAATACAAGATAGGGTTCAAGTGAACCAGAAGTACAGGGGGCACAGAAGGGAGAAATAAAGCAAAAACAACACATGGCGAGGGGGGACACAACACAACAAGAGGGCACCACGGGCGCTCGAACTGCAGCGACGAGCCGAGACTAAACCAAGACACTGCACCATCGACGCAATCGAAAAGCACCGGGCAACCAAGACTGCACAACGCCGTGACACCACCTGTGTCATGGGGTACATTCGAACGGTCACGCCGAGCCGAGACGACGCCACGGCACCTGTGTGTCACCGGCGTAGTCAAAGGGCATCACCAAGCATAGAACTCCACAGAGCAGACCCAAAACATCACAACAAGGGGGCACCACAGGCGCTCGAACTGCAGCGGTGAGTCAAGACTAAACCGTGACACTGCACCGTCGATGCAATTGAAAAGAACCGGAGCAACCAAGACTGCACAACGCCGCAACAACACCTGTGTCATGGGGCACATTCGAACAGTCACGCCGGGCCGAGACGACGCCACGACACCTGTGTGCCACCGGCGTAGTCGAAGGGCATCACCAAGCATAGAACTCCACTGAGCACACCCAAAACATCACAAGACCGGGGGATGAAGACAACGCCATCTAGATGGAAACAACGGGGAGCGTCGCCGCTATCTCGGCCAGCAGCAGGCCGAGCAAGGATTTCTCCCCATCCCCGAACACATCCTCCACGCGTCAAGTCACAGAGCAGTCGCCAATAGCACGGGATAGCGCTGAAGATGGACGGCCCCAGATCCAGATGAATCCGACCGACGGAGCGACGCCGGCAGGCACCCTTGACGCCGAGGGCACCGGTGAGGACCACCGGTGCGGCGCCCCAGCGGGAAAAGCCACGAACAGCGGCAGCCCACCGGGGGAACTGGGAGGTGGAGGGCTCCAGAGCACGGAGCCACGACGCCACCTTCGTTGGCGAGTACGCGTAGAAGCACGACGACGATGGGCGGTGGAGGCGAGAGACGTGGCAGTTTGGAACTGCC
Organism: Aegilops umbellulata; assembly: GCA_032464435.1. Lineage (NCBI taxonomy): Eukaryota > Viridiplantae > Streptophyta > Magnoliopsida > Poales > Poaceae > Aegilops > Aegilops umbellulata. The sequence goes on along the minus strand of CP136056.1, from coordinate 507,763,226 downwards.
GAAAGGCGAGAGGCGGAGCGACCGACAGACAGGCAGCCGACGACGGCAAGCGCAAGGCACGGAGCAGAGGGGCGGGGCGCAGCGCCCAGCCCAGCAGAACGGCGGGATGGGGCTGCCACCAAGGCAGCCACGAGGCCCTGCCACGGGAGCCGCCCCGAGGGCGCCGGAAGCCCTATCCGCGGCGCGCCGGTCGGATCTGGAAGGAGGGCGCCGGGCGACGCCAGGGGAGCGGGCCAGAGGAAGCACGTGGCAGATCTGGCGCCCCCGGCACGGATGAGGGGAGGGGGCAGCAGGAGCGTCAGATCTGGCGCAGGAACAGGACCTCCCAGACGCCAAGCGCTGGAAGCAGGGGTCAACTGAGACGCCCCGCCGCCGCCTTCCTGGGAGCAGGCACGGGCTTCGCCGGCCGCACCTCCGGCGGCGGCGAGGTGCGGGGTGGGGGTGGGAGGGGCTGCGGTGGTGTGGGCTAGTGTCCCCCCGCCGCCGCCAGGAAGGGCGACGCGGGGGAGGGGCAAAAAAACCCGCAGTCAAAAACTTATATTTAGAAACGAAGGAAGTAGTTGCCTAAGGTTGTTGATATGCAATGTTATTAGCAAGGTATTTTTTGGTTGTTGTTGGATCATAAAGAAATGATGCAATGTTCTGAAAGTGTTTATTGTACATGCTCTTCAGATTTTGATGGAAACTGAATTTCTTTGATGATGCCGAACTTTCTTAATGTCGGGATTGGTTCGTGATTTTTGTTGGAAAGATTAATAGGGTTTGCAGTGAAGAGATATTGAGCAATTAAGAATCATAAGATACGAAACCCTATTAATCATCAAAGAAATGTTGCAAGTCAGAATCATGACACCGCAAAGCCGGGGCAACGATGTTTGCGATGTGTTTCTCACTGTTTTTGCCATGACAGTAAACACCATGGCCGTCGTCCTCGAGGAAGTCGTACGCCGCAGTATCGTCTCTTGCTTCAGCGGCCTAAAAAATTATCGCATCGCCGTCTTTGAAATATGGCATGACTTTCGAATAATCATGAGAGGGCACGACTTTTGGCCAATATTTACATACATAAAGAGTATATATTGCACGTGAATTTATTTTTCGAAACAGATTGCACGTGAAATTTTCATGTTGCCAAGGGATAGGCCAACGAGAAAAATGCGATATCGATGCATGCACCTGATCAACGATACATGCAACTGAGTAGAGTAGGGATTGTGTAAAAGAAGAAAGAAAGCCATGGGATATGGTGGATTCCACCCTTGGAGGAAAGCAACATCCTACGAGCCGGCTGACCCGACATTGTATTTCAGTTTCAGTTCTCATTTTAGTAGAGGCCACCGCGTCGTCCCCGCTAGGGCGACCCGGGTGGCGCCAAAACCCTATCTGCCGGGGGCGGAAGCTCCCTCCTTCCCTCCCTCCGTCGCCGCCGGGGGACGCGGCCGGGCTAAGCCCGGGGGCCGACGGCGGTGGCGGAAGACTCCCTCTCTCCCGCGTCATAGGGGTGATGCGGGGACCCAAAACGTGTGGAGGCGATCCATTCTGGATGGCGCAGCGGCGATGGCTGTAGCAGGCGGCGGCGCGGCGGGCGGCCCTGCCTCGTGCGGCGCCGGCTGCAGGCGCGGCGGGCGGCCCTTCCTTGTGCGGCGGCGGCGGCTGCAGGCGTGGCGGGTGGCCCGACCACGGGCGGCTGCGTGGGATGAGGGCGCGACCGCGGTGCCTGCGGTCGGCGGTGGCCGCCGGTGATGCGACGACGTGCCATCTGGTTTCGGGTCGGCGGTGGCGGCATGGAGTGCCTGGTGGATACGTTGGCGGCATTTGTGCTATGGCCTTCGGTCAGGTCTGATCTGGCCGGTGTGGCCTGCGCGCTGTGCGGCGTCATAGATCGGTGGCGGCACGTGCACATGTTGCTAGATGGAGGTTCGTCGAGCAGATCCGGGTGAAAACCTTGCTCTCGGCTACTTGCCAAGGCCGGCAATGGTGACACTGTTTCGTGTCGTCACCTTCCTGAAGGCATCTCCGTGGAGAAGCTCCACACTTCTATCTGCTACCTCCAAGGGAAGCTCTAAATCAGTTGATCGGATGATGGCGCTCTTGTATTATTCCTCCTTGGGGGCGTCATTCTTGGGGGTGTGCATTGGCTCGGAGTAAATAGCATAAAACTACTACTTTACAGGCTAGGTTTCTGAAAAACTACCGATTTTTCATTTTTCTCAGATAACTACCAAATGGGTGGTCGGCTGTTTCAAAAAACCCAAAACACACGTTGTTTAAAAATTAAACCTGTTTATGACAGGCCGGGCCCGTTCCTAAACGGTCCGTCTCTTTGACTATGTGTTTGACCGTTAACTGATATGTGGGCCCCACATGTCAATGTCTCTTTCATAGATTTCTTTACAGAATAACCCCTTCGAATATTTTTAAAAAGCAATGAGGTTCCTTTAATTATTTTTAAAAAGCAATCGGGTCCTTGGACATTTTAAAAGAGCAATCCGGCCGGCATGTGAGTCGCTGCCACGGCGCTCTGCCTGGGGTCGCCGCCGCGCCGCCAAGGGTCGTCGCCGCGCTGGCTGGGGTCGCCGCTGCGCCTCCTAGGGTTGTCGCCGCGCTGCCTGGGGTGGCCGCCGCGCCGCCATGGCGCTCTGCCTAGTGTCGCCGCGCCGCGCCTCCATGGGGCGCCGCCTGGGGTCGCCGCCTTCTGCCGGTGCGGTCCTCCTGCGGTCACCGCTGCCCACCATGGGGCGACGCCTGGAGTCCTCGCCGCCTGCCTGCCTTGGAGCCGCCGCCCGCCAGTGGTCGCTGCCCGCATCTTCGGGAGTCGCCTGTGCTGCGACGTGCACGCACAGCCGAGCGCAACAGGAGGCGGCCGCTGGCCCGGCGCTGGGTGTAGAGAGGTCGTTGAGAAGGAGGTGGGCCAGAGGAATGGCCGGGGTAGCCCCGGTGATCACCGGTGGCGGGCGGGCGGACGACGGAGCGAGCAGTCTTCCCCCTCGATCTGGTCCTCGTCCTCCACCTGTTCGCCTGGGTGGGCTTTTTTAACAAATGTCTTTGATTATTTGCTCCATCGCTGACATGTGGGCCCCTGATGTCAGCTAACGGTCAAGCAACCAGTCAAACAAACGGTTTGTTTAGGGGTGGGCCTGATCTGTCATAGACCAGATCAATTCTAAATCGCACGAATTTTTGGGTTTTTTGAAACAACCGACCTCACATTTGGTAGTTATCTGAGAAAAATTAAAAACCGGTTGTTTTTTAGAACCCTAGCCTGTAAAGTAGTAGTTTTATACTATTTACTCATTGGCTCGAGGAACCGGTGGACAGTTTCTGCAGTGGAGTGGCATTTCAAGTGACACATCGACGATGTGGAGTCTCGGTGGCGAGGCGCAGCAGGGTCTCGGCGACGGATGTGTGATGATGGACGCTCCTAGGGAGGTGGCGTCCTCTGACGCCGTGGTGGCGTGGACGGCAGGCATGACAAGGTGGATGCCTTAGTACTTGCTCTTAATATGGAACGGTGGAAGGCGGCAGAGCCGGCCTTTGAGAGTGTGTCGAACCGGTGTGTGCCATAGACCCGGCATTGCGGCTTGGTTGGGGACTCCTGCTTTAGATGTTAGGCTTTGGTGTAAGATCTGTTTGGTATTCGGCTCGGATAAATCGGCACCCTTTATCATTTGGATACGAGTAGCCAGAGATGTTGACAAGATGATGATACACTTACTGATTTGTTATTTTGTAACGTCTTTTTGAATAATTAATAATATTACTGTATGCATCGTCCAGATGCAGAGGCCGGGGTCATCCTCCTTTTCAAAAAAAAAAATCTCAATTTAGTGATCCAAATATCCAAGTTTTATGGAGTATAATTTAAGTTTTTCAAATGTTCACCCGGGGAGAGGTTCCTCACATGATATGATCAAATCTCATTCAAATATACCATAACCAATTCAGATATACTACAGACTACATTACTATCCCGCAATCCATAAGGCTATCGGCGGCCCTGTCTTCGCGTATGTTTTCGCTGCAGCGATATTGTGTTTGCTTCCGCCTCCCGCTCCCTGGATGAGTGAACCGAGTCTCGTCGCTACGCAGCAAGAGTATGAAATCCAGCACTGAAGCGTCACATGTGACGCCAAGCTAGTCAACCTTACTTTAGGGGTGGCTTTAGAAATCCTGAGATACTCTGAATTGACTCTTCAGTGCATGCTGCGTACGTCAAGGGTGATGCGCATAGCCATGAACCCACCCAACACAATTCCCATGGCTCTAGTACCTTCTCTTCCAACAACTGCTCGGCTTGATATGCGCTATATAAACAACGAGAACGAAGCTACGTACGCACACTTGCAAATTGAGTATCAAGGGCTTGAGAGTGCACACAAGTACACAGTCGAGCAAATAGGAGTAGTTTACAAGCCGCAAATAGGAAGAGATCCATCCAAGAAGATGGCCGGCGAAGGAGACGACGTCAAGCTGCTGGGCGCGGCGGTGAGCCCGTTCGCGGTCCGCGTGCGAATGGCGCTCCACCTCAAGGGCGTGAGCTACGAGTACCTGGAGCAGGACCTGTTCGTCAAGGGTGAGCTCCTCCTCGCCACCAACCCGGTGCTCAAGAAGGTCCCCGTGTTCATCCACGCAGGCAGGCCCGTCTGCGAGTCGCTCGCCATCGTCGAGTACGTCGACGAGGTCTGGGCTGACGGCGGCTCGCTCCTCCCTGCCGACCCCTACGACCGCGCCGTCGCCCGCTTCTGGGCCGCCTACGTCGATGACAAGCTGTTCCCCACGTGGATAGGCATCCTGCGCGCGGCCACGGAGGAGGACAGAGCCGAGAAGCTCGACGCCGCGCTCGCGGTGGTCGGGCCCATGGAGGACGCCCTCGACCAGTGCTCTGGTGGGAAGGACTTCTTCGCCGGCGACTCCGTCGGGTACCTCGACCTTGCGCTCGGGTGCAACCTCTTCTGGTTCAAGGCGTTGCGAGAGATGTTCGGCGTGGCAGTCATCGACGCCAGCAAGACACCGCGCTTGGCCGCCTGGGCTGAGAGGTTCGAGCAGACGGAGGCAGGGAAGGAGGCGGCCCCGCCCATGAAGAGTATGGTGGAGCACGCCGGCAAGCTGCGGGCTATGTGGGCTGCTGCTACCGCGGCTGCCAAGTAATAATTAAGTGGCAAGCTCGGAGTAGTTTCTTGATTCGCTTGGCCTCGAGTTGTGTTTTGTTTGTCTATAAAGGTGGTCATCGCCGGTCGTCTCTTTTGATTAGTTCACTTATCATTAAAGATTTGTAAATTTCACTTTTCTGCATTGTGATCTGTCCAGTTGCAATAAAATGACCACTTATATTTGTAAATATTGGAGTATATATATATCGGTTTGTATATTTGGTAGTTCAAGTTGTAATCTATCTCTACTATCCTTGGCCCCCAAGTTTTGTATCTTATATAAACAGCCCTTTGAGGCCCTAATACATATTCAGAATTCAATAATCTTCATGGTATCCGTCGCCAGGTTATCTCCTCCACATGGCCTCTCCGCCGGCCCCTCCACCTCTCCCGGCGCGGCCTCTCTTTACCGCCGCCGAGTTCACCGCCGCCAGATCGCCATCTGCCTCTTCTTCCTCCTTCAATCCTAGTTCTCTTACCCACCACCAATACGCCCTTACGCCACCACAAATCTCTCTAGCAGATACAATTGCCGATGTTGCGCCGTTCATACCCATCTCGCTTGATCTTGCTGCCCACAATTACTACCACTGGCGCCATCTCTTCCACATCCACCTTGGTCGCTGCGGTCTACGCCACCATATTCATCCATCCTCTGTCCCGCAGCCTACCAATCCTCGTTGGGTGAAGGACGATCTCACGATCATCCAATGGATTTATACTCGGATCTCAACCGAGCTTTTCAATCTTGTCTCCAACGACGACGCCACCGCAGCCGATCTTTGGGCCTCTCTTCAACAGTTGTTTCAAGACAACTCCGACGCCCGCATCAATGCTCTCCACACCGAGCTCCGCACCATCACCCAAGGAGACTCCCCGGTCACCGTCTTCTGCCAGCGGATCAAATCCATCGGTGATGAACTCCGACAACTTGGTGATCACGTCGACGACCGCGTTCTCATAAACGCTCTTCTCGTCGGTCTTGGTGAGCAGTTCGAGAAACAGGTGGCCTTCAACCCCATGTTGCGGCCCTACCCGTCCTTTGGCGAGGTGCGCTCTCTACTTCAGCTCGAGGCTCAGAACCAAGCTCGCAAGGCCGCTTGCCCACAAGTGTTTCACGCCACCACCAAGTCTTTGGCGCCAGCTCCATCCACTCCGTCACCGGCACCTGCCCAGCCGCCTCCAGGCTGGCGCCCGAGCCCTAACTACCGCGGGAAGAATCCTGTCTATCGGCCGCCCCAGCCTCGCTCCGCCAGCTCTTCGGCGTCATCATCATCATCGTCTACACTGGCATCTACTCCACCGGCATGGCACCAGCAGCAAGATCCCTGGACCGGGCTGGTTCAGGCATGGCCCATGCCTTGGACTGCTCCGTCTCCTTACGGCGCTCCTCCAGCATACACGGGAGCCTGGAGCCCGGGCCATCGTCCTGCCACCGGCTCTCCTGGTCTCCTCGGACCCCGACCGCCGGCTCACGTCTACACCGCCACCACTACACCGACCCCGCCCGGCGCCCCCGTGCTTCCGCCCGGCTACGCCCTAGTTCCCTATGCGCCTGGTGCTCCTTCGGCTCCGTCACCGTACGCACACGGTCAGCATGCACCAGTGAACATGCCTGCCCCCTCTCCTACGACAACATCGCCAAGCTGGGATCAGGCCGCTTTCATCGCCGCCATGAACAATTTCACCCTCAACAACGAAGGTACGGATTGTATTTTTGATTCTGGTGCATCCACGCATATGTCTTCAACTATGAATTTTTTGTCAGCTTGTTTCCCTTCTTCTTTTTCTTCCATTACCATCGGTGATGGTTCCACTATTCCTGTCTCTTGCACCGGTGACTCTTACATCCCCTATTCTTCTAACAATTTTCTTTTACGTAATATTCTTGTAGTCCCATCTTTAATTACTAATCTTATCTCCGTTCGTCAGTTTACTATCGATAATCAAGTTATTCTTGCCTTTGACCCCTTTGGTTTATCTGTGAAGGATCTGACAACGGGGGAGGTTCTAGCTCGGTACAATAGCACCGGCGATCTTTATCCTCTTCATGGCGCCCCCACTTCCACTCCTCGCGCCATGCTTGCATCAGTCCACCTATGACATCGTCGGCTTGGTCATCCTAATAAAGCTACACTATCATCATTATTACAGGAATTTTGTATCCCTAGTTCTAGTGTCTCTCATGATTCCTCTCTTTGTAATGCCTGTCAATGTGGCAAACATGTTAGACTACCTTTTGGTACATCCTCTACTATTAGTACTTTTCCTTTTGAATTACTACATTGTGATCTATGGACCTCTCCAATTCCTAGTGTTTCTGGTTATAAATACTATCTTGTAATTCTTGATGATTATTCCCATTATGTTTGGACCTTTCCTCTCCGAGCCAAGTCCGATGTACACCCAATTTTTCTCAATTTTCGTCAATATGTTCTAACCCACTTTGGTCTTCCAATACGCTTTATTCAATGTGACAATGGACGAGAATTTGATAATACTCGCAATCGCACTTTCTTTCTTTCTCACGGCATACTCCTTCGCTTTTCTTGCCCCTATACATCCCCTCAAAATGGTAAAGAAGAACGCTCTCTTCGCTCCATCAATGATATTCTTCGCACCTTGCTTATTCAAGCTTCTCTTCCTCCCCGTTTTTGGGTTGAAGCACTTCGTACTGCCACACTTCTTCTCAATATTAGACCAACCAAAACATGTCCTCTCTACACTCCTTTTCAATCCCTCTTTCTTTCACATCCCCACTATCTTTCTCTCCGCGTTTTTGGTTGTCTCTGTTTTCCCAACATCACTTCTACCACCTCTCATAAACTAGAACCTCGATCTTTACCCTGCATCTATCTTGGTCTCTCTGATGATCATAAGGGATCTCGATGCTTCGATCCCTCATCCGGTCGTGTCATTATTTCCCGTCACGTCGTCTTTGACGAACACACTTTTCCCTACGCTGCCACAAAAACGTCACCTACACCCCAACCGTCCCCTGTCCATTCTTCATCTTCTCTCCTCCCTCGTCTAGCTCCTACCTCTATAGTCCCGGAGCAACAACCACCACCGCAGCCTCCCATGACTCCACAACAGCCTTCCACACCGCCCACTCCTCCTTCACCACAGCCTTCCGCGCCCCCCACTCCTCCCTTGACAGCAGCTTCCTCTCCTCCCACGCCTATCTCTCCTATTGTCGCTTCTCCCTCTTCCTCTTCTTCCTCCACACCGCCTCCTCCGTCCAATGCCGTTCCTATAATACCTCCGGCCAACGATCATGTCATGTGTACTCGTGGTAAGCGTGGCTTTCACCTCCCTACACGACGTCTTAATCTCACGGCCGTTCCCACTGTCTCACCTATTCCTACATCTTATAAACGTGCTCTTCTCGATCCTCTCTGGCATTCTGCTATGCATGATGAGTTTCATGCTCTTCAGCAAAATAACACCTGGACTCTTGTTCCAAAACCACCCCGTGTCAATGTTGTTTCTGGGAAATGGGTTTTCCGTCACAAATTTCATGCTGATGGTACTCTTGCTTGTTATAAAGCTCGTTGGGTTTGTCGTGGGTTTTCTTAGCAACACGGTGTTGATTTTGATGAGACTTTTTCTCCAGTTGTAAAACCTAGTACCATTCGTGTTGTTCTAAGTCTTGCTGTCTCTTCCTCTTGGCCGATTCATCAATTAGATGTTAAAAATGCCTTCCTCCATGGCACTCTCAATGAAACTGTCTATTGTCAACAACCTTCGGGTTTTGAGAATTCCTCTTCTCCTGATTTTGCTTGTCTTCTTCACAAATCTCTGTACGGTCTTAAACAAGCTCCTTGTGCTTGGTTTCATCGCTTCACCACCTTTATTCACACATTAGGTTTTACCGCGTCTAAATCCGATTCATCTCTCTTCATTTTCCGTTCCCCCTCTCATACTGCCTATCTTCTCCTATATGTTGACGATATAATTCTCACTGCCTCTTCTGATTCCTTTTTACAACACATTATCTCTTCTCTTAATCATGAATTTTCCATGACTGATCTCGGTCCTCTTCATCACTTTCTTGGGATCACTGTTTCCCGCACTTCATCTACCCTCTTTCCCTCTCAACGACAGTATATTCTTGACTTACTCTCTCGTGCGGGGATGACTGACTGTCAACCATGTCGTACGCCGGTCGACGTTGGTACCAAGTTGTCGGCCGACGGTGAACCTTTTTCTGATCCTACCCTATATCGCAGTATCACTGGTGCTCTCCAATATGCCACTCTCACTCGTCCTGATATATCTTATTCTGTTCAACAAGCGTGCTTATATATGCATGATCCCCATGTTCCTCATTATTCTCATGTCAAGAGAATACTTCGGTATCTCAAAGGTACTAATGATCATGGTCTTCTTCTTAACTCTTCCTCTCCAACAAGCTTGACAGTTTATTCTGATGCAGACTGGGCGGGTTGTCCAGATACTCGACGATCTACATCCGGCTTTTGTGTTTATTTGGGTGACAATCTTGTTTCTTGGTCTTCTAAAAGGCAGGTTACAGTTTCCAGATCTTCTGGAGAAGCTGAATATAGGTCTGTTGCTCATTATGTGGCCGAGGCGGTGTGGCTCCGTCAGCTTCTGGTTGAGCTCCATCGACCAATCGTGCGTGCAACTATTGTTTATTGCGACAATATTTCTGCAGTCTACATGGCGTCCAATCCTGTTCAGCATCGTCGCACAAAACACATCGAGATTGATATTCATTTTGTTCATGAAAAAGTGGCTCTTGGCGAGGTCCGTGTGCTTCATGTTCCTACCACTGCGCAATTTGCTGATATTTTCACCAAGGGGCTCCCCACTGCAGCATTCGCTCCAGTCTCAACATCGTTACACCTGATGTTGACACTGCGGGGGGGGGGGGGGGGTATTAGAGTATATATCGGTTTGTATATTTGGTAGTTCAAGTTGTAATCTATCTCTACTATCCTTGGCCCCCAAGTTTTGTATCTTATATAAACAGCCCTTTGAGGCCCTAATACATATTCAGAATTCAATAATCTTCAGTAAAGTTGTGGCTGAGCAACCCACTAACTTGTTCAGGAGTATAGTACATCATTATAAAATGTTACAATAACAATGGGAGAAAATACATCGTGTTCATGTCTTTTGAGAATTTTTTGTATGTTCATCGTGGCCGACGGTCCTCATGTCGTCCCCTCCTCCAGTCTCCGGTTTCCTAAGTATGCAATTAAATGATCATTTATTTTGATAAAGTTGTGGTTGAGCAAAAGTGTCTTCCTAGGTGTGAGTGTGATGCAACATACCAGGAAAACCACCGTTTTCAAGTCTTTTCAGATTTTTGTTGGATTTCCATAAGTTTGTTCTGTAGGATGGAAGCCCAGAGGCAAAAACATGCTCTGTTCACTATGCATTGTTGATAAATGCAAGAGGAAGAAGACTTTGGTACCCTAAATATTTGGATGTAGTTTTCAATTACTGTCAAAGTGTTTTCTTATGGGGAAAATGGAACTTGGCTTTGATGAATGATCCATGGAGCCCTATATGCTTTTCTTTTCGTCTTTTAGACTGCTTGCACCCAAACATGTCAAATTACTACAATATTGATTATTGAACAAACAACATTGGTAGTTTCAAGTTTGGATGATAAGTTTCATCTTCGAGGTGTATCTAGAAATGAAGAAATGACCGCATGGTAGTTTGGGTGGTTCAAGACTGTATGGTCAATTTAGATTCGAAATTTAGTTTGCACATCTTTTTTTCGATAAAGGGCGATTTTATTATCTCAAATGTAGCATCGAGCGGATACAAAACATTATGAGTAACACCCGACCTCTGCATAACTAGGATGCACACAGCCAAACACTAAAGTCTGACACTAGAAAAAGTAAGAAAACCGACAAAACGACAACAGTAGAGTCCTATGGACCGACACTTTGCCTATGTCGAACTCGGAGGTGGATCGATCCGGAGGTTATGCTGCCACCCATGTTGGAAAAAAACCCTCCATAGCCACCTACTCCAACCGCATACACACCGTCTTGAACAACCGTTGGTGCTCCGCCTGTTGTAGCGTAGACCACGTATGAAGCGAGTGCGTACAACAGAAAATAACCTGCAGAGGAGAAGCATTTTTGTCATTAAAAATCAAATCATTTCTACATAGCCAAAACGACCATAGTAAGGCATACGCCCCCACCCTTATTAGCGTTTTGAAACTATTTGAAATTCCGTCCAACCAATGACCAAATATATTGGCAATACTCGTTGGCGGATACAAATTTGACGCTATTTGGATGACTGACCATATAGAACGTGCAAACTTGCATTGGAAAAAGAGGTGTTTGATTGTCTCGTCATGAGCACAAAAGCAACACTTCTTACTTCCTGGCTAGTTGCACCGTGCAAGATTGTCTTTGGTTAGCACAACTCCCCTACGAAGATACCACATAAAGATTCTAAGTTTTAGTGGAATATTTGACTTCCAAATTTTCTTTTTATTATTCACTGGCACCTCGGAATGCATAAGCGCACGGTACATTGAGTCTACTGTGTAAGACCCTGATGTTATGAGTTTCCAGTGAAACACATCCCGGCCTTGTGTTAGATTAATCGAATCCAGATGGGATAAAAGATTATGCCATGACAAAAGTCGGGGGCCAATCAAATCCCGCTTGAACGAAATATTCGGCGGGGATGAACTAAGCACTTGCGCAATAGTATTACTCTTATCGCGAGCAATGGCGTATAAGGCTGGGTATTGCTCTCGGAGACTCGCATTGCCTAGCCATATGTCTTCCCAGAAATGAACCTCTGACCCATCCTTTATCGCGAAAGACCCAAAGAGAAAATGTTGTTTCTTTGCTGCCATTAGGCCAGTCCAAAAGTGTGAGTCGCCAGGTTTCCAATAAGTCCGAGACACTGCCTTTTGGCCTAGATACTTGTTGCGCAATATGGTTTGCCAAACACCATCCTTAGTAAGAAGTTTGAACAACCATTTACTAAGTAGGGCCTCATTCTTGACCTGTAGGTCATGAATTTCAAGGCCACCTTGGTCTTTCGGCCTACAAACCATGCTCCATTTGGCCAACCTATATTTTTTCTTTTCACCTTCTCCATGCCAAAAGAATCTGGATCTAAAATAGTCCAGTTTTTGGAGGACCCCTTTTGGGAGTTGGAAGAAAGAAAGCATATACAAAACTATATTTGTGATGACAGAGTTAATCGAAACCAACCGTACTCCAACTGAGAGCAACTTGCCTTTTCAACCGCTTAGTCGTTTTTCTAGATGCTCCTCAACATGCTTCCACTCCGCAATGGTGAGACGCCGATAGTGAAATGGTATTCCCAGATATTTAATTGGGAATTGACCATGTGCACAACCAAATAGGTCAGTGTAATCTGCAGCCGCCTCAACGGCTTCTCCAAAGCAGAAAAGTTCACTTTTATGGAAGTTAATTTTGAGACCCGACATTTGCTCAAATGCTGAAAGCAAGAATTTCAGGTTTCGAGCCTTGTCCAGGTCATGTTCCATAAAGAGAATTGTGCCATCGGCATATTGCAGAATAGAGAGACCATCATCCACAAGATATGGCACTACTCCTGCAATCTGGCCGTCCTGCTTGGCGCGCTCAATCAGAATAGGCAACATGTCAACAACAATGTTAAATAACATTGGGACATGAGGTCACCCTCCCATAGTCCTTTTTTTGTCTGGAAGTAATGGCCTAAATCATCATTGACTTTGATGGCCACACTACCTCCAGTTACAAAATTTTGGATCCATTGGCGCCATTTATCAGAGAAACCTTTCATTCTTAGGGCCCGTTGGAGGAAAGACCATTTGACCTTGTCATAGGCCTTCTCAAAGTCGATTTTAAATACTACTCCACTCATGTTTTTCTGGTGCATCTCACGAACGGTCTCATGCAAAATTACTACGCCATCGAGTATATTCCTTCCTTGCATGAACGCCGTTTGAGATGGCTAGACAACATGGTCAACTACCGAGTTTAACCTATTTGTAGCCACTTGGTAAAGATCTTGAAGCTAGCATTAAGGAGGCATATGGGTCTGAACTGTTGGATCCATTCGGCCTCCTTAATCTTTTGCAACAAGACAATCTTGCCAAAGTTAAGTCTGTATAGGTCTATTCGGTCGGCATGAAGACAATTAAACCATCTGGGCCTGGAGCTTTGTTATGTTCCATTTGGAACACCGCCGCTCTCACCTCCTCTTCTGAGAATGGTGCTGTTAGGATATCATTTTCTTCTGCCGTGACTTGTGGAATATCATCTGCTCGGGTCTCGTCAAGGGTGAAGTTCCCCTCAGCTGGCGCGCCGAACAAAGATTTATAGTATTTGGTGATATACTTTTTGATCTCCTCCTAACCTCATCTTGTTGGAGACTGTAAATACATTTCTTCCTATGTCGCCCATTGGCGATCAATTGGAAGTATATTGTATTACTATCACCCATCAATATGAGATTAGCTTTGGATCTCTGGTAGTATTTGATCTCCTCTTCCCGCAAAAGACGGGCGACCTTCTTATTAGATTGATTTTTAATTCAATCTCTTTTTGAGATAAGGTGCGTGTCTCTGCAATCTTGTCGAGGTCGTCAATAATGGTAGAGAGCCGTTGTTTTTCTTTTTTATCCCGTTGGTGTGTTTTTCCCATCTAGTGAGGTGTTGCCTCATGGCCCTTATTTTAAAGTTCCATCTCTGAATAGGTGTGCGACCAACGGCAGGCTTCTCCCAAACATTCTTGATTATGTCTACAAATCCATCCCGATGCAGCCATCCCAATGCAAATTTGAAAGGGCGACGGGCTGCTGGGTTCGTAGAGTTAGAATCCAGAATGATGGGTGCATGATCCAATAATGACTCGATACGCTCTAGGGCTCGCACGGTTACCATAGGAAATTTTAGTTCTCATTCGGTGTCCACGAGTACCCTATCGAGCTTCTCGTATGTCGGCACAGATCGGTTATTAGCCCAGGTAAACTGCCGCCCCGACATACTGACCTCCCAAAGACCCAAACTGTCTATCACAACATTGAATAGGAAGGGTCAATGAGTGTCGAAGCAGTCATTATTTTTCTCTTGTTGGTACCTAAGGATATTAAAGTCCCCTCCAATAACAATTGAATACGGGTTATCCTTAGCCAGGTTCACCAATTCACGAAGGAAAGTCGATTTGTGTTCATCTTGGGCAGCCCCATAGACTGCGACTAGGCTCCATGTAAGATTATGCCATTCGTAAGTGAAATTTGATATGAAATTCACCTGTCGAAAAAGCCAACGAGTCCATGGTCGTGGTCTGTATCCCAAGAAGGATTCCTCTAGACCTTCCATGAGCTGGTAGACTATGCCATGTGTAGTCAAAACCACCTGATAGGTGCTCGAGGACATTTGGCCGGAAGTCACATTTAACAGCCTCGGAAATTGCCACAAAGTCCAACCCATGTTCATGTACACAAGCACCGACGTGTTTATGTTTAGCCAAGTCTGAGAGACCTATGCTATTGCAAAACATGCCTCTCATGTGGAAACTCGGGTCGATGTGGAACATTTCGCCTTCTTGGGCGATTTTTGTTTCTTTTATGGGAAATGCGATTTAGATTTGCGCGAAGACACCGTGAAGTCACAAAACATGGACCCGAGTCTTGCTTCATCTAAACCAATCTCGGTAACCTCACCAACCAAGTGCGAGATAAGCGGACCATCATATTTGGCATCCGTTTCATCTTCATCCTCGGTCTCAGGGTTAGGTGGGGTGCTATTACACTTTGGAGAAACCATTAAATGGTCAATCTCCATATGTTGAAGTGCCCTAACCGACATATTAATTTCACTATCATTTCTCCCCATAGATATACCAACATTCTTTATGCTAGAGGAAATGCGGGTATTCAAAAATGAAAGAAAAGATTGAGGAGACGAGGTACCTGGTTCAGTGTAATAATAATGCTATAAATATTGTTGGGCTTCTAGAATAAGCTGAAATACCTAGCTTATTCTAGAAGTCAACAAAAGAACTGGCCCTTACTAGGATCAACCAACTGCCATTAGACATCGGCTTACATTTTCAACAACTAAGTTTGTTTCCAAACATGTCCTCGATACATTTCCACTCTTTACTGGTGAGCTTTCAATGGTCAATTGGTACCCCAGGATATCTAAAGGAAACTTTACCGACCTCACATCAGTATATTCTTTTATAAGTAATTGTATTCCACTTTGGCACGTCCAAAGCAGGATAATTCATTCTTGTAAAAAATTATCTTAGGACCAGAGAGTTATGCAAAAAGTCAAAGAATCAATTTCATATTGACTGACTTGTCTATATCGTGTTCCATGTAATTTTTTTTTTGAAAATGGAGGTGTGCCCCCGGCCTCTCTAACACAATGATGCATGCAGCCATCTTATTAAAAAGTCTCGAAGAATCCCAAAGTCATGAAGGTATTACAGCTCGCAAGCGGAGCACAAACAAAGAAAATAAAAGTACATGCTCAGAAATACAACCGGTAAGGCAAAAAAGAGGATAAGCTCCCTAGACTCCTATCCTGTTATGCGACCGCCATCCGAACCGGTTGAATATACCCCGTGCTACCATCTCCCATTGGTTGCACCAATAACCAAAGGCTCCCTGTAGTCCGCAGGAGTGAGTAAGGACCACGTACGGATCCAAGCGGTAGCTCTGAAGATAACCTGCAAGAAAGTTAAAGTGTGTTGTCTGTTAAAAATCAAATCATTCCTACAGTTCCAGATAGCCCACAAAAGTGCACATATTCCAATCTGAATACGAGTAGCAGTATCATGTTCAACCCCAGCTAACCACGTTCCAAACAATGATTCTATGTTAGCTGGAGGATTAATATTGAAGGCAATATGGATAATTCTCCAAAGCAATTTAGCGAGAGGACATTCAAGGAATAAGTGATGTATTGTTTCATCATGATCACAAAAATAACAACGTAAACTACCTACCCATCGCCTCTTGATTAAGTTGTCCTTAGTTAGTATAACTTGCTTGTGGACAAACCACATAAAATTTTTAATACGTAAGGGAACCTTAGTCTTCCAAATATGCAACGATCGCGAGATTGGGCCAGAATTAATCAAATCTATATAAGACGATTTCACCGTGAAACATCCATTCTTAGCTAATGTCCATTGCATCGAATCCGGCTGGTCGGAAAGTCAAACATCTATTAATCTCTGAATCAAGTGCAGCCAAGTAGTCCATCTCTGACCAACTAACGCATGCCTGAACTAGATATTCAAGGGGATTGTTTGGAACACGGTACCTACATAATCCTCCTTGCGTTGTACAATATTATAAAGGGTGGGTACTGAACGGCCAGGGGTGTTGCTCCTAACCACATATCCTCCCAAAATCTTGTTGACATCCCATTGCCAACAAAGAATTTGACCCTACGAAAGAATAAATCCTTCACTCTCATAAGCCCTTTCCAGAATGGCGAGTCAGTTGGTCTCATGGTAACCTGAGCGAGCGTTTTCGATTGCAAGTATTTATTGCGCAAAAGTTGTGCCCATGTGCCTTCCGGTTCTGTCTCCAAGTTGTAGAGCCACTTGCTCATAAGGCATTTATTCTTGATTTCTAAGTTCTCAATACCAAGACCTCCCTAATCTTTTGGCCGGCAAAGGATATCCCATCGCGCCAGTCGGTATTTCCTTTTAGCCTCATCTGACTGTCAGAAGAAACGAGATCTGAAGAAATCAAGTCGCTTTCGTACCCCTTTAGGGATTTCGAAAAAGGAGAGTAGGAACATCGGCATACTGGTCAATACCGAATTAAACAACACTAGCCGACCTCCATAAGACATAAGCTTACCCTTCCAGCAGCTCAGCTTTTTCTCAATTCGATCTTCGATACACTTCCATTATTTATTAGACAACTTACGGTGGTGAATTGGTATGCCCAAATAACTAAATGGCAACGACCCTAATTCACACCCGAACAATTGTCTATATGTGTCTTGCTCGTCTTTGGCCTTCCCAAAGCAAAACAACTCACTTTTGTGAAAGTTTATCTTTAATCCATACAATTGTTCGAAGAGGCACAATATAAGTTTCATATTGCGCGCTTTAGCAATGTCATGTTCCATAAAATAAGACGGTGTCGTCAGCGTACTGCAAGATAGAGACTCCTCCATCGACCAGATGAGGAACTAAACCCTCTACTTGACCATGCTGTTTGGCGCTGCCAATAAGAACGGCCAACATATCAGCCACTATATATTAAATAAGGGAGGAGACAGGGAATCCCCTTCTCTCAAACCCTTATGTGTCTGGAAATAATGACCGATATCATCATTAATCTTGATTCCGACACTACCATTCTGGACTTGAGAACCCACTTGGTTCCGCCAAGCCTCACAAAATCCTTTCATGTGCATTGCCTGTTGAAGGAAAGGCCATTTAGCTTTATCATATGCCTTCTCAAAATCCACTTTGAAGATAACCCCATCTAGCTTCTTCGAATGGATTTCGTGAAGCGTTTCATGTAGCACGACAACCCCTTCAAGTATGTGTCGCCCTGGCATGAATGCCGTCTGACTCGATTGTACCACTGAGTGGGCAATTTGTGTCAATCTATTGGTACCAACCTTTGTGAAGATTTTGAAACTCACATTAAGAAGACATATTGGCCTAAATTGTTTAATCCGAACTGCTTCTTCTTTTTTGGGTAACAGCGTAATGAGGTCAAAATTAAGATGAAATAGCTCGAGATGGCCACTAAAGAAGTCATGAAACATAGGCATAAGATCATTCTTAATAATATGCCAACATTTCTTATAGAATTCAGCTGGAAACCCATCTGGTCCCGGTGCATTATTGGGTTTCATTTGTGAGATGGCATTCAAAACCTCCTTCTCAGTAAATGGTGCAGATAGAATATCATTCTCCTCTACCTGAAGCTGAGGTATATCTCCAAAGACAGATTCATCTAGGGCCACCGTGCTTGCTTCCGGATGCCCAAAAAGTTGTTTATAGTAATTAGAGATATGCGCTTTCAAATTCTCATGTCCTAGAGTTGTCCCCTCATCCTGTTCGAGCTGTATGATTTTCTTCTTCCTATGTTTACCATCTGCAACCATACGGAAGAATTGTGTATTGTTGTCCCCTTGGACAACCTTAAGCACTTTAGCGCGCAGCGCCCACTTGAGCTCTTCTTCTCTAAGAAGTGCGCGTAAGCCTTGTTCAGCTTCGGACTTGGAGTGTTGCTCAGTAATTGTAAGGGGATTACTTTCAACTTTTAAATCTAAAGTCTCAATTAAATGAGTAAGGCGTTCTTTCTCTTGCTTGTATATCCCACTCTCATTTCTGGCCCAACCTCGCAAAAACTGTCTCAGATGTCTGATCTTATTTTGCCACCTGTCAATGCTAGTTCTACCACTAACAGGCTTTTCCCATTCGCGTGCAATGATCTCCAGAAAATTTTCTTTCTCGAACCAACCTAGTTCGGAAGAAAAAGCGTTCTTATTTGCGACATGGGTAGCCTCTCCCGAGTCTACAAGAAGAGGTGTGTGACCTGAGATCCCTCTATGCATCGCATGAACCAATACTAAAGGGTACTTTTGTTCCCATTCCACACTGGCGAGTACCCTATCCAACTTCTCATAAGTCGGAATGGGCATAGTGTTATCGACATATGGTAGAATAGAAACTTCTCCCTCCACTAGATGAGGACTAAACCACAAAGCATTGCTATTCATACATACATGTTTTACAAAAGTTTGCATGCTAATTCAATCTGTAAACGGTTAGCAAAAATCATGAAAGTACGATGATCCAAATGACCTAGTATGAAGAGTTTTTTTAGGGAAGAGTATGTAGAAATAATATTTTCGCTAGTCTCCTACCTGGCCATATTCTTTGCCCTTGCAATGAGGACTGCCAATATATTTGTAACTACTATGTTTGAAATTGTTGGAGACAAACAATCCTCCGACTCCAAACTTTTATGAGTTTGGAAATAGTGACCAACATCATGATTCACTTTTATCCCAACACTACCACCTTCAACTAGAGTTTCTTAGGGTGTAGCATTGTAGCTCATGCATTGTCTCTGATGCAAAAAGAAAAGTTTGAAGTTGAAAATGGAAGCTTTTTTTCTCTCAAGTTTTGAGCACGTAGATCCATGCGCTTATCGGCCCTGTCCTCGCGTAAGGTTTCACTTTCTACACTTGAGTTTTGACCAATGAAAAAAATAGCGCGCTACAAGAAAATAGCGGCGATCTCAAAATATGCTATTAGCGTGCTATATCGCACTATAACGTGCTATTAGCGAGACATTATATACCGATATATTTAGCGAGACAACTCTCAATACGCTATAGCGTGCTATTAGCGACGCTATAGCGCCCTATTTTTTTCAGTGGTTTTCACATGTCAGCAGACGTAGCAAGAGAAGAATGACTCGCAGGGCATATGCCGCAGAAAGATCGTCTAACACTGATGAAGCGTCACATGTGACGCCGAGCTACCAGTCAACCATCCGGCTTTCGGTGATTAAGAAATCCTGAGATGCTCGCGTACCTGCACCTACCATGAAATGAATACGTAAACGGTGATGCACATATCCCATGGCTCTTCCTGCAGCTACTCTTCCAGCAACCGTTCAGCTTGATTTGCCTATATAAACAACCAGAACGAACCTAATATACGTACACTCTCAAACTGAGTTAAGAGCACATACGTACACAGCAGAGCAAACACTTTACGAGCACCGAATAGCAAAGAAGAGATCGATCGAAGACGATGGCCGGAGGAGATCTGAAGCTGCTAGGCACGGTGGTGAGCCCGTTCGCGGTCCGCGTGCGCATGGCCCTGCATCTCAAGGGCGTGAGCTACGAGTACGTGGAGCAGGACCTCTTCGACAAGGGCGAGCTCCTCCTCGCCTCCAACCCGGTGCACAAGAAGGTCCCCGTGCTCATCCACGCCGGCAGGCCCGTCTGCGAGTCGCTCGCCATCATCGAGTACGTCGACGAGGTCTGGGCCGGCGCAGCCTCGATCCTCCCTGCGGACCCCTACGGCCGCGCTGTCGCCCGCTTCTGGGCCGCCTACCTCGACGACAAGCTGTTCCCCGCGTGGATAGGCATCCTGCGCGCCGCCACGGAGGAGGACAGAGCCGAGAAGCTCGACGCCGCGCTCGCGGTGGTAGGCCCCATGGAGGACGCCCTCGCTCAGTGCTCTGGTGGGAAATATTACTTCGCCGGCGACTCCGTCGGGTACCTTGACATCGCGCTCGGGTGCAACCTCTTCTGGTTCGAGGCGCTCCATGAGATGTTCGGCGTGACGGTCATCGACGCAGGCAGGACTCCGCGCTTGGCCGCCTGGGCTGAGAGGTTCGTGGAGACGGAGGCGGCCAAGAAGGCTGCCCCGCCCATGAAGAGCATGGTGGACTATGCCGGGACGCTGCGGAGTATGTGGGCTGCCGCTGCCGCCGCTGCCAAGTAATTAAGTGGCTATAGCTCGGAGGAGCGTCTTGATTCGATCAGCATCAAATTGTGTTTTGTTTGTTTAAAGGTTGCAATCGTCAGTGTCGTCGCTTTCTCCCCTTTTGGATTTGACATCATTCATCTCTTTTTAGTTAGTTTACCTAAAGATTTGTGAATTTCTTTTTCTGCATTGTGTGGCGGATATGTCCAGCAGTACGGTAGGAGGAAAACCATCGTGTTTAAGTCTTGATATTTTTGTATGTCCAAGTCTATGTCTAAAAAGTGCAAGTTTAGTTCAGTGAATATCACATTTTCATTTTTATGATAAACAAAATAGAACTTGGCTTTGGTGAATGATGTATGGAGCTTTGTGTGCTTAACTTTCTTCTTTTAGAATGGTTGCACCCAAACAGGTCAAGTTACTGCGATATTGAACAAGCTGCTAGTCTCTTCGATCATATCCCGCAAATTTACACGGGTAGTTCTAAGATTAGATGTAAAGTTTCGTATACAAGGTGTATGCAGAATTTTGTGTAATGAATATAGATGATCACATGGTAGTTAGGTGGTTCAAGATTATATGGTCAATTTTGATTCGGATTTCAGTTTCCACATCCCTGTGCAGCACATGGGGCCAGTTCTTTTGGACGATTCTATCCCCATCTTCTCCCAAAATCGCCACGCCATATTTTTTTTTACAATCCTAACTAATTAGACCTTAACTAGCTAGATTGTAAAAATAATATGGAGTGGTGATTCTGAAGAAGCTGGGGATGGGGGCGATTTTTGGAGAATCAAACAAAAGAACTGGCCCTAATAATACCGTCAAATCAGCAATCTCATTTGCTGTGCACAACTGACCAAATTTATGGCCAACTGCACTCCTCTCACTTCCCCCACTCCTTCCACAACCGGCGCTTAATTTCCCTCTCGTCTCTTCTCGTGTTCTGCTCCTTTCTTTTTCTGTTGGTTTCTGCTCCTCTCTTGTCCCCTCGCATAATCTTCTCTCTTTCTTTGGATGTTCCTTCTCCTGAATACCGCGTGAGCACTACTGGAAAAGGGCTCATAGGTGATCTCAAATCAGTGGCGGGAGCACATATTCTAGCACCCGCCACTGCTATTAACAGTGGCGGGCTCCAAAACCCGCCCGCCAATACTATTGGCTTACCAGTGGCGGTTGTCAGTTTGTGCCCATCACTAGTAATAGTTGTCCAGATTTGTGATGGGGCAAATGTTACCTATGGCGGGCATCTATATGTACACGTCACTGTTGTTTTTAGTCTCGCGAAAAATCCGTCCAAAAATAGCCGTGACGGGCTTCTCTTTGGACCCGCCACTAGTAAGTCAAGTGGCAGTGATGGGGTCTGTCTCGTGCCCGCCGCAAATTTTAACAGGTGCCCGCCACTGGCCTAACAGCCCACTGAAGCCCACCTAAACTGTACCAAGTAATATCTAACCCTAAACCCTCACGTCCCTCTCCCTTCTAACCCTGACATTCTCCCCCGACCGCCGCCCCCATCTCCCCCCTCCTAGATCTCGTCGTGACCTCACCGGCTGCGACCCTCCCCTCTCGTCCTCCCCCACCCTCGGCCTCCCTTCCACCGCCGACGACCCTTCCCTCTCTTCCACATGGCAGATCCACCCCTACAGCTCAGCCTAGAGTTAGATCCGCCCTCCCATCCCCATCCTCGCATTGGAAACCCTAGCTACCGACCACGGGGACCGGTGATAGGCACATGCCTTAACGGTGATGATGGCGGCCATGGCACCCTCGACGGCCGTGGCTACCTCGACGACCATGGCATGGTATGAATAATCCCACACCCATCCTCCTTTTCTTCTTCTTCTCTCTCTGCCCCCGTCTCATCTCCTCTCTGTTGGTATGTAGAGGCACAATGGCCAACAATGGGAAGACATTGGTGATACTTCTTGAGCTTGCGTTGGTTTTTCCCTTGAAGAGGAAAGGGTGAGGTAGAAAAGTAGAGATAAGTATTTCCCTCAGTTTGATAACCAAGGTATCAATCCAGTAGGAGGAACACACAAGTCATCAATGATTGCACCTACACAAACAAAGAAATACTTGCACCCAACGTGATAAAGGGGTTGTCAATCCCTTCACGGTTGCTTGCAAGGATGAAATCTGATAGAGATAGGTATAAAAAATAAGTAAAAGTGCAAAATAAAGTAAAGGTAAATAAATTGCAGCAAGGTATTTTTTGGGTTTTTGGTTTTATAATCTGAAAATAATATGATAAAAGATAGACTCGGAGGCCATAGTTTTCACTAGAGGCTTCTCTCGTAAAAGAACTTATACGGTGGGTAGACAAATTACTGTTGAGCAATTGATACAAAATGCAAATAATTATGACGATATCTAAGGCAATGATCATGAATATAGGCATCACGTCTGTCAAAAGTAGACCGACTCCTGCCTGCATCTACTACTATTACTCCACACATCGACTGCTATCCAACATGCATCTAGTGTATTAAGTTAACAAGAACGGAGTAACGCCTTAAGCAAGATGACATGATGTATAGGGATAGATCCAATCAATATGAATAAACCCACCTTTTTATCCTTAATGGCAACAATAAAAATATGTGTCATGTCCCCTTCTGTCACTGGGAATAAGCATCGCAAGATTGTACCCATTACAAAGCACCTCTCCCATGGCAAGAAAAATCAATCTAGTTGGCCAAACAAAATCAATAGATCAGAGAGAAATACAAAGCTATCTTAATCATGCATAAAGGAGTTCATAGAAGACTCAAATAATATTCATAGATAATCTGATCATAAACCCACAATTCATTGGATCTCAACAAACACACTTCAAAAGAAGATTACATCGAATAGTTCTCCAAGAACATCGTGGAGAACCTTGTATTGAAGATCAAAGAGAGAGAAGAAGGCATCTAGCTACTAGCTATGGACCCGTAGGTCTGTGGTAAATTACTCACACATCATCGGAAGGGCAGCAAGGTTGATGTAGAAGCCCTCCGTGATCGAATCACCCTCCGGACGGAGTACCAGAACAGGCCTCCAGATGGGATCTTGATACGTCCATTTTGCCTCATGTTTTCCTACTGTTATTTACAATGTTTTTATGCATAATAATGCTTTATGGAGTAATTCTAATGCCCACTAGGTGGGCACAACCCACCTAGGCATGCCAGGCCCCCAGGCGTGCCCTGGTGGGTTGTGTCCTCATCAGCCCACCTCCGGTGCCCATCCTATGGTATATAGGTCATTTTGACCTAGAAAAATCAGAGAGGGACTTTCGGGACGAAGCGCCGCCGTCTCGAGGAGGAACTTGGGCATGAGTACTTTTTCCCTCCGGCGGAGCGATTCCACCAGGGGAACTTCTCTCCCGCAGGGGGAAATCATCATCATCATCACCAACAACTCTCCCATCTTTGGGAGGGTAATCTCCATCAACATCTTCAACAACACCATATCCTCGCAAACCCTAGTTCATCTCTTGTGTTCAATCTTTGTACCGAAATCTCAGATTGGTACTTGTGGGTGACTAGTATGTTGATTACATCTTGTAGTTGATTACTATATGGTTTATTTGGTGGAAGATTATATGTTCAGATCCATTTTGCTATTTAATACCCCTCCGATCTTGAGCATGATTATCATTTGTGAGTAGTTACTTTTGTTCTTGAGGTCACAGGAGAAGTCATGTTGCAAGTAATCATGCGAACTTGATATGTGTTCGATATTTTGATGATATGTATGTTGTGATTCCCTTAGTGGTGTCATGTGAACGTCGACTACATGTCACTTCACCTTATTAGGGAATAAGGGAATGCATTGTGGAGTAGATATTAGATGATGGGTTGCTATAGTGATAGAAGCTTAAACCCTAGTTTATGCGCTACTTCTTAAGGGATCGATTTGGATCCAAAAGTTCAATGCTATGGTTAGATTTTATCTTAATACTTTTCTCGTAGTTGCGGATGCTTGCGAGGGGGTTAATCATAAGTAGAAGGTTTGTTCAAGTAAGAACATCACCTAAGCACCAATCCACCCACATATGAAATTATCAAAGTAGCGAACACGAATCAAGCCAACATGATGAAAGTGACTAGATGAAATTCCCGTGTACCCTCAAGAACGATTTGCTTATCATAAGAGACCATTTTGGCCTGTCCTCTGACACAAAAGGATTGGGATACCTTGTTGCACTTTATTTATCGTTAGTATTCCCTTTCTTCATGGTGCCGATTTGAAGCGAGCCTCGATCACCGAGGGGGAAACAAAGGCAACCCAAATGATGGCCACACAAGTTTTTGAGCTGAGGCCAAAGATTCCATAATTATATGGCCTCTCGAGGACCATTATTATTCCAACTCCCTATCCCGACGATGATGAAGCTGATGATGATGTTGGTGGAGGGCAAGCAGCTGCTAAAGGCAGTGTTGCTTTAGGTGTTACACTAGAGTCCTAGGATGTTGTGTTTTCTGCAACCTGTCTGAGATGTTGTCTGTAGCGCCCCATGACCGGAACTATGCAAATCTATCATCCTCCACCAGTCTCCTCTTAATATATGTCCCAAGGTGCCACCTTCAACATAATGGACACATAGGAACATGCACGCCATGTGGTCAAAACGGTTGGCATCACAACACAGATGATCAAATAATCTATAGGAACAATGAATACACATATATGCAACAAATTCAAGGAGTCAAGAATAACAAAATAATAAAAGCATGGTCTTCGAATCAATTACAACGCATACAACAGAAGCAGATTATACATTAGATAGGTATGAACATGGATTGCCTTAAGAAGGCTTAAACAAAAGAAAATAATGTCCATATCTCTACCTAGATCGTTGTTTGTCGGACAACCCACCAACGTCGTTCATCAACAAACCTGCTTCCTGAGCTGTTGTTGGCTGGATTGGCGGCAATCTAGCGAAAAAGAGTAATTAAGTAAGGTGAGTACTCATCTCTACCCACAAGAGTTACATAGACCTATGATATATTATGCAACATATTTGAAAGTAGGCGAGGTGGTTTAGCGGCACAAGCACTAAGCATTCTATAGAGGCATGCTACAACTTGCGCCTATAGAATAAGATGAGAGAGCACATAAAAGTATAGGAGCTGTGATCCACTACTCTATTCACCTACCTACCGCAAGAATAACACTACCTTGTCTTCCCCCCCCCCCCCCCGCGCGCATCTCCCATGAGGAAGAAGAACCTACATGAAAATCTTGATGGTAAGTGGAATTTTTCCCTATATGTTTTGATTTTTCAATGAAATACATATCCTATGTTGATAAAGTTTGTATACATAGATTTAACTGAGAAAATCTCAGAAGATATCAACCACTAATGAAAAGCATCTGGCTCTTCTCTTAAGTTGACCATCATCAACCCACGTACAAGATGAAGCAAGCCCTTCCATTTATCTCTGGTCAAAACTTATCTGAACTGGATATTCAAGGGAATAGTTTGTAATATTGTGCCAATGAACTACTCTTTTCGTTTCACAATATTATAAAGATAAGAGTATTGTAATGCCAAAGGCACATCCCCTAGCCAGGTATCCTCCCAAAAATGTGTGGTACGCTCATATTCCACCTTAAAAGGAACATCTACTAAAGAACACAATTTTAGTTTGCATCAAACCCTTCCAGAAGGGAGAGTCATACGGTTGCGCTGTAACTTGGGACAAAGTCTTGAAGTAAAGATATTTGTAACACAATAGTTGAATACGCATCCCATAATACTCAGAAGAAAAGTCTATACAACCACTTACAAAGGAGACATTTGTTCTTAATATCAGGATCTTCAATGCCTAGACCCCCTTGGTCTTTAGGCCGACAAATAATATCCCACCGCGCCATGTGATATTTAGAATTACGTTCATCACTCTGCCAGAAAAATCTAGAGTGTTTAAAATCAAGTCATTTCGTCAAACCTATTGGGACCTCAAAAAAGGATAGCATTAACATAGGAACACTCATGAGAGCATTTCCAATAGATGATGTAAAATGCGCTGACCAAAAATTATTTTAGGGCAGGAGAGAGAAAGTTTTCGGCAATTGAAATTTTTCTACCGTAATAGATGATGTAAACTAGTGCCCTAAAATTTCAAACTCACGGCAGGGCAGCGCAACAGCCTCCTTGACGCAGCGGAGCCTAGTGGCCACATCGTACGATGATTTGATGTGAGAGGCGACCGAATCGGGTGCCACGCGACTTAACTAGATAGAACAATGGATATGTCAATTGTTGGCAATGGGGCGGGTTAATTCAGATAGCGATGGGATGGCGACTACTGCGAGCAGATTGCGGGGATGAAGTGGAAGCGAGAACAATCAATTGGGATCTCGGTGGCAGGGTGGGGTGGCGATGGTTGTGGCGGTCAGAATTGACAATTATGCCACCACCCGAAGGGCTACAGGTGGTGAATGCTAAGCAGGATGTTGGGTTTTGGCGTCGTGCGGGTCGGGTTTTCCTGCAACCGTTGTCGGTGTCAAAACCGGTGGATCTCGAGTTGGGGGTCCCGAACTGTGCGTCTAGGGTGGTAACAGGAGATGGGGGACACGATGTTTACCCAGGTCCGGGCCCTCTCGATGGAGGTAGTACCCTACTTCCTGCATGATTGTTCTTGATGAATATAAGGATTACAAGAGTTGATCTACCACGAGGTCGTAATGGCTAAACCCTAGAAGTCTAGCATGTATGATTGTGATTGTCCTCTCTACGGACTAAACCCTCCGGTTTATATAGACACCGGAGGGGCCTAGGGTTTGTGCCGAGTCGGTTTACAAAGGAAGGAATCTACATATCCGAACGCCAAGCTTGCCATCCACGCAAAGGAGAGTCCCATCTGGACACGGGAGGAAGTCTTCTGTCTTGTATCTTCATAGCCCATTAGTCCGGCCCATGTTACATAGTCCGGATGCCCGAGGACCCCTTAATCCAGGACCCCCTCAATAGCCCCTGAACCAGGCTTCAATGACGATGTGTACGACACGCAAGGCGGGTTCTTCCTCTGAATACTCCATAGAAGATTTTGAACACAAGGATCGTGTCCGACTCTACAAAACAAATTCCACATACCACCATAGAGAGTATAATATTCCACAAATCTAATTTGCTGACAACTTTTCATAATGTGACATCCTGGCGTGGTCCGGTCATTACGAACCATTTTTCCCGGCCTGCTGCTACATGCGTTGAGAGGCGGTTTTCTTGGCATGTCTTGTCGAAGCAGAGACCGTGTTCCCTTATTACGGGATGCTCATCAATACGGGCGTGGGTAATCCAACCATGCCGTCTGCACGACCCTTGGGGAATATGTGAGTTTTAAGGCGAGTGGGGAGGCGCTTGATATTTGCAGCGTTTATAAAGGGACAAGGATTTTACCTTTTCACCCACGCCTTCTTTCTCTCTGCCCACCCCTTCTCGAGCTCTAGCACCCAAGCTTCCATCCTTTCCACCTAAAAAAAAGCACTCCAGCCATGTTCTGATCTGGAGCGCAAGGCAAGTGGGTGGTTTCCTCCGTCAAGGAGAAGGACATCAGCAAGCTCCGGGAGGCTGGATACTTAGCCCAAGAAATCGCCCACCGGCTTCCTGCCCAGGGGCAGATCATCCCCACCCCAAAGACCCATGAGAGGGTGGTATTCATCCCTCACTTTGTCCACGGATTGGGATTTCCTCTCCATCCAATCGTCCGTGGACTCATGTTCTACTACGGGCTGGATTTCCAGGATCTGGCCCCCAATTCCTTTCTCAACGTCTCGGCATTTATTGTCATGTGCAAGGCCTTCCTCCACATCCCACCCCACTTTGGATTGTGGTTAAAGATCTTCAATGTGAAGCCGAAGGTGGTGGGTGGTCAACACGCAGAGTGCGGAGGTGCCATGGTGAGCAAGATGACCAACGTCTCATGGCCCAAAGGTACCATTGTGGAAACCGTCAAAGGTGGCAACAACAGTGGTTCTACGTCACAGAGCCTCGCGACGCCACCACGGCCGTGGCTCCCGAATTCCGGCCCGGAGCCCCGATGCGGCTCACCTCCTGGCTAGAGAAGGGCCTGAACTGGTATTCATCGGACGAGCTATCAGCGCTTCAGACGCGCATCCAGAGCATGGTAGACAAGAACATCAAGCTTGTCAATGTGATCCAGGTGATGCTTTTTCGCCGGATCTTTCCGTGCCAAAGCCGGACTTTCCATTTGTGGGAGTTCGATCCGTCCGAGCACTAGACCCTGCAATAGTTCTTCGACACTACACACGAAGACATCAGGAAGGTGCTCTTCAAGGCCAATGAGACGTGGCCGAAGACGTCCGAGGATCGTGGGTACAACTTGTCCCGTCCCGCCAATCCAGTAAGTTTTCGTATTTCAAGGTGTATCCTTTACTTGTATACTCAAGGAAAATGCCTAATCTTTCCTATTTGTTTGATTTCAGGGCTGGACAAAGAAGGCGGAGCGGATTTAGTTCCCGGCTCCGCTGCCCGAAAACCCAGCAATCCCACTTCTTACGAAGATGCTGGTTTCGGCGCGCTACCAAGCGCCGGAGAAGAAGGCCAAGAAGAAGGCCAAGGAGACATGAAGTGGCCTCCGCCGTAAGGGCACTTCAGACGCGACGTTCGAAGATGTCAATACCCACTCCTCCCCCACCGAGGACGAGGAGGAGGAGGAAAGCACTTCTCCCCCGGAGGGGGGAAGGAAGAAAAGGGCGGCCTCCACGCATCTGGAGGTAGAGGCGTCCAAGAAGGGGAAGGTCTCCCTCGTGGATATATAACTCCGTGTGGGACATCGATAGCAGCTCCGAGTGGCACCCCAGGGATAAGCCCCTGGCCGAATCGTAAGTACTCAAAGACGCACACATATATCCAGCTCCTTCACTCCATGGTTTTAACATGTTGAATCATGCGCTGCAGTCAGGCTCGTTCCGACCTCCAGCGATCCTCATCTTCGCGGAATTCGTTGGATCCGAAGGTGATGGACAGCGGGTCCCTTTCGGCGGCCTCGTCCCCCGAGGCCATGGATGACACCGAGGTGTTTTCCAGAAGGACCTCCCCAGGCCAGGGAGAGACGCAGGAGGCCGTCAGGGTGACGCTAGAGGGTGAAACCTTGGCCTCGGACACATAGGGGAGCAAATCCCCATGGAGACTGGTGATGAGGGCCATATCCAATTCAGCCCCCAGCCGAATATAATTCCGGAGACCTATACGACTATGGAATCAGGGAAGCAGCCTCCATCGAAAGAAGGAGGTGCACCCATTCCACCGGTGACCTCTGTCCATCCAGAGGCACCGGATACTCTACTGGAAGCACTGCGAAGTGCTTCCATAGTTGAGGAACACCATACCCTCATGGGTACGGTGGTTGAGAGGATTCAGTCCGCGAAGAGCGGACTGACCGAAGCCTGCACAAGCCTTCTAACAGGTTTGAGGTATGAAACGCAATTTATGCAAAAGGAATGTCATAATATAGACAGTAGCCCCTGAGACACTGTCCGGTGTTCGAAAAGAAAAGCCGGACAGAGGATCAAATAATTTTCGCAGGAGACTAACCATACGTGTCTATATGAATAAGCAGGCGTCTCTGCTGGCTGCGACCTCTCATGCTGCTGAGGTCTCCAGACTGAAGCAAAGTCTGGAGCAGACCGAGGAAGAGCTTGGCTGTGTGAAAAAACAGCTAGAGGACCAATAAGGTATGCAATGACCTTGTGTAGATTCAGAAAGGATGAATGGTTTCTGTTGACCATAGTGCCATGATATTTTGTAGGAGCGGCAACGGAGGTGGAGATCCTCAAGAAGGCGCTGGCCGAAGCCCAGGAGAGAGCGGCAAAGGAACAAGCCGCTCTCGAGAAACACGAGGCTAGGGTCGGTGAGGTCCAGCAGGAGCTCCAGGACGCCATGAAGAAATGCGAGTCCTTGGAGCGCAATATTGCGGATCAAGAGTCTGAACTTGCCAAGGCCCACAAAAGCGCACACGATTCTCGGGTTGAAGCCCAGGGGTGCCCTCCAGGAAATCCAGGAGGCCGAAAAAATCGCGGCGGGTAAGGCCTTTATTATGCAGAGCAAGTATGTGAAGAAAAGGTTCCTCTTACTGACCCGGATTTGGAGTTCTCCAGGGGCGTTTGCGGATCTACCGCGCAGTGTTGCCGATGCTGCGGAATTCTTCCGAGCCGAAGAGGGGAGCTAGAGCATCCGGTTCCCTTTAGCGATCAGCTGAAACAGCTAACCGAACTGCATAGGGTGGCCGAAGTGGCCATGAAGGATTTGATAATCCGTCTATGGCCTGCTGCTACCTCTTGAGCATGCGTTGGTTTTCCCTTGAAGAGGAAAGGGTGATGCAGCAAAGTAGCGTAAGTATTTCCCTCTGTTTTTGAGAACCAAGGTATCAATCCAGTAGGAGGCTACACGCAAGTCGCCTTGTACCTGCACAAACAAATAAGAACCTTGCAACCAACGCGATAAAGGGGTTGTCAATCCCTTCACGGCCACATGCAAAAGTGAGACCTAATAGAGATAATAAGATAAATATTTTTGGTATTTTTGTTGTATAGATTAAAAAGTATAGATTGCAAAGATAAACATCGACAGAAATAGCTAGTTGATGGGAGATTAATATGATGGAAGATAGACCCGGGGGCCATATTTTTCACTAGTGGCTTCTCTCAAGATAACAAATTATATGGTGGGTGAACAAATTACTATCGAGCAATTGATAGAAAGCGCTTAGTTATGATAACATCTAAGCATGATCATGTATATAGGCATCACGTTCGTGACAAGTAGACCAAAACGATTCTGCATCTACTACTATTACTCCACACATCAACCGCTATCTAGCATGCATCTAGAGTATTAAGTTCATAAGAACAGAGTAACGCATTAGGCAAGATGACATGATGTAGAGGGATAAACTCAAGCAATATGATATAAACCCCATACTTTTATCCTCGATGGCAACAATACAATACGTGCCTTGCTGCCCCTGATGTCACTGGGAAATGACACCGCAAGATTGAACCCAAAGCTAAGCACTTCTCCCATTGCAAGAAAGATCAATATAGTAGGCCAAACTAAACCGATAATTCGAAGAGACTTGTAAAGATATCAAAATCATGCATATAAGAATTCAGAGAAGAATAAAATATTGTTCATAGATAATCTTTATCATAAACCCACAATTCATCGGATCTCGACAAACACACCGCAAAAAGAATTACATCGAATAGATCTCCAAGAAGATCGGGGCGAACTTTATATTCAGATCCAAAGAGAGAGAAGAAGCCATCTAGCTAATAACTATGGACCCGAAGGTCTGTGGTAAACTACTCACACATCATCGAAGAGGCCATGTTGTTGATGTAGAGGCCCTCCGTGATCGATTCCCCCTCTGGCGGAGCGTCGGAAAAGGCCCCAAGATGGGAGCTCACGGGTACAGAAGGTTGCGGCGGTGGAAAAAGTGTTTCGTGAACCCCCCCGATGTTTCAGTGTATACGAGTATATATAGGCGAAGGAAGTAGGTCGGTGGAGCTACGAGGGGCCCACGGGGGTGGGGGCGCGCCTCCCTGCCTCATGGCCGCCTTGTTGCTTCCTTGACGTCCACTCCAAGTCTCTTGGATTGCGTTTGTTCCAAAAACAATCCTCGCGAAGGTTTCATTCCGTTTTGATTCTGTTTGATATTCCTTTTCTGGGAAACACTGAAATAGGCAAAAAAACAGCAATTTGCACTGGGCCTTCGGTTAATAGGTTAGTCCAAAAACTAATATAAAATGGTATATTAAATCCCATTAAACATCCAAAATAGATAATATAGTAGCATGGAACAATAAAAAATTATAGGTACGTTGGAGACGTATCAAGCATCCCCAAGCTTAATTCCTGCTCGTTCTTGAGTAGGTAAATGATAAAAACAGAATTTTTGATGTGGAATGCTACCTAGCATAATTCTCAATGTAATTTTCTTTATTGTGGCATGAATGTTCAGATCCGAAGGATTCAATACAAAAGTTTAATATTGACATAAAAATAATAATACTTCAAGCATACTAATAAAGCAATCATGTCTTCTCAAAATAACATGGCCAAAGAAAGTTATCCCTACAAAATCATATAGTCTGGCTATGCACTGTCTTCATCACACAAAATATTTAAATCATGCACAACCCCGATGACAAGCCAAGCAATTGTTTCATACTTTTGATGTTCTCAAACTTTTTTATTTTTCACGCAATACATGAGTGTGAGCCATGGACATAGCACTATATGTGGAATAGGATGGTGGTTGTGGAGAAGACAAAAGAAAAGAAGATAGTCTCACATCAACTAGGCATATCAACGGGCTATGGAGATGCCCATCAATAGATATCAATGTGAGTGAGTAGGGATTGCCATGCAACGGATGCACTAGATCTATAAGTGTGTGAAAGCTCAACAAAAGAAACTAAGTGGGTGTGCATCCAACTTGCTTGCTCACGAAGACCTAGGGCATTTTGAGGAAGCCCATCATTGGAATATACAAGCCAAGTTCTATAATGTAAAATTCCCACTAGTATATGAAAGTGACAACATAGGAGACTTTCTATCATGAAAATCACGGTGCTACTTTGAATCACAAGTGTGGTAAAAGGATAGTAACATTGTCCCTTCTCTATTTTTCTCACATTTCTTTTTTTTTTTCTTTGGGCCTTTCTCCTTTTTTTATGGCCTCTTTTTTTCGTCCGGAGTCTCATCCCGACTTGTGGGGGAATCATAGTCTCCATCATCCTTTCCTCACTTCGGACAATGCTCTAATAATGATGATCATCACACTTTTATTTACTTACAACTCAAAAATTACAACTCAATACTTAGAACAAAATATGACTGTCGGTGTCAAAACCGGCGGATCTCGGGTAGGGGGTCCCGAATTGTGTGTCTAGGCGGATGGTAACAGGAGACAAGGGACACGATGTTTCTACCCAGGTTCGGGCCCTCTCGATGGAGGTAAAACCCTACTCCTGCTTGATTAATATTGATGATATGGGCAGTACAAGAGTAGATCTACCACGAGATCAGAGAGGCTAAACCCTAGAAGCTAGCCTATGGTGTGATTGTTTTTCGTCCTATGGAACTAAACCCTCCAATTTATATAGACATCGGAGAGGGTTAGGATTACAGAGAGTCGGTTACAAGGAAGGAGATCTACATATTCGTATCGCCAAGCTTGCCTTCCACGCCAAGGAAAGTCCCATCTGGACACGGGACGAAGTCTTCAATCTTGTATCTTCATAGTCCAGGAGTCCGGCCAAAGGTTATAGTCCGGCTTCCCGGACACCCCCTAATCCAGGACTCCCTCAGTAGCCCCCGAACCAGGCTTCAATGACGACGAGTCTGGCGCGCAAGTTGTCTTCGGCATTGCAAGGCGGGTTCTTCTCCAAATTCTGTGTACTTGTTGAATAGTGTTCGGCTTCTTGTGAATATTGCGCTTCTTGGCTTCCACGCCCAATAATGGCCTTCTTCCACGTGTCAAATGAATGCGAAAAGCCAGTGTGTTTTTACATTTATCCCCTAGCTACGTAAATGAGCCGCCTATTAAAGAGGCGAGGATTTAGATCCAAATCACACCATCTTCCCTCCACGAGCATTCATCGGAGCGTATTCGACAGAGATCCATTCCATCATGGCTGGTCACTGCAGCTCCTCCTCTCGCCTCCCCAGTTCTCTACCTGTAGATTGGGAGAGATGTTCCATCCCGCACAGTGAGCTGGTGAAGCTTCAAACCAAAGGGTTCCTTCCCCCAGCCTATATGGTCCCGG
The DNA here is from genome assembly GCA_032464435.1 of Aegilops umbellulata. Taxonomy (NCBI): domain Eukaryota; kingdom Viridiplantae; phylum Streptophyta; class Magnoliopsida; order Poales; family Poaceae; genus Aegilops; species Aegilops umbellulata. Next base: position 507,728,818 of record CP136056.1, on the reverse strand, counting down.
TTCGAGCCGGGCTTGCCACCTACAATGGCGGAAAGCAAGCGGAGAGCGTCCCCAATCCCTCCAAAGGAGAGCGGGTATGCCTTGTCTCTTACCTGATAAGAGGGCTTGGATTTCCAATTCATCTGTTTCTCCGGGGGCTGCTGGAATTCTATGGCCTCCAGCTGCTCAACCTTACGCCAGCCTCCATATTGCATATCGCGGGCTTCGTAGCCCTTTGCGAGCTATTTTTGGGCTGCGAAGCTCATTTCGCTTTGTGGAAGAAGCTGTTCTACCTCGTGCCCCATTCTCAGGAGGGGTCGATATATCAAGTGGGCGGAGCCGAAGTATGGCGCATCGCCGGGACCTGATATCTATCCGGAACCCCAAAGAATGCGTGCGAAGACTGGTCTTCAGAATGGTTTTATATAGAAGATGTCCCCCTGCCGGATCCTATTCGGATCGGCCTCCCTGAGTTCGACAATGCTCCCTTAAGGAAGCGCCTAAGTTGGTGTCCACGGAGCCCTCAGAAGGATAATGACAAGGACGTCCTTTACCTGATGGGCCGGATAAGGTTATTGGCTCATTCCGGACTGACCATGATCGAGGTCATGGCCACATGCATTATGCGGGGGGTGCAGCCGCTTCAATATATGGGCCACCCCTTGTGGGATTTCAACGGGGAGGATGATGTCACCCGCTACGGCCGTAAGGGGCCGGAATCGGCTGTCGCTCTGACGAAGATTTTGTCCGCATTGTACAAGGGAGAAGAAGAGGAATTTCACCGCATCAATCCACAGGGCGGATTTTACATGTGCAATCCACCAAACTGGGTAAGCGGACACTTCTTTTTTGCCCATCTGTTCCATATTCCCATAGTTAAGTATCTCATTTTGTGATTTCGACGCAAGAACTGCGCCAGGCCGTAAAGGAGATAAACATCCCTCCTCCACAACCCGAGGATCCAGAACGGTACCTCGACCCGACCTCCCAAGAGGATCCGGACATATCTGTGGAGCTGATCAACGGGGTATTTTACCAACTGAGCATCGACAATGCCTTGGTGGCCATTACGACCGATTATCCTGGACTGATCCCCGCCTCACAGGTAAGTGAGACCGAAGTCCCAATATCTCGAAAATGATCCGTCCCTGCTTATTTTTGACCATCGTATACCAATGGTGTTTCGTAGGGGAGGATCCCAAGGCAGAACGCCGAGCCTGCGGCAACTAGCCAACAAGGGACCGCGAGGGAGGGCAGGCCGAAAAGACCCGCAGTCCGGATCGAGACACCGGTGCAGCAGTAAGGCGTGCTGTTTTTATACCAATGTATTGTCCTTACGATGCATGTTAACGCCCGTGTTCTTTTTAGGAAGAAGAGGGCTCGCCGGACTATATCCGGAGAGGTTGCCAATCACGCCTCCACTAGCCAGGCTCCAAAGCCAGGTCCAGAAGCAAAGGCGAACATGAGGCACGCATCAGATGTTCCTCCGACAGAGGATGCAGACAGGCTGTCCGCCACCAATTCCGGGGTGGAGAGTGACATGAACCACGGGCGTCGCCGAACAGTTCTTCGCGACGCTTGTCTATCCCGTGAGGCATTGGAGGCCTTTAACTCAGGAGACGCGTATCTCCGTGCTATTCAAGATGGTCTAACCAGAGCCGCGGAGCAGTATGTAAAGGACATACGTGTAAGAAAATTTTGGTGATTATATGTATATACCAATAGCCCTCGAGACTTGAAACGGTTAGAATAACTGATTTAAGGATCATTTATTATCCAGGTTCTTACAGAGAAGAATACCCTACTGTCCCAGGAGCTGGAAGAGTGCAAGGCCTAACTTCAGGCCGCACTAGCCGCAGCTGGGGAGCCCAAGAAGACCCCCTCTGGTATTATACGCCTCAATTGATAAGTATCGTGTAGAGTGCGACGTGTATACAAGTCTGACAATAAAATTACAGATGGCGCCGGATTAGATCCGGATAAGCAGCAACTCCTACGCCAGCTAAAGGCTGGTGAGAGCGTGCTTACGAAGGTGAGGCAGGAGAAGAATGATCTCCAGGATGCCAACACCCAGCTGTGCGTGGAACTAAAGGATGTTCGTGCCCAACTGTCAGACTCCGTTAAGGAGAATCGGCGGCTTCAACGCGGCATATTTAGTAAGTTCTTGAACGAACTTTGAAAAAGAGTTCGGCGAGGAAGTCGACTAACAGAGTCATGTCTGTAGGTATGCTAACAGGTCGTCCTGCGGAGGAAATGCCCGGTTCTACGGGTGACCTTCTTCTCGAGCTCTCGCAATTACACGAAAGAGTTCGGCAGGTTATGCACGGCCTTGCCCAGGCCTTGTGGCCCTCCGTCTCCATGCCCGAAGGCATTGGAGAGCTTGCAGAGAAGCTGAAGGGAGCGAGGCGGCGCTTCCGATTATGGAAGATATCGGCCTGCCGTCAAGGCGCCAGGGAGGCCTGGGCCATGGTGAAGACGCGGTACATGAAGGCTGACCCAAACCATATGGCCGAGGTCGGACCTGTGGGACCCGATGGGAAGGATATCCCTGTTAGCTTAGTGTACGGCCAGGTAGAGTTGGCCGCCAAATATTCCCAACAGGACTGTAAATTAGACAGCCTGTTGGATGGTATTGAAGAGGAATTTACCCAGTCAAATTGACTATGTAATTTAAGATGACATGTAAAATGCCTTCTAGACGGATTGTAGATCGTTTGTCATGGCGGACCTTTTCGCTTCAACCTCGGGACCCGATAGTCCGGAGTGTGTCCCAATACCCTCTCGGTTATGTAAGAACTGGGGCATGCATGGAGACCAGGCGTAGGGGTCATTAGTGCTTGAATAGACAAGTGCCCAACTAGTTATGTTATATTACATGGTGAGTAAGAAACATCTTCCAGGGAGAATAGTTCCTTTAGGGGTTCCTTTCCCTGGGAGGCATGCCCTAAAGTGCATGTCCGGACTGCGAAAAAAGCAGAAAAGCATATGGGGGCAGATAAATAAACAAGTGGAAAATCGTCTTTTAGTTCACCGACCGAATATTCCCTTAAGAACGCTAGCTTTCGGCTTCACCCAGTCTGAGGTACACATCCGGCTGACCCGACAGTAACAATCGCAGAGGGGCTCCCTTTACCTCCTAGCCGAACAATCGGTAACGTAGGGGTAAGCACAGGAGCCAGGCAACCCAGCTTGGCCAAAACTTAAGTCATATCGATCCATAGAATGGTGAATAAAAGGTACATGCGGAAGTGTGACACATGTGTTGGGCATGAAGCCCGTATGAATAAGCTTCTGTTAAAGAAGCCCCCGGGTATAATGAGCGCGGATGGCGCGTCAATTGTGTGCGAACAAGGCTCAGACGAGCCCTTAAAGGCTATAATAAAAAGAGAGGGGAGAAGTAGAGAAATATAAGACATCTAGTGTGTAAAAAATGGACATAGGAAGGAAACGAACACAGAGTCTGGCGCTAGGCGTAGAACCTTCGAAGACGGGCTGCATTCCATGGGTTCGGCTCGAGTCGGTTATCCAATGCGTCTCGCAGACGGTACGCTCCACCAGTCAGGACCTGGTCAATAATAAAGGGACCTTCCCATTTGGGCTTGAGCTTGTCCTTTTTCTTGTCCGGCAGGTGTAAAACTAACTCTCTAACATTGTAGGTTTTGGCCCGTACTTCTCTGCTTTGGTATCTTCGAGCCTGCTGTTGATAGAATGCGTACCGGGCTTTTGCCACGTCACGCTCCTCCTCCAAGGCGTCCAAACTGTCCTGCCGATCAAGTTCGGCTTCTCTTTCTTCGTGCATGCACACAGGAGGTGAGTCATGAATTATGTCGCAGTGCAGAAGCGCCTCTGCGCTGTATACCATAAAGAATGGTGTGTATCCGGTGGTGCGATTCGGCGTGGTCCGCAGCCCCCAGAGTACGGAGTTGAGCTCCTCTACCCAGTGCGTGTTAGATTCCTTGAGGGACCACACTAATCTGGGTTTGATGCCCCTCATGATTAGACCATTTGCTCATTCGACTTGACCGTTAGTTTGTGGGTGATAGACTGAAGCATAGTCGAGCTTGATGCCCATGTTTTTGCACCAGAGTTTGACCTCGTCGGCCGTGAAGTTCGTGCCGTTATCAGTGATGATGCTGTGGGGGACGCCGTAACGGTGTATGACCCCGGATATGAAGTCTATCACCGGTCTGGATTCGGCCATTTTAACAGGCTTGGCCTCTATCCATTTGGTGAACTTGTCCACCATGACCAGTAGGTATTTTTGCTGGTGGGTTCCTCCTTTAAGGGGTCCAACCATGTCAAGCCCCCAGACCGCAAAGGGCCAGGTGATGGGTATAGTTTGGAGGGCGATGGGTGGCATATGGCTTTGGTTAGCGAAGAGCTGGCAACCAACACATCGTTGGACTAAGTCCTAGGCATCTGCCCGGGCCGTTGGCCAAAAAAATCTTGTACGGAAGGCCTTGCTTACAAGGGCCCGGGCTACAGCGTGGTGCCTGCTGAGTCCGGCATGAATTTCAGCCAGAAGATTCCGCCCTTCCTCTTCAGAGATACACCTTTGAAGGACTCCAGTGGTGCTTTTCTTATAAAGCTCTCCCTCATGGACTTTATAGGCTTTAGATCGCCGCACTATGCAGCGTGCCTCGTTTTGGTCTTCGGGAAGTTCCTACCTGGTTAGGTAGGCTAGGAATGGTTCTATCCACGGGGCAATGACTGCCATTAGTACGTGGGCTGAGGATGTTACTTCGTTGGCAGAGTCTCCAATTGTGTCAGAGTGTTCGGTGTCGGGCAGTGCGGTTAGGTCCGGGCTATTATTTCCGGGTTCCCCTTCCCATACTACGGATGGTTTGAACAGCCTTTCCAAGAAGATGTTGGGGGGAGGGGGGACGGCATCGCGCTTTGCGCCAATGCGTGCGAGGACGTCTACTGCCTGGTTGTTTTCCTGGGCTATATGGTGAAATTCGAGCCCCCCGAACCGAGCTGACATTTTTAGGACGGCATTGCGATAAGCTGCCATTTTCGGATCCTTGGCATCAAAGTCTCCATTTATTTGAGATATCGCGAGGTTCGAATCTCCGCGCACCTCTAGGCGTTGAATGCCCATGGATACTGCCATCCAGAGACCATGTAAAAGGGCCTCATATTCGGCTGCGTTGTTGGAGTCCGTATATATTATCTGGAGTACGTATTGAACTGTATCTCTTGTTGGGGACGTCAGAACGACGCCAGCCCCCAGGCCAGCCAACATTTTGGAGCCGTTGAAGTGCTTGATCCAGTTGGAATATGTGCCGTACTCTTTAGGGAGTTCGGCTTCAGTCCATTCCGCGACGAAGTCGGCCAAAACTTGCAACTTAATAGATCGTCGTGGCTTGTATGTTATGTCGAACGGGTGGAGCTCAATGGCCCATTTGGCAATCCAGCCCGTCGCGTCGCGGTTGTTCAAAATATCTTTAAGTGGCACTTCTAAGGCTACTGTTATCGAACACTCTTGAAAGTAGTGTCGCAGCTTCCGGGACGCCATGAATATCGCGTACGCTATCTTTTGATAATGCGGGTACCGTGACTTGCATGGGGTGAGGACCGTGGACACATAGTAAACCGGCTTTTGAAGGGGGAATTTGTGTCCGTCCATTCCTTGTTCGACGACGAGTATTGCGCTCACAACTTGGTGTGTTGCCGCAATGTACAATAGCATTGGTTCGCCAATGTTTGGCGCGGCTAGGACCGGGTTTGTGGCCAATATGGCTTTTATTTCGTCGAGTCCGGCCATGGCGGCATCCGTCCACTCAAAGTGTTCGGTGCACCGGAGGAGGCGATAAAGGGGTAATGCCTTTTCTCCTAAGCGGGAGATAAAGTGGCTTAGAGCCGCCACACATCCGGTCAATTTTTGTATTTGTTTGAGGTCCTTTGGGATATCCAATTGTGACAGAGCTCGGATCTTGGCCGGATTTGCTTCAATTCCTCTACCGGATACAATGAAGCCTAAGAGCTTTCCGACCAGTACGTCAAAAAAACATTTTTCTGGGTTGAGCTTGATGTCGTATGTTCGGAGGTTATCGAATGTGAGCCTCAAGTCGTCTACTAGAGATTCGACATGCTTGGTTTTGACGACCACGTCGTCTACGTATGTCTCCACTGTTTTGCCGATCTGGTTTTCCAGACATGTCTGAATCATGCGATGATATGTTGCGCCGGTGTTTTTTAGCCCGAAGGGCATTGTGTTGAAGCAGAATGGGCCATATGGTGTGATGAATGCCGTTGCGGCTTGATCTGACTCTGCCATCTTAATTTGATGGTAGCTGGAATATGCGTCGAGGGAACACAACGAATCGTGTCCTGCGGTAGCGTTGATAATTTGATCGATGCGGGGGAGAGGGAAAGGATCCTTTGGGCAAGCTTTGTGGAGGTCCTTAAAATCGACACACAAGTGCCAGGATTTGTCCTTCTTTGGTACCATCACCATGTTTGCTAGCCAGTCCGGATGTTTTATGTCTCTGATGAATCTGGCCTCCAATAGCTTGGCTAGTTCCTCTCCCATGGCTTGTCTCTTAGGTTCAGAGAAGCGCCGAAGAGCCTGTTTGACTGGCTTGAATACTTTTAGGATATTTAGGCTATGCTCGGCCAGCCTGCGTGGGATTCCTGGCATGTCTGAAGGGTGCCAGGCAAAAATGTCCCAGTTCTTGCGTAGGAACTCTCGCAGTGCGGCGTCTACATCGGGGTTTAATTGTGCCCCTGTGGAAGCTGTTTTTGTAGGGTTTGTTGGATGGACTTGGAATTTGACTATTTCGTCCGCTGGTTTAAAGGAGGTGGACTTGGATCTTTTGTCGAGTATCACGTCGTCCCTGTTCACCATGGAGCGGAACGCAGTCAGTTCCTCAGCCGCTAGGGCTTCAGATAGTGCCTCGAGGGCTAGTGCGACTGTCTTATTTTCGGCGCGGAGTGCAGTGCCTGGATCACTAGCGAGAGTGATAATTCCGTTGGGCCCGGGCATTTTAAGCTTCAAGTACCCATAATGGGGTATGGCTTGGAAGATTGTGAACGCCTCCCGCCCTAATAGGGCATGGTATCCGCTGTTGAACGGGGCCACTTGGAATGTGACCTCTTCGGACCTATAATTGTCCGGCGTGCCGAACACCACATCCAGTGTGATTTTTCCTGTACGGCGCGCTTCCTGACTCGGGATTATTCCTCTAAAGGTTGTGCTGCTTCGCTCAATGCGGTTCCAGTCTATTTCCATTTTTTGAAGGGTTTCCTCATAAATGAGGTTCAATCCGCTGCCGCCGTCCATGAGTACCTTGGTTAGTCGAAAGCCGTCCACGATTGGACTGAGGACCAATGCAGCTGGTGCCCGGGCTGTTCGGAATTTAGGTTCATCACTGGCATTGAAAGTAATAGCCGTGTCACTCCATGGGTTTATTGTGGCCACATGGTAGACTTCGGCGAGGCTGCAGAGTGTTCGTTTTCGCATATTGTTTGATGCGGAAGTCTTGAAGACTGTTAATACCATGCTGGTATCTTTTGGCTGGTGCTCTGTGGCTTCTGGGATTAGAAGAGCGTCGCCACTTTTGGCCACCTGCCGGAATATCCAACATGCTCTAAGGCTATGAGTTGGTGTGGCGCCCTTTGTACTATGAATTTTACAGGGTCCATTGAGCCACCCCTCCAGCACGGTTCCATGCCCTGTAGAGGATTTTTGCTTTTTGGTGTTTAACGCGGGTGTCTGGCGATAATGCACCCTTTTATTTCGGACTGGGTTTGTATTCAGGGCCAGATTGTCCCAAAAATTTATTTTGGTTTTCCAGGCGCTATCCATTGCACAGTACTTTCGTACTACGGACGCCAAGTCAGCGAAGCGTGTAATTTCACGGTGACTTATGGTGTTGAGGATTCCCTTGTCTGTGCAATTGTTGCAGAAGGATGAAATTGCATCCTCCTCGCGGCTGTCCTTTACCCTGTTCATGACCAGGAGGAATCTGGCCCAGTAATGGTGTACTGTTTCTTCAGGCTCTTGCCGAATTTGGGATAGATTGCTTATGTTTGGGTGGGTGGTTGGAATTAAATCCAGAACCTCACCCAATCGGAGACTCAGGGGCCAAGGAGTTTCCGAACTCGGAAGCTTGGGTTCTTGGATATTGTCCGATGAATCTAGCCCGCTGCCTGACTTTAGGTTCAGGGCCTGAGTGACGTCCTCCCCTCCACGGGTATCCGGCTTGGAGGGATCGGGAATCTGGACATAACTAGTCCTTAAGATAGATGAAGGGTCGCCGCATTGTTCCTCCACCACTGCAACGTGATGGGTGGCCTGGGGAGAGTTAATCTCTCTCACATCGGGTTTAAGCCCAATCTGATCGTAGTCTGTAGCGACTCCTAGGGCGGCGATGCGATCCAAGAGCTCGTTTAGGGAAGAGAGCTCCATCGGATCTAACTGCTCAGCGAGTTCTGAGTTGACGTGAAGATTGCTTTCGATGACCCAAGAAGTCATCGTCGGCGCGGCGGCCGAACAGGCGGTCACAAGGAAACCACCCAGCCGGAGAGTTTGGTCAATTGCCAAAGCTCCTTTAGCAACAGTGCCGTTTTTAAAAATGGGATGCGGCATCCTTCCTGATGGCGACGGCACAGAGGAACTCTCAATGAAAGCACCAAAGAGGTCCATGTGAAGCAATTCGAATGGTCAAGTAGTGGTCATGATAGTCTTCGCTGGATGCTTGGCCTTGGTCATCTTTCCAGCTTCACAGGCTCCGCATAAGTGATCCTTGAGGAATTTGACATTCTCAATGCCAATGACATGCTTCTTATTTGCAAGCGTGTGCAAATTCCTCATGCCTGCTGTCGGTGTCAAAACCGGCGGATCTCGGGTAGGGGGTCCCGAACTATGCGTCTAGGCGGATGGTAACAGGAGACAAGGGACACGATGTTTTTACCCAGGTTCGGGCCCTCTCGATGGAGGTAAAACCCTACTCCTGCTTGATTAATATTGATGATATGGGTAGTACAAGAGTAGATCTACCAAGAGATCCGAGAGGCTAAACCCTAGAAGCTAGCCTATGGTGTGATTGTTTTTCGTCCTATGGACTAAAACCCTCCGGTTTATATAGACACCGGAGAGGGTTAGGGTTACACAGAGTCGGTTACAACGGAAGGAGATCTACATATCCGTATCACCAAGCTTGCCTTCCATGCCAAGGAAAGTCCCATCCGGACACGGGACGAAGTCTTCAATCTTGTATCTTCATAGTCCAGGAGTCCGGCCAAAGGTGGCTTCCCGGACACCCCCTAATCCAGGACTCCCTCAATGACTCTATGTGAATGCCTCCGGCGGTGTAACTGGATGTGCTATGAATCAAGAGTGACATGTATGAAAATCATGAATGGTGGCTTTGCCACAAAATAAGATGTCAACTACATGATCATGCAAGGCAATATGACAATGATGGAGCGTGTCACAATAAACTGAACGGTGGAAAGTTGCATGGCAATATATCTTAGAATGGCTATGGAAATGCCATAATAGGTAGGTATGGTGGCTATTTTGAGGAAGGTATATTGTGGGTGTATGATACAACGAAAGGTGCGCGGTATTAGAGAGGCTGGCAATGGTGGAAGGGTGAGAGTGCGTATAATCCAAGGACTCAATATTAGTCATAAAGAACTCACATACTTATTGCAAAAATCTATTAGTTATCGAAACGAAGTACTACACGCATGCTCCTAGGGGGATAGATTGGTAGCAAAAGACCATCGCTCGTCCCCGACCGCCACTCATAAGGAAGACAATCAATAAATAAATCATGCTCGGACTTCATCACATAACTGTTCACCACATGTGCATGCTACGGGAATCACAAACTTTAACACAAGTATTTCTCAAATTCACAACTACTCAACTAGCATGACTCTAATATCACCATCTTCATATCTCAAAACAATCATAAAGAATCAAACTTCTCATAGTATTCAATGCACTTTATATGATAGTTTTTATTATACCTATCTTGGATGCTCATCATATTAGGACAAAAAAATTTAACCAAAGCAAATTACCATGTTGTTCTAAAAGACTCTCAAAATAATATAATTTAAGCATTAGAGATCAATAATTTCCAGAAAATAAAACCACCACCATGCTATAAAAAGATATAAGTGAAGCACTAGAGCAAAATTATCTAGCTCAAAAGATATAAGTGAAGCACATAGAGTATTCTAATAAATTCCGATTCATGTGTGTCTCGCCCAAAAGGTGTGTACATCAAGGATGATTGTGGTAAACTAAAAACAAAAGACTCAAATAATACAAGACGCTCCAAGCAAAACACATATCATGTTGTGAATAAAAATATAGCCTCAAGTAAAGTTACCAATAGACGAAGACGAAAGAGGGGATGCCTTTCGGGGCATCCCCAAGCTTAGGCTTTTGGTTGTCCTTGAATTTTACCTTGGGGTGCCTTGGGAATTCCCAAGCTTAGGCTCTTGCCACTCCTTTATTCCATAATCCATCAAATCTTTACCCAAAACTTGAAAACTTCACAACACAAAACTCAACAGAAAATCTCATGAGCTCCGTTAGTGAAATAAAACAAACCACCACTTTAAGTTACTGTAATGAACTCATTATTTATTTATATTGGTGTTAAACATACTGTATTCCAACTTCTCTATGCTTCATACCCCTCGATACTAGCCATAGATTCATCAAAATAAGCAAACAACACACAAAAAACAGAATCTGTCAAAAAACAGAACAGTCTATAGTAATCTGTATCAAATGTATACCTCTTGAGCATGCGTTGGTTTTCCCTTGAAGAGGAAAGGTGATGCAGCAAAGTAGTGTAAGTATTTCCCTCAGTTTTAGAGAACCAAGGTATCAATCCAGTAGGAGGCTACATGCAAGTCGCCTTGTACCTGCACAAACAAATAAGAACCTTGCAACCAACGCGATAAAGGGGTTGTCAATCCCTTCACAGCCACTTGCAAAAGTGAGACCTGATAGAGATAATAAGATAAATATTTTTGGTATTTCTGTTGTATAGATTAAAAAGTAAAGATTGCAAAAATAAACATCGATAGAAATAGCTAGTTGACGGGAGATTAATATGATGGAAGATAGACCTGGGGGCCATAGCTAGGTTTCACTAGTGGCTTCTCTCAGGATAGCAAATTCTACGGTGGGTGAACAAATTACTGCCGAGCAATTGATAGAAAAGCGCATCGTTTTGAGAATATCTAAGGATGATCATGTATATAGGCATCACGTCCGTGACAAGTAGACCGAAACGATTTTGCATCTACTACTATTACTCCACACATCGACCGCTATCCAGCATGCATCTAGAGTATTAAGTTCATAAGAATAGAGTAACGCATTAGGCAAGATGACATGATGTAGAGGGATAAGCTCAAGCAATATGATATAAACCCCATATTTTTATCCTCGATGGCAACAATACAATACGTGCCTTGCTGCCCCTGCTGTCACTGGGAAAGGACACTCCAAGATTGAACCCAAAGCTAAGCACATCTACCATTGCAAGAAAGATCAATCTAGTAGGCCAAACTAAACCGATAATTCGAAGAGACTTGCAAAGATATGAAATCATGCATATAAGAATTCAGAGAAGAATCAAATATTGTTCATAGATAATCTTGATCATAAACCCACAATTCATCGGATCTCGACAAACACACCGTAAAAAGAATTACGTTGATTAGATATCCAAGAAGATCGAGGAGAACTTTGTATTGAGATCTAGCTAATAAGTATGGACCCGAAGGTATGTGGTAAACTACTCACACATCATCGGAGAGGCCATGGTGTTGATGTAGAGGCCCTCCGTGATCGATTCCCCCTCCGTCGGAGCGTCGGAAAAGGCCCCAAGATGGGATCTCACGGGTACAGAAGGTTGTGGCGGTGGAAAAAGTGTTTCGTGGCTCCGTTTTCATGGTATAAGAGTATATATATAGGCGAACGAAGTACGTCGGTGGAGCTACGATGGGCCCACGAGGGTGGGGGCGCACCTACCCCCCTGGGCGTGCCTCCCTGCCTCGTGGCTGCCTCGTTGCTTCCTTGACGTCCACCCCAAGTCTCCTGGATTACGTTTGTTCCAAAAACGATCCTCGCGAAGGTTTCATTCTGTTTGGATTCCGTTTGATATTCCTTTTCTGCGAAACACTGAAATAGAAAAAAACAGTAATTTGCACTGGGCCTTTGGTTAATAGTTTAGTCTGAAAAGTAATATAAAAAGTTATATTAAAGTCCATTAAACATCCAAAACAGATTATATAATAGCATGGAACAATAAAAAATTATAGATACATTGGAGACGTATCACCTCCCGAAGCCATACCCAACAGCTACTTCGGGCTCGTGAAGCGGCTGGCCAAAGCCTGCCCTCGGCTTGATGCCATCAAGCGATCGTTCTGCATTGAAGGTGCGTGGATGGCCTTCGCCTGTGTCAAAGTGTAGTGGGCGAAGATCGACGCCATCAAGCTCGCCACCGAGCGACCGCCCGCGGGCAAGGAGCACCGCACGCCCGAGCGGAATTTTGATGATGTCCTGAAGGGATCCCACATTGTAGAGGGCCAATGTTCAAAATACATTATCTTTGAATGAAGTCATTCATGTTATCCCTTCCTATATTATGAAACAAATCCGTTATGTCATATAATGTTTGTTGTTTCAAAATTTTACCTCCTGTGCTGCCGTTTTGTTAAATATGAGAGTTGGCCAGTCGTCGGCTTCAGCCCCCACGTACGTAGTTCGGGGTGATCCAAGCGTTTGGTCCTTGAAGGAGGTGTTTAGCGCAACGAACCAGGCAATCGGACTATGTGGCTTTATCAATCTCACTTAGCCATAGGAGTTTGACAATAGAAAAGTAGGCGCAGCCCCAAGTTAGTATTTAATCCGGACTAGGGGGCTGTAGACACCTGATCGGGTAGAGGCCGATTCGTCGCACAATGCCGAAGAAACCGCAAAAGATTTTTAACCTCCGAATAGCTGACCAGCTCTCGCCTTATCATGACAGTCAGTTTTCGGCTTTCTCTATTGAGGTGTTTGCTCGGATAAACCAGAAACACAATCGTAGTAGTTCTCCCTTTACTACCCTAGCCGATAGGACGGAACGTAAGGTAGCAATCACAGGAGCCGGACAACCCAAGTATTGACCAAAGACATGATTCGGAGCCGATGCATATAGTGCTAAAATTCGGGGTGCCGAACTATACTGTAAAAAGTGTTCGGACTTTGTTGCCGTAGTATGGAGCATAATGAAGCCCCTGGCGAATTAAAGCATACCAAAGTGTACGGGTGCAATAGATAAGAATAGCAAAATAAAATGAAGTAGTATGCTAGTGCCACGTAAGTTGGGCCGCAAACTGTTTCCATTATAGTTTGATTAATATGTCAAAGTGTATTTGTACAAATAGTGCGATAAGCAACCTGGCTATTTAACATGCCAAGACTAAGGGGGAGCTGCGTGCAGGTCCCGAAAGCAGGTAGAATGATTGTCAAGAAGAACATCTAGAGATTCCCCCACATGTCTGTATTGCTTGCCACCTTGGTATATCTATCCTTTGAAAGGACCGATGATCAGGCTGTCGGGAGGGGCCTGTGAAAGAAAAGACTAAAAAATGGTAAAAAGAAAAAGGAAAAGTATGTGTGGGAGCTGTATGATGGACCCAATCAAGTTACGCCTCCATATATGCCCATGGTATTTTGAGTGCCTAGTTATGTATACACGGTATGTACGCCGCCATTTGGTCGGGATTGAGACGGAGGCCGAATTGCTAGTCGAGCTCCTGACGAGCTGGACTGTCCCGCTGTAGAGTGGTCCGGACTCGTTTGACAGTGTCCGGGAGCTTGGCCGCCGAATTAAGGTTCATCTTGATAAGGCCGCTCTGTACTTCTGCTGCCAGGGCCGCGGTGTGCTCCTCAGTATGGAGGGAGCGCTCCGTGTTTCCATTAACTGTTATGACACCGCGTGGTCCGGGCATCTTAAGTTTGAGATAAGCATAGTGTGGCACCACATTGAATCGAGCAAATGCAGTTCGTCCAAGCAGTGCGCGATAGCCACTGCGGAAGGGGACGATGTTGAAGATCAATTTGTCGCTTTGGAAGTTGTCCAGGGATCCGATGACAACTTCCAATGTGATTGAACCCGTGCAGCGGGCCTCTACACCTGGTATTACTCCTTTAAAGGTAGTTTTTGTGGGCTTGATCCTTGATGGATCGATACCCATTTTGCAGACTGTATCCTGATAGAGCGGGTTGAGGCTGCTGCCACCGTCCATGAGGACTCGCGAGGGGTGGAATCCATCAATAATTGGGTCAAGGACCAGTGCGGCTGAACCGTTGTGACGGATACTAGTCGGATGGTCCCTGCGATCGAAGGTGATCGGGTAGGACGACCATGGATTGAATTTTGGGCGACTGGCTCTATCGCATAGACGTCCCTGAGCGCACGTTTGCGCTCCCTCTTGGGGATATGGGTAACGTATATCATGTTCACCGTTTTAACCTGGGGGAAACTTCTTATGACCCCCTGTGTTTGGTGGACGGGGTTCCTCGTCGTCGTTCTCACTCTGCGACCCCTTCTCCTTGTTCTCGGCATTTAACTTGCTGGCCTGTTAAAAAACCCAACAACTCCGGTGGTTATGATTGGCTGGTTTATCAGGGGTGCCATTGGATCTGACATGGATGATCGAGTATGCAGACCAAGCTGGAAGAGCCCGGATTGTTCCTTTTGTATGGCTTCTTTCGCTGACTGGACTTGGAGCCACTGAATCTGGCGTTGACCACCGTGTCGTCCGTATTGTCACCATTGTCTTGAAGCTTATGCCTGTTGCGTCGGGGCTTTCCGTTGCTACTCTTGGCTTCAGAGGTGCCAGGTTCGCTTGCATTATTATTGCTACAGGCTAGCCAACTATATTCGCCTGCCCAAAAGCGGTTCATAAGTGCCGTGAAGGCCGCCATGGACTTCGGCTTTTCTTGGCCGAGGTATCGGGCGAGCCATTCGTCGCGGATGCTATGCTTAAAGGCCGCTAGGGCTTCGGCATCCGGACAGTCGACGATCTAGTTCTTTTTAGTTAGGAACCTAGTTCAGAATTTCCTGGCTGACTCTCCGTGCTGTTGAACTATGTGACTTAAGTCATCGGCATTCGGAGGTCGGACATATGTGCCTTGGAAGTTGTCGCAGAAGGCGTCTTCCAAGTCCTCCCAGCTGCCAATAGAGTTTTCAGGCAGGCTGTTCAACCAGTGCCGAGCTGGACCCTTGAGTTTGAGCGGGAGGTATTTGATGGCATGAAGATCAACACCGTGATAACCCACAAGTATAGGGGATTGCAACAGTTTTCGAGGGTAGAGTATTCAACCCAAATTTATTGATTCGACACAAGGGGAGCCAAAGAATATTCTCAAGTATTAGCAGTTGAGTTGTCAATTAAACCACACCTGGATAACTTCGTATCTGCAGCAAATTATTTGGTAGCCAAGTAGTATGGAAGTTTCGGTAACGGTAGCAAAGTAATATTTTTGGGTTTTATAGTAATTGTAACAGTAGCAACGGAAAAGTAAATAAGCGAAGAACATTATGTGAAAAGCTTGTAGGCATTGGATCGGTGATGGAGAATTATGCTGGATGCGGTTCATCACGTAACAATCATAACATAGGGTGACACAGAACTAGCTCCAATTCAGCAATGTAATGTAGGCATGTATTCCGAATATAGTCATACGTGCTTATGGAAAAGAACTAGCATGACACCTTTTGTCCTACCCTCCCGTGGCAGCGGGGTCCTATGGAAACTAAGGGATATTAAGGCCCCCTTTTAATAGAGCACCGGACCAAAGCATTAACACATAGTGAATGCATGAACTCCTCAAACTATGGTCATCACCGGGAGTGGTCCCAATTATTGTCACTTCGGGGTTGCCGGATCATAACACATAGTAGCTGACTATAGACTTGCAAGATAGGATCAAGAACTCACATATATTCATGAAAACATAATAGGTTCAGATCTGAAATCATGGTACTCGGGCCCTAGTGACAAGCATTAAGCATAGAAAAGACATAGCAACATCAATCTCAGAACATAGTGGATACTAGGGATCAAACCCTAACAAAACTAACTCGATGACATGATAAAGCACATCCAACCCATCACCGTCCAGCAAGCCTACGATGGAATTACTCACGCACAGCGGTGAGCGTCATGAAATTGGTGATGGAGGATGGTTGATGATGGCGACGGCGATGGATTCCCCTCTCCGGAGCCCCGAACGGACTCCAGATCAGCCCTCCCGAGAGAGTTTAGGGCTTGGCGGCGGCTCCGTATCGTAAAATGCGATGAATTCTGTCAGCGTTCTGGGAACGGGGGTCCCCAGACTTGCCTGCCTGCGGCCTGCGGCGTGGCTCAAAGGGGGGCCAGCAGGGCCCATCTTCATCAACACAAACGCAAGACCCTCACGAGGGGCCAAGCCTCACGGGGCGGATGACACGGATCTTCCTCAGGCACGGCCTCATCAGGCTGGCTCGCGAGGAGGCGGAGAGATCAAGGCGGGGTTCCTCACGAGGTGCCCGTGACGCAAGCCATGACGACCAAGGGCGCCAGGCGGGCGTCAGCCCGCGCAGTGTCCTCCTTTTCTCTTTGGTGCAAAGGGAGCAAGCGCAGGCGAGAGCATCAAGCAAAGGCACCCGTTTCGGTGCAACCAGACCAAGACCAGCCCAACGGCAGGGAGGAAGTCATTGTGGAGCCCAAGCCAGTGTCACCACCAGAGCCTTTGGCAGGCGAGGACCAACTTTAGTCAGGATAAGTGTACCAGATGTTCCCCTTCAAAATGGCCAATTGTTGGCGCCCTTCCCGCTCAATATTTGGGAAGAGGCCCAGGGCCTTTGCCTATTAATAGGGCTAGCCACCCCCAGGGTAGAGGCGAATCGAAAGGGTCGGCCAATCTAGAAACAAGCAGGGATCGGATCGAGTAGCATCATACAGAGAGAGAGAGAGAAGGGTGACTGAACTCCTCCTAGCAGTTCATCGCCCCAGCCAAGAACAGTCCCTCGCGAGGCTGTTCTTCCTTGTATTGCTCATCATCATCAGCCCAAGAGGCAATCCACCACACCACAAACTAGAGTAGGGTATTACACCACAATGGTGGCCCGAACTAGTATAAACCCTGTGTCTCTTGTGCTGTTCTTTCCATAGCTTAGATCTTAGCGAGGCGGTGGGGTGCAGGTAGGTAGAAGGCGAAATCTCCGCGCGCACCCCAGTGTTTGAACCTCAAGGGTCTGCCGGAACCCGAAATCCGACATTTGGCGCGCCAGGTAGGGGTGCGCCGGAATCCACCTTCTACCGCTTCGTGTCCCGTCGCGTCGTCATCACCATGTCCGGCGACCAGGCGGGCAACCCAGATCCTTGGGCGGCGTGGCCCGCCCGCGCAGAGCCGCTCGCAGTCCGCAGGACGCTGCGGGCCGCGGGCGACGCGGACAGGCTTCGACAGCTCTCACACCGCGGCAGGCGCGGTCTACAGCAAGGGCCTCCAATCACTCCGCGACCACGACACCGTACACCCGCTGGGAGCAGGCGAACTCAAGGGCCGCGCTCACGGTGGCCCGAGAGCTGCTGCAGTGCAGGCTGCTGGAGGGTGGCCGCGACGTGCTGCTGGAGCGGGTGGCAGAGCTCCTGGACTTTGCCGCCTCAGGGGCTCACCCCTTCTGTGCCTAGCTCCCATCTCAAGCCCAGGGCGGCCCGCGCGGGGGCTCCGCGCGCGCCCGCGGGCTCCAAGGCTACTCCAACGCCAGCGAAGCTGTCGACACCGGGCCAGCGGCGGCGCTGCCCCCGCTCCCGGTCCACGAAGAAGAAGAACTCGACGCGACCCACGGCCCTAGTGGACAGCCGCGCTACCACCCCACGGTGGGCGCACCAAGCAGAGCTGCCTGGCACGCGGAGCACTACGGCGTGGCCTTCGGGATGACGGCGCCAGAAGAATACGTGCCCTGCATGATGGACCAAGGGCACCCTCACGAGGGCGAACAAGGCTCGCTCCTGAGCGCAAGCTGGGGGGACGAGGCGCCAGAAGCTGACCTCTTCCAGGAGCCCCGGGACGGTCCCACTGGCCATGCTGGAGGCAACGATTATCGGGAACCGCTAATCAAAGATCGCAGGAGGTGCAGGTCGCCACAGCGAGCAGCTGCCCCGCTCCCACAGTCTCCTACCCCTCGGGAGGATGGCGCAGAGGGCTGCAGGAGAGGGGCCGAGATCCGAGATCACCACCGCGGCGTTCAGAGCAAGGTGTTCTCAGGAGGTAGGCCCTCTGCTGGGGAGGTGCCTCAGGGCCTGCCCCTGGCGGAGAACCCGTGGTCATCGGGGGAACCGCTGGCGACCGCTCTACCCCATCGGCGGCATCCTGGTTTCCGGTCGTCGTTGATGGCACTAGAGTGTGGCGCAAGGCAGGGCCCTCGTCTGGCGATATGAAGCAAGGCCGGTACCTGTGAAGAAGGCCCAGTGCCAGTGAAGCTCGCCGCCCCGTGACACTCTCACGTAATAATGTAGTGGGGTTGTACACGCCCCGGAGTCTCAGTGGTGCCGGCCTCACGCCCTGGGGCTCCCTCCCACGCCTAATGGTAGCACTTAGCTCCGCGCTGGTGAGAAGACATCCAAGACTAGATTAGGTGCCGGACGCGGCCTTTTGTCTGCTTTCATTGCTTTTCCCTTTGGTTGTCACTTTCCCTCGCTGGATTAAAGTTGGATTCGAATTTGAGATTTGTGTATGTTCGGGGAAGGGGTGCTTAGTCTCGTTCGAGCAATTTATCGCATTTTGATTACCACTTCGCCTCAGCTGCCTCCCCTCGCGAGCCCCTCGCGGGCCAGGTCAGGCCTAGCTTGCGCGCAGCCCAGACTGTCGCCGCTGCGTCCTCTCAGGAGGGTTTTTTACTGCAGATCCTACGGATTCGATCAGGGAACACTCGGGACACCACAGCCTCCCACAGGCTACCTCAGGGCCCGCACGGAACGAAGGTAAACTAGCCAACCAGCACGTCCCTTAGCCCACCACTTGGCGCGGGCGCGTGGGCAATGTAACATCTACTAATATGATGAACACAAGTTTTACATGAGGGGCTCCCCCTCCCAAAATGCTCTCACAGCCATCAGGCCAAAACCTGAGTTCTATTCATGCAGGATAAGGAAGCAGGAACGATGCATAATCAGTCGGATAAATCCCCCAATGCGTTCGCAGGAGCACCTCCCGAACCATTGCTGGCGTCGCTGGAATCGCCATCGCGGTCTGCGTTGCCGCCAGCGGCGTCAGGGCCTTTCACCACGCCGCCCTCGTCGGCAGCCACGATCATGCCGTCGTTGTCTGAAGCGAAGGCCCTGACAAGGGCATCCACATTGTCTTCCACCCAGTGCGCTAGGTCGTCTCGGACGACCTGGGGGACTGGGGCGATGGCGGCATCGAAATCGAAGTGGGAATCCATGTTCCTGAGATGGCTGAAGACGCGAGAAAAGGTGCGCCTGAGCAGGGCGCGGCTCCTCTCCTCCACCAACCTGTCAGCCCTGACCGACCGCGCCTCCAGCTGCGTCACCACGTCGGTGAAGAACTGAAGGTTGCCGACGTAGTGGACTGCGTGCGGCTCGCCAACAGCCGCCTCGCAGATGTTGCCCAAGGCTGTGTTGGCTCTCTCCCGGAGCGTGGTGAGCATGGGGCCGTGCTCATGCTCCAGGATCCGCCGCTGACGTATCTCGTCCGCATTCTGGCGCGCGACGGCCTCAGCCTCCTCCACCCGATGGCGAAGAAGTAGCACCTCAGCCAGTGAGGTGGTTGACTCCCCTTGCGCTACCTCAAGGGCGGCCCGAAAACCATCGGCCCGCCGCGTCGCTTCCTCCAGCTTGGCCCTCAAGGCAGCAGTCCTACCTTCAGCCTCGGCCCGGATCAACCCCAGCCTCTCCTCGAACTCGCGCTCGAGGTTCAAGCGCGCCATCGCCACCCGACGTCCGACCTCCTCCAGGACACGGGCTTCCCGTGCAGCGACATCATCCTCCGCCTGCGTCACCAAGCACTCCCTCGTCTCTAGACGCTCGTACTCGCTTGCACATTTGGCGGCTTCCAGCGTCAGCGCCTCCTCACGCTTCTGAAGCTCTGCTGGGTCGCCACAGGCCACCTTCATCGACGCGAGGGCTGCCTCGCGCAGCTCCACTTGCTCTTCAAGTGAGTGGCACCGGGCCAGGAGCTCCCGAGCCCGCTCCTCCGCCGCCTCTCGCCGCCGGTTAGCTTCTCGGGCCTCCTCAGCGGCCCGAGAACGGGCCTCCCGAGAGGCCACCAGCGACGCCTTGGCCTCTTCGTCGTCAAGATCACGCTAATGGCGCGCAAGGGCGATGGCGCCCTCCAGCTCGCGCCTCTCTGCAGCCAGGCGCACGCCGTCGGCCTCAAGGCGCGCGTCTTCATCAGCAAGCTCCTGACCAAGTAGGTTCACCGCGTCAGCCGCCCTTCGAAGGAATCCTTGGCGAAGAGCGTGACGCTCCCGGGCACGCTCGAGCACGTCTCCCACACCGTCATCTGCCCCAAGCAAGCGTCGGGGGCCACGAATCAGCACTCCCCCTCCAGGCAGGGGGCTGGGGGCTGGCACCCTCGCGACGGCCAGGCACGTCACGCCAGAAGCCCGACCTGGAGCCAGCCCGTCCCCAGATGAAGAGCGCAGGGAGCGCCTTAGCCAATCACAGTCCACGACCAGGCGAGAAGCCCACGGCAGGCTGGCTATGCCGCGAGAAGGCCCGCGAAGGAGGATCGCAAGGTGCGCAGAGTCTCGATGCGCCTCGGGACGGTTCGCCTCTCCGATCGCCCTCACCACAAGGGCTCTGCTGTTTGGAGCACTTGAGGACGGTAGAGGGGGCGAAGCCAAGGGGGATGGCACCTCAGCCATCTCCGAGAGCTCGGCTGGAAAGGGCCTGCGGAGCAAGGCTCAGTAAAAGCAACAGAAGGATCAGGAGCTGGAAAAGGAGAAGGCTTACTCATCAGTGGTGAAGTACTTCCTACGCTTCAGCAAGCGACGAGGGTAATTGTCGCCCAGGGCCTCCCTTCTCTTCCGGAGGGCCTCAAAGTCCATGCGGAAGCGGCCCAAGAGTTGAGCGCAGGGATCAGCTTGCGACGAGGACGAAGCGTCAAGGCGATCCGTGTCAGGGGCGCCTGCCTGATGTGCACTGCCAGTCGCCTCGCCAAGAGAAGCAGCTGGAGCCTCAGGGGCCTCAGCCACAGACGCTGAGAGCATCGCCCGGCGCTGTCACCCCGCCGGGAGCCCCCTCGGCCTCTGGCGCCTCAAGCCTCCCTGCTCCGCCACTTGAGGAAGAGTCGCCTTGGCCGACTGGAAGGGCAGTCACCATCACTGGGTTCTCATGAGGCCCCTGGAGGCCGGCGGGGCGCGGCCCCCACTCATCAAAGATAGGCATCTGATTCACAAAATCGCCCTTGTTCTGGCAGAGGTACAGCAAGGCCCCTCCCTGCTGGATGCTTCCAAGGTTGGGGTCCCCAGTCAGGATCAAGAGCACTGTCCTCGGCACTTCAGGCGTCAGGTCCTCTTCCTGGAGCCTCATACGATCATCACGCCCGCTGAAGGCCCGCATCCGGCGGGAGTGGCGTTGGAGAGGAGCAATGCGGTGAAGCAGGAACTCCTTCACCACCTTGGGCGCTGTCACGCCAAGCGACCTCAAGAACGTGAAGCGGTGCCAGACGAAGACGAACCGGGGGCTCTCGAGCGTGTCCTGGCCCCAGCCCGAATTGGGGATAGCAGGCGAAGTTGGCTCCGATAGCAGGGGGCTGGGCACCCCTACATCCACATACAGCCACCGCTCACGGAACCCAGCCGCAGGCGGAGGGAGCCTGAAGTCAATCCCTGAGGCCGCTATCTCAGACGCGGCAGCGAAGCTCACGCACGCCGAGCATTGGGTAGGGTCGACAAGGTGCAGAGAGAAGAAGTGGCGCAACAAGGCAACCGAAGGAAGAATGCCCATCATTGCCTCGCAAACAAAGGCGAAGACCGAAAGAAGGGTGATGGATTCAGGACCCAGATGCATCATGTGGATCTGATAGTGGGAAAGCACGGCATTGAAGAAATCAGAAAAGGGGGGAACCAGACCCGCCCACAGGGCGTCAGCAAAATACTGGACGTCAGTGATTATCCTGTCAATGGAGAAGTGAGACGCGGGCCACGCCGTCATCCTCCCGCATTCGTTGAAGATAGTGGCCAGAGCCGAGCTGACCTTGCCCAAGCCCTCTCGGTTGATTATGATCGACTGGTCAACGGCGGGGGCCGCCAACGGCAGCGAGCGAGGCGGAGGCATGGTCTTCTTCCCTCTTCCCTTCTTCGTCGGAGCCATGGCGATGGGAAGGGGGGGGGAAGGTTCGAGACTGGGTTGAAAACAGAAGCTGGAGTGCGAGAGGACGAAGGACAGAGGACACTCAAGCAACAGAAAGGGGAGTGGCTGTGTACAACTACGAGTCCGCCTAGCATGCCGCAAAATAAGGGGGCGTGGGGGAACAGTGTCGCCTACATCCAATCAACTGCCATGCGGCGCCCAAGGCCGCAGGCTGTTAGGGCCCGCGGCGCTTCGCCCTTGCCCTTTCGCCTCCCTGCACGGCCAAGTCCGGGCGTGCCTTGGGCCCGGGGGCTACTGTCGGCGTTCTGGGAACGGGGGTCCCCAGACTTTCCTGCCTGCGGCCTGCGGCGTGGCTCAAAGGGGGGCCCAGCACCGTCCATCTTCATTAACACAGACCCAAGACCCTCGCGAGGGGCCAAGCCTCGCGGGGCGGATGACACGGAGCTTCCTCAGGCACGGCCTCATCAGGCTGGCTTGCGAGGAGGCGGAGAGATCAAGGAGGGGTACCTCACGAGGTGCCCGTGACGCAAGCCATGACGACCAAGGGCGCCAGGCGGGCGCCAGCCCGCGCAGTGTCCTCCTTTCCTCTTTGGTGCAAAGGGAGCAAGCACAGGCGAGAGCATCAAGCAAAGGCACCTATTTCGGTGCAACGAGACCAAGACCAGCCCAACGGCAGGGAGGAAGTCATTGTGGAGCCCAAGTCAGCGTCACCACCGGAGCCTTTAGCAGGCGAGGACCAACTTTAGTCAGGATAAGTGTACCAGATGTTCCCCTTCAAAATGGCCAATTGTTGGCGCCCTTCCCGCTCAATATTTGGGAAGAGGCCCAGGGCCTTTGCCTATAAATAGGGCTAGCCACTCCCAGGGTAGAGGCGAATCGAAAGGGTCGGCCAATCCAGAAACAAGCAGGGATCGGATCGAGTAGCATCATACAAAGAGAGAGAGAGAGAGAGAGAGAGAGAGAGAGAGAGAGAGAGAAGGGTGACTGAACTCCTCCTAGAAGTTCATCGCCCCAGGCAAGAACAGACCCTCGCGAGGCTGTTCTTCCTTGTATTGCTCATCATCATCAGCCCAAGAGGCAATCCACCACACCACAAACTAGAGTAGGGTATTACACCACAATGGTGGCCCAAACTAGTATAAACCCTGTGTCTCTTGTGTTGTTCTTTCCATAGCTTAGATCTTAGCAAGGCGGTGGGGTGCAGGTAGGTAGAAGGCAAAATCTCCGCGCGCACCCAGTGTTCGAACCTCAAGGGTCTGCCGGAACCCGAAATCCGACAAATCCTTCTCTCTGATTTTTTCTCCCCGAACACGAATATATGGAGTTGGAGTTGAGGTCGGTGGAGCGTCAGGGGTGCCACGAGGCAGGGGGCGCGCCCAGGGGGGCAAGCGCTCCCCCACCCTCGTGGACAGGTGGTGGGGCCCTGGCCTTGATTCTTGCGCCATTATTTTTTATATTTTCCAAAAATAAGTTCCGTGGAGTTTCAGGTCATTCCGAGAACTTTTGTTTCTGCACATAAATAACACCATGGAAAGTCTGCTGAAAACAGCATCAGTACAGTTTAGTTCCATTCAAATCATGCAAGTTAGAGTCCAAAACAAGGGCAAAAGTGTTTGGAAAAGTAGATACGACAGAGACATATCAACTCCCCGAAGCTTAAACCTTTGCTTGTCCTCAAGCAGTTTAGTTGATAAACTAAAAGTGATAAAGAAAAACTTTTACAAACTCTGTTTGCTCTTGTTGTTGTAAATATGTAAAGCTAGCATTCAACTTTTCAGCAAAGATTATAACTAATCATATTCACAATAACATTTAGGTCTCATGTTTACTCATGTCAATGGCATAATCAACTAGCGAGCAATAATAATAAATCTCGGATGACAACACTTTCTCAAAAAAATCATGATATGATATAACAAGATGGTATCTCGCTAGCCCTTTCTGAGACCGCAAAACATAAATGCAGAGCACCTTTAAAGATCAAGGGCTGACTAAATATTGTAATTCATGGTAAAAGAGATCCAATCATAGTCATACCCAATATAAATTAATAGCAATGGATGCAAATGACAACGGTGCTCTCCAGCTAGTGCTTTTAATAAGAGGGTGATGACTCAACATAAAAGTAAATAGATAAGCCCTTCGCAGAGGGAAGCAGGGAATTGTAGAGGTGCCAGAGCTCGATATTAAAGTAGAGATAAATAATATTTTGAGCGGCATACTTTCATTGTCAACATAACAACCGAGAGATGGCGATATCTTCGATGCTACACACATTATAGGCGGTTCCCAAACAGAATGGTAAAGTTTATACTCCCCCTCCACCAGCAAGCATCAATCCATGGCTTGCTCGAAACAACGAGTGCCTCCAACTAGCGACACCGGGAGAGTTTTGTTTGCAATTAATTTGATTTGATTTGCATAAAGCTTGGGACTGGGCATCCCGGTGAGCACCCATTTTCTCGTGAGTGAGGAGCGTGTTGACACCAGATTTTGGCATGGTTAAGAGTCCGGGTTCGTATGCAAAAGTTAGAGGCAACACTTTGCGGGCCGGCCCTGAGTGGGAAAGAAAACCCTTGCCGGGGTGGAAACCTTGC
Organism: Aegilops umbellulata; assembly: GCA_032464435.1. Classification (NCBI taxonomy): domain Eukaryota; kingdom Viridiplantae; phylum Streptophyta; class Magnoliopsida; order Poales; family Poaceae; genus Aegilops; species Aegilops umbellulata. Next base: position 507,703,883 of record CP136056.1, on the reverse strand, counting down.
CGGAGTGAAACCCTTGCCGGAGTACAAACCTTGCCGGAGTGAAACCCTTGCCGGAGTACAAACCTTGACGGAGTGGAAACCCTTGCCGGAGTACAAACCTTGCCGGAGTGAAACCCTTGACGGAGTACAAACCTTGCCGGAGTGAAACCCTTGCCGGAGTGAAACCCTTGCCGGAGTACAAAACTTGCCGGGTTGGAGGCTGTGATAGTCAATCGGACGATAAGTTGAAGATGGGCTCAAAAGGTTATTCAGATGATCTCGGATGGAAAAACGTTCAACATGAAAGTAGTTCGTCTCGTCGAAACGATCGATTTTGATACAAAAATCGTTCAAATCCGAGTTCGTATGCAAAAGTTAGAGCCCGGACAGCGCGACCCTCCAGTGAGCAAAATATGACGCTCAGAACCAGACACATACGTGGGTATGTCTCATGAGCTGCGTGAATAATTAGCTGTTTTGCGCGAGTAATTTGACCCTCAAGGTGACCTTGGATGAAAAAACGTTCAACATGAAAGATGTTCGTCTCGTCGAAACGGTCAAGATTGCTTTTGGGCTCGTTTCCATCCGAGGTAGTTTGTCACCACAAAAAGGACCCTCAAAGTACAGCCAGTTTAAACCGAACAGTTTTGGAAAGTTCGGATAAAACAAGTCCGAATTTGACTAGGGTTTTGGACGTGAATTGATGCAATTTTCTTGTAAGGAAAGCCTAGATAAATCCTTTGCTTGTACGGGAAGTCCAGCCGCCTCTTATATATGTTGGGGGTGACGGCCGATTGAAACAACACACAATCGACAAATCAATATACTACTTTTTACCCTAGTTTTTACATCTCTACCTGGTCCTTTCTCTCTCGTTCTTCGTTCGTTCTTCGTGTTGAAGGGTAGCGATCCTCGAGGCTCTAGGGGTGAGCGAATCGACCTAGGGCAGCCCATAGCCGCCGCGCGCCCTGACGGGGTTCCTCCCGGGCGTGTGGGGTTTCGGGTCTACAAAAGCGCCCGCCGGATTGTCTTGCGTACTGCGCTTCCGGTGGGCCTCCTTCGACGTGAGCTGTGGTGCATCACCCTCGGCGTTGGAGGTACACGGTGACGTGTTCGTGTGCGAACACACTTTTTGGTGACTCCGCTGAGGAAGAAAGATCAAGAATCATCATCAACCATGTCGGATCTCCCCAAGCCCTCAGAAGTTAGCGCCGATAACATCATTAAGCCTGGTCTTGATGAACTATCGGATGAACATCGCCAAGCCTATGAAGCGCGCTAGAAGCAGCGTGAAGAGGCTTTTGAGGCGCTCAAGAAGAAGCGCGAGGAGGAGGATTTTGAAGCGTTTCTTTCAAGTTTCAAGAAAGACCGTCAAGGGAACATCACTCCGGTTGGAAACGTCAATCTTCCTCCCCTCATCGACGAACAAGATGTAATCACTGTGAGTAAAGTTTTTTCTCCAGGGCAAGTGGCTGTGATTGAAAGTCTTGTTAGTAAGGGTAATGTGATGGCATACAATTCTTTTGTGGCTAGTGCTAATACTCAGAAAAATATGCCTCCATCATCTAGTGGTACTGTTGGTATATCTGAAAACCCTAGCCTAATTTTACCTATTTCATCGGCACCACCTATGCAACAACAATATAATATGCCGTTGAATTTTTATCCTACTCAAACCAACTAGCTTGTGGCTGTACCTACATACTCTAATCCTATTATGAGTGTGCCCAATTCGGCGTCAACGCCGAATCACTTTGTCACACCACCCATAGGCGCAGGCATGTTTGGTCTTCCGCCGAATTATGGTTCGGCGCCCATCCCACAAGTTGCACCAATAGCTAGTACTCAGGTTGCTCCTATGTCATTGCCACAAACATCTTCATCTACTTCAGATCCAATTTTAGCTAAATTAAGGGAGGATTTGCATAAGATGTTTCTAGAAACTTTCGGAAACGAGCCGAAAGTAAAGAGTCATGTGTACCAAAAGCCTTATCCTGAACACTTCGATGCAATTTTTTACCCTCAAGGTTATAAGGTTCCTGATTTTGTTAAATTTAGTGGTGAGGGTACGAAAACAACTTGGGAGCATGTGAGTCAGTATCTAGCACAGTTGGGTGAAGCAGGTTCCATAGAAGAATTGAAAGTGCGTTTATTTCCATTATCTTTAACTGGTACCGCATTTTCATGGTTTGCTGCTTTACCACATGGCTCAATTCTCTTATGGTCGCAATTAGAGCAAAAGTTTCATGATCACTTTTATAGCAGCGATAATGAGCTAAAGTTGTCACATCTTACATCGGTTAGGCAGAAACATGATGAATCGGTCACCGATTATGTCAAGAGGTTTAGAGATATAAAAAACCGATGTTATAGCTTAGTGATAACTGAGAGAGACTTGGCAGATCTTGTTCTTAATGGTTTGAAAACTCACATTAAAGAGAGGCTAGAAAGTTATGAGTTTTTGAGCATTAATCAAGTCTTACAAAAAGCCTTGGCCCAAGATATTCGAAGTAAAGAGGTCCATAGGTCTAGAACCGATCTTCCTAGAATGCATATGGTTGAACACAATGATGATAATTCGGACGATGAGGTTGATGTCTATACTACTGAATTTGTTTGGTCCTCAAAGGCCAAACCCTATATGTGCAATGCTCTTAAGCCAATTCGCAAGAATCGTGATGAGGAGATGAGGTTTACTTTTGATATATCAAAGTGTGATAAAATATTTGATGCTCTCTTGCAAGATAAGATGATTAGAATATCACACACCATACCCCCGTTTGAGGAGCTGAAACGGCGTGCTTATTGCAAGTACCATAATTCATTTTCTCATGCTACTAATGATTGCAATGTTTTTCGACGACAGATACAATCGGCCATTAATGACGGACGATTGAATTTTGCAGCGATGCAAGTTGATAAGCAGCCCTTCCCCATAAACACCATAGACTTGGAAGGGAAGAAAATGATAATTCGGCCTAACATAGCCGAATCCGCTAATAAAGATAATGTTGTTATTGGAGAACCCAGGAATAGCAAGGAGGGCGACAAGGTCTTGGTAAGAAAGATTGTTCTTGATAAGCAACCCGATGGCAAGGAAGTGTTGAAGATCACTATAAAAAATGCTACACTCGGGGGGCAACCACAAGTACAGGAGGATGCTCATGTTAAATTGATCAAGCCCAAGAATTCAGAAGTTGGCAATTGGAAAAAGAATGAAACTAAGAACAAGAGAATCAAGCCAACTTTTGATATGTTGCTATCCAAATATGCAAGTCAAGCGGCCGGTTCTAGCTCTAATCGGCCATCACATTCAAAGCGTTCAAGATTGCCTCCGGAGCAAGAGTTTCGACGATATGCAAGGCCATATGGGTCATGGGCACCGACACCATGGTTGTCACAACCCTTCTATGCGCCATATTACATGAGAGGCTTCAGTGGAGGATGGGGGCAGCCCCCAATGGCTCCTTATGCTTTCCATATGGGGTGGGCAGCACCTAGAAGGCCTGCTCGCGAGAGGCTTTATTATCCCACACAAGGCCGTTTGAGCTATGGTGCTAATCGGCCAACAAAAATTTCTCCAAGTAAGGCCGATAAAAAAGTGTGGCGTGTTAAGTCATGTAATGCAGAAATTTCAGAATGCGACAAGCAAAAGGAGATCAAAAAGCCGATTGTTAGTAATCTGGCTACTTCTAATGGTGATATTGTTATTGTTCAGCAGGGTTACATGGTTAGTGATCATGAGGCAAGCACAAGCAAGGCCAAACCAACGGATCCCAAATATACTCAACCTAAGTGGTGTCCTCTCGGTTTAACCAAGACCATGAAAAGGAGATTACAATGCATGAGGAACCACGATAAGATAGAGCGCAAAGAGGAGAGGCAAAGGGACGAATTGTCAAGTGAAATTCGGCCCATGGCACTCACAAAACAAGTGTGGATGCCTAAACAAAAAGAAAATGCAAATGCTTCTACATTAGCCACAGCAACCCATTCGCCACGAAAAGAGGATGATGCAACCCCTATTACATCGTCCACACCACCTGAAACATCCCCTTCAGTTGAGAAATCTTTGAGCCCAATATTCACATTGGGGGATGAAGATGAGATGGTGGATTATGAATCTACGCCGGTTCGGGAAGGTATGGATATTAATATGGTATATTACTTACCTGCCGAGTTTCATGCTATAGGTAAAGAATGGGAGGTAGCCCAGCTGGATTTTGGTCCTAAGAATGCTATCTTCGAGAAGCCAAAAGAACCGGTGAAACACTTGAAGCCATTGTACCTCAAAGGTAATATTAACGGATCGCCGGTTGCTAGGATGCTCGTTGATGGTGGTGCTGTGGTAAATCTTATGCCCTACTCGGTCTTCAAGAAGTTGGGGTTAGACGATAATGCATTGATGAAGACCAATATGGTACTTAATGGATTTGAGGGAAAAGAAAAAACAGAGGCCAAAGGTGTGATGTGCATGGAACTCACCGTGGGAAGTAAAACTTTGGACACCACATTCTTCATCGCCGAGGTGCAAGGTAACTATAATGTTGTATTAGGCCGTGATTGGGTTCATGCTAACCAATGTGTGCCATCTACCATGCATCAATTCTTAATACAATGGGTCGATGATGAGGTAGAAGTCATTCACGCGGATAATTCGGCTTGTGTTGCTTTGGCTGATGCATCGGTGGATTGGAATCATCCCAATGTTACGTGCTTAACAGGGCGTGACCTCTCGGGGTTTGATTTCCTTAGTGCTACGAGGAACGGATTCATTCCCATCTCTTTAAAGCCGATTGGTGATAATCGGTTCCAAGGTATGATGTAAACAAGAAGTTAAAATCAACGACCGATATAAAATTATCGCCCTAAGCATAAACATGGCCGATATAGAAATTACAGCCTGAAGCACATAAAAAGGCCGATGGAGTGTTGACATCGTCCTTAGAACAAACATGGTACAAGTTATTTTTCGGCACGCTAGCTTTGCCGAAAAACAGGGGGGCATGTGTTGACACCAGATTTTGGCATGGTTAAGAGTCCGGGTTCGTATGCAAAAGTTAGAGGCAACACTTTGCGGGCCGGCCCTGAGTGGGAAAGAAAACCCTTGCCGGGGTGGAAACCTTGCCGGAGTGAAACCCTTGCCGGAGTACAAACCTTGCCGGAGTGAAACCCTTGCCGGAGTACAAACCTTGCCGGAGTGGAAACCCTTGCCGGAGTACAAACCTTGCCGGAGTGAAACCCTTGCCGGAGTACAAACCTTGCTGGAGTGAAACCCTTGCCGGAGTGAAACCCTTGCCGGAGTACAAAACTTGCCGGGTTGGAGGCTGTGATAGTCAATCGGACGATAAGTTGAAGATGGGCTCAAAAGGTTATTCAGATGATCTCGGATGGAAAAACGTTCATCATGAAAGTTGTTCGTCTCGTCGAAACGATTGATTTTGATATAAAAATCGTTCAAATCAGAGTTCGTATGCAAAAGTTAGAGCCCGCACAGCGCGACCCTCCAGTGAGCAAAATATGACGCCCAAAACCAGACACATACGTGGGTATGTCTCATGAGCTGCGTGAATAATTAGCTATTTTGCGCGAATAATTTGACCCTCAAGATGACCTCGGATGAAAAAACTTTCAACATGAAAGATGTTCGCCTCGTCGAAACGGTCAAGATTTCTTTTGGGCTCGTTTCCATCCGAGGTAGTTTATCACCACAAAAAGGACCCTCAAAGTACAGCCAGTTTAAACCGAACAGTTTTGGAAAGTTCGGATAAAACAAGTCCGAATTTGACTAGGGTTTTGGACGTGAATTGATGCAATTTTCTTGTAAGGAAAGCCTAGATAAATCCTTTGCTTGTACGGGAAGTCCAGCCGCCTCTTATATATGTTGGGGGTGACGGCCGATTGAAACAACACACAATCGACAAATCAATATACTACTTTTTACCCTAGTTTTTACATCTCTCCCTTGTTCTTTCTCTCTCGTTCTTCGTTCGTTCTTCGTGTTGAAGGGCAGCGATCCTCGAGGCTCTAGGGGTGAGCGAATCGACCTAGGGCAGCCCATAGCCGCTGCGCGCCCTGACGGGGTTCCTCCCGGGCGTGTGGGGTTTCGGGTCTACAAAAGCGCCCGCCGGATTGTCTTGCGTACCGCGCTTCCGGTGGGCCTCCTTCGACGTGAGCTGCGGTGCATCACCCTCGGCGTTGGAGGTACACGGTGACATGTTCGTGTGCGAACAGAGCGCAGTCCACTCCTCTTGAGAATAACCCGCCTGACATGGAAGATAAGGACAGCCCTAGTTGATACATGAGCTATTCAAGCATACAAAACAGAATTTCATTTGAAGGTTTAGAGTTTGGCTCATACAAATTTACTTGGAACGGCAGGTAGATACCGCATATAGGCAGGTATAGTGGACTCATATGGAATAACTTTGGGGGTTAAGGGATTGGACGCACAAGCAGTATTCCTGCTTAGTACAAGTGAAGGCTAGCAAAAGACTGGGAAGCGACCAACTAGACAGCGACAACAGTCGTAAACATGCAACTAAATTAATATACACTGAGTGCAAGCATGAGTAGGGTATAATCCACCATGAACATAAATATCGTGAAGGCTATGTTGATTTGTTTCAACTACATGTGTGAACATGTGCCAAGTCGAGTCACTTAAATCATTCAAAGGAGGATACCACCCCACTATAGCACATCAAACCATTTTAATAGCATGTTGGCACGCAAGGTAAACCATTATAACTCATAGCTAATTAAGCATGGCATAAGCAACTATAATCTCTAATTGTCATTGCAAACATGTTTATCCATAATAGGCTGAATCAGGAACGATGAACTAATCATATTTACAAAAAATAAGAGAGGTCGAGTTCATACCATCTTCTCTCATCTCAATCAGTCTATCATATATCATCATAATTACCTTTCACTTGCACAACCGAACGATGTGAATAATAATAACAGTGCACGTGCATTGGACTAAGCTGGAATTTGTTAGAAATGTGCCCTAGAGGCAATAATAAAAGGATTATTATTATATTTCCTTGTTCATGATAATTTTCTTTTATTCATGCTATAATTATGTTATCTGGAAATCGTAATACATGTGTGAATACATAGACACCAACATGTCCCAAGTAAGCCTCTAGTTGACTAGCTCATTGATCAACTGATAGTCATGGTTTCCTGGCTATCGACATTGGATGTCATTGATAACGAGATCACATCATTAGGAGAATGATGTGATGGACAAGACCCAATCCTAAGCATAGCATAAGAACGTATATTTCGTTTGCTAGAGCTTTTCCAATGTCAAGTATCTTTTCCTTAGACCATGAGATCGTGTAACTAACGGATACCGTAGGGGTGCTTTGGGTGTGACAAACGTTACAACGTAACTGGGTCACTCTAAAGGTATACTGCGGGTATCTCCGAAAGTGTGTGTTGGGTTGACACGGATCGAGACTGGGATTTGTCACTCCATATAACGGAGAGGTATCACTGGGCCCACTGGGAAATGCATCATCATAGTGAGCTCAATGTGATCAAAGTGTTTGATCACGGGATCATGCATTACGGTGCGAGTAAAGTGACTTGCCGGTAACGAGATTGAATGAGGTATTGGGATACCGACGATCGAATCTCGGGCAAGTAAAATACCGATTGACAAAGGGAATTGTATACGGGGTTGCTTGAATCCTCGACATCATGGTTCATCCGATGAGATCATCGAGGAGAATGTGGGAGCCAACATGGGTATCTAGATCCCGCTGTTGGTTATTGGCCGGAGAGCTGTCTCGGTCATGTCTACGTGTCTCCCGAACCCGTAGGGTCTACACACTTAAGGTTCGGTGACGCTAGGGTTGTATAGAGATAAGTATGCAGTAATCCGAAAGTTGTTCGGAGTCCCGGATGAGATCCTGGACGTCACGAGGAGTTTCGGAATGGTCCGGAGGTAAAGAACCATATATAGGAAGTGCAGTTTCGGCCATCGGGAGAATTCGGGGTCACCGGTATTGTACCGGGACCACCGGATGGGTCCCGGGGGTCCACCGGGTGGGGCCACCCATCCCGGAGGGCCCCGTGGGCTGAAGTGGGGAGGGGAACCAGCCCATAGTGGGCTGGTGCGCCCCCTTGGCCCACCCCCTACGCCTAGGGTTGAAACCCTAGGGTGGGGGGGCGCCCAACTTGCCTTGGGGGGTACTCCTCCCCCCTGGCCGCCGCCCCCTTGGAGATGGGATCTCCAGGGCCGGCGCCCCCCCAGGGGGCCTATAGAAAGGGGGGGAGGGAGGGGCAGCCGCACCCTGAAGCCTTGGCGCCTCCCTCTCCCCTGCTACACCTCTCTCTCTCGCAGAAGCTCGGCGAAGCCCTGCTGCAGTGACTGCTGCATCCACCACCACATCGTCGTGCCGCTGGATCTTCATCAACCTCTCCTTCCCCCTTGCTGGATCAAGAAGGAGGAGACGTCATCCACTCCGTACGTGTGTTGAACGCGGAGCTGCCGTCCGTTCGGCACTTGGTCATCGTTGATTTGGATCACGACGAGTACGACTCCATCATCCACGTTCTAGTGAACGCTTTCGCTCGCGATCTACAAAGGTATGTAGATGCATCTGATCACTCGTTGCTAGATGAACTCATATATGGATCTTGGTGAAACCGTAGGAAAATTTTTGTTTTCTGCAACGTTCCCCAACAGTGGTATCAGAGCTAGGTCTATGCGTAGTTCCTTTTGCACGAGTAGAACACAATTTGTTGTGGGTGTAGATATTGTCAACTTTCTTGCCGCTACTAGTCTTATTTTGCTTCAGCGGTATTGTGGGATGAAGCAGCCCGGACCAACCTTATACGTACGCTTACGTGAGACCGGTTCCACCGACTAACATGCACTAGTTGCATAAGGTGGCTGGCGGGTGTCTGTCTCTCCCACTTTAATTGGAGCGAATTCGACGAAAAGGGTCCTTATGAAGGGTAAATAGAAGTTTACAAATCACGTTGTGGCTTTTACGTAGGTAAGAAAACGTTCTTGCTAGAACCCTATTGCAGCCACGTAAAACTTGCAACAACAATTAGAGGACGTGTAACTTGTTTTTGCAGCAAGTGTTTTTGTGATGTGATATGGCCAAAGTTGTGATGAATGATGAATGATATATATGTGATGTATGAGATCATGTTCATGTAATAGGAATCACGACTTGCATGTCGATGAGTATGACAACCGGCAGGAGCCATAGGAGTTGTCTTTATTTTTTGTATGACCTGCGTGTCATTGAGAAATGCCATGTAAATTATTTACTTTATAGCTAAACGTGTTAGTCGTAGTAGTAGAAGTAATAGTGGGCGAGCAACTTCATGGAGACACGATGATGGAGATCATGATGATGGAGATCATGGTGTCATGCCGGTGACAAGATGATCATGGAGCCCCAAGATGGAGATCAAGGAGCTATATGATATTGGCCATATCATGTCAGTATTATTATTTGATTGCATGTGATAGTGTTTATCATGTTTTTGCATCTTGTTTACTTAGAACGATGGTAGTAAATAAGATGATCCCTCATAACAATTTCAAGAAAGTGTTCCCCCTAACTGTGCGCCGTTGCGACAGTTCGTTGTTTCGAAGCACCACGTGATGCTCGGGTGTGATAGATTCCAACGTTCACATACAACGGGTGTAAGACAGATTTACACATGCAAACACTTAGGTTAACTTGACGAGCCTAGCATGTACAGACATGGCCTCGGAACACAAGAGACCGAAAGGTCGAACATGACTCGTATGAAAGATACGATCAACATGGAGATGTTCACCGATGATGACTAGTCCGTCTCACGTGATGATCGGACACGGCCTAGTCGAGTCGGATCATGTTTCACTTAGATGACTAGAGGGATGTCTAATCTGAGTGGGAGTTCATTATATAATTTGATTAGATGAAATTAATTGTCATGAACTTAGTCCAAATAAACTTTGCAATATGTCTTGTAGATCAAATGGCCCACGCTAATGTCAACCTCAACTTCAACGCGTTCCTAGAGAAAACCAAGCTGAAAGATGATGGCAGCAACTATACGGACTGGGTCCGGAACCTGAGGATCATCCTCATAGCTGCCAGGAAACAATATGTCCTAGAAGCACCGCTAGGTGAAGCGCCCATCCTAGAGAACCTAGATGTTATGAACGCTTGGCAGCAGCGTGCTGATGATTACTCCCTCGTTCAGTGCGGCATGCTTTACAGCTTAGAATCGGGGCTCCAAAAGCGTTTTGAGCAACACGGAGCATATGAGATGTTCGAAGAGCTGAAAATGGTTTTCCAAGCTCATGCCCGGGTCGAGAGATATGAAGTCTCCAACAAATTCGACAGTTGTAAGATGGAGGAAAATAGTTCTGTCAGTGAACACATACTCAAGATGTCTTGGTTACACAAACGCTTGACTCAGCTGGAGATTAACCTCCCAGACGAGGCGGTCATTGACAGAATCCTTCAGTCGCTCCCACCTAGCTACAAGAGCTTTGTGATGAACTACAATATGCAGGGGATGGAAAAGACCATTCCTGTGGTATTTGCTATGCTGAAATCAGCGGAGGTAGAAATCAAAAAGGAACATCAAGTGTTGATGGTCAATAAAACCACCAAGTTCAAGAAAGGCAAGGGTAAGAAGAACTTCAAGAAGGACGGCAAGGATGTTGCCACGCCCGGTAAGCAAGTTGCCGGGAAGAACTCAAAGCATGGACCCAAGCCTGAAACTGAGTGCTTTTATTGCAAAGGGAAGGGTCACTGGAAGCGGAACTGCCCCAAATACTTAGCAGACAAGAAGGCCGGCAACACTAAAGGTATATGTGATATACATGTAATTGATGTGTACCTTACCAGTGCTCGTAGTAGCTCCTGGGTATTTGATACTGGTGCCGTTGCTCATATTTGTAAATCAAAGCAGGAGATGCGGAATAAGCGGAGACTGGCGAAGGACGAGGTGACGATGTGCGTCGGGAATGGTTCCAAGGTCGATGTGATCGCCGTTGGCACGCTACCTCTACATTTACCTACGGGATTAGTTTTAAACCTCAATAATTGTTATTTAGTGCCAAGTTTGAGAATGAACATTGTATCTGGATCTCGTTTAATACGAGATGGCTACTCATTTAAATCCGAGAATAATGGTTGTTCTATTTATATGAGTAATATGTTTTATGGTCATGCTCCGATGGTCAATGGTTTATTCTTAATGAATGTCATACGTGATGTTACGCATATTCATAGTGTGAATACCAAAAGATGTAAAGTTGATAACAATAGTCCCACATACTTGTGGCACTGCTGCCTTGGTCACATTGGTGTCAAGCGCATGAAGAAGCTCCATGCTGATGGACTTTTAGAGTCTCTCGATTATGAATCATTTGACACATGTGAACCATGCCTCATGGGTAAAATGACCAAGACTCCATTCTCCGGAACAATGGAGCGAGCAACCAGCTTATTGGAAATCATACATACTGATGTGTGCGGTCCAATGAGTGTTGAGGCTCGCGGAGGATATCGTTATGTTCTCACTCTTACTGATGAGTTGAGTAGATACGGGTATGTCTACTTGATGAAACACAAGTCTGAGACCTTTGAAAAGTTCAAGGAATTTCAAAATGAGGTAGAGAATCAACGGACCGAAAAATAAAGTTCTTACGATCAGATCGTGGAGGAGAATATTTAAGTCACGAATTTGGCACACACTTAAGGAAATGTGGAATCGTTTCACAACTCACGCCGCCTGGAACACCTCAACGTAACGGTGTGTTCGAACGTCGTAGTCGCACTCTATTGGATATGGTGCGATCTATGATGTCTCTTACTGATTTACCGCTATCATTTTGGGGATACGCTTTAGAGACAGCTACATTCACTTTAAATAGGGCACCATCTAAATCCGTTGAGACGACACCGTATGAATTATGGTTTGGGAAGAAACCTAAGCTGTCGGTTCTAAAAGTTTGGGGATGCGATGCTTATGTCAAGAAACTTCAACCTGAAAAGCTCGAACGCCAGTCGGAAAAATGCATCTTCATAGGACACCCTAAGGAAACCATTGGGTATACCTTCTACCTAAGATTCGAAGGCAAGATCTTTGTTGCCAAGAATGGTTCCTTTCTGGAGAAAGAGTTTCTCTCGAAAAAAGCAAGTGGGAGGAAAGTGGAACTTGATGAAGAGTAGCGCAGCTCAAGAAAATGTTTCTGTGCTTCCTCCACCGGTTAGAGAGGAGGTTAATGATGATGATCATGAAACTTCAGGTCAAGTTACTACTGAACTTCGTAGGTCCACAAGGACACGTTCCGCACCAGTGTGGTACGGCAACCCTGTCCTGGAAATCATGTTGTTAGACAACGGTGAACCTTCGAACTATGAAGAAGCGATGGCGGGCCCAGATTCCAACAAATGGCTAGAAGCCATGCAATCCGAGATAGGATCCATGTATGAAAACAAAGTATGGACTTTGACAGACTTGCCCGATGATCGGCGAGTGATAGAAAACAAATGGATCTTTAAGAAGAAGACGGACGCGGATGGTAATGTTACCATCTATAAAGCTCGACTTGTCGCTAAGGGTTATCGGCAAGTTCAAGGGGTTGACTACGGTGAGACTTTCTCTCCCGTAGCGAAGCTGAAGTCCGTCCGAATCATGTTAGAAATTGCCGCATACTATGATTATGAGATATGGCAAATGGACGTCAAAACGACATTCCTTAACGGTTATCTTAAGGGAGAACTATATATGATGCAGCCGGAAGGTTTTGTCGACCCTAAGAATGCTAACAAGGTATGCAAGCTCCAGCGATCCATTTATGGGCTGGTGCAAGCATCTCGGAGTTGGAACATTCGCTTTGATGAGATGATCAAAGCGTTTGGGTTTATGCAGACTTATGGAGAAGCCTGCGTTTACAAGAAAGTGCGTGGGAGCTGTGTAGCATTTCTCATATTATATGTAGATGACATACTTTTGATGGGAAATGATATAGAACTTTTGGAAAGCATTAAGGCCTACTTGAATAAGAGTTTTTCAATGAAGGACCTTGGAGAAGCTGCTTATATATTAGGCATCAAGATCTATAGAGATAGATCAAGACGCCTCATAGGTCTTTCACAAAGCACATACCTTGAAAAGATATTGAAGAAGTTCAATATGGATCAGTCCAAGAAGGGGTTCTTACCTGTGTTACAAGGTGTGAAATTGAGCTCAGCTCAATGTCCGACCACGGCAGAAGATATGGAAGAGATGAGTGTCATCCCCTATGCCTCAGCTATAGGGTCTATTATGTATGCCATGCTGTGTACCAGACCTAATGTAAACCTTGCCGTAAGTTTGGTAGGAAGGTACCAAAGTAATCCCGGCAAGGAACACTTGACAGCGGTCAAGAATATCCTGAAGTACCTGAAAAGGACTAAGGACATGTTTCTCGTTTATGGAGGTGACGAAGAGCTCGTCGTAAAGGGTTACGTCGACGCTAGCTTCGACACAGATCTGGATGACTCTAAGTCAAAAATCGGATACATGTATATGTTGAATGGTGGAGCAGTAAGCTGGTGCAGCTGCAAGCAAAGCGTCGTGGCGAGATCTACACGTGAAGCGGAGTAGATGGCAGCCTCGGAGGCAGCACATGAAGCAATTTGGGTGAAGGAGTTCATCACCGAGCTAGGAGTCATACCCAATGCGTCGGGGCCGATCAAGCTCTTCTGTGACAACACTGGAGCTATTGCACTTGCCAAGGAGCCCAGGTTTCACAAGAAGACCAGGCACATCAAGCGTCGCTTCAACTCCATTCGTGAAAATGTTCAAGATGGAGACATAGATATTTGCAAAGTGCATACGGATCTGAATGTCGCAGATCCGTTGACTAAACCTCTTCCGCGAGCAAAACATGATCAACACCAGAACTCTATGGGTGTTCGATTCATCACAATGTAACTAGATTATTGACTCTAGTACAAGTGGGAGACTGTTGGAAATGTTCCCTAGAGGCAATAATAAAAGGATTATTATTATATTTCCTTGTTCATCATAATTGCCTTTTATTCATGCTATAATTGTGTTATATGGAAATCGTAATACATGTGTGAATACATAGACACCAACATGTCCCTAGTAAGCCTCTAGTTGACTATCTCGTTGATCAACTGGTAGTCATGGTTTCCTGGCTACGGACATTGGATGTCATTGATAACGAGATCACATAATTAGGAGAATGATGTCATGGACAAGACCCAATCCTAAGCATAGCAAAGATCGTGTATTTCGTTTGCTAGAGCTTTTCCAATGTCAAGTATCTTTTCCTTAGACCATGAGATCGTGTAACTCCCGGATACCGTAGGGGTGCTTTGGGTGTGCCAAACGTCACAACGTAACTGGGTCACTCTAATGGTATACTGCGGGTATCTCCGAAAGTGTCTGTTGGGTTGACACGGATCGAGACTGGGATTTGTCACTCCATATAACGGAGAGGTATCACTGGGCCCACTCGGTAATGCATCATCATAATGTGCTCAATGTGATCAAAGTGTTTGATCACGGGATCATGCATTACGGTACAAGTAAAGTGACTTGCCGGTAACGAGATTGAACGAGGTATTGGGATACCGACGATCGAATCTCGGGCAAGTAAAATACCGATTGACAAAGGGAATTGTATACGGGGTTGCTTGAATCCTCGACATCATGGTTCATCCGATGAGATCATCGAGGAGAATGTGGGAGCCAACATGGGTATCTAGATCCTGCTGTTGGTTATTGGCCGGAGAGCTGTCTCGGTCATGTCTACGTGTCTCCCGAACCCGTAGGGTCTACACACTTAAGGTTCGGTGACACTAGGGTTGTATAGAGATAAGTATGCAGTAATCCGAAAGTTGTTCGGAGTCCCAGATGAGATCCCGGACATCACGAGGAGTTTCGAAATGGTCCGGAGGTAAAGAATCATATATAGGAAGTGCAGTTTCGGCAATCGGGAGAATTCGGGGTCACCGGCATTGTACCGGGACCACCGGATGGGTCCCGGGGGTCCACCGGGTGGGGCCACCCATCCCGGAGGGCCCCGTGGGCTGAAGTGGGGAGGGGAACCAGGCCATAGTGGGCTGGTGCGCCCCCTTGGCCCACCCCCTGCGCCTAGGGTTGAAACCCTAGGGTGGGGGGCGCCCCACTTGCCTTGGGGGGGGGGGTACTCCACCCCCGTGGCCGCCGCCCCCTTGGAGATGGGATCTCTAGGGCCAGCGCCCCCAGGGGTCCTATATAAAGGGGGGAGGGAGGGGCAGCCGCACCCTGAAGCCTTGGGGCCTCCCTCTCCCCTGCTACACCTCTCTCTCTCTCAGAAGCTCGGCGAAGCCCTGCCGCGGTGACTGCTGCATCCACCACCACGTTGTCGTGCTGCTGGATCTTCATCAACCTCTCCTTCCCCCTTGCTGGATCAAGAAGGAGGAGACGTCATCCGCTCCGTACGTGTGTTGACCGCGGAGGTGCCGTCCGTTCGGCACTTGGTCATCGGTGATTTGGATCACGGCGAGTACGACTCCATCATCCACGTTCTAGTGAACGCTTCCGCTCGTGATCTACAAAGGTATGTAGATGCATCCGATCACTCATTGCTAGATGAACTCATAGATGTATCTTGGTGAAACCGTAGGAAATTTTTTGTTTTCTGCAACGTTCCCCAACAGAATTTGCGAGCATTTAATAAACATGAGAAGACATGGCAATATGGGCTCTTGGCTAAATCAACAATAATGCATATAAGAGCCACTTCAACATTTTAATCATGGTCTTCTCCTATCGACCCCCAAATAAAGAAAAGAAATAAAACTATTTACACGGGAAAGCTCCCAACAAGGAAAAGAAGAGCAGGAAATCTTTTTGGGTTTTTTTAGTTATTACTACAAACAAGAAAGTAAACTAACTAAAAGCTACAATTAATTTTTTGTTTTTTCTTAAGATTTTTCAAGAACACAAGAAGAAAGCATAAAAAGAAAAAATACTAGCATGGATGTTACAGTGAAAAAGTATGAGCACCGACATCTAGCAATGAGTGTATAAACATAAATGTAATGTCAGTGAGAAATACGTACTCCCCCAAGCTTAGGCTTTTGGCCTAAGTTAGTTTAGTGCCACAGATGGCCTGGCGGATATCCATAGTTGTAGTTGGGGTCGTACTGAGATGCATCGGTCATTGCATCGTGTGCTGCAGCTTGGAGGCGAGCTATCTTAGCTCTCCTCTTATACTATTCCGCCTCCTCTCTGGTTATAAAATATCTCCCCTTTGCCTGAAAGTCAAAGAAAGTAGAAGAAGGAAGAGCGACGTAATAGGTGTGTCATCTGTCAAAGATTAGTCGGTACTGGAGGAACTGATTGTTCCTCTCAACAAAATGATGGCGAACCATAGCCTCATAATCCAAATAAGTAGGAGGCAACTCAATATCATCCTCACGTATGGCTATACCCAGAAAATTAGCTATACGGGTTGCATAAATTCCACCAAAGAAATCTCCATTAAATCTATTATTATGCAACCTACGTGCAACAATGGCTCCCAAATTATAATGTTTATCTCCTAACACAGTGCTCCTGAGAACACTGAGGTCAGGGACACACATATGACATGCTTCATCCTTACCATTATGCACCTACCTATGAAGAGAGCAAAATAATGTATAGTAGGAAAGTGTATGCTCCATATGGTAGCTTGTGCTATGTCTCTAGATTCCCCTACAGTTATACTAGCAAGAAAATCTCTAAATTCAGATTTGCGAGGTTCACTAGCACTATCCCATTGTGGAAGTTTGCAAGCAGTGGTAAAATCCTCTAAGTCCATAGTATAAGATTTTTCATAAAGATCAAACAGGACAGTTTGAGAATTGCGTGAAGATGAAAATTCAAACCTCCTCACAAAGGAACTAGTGAGATAATGGTACTGGGGGCACTTTTCTGCCTCGAAGCTCACAAGATCAGCGTTACGCAAATATGCGTTAAATTCTTCTTTAATTCCCGCTTGATCCATGAAGTCCTCTGAAGGCCATTCACAAGGTCGCACGGGAGCGTCCCTTGGTGGCTCATCATCAGCATCACGCATTGCAGGCCTGGGTGGGTCCTTGTTTCCTTGAAGAACCACCTTGGTACATTTTCCTAAGCATATTTCTTCCTCTGAAAAATTTCTGAAATTTTTAGTAACTTCAAATAAAAGTGAACCAAGCTCAACAAAATTGATAGCAACTACTCCTACAAGTGCCTGGAGCCTATATCAGGCATTAGAACTACTTGGAACCATATAAATTTGACATGCAAGCTCAAGAACATGGTCACCTAGGCAGCACAAATTTGCAATGAATAAATCACTAGAACAAAAACTAATTGGACCAATGGAGGAGTCACATACCAAGGAACAACCCTCCTAAGCAGTTTTGTGAGAGGTGCTTTGAGCAAGGAGATCGAAAATTGTAGCAAAATGAGCTAGAACTCGTGCTTGAGCTGGATGGTGATTTTTTTGGGGAGGAAGAAGAAGTGTGTGGGTGCAGGAATAAGTGGAGGGGAGCCACCGTGGGCCCACGAGGCAGGGGGCGCGCCCTCCACCCTCGTGGCCAGGTTCTTACTCCCCCTGTTGTGTTCTTAGTGCTAGATATACTCAAATATTCTAGAAAAAATAATATTTCATTTTCGGGGCGTTTGGAGAACTTTTATTTTCGGGGTATTTTATATTGCACGGATAATTCAGAAAACAGACAGAAAATACTATTTTTACTTTATTTCAACTAAATAACAGAAAGTAAAAGGAGGGTACAGAAGGTTGCACCTTCTAGTTTCATCCATCTCATGCTCATCGAAAGGAATCCACTAACAAGGTTGATCAAGTCTTGTTAACAAACGCATTCCGAATAACAAGGAACCGGAGAAATTTTGAATAACACTAAGTTACCTCAACGGGGATATGCACATTCCCAATAATAAGAATATCATATCTCTTTTTTACGGAAGGAAGAGGAAATTCAAAGCCTCCAAAAATAATCGATGGAATTTTTCCAATAGAATTGATACTATGAACTTGAGGTTGTTTCCTCAGAAAGTGTACCGTATGCTCATTACCATTAACATGAAAAGTGACATTGCCTTTGTTGCAATCAATAACAACCCGTGCAGTATTCAAAAAGGGTCTTCCAAGAATAATAGACATACTATCGTCCTCGGGAATATCAAGAATAACAAAGTCCGTTAAAACAGTAACGTTTGCAACCAGAACAGGCACATCCTCACAAATACCGATAGGTATAACAGTTGATTTATAAGCCATTTGCAAAGATATTTCAGTAGGTGTCAACTTATTGAAATCAAGTCTACGATATAAAGAGAGAGGCATAACACTAACACCAGCTCCAAGATCACATAAAGCAGTTTTAACATAATTTCTATTAATGGAGCATGGTATAGTGGGTACTCCTGGATCTCCAAGTTTCTTTGGCATTCCACCCTTAAAAGTATAATTAGCAAGCATGGTGGAAATTTCAGTTTCTGGTATCTTTCTTTTATTAGTAACAATATCTTTCATATACTTAGCATAAGGGTTCATTTTGAGCATATCAGTCAAATGCATACGCAAAAAGATAGGTCTAATCATTTCAGCAAAGCGCTCAAAATCCTCATCATCCTTTTTCTTGGATGGTTTGGGAGGAAAAGGCATGGGTTTCTGAACCCATGGTTCTCTTTCTTTACCGTGCTTCCTAGCAACAAAGTCTCTCTTATCATAACGTTGATTCTTTGATTGTGGGTTATCAAGATCAACAGCAGGTTCAATTTCTACATCATTATCATTACTAGGTTGAGCATCATCATGAACATCATCATTAACATTATCACTAGGTTCATGTTCATTACCAGATTGTGTTTCAGCATCAGAAATAGATATATCATTTGGATTCTCAGGTGGTTCAGCAATAGGTTCATTAGAAGGATGCAAAGTCCTATCATTTTCCTTTTTCTTCTTTTTAGAAGACTAGGTGCATCTATATTATTTCTCTGAGAATCTTGCTCAATTATCTTAGGATGGCCTTCAGGATACAAAGGTTCCCGAGTCATTTTACCAGTTCTAGTAGCCACTTTAACGGCATAGTCATTCTTCTTACTATTCAATTCATTGAGCAAATCATTTTGAGCTTTAAGTACTTGTTCTACTTGAGTGGTAACCATAGAAGCATGTTTACTAATGAGTTTAAGTTCGCCTTTAGCATTAGCCATGTAATTACTCAAGTGTTCGATCATATAAGCATTTTGTTTTAATTGTCTACCAAAATAAGCATTAAAATCTTCTTGCTTAACCATAAAGTTATCAAACTCATCCAAACATTGGCTAGAAAACTTAGTAGGAGGGATTTCAGCTTTATCATATCTATAGAGAGAGTTTAGCTTTACTACCTGTGTCGGGTTATCAAGACCATGTGTTTCCTCAATAGGTGATGAATTAAGATCATATATTTCTTCAACAGGTGGTAAATTAAGACCATGTATTTCTTCAATAGGAGGTAAATTTTTAACATCTTCAGCTTTTATACATTTTTCTTTCATAGATTTCTTTGCCTCTTGCATATCTTCAGGACTGAGAAATAGAACACCTCTCTTCTTCGGAGTTGGTTTAGGAATATGCTCAGGAATTGGCTAAGGAAGGTTCCAATTATTTTCATTTGTCAACATATTATTCAATGGAATTTCAGCTTCATCCGGTGTTCTTTCCCTGAAAACAGAACCAACACAACTATCCAGGTAATCTCTAGAAGCATCGGTTAGTCCATTATAAAAGATATCAAATATTTCATTTTTCTTAAGAGGATGATCAGGCAAAGCATTAAGTAATTGGAGAAGCCTCCCCAAAGCTTGTGGGAGACTCTCTTCTTCAATTTGCACAAAATTATATATATCCCTTAAAGCAGCTTGTTTCTTATGAGCGGGGAAATATTTAGCAGAGAAGTAATAAGCCATATCCTGGGGACTACGCACACAACCAGGATCAAGAGAATTAAACCATATCTTAGCATCACCCTTTAATGAGAACAGAAAATTTTGAAGGATATAAAAGTAGCGAGTTCTCTCATCATTAGTGAACAGGGTGGCTATATCATTTAATTTAGTAAGATGTGCCACAACAGTTTCAGATTCATAGCCATAAAAAGGATCGGATTCAACCAAAGTAAGCATATCAGGATCAATAGAGAATTCATAATCCTTACCAGTAACGAAGATAGGTGAAGTAGCATAAGCGGGATCATATTTCATTCTAGCATTCAGAGTTTTTTGTTTAAGCTTAGCTAACAATATCTTAAGATCACTTCTATCATTGCAAGCAAGAAAGTCTCTTTTAGTTTCTTCATCCATAACATAGCCCTTGGGCACAACATGCAACTCATATTTATTGGGAGAGCCTTCATCATCACTATCATGAAAATTATCAATTTCAATATTTCATTCTCTCTAGCCCTAGCAAGTTGCTCATCAAGAAATTCACCAAGTGGCACAGTAGTATCAAGCATAGAAGTAGTTTCATCATAAGTATCATGCATAGCAGAAGTGGCATCATCAATAACATGCGACATATCAGAATTAATAGCAGAAGCAGGTCTAGGTGTCGCAAGCTTACTCAAAACAGAAGGTGAATCAAGTGCAGAGCTAGATGGCAGTTCCTTACCTCCCCTCGTAGTTGAGAGATAATTTTTTGTTTTCTCGTCTTTCAAGTTCTTCATAGTGACTAGCAGATATAAATCCTAAGTGACTCAAAGAATAGAGCTATGCTCCCCGGCAACGGCGCCAACAAATAGTCTTGATAACCCACAAGTATAGGGGACCGCAACAGTTTTTGAGGGTAGAGTATTCAACCCAAATTTATTGATTCGACACAAGGGGAGCCAAAGAATATTCTCAAGTATTAGCAATTGAGTTGACAATTCAACCACACCTGGATAATTTAGTATCTGCATCAAAGTATTTAGTAGCAAAGTAGTATGGAAGTATCGGTAACAGTAGCAAAGTAATATTTTTGGGTTTTATAGTGATTGTAAAAGTAGCAACGGAAAAGTAAATAAGCGAAGAACAGTATGTGAAAAGCTCGTAGGCATTGGATCGGTGATGGAGAATTATGTCGGATGCGGTTCATCATGCAACAATCATAACATAGGGTGACACAGAACTAGCTCCCATTCATCAATGTAATGTAGGCATGTATTCCGAATATAGTTATACGTGCTTATGGAAAAGAACTTGCATGACATCTTTTGTCCTACCCTCCCGTGGCAGTGGGGTCCTAATGGAAACTAAGGGATATTAAGGCCTCCTTTTAATAGAGTACCGGACCAAAGCATTAACACATAGTGAATACATGAACTCCTCAAACTATGGTCATCACCGGGAGTGGTCCCGATTATTTTCACATCGGGGTTGCCGGATCATAACATGTAGTAGGTGACTATAGACTTGCAAGATAGGATCAAGAACTCACATATATTCATGAAAACATATAAGGTTCAGATCTAAAATCATGGCACTCGGGCCCTAGTGACAAGCATTAAGCATAGGAAAGTCATAGCAACATCAATCTCAGAACATAGTGGATACTAGGGATCAAACCCTAATAAAAGTAAATCGATTACATGATACATCTCATCCAACCCATCACCGTCCAACAAGCCTACGATGGAATTACTCACGCACGGCGGTGAGCATCATGAAAGTGGTGATGGAGGATGGTTGATGATGATGACGGCGATGGATTCCCCTCTCCGGAGCCCCGAACGGACTCCAGATCAGCCCTCCCGAGAGTGTTTAGGGCTTGGCGGCGGCTCCGTATCGTAAAACGCGATGAATCCTTTTCTTTAATTATTTATCCCCGAACACGAATATATGGAGTTGGAGTTGAGGTTGGTGGAGCGTCAGGGGGCCCACGAGGCAAGGGGGCGCCCTGGGGGCAAGCGCGCCCCCACCCTCGTGGACATGTGGTGGGGCCCTGGCCTTGATTTTTTCGCCAATATTTTTTATATTTTCCAAAAATAAGTTCCGTGGAGTTTCAGGTCATTCCGAGAACTTTTGGTTCTGCACATAAATAACACCATGGAAAGTCTGCTGAAAACAACGTCAGTCCGGGTTAGTTCCATTCAAATCAGGCAAGTTAGAGTCCAAAACAAGGGCAAAAGTGTTTGGAAAAGTAGATACGACGAAGACGTATCACACCGCGGGCCATATGAATATGGAGAAGAAAATCCTTAATCCATACCGCGGGGTCTATTGTTCCATCATATGATTAGATATTCACGGGTTTATATCCTTCTAGGAATTCGTGCTCCATTACTTCACTAGTGAGCAGAGGGGGTGTGCGGAGCCTCTATATTGGGCCAAGTCGCGACGTAGCTCGAATGGAGTCCGTCTGCGGTTTTCGGCACAGACGTAATTATGCTTGTCACGTCCGGCTAGATAGTTGTCGTCGCGCGTCGAAGCACGCCCCGCGATCCGTTGATCGATCTGGTCTGACCTGCTCTACTGTCAAGGTCCTGACGCAGGTCATATGTATATCCCCGAGCTGTTATATCTCTACCTTTACGACGAGGTGATATGGGCTGGTGTTCGGCCTGAATTGCCGTTCTGTCCCGGCCACGCGGTGGTCGGTCAGCTGCGTTACGCGCTGACGGTACGGGGTCCAGCGCCTCGTCGTCGAATTGAGGTAGAAGTTTACGCTTAGGGTAACTTTTGGTTGGGTGCTCGAGGCCGTATTCCTCGGCTGCCAGGACGTTAGTCCACCTGTCGTTGAGTAAATCTTGATCAGCTTGAAGCTGTTGCTGCTTCTTTTTCAGTATCCTTGCAATGGCTATTAGCCGGGGCTTAAAGCGCTCCTGCTCGAGAGGTTCCTCCGGCACGATAAAGTCTTCGTTGCCGAGGCTCACCTCATCCTCGTAGAGTGGAAGATAGTTGTTGTCCTCTGAGTCTTCATTTATGACCTGTTCATCAGGGCTAGCTTGCCCATCTTCCCGATCGTCCTGTTCGGAGGTTGGCTCGACGGGTTCTTCTTCATCTTCGGCAACGTGTAGAGTGTTGTCTCTTGTGCCGGTATTGCTATCTTTTCCACGGCGTGATTCAGAGCGGCGCCGCTGACGTCGGCGCTTTGGTTGGAACTCAGGAGGTTTTCCCTCGACTAGATCTTCTTTATCATTGTCGCTACCTCTTTGGGTGTTCCCACCATGTACACGTCATACGAAGAGGTGGCCGTCCAGCGTCCGGTAAACGGCGGGTTTTCGGCCTGCTCCTCTCCGGCATCGTCGTCCATACCGTCGATGTCTTCGGAGCCGTAGTCGAGCATGTCAGTTAATTCCTCGACAGTGGCTATGAAGTGGGTGGTGGGTGGGACATAAAAATTCCCCGCCCTCGGCCCCTAGTCTGGGTTGGCCATAATTCGGACATTTCTCCTCCGTGATGACAAGGGATCGCATTAAGTCCAGAGCCTCACTTAAAGGCGAGGTTTTGCCAGGGATAAGAAAATCCGTGGAGTACTGATACATCTCCGTCGTATCTATAATCTTTTTATTATTCCATGCCAATATTCTACAACTTTCATATACTTTTGGCAACTCTTTATACTATTTTTGGGACTAACATATTGATCCAGTGCCCAGTGCCAGTTCCTATTAGTTGCATGTTTTATGTTTCGCTGAAACCCCATATCAAACGGAGTCCAAACGGGATTAAAACGGACGGAGAATATTTTTGGAATATTTGTGAAATATGGGAAGAAGAATCAATGCGAGACGGTGCCCGAGGGGGCCACGAGGCAGGGAGGCGCGCCTGGCCCCCTGGGCGCGCCCCTGACCCTCGTGGGCATCCATAAGGTGGTTTCTGCTCTTATTTGGACGCAAGAAAGCTAATTTTCGGAGAAAAATCTGGGCGAAGGTTTCAATCCAATCGGAATTACGGATCTCCGGATATATAAGAAATGGTGAAAGGGCAGAATCCCAGAACGCAGAAACAGAGAGAGGCAGATCCAATCTCGGAGGGCCTCTGGCCCCTCCCATGCCATGGAGACCAAGGACCAGAGGGAAAACCCTTCTCCCATCTAGGGAGGTGGTCAAGGAAGAAGAAGAAGAAGGGGCGCCTTCTCCCCCTCTCTTCCGGTGGCGCCGGAACGCCGCCGGGGCCATCATCATCATCACCGCAATCTACACCAACACCTCCGCCATCTTCAGCAACATCTCAATCACCTTCCCCCCTCTATCTACAACGGTCCACTCTCCCTCAACCCATTGTACCCTCTACTTGAACATGGAGCTTTATGCTTCATATTATTATCCAATGATGTGTTGCCATCCAATGATGTGTGAGTAGATTTTCGTTGTCCTATCGGTGATTGGTGAATTACTATGATTGATTTAATTTGCTTGTGGTTATGTTGTTGTCCTTTGGTGCCCATCATATGAGCGCGCGCGTGGATCACACCATATGGTTAGTTGTATGTTGACAGGACTATGTATTGGAGGGCAAGAGTGACAGAAGCTTCAACCTAGCATAGAAATTGATGCATACGGGATTGAAGGGGGACCAATATATCTTAATGCTATGGTTGGGTTTTACATTAATGAACGTTAGTAGTTGCGGACGCTTGCTAATAGTTCCAATCATAAGTGCATAGAATTCCAAGTCTAGGATGACAGGCTAGCAGTGGCCTCTCCCACATACAACTTGCTATCGGTCTTGTAAAGTAGTCAATTGCTTAGGGAAAATTTCGCAACTCCTACCACCACTTTTCCACACTCGCTATACTAACTTTATTGTGTCTTTATCTAAACAGCCCCTAGTTTTTATTTACGTGCTCTTTATATTCTTGCAAACCTATCCAACAACACCTACAAAGTACTTCTAGTTCCATACTTGGTTTAGGTAAAGCGAACGTCAAGCGTGTGTAGAGTTGTACCGGTGGTCGATAGAACTTGAGGGAATATTTGTTCTACCTTTAGCTCCTCGTTGGGTTCGAGACTCTTACTTATCAAAAGAGGCTACAATTGATCCCCTATACTTGTGGGTTATCAAGACCTTTTTCTGGCGCCGTTGTCGGGGATTCATAACATGGGGTGAATATTCTCGTGTGTGCTTGTTTGCTTTATCACTAAGTAGTTTTTATTTTGTGCTCTTGTTTTCTATCTTTAGTTATGGGTAGGAAACGCAAAATACCAAAAAAATAGTGGTACCTACTGAACCAATGGTTAAAGAACCACTCAAAATCTATCAAACTCTTGAAGCTTTTTACTTGGATCATCTTCGATCCCTATGTGCTCGTGCTAAAACCCCAACTAGCTTAGTTGAGGGCAAATCTTTTGATGAGCATGCTTGCTATGTGCGACACCGCTTATCTCAAAAAGGGAAACTTTTACTGGATCAAATTCATCGTTTGCAATGCTATGCTTGGAATTTATGTGAAATTTATGATTTTCCTTGTTGTTCTGAAAACCCTAAGAAACACCTTCCCGACCAATGTGAGTTTAGTGATAATGGAATCGTATCTTTATATGATAAGGATGTTTATAATTACTACGATGTTCAACAAATTTAAGAATTTGTTGCTTTTAAGGGTGCTTATGAAATTGCTTCTTTGATTGGAAAGTATGATGCTACTCTTCACAAATCTGAAAATTTTGCCATATTTAAATATTGTTATGATAATTATGCTTCTAATGCCTATGTTAAACCATATATTAAGGCCTCCTCCGCTGTCCAAGAAGAGACTAATATTTTGCAGGAGTCTATGAAAGAAGAAATTGATGAAACTGTGAGCACATTGGATGAAAAAGATGACGAAGAGAGCGAAGAACAAAAGGAGGAAGAGTGGATTGATCACACGTGCCCACCTTCTAATGATAGTAACTCTTTATCCCATACATTGTTTAATTTTCCTTCATGCTTACCGAAGGATGATTGCTATGATGATTGTTATGATCCCGTTGATTATCTTGAAATATCCCTTTTTGATGATGCTTGCTATGCTTGTGGCCAAGATTCCAATATGAATTATGCTTATGGAGATGAACTTCTGTAGGATCGAAAGTATGTCTAGAGAGGGGGGGGGGGGTGATTAGATTACTTGACCAAATAAAAATCTAGCCTTTTCCCAATTTTAGTTCTTGGCAGATTTTAGCAACTTAGCACAAGTCAAGCAATTAACCTACACATGCAATTCTAAGAGTGTAGCAGTGGAATGTAAAACAATTGCATATGAAGGTAAAGGGAGGAGTTTGAGGGAGCAAACGCAATGTTGACACGGAGATTTTTATCCGTGGTTACGATAGGTGGTGCTATCGTACATCCATGTTGATGGAGACTTCAACCCACGAAGGGTAACGGTTGCGCGATTCCATAGAGGGCTCCACCCACAAAGGATCCATGAATAAGCAACCTTGTCTATCGTACCATGGTCTTCGCCCACGAAGGACTTGCCTTACTTGGGTAGATCTTCATGAAGTAGGCGATCTCCTTGCCCTTACAAACTCCTTGGTTCAAGTCCACAATCTTGACGAAGGCTCCCAAGTGACACCTAGCCAATCTAGGAGACACCACTCTCCAAGAGGTAACAAATGGTGTGTTGATGATGAACTCCTTGCTCTTGTGCTTCAAATGATAGTCTCCCCAACACTCAACTCTCTCTCATAGGATTGGATTTGGTGGAAAGATGATTTGAGTGGAAAGCAACTTGGGGAAGGCGTAGTTCAAGATTTATGTAGTTGGAATGGAATATCTTGATCTCAACACAAGTGTAGGTGGTTCTCTCTCAGAAAATATATGTTGGAAGTGTAGGCATGTTCTGATGGCTCTCTCCATGAATGAAGAGTGGGTGGAGGTGTATATATAGCCTCCACACAAAATCTAACCGTTACACACAATTTACCAAACTCGGTCGGACCAATTTGGTTCATAATGTGACCCACTACAGGAATCAGCCATTTTGCCGTCTGCCACGGCGGACGGCAAAGGCATGAACGGCGGACGGCAAAGGCCTTTGCCGTCAGCTGTGGACGGCAAAAGGCTCCGGCAACGTAGGCTACGGTAAACAGCTACTTTGCCGTCTGCTTTCTGGCGGCTGACGGCAAAGGCCCTTTGCCGTCCGCGGCGGACGGCAAAGAGAGCGGACGACAATAATTGCGCTGTCAGTCCGTTAAGTGGCTAACGGCAGGCCTTTGCCGTCCGCCGCTGACGGCAAAATTTCTAGTGTCTTTGCCGTCCGTCGTATGATGTCATCTACACGTCACTGCATGGCAGGTTCTTTACCGTCTGCCACTGATGGCAAAGTCTTTGCCGTCTGCCACTATAGGCAAACTGGCCAAATGGGTCAGCTCCCAGGAAGCATAGCTGGATACCACGTGTCTTCTTTGCCGTCCGCGGCAGGCGGCAATGAGGTCGTTGCCGTCGGTGGCAGACGGCAAAGAGCCTGCATATTGGCTCTTTTATCTGTTTTTTATTAAATCCAACAATTTTCATCACAAATATATATGACATATATAGATATATTTCAAAAGGCCATTACAGAGCAAACATATAACATATCCAACACATAACTTCATCATCCAACCATATATATTACATGCATAGTTCCATCATACATAACAAGTTCAACATAGAGGCATCCAACCATATATATTACAATAGTTTCATCCAACGATACATGCATAGTTCAACGATACAAAAGAAACAGAGAAAGGGATAAGGAGCACTCCATCTATGCAAACTTTCGTCAAGTGAATGAAATCAGCAAAATGAAAAATAAGAAAGTTAGAACAAGAAGAGTAGAACAAGAAGAAGAGTAGAACAAGAAGAAGACTAGAACAAGAAGAGTAGAACAAGAAGAAGACTAGAACAAGAAGAGTATGTCATTTATGAGCTAACTTACGTGAAATGGATCATATATGAGCTAACTAAGTTGAAATGGGTCGTTTATGAGCTAGCTAAGGTGAAATGGATCATTTATGAGCTAACTTAGTTGAAATGGGTCGTTTATGAGCTAACTAAGGTCAAATGGATCGTTTTTGAGGTAACTAAGGTGAAATGGATCGTTTTTTAGCTAACTTAGGTGAAATGGATCGTTTTTGAGCTAACTTAGGTGAAATGGATCATTTATGAGATAACTTAGTTGAAATGGATCGTTTTTGAGCTAACTTAGGTGAAATGGATCATTTATGAGCTAATTTAGTTGAAATGGATCTTTTTGAGCTAACTTAGGTGAAATGGATCATTTAAGAGCTAATTTAGGTGAAATGGATCGTTTTTTAGCTAACTTGGTGAAATGGATCGTTTATGAGCTAAATTAGTTGAAATGGATCGTTTATGAGATAACCTAGGTAAGATGGGTCATTTTGGAGTTAACCTAGGTGAAATGGGTCATTTAAAGCTAACGTAGGTAAAATGGATCATTTAGGAGCTAATCTAGGTAAAATGGGTCATTTTTTAGCTAACTTGGATGAACTGGATCATTTATAAGCTAACCTAGGTAAAATGGGTCATTTTAGAGCTAACATAGGTAAAATGGATCGTCTATGAGCTAACTAAGCTAATTATGAAATTTTTGACATAAGTAAGCTAAGTACAGATCGTTTTAGAGCTAACTTAGGTAAAATGGATGGTTTTGGAGGTCAGTAAGCTTATTAAGTCATTTTGGAGGAGAAGAAGCTAAGTCTAGGTCATTATGGTAAGCATTGGAGGAAATAAAGCTAAGTCTAGGTCTTTATGGATGTGTTAAGCAAAACACTAGATAAACTTACCAAGATCCAGGAGGTGTAGGAGCGGGGTGGCTTGTGTCGGTAGCTGGAGAAGGATCGTGCGATGCTTGTCTGGAGTTACCCTGCACCAAAGATCATTTCCAATGTCCTGTTAGCATGATGACACTCAAATGTTAAGACTAGCAAGTAATGTCCATTCAAATAAAACTCACCGTGGTCCCAGGAGCAATCACTGGCATCGGCGGAGCGGTCTGACCTGTCTTCTCGCACACAGACTGCACATTTGGTTTTGACGACTCAGTCATACTAGTTAGTAATGAGACAAACACTACATGAATGTTTTGGCTAATCTGCAGAAGAAACTTACCACAAGGAGCTCGTACATGGCCCTTGCCTGCATGTCATTCCATGCCCTCTCCTCCTCCATCATCTTTGCCGTCCTCTCCTCCAACTCCCGCTGCCTCTCCGCCGCCTCTGCCAGAAGTTTCTCCGTTCTATCTCTCTCACTCTGTATAGCAGCCTGCAACACCACTCACATGACCATTTGTAATCATTGATGGAAGCGCACACAATGTAATGGAGAAAGATACTGAGTACGTATCACTAACCTTGATGGCGAGTTGCATTGGCCGTTCACGAGGCCTTATCTCAGGAGCAGAGCTCGACTGGCGCGCCTTGATCTTCGGGAGAGTGCTAGGACAACGGATAAGTCCATCTCCAATGGCTATGGAGCCATGGGACCTCCTGCCACCAGATATCATCACCAGCTCTGGATCAATGGGACCCTGGCTCGGGTTAAAGTCCTCCCCTTTCCTCGCCTTCCCCTCATCTCTATATCTCACGAGCTTGTTGTGGTAGGAGATGTTGGTGAAGTTGTTTGCATCATCGAGGTCAGACTGAGAGAAAGCCTTGACTTTCTTGAAAGAGGCAGTGTGGGCCATGGCATACAGGTCGTACACCTCTGGCACCTTATCCGCCTTATTGTAGCGTGCCTGAAAGAGAGAAACAATGAAAATTAGTAATTAAAGGGCTCAAGCTAGCATGATGAATGAATTGCATGAATCATGAAGCAAACCACATACCCAGTTGCGCCCAAACAGTTATAAGTTGGAGCTGCCTTGATGGTGTGGCACACCTTCCATTTGGGCACGTTTGTCCTTGGCCTCTTTGTGGAGGGCTAGCCATTGTTGTGAGCACCACTCATCGACCAACACCTCCCAACAATCCATCCGATCCGCACACCATCTCGGAGGCGCCTAAGTTAGCAAATAGAAACTTGAGCGCTACGGCTAAGAATTACTAAATGAAGGAACTTAAGTAGAGAAGCCCTTAAAAATTACCTTCATGTACTGCTCCTTACTCAGGAACTTATCGCGGCACGCCGGCTTGGTCTTCTTGATACCACGCAAGGCGTAGTAGTATCGAACAGCCTGCACCCGAGCCTCGTGCCGTAAGTTCTGGAGTAGGCGCTTGCAGACTTTCTCGATAACATGTGCTGCATCCTCCTCGTATCCCTCCTCACACCTGTAGAATGTCTGCAATCAAATGAGACAATATTGATTAGTACAATTAATAACTAGCTAGTTGAAGATTTTTAAATGTGTAAAGGAGAAATTACCCAGAACTTTCTGATCACCATGTCTGCCCTCGTGTGGCACACGACACCGTCGATAATCTCATCCGGCGATACCGAGGCAGCCACGTAGTGCTCCCAGCTCAATCCAAGCTTTGGAAGCCGACCCTCACCAGGCAACGTGACAAACCCCGGGAAGTTTTGCCGGCAAAGAACTCAAAGGACGGAGTTGGTCCGGCGGACACTATGATGGTGGTCCCAACCCCTGCAGCATGACAAGGCCAACGCATTAGTTATTTGAAGAAACGTGAATGCAGAAGGTACAAAAATATTAAATGCACTTACGTACCTCTCCCCATCAGGGAAAATCAACCACCTCTGCTCGCGGGTCACCGGCACGGACGGGAGCCGTGTAGCACCACGCTGGTAGACGTTGCCCCCCTCCTCCCCCTCCTCATCAGTCGGATCCCCACAATCATCAGCATGGCCACTCGGCTCCCCGCCATGCTCAGGCTGACCCGACCAGGTACCACATCCAGACCTGTGCTCCTCCGGGGTCTCGTGGGCCCAAGTCTCGTGGGCCGAAGGCCCGTCGACCCGAGGCTCATGGGCCGAAGACTCGTGGACCGGAGGCTCGTGGATCGGAGTCCGTGCAGCCTCCTCCTCAGACGAGTCCACCCTAGCAGTCACGTGTTCGGGTGAAACAGCTGGGGGCGGTGGCGAGGAAGGCGCCGTCAGAGTCACCCTACCTCCTCCTCTCCCGCGACCACGTGCTCCACCTCCTTTCTTCTTCTTACCTCGTCCCCTGCTGGGCACCGCGGTCGATGAAGAAGGGCCCGGCGGTGTCGCCATACTGTCCAGCAACGCTCGGCGGAGAGGTGCGTGTGGAATGGAAGACCTCACACCACGCGCCGACGAAGAAGGGGCCTCGACGCGTTCCCGACCAGCGCCCACCATCTTTCAACACCTGCCATGACAAAGAATAAACGAAATTAGTACAACATAAAAAAAGTACCGACATGAATAATAATATGCATATCACTTAAGTGTATCATCATCAAGTACAACATAAAAAAATTGAATACCTGACACTACTAATAATCTCGATCAGTATCATCAATAAATGCATAATCATCGTCATCACTATAATCAATGATGGGCTCATAGGGTTCATTGGCATCAACATGTGCAAGGCCACCTTGACGTAATCGGTCAAGCATTGACAGGTCATCCGCAGCAGTAACCTCTTCTTGTTCCGGCTCTTCTTGTTCCTCCTCTGGGGTGATGTCTGATTCATTGTCGCTGTCTACTTCAATGTTTTGGGGTGAAGTATAGCGGTTCTTGAAACGCTTTTTGGAAAGACGTGTCTCTTGGAAGAATTCTCCTTCATATGTGTCTGGGTTAATGTGAGGTTCATAATCCTCTTCCTTTGGGGGAGAAAGTCTAGCACGTGGCGGAACTTCATAAACGACATCCCAACCTTTCAGACTTGGATTAGTTTGGCAGGCCCACGGTAGATAGAATACTTGGGTCGCCTGTTGAGCCATAATATAGACATCAGGAACATCTAAATGAGTGCTTTGGTTGATTTCAACTAGCCCTATATGTTCATGAGTCCTTCTAGTCTCCTTCGGCTGAAACCAATAACATTTGAAGACTATGACATTCGGTGGGTTTTCACCATAGAACAGAAGTTCATAAATTCTTCAACTCTCCCATAATACTCGGTACCTCCTTCGCCGATAGCAGATACACAACAATTTGTAGACTTTCGGTCGGCCATAGATAGCTCTTTGCCATAGGTACGAAAGCGATACCCGTTGATGTCGTACTTGTCAAATGAACGGACCTTATAGTCAAAACCATTAGCGACTTGTCTCAATTCGGCGTCCATAGACTCTGAATTAGCCTACAAGTTTAACATATGAAAGGATTGTTGCATTATGCACAAATTAGCGAATGAAATGAAATTGTATAATAGAAATTACCGTTTGTTTGAACCAAGAGATGAAACCGGGATAGCCACCTCCTTGCTTTGCGAGAAGCTCATACTCGTCGATGGAATCCTTTTGGATCTCCGCTCCATACGAGAATATGGTGACGTATCGACTGTATGACATATCCAGGAATAAGAGTAGTTCAAAGGAAATAGAAGTTGCGAAACAATGTACCGAGAACTTACTCGATGTACGGCCGCACTTCTATTAGGTTGTTCAAGATATACAACGAAATGATCCGCCATTCTTCGTTATCCAAAGATACTGGATGTGAAACACTAGCTGGTGCGAGATTCCCTTTGAATAGGCTAAGGTTGGATCCACCCTTTTTAGGCTCGTCAGCATTGTACCGAGGCTTCGGATTATGCAAATGACGATTTTTGGCTTGGTAGTGCGCTGTTACGAAGTTTGCCGCCTCCTCTGTGATGAATGCCTCAGCCATCGATGCTTCAATTCTACGTTTATTTTTACATTTTTCTCGAAGCGTCTTCTGCATCCTCTCAGTTGGGTAGCACCAACGATTTTGCACGGGCCCCCCCAATCTTGCATCGGTCGGGAGATGCAAAATCGAATGCTGCATTGGATTAAAGAAGCCCGGTGGAAAGATCTTCTCTAACTTGCAGATCAACTCCGGCGCCAACTCTTCCATTTCTTCTAGCACGCCAGGCGATAGTTCTTTCGCACAAAGAACACAGAAGAATTAGCTGAGTTCTGCCAGTACTAGCCATTCATCCTCAGGGATGAAGCCACGCAACATCACCGGCATTACCCGCTCAATCCATATGTGCCAAGCATGACTCTTGAGACCAAATATCTTCAGTTTATCAAGATTCGCTCCCCTCTTTAGATTCGCTGCATACCCATCGGGGAACATCAACTGCTGTTGCACCCACAAGAGAATTTCCCTCATAGCTGGCCTTCCAAGATTGAACCATGCCTTTGGCTTCGTCCAGTTCTGTTTTCCTTTAGGTTCTTTCATGTTTTGTAACGGCCTATCACATAGCGCCTCCAGATGGACTCTAGCCTTAGTATTATCCTTTGACTTCCCATTTGTGCCGAACAATGTACCAAAAAGTGCCTCGGCAATATTCTTCTCAGTGTGCATCACGTCGATGTTGTGTGGGCAAAGGAGGTCTTTGAAGTAAGGCAGATCCCATAAGCATGTTTTGTGAGTCCACGCGTGCTTAGTATTATACCCCTTGAAGTACCCTGGACGTTGTGGATCTGGCTCGAGAGCGTTTAACTGATCCAGGGTCTATTGGCCTGTCAATGCAGGTGGTGCAGAGTTTTTGACAACTCTACCCCTGATGAAGTTCTTCTAGTCTTTCCTGAACTTATGGCGAGGATCCAGGAACTGTCTATGCATGTCGAAGCAAGAAAACTTGCGCCCGGCCTGAAGCCAACGAAACTCAAGAGCTCCCTTGCATGTGGGGCACGGGAACCTTCCATGCACACACCAGCCAACGAATAGCGCATACGCCGGCAAGTCATGCGTCGAGTACATGTACCAGACACGCATTATGAAGTTCCGTTTGCTAAAGGTGTCATATGTCTTGAACCCATTATCCCAGGCTTCTTGCAATTCCTCCTTAAGCGGCTGCATGTACACATTCATATTTTTGCCCGGATAGTTGGGTCCTGGAATTATCAACGTCAGGAAAATGTTCTTTCTTTGCATAATCTGTCCGGGGGGGGGGGGAGATTGAGTGGAAAGAAAAATACGGGCCAACAACTGTATTGGGCTGCCGTCATACCAAACACACTGAACCCATCCGTGCTGACGCCGACTCGATCGAGGATGCACCGGATCTGCCGCTTTGTCAGCATGTAATTCATCAAACTTTTTCCACGCAACACCATCCGATGTGTGTACCATCATCAGATTCCCATCTGCATCTAGTTCGGTTCTTTTGCCTGTTTTGTGTCATGTCATCTGTCTGGCCGTCTCTTCGACCATGAAAAGACGTTGAAGTCTTGGTACAATTGGCATATACCGAAGAACACTAACGGGGATTTTGGTCTGTGTCTTCTCACCCATACCGTTGTCTACCAAAATATACCTGGAAGACTTGCAAATGGGACAATAGTTCAAGTCCGCATAGTCAAGCCTAAATAAGGCACATCCTTTCTCACAGGCATGTATCTTCTCATAGGGCATCTTCAGTGCACGGAGGATTTTGTCCGACTGGTACAGGTTTGCAGGCATTACATGGCCTTTGGGTGGAAAGCGTCCAAATACTATCATAATTGCGTCATAGCATTCTCTGCCCAAGTTGAACTGAGCCTTCAGAGCCATTACTTGTGAGATGGCATCCAACTGACAAAGCTCAGTGTGCTCGTGGAGCGGACGTTTCGAAGACTCCAACATTTCATTGAAGGCCTTTGCAGATTCCTCCATCTCCTCGTCCGAATCCCGAGCATCATCATAGCCTTGCACCATGTTTTCCATCCCGGTACCATCATCGTCGGTGCGATGACGATCCACCTCAGCTGGGTCACGTTTGGCAGACTCACCATGAAATGTCCACACCGTATAATCGGGCGTAAAACCACTCTTCTGCAGGTGTTTGCCCATTTCAGCCTCTGTCTTCTTTCCCCAATTGCCGCACCGGAAACAGGGGCACCAGGTTTTCTTTTGGCCATTTGCAAATGCGGCTTGCACAAACCCCTTAGTTTTTGTGAACCATTCAGCGCTCCATTTGTTCTGACCAGTGTGACCGGTATACATCCACGCACGGTCACTCATCTTGACTTTCAGAGCTACTGGGCACACAACAATTATATATGTAATTCATCATGTATATATTCATCAGTTGATCTACTTTGTCAATTTTATTACGTCCATGCAACCTACACTCTAATAGGTAATGATAGGTCCTAATCCCACCCGTGTATGTGTAGATTGGGTTCATTTTCCCATGCTATGCTCCAGATCCGACGCAAAATTTCGGCAGCACCTCCCCGCTGTTCTCCTGATACACGTCTCTGCAATAAACAGAGAGGATGTGTACCCAGAGAACAACAGGGGAGGCACTGACGAAATATATGCGTCGGATCCGGAGCAAAGCATATGGTAAAACAAACCCAATCTATACATACTCGGGCTGTCCATGGATAGCGTTGGACAATTTGAAAGAATCAAGGTTATAAATATGCAAATGCATGCATATTTATAACTATGACGCTTTCGAACGGGAGACACATATTGGTTACGCATACTGATGATTCAAGACACATATATAGCTAGCTATCAAGTTTCATCGGAATAGATCAAATAATTAATGGGGGAGGAGGACTTGTCATTTGTGCTCACCCACGAACGAAGGGGCAGAGCTCGTCAAACGCACGGCGAGGTCGTCGAACACCAAACCTCGCAGCGATGAAACAACTGCACATTTAAAACTACACGATCAACACAATTATATATGATGTTTTTCATAACAAAATCGAAAAATATATGACCTAACTAATAATTCACAAATATATGACCCCGTCGGCCTTTGGAAGGCCAAAGAACACCTTTTCGGGAGGTGTCGGTGGTCGGGGTGTCCTGTCGGTGTCGGGGTGCCGTGTCGGGGTCGGGGTGCTATTTCGGGGTCGGGGGGTCGGGGTGTCGTGTCGATGTCGGGGTAGTGCCGTGTCGGTGTCGGGGTGTTGTTTCGAGGTCGGGGTGTGGTGTCGGTGTCAGGGTGTCGGGTCAGGCTCGGGGTCGGGGTGTCGGGTCAGGCTCGGGGTCGGGGTGTCGGGTCAGGCTCGGGGGGTCGGGGTGTCGGGGTCGGGGTCGGGGTGTCGGGGTCGGGGTCGGGGTAGGGATGTCGGGGTCGGGGTCTCAGAGTCATGGTGTGGTGTCGGGGTGCCGGGTCGGGGTCTTTTTTCCTTTTCTTCTTCTTCCTCTTCTTCCTTTTCTTCCTTTTCTTCCTTTTTTTCCTTCTTCTTCTTCTTCTTCTTCCTCCTTTCCTTTTTCCTCTTCTTCTTCTCCTCCTCTCCTGTTTTTTTTCTTCTTCTTCTTCCTCTTCTTCTTTCTTCTTCTCCTCCTCCTCTTCTTCTTCTTCCTTTCCTTTTTCCTCTTCTTCCTCTCCTCCTCTCCTGTTTTTTTCTTCTTCTTCTTCCTCTTCTTCTTTTTTCTTCTCCTCCTCCTCTTCTTCTTCTTCCTTTCCTTTTTCCTCTTCTTCTTCTCCTCCTCTCCTGTTTTTTCTTCTTCTTCTTTTTCTTCCCTAAAACTGAACTAAACCTAAAACTAAACCTAAATCTAATCTAAACATAAACCTAGAACTAAAAAAACAGAAGAAAAAAAAGGAAAAAACTAAATCTAAACCTAAAACTAAACTAAAACTAAACCTAAAACTAAAACTAAACCTAAACCTAAAACTAAAAAACAGAAAAAAAAAGGAGAGGTAGAGCTCACCTAGGCCGGTGGAGGAGGTGGCCGGTGGAGGAGGGGGGCGGCGCCGGTCCCAGGGCGGTGGGCCGCGGG
Organism: Aegilops umbellulata; assembly: GCA_032464435.1. Lineage (NCBI taxonomy): Eukaryota > Viridiplantae > Streptophyta > Magnoliopsida > Poales > Poaceae > Aegilops > Aegilops umbellulata. Next base: position 507,667,106 of record CP136056.1, on the reverse strand, counting down.
GGGGGGGGCGCCGAGGGGGGGGCGGGGCGTGGCGGAGGCGACGGGGCGGGCGGCCGGTGGAGCGACGGCGCCCGGGGCGGCCTGGAGCGGCGGCGTCGTTCCCAGGGCGGTGGGGCGCCGGGGGGCCGAGGCGCGGCGAGGGCGATGGGGGGGGCGGCCGGTGGAGCGACGGCGCCAGGGGCGGTGGGGCGAGGGGGGGCCGGGTCGCCGGGGGGCCTGGGCGCGGCGGCGCTGAGACGGGGTGGGGGGCCGGGGCGATGGGGCGGTGGGGCGGGGGGACAGTGGGGCGGCGGGGCGGTGGTGCGACCGGGCGGCAGCGAGTGGTGTGGGGGCGGCGGCGCATGTGTGTGGGAGGGAAACAGAGAGATAGAGGCGGGGGTGGGGCGCGCCGGCCGTTAGATACGCTCCGTTAATCTTTGTCATCCGCCACGTTTGCCGTCCGCTATTGTGCGCTTTGATGTCCTCTAGCGGACGACAAAGAGGGGGGCCGTTAAGTATTTTTTAACCCGCTCCTCAGTGGGGCCCCCCTCCCTCTTTGCCGTCTGCTAGCGGACGGCAAAGATTCTTTGCCGTCAGCTAGCAGACGGCAAAGAACAGGCTGATGGCAAAGGCTTTCTTTGCCATCGGCCTGTTCTTTGTCGTCCGCTTTCAGGTAGCTGATGGCAAAGAGCTTCTTTGCCATCCGCTAGCCGACGGCAAAGTGCTGGCAGATGGCAAAGTAGCTGATTCCAGTAGTGACCGTTAGGGTTTTCGGTGGGACCACATATCAACTCGGTAGGACCGATGTCATTAGGGTTAGGGCATAACGTAATCTCGGTGAGAACGATTACACAAACTCGGTGGGACCGATTTTGATAATAGACAAACAGAGAGTTGGTCAGGCAAACTCGATGGGACCGATTCGCTCATCTCGGTTGGACCAAAACATTACGAAAGGGAAACAGAGAGTTTGCATTGCAATCTCGGTGGGACCGATCGCTCATATCGGATTGACCGAAACGTTACAAAAGGAAACAGAGAGATTACAATCCCATCTCGGTGAGACCGAGATCCCTATCAGTGAGACCGAAACCACTAGGGTTTCTGGCAGTGGCTATGTCAAGAGAACTCGGTGGCGCCGGATAGAAAGTTTCGGTGGGGCCGAGTTTGACTTTTGGTTTGGGACATATGTGGAGATGAGAAAGTAGTTGAGGGCTTTGTAGCATATCACTAAGCATTTTGAGCAAGCAAGCTGAGGGAGTCCTGGAGTAGGGGGTGTTCGGATAGCCGGACGATACCTTCTGCCAGACTCCTGGACTACGAAGATACAAGATTGAAGACTTCGTCCCGTGTCCGGATAGGACTTTCCTTGGCGTGGAAGGCAAGCTAGGCGATGCGGATATTTAGATCTCCTACCATTGTAACCGACTTTGTGTAAACCTAACTCTCTCCGGTGTTTATATAAACCGGAGGGTTTTAGTCCGTAGGATAACTCCAACATACAACAATCATACCATAGGCTAGCTTCTAGGGTTTATCCTCCTTGATCTCGTGGTAGATCTACTCTTGTACTACCCATATCATCAATATTAATCAAGCAGGATGTAGGGTTTTACCTCCATCAAGAGGGCCCGAACCTGGGTAAAACATTGTGTTCCATGTCTCCTGTTACCATCCGCCTAGACGCACAGTTCGGGACCCCCTACCCGAGATCCGCCGGTTTTGACACCGACATTGGTGCTTTCATTGAGAGTTCCTCTGTGTCGTCGCTTTTAGGCCTGATGGCTCCTTTGATCATCATCAACGATGCGGTCCAGGGTGAGACTTTTCTCCCCGGACAGATCTTCGTCTTCGGCGGCTTGACACTGCGGGCCAATTCGCTTGGCCACCTGGAGCAGATCGAAAGCTACGCCCCTACCCATCAGGTCAGATTTGGAAGTTTAAATTACACGGCTGACATCCGCGGGGACTTGATGTTCGACGGATTCGAGCCATAGCCGAGCGCGCCGCACTGTCTCGATGGGCATGATCTAGCTCTGCCGCCGAACAGTGCCCTGGAGGCCGCACATGCTTCGGTCCCGACCCTTAATTCGGAACCTACTGCGCCAATCAAGGATGAGTGGTTGGACGCCGCCTCGGGGGCTGCGATCTCAAAGGCGATCGAGCCGAACACCAGCCCCGCACTCCGCAAGGCCTGTGACTTCGAGGGGCTGGATTCCTCTCCGGACTCCGAGCCCTCCGCGCTCCTGCCGATCGAATCCGATTAGCGCCGATCATGGAGTTCATCGCCGCGGACATCTTTTAGCACTCGCCCTTCGGCGACATTCTGAAAATGCTAAAGTCTCTCTCTTTATCAGAAGAACCCTGGCCGGACTACGATCAGCAAGGTTGGGATACGGACGATGAAGAAATTCAAAGCCCACCCACCACCCACTTCGTAGCCGTTGTCGATGACTTAACCGACATGCTCGACTCCGAAGACATCAACGGTATGGACGACGATGCAGGAGACGACCAAGAGCCAGCACCTATAGGGCGCTGGAAGGCCACCTCGTCATACGACATATATATGGTGGACACTCCAAAAGACGGAGAGGGCGATGGAACAACGGGGGATGACACATCCAAGAAACACCCCAAGCGCCGGCGTCAGCGGCGCCGCTCTAAATCCCGCCAAAACAAAAACAGTGATTCCGGCACGGGAGATAATAATACTCCGGATAGCACCGAAGAACACCCCCTCCAGCCAGATTCAGCACAGGAGGATGGAGAAGCCAGCCCTCACGAGAGAGCGGCAGACAGAGAGGTTGAGGATGATAATTACATGCCTCCCTCCGAAGACGAGGCAAGCCTCGGCGACGACGAATTCGTCGTGCCAGAGGATCCAGCCGAACAAGAGCGTTTTATACGCAGGCTTATGGCCACGGCAAGCAGCCTCAAGAAAAAGCAGCAACTGCTTAGAGCTGATCAAGATTTGCTAGTTGACAGATGGACTGAAGTCCTTGCGGCCGAAGAGTATGAACTCGAACGCCCCTCCAAGAGTTACCCAAAGCGCAGGCTGCTACCCCAATTAGAGGAAGAAGCAAATACATCACCAGCGCATGACATGGCCGACCGGCCACCTCGTGGCCGTGACAGAGAGGCCTTTCGGCCCTCCACCCAAGCCGTGCCCCGGCGCCGCCCAAAATATGCTAAGGCATGGGAAAACGCGCCAGACCTGTGAGAGATACTGGAGGACAAGGCAAGACAAACAAGATCGATCTACAGATCGCGTGGGCGCCCTACGACACGTGACGGGGATCGTCACTCCGGACACAACAAATCCGGCCGGGCCAAACACAGTAGACAAAGCTCATTCGAGATGCGTCGTGATATAGCCTAATACAGAGGCGCCGCACACCCATTGTGCTTCACAGATAAAGTAATGGATCATAAAATCCCTGAGGGCTTCAAACCCGTGAACATCGAATCATATGATGGCACAACAGATCCTGCGGTATGGATCGAGGATTATCTCCTTCATATCCATATGGCCCGCGGCGATGATCTACACGCCATCAAATACCTCCCACTCAAACTTAAGGGACCAGCCCGGCATTGACTTAACAGCTTGCCAGCAAATTTGATCAGTTCTTGGGAGGACCTGGAAGCCACATTCCTCGACAATTTCCAGGGTACCTATGTGCGACCACCGGACGTACGCTGATGACCTAACCCACATAATTCAGCAGCCAAAAGAATCGGCCAGGCAATTATGGACATGGTTCCTAACAAAGAAAAACCAAATAGTCGATTGTCCAGACGCAGAGGCCCTAGCAGCCTTCAAGCATAATATCCGCGACGAGTGGCTTGCCAGGCACCTGAGACAGGAAAAGCCAAAATCTATGGCAGCCCTCATGACACTCATGACCCGCTTTTGCGCGGGAGAAGACAGCTGGCTAGCTTGCAGCAACAACTTAACCAAGAACCTTGGTAATTCGGATACCAAGGACAAAAGTGGCAGGTCGCGCCGGAACAAGCAAAAACGCCGCGTTAACAGCGACAGTAACGAGGATACGGCAGTTAATGCCGGATTCCGAGGCTACAAATCCGGTCAGCGGAAAAAGCTGTTCAAGAGAAATACTCAGGGCCCGTCCAGTTTGGACCGAATACTCGACCGCTTGTGCCAGATACATAGCACCCCCGAAAGACCAACCAATCACACCAACAGGGATTGTTGGGTGTTCAAGCAGGCAGGCAAGTTAAATGCCGAAAATAGAGACGAGGGGATGCATAGCGACGATGAGGAAGAGCCCAGGCCGCCGAACAACAATGGACAGAAGGGTTTTCCCCCACAAATGCGGATGATGAACATGATATACGCAGCCCACATCCCCAAGAGGGAGCGGAAGCGTGCACTACAGGACGTATATGCGCTGGAGCCAGTCGCCCCAAAGTTCAACCCATGGTCCTCCTGCCCGATCACTTTTGATCGAAGGGACCACCCCACTAGCATCCGTCATGGCGGATTCGCCGCATTGGTTCTAGACCCAATTATCGACGGATTTCATCTCACAAGAGTCCTTATGGACGGCGACAGCAGCCTGAACCTGCTTTACCAGGATATAGTGCGAAAAATGGGCATAGATCCCTCGAGGATCAAACCCACCAAAACGACCTTTAAAGGCGTCTTACCAGGTGTAGAGGCCAACTGTACAGGTTCAGTCACACTTGAAGTGGTCTTCGGATCTCTGGATAACTTCCGAAGCGAGGAGTTAATCTTCGACATAGTCCCTTTCCGTAGTGGCTATCACGCACTGCTCGGACGAACCACATTTGCAAAGTTCAATGCGGTACCGCATTATGCATACCTCAAGCTCAAGATGCCAGGCCCTCGAGGAGTAATCACGGTCAATGGAAACACCGAACGCTCTCTCCGAATGGAGGAGCATACGGCAGCGCTCGCAGCAGAAGTACAAAGCAGCCTCTCCAGGCAATTCTCCAGTCCGGCCTCCAAAAAGCCGAACACTGTCAAGCGCGCCCGGAGTAACCTACAACAAGACCGCCTGGCACGTTCCGAGCAGGCGTAGCAATGCGGCCCCAACCCCAGCCCTCGCGAAATAGCGAAACCAGCACTTCGCATACATAACTACGCTCTCAAAATACCATGGGTGCAGGGGAAGGTGCACCATCACGGCACGCCCAAAATACGGCTTAAACCATACTAGGGGCTGCCGAATTCTTTCTTTATTTTCTCTTACTTTCAGGACTCCATACTTCAGACGACCTGTTCAGCAATTCAACTGCCGCACAAATGATGCAAGAACCAGGGAAGCAGACAAGCCATGCCGCATTATGGAACTCCCAGGTGGTCTCTATTACGAGCAGTATACCTGTTTTAAATACAATTCCGCGGCCTGCCCCTGGACAGGACATGTTAAATAGTCCAATTTCTTTTGCGTATTGCAGTATTTGTATCGTTCTGCTTGGATAGCAGCCTTCTTATAAACAATGCATAGCTTTTTGTCTATTTTTTGAATTTCTCTCTTCTTATATATATGTTCATTAATGACATGTTGCACCCGTACACTATGGTATGGCAAATACGCCAGGGGCTCCAGTACCCCTTAATATGGTGTGAGAAGTCCGAACACTTTCACAAGTGCGGCACCCCGAACTTATAGCATTATATGCATCTGCTCCGAATCATGATTTGGGTCAATAGTTGGGTTTGCCCGGCTCCTATGTTTTGGTGCCTTACGTTCCGCTATATCGGCTAAGGTAGCGCTAGGAGAACTAATGCGATTGTGCCCCAGTTGAGCTGGGCTGAGCACCTCAGTAGAGAAAGCTAAAACAGACTGTCATGATAAGGCGAGAGACCAGTCGCTGTTCGAGAGGTTTTCGGGTCCTTAAAGACCTATGCCACTTAGAGCGATGAACCAGATTTTGTCCGACCAAAGGCGTGTATAGCGCCCCGAACTCGGTCTCCAAAATACTAGGGGCTTCGCCGAAATTTAAAATTATAGAGTTCTATGGCTAAGTGAGAGTGTTCAAGCATTATAGTCCGATTGCCTTGTTCGTTGTGCTGAGCGCCTCCCTCGAAGGACCCAAACATGGGAAAAAGAGCGCTCAGGTTTATCCCGAACACCCCAGCACTAGTGGCATGGGGGCAGAAGCCGACGACTGGCCATCTCTCAATTTTTGATAAATGGCCGCACAGAAAGTAATATTTTAAATTCAACAAGCATTGCTTAGCGCACATGAACAAGTTTTCAGCGCACAGGATAACACAAGCGAGTTCATTCAAAAATTACATCATTGGTACATTCATCCGCCACAAGGTGGGCACCCTTCAGAACATCCTTATAATAGTTCTCGGGTTTGCGATGCTCTTTCCCCGGCGGAGGCCCGTCCTTCACAAGCTTCTCACCGTCCAGCTTGCCCCAGTGCACCTTAGCGCGGGCAAGGGCCCTCCGGGCTCCTTCATTGTATACGGAGCGCTTGATGACCTCGAGCCTTGGGCAGGCCTCCACCAGCCGCCGCACCAGTCTGAAGTAGCTCCCAGGCAGGGCCTCCCCAGGCAGCCGAACTAAGAAGCCCTTCATGGCCTGTTCGGCCGCCTTGTGGAGCTCGACCAGCTGCTTCAGCTGGTCACTTAAGGGCACAGGGTGTCCGGCCTCAGCATACTGAGACCAGAACACCTTCTCTGTCGAGCTGCCTTCTTCGGCTCGATAGAATGCGGCGGCATCAGATACGCTGCGGGGAAGATCTACGAACGCCCCTGGAGAGCTCCGGATTCGGGTAAGTATCAAGTAACTTACTTTTATATGTCTGCTTTGCATAAAAAATTCCTTACCCGCCGCTATCTTTTTCACCGCATCCAATTCCTGGAGGGCCTTCTGGGCCTCGGCCTTGGCAGACTGAGCAGTCTCCATGGCCGCGGAGAGCTCGGACGCTCGCGTCTTCGAGTCAAGCTCCAAACTCTCATGTTTTTTCATGAGAGCCTGAAGCTCTTGCTGCGCCTCGCCGACCTGCGCCTCAAATTTCTCCCGCTCGTTGCACTCCGAGGCCGCTCTCTTCTCGGCCTCGAACAGCGCCTGCTTGAGGGTTGCCACCTCAGTTGTGGCCCCTGCAACAAGTAGCATAATACTGTAATTTTTTGCAATCGCATCTTTTTATATATATTTCTATACGTTATCTCTTACCTTCTTTCTCCTCGAGCTGCCGCTTGGCAAGGCCGAGCTCTTGCTTGGACCACTGGAGACCCTACTTCAGGGTGCCTACCTCCACAGTCAGTGCAGCGGTAGCAAGCATCGAAGCCTGCATACACATATTGACTCATTTTTTGTTAGACTCCTCCGAAATTATTTGATCCTCCATTTGGCTTTTCTTTCCGAACACCAAACAAAGCATCAGGGGCTACTGTCTGTGCGGTAATATTTTTTCATATTTTTACTTACCTCGAAGCCTATTAGAAGGCTAGCACAAGCTTCATTCAGTTCGCTCTTAGCGGACTGAACCTTTTGGATCACCGTACTCATAATAGTACGGTGCTCCTCGTTGATGGAGGCGCCGTTAAGCACCTCCAATAGATTGTCCAGCACCTCCGGTTGGAAGGAGGCCGCCGGCTCAGCATAATTGTATTCAACATAAGGAAAAGTTGCGCAACAAAGGAATGCTATGAGTTACTCTGGTATCCGAATACTTACGATCCCGCCGGGCGCCTGGCCCTTTGCGGCCACTCCTCTTCGCCCTCGTCGGCGTCGGGGGAGTAGTCCGGAGGAAGGGTCTTCCCCTTCTTGGACCCTTCGGCCTCCCCTGTTGGGGCGGCCTTCCTCTTCTTTCCTCCCCCCGCTGGAGGGGGAGAGGATTCTTCTTCTTCCTCCTCGTCTTCACGGGAGGAGTGCGTCTCGGATTCATCGGACGATGAGTCCGACACCACCATATGCCGGGAACCCTTTCGAGTCCCCGTGGCCTTCTTCTTGGCCTTCTTCTCCGGCACCACGTAAGGTGCCAGAGCTAGCAGCTTCGATAAACAAACATCTGCTGGGTCTTCGGGCAAAGGAGCCGGTCAGTCGATCTGTCCGGACTTCGCCTGCCACTCCTGTCAAAGGTGGGGGAGTTTAGATCCCGCATAGAGTCAAACTATGAAAAACTAACATCCTATAAAAGGTGAAAATAGCTTACCTCGCCAGTGTGACGCTGCGAGCTAAATCCGCGGTCCTCGAAAGCGGATGTGGGAGCCTCGGCGCCTTTGGTTAGCACCTTCCAGACTTCTTCGTACATCGTGTCGAAAAGCCTGCTGAGGGTTGGGTGCTACGCCGGGTTGAACTCCCACAGATTGAAGTCCCCTTGTTGGCACGGGAGGATCCGGCGGACGAGCATAACCTGGACTACATTGACAAGCTTTAGCTGCTTGTTCACCAGGGTTTGGATGCATTTTTGCAGTCCGGTCACCTCGTCTTGGTAGCCCCATGACATGCCCGTCTCTTTCTAGGACGTGAGCCGCATGGGGGGTCCGGACCGGAACTCAGGGGCAGCTATCCATTCCGGATCGCGCGGCTCCATGATGTAAAACCACCCTGACTGCCACCCCTTCAAGGTCTCCACGAAGGCGCCCTCGAGCCATAGGACGTTGGCCATCCTGCCCGCCATGGCACCTCCGCACTCCGCCTGGTTGCCGCGCACCACCTTTGGCTTGACGTTGAAGGTCTTGAGCCAGTGGCCGAAATAGGGGCGGATGCAAAGGAAAGCCACGCACACGACGATAAACGCCAAGATGTTGAGGACAAAGTTTGGGGCCAGATCATGGAAATCCGGGCCGTAGTAGAACACGAGCCCTCGGACAAATGGGTGGAGAGGAAAACCCAGTCCGTGGAGGAAGTGGGTGTAATGCCCCGGATGTAACTTGCCATATTTGTAATCCAACTCTTGCCATTTTCGGCTATGTGTTATGATATTCTCTCCATGGTTGGGTTTTCCCTTCGTTTTGCATTTTGTTCATGTCATGCATTTCATATCATGTCATCATGTGCATCGCATTCGCATACGTGTTCGTCTCATAAATCCGAGCATTTTTCCCGTTGTTCGTTTTGCAATCCGGCGCTCCTATGTCTCCCGGCGTCCCCGTTTACATTTCGTCGTGAGCGGGTATTAAACATTCTCGTAATGGACCGAGGTTTGACATGTGGCCTTGGTATAGCACCGGAAGACCGCCTGTCAAGTTTCGGGTCAATCGGAGTTCGTTTGGTACTCCAACGGTTAACCGGGTAACCGTGAAGGCCTCGTGTGTGTTGCAGCCCAACACCCCTTCAAAACAGCCCAATAACCCGTCTAAGTCACTCCCATGTCCTCCGCCGTTCGATCACGATCGCGTGGGCGAAAACCGCTCTCCATTTGGAGCTTCCTAGCCCCCTATACCTATAAATATGTGCACCCCTCCGTCAAATCCGGGTCCAAAAACCCTAGCCCCACTCCTCGCGCCGCGCCGGACACGTCCGGTCCGCGCCGGACGCCGTCCGCCGCCGCCCACGGCCAATCCGCGGCTGCCACGTGGCACACCGCCGCCCCCCACGCCGCCGGCCCGCTCGGCCCAGGCGGGCCCCTCCCGGCCCGGGTCGCCGCCGCCGCCGCCCCGCGGGCGCCCGCCCGCGGCTCCTCCCGCGCCGGCGCGCCTCCGCCGCCCCGCCGCTCGCCGGCGTCGCCCCGTCCGCCGGCTGCCGCCTCCTTCGTCCGCCGCTCGCCGCCCGGCCCTCCACCGCCCGCCGGCGCCAGATCCGGCCAGGCCCGGCCGGATCCGGCCGGCCCCGCCCCCATCCGGCCGGCCCCGCCCCCGCCGCGCGCCCGCCTCGCGCGCCACCGCACTCCGACGCCGTCGCCGGCCCCGCCTCGGAATCCGCACCTCTGGGTTGACTTCTTCCCCCCTCTAATTTCTTCCAAGTCCTGATAATATTGCAGTAGCATCACCTGTTCATCGTGCCGTAACTTTGCATCGGTAGCTCCGTTTCGTGCGTATAATATGTCAAATTGTTCGCCTCAGAGAGTACATCATTTTGTTCCGTTGCATCATTTTCATTTTAGGTCATCTTGATGCCCTAAATGCTGTTAGAAGAGGGCTAGTTGATGTTAGTTGCTGGATCTTATCTGAACTTGCACTTTTGTCATTTTTGCCATGATTGATGTGTGCATCCTATGAAGTTGAGTCCTACATGAGTTTTGTAATATGCCATGTTACCTTTCCTTAGAATTTTGCCATGTATTTTTGTGATCTATGTGGTGACTAGCACAAGCATGCAAACTAGGTCACTTGATGTTGCTGATTTCAGAGACTTAGTAATTTCACTAAGTCCCTGACTGCTGTTATTTTTATGCCATGTGTTCATGTTGTTTCCGAGAGATCTATGCATATTTTTAGAATGATCAGTAAGGGTGGTTTGAACTTTAGGATTTGCTAAATCCATCCATGCCTTTTTTTGTAATTATGGAGTGCCATAGCTTGAGTCAATTGAGCTCTACTTTTGCTTCAAAATGTTGCTGGCAGATTGTTTACATGTTATTCGATTTTGCCAAGCTTGGTGTAGTTGATCCTTACATGATATGATGTTGTTCTTGCCATGTCTGGTTCCTATGCCATGTATTCTTGATGTATGTATGCTTAGTTTATCATGCAATGCTCTGTAGTGAGTGCATCGAGCTCACGAACATGCCTACTCGTTATCTGTTTTTGACATGTCCAGTCTGTAACCTGTAACGAAACTTGCTTATTTGACATGGGTGTAATCATATTTTCTGGTCCTTTTTGACTTATGGCCAGTAAGGGACTTTTGGCAAGTGCTTTGTGTAGATTCATGCGATGCCTTACTTTACTATGTCCTGTTCCTGTAGCATGTTGTTTCATTGCTCTAAACATGTCATCCTGATGTTAATTTCTGTTATGTTGTTATTTCACAAAGTCTGTGAACCTGTTATCTTTTGCACTTTTGCTATGCTTGTTTGAACCTGTCATGATGTGATTTAGCCGTAGCTCAGTGTTCATCTTTTGTCAAGCATCTTGAGTAGATTACTGTCACATGCTTTGTTGATATGTTTGGGTGCAGTAGATTATTTTCTTGTTGCTTGCTAAGTAGCATCATGCTGTTAATGGCAGATTATCGTCATTCTTGTTTTGCTTGTCATTTGCAAACCGTGCATCCGATTCCGGTGTTCTTTATATCCATTTCAACCGAAATCACCTCATCTATCCATTGGCATACTTGGTTTGCCAAGATTATTCCTTGTTCATCCTTGTCCTTCCGGAGCATGCATACGCATTGCATATCACCTCTCGCATATCATGCCATGTTTTGCATCATGTTGCTTGCGCATTGCATCGTGATTGATATTTGTCCCCTTTGCTTGTTCTCTTGTCTTGGGTAGAGCCGGGAGACGAGTACGTGAACGAGGATTCCGTTGAGAACGCTTTCGAGGACCAAGCTTTCGACAACTCTGAAACTCTTGCAGGCAAGATGACCATACCCTCGAAATCACTTCTATCTTTGCTTGCTAGATTGCTCGCTCTTTTGCTATGCCTATGCCACGATACCTACCACTTGCTATATCATGCCACCCATATTGCCATGTCAGCCCCTAACCATCCATGTCCTAGCAAACCGTTGATTGGCTATGTTACCGCTTTTGCTCAGCCCCTCTTATAGCGTTGCTAGTTGCAGGTGAAGATGAAGTTTGTTCCTTGTTGGAACATGGACTTGTTGTTCCTTGTTGGAACTTGTTTACTTGTTGGGATATCACAATACCTCTTATTTAATTAATGCATCTATATACTTGGTAAAGGGTGGAAGGCTCGGCCTTATGCCTGGTGTTTTGTTCCACTCTTGCCACCCTAGTTTCCGTCATACCGGTGTTATGTTCCTGGAGTTTGCGTTCCTTACACGGTTGGGTGATTTATGGGACCCCCTTGACAGTTCGCTTTGAATAAGACTTTTCCAGCAAGGCCCAACATTGGTTTTACCATTTGCCACCACCTACCCCTTTCCCCCCCGGGTTTTCACGAGCCCGAGGGTCATCTTTATTTTAGCCCTCCCTGGACCAGTGCTTCTCCAAGTGCTGGCCCGAACCGAGCAACCTGCGGGGCCACCTCGTGGCAACTCGAGGCCTGGTTTTACTCGTAGCTTGACTTATCCGGATGTGCCCTGAGACCGAGATATGTGCAGCTCCTATCAGGATTTGTCGGCACAATCGGGTGGCTTTGCTGGACTTGTTTTGTTGCTGTCGAAATGTCTTGTAGTCCGGGATTCCGAGATTGATCGGGTCTTCCCGGTAGAAGGAATATCCTTCGTTGACCGTGAGAGCTTATCATGGGCTAAGTTGGGACACCCCTGCAGGGTATTATCTTTTGAAAGCCGTGCCCGCGGTTATGAGGCAGATGGGAATTTGTTGATGTCCGGTTGTAGAAAACCCGAAGTTGACCTTAACTAAAACACATCAACCGTGTGTGTAACCGTCATGGTCTCTTCTCGGCGGGGTCCGGGAAGTGAACACGGTGTTGGAGTTATGTTTGACGTAGGTTGTTTTAGGATCACTTCTTGATCACTTCTAGCTTCACGACCGTGCTTTGCCTTCTCTTCTCGCTCTGTTTTGAGTTGCAGCCACCATATATGCTAGTCGCTTGCTGCAGCTCCACCTTACAATCCTTTCCTACCTATAAGCTTAAATAGTCTTGATCTCGCGGGTGTGAGATTGCTGAGTCCCCGTGACTCACAGATTCTACCACAACAGTTGTAGGTACCAACGATGCCAGCGCAGATGACGCGTCCGAGCTCACTTGGGAGTTCGACGAGGAACGTGGCCGTTACTATGTTTCTTTTCCAGATGATCAGTAGTGGAGCCCAGTTGGGGCGATCCGGGGATCTGTTTAGCATTTGGGGTAGTCTTCTTTCATTTTGGTACCGTAGTCGGACCTTAAGTGTAATCTGTATGATGGATGTTATTTATGTACTTGTGTGAAGTGGCGATTGTAAGGCAACTATGTATCTTTCCCCTTTATTTATTACATGGATTGTGTGAAGATTACCTCACTTGCAACATTGCTTTCAATGCGGTTATGTCTCTAAGTCGTGCCTCGACACGTGGGAGATATAGCCGCATCAAGGGCGTTACAGTGAGAAGGAATACAACCCTCTCATGGGGCCTAGGGGTGGGGAGGAGCTGCCCCTTTTCGGGAAGCCGGTGCGCGACGTCGTCAGACAAGTATCCGGCCTTCCTCAGCTTTTTGATATGGCCCTGCGTAACGGAGGAGACCATCCACTTGCCTCCCACTCCGGACATGGCTGGAGAAGGTTGAGGTGGGAAGTGCGGACTTGGGCGCTGGAGCTCAGGTGCGCAGGAGATGGATAGGCAAAGTAGGAAGAAGGCGTAGGTAAAAAGGTGGATCCTTATCCCCTTATATGGGCGGATGCGACTATGCGTCCCCACCAGCCTGGTAAAACTCGCTTATCTCCCAAGCGCCGTGATAAATGGCGCGGTTGGGTTACCCACGTCCGTATTGATGAGAATCCCGTAAATAGGGGACACGATCTCTGCTTTGACAAGACGTGCCAAGGAAACCGCCTCGCAAAATGTGCTGAGGTGGGGAAGTAAAAACGATTCGAATAAAAGCTTGGCCGTAGTATGATGTCACGCTACGGAATACATCAGCAGATTAGATTTGTGTTGATATTATTCTCTCTATGGCAACATGTGGAAACTTATTTTGCAGAGCCGGACACTACCCTTAGTGTTTACAAACTTTTATGAAGTACTTGCAGGAGGAACCCGCCTCGCAATGCTGAAGACAATCTACGTGCCGACTCGTCGTCATTGAAGCATTGTTCAGGGGCTACGGAGGGAGTCCTAGATTAGGGGTGTTCGGATAGCCGGACTATACCTTCTGCCGGACTCCTGGACTATGAAGATACAAGATTGAAGACTTCGTCCCATGTCCGGATGGGACTTTCCTTGGCGTGGAAGGCAAGCTAGGCGATGCGTATATTCAGATCTCCTACCATTGTAACCGACTTTGTGTAACCCTAACCCTCTCCGGTGTCTATATAAACCGGAGGGTTTTAGTCCGTAGGACAACTCCAACATACAACAATCATACCATAGGCTAGCTTCTAGGTTTTAGCCTCCTTGATCTCGTGGTAGATCTACTCTTGTACTACCCATATCATCAATATTAATCAAGCAGGACGTAGGGTTTTACCTCCATCAAGAGGGCCCGAACCTGGGTAAAACATTGTGTTCCCTGTCTCCTGTTACCATCCGCCTAGACGCACAGTTCGGGACCCCCTACCCAAGATCCGCCGGTTTTGACACCGACACAAGCCATTAAGCAACACCTCATCCCCTCTTAATAGTATTGGCTTTTCCTATGGACTCAATGTGATCTTGGATCACTAAAATGAAAAAATGTAGAGTCTTGTGCTTTGAGCTTGAGCCAATCCTCTTGTCCTTGGCATTTTGAGGAGTCCACTTTTCTAATCCATGCAAGGCCAATCATTGAGTTTTCCTGAAATATGTATCTTGAAATAGCATTAGCTCAATGAGCTATATGTTGTTAGGAATTACCAAAACCACCCAGGGATAGTTGCACTTTCAATCTCCCCCTTTTTGGTAATTGATGACAACATATAGATCAAAGATTCGACAAATGATAATAAGACTGAAAAACATCGTCGCTTTGAGAAGTATGTGATAAGCAAGAGCTCCCCCTAAATTTGTGCATTATTTAAAATTTGCTTTTGAATGCAAATGCACAATCGATTAGGATCATGGATTACTCTTCCATGTCACATACATCTTAGTGGAGCGCTCAAAATGATACAAATTGAAAGCACGCACTCATCACCAAGCAAGTGAATGATCATATAAGGATATAAGAGATAAGAGAATATCATCCAGCAAGCATAAAGGTAGCATATGATCAAACACATTATCAACAAGTATCTCACAAGGACATAAAATATCTCACACAAGCACACAATCAAAAAGTTCAACCAAAAACAAGAGAGATAAAAAGCAACACTCTCTCTCTCTCTCTCTCTCTCTCGAAGCCTATGATCTATACATTTTTCTCCCCCTTTGGCAACAAGTTACCAAAAAGTTCAAAAAAGCATAGTACTGAACGTCTCTCAGGCTTGATCTTTGGTAGGTGGTGTAGAGATGACTCCAAGAATGAAAGCTTCTGTTGATGTAGCTGGAACTGGTGGAGTGGCTAGTAGAGGTGGCACTGGAGCTGTAGCTGCTGGAGCTGATGCTGTAGCTCTAGTATCTGTGACTACCACTGCAGCAGACCTCTGGCTTTGGGGCACTCTGGCAAAAGTATATGTAGTTGACTTGCCCTTCTTTTCCTCCACTTCCTCCTGAAGTTGCTCAACTGCTGACTGGATCTCAGTTACTTTGACATCAAGATAATAGAATTTCTTCTCAATGATCCTCTCCAAGCTCTCCTAGTTTTGAGTCACGGTGGCCAAGACCTTCTCAATCCTCAAGGTGGATTGGATCAGATATCCAAGCTGATCTTGCTTGGATTTCAAGAACACTTGAGATGCCTCTTCAACAGTTGGCATTCTTGTAGCTTTCTCTACCCTTGCCTTCTCTCTCTTCTCTTGTGCTTGCATAGATGTGGGGTCTTCCTCATTCATCACAACAGTGTTATCTTCAAAATCAGTATGCAGAGGAAGGTGCTCCTTGTCCAACGAGTATCTACCTATGCCCATCTTGGAGTTGATGAGCTCCTGAATGTGTGGAGCATACCCACAGCTTCTCTTTTGGTCGGCAGTTCTCCTCTTGATTGTTTCCACAATCAGACTCATCATTTTGAACTTCTGAGGCACATCAAATAAGTGTAGCAAATTGATAGCATGTCCTCTGATCATCTTGTGATCTCCAGACTTGGGTAGCAATGTGTGCCTAAGGATCCAGTTGATGGTAGGTAGACCAGACAACAAATAGTGAACAGATCCAAGCTTATGAGTCTCCAAAGCTTTGTCTGGGATCTCCTTGTACATGTTGGACATAGTGTTGTGGTCTTTCTTCTTGGTGGCATACACATCCAAGTCATCTTCATGTTCTTCAGGGGCATTGATCAGCTTGGCCCATTCTTCTACTGTGGTTTGGAACCTAGTACCCTCGGACATCCATATAATCCTCCCATCTGGATAGAAATGGGTTGTAGAATAGAACTTCATGATCAACACATCATTCCACTTGGTGAGCTTCTGTCCAACAAATGTATCTACTCCACAAGCCTTGAAGTTGTCATAGACTCCTAGATAGTGATCTTCATTTTCCTTGATGTACTCCCAGTCTATCCATCTCATGTCACATACTATGGGCTTCATGTCAAGCAGGATTGTCTCATAGAAATCTTGTTGTTCCTTTGTGTGGAACTTGTAATCAACTGTTGTTCTCCTCCTGACAGCATATGGATCAGACTGTCTCCACAGTCTTAGTCCTGCATCCTTTCCGATCCTCATATCTCCTGCAACAGGATGTGCATCATTATGATCAAGGATCTTTGGCTTCAACTTTCTCAAGACAAGAGAATCATCTTCTTCTTCTGCAACTTCAGGCACTGGGGCCTTGTTCTTTTCCTCAGCTGGAATACTCCTGTTGTTCCTTTTGAGTTTTGGAGGCTTCTGAGTTTGAGCTTTGGGAGCAGACTTGGGCTTAGATGGAGCAACCCTGATCTGATTGCATCTCCCATCAGGTTCTGAGCTTTGGGTGCTGGTGCAACATCCTCTTCTTCTTCCTCTTCTCCTTCAGAATCTCTCTTCATTGAGGGCTTGCCAAGTGATACGTCTCCAACGTATCTATAATTTTTTATTGCTTCATGCTATATTATCTACTGTTTTAGGCAATATTGGGCTTTATTATCCACTTTTATATTATTTTTGGGACTAACCTATTAACCGGAGGCCCAACCCAGATTTGATGTTCTAAGCCTATTTCAGTGTTTCGAAGAAAAGGAATATCAAACGGACTCGAAACGGAACGAAATCAACTGGAGAAGTTATTTTTGGAAGGAAAGCCACCGGATAGACTTGGACTCTACGTCAGGAGATACAGGAGGTGCTCACGAGGGTGGGGGGCGCGCCCCTGCCTCATGGGGCCCCCGTAGCTCCACCAAGGTACCCCTTGCACCTATATATACCTACGTATCGTAAAACTTCCAGAACGGAGATTAGATCAGGAGTTCCGCCGCCGCAAGCCTCTGTAGACACCAAAAGTCAATCGGGACCCTGTTCCGGTACCCAGCCGGAGGGGGCAACCCTCACCGGTGGCCATCTTCATCATCCCGGCGCTCTCCATGATGAGGAGGGAGTAGTTCCCTCGGGGCTGAGGGTATGTACCAGTAGCTATGTGTTTGACCTCTCTCTCTTGTGTTCTTGATTTGGCACGATCTTGATGTATCGCGAGCTTTGCTATTATAGTTGGATCTTATGTTTCT
Organism: Aegilops umbellulata; assembly: GCA_032464435.1. Taxonomy (NCBI): domain Eukaryota; kingdom Viridiplantae; phylum Streptophyta; class Magnoliopsida; order Poales; family Poaceae; genus Aegilops; species Aegilops umbellulata. The sequence goes on along the minus strand of CP136056.1, from coordinate 507,649,660 downwards.
TCTCCCCCTCTACTCTCTTGTAATGGATTGAGTTTTTCCTTTGAAGTAATCTTATCGGATTGAGTCTTTAAAGATTTGAGAACACTTGATGTATGTCTTGCCGTGCTTATCTGTGGTGACAATGGGATATCATGTGCCACTTGATGTATGTTTTGGTGATCAACTTGCGGGTTCCGCCCATGAACCTATTCATAGGGGTTGGCACATGTCGGTGTCAAAACCGGCGGATCTCGGGTAGGGGGTCCCGAACTGTGCGTCAAGGCCGGATGGTAACAGAAGACAAGGGACACGATGTTTTTACCCAGGTTCGGGCCCTCTCGATGGAGGTAATACCCTACTCCTGCTTGATTAATATTGATGATATGGGTAGTACAAGAGTAGATCTACCACGAGATCAAGGAGGCTAAACCCTAGAAGCTAGCCTATGGTATGATTGTGTATGAAGATGATCGTCCTACGGACTACAACCCTCCGGTTTATATAGACACCGGATAGGGTTAGGGTTACACAGAGTCGGTTACATAGGTAGGAGATCTCGAATATCCGCATCGCCAAGCTTGCCTTCCACGCCAAGGAAAGTCCCATCCAGACATGGGACGAAGTCTTCAATCTTGTATCTTCATAGTCCAGGAGTCCGGCTAAAGGTATAGTCCGGCTATCCGAACACCCCCTAATCCAGGACTCCCTCAGCACACATTTTCGTCGTGATTCTCCGGTAGAAACTTTTGGGCACTCTTTGAAGTACTTTGTGTTGGATTGAATAGATGAGTCTGAGATTGTGTGATGCATATCGTATAATCATACCCACGGATACTTGAGGTGACATTGGAGTATCTAGGTGACATTAGGGTTTTGGTTGATTTGTATCTTAAGGTGTTATTCTAGTATGAACTCTAGGCTGTTTGTGACACTTATAGGAATAGCCCAATGGATTGATTGGAAAGAGTAACTTTGAGGTGGTTTCGTACCCTACCATAATCTCTTCGTTTGTTCTCCTCTATTAGTGTCTTTGGAGTGACTCTTTGTTGCATGTTGAGGGATAGTCATATGATCCAGCTATGTTATTATTGTTGAGAGGACTTACACTAGTGAAAGTATGAACCCTAGGCCTTGTTTCCTAGCATTTCAATCCCGTTTATGCTCACTTTTACCGCTTGCTACCTTGCTGTTTTTATATTTTCAGTTTACCAAAAACCTATATCTACCATCCATATTGCACTTCTATCACCATCTCTTCGCCGAACTATACAATTTACCATTGTATTGGATGTGTTGGGGACACAAGAGACTCTTTGTTATTTGGTTGCAGGTTTGCTTGAGAGAGACCTTCTTCATCCTACGCCTCCTACGGATTGATAAACCTTAGGTCATCCACTTGAGGGAAATTTGCTACTGTCCTACAAACCTGTGCACTTGCAGGCCCAACAACGTCTACAAGGAGAAGGTTGCGTAGTAGACATCAAGCTCTTTTTTGGCGCCGTTGCCGGGGAGGCTAGGTAAGCAGCACTCACACCCCGTAACCTAAGATCTTTTCTGGCGCCGTTGCTGGGGAGGTGAGTGCTTGAAGGTATATCTTTAGATCTTGCAATCGAATCTTTTTGTTTCTTGTTTTATCACTAGTTAGTTTATAAAAGAAAACTACCAAAAAAATAGAATTGAGTTTGTCTCATACGCTTCACCTCTTTAATATCTTTCGTGAGTATGATGGAAAGGAAAATTGTGCCTAAGTGTTAGAAGAAGAATGCATTAAAATGTTTGGCACTAATTCTTTGTATGATGAGCATGATTGCAATGTTGTTAGTATGAATTCCTTGAATATCCATGATGCTAATGATATGCAAAGCAACAAGCTTGGGGAAGCTATGTTTGATGAAGATGCTATTTTTTGTCCCCCAAGCTTTGATGAGCAAATTCACTATGATGAAACCATGCCTCCTATCTATGATGATTATTGTGATGACACCTATGCTATAAAGAATAATTATAACCATGAAACTTGTCATCTTGACTTTAATTTTCAATCACATGACAGTTATTTTGTTTAGTTTCCTCCCACTACTATTCATGAGAACAAATTTGCTTACGTGGAGAGTAATAAAATTTCTATGCTTGTAGATCATGAAAAGAATGCTTTTGGTGCTGGTTATATTGTTCAATTCATTCATAATGCTACTGAAAATTATTATGTGGGAGGAACATATGCTTGTAGGAATTGCAATAATATCAAGTTTCCTCTCTATGTGCTTAAAGTTTTGAAGTTATGCTTGTTTTGCCTTCCTATGCTAGTTGACTATTGTTCCCATAAGTTGTTTGCTCACAAAATCCCTATGCATAGGAAGTGGGTTAGACTTAAATGTGCTAGTCATATTCTTCATGATGCTCTCTTTATGTTTCAATTCTTATCTTTTATGTGAGCATCATTGAAATCATCATGCCTAGCTAGGGGCATTAAACGATAGCGCTTGTTGGGAGGCAACCCAATTTTATTTTAGTTTCTTGCTTTTTGGTTCTGTTTAGGAATAAATAATACATCTAGCTTCTGGTTTTATGAGGTTTTCTGTCTTAATTAGTGTTTGTGCCAAGTAGAACCTTTGGGAAGACTTGGGTGAAGTCTTTATGATCATGCTGTAAAAAATAGAAACTTTGGTGCTCACGAGATTAGCTAGAACTTTTTACTGGAGAGTGATATTTAGTTTATTCTTTTTGCAGATGATTACTAGACAAATTCCTCAGGTCCACCAATTTATTTTAGAATTTTTGGAATTCCAGAAGTTTGCGTTAGCTACAGATTACTACAGACTGTTCTGTTTTTGACAGATTCTGTTTTTCGTGTGTTGTTTGCTTATTTTGATGAATCTATGGCTAGTAAAATAATTTATAAACCATAGAGAAGTTGGAATACAGTAGGTTTGACACCAATGTAAAGAAAGAATGAGTTCATTACGGTAACATTAAGTGGTGTTTTTTTTTCTTTCACTAACGGAGCTCACGAGTTTTCTGTTAAGTTTTGTGTTGTGAAGTTTTCAAGTTTTGGGTAAAGATTAGATGGACTATTGAATAAGGAGTGGAAAGAGCCTAAGCTTGGGGATGCCCAAGGCACCCCAAGGTAATATTCAAGGATAACCAAGCGTCTAAGCTTGGGGATGCCCCGGATGGCATCCCCTCTTTCGTCTTCGTTCATCGGTAACTTTACTTGGAGCTATATTTTTATTCACCAACATGATATGTGTTTTGCTTGGAGCGTTATGTAATTTTAGTTAGCTTTGCTTGCTGTTTGAATAAAGTACCAAGATCTGAAATTATTAAATAAGAGAGTCTTCACATAGTTGCATAATTATTCGACTACTCATCGATCTTCACTTATATCTTTTGGAGTAGTTTGTTGTTGCTCTAGTACTTCACTTATATCTTTTAGAGCATGGTGGTAGTTTTATTTTGAAGAAATATATGAACTCTCATGCTTCACTTATATTATTTTGAGAGTCTTAAATAGCATGGTAATTTTCTTAAAATTTTAATATGCTAAGGATTCAAGATTTGTAAGACTTCCTTATGAGTGTGTTGGATACTAAGAAAAGTTTGATACTTGATAATTGTTTTGAGATATGGAGGTGATAATATCAAAGTCATGCTAGTTGAGTAGTTGTGAATTTTATAAATGCTTGAGTTTAAGTTTGTGATTCCCGTAGCATGCACGTATGGTGAACCGTTATGTGATGAAGTCGGAGCATGATTTATTTATTGATTGTCTTCCTTATGAGTGGCAGTCGGGGACAAGCGATGGTCTTTTCCTACCAATCTATCCCCCTAGGAGCATGCGCGTAATACTTTGCTTTGATAACTTCTAGATTTTTGCAATAAGTATATGAGTTCTTTATGACTAATGTTGAGTCCATGGATTATATGCACTTTCTTATCCTTCCAACATTGCTAGCCTCTCTAATACCGCGCAACTTTCGCCGGTATCATACACCCACCATATATCTTCCTCAAAACTGCCACCATACCTACCTATCATGGCATTTCCATAGCCATTCCGAGATATATTGTCATGCAACTTTCCACCGTTCCGTTTATTATGACACACTCCATTATTATCATATTGCTAGCATGATCATGTAGTTGACAACATATTTGTGGCAAAGCCACCATTAATAATTCTTTCATACATGTCACTCTTGATTCATTGCATATCCCGGTACATGATTCGTCTCCAACGTATCTATAATTTTTGATTGCTCCATGCTACTTTATCTACTGTTTTAGGCAAAATTGGGCTTTATTATCCACTTTTATATTATTTTTGGGACTAACCTATTAACCGGAGGCCAGCCCAGATTTGCTGTTTTATGCCTATTTCAGTATTTCAAGGAAGAGGAATATCAGACGGAGTCAAAACGGAACGAAATCAACTGGAGAAGTTATTTTGGGAAGGAAACCCACCTGATGGACTTGTACCCCACGTCAGAAGAGCCACGAGGCGGTCACGAGGGTGGAGAGCGCGCCCTCCCCCCTGGGCGCGCCCCCTGCCTCGTGGGGCCCCCGTAGCTCCACCGACGTTCTCCTTTCACCCATATATACCATCGTACCCTAAAACTTCCAGAACAGAAGATAGATCGAGAGTTCCGCCACCGCAAGCCTCCAGAGCCACCAAAAACCAATCGGGACCCCTTTCTGGTACCCTACCGGAGGGGGGATCCATCACCGGTGGCCATCTTCATCATCCCGGTGCTCTCCATGACGAGGAGGGAGTAGTTCACCCTCGGGGCTGAGGGTATGTACCAGTAGCTATGTGTTTGATCTCTCTCTCGTGTTCTCGACTCCACACGATCTTGATGTATCCCAAGCTTTGCTATTGTAGTTGGATCTTATGATGTTTCTCCCCCTCTACTCTCTTGTGATGAATTGAGTTTCCCCTTTGAAGTTATCTTATCGGATTGAGTCTTTTATGAGAACACTTGATGTATGTCTTGGTGATCAACTTGCGGGTTCCGTGACATTGGGAACCTAGGCATAGGGGTTGGCACACGTTCTTGATTCTCCGATAGAAACTTTGGGGCACTCTTTGAAGTACTTTTATGTTAGTTGGATGAATCTGAGATTGTGTGATGCATATCTTATAATCATACCCACGGATACTAGAGGTGACAATGGAGTATCTAGGTGACATTAGGGTTTTGGTTGATTTGTATCTTAAGGTGTTATTCTAGTAAAAACTCCAGGGTTGTTTGTGACACTTATTGGAATAGCCCAACGGATTGATTTGAAAGAATAACTTTGAGGTGGTTTCGTACCCTACCATAATCTCTACGTTTGTTCTCTGCTATTAGTGGCTTCGGAGTGACTCTTTGTTGCATGTTGAGGGATTGTTATATGATCTATCTATGTTATTATTGTTAAGAGAACTTACACAAGTGAAAGTATGAACCCCAGGCTTTGTTTCCTACCATTGCAATACCGTTTACGCTCAGTTTTACCACTTGTTACCTTGCTGTTTTTATTATTTCAGTTTACAAAAACCTTTATCTACCATCCATATTGCACTTGTATCACCATCTCTTCACCGAAGTAGTGCACCTATACAATTTACCATTGTATTGGGTGTGTTGGGGACACAAGAGACTCTTTGTTATTTGGTTGCAGGGTTGCTTGAGAGAGACCATCTTCATCCTACGCCTCCTACGGATTGATAAACCTTAGGTCATCCACTTCAGGGAAATTTGCTACTGTCCTACAAACCTGAGCACTTGCAGGCCCAACAACGTCTACAAGAAGAAGGTTGTGTAGTAGACATCAAGCATTTTTCTGGGGCCGTTGCCGGGGAGGCTAGGTAAGTGAAGGTATATCTTTAGATCTTGCAATCGAATATTTTTGTTTCTTGTTTTATCACTAGTTAGTATTATAAAATAAAACTAAAAAATGGAATTGAGTTTGTCTCATACGCTTCATCTTTTTAATATCTTTCGTAAGTATGATGGAAAGGATAATTGTGCTCAAGTGCTAGAAGAAGAAATCTCTAAAATATTTGGCACTAAATATTTGAATGATGAGCATGATTGCAATGTTGTTAGTACGAATTCTTTGAATATCCATGTTGCTAATGATGATTGCACTAGTTATGATGAAAATGTCTCCTATAAACATGTCAATTTTTGTAGAGTAGATTGGGTTTTTAAGTACACACCAAATAGGGAAGATAGATATTGCAAGAGGCCTAAGTACTTAGAAACCAAATTGTTGCAAGAAGAGCTGGATGAATGCGCTGAAAGATTTAATATTTATAGTACCCCTTGTGAACTTTGCAATGAACATGGTCATTTAAAGCTCCAATGCTATTTGTTTCATGATCAAGTCGTGTCCAAATATTGTGATAATTTGATTACCCTTGAGCATCATAAAGAGCTTAGCCTTTTTTTGGGCTACGAAGAAATGAAACGTATAACTGAGGGTATTCCAAAATTTAATCTTGATAAAATTTCTTGATTTTGATCTAGAGAAGATTTATATGTATTGTGCGGTGAATTGTATTGAAAATCCTTATATTGCCAATTACATAAATAAAAGAAAACAAATAGAAGATGAAGAGAATACTAATGAAAGGGAAGAGACTTCCCAATATCCTCCTATTATTACTTATGATGAATCAGGTAACGAGGAGGAGCCTTCTAATCAACAAATCTCATTAATAAGGAGCTCCAAAAAGAGGATTGAACCCACACATGAGGTGAAGAAGAAGAAAAGAAAAAGGAAGAGAGGTAAAAAGGTATCTCCCCCAAATAAAGTTGCTCCTATTATTGTTGTGCCTCATGAAAATGAAGATGATACACTTGATGATGATCTCGTTATGCCAATTGCTTGTTGTGATGATTATGATTGGGAAGATAATGATACCCCTTATGATCTTGAAAATCGTTTTGGCACTCACTTGGAAGAATATGATAATTGCTATACTATTGGTGCTATCCATACTATTAATGATGAGAGTGATTATGCTTATGATACGAAAAGGCCCAAGCTTGGGGAAGCTATGTTTGATGAAGATGATGTTTTTGAGAATATATTTGCTGCAATTAATGTTTGTCCCAAGCTTGGGGATGCTATGTTTAATAATGATTATATTTTTAGCCTCCCAAGTTTTGATATGCGAAGTTGTTATGATGATAGCATGCCTTCTACCTATGATGAATATATTGATGAAAGTGGGTTTGGAAGAGTGTCAACTTTAGGAAGGAATGATCCCACTATTTTGGAGTATGTTGAATCTTATAATATTTATGAAAGTGGATTTGGAGAGCTCATGACTTTATTTAGTGATGTATCCACTATTTCGGAAGAGGTTTCAATCGCTTATGATGAGAACAAAGTTGCTACTTATGATGATTATTGTGATAAAACTTATGCTATAAAAAGTAGTGATGATTATATTTATAAAACTTGTCATGATTATGAGTACCCTTTATCTGAACATTACTCTTTTAATGTGGAAGCAATTTATAGTATTCAAGTCTCTTATGATACTCCCACTATTCCGAAAGAGAAGAATTTTGCTTGTGTGGAGAGTAGTAAAATTTCTATGCAAGTAGATCATGAAAAGAATACTTTAGGTGCTGGTTATATTTTTGAATTCATTCATGATGTGACTTAAAATTATTATGAGGGATGAATATATGCTTGTAGGAATTGCAATAATATCAAGTTTCCTCTCTATGTGCTTAAAGTTTTGAAGTTATGCTTGTTTTGCCTTCCTATGCTAGTTGACTATTGTTCCCATAAGTTGTTTGCTCACAAAATCCCTATGCATAGGAAGTGGGTTAGACTTAAATGTGCTAGTAATATTCTTCATGATGCTCTCTTTATGTTTCCATTCTTATCTTTTATGTGAGCATCATTGAAATCATCATGCCTAGCTAGGGGCATTAAATGATAGCGCTTGTTGGGAGGCAACCCAATTTTATTTTAGTTTCTTGCTTTTTGGTTCTGTTTAGGATTAAATAATCCATCTAGACTATGGTTAGATGTTTTTTCATGTTTTAATTAGTGTTGGTGCCAAGTAGAACCTTTGGGAAGACTTGGGTGAAGTCTTTATGTTCATGCTGTAAAAAACAGAAACTTTAGCGCTCACGAGATTAGCTACAACTTTTTACTGGAGAGTGATATTTAGTTGATTATTTTTGCATATGATTTCTAAACAAATTCCTCAGGTCCACCAATTTATTTTATAATTTTTGTAGTTCCAGAAGTTTGCGTTAGTTACAGATTACTACAGACTGTTCTGTTTTTGACAGATTCTGTTTTTCGTGTGTTGTTTGCTTATTTTGATGAATCTATGGCTAGTAAAATAGTTATAAACCATAGAGAAGTTGGAATACAGTAGGTTTAACACCAATACAAATAAAGAATGAGTTCACTACAGTACCTTAAAGTAGTCTTTTGTTTTCTTTCTCTAACGGAGCTCACGAGATTTCTATTGAGTTTTGTGTTGTGAAGTTTTCAAGTTTTGGGTGAATTCTTTTGATGGATTATGGAAGAAGGAGTGGCAAGAGCCTAAGATTGTGTATGCACATGGCACCCCCAAGATAATCCAAGGACACCAAAAAGTCAAAGCTTGGGGATGCCCCGGAAGGCATCCCCTCTTTCGTCCACTTCCATCGGTAATTTACTTGGAGCTATATTTTTATTCACCACATGATATGTGTTTTGCTTGGAGCGTCTTGTATTATTTGTGTCTTTGCTTGTTAGTCTACCACAATCATCCTTGCTGTACACATCTTTTGAGAGAGCCATGCATGAATTGAAATTTGTTAGAATACTCTATGTGCTTCACTTATATCTTTTGAGCTTGATAGTTTACTCTATGTGCTTCACTTATATCTTTTTGAGCGTGATAATTTTTGCTCTAGTGCTTCACTTAGATCTTTTAGAGCACGGTGGTGGATTGTTTTAAAGAAACTTTATCTCTCATGCTTCACTTATATTATTTTGAGAGTCGTTAATAGCATGGTAATTTGCTTAATGTTAATATACTTGGTATTCAAGATATGTGAAACTATCTTTTTAGTGGGTTGAATACTAAGATAAGTTTGATGCTTGATAATTGTTTTGAGATATGGAGGTGATAATATCATAGTCGAGCTAGTTGAGTCATTGTGAATTTGAGAAATACTTGTGTTGAAGTTAGCAAGTCCCGTAGCATGCACGTATGGTTAAAGTTGTGTAACAAATTTGAAGCATGAAGTGTACCTGGCTTGTGCATCCTTATGAGTGGCGGTCGGGGACGAGCGGTGGTCTTTTCCTACCAATCTATCCCCCTAGGAGCATGCGCGTAGTACTTGATTTTTGATGACTTCTAAATTTTTGCAATAAGTATATGAGTTCTTTTGACTAATGTTGAGTCCATGGATTATACGCACTTTTACCTTTCCGCCATTTGCTAGCCTCTTCGGTACCATGCATTGCCCTTTCTCACATTGAGAGTTGGTGCAAACTTCGCCGGTGCATCCAAACCCCGTGATATGATACGCTCTTTCACACATAAACCTCCCTATATCTTCCTCAAAACAGCCACCATACCTACCTATCATGGCATTTCCATAGCCATTCCGAGACATATTGCCATGCAACTTCCACCATCGTCATCATCATCATGACATGCTTTACTTTTGTCATATTGCCATTGCATGATCTTGTACTTGACATTGTATTTGTGGCAAAGCCACCATGCATTATTTTTCATACATGTCACTCTTGATTCATTGCACCATCCCGGTACACCGCCGGAGGGATTCATAATAGAGTCATATCTTGTTCTAGTATCGAGTTGTAATCATTATGTTGTAATCAATAGAAATGTGATGATCATCATTATTAGAGCATTGCCCAATCAAAAATAAAAGAGAGAGAAAGGCCAAAAAGAAAAAAAAGGCCCAAAAAAAGAGAAAATAAAAAGGGCAATGCTACTATCTCTTTTTGCATACTTGTGCTTCATAGTAGCACCTTGTTCTTCATGTAGTGAGTCTCATATATTGTGCTTCAAGGTAGCACCATGATTTTCATATAGTGAGTCTCATAAGTTGTCTTGTTCATACTAGTGTGAATTTTTCATTATAGAACTTGGCTTTTATATTCCAACGATGGGCATCCTCAAAATGCCATAGGTCTTCATGAGCAAGCAAGTTGGATGCACACCCACTAGTTTTCTTTTGTTGAGCATTCTTAGCTCTAGTGCATCCGTTGCATGGCAATCCCTACTCCTTGCATTAACATCAATCGATGGGCATCTCCATAGATCATTGATTAGCCTCGTTGATGTGAGACTTTCTCCTTTTTTTGTCTTCTCCACACAATCCCCATCATCATATTCTATACCACAAATAGTGCTATGTCCATGGCTCGCGCTCATGTATTGCGTGAAGGTTGAAAAAGTTTGAGATTATTTGAGTATGAAACAATTGCTTGGCTTGTCATCGGGGGTATAGAAGTTGGGAACATCTTTGTGTGACGAAAATGAAGCATAGCCTAACTATATGATTTTGTAGGGATGAACTTCCTTTGGCCATGTTATTTTGAGATGACATAATTGTTTGATTAGTATGCTTGAAGTATTATCATTTTTATGTCAATATGAACTTTTGTCTTGAACCTTTCGGATCTGAATATTCATACCATGATTAAGAAGATTTACATTGAAATTATGCCAAAGTATCACTCCGCATCAAAAATTCTCTTTTTATCATTTACCTACTCGAGGACGAGGAGGAATTAAGCTTGAGGATGCCTGATACGTCTCCAACGTATCTATAATTTTTTATTGCTCCATGCTACTTTATCTACTGTTTTAGGCAATATTGGGCTTTATTATCCACTTTTATATTATTTTTGGGACTAACCTATTAACAGGAGGCCCAGCCCAGATTTGTTGTCTTATGCCTCTTTCGGTATTTCGAGGAAAAGGAATATCAGACGGAGTCAAAATGGAACGAAATCAACTGGAGAAGTTATTTTTGGAAGGAAACCCACCTGATGGACTTGGACCCCACGTCAGAAGAGCCACGAGGCAGTCACGAGGGTGCAGGGCGCGCCCTCCCCCCTGGGCGCGCCCCTTCCTCGTGGGGCCCCCGTAGCTCCACCGACGTTCTCCTTTCACCCATATATACCATCGTACCCTAAAACTTCCAGAACATAAGATAGATCGAGAGTTCCGCCGCCGCAAGCCTCCAGAGCCACCAAAAACCAATCGGGACCCCTTTCTGGTACCCTGTCGGAGGGGGGATCCATCACCGGTGGCCATCTTCATCATCCCGGCGCTCTCCATGATGAGGAGGGAGTAGTTCACCCTCGGGGCTGAGGGTATGTACCAGTAGCTATGTGTTGGATCTCTCTCTCTCTCTCTCGTGTTCTCAACTTCACACGATCTTGATGTATCCTGAGCTTTGCTATTGTAGTTGGATCTTATGATGTTTCTCCCCCTCTACTCTCTTGTGATGAATTGAGTTTCCCCTTTGAAGTTATCTTATCGGATTGAGTCTTTTATGAGAACACTTGATGTATGTCTTGGTGATCAACTTGCGGGTTTTGGGACATTGGGAACCTATGCATAGGGGTTGGCACACGTTCTTGATTCTCTAGTAGAAACTTTGGGGCACTCTTTGAAGTACTTTTATGTTGGTTGGATGAATCTGAGATTGTGTGATGTATATCGTATAATCATGCCCACGGATACTTGATGTGACAATGGAGTATCTAGGTGACATTAGGGTTTTGGTTGATTTGTATCTTAAGGTGTTATTCTAGTAAAAACTCCAGGGTTGTTTGTGACACTTATAGGAATGGCCCAACGGATTGATTTGAAAGAATAACTTTGAGGTGGTTTCGTACCCTACCATAATCTCTACGTTTGTTCTCCGCTATTCGTGGCTTCGGAGTGACTCCTTGTTGCATGTTAAGGGATTGTTATATGATCTATCTATGTTATTATTGTTAAGAGAACTTACACTAGTGAAAGTATGAACCCTAGGCCTTGTTTCCTACCATTGTAATACCGTTTATGCTCACTTTTACCACTTGTTACCTTGCTGTTTTTATTATTTCAGTTTACAAAAACCTTTATCTACCATCCATATTGCACTTGTATCACCATCTCTTCGCCGAACTAGTGCACTTATACAATTTACCATTGTATTGGGTGTGTTGGGGACACAAGAGACTCTTTGTTATTTGGTTGCAGGGTTGCTTGAGAGAGACCATCTTCATCCTACGCCTCCTACGGATTGATAAACCTTAGGTCATCCACTTGAGGGAAATTTGCTACTGTCCTACAAACCTGTGCACTTGCAGGCCCAACAACGTCTACAAGAAGAAGGTTGTGTAGTAGACATCAGTACACCGCCAGAGGCATTCATATAGAGTCATATTTTGTTCTAAGTATCGAGTTGTAACTCTTGAGTTGTAAGTAAATAAAAGTGTGATGATCATCATTTTTAGAGCATTGTCCCAGTGAGGAAAGGATGATGGAGACTATGATTCCCCCACAAGTCGGGATGAGACTCCGGACGAAAAATAAAAAAATAAAAAAAGAGGCCATAAAAAAGAGAAAGGCCCAAATAAAAAAATAAAAAATGAGAGAAAAAGAGAGAAGGGACAATGCTACTATCCTTTTACCACACTTGTGCTTCAAAGTAGCACCATGATCTTCATGATAGAGAGTCTCCTATGTTGTCACTTTCATATACTAGTGGGAATTTTTCATTACAGAGCTTGGCTTGTATATTCCAATGATGGGCTTCCTCAAAATGCCCTAGGTCTTCGTGAGCAAGCGAGTTGGATGCACACCCACTTAGTTTCTTTTGTTGACCTTTCATATACTTATAGCTCTAGTGCATCCATTGCATGTCAATCCCTACTCATTCACATTGATGTCTATTGATGGGCATCTCCATAGCCCGTTGATACGCCTAGTTGATGTGAGACTATCTTCCCCTCTTTTTGTCTTCTCCACAACCACCATTCTATTCCACATATAGTGCTATATCCATGGCTCACGCTCATGTATTGTGTGAAGATTGAAAAAGTTTTGAAAATCTCAAAAGTATGAAACAATTGCTTGGCTTGTCATCGGGGTTGTGCATGATTTGAATACTTTGTGTGGTGAAGATAGAGCATAGCGAGACTATATGATTTTGTAGGGATAACTTTCTTTGGCCATGTTATTTTGAGAAGACATAATTGATTTGTTAGTATGCTTGAAGTATTATTATTTTTATGTCAATATGAACTTTTGTCTTGAATCTTTCAGATCTAAATATTCATATCACAATTAAGAAGAATTACAATGAAATTATGCCAACTAGCATTCCACATCAAAAAATATCTTTTTTATCATTTACCTACTCGAGGACGAGCACGAATTAAGCTTGGGGATGCTTGATACGTCTCCAACGTATCTATAATTTTTGATTGCTCCATGCTATATTATCTACTGTTTTAGGCAATATTGGGCTTTATTATCCACTTTTATATTATTTCTGGGACTAACCTATTAACCGGAGGCCCAGCCCAGATTTGCTGTTTTATGCCTATTTCAGTGTTTCGAAGAAAAGGAATATCAAACGGAGTCGAAACGGAACGAAATCAACTGGAGAAGTTATTTTTGGAAGGAAAGCCATTGGATGGACTTGGACTCTACGTCGGGAGATACGGGAGGTGCTCACGAGGGTGGAGGGCGCGCCCACCCCCCCTAGGGCGCGCCCCCCTGCCTCGTCGGGCCCCCGTAGCTCCACCAACGTACCCCTTGTACCCATATATACCTACGTATCGTAAAACTTCCAGAACGGAGATTAGATCGGGAGTTCCACCGCCGCAAGCCTCTGTAGCCAACAAAAGTCAATCGGGACCCTATTCCGGTACCCTGCCGGAGGGGGCAACCCTCACCGGTGGCCATATTCATCATCCCGACGCTCTCCATGACGAGGAGGGAGTAGTTCCCTCGGAGCTGAGGGTATGTACCAGTAGCTATGTGTTTGAACTCTCTCTCTCGTGTTCTTGATTTGGCACGATCTTGATGTATCATGAGCTTTGCTATTATAGTTGGATCTTATGTTTCTTCTCCCCCTCTACTCTCTTGTAATGGATTGAGTTTTCCCTTTGAAGTAATCTTATCGGATTGAGTCTTTAAAGATTTGAGAACACTTGATGTATGTCTTGTCGTGCTTAACAGTGGTGACAATGGGATATCACGTGCCACTTGATGTATGTTTTGGTGATCAACTTGCGGGTTCCGCACATGAACCTATGCATAGGGGTTGGCACACGTTTTCGTCGTGATTCTCCGGTAGAAACTTTTGGGCACTCTTTGAAGTACTTTGTGTTGGATTGAATAGATGAGTTTGAGATTGTGTGATGCATATCGTATAATCATACCCATGGATACTTGAGGTGACATTGGAGTATCTAGGTGACATTAGGGCTTTGGTTGATTTGTATCTTAAGGTGTTATTATAGTACGAACTCTAGGGCTGCTTGTGACACTTATAGGAATAGCCCAATGGACTGATTGGAAAGAATAACTTTGAGGTGGTTTCGTACCCTACCATAATCTGTTCGTTTGTTCTCTGCTATTAGTGTCTTTGGAGTGACTCTTTGTTGCATGTTGAGGGATAGTTATATGATCCACCTATGTTATTATTGTTGAGAGGACTTACACTAGTGAAAGTATGAATGTCGGCGTTCTAGGAACGGGGGTCCCCAGACTTGCCCGCCTGCGGCCCGCGGCATGGCTCGAATGGAGGCCCAGTACGGCCCACCTTTGTCAACACAAGACTCGAGACCCTCGCGAGGGGCCAAGCCTCGCGGGGAGGACGACACAACGCTTCCTCGGGCGCGGCCTCCTTAGGCTGGCTCATGAGGAGGCGGAGAGATCAAGGCAGGGTACCTCGCGAGGTGCCCATGATGCAAGCCATGACGACCAAGGGTGCCAGGCGAGCGCCAGACCGCACAGTGTCCTCCCCTTTCCTCTTTGGTGCAAAGGGGGCAAGCGCAGGCGAGAGGATCGAGCAAAGGCATCCATTTCGGTGCAATGAGACCAAGACCAGTCCAACGGTGGGAATGAGCTCATCGTGGAGCCCAGAACGGCGTCACCACAGGGCCTTTGGCAGGCGAGAACCAACTTTGGTCAGGATAAGTGTATTGTATGTTCCCCTTCGAATTGGCCAATTGTTGGCGCCCTTCCCGCTCAATATTTGGGAAGAGGCCCAAGGCCATTGCCTATAAATAGGACTAGCCACCCCCAGGGTGGGGGCATCTGGTGTTCATCCGATCTGGCATCCAGAATCCGAGCAAGAAGAGAGAGATAGAGAAGGGCGGCTGAACTCCCCTAGCAGTTCATCGTCCCAGCTAGAACACGCCCTCGCGAGGCTGTTCACCCTTGTACTGTTCATCTTCATCGGCCCAAGAGGCAATCCACCTCACCACACTGGAGTAGGGTATTACACCACACCGGTGGCCCGAACCAGTATAAACTCTATGTCTTTTGTGTTGTTCTTTTGGTAGTTTAGATCCTTGCGAGACGGAGAGGTAGAGGGCAGAATCTCCGCGTGCACCCCAGAGTTCGAACCTTAAGGGTCTGCCGGAACCCACGATCCGACATTTGGCCCGCCAGGTAGGGGTGCGCCGGAATCTGTCTTCCACTGCTCCGTTCTCCTCCGACCGTCGCATCCTTGTCTGACGCTCGTCGGGCCCGCGCCGAGCGCTGGGCCGCCATCGCTTCCCGCGTCGCCCAGACAGCTCCCGTCGGCGGGCGTCCTCGTCGTTCCCCGTCGCCCGCCGTCAACGCCGCCACCGGCCCGGCGAGGAACGAGCAGCAAGCATCGTCTCAGCACCCATCCGTGCGCCGAGATGGCCGCACCGCTACTCCGTCACTCACGCCAGCTGGCTCTTCGTCCCACGCGCTCCGCGCGCCCTTGGAGGCTTGAGATGCACTCATCACGGCAAACGAGCTCCTGCGCTACCGTCCCGTTGACGAAGTCTACGAAGAGTGGCTCGACTGCGTCGCCGAGCTCGTCCGCGCCGCAGGGGGCTCTCCTACACCATCCGCTCCGCTGCGCCGCACCCCACCCCGCAGGGGCAATGAAGCTCCGGGGGCGTATCAGCCACCTCCGTTCCAAGAAGATGCCATGGCTCCAAGGCGCATGGCCCCTGGGCGGAACCCGCTCCGTCAGGCACCAGCCCAGCAAGAACGGAGTTGCCAAGAAGTTCCTCGACCGCAAGAGGCTGCCCGAGCGCTCCCTGCTCTGGCCCGCCGCGACCCTGCTCCAGCTCCGGCACGTCAAGACCCCGCGCTGCTCCCAGCTGCAGCGCAAGGGGGCCCGCAAGGCCAAGCTCTTCCTCAACCAAAGCCTCCCGTGGCCACCGCAGGCTGTCGCGCCTACACCAACGAGCTGCGTAGCGTCGCGTGGCCTGGCAAGTTCAAGCCGGACCTGCCTCCTCGCTACGATGGCACGACCGATCCCGCCGAGTTCCTCCAGCTCTACGAGCTGGGCATCGAAGCTGCTAGCGGGGATGAAAAGGTCATGGCAAACTGGTTCCCCATGGCACTAAAGGAAGGAGCTCGCACCTGGATCCTGAATCTGGCTCCAGGCACGATCTCCTCCTGGGAGCAGATGCGCACCCGCTTCATTGCCAACTTCCAAGGTACTCACGACCGGCCGCCCGCCGTGAGCGACATGCGCCGCATCAAGCAGCAACCTAGGGAGACCCTGCAAAAGTACATCCAGCGCTTCAACAGTGCACGCCTCAAGATCCCCAAGGTGTCCGAGGAAGCCATCATCTCAGCCTTCTCCGAGGGCGTGCGCGACGTCAAGATGAAGTAGGAGCTGGCGATGCATGAAGACCTCTGCACCTCCCTAGAGCTGTTCAACTTGGCGACCAAGTGCGCCAGGGCTGAGGAGGGACGTCTCTCCCTCCTCGAGCTGCCCGCCGCAGATCCAGAAGAGAAGAAGCCCAAGGCCAAGGACGTGAAGCGCAAGGGGGTTGCCGTACTCGCGGCAGAACCAGACACCAAGCGGGGCAAAGATCTGCCCGAATCCTCCAGGGGCAGCCGGTACTGTGTGTACCACGACCTCCACACCCACAACACCAACGAATGTCAAGAACTCCGCGCTTTGAGAGAAGGAAGGATCGGCCGTCGCCCTGACCGTGCCGACCGGGGCTACGGCCGAGGAGGATGAAGAAACCTAGGACGCTGGGAAGATCGTGGACCGCGCCAGGCGTGGCGCGACCAACCTCGCGAGGACCGCTGGCAGGACCTGCCTCGCGAGGGGGACTGGAGGGATCAGCCTCGTGAGGACCGCCCTCATGGCAACGCGGGCCTCCCTCCACTGCCGCCTCAGCCAAGGAGGAACGAAGACCGCCATCAAGACGAGGGGGCTGGGGGCTTCCAAGAGCCGCGCGCGATCGCCTGCATCCTAGGAGGGGCTCAAGCCCCAGCCTCTCAACGCATCTTCAAGCAGTTTGCCCGTGAAGTCAATGCAGTCCTCCCCAAGCTCGAAGGAACGTGCCCCCTCAAGTGGTCGGCGTGCGCCATTACGTTCAGCTCAGCAGACCAGCTCAAGTGCGCAGCCACAGCAGGGATCCTCCCGATGCTTTGCTCCCCGGTCATCAGCAACATACTGGTCACCAGGACCCTCATCGATGGTGGAGCAGGGCTCAACGTCCTGTCCGTGGAAACATTCGACAACCTCCAAGTGCCCTATGACCAACTTCAGCCAACCAAGCCTTTCTCCGGAGTCACCGACGGTTCCACAATCCCGATCAGGCAGCAGGTCCGCCTCCCTGTCACCTTCGGGGCCCGCAGCAACTACCGCACCGAGCTCATCGACTTTAACGTCGCTCACATCCGCCTGCCGTACAACGCCATCCTCGGGTACCCAGCGCTGGCCAAATTCATGGCCGTAACTCACCACGGCTACAATGTCCTCAAGATGCCAGGGAGTGGCGGCGTCATCACGGTTCCATGTGAAGAGAGGGATGCAGTGTGTTCCCTGGAGCGAGCCTTTCAGGCCGCGTCGCTAGAAGACCCAGATCGCAGGAGCAGGAGGCTTCCCGAGACCACACCCAAGAAGAAGAAGAAGACGTCGTCAGGCTCTGCCCTTCAGGAGGTAGGCCCCTCAGGGCCCGTGCCTGCCCAGGGGGACCCTCCTTCCATCGCATAGGAAAGCGCGCCCGGCACCCTCCTCAGGCAGGGCTCGGGGGCTCTCACCTTGAGGGCCACCGACCTAGCTAGGGTCACGAGGGAGCCGCTTGGGCACCACGTGGAGGCGTGCTTCGACGCACGTTTCCCTCAAGAAGGAGCGAAGCAAGCAGAGTCAGACCAGCAGGACTTCATCAACCAGGCCATTCAAGAACTACAGGGGTCGAGAATCATGAGAGGTTGCCGCCGCTTACCGGCTGTGGCTCCCCATCCAGGCGAGGATGGTGGGCTGCTTGTCTGCATCGACATACCAGGGCTCAATCAAGTCGCCACGACAGAGCACCTCTGGCCCTCACAAGTGGGGCGTTGCGGAGGTCCATCCCACAGCTATGTTCGCATGCCCTACGGCTTGTCGAGCGTGGTTGCTGCGTACCAGTGCCTCATGAGGGGCATCATGGAGACTCAGGAAGACAGGCGTTCCGCAGTCCTGGCGGAGATGGAGATGATTCGCGAGGAGCCACCAGCGCCTCCGGAGCCTCCCGAGGCCCCAGGGCCTGGGGGCTCGTGAGGATCTGCTCCCGCAGCCCACCGAGTCTGCCGCACCAATGCCACTTCGCCGTCGACATCTTCAGGTGACATATTTCAAGCTTCATTCCCAGCTGGGAGCGTCCTCTTAGGGCTGCATTACTCCCAGGCCGCGTGGGTCCGTCCCTGCGGCGTTTATCCTGTTTTAGTTTTTGATCGTTAGCTTGCTTTGTTGGGGGCGCCCCTCGGGCTGCATCATCCCCAAGCCGCTTGGGCTAGGCCCAGCGGCGTGTATCTCCCTTGCGTTTATTTCCAACTATGCATTCGCCTATCATGCTTGATCACTTGATGCATGTCCACTACAGCTTTTCTTCTCCATGTCGACCACTTGCACGTTAAAGGGGGGGTGCCTGAGCATCACGACTCAGGGCTCTTACCGGCTCTCCAGCCCTCACCTTCTGGCCTTGTCCACGGCATCGCGACCTGGCATACCAGAGACGGCTGAGACAAGCTCGAGGGCCGGGACCCGAGGACGTAGAGTGCCGGCATCTAACCAAATTCTGCAGGAACACATCTCAAAATACGGCCCAGTGCCAGGCGCAACCCGCCTAGAGGTAGGGCCTCGTGAGTCCCGCGCTGGCTCACGGGTGCCCAGATACACCTCACCTAGCCCTATCGTGCCGACCACATGTCAGGGCGGGGCTGTATACGCCCCAGGGGCTCCTCCCGGAGGGGAGCCCCCTCCCACGTACCAGTGGAAGCACCATGCTCCGCATTGGCTGACGACACTGCCGAGGAGCGGCTATGCCCGTACACATACGGAAGCGCTATGCTCCGCGCTGGTGATAAACAACTGAGGGTGGCCTCCAGGCCGCATTAACCTCAGGGAGCCCAGAGCTCAGTGGCTGGCCTCATCGCAATGCCTCCCCTCGGGAGCGCCGCGCGAGGGGGCTAGGCACGGGGGCTACGACTGGGTCACGCCCATGCGTACGCCACCCAGCCAGGTCCCTCGGGCCTAGTTCGTCGTGCGTCTCTCCCCGAGCGGAGCCAAGGTATGAAGGCCGTTTGCGCGTCAAAGGGGACTCCTGAGCATTGCGACTTAGGAGCCTAACTGGCTCCATAGCCCCTCACTCCTTGGTTCCGAAAGGCTATGCTGGGTGAGGTACGCGCGGGGCTGGGCTCTGTAGACGTAGAACGGTGGTTCCACTCGCATCTCACCTCACGCCCGCTGTTTGCGCGTCAAGGGGGACTCCTGAGCATCGCGACTCAGGAGCCTAACTGGCTCCGTAGCCCCTCACTCCCTAATTCCGAAAGGCTATGCTGGGTGAGGTACGCGCGGAGTCGGGCTCTGCAGACATAGAACGGAAGATACACCTACATCACACTCCCCTACTTGTAGTTCGTGTGCCAAGGGGGACTCCTGAGCATCGCGACTCGGGAACCTAACTTGTCACGTAGCCCCTCACTCCTTTGGTCCCGTCCTGGTTTCCGGTCGGGGCTAATGCTGGGTGAGGTACGCGCGCGGCCGGGCTCTGCCGGTGTAGAACACATGCAAGTAGGGAAGAAAAGCATAAAACTCAAAGAAATTAAAAGCAAAATATTACAGTCCATACTGTCGTCTCAGTACCAAACACAAGTTTAAATGCCTCCTCGAGGCATGATGCATGTGCAGGAAGTAAAAGAAGAACAGGAGCGGCAGCAGAGTCACTTGTCGGCGGTGGGGCAGCGCGGAGTGGCCCGCTTCATGGAGCAGTAGGGCTGGTGGCGCCTCGCTTTGGCCTGGTGCTGAAGGCCCGGAACTTCCCCAACAGCGCCTCCGCGCGCCCCTTCAAGTCTTCGACAGCGGCGGCCGCACCCTCGCCACTCACCGGCTCCAGCAGACTGTCGAGGTCGGCGCCGGGATCGCGAAGATAGATGTGGGCGAAGACCCGCGTCAGTGCAGCAGAAGACAGGACGCGCGCCTCGGCCTCAGTGGCCACGGACTCCAACCACCTCTCCCAGGGCTGTGTCTCGGGTGGCCTTCGCCTCGAGGGTGGCCTCCCTCTCTCCGTCACAGGCCGTTGGGGCCTGAATCAGCGCCGCTCGAATCGAGCCATCAAAGCGAATCCACCCCGAGGCCAGCTGCAGGTGCCCGGCCACCAGGCGAGGGACGGCGCCAAGAAGATCCTGCCGCAGCCGGTCCAGTCAGCAGCAGCACACTCCAGGATGGAAGAAGAAGGCGGGGAAACATCGGCGCGCGCCAAAACAACAGGAGGAGTCGGGGAAGCAGCGACCAGTGGAGCAGGAGGAGAAGGTAGCGATGGCAAGACCACACTGTCCTGAGGCGGAGTCTACTGCGCCCCGGCGGCCGCAGCAGGCAGGAGCACCTCGGGAGTCGCTTGGGCCATGGGAGCTGGGCTCTCCCCAGCCAGCTCAGCCAAACCTCGCAAGGATGAGCGGGCAGGAGAGGCCCGAGCCTCGCGATTGCCCTCGCCCGCAGGCGGAGGAGTTGCCGCGGATGGGGCCTCGGGAGCCCCCTTCGGTTTCTTCGCCATGGGCGCCAGCCTATCCAAAAAGAGCAAACATCAAGCCCCAGCAGCGGAACAAGGAACAAAAGACGAGGGATCAAGCACTTACAGGTCGTCGCTGGAGGGCTCGAGCAGCCTCCGGCCGTACTTGAGGCCTGAGAGCCGGCTGGAGGGGTCAACCTCAGAAGCAGAAGGCGCGTCCGCGGATCGCCCCGGAGCTGGGGCGGACCCGCGGAGGATCAGCCAGGTCCTGTCCTTCTTCGGGATCGGGGGCGAACTCCCGCTGCCCGGCACGTCATCGACTTCATCATCATCGCTCAATGAGAGGCGGAGATTACGGGACTTGCGTCGGGTGAGGGGAGCCCTGGACTCTCCGTCAGTCGCCTCGGAGTCAGGGCCCTCCTCCCTCTCCTCTTCGCCCTCCTCTCCACTGGGGTCGCCGGAGGACACGTCCACCAGTCCCTCGGGAGCCACCACAGGCACGGGTCCGTCCCCGTTGAAGACAGGCATCGACTCCACCACTTGCTGCCAGTCGTCGCGAAGGAACAAGGGCACGGGCGCGCCCTCCAGCTGCGCCACCTCGCCCCCGACCAGAGATTAGAGCGCCGCGGTTACATCCTCGTCGCCCAGGGCCGCGGGGCTCGGGTGAGGCCTCCACATCGGAGGTGAGTACCTCCGAGGCGGGGCCAACTGGTGCTCCAGGAACTCCCTCAGCAGCAACGCGCCAGTCAGCCTCGCTGCCGCTGCGCCGACCGGCTTCAGGTCAGCGTCCATCTTCTCCAGGACCGGCTTTGCGCGGGGGTCCGTAAGCTCCTCCCGGGACCAGTCGCTGGAACTCACAGGCTGCTCCATGGGTAGGATCAGCCGAGGGTGGATGCGCCCGACGTCCACCAAGACTCGCTTGCTCCTGAAGCCCTCAATCCTCTTCCCGGGATTTGAGATGGCAATGGCGCCGCCGCACGCAACAAAGCTCGCGCATGCGGAAGGGAAGCCACGAGTGACCCGAAGGTAGAAGTAGTGGCGCAGCAAGGCCACTGAGGGTTGCACCCCCACATGGGCCTCGCAGTAGTAGCCGAAGATCGCCAGGAGAAGGATGGAGTTGGGGTGGAGATGCAGAGCTTGCAAGTCATAGTGGCGGAGGACAGAGAGGAAGAACTCGGAGAAAGGAGGCACCAGGCCCGCAGTAATGGAGCTTACAAAGAGGGGGTAGAAGGCGCTTCCTCGGCCCTCAGGGATGGTGGAGCCGACCTTGAACACCCGCGTTCCGTCGACTCCCCACGCCGCCGCCATCCGGCGCAGCCGGGCGAGGCTCGCCACCGACACGTTCGGCGAGTCCAGGGCCGGCGAGAACCAAGCTTCAGCAAGAGGCTGGCACGGCGCCATGACTTCCAATGCCACAAGGGAGTAGATCTGGGAGTCTGGAGGAAGGAAGGAGAGGCGCAAGAAAGGGGATCTGAGCAACAACGGGAGAAGGAGAAGAGTAAGGCTTGGGCAGACACTACGCCTTTAACCTAGGCGGTTGCGGGGATGCCCGCACCCAATCAACCACCACGCGGCACCCACGGCCGCAGGCTGTTAGGGCCCGCGGCGCTTCGCCCTTGCCCTTTCGCCTCTCGGCACGGCCAAGCCCGGGCGCGCCTTGGGCCCGGGGGCTACTGTCGGCGTTCTGGGAACGGGGGTCCCCAGACTTGCCCGCCTGCGGCCCGCGGCGTGGCTCGAATGGAGGCCCAGTACGGACCACCTTCGTCAACACAATACTCGAGACCCTCACGAGGGGCCAAGCCTTGCGGGGAGGACGACGCAATGCTTCCTCGGGCGTGGCCTCCTCAGGCTGGCTCATGAGGAGGTGGAGAGATCAAGGCAGGGTACCTCGCGAGGTGCCCATGACGCAAGCCATGACGACCAAGGGTGCCAGGCGGGCGCAGACCGCACAGTGTCCTCCCCTTTCCTCTTTGGTGCAAAGGGGCAAGCGCAGGCGAGAGGATCTAGCAAAGGCATCCATTTCGGTGCAACGAGACCAAGACCAGTCCAACGGTGGGAATGAGCTCATCATGGAGCCCAGAACGGCGTCACCATAGGGCCTTTGGCAGGCGAGGACCAACTTTGGTCACGATAAGTGTACTGTATGTTCCCCTTCGAATTGGCCAATTGTTGGCGCCCTTCCCGCTCAATATTTGGGAAGAGGCCCAAGGCCTTTGCCTATAAATAGGACTAGCCACCCCCAGGGTGGGGGCATCTGGTGTTCATCCGATCTGGCATCCAGAATCCGAGCAAGAAGAGAGAGAGAGAGAGAGAAGGGCGGCTGAACTCCCCTAGCAGTTCATCGTCCCAGCTAGAACACGCCCTCGCGAGGCTGTTCACCCTTGTACTGTTCATCTTCATCGGCCCAAGAGGAATCCACCTCACCACACTGGAGTAGGGTATTACACCACACCGGTGGCCCGAACCAGTATAAACTCTGTGTCTTTTGTGTTGTTCTTTTGGTAGTTTAGATCCTTGCGAGACGGAGAGGTAGAGGGCAGAATCTCCGCGCGCACCGTAGAGTTCGAACCTTAAGGGTCTGCCGGAACCCACGATCCGACAATGAACCCTAGGCCTTGATTCCTAGCATTGGAATACCGTTTACGCTCACTTTTACCGCTTGCTACATTGCTGTTTTTATATTTTTAGTTTACCAAAAACCTATATCTACCATCCATATGGCACTTGTATCACCATCTCTTCGCCGAAGTAGTGCACCTATACAATTTACCATTGTATTGGGTGTGTTGGGGACACAAGAGACTCTTTGTTATTTGGTTGCAGGGTTGCTTGAGAGAGACCATCTTCATCCTACGCTCCTACGGATTGATAAACCTTAGGTCATCCACTTGAGGGAAATTTGCTACTGTCCTACAAACCTGTGCACTTGCAGGCCCAACAACGTCTACAAGGAGAAGGTTGCGTAGTAGACATCACCAAGAACTCTGGAAGTAGTGGTTCTTGTCCTCACCAGTTGCTTCTTCTTCAAATTCAATGGTGAACTTCATAGTTTCACCTGTGGCAACTTTCCTTTGCTTTGACATTGGCATCCTCCTTGCAGGTGCCTTCTTGTTCAGTCCTGGCTTAACTACAGTAGATGTGCCATACTCCTTCTTTAGCACCTTCTTCTTGGAGCTTACTTCCTCCTAAGTGGCCACATAGTCCTCATCCTCTGATTCTGAGGTTCTCTTCTTCCTAGACCTGGTAGCTGCCTTTGGCAAGTTGCTTGGAGTGTTCCTTCTACCATCATCAGAAGTGCTAGAGGGATCTGAGCCCTCACTCATCTACACATGTTCCTCTGACCTGTTCTGGCTGTAACTTTGATCAGACATCTTGCAGGCAAACTGTCAGCAGACCCCTAGAGCGGCGAGTGTTCGCTACGGCAGCAATGGCGGGGCAGATTGCCGTTGACGGTGGCGGAGACCAGCGGCGGGAGGTTGCTGGCGGTGAGAGGACGATCCAGAGACCTGAAGAGGCAGAGCAGGTCACGCGCGAGTGAAGGGTTTTAGAAAAATTCCCAAAATTTGACCCGTCAGTAAATATTACCTGGCCCTGTCGGTGTGACCGAATTGAACAACTCGGTGGCATGAGATGCAAAACTGCAGGCAGCTACTGCAACTCGGTGTGACCGAAAGGTTCTAATCGGTTGCACCGAGATTGAAAACCTAGATCAACTAAGTGGTCTCGGTAGGACCGAAAAGGTTGAATCGGTCAGACCGAAATGCACAAAGAGGTTTTGGAAGTTTAAGTCTATGACGAATCGGGGACTCCGAGTGCTCCTCACACAGAGTGGTTCGAATCTGACTTGATCAAACTTCGTGATGTAGCATGAATAGAGTTTGAGACGAGGAAAGCATAGATAGCAAGAGGGAGTTCTTAGGCATTCTTGTCCATCCATTTGGCAAAAGAGAAAAAGCCAAACAATCAAAGCAACAAATGGATGTCCTCGAATGAGAGAAATATTCATCCAACATGCTCACACAATGATATGGCAAAAGAAATATGTGACAAAGCATGCACAAACACTCTAGCATCTATCAAGCAATTGGTGATGACTAGGTCATCTATATATGAGTATATTGACTTAGGAGTCAAATGAGAACATTTGATCATAGGTCATACTCATCGTTTAAGCACAAGTGGGGTTACCACTTTTACATAAAGCATTGTTGTGTTCACACCATTAGAGTTGCTTTAGATCAATTCTTAGAGTAAAGCTCCCCCTAGATGTGATATCCCCCCTAAGAGGTATGAACTAACCTTGGGTTTTGTCGATGATGACTTCATGTAGGTAATGAAGATGTGGATGCTCAATGTTGATGTAGATCATTCGGAGCATTCCATTGGAGTGAGTTGCACTTTCAATACCTACACGGGTTAGTCCCACAAGGAACAAGCAAGGATATCCATAGACATAGAGTGATGTATACACAAGATGATGTCCAAAGCTTTCAAAAAAAAGATGATGTCCATGAAAGCATTAGGTTACCTTTTCCCTTGTCTTACCAACAAGAGGGCCTGTGACTCCAAGAACTAGTGCAAGATATGGAAGATGTTTGCACTTGTCCTTGCCAAAATGATAAGAGTGAGGTATGTTGGCAGAGTCACCCTCAAGAACTCTCTAGTTCTTCTTCTTAGAGATCCACACCATCTTGATGGGAATCCTTGGAGTTGTAGTCATACTTGATGAAGTGGAACTTGATGTACTCTTGGGAACCCACTTGACCAAGGCCTTAGGTGCTTCTTCAAATGCATCAATCTCTTCCTGAAGCTTGTCCTTGCCTTTTTGCTTGTGGTCTTGTGGTGGAAGATCATCTTGAGCTTGTGTTCCTTGGAAAGAAGTAGGATCATACTTCTCTTGTTGAGTAACAAACTTCGTCTTAGGGTATTGGTCTTATTCCCACTCAACTCCATTGGCATTGAACTTTCATTCAAAACCAACACCTTGATTCTTCTGGTGCCTTCCTTGCTTACGTACAATTTCCTCAAATTGCTTACTTCCGGCAAGGCTCTTGTAAACACCTTTCTCTATAATTCCCTTCAATAAGCTATTTTCTTGCTCAAGTGTAACTTGGCTAAGAGAATCATTAGTGGAATCAAGAGAACTACTAGAAGCAACAACATTGGATTTAGCATGATTGTTGTTACTCCTAGATGAAGAATCTTTCTTGTTCTTGTTGCTAGATTTAACTTCTGGCATGTAGGTAGACAAGAGTAAACGCTTGTCAATGTAAGAAGAACTTTTCTTGCGAAGATCATCATTGATTGCTTTTAAGAACTCATGCTCTTGCTCAAGGTTGAGCTTTTCAAAGCATAGCTTCTCATGAGTCTTTAAAGTTCTCGATGATCTTCCAAGGTAGTTTCATGAGCTAACTTAAGAGTGTTTAGTTCTTTAGTTAGACGCTCATTCTCCTTATCATCGTCATTCATTTTATCTTGATTAGCATGATTAATAGCAAGTTCATCATATTTTTCGTAACTAGAGTTGTCAACACGTAAATCATCATCTCCTAGCAAATCATCTTCATCACTATTGAAATCAACATACTCGGGGTGTGTTACCTTTGGACCTTTGGCCATGGAGCACCTCCCAATTCCTTCATTTGGTGAGTCAAATATGTCGTAGGATTTGGTTGACACAAGTGCTAGACCGGCAACACCTTCATCTTGAGTATATCCGGAGTCGGAGTGATAACTTCTTTCGGAGTGATGGTCGAAGTCGGAGTCGGATACCCATTCACCAACATGAGCTTGATGTCTTCATTTTGTGTAGCTCCTTGATGACTTGTCCTTCCTCTCCATTAGGCTCAATTCTTCATTGAAGGTTTGCTTCTCACTTGATGATGTGAGGGCATCACATGAGGCTTTGTAAGAACCACTTGACTTGTTGTGAAGCTCTTCCTTATCCTAAGTGACATCTCATGAGCAAAAATTATTCCCATGACTTCCGTTGGCTTGAGATCTTTGTAGTTGGGCATCATTTGGATCAATGTGCACATGGTATCATATTTTACATCCAAGGCTCTTAGGATCTTCTTGATGATGAATCTATCGGTCATCTCTTCACTTCCTAAGCAGGCAATCTCATTAGTGATGAGAGCAAGCCTAGAGTACATTTCAGGGACGCCTTCACCATCCTTCATTTTGAACTTGTCAAGTTGACTTTGAAGCACATCCAATTTAGATTCCGTGACGGAGTCGGTACCTTCGTGCATATCAATCAAAGTATCCCAAATTTCCTTTGCATTCTCAAGACGGATGATTTTGTTGAATTCCTTGGGGCACAATCCGTTGAAGAGAATATCACAAGCTTGAGCATTGTATTGCAGCATCTTCAACTCTTCCACGGTAGCTTCATGGTTCGGTTCTCTCCCATCAATGAATTCACATTTCAAGCCAATACACACAATAGCCCAAACGGCGGGGTTATGTCCAAGAATATGCATTTTCATCTTATGCCTCCAACTAGCAAAAATTGTACCATCAAAGTAAGGACCTCTACGGTGGTAATTTCCCTCGCTGGACGCCATACTCTCCTAGGTTGTGAAACCAAGGCTATGACCACCAAAAGGTATGGAAATCAAAGCAAATGGAGACCAAAGCTCTGATACCACTTGTAGGATCGAAAGTATGTCTAGAGGGGGGGTGATTAGACTACTTGACCAAATAAAAAACTAGCCTTTTCCCAATTTTAGTTTCTTGGCAGATTTTAGCAACTTAGCACAAGTCAAGCAATCAACCTACACATGCAATTCTAAGAGTGTAGCAGTGGAATGTAAAACAATTGCATATGAAGGTAAAGGGAGGAGTTTGAGGGAGCAAACGCAATGTTGACACGGAGATTTTTATCCGTGGTTCCGATAGGTGGTGTTATCGTACATCCACGTTGATGGAGACTTCAACTCACGAAGGGTAATGGTTGCGCGATTCCACAGAGGGCTCCAACCACAAAGGGTCCACGAAGAAGCAAACTTGTCTATCCCACCATGGCTGTCGCCCACGAAGGACTTGCCTTACTTGCGTAGATCTTCATGAAGTAGGCGATCTCCTTGCCCTTACAAACTCCTTGGTCCAACTCCACAATCTTGACGAGTTCTCCCAAGTGACACCTAGCCAATCTAGGAGACACCACTCTCCAAGATGTAACAAATGGTGTGTTGATGATGAACTCCTTGCTCTTGTGCTTCAAATGATAGTCTCCCCAACACTCAACTCTCTCTCATAGGATTGGATTTGGTGGAAAGATGATTTGAGTGGAAAGCAGCTTGGGGAAGGCTAGAGATCAAGATTTATGTGGTTGGAATGGAATATCTTGACCTCAACACAAGTGTTGGTGGTTCTCTCTCAGAAAATATATGTGGGTGGAGGGGTATATATAGCCTCCACACAAAATCTAACTGGTACAAACAATTTACCAAACTCGGTGGGACCGAATCATGAAACTCGGCCGGACCGATTTGGTTCATAATGTGACCGTTAGGGTTTTCGGTGGGACTGGCATATCAACTCCGTAGGACCGATGTTATTAGGGTTAGGGCATAACGTAATCTCGGTGAGACCGATTACACAAACTCGGTGGGACTGATTTTGGTAATAGACAAACAGAGAGTTGGTCAGGCAAACTCGGTGCGACCGATTTGCTCATCTCGGTTGGACTGAAACGTTACGAAAGGGAAACAGAGAGTTTGCATTCCAATCTCGGTGGGACCGATCGCTCATATCGGTTTGACCGAAACGTTACGAAAGGAAACGGAGAGATTACAATCCCATCTCGGTGAGATCGAGATCCCTATCGGTGACACCGAAAAGACTAGGGTTTCTGGCAGTGGCTATGTCAAGAGAACTTGGTGGCGCCGGATAGAAAGTTTCGGGGGGGGGGGGGGGCGAGTTTGACTTTTGGTTTGGGACATATGTGGATATGAGAAAGTAGTTGAGGGCTTTGGATCATATCACTAAGCATTTTGAGCAAGAAAGCCATTAAGCAACACCTCATCCCTCTTAATAGTATTGGCTTTTCCTATGGACTCAATGTGATCTTGGATCACTAAAATGAAAAAAATGTAGAGTCTTGTGCTTTGAGCTTGAGCCAGTCCTTTTGTCCTTGGAATTTTGAGGGGTCCACTTTTCTAATCCATGCAACGCCAATCATTGAGCTTTCCTGAAATATGTATCTTGAAATAGCATTAGCTCAATGAGGTATATGTTGTTAGGAATTACCAAAACCACCCAGGGATAGTTGCACTTTCAACTTGCTATAGTTCCTTATGTTAGACATGAAATTGTTGCCATTGCACCAACACATGAAAGTCCTATTATCTTTTTGAATTCTCCCGACTACACTATATCTGAGAAATTTGCACTTATTAAGGATTATATTGATGGGTTGCCTTTTACCGTTGCACATGATGATATTTATGAATGTAATATGCATGTGCTTGTTGCTCCTACTTGCAATTATTATGATAGAGGAACTATATCTCCACCTCTCTATGTTTCCCACACAATAAAATTGCACGAAATTGTTTATACTATGCATTGGCCTTTACTATGTGTGCATGAATTGTTCTTTATGACATGCCTATGCATAAGAAGAGAGTTAGACTTCGTCACTACATGATATATGTTGCTTTGTTCTCACTAATAAATTCTAAATCATTGTTGATTCAAATTGGCTTTGATATACCTTGGGATCCGGGTGGATCCATTACTTGAGCACTATATGCCTAGCTTAATGGCTTTAAAGAAAGCGCTGTCAGGGAGACAACCTGGAAGTTTTAGAGTCATTTATTTATGTTGAGTGCTTTTATATATTTTAAAAACAAAAAAATAAAGAGGGGAACCCAAAACTTTTTCAAAAAGGAAAGTGAAAGTGAGAGAGACAAGCATTGTTGAAGTGGGGGAGCTCCTTGAGCTTTGTTCATGCTCACGGAAACTTTGTGAATCTTGATTACAGAAAATTTTCAACAATAATAATTATCCCCTTGTACAATTCCATTGTACCATAAAAATAATGTGCCAAGGTTTGCCTTTAGGATGTTTACAATGCTTGTTGGTTTGTGCGGCGCAGGACAGAAAATTTGTCTGTAGTGCGCGATTTTACATTTTTTACTGGATCGTCAAACGGTTCTGAAACATTTTTCGCTGTCTTTATATACAAATTCTTTATTTTTCCTAATTTTGACATAATATTTGGAGTACAAGAAGTATGGTTAATGTTCATATTACTACAGACTGTCCTGTTTAAGACAGATTCTGTTTTTGATGCATAGTTTGCTTGTTTTGATGAAACTATCGATTTCTATCAGTGGATTAAGCCATGGAAAAGTTATATTACAGCATCTACAATGCAAAAAACAAAATATGAATTGGTTTGCAACAATACTTAGAGTAGTGATTTGCTTTATTATACTAACGGATCTTACCGAGCTTTCTGTTAAGTTTTGTGTGGATGAAGTGTTCGAAGATCGAGGAGGTCTCGATATGAGGAGAAGGAGGAGAGACAAGAGCTCAAGCTTGGGGATTCCCAAGGCACCCCAAGTAAATATTCAAGGAGACTCAAGCGTCTAAGCTTGGGGATGCCCCGGAAGGCATCCCATCTTTCTTCAACAAGTATCGGTATGTTTTCGGATTCGTTTCATTCATGCGATATGTGCAAATCTTGGAGCGTCTTTTGCATTTACTTTTCACCTTTATTGTATGCACCATGCTGGTATGAGATAGTCCTTGGTTGATTTATAGAGTGCTCATTGCACTTCACTTATATCTTTTGAGTATGGCTTTATAGAATGCTTCATGTGCTTCACTTATATCATTCGAAGTTTGGATTGCCTGTTTCTCTTCACATAGAAAACCGCCATTTGTAGAATGCTATTTTGCTTAAGTTATATTTGTTAGAGCTTGGGCATATCTTTTGTAGAAAGAATTAAACTATCTTGCTTCACTTATATCTATTTAGAGAGATGACAGGAACTGGTCATTCACATGGTTAGTCATAAAATCCTACATAAAACTTAAAGATCATTGAATATGATATGTTTGATTCCTTGCAATAGTTTTGCGATATAAAGGTGGTGATATTAGAGTCGTGCTAGTTGAGTAATTGTGAAATTGAGAAATACTTGTGTTTAGATTTGCAAGTCCCGTAGCATGCACGTATGGTGAACACTGTGTGACAAATTTGAAGCATGGGGTGTTCTTTGAGTGCTTTCCTTATGAGTGGCGGTCGGGGACGAGCGATGGTCTTCTCCTACCAATCTATCCCCCTAGGGGCATGCGTAGTAGTACTTTGCTTCGAGGGCTAATAAACTTTTGCAATAAGTATATGAGTTCTTTATGACTAATGTGAGTCCATGGATTATACGCACTCTCACCCTTCCATCATTGCTAGCCTCTTCGGTATCGTGCATTGCCCTGTCTCACCTCGAGGCTTGGTGCAAACTTCACCAGTACATCCAAACCCTGTGATGCAATACGCTCTATCACACATAAGCCTCATTATATCTTCCTCAAAACAGCCACCATACCTACCTATCATGGCATTTCCATAGCCATTCCGAGATATAATGCCATGCAACTTCCATCATCATCATATACATGACTTGAGCATTTATTGTCATATTGCTTTGCATGACCGTAAGATAGCTAGCATGATATTTTCATGGCTTGTTTGTTTTTTGATGTCATTCCTACGCTAGATCATTGCACATCCCGGTACATAGTCGGAGGCATTCATATAGAGTCATATCTTTGTTCTAGTACTGAGTTGTCATATTGAGTTGTAAGTAAATAAAAGTGTGATGAACATCATTATTAGAATATTGTCCCATGTGAGGTTATCAAAATAAAAGAGGCCAAAGAAGCCCAAATAAAAAAAGGCTAAAGAAGCCCACCAAAAAAAGAAAAAAAAGAAAAAAAGAGAAAACAAAAAAAGAGAAAAAGAGAGAAGGGGCAATGTTACTATCCTTTTACCACACCTGTGCTTCAGAGTAGCACCATGTTCTTCATATAGAGAGTCTCTTGAGTTATCACTTTCATATACTAGTGAGAATTTTCATTGTATAACTTGGCTTGTATATTCCGATGATGGGCTTCCTCAAATGCCCGAGGTATTCATGAGCGAGCAAGTTGGATGCACACCCACTTAATTTCCAGTTTGAGCTTTCATACACTTATAGCTCTTAGTGCATCCGTTGCATGGCAATCCCTACTCCTCACATTGACATCAATTGATGGGCATCTCCATAGCCCGTTGATTAGCCGCGTCGATGTGAGACTTTCTCCTTTTTTGTCTTCTCTACACAACCTCCATTATCATATTCTATTCCACCAATAGTGCTATGTCCATGGCTTGCGCTCATGTATTGCGTGAGGGTTGAAAAGGCTGAAGTGCGTTAAACAATATGAACCAATTGCTCGGATTGTCAACGGGGTTGTGCATGATAGGAGCATTTTGTGTGACAAAAATGAAGCATGGCCAAACTATATGATTTTGTAGGGGTAAGCTTTCTTTGGCTGTGTTATTTTGATAAGACATAATTTCTTGGTTAGTATGCTTGAAGTATTATTGTCTTAATGTCAAATGATAGACTATTGCTTTGAATCACTCGTGTCTTAATATTCATGCCATGATTAGATTACATGATCAAGATTATGCTAGGTAGCATTCCACATCAAAAATTATCTTTTTTATCATTTACCTACTCGAGGACGAGCAGGAATTAAGCTTGGGGATGCTGATACGTCTCCGTCGTATCTATAATTTTTTATTGTTCCATGCCAATATTCTACAACTTTCATATACTTTTGGCAACTCTTTATACTATTTTTGGGACTAACATATTGATCCAGTGCCAGTTCCTGTTTGTTGCATGTTTTATGTTTCGCAGAAACCCCATATCAAACGGAGTCCAAACGGGATAAAAATGGATGGAGAATATTTTTGGAATATTTTTGAAATATGCGAAGAAGAATCAACACGAGATGGTGCTCGAGGGGGCCACGAAGCAGGGAGGCGTGCCTGCCCCCCTGGGCGCGCCCCTGACCCTCTTGGGCACCCCGTAGGGCAGTTGCTGCTCTTCTTTGGCCGCAAGAAAGCTAATTTTAGGAGAAAAATCTGGACGAAGGTTTCAATCCAATCGGAGTTACGGATCTCCGCATATATAAGAAATGGTGAAAGGATAGAATCCCAGAACGCAGAAACAGAGAGAGACAGAGAGACAAATCTAATATTGGAGGGGCTCTCGCCCCTCCCATGCCATGGAGATCCAAGGACCAGAGGGGAAACCCTTCTCCCATCTAGGGAGGAGGTCAAGGAAGAAGAATAAGAAGGGGGGGCCCTCTCCCCCTCTCTTCCGGTGGCGTTAGAACGCCGCCGGGGCCATCATCATCACCGCAATCTACACCAACACCTCTGCCATCTTCACCAACATCTCCATCACCTTCCCCCCTCTATCTACAGCGGTCCACTCTACCGCAACCCACTTTACCCTCTACTTGAACATGGTGCTTTATGCTTCATATTATTATCCAATGATGTGTTGCCATCCTATGATGTCTGAGTACATTTTCGTTGTCCTATCGGTGATTGGTGAATTACTATGACTGATTTAATTTGCTTGTGGTTATGTTGTTGTCCTTTGGTGCCCATCATATGAGCGCGCGCGTGGATCACACCATAGGGTTAGTTGTATGTTGATAGGACTATGTATTGGAGGGCAAGAGTGACAGAAGCTTCAACCTAACATAGAAATTGATGCATACGGGATTGAAGGGGGACCAATATATCTTAATGCTATGGTTGGGTTTTATCTTAATGAACATTAGTAGTTGCGGATGCTTTCTAATAGTCCCAATCATAAGTGCATAGAATTCCAAGTCTGGGACGACATGCTAGCAGTGGCCTCTCCCACATAAAACTTGCTATCGGTCTAGAAAAGTAGTCAATTGCTTAGGGACAATTTCGCAACTCCTACCACCACTTTTCCACACTTGCTATACTAATTTATTGTGTCTTTATCTAAACAGCCCCTAGTTCTTATTTACATGCTCTTTATATTCTTGCAAACCTATCCAACAACACCTACAAAGTACTTCTAGTTCCATACTTGTTTTATGTAAAGCGAACGTCAAGCGTGCGTAGAGTTGTATATGTGGTCGATAGAACTTGAGGGAATATTTGTTCTACCTTTAGCTCCTCATTGGGTCCGACACTCTCATCGAAAGAGGCTACAATTGATCCCCTATACTTGTGGGTTATCAAGTACGGCGGGAAGGAAATTCCTTGGCCGAGCTCACAAAATGCTAGCTCCGAGGGTTCGGAGCCACTGTCCGGAGTAGAGTCCGGCTCCATGATGGTTGCCAGGGACACTACTCCCTCCAGTTCTCCCGTACTGGGTTTAGTGGCTGCATATAGTCCGGCAGGCTCAGGAATCCCATCTTCGTACATGGCGACGCGCTCTGGGTCTAAGGCCAGAGCGGAGGTTGGAGTCGTGAACCATTGGAAGATCAAGTCTCCTCGGATATCCGCGACATAGTTTACACTACAAAAAAAATACACTTCCGTGATGATACGTGTTTGTCATAGTAGGTCGCTTTTTTTGTCATGCATGTACATCCATGACAAATTTATGACAGAATCAAGATAGTCATACCTGTGCTGTCGTAGAAGTGTTCCATGACATTACCAAAATTATCATCACGGAAGTGTCCACTTCCATGACAATAAATCACGCGTCACAGAAGTGCTTTCGTCAAGGGTGACCGACACGTGGCATCCACCGTAACGGAACGCCGTTAAGCTATCGGGTCGGGTTTTGGATCCGATAACCCGTTAACAGCCCCGACCAATGGGGATTTTCCACGTGTAAAATCATCATTGGCTGGAGGAGACACGTGTCAACTCATCCAATGGGCGAGACACGCCTATGATATGTTGACACATGGACCGGCCCATCAAGTTTAAATGGGTCGGCCCAATTGAAGGCCCACAAGATTTTGCGGACCATAATGGGCCGGCCCAGCTAAAGGCCCACGAGATTTTGCGGACCATAATGGGCTAGCCCAGCTAAAGGCCCACAAGATTTTGCGGGCCATAATGGGCCGGCCCAGGTAAAGGCCCATAAGATTTTTGTGTGTCGTAATGGGTCGGCCCAGGTAAAGGCCCACAAGATTCTTGCGGATCATAATGGGCCAGCCCAGCTAAAGGCCCACGAGATTTCGCCGACATTAATGGGCCGGCCCAGCTGTAGGCCCACAAGATTTTGAGTGCCCTAGTAGGCCGGCCCATTAACTGCCTGCCATGTTTTGGGCCAAATGCCAGCCCATATTTGATCCGGTCCATTAATGGCCTGCCATGCTCCGGGGCTAATAGTGGCCCATATGAGATCCGGCCCATTAAAGGCCTACCACGTTCTGGGCTAAATTACGGCCCAGATCAGGTCCGGCCCTTTAAGAGGCTTTGGGCTCAAATATGGCCCATATCAGATTCGGCCCGTCAACTGGACACTATGCTTTTAGGCCCACTTGCTAAAGGCCCACTTAGTAATTCGGCCTGATATTAGTTTTGGCCTGTTAAGGGCCCGTTTAACATTTCGGCCCTATATTAATTTTAGCATGTTAAAAGCCCGTCATATAGTTGGGCCTAACTACGGCCCCATTGGCATCCGGCCTGCTCGCAGCCGATATCTGATTGGGCCAAACAAGGACCGAGACAATTTTCGTCTTGCTAAAAGCCCGTGATTTGATTCGCACAATCATGGGTCGGGGTTCATTTCGGGCTGCTACCAGCCCGTGAGCTGATCGGCACGTTTCAGGCCCAACCTACATCGTGATTGCATGACGGCCCGATTATGTACCGTAATTTTACGGTTTGGCCGGTTTACTGCGAAGACAGGATATATATATAGTAAAATAACTGCAGCATCGTGAATAAGAAAAAACCTAGATTATAAAATAAAGAAATTACGGCATATTACATCCACTGGGCATCAAACTTCGCCACTATGATAATAAAGCACAAGCAGACAGCAGATTACATACACTGGGCATCAAAGATCGCCACCAGTGCAAATAAACACGCCGACAAAATAATATACAAAACCGACAGCACTTGAATAGAGTTCAAGAAAGGTTAGCCCTGCTGGGGAGCTGCAGGGCAAGCAGCTGAGCAAGATGATGACACTGCGCTTCTTCAACATTTGTATCTTCCTCACTCTGAAAGATAAACAAGCAGACAGATGACAGGTTTTGCACATAAAAGTATTAGTGCTGATAATTCATCACATTTCTTACGGACGAATAAAGTGACACAGATTAAATTTGCATTAACACAATATGGTATTGTTCAGGTCAAGACATGGCAGGAAATGACATTGTGAAGGAGTTGGCAGCTTCACTTCACCACTGGATTACAGATCAAGAACTCATAAGTATCAATGGCTAGTGTGCTGTCAAATTATACCATTTCAGATTGGCAAACAAAGAGACGGTTTAAGTAATAGTAGAATGATATGACATTGTTCATAGTTAAGACATTGCAGAATATGACATTGTGCTGTAGTGGGTAGGTTCACCACACCACTGGATTACAGATGAAGAACAGAAGCATACATGTAGTGCAAAAGAAGATCACTTGCTCTGTATAGTTTAATTTACATGGTATGAAGAAGGAACTTGGTTGTACAACTGAAAACTTAAATTGAGAAAGGACGGACTTTTGTTTATGAACTACATATACTAAACTTTAAACAAGCAATTTGATGCAAACACCAAAAATAAACAGTTGTTGCAGTCATGCCTAACCAAATATATACAACAAAGTTTGAAGGCTTGAGATGGACAAACTTACATTATTGGTGAAGACAGGCTCTATAAAGGCCTTGTCCATGCTGATGGGGGGGGGCAATTCAAGAAGTTTACCACAGAATCTTCTTCAAAAGCATTGCCTTTAATCTACATTTTGTTAAGAGTAAATATAGATGTGATAATATACAAAAAATGGAGAATATTTAAGATAAGATGAAGAGTGATGCTACATAACCAAGTAGCTATAAATGTAAGTCCAGCGATACAGGCAAAAGGTACAGCCAAGAGCAATGCACAGCTAAACTTCTTCAGTACCAACCTTATGGTAAGAGTAAATATAGATCTGATGTGTAGAAAATGGAGGGCAAAGGAAAATAAGCTGCAGAGTGATGGTACGTGAACAACTACCTGTAATTATAAGTACACTGATAAAGGACAGCATGTTGTCGGTGGGAACGACACCTATGGGACCACAAGGATCCCTACTACGGTTGCGGGGTGTGGGGCGTGAGAAGAGCGGATCAAACAGATAGCACACGGTTCCTTTACCGAGGTTCGGGCCGCGAGGATGCGTAAAACCCTACTCCTGCTTTGGTGGATTGTATATCTGTGTTCTTGAGCTAGCTATGGGGCGTGAGGAGCTCCAAAAAGCCGAATCCTTCTCCTGGTCGCCTTGGGCCTCCTTTTATAGGGAAAGGGGTTGCCACAGTGGCACACAGGAGGTGGAAAGGGTACAGTGATGTGAGGTTACCCCTCGCATTACATGACAAGGCGCATTTAATGCGTCTTGCTTAGGTGTCCTTGCTTTATCGGGGACGGGAGAGAGCCCTGTCTCGTCCGTCGCCGCTCCATCTCGCGTCGAGACGCGCCTTGGCCAGAGGTGCCCGCGGTGCCATGTAGGCAGGCAGGCAGCTGAGGTGGCGCAGTGGTGGGTCTCCACGAAGATCCGCATGCCGCCACGCAGGTGCCTCCCCAGCTGGTTGGGTCGGCAGCTGCATGCGAACGGCGGTGGAGGTCTGATTGGTGTGGGCCTGATGGTGGCCCTACGGGTGTTCACGGCAAGGACCTTGCCGGGTCCCCGGCAAGGGTCTTGCCGTGGCGCCTGCTGTCATCCCCAGCAAGGCTCTTGCCGGGGGCCTTATGGTCCTCCTTGGCTGGGATCCCACCGAGGATCATCATCTTCTAAAGTGTGTATCTGATCTTGGATATCTTTACAAAAATATGCATGCCACCACGGGGATGCCTTCCGAATCTTTTCCCATGGGGGCAGTGGACTCAAGGGTGACTCGCTCCGTAGGTGTGGGGCGAGCTGCCACGCCAAGGGTCTTGTCGGGTTTGCTAAAACCGCCTCCCGGCAAGGATCTTGCCGGGGGAGTCCGCTTCGTCCCCTTTGCTCTTTGTGGCTTTGGTCTTGGCGTCGTTCTGCTTCTCTTGAGCTTCGGTCATACCTTGGCTCACCTCCCTTGCTTTGCTCAGTGTGGTGGCGCCCGTGGCTCAGACTGCCCGTGCATAGTTATAGGGGTACAAAAAGTGTACCCCTCTTTTTGTACACCGACAGGAGCCCCCGGGCCTGGGCCACACGAAAGCGCAATCGCGTCGTTGTGCTAGGACCAAAAACGATGCGCGGGTAGGCGGGACGGTTTTTACCGCGGTAAGTCTCATCGCGCGCTGCGCTTCCCACGCTTCCCGCGCGTGGCGCGGCGTGGGTAGGCATGTGTGACATGGGCGGCATGCGTGGGGCTGAGCTCTGCACGCATGCGTCACGTCGTAGTAAAGGGGGCGGCCTTCTCTCCATCAAGGTCTTCGGCGATTTTGGAACTCGCCAGAAGTGCTGTGTGGAGAGCTCCTCTGGTGATGAAGATTCCTCCCCGGGCGAGAGTGACGAGGAGGACAGCGACAACAGCGACGAGGGTGGTAGGCGGCAGGATGATGGGTCCGACTAGGCGTCGGTCCCGTTGTCCTGGGGCGATGTTGGCAGCAGCAGCATCTGTACCGAGCCCCCACAAACTCCTCGTGGCCGTCTCCTTGGGCGGCTGGCGTAGGAAGTGCAGGAAGGCGAAGAAGGCAGATGGCGGGCCGTCATCTTGGAGTACGCGGGCATTAATGCCTTCGTTGCGTATTGCCGGTCTTGCCGCCTCGTCTTCCAGCTCTTCTACCGTCATCATCATCAGCAGCTTCCCGTGGAGGTGGCCGCCGGGATGTTTTCTTGGTGCCTTCTGCCACTCGTACCTCACCTAGGTGCTCCTTTTTCCCTTTTCGCCTCCTTGACCTGCCTCCTGAGGAGAGGGACAAGAAAGGGATTACAGGCACCTTATCTCTTTTTAGTTTGTAAGCCTTCGGGCCTTAGCTGAATTTAAAACTTGTAATCCCATCGTTCATGTTTTTCATTCCCTATGGACTGTATCTGAGTGGAATGTTTTTAATGAAAAAGGGATGCTTGCCAGGTCATTCGTTTGCGTAGAACCCACGTCAAGGAGTAAATCCTTGATATCTCTAAGATAAACATTTCCTTGCCCGGCAGCAGGCCTTGCCGTCTTCCCACGTCGCTCGACCTTTCTCATGCTTTTGGCGGAGGCAGGGATGAGGTGGGTTCAGGCTCCTTGTTTCATCCTTTTGTTGCCGCGACTACGACCAAACCTGGCCCCAGGAACGATCCCTAGGGCCTAGAGTTTAGGGAAGCACGGTACCTTTAGGAAGGAATGAGGTTTCACATACCTCAGACCATAAGGGAATGCATGATAAGGGACGAATAACTTATCTGAAGCTGTAGCCCCCGGCAACTCTGGTTTGTCGTGGGTGAATCTTTGCTTGCCGGGGTCTAGATGCTGGTCTTTCCCTCTTCTCTTTTTCGTCCTCAAGTGATCCGGCAAGGATATCTATGAGTCCTGCGAACCAAAGAAGACAAAAGAACGGCAAAGAGACGCACACTCGACCTCTAAGGTAGGGGTTAGTCGCCGCTAAGCACTATCAACCCTAACCAAGGACGAGACTCGACCTAGCATGCATGCTATAACTTAGGGCGCCAGCACTTCATTTATTTATGCTCAGGGTCTGCGCCTGGCTTTGTACCAAGGGTTACATGCATCATCGGCAATGCTTGTACAAAAGGTGGCTTGCCGGGGGGCCCGGCAAGCCGCGCCTCACGGGTAAAACTTGCGAAGATGCTCAATGTTCCAGGAGTTACTCACCGGAACGGCATCTTCGGTCTCCAGGCGGACTGCGCCGGGCCTGGTGACTCGTATTACCCGATAACGACCTTCCCACTTTGGCGTCAACTTGTTGGAATTCTTGGCCGATTGAACGCGCCGAAGGACAAGGTCGGCTTCCTCAAGGCTTCGGGCATGGACCTTGCGGCTATGGTAGCGGCGCAAGGCTTGCTGGTAGAATGCTGCTCTCACATCCGCCCGAAGACGATCTTCCTCAAGGAGCATTGCGTCATCTTGGCGCAGTTGCTCTTGCTCAAGCTCATCATAATCAAGCACTCAAGGTGACCCGTATATGAGTTCAGTGGGGAGAACTGCTTCTGCCCCGTATACCAGGGCAAAGGGTGTCTGGCCGGTGGCTCGATTTGGCGTCGTCCTGGTCGACCAAAGAACCGTCAGCAACTCATCAATCCAGCGCCTTCCACTCTTGTGCAGCCTGTCAAAGGTCTTGGTCCTTAAGCCTCGCAGTACTTCAGCATTTGCCCTCTCAGCTTGACCATTGCTTCACGGGTGAGCAACGGAAGCGAAACAGACTTTGTTGCCGAGGTCTTGGGTATATTGCATGAAGGTGCGGCTTGTGAACTGTGTGCCATTGTCGGTGATAAACCTGTTGGGCATGCCAAAACGACACACTAGTCCCTTGAAGAACTTGACGGCTGACTGAGCTATGACCTTCCTCACTGCCTCCACCTCCGGCCACTTTGTGAACTTGTCGATTGCAACGTACAAGTACTCAAAGCCCCCGACAGCGCGGGGGAAAGGGTCCAGTATGTCAAGCCCCCAGACCGAGAAGGGCCAGGAGAGAGGAATGGTTTGAACGGCTTGAGCTGGCTGATGAAGCTTCTTTGAATGGAACTGACACGCTTCACACCTGGTGACTAGTGTCGTCGCATCCTGGAGGGCGGTGGGCCAGAAGAAGCCTTGCCGAAATGCCTTGCCGGCAAGGGCCCTTGACCCGATGTGGGATCCACATATGTCTCCGTGTATCTCCGCCAACAGCTCCAGTCCTTCCTCTCGAGGGATACACTTCAATTTCACACCGTTCGGCCTCTTTGTGTACAGGACGTCATCGACGAACTGGTACATGGTAGAGCGACGGGCTACTTTTTCCGCTTCTTCCTGCTCCTCAGGAAGTTCCCCTGTTTGGAGGAATCGGACGGTATGTTGTGCCCACGCTGGAGCCTGGGGCTCAACGGCGAGGACTAAAGGAATTTCCTCCGCTATAGGAGAGGCTGTCTCGACGGCAAGAGCTTGACGCTCCGCCGGAGCTATCCGTCCCGTGGCGGGCTCAGTGTCCCCGGCAACATCCTTGTCGGCGGCTCCGGGGAGCTCAGCGGGAAAGTACTTGCCGGGCCCTGATTTCCTCTTGTTCTTCTTTGTTGATGGATCAACGGATGGCTGAGTTAGCTGAAGCACAAAGGTACTTGGTTCCACAGGTAGCTTGAGGGCAGCACGTTTTGACAGGTAATCGGTGATATCGTTCTCCGCTCGGGGAACGTGTTCAGCCTGTATACCGTCGAAACGCTCTTCCAGCTTTCTCACTTCATTGACGTAGGCCTTCATCAACGGGCTCTGGTAATCCTTGTTGACTTGCTTGACGACAAGCTACGAGTCACCCCTGACGATGAGTTTCTTGATTCCGAGGTCCGCCGCGATCCTAAGATCGGCAAGCAACCCTTCGTACTCTGCCGTATTGTTTGTAGACACCTCCCTGGGGAAGTGCATCTAGATCACGTACTTGAGGTGCTCTCCGGTGGGCGCGACAAGCAGTACGCCAGCCCCGACGCCTTGTAAGGAGAAAGCTCCATCAAAGTACATGATCCAATCACAACTTGCCTCCTTGCCGGGGAGAGCAGTCTCTTGGGCTTCTTCATCAGGCGTTGCGGTCCATTCTGCAATGAACTCCGCTAGGACTCGGCTCTGAATTGTGGAGGTACTTTCAAACTTGAGGCCAAAGCTGGACAGCTCCAGTGCCCATTCCACAATTCTTCCCATTGCATCTGGATTGTGCAATATCCGTTGCAGAGGGAGGCGAGTGACGACGGTGATCTCGTGTGCCTGGAAGTAGTGACGCAGCTTCCTCGAGGCCATAAGAAGGCCGAAGAGCAGTTTCTGCACGCCGGAGTACCTTGATCTAGCCCCCTGCAGGAGGGAACTAACAAAGTAGACCGGGTGCTGCATCATTTTCTTCTTCGGCAGCACTTCAACTGGCTGTGTCGGCTCTGCATTGGTGGTGTCGCGCTCTGTCGCTGCCATTACCTCATCCTCAACCTCTCTCTGCGCCACTAGTGCGGCGCTGATCACCTGGTTCGTTGCCACCAGGTATAGCAGCAATGGCTCCTGTGGCCTAGGCGCAACTAGTATTGGCGCAGAGGAGAGGTACTTCTTCAAATCTTGCAATGCTGCTTCGGCTTCTGGCGTCCACTCCACCGGGCCCGCCTTTTTTAGGATCTTGAAAAAGGGAAGGGCCCGCTCGGCAGACTTGGAAATGAACCTGCCCATGGCGGCTACACAACCAGCAAGCCGACGCACATCCTTGATTCGCTTGGGTGCTTCAATCTGCTCTATAGCTTGATCTTGTCCGGATTGGCCTCTATCCCACGCTGTGACACAAAGAACCCGAGAAGCTTGCCGGACGGGACGCCAAAGACGCACTTCTCAGGGTTCAGCTTGAGATTGATCTTGCGTAGGTTTGCAAATGTTTCTTGCAAATCTGGTATGAGGGTTGCCCTGTCCTTAGTTTTGACCACTATGTCATCCATATAAGCTTCCATATTTCTATGGAGCTGGGGTTCAAAAGCAATCTGGACCGCCCTTGCAAACGTCGAACCAGCACTCTTCAACCCGAAAGGCATCCGCATGACACAATACGTACCACATGGGGTGATGAATGCTGTTTTCTCTTCGTCTTCTCTTGTCATGAAGATCTGGTGGTAGCCGGATTAGGCATCAAGGAATAACAACAGATCACACCCAGCTGTGGAGTCAACAATCTGGTCGATGCGCGGCAACGGGAAGGGGTCTTTAGGACAAGCCTTAATGATATCTGTGTAATCAATACACAGCCTCCACTTCCCATTTGCCTTGCGCACTACGACCGGATTGGCCAACCACGTTGGATGGAGCACTCCTCTTACCAAACCCATTGCTTCCAGTTTCCGGATCTCTTCTGTGATGAACTCTTGTCGTTCCAAAGCTTGCTTTCTGACCTTCTGCTTGATGGGCCGCGCATGAGGACAGACAGCAAGGTGGTGCTCAATCACCTCCCTGGGAACGCCAGAGATGTCGGAAGCTTTCCATGCAAACACAACGACATTCGTCCGCGGGAAGGTGACGAGCGCGTCTTCCTATTTGTCGTCAAGGGTGGAGCTTATGGTGAAAGCTCCTTCCGTGTCATCCTCATTGACAGAAACCTTCTTAGTTCCCGGCGGTATGGCCCTAGGCTTCTTGTTTCCGCCGGTGGAGCTCTCTGGCACGTCCTTGACGGCAGCGCTACACTCCGAAGAGGTGCGCTTGCCGGAGTGGGTGTCCGAGGTCTCACCGGTCTTCTTCTTCTTCTTCCCTCCTGGGGTCCCGGCGGCAGGAGCAAGTGCCCTAGTGGAGGCAGCTGCTGCAACTGCTTGCTGGTATAGTTGGTCAGCGCAAATCAGCGCATCTTTCTTATCGGAGGGGATGGTGATGATCGTCACAGATCCTGGCATCTTCAGGGTGTTGTAGGCGTAGTGTGATGTCGCCATGAACTTGGCCAGCGTTGGGCGGCCAAGGTGGGGCAAGGGGATCTTGGCAACATCAAACACGATCCTCTCCGTCCTGTAGTTCAGGTCGCTTCCAAAAGTCACGGGCAGCGTGACCTTTCCCTTGGGTTGGCTTCTTCCCGGGTTGACCCCCTAAAACGTGCCCGTCTCTTCGAGGTCTCCATCAGGAATCTGCAGTTTCTCGATCACGGCAGGCGAGATCAAGTTCAGACCGGCCACGCCATCGACTAGCATCTTCGTCACCTTGAGGTTGCGTATTGTTGGTGAAACCAACAATGGCAAGCACCCGACCGCAGTAGTGCGATCAGGGTGATCCTCAGTGTCAAAAATGATAGGTGTGCTGGACCACTTCAGCGGCCTTTGGGCTTCAAACGACGGCTCTGCCGCTATAATCTCTCGCGCCCACTGTTTAAGCCGACGGTGAGAAGTATGCAGCGAGGCACTGCCGTCGACGCACATGGCCTCTGTAGCTTTCTGAAACTCTTTGTCGCCGGATTCGTCGTCCTCTTCGTGATCATCGTCTTCTGGCTTTCTGTCACGGCCCCGGGCGGGCCTGTCCTATTGTTTATCCTGTTGGAAATATGCCCTAGAGGCAATAATAAAATCATTATTATTATATTTCCTTGTTCATGATAATTGTCTTTATTCATGCTATAATTGTGTTATCCGGAAATCGTAATACATGTGTGAATAATAAACACCAACATGTCCCTAGTAAGCCTCTAGTTGACTAGCTCGTTGATCAACAGATAGTCATGGTTTCCTGACTATGG
Source organism: Aegilops umbellulata (assembly GCA_032464435.1). Classification (NCBI taxonomy): domain Eukaryota; kingdom Viridiplantae; phylum Streptophyta; class Magnoliopsida; order Poales; family Poaceae; genus Aegilops; species Aegilops umbellulata. The sequence goes on along the minus strand of CP136056.1, from coordinate 507,604,894 downwards.
ACATTGGATGTCAATGATAACGAGATCACATCATTAGGAGAATGATGTGATGGACAAGACCCAATCCTAAACATAGCACAAGATCGTATAGTTCGTTTGCTAGAGTTTTCCAATGTCAAGTATCCTTTCCTTAGACCATGAGATCGTGTAACTCCCGGATACCGTAGGAGTGCTCTGGGTGTGCCAAACGTCACAACGTAACTGGGTGACTATAAAGGTATACTACGGGTATCTCCGAAAGTGTCTGTTGGGTTGACACGGATCAAGACTGGGATTTGTCACTCCGCTTGACGGAGAGGTATCACCGGGCCCTCTCGGTAATGCATCATCATAATGAGCTCAATGTGATCAAAGTGTTTGATCACGGGATCATGCATTACGGTACGAGTAAAGTGACTTGCCGGTAACAAGATTGAACGAGGTATTGGGATACCGACGATCGAATCTCGGGCAAGTAAAATACCGATTGACAAAGGGAATCGTATACGGGATTAATTGAATCCTCGACATCGTGGTTCATCCGATGAGATCATCGTGGAGCATGTGGGAGCCAACATGGGTATCCAGATCCCGCTGTTGGTTATTGCCCGAGAGCCGTCTCGGTCATGTCTGCATGCCTCCCGAACCCGTAGGGTCTACACGCTTAAGGTTCGGTGATGCTAGGGTTGTGAGGATATGTATATGCAGTAACCCGAATGTTGTTCGGAGTCCCGGATGAGATCCCGGACGTCACGAGGAGTTCCGGATTGGTCCGGAGGTAAAGAATTATATATAGGAAGTGCTGTTTTGGCCATCGGGACAAGTTTTGGGGTCACCGGTATTGTATCGGGACCACCAGAAGGGTCCCGGGGGTCCACCGGGTGGGGCCACCTATCCCGGAGGGCCCCATGGGCCAAAGTGGGGAGGGGAACCAGCCCATAGTGGGCTGGTGCGCCCCCCTAGGCCCACCCCATGCGCCTAGGGTTGAAACCCTAGGGGTGGGGGCGCCCCGCCTTGGCTTGGGGGCCACTCCAGCCCTTGGCCGCCGCCCCCCTTGGGAGATCCAATCTCCCAGGGCCGGCGCCCCCCCTAGGGGCCTATATAAAGGGGGGGAGGGGGCAGCCGCACCCTTTGCCTCGGCGCCTCCCTCTCCCTCTCCAACACCTCCTCCTCCTCCATAGAGCTCGGCGAAGCCCTGACGGAGTACTGCAGCTCCATCACCACCATGCCGTCGTGCTGCTGCTAGAGCCATCTTCCTCAACCTCTCCTCTCCCCTTGCTGGATCAAGAAGGAGGAGACGTTACGCTGACCGTACGTGTGTTGAACGTGGAGGTGCCGTCCGTTCGGTGCTAGGATCTCCGGTGATTTGGATCACGTCGTGTACGACTACCTCATCCCCGTTCTTTGAACGCTTCCGCTCGCGATCTACAAAGGTATGTAGATGCATCCGATCACTCGTTGCTAGATGAAATCATAGATGGATCTTGGTGAAACCGTAGGAAAATTTTGTTTTCTGCAACGTTCCCCAACATATCCTTGCCGCGACGGCCCGCCTGGCCATCACGCTTCTTGACGGACCCCTCAGCACCGTCCTGGCCTTTCTCCTTGTCCCGCCTCTCATATTCAGCCCTCTGCTTCTCAGCGAGGAGCTCAACCTGTCGGCAGTTCTGGAGGTCATGGCCTTTGGTGCGATGGATCTTGCAGTATCGCTTGTCGGAGTTTCCTGGCTTCTCGGCAGCCGCCAAGGCCCGGCAGGCGACACATCCGGCAATTTCCTTGCCAGGGTCATCTGCCTTGGTTTTCTTGGTGGAGCCGGTGTCATCAGATCCCTCGACGGCAAGCACGGCTTTACCTCTGCGCTTCCTATTGCGGCGCCGGCCCTTCTTCGTCGGAGCGGCAGTATCCTGATCTGAGGAGTCGGTTTCCACGCCGGCATCTTCGCCGGGGTACTTCCTTCCCTCTTCAGCTCGGGCACATCTGTTAGCAAGAACATAGAGTTCTGCCACATCTTTCGCCTTGTTCATTGCTAGCTCTTCGCGCATCTTGCATTTACGCACGTTCAGATGGAACGCGCTGATGATGGCGGCAGGGTGAACATCAAGGATGTTGTACTGTATCCGGCTGAACCTCTGTATATACTTGCGGAGACTCTCGCCTCCCTTCTGGGGAATGACGTGCAGGTCGCTCGCTTGGCCATGAGCTTGGTGACCTCCAGTGAAGGCGCCCACGAACTCATGGCACAAATCCGACTAGGAGAAAATAGAGTCTACCCGCAAGTGCATCAACCATGACATGGCGTTGGGTTTAAGAGCCAACGGAAAGTAATTCGCAAGCACCTTATCGTCACGGGCTCCGGCAGCTTGCATCGCGATGGTGTAGATGCTGAGGAACTCGGACGGGTGGGTCTTGCCGCCATATTTCTCGCCAACGTCATGTTTGAAGGTGCGGTGAGTGGGCCACTGGAATTGCCGCAGCTCACGGGTAAAAGCCGGACAGCCCACCTCGTAAGGTAGGCCTCCAGGGCTCTCCGGTGTCGGGTGGTCCGCAGCAGGCCCTGCTCGCCTGTCTGATTGGTGGCGCGCTCCGCGCCGGCGCTCGATAGTGGTTTGAGCGTCTTCATGTTCTCGTTCCCGTAGAACTTGGCGCTGGTCACAGTGGGTCCGCAGGTCGGACGACGCTATGGAGATTTCGTCGCCCGTAACATCACGACGGGCTGGCGTCCGCGGTACCGGGCGAGGAGGAGGCGAGTGCACCGTGGTCGTAGTGCCGCCGGCTTTCCTGCCACTGGTACGTGGGACTCCGTCGGAGCATCGACCCGGGGGCTCCACCGAACTCGGTTCGTCTTTGTTGGCCACCGCAACAAGGCTTCGGATAGTGGCTCTCCATTCGTCGAGTTTCCCCGTAGTGGGAGGAAAATCAAGGAGCAACTGCGCGCGCCAGTGCTTCTGCTGGCGTCGGTGGTAGCGAAACCTACACGGAGCCCGACGTGCTTCGACTTCTGACCATGTCAGAAGGAGCTCTATCACAACCCCGCGGTCGCATGCCATCTTCACCAGCGCCTCGGCGAGCGGGCAGGTCTTCTACATCCCTGGAGTGGCGCTCGGGGCTCTTCCCGCGGCAACGCCCGGGGTCTTCAGCGTGATTATGCCGTTCGTCGCGCGCCGCTTGAGAGGAGCGTGCCGTCAGCGCCGGCGTGGGAGTCTTGGAAGCCCTCGCGTCGCCCTCGGGCGGGGTGGCAGCGATCTTGGAAGGCCCCGCGCCACCCGCGGAGGGCCTGGCTCCGTCTTTGGATTTGGCGGTGTGCAGCCCGTTACCAGGCGCATGAACATCGCCGCCTCCCAAACTCCGACTGACGGGACGGTGTTGGTGTTCGCGAACGGCGCCCCGGGTCCTTTCTGCGACCGGTCCGCTGCTCGCCCGCGTCGGGGCGGGATGTCCGGCTTCCGGCGGGCCAACCGCCGCCGTCGTCTTCTTCTTGGGCGCCATGACGATGAAGAAGCGTCGAACTAACTGCTAAAGCCGATTCTCAGAACTGCGCCCCCTACCTGGCGCGCCAAAGATGTCGGTGGGAACGACACCTATGGGACCACAAGGATACCTACTACGGTTGCGGGGCGCGGGGTCGTGAGAAGAGCGGATCAAAAAGATAGCACACGGTTCCTTTACCCAGGTTCGGGCAGCGAGGATGCGTAAAACCCTACTCCTGCTTTTGGTGGATTGTATATCTGTGTTCTTGAGCTAGCTATGGGGCGTGAGGAGTTCCAAAAAGCCGAATCCTTCTCCTGGTCGCCTTGGGCCTCCTTTTATAGGGAAAGGGCTTGCCATAATGGCACACAGGAGGTGGAAAGGGTACAGTGATGCGAGGTTATCCCTCGCATTACATCACAAGGCGCATTTAATGCATCTTGCTTAGGTGTCCTTGCTTTATCGGGGACGGGGGAGAGCCATGTCTCGTCCGTCGCCGCTCCATCTCGCATCGACACGCGCCCTGGCCAGCGGTGCTCGCGGTGCCATGTAGGCAGGCAGGCAGCTGAGCTGGTGCAGTGGTGGGTCTCAACGAAGATCCGCATGCTGCCACGCAGGTGCCTGCCCAGCTGGTTGGGTCGGCAGCTGCATGCAAACGGCGGTGGAGGTCTGATTGGCGTGGGCCTGATGGTGGCCCTACGGGTGTTCACGGCAAGGGCCTTGGCGGGGCCCCGGCAAGGGTCTTGCCGTGGCGCCTGTTGTCATCCCCGGCAAGGCTCTTGCCGGGGGCCTTGTGGTCCTCCTTGGCTGGGATCCCGCCGAGGATCATCATTTCTAAAGTGTGTATCTGATCTTGAATGTCTTCACAAAGATTTGCATGCCACCACGGGGATGCCTCCCGAATCTTTGCCCCATGGGAGCAGTGGACTCAAGGGTGACTCACTCCGTAGGTGTGGGGCGAGCTGCCACGGCAAGGGTCTTGCCAGGTTTGCTAAAACCGCCTCCCGGCAAGGATCTTGCCGGGGGAGTACGCTTCGTCCCCTTTGCTCTTTGTGGCCTTGGTCTTGGCGTCGTTCTGCTTCTCTTGAGCTTTGGTCTTACCTTGGCTCACCTCCCTTGCTTTGCTCAGTGTGGTGGCGCCCGTGGCTCAGACTGCCCATGCACAGTTATAGGGTTACAAAAAGTGTGCCCCTCTTTTTGTACACCGACACATGTACTTACAAGAGCAATGCAGAGCTAAAAACATTGGCATTGGATATATTCTACACTAATGTAACCATTCATACAGATCTGATAATTTGGAGCGAACAATTGATAAGCAAGCTATCATGCATACTGTTGTCACATAATGAACCAGGTATGTATGCAAGTACGGTGATACAGGACAACAGGTACTAACAAGAGCAAAGCAGCAGGCAGCATATTTGCGATATCCTATCGTTCTTGTCAAACCGGAATTCTTCTTCGAGCAGATTTCCTGCAAAAAGATCCGTAAGGCACATGCGGAAAATTAGAAGTTCAAATTGTCATGTGATTTCATACACAGTACCTCACCCTGGGAACGAGACCAGTGCATAACAAGGTTTTTCCATTCAATGTCTTCTAAATTTAGCACAGGAGACTTCACCGGAAATTCGTTTATAGACTTGCCATCAAAGTGTGATTTCCTCAGGTAACACCGATACTGCTGCAATGCTTCCTTGAAAAGCACAAGCAAGCTTTGCTCTTCATGACTATCCAGATTGACCCTCGCCTAGTTACAACAATGTAATGTAAATCATTGATGTGTTCAATCAGCACAAAACAGGAAAATAATAACCATGAATAATAGCACTTACACGTAAGTTGGACAAGAAGATGTGAAAATGGTGTTTGTCTTCACAATAATCTTCCCACGATGGGGATATATGCACGTAGTCTCTAACAACATTGAAAGCGTTGTCTTTTAAACTAGGAATAAATGGAATGGGGTTCCAATCTGCAGGAATTGGCCGTCTCTGCAGTTGGGATAGGTCTTCGGCCGGTGGACTTGCTGTACTTTTTGCTCAATTGGGATTTTTCTGTGGTACAGCTGGTGCTATGGCAAATGAAATCGGTATACCTTTTGCTGGAGTGCAGGTCTTGTGTGGTGGGGCTAGTGGTGTGGCCAGTGAAGTGCGGGTACAGTCTGCTGGAGTCGGTCCTACGTTTTGTGTCACTGGTTGTACAGCCAATATAAGTGGGGTGCTGTCTGATTTCTCCGGCACCAGCATGTTTTTCAAGGACTTTGCTGGTGCTCCTTCAGGTTCGGCAATCACCCTCTTCCTTTTTGATGTCTGATGCACCAGAACAGAATTTGAGTGAAAAAACATGGTATGATCATAGATGGAATATGTATTGATAATGGATGGGCATGGCATCTCGACATATATGATGAGTAAACTAAGCAGATGGCGGTGCAACAAAATAGAAGAAATGCAAGAAAACATATGCAAGATACGCGCAATCAATAAAACCTTGCCAAATTAGAACAGGCACCTTGATGGGTGAACAGGACAGGCCATCTGCCTTTGACTCCTCGAGGTTAGAATAGTCATCAGGATGATATTCTGAACAAGAATCAACAGGTGGGGAGCGTACGAGTTTCATTGCTTCCAGAATGGCACTCAATGCCTTGGTGCCAATTTTGTAAGTCATTGCAGTGTTCCACAATATTCTTCTGGCGCGCGGATTCTGATATTCACTGTAATTGCGTATGATATCTGAGAACCATGAAAACATAAATAGTTGTGAGATTATCTTTGTAATGTAGATGATATTCTTATATAGGGGCGCCCCTGTAAACACTTGTGTCCTATCACTGGATTCTGATGAGAGAGCTCATGTGTGCTGTAATATGGTGCGTGCATTTATATAATCTAGCACAAGTACACAAAAAATAGGCTCCAGAAGTAAGGATAGCTGGCAGATGATAGGTTCATAATATACTGTATAGAGAATTTATTGCCAAACCATGATAACAAGAGCACACAACAACTAGGCAGATCATAGTGTACATAGCAGGGGTACACCATAACCAGGATATATAAATCGGGAAAGTGGAACTGGCTGGAAATTACGGTGTTGTATTGCCGCTAGTAATTGAAAGCCTATCGATCACGTACATGCCAGCTCTATCAGCTGTTAGACTACAGATGTCCCTGCTCCCCTTCCTGACAAGGAACATACTGTGCTTCCCATACATAACACCGCACGGGCCGCCGGCCGAACCACCGGCCCCACCGCCTGTGTTCCTCCGCCATCCCCACCCCCGCCCCCACCCACGTCGAGTTTTCTTCGTTCGACGAGGCCCCACCACCGCACCCCCCCAACCATCGTCCCCACCCGAGCCCCTTCGATCGCACCGGCGAACTCCGGTGAGCTCTGAAAAATCGACTGACCCAATTTTGAAATTTAGTCTGTTGTGATTTAACTAGTGTGGAATATAAAAGGGGAAAACCATGAGCATTGCGAGTATGGTGTTGAGCGTGCCATGGTGGATCTAAAGGTGCAAACCAGACAAAGGCAACTTCGCAACCAAGACAAGAAATCGGAGTAAAGTAGTGGCGATCTATTTTCTTGCTGCGATAAATAAGTTGAGCAGATACGAAAGAGTACCGCCTCTGGTGCGGCGCCGTGTACGCATCTGCTGAGAATTTGACGGTGCTGCGGTAGCGATGGCTGTCGACGGCGTGGAAGTAGATCTAGGAGGGTAGATGATGGCGGGGTGCGGTGGACGAGACGGTCGTAGGAGCGGCGCCGGCAAGGTGGACGACGGCAGGGATGAAGCGAGAGGACGGGATGCAAGGATCCAGGTCCGAAGCCGTGGATGAGAGAGGTCGATCTCTTGTAATGGACGGCGGCATCGGGGTATCAGCTCCGGCATGGTGGAGGAGGACGGCGGTGGATGGGGTGGCGGACGGAGGAGGGTGGGGTGGAGAGGGTGTTTTGGCGCCCACGGAGTACGAATGGGGAAAAGGGACGTAGAGAGGAAGGGGGGAACCATGTATTCAGGGCGCGCTTGTCTCAAATGCGAGGAAATTTACAAACTTAGCCCCCGTTTCAAATTTCTACTACATCACAGCAACACTAGTCGGTTGGGGATAGGACGGTAATCTCGCATACACCGAATATTTGCCGACGAGAGTTTCTTTTTGGCGCCCACCGTGTATGAATATGAGTCGGAGAGGGAGTCGATTTCGGCCGAGGACACACTGTGTTTTGGTGCCCACCGTGTATGAATCCTGCTGAGAGGCGGTTACGTCACGTTTGGGTGAAATTACAAACCTACCCCTATCGAAACCTATAGAAATCCAGCATACAGGCTTTGCATGGCAGGGATAGGCAGTAGTGATTTCCATCTCACAGGTTTTGGTTTCGGGCGGTTACCGCGACTTCCCCTGCTTCGTTCAAATTTTGCAGAGTGCACGTTTACCGTGCCAACTCAATTCGAATCCCGTTTGTATTCTTTTTTTTCAAGCGGGATCCATTTTCAATTGGAATTACATTCTATATACATCATTTTTATATATATACTTTCAAAAGCACAACACCATTTATACATAAATATGGTTTACAAATGGCATGATCTCAGATTCATAAGGTTGTATCCATCAATTTGGATTTTCAAATATTTGAAACCACTTTATGTTGAAATCCAATGTATGCATTCCTCGCTAACTGTCTCCAATTAATGTGTGTTTCATGCGGTTTTTTTTTACTTCTCAAACATGTATAATGTGTTTCACACATGCAACATATAGTGTAATCCCGTTTAGACATTAATTGCATATAAACCATGCATGTTTGTAATTGAAGAATCTATGGATCGCCAATATTGATAAACTATATAACATTACACGTGTGCCCAAATTCAAATGAATATGCATGTTTGATACACCAATTTGCGTTATGATATTATCGATGTCGTGATCTCCAGTTTAAATATTTGAATCCCCTTTAATCCAGATATTCGTCTCATATAGCTATCACTCATGCTTATATAGGACTATCTCTCTGGACCTATACGCGTTCATCGTCTCTCAGGTATCTCTCGTGCTACCTGTATGTCGACAATGATCTTTTATCTTCGTAACACACTGACGGTACTCTCTCCCTCGACCTTCATCACTCTATCTCTCTCTAAGTATATCTCGCTCCCTGCTATGTGTCTCTAACTATGATTCTCCATGTGGAATCTCTTTCTCTCACACAAACACAAAACTTTGTCTCCCGGGGTCTCATTTCTCTCTACTATTCCCATGTGTGCCACTCGCACACCCCTCATACAGAGATGTCTTTCGCTCCTTAGATATGAGAACCTACGACTCTTCCTCTTCAATATCTCTTTCTCAGACACAAACACAAACTCTGTCTCCCAGGGTCTCATATTTCTCCATCGCTCTCTTGTATGTCGCTCACACACACCCTCTCTCCCTAGAGATATCTTGCGTTCCCTCATATGTCTCTCTAGCTATCACTCTCGTTGTGAAATATCTTTCTCTCTCGCAGACACAAAACTTCGTCTCTCCGGATCTCATTTCTCTCTAATATCTGTTTGTATGTCACTCACACGCACCCTCTCTCTATCTCTCTCACACCCACACACATAACCCAGCCTTCTGATCCACTATACTCCTATCTCTAACGCACACTAGCTAGCATCTTTATCTTTCTATTTATCTGTTTCTCCATCAACCTTCTTTCTCGCCCTCACTCTTGATTCCTATCACGCACACTACATATGTTTCTCTCTACATGCAGTCAAGTGCCCTCTCACACACATATATAACTTGACCCTTTGAACCACCCGACGGTCATCTCCAACACCCAAACTAGCGGATGTCCCTCTAGCTAGCATCTCCATCTGTATCTATCTGTAGTTTCTCCGTCAACATTTCTTTCTCGCACGGAGTCTTGCTTCCTATCACCCACACTATATATGTCTCTCCATACATATGCATTTATAGGTTGGTCTCTTTTGCACAATCGTTGCGCCTCACTCCCTCTGCTCGCCATAGATGCATGCTCCAGCCCACGCCACTATCTCTTAAAGACAAAAACACATGCTCAATTGTCGGGACTTCTTCCATGCATTCTCACATGCATGCATATTGTCATACCGATCCGGCTCTCCCATGTCGTTGATCTTATGACTTATGTCTTCTTTCTTTTATCTCGATCATGCGCGCGCGCACACACACACATCCCATGTATACATGTATACCTCTCACACATGCACGCTCAAGTTCTCTATGTCTCCATACGTAGTTAATTACCCTCAATCCTAACGCCACATCGAATTGTTCTCCTCTTTTGTGCACATAACTTCCGCCTGGATGGGTAAAACACACACTCACACTTAACAATCTCCTTCTAGCTACCCCCCTCCCCCGCCTCTCACTCTTCCCCTATATCCCTGAAACCAATAAGACCATCCATTAGTTTAATTCCCGCCTACATGCACCATTGATATATAGTAGTCTTCCTCGGTGTCTCTCGAACAAACACGTTCTCTCGAAGTCGACTCCTCTCACGCGCACACACCTTCTCTTCCCTCTCTACGGGCATTTCTCTCTCGCACCCCATCGTTGGTGGCCTCTGCCATACACATCACCTCTCTATGATGAAAGCCATGGACACTTAAATATCATCCGCCATAGAGGACCCCGCGACACACACACACACACACACGTACGCACCTCCCCTACACACACACACTAAGACTCCATCTCTCTCACACACACACAGACAAACACACACACACACACACGCAAGAACGCACACCCCCCACACACACACACACACACACTAAGACTCCATCTCTCTCCCTCTCTCACACACACACAAACTAAGACTCCATCTCTCTCTCTCTCACACACACACACTAAGACTCCATCTCACATACACATGCTCTAGGCGGAGCATTTGTTCCAACCACCCTTCATCCAACCTTACCCGTATGATGAACAATCAGCTTTATTTACTTGCATAACATGGACAAATTCCACTTTACTATAGTAGTCAGCAAACTTATCATCTATACCCTTATAAAAAAACGAGTTGGTGGTGATGGTGTGCCTGCCATCTTGTAATACAGACCGTATGATCTATATCTGAGGATAGAAAGCAAACTATGATAATTTTACAAAAGATACCCGCACCTCTCTCCACATCATTATCTCCCGCAACCTCATTGCTCAGCAATTAAAAAAGGAATAAGTCTCTGGAACAATCTAGCATGCATGGTGGCCGCTGCCGCCTGCCGGCGCCGTCCATCCCCATGCCTCCGCCCATTCCGACTACCAGTCACCACCACGCTCCACTGCTCCTCGCCTTATCTCTCATCTTTCATTTTTTCGATGACATTTTTGAGATACTAGTTTTCCGATAAAATTCTCGAGATATCATTAGTTTTTACACATGGGATTACTCCTGAATGGGTCAATCACAATAGGTGTTCTGTAAAAAATGCATATTGATGTTCCGTGCAATGCACGAGAATCTTTCTTGTAATTATATAACGCAAATCATGAGCAGGAAGTGACATTTTTTTGACACAACCACGTTAACATGGCCACGTAAATCACCAGCTAAAGTAAATACCATTATACTTATATCCCGATGCAAAAGGTTGAGTACATGTCCGAAGAGTAGAGTCGCACACATGCACTCTGTCTCTCAGAATCTCTCACACACACACACACCAGTTACGTGACGCCCACTTAAGCAGACACGTGTGTTATAATTTGTGCACCCGCGGGTACACGTGATGCTGCGCATTTATTTAAGCCGGAAGGCGAACCCAAACAGTAGCTGCATTCATTCCCCTCCCGCCACCTCTTCTCTGGTCGCCGTCGCCCGGTAGCCATGGGCCGGCCGAAGGTAACAACATACACCATACTCCCGCCGGAGCGGCGCTTTAATATGGAAATTTTAGTGGCCATACATGCATCTTTTTGTGCTAGCACTCCTATATAAGGGTTGACCGGTCGCTTCCCGCGGACGTGCGCGGGCGGTGGAAGAGGAAGGAGAAGGGAAGCGAACTGTGGAGTAGCGTTTTTTACCACAATTTCCTAGGAAACTGAGTGCAATAATTGAGTAGTTTTGCAAACTACCAGTACTACACCTGAAATGGTTCAAAACCTATACTCCCTTGCCAGTGCGCGCTTCCCGTGTGAAACGGTCAGCATCGCCCTGGAGCGTCAGTGCCGCATTAACGCCTGGCCAGAGCGGAGGCGACCTCTCACTGGCACCGGCTTTGAAGTGGCGTGACGGCCGAGAGAGCGCCGCTTCCCGGTGCACGTGACTGCTCCACGTCGAGACTGGCCATAGGCCCTGTTTGGATCCATGGGTTAGAGTTAGTTTGAGCTAGTTGGGGCTCAAATAGCCCTAAACTATCCAAGCATGAGGGTTTAAATTGGAGCAAGTTGCACCAAACCCACCAAAAAAAACTATCCCACCCAAGAGGTGCTAACTGGAGATAGTTCTCATTGGGACCACTGAAAAATCACTTTTCTCTCTCCATGAAGTGCATTTATTCTCAATCCAACCCTGTCAGCCAAACACCTCTTTGGCTACAGTTAGTTCAGGGTTAGTCATGAGTTAGTCTAACCTCTAGCTAAGTTAGAGTATCAAATAGGAGCAGTATAGGACATGCAAGTTGCTCAAAGCATACAGGCAAATTCGTACGTGAAAGGATTTTTTCTTTTTGAAAATGGAACGTGAAAGGAATTTTTTTCAGAATGCTCTTGGCATGTCGCTAACATGTGATAGTTAACCGACCTCAATAGACGGCAGAAATGCCAGCCCGCCGCACTTTGATAGAGACGAGGAGGGAGAAGCGATACAAGCTGCTGGATTACTAGAGATAGGTGTCGCACGAAAGCCAAGAAATATGGTGATAGCGTGGGTTAGCCATGTACTAGTATGATGTAACTACACTTGGCTGCCGTGTTTCGTACTCTTCCAGTCCACTGTGGAGATGATTGGTTAATTTTATATCACTGAATAATATTAAATATTATGAGTGCAGACGCTCCACCACGAGGTTCCTTGCTCCTTCTCGGTCGTCCGAAATCTATGTTCTTCCACTCTATTTTTTTACGTGAGCTTTGTTCATCCTTTTGCCAACACGCGAGACATCTAGCATCAAGGTGCACGTGTTATGCAAGGATCGTTCCATCTATATGAAGAACACGTGGGACTGGAACTACGAGACGTACATGTACCTAGGAGTGGATGTACGAACCTGAGGAATGTAGCGCAGTAAGTGAAGTAGAAAGGCACAAATCGTATGAACATGTGTTGCATATAGGGTGTGTTTGGTTGCATTCTCGTCTCAGCATAGTTGTTCCCTCTTCAGGCATGCTCAACTCAACACCCCTCTTCATGCATGCTCTCTTCATGCATGCTTCTAGTGTATTTGTGCTAAACTAGTGTGGACTCATGCACCCTCCATACACTCTACCAAACACCCAAAAGTAGGTCGAGAAGGGAACTCTTGGGCGGCATTTGTCTCTTACTACGTACTACCACTAAATGTTGTACGTGCAATGCATGGTGATGTTACGGAGTACGTGCCTAAGTACTCTACTACTACTATATTAGTTGGAGGCACATATTAACTTTTATATTTGTTTAGGTGTATGCCCCGAGACCTTCCAACTAGACGTGTCTTTGTCTCAATTTTTTTTGCAGAAAACGTATCTTTGTCTCCAGGTCGCACTTTGTATCGTTCATACCACTAATTACTACTACGTGTGGTCTCCGACCCAGAAGTGGAAGAAGTGGAGACGCTCTACCACGCTGTTTTTTTACGCTGGGCTCTACCACATTGTTCATGTCCCACTCCTTTCACTGACGTGTGGGACATCCAGCACGTGCCGTGTTTGGCACCCTTCGTCGTAAGAGTTGAAACGCTAGCATTCCTCAGAAATAAAAAATAATTATAAATTAGCAATGATACTATTTTTTTTGTGAACCAATCAGCAGTGATACTATACCTCGATATCGGAAAGAATACTACTACGTTCGCCAACATGCGGGACGTCGACCATCCTGGTCCACTTGCCATGCACGCAGAACTCCAAGGGAGTCACCCAGGTCATCGCGCCGTAGTAACACTGACTAATGAGCCGTCAAATCACAGGCCCACTTCCCACTTTGAAGTTGCTTGGACGAAGGAACCATCATGACTTTGTTGAATTCCGCTTCTTGAAGAAAAGTAATGTACCAGCAGTACTGCTAGCTACGGTAGTTACTACAACAGAGGCCTCCTTTCGTTCATAGGATAGGAATATGAAAATCATAGGAAGTGAGATGACATGCAGCTCAATTCCTATACAGAAAGAGATGCCATTTGATGCTTAGGATAGGAATTTTTCCATTTAGTCTAGGGTAATGTACTGGTAATTTGCTCTAAAAACTATAGTAGTAACTAATAGTACTGGTACATGCTCGTACCCACACACACACACACACACACACACACACACACACACACACACACACACACACACACACACACAAACTACTAGTACTACTACTTCTCACATGTTCGCCAGACGCCGTCGTTCTCCTTCCCGGCTTTGTCGGCGACACCCCACCGTGCTTGGATCTCCGCCGACCTCTCCACAGTAGCGCGTGCATCCTTTTCTTTCTTGCGGCGGCGGGCCTCTCTTTTCTTGAGTGCTTTCTGACTTTTCCGCTCCATGTGTGCGGCTTTGGCCGTCTCTTGCTCTACCGCCCATTCGGCCTTGGCATCTTCAAATTCCTCCCACATAGTTGTGAGGTCGCGAGCGGCGATGAACTCGACATGGCGGGATGCCATCGCTTCCCTACCATTTTGTGTGCGGTCGTGGGCGGCGAGGAACTCGGCGCGGCGGGATGCCATCGCTGCCTTACCGGTTAGTGTGCGACGCGGTGGCATGAACGACGCTTGGTGAGAGCTCTAGGGTGGAGTGGCCGGACAACCGTATAGTGCATTGGTTTGTCAAGAGCTCAAGGATAGAAGAAAAAGCAAATTTGGATTCCCCTTCAATCCTGGTCATTTATTACCGAGTAAAATGCATTGGCGGTCATCGAACTTGTCTTGGTAGCTCACTTTGATCATTGTATACGAGATATGGTGATTATACGGTCACTGGCTCAGCGTATAGCTCCGTATTTGTCTGGTTGACCAGTCAAACAGTCCGCATGCGCCTCATCAGCTCGTGTTCTTTATCTATCTACGCGGGCCTACCTGTCAATGGGGAAAGAAATACTGTAAAAACCAAAATTATGCTAGAGTCCGGACTGCTTCCGGAGCTTGCTCTCACTGCCCTGCCCCCTCAAGACGCCAGCTGCCCGCCGCATGCATGCATAGCAAGTATTACTCCTTATGTGGAGGAGAGAGAGGCATTGACAAAGTCAAGGAGTGGGCTCTGCAAGAGCCCGTCTCTACACGTGCTCCTAGGTATAAAAAAATAATTCTAGAAAAAGGCATAAAAAACAATTGTGTCTTAAAAAAAGAAAGGTAAAAAATATTTGAGAGGAAATAGATAGAGAGAAAGTGAGAAAAAGTTGTAACCTGGGCATTACATGAGGAAAGAGGGAGTGGTGCACATGCCAAGTTCACGGGGCTGCCATATTTCACACTCCTCCGTCGTAACAGTGGAGACAATAGCTTTCATCAAAAATAAACAATGAATACTCGTTGCTCGTCCTCTATATTGGAAAGAATACTTTCATTCGCCGACATGTGGGACGTCGACCATCCTGGTCCACCTGCCATGCACAAAATTATCCTGGTCTACCCCGGTCGTATCGCGGGCCCAACCTTTCCCACTGTATGTTGTTCGGACGAAGGAACCATCATGACATCGTTGAATTCCGCTTCTTCAAGAAAACTTACTATACCCGCAATACAGCTACCACACGTGAAGACTGGACGGCACTGTACCACGTCATATCACTGAAACCCACTAGGCCAAACTAGCCCGCCTAGGTCATCTATTTTGGAATGGAGGGAGTACGTCTCTGCACTGCTATGATTTTGTGTTGCACGTCATATCACTGAAACCCACTAGGCCAAACTAGCCCGCCTAGGTCATCGATCGCTAAGCCTACAATTTTAGGAGCTAGGGCTATTAGTCGATTGGCGAGGGATAAGTATAAGCGTACCACGAGCTCATCAGCCCCAACGTTTCTCTTCGATGAGTGTTTTGCAAGTACTATAGCTCGCACAGTAGCTAGCCTACTAACACCAAGAATCATCAAACAAGCCCTGCTGATATGATAAACAGTTCAAACTTACATCTAATCATGCCATATATTACATCAAAAGCTGGTGAGGATACATCTGTTTCCATAACTCGGAGAGGGTTCGCATGATTTACTATCGAACAAAAGTAGCAATATCCGCCCACACAAGACAGTGCACTAGCCCTAAGATGGTTAGATAACACGCATCGTTATGGTAATTAAACACAGGGCAATGCAAACTACCCTGAAGGATTAGCGCGACCAACTATTTCTTGTCATCGATCTCTCGGGCAATGACCACAGCACGGACAGCGGCATGGGAATCGATTTCTGGGGCGATGTCCGCAGGACTGACCGCGACATCGGAATCGATCTCTGGGGCGATGTCCACAGGATGGACAACGACATCGGAATCGATCTCCGGGGCGATGCCAACAGGACGGGCCACGACATCGGAATCATCAAGGACGTCCACCGGCACCTGCACAACCCTAACATATTAGCAAGCACATTGCAAATAATCAAAAACCACAACTATGGTAATAAGCCATTATTTTTTACCTTGTGCAGCTCACCGGGGGATCTCATCCCTCCGGGGGCCATCTCCTCGTCCTCGATGGGGGCCATCACCTTGCCAGGGGAATACTGCTTCTCAACGGCGACTATCTCGTCAAACTCGGTCTTGAGCCTCACATAGGTGGCAATCAGAGTTCCTCGGGTAGGCACGGTGGGGCCATTGCTGTTCTTCCTACTTTATTTGAGGAGTTCATCCGCCAACGTCCTCAACTCTTGGGCCAGTGCTTGTTTCGTGAAGTTCTTCGTCTCCATGGGTTGGCCCGCCAACATGGTCAACTCGTTGGTCAGTGCACGCTTCCTGGAGATCGCTGTCTCCAGTGGGTTGTCCGCCGGCAACTCTTTGCCTTGTGCTCCAGGATCCATCAATGAACTGACAAACAAAAAGCAATCGAAAGGAAATCACAATCGCAATGAAAACGGGAAAAGAATAGGATGTGAGAATCGGTCGGTGCTTCGCAAAAAGAAGATTCTTGGAATGAAAATATAGCAGCATAACTGATTCACCCACCTTTCCTTCGTTGGTACAGAAGAAAAATGACAGAAGTGAGTAGCCTGGAGTGAGGTTTTCTTCAAGAAAGGGAAGAAAGGGCTTGAACGAGCGTTCCAGTGAAATGATGGTTGCCTCGTCCAGTTCAACACTACTAGGGAAAACCTTATACACAGAACTTAGCAACAGCGCGGCACAAAAAGAGGCGCTGCTGCTAAGTAGTAGCAGCGCGGCTACGGAAAGCTCGCTACTGGTGCAAACTTAGCAGTAGCGCGTGACCCTTAAACCGCGCTGCTACAAAATCCACCGACTGTACACAACGACATAAGTTTACCAGTAGCGCAGCGTCAGGAAGCGCATTGCTGCTAATGCCATAGTAGTAGCGTGCTTTTTTGTCACCCCGCTGCTGCTAATTTTGAAATTGTGCACAGGGTTGGCCCGCTTAGCAGTAGCGCGTGACAGGAAAGCGTGTTGCTGCTACGCTCTTAGCAGCAGCGCGCTTTTGCTCCCGCGCTACTGCTAAGACGCAGCACCCACCACCTTTTTCCACCTCCCCCTCCCCATCTCCTCTCCTCCCTTTCCCCTACCTCCCACAACCTCCCTCTCTCACTCTTCTTCTTCCTCAATACTTCTCCCCCCATTACTCTCCCTCTTCTACCTACCTTTCTCTCTCTCTTCATTACTCCTAGCTATAACTACACCACCTCCATAAATTCATCTCCTTTCTCTTTTTCCTCCCCCCTCCACTACTAGTTGAAGTTGTCTCCTCCCAAATTAGCTAGCTAGGTAGATGTAGCATTTAGTTAAGTGACCTATTTGCCCCCTAACTAGATCTTTCTTTGTCAAGAAGAGCTTTGTGCACTTTTGACCTCCTTACGTCATCATCTCCACCGTGTGCTCGATCTCGAGATACACGTGTGATTAATATTTCATGCTTTTGCAAAATGGAAATATGTTTATGTGTGTGTGATATGTTTATGGAAATTGTGTGTGTGGCATGAGTTGACGCCAAATTGTGCTTTTGAGTTGCCTACGTTTTGCCGAAATGTCAATTTATTTCCGTTTCGGCGAACTCGGGGCAAACTCTAGATCTATATATGTCCTATTGTTAAGGAAGGTCATGCCGAATTTTTGTATGACTTTGATGAATGCACGCATTTTTATAATCAATTTGTTTATTATTACCGTGCAGAGTTGACGATGGTCAGTGGAACGATGGTGGACAGGTGGTTGCGGTCGGCGGTGCAGGACATGAAGGAAAATAACCTGACAGAGGTTTTATGTCCGTGTCAAAAATGCAAAGGAATAGTTTGGATTGACCCCCATGTCGATGGTCGTGTCAAAGCGCACCTGCTCATGACTGGTTTCATGGATGGCTATACTCGGTGGATAATTGAAGATGAGGATGACGATGTTGAGGATGCTGACGGGGTAGGCAATGATGGCACGGGGCAAGACGAAGAGATGATCGATAATGGCGGCGGGGAAGAGGTCGGACATGGCGATGGAGAAGGGGCCGGACATGGCGGCGGAGAGAACGACATGGACTCCACGCAGCAGAGTTCGTCGGTACGAAGTTCAATTGTGCAGGACCCTCATGTTCAAGCATTGCTTCGCAAGGAGATGAGTACTGAGAGAGCTTCTTCTAGAGAGGAGGCTAAGCTGGAGCAACTAGTGGTAGACTCGAACACTCCATTGTATGATGGTTGCAATCCTGAGGTGACCCGCTTGAGTTTCACGCTCCAACTCCTGAAGACGAAGGCTAAAAACAAATGGACCGACACTAGCCTCGATGAGCATCTCAAGTACCTAAAGGATGTTCTTCCCGAGGGTAATCTATGTCCTAGTAGTGTTGATGAGGCCAAGAAGATCATGTGCCCTCTTGATCTGCCACACGTTAGATACCATGCATGCATCAACGATGGCATAATTTATCGGAAGGAGCACGCAGAAAAAACAAGTTGTCCGGTGTGCAATGCTTCTCGATACAAGAAGGCCGGGAAGAAATGTCCCCAGAAAGTGGTATGGTACTTACCGATCACTCCCCGTCTCCAGAGGTATTTTGTAGATCCCAAGGAAGCAAAGCTAATGCGCTGGCACGCGGAGAGGAAGAAGCCCGACGATGGAGATGATCCGAAGCTGAGACACGTCAAGGATGGAAGCCAGTGGAGGGCGTTGAACAGCTTCTATCGGTATTCTGAATGTGATGCAAGGAGCATCGTGCTCGGCGCGTGTACCGATGGCATGAATCCGTTTGGCAACCAGAGCACCAACCATAGCACATGGCCCGTGTTTGTATGGATGTACAACCTCCCCCCTGGTTGTGCATGAAATCGAAGTACATTCACATGAGCATGCTTATTCAAGGGCCGAAACAACCAGGAAATAATATTAATTTGTATCTGGGGCTACTTCAGGAGGAGTTAGACACGTTATGGAAAACACCGGCCAAGACATGGGACGCCAGCAAAGGCGAGTATTTCAACATGACAGCCGCGCTGATCACGACAGTGCACGACTATCTCGGTTACGGATATGTGGCAGGCCAGGTGTGCCATGGATATTGCAGATGCACGCGGTGCATGGATGATACGACATCTCAGCAGCTAACGTCAAGGAAAGATGGCGGGTCTGGGAAAATCGTGTACATGGGGCATCGAAGATGGCTCGAACAGGACGACCCGTGGAGAAACCGTGGAGATCTATTCAATGGTCACGCTGAGCATCGAGGACCTCCACATAAGCGAAGCGGTGCCGAAATCGATGAGCTGTTGAAAAACTGGAAGGAGTGCCCCGCGCGAGAAAGACAATGAGAAAGGCGTCGGAGCCACTGCTGAAGGTATGGAAGACGAGGTCTGTGTTCTGGGACTTGGAGTACTGGCACAAACTCAATACACCTCATTGCCTTGATCAAATGCATATCTGTAAGAATGTCCTTGAGAGCTTGCTCGCAACACTGATGAACATGCCGGATAAGACCAAGGATGGGCCAAAGGCAAGAAAAGACTTGCAAGATTTGAAAATCAGGGAAGATCTGCACATGCCGCCCCGTAAAATGTCAGACGAGACAGAGACGGAGACAGAGGCACGGGAGAAGAAGGGCAAGAAAATAAAGAATGAGGATTATTGCCCCCCTTCTTGCTTCACCTTAAGTCAGGCTGAGATCAATCAATTCTTTAAGTGCCTTACCGGAGTCAAAGTTAGTTCCGGTTACTGTGGCAAGATAAGTAGATATCTAGACACGGACAAGAAAAGGTTCAGCGGGATGAAGTCTCATGACTGTCATGTGATGATGACGCGGATATTACCTGTTATCCTTAGAGGGATAATGGACAAGCACGTCCGTGACACGCTTATTGGTCTCTGCAACTTTTTCGACGTCATCTCTCGAAAGTCGATCAATGTGAAGCAGCTCCGAAGGCTACAGAAAGAGATCGTTGTGATACTGAATGAGCTTGAGATGTACTTCCCGCCCGCATTCTTTGACGTGATGGTGCATCTGTGTGTCCATATTGTGGATGACATAATAGACCTGGGGCCGTCATTCCTGCACAACATGATGCCGTTTGAGAGGATGAATGGGATCATCAAAGGATTCGTTCGTAACATGTCCCGTACGGATGGAAGCATCGTCCAGGGCTATTTGACACAAGAGTGCATCTCTTTCTGTGAGAATTTTCTATATGGTGCAGACCAGACGCCTGGTGTTAGTGTTGGTTTGCCCATTAACAAGCACGATGGGAGGCTCGAAGGAGAAGGTCACTGCAACGATCGCAGGGAACTGCACGTGGCATACTCAGTTCAACGCAGCGACTTTGACAGAGCAAACTTGTAGTGCTACATCACCTAGACGAGGTAGATCCTTTCGTGGCACTGCACAAAGAAATTATCGCAAAGAAGTATCGTGACTAGAGAGCACAATTCCACTTTCCTGCATTGGTTCAAAGAGCATATTATTGCTAATCCCCCGGAGGAGGGCTCTAAGGACGGATTGCTCCTATACGCCTTAGCACATGGCTCCTCGCCCAACCTCGTAACCTATCAGGCATATGATATCAACGGATACACGTTCTACACGGAGGCCAAAGATATGGAAAGTGATGATCAGAACTCATGGGTGACGATGGAATGCATGACCGGCAGCGACAACGGCGCAACTGAACGATTTTATGGAAGGGTCGAGGAGATCTAGGAGTTTGACTACTCTGGACTGCACAACACGACGATGTTCCGTGTCAGATGGGCTAAGAATGTCGAAAGAGAAAGCCGGATTTTCACTACCATGACTATACCCGACGCCAAGAGCGCTACCGTGAACGCTATCGCAAAAAACGAGCCATGGGTACACGCTAAGCACGTGACACAATGCTTCTTCATAACCGACCCATGCAATCCCAGTCGTGTTGTCGTGAGGAAAGGCAAAAGAAACATCATTGGAATGGATGGAGTCGCCAACGAGGAAGACTATGATCAGTACGGCAACCCAATGAGGGAAGATGACGATGATGATGAAGTATACGTCAAAAGAAGAATTAATACTACATTACCAAAGAAAAATCGTACTCCATGGAAAAGGCAAAGTCACAATGAGGGGCTCAATTATTCTTCGACGAACAAGAAGGGAAAGAAGCTGACTCAAAAATGAAAACGTCAGCGCTGAGGAATCGGTCAAATGATGTAATATATATATATATATATATATATATATATATATATATATATATATATATATATATATATATATATATATATATATATGTTCCTATTTTGTATACACACTTAGCCATTATTATGCAAGGGTCCAATGAGTAATATATATGTTCCTATTTTGCATACATATTTAACCGTCAAATGATGCAATATATATCGCCTTCCCTTCGTGCAGCGCTGAGGAAAAGAAAAAGGGAAACTGGTTATAGCAGTAGCGCTTTAGTGAAAAAGAGCTGCAGCTAGTCAAGGTAGCAGTAGCGGTTTCTGTAGAAAACCGCTATAGCTGCCCGTAATAGTAGTAGCGCGCTTCGTGTAAACGCGCTACTGCTACGTTGACTTAACCCAAAATTCTCCCTCTCCCTGCTTCATCCCGCCTCTTTTCCCCCAAATCCCCACTCTCTTCCCCGGCCCCGTCGCACCGCCGCGCCCGCCCCCGACCCTGGCGCGCTCGCCCCCGACCCCGTCGTGCCCGACCCAGGCGCGCTCGCCCCCAGCGCCGGCGCTCGCCCCGACCTCGGCGCGCTCGCCCCCGACCCGTCGTCCCTCGCCTCCCTCCTCTGCTTCCTCCCCTCCCAACCTCGGTCGTCGTCGGGCCTGCCTCCTCGCCCCTGCACCCTATGTAAACCCCCCCCCCCCCCCCGCTCTCTCTCTGCTAGCTAGGGTTAATTTAGTTAGGTTTTAGTTATGTTAATTAGGTTATCTATTTAGTTATGAATTTAGATAGGTTTCAAAATTAGCTGAATTTATATGCAAATTTGAACTGGACATGTGATATGTGGATATGTCATGTTTTGGTAAATGATCCGAGTGGCCTATGTTACGCCGGAATGTTGATTCATTTCCGTTCCGGTCAATTTCAGGCGCTCGATATGTCCATTTTTTTAGCAAAGGTCATGCCAAAATTTCCCGTGAATAAAGGCATGATTTGTGCTACATAGTTGGCATATCGAGTGCTGGCACATATATTTCTGTTTTATGTCATTTCTCATTTATTCATACTTTTAGAAATAAATGAGGACACTTAATCATAGGAAACATGTCGAACAACGAAGAAACTGGGCCTTCTGACCAAGATGCATACGATATGGATTATCAGGTTGAACAAGACTACCTCGACTTTTTGACTGCTAAGAAAGGTTTGCAGGTCCGCCTCGATGATGGTACTGACGCTGACATCGACATCGACGGCGCCGGCACCAATGGCGGCGCCGAGACCGGTGGGGAAGGTACCGGCGGGGACCGGTGGGGAAGGTACCGGCGCCGATGCCGGTACCGAAAAGAGGAAGCATAAGAAGCAGAGGATACGAAAACCTAACAAACTAGGGATTGGACGACTTGTGATCACAAAGATGGCACCTGGCAAGTTTGAGCCGTTAGATCCGGAAGAACCTCGCAAGTGCTATGGGAACCAAGTAGGATGCATCCTACGGGAATGCGCGAGCATCAACGACGATGACTTAAGGAGTAAAGAACATTTGACGCAGTTGCTCCTAACGAAGTTGCACAAGAGATTCAAGTTCCCCGACTGGGATGATAACATAGAACAACCGTGGGATGCTCCGAAGATGAAAAAGATTAACAATCACGCCATGGGCATGTTCAGCAATGATTTGGCCTCCTGGAAATCGAGGGTGAAACGAGCTATTGAGGCTGAGGAACCCCTGTCCAAGATTCTGGAGGAAAATCCGACACTTATGGAATAGGAGTTCGAAAAGTTCAAGGACATTTGCGCTACCGAGGACGCCAAGGCTAACACTGCAAAATTCAAGAGCCTTCAGCAAAGGAACACGGGGAAGCATCGCCTCAGAAGCCGTGGCTACCTCGGTAAAAGGCCCATATGGGATAAGGAGGACGCGGAACGTGAAGCCGCGGGTCTCCCAGACCCCTTCGCGAAGTTCACCAACCCCTTGGAGCATGACTTCATCAGGGCCCGCTACAAGTGGGACAAGGAGAAAAAGGTTTTTTACACGGACAAGATCAGAAGGAAATTGATGAGACTACTGGAGAAGCAACACCAGCTTGCGGCCGAAAGCCCTACTTCTCCGATGAGGCCCAAGTGGGACACCCATCTCAACCGGGCCTTGAATGAACTTAAGGGACTCCCTTTGGGCCAGCGGCCACAATATGGTCGTGTGCACGGCGCTGGAGACGACGCCACGTGGAAGGTGTTTTACAACGAGGGCCCGGAGGCCAAGAAGAAGAAAAAGAAGTTTAGTCAGGCGGACATCGACGCAAAGGTGAAGCTTGCGGTCAAGAAAAAAAGCAGCTGAAGACGCGAAAAAAACAGCCGAGGACAAGTATGAGTTGTTACAGCAGGCAGTCAATGCAGCTGTAACTGCCTGCAGAAATGATTTCGCTACTAACTTGGTTCCAGTTATCATCAACTGGATGAAGGAAAATCCAGACAAGACGGTACATGATTTCATGTTGCCCAGTTTCGTCGGGAGCAACTCCATGAACAACAACATCATCGCACCATCACTTGCCCACGCAACCGGGCCTCCTCTCGCAGCCGCTCCCGCTCATAGCAGCCCGTCCTCAGTCTCTGGCGCGCTCAGTGGGCCTTCGTCTTTGGCTGAGCTCGACGCCATCACGGTAATTACATGTCGCACCACCATATATATATATAATATTCCATTTTTGTTGCCTTTCGGATGTTTTACGCCACAAACATATGTGTTTGCAGGCGAAAGAAACCCCGTGCACCATACTCTACTTGATCAAAGGCCAGAAGGTGGACGTGGGAAAGGGGATGATAATGGACCCCTTGCAACCCACGTTCCACAACCAGCCGATCCCTGCTGGGCACTTCAGGGTTAGCTTGTCCAGTGTGAAATCGGGGCACGAGGATTTGCCTCCTCCAGTACAGCATGTGGGAGCGGACGATGAGACCCCGCCGCGGATTGGAAGCTGCAAGGGTTGGGTGCTGCTATGGCCGAAGAATCTTATTCGTCTGGAGCCGGCTGAGAGCACACCAATAACCACACATCAACAAGCATGTGCGGAGACCACCACCCCGCCTACGCAATTACCAGCTCCTGTAGTGCCGGGTGAGAGCGGCGGACGACATGATGAAGGGGGTGCAATAGTGTCGGCTGATGTAATTTGTCCTGTAGAACAGAGAATGGATGATGAGACGAAGGTCGACCCTATGGATTACCTCAATACAAACGCGTATGACTGTGACATAGAATTGATGAGTCAACCATATGATGAATCGGGCTATCAGCTTGCTAATGAGGATATGGATGATATGCCCGGGCAGGAAGGTCGTAACAGGGATTGCAAAAAGTCTCTCTTCATGAAATCCTCACAGGACACGCCTGAAGATGCCGCCTCAACACAGGCTCAACTATCCCGGCGCGAGGGTCGTACAGTACTTAGCCCGGGAACACTGGGGCAGGGGTTAAGGAAGGGTCTAGAAGGTGTGCCCAAGAAAAAGGAGAGAAAGAGATCGAGGAAGATAGCTGCCTCCAAACGAGCCAGAGCACATAGCAGCCAGACGATGCATTCTGAAGAGCATGTACCCGTGAAAGGTGCGGCCATGTTCCATCTCACGGGCGAGCCGATGCTACTGCCGAAACCGCTGGAGGCACTATCAGGGGATCTCAGGAGACTGCATGACCATGTGCTGTCAACTCAGAAAAGCCTACTAGCCTCAAAGGATCCAGGATATCCGACATACGCGGCTCGTGTGCCTGAGGGGAAGTGCTACGTTGAGACACGGCCCGCAGAGGTGTTCTTCCTGCGGTTTGACCATATCTTTGAGATGTTTCTGACAAGACGGCTCGATTTTACAATCGTCCGCCTTTTTGCGCTACATATGAGCTCCGCCATGAACAGTGAAGAACTCTCGCAAATCTGTGTGGCGGATCCGTACTACATGCACGAGTCTTTCTTGAGTCTCGGCGACTTTGAGCGTGAAACTGCTAGGGAGTACCTCCAAACCTTCATGGTACAGAATAAGGACCGGGAAATTGTCCTCGTGCCTTATCATCCAAAGTAAGTCAATTTCGAACAACCCTTTCATACATTTCAATCATTCCTTCTCTCTCTATGGGGAATAATTTGAGGTGTCTTTTCACCACAGCAACGGGCGCGCCGTCCTTACCGTTCTTTAACCGCAAGTCTCCCACGCCGTGTATTTTGACCATTCCAGAGACTACGAGAAAAAAGACTACACCCACATAATGAATATTCTAGATGATGCTCTCCAAGGCTTCAGCTTTAGAGGTGGCCACATGCAGATCAGTAAACAAAGGAACAAGAAGATGGGTTTCGTGCATAAAACTAACTTCTCCTGCATCCATGTCCCAAAACCAAGCAAGAAGGATGGATTCTACATCCTCCATCTCATGATTCAGTTCAACACGGATCACCAAAAGCTTCGCATGAGAAGCAGAAATGATGATCATATCCACAAGTGGCTAGAATCTCATCGAGAAGCGGATTATAAACTTAGAGCTGACTTCTTTCACATCCAAAGCGACATTGCGACGATCATCATGAAACAAGTCGTCGATGAGAAGGGGATGTTCCACCACGGCCCTATATCGAGAGCTGACATCCGAACTCGCATAGGCATGCAACGTCTAGTCCTCACGCCATTCAAGAAGCTAGGGTCCATCCTCGATGATATGGAAGGATGGAACTTCTAGTGATTTATGATGCCGATGATGATGATATGTGTCGGTTGAACTTGTATACTATTTGTAGCGATGAAACTTTGTGATGTCCATGATCCCTGCCGAACTTGCGTAACGCTACTTTGTTAGTTTGCGTACGATGACCTGCGTACCTCTAGTTAATTAATTTGCGTACTGTATGTTGCATCTAGTTGCTAACCCTTTCTTTTTTTGTGTTCTCTAGTATATTTTGTTGCATATATATGATTGTACATCCTCTTCATGAACATGCATATCTAACAGGTACCTAGTTTCTTGATGGCGAGATGGAACTGCTATGTCATGTACAAAGGGAAGGTTACGGGGGTGTACAACGAGTGGCATGAGTGTCAGGCGCAAGTGAATGGGTTCTCGGATGCCATCCATAAAGGCTTCAAAAGCAGACAAGAAGGAGAATCTAGTTACTTGAGGTTCACGCTAGCGCGAGAGAGGACTCGTAACCGCCATCTCATGTACTGCATAGTTCCGCTCTCACTCATAGTGATAGCTCTTCTCGCGTATACCTTTGTTTAGATGGATGACGTTGTAGTTGCAAGTATTCGAGACTTGCATGTATCGGTATTTTGGAGCTGATGACAAGATACCACTCTGTGTTGGATGATGATTATGACGAGACTATTTGTATGTATATGCTATGATTACATTTGTGGTCTCGCAGGCATTTGTATGTGTATCATGATGACATTTGTATGTGCTAAAGATTCTTCTATAAAGCCTGTTCAAATACAAAACAAATATGCCGAAAAAAACAAAAAACTACTAAAATTAGCAGTAGCGAGTGGAGAAGAGTTAGCAGCAGCGCGGTTGTTGCAGTAGTGCGCACAGGGGAAGCGCGCTATAGCTATTAGCAGCAGCGAGCTTCCTTTAAGCGCGCTGCTGCTACACTTGTGTAGCAGTAGCGCGGGTAAACCCGCGCTACTGCTATACGTTAGCTGTAGCGCCTTATTAGTAGCGCCGGTCCCCGCGTTGCTAATAGGCCCAAAACCCGCGCTGCTGCTAGGCTTTTCCCTAGTAGTGCAACTTGGAGGCCACCTTACCACTGCTGGTAAAGGTGTGCGTTTTTTGATATGACGGGTCATGACGGCCACACCGGGGTCACAGGTGAGTCTCGATTGTAGCACCTCGCTGTGATTTGGTGGATGGCACGCGGGCCCGGATGCTTTGAAATGTCCCGCATGTAGATAGAGCGGCTAGTCATATACTCCCTCCTTTCCGGTTTATAGGGATCAATTTAAAAATTTCACCAACCAAGGTAGATGGTGAGTGGTGGAATCCTTTTTGTAATTTGCAAAAGAACCCAATTAATGCTCTTGTTTTGTTCAAAAATGTATGTTTACCAATGTATTAATTGCAATGCATGCATGCATAAATTACATGCATTGGTCAATTTTCTCTTAATACCTGCATGCAATTATTTAATGCACCTTGGAATCTGAACTTGTGATGGGGAACAACCAAATTGAGCCTTATAAAATGAAAAAAACTAAGATTTTGAGATAAGCCCTATAAACCGGAAAGGAGGGAGTAGGAGTGCTCAATATTGTGCACCGTGACCAAGGTGGAGAGGAAAACGAGAGAACTACGTAATTAATGCATGAGTTTAATTAGGGTAGTTTTGTAAAGTACGAGATACATTTCTCCAATCGCAAAATGCCTTGGTTCATGAGATTTGAGATTTGAGCCCTATAAACCGGAAGGGAGGGAGTACTGCACACGGTGTAGTCTAGTCACTTGTTGAAATCTCTAGAAAGGCAAATACTCCTTTCCGGTTTACAGGGCTATACTACTCCCTCCGTCTAGGTGTGTAAGTCATCTTATGAAAACCAAATACATAGTCCCAAAACACTTAGGTGTGGTGCATTAACTTCTACCTTGTTTCTTGTTTCTTGACATATCAACCAATAAGAGATGAGAGGTGTGCATGCTTTTAATGACTTGCAATGGCTAGTTCATTGCATGAATGCTATTAATTAGCAAATAAACATTGGTGACCCCAGGAGGAAACGGTGCTAAGCGGGTGGACCTATGTAGAATGAGTATCAACCAATGGATAATGGAGTTTAATTGTTAAACAATAGCAATTTTGTCTCATGCAAGAGCCTGGCTAGTACTCCAAGGAACCGCACCACGCGAGCGTTCGCAACTGCAACGTTCGGGTTGCGCTTGGCTCTTCGCCTCTTCGAGAAGACGACAATTATGTTACTCCTACTTCTACAGTATTGAATCCACTGCTGCATGTCCGTCCACCTCGTGAGGGAGGGATAGCGTGTAGCGAAAGCTTCTACTTACCGCTCCTGCCTTTGCGTCTATGACAGGTGGGCCCAATAGGTGGTTGGCCCTCCTGTCATGCAGCCAAAGGCAGGTGCAGTTAAGGCACCGGAGCTCAGTCCGTGAGGGAGAGGGCGTTGTAGTAATCAAATTTATCGGTCTTGTACGAGTTGATGAAGATAGGGGTTGCTTTCTAGGGTTGCTCACTACGTATATATAGGCCGGAGCCTCCGCGCTTGCTTTCTAGGGTTGCTCCATTCACACACTCTCATCCTCTCCAGACCTAAACAAGATAGGGGTAGTAACACTGTCTTTCTCCCTTCAAAAAACACTGGCTTTCTATCCTCAACGCTGGTTACAGATCCGAACGTATCCCCCTCCGCCGATGAAGGGGAGGAGGGGCAGCGTTTAGGTCGTCGTTGACAGCGAGGGAGGAGACCCACTGCCGGCCGCACCGTTATCTCTGGCCGAGCACCAGCGCGGGAGGTCCTCCGATCCCTTCGTCGTTGCCTGTGGGCGGATCCGGCCTCCTGCCGCCCACCTATCCACATCTCGACGACCTTCAGGTATATATTCGTTCGAAACCGCCTTAGCTCTACTTCCCCAGCTTGCTACCTCGCTGCATGTGCATCATTTTCTACCTCTCAGCCCCTCTCGATCGGATGGTCCAACGTCACATATTTTTTTCTTCTATTGTTAGAGGTAAAGCTACTTCACGGAGTCGAATCTTGTACTACTTGGTTCAAACAAGAAATAAAGTGGGGGTGGGGGAATTTAGTATGAACATCGGACTTGGTACAAACAGGAAGGAAAGGGGTGAAAGTAGTACAGACTATCATCCAACCGGTCTCTTCGTCGAAAAGGGCAATACAGGGGTAACGATGTACACCGTGGTATGACCAGGACTAGATTTGCTATCCACACATAGGAGTAGGTGGCTAGAGTGAACAAAAATGGGACCAACCCAGATATGTTTCTTGGATGTTTGTTTCTCGGGGCAACAAACTATGAAACGCCACTTTATGCCCCTGTTTACGTACATGGTGCTGGACTGCTGGTGCACCCACTGTCCCATGCCCTTATACCAAGTATTTAGGCACCGTTCGGAATAAAGGGGTAGAAAACATAGGTCTTGATGAAAATAGAGGAATAGGAAAGGAATGTAGGTATAAAACTATGCAACAGCGAACCAGAGGAAACTCTCAAGAGAATGTGTTCGGATGGACTACGAATGTACAGATTTGTTTTTTTAGAGTAGCATGCTTGGCAGTATGAGATGCTATTTGTTTATTCAGCTGCACAGTGAGTACTCTTGTCCTCACCTCACGTACCACACATAGGTTGATTTTTTATTCCGGCAACACAGCACAGCAACCTGTCTAATGCATGGCAGCGAGCGCCTGCCTTGGGCTTCCGCCCAAAAAATGAGCAGCGCGTGGATGTTTCTAATCCTATGGAATCAGTACTACCAGACCAGCTTTCCCATGAAACACTATTCACCTTTCCCGTGTTCCGAACGGTTGGAAGGGAAAGAATACCGTAGGAATATGTTCCTACGAAAATCCTGCACCAAACCTGTGAACCGGATGCAGCCTTAGTTGTTCTTAATCTAATGTCCCTGGTAAAAATGAAGCCATGCCACTGTTATAAGCCATGACAAGTTTAGCCCAATGTTTTTGCCTGTAATTGTTTGAGACTCTGATTGTTTCCACTGTGCCTTTTTGTGCAAACAGGGATATCCAATTCACCTGGTTGCTGTTGTGACCTTTTGGTGCACTGCACAAAACTCTTCTTAAAAGAAGTGACTTTTTTGTTGCTTAACTAGAAAGTCAGAATGGAACAGTTGGTTCATTTTGGTAGAACTGCACAAAGGGAGATCTGTGTTCCAATCCTCATCATCCATATTGGCGCCATAACCTTCCTTTAGGTAAGAATGATATTTAATGCATGTGTTCATCTCTATTTTCCGACTGTCATGAGAAAATAATGTTGTTTTTACTAGTACACTTGTACTCCCTCACTGACAAAACCAATTCTGAATTAAAAGGCCAATCATGTACTTGGTTTCACCAACTGGTGAGGAGAAAGAGAAACAGAGCATGAAGAGGAAGAAAAAGAAGAATAAACAGTGCCAAGGCGATCTTGCTGAAGCCAGTGGCTTCAGTCGAGGCCATTCAAGGGATCCGGCAACGACTACCTTACATGTGAGACAATCCTCCAGGGAGCCCTTCCACTTCTGCTGTCTCACTTAATTAATTAGAAGTACTTAAGTACCACTAATTTATTACTGCCTAATTTTCCTGTTGGAGTTAAACAAATCTTTAGTAGGACCCTATGCTGAATCATGTACGTGTGTATGTTTGTCTATGGAGGTGAATCATGTGGTGGAGCAGGGAGGGAATATTATTAGTGTCATGACATAATAGTGCTATTGTTTAGCATGTCAATTTATTGCCATTGGTTCAATGAGGCAATGTTTTGCGTATTGTCCATCATGAATTTGATGCTACTGGTTGAGTAATATGCTAATGTCTTGCTATCCTTTCTCACTAAGCTAATGAAGGTTTCACCTTGTTCCTACTTGTGCAAACAGGGATCATGTTGTGCCAATCATACATTAAATGGAACTACACAAGACAATACAATGAACTGTATCCCAGCCAGTGCTTTAACTCTACTGGAAGTTCTTGATAATCTTTCGATATAATCTCAACACTGGTAAACAAGAGTGATTTCAACCATACATTTGAAGTGCACAAAAATATATACTATTGTGTGATTCCAGTGAGTGCTTTATCATCTCTTACGGGACTACATGAATAAGCTTTTTTCTCAGGTTGGTACGGGCCTAAGGCCTTCATCCATATTAGTTTGCTGTCATCTATATTTGTATCGTGCTACTGTCAGGAGAAACTCCTTTATCTTTGCACATTAAAGTTTTGCAACCTATGATAAATGGCAATGCTTTGAGTGTTAAGTTGAGCTAATTGGCACTGGTTAGATAAACTAATACCTCTCTTTAAGCAAGACTACTATGTTGCTAACTTTACCCATTAAGATAATGAGGGTGCTTCTATTTATTAGTGTATGTTTCATAAACTAGTCCCACTATTACAGTAATCTCACTCTCTCAATATATGTGCCAATAGAGATGCTCGATTTTGGTGGAACTGCACAAAAACTTTGGGTGCTTCATTGCCTCGACAACTTCCGTCCTTTGCTGTCAGTCGCTAAACTCCGCATGCTTTCTTCCTTTGCTGTCAGTCGCTTGGCTTATCTCGGCCTCCAGTCAAAGGAAATAGTAATTGATATGCTACCTGACATAGGTTGGTACTGGTCTTTATCCTGATTATTGTGCCTGCCATATGTATTGGTAATTTGGTATTGTGCTACTGTTTGTCGATTTCATAGAGGAGTAATTTGGAGCCTGAACTCGCAGGCAAATCATTACATCGGGTGATTTCAGTAGAACTGCACAAAATGATCAGATGGACAGGTACTTATGCTGCTGCTATGTACTCCAAAGTTCACTCAGACAAGCATCGATGTTGACAAGAAGTGCCTATATTCATTCGAGTATCAACCGACCTTAACCAATTGTTAAGGCTAAGAGTTCAAAGGACAACATGAAATCCACAAAGCACATAAGAAGATTGAAATCTGTCAGAAAATCAAGAAACTCCGGAGTAATAGCGTTGGATTATATCCAGACGGCTAAGAATCTGGCAAACCCTTTTACGAAAGGGCTATCATGGACGATGTTGACAAGAAGTGCCTATATTCATTCGAGTATCAACCGGCGTAAACCAATTGTCAAACTCCAAGTATTAGGAGAGTGAACGCCAAAAATATTGCTTGGTGCATAGCCCAGAAAAATGCAGTCCAGTCTTTGGTCCCAACTTGTGCCTTTTGGTTATCGGCACATATGGTAGCGAACTATATGGCATGGAGACTAAAGATTCCAGACAAGTTGGTTGACGTGTATATTCATCTGGCACTTAATCAGTCTGCACGCCAAGGATGCTCCATTTCAGTTGAACTGCACAAAAAATTTGGGTGGTTCATTTTCCCAACCGCCTCCTTTCTCGTCTGCAATGTAGAATTTTGGCGAGATACAGGACCAAGATGAACCAGTAAACTGGTTGGATGAAAGTAGTGGCCAAGTTGCTCAAACCTCCCTCGGCATGAGGCCACTATTTGAGGATAAACCTACAAGCAAAGTTCAGATTGTCTGTGCTGCCTCTTATGTACTCGAAAGTTTACTCGTACAAGAACTAATTTTAGCAAGAAGTACCTTCGATTGAACACTATTTACCAGTATGTACCCTAGGTAATTAAAGTTCGTCCATGGATCATATTGGATGTGATCTCAATCATTTGGATGCATAAACATACTGAACATGTGTATATCTAAATATTTTTGTAAATTATGTATGAATATTGTCGTGTGATCTATCAATCATTTGGATGCATAGATATGCTGAGCTTGTGTATATATGAATCTTTTGAGTTGTTGATTGTGAATGTTGGCTATGGATATGAACGTGTCCTATGAACTTGAGTTTGATATGAATGTTTACCTTTTCTGTTGCATTTGTGTGTGAACTTGTTAGTATGCCTACTGTGGGGTATAAAACGCATGTCTCTTATAAAAGTAATGTCGTGTCCAATTTATGTTTTCCCTTCTAACCACATTATATATATTTATATTATTACTATTATCGTATATTTTATAGAGACTTATATATACACTATAAAAACATCCCAACTTATAAAAGTAAATGTTTAACGGAAGTTGGCAAGGAAAATCCTGGTTGTTTTTGACTGACACGCAAGGAAAATCCTGGTCATTTTTATTTTGAGCAATAACTCGCTAATTTCTTAATTATATATATAAAAAATGTGCCTCTCCGGTTTATTCTTTGATATTAATTGCTCCTTCTAACATAACATTATATGTATATATAAGGAGCCCACCTAATACGTGTATTTCAAGGAAGTGCAAATGGGCTAGGATTTCTTAGAAAATATAAATGGGCCTGATTGATGCGAAATTATTTGTTCACCCAGCCCAGCAAATGGACTGTACATTCTAGAAAACATGGGTTAAATATATGCCACATTTTTGCAGGCTGACATGTGGGCCAATAGGTTGAAGCCTACGCAGGGCGTTGTCAACTTGGTCAACAAATGATTGTGTCATCCATAGCCATTGGATTTATATCCAACGGCCGGCATGCACCTTCAATCTCTCGTCTTCTTTCTCCAACGTCGCCGGGACCGCCTGGTTCGGCCTCCGGCAGCTAGCGGCTCTGCTTAGCACGCATCGCTGCGAAGCGCTACCCCATCGCCGGCCAGGCTATTCCTCCACCCCTCGACACCTCCTATTATTCTCCACAGACTACAGCCCCACGCCGCAACAGAACCAGTTATAACCCTTCTCCTCCTCTCAATCTGGGACTCCACTGCCGCGTTTTCCCATCTTCGAGTCGTTCCCGTCCGGGGCCTCGCCGTCGTCCACCGCCTCGCTGCGTTCGGTGCGGCCTGGTCAACAAACGAGAGTCATCGGAAGAGGACTTTACGTGGAGAGCCTGACGGCTGGGACCCACGAGGTCCATGGTCGCACGCAAGGAAAGTTCCTCCTTATTAAGATGAAAAAAAAGTTTCCTCCACCTGACAGCTGGGACCCACCGGCTGTATCTTCGCACGAAAGGAAGTGCCTCCTTGTTTTGCGAAAAAACTTATTCATCCCGTTGACAGCTGGGACCCGTCAGATTTGGTGACTGACTTGTGGGCCTACTAAGTGGACGTGTACAATCAGTAGTATATTTCGTCTGTTTGCTGCTGCTGTTGTTTTCAATGTACAATCAGTAGTATATTTCGTCTGTTGGTTGAATAAATGTGTTGTTAGAACGACAAGCACAATGTTTTGGAAGTGCACAGATCGATCCTTTGGTGCCCCGTACCGCACGTAGCGCATACTATTTATCGTATGGAACACATTTTTTTCAAAATCAGAACACATTTTCCACTTGTTGATAACATGCAGCCCACTGATGAAGGCCCAATAGAGAAGCCCATAATTAACTGGAAGGGAGGCTCTCACATGAATCCGGCCCAGGTACATGCTCATGGTCCCCTAAACATAAATAAGTAAATAAATAAAGCTAAATGCTCATGCACCAGTTCTTTGGGAAAATAGCTAGCCCAGTATTTCTTTTTGAAGAATACCCAAGCTAGGCCTATTTGTTTTCTTCGAATTATTGGGCTGCAAATCTTTCAAGACGAGGAGGGATGCATTCCGGCCTGGCTTAAGAGTATAGTCAATGTCTGTTAAAAGTAATATCAAAAGGGGTTGAAAATTCCAAAAAAAATTTGTAGCAAATGGGATATAAGTTTCTTTTTTTGTTTTTGTTCTTCACTGATATCTTATACGTATTTCATTGGATTTAACATGACATAGTACTAATTTATTTTTAAATTCGTTTTACTATGGCTATTAATTTTTGGATTAAGAATATTTTGTTCCCCAACAAAAATTTGCGAATTTTCAAAATTTCCCACATATTTAGTTAAGTTTTTGACCCTGGTACTTACCATAAAATGGCCAGCAATTCTAAAAATGAAAAACGGGCTGCAATAAATTCCATATGAATTAGAAATTGAGTAAAAAATATAAAAATAATGGCAAATGGGCTGTACACGCCACGGAGTTCGAGACTGACTTGTTTACGAAAGGCTTTGTCAGTGAACACACGATTCTAGCAGCAGTTAGTGTTGGATGTCCATCCAACGGACGACGTGCTTCTTTAATCTCTGATCTTCCTGCTCCATCCGCCTAAACTAGCGCCGGCGGGACTGCCTGCTCCCTCCTCTTGTGGCCCGCTGTGATGCCGCACAGGCTTCCCCAGCCCACCCTACTCCCTCTGCTGGCCTGGCCGCACGCAATCAACTACCTCCTTATTACGCGAAAAAAAATGATTCCTCCCACTGACATCTGGGGCGCACCGGTTGGGAGACTGACCTGTGGGCCTACTAAGTTGACGCGTACGCAGCACTTGTCAACTTAGTCAACAAACGATTCTAGCAGCAGTAACCGTTGGATTTGAATCGAACAGTCCTGTTGCTTCTTCAGTCGCTGCTCTTCTTGCACCAGCCGCCCAAACCAGCGCCAGGGAGACCGCCTGCTCCTGCCTTCAGTGGCCGGTTGTGCTGCCGATGAGGCCTCATCGCCCCCTACTACTCCCACCGCTAGCCAGGCCATGCGGCGACGGCAACCTCATACCGCAGCCGAACCAGTGAACCCTCGTACTCCTCTCCGCGTGGGCATCCACTGCCGCGTCTTCCCCGGCTCCGCGTCGTCCCCTTCCTAGGTCTTGCCATCGTCCACCGCCTTGGTGCTCTCGGCGCGGCGTGGTCAACTTGGTCAATGACATTCCATCGGAAGAGTACTGTACGTGGAGGGGCTGACAGCTGGGTCCACAGCCACAGCCCAGTTTTTTTGTGATTTGCCAAGTCGCTTTGTTAGGCCTGTTGGGCTGCAAATCTTTCAAGACGAGGAGGAGATCTTTCATTCGGCTGGCCGAGAAAATGGCCCATCAGTAATGAGAAATGGGATGTATATTTTTAAAACACATCAAACCAACAATTAGTTTCAAATATCTTTTTTTCATTTCGAGATTTGAAATTACACTAATTTTTATGCATGGAGAATTTGTTGGATTTTATATTGATATACATTTATTTTTAAAATCAGTTTGAATGTGAGTCGAAATTTCGGGATTAAAAACAGTTCGGACCGCACCGAAATATGCAAAATTTCGTATAATTTTTTAACCGTGGCCACAATATGGGATGTAATGCTAACAAAAAGAATATGGGCTCCAAAAAAACCTTAATAATTAGCAAATGGGCTGTAAATTATTAGAAATAATGGCAGATGGGTTGTATGTTGTTTCCCACAGATTTGAGGCTTTCCTAAAAAAACGTTGACGCACAAGCAGTGACTGTTGGATGCCATCCAACGGCCGTCGTGCTTCTTCAATCTCTGCTCTTCCTGCTCCACCCGCTCAAACAGGCGCCGGCGGGACTGCCTGCTCCCTCCTCAACGCGGCCGGCTCTGCTGCCGCGCAGGCCTCACCGCCCCACTGTACTCCCATCGCTTGCCTAGCCATCCCTCTACTAACCGACACCTGTTGTTATTCTCTGGCGACGGCGAGGCCTCGTACAGTCCAAACGTTCCCCCCGCTGTCAGCTCAGACCCACCGGAAGTGCCTCCTTATTACGCACAAAAAAATGAATACTCCCCCGGCTAGCTGGGACCCACCTTGGTGGGAGGCTGACTTGTGGGCCTACTAAGTTGACGGGGACGAAGGGCTTTGTCAACTTAGTCAATATGAACGATTCTAGCTCCAGTGACCGTACGATGTCCATCCAACGGCCGTAGTGCTTCTTCAACCTCTGGTCTTCTTGTTCCAGCCGCCCAAAGCAACGCCGGTCGTGCCGCATGCTCCTGCCTCCCATGGCCGGTTGTGCTGCCACGGAGGCCTCACCGCCCCTACTATTCCCACCGCTGGCCAGGCCCTGCGGCGACGGCAGCCGAACCAGTGAACCCTCATACTCCTCTCCGCGCGCGGGGGGGCTTCCACTGCCACGTCTTCCCCGGCTCCGCGTCATCCCCTTCCTAGGCCTCGCCGTCGTCCAGACCACCGCCCTGGTGCTCTCGGCGCGGCGTGGTCAACGTGGTCAACGACCGACTTTCATCGGAAGAGTACTGTACATGGAGAGGCTGACAGCTGGGTCCAGGCGGCCGCAAGGAAGTGCCTCCTTATTACGCGCAAAATAATTATTCCTCCACCTTACAGCAGGGACCCACCGGACGGGCCACCTTCTTTCCCGAAAAAAATGTTTCCCCCCTGACTGCGACTGCTCGGACCCACCAGACGGGCCAGCGTATTTTGTGAAAAAAAACGTTCCCCCCGCTGTCAGCTCGGACCCACCGGAAGTGCCTCCTTATTACACACAAAAAAATGAATACTTCCCCTGCTAGCTGGGACCCACCATGGTGAGAGGCTGACTTGTGGGCCTACTAAGTTGACTGGGACGGGGTCCTTTGTCAACTTTAGTCAATAAGAACGATTCTAGCTCCAGTGACCGTACGATGTCCATCCAATGGCCGTAATGCTTCTTCAACCTCTGGTCTTCTTGCTCTAGCCGCCCAAAGCAGCGCCGGTCGTGCCGCATGCTCCTGCATCCCATGGCCGGCTGTGCTGCTGCGGAGGCCTCACCGCCCCCTACTATTCCCACCGATGGCCAGGCCCTGCGGCAACGGCAGCCGAACCAGTGAACCCTCGTACTCCTCTCCACGCGCGCGGGGGCTTCCACTGCCGTGTCTTCCACGGCTCCCCGTCGTCCCCTTCCTAGGCCTCGCCGTCGTCCACTGCCGTGGTGCCCTCGGCGCGGCGTGGTCAACGTGGTCAAGGAACGACTTCCATCGGACATGGACTGTACTGTTGGGGAACGTAGTAATTTCAAAAAAAATCCTACGCACACGCAAGATCATGGTGATGCATAGCAACGAGAGGGGAGAGTGTTGTCTACGTACCCTCGTAGACCGAAGCGGAAGCATTGACGCAACATAGAGGAAGTAGTCGTACGTCTTCCTGGTCCAACCGATCCAAGCACCGTTACTCCGGCACCTCCGAGTTCTTGACACACGTACAGCTCGATGACACACCCCAGGCTCCGATCCAGCAAAGCTTCGGGGAGGAGTTCCGTCAGCACGACGGCGTGGTGACGATCTTGATGTTCAACCGTCGCAAGGCTTCGCCTAAGCACCGCTACAATATGACCGAGGTGTAATATCGTGGAGGGGGGCACCGCACACGGCTAAGGAACGATCACGAAGATCAACTTCTGTGTCCTAGGGTGCCCCCCTGCCCCCGTATATAAAGGAGGGAGGGAGAGGCCGGCCGGCCCTATGGGGCGCGCCAAAGGGAGGGGGAGTCCTCCTCCTAGTGGGAGTAGGACTCCCCTTTCCTAGTCCAACTAGGAAGAGAGAGGGGGAAGGAAAGAGAGGGAGAGGGAGAGGGAAAGGGCCCCCCCCTCCTAGTCCTATTCGGACTCCCCATGAGGGGGGGCGCCACCTCCTGGGCTGCTGCCCTCTCTCTCCCCTCAGGCCCACTAAGGCCCAATACTTCCCCGGGGGGTTCCGGTAACCCTTCCGGCACTCCGGTTTTCTCCGAAACCACTTGGAACAATTCCAGTGTCCGAATATAGCCGTCCAATATATCGATCTTTATGTCTCGACCATTTAGAGACTCCTCGTCATGTCCATGATCACATCCGGGACTCCGAACAACCTTCGGTACATCAAAATGCATAAACTCATAATAAAACTGTCATCGTAACTTTAAGCGTGCGGACCCTATGGTTCGAGAACAATGTAGACATGACCGAGACATGTCTCCGGTCAATAACCAATAGCGGGACCTGGATGCCCATATTGGCTCCTACATATTCTACGAAGATCTTTATCGGTCTGACCGCATAACAACATACGTTGTTCCCTTTGTCATCGGTATGTTACTTGCCCGAGATTCGATCGTCGGTATCCAATACCTAGTTCAATCTCGTTACCGGAAAGTCTCTTTACTCGTTCCGTAATACATGATCTCACAACTAACATATTAGTTGCAATGCTTGCAAGGCTTATGTGATGTGCATTACCGAGAGGGCCCAGAGATACCTCTCCGACTATCGGAGTGACAAATCCTAATCTCGAAATACGCCAACCCAACAAGTACCTTTGGAGACACATGTAGAGCACCTTTATAATCACCCAGTTACGTTGTGACGTTTGGTAGCACACAAAGTGTTCCTCCGGTAAATGGGAGTTGCATAATCTCATAGTCATAGGAACATGTATAAGTCATGAAGAAAGCAACAACAACATACTAAACGATCGGGTGCTAAGCTAATGGAATGGGTCATGTCAATCAGATCATTCAACTAATGATGTGACCTCGTTAATCAAATAACAACTCTTTGTTCATGGTTAGGAAACATAACCATCTTTGATTAACGAGCTAGTCAAGTAGAGGCATACTAGTGACACTCTGTTTGTTTATATATTCACACATGTATCATGTTTCCGGTTAATACAATTCTAGCATGAATAATAAACATTTATCATGATATATGAGGAAATAAATAATAACTATATATTGCCTCTAGGGCATATTTCCTTCAGTCTCCCACTTGCACTAGAGTCAATAATCTAGATTACACAGTAATGATTCTAACACCCATGGAGCTTTGGTGTTGATCATGTTTTGCTCGTGGAAGAGGCTTAGTCAACGGGTCTGCTACATTCAGATCCGTATGTATCTTGCAAATTTCTATGTCTCCCACCTGGACTAGATCCCGGATGGAATTGAAGCATCTCTTGATGTGCTTGGTTCTCTTGTGAAATCTGGATTCCTTTGCCAAGGCAATTGCACTAGTATCGTCACAAAATATTTTCATTGGACCCGATGCACTAGGTATGACACCTAGATCGGATATGAACTCCTTCATCCAGACTCCTTCGTTTGCTGCTTCTGAAGCAGCTATGTACTCCGCTTCACATGTAGATCCCGCCATGACGCTTTGTTTAGAACTGCACCAACTGACAGCTCCACCGTTTAATGTAAACACGTATCCGGTTTGCGATTTAGAATCGTCCGGATCAGTGTCAAAGCTTGCGTCAACGTAACCGTTTACGATGAGCTCTTTGTCACCTCCATATACGAGAAACATATCCTTAGTCCTTTTCAGGTACTTCAGGATGTTCTTGAGCGTTGTCCAGTGATCCACTCCTGGATCACTTTGGTACCACCCTGCTAAACTTATAACAAGGCACACATCAGGTCTGGTACACAGCATTGCATACATGATAGAGCCTATGGCTGAAGCATAGGGAACATCTTTCATTTTCTCTCTATCTTCTGAAGTGGTCGGGCATTGAGTCTTACTCAACTTCACACCTTGTAGCACAGGCAAGAACCCTTTCTTTGCTTGATCCATTTTGAACTTCTTCAAAACTTTGTCAAGGTATGTGCTTTGTGAAAGTCCAATTAAGCGTCTTGATCTATCTCTATAGATCTTGATGCCCAATATGTAAGCAGCTTCACCGAGGTCTTTCATTGAAAAACTCTTATTCAAGTATCCCTTTATGCTATCCAGAAATTCTATATCATTTCCGATTAGTAATATGTCATCCACATATAATATCAGAAATGCTACAGAGCTCCCACTCACTTTCTTGTAAATACAAGCTTCTCCAAAAGTCTGTACAAACCCAAATGCTTTGATCACACTATCAAAACGTTTATTCCAACTCCGAGAGGCTTGCACCAGTCCATAAATGGATCGCTGGAGCTTGCACACTTTGTTAGCATCCTTTGGATCGATAAAACCTTCTGGTTGCATCATATACAACTCTTCTTCCAGAAATCCATTCAAGAATGCAGTTTTTACATCCATCTGCCAAATTTCATAATCATAAAATGCGGCAATTGCTAACATGATTTGGACAGACTTAAGCATCGCTACGGGTGAGAAGGTCTCATCGTAGTCAATCCCTTGAACTTGTCGAAAACCTTTTGCGACAAGTCGAGCTTTGTAGATAGTAACATTACCGTCAGCGTCAGTCTTCTTCTTGAAGATCCATTTATTCTCAATTGCTTGCCGACCATCAGGCAAGTCAACCAAAGTCCACACTTTGTTCTCATACATGGATCCCATCTCAGATTTCATGGCTTCAAGCCATTTCGCGGAATCTGGGCTCACCATCGCTTCTTCATAGTTCGTAGGTTCATCATGATCTAGTAGCATGACTTCCAGAACAGGATTGTCGTACCACTCTGGTGCGGATCTTACTCTGGTTGATCTACGAGGTTCTGTAGTAACTTGATCTGAAGTTCCATGATCATCATCATTAACTTCCTCACTAATTGGTTTAGACGTCACAGAAACCGGTTCCTGTGATGTGCTATTTTCTAATAAGGGAGCAGGTACAGTTACCTCATCAAGTTCTACTTTCCTCCCACTCACTTCTTTCGAGAGAAACTCCTTCTCTAGAAAGGATCCATTTTTAGCAACGAATGTCTTGCCTTCGGATCTATGATAGAAGGTGTACCCAACAGTTTCCTTTGGGTATCCTATGAAGACACATTTTTCCGATTTGGGTTCGAGCTTATCAGGTTGAAGCTTTTTCACATAAGCATCGCAGCCCCAAACTTTAAGAAACGACAACTTTGGTTCTTGCCAAACCATAGTTCATAAGGCGTCGTCTCAACGGATTTTGATGGTGCTCTATTTAACGTGAATGTGGCCATCTCTAAAGCATAACCCCAAAACGATAGCGGTAAATCTGTAAGAGACATCATAGATCGCACCATATCAAGTAAAGTACGATTACGACGTTCGGACACACCATTACGTTGTGGTGTTCCGGGTGGCGTGAGTTGTGAAACTATTCCACATTGTTTCAAATGTAGACCAAACTCGTAACTCAAATATTCTCCTCCACGATCAGATCGTAGAAACTTTATTTTCTTGTTACGATGATTTTCAACTTCACTCTGAAATTCTTGGAACTTTTCAAATGTTTCAGACTTATGCTTCATTAAGTAGATATACCCATATCTGCTTAAATCATCTGTGAAGGTGAGAAAATAACGATATCCGCCACGAGCTTCAATATTCATTGGACCACATACATCTGTATGTATGATTTCCACCAAATCTGTTGCTCTCTCCATAGTACCGGAGAACGGTGTTTTAGTCATCTTGCCTATGAGGCACGGTTCGCAAGTACCAAGTGATTCATAATCAAGTGGTTCCAAAAGTCCATCAGTATGGAGTTTCTTCATGCGCTTTACACTGATATGACCTAAACGGCAGTGCCACAAATAAGTTGCACTATCATTATCAACTCTGCATCTTTTGGTTTCAACATTATGAATATGTGTATCACTACTATCGAGATTCATCAAAAATAGACCACTCTTCAAGGGTGCATGACCATAAAAGATATTACTCATATAAATAGAAGAACCATTATTCTCTTATTTAAATGAATAACCGTCTCGCATCAAACAAGATCCAGATATAATGTTCATGCTCAACGCTGGCACCAAATAACAATTATTTAGGTCTAATACTAATCCCGAAGGTAGATGTAGAGGTAGCGTGCCGACCGCGATCACATCGACTTTGGAACCATTTCCCACGCGCATCGTCACCTCGTCCTTTGCCAGTGTTCGCTTAATCCGTAGTCCCTGTTTCGAGTTGCAAATATTAGCAACAGAACCAGTATCAAATACCCAGGTGCTACTGCGAGCTCTAGTAAGGTACACATCAATAACATGTATATCACATATACCTTTGTTCACCTTGCCATCCTTCTTATCTGCCAGATACTTGGGGCAGTTCCGCTTCCAGTGACCTGTCTGCTTGCAGTAGAAGCACTCAGTTTCAGGCTTAGGTCCAGACTTGGGTTTCTTATCTTGAGCAGCAACTTGCTTGCTGTTCTTCTTGAAGTTCCCCTTCTTTTTCCCTTTGCCCTTTTTCTTGAAACTAGTGGTCTTGTTGACCATCAACACTTGATGCTCCTTCTTGATTTCTACCTCCGCAGCCTTTAGCATTGCGAAGAGCTCGGGAATCGTCTTATCCATCCCTTGCATATTATAGTTCATCACGAAGCCTTTGTAGCTTGGTGGAAGTGATTGGAGAATTCTGTCAATGACGCAATCATCCAGAAGATTAACTCCCAGTTGAATCAAATGATTACAATACCCAGACATTTTGAGTATATGCTCACTGACAGAACTATTCTCCTCCATCTTGCAGCTATAGAACTTATTGGAGACTTCATATCTCTCAATTCGGGCATTCTGTTGGAATATTAACTTCAACTCCTGGAACATCTCATATGCCCCATGACATTCAAAACACCGTTGAAGTCCCGGTTCTAAGCCGTAAAGCATGGCACACTGAACTATTGAGTAGTCATCAGCTTTGCTCTGCCAGACGTTCATAACATCTGGTGTTGCTCCTGCAGCAGGCCTGGCACACAGCGGTGCTTCCAGGACGTAATTCTTCTGTGCAGCAATGAGGATAATCCTCAAGTTACGGACCCAGTCCGTGTAATTTCTACCATCATCTTTCAACTTTGCTTTCTCAAGGAACGCATTAAAATTCAACGGAACAACAGCACGGGCCATCTATCTACAATCAACATAAACAAGCAAGATACTATCATGGACTATGTTCATGATAAATTTAAGTTCAATTAATCATATTACTTAAGAACTCCCACTTAGATAGACATCCCTCTAATCTTCTAAGTGATCACGTGATCTAAATCAACTAAACCATAACCGATCATCACGTGAAATGGATTAGTATTCAATGGTGAACATCATTATGTTGATCATATCTACTATATGATTCACGCTCGACCTTTCGGTCTCCGTGTTCCGAGGCCATATCTGCATATGCTAGGCTCGTCAAGTATAACCCAAGTATTCTGCGTGTGCAAAACTGGCTTGCACCCGTTGTAGATGGACGTAGAGCTTATCACACCCGATCATCACGTGGTGTCTGGGCACGACGAACTTTGGCAAAGGTGCATACTCAGGGAGAACACTTCTTGATAATTTAGTGAGAGATCATCTTATAATGCTACCGTCAATCAAAGCAAGATAAGATGCATAAAAAGATAAACATCACATGCAATCAATATAAGTGATATGATATGGCCATCATCATCTTGTGCTTGTGATCTCCATCTCCGAAGCACCGTCATGATCACCATCGTCACCGGCGCGACACCTTGATCTCCATCGTAGCATCGTTGTCGTCTCGCCAATCTTATGCTTCTACGACTATCGCTACCGCTTAGTGATAAAGTAAAGCATTACAGGGCGATTGCATTGCATACAATAAAGCGACAACCATATGGCTCCTGCCAGTTGCCGATAACTCAGTTACAAAACATGATCATCTCATACAATAAAATTTAGCATCATGTCTTGACCATATCACATCACAACATGCCTTGCAAAAACAAGTTAGACGTCCTCTACTTTGTTTGTTGCAAGTTTTACGTGGCTGCTACGGGCTTAAGCAAGAACCAATCTTACCTACGCATC
Source organism: Aegilops umbellulata (assembly GCA_032464435.1). Taxonomy (NCBI): domain Eukaryota; kingdom Viridiplantae; phylum Streptophyta; class Magnoliopsida; order Poales; family Poaceae; genus Aegilops; species Aegilops umbellulata. The sequence continues at coordinate 507,560,264 of CP136056.1, read as the reverse complement.
AAAACCACAACGATAGTTTGTCAAGTTGATGCCGTTTTAACCTTTGCAAGGACCGGGCGTAGCCACACTCGGTTCAACTAAAGTTGGAGAAACTGACACCCGCCAGCCACCTGTGTGCAAAGCACGGCGGTAGAACCAGTCTCGCGTAAGCGTACGCGTAATGTCGGTCCAGGCCGCTTCATCCAACAATACCGCCGAACCAAAGTATGACATGCTGGTAGGCAGTATGACTTATATCGCCCACAACTCACTTGTGTTCTACTCGTGCATATAACATCAAACCATAAAACCTGGCTCGGATGCCACTGTTGGGGAACGTAGTAATTTCAAAAAAAAATCCTACGCACACGCAAGATCATGGTGATGCATAGCAACGAGAGCGGAGAGTGTTGTCTACGTACCCTCGTAGACCGAAGCGGAAGCGTTGACGCAACGTAGAGGAAGTAGTCGTACGTCTTCCCGGTCCAACCGATCCAAGCACCGTTACTCCGGCACCTCCGAGTTCTTGACACGCCTACAGCTCGATGATGCACCCCGGGCTCCGATCCAGCAAAGCTTCGGGGAGGAGTTCCGTCAGCACCACGGCGTGGTGACGATCTTGATGTTCAACCGTCGCAGGGCTTCGCCTAAGCACCGCTACAATATGACTGAGGTGTAATATCGTGGAGGGGGCACCGCACATGGCTAAGGAACGATCACGAAGATCAACTTGTGTGTCCTAGGGTGCCCCCCTACCCCCGTATATAAAGGAGGGAGGGGGAGGTCGGCCGGCCCTTCGGTACATCAAAATACATAAACTCATAATAAAACTGTCATCATAACTTTAAGCGTGCGGACCCTACGGTTCGAGAACAATGTAGACATGACCAAGGCATGTCTCCGGTCAATAACCAATAGCGGGACCTGATGCCCATATTGGCTCCTACATGTTCTACGAAGATCTTTATCGGTCTGACCGCATAACAACATACGTTATTCCCTTTGTCATCGGTATGTTACTTGCCCGAGATTCGATCATCGGTATCCAATACCTAGTTCAATCTCGTTACCGGCAAGTCTCTTTACTCGTTCCGTAATACATCATCTCACAACTAACATATTAGTTGCAATGCTTGCAAGGCTTATGTGATGTGCATTACCGAGAGGGCCCAGAGATACCTCTCTGACTATCGGAGTGACAAATCCTAATCTCGAAATACGCCAACCCAACAAGTACCTTTGGAGACACCTGTAGAGCACCTTTATAATCACCCAGTTATGTTGTGACGTTTGGTAGCACACAAAGTGTTCCTCCGGTAAACGGGAGTTGCATAATCTCATAGTCATAGGAACATGTATAAGTCATGAAGAAAGAAATAGCAACATACTAAACGATCGGGTGCTAAGCTAATGGAATGGGTCATGTCAATCAAATCATTCAACTAATGATGTGACCTCGTTAATCAAATAACAACTCTTTGTTCATGGTTAGGAAACATAACCATCTTTGATTAACGAGCTAGTCAAGTAGAGGCATACTAGTGACACTCTGTTTGTTTATATATTCACACATGTATTATGTTTCTGGTTAATACAATTCTAGCATGAATAATAAACATTTATCATGATATATGAGGAAATAAATAATAACTTTATTATTGCCTCTAGGGCATATTTCCTTCATGTACGTGGAGAGGCTGACAGCTGGGTCCACGGCCGCAGCAAGGAAGTGTCACCTTATTACGTGCAAAATAATTATTCCTCCACCTGACAGTGGGGACCCACCGGACGGGCCACCGTATTTCGCCCCCCTGACTACTGGGACCCACCAGCTACATCTTCGCAGGCAAGGAAGTGCCTGACAATAGGGACCCACCTGGTCGAAGCGTACGTAGCGTTGTTATTCTGGTCGCGAACGTGTACGTACATACTGGTCGATGTAGAGGCGCGCACGTGTCGTAGGAGAGGCGTGCATGTGTCGTAGTAGAGGAGTGCACATGTCGTAGTAGAGGCGCGCACGTGTCGTAGTAGAGGCGCGCACATAGCATGTACACGTACGTACAGCGGCCAGGGTGCAAGAAAGAAAATACGGCCATGTATGTGTACATACGAGCGGGGTCTCGAACGCCTACTCGCGCATACGTACGGCGAGGGCTCGTGTACATGGCTGGGTCGGAACGGAGAAACAGCGTCGTCGTCGTGTTCATGGGTCGGAACGGAATGCGTGGTCGTGTTCATCGAGAGGGCTTGGACGGAAGAGGCGATGGAAACGAGGCCTGGCGTACCGCACAACGGAGGAAACGGACCTCCTACGGTCGAAATGGGGGTCATGTTGATCGGGAGGGGTGTGGCGTACCGCAAAACGAAGGAAATGGACCTCCTACGGTCGAAACGGGGGTCCTGTTGATCCGGAGGGGTGTGGCGTACCGCAAAACGGAGGAAACGGACCTCCTACGGTCGAAATGGGGGTCCTGTTGATCGGGAGGGGTGTGGCGTACCGCACAACGGAGGAAACGGACCTCCTACGGTCGAAACGGGGGTCCTGTTGATTGGGAGGGGTGTGGCGTACCGCAAAACGGAGGAAACGGACTTGTGTTGGAGTGCTACGGTCGAAACGGGGGTCCTGTTCATCGGGAGGGGTGTGGCGTACCGCAAAACGGGACTCCACGGGACACTGTTCATCTCCACCGTCGACCCCCTCCAGCCTCCACGAGCTACTGTTCATCCACCGTCGACCTCCTCCAGCCTCCACGGGCTCCTGTTCATCCAGACTCCACCGCGCGCTACTCCACCAGCTACTGTTCAACCACCCCTCCACCGTCTACTGTTCATCCAGCCCTCCACACCACGGGGTCCTATTCAACCACCCCTCCACGGGCACCCCTCCACCATCTACTGTTCATCCTGCCCTCCACACCACGGGGTCCTGTTCATCCACCCCTCCACGGGCACCCCTCCACCGTCTACTATTCATCCAGCCCTCCACCACACCACGGGGTCCTGTTCATCCAGAGGCAACGCCACCGCTCACTATTCATCCAACCCCCCCCCCCCCCCCGGCAACGCTCACTGTTCATCCACAGGCAGCATCGATCGGCTTCAGTTAGCAACAGTAGCCAAGGAATCGCTCGATCGGGTTCAGTTAACAGCAATCGATCGATCGCCCGGGTTCAGTAACGCGTAGCCTGCAGTGCAATCGCTCGGGTTTAGTTAGAGCCCAACGCCTCGCTCGGGTTCAGTTAGAGCCAACGCCTCGCACAAACGTGGGTACGTGTACGAGAGAAACGCGCATCGCTCGGCCCCGACCTCCCACCGTAACCGGGAACTCCCCGAAATTTTCCTCCCCCTCTCGCTTCTACCACGGTTTTTTCCGTCATGGACGGCCCAAAGAATGTCATGCAGCTGCGTCTCCGGCCCGCCCAGGACGAAAAGCCCATTTTTTGTCATGATTTTTTGTCATAGAAGTAGGATCCCACCACATCTATGATGATACCGGGTTTTGTCACAATTATCGTCATAGAAGTGTCATATGTATGACAGAAAAAAAATTCGTTCAGCCCAAAATGTCATGGATGTGTCTTTTTTTTGTAGTGCTAGGTTCCAAAAACTAATCTGGTGACCTGGGGCGTAGCTATCGATCTGCTCTAGATGCCCAAGCGAGTTGGCTCGCAGTGCGAAGCCACCGAATATGAAGATCTGGCCGGGAGAAAAACCTCCCCCGGGGCAGCGTTGTTGTAGATGATGGATGGAACCATCGAACCTTCCGATGACAACACAGCGGAACTCTCAATGAAAGCACCAATTTCGGTGTCAAAACTGACGGATCTCGGGTAGGGGGTCCCGAACTGTGCGTCTAGGGTCGATGGTAACATGAGACGGGGGACATGATGTTTACCCAGGTTCGGGCCCTCTCGATGGAGGTAAGACCCTACTTCCTGCTTGATTGATCTTGATGAATATAAGGATTACAAGAGTTGATCTACCACGAGATCGTAATGGCTAAACCCTAGAAGTCTAGCCTGTATGATTGTGATTGTCCTCTCTACGTACTAAACCCTCCGGTTTATATAGACACCGGAGGGTCCTAGGGTTTGTGCGGAGTCGGTTTACAAAGGAAGGAATCTACATATCTGAACGCCAAGCTTGCCATCCACGCAAAGGAGAGTCCCATCCGAACACGGGAGGAAGTCTTCTGTCTTGTATCTTCATAGCCCGTTAGTCCGGCCCATGTTACATAGTCCGGACGCCCGAGGACCCCTTAATCCAGGACTCCCTCAACCGTGGCAGTGCTGCAAATATGCAGTTGAAGAAGCTAAATTTTTGGGCTGCCCTATAACCTTTTTGTTCTAAAGTCCCCTAAATGATGGCTTTTGGGCACGACAACATTTCTACCTCATCTGTTGGAGATGTTGTGAGAATCAAATTTACGACCAGTTCTTTTCGTGGCTTTTAGAATATGCTGCCCCTACCCAGCTTATGCTAGAAACTCAACAAAATATGTATTTTTTAGAAGCCTACTAGTCAAGTGTTAATTAATAGGCTTCTAAAAAGATATTGTTGGGCTTCAGAATAAGCTGAAATACCTAGCTTATTCTTGAAGTTGGCAAAATAACTGGCCCTTACTAGGATCAGTTGACTGTCATTAGACATCAACTTAGATTTTCAACAACTAAGTTTGTTTCCAAACATTTCCTTGATACATTTTCACTCTTTATTGGCGAGCTTTCAATGGTTATTGGTACCCTAAGATATCTCAAGGGGAGTCTACCAACCTCACATCATTATATTTTTTATAAATAATTTTATTCCACTTTGGCACGTCCAAAGCAGGATAATTCATTCTTGTAAAAATTTATCTTAGGACCAGAGAGTTATTCGAAAAGTCAAAGAATCAATTTCATATTGACTTCCTTGCCCATATTGTGTTCCATGGAAATGATAGTGTTATAAATATATTGTAGAATAGAAACTTCTCCATCCACTAGATGAGGATTAAACCACAAGCAATGCTATTCATACGTACATGTTTTACAAAAGTTTGCGTACTAATTCAATCTAAAAACCATTAGCAAAAATCATGAAAGTACTATGATCCAAATGAACTAGTGTGAAGTGTATGTAGTAATAATATTTTTCGCTAGTCTCCTACCTGGCCATATTCTTTGCCCTTGCAATGAGGACTGCCAATATATTTGCAACTATTATGTTTGAAATTATTGGAGACAAACAATCCTCTGACCCCAAACCTTTATGAGTTTGGAAATAATGACCAACATCATCATTCACTTTTATCCCAGTACTACCATCTTCAACTAGAGTTTCTTAGAGTGTAGCGCTATAGCTCATGTATTGTTTCTGATGCAAAAAAAGATAAAAATTTGAAGTTAAAAATGGAAGCTTTTTTCCCCTCGAGTTTGAGCACGTACATCCATGCGCTTATCAGCCCTGTCTTCGTGCAAGGTTTCACTTTCTACATGTCTTTTTTTTAACACAATACATACGCAATCCCTCATATATACTCACATACACTCGCCCCTATGAACGCACGCATGCACACTCTACCTCTATGAGCACTTCCGAAAGACTGAGCAGGCATATCATCCTGAGATTTTACGAAGTCACCGTAGACGTCTTGCAGTTGACGGGAACATCTCCTTTCACTGAACGCGCATCGCTAAAAATCATGAAATAAATCCAAAATAAATACATAGATCGGGATTTGAATCCTGGTAGACTGAGGATACCATCACTACTAGAAAAAGGGCTACTAATGGCGCACCTAATTTGGCCATTAATGGCGCATTAGTGGTGCGCCATTAGTAGCACGCCATTAGTAATATTTACTAATGGCGCACCACCGGTGCGCCATTAGTATCTGGTATACTAATGGCGCACCAGCAGCGCGCCATTAGTATGGGGCACGGTGCGCCATTAGTATGCCTACCAGCACCATGTATAGCCAGGTGCTTTGGTATACTAATGGCGCACCTCTGGGTGATGCGCCATTAGTAACCTAGGCATACTAATGGCGCACTTTTTGGGGATGCGCCATTAGTATCCTCTGGAATACTAATGGCGCACTTTTGTGTGATGCGCCATTAGTATGAATATTAGTTTTTTTTTTTAGTTTTCTGTTTTTTTGCACAGGTTACAAAATGTATAATTGGACAAAATATAAACAGCACACATCAACAACAGATTCATCGAATACAATAAAAGATTAGTCTCTGAATACAATTCATCATATTAGTCTCCGAATACAATTCATCATATTAGTCTCCGAATACAATTCATCATATTAGTCTCCGAATTGAAAAGACCGAACAAAGATAGAACATTATATTACAAGTCTCGAGACCGCGAGTAGCGAGTTTGTCTTCACATTACAAGTCGATATCGATCATCTAAACTACCATCACATAGAAGAGAGCTGCGGTCATCACGATGAGCATCATCACGATGGAACTCGTCTTCATCCGGTTCCTCCAACGCTCCCTCCCCTCTCCCGCTAGATAGCGGGCGTATCTAGATTCGGCCTCGGCCCTAGTGGTGTACCCTTTGTAACTGTTTCCGCTGAATCGGTGAACCTGTCTCCGACACTCCTCCCAGTCGTCGTAGACTCCGGGAACCTTACCCTTGTAGACGACATACGATGGCATCGCTATGCACTAGCCAAACGTTAGTACCAATTCACAAACAATACATAAGCAATATATAAGTATGCAACAGAACGATCGGAAGAGAAAAGCAAGACATTAATAGCATCGATTACATCTAAGTTTAACGACTATCGAAACCAAAGAGACATACTACAAGTTCATTAAAGTTTAATTACAAGGAGCGACTCTCGACTCAAGGGACCGGAGCGTGGATGAAGCCGCCGTCTATCGTGGGAGTCATGAAATTACGGGCGTTGTCAGCCTGCATTTGTAGCATTCCGTCTATCTCACTGTTGGACGGTTGATTTCTGAGGTAGAACTGCCCCGAGGTACGAAGGACATCTTGATGGATGATTTCCGCAAACTCCGACTGGATGCGAAAGAATTCTTGTCTGATGTCCGCGTCCTGGATTGCCGACACGCTCGCGGCCCAATCTTTGAGTTTACTCGGTAGCAGAAGTTGATGATGGTCCCGTACGATCGCCCGCATGTGATGGATGGCGTAGTAGGCACCCTTCTGACCGCCAGTCGGCTGCTTGACGCAGCAGAACGTCGTATTGTGGGAGAACACGTGCTTGCCGTACTTACGAATAGGCCTGTTGAAGGTGCCTCCAGATTGGGCGTAGCCGGGGAGAACATCATCAAGAACCTTCTTGACATTTGTGTAGTCTACGTTCGACTGACGGTCCGGGTCGAAATACGTGGCCATGGAATATTTGGGGCTTAGGAGGATGAGCGTGCAATGTGTGTCACTGCAGAAAACACGGAATGTTAAAAAAAACGATCGAAATCTAAGAATTCGTATGTTAGGGGCGGTTGAGGGGAGGACTTACTCGGGAAAGTAAGGCACGAGGAAGTTATCCTTATCTGGGTTTGCCAGAATGACGCCTTCGAGGTAAGAACTCGCGACTTGCCGGTCCCCAGCGCTGCCCAAGATCTTGGCACGCATGTAGAAGGGGTCGACTATCACGATGTCCGGGGTCTTGTCGCGAATGATCCGCATCTCCATACTCAGCGAAAATAGCCGAACGAAGGTGTAGTGCAGCGGATGAAGGTTCAACATAGCGTGGATGTCATCAAACCGCAGGACGATCGTACCCCCGATGGAGTTATCCACAAAGCCCTTGCCCTCTGGCACCTTGGCCACGAAAACCGGGTATGCCACATCCTTCTCTCTGAGACGCCGCTTCTCCAAAGCAAGAACACTGTCATGCAGACTCTGCATAGAACCGGTTGCAACATCGAGCATATTTCTCGGTAGCATCGGCCTACCGGCCACATGCACCCTCCTCATTAAATCCTCAGGTGAAGGTGGCCCGTCCTGAGCACGGATCGTACTCGTTGCCGGCTGGCCCGCACCCTTGTTTGTCTTTCTTTTGCGTGCCTTCTTCTTCTCCTGTAATGGGACCGAGTTCTGCTCACAGACCGCCTTCTTGAGTGTGTTGGGGCTGAGAATATTTCGCACCTCGCCTATCTGAGGCTCGGTGAAGTCGGCAGCTGGAGGCGTCTCCTGAGAGCTGAACGGCAGACGACGCCTGTTGCAACTTGGCTTCCCCGCGGTACCAGCTACATCGCGCACGTCTTTTGTTGGGTTGGGTTCTTGAGAAGCAGGCCCCATGAAGTCGCCATCGTACCCATGATCGGCAAAGTACCGATCGACGTTGACAAATGTATCGTCGTCGTCGTCGTTCTGATCCTGTGCCATATGCATGTTTGGATCCAGTGGCATAGGGATGTCCGGCACCGTTGCGGCGGTCTTGCCATGGGGCCGACTTGGCGCTGGCACGACTGGCGGTGTTGTCTTTGGGGTGGTGTCCCCCGCCCCCAAACGAATCTGGCTCTTCGGCCAAAGCAGGGGCCAGCCGCTCAGGCAGGCGCTGAGGGTCATCACGTCATCATCGTCGGCCCCGACAGGTCGAATCGGAGGTAGCAACTCATCGCAGCCTGGCAGCACCCGAACCAGTTGAACCCTAAACAAGTTGGGTGGCATCTGCGTACCGTGGAACAAGGGGTTGCCCGGTTGAACGATTTTGCCCTTGGCGACATCGACCAACTCATTGTTCACGAAGTGCAGGAGAGTGCACGGAACGTCGGCGGCGCCCTGCGAAAACATGTAGGGCGTCAGGGATGCCCAGTCAAAGGCAAGGAGATGAAGTCCTCGGCCGAGAGAGGCTTAATTAGTTACCGTGATGATGTCGTCGAGCTCGGCTAATGTCGAGGCACCACCAACGGCGGGCGTGCAGTTGACGGAGGGGCCGCTTGCTGCAGAGGTGCCGGCCGGCGTACACCCGGGTGCATTAAGCTCCCGTGCCGGCGTCGGAGACACCAATGCCGCCTCCGCCGGAGACCCCAATGGCCCCGCCATCGCGTTCTGCGAGTTGCTGGCCGTGAAGCTAGGAATCGGGGGCGGCCCCTGTTGGCCGCCCGCAATCCACGCACTCAACCCCTGCATCAAGGTAGGCACAATGGCGGTGATCGTCGCTCCGAGTTGTTGTTGCACTTGCTCTTGGACAATCTCCGGAATCCGCGCCACCTGTGCCCTGAGTTCTTGAACCTCGCGCGCCTGGCTTTCCGAGCTGGTCTTTTTCTCCTTTCGTCCACCAGTGTTATAGTATGACCCCCATTTTGTCGACAAGCCTTTGCCGGCCACACGACCAGCTGACGTCGGCTTACTGAGCTTATCCTTGTTCTTCATTACATTCAACGCCCTATTTAGAGTGGTGTCCCAAGGGTTGCTCTTAGTCGAACCCGCGCTACTGCTTTCACTCGCCTGCGGAAGGAATGTGAACCATTTAGAAATTTGGCTTCATTAATTAGAATGCAACCATATGGAGCTAATTACGCGGGGGTGTATTCCTTACCAGAACAAGCTCAAGCGCCCTGGTCTTCGGATCCGTGGTAAGCTCCTTTGTTTTCGGGTCCTTCTTGTACCGGGCCCTGACATAGTTCCTGGTCTGCTTGTCACCGTATTTATCGAAGAGGGGCGGTAGGCCTTGCTCGGCACGGTCCGCCTCCTCCTTGTCCCATATAGGCTCCGCCACTCTATAACCGCCGGGACCGAGTGTGTGTTCCCCTAAGTTCAGCTCCCGCATTTCTTTCCCCCACTGACTTGATTGGGAGTGTGCGGTGCTCGAGCAATTGATCTTGAAGTCATTGTAGTCATCTTCGGTGATCGAAGGATTTTTCTCCTTGATCTTCTCATAACTCTCACCTTTCTCGATCATTCTCTTCACATTGCTTTTCCAAGTAGACAGGGCCTTGCTCATCTTCGTGAGGGCAGCATTGTTCACTTTATTCCCTTTGAGGCTTGTGTTTTCAAATTCAGCGGGGAACTTGTATCGTTCGTGCAGCTTCGTGAAGAGGAGGTTGCGCAAATTCCCTCGGTCAGGATGCCTCAGGTTCTCGGTGTTGATCGAGACGGTGCTCCGGAGAATGCACCCGAGCTGAAGCGAGTACCCCTTGACTATTCGTTCGGGCGCCGTTGGATTCCCGTCGGAGTCCACTTCAGTAACTTCCTCCTTGAGGGTGCGGAGCACGGTCGGGCGCCGGTCCTTCCGTTGCCTCTTCTGGCTGCCATCTGTGCGTGCGCCGCCATCATCAGTGGTGGCATCCTCGGCGGCACCATCAGTGGTGGCATCAGTGGGGTCATCCTCGGCGGCACCATCAGTGGTGGCATCAGTGGGGTCATCCTCGGCGGCACCATCAGTGGTCTCAGGATCGGTGGGGAAGGCGGTGTCCTCATACAAGTGAGGTTGTTCCTCCATCTCCTGGGACAGCTCCCAGAATGCCTTGCCGCCCGAACCCCCGGCCTCATCGTTGTGGGCCATGTTTCTCTCTAAATAGAAACAAGTTTGGTCAAAAAGTTGGTTATTGTCAAGGAACAAGATCATGGTCTCATCATTTAGGGTTTGTCGACACCGAGGCATCCTAAAATCTAAGCTTTTATCATTGAGGGTACTTGATCCTACTTAATTAACTACTAAGATACCCCGGGGCACTTGATCCTACTTAATTAACTACTAAGATACCCTGGCCCATGCATTAGTCACAAGTACCCCATATGTCCTATTTTTAGCAAAGTCATGCTAAAATTCACGGAAAATTTCAGCATGACCTTTGCTGAAAATAGGACATATGGAGTACCCGAATTTGCCGGAACGGAAGTTAATCGACATTCCGGCAAACTCAAGGGCCTCTCGGGGTACCTGCAAAATCATTATCCCAGGAGCTCTGCTAACAAATGTGCTCTGCTTCAACACAAATGTGCTCTGCTTCAACACAAATGTGCTCTGCTTCAACACATTGGAAACTGAGTTCTGACTGCTACAAATTCAGTTTTCAGATACCAGCAATCAGGAGCCTACATGGTACCATTTTGTTATCCTAGCACTGAACATTCAAAAGTTCAGGTCAGACAACTATTTTCTCAGAAGGGCACCACATCCTCATATTTCAAACTTGGTTCAATTGGCTGAGCACAAGATGAAGTGATCAACCTAAAAGAGTGATGCAATGAGCTACTGTTTTTAATAGACAAACAGATTATAACTATGCATGACTAACCAACAACGATACAGAGATGACTATGCCAACAAAAGCAGAACTCGGTCACTGGACAGTAAGGAAACTGCAGGGCAAGGAAGCCAGCTGACTAATTCAACAAAATAGCATAGTTGACATGGCCTCGCGCACCAGCCACAGGGAAAGTGGCCAGCAAACAGCGCGAGAACCAGGGACTGATGGATCCCCAAGCAACAAAACGACTCCGATGCAATGAGAAACTGAGGTAACTAGTAACCTACCATTTTGCTTGCATAAACTTTCACTAATTTGGTCTTAGCCTAATAAGAAACCAACAAACTAACCAAGTGAACAAACCATTACGAAAATGCTGGTTAGGAAGAGCGGTTCCAGTAATAGATAGCAAACCACAATCTGAACATATCAACCAACAAATTCAAAAGAATCAGCAGATTAGTATCATCTATCTTCTCTAGAGCGTAAAACACATTCAGCCATAGCCAACAAAAACAGACCTCAATTACTCAACGGTAAGAATACTACAGCAGCAAGGAGGGCCAACTGACTAATTAAACCAAGGAAAAATATGTTCGCCCGGCCTCGCTCACCAACCCCAGGGTAAGTGGCCGGCAAACAAGAGAGTGATGGATTTTCGAGCAGCACAACGACTCATATGCCCTGACAAACAGAGGCAATGGTAACCAGCCAATTTGCTCGACCAAACCTCACTTACTTTCTAGGTGTACTATTTGAACACACCAGTGTACATGCATACTGCTAGTTTAAATTTTCTGTTTAGTTTGACAATATATTAATTAATTGTAATGTGGCCATACATCCAGAGAATACTTTGTACCAACCAGTTGGCTTGTCATACATACTTATAGTCTATGTTTCAAAGGGATATATGCTATTCAGAATTTCAGATATAATGATTCTAGACTAGCTAATTATAATCACTATCATGATACACATGCTTTATGTTTTGACAACTCTGCTCACAGGCACCTTTTTCTTTTCTAATAATCATTCTCATATACATGCGATACATGTATATCTCTTGCATTAAATTTCTTTTTGCGAGATATATCTCTTGCATTAATGTGATACTTATATTAGTCTTCCTCTAGACCTGTGTGACTTGTATGTGAATAGCTTTCAGTGAGGATAACAGATAATTCAACTAATTAACTCAAACTCAAGGTGACACTGAACAAATATATAGTTGACTGAAATATAGTGCTATCCGAATTTGATAAAAAAGATAGATCATTTCAGAGTAGGCTGCTGTAAGCTGCAAATGAATGGATATGAGTGCGTGTATAGCAACGTACGTTGGCGCAAGCGCGCTGGTGATGGATGCTGCCTGCCTGCCTTCTGCCGGCAACGGATCGATGCCGCTGCCGTCTGCCTGCCAATTACCTTGCTGCTGCTATAAATGGGGGGTTGAGCTGCAACACAGCCAGGGAAGTGTGTACCTGTTCCTGATAGGAATTTTGCAATCACAAGAGAAACATAATTAAGGCACCAGGAGGCCAGAGAATTTCGAATCACAACTCACAAGCGAAATACCATTTCCATTCACAAGACAGAGAGAACAGAAACAGAACTAAATTGTTTTCTTTATTTTTATACCAACTATGGGAAGCACATAATACCAATGCTTACAGAAAAGAAATCTGTGTGCTCAACAAAACTTAGGCATTGATCCTATAACTCATCGTGCCAGAGAGAGAGGGGGGGGGTATGACCTGCTGCTGTGCGTCCGAGGCACGGTGCGTGGGAGGTTTGCCGGTGATGGATGTCGCCTGCCTGCCGGTGACGGATGCCGCCTGCCTAGATGCAAATGGGGGTTGAGTGAGTCACAGCAGGCCAGGTGAAGGTACATGAATGGAGAGAGAGAGAGAGAGAGAGAGAGAGAGAGAGAGAGAGGCTTACTGACCTGCTGCTGTCCGGCGGCGGCTGGTTCAGATCCAGGAGCCTCTGTGGCCGTGGTGAGAGGGCGAGGTGAGGCGGCGGCGAGGAGGGGCCGGTGCCGGAGGGTGACGGCGAGGCGGCGGCGCGAGGAAGGGGCGGTGAGGGGGAAGAGACAGGGGGCGGGCGGGGCGGCGGCGTTGGGAGAGGAGAGGGGAAGGGGATCGAGGGCGTGCGAGGGCGAGGGAGAGAGAGGGGAAGGGGATCGAGGGAGGGCGCGGGACAAAGGAGGGGCGGCACAATACTAATGGCGCACCACCCCTCGGTGCGCCATAAGTATATACATGCTAATGGCGCACCTCACCCTGGTGCGCCATTAGTATTTTTTTTATTTTCGCTCGAGCCAACAGGTTATCTCACACCTGACCTTTTCCACATCAACTCCCCTCTACTAGCTCGACTGGTCAGGTGCCTGTTCTCACACCAAGAGGTCCTGTGTTCGATTCCCAGGCTCCACAAATTTTTTTTATGCATTTAAAATGCTGTTTGATAATTATTTGTGTTTAAATATGTTCAAACTTGTTTAAATCATAACATTAATTTTTTTTATAAGACAATAATAATTTTAAAAGGGGGGTCGGTGGCGGCGGTTGAGTAGGGGAGGGGTGCGGGGGGTTGGCGGCGGCGGTTGAGTAGGGGAATCGAGGGTGCGGGGGGCGACGGCGGCCGGTGGACCGGGGGGGTGCTCGGCGGTGAGTGGGACCGGATCTGGCGAGGTGGGATAGCGATCGAGATGGAGGGGAATCGAGATCGAGTGTCCAGGAAATTTAAAAATATTCATGATAGTTCAAAAAGTGCCCATGAAATACAATCGAGAAATGAAGGCTACGATTTAATTAAATACAATCTTCTTGCCCTTCTTTTTCGCAAATGGAGTTCTTCTGTGGAACGGACGTCCTTTAGGTAGGGTGGTCCTGCTTCTTCTTGTGGTGTATGCTGCTACTTCATCATCGTCGTCATGTTCGATCCTCGGGTCGCCGTACTTGTCGAAGTCTTGCTCATTGGCTACGCCATCCATTCCGATGATCTTCCTTTTGCCTCTCCTCACGACAACACGGCTGGTCTTTGATGGGTCGGTAATGAAGAAGCATTGGTCCACTTGGGAAGCCAGTACCCATGGCTCATTTTTCGCGGTGACGTTTGCGCCCGCGGTCTTGGATTTGGCTTCGGGTATAACCATGGTGGTGAAATACCGGTCTTCTTTTAGGACGCTCTTGGCCCATCTGACACGGAACATCGGGACCTTCTCTCCAGCGTAGCTCAGCTCCCAGATCTCCTCGATCCTTCCGTAGTATCTGTCCTTGTCGTTACCGGTGTAGGATTCCATCGTTACCCCGGAGTTCTGATAACCATCGTTCTTCATGTCCTTGGCCTCAGTGTAGAATGTGTAGCCGTTGATATCGTACGCCTCATAGGTCATCAGGTTGTGCTCGGCGCCCTGTGACAAGGCGAATATGAGTTGTTCTTCCGCGGAAGAATCCTCATGTAAAGGGTACGACAGAAGCTTCTGCTTGAACCAACGCGTGAAACATGAGTTGTGCTCTTTGAGTATATCTCCGTCCGTCCTCTGTTGGCCTCGGTCATTGTACGTCTTCTTAATAAAGGTTTTGTGCTCTACCACCCAAGGATCGACCACGTCTATGTGTTGTAGCGCGACTAGGTTTGCTCTTTCAAAGTCGGCGAGTCGACCCTCGAAGTCGACATGCATTTCGCGGCGACCCTCACGGTGACCCCATCCAGCGAGCCTGCCGAGGTGCCTGTTGACGGGCAGACCAACGGGGTTCTCGATGCCTAGATAATTCGTGCAGTACGAGATGCACTCTTCGGTTAGAAAGCCCCTGGCTATGCTTCCCTCTGGACGTGACATGTTACGAACGTATCCTTTGATGACACCATTCATCCTTTCGAACGGCATCATGCTGTGCAGGAACGTCGGCCCGAGTTGGATGATATCCTCCACTATATGGACCAGCAGATGCACCATAACGTCGAAGAATGCGGGCGGGAAGTACATCTCAAGCTCGCATAGTATCACCACGATCTCTTCCTGTAGCCTTCTGAGTTGCCTCACGCCAATCGACTTCCGAGAGATGACGTCGAAGAAGTTGCATAGGCCAAATAGCGTTTCACGGACGTGAGCGTCCATGATCCCACGGATTGCAACTGGAAGTATCTGCGTCATCAGCACATGACAGTCGTGAGACTTCATCCCGCTGAACTTCTGCTTCGCTGGGTCTAGGTATCTGCTTATCTTCCCCGCGTAACCGTAAGGAAGTTTTACTCCTAGGAGGCAGGTGAAAAACTGCTCGATCTCCTCCTGACTTAGAGTGAAGCACGCGGGAGGGTAGTCATTTCCGGTCTTCTTGGCCTTTTTGCCTTTGCGACGACATTCTGTGTCCTGCTTCGCCTCATCATCATCATCATCATCATATATAGCGTGAAGCTCCTGCCTGATGCCCATTGATTTCAAGTCTGCCCTTGCTTTCGGCCCATCTTTGGTCCTCTCTGGCATGTTGAGCAGGGTACTAAGCAGACTCTCGCACACGTTCTTCGTGATATGCATGACATCAAGGCTGTGAGGCACACGGTGGATCTTCCAGTACGGCAAGTCCCAGAAAACAGACCTCGTTTTCCATACCTTCAGTAGCGGCTCTGGCGCCTTTCGCTTCTTTCCCGGCTCTGGCGCATTTTGCTTCTTTCCCGGCAGTGGGCAGTCTTTCCAATTTTTCAACAGCTTGTCTATTTCCTCGCCGCTCCTCGTACACGGGCGTTTTCGGGGTTCGGTTTCACCATCGAACAGATCCTTGCGTTTCCTCCACGGGTCATCGTCGCGAAGCCACCTTCGATGTCCCATGAACACGGTTTTCGAAGACCCGGGATCTCTATCTAGCTGGCGATACGTTGTGTCGTCCATGCACCGTACGCATCCAGAAAATCCGTGGACTACCTGCCCCGCGAGATATCCATAACCGAGATAGTCGTGCACCGTCGTGAGCAGTGCGGCTCTCATAGGGAAATATTCTTTCTCTGCGGCGTCCCACGTATTGGCTGGCGTTTTCCACAGCGTGTCTAGCTCCTCCTTCAGCAGCCCCAGATACAGATTGATGTCGTTCCCTGGTTGTTTCGGCCCTTCAATTAGCATACTCATGTGAATGTACTTCCTCTTCATGCACAACCAGGGGGGAAGGTTGTACATCCACACAAACACAGGCCATGTGCTATGTGTGCTTCTCTGGCTGCCAAACGGATTGACTCCATCGGTGCTCGCGCCCAGCACGATGTTCCTTGGATCCTTCCCAAATTCTGGGTATTCAAAATTCAACGCTTGCCACTGGCTCGCATCCTTAGGGTGACTCAGCATCTTGTCTTTTTTATCTATCTCCGGATCATTTGCGTCATCTTCTCGCTTCTTCTCCTCCCTATCCGCGTGCCAACGCAGGAGCTTTGCTACCTTAGGATCCGCGAAATACCGCTGCAGACGAGGAGTGATCGGAAAGTACCACACCACTTTTCAAGGAGCTTTCTTCCTCTTCTTGTATCGAGTGACGCCGCACACCGGACATATGGTAGACTCCGCGTGCTCGCCCCGATAAATGATGCAATTGTTCATGCAGACATGGTATTTCACGTGCGGTAAATCCAGAGGACACACGATTTTCTTCGCCTCCTCCAAACTGGTCGGGCACTTGTTCCCCTTTGGAAGACGTTCGTGCCAGAATGACATGTTCTCGTCGAAGCATGCGTCCGTCATTTTGTGTTTTACCTTCATCTCCAGAGCCATGAGCGTTACTTTCAGGCGGGTATCCTCGGGCCTGCATCCTTCATACAATGGAGTAACCGCGTCTAACTCAAGTTGATCCACCTTGGCTTTCTCTCGGGCGGCAGCTCTTGCGTTATCCGTCTGCTTGAGAAGCAGCTTTTGAATATAAGGGTCCTGCACCCAGCCCATCGATGGTCCACCGTCGTCTGCTCCGCCGGCATCATCATCTTCATGATCATGCCCGTCGTCTGCTCCGGCATCTTCCTCATCATCATGACTGTGTACAGCATCACCGTCATGATCATCTCCTGGGGATTCTTCGTCTTCTCGCCCGCCCGAGCCGCGGTGGTTGTCTTGCTGCCCTTCCTCATTTCTTGCCCGGCCCCCATGGACGACTTCGTAGTCATCTTCATCACCTTGCCACCGATAGCCATCCATGAAACCACGCAAGAGCAGGTGGTCCCGCACCTGCCCGGAATCCGGGTCCGCAATAAGGCTCTGCAGCTTGCATCTTCGACACGGACATCTTATCTCCGTCTCGTTCTTTTCAAGCATCTCGGCCTTCGCGGACCTCAAAAACCTATTCACGATGCCTTCGGTCATCGTGCGGACCATGGTTGCCTGCGGGGTAGAGCAAAACAATATTTTAGAACCAAGAAAAAATTTGGCATGACTTTCCCTAAAAATAGGACCAAAAAGAATGCTTAATGCCAAAATTATCGCCGAAACGGAAATGAATCAACATTCCGGCAAAATATTGGCAACTATTGCATTTCAAATACCGGTACACCTCCAACCACAAACACATATGCAACACCACTAACATATGCAACACCACGAACATACATAGATCTAGCTAGGCCATAAAAAGTGCATGTGCACATTGTTGTAGGAAGAACAACGTAAATATAGTTTCCCCCTTACTTACCTATCAAAACAAGGTAATTTAACCACTTAATTTGAATGAATCTATGGTGGAAATGAGAAGAAAGAGAGGAGGCACCCGAGACAAGGAGGAGGTGGAGAATGAAGTGGGGGAGAAAGTGAGTGTGGGTAGGAGAGGCTGCCCAAAATATCTTGCTGCTGCCCACTTACTAATGGCGCACCTGACATAAATGCGCCATTAGTAATCCAGGTTACTAATGGCGCACCACAGCCTGATGCGCCATTAGTAGTTTTGCGAAAAAAGTAAATCATACTAATGGCGCACTCTGCCTCAGTGCGCCATTAGTAGTTTGAACTACTAATGGCGCACTTCGCGGCAGTGCGCCATTAGTAGTTTTCCAACAAAAGGAATAAAAAATATAATTAAAAAAAATCATTAGTGGCGCACCCTTTCACTGGTGCGCCATTACTAGTTACAACTAGTAATGGCGCACCTTACAAGGATGCGCCATTAGTATGTTTGGCCAGACGCGCTAGTTCAAAAAAAAAAATTTAGGACACTAATGGCGCACCCCAGGCCTGGTGCGCCATTAGTAGTTCCAACACAAATGGCGTATCTGAAGGTGGTGCGCCATTAGCATATACTAATGGCGCACCACTTGTCTGGTGCGCCATTAGTGTCAATCCCGTCTATAGCCCTTTTTCTAGTAGTGCATTGTCCTCCCTGTGTTTTTCATTGCAGGTTGCAGCGATGTTGTGCTTGCTCCGGCCTCCCGCTGACCAGGTCAGTGGACGTAGCAAGAGAAGAACGACTCGCAGGGCATATGCCGCAGAAAGATCGTCTCTAACGCTGTAGCGTCACATGTGACGCCGAGCTACTAGTCAAAAATCCAGAGATGGTCGCATACCTGCACCTACCATGAAATGAATACGTCAACGGTGATGCACATATCTGCAGCTACTCTTCCGGCAACTGTTCAGCTTGATTTGTGCTATAGAAACAACCAGAACGATGCTAATATATGTACACTTCCAAACTGAGTTAAGAGCACATACGTACACAGCAGGGCAAACAGTTTACGAGCACCAAATAGCAAGGAAGAGATCGATCCAAGACGATGGCCGGCCAAGGAGACGTGAAGCTGCTGGGCACGGGGGTGAGCTCGTTCGCGGTCCGCGTGCGCATGGCCCTGCATCTCAAGGGCGTGAGCTACGAGTACCTGGAGCAGGACCTCTTCGACAAGGGTGAGCTCCTCCTCGCCTCCAACCCGGTGCACAAGAAGGTCCCCGTGCTCATCCACGCCGGCAGGCCCGTCTGCGAGTCGCTCGCCATCGTCGAGTACGTTGACGAGGTCTGGGCCGACGGCGCCTCGCTCCTCCCTGCTGACCCCTACGGCCGCGCCGTAGCCCGCTTCTGGGCCGCCTACGTCGACGACAAGATGTCCCCCGCGTGGATAGGCATCCTGCGCGCCGCCACGGAGGAGGACAGAGCCGAGAAGCTCGACGCGGCGCTCGCGGTGGTCGGGCCCATGGAGGACGCCCTCGCCCACTGCTCTGGCGGGAAGGCCTTCTTCGCCGGAGACTCCATCGGGTACCTCGACCTCGCGCTCGGGTGCAACCTCTTCTGGTTCGAGGCGCTCCGCGAGATGTTTGGCGTGACGATCATCGATGCCGGCAGGACTCCGCTTTTGGCCGCCTGGGCTGAGAGGTTCGTGCAGACGGAGGCGGCCAAGAGGGCGGCTCCGCCCATGAAGAGCATCGTGGACTACGCCGGGAAGCTGCGGAGTATCTGGGCTGCTGCTGCCACCGCTGCCAAGTAATTAATTGGCTATAGCTCGGAGGAGCATCTTGATTCGATCGGACTCAAATTGGGTTCTGTTTGTCTAAAGGTTGCAATAGTCAGTCGTTGCTTTCCCCTCCTTTTGATTTGACATCATTCATCTCTTTTTAGTTAGTTTATCTAAAGATTTGTGAATTTCATTTTCTGCATTGTGTGACGGATATGTCCAGTAGTACGCAATAAAATTGTCATTTATTTTCATAAAGTTGTGGCTGAGCAAGCCAGTTCCTTGTTCAGGAGCGTATTACGGTAGGATGAAAACCATCGTGTTTAAGTCTTGATGTTTTTGTATGTCCGAGTCTATGTCTAAAAAGTGCAAGTTTAGTTCAGTGAATATCACATTTACATTTTTATGATGAAGAAATGGAACTTGGCTTTGTGTGCTTATTTTTTTTTCCATTTAGAATGATTTCACCCAAACAGGCCAAGTTACTGCTGTTAAGTTGGGAAATGTTCCTACTCCCTCGAGGAAGCCGCGTCTTATATATACTAGATACTGGGGCGCCACCTGGTGGCGCCACCTGGGCGGGCTTGGGCGCACTTATCTTACCTCCGTACATTCAGCTATCATGTTTGGTACTCGGTATCACTCAGGTATATCAATATGAAGGTATGCTATAACATTTGGATCTATTAGTAGCACATCGATCAAACATGCATGTTAGTTGTTAATGTGTTGACAGTGCAAATAAGAGACCGTTTTGAACCTACCACCACCTCTGGGTATAGAAATATACACATCACGCAACCAAAATGACCATTACATAATTTAACAAACGTTGGACCTGTAATAGTATTATATCTAAAGATCTTCTAGATATTTCTGAAGTAAACAGAGCATTATATATATTGGATTGAAAGCCCGCAAACACCAATGTCATGAACAATGAGGCTGTGCATCCCGATGTGCCAGCAATTAGAAGGAACCACACTGAGATGGCTGGAGCAAAGGCATACATGTGCAGACTTATCTAGCTTACGCATGTCCATGGGTGTAGGTTGATCCTTGATGGCACTTATATATAACAAAAGTGATTTCCAAACATGTGAATATTCTATCTTTGCTGACTTTAACCCATAACCATTGGTAAACACGAATGCTGAATAGAATCTATACTTCGTCATAATTAAGCTATACAAATGAACAAGAAGCAGTACAAAGTTCAGTAATGAACCCAAATAACTGAATCAAAGGGTAATGTTATACAAAAAAGAATAGTGTGAGCTGATGCAACATAAATATTTCAAACTTAAATGCAAAGATTTTCAATAAGAAAGCTTTGACTGTCTACTTACAGGAAGGCCTAAGATACTTTTGATACAAATGAACAAGAAGCAGTACAAAGTTTAGTAATGAACCCAAATAACTGAATCAAAGGGTAATGTTATACAAAAATCACTTGATCAATTCACTTGTTTACATATTTTAAAATCAAAAGAATCGATAAAATGGGAAAAATAATTACACATTTATTGTTCCAGGGCAACTCCTTGTTTCTGAATTAAGTACCTGTCCAATTGCCAAAAGTTAACCTTCGTAATTATTTGTATAATAATTAGAAGTAAACAAATGATATTTTTTTTAGGACTGTGACGAGGTTGATGCGCTCTGCAAAGGTCATGGCTGTGACGAGGTTAGCCACAGGGGTTCCATAGATGTGATCGTTGTTCACCTCTTCTTCCAGGATGGCATTGATCACAACACGACCATGATCCATGAGTTCTTCCGATGCCCCATCCCATGGACGCAGACGCCAGTTGTGCTTGGTGGTGTTCTACAACTCCAGCTCTCTAGCCTCGAAAGTCGCCATCTCATTAGCGAGGCGGGTCTATTTGGCTTGAAAATTCCTGAGGCCTCTTCCATGGCCTTATCGACATTAGAAGTGTGGGTGATCAGCATGGAGAGCGGCGCCCTGTGTGCTGCAATGATGGTTTCGTCCTCGGTATAAGCTCTTGCCATGTTGGACGCCACCATGTAGACTTGTTGGGCATGGTGTGCCTCGTCCATAGAGCCTCAACTTATGGTATCCTCGACCACTTCCTCCTTCGACTCATGGTCGAAGAGAGGTATATGGTTGAGTCGACCATGGTGAATAGCTACCAAGCAGGTATGCCGCCGAGGTCAGATAAAAATCGTAGGGGGTTCCCAGGTGATGTTTATGCAGATTGGCTGGGAGCCGCGTTGCAGCGATGCATGGCGCCAAGTTTGTTGGAATTTTGCTAGTAGGCCTTTGGCCCAAAGCCCAACTAAAATTCTAAAATTCTTTTGGCCCATTCATGCACATATGTGAGTGAAATGAGTGAGGCTAAAGTTTAGTCCCACCTCATAAGTTGATAGAGAGCTGCACCTCTTTATAAGGTGAGCTCTTCTATCACTTGTATGAGCATGACAAGAGGAGACCTACATGCGCGCTCCTCCTCCTCGCTCGCATCGCTACTATATAGTCAGGCAGAGAGGGGCGATCAGGTTTTTGGGGAGCGCACTCGCGCGACTGCTGGCAGCGACGACTTCGCGAACAACGATTTCTTCCCCGACCTCGGCAACCTCATCCTCGACGACATGGGCGACAACGTCAACGCCGGCGGTGCTGCTCCCGCTGCACCGTATGTGATTCTATCCTTCCTGTTCGAGATCGTGGTAGAATTCATGTTTCTAGTATGTGCCCTAGATGCGATCTGTTCATCTGCTATGCTAGTTCGCATGACTAGTTTAATCTCGGCTACTGTAGTCATGATTTATCTTCTGTTTATTCGAATTAAATATCGTAGTAATTTGCTCATATTTCCAACATTCCAAAAACCTGATTATAGGCAATTTACTCCGAGTGGTTTTGCTGCGCATATGAAGCCGCCTGCCTTTAAGGGGGCGCAATATAAGAGGTGGCACACGAGAGCAGTCTACTGGTTCCAGACCATGGGCTGCTATGATGCCACCAAGGGCAAGCCTGAGGGCGATCTTAATCCAGCACAGCTGGAAGCTTTTGAGAAGATCGATACCCTCTTTAAAGGCGCTGTCGGTGTCAAAACCGGCGGATCTCGGGTAGGGGGTCCCGAACTGTGCGTCTAGGCGGATGGTAACAGGAGACAAAGGACACGATGTTTTTACCCAGGTTCGGGCCCTCTCGATGGAGGTAAAACCCTAATCCTGCTTGATTAATATTGATGATATGGATAGTACAAGAGTAGATCTACCACGAGATCAAGGAGGCTAAACCCTAGAAGCTAGCCTATGGTATGATTGTTGTATGATGAAGTTGTCCTACGGACTAAAACCCTCCGGTTTATATAGACACCGGATAGGGTTAGGGTTACACAAAGTCGGTTACAATGGTAGGAGATCTTGAATATCCGCATCGCCAAGGTTGCCTTCCACGCCAAGGAAAGTCCCATCCGGACACGGGACGAAGTCTTCAATCTTGTATCTTCATAGTCCGGGAGTCCGGCTGAAGGTATAGTCCGGCTACCCGAACAGCCCCTAATCCAGGACTCCCTCAGTAGCCCCTGAACCAGGCTTCAATGACGACGAGTCCGGCGCGCAGATTGTCTTCGGCATTGCAAGGCGGGTTCCTCCTCCAAGTTCTTCATAAAAGACTGTAAACACCAAGAGTAGTGTCCGGCTCTGCAAAATAAGTTTCCACATATTGCCATAGAGAGAATAACATTAACACAAATCTGATCTGCTGACGTATTATGTAGCATGACATCACACTACGGCCAAGCCCTTATTCGAATCGTTTTCACTTCTCCACCTCAGCGCGTTTTGGGAGGCGGTTTCCTTGGCACGTCTTGTCAAAGCAGAGATCGTGTCCCCTTTATTTACGGGATTCTCATCAATACGGTCGTGGGTAACCCAATCGTGTTCATTCAGCATGTTTTCTCGATTAAAGGCGAGTCCCAAACGGTCACGGGGAGGGCTCTTGGTATTCAACCTCTTATAAAGAGACCAAGGCCCTACTCCTTTTTTCCAACCTCAAACGAGTTCTCCCATCGCCTCGAGTTCCAACACCCTAGGCCCCAGATTCCAGGCGCTTCGGACCATCGAAAATGTCCGGTTCCGACCTTCAAGGCCGGTGGATGCCCTCCTCCGTCACGGAGGAGGACGTGCTAAAGTTGAGAGAAGCTAAGTTCTTGACCGGCGAAATTTCGCATAGGTTGCCTGCTCAAGGGCAGGCGTTTCCCAGTCCCCAGCCTGGTGAGAGTGTGGTGTTCATATCTCACTTCCTTCGGGGATTAGGCTTCCCAGTGGATCCCTTTGTGAGGGGGCTGCTGTTCTATTATGGGCTGGAATTTCACGACTTAGCTCCGGAGTCCATCCTCCATATTTTCTCATTCATCATCGTGTGTGAAGCTTTCCTTCGTGTTACCCCTCACTTCGGATTATGGCTCAAGACCTTCAAAGTGGAGCCGAAGATAGTCGAGGGACGGCACGCAGAGTGCGGAGGCGCTGTTATAAGTAGGAATGCTGATGCTCCCTGGCCCGAGGGCTCTTTTCAAGAGGAGCTCGGCTTATGGCAACGGGAGTGGTTCTATATCACCGCTCCCAGGGGCACCAAATGGGTGGCGCCGCCTGCCTTTCGCTCGGGTCCCCCACAACAGCTAGGGTCATGGGTCAATAAAGGCCTAGACTGGGGGCCATCTCAGGACGTGCCTTTGTTGCAGGGCCGAATCAGGGATCTCTTGGAAAGAGACCTCAGCTTGGTCAAAGTGATGCAAGTTATGCTAATCCGCCGAACCTTGCCCGGCAAACGTCGCTCCCTCCGCTTGTGGGAATTTAATCCGGAGGGACCACGAGCTCTCCAACATTTTATGGGCGCAACGCCCGTGGAGATGTACAAATTGTTCTTCGGATAACAAGCAATGTGTCCGGATTTGACCGAGGATGCAGGTTTAAGCTGCGATCGCCCGGATACTCAAGTAAGTAACCTTGTGCCCGGACTCGCTATCCATATAATTTTCATAAATTTGCCCCTAAAAGAGATGTCCTTTTTAAATAGGAGTGGATAGCGAAAGCAAAGCTGATCAGGTGTCCGGCTCCCCTTCCTAAGACCAGGGCGGATCCCGTGCTTGTCAGGATGTTGAAGATTGTGCGTCTGGAGAGAAGTGAGGGAGAGGACAAGGAAACTATGGCCTCCTCAAAGGACGCTGTTTCGAAGGGAGGAACCGACAATTCATCTTCTAAGGGGAAGAAGAGGGCCGCCTCTGACGACCCGGAGCCCATGGCCCTAAAGCGGGGTAAAAAATCCTCGTCAGAGGGTCCAATGCCGGGGGGTTCCTCGGCCGAACTATGCCCTCAAAGGAGTCAGCCCTCCAGCGAGCCGTAAGTAGAGAAAGATTGTATATTTTGAAAGAAGGATCCTTGTTTTAAACCTGAGAAGATTAACCGAAATTTTACCTTGTAGTTCGGACCTCAGCCCTTCTCAGCAGAGCTCGTCTTCGGGGGATCTTCTTCCGGAGATCATGGAGAGCAGAACGCCTCCCCCTGCCGTACCGCCTAGCGAGGCGGGCGAACCTGAGGTGTCGTCGCGGAGGGCTTCTCCGAATTCGGCAGGGGCGGAAGATTGCTATGTGGCCCCCCAAGGTTCTCCACATCCGGCCTCCGAAAGAGGCCACAGGACAAGTCCGGCACCGTCTGGTGCTCGGCCGGAGGAGCTAAAGAATCTGCT
This sequence comes from Aegilops umbellulata, assembly GCA_032464435.1. NCBI lineage: Eukaryota > Viridiplantae > Streptophyta > Magnoliopsida > Poales > Poaceae > Aegilops > Aegilops umbellulata. The sequence goes on along the minus strand of CP136056.1, from coordinate 507,534,983 downwards.
GGGGCGAGCTTCTATCTCAGAGGTGCACCGCGCATTGATGGTCACGGTGATTGAAAGGATTTCATCCGCGGAAAGCGGATTGCACGAGGCCGTCGGGAGTTTACTGACGGGCTTTGAGGTACGTTAGATAGTGTACACTTTTGTTAGTTGCGCATAAATAAGATGCGCCCTGTATAGATAGTAGCCCCTGAGACTTTGTGCGTCGTCAAGAAATGACGGCGCGCAGAGGATCATAATCCCAGGTCTAAGGTGTCGCCTTTGAATGTAGGTGGCGAAGTGTCCGGAATCGAGCCGAACTGATGATTTGGCCGAACTAAAGCGGCAACTGGACGTGGCAGATGCCGACATCGCGCTTGTAAACAAGCGGCTTGATGAGGCTCAAGGTATGTAATTCCTCGGGCGGCATCAGGTAAGAGGAGCTTCATGCCAGTGTCTTACAATGTGTGTGCTTGACGCAGATGGTCCGGCCGCCATGGAGAGTCTTAGGGCAGAACTTGCCCGAGCTAAGGAACAAGCCAGGAAAAGCGATGCGGCTGCCGAGAAAGCCCTTGAAGAGCTGAGAGTCGAACAAGCTGCTCACTGCCGAAGCAAGGAGGAGATGGCCGAACTGGCCGTGAAATTAAAGAGCGCTGCAGACCATTGCAAACTTCTTGAGAAAGAAGACCGGGCGAGACAGACAGACTTAGAGAAGGCCATTGCCGATGCCAAGGACGCTCGCTTTGCGATGAGAGCTGCGAAGGAGGAGTTGCGTCAGGCCGAACAGATTGCGGCTGGAAAGCCCTTTATGCTGCGAAGTAAGTTTTGCGATCCGAAGTTTGCTCTGTTGGACCGGATGTGGAGTGTGGAGGACACCTATCTGGATTTGGCAGCAAGTGCTGCTGATGCAACCGAACACTTTCGAGATCAAAAAGATCGCGAAGTGGAAAAGCTTTTCTGGTCGCAGTTCCACAATCCAGAGCGTCCGCTGGCAGTGGACGATCGTCTGGCTCAATGGGCCGAACTGAATAGGTTGTCCGGACTCGCCATGAAGTTCGTCATGGGTCATTTGTGGCCGGGGAGATCGGAGCCGAAGAGTTATTTCGGCTTGGTGCAGCAACTCCTTGATGCGGTGCCCCGTATCGATGCAATGAAGAGGTCAGCATGCATAGAGGGCGCACGAATGGCTCTTGCCCGTGTTAAGACATATTGGGCGGAGATGGAGACCACCATTGTTGCGTCCCGAGATTCGGACAGAAGCCGAGTACCCTCCGAACACTATTTTCAGGAAGTCCTTGAAGGCGCTCGTGTAATAGAGACGCAGTGCTCGAAGGATGCTATGTTCTGATAGCATATGTAATTATAAAACAGTATTTTGATGAACTGTAATAGGCTTTTATACTTGTGCCTTCAAGTATGGGGAACACCTCCTGTGCGGCCGTTTTTAATATATATATATAATCGGAAAGATGGCAGTCGTTGGCTTCAGCCCCCACGCACATAGTGCGGGGATGCTCACAGAAGGCGCTTTTTCACACTTAATCCAACGTCTTGGTCCTACAAAGGAGGTGATGGCGTAGCGAGCCAGGCAACCGGACTATAATGCTTTAACACTTTCACTTAGCCATAGGAGCTTGAAAGTGGGACTCTTTAGATAGCCCTTGGTGGCGACTGCGCTCGCTCGAATTCGAGGCGCGTGTGCCTGGCCGGGAAACGGCCCTTCGTTAATGCGGAGGAATCCTATAGATTCCGGAGAGTCATCGAGTGGTTGACCAGTCTCGCGCTATATCATGACAGTCGGTTTTCGGCTTTCTCTACTGAGGTGCTCGCCCGGCCGAACCGGGGCACAATCGTAGTAGTTCTCCTGGTGCTGCCTTAGCCGATAAAGCGGAATGTAAGGCGGCCGAACACAGGAGCCGGGCAACCCAACATTGACCAAAATCATGATTCGGAGCTGATGCATATAAGGCCAAACTCGCGAGGCCGAACACTCCCTAAGGTATTCGGTCTTTATGAGAGCGGGTAAAGGAATGCTCTTAGTTATAAGCCCCTAGTGTCCAGGTACGCGCAATAATTCTGACGTGGCCACATGCCAAGACGCCAGCCTCCTCCTTGGTTATAGAACCAGGGGATGTGTAGCAACAAGAGACAGTAAAAAAAGTTTACGCAGGGTCTTAATCTGAAAAGAATCCTTGGAACGGGTCCCTACTGCACGTCTGCGCCTGTGTCTCCGTTGTGCCGTATCCTGGACGGGGGCAGCACGATGTTCATCTGTGAAAGAGAGGAACTAAGTTGAAAAGAAAAATTGTATTAAATAAACAAAAATTTGTGCCGAACAAAAAATGTATTAAATAAACAAATATAAAGTAAAATGTGTAAAACTGAGCTTTATTTTCTCTTATATATGCGGAGCCCCTAGGGCATGCCGGGCTCGTCTATCCGTGCCCGTGGTTTTAATGACCTGTTTGGATGTTCTGGCTGGTGAAGCCATTGTATTGTGGGGCTGTTAAAGCGGCCGCACTGTCCTCCGCTCAGGGAAGGAGCGCTCAATGCTTCCCCTTCAAGGAGATGATGCCTCGTGGACCAGGCATTTTAAGCGTGAGAGATGCATAATGCGGTATTGCGTTAAAGCGGGCGAAAGCTTCGCGCCCCAGCAGTGCTTGATAGCGACTTGAGAATGGGACGATGTGGAAAGTTAGCCTTTCGCGGCGGAAGTTATCGGTAGAGCCGAATATAACTTTGAGCCGGATAAAACCCATGCAATGGGTGTCCGGACCGGGCGCTACCCCTTGAAAGGAGGTCTTGCTGTGGCGGATTCTTGTTGGGTTTATCCCCATATAACGGATTGTGTCCTGATATATCAGGTTTAGTCCACTGCCGCTGTCCATTAGGACATTTGAAAACTGGAGCCCGCCAATTATTGGATCGAGTACCAAGGCAGTCCAGCCTGCGCTCCTGGTACTTCTTGAATAATCCAGATGATCGAAGATGATTGGTTTTGACAACCAGTGGCGGGACCCCTTTGGGATGGGTCGTGTGGCGCGTACCTTTATGGGTGCCGCACATTTTGTTACATGAAGTAGGTTTACTGTTTTTACTTCTTGTGGGAAATTCTTCTGTTTCCTGGTGCTCTGCTTTTGGGGTTCGTCCTCGTCTTCACCTGGTGTTTCGAGCCCCTTGTGTTCGGCGTTGAGTCTGCCGGATTGTTTGAAAACCCAACAATCTCTGTGGGTATGGTTGGCAGGCCTCCCTGGAGTACTGTGTATTTGACATATCCTGTCCAGGATTTTGTTTAGGTTGGATAAATCATCTCTGTTATCCTGGATGGGCGGCTTTTTCTGATTCTGCCGTGAGCCTTTGAATCCGGCGTTGACTGTCGTGCTCTTTGGACTGTTTTCCTTAGTCTGGCGACGTTCCTTGTTGCGTCGCGGTTTTCCTTTTCCATCCCTTGTTTCGGATGTACTTGGATCGCTGGTGCTACATCTTGCCAACCAGCTGTCCTCTCCTGCGCAAAAGCGGGTCATGAGGCTTGTTAATGCGGCCATTGTTCTTGGCTTTTCTTGGCCGAGGTGTCTGGCGAGCCACTCGTCTCAGACATTGTGCCTGAAAGCTGCTAGGGCTTCGGCGTCCGGACAGTCGACTATCTGATTCTTTTTAGTAAGAAATCTATTCCAGAACTGCCGAGGTGACTCTCCTGGCTGTTGTGTTATGTGACTGAGGTCGTCAGCATCCGGAGGACGGACATAAGTCCCTTGAAAATTTGCTCGGAAGGCGTCCTCGAGCTCTTCCCAGCTTCCAATTGTGTTTTCAGGAAGGCTTTTAAGCCAATGCCGGGTTGGTCCTTTAAGCTTTAGTGGTAAGTATTTGATGGCATGGAGATCATCTCCTCTAGCCATGTGTATGTGGAGGATGTAATCCTCTATCCAGACTCCAGGGTCTGTTGTTCCATCATATGCCTCTATGTTTATGGGTTTGAATCCCGCTGGAAATTCATAATCCAGGACCTCATTGCTGAAACATAGGGGATGTGCGATGCCCCTGTATTTGGGTGTGCCGGATTCTGATAATGGTTTTATTGCATTGCTTACGAGAGCTTGCTTTCTTGGCCCATAAATGGACCTGGCTGGGCCATCTTTTTGATGCGAATCCGTAAGTGGGTCGCGTGCCGGCTTAAGTGAGGTGCCATTTGCCGCTTTATGCTGGCTATGGGGACGTCTATCCAACCGTGTGGCTTTCTTACTTTTTGAGTGCGAGGGCTCTAAGGCCTCTTTGTCGAATTCAGGCAGTCGCTTTCGCTTCAGATAGCTTTTAGTGCGGCGACTATCGCCGTATTTATCTGCGCTGTTGATTACTTTACTCCATCTGATCCTGAGTGCATCTTCTGCAGTCTTGAGCTTCCGCTTCTGTTTTTTCAGGCTGCGTGCGGTTGCAACGAGCCTCTTGTGGAGGTTCTTCTTCTCCGCGGGTTTATCCAGCGTAAGGTTGTCCGGAATGCCATTTTCGCCAGGGGAGGGATGCCCGGTTTCTTCATCCGGGCTGCCCTATTCGGACGGTTGCTCTAGGGCATGCTCGTCGCCTGCTGGCTCATCCTGCTCTATGGCTGGGTCTGTATCGTCGGCGTTTACGCCGACGCTTTGATTGTTTTTCGAGGGATTGATCCTTCATTCTATCCCCGTTTTCCTCGTGGCCGCTACCTTTTGGGGTATCCACCATGTACACATCATGAGGTGAGGTGGCCGTCCAATGCCCTATAGGCGTTGGTTCTTATGTGTCTCCTACATCGTCGTCCATACCGTCGATGTCTTCAGAGTCGAAGTTGAGCACGTCGTTTAAATTGTCGATAGTGGCTACCAAGTGGGTGGTGGGTGGGCTTTGAATTTCTTCATCGTCCGTATCCCATCCTCGCTGACCGTAGTCTGGCCAGGGCTCTCCTGATAAAGAGAGAGACTTTAGAGAATTCAGGATGTCGCCGAAGGGCGAGTGCTGAAAGATGTCCGCGGCGGTGAACTCCATTATCGGCACCCAATCGGATTCGATCGGCAGGGGCGCGGGGGGTTCGGAGTCCGGAGAGGAATCCGGATCCTCGGAGTCACGGGTCATGCAGAGTGCGGGGCTGGCGTTCGGCTCGATCGCCTTTGAGATCGCAGCCCCCGAGGTGACGTCCAACCGCTTATCCTCGATTGGCGCAATAGGCTCCGAATTAAGGGTCGGAACCGGTGCGTGTGCGGCCTCCAGGGCACTGTTCGGCTGCAGAGCTAGATCATGCCCCTCGAGACAGTGCGGCGCGCTTGGCTGTGGCTCGAATCCGTCGAAGATCAAATCCCCGCGGGTATCTGTCGTGCAGTTTAAGCTTCCAAACCTGACCTGATGGCCAGGGGTGTAGCTTTCGATCTGCTCCAGGTGGCCAAGCGAATTGGCCCGCAATGCGAAGCCGCCGAAGACGAAGATCTGTCCGGGGAGAAAAGTCTCACCCTGGACCGCATTGTCGTCGATGATCAAAGGAGCCATCGGGCCTAAAAGTGACAACACAGAGGAACTCTCAATGAAAGCACCAATCTCGGTGTCAAAACCGGCGGATCTCGGGTAGGGGGTCCCGAACTGTGCGTCTAGGCGGATGGTAACAGGAGACAAAGGACACGATGTTTTTACCCAGGTTCAGGCCCTCTCGATGAAGGTAAAACCCTACTCCTGCTTGATTAATATTGATGATATGGGTAGTACAAGAGTAGATCTACCACGAGATCAAGGAGGCTAAACCCTAGAAGGTAGCATATGGTATGATTGTTGTATGATGAAGTTGTCCTACAGACTAAAACTCTCCGGTTTATATAGACACCGGATAGGGTTAGGGTTATACAAAGTCGGTTACAATGGTAGGAGATCTTGAATATCCGCATCGCCAAGCTTGCCTTCCACGCTAAGGAAAGTCCCATCCGGACACGGGACGAAGTCTTCAATATTGTATCTTCATAGTCCGGGAGTCCGGCTGAAGGTATAGTCCGGCTACCCGAACACCCCCTAATCCAGGACTCCCTCAGGCGCTCTTCTGAGTGTTCTTCATGACTCCATTATGGATTCGTATATGTCGTTTGACAACGACAAGGACATGTGGGCTGCGCTCGAGGCCAAGTTTGGTGCCTCAGACGCCGGCAGCGAGTTGTACGTCATGGAGCAATTCTATGACTACAAGATGACTGATGAGCGCCCTGTTGTACAGCAAGCTCATGAGATACTATCGCTCGCAAAAGAACTTGAGTACTTCAAGTGTGTGTTGCCGGACAAATTTGTTGCCGGAGGCATCATTGCCAAGCTTCCACTTTCATGGAACAATTTTTCTACTTCCCTGAAACACAAGAGACAGGAGTTTTCCGTTGCAGATCTCATTGGTACTCTTGATGTTGAAGAGAAGGCGAGAGCAAAGGACACACGTGTTCGAGTTGCTGAGGGAGGTTCTAGTGCCCACATGGTACAGAAGAAGAACTTCCAGCCCAACAAGTTCAAAAACAACAAGAACAAAACTCAGGGCAAAGGCAAGTTTGATACAAAGAACAAGCCATCACATTCTACCAACTTCAAGAAGAATTCTCATAAGAAGGGGAAGGGACTTTGCCATGTCTGCGGTGATCCTAATCACTGGGCTCCGAAGTGTCCTAACCGCTTTGAGGAGCGCGAACATGAGAAGAGCGACAAGTCCGCTAATGTTGTCATCGGTGATACTGATATGAAGGAATCAGGGTACGGTATTTTTCCTACCATCCTTTCAGTATTTCAATCCCCTGATTGGTTAATTGACACCGGTGCCAATGTACATGTTTGTGTTGACGCCTCCATGTTTTGTTCTTACCAGGCAACAGGGACTTCACCCGCGCTAATGGGGAACGGGTCACATGCCATCGTTCGAGATGTTGGTATGGTCGGTCTGAAGTTTACTTCGGGGAAGACCATGTGCTGAAGAACGTTCATCATGTGCCGTCCATCAATAAAAATCTCGTTAGCGGTTCCCGTTTATGTCGAGATGGTTTTAAGTTGGTTTTCAAATCCAATAAAGTTGTAATTTCTAAGTATGGACAATTTGTTGGAAAAGGCTATGAGAGCGGAGGCTTGTTCCGCCTGTCTTTGTCAGATATTTGCACTAAAGTTATTAATAATGTTTGCCACAACAATGAGTCTGATATTTGGCATTCACGACTTTGTCACATTAACTTTGGTTGCATGACGCGGCTAGCCAATATGAATTTAATTCCAAAAATCTCTACTGTCAAAGGCTCTAAGTGCCAAGTATGTGTGCAAGCTAAGCAAGCTCGCAAGTCCCATAAGACTGCAGAGGCAAGAGACTTGACGCCACTAGAGCTTATACATTCTGATCTTTGTGAGATGAATGGCGTGTTGACAAAAGGTGGAAAGAGATACTTCATGACGTTGATTGATGACTCCACTAGATATTGTTATGTGTATCTTTTGAAATCAATAGATGAGGCTTTAACTTTCTTCAAAAACTATAAAGCTGAGGCAGAGAACCAACTTGATCGAAAAATTAAACGGCTTAGGTCTGATCGTGGTGGAGAGTATTTTTCCAATGAATTTGATCTGTTTTGTGCGGAACATGGTATAATCCATGAGAGGACGCCTCCCTACTCACCCCAGTCAAATGGGGTAGCCAAAAGAAAGAACCGAACTCTAACTGATATGGTTAACACCATGTTAGACACTTCGGGTCTATCCAAGGAATGGTGGGGGAGGCTCTAATGACTGCGTGTCATGTCCTAAACTGAGTTCCCACAAAGCATAAGACCATGACTCCATTTGAGGAATGGGAAAGGAAAAGGTTGAAACTTTCTTACCTACGTAAATGGGGGTTGTTTGGCGAAAGTCAATATACCAATTCCCAAGAAGCGCAAGCTTGGACCAAAAATCGTGGATTGTGTTCTTCTGGGCTATGCTTTTCATAGCATCGGCTATAGATTTTTGATAATAAAATCTGAGGTATCCGACATGCATGTTGGTACGATTATGGAGTCGAATGATGCAACTTTCTTTTAGAACATATTTCCTATGAAGGATATGTCGAGTTCATCAAATCAGGAGATACCTACTCCATCTAGTGAGGAATTCACTGTAATTCCTGAACCCACCATTGCGATGGAACACATTGAGAATCCTGTTGAGGGTGACAATGGAACTCCTGTGAGGAGTAAGAGACAGAGGACTGCAAAGTTCTTTGGTGATGATTTCATTATGTACATCGTGGATGACACACCCAGGACTATTTCAGAAGCCTATGCATCTCCTGATGCAGACTACTGGAAGGAAGTTGTACGTAGCGAGATGGATTCCATCTTAGCTAACGGAACCTGGGAGATCACTGACCGTCCTTATGGGTGCAAACCTGTAGGATGTAAGTGGGTGTTCAAGAAGAAGCTTAGAACTGATGGTACAATTGAAAAGTACAAGGCACGGCTTGCGGCTAAGGGTTATACCCAGAAAGAAGGTGAAGACTTCTTTGATACTTACTCACCCGTGGCTAGACTGACCACAATTCGGGTGCTACTATCACTGGCTGCCTCACATGGTCTTCTCGTTCATCAAATGGACGTTAAGATGGCTTTCCTCAATGGAGAGTTGAAGGAGGAAATTTACATGGATCAGCTAGATGGTTTTGTAGTACCTGGTCAGGAAGGAAAGGTGTGCAAGTTATTGAAGTCTTTATATGGCCTTAAACAGGCTCCTAAGGAGTGGCATGAGAAGTTCAAAAGAACATTAACTGCTGTCGGCTTTGTAGTAAATGATGGTGACAAGTGTGTGTACTATCGCTATGGTGGGGGCGAAGGAGTTATTCTTTGTCTGTATGTCGATGACATATTGATCTTTGGAACCAAACTTGATTTAATCAAGGAGGTTAAGGATTTCTTATCTCACTGTTTTGAGATGAAGGATCTAGGAGTAGCTGATGTTATCTTAAACATCAAGCTGTTGAGAGATGAGAATGGTGGGATCACACTGCTTCAGTCTCACTATCTGGAAAAGGTCTTGAGTCGTTTTGCGTATAGCGACTGCACACCTTCTCCAACTCCATATGATGCTAGTGTGTTGCTTCGAAAGAATCGACGGATTGCTAGAGATCAACTGAGGTATTCTCAGATTATTGGCTCGCTTATGTATTTGGCAAGTGCCACGAGGCCTGACATCTCTTTTGCTGTGAGCAAGCTGAGTCGGTTTGTGTCAAAACCGGGAGATGGTCATTGGCATGCGCTTGAGAGAGTTATGCGCTATTTGAAAGGCACCGCGAGCTATGGGATTCACTACATCGGGTATCCAAGGGTACTGGAGGGTTATAGTGACTCAAACTAGATATCTGATGCTGATGAGATAAAGGCCACAAGTGGTTATGTTTTTACACTTGGTGGTGGCGCTGTTTCCTGGAAGTCTTGCAAGCAAACCATCTTAACGAGGTGAACTATGAAAGCAGAACTCACAGCATTAGACACTGCCACTGTTGAAGCAGAGTGGCTTCGTGAACTCTTGATGGACTTACCTGTGGTTGAAAAACCAATACCCCTATCCTGATGAACTGTGATAATCAAACTGTGATTGTCAAGATAAACAGTTCTAAGGACAATATGAAGTCCTCAAGGCATGTGAAGAGGAGACTAAAATCTGTCAGAAAATTGAGGAACTCCGGAGTTATTATGTTGGATTACATCCAAACGTCGAAAAACTTGGCAGATCCCTTCACAAAGGGTCTATCATGTAATGTGATAGATAATGCATCGATGGAGATGGGTTTGAGACCCACCACATGAGTTGTCCATAGTGGTAACCCACTCTATGTGATCGGAGATCCCGTGAAGTAGAAGTGGGAGACAAGCTGTTGGTCAGCTGGGAGGAGAGTATCCCTATATTAACTATCCCACTCGGTGAAGATGCAATACTCTCCTGATCTGTGTGGCAGGTTGATACTTATCTTAATGTGTTTCAAGTGGCATATTCAGGTAAGCAGAGATGTTGTCCTGCAGAACATCTTCTGAGGAACACATCTATATGAATTTGACTGTTAACGTCGCAGTCTGTGAGAATTGGGTGTTCTCTAATAAATTCATGAAAAGGCCATGGAGTACGACGTATACGCTCCACTCGCGGGGAAGCCTTGCGGCGGTCCAGTATCGGTCAAGAATTTGTGTGAAACTAGTCCCGCAGAAAACTTGTAGTTCAAGGCATAGTCCACTATTCAAGTTGTGATCTAGTGTAGCATAAATCTCTAAGTGGAAGTTTAACTTCACAGTCTCCACTAAGCACCGGTATATAAACAATGTTTTGTAATTAAATGATGAGATGTGCCAATGAGACTTTGTGGGGGATTGTTGGAATTTTGCTAGTAGGCCTTTGGCCCAAAGCCCAACTAAAAAAATTCTGAAATTCTCTTGGCCCATTCATGCACACATGTGAGTGGAGTGAGTGAGGCTAAAGTTTAGTCCCACCTCACACTACAACATGACCCCACCTACAGCAACGCTCTTATCCGTATCTAAAAGTTCATATATGCGTTGCTAGTTTCTTTACCAACGGTTTGGGATGCGTAGCCTTATCCAGTGTTGCTAGCGAATAATGCAATGCTTATGCTGCCGTTGGTAAAAGTGACCGTTGCAAAAGTACAACGCATAAAATCAACTTCTACAACACTTCTATATGTTGGTGCGCAATGTACAGGAATCCAAATCTCATTGCTTGACAACAGAGAATTTGAAACGCTTCACATGTTCGTACATATATAATGTGCATATTATTGTTATTATTATTATTATATATGTATTGCCAAGAATTACATTAATGCTCGACATAATGGTATGTATATCAAGTGAGGAAAAGGAAGAGAATATACTCATGACAGAAAGAAATCGTATATCATATATTGGATGAAATAGTTAGATTACAACAGTGGATATCCAAATGTATTCTTGACGTCAAAACTTATATTGAAAGCATCCACCAACATCCCTACAGCTTAACTAAACTTAACCGAGGAACATCATCCAACAGGAACAACATCCCTACATCTTAACTAAAACTAAAAGCATCCATCAGCATCATCATGAACCGGAACATCAGCATCATCATTGCAGTATACTTGTCATGCACCTATATAAATCCATATATCTTTTGAATCTACAAAGAAAGTAACAAAAGAAACTGTTAACACACAATGCATTAACATGATGCAAGTAGTGCTGGAGGCAAAGATATTAGACACGTACATGGTTGAAGCCCATGTAATCTTTGTTTCTCCTGCATTACCAAGAGTACTAATGTTCCTGATGCTACATGTTATCCATCGAGATTCCAATATTATCAAGAATGATGAGAGAAAACAAGATAAAAATCTAGGAGAAAAACTTCAGGCAGAATGAACAATTTATCCTGGCACAATAAAGGGCTCACCTAAGATAAACTGATTTGGTTGATTGGTACCACAAAACTTGTTTACACGAAGAAAACCTAGAAGAAGTCAGGCCTTCTCTCTTTCAAAGGAAGGAAATTGCCAACATGTGTATTCTATCAAAATAGTCAATCTAATACTTACTCTCAATATGTAGTATCGTCTCAATATGGAAATGGACTGATGTATCTTAACCAGGATACCAATAAGAATTCTTGTACCCAGGAAATTGTCACCTCGGGGGTAGCACAATAGCTTGAAAAGGCAAAACATAGATAAAAGGGTGCAGCTAAAAAGATCCAAAAGGCATAATGGATACGAGACACAAACACTAAAATAGTAATAAGTCGTGTTCTCTCTATGTAGCTACAAAGTGTCTACAGACTGCCCACTTAGATGTCTTGTTATTTAGCCTGTTAACTTGAACATAACAGTGTAAATGAGAAAAGTATGGCACTTCCGCCCATATACTGGAAGTTACACGACATTCACCATAATTTGCAAAATAAATATGTATCTAGAAAACAATTATAGTTTAAACCTTCAGAGTGGCTATTTTCTAAAGGTGTGGATTACATTAGTAGTATTTTCTGGAACCATCAATTGCAACTGTAACAATATTTTATTCAGGTTTCTACATTGAGATTTCATGGAAAGGTTTTATCATCTGAATGAAATTCAAAATGGAGGACTGTCGTGATGTATATATCCATTGTGTTAGCAAAACTTAATAATCAGGAAAGTTGTAGTATTTGAACAACACATGGCAGTCTTAGCAAATAACGTACAATGAATATAAAATAAACACACAGAGCATCGACTTGATGATATATGATGGTGTGGATTTTCGACAGTTATATATTGACCTAAGATATGTGCAAGAAAATTTATTACAAATCTCCAAGCAATCTCCAAGCATGTGTTATGGCCATAACATCTTAATTAGTAAATTAGTGAGCTAATCAAAGGAATGAATAGTTACATAACTAAACTATACTCCCTCCGTCCTACAATATAAGAGTGTTTTTTACACTACACTAGTGTCAAAAACACTCTTATATTATGGGACGGAGGGAGTAGAAAATAGGAAGAAACCATAAAGTACCTACCGTCTCTCTAAAAGGTATCAAATTCTCTTAGTAGTTATGCTGATCTGTCCACCTTCACATTATACACTACATGTAGCAATACAGAAAGGATTAGCAACAGCAGTAGTATTAGTTTACTCAACAAAAGTTCTTCTCCATTATATCGTCACAACAAACGATGAGAAACAGAGGAATGGAGCCTAGCAGGATGATGCTCAGGTTCGCGAACCATGTTCCAGCAATACACAAAAAAATGACGATATATGCATCTCCTCGAGTTATGGTACACCATGGCGCTTCTCTATTTTGAGCTCATTGGGAACCGATCAACAGATCTAAGTGCAAGCTGAGGCATGAATTAAATTACAGCAGTACAATTACTTACGTATGTGAGAAAACAAATTAGTCACAAAGCTCATGCGATTATTTGCAATCAAATCAGGGATATCCATCAAACAAATTAACATAGAACTGGTCAGTATATTACTTGGTAGCATTAGTTAGATCCATCCGCACCTTTCTGCCACCACGCTTGTGAACATCATGTGCATTTTATGCCTCCAGGACCGCATCCAAGCCTCATAGCGCTGCATCAACCTGCACTTCTCAAAGATTAATTCATACAATTGGTTGTAAGAAGTGGAGACCAGAGAACGTGCGTCGAGGTATCATCACGATAGAGACAGCAAAAGCGTCAGGCAATCAAAATCCACCAAAACGAACCTGTAGGCTGCACTTTCTCATTAGAGCCTATGTCTCAAATTGCAGGAGCAGAACATAAATTTTTTTATCAAAAACGAAAACCTACTGCCTTCTTGCTCATTACCTCATTGGATACCTGCAATCATTCTGTCCTACGTCCTCGAATCTATGACTGGTAGCATTAGAGGTTAACCATGCAGTTCAATCGAAGCATCAATTAACAGTTTAGCAGCACAGCAAAATCAAATTGACCTCAAGCAGAAGGCACTTGGGCCCAAACTGTGGCAAATCCTAAGACCACCAGAACAACAATGGCTCCTGATGTGCCACGAACCAGAGCAAAGAGGAGTGGATCAACTCACCTGAAGCTAGAGGAAGAGGAGGAGGAGGGAGCTACATGGCTGCATCGTCCCGAGCAGCAGCAAGACTGTCCACTGGTCGTTCCTCCCTGCACGTCTTCAGGAGAAGAGAAGAGCAGAGGTTAGACAATGGGGGGGGGGAGAGAGGACGAAGCCAGGGGAGGGGTGCACTCACCGGACAAGAGGATCACGACGTGGCCAACGGCGCCGGAGCCGATGCCCGAAACCCTAGCCATGGGGGAGGGTCGCGGGTGGGCTTTGGTGGCCTCGAGCGCCAGATGTGAGGGCGCCGCGGGGCGAGGGGACCTCGAGCTGTGCTTCAAGTGGCGGGATTCGCCAGACGTCGCCTGAATCAGCTGCCGTAGGTGGCGTAGCGAGGAGCCGCCTGAAGAGATAGATGGGACGCGCGAGAGGTATGGGTGGGTGGTGGATGATGTGGATCGCCAGCCACCGGAGCTGCAAGGTGGGAGAAGGGGAGGGGGAGGGCCGGCGGTGAGGTGGGTCGAAGGAGGAAGGGGAGGCGGTGGGCGGCGGCGAGGTGGGGAGATAAAAGGGGAATTGGGGGCAGTTTCTCGCGCCTCTATCTCTCCTTTCCTATGTTTTTTTTTCTCATATTAACCACCATAGGTCAATTATGTGCGCAACGTATATGTTGCACCACTTATATCCGTATCTATCGTGATTTTTGTAACGTATAGTCAAAATGTTGTAGAATGTCTGTTGCTTTATACTAGGTATCCTTGTAGTGTCATAAGTTGAGAGAGAGTTGCACCTCTTTATAAGGTGAGCTCTTCTACCACTTGTATGAGCATGAGAAGAGGAGACCTACACGCGCGCTCCTCCTCCTCGCTCGCCTCGCCACGCCACGCCTCGCCTCGTCACGAAGCGCCGCGCCGCGCCGCGCCACGGGTTGCGGGATTGAGCCGAGCCGAGGACAGAGCTATGCACATTGTCTATATTTTTGCTGCTCAGAAAAAATTAATGAATCATTAATTAATAATTAACAGATGCGTTAATTACTGAACCGTTTGACGACTCGGACGTGGGGTTTACTCCCACGACCTTCCAGATCATTGCGCCGCCAAGCAAGTCTTCTCCATCCCTCCTTTCGGCGTGCACCGGGAAAAGGGACAGCAGGCCTCCGGAACCCCGCCTCTCGTGATCCTGTACGGGAGAGGGGCGATCAGGTTTTTGGAGAGCGCACTCGCGCGACTGCTGGCAGCGACGAGTTCGCGAACGACGATTTCTTCCCCGACCTCGGCAACCTCATCCTCGACGACATGGGCGACAACGTCAACGCCGGCGGTGCTGCTCCCGCTGCATCGTATGTGATTCTATCCTTCCTGTTCGAGATCGTGGTAGAATTCATGTTTCTAGTATGTGCCCTAGATGTGATCCGTTCATCTGCTATGCTAGTTCGCATGACTAGTTTAATCTCTACTACTGTAGTCATGATTTATCTTCTATTTATTCGGATTAAATCTCGTAGTAATTTGCTCATATTTTCAACAAAGTTGTTGTATGGGCTCTGAACGAAAAAGGCGCAACCTTCGGTTAGAGCGACAGTGGAGGCGAGGTTCCCGGACGCGTCAACAATGAAGTTCAGGGAGCCGAAGCTGAAGCTATAACACTGAATGATCTCGACCGAGAGTAGATCGGAAGGCATCCGAACCATACATCCAAACGTGCAACCCCTACCTGGAACGCCAACTATCATGATATTTATCGACAATACCCATTTGAGGTAGTGCAATTGTCAGAGTTCCGGATGGTGCACACGAGGAAGATTTACCTAGGTTTAGACCCTCGAATCGAGGTAATAACCTACTTATTACTTGTGTATATTGATGGACCTAGCCTCGTATGAGAACTAGGTTTTGTGTGTACAAGGGGATTTGATCATCATATCATAGGTAGTGATGAGATTATTTTAAGTCGTATGACTGTGCTTACTGGAGGGTCCTTGTCGTGCCTTATATAGGTGGCTGAGGCTAGGGTTACAACACCCTAGTCGGTTAGGACTTAGGAGGTGTTCTATGCTACGTATGGTAGTAGAATCCTTGTGGGTACATACATAAACCCTACGTTAGATAGAATAAAAGAGCCCTTGTCTTGTGGCCCAAGGTAGGGACAGGTTCTGTATTGCCGGAGGACTACGAGGAGCGTGTCTGGTCCACCCCTTGGTTGTTGGGCCTCTTTTGTACTCCATGGCTATACCACAAGGGCATGACATCGTAGGTTCATTAGTTGAGTTCAAAGTTATCTTGGATGACTGGTGTCAAAAAAGTTGAAGTTAACAAGAAAAAAGAAGGTGTAAAGTGAACTTGGAATAATTTATATTTTATCTTCGTGGTCTGAGATTACAATGTCGGCTATGATGTGAAGGGAAACAAACTGTTGGCCATACATTTGGTAGAGGATCCTTTTCCGTTTCTCCGTCACTGACATTTTATTAGTTAGAACAGGGTAAGTTTGAGCGAAGTACTCCTGTAAGTTTGAGCGAAGTACGCATGCCTGATGGCCTCATGAAAATTTTCCTCTAGGGTTTCCTAGAGTCCACCTCTTCCGTCGGCGGCGACGCTGAAGTCTAGGGTTTCCTACGTCAGACCACCGGCGATTGCTACCACGCGTGTGCGATCGATGTCCCAGGAGGCGAGCAACGAAGCTGATCCTGCGACTGCATGGAGATTTCGGGGGGTGCGAAGGGAGGAGTAGGGCTGAACGGCGCGGGACGGGAGGAAGGGGTGCAAAGGGCGGATGACTTGGGTGCTGAAGATCCGCGAGATCCGGCCTTGACGGACTCTGCGGAGGGAGCGGAGGAGGCAAAAAACACGGAAGCGGATGTGGAAGACGAGGATCAGGGCTACTGGGATCATTATGTCCCGGATCTGAGCCTGGAGGATGCGTTTGAAGGACTCAATTTGCATGGTGAAGAAGAGGAGGATTTGGACTTGTCAGGGGAGGTGGATGAATTGATCAAAGATGTTCGTTGGCTAGCGCTGTTTAGGGTTCATACCATGCGCCCGTTTAGTCATGCTGCCCTACTGAACTCGATGCGCAATGCTTGGGCCTGTGCACAGGGGGTAACTTTCAACATCAAGGGGCCTAACCTATTCTTGGCTCGGTGCCATTGTTTGGGCGATTGGAAGCGCGTGATGGAAGGGGGGCCATGGCAGTTTCGAAGAGATCCGGTGGTGCTGGTAGAATATGATGGATTCACCAATGTGTCAGACTATGCTCTTATTTTGTTTCCTTTGTGGGCAAGAATCAAAGGATTACCTGATGGGTTGACTAGGAAGAAGGAGTTGGCGAAGAGGGTTGCGAAGAAGGTCGGAGATCCACCGTTTACAGTGGTAGTAAATGAAGGAAAGATCAATCTGGCGAGCTGCCTGAGGGTGCGAGTCTTTGTGAATGTTACAAAACCTCTCGTCAGGTTCGTCCCAATCACTTTGAAGGAAAGGAAGAAATATCCAGTGTTCTATGAGAAGCTGCCGGACTTTTGTTTCTTTTGTGGTCGCATGGGGCATGTTGTGGAGGAATGCGGGGACGGAACGCACGACCTGAGTTTATGTGAATGGGGGGACTGGCTTCACTGGTCGGGAGAACCGATTAGTGGCAATACTATGGGGGGAGAGGGAGTTGGACGAACGCAGGCAGGGGTGGAGGAGGTGCTAGGGGTGGAGGCCGAGGAGGAGGTAGAAGCGGGAGAGGAGGAGGTGATAGAGGAGGAAGGGCAGCTAGTACAGGAGGTCGGGGGGGAGTGGAAGTGCATGCAGATGAAGTTGTGGGCATGGATCTCGTCCAGTATAAAACTATGCTACGTGAACAGGACGGATCAGCTAGGAAAAGGCTGGTAAGTGACGATGGTATTATAAATGTTCGTGGTCAACCAGTCCCTAATCTAGCTGGGAAAGTAGCAGATACTGTTCTTTTGATTGAGGGAGGCTCGACACCGGATGTGACAGCTGCAGTTGTGAATCCAAACTCCACACCAAGGAAAGTGCCGATTGTGAAGAGAAGAAGGCAGGGGGATGGAGTGGATGGAGAGGTAGAGCAAACCGATATGGACACTTCTTATGAGGCGGCCTCCGAGACGGAGGACCGCCGGTCCCAATGAATTGCCTAAGTTGGAACTGCCGGGGAGGGGGGAACTTCCGGACAGTTCGAGAATTAGCGACGGTATGTCAGTCGGGTTCCCCCATGTTTGTGTTCTTATGTGAGACTAGGCAAAAGGAAGCTAAGATGAGGAGGATACGTGATCGCCTGGGATTAAAGGGTTTTTGTGGCGTTGACAGCGATGGACCGAGTGGAGGGCTTGCTGTTTATTGGCATGAGAATTGTGTTGTTGAGATAGTTGACAAAGATGAGCGTCATATTGATGTTCTCGTTCGGCTCCAGGAGGGTGCAAATCAATGGCGTGTTACTTTTGTCTATGGTGAGCCCCGCGTCGAAAATAGGCACCTCATGTGGGCTAAGCTACAGAACCTAAAAATTGTAAGTGACTTGCCTTGGCTTGTAATCGGTGATTTCAATGAAGCGATGTGGGATTTCGAGCATTTTTCGGCTACTCCTAGGGCTGCGGCTCAGATGCTAGCTTTTCGCGATGTACTTGAAACTTGCGAGCTGGTGGACCTTGGTTTCTCTGGAGTTCCGTTCACGTATGATAACAGGCGAAGTGGTATGGGTAATGTGAGAGTTCGGTTGGATCGGGCAATTGCTACAAGTTCGTGGAGAAATATGTTTGCTTATGCTTCTGTTGAGCATGTGGTTTCACCGTGTTCAGATCATGTTATGCTACTTTTAAAGGGAGAGGTTGATTCAAGTCCTGCAAGTGCAAAGAGTAGAAGGTATGAAGTTTTTTGGGAAACAGATCCTGCACTACCTGAAGTCATAAAGGATGCATGGGCTGTAGTAGGTGGGGTGCAGAATTTGGGACAGCTACGAGACGCCCTATCAAAAACCATGATATGCCTTGGTTCATGGAGCAAAAAATCTGGCAACATTAAGAGGGAGCTTGCTAAGTCCCGAACTCAGCTAGAGGAGCTTATGAATATGAATGCGAATAGACAAGACATAAGAGCAGTAACTGATAAGATGAACGATTTATTCTACCAGGAGGAGATGATGTGGCTCCAAAGGTCAAGAATATCCTGGCTTAAGGAGGGCAACCGGAACACAAAGTTTTTCCAGAGCAAGGCCATTTGGAGGGCAAGAAAGAACAATATTCGAGCATTGGCAGATTGTATTGGGGTAGTGCACTCCGAATTTGCTGCCATGGGGAAACTTACAACAGATTATTTCTGTAACTTGTTTTCGGCAAACACATCATTAGATGCAGCTCCCGTGATTGACTTAGTGCAACCCTTGGTGACGGAAGAGAATAATATTAAGCTTTGTGCACCGTTTACCGATAAGGAAGTTTCAGACGCTATGTTCCAAATTGGGCCCTTGAAGGCACCGGGACCGGATGGGTTTCCGGCCAGATTTTTTCAGCGGAACTGGAGCACCGTGAAAGATAGTGTGATTGCAGCAGTAAAAGATTTCTTTTGTACGGGTATCATGCCGGAGGGAGTAAACTCTACTTCCATTGTTCTTATTCCAAAAATTGCTAACCCTACAAAGTTGTCTGAATACAGGCCTATTAGCTTATGCAACGTGATTTACAAGGTCATCTCAAAGTGCCCGGTGAACCGTTTGCGTCCACTCCTGGATGATTTAATATCAGTGGAACAGAGTGCGTTTATCCCTGGCAGGATGATAACTGATAATGCGTTGGTGGCCTTTGAGTGCCTACACTACATTAAGCAAGAGAAGGATCCTACGAAAAGTTTTTGCGCTTACAAGCTCGATCTATCTAAAGCTTATGATAGGGTGGACTGGGTTTACCTGAAGCAGGTGATGCAAAAGTTGGGTTTCTCTCAGCGATGGATTGACTGGATAATGACGTGTGTCACATCGGTGAGGTATTCTGTCAAACTTAATGGAACTCTCTTTGATTCATTTGCACCGGCTCAAGGGCTCCGGCAGGGGGACCCTCTTTCACCTTATCTAATTCTGTTTGTGGCTGATGGACTCTTGGCAATTTTGAGAAATAAAGTGCAAGCAGGAGCTCTCTCACCAGTTCGTGTTTGTAGAAGGGAGCCAGGTATATCCCACTTGTTATTTGCTGATGACACCATGCTGTTTTTTGAGGCTTCTAGAGACCAGGCCGAGAGTGTAAAAGGGGCACTAGATATGTATGGTTCAGCCACAGGTCAAAGCCTTAATTATAACAAATGCTCAATTTTCTTTGGGAAGGCTTGTCCAGCGGCAATCCAAGAGGAAGTCAGAGATGTGTTGAATGTTAGCAGCTTGGTCTTTGAGGAAAAATACCTAGGCCTCCCCACACCTGAGAGTCGCATGTCCAAGGGTAAGTTTCAGAATCTTCAAACTAGTCTGACTAAACGACTCATTCAGTGGGGTGATAGACACCTAGGCCAGCCAGGAAGAGAAGTTTTGATAAAGTCAGTAGCCCAGGCGTTGCCAACGTACATTATGGGCGTGTTCAAGCTACCATACTCGGTGTGCGATGATCTCACAAGGATGGTAAGGAATTTCTATTGGGGATCGGAAAAAGGAAAAAGGAAAGTTCATTGGAAGGGTTGGGATCATTTGATGCAACCAAAGGAGAGGGGTGGTATGGGTTTTCCGGATTTCCGTTTGTTTAATCAAGCGCTATTGGCTCGCCAAGCATGGAGGTTAATATCCAGACCGGAAAGCCTACGTGCACAAGTTCTCAAAGCACGATACTACCTACACGGCAAACTTGAGGACACTGTTTTCACGGGTAATGCTTCCTCCTCATGGCAAGCAATCAGCCATGGCCTCGACTTACTAAATAAAGGGTTAATATGGCGTGTTGGGAACCGGCAGAAGCATAAGAGTGTGGCGAGACAACTGGATCCCATGACCCTTTTCATTCAGACCCATCTCAAGGCAAGGTGTGTGCCGTACGCGTTTTGTCTCTGACTTGTTAAATGATAATGGCTCTTGGAAGGTTGAGCTGCTCTCTCGCTATTTCGTTGCTGCGGATGTTGAAGAGATCATGAAGATCAGGGCTTCTCCGAGACTAGACGATGATTTCCTTGCATGGGCACCTGAAAAGCATGGAGTCTTCACAGTTAGGAGCGCCTATCGCCTGGCGTTTGATGAACTGCACTATGGGTCTGTGGCCTCCTCTAGTTCAGCGCCGACGGGAGCCAGGGGATGTTGGAAGTTCATTTGGAACTGCGGCGCTACACCTACGATTGCAAATTTTGCATGGCGAGTGGCAACGGACAGTCTACCGACCTGGAAAAATAAGTGCAGGATCGGCCTTGAGACTACTAGTACATGCCCAGTTTGTGGAGTCGCAGCAGAAGACAATTTTCACCCCTTTGTGAAGTGTCAATATGGCCGGGATCTGTACAGGTCAATGGCAAAAATTTGGAGACTGCCCAATATAGAAACTTTCTATTGGGGATGATACTGAGAGACTCGGATGGCAAGATCATTTTCTCGGCGTGCAGGGCTCTATACTCCTGTAGAGATGCTTTGGAGGCGGAACTGTGTGCCTGTATGGAGGGCATCTCCTATGCTTTGGCGGTCAGATTTGCCTATTGCAGTCGAGTTGGACTCTCTTGTGGCGGTATCTATGATCACATGTGATGGTTGTGATCGGTCTGCTTATGCTTTTCTGGTAAAGGAGATTAGATATCTTCTTAGTCTTCGTCAGTCTTGTATTACTCATGTCTCGCGGTCGCAAAATAAGGCCAGCGATAGTCTAGCTGCTTTTGGTAGAGCTCAAGGTAGAACCATGACCTGGATTGGGTCGGCTCCGCCGGATGTGTTAGAACTGGTTGCGATGGATTGTACTGATACTATCTGAGTAATACGAGTTTTGAACCCGCAAAAAAAAAGTTTGAGCGAAGTACATCTGATCGGGGGCACCTTTGGCGTCGGGGGCCCGCGGCTCCCCTCAGGACCGGGCCTGTACTTCTATCACTCTGCTCAACAAATGGGATCGCTGATTTGATAGTATTAATAACACTGAACTACGTGTCTTGCACACAGATGTGGAAACTGAATTCCGAATCTAAATTGAGCATATGATTCTGAACCACCCAAACTACCATTTGATCATCTATTCATTAAACGAAAATGCTACATACATCTCGAATATGAAACTTTACATCTGGTCTTGAAACTACTCACGTAAATTTGTGGGATCTGACGAGGCTAGCTGATTGTTCAATATTACAGTAACTTACCTGTCTGGGTGCAACCATTATAAAAAGAAATTAAGCACACAAAACTCCATCGGTCATTCATCAAAGCCAAGTTCCATATTTTTGCCGTAAAAATGAAATATTCACTGAACTAAATTTGCACTTTTGAGACATCATCTTGGATTTACAAAAGTCTCAGAAGACTTAAAGACGATGGTTACTACACTCCTGAACAAATTTATTGGATTGCTCAGCCATAACTTTATCAAAATAAATGACCATTTCATTGCATACTCGACAGGTCTGTCAAACAATACACAACAATGAAATTCACAAGTCTCCATAGGTAAACTAATTTAGGGCAACTCTAATCAATCCCCTATCGGCGAGCCAATCCCCAATAGCCGTTAGTGGAGGAAAAATGCCGCCCCTAAATTTGCTTGGCCGCTACCGGTTGGAGGAAAAAAAATCTCCCCTCTCCGGCCCCCGCCTCTCCCTTGCCACTGCATCTCCACCGGTGACCGCCTGCCGGCCCCCGCCGCTACCTCATTGCCTCCCTTGGCCCTCGCCGCCATTCTGCCCGACGCTGAGCCCGTTCGTCCCCGTCGCTATTGTCAGAGTCGAGGTGAAACGCCGCCGCCATAACCGTTTCGTCGGATTGATTCGTATTTTCTTCCTCTTTGGCAGCTGCGGTACTGAGCTTGCTTGTGCGCTGCTGCAGAATTGATTATGAGGATGCTTGGATCCAAGGGATTATTTTTAGTCTGAGGCTAAAGTTCCAAGCACCCCTGACTAAAGAGAGGTTAGGACTAGTCTTGAGGCTAAATTTTTTTAGTCATAGGAAACCTACTAAAATATGTATTAGCCCTCTCTTTCCTCATTTAATTCCTCTCCTTTAACACATGCGAGTTCTGGATTGGAGGGTTTGAAGGATAATAAATGCTCAATAGCTTGATTTTAGTCTCTTTAGTATTTGGATCCAAGCATGGATAAGGCTAGCAAGTTTTAGTCCCACTATTTTTAGTCATGGGACTAAAACGTATCCAAGCACCCTCTATGTTTCTCATTCCTAACGCCCTCTGCAGTTATTTAGTTTAGTTCTCCTATGCCTGTAGTATCACAGACTGTGCATATGTTAACGTTGGAGTTTGGGAAAAAATTCCTCCACGGACAAAAGGTACTATTGGGCCGGGGAGCAAACTATTCAACGGGCCTCTTCTACTCGAAAACTTCATTGACCGTCTAGAAAGAATCCTTAAAAGAGAGACACAATGCATAAAGAGGAGTTGTACACTATCCGTGGCATGTTAATTAGAGAAGACGGCAGGGTGTTTTCTGCAAAAGTGCGGGCGACGACCAGTACGCCCACCTGGCTGCCACTTGTCGAGCTAGATAGGCCGAGGACTAAATCATTACATCCAGTGCAAGTTGGGGTATGGTGGAGTTGCACTTTGCAAGTTTGGGATTAAAACATCACATTCTGTGCAAGTTGGGGCACCTGGGATGCTTTTACCTCTTTGGTCAGCTCAGGATTCTTTTTGCTTTCTCTCGCTCTACTCAGAAAATAGGGTTGCTGATTTGGTAGTATTATTAGGTGGAAACTGAAATCCAATCAAAATTGACCATATAATCTCGAACCACCAAAACTACCATGTGATCATCTATTCATTAAACAAAATTTTGATACCCATGAATATGGAACTTCACTTCTAATCTCAAAGCTACTCGTGTAAATTTGTGCGATATAGTCCAAGAGACTAGCTTATTGCAGTAACTTGGCCTGTTTGGGTGCAATCATTCTAAATGAAAAAAATAATTAAGCATACAAAGCGCCATCGATCATTCACCAAAGCCAAGTTCCATTTCTTCACCATAAAAATGTAAATATGATATTCACTGAACTAAACTTGCACTTTTTAGACATGGACTTGGACATTACTCCCTCCGTCCGGAAATACTTGTCGGAAAAATGCATAAAAATAAATGTATTTAGAACTAAAATACATCTAGATACACTCATTCCTCCGACGAGTATTTTCGGACGGAGGGAGTACAAAGATAGAAAGACTTAAACACGATGGTTTTTCTCCTACCGGACTCGCTCCTGAACAAGGAACTGGATTGCTCAGCCACAACTTTATCAAAATAAATGATCATTTTATTGCGTACTACTCGACATATCCGTCACACAATGCAGAAAATGAAATTCACAAATCTTTAGGTAAACTAACTTCGCAAACAGAAGGGGGAAAAGCGACGACTGACGATTGCAGAATCCATAATTACTTGGCGGCGGCGGCGGCAGAAGCAGCCCACATACTCCGCAGCTTCCCGGCGCAGTCCACCATGCTCTTCATGGACGGGGCCGCCTTCTTGGCCGCCTCCGTCTGCACGAACCTCTCAGCCCAGGCTGCCAAGCGCGGAGTTCTGCCTGCGTCGATGACCGTCACGCCGAACATCTCCCGGAGCGCCTCAAACCAGAAGAGGTTGCACCCGAGCGCGATGTCAAGGTACCCGACGAAGTCGCCGGCGAAGTAGTCTTTCCCACCAGAGCACTGGGCGAGGGCGTCCTCCATGGGCCCGACCACCGCGAGCGCCGTGTCGAGCTTCTCGGCTCTGTCCTCCTCCGAGGCGGCGCGCAGGATTCCTATCCACGCGGGGGACAGCTTGTCGTCGACGTAGGCGGCCCAGAAGCGGGCGACGGCGCGGGCGTAGGGGTCTGCGGGGAGGAGCGAGGCGCCGTTGGCCCAGACCTCGTCGACGTACTCAACGATGGCGAGCGACTCGCAAACGGGCCTGCCGGCGTGGATGAGCACGGGGACCTTCTTGTGCACCGGGTTGGAGGCGAGGAGGAGCTCGCCCTTGTCGAAGAGGTCCTGCTCCAGGTACTGTAGCTCACGCCCTTGAGATGCAGGGCCATGCGCAGGCGGACCGCGAACGAGCTCACCCCCATGCCCAGCAGCTTCACGTCTCCTTCGCCAGCCATCGTCTTGGACCGATCTCTTCCTTGCTATTTGGTGCTCGTAAACTGTTTGCTCTCCTGTGTATGTATGTGCTCTAACTCAGTTTGAAAGTGTACGTATATTAGCTTCGTTGTGGTTGTTTATATAGCACAAATCAAGCTGAACAGTTGCTGGAAGAGTAGCTGTATCACCGTTGAGGTATTCATTTCATGGTAGGTGCAGGTAAGCGAGCATCTCACGATTTCTTTCTTAATCACCGAAAGCCGGAAGGTTGACTAGTAGCTCGGCGTCACATGTGACGCTTCAGTGTTAGACGAAGGTTGACTAGTTGCTCGGCGTCACATGTGACGCTTCAGTGTTGAACGATCTTTCTGCCGCATCCTCTCCGAGTCCTCTTGCTCCGGTCACTGATAACATCTACAGCCGGACCTGGTAAATTCGATTTTTTATACATTTGTAGGCATGTCCGACAGAGTCCGCCGGCCCCTCATATCTTGCGCCGCACGCTCATATATCTCAAATGCAATTCTCAAATCTATTTAATTTATGCACGTCGATCATACGATACAAATTGCCCGAATTCAACAGTTCAAAATAAAGCAAATCAAATCATATAATTCAACAAACCGGACACTAATTTCAAGGCTAATTTTTTGCAAAAAAACTCTAGTTGGCGGATTTGGTCATTTTGATAACGATTATGACATGTGGGTCCCACTTTTGCCGACGTGACGTAACTATTCGCGCGAGACGGCGTTGGATGGGCTTTGTTCTAAAATTCACAAAACTGTCCCTACTTTTTACATAGAGACGCTTCAATCAAAAAGAAAAATGCAATCAGCCCCATTGCATGTACTGGCCGCCGACCTCCCGCGCGTGTCTCTGTCGTCAACGCCGGCGGCGCTCAGGCTGGTCACAATGGGTAGGAATATAAGCTAGTAACCTACACGGTTTCCTAGACTATGTTACTACCTCCATAGTAGGTAGAAACATGCATGTAGTGTCATGCAGCGATGTATTTATTAGGATATAAACTCATTGTTTCTTGGAGTGTGTGATGTTCCGGTAACTTAGCTACTCTCTCTTCATTAAATATGTGCCACATAAACAAACTTGTATTGGAATGTGTGATGTTACTCCTAAGTTCCTGCCCATTGTGACCAGCCTCATGTGGGTGCTTGCAGCGGGGCGGACGCAGTGCTCCACCGTGGCCGGTTCTCCTTCTTCTCTCTCTAAAATAGCATGCGTCGCTCACGGCCGCTCAAATCCACGCCCGAACATTGAAGGTCCAGCCATGGCCTCGTAGTAGTACCAAGCCTCAGCTAATGTAGCAGCGCGAACCCGATTCACTCCGGCGAGCTCCCAAGGCCACTGTCATGGCCAAGGACAACTGCCACACCCACAGCATCTAGTGGCTCGTCAAGGCCTACATCCCCGTCGACCCTGACCGCCACATCTATGTCCCCGTCGCAGTCCCCATCTCCGCCGCGTGCCCCGAGTCTCCCTCCCGTCGCTCCGCGCCGTCTGCCGCTGCTTCGCCGATTTCTTCGCGACCTGGGCCTATTGTTGCTCTGGCCGGAACTGCAGCAGCGCCTGGGCAAAGGCGCCGCCGTGGTCGGGGACAGAGACGGCGAGCAGGGAGGATGGAGCTGGCAGCGCCCGCGACAGAGCTGGAGGAAGGCTTGGGCAGCCGGCCCTCCGGCACCCGCGGCAGCTGTTGCTCCTGTGGGGAAGCCGGCCCTCCGGTGCCCATGGCACGTCGGCCTCTGGAGAGAACATACGAGGAGGCAGGGGCTTGATTGCTTTTAATTTTTTACAAGAAGGGTATTGATGTAAAAGCCTCCGTCTAACAGCGTCGCCTATGAACCGTTATGCCACGTCGGCAAAAATGGGACCCACATGTCATAATCGTCATCAAAATGACCAAAGCCGTCAACTGGTCTTTTTTGCAAAAAGTTAGCCTTGAAATTAGTGGGTTTTGGCACAAAACTGTAGAATTGTGGTTCCCGCAACCCTAGCCTTCATTGTCGATATTTTCTGCAATTCACTCCCGGACATGTCAAAATGAAATCAATGTCCGAACTTGACGGATGGCTTGCTTGTCGGATCACTAGCCGGACGCCATCCATGCTACCTGCTCCGCCTCCATCCTTGTCGGATGCTTCGCGTGCATCCGGACTGCCTGCTCTGCGAGCAACCGGGCTGCCTGCTCCGCCTGCATCCTGGCCACATGCTCCGCTGCCGCTGCCGCCCTCGCAGCCTCATACTCCCTACGGTCGTTGATCTTCTTCTTCTTATCCGCAAGTCACTTCTTTGCATGCTCATCCAAGAGGGTTTCTCCGTCAACATGATCTTCACATCCTCCACGTCTCGTGCAAGTTGCAACCTCTCCTTCTGAAGCTCAATCTCTGCAAATGTCTTGGGCTTCTCGAGTTCCCGTTTGATCGCCGCCTTTTGCTTCTCCAACATCTTCTCCCTCTCAATTTCGAGTTTCTTCTCCGCTCTCATCCGGTCCCACTCCTCCTCTCGTTTTGCGCATCCGACATGAGCTTGTATCTTTCCTCTTTCTTGTTCTCCCTTGCCGAAAAAGTGCCCATCCATGTGGATGATATTTTTGTAGCCACACCGTCACGGGAGGCCCTTGCCTTCTCCCACTTGTTTCCCATGACTTGTCGGTTATCCTTTCGCACGGTAGCTCTTCCATTCTCAACGACAACATCTTTTTCTTCATCATCCAACCCAATTGATTTGTGGGAGCTTGAGCCATCATTCATCCTCTTGTTGGCTTTGAGATCAGCCACAAGTTGTGTCCACTTTGGCACTCCATTCAATGTGATCCAACAATGGCTAAAAGCAAACTACTTCTTCTCCGTCTTGTGATACAAAGTGGTCGTCACCACCGTCTAGAAAACAACACATGTGTGAGCACGAGAATGCAAACACAAGAAGCATATGCAAATGATGATAAGATGAAGCAATTGAGCTTATGTGAGTTGCCACTCCCATCCCACTTTGAGGGCGTTTGGTCACTCGTGAGTAGTAGCCGACGTACTTGTTCACTTCCCCTTAAATGACCCCCCATTGATGTTAGAGAGATGCCACACTGCGGTTGGTCATGATAGGATGCGGCTCCACATACTCCTTCTGTTCGTGATACTCCTTCCAAATCTTCACCCAATACTTGTTTCCCTTTTGTTCGTTGCCGCATATTGGATCCGTTGTTGTGGCCAACCAAGATTTGGGAACACCAAGATGTCCTCAAAAGTTGAGAATGCTGGACCTCTGCTACTTCTTGAGCGTGCATTGATTTTTCCCTTAAAGAGGAAAGGGTGATGCAGTAAAGTAGAGATAAATATTTCCCTCAGTTAAGAACCAATGTATCAATCTAGTAGGAGGTACAAGCAAGTCCCCAATAGATGCACCTCCACAAACTAACAAACACTTGCACACAACGCGAAAAAGGGGTTGTCAATCCCTTCAATGTCACTAGCAAGAGTGAGATCTGATAGAGATATATATTAAAGATAAGTAAAAGTCAAAATAAAGTAAATATAAATAAATTGCAGCAAGGTATTTTTGGGTTTATAGATATGAAAATATATGATGTGAAATAGACTCGGGTCTTTCACTAGAGGCTTCTTTCTTGAAAGAACACATACGGTGGGTGAACAAGTTACTGTTGAGCAATTGATAGTAAAGCGCAAAGTTATGATGATATCTAAGGCAATGATCAAGTAGACCGACTCCTGCCTACATCTACTACTATACTCCACACATCGATCGCTATCCAGCATGCATCTAGTGTATTAATTTAACTAGAACGGAGTAACACCTTAAGCAAGATGACATGATGTAGAGGGATAGATCCAATCAATATGATAAAAATCCCATCTTTCTATCATTAATGGCAACAATACAAATACGTGCCTCGCTTCCTCTACTGTCACTGGGTGAGGACAGTGCAAGATTGAACCCATCACAAAACACCTCTCCCATTGCAAGAAAAACCAATCTAGTTGGCCAAACCAAATCGATAGATCGGAGAGAAATACAAGGCTATCTTAATCATGCATAAAAGAGTTCGGAGAAGACTCAAATAATATTCATAGATAATCTGATCATAAATCTACAATTCATCGGATCTCAACAATTAAAACACCTTGGTTTTATTGCTGCTAAGGCTGATACATCTCTGTTTATTTATAACAAGGCAAAAGTAGTTATCTTTGTACTTATTTATGTTGATGACATAATAGTTGCAAGTTCTTCACAGAGTGCTACTAATGCCCTTCTGCACGATTTGAGCCCAGAGTTTGCCTTGAAGGATCTAGGTGACTTGCACTTCTTTCTAGGGAAATATGTCACTGAGCTTTTGTCTCGCATGGGTATGAAAAATTGCAAGCCTGCACCTACACCTTTGCCTTCCTCAAAAAAGCTCTCAGCATATGAAGGAGAGCCTCTTCAGGAGAAAGAAAGTACAAGATATAGGAGTACTGTTGGGCATTACAGTACTTAACTCTTACACGTCCAGACATCTTATTTGCTGTTAACAAGGTTTGTCAGTATTTACATGCACCTACTACTGTACACTGGACAACTGAGAATTGTAAGATATGTCAAGCATACTATAGAAACAGAACTTCATTTCACACGTTCTAATTCTGCTCTTGTGAGTGCATTCTCTGATGCTGATTGGGAAGGTTGTAGTGATGACAGAAATCAACTAGAGGTTTTGCAATATTCTTTGGTCCAAATCTTGTCTCCTGGAGTGTTAGAAAACAAGCCACGGTGTCAAGATCAAATACAGAAGCTGAGTATAAGTCCTTGGCAAATGCTACTGCAAAAGTCATTTGGGTTGAGTCACTACTTGAAGAAATGGAAATTAAGTAAAACCGCTTCTCATGTTTATGATGTGACAACTTGGGAGCAACATACTTGTCTGAAAATCCAATGTTTCACGCAAGAACCTAGCATATAGAAATTGATTTTCACTTTGTTCGAAAAAGAGTTGCAGCAAAGAAACTTGAGATACGGTTTATTCCTTCCAGGGATCAAGTAGCAGATGGATTAACCAAGGCACTTGCGGGTAAACCATTTGAAGAGTTTAAGAGAAATCTTAACTTAGGATAGCTGAGATTAAGGAAGGGTGTTAGATGAAATATTATGTTGTAATCTCAACATTGGAGGGGAACTTTTGGTCTATGGGGACATATGCACCCTATATGGGAATTTTTTTTAGTAATTCAACAAAAAGTCAAAAATTCCTGAAAATATTTTTGAAATAAACTTGACCTTCTATTGTACTCATAAGAAATAAAATCCACAAAAAAATATCCTTTTGACTTCTTTTCAAAAAAGACAAATTTTTGGCTAAAATAGTGTGAATAGTGACCTATAATAGCAAAAAAAATGTATTTTTTTGCTGTGAGGTCAACTTTTTTTGTCGACATTTATATATCAGTGCAAAAGTAAGTCAAGTGTTTTGTCAAAATAGTTCTTAACTATTTTGACTTTTTATTAAAATATTAAAAAAGAAACCCCATATAGGGTGTATATACAACCAAGAACCAAAGTGTATTTCCCTCTCAACATTCTTCTATCTCTTGTAGTTATCTTAAACTCTCCTGTAACAACCTGCGGTTTGCATCACCTTGTACGCCAAGGCATGGCATGTCGCCTCAATCAATTAAACCCTTTAACGGTGGCGCAAAGGGCGTCCGCTCGGCTATGCCACCGCACAGATTTTACTGTCGCAGGTATCTACCTAGATAACACCTCCCCCAGTAAATTATTGCCTTATTTTCACAACCCAGCACGCGACCTCCCTCCCTCGTTTCCCACTCCCCATCGAGGGTTGTCGCCGCCGCCCCTCCATCGTTCGCCACCGCTGCCGCCCCATCGCTCCTCCGGCGTTGGCCACCACAAGGAGGCTGGCTTCTCCGACGGATCTTCTCGTCTTGGTGGCTTCCTCGTAGCAAGGTGTGTCGCTGCGCCTCCCAACGGCCCGACAGCAAGGTGGCGGCAAGAAGGCGGGCGGCGCCGCGAGGTCTCGTCCCGAGGGAGCCGCAGTACGACGACCACAACCTACACGATGTCGATGTGGTCGTCGGCGCCTCCTCGCCACAGGATCGAATGGGCTGGTGGTCAGACGCGCGGCTCTATGCCCTTCTCGGTCGAGGGTTGGATGGAGCCCTCGGCTGCGTGGGAACAGCCATCGGCAGACGCGACCCCGACGACTGTGCTCGCTCTGATCCCACCTGTGCTTCCACAGGTGTACCAGCTCCTCTCTGTATATTCTTTGATTTTTTTCTGTTTACTTCATCTTTCATGGTTTGATAAGATGCTGAAATCAAAGGTGTGGCCTCTATTTGATGAGCAGAACACAAGGAGTATGGGTCTGCATGTACATATAAGGAGAAGATGGCTTCACTAGTAGAAAACGGAGCTTTAAAACTGGTTCGTAAGGGCAACCGGCACTAAAGGGTGGGCACTAAAGCCCCCCCCCCCTTTAGTACCGGTTCGGCATGAACCGGGGCTAAAGTGCCACCACGTGGCGTGAGCTCGCCCCTGCTATGGGGGACCTTTAGTACCGGTTGGTGTTACCAACCGGTACTAAAGGTTTTTTTGAAAAAAAAATTGAAATTTTTGGAATTTTTTTTATTTTTTTATTTTTTATTTTTCTGAATTATTTGATGATTTAGTCTCTAATCACCTCTCTTAACTGCTCAAGTGTGGATCACTCATTCCAAATCGCCTAACTTCCTGGCCGGTCACCCATCCTCTCACTCCCCCAGCCTGAGCACGCTTAACTTCGGAATTCTATTCCCCCTACATTCCAAGTCTGCACTTGTTGTTTTCCTGACTAAGCTGTCAATCCTAGTAACCCTCACCAGTTTAGCTTGAGCATGAGGTCACATGTTTCACTGTTTGAGTTTGAAACTATTATTCTAAAAAACAGTAATTATTTAGTAACACTAATATTTCTTGAATAATTTTTAACATAGTTTGACCACAGTTTGACCATAGTTTGACCAGATTTGACCAAAATTCAAAAAAAATGAAATAATTATTTAGTAACACTAATATTCTTGAATAATTATGTAGTAACATTAATACTTCTTGAATAAGTGGTTTCACCAGATTTAACCAATTTTTTTTAAAAAAACTGAAATTTGACCATATCTTTTTTTCCTTTTGGAATATGAGGATTCTAAAAAATTGCAAACAGGCCGTAGGCGGTCTCCATCGGATGCGGATTTTCGTGCTGAATTTTTTGATATTATACTTTTTTTCCGATATCGTATGCAAAAGTTATAGCCGTTTTACATTTTCCCTACATTTTTTGCAAAACATGTCCAAATTTAAGTTTTCAAATTTTCCTAACTAGTAGATGTAGTAATATAACTACCTCTCGAAGGATTTTATTTTTTAAAGTTTTTATCATTTTCTTTTGATTTTTTCAAAACTAAAATGGCAATACAAGGGGGGGTAGAGTTTGAAAATTGCCCCCTTTAGTGTGGGTTCGTGCCACGAACCCACACTAAAGGCTTGTCCCCTTTAGTGTGGGTTCGTGGCACGAACCGGTACTATAGGTTAGACCTTTAGTACCGGTTTGTGTCACAAACCGGTACTAAAGGGGCTCATGGGGACCCGGCCTGACGCCAGCCTGCCACTACCCCTTTAGTACCGGTTCGTGGCACGAACCGGTACTAAAGGCTCAACACGAACCGGTACTAATGCATATGGTGCCTTTAGTGCCGGGCCAACTTCAAACCCACACTAATGTGTCTCACATTAGACCCTTTTCTACTAGTGCTTGAGGTGATTTGTGTCTGTTTTCAGTTGCGTCGACGAAGAGATCTTCGTCATAGACCTCAAGAAGGGCGCCGTCTCCATAGGTACTAGCTCTCTCCGTCACTCGATTTGTATCGTGTGGGTCTCCTGAACACTTTGGAGCCATTACCTGACATTATATACTTATACTGAACCATGCTATGGTGTAAAGGTCTCTGGACAAACAGGTGCAAGGAGGGCTTTGTTTGCTGCAGCACAAGACAATAGCCAATAGATGTTTATATGGGAGATGTTTAGACTGCCAAGGATTGGGTTATATTAGTCAATAGAGTACTGAACATGTTGGGTTGTTGCCAGTTGCTGTAACCTACTTACCTACATCAGATGATGTGAGTCTTCTTTTGGCCTGCAAACCATAGTCATTATAGCTTTGCTCCAGTTTGCCAATTTATAACTGAATATGATTGATGGTACATAGTTGAGCTCCAGAATGGCACTGTCAAGGCAACATAGTTGTAGTAACTTTCGAAGGAGCTATGAGTTCCTCAATCACGTGCATCCTTCTTGTAGTGCGAAAACCCCGACACCACATATCTCACTACCAATCCAGTCTTCCATGCTCGCATAAAGCATATCGAAATTGTTTTTCACTTCGTCATAGAAAGGTAGCTATGGGAAGCTTAGAAGTGTTTCATGTCTCTTCGGTGGATCAAGTGGCGGATGCATTCACTAAGACACTCACAAAGATGATGCTGGCAAGATTACACTCCAGTCTCAATCATGGATGAGTTGATAATGAGGGGGTGTTAAGTATGTAATTTATGCGTATCTCATGTAGTCAAGGCTAACAATATTTAGTGTAATCCCTGGATTGATCATGTTAGGATCTTGGATATCGTTGTAATCTTGACCACCAAGAATCGTCCCACATAATGGCAATCTAGTCGTATCACATGTAGTTAAGGATAACAAGATTTTGTAATCTCTGGATGGATCATATTAGGACCTTGTATTTTTTTGACGACCAAGAGTCGTCCCATCTTTACCTACTAATAAAGCGGCTATCGTTTCTGGTCGTCCGTCATTAAAATTGCCCTTCAAGTTGATAAAAATTACCCACCAATGCCACTCGTAAGTGGAAAAACTATTCGTTTTTTTTCTTAAGTCGCCACAAATAGCGCTTGGTTCACCTATTGGCTTAGTTGTTTCTCCACCGTCCTGAAGACCTGGGTTCGAATCCGTGACCACACAATTTTTGCAGCTTTTTTCCCGAATTTCAGTTGGCGTAGTATAGAGCTACTCGCCAAGTGTTGCTTAACAGATGGTCTACACAATATGAAATATTCTCTTTTAACTTTTTTTTTGCAGACTCAAGTATTTTTTTAAATGTTCATATCTTTCAAAACCCGCTCCAAATTTAGCATGCTAAATATGGCAATCGCGAATTTCAGTTGGCGTAGTATAGAGCTACCTCGCCAAGAGTCGCTTAACAGATGGTCTACACAATAGGAAATATTCTCTTTTAACTTTTTTTTGCAGATTCAAGTATTTTTTAAAATGTTCATATCTTTCAAAACCCGCTCCAAATTTAGCATGCTAAATATGGCAATCGCGAATTTCAGTTGGCGTAGTATAGAGCTACCTCGCCAAGTATCGCTTAACAGATGGTCTACACAGTACGAAATATTCTCTTTTAACTTTTTTTTGCAGATTCAAGTATTTTTTAAATGTTCATATCTTTCAAACCCCACTCCAAATTTAGCATGCTAAGTATGGCAATCGCGAATTTCAGTTGGCGTAGTATAGAGCTACCTCGCCAAGTGTCGCTTAACAGATGGTCTACACAGTACGAAATATTCTCTTTTAACTTTTTTTGCAGATTCAAGTATTTTTTTAAATGTTGATATCTTTCAAACCCCGCTCCAAATTTAGCATGCTAAATACGGAATCGCGAATTTCAGTTGACGTAGTATAGAGCTACCTCGCCAAGTGTCGCTTAACAGATGGTCTACACCGTACGAAATATTCTCTTTTAACTTTTTATTTGCAGATTCAAGTATTTTTTAAAATATTCATATCTTTCAAACCCCCACTCCAAATTTAGCATGCTAAATATGGAAATCGCCTAGAAAATTTTGTGGATTCTAAATATAATGTTATCTC
This sequence comes from Aegilops umbellulata, assembly GCA_032464435.1. NCBI lineage: Eukaryota > Viridiplantae > Streptophyta > Magnoliopsida > Poales > Poaceae > Aegilops > Aegilops umbellulata. Next base: position 507,500,261 of record CP136056.1, on the reverse strand, counting down.
GCATGTTAATTATTTTTAAAATTATTTATGTTGCACCCTTAATTAGTACTTTTCTTTTTCTATTAAAGGTATGGACGTTCCTTACTCCCTTTTTTTGTACATCGCTTATTACCAGATTTTCATCCGTCATTTGGTTCGTCCATTTACACATAAAAAAATGTTCACAATTTAAAAAATGTTTGCAAATAGTATAAAATGCTCATGAATTCAAAAAATGTTCATGAATTCAAAAAATCTTCTTGATTTTAGAAAATGTTCAAACATTTGTAAAAGTGTTCACAAAATTAATAAATGTTCATGATTTCAAATATATGCATGAGTTTTTAAAATGTTCATGATTTTAAAAATTGTTCATGATTTCACGAAATTGAGAATGATATTGTATCTCGGTGATGCAACAAAATGTGGCCATGGCCATTGAAAATTATGAAGAAAAAAAATCTCCCGTTGCAACACACGCGCGGCAAGGCCCAAGGGGCATATCACGACAAATCATCTGTTTGACTCTATGATCAATGATATGTTTCTTCGTATTATATGGCTCGAAGGTAAACGTTGGTGTTTCTATCGGAAATATACGTAGAGGCTCTTTTTTAAAAAAAAGCATATGACCCAAAAATGCAATTTTTGTTGACATTAAACTATTTTCTTCCAGATACAGGTTGCACGTTTTCTCTGCTTGTTAACTACTCCCTCCGTCCGAAAATACTTGTCAGCAAAATGAATGAAAATGGATGTATCTAGAACTAAAATACATCTAGATACATCCATTTCAATGACAAGTATTTCCGGACGGAGGTAGTACAACTTTGATACCAAGTCATCCAAAATATGTTTGATGATCCTCAAGTTGCCTTTCCTGTGACTTGAATAGGTGAACAATCTCATTTAGGTCCACCAGACTTGGTTGATAAGAGATCAATCTATTTTCTTGCGAGAGGAGGGGTTTATATATTCAAGTGTGTTTTCATACAATTGATTACAGACTCGTTGCTGTATATTGTGTACTTCGAACCCTTACACGTGATTTCAAAATTGCTTTCCTATTTTAACAAAAATGGCTCAACATTAACAAGAATGCCTCCTGGGAGGCATCAGGCATTGGCATCACCAGCTAACCAAAGTGTAATAAAGAAGTCTCTAAACATGATGTGGTTTTGTTGATACGGGTAAAATGTTAGTGTCGGAAGGGAAAGAAAAAGTCATGATGCACACTTCATCCTCTGCCAAAATCAGGCTTGACCAAAAATATGTTCTTACGTAGATAACCACAATATATTTTTGTTTGGGAACAATTTTCTTTTACATGCTGACATGCATGACCACTAATATGTTTAAGTTCGTTTTTTTCTGCCCTTATATATAGGTCACCTATCATTATAGTTCATCCACTTCCTATATAAGCCTAGCAAAGCCCAACCTTAACCCCCAACCATCATTCCTCCTCAACGCCCTCCACGCCCGCCGCAATCTCCATCCCCCAACACATATATAAGCCTAGCAAAGCCCAAGCTTAACCCTAACCATCATTCCTCCTTGACCCCCTCCACGCCTGCCGTAATCTCCACCCACAACACGTATATAAGCCCAGCAAAGCCCAACCTTAACCCTAACCCTCAGTCCTCCTCGACCCCCTCCACGCCGGCAACAATCTCCATCACCCAATACATATAGAAGCCCAGTAAAGCCCAACCTTAACCCTAACCCTCATTCCTCCTCACCCTCCCTCGTCCACACCCGCCGCAATATCCTTCCTCCCACATTGAATCTCGTCATCTATCTCTTTTGCCATCCTACCCATCAATCCCTTCATCCTACGTCACAAATCTAGGCATGCCTAAGGAGTAAACTCATATGGCGAATGCCTGCGTACTCTTGCAAGACACTTCCACTATCCCCCCCCCCCAATTGTGCTGCCCTAGCATATCTTCTACACTAGAGACACCCACCCCTGCACTACTAGGGAAAAGCTTATACACAGACGCTTACTAGTAGCGCGGGTTTATACACCTCGTTGCTGTTACTTACTAGTAGCGCGTGTTTTTACCCCTCGCTACTACTAAGTTGATAGTAGTAGCGCGGGTTTTTAACCCTCGCTACTACTAAGCGGTCTCTACCGTGCCCCCCCCCCCCCCCCCGGGACATGCCATAGTAGTAGCGAGGGTTATAAACCCGTGCTACTACTAAGTTGATAGTAGTAGCGCGGGTTTTTACCCCTCGCTACTACTAAGCGGTCTCTACCGTGCTTCCCTGGGACATGCCATAGTAGTAGCGAGGGGTAAAACCCCGCGCTACTTCTAAGTACTCGGTTTTTTAACAGCCCTGAAATCCCCATCTCCTCGTCCAAATCACTCTTCTCCCCCCGTCCCTCTCCTCCTCTCTCTCTCCATGGTGCTCCTGCCCATGCGCGTCTCCTCCTCCATGGCGCCCAACGAGGCCACCGCCTCACGCCGCTGGCATCCAGGAGCTCGCCGATCTTCCCCCTCACCTCCCGCCACCACACCGGAGCACCTCACCACCAACGACTAGCCCCGGTGCTCCCTCCATCTGTTGGGGAACGCAGTGATTTCAAAAAAAATCCTACGCACACGCAAGCTCTATGTGATGCATAGCAACGAGCGGGAGAATGTTATCCACGCACCCTCATAGACCGTAAGTGTTGTCCACCTATGTTGATGTACTCGAACGTCTTCGCGGTCCAACCGATCAAGTACCGAAAGCACGGCACCTCCGCGACCTGCACACGTTCAGCTCGGTGACGTCCCACGAACTCTTGATCCAGCTGAGGTCGAGGGAGAGTTCCGTCAGCACGACGGCGTGGTGACGGTGTTGATGAAGTTACTGACGCAGGGCTTCGCCTAAGCACTACAACGATATGAACGAGGTGGAAATCTGTGGAGGGGGGCACCGCACACGGCTAAACAATGTCAACTTGTGTGTCTATGGGGTGCCCCCCTCCCCGTATATAAAGGAGTGGAGGAGGGGGGAGGGCCGGCCCTCTATGGCACGCCCTGGAGGAGTCCTACTCCCACCGGGAGTAGGATTCCCCCCTTCCCTAGTTGGACTAGGAGAGGAAGGAAGGGGGAGGAAGGAGGAAGGAAAGGGGGGCGCCCCCCCACCCAATTCGGATTGGGCTTGGGGGGGCTCCTAGGCTCCCTTCTCCTCTCTCCCACTACGGCCCAATAAGGCCCATATACTTCCCGGGGGGTTCGGTAATCTCCCGGTACTCCTGTAAATGCCCGAACTCACCCGGAACCGTTCCGATGTCCAAACATAGTTATCCAATATATCAAACTTTATGTCTCGACCATTTCGAGACTCCTCGTCATGTCCATGATCATATCCGGGACTCCGAACTACCTTTCAGTACATCAAAACACATAAACTCATAATACCGATCGTCATCGAACGTTAAGTGTGCGGACCCTACGGGTTCGAGAACTATGTAGACATGACCGAGACACGTCTCCGGTCAATAACCAATAGCGGAACCTGGATGCCCATATTGGCTCCCACATATTCTACGAAGATCTTTATCGGTCAAACCGTATAACAACATACGTTGTTCCCTTTGTCACCGGTACGTTACTTGCCTGAGATTCGATCATCGGTATCTCAATACCTAGTTCAATCTCGTTACCGGCAAGTCTCTTTACTCGTTCCGTAATGCATCATCCCGTAACTAACTCATTAGTCACATTGCTTGCAAGGCTTATAGTGATGTGCATTACCCAAAGGGCCCAGAGATTCCTCTCCGACAATCGGAGTGACAAATCCTAATCTCGATCTATGCCAACTCAACAAACACCATCGGAGACACCTGTAGAGCATCTTTATAATCACCCAGTTATGTTGTGACGTTTGATAGCACACAAAGTGTTCCTCCGGTATTCAGGAGTTGCATAATCTCATAGTCATAGGAACATGTATAAGTCACGAAGATAGAAATAACAGCATACTAAATGATCAAGTGCTAAGCTAACGGAATGGGTCAAGTCAATCACATCATTCTCTAATGATGTGATCCCGTTCATCAAATGACAACTCATGTCTATGGCTAGGAAACTTAACCATCTTTGATTAACGAGCTAGTTAAGTAGAGGCATACTAGTGACACTCTGTTTGTCTATGTATTCACACATGTACTAAGTTTCTGGTTAATACAATTCTAGCATGAATAATCCAGACTCCTTCATTTGCTGCTTCCGAAGCAGCTATGTACTCGGCTTCACACGTAGATCCCGCCACGATGCTTTGCTTAGAACTGCACCAACTTATAGCTCCACCGTTCAATATAAATACGTATCCGGTTTGTGACTTAGAGTCATCTGTATCAATGTCAAAGCTTGCATCGACGTAACCATTTACGACGAGCTCTTTGTCACCTCCATAAACGAGAAACATATCCTTAGTCCTTTTCAGGTATTTTAGGATGTTCTTGACCGCTGTCCAGTGATCCACTCCTGGATTACTTTGGTACCTCCCTGCTAGGCTAATAGCAAGACACACATCAGGTCTGGTACACATCATTGCATACATGATAGAGCCTATGGCTGAAGCATAGGGAACAACTTTCATTTTCTCTCTATCTTCTGCAGTGGTCGGGCATTGAGTCTGACTCAACTTCACACCTTGTAATACAGGCAAGAACCCTTTCTTTGCTTGATCCATTTTGAACTTCTTAAAAACTTTATCAAGGTATGTGCTTTGTGAACGTCCAATTAAATGTCTTGATATATCTCTATAGATCTTGATGCCCAATATATAAGCAACTTCACCGAGGTCTTTCATTGAAAAACTCTTGTTCAAGTATCCTTTTATGCTATCCAAAAATTCTATATCATTTCCAATCAACAATATGTCATCCACATATAATATTACAAATGCTACAGAGCTCCCACTCACTTTCTTGTAAATACAGGCTTCTCCAAAAGTCTGTATAAAACCATATGCTTTGATCACACTATCAAAACGTTTATTCCAACTCCGAGAGGCTTGCACCAGTCCATAAATGGATCGCTGGAGCTTGCACACTTTGTTAGCATCCTTTGGATCGATAAAACCTTCTGGTTGCATCATATACAACTCTTCTTCCAGAAATCCATTCAAGAATGCAGTTTTGACATCCATTTGCCAAATTTCATAATCATAAAATGCGGCAATTGCTAACATGATTTGGACAGACTTAAGCATCGCTACGGCTGAGAAAGTTTCATCGTAGTCAACTCCTTGAACTTGTCGAAAACCTTTCACGACAAGTCGAGCTTTGCAGACAGTAACATTACCGTCAGCGTCAGTCTTCTTCTTGAAGATCCATTTATTCTCTATGGCTTGCCGATCATCGGGCAAGTCAACCAAAGTCCACACTTTGTTCTCATACATGGATCCCACCCCAGATTTCATGGCCTCAAGCCATTTCGCGGAATCTGGGCTCATCATCGCTTCCTCATAGTTCGTTGTTTCGTCATGGTCAAGTAACATGACCTCCAGAACAGGATTACCGTACCACTCTGGTGCGGATCTTTCTCTAATTGACCTACGAGGTTCAGTAGTAAATTGATCTAAAGTTTCATGATCATTATCATTAGCTTCCTCACTAATTGGTGTAGGGTTCACAGGAACTGATTTCTGTGATGAACTACTTTCCTATTAGGGAGAAGGTACAGTTACCTCATCAAGTTCTACTTTCCTCCCACTCACTTCTTTCGAGAGAAACTCCTTCTCTAGAAAGGATCCATTCTTAGCAACGAATGTCTTGCCTTCGGATAAGTGATAGAAGGTGTACCCAACAGTCTCCTTTGGGTATCCTATGAAGACACATTTCTCCGATTTGGGTTCGAGCTTATCAGGTTGAAGCTTTTTCACATAAGCATCGCAACCCCAAACTTTAAGAAACGACAACTTGGGCTTCTTGCCAAACCACAGTCATAAGGTGTCGTCTCAACGGATTTAGATGGTGCCCTATTTAACGTGAATGCAGCCGTCCCTGAAGCATAACCCCAAAACGATAGTGCTAAATCAGTAAGAGACATCATAGATCGCACCATATCTAATAAAGTGCGGTTACGACATTCGGACACACCATTACGTTGTGGTGTTCCGGGTTGCGTGAGTTGCGAAACTATTCCACATTGTTTCAAATGAAGACCAAACTCGTAACTCAAATATTCTCCTCCACGATCAGATCGTAGAAACTTTATTTTCTTGTTACGATGATTTTCCACTTCACTCTGAAATTCTTTGAACTTTTCAAATGTTTCAGACTTATGTTTCATCAAGTAGATATACCCATATCTGCTCAAATCATCTGTGAAGGTGAGAAAATAACGATACCCGCTGCGAGCCTCAATATTCATCGGACCACATACATCAGTATGTATGATTTCCAACAAATCTGTTGCTCGCTCCATTGTTCCGGAGAACGGAGTTTTAGTCATCTTCCCCGAGGCATGGTTCACAAGTACCAAGTGATTCATAATCAAGTGATTCCGAAAGTCCATCAGAATGGAGTTTATTCATGCGCTTTACACCAATATGACACAAACGGCAGTGCCACAAATAAGTTGCACTATCATTATCAACTCTGCATCTTTTGGCTTCAATATTATGAATATGTGTGTCACTACTCTTGAGATTCAACAAAAAAAGACCACTCTTCAAGGGTGCATGACCATAAAAGATATTACTCATATAAATAAAACAACCATTATTCTCGGATTTAAATGAATAACTGTCTCGCATCAAACAAGATCCAGATATAATGCTCATGCTTAACGCTAGCACCAAATAACAATTATTCAGGTCTAAAACTAATCCTGAAGGTAGATGTAGAGGTAACGTGCCGACGGCGATCACATCGACTTTGGAACCATTTCCCACGTGCATCGTCACTTCGTCCTTAGCCAATCTTCGCTTAATCCGTAGTCCATGTTTCGAGTTGCAAATATTAGCAACAGAACCAGTATCAAATACCCAGGCACTACTACGAGCATTAGTAAGGTACACATCAATAACATGTATATCACATATACCTTTGTTCACCTTGCCATCCTTCTTATCCGCCAAATACTTGGGGCAGTTCCGCTTCCAGTGACCAGTCCCTTTGGAGTAGAAGCACTCAGCCTCAGGCTTAGGTCCAGACTTGGGCTTCTTCACTTGAGCAGCAACTTGCTTTCCGTTCTTCTTGAAGTTCCCCTTCTTCCCTTTACCCTTTTTGTTGAAACTGGTGGTCTTGTTGACCATCAACACTTGATGCTCCTTGATTTCTACCTCCGCAGCCTTTAGCATCGCAAAGAGCTCGGGAATTGTCTTGTTCATCCCTTGCATGTTATAGTTCATCACGAAGCTCTTTTAGCTTGGTGGCAGTGATTGAAGAATTATGTCAATGACACTAGCTATCATCAGGAAGATTAACTCCCAGTTGAATCAATGATTGTTATACCCAGACATTTTGAGTATATGCTCACTGACAGAACTATTCTCCTCCATCTTGCAGCTGTAGAACTTATTAGAGACTTCATATCTCTCAATCCGGACATTTTCTTGAAATATTAACTTCAACTCCTGGAACATCTCATATGCTCCATGACGTTCAAAACGTCGTTGAAGTCCAGGTTCTAAGCCGTAAAGCATGGCACACAGAACTATCGAGTAGTCATCAGCTTTGCTCTGCCAGACGTTCACAACGTCTGGTGTTGCTCCTGTAGCGGGTCTTGCACCTAACGGTGCTTCCAGGACATAATACTTCTGTGCAGTAATGAGGATAATCCTCAAGTTATGGACCCAGTCCGTGTAATTAATACCATCATCTTTCAACTTAGCTTTCTCTAGGAACGCATTAAAATTCAAAGGAACAGTAGCACGGGCCATTTTTCTACAACAACATAGACATGCAAAAATACTATCAGGTACTAATTTCATGATAAATTAAAGTTCAATTAATCATATTACTTAAGAACTCCCACTTAGAAAGACATCTCTCTAATCATCTAAGTGATCACGTGATCCAAATCAACTAAACCATGTCCGATCATCACGTGAGATGGAGTAGTTTTCAATGGTGAACATCACTATGTTGATCATATCTACTATATGATTCACGCTCGACCTTTCGGTCTCAGTGTTCCGAGGCCATATCTGCATATGGTAGGCTCGTCAAGTTTAACCCGAGTATTCTGCGTGTGCAAAACTGGCTTGCACCCGTTGTATGTGATCGTAGAGCTTATCACACCCGATCATCACGTGGTGTCTCAGCACGACGAACTTTCGCAATGGTGCATACTCAGGGAGAACACTTGTACCTTGAAATTTAGTGAGAGATCATCTTATAATGCTACCGTCAATCAAAGCAAAATAAGATGCATAAAGGATAAACATCACATGCAATCAATATAAGTGATCATCATCTTGTGCCTTTGATCTCCATCTCCAAAGCGTCGTCATGATCACCACCGTCACCGGCGCGACACCTTGATCTCCGTCGTAGCATCGTTGTCGTCTCGCCAACTATTGTTTGTTTCCACGACTATCGCTACCGCTTAGTGATAAAGTAAAAACAATTACAGGGCGATTGCATTGCATACAATAAAGCGACGACCATATGGCTCCTGCTAGTTGTCGATAATTCCGTTACAAAACATGATCATCTCATAAAATAAAGTTTAGCATCATGTCTTGACCATATCACATCACAACATGCCCTGCAAAAACAAGTAAGACGTCCTCTACTTTGTTGTTGCAAGTTTTACGTGGCTGCTACGGGCCGAGCAAGAACCGTTCTTACCTACGCATCAAAACCACAACGATTTTTCGTCAAGTGTGTTGTTTTAACCTTCAACAAGGACCGGACGTAGCCACACTCTGTCGGTGTACAAAAAGAGGGGTGCACTTTTTGTACCCCTATAACTGTGCACGGGCAGTCAGAGCCGCGCCCACGACCACACCAAGCAAGGCAAGGGAGGTGAGCCAGGGTAAGACCGAAGCTCAAGGGAACGGGAGCGACGCCAAGGCCAGGACCACGAAGAGCCAAGAGACGAGGCGGGCTCCCCCGGCAAGATCCTTGCCGGGACCGGCTTTAGCAGCCCCGGCAAGACCCTTGCCGCGGCAACTCGCCCCACGCCTACGGAGCAAATCACCCTTGAGTCCACTGCCCCCATGGGGCAAGGATTCGGGAGACGTCTCCGTGGTGGCATGCAGATCTTTGTGAAGAAACACTCAAGATCAGATATGCACTAAGAAGACAACGACCCTTGGCAAGATACCAGCCAAGGAAGACCACGAGACCACCGGCAAGCGCCTTGCCGGGGACGACGGCAGGCGCTGCGACAAGACCCTTGCCGGGGCCCCGGCAAGGCCCTTGCCGAGGACGTCTACAAGCCACCATCAGGCCCACTCCAACCAAGTCTCCACCGCCGTTCGCATACAGCAGCCGACCCAACCAACTGGGCAGGCACCTGCGTGGCGGCATGCAGATCTTCATGAAGACACCGCCACCGCGCCACCTCAGCTGCCTGCCTGCCTACATGGCACCGCAGGCATTACTGGCCAGGGCGCGTGTCGACGCGAGGAGTAGCGGCGACGGACGGGACGGGCTTCGCCCCCGCCCCCGATAAAGCAAGGACACCTAAGCAGACGCATTAAATGCGCCTTGTCATGTAATGCGAAGGATAACCTCGCGTCACTGTACCCTTTCCACCTCCTGTGTGCCACTGTGGCAACCCCTTTTTCCTATAAAAGGAGGCCCGAGGTGACCAGGAGAAGGATTTGACTTTTTGGAGCTCTTCACGCCCCATAGCTAGTTCAAGAACATAGATATACATCGACCAAAGCAAGAGTAGGGTTTTACGCATCCTCGCGGCCCGAACCTGGATAAACGAATCGTGTGCTATCTGTTTGATCCGCTCTTCTTTCAACCCCGCGCCCCGCTAACCGTAGTAGGGATTCTCGTGATCCCATAGGTGTTGTTCTCACTAACATCTTTGGCGCGCCAGGTAGGGGGCGCAGTTGTGAGAATCGGCTCTAGCAGTTAGTCCAGCGCCTCTTCGTCGTCATGGCGCCCAAGAAGAAGACAACGGTGGCGGTCGGCCAGTGGGGAGCCGGACAGCCCGTCCCGACGCGGGCGAGCAGCGGACCGATCGCAGAAAGGACCCGGGGCGCCGCTCGCGAACACCAACACCGTCCCAGCAGTCGGAGTTTGGGAGGCGGTGATGTTCGTGCGGCTGGTAACGGGCCACGCACCACCAAATCCAAAGACGGAGCCAGGCCCTCCACGGGTGGTGCGGGGCCTTCCAAGGTCGCTGTCGCATTACCCGGAGGCGACGTAAGGGCCTCCAAGACTCCCACGCTGGCGCCAACAGCGCGCTCCTCCCAGGCAGCGCGCGAAGAACAGCGTCATCACGCCGAAGATCCCGGGCGTCGCCGCGGGAAGGGCCCCGAGCGCCACTCCCGGGACGTAGAAGACCTGCCCGCTCGCCGAAGCGCTGGTGAAAACAGCATGCGACCGCGGGATCATGATAGAGCTCCTTCTGACATGGTCAGAAGTCGAAGCGCGTCGCGATCCGTGCAGGTTTTGCTGCCGCCCACTCCAGCAGAGGCCCTGGCACACGCGCAGTTGCTCCTCGACTTTCCTCCCGCTATGGGGAAACTCGACGAATGGAGAGCCACTATCCGAAGCCTTGTTGCGGTGGCCAACAAAGACGAACCAAGTCCGGTGGAGCCCCCGGGTCGACGCTCCGATGGAGTCCCACGCACCAGTGGCGGAAGGGCCGGCGGCGCCGCGACCACGGTGCATTCGCCTCCTCCCCGTTCGATACCACAGACGTCGACTCGTCGCGACGTCACGGGCGACGACATCTCCATAGCGTCGTCCGACCCACGGACCCACTGTGACCAGCGCCAAGTTCTTTGGGTACGAGCCCATGAAGACGCTTGAACCACTATCGAGCGCCGGCGCGGAGCGCGCCACCAGTCAGACAGGCGAGCAGGGCCTGCTGCGAACCACCCGACACCGGAGAGCCCTGGAAGCCTACCTTACGAGGTAGGTTGTCTGGCTTTTACCCGTGAGCTGCGGCAGTTCCAGGGGTCCACTCACCGCACCTTCAAATCTGAAGTTGGCGAGAAGTACAACGGCAAGACCCACCCGTCGGAGTTCCTCAGCATCTACACCATCGCGATGCAAGCTGCCGGAGCCCGCGACGATAAGGTGTTTGCGAATTACTTTCCGTTAGCTCTTAAACCCAACACCATGTCATGGTTGATGCACTTGCCGGTAGACTCTATTTCCTCCTGGTCGGATTTGTGCCATGAGTTTGTTAGCGCCTTTACTGGGGGTCACCAAGCCCATGGCCAAGCAAGCGACCTGCACGTCATCCCCCAGAAGGGAGGCGAGAGTCTGCGCAAGTATATAAAGAGGTTCAGCCGGGTACAGTACAATATCCCTGATGTTCACCCTGCCGCCATCATCAGCGCGTTCCACCAGAACGTGCGTAACCGCAAGATGCGCGAAGAGCTGGCAATGAACAAGGTGAAGGATGTGGCAGAACTCTACGTTCTTGCTGACAGATGTGCCCGGACTAAAGAGGGAAGGAAGTACCCCGGCGAAGATGCCGGCGTGGAAACCGACTCTTCAGATGAGGATACTGCCACCCCAGCGAAGAAAGGCCGACGCCGCAACAGGAAACACAAGGGTAAAGCTGTGCTTGCCGTCAAGGGATCTGATGACGCCGGCTCTGCCAAGAAAACCAAGGCAGATGACCCCGGCAAGGAAATTGCTGGATGTGTCGCCTGCCGGGCCTTGGCGGCTGCCGAGAAGCCAGGGAACTCCGACAAGCAATACTGCAAGATCCATCGCACCAAAGGCCATGATCTCCAGAACTGCCGACAGGTTGAGCTACTTGCTGAGAAGCAAAAGGCTGAATATGAGAGGCGGGACAAGGAGAAGGGCCAAGACGGCGCCGAGGGGTCCGGCAAGAAGCGTGACGGCCAGGCGGGCCGTCGCGGCAAGGATAAACGGCAGGAGAGGCCCGCCCGAGGCCGCGACAAGAAGCCAGAAGACGATGATCACGAAGAGGACGACGAGTCTGGTGACCAAGAATTTCAGAAAGCTACAGAGGCCATGTGCGTCGACGGCGGCGCCTCGCTGTATACCTCTCACCGCCAGCTTAAATAGTGGGCACGTGAGATTACGGCAGCAGAGCCGTCGCTCGATGCCCAAAAGCCGCTGAATTGGTCCAGCACACCTATCATTTTTGACACTGAGGATCACCCTGATCGCACTACTGCAGTCGGGTGCTTGCCATTGTTGGTTTCACCAACAATATGCAACCTCAAGGTGACAAAGATGCTAGTCGATGGCGGGGCCGGTCTGAACTTAATCTCTCCTGCCGTGATCGAGAAGCTACAGATTCTTGACGGAGACCTCGAAGAGACGGGCACGTTTCAGGGGGTCAACCCGGGAAGAAGTCAACTAAAGGGGAAGGTCACGCTACCCGTGACTTTTGGGAGTGATCTGAACTACATGATAGAAAGGATCGTATTCGATGTTGCCAAGATCCCCTTGCCTTACAACGGGATCCTTGGCCGCCCAGCGCTGGCCAAGTTCGTGGCGGCGTCACACTACGCCTACAACACCCTAAAGATGTCGGGCCCTGTGACGATCATCACCGTCCCATCCGACAAGAAAGATGCGCTGATTTGCATTGACCAAGTCTACCAACAAGTAGTTGCAGCAGCTGCCGCTACTAAGGCACTTGCTCCTGCCACTAGAGCCCCGGGAGGGAAGAAGAAGAAGACCAGTGAGACCTCGGGCACCCACTCCGGTAAGCGCACCTCTTCGGAGTGTAGCGCTCCCGTCGAGGACGTACCAGAGAGCTCCACCGGCAAGAACAAGAAGTCCAGGGCCACGCCGCCGGCGACCAAGAAGGTATCCGTCAAGGAAGCGGCATAGGAGGGGCTTTCACCATAAGCTCCGCCCTTGACGACAAATAGGAAGACGCGCTCGTCACCTTCCTGCGGGCGAATGTCGATGTGTTTGCGTGGCAAGCATCCGCCCCGGTGTTCCCAGGGAGGTGATTGAGCACCACCTTGCTGTCTGTCCTCATGCACGGCCCGTGAATCAGAAGGTCAGAAAGTAAGCTTTGGAACGGCAAGAGTTCATCACAGAGGAGATCCGGAAACTGGAAGCGGCGGGTTTGGTGAGAGGAGTGCTCCATCCAACGTGGTTGGCCAATCCAGTGGTAGTGCGCAAGGCGAATGGGAAGTGGAGGTTGTGTATTGATTAACAGATATCAATAAGGCTTGTCCCAAAGACCCTTTCCCGTTGCCACGCATCGACCAGATTGTTGACTCCACGGCTGGGTGTGATCTGTTGTCATTCCTTGATGCCTACTCCGGCTACCACCAGATCTTCATGGCGAGAGAAGATGAAGAGAAGACAGCATTCATCACCCCATGTGGTACGTATTGTTTTCTACGGATGCCTTTCGGGTTGAAGAGTGCTGGCTCAATGTTTGCAAGGGCGGTCCAGATTGGTTTTGAACCCCAGCTCCATAGAAATATGGAAGCTTATATGGATGATATAGTGGTCAAAACCAAGAACAGGGCAACCCTCATACCGGATTTACAAGAAACATTTTCAAACCTACGCAAGATCAATCTCAAGCTGAACCCTGAGAAGTGCGTCTTTGGCGTCCCGTCCGGCAAGCTTCTCGGGTTCTTTGTGTCACAGCGCGGGATAGAGGCCAATCCAAACAAGATCAAAGCTATAGAGGAGATTGAAGCACCCAAGCGAGTCAAGGATGTGCGTCGGCTTGCTGGTTGCGTTGCCGCTATGAGCAGGTTCATTTCCAAGTCCGCCGAGCGCGCCCTTCCCTTTTTCAAGATTTTGAAAAAGGCGGGCCCGATGGAGTGGACGCCAGAAGCTGAAGCAGCATTGCAAGATTTGAAGAGGTACCTCTCCTCCGCGCCAATACTAGTTGTGCCTAAGCCACAGGAACCGTTGCTGCTATACTTGGCGGCAACGAACCAGGTGGTCAGCGTCGCGCTAGTGGCGCAGAGAGAAATTGATGACGAGGTAATAGCAGCGATAGAGCCCGATGCCATCGATGCAGAGACGACAAAGCCAGTTGGAATGCCGCCGAGGAAGAAAATGATGCAGCACCTAGCCTACTTTGTTAGTTTCCTCCTGCAGGGGGCTAGATCAAGGTACTCCGGTGTGCAGAAACTGCTCCTCGGCCTTCTTATGGCCTCGAGGAAGCCGCGTCACTACTTCCAGGTGCACGAAATCACTGTCGTCACTCGCCTCCCTCTGCAACGGATATTGCACAATCCAGACGCAACGGGAAGAATCGTAGAGTGGGCACTGGAACTGTGCAGCTTTGGCCTCAAGTTTGAGAGTACCTCGACGATTCAAAGCCGAGTCCTGGCGGAGTTCGTTGCAGAATGGACCGCGACGCCTGACGAAGAAGCCCAAGAGACTGCTCTCCCTGGCAAGGAGGCAAGTTGCGACTGGATCATGTACTTTGATGGAGTTTTCTCCTTATAGGGCGCCGGGGCTGGCGTACTGCTTGTCGCGCCCACCGGAGAGCACCTCAAGTACGTGGTCCAGATGCACTTCCCCAGGGAGGTGTCAACAAACAATACGGCTGAGTACGAAGGGCTGCTTGCTGGTCTTAGGATCGCGACGGACCTCGGAATCAAGAAACTCGTCGTCAGGGGCGACTCGCAACTTGTCGTCAAGCAAGTCAACAAGGATTACCAGAGCCTGTTGATGAGGGCCTACGTCGATGAAGTGAGAAAGCTGGAAGAGCGTTTTGACGGTATACAGGCAGAACACGTTCCCCGTGCGGAGAATGACATCGCCGTTTACCTGTCAAAACGTGCTGCCCTCAAGCTACCTGTGGAACCATGTACCTTTGTGCTTCGGCTAACTCAGCCATCCGTTGATCCATCAACAGAGCAGAACAAAAGGAGGAAATTAGGGCCCGACAAATACTTTCCCGCCGAGCTCCCCGGAGCCGCCGACAAGAATGTTGCCGGAGACACTGAGCCCGCCACAGGACGGCTAGCTCCGGCGGGGCACCAAGCTCTTGCCATGGAGACAGCCGCTCCTATAGCGGAGGAAATGCCTTTGGTCCTCGCCATCGAGCCTCAGGCTCCAGCGTGGGCACAGCACACCGTCTGGTTCCTCCAAACAGGGGAACTTCCTGAGGAGCAGGAAGAAGCGGAAAAAGTAGCCCGTCGGTCTGCTATGTACCAGTTCGTCGATGATGTTCTGTACAGGAAGAGGCCGAACGGTGTGAAATTGAAGTGTATCCCTCGAGAGGAAGGACTGGGGCTGTTGGCAGAGATACATGGAGGCATATGTGGATCCCACATAGGGTCGAGGGACCTTGCCAGCAAGGCATTTCGGCAAGGCTTCTTCTGGCCCACTTCCCTCCAGGATGCGACAACACTGGTCACCAGGTGTGACGCGTGTCAGTTCCATTCAAAGAAGCTTCATCAGCCAGCTCAAGCCCTCCAAACCATTCCTCTCTCCTGGCCCTTCTCGGTCTGGGGGATCGACATACTGGGTCCTTTCCCCCGCATTGTCGGGGGCTTTGAGTATTTGTACGTCGCAATCGACAAGTTCACAAAGTGGCTAGAGCTGGAAGCAGTGAGGAAGGTCACAGCTTAGTTAGCCATCAAGTTCTTCAAGGGACTAGTGTGCCATTTTGGTGTACCCAACAGGGTCATCACCAACAACGGCACGCAGTTCACAAGCCACACCTTCATGCAATATACCCAAGACCTCGGCAGCAAAGTCTGTTTCGCTTCCGTTTCTCACCCACGAAGAAATGGTCAAGCTGAGAGGCAAACGCTGAAGTGCTGCGAGGCCTAAGGACAAAGACCTTTGACAGGCTGCACAAGAGTGGAAGGCGCTGGATTGATGAGTTGCCGACAGTTCTTTGGTCGATCAGAACGACGCCAAATCGAGCCATCGGCCAGACACCCTTTGCCCTGGTATACGGGGCAGAAGCAGTTCTCCCCACTGAACTCATATACGGGTCACCTCGAGTGCTCGCTTATGATGAGCTTGAGCAAGAGCAACTGCGGCAAGATGACGCAACGCTCCTTGAGGAAGATCGTCTTCGGGCGGCTGTGAGAGCAGCACGCTACCAGCAAGCCTTGCGCCGCTATGATAGCCGCAAGGTCCATGCCCGAAGCTTTGAGGAAGGCGAGCTTGTTCTTTGGCGCGTTCAATCGGCCAAGAATACCAACAAGTTGACGCCAAAGTGGGAAGGCCCTTATCGGGTAATACGAGTCACCAGGCCTGGCGCAGTCCGCCTGGAGACCGAAGATGCCGTTCCGGTGAGCAACTCCTGGAACATTGAGCATCTTCGCAAGTTTTACCCATAAGGAGCGGCTTGCCGGGCCCCCCGGCAAGCCACCTTTTGTACAAGCCTTGCCGGCAAGGCATGTAACCCTTTGTACAAAGCCAGGCGCAGACCCTGAGCATAAATATATGAAGCGCTGGCGCCCTAAGTTATAGCATGCATGCTAGGTCGAGTCTCGTCCTCGGTTAGGGTTGATAGTGCTTAGCGGCGACTAACCCCTAGCTTAGAGGTCGAGTGTGCATCTCTTTGTTCTTCTTTTGTCTTCTTTGGTTCGCATGACACGCAGATATCCTTGCCAAGCCACTTGGAAAGAAAAAAGAATAGACCAGCATTTAGGCCCCGGCGAGCCAGTATTGCCGGGGACTGCAAGAGCAAAGATTCACCCACGGCAAACCAGGATTGCTGGGGGCTGCAGCTTCAGATAAGTTCTTCATCCCTTATCATGCATTCCATTATGGGCTGAGGTGTGTGAAACCTTGTTTTTCCTTAAGCTACCGTGCTCCCCTAACTCTAGGCCCTAGGGCTCGTTCCTGGGACCAAGTTTGCCCGTGGTCACGGCAGCGAAAGGATGAAACAAGGAGCCTGAACCCACCTCATCCCTGCCTCCGCCAAAGGCGTGAGAAAGGTCGAGCGAGGTGGGCAGACGGCAAGGCCTGTTGCCGGGTGAGAAAATGTTTATCTTAGAGATATCAAGGATTTACTCCTTGTCGTGGGTTCCACCCGCAAACAAATGCCCCGGCAAACATCCCTTTTTCATTAAAAAACATCCCGCCCAGGTACAGTCCATAGGGAATGGAAAACATGAACAAGGGGATTACAAGTTTTAAATTCAACAAAGGCCCGAAGGCTTACAAACTAAAAAGAGATAAGGTGCCCGTAAACCCTTTCTTGTCCCTCTCCTTAGGAGGCAGGTCAAGGAGGCGAGAAGGCCAAAAGGAGCGCCTAGGCGAGCTACGAGTGGCAGAAGACGCCAAGAGAACATCTTGGTGGCCGTCCAAAGGCTGGATGGTGATGGCGGCGCCGGAAGCAGAGCTCGAAGACGAGGCGGCAGGACGTCAGTACACGTCGAAGGCGTCGGTGCCCGCGTACTCCGACTTGACGTCCTTGCGGCCCGCCCTCTTCCTCTTCCGTAGCCTCCCAACACCAGCCACCCAAGGAGATGAACCCGAGAAGTTCAAGGAGCCGGCGACACGGATGATGGGGTCGCCGGTGCCGCACGGAGCGGCGCCCGACGCCTAGTCGGAACCGTCATCCTGCCGCCTACCGCTCTTGTCGTCGCTGCCTCTGTCCTCCTCGTCACTCTCGCTCGAGGAGGAATCTTCACCATCAGAAGAGCTCTCCACGCAACACCTTGCACGAGTCCCAAAGTGCCCGAAGACCTTGACGGAGAGAAGGCCACCCTCCGTCAGCTTAAAATGGAGAGTGAGCCCCTCCGTCAAGATGTGGATACGAGCAAATGTCTTCCATCCCCGACGAAGATACATCATGTGAGGAGCAGGGAAGTCGACGTGGACCCGCGTACCACTGATCCCGCAGCCCCTCATGTGCAGCCGCAATGACTGCAGCGGATCCAGCTCCATCTCCCGCGCGAATGGAGTCAGGAGACGAAGGCGACAACGCGGCGGCCGGCGCAGCCTAACGAAAAACTCACAGGGGTCATCCCCAACATGGCCCTCCATTGGAAGAGGAGCTGGTGGCGGGGGCGAGGCCGGCGCGCCACCCCGTCCTCCTCTTCCCCGAGCGCCCCGGCCTCGCCCATGGCCTCGCCCCCTTCCCCTTCCCCTCGCGGCCGGCTCTGCCACCGCAGGCGCGGGAGAAGGAGGGACGCGTTGTCGAGCGGCGACCCTCGCCGCCACCGTTGAAGGACCGGGATTTCCTCTCTCCATGACGGATGGAAGAGAGGAGCAGAAGCTGACGGAAGAAGAAGATGGAAGAATGCGGAACGCCATCCCCCCTCCCGCTCTTTATAAAGGAACGGGGTTGGGGCTCGGCCGCCCCGCTTGGCCAACCAAGGCACGGGAGGCGCAGGGAGCCAGGACCGACCCGCTGCCCAACCAGCGACGGCCCGGTTCCCTGCCTCCATCGTTTGCCACCCCAAGCGCATGGGAGACACATGGCAGACGTGCAAAACCGAGGGGACAGGTGAGGCGACCTCTCCCCACCCCGTGATCGTGGGGAGTGGACGCCTTGAAGACCGCGCCTCGGCCCCATTCAGTAAATCGGCCGCAGCTCCACGCCTCCCTCCATCTATGGGAAAGGCGCGAGCCGCCCCTTTACTACGACGTGACGCATGCGTGCAGAGAGCAACCCCATGCATGCCGCCCACGTCACGCCCACCTCCCCACGCCGCGCCACGCGCGCGAGTCGTGGGAAGCGCAGTGCGCGAAAAGTCTTACCGTGGTAAAAACCGCCCCGCCTGCCCGCGCACCGTTTTTGGGCCTAGCCCAACAACGCTTGTGCTTATGTGTGGCCCAGGCCCGGGGGCTCCTATCGGTGTACAAAAAGAGGGGTACACTTTTTGTACCCCTATAACTGTGCACGGGCAGTCAGAGCTGCGCCCACGACCACACCAAGCAAGGCAAGGGAGGTGAGGGAGTCCTAGATTAGGGGGTGTTCGGGTAGCCGGACTATACCTTCAGCCGGACTCCCGGACTACGAAGATACAAGATTGAAGACTTCTTCCCGTGTCCGGATGGGACTTTCCTTGGTGTGGAAGGCAAGCTTGGCGATGCGGATATTCAAGATCTCCTACCATTGTAACCGACTCTGTGTAACCCTAACCCTATCCGGTGTCTATATAAACCGGAGGGTTTTAGTCCGTAGGACAACTTCATCATACAACAATCATACCATAGGCTAGCTTCTAGGGTTTAGCCTCCTTAATCTCGTGGTAGATCTACTCTTGTACTACCCATATCATCAATATTAATCAAGCAGGAGTAGGGTTTTACCTCCATCGAGAGGGCCCGAACCTGGGTAAAAACATCGTGTCCTTTGTCTCCTGTTACCGTCCGCCTAGACGCACAGTTCGGGACCCCCTACCCGAGATCTGCCGGTTTTGACACCGACATTGGTTCTTTCATTGAGAGTTCCTCTGTGTCGTCACTTTTAGGCCCGATGGCTCCTTTGATCATCGACGACGATGCGGTCCAGGGTGAGACTTTTCTCCCTGGACAGATCTTCGTCTTCGGCGGCTTCGCACTGCGGGCCAATTCGCTTGGCCACCTAGAGCAGATCGAAAGCTACGCCCCTGGCCATCAGGTCAGGTTTGGAAGCTTAAACTACACGGCAGATACCCGCGGGGATTTGATCTTCGACGGATTCGAGCCATAGCCAAGCGCGCCACACTGTCTCGAGGGGCATGATCTAGCTCTGCCGCCGAGCAGTGCCCTGGAGGCCGCACAAGCACCGGTTCCGACCCTTAATTCGGAGCCTATTGCGCCAATCAAGGATAAGCGGTTGGACGTCACCTCGGGGGCTGCGATCTCAAAGGCGATCGAGCCAAACGCCAGCCCCGCACTCTGCATGACCCGTGACTCCGAGGATCCGGATTCCTCTCCGGACTTCGAACCCCCCGCGCCCCTGCCGATCGAATCCGATTGGGCGCCGATAATGGAGTTCACTGCCGCGGACATCTTTCAGCACTCACCCTTCGGCGACATCCTAAATTCTCTAAAGTCTCTCTCTTTATCAGGAGAGCCCTGGCCAGACTACAGTCAGCGAGGATGGGATACGGACGATGAAGAAATTCAAAGCCCACCCACCACCCACTTGGTAGCCACTGTCGACAATTTAAACGACGTGCTCAACTTCGACTCCGAAGACATCGACGGTATGGACGGCGATGAGGGAGACGCATATGAACCAACGCCTATAGGGCATTGGACGGCCACCTCACCTCATGATGTGTACATGGTGGATACCCCTAAAGGTAGCGACCACGAGGAAAACGGGGATAGGGCGAAGGATCAATCCCTCGAAAAACAATCAAAGCGTCGGCGTAAACGCCGACCCAAGCCCCGCCTCGATACAGACCCAGCCATAGAGCAGGATGAGCCAGCAGGCGACGAGCATGCGCTAGAGCAACCGTCCGAACAGGGCAGCCCGGATGAAGAAACCGGGAATCCCTCCCCTGGCGAAAATGGCATTCCGGACAACCTTACGCCGGATAAACCCGCGGAGAAGAAGAACCTCCACAAGAGGCTCGTTGCAACCGCACGCAGCCTGAAAAAACAGAAGCGGAAGCTCAAGACTGCAGAAGATGCACTCAGGATCAGATGGAGTAAAGTAATCAACAGCGCAGATAAATACGGCGATAGTCACCGCACTAAAAGCTATCCGAAGCGAAAGCTACTGCCTGAATTCGACGAAGAGGCCTTAGAGCCCTCGCACTCAAAAAGTAAGAAAGCCACACGGTTCGATAGACGACCCCATAGCCAGCATAAAGCGGCAAATGGCGCCGCACTTAAGCCGGCACGCGACCCACTTATGGATTCGCATCAAAAAGAAGGCCCAGCCAGGTCCATTTATGGGCCAAGAAAGCAAGCTCTCGTAAGCAATGCAATAAAACCATTATCAGAATCCGGCACACCCAAATACAGGGGCGCCACACATCCCCTATGTTTCACCAATGAGGTCCTGGATTATGAATTTCCAACGGGATTCAAACCCGTAAACATAGAGGCATATGATGGAACAACAGACCCTGGAGTCTGGATAGAGGATTACATCCTCCACATACACATGGCTAGAGGAGATGATCTCCACGCCATCAAATACTTACCACTAAAGCTTAAAGGACCAGCCCGGCATTGGCTTAAAAGCCTTCCTGAAAACACAATTGGAAGCTGGGAAGAGCTCGAGGACGCCTTCCGAGCAAATTTTCAAGGGACTTATGTCCGTCCTCCGGATGCTGACGACCTCAGTCACATAACACAACAGCCCGGAGAGTCAGCTCTGCAGTTCTGGAATAGATTTCTTACTAAAAAGAATCAGATAGTCAACTGTCCGGACGCCGAAGCCCTAGCAGCTTTCAGGCACAATGTCCGAGACGAGTGGCTCGCCAGACACGTCGGCCAAGAAAAGCCAAGAACAATGGCCGCATTAACAAGCCTCATGACCCGCTTTTGCGCAGGAGAGGACGGCTGGTTGGCAAGATGTAGCACCAGCGACCCAAGTACATCCGAAACAAGGGATGGCAACAGAAAACCGCGACGCAACAAGGAACGTCGCCGGACTAAGGAAAACAGTCCAAAGAGCACGGCAGTCAACGCCGGATTCAAAGGCTCACGACAGAATCAGAAAAAGCCGCCCATCCAGGATAACAGAGATGATTTATCCAACCTAAACAAAATCCTGGACAGGATATGTCAAATACACAGTACTCCAGGGAGGCCTGCCAACCATACCCACAAAGATTGTTGGGTTTTCAAACAATCCGGCAGACTCAACGCCGAACACAAGGGGCTCGAAACACCAAGTGAAGACGAGGACGAACCCCAAAACTAGAGCACCAGGAAACAGAAGAATTTCCCACAAGAAGTAAAAACAGTAAACCTACTTCATATAACAAAACGTGCGGCGCCCATAAAGGTACGCGCCACACGACCCACCCCAAAGGGGTCCCGCCACTGGTTGCCAAAACCAATCATCTTCGATCATCTGGATTATTCAAGAAGTACCAGGAGTGCAGGCTGGACTGCCTTGGTACTGGATCTAATAATTGGCGGGCTCCAGTTTTCAAATGTCCTAATGGACGGCAGCAGTGGACTAAACCTGATATATCAGGACACAATCCGTCACATGGGGATAAACCCAACAAGAATCCACCACAACAAGACCTCCTTTCAAGGGGTAGCACCCGGTCCGGACACCCATTGCATGGGTTTTATCCGGCTCGAAGTTATATTCGGCTCTACCGATAACTTCCGCCGCGAAAGGCTAACTTTCCACATCGTCCCATTCTCAAGTCGCTATCAAGCACTGCTGGGGCGCGAAGCTTTCGCCCGCTTTAACGCAATACCGCATTATGCATCTCTCACGCTTAAAATGCCCGGTCCACGAGGCATCATCTCCTTGAAGGGGAAGCATTGAGCGCGCCTCCCCTGAGCGGAGGACAGTGCGGCCGCTTTAACAGCCCCACAATACAATGGCTTCACCAGCCAGAACATCCGAATAGGTCATTAAAACCACGGGCATGGATAGACGAGCCCGGCATGCCCTAGGGGCTCTGCATATATAAGAGAAAATAAAGCTCAATTTTACACATTTTACTTTATATTTGTTTATTTAATACATTTTTTGTCCGGCACGAATTTTTGTTTATTTAATACAATTTTTCTTTTCAACTTAGTTCCTCTCTTTCACAGATGAACATCGTGCTGCGCCCGTCCAGGATACGGCACAACGGAGACACCGGCGCAGACGTGCAGTAGGGACCCGTTCCAAGGTTTCTTTTCAGATTAAGACCCTGCGTAAACCTTTTTTTACTGTCTCTTGTTGCTACACATCCCCTGGTTCTATAACCAAGGAGGAGGCTGGCGTCTTGGCATGTGGCCACGTCAGAATTATTGCGCGTATGGACACTAGGGGCTTATAACTAAGAGCATTCCTTTACCCGCTCTCATAAAGACCGAATAAATTAGGGAGTGTTCGGCGTCGCGAGTTTGGCCTTATATGCATCAGCTCCGAATCATGATTTTGGTCAATGTTGGGTTGCCCGGCTCCTGTGTTCGGCCGCCTTACGTTCCGCTCTATCGGCTAAGGCAGCACCAGGAGAACTACTGCGATTGTGCCCCAGTTCGGCCAGGCGAGCACCTTAGTAGAGAAAGCCGAAAACCGACTGTCATGATATAGCGCGAGACTGGTCAACCACTCGATGACTCTCCGGAACCTATAGGATTCCTCCGCATTAACGAAGGGTCGATTCCCGGCCAGGCACACACGCGCCCCGAATTCAAGCGAGCGCAGTCGCCACCAAGGGCTATCTAAAGAGTCCCACTGTCAAGCTCCTATGGCTAAGTGAAAGTGTTAAAGCATTATAGTCCGGTTGCCTGGCTCGCTCCGCCATCACCTCCTTTGTAGGACCACGACATTGGATTAAGTGTGAAAAAGCGCCTTCCGCGAGCACCCCCGCACTATGTGCGTGGGGGCTGAAGCCAACGACTGGCATCTTTCAGATTTTATATATATATATTAAAAACGACCGCACAGGAGGTGTTCCCCATACTTGAAGGCACAAGTATAAAAGCCTATTACAGTTCATCAAAATACTATTTTATAATTACATATGCTATCAGAACATAGCATCCTTCGAGCACTGTGTCTCTATTACACGAGCGCCATCAAGGACTTCCTCAAAATAGTGTTCAGAGGGTACTCGGCTTCTGTCCGAATCTCGGGACGCAACAACGGTGGTATCCATCTCCGCCCAATATGTCTTGACACGGGCAAGAGCCATCCGTGCGCCCTCTATGCATGCTGACCTCTTCATTGCATCGATACGGGGCACCGCATCAAGGAGTTGCTGCACCAAGCCGAAATAACTCTTCGGCTCCGATCTCCCCGGCCACAAATGACCCATGACGAACTTCGTGGCGAGTCCGGACAACCTATTCAATTCGGCCCATTGAGCCAGATGATCGTCCACTGCCAGCGGACGCTCTGGATTGTGGAACTGCGACCAGAAAAGCTTTTCCACTTCGCGATCTTTTTGATCTCGAAAGTGTTCGGTTGCATCAGCAGCACTTGCTGCCAAATCCAGATAGGTGTCCTCCACACTCCACATCCGGTCCAACAGAGCAAACTTCGGATCGCAAAACTTACTTCGCAGCATAAAGGGCTTTCCAGCCGCAATCTGTTCGGCCTGACGCAGCTCCTCCTTCGCAGCTCTCATCGCAAAGCGAGCGTCCTTGGCATCGGCAACGGCCTTCTCTAAGTCTGTCTGTCTTGCCCGGTCTTCTTTCTCAAGAAGTTTGCAATGGTCTGCAGCGCTCTTTAATTTCACGGCCAGTTCGGCCATCTCCTCCTTGCTTCGGCAGTGAGCAGCTTGTTCGACTCTCAGCTCTTCAAGGGCTTTCTCGGCAGCCGCATCGCTTTTCCTGGCTTGTTCCTTAGCTCGGGAAAGTTCTGCCCTAAGACTCTCCATGGCGGCCGGACCATCTGCGTCAAGCACACACATTGTAAGACACTGGCATGAAGCTCCTCTTACCTGATGCCGCCCGAGGAATTACATACCTTGAGCCTCATCAAGCCGCTTGTTGACAAGCGCGATGTCGGCATCTGCCACGTCCAGTTGCCGCTTTAGTTCGGCCAAATCATCAGTTCGGCTCGATTCCGGACACTTCGCCACCTACATTCAAAGGCGACACCTTAGACCTGGGATTATGATCCTCTGCGCGCCGTCATTTCTTGACGACGCACAAAGTCTCAGGGGCTACTATCTATACAGGGCGCATCTTATTTATGCGCAACTGACAAAAGTGTACACTATCTAACGTACCTCAAAGCCCGTCATTTAACTCCTGACGGCCTCGTGCAATCCGCTTTCCGCGGATGAAATCCTTTCAATCACCGTGACCATCAATGCGCGGTGCTCCTCTGAGATAGAAGCTCGCCCCAGCAGATTCTTTAGCTCCTCCGACCAAGCACCAAACGGTGCCGGACTTGTCCTGTGGCCTCTTTCGGAGGCCGGATGTGGAGAACCTTGGGGGGCCACATAGCAATCTTCCGCCCCTGCCGGATTCGGAGAAGCCCTCCGCGACGACACCTCAGGTTCGCCCGCCTCGCTAGGCGGTACGGCAGGGGGAGGCGTTCTGCTCTCCATGATCTCCGGAAGAAGATCCCCCGAAGACGAGCTCTGCTGAGAAGGGCTGAGGTCCGAACTACAAGGTAAAATTTCGGTTAATCTTCTCAGGTTTAAAACAAGGATCCTTCTTTCAAAATATACAATCTTTCTCTACTTACGGCTCGCTGGAGGGCTGACTCCTTTGAGGGCATAGTTCGGCCGAGGAACCCCCCGGCATTGGACCCTCTGACGAGGATTTTTTACCCCGCTTTAGGGCCATGGGCTCCGGGTCGTCAGAGGCGGCCCTCTTCTTCCCCTTAGAAGATGAATTGTCAGTTCCTCCCTTCGAAACAACCTCCTTTGAGGAGGCCATAGTTTCCTTGTCCTCTCCCTCACTTCTCTCCAGACGCACAATCTTCAACATCCTGACAAGCACGGGATCCGCCCTGGTCTCAGGAAGGGGAGCCGGACACCTGATCAGCTTTGCTTTCGCTATCCACTCCTATTTAAAAAGGACATCTCTTTTAGGTGCAAATTTATGACAATTATATGGATAGCGAGTCCGGGCACAAGGTTACTTACTTGAGTATCCGGGCGATTTGCAGCTTAAACCTGCATCCTCGGTCAAATCCGGACACATTGCTTGTTATCCGAAGAACAATTTGTACATCTCCACGGGCGTTGCGCCCATAAAATGTTGGAGAGCTCGTGGTCCCTCCGGATTAAACTCCCACAAGCGGAGGGAGCGACCTTTGCCGGGCAAGGTTCTAGGCCTTTATTGACCCATGACCCTAGCTGTTGTGGGGGACCCGAGCGAAAGGCAGGCGGCGCCACCCATTTGGTGCCCCTGGGAGCGGTGATATAGAACCACTCCCGTTGCCATAAGCCGAGCTCCTCTTGAAAAGAGCCCTCGGACCAGGGAGCATCAGCATTCCTACTTATAACAGCGCCTCTGCACTCTGCGTGCCGTCCCTCGACTATCTTCGGCTCCACTTTGAAGGTCTTGAGCCATAATCCGAAGTGAGGGGTAACACGGAGGAACGCTTCACACACAACGATGAATGAGGAAATATGGAGGATGGACTCCGGAGCTAAGTCGTGAAATTCCAGCCCATAATAGAATAGCAGCCCCCTCACAAAGGGATCCACTGGGAAGCCTAATCCCCGAAGGAAGTGAGATATGAACACCACACTCTCACCAGGCTGGGGACTGGGAAACGTCTGCCCTTGAGCAGGCAACCTATGCGAAATTTCGCCGGTCAAGAACTTAGCTTATCTCAACTTTAGCACGTCCTCCTCCGTGACGGAGGAGGGCATCCACCGGCCTTGAAGGTCGGAACCGGACATTTTCGATGGTCCGAAGCGCCTGGAATCTGGGGCCTAGGGTGTTGGAACTCGAGGCGATGGGAGAACTCGTTTGAGGTTGGAAAAAAGGAGTAGGGCCTTGGTCTCTTTATAAGAGGTTGAATACCAAGAGCCCTCCCCGTGACCGTTTGGGACTCGCCTTTAATCGAGAAAACATGCTGAACGGACACGATTGGGTTACCCACGACCGTATTGATGAGAATCCCGTAAATAAAGGGGACATGATCTCTGCTTTGACAAGACGTGCCAAGGAAACCGCCTCCCAAAACGCGCTGAGGTGGAGAAGTGAAAACGATTCGAATAAGGGCTTGGTCGTAGTGTGATGTCATGCTACATAATACGTCAGCAGATCAGATTTGTGTTAATGTTATTCTCTCTATGGCAATATGTGGAAACTTATTTTGCAGAGCCGGACACTATTCTTGGTGTTTACAGTCTTTTATGAAGAACTTGGAGGAGGAACCCGCCTTGCAATGCCGAAGACAATCTGCGCGCCGTACTCGTCGTCATTGAAGCCTGGTTCAGGGGCTACTGAGGGAGTCCTGGATTAGGGGCTGTTCAGGTAGCCGGACTATACCTTCAGCCGGACTCCCGGACTATGAAGATACAAGATTGAAGACTTCGTCCCGTGTCCGGATGGGACTTTCCTTGGCGTGGAAGGCAACCTTGGCGATGCGGATATTCAAGATCTCCTACCATTGTAACCGACTTTGTGTAACCCTAACCCTATCCGGTGTCTATATAAACCGTAGGGTTTTAGTCCGTAGGACAACTTCATCATACAACAATCATACCATAGGCTAGCTTCTAGGGTTTAGCCTCCTTGATCTCGTGGTAGATCTACTCTTGTACTACCCATATCATCAATATTAATCAAGCAGGAGTAGGGTTTTACCTCCATCGAGAGGGCCCGAACCTGGGTAAAAACATCATGTCCTTTGTCTCCTGTTACCATCCGCTTAGACACACAGTTCGAGACCCCCTACCCGAGATCTGCCGGTTTTAACACCGACAGGATGTGAGCCAGGGTAAGACCGAAGCTCAAGGGAACTGGAGCGACGCCAAGGCCAGGACCACGAAGAGCCAAGAGACGAGGCGGGCTCCCCCGGCAAGATCCTTGCCGGGACCGGCTTTAGCGGCCCCGGCAAGACCCTTGCCGCGGCAACTCGCCCCACGCCTACGGAGCAAATCACCCTTGAATGCACTGCCCCCATGGGGCAAGGATTCGGGAGACGTCTCCGTGGTGGCATGCAGATCTTTGTGAAGAAACACTCAAGATCAGATATGCACTAAGAAGACGACGACCCTTGGCAAGATACCAGCCAAGGAAGACCACGAGACCCCCGGCAAGCGCCTTGCCGGGGATGACGGCAGGCGCTACGACAAGACCCTTCCCGGGGCCCCGGCAAGGCCCTTGCCGAGGACGTCTACAGGCCACCATCAGGCCCACGCCAACCAAGTCTCCACCGCCGTTCGCATACAGCTGCCGACCCAACCAACTGGGCAGGCACCTGCGTGGCGGCATGCAGATCTTCGTGAAGACACCGCCACCGCGCCACCTCAGCTGCCTGCCTGCCTACATGGCACCACGGGCATCACTGGCCAGGGCGCGTGTCGACGCGAGGAGGAGCGGCGACGGACGGGACGGGCTTCGCCCCCGCCCCTGATAAAGCAAGGTCACCTAAGCAGACGCATTAAATGCGCCTTGTCATGTAATGCGAAGGATAACCTCGCGTCACTGTACCCTTTCCACCTCCTGTGTGCCACTGTGGCAACCCCTTTTTCCTATAAAAGGAGGCCCGAGGCGACCAGGAGAAGGATTCGACTTTTTGGAGCTCTTCACGCCCCATAGCTAGTTCAAGAACACAGATATACATCCACCAAAGTAGGAGTAGGGTTTTACGCATCCTCGCGGCCCGAACCTGGATAAACGAATCGTGTGCTATCTGTTTGATCCGCTCTTCTTTCAACCCCGCACCTCGCTAACCGTAGTAGGGATTCTCGTGATCCCATAGGTCTCGTTCTCACCGACAAACTCGATTCAACTAAAGTTGGAGAAACTGACACCCGCCAGACACCTGTGTGCGAAGCACGTCGGTAGAACCAGTTTCGCGTAAGCGTACCCGTAATGTTGGTTCGGGCCGCTTCATCCAACAATACCACTGAATCAAAGTATGACATGCTGGTAAGCAGTATGACTATTATCGCCCACAATTCATTTGTGTTCTACTCGTGCATATAACATCTATGCATAAACCTGGCTCGGATGCCACTATTAGGGAACGTAGTAATTTCAAAAAAAATCCTACACACACGCAAGATCTATGTGATGCATAGCAACGAGCGGGAGAGTGTTGTCCACGTACCCTCGTAGACCGTAAGCGGAAGCGTCTAGTGACGCGGTTGATGTAGTCGAACGTCTTCGCGATCCAACCGATCAAGTACCGAAAGCACGGCACCTCCGCGATCTGCACACGTTCAACTCGGGGACGTCCCACAAACTCTTGATCCAGCTGAGGTCGAGGGAGAGTTCCGTCAGCACGACGGCGTGGTGACGGTGTTGATGAAGTTACCGACGCAGGGCTTCGCCTATGCACTATAACAATATGACCGAGGTGGAAATCTGTGGAGGGGGGCACCGCACACGGCTAAACAATGTCAACTTGTGTGTCTATGGGGTGCCCCCTCCCCGTATATAAAGGAGTGGAGGAGGGGGGAGGGTCGGCCCTCTATGGCGCGTCCTGGAGGAGTCCTACTCCCACCGGGAGTAGGATTCCCCCTTCCCTAGTTGGACTAGGAGAGGAAGGAAGGGGGAGGAAGGAGGAAGGAAAGGGGGGGCCCGGCCCCCCCACCCAATTCAGATTGGGCTTGGGGGCGGGGGGGGGGGGGTGGGGCTCCTAGGCTCCCTTCTCCTCTCTCCCACTATGGCCCAATAAGGCCCATATACCTCCCGGGGGGTTCCCGTAACCTCCGGGTACTCCGGTAAATGCCCGAACTCACCTAGGACCATTCCGATGTCCAAACATAGTCATCGAATATATCGATCTTTATGTCTCGGCCATTTAGAGAGTCCTCGTCATGTTCGTGATCATATCCGGGACTCCGAACGACCTTCGGTACATCAAAACACATAAACTCATAATACCGATCGTCATCGAACGTTAAGCGTGCGGACCCTACGGGTTCGAGAACTATGTAGACATGACTGAGACATGTCTCCAGTCAATAACCAATAGCGGAACCTGGATGCTCATATTGGCTCCCACATATTCTACAAAGATCTTTATCGGTTAAACCGCATAACAACATACGTTGTTCCCTTTGTCATCGGTATGTTACCTGCCCGAGATTGGATCGTCGGTATTTCAATACCTAGTTCAATCTCGTTACCAGCAAGTCTCTTTACTCGTTCCATAATGCATCATCCCGTAACTAACTCATTAGTCACATTGCTTGCAAGGCTTATAGTGATGTGCATTACCCAGAGGGCCCAGAGATACCTCTCCGACAATCGGAGTGACAAATCCTAATCTCGATCTATGCCAACTCAACAAACACCATCGGAGACACCTGTAGAGCATCTTTATAATCACCCAGTTACGTTGTGACGTTTGATAGCACACAAAGTGTTCCTCCGGTATTCGGGAGTTGCATAATCTCATAGTCATAGGAACATGTATAAGTCATGAAGATAGCAATAGCAACATACTAAACGATCAAGTGCTAAACTAACTGAATGGGTCAAGTCAATCACATCATTCTCTAATGATGTGATCCCGTTCATCAAATGACAACTCATGTCTATGGCTAGGAAACTTAACCATCTTTGATTAACAAGCTAGTCAAGTAGAGGCATACTAGTGACACTCTGTTTGTCTAAACACATGTACTAAGTTTCCGGTTAATACAATTCTAGCATGAATAATAAACATTTATCATGATATAACGAAATATAAATAACAACTTTATTATTGCCTCTAGGGCATATTTCCTTCACCATCTCCTTCCTCTCTCCCTTCTTTCTCTTTCCCCTCTGCCCTCTGGTTTCACTCGCCCTCCCATGTCCATCCCCGTGCAGGTCATCGCCATGGATGAACAAGAGCTCTCTGCCTTGGTTGTGTAGAGGATCCCCACACCGTCGCCTTGCTCTGCCCTGGATCCGGTCCCTCTCCAGCAACTGCCACTGTATCTGGTCTGCCACTGCCCGTCCATGCCATTGGAGACCCCTACCGTCGCTGGATCGAATCATTGCCGCCACTGACATCATGCACGGGATCGATAATTTTTTGTTTTGTTTTTGAAACTAATAGTAGTAGCGCAGGTGGCACCCACGCTACTACTAACACACGCATAGTAGTAGTGCGGGTGGCACCCGCGCTACTACTAACAGTTAGCTGTAGCGAGCTAGTAGTAGCGCGGCCATCCGCGCTACTACTAGCTATTTAACCCGCGCTATTAGTAGGCTTTTCCCTAGTAGTGTTACTATATCCCTTGAAGCTCATGAGATTTGGTGGGGTGCCACAGTGATAAAGATGTACAACGATCTAGCTAGATTACAAAGACAAAAGGTTCGATGGTCGAATCATGAAGTGTGATAATCATGTTAGACATTACCTTATTTTTTAGTTACTTCTTCGCTCTTCCAAGAACAACGATTTTCACTTACCATGCATAGAAATTCTTCATGCATCAAATCGGGGTAGTAAGGGGCAGGATCTTTAAATTCTCTTCTCCTTATAAGGAACTAGAATAAATGGTTCACTTATATGGTCATCTCCATGTTATTTCTCTAGCACCATGTCACATCTTTGCCGCCTTCGGTGGACTCCTCAGGTGTTGAGCTTCACCACCGATGCCATTGGTATATTGGGCTACCGTCATCTCGTGTTATCACACATGAGTAAGCTCTTTCTTAGGCCTTACCTCTTTCCAAATATGGTTTGCTCTAATATTTCGTTGCTACCTTCTAGCCTTGGTCGACACTAGCCGCTGGCAACTGGAGATCACTATAGGGCATGGTTCTTTAAAGACGGGTACCCCTTCCATCTCCTCATCATCTCAAACCATGCCAGTTTGTTAATCATCCCATTCCTCACTACAAGTAGCTTTCCTACATCTTTATGTGGATGGTTTCCTTGATGTCAATGCTCCTATCATCTTGGTTGGGAAGCACTCATGAGATTTTTTACACCTTAGATCAGATTTGTCTTGATTTTTTTTACATGGGTGCTCCTAAGGGATTGTTTGGGTATTGGTGCATGTTTTAAGCTTCAATTTCCAACACTTCCACGCCCTTTTCCATGTTAACTATTTACATATTTTTTTCTTCGACCTAGAATGGTATCATTTTTCGTCCTTGGTCTACTTAACTCCCCTTTAACCTCTACAAGAGGACCTTTTAGATAATTCAAGAATTTGGTCAACTCATTTCATGTTAGGAATTCTAGTGAATGCCTAACACTAACACATATCCCTCCAAGATGCCACGTAACAACATGAGGACAAACTCACCATAGACGATGAGGTCCGATGGATGAATCATGACGCGTGACCAACATGTTAGAAATTCATGTGACTTTTATGAATAGCAACTTTTAGTTGCCATATGTACAATTTTCACCTACCATCAACATATATTTCTCTAGTTTCTTGACTGGTCAGAGTAGGAAGGGACATATGTCCTCATGGCCACCTATTCATAATAGGTAGAATAATGAAGGGTTCCCGTAGAGAGTTTCAATGCCGTAATAGTGTTTCTCAAGCTACTTTCGGATCCTGGCCACCTCTGCTGGATTCCCGAGGCATAGGCTTCATCGTTTTCGCCACTAAGATAGCTTTATCCACAACCTCTATCTATTTTTACACCACAATAATATATTTAAATAAAAGTCCTTTTCTGTTCTCATATCTAGTTCCTTCTCCCATGTTTTATTGCAATCTTATGGTCTTGTACACAACGATTGCGATAGGTCAGAGTTTGCTTTTACACATGGCTGGTCAAGGTCAGAACTAGCTTCCTTTTCACCCTGCCCAACAACTTAGTTCTTCTCTAACTGCACATGCTTCAGTAAATCGTTTGGTCATGGGTTCTATGGTGTTACTGTTTCATTTTCAAGATGGTTGGGAACCATTTTCGAGCTTCCTTGTGCTTCAAATCCGGCCCATACGAATCCGGACGTTGATGCTTTAGACGGAGCCATCGAGTTTGGTGCATGTTATTACTCTAAATTTTGGCACCATTCACTTCCCTTGTTGTTGCAAGGTCTGGTCTAAGATGTTGATTACCCCCTGATACGTCTCCGTCGTATCTACTTTTCCAAACACTTTTGCCCTTGTTTTGGACTCTAACTTGCATGATTTGAATGGAACTAATCCGGACTGACGCTGTTTTCAGCAGAATTGCCATGGTGTTATTTTTGTGCAGAAATAGAAGTTCTCGAATGACCTGAAACTTCACGGAGAATATTTTTGGAATTTATAAAAAAATACTGGCAAAAGAATCAAGACCAGGGGGCCCACACCCTGTCCACGAGGGTGGGGGGCGCGCCCCTGCCTCGTGGGCCCCCTGAAGCTCCACCGACCTCAACTCCAACTCCATATATTCACGTTCGGGAAGAAAAAAACCGGAGAGAAGGATTCATCGCGTTTTACGATACGGAGCTGTCGCCAAGCCCTAAACTCTCTCGGGAGGGCTGAACTGGAGTCCGTTCGGGGCTCCGGAGAGGGGAATCCGTCACCGTCATCATCATCAACCATCCTCCATAACCAATTTCATGATGCTCACCGCCGTGCGTGAGTAATTCCATCGTAGGCTTGCTGGACGGTGATGGGTTGGATGAGATTTATCATGTAATCGAGTTAGTTTTGTTAGGGTTTGATCCCTAGTATCCACTATGTTCTGAGATTGATGTTGCTATGACTTTGCTATGCTTAATGCTTGTCACTAGGGCCCGAGTGCCATGATTTCAGATCTGAACCTATTATGTTTTCATGAATATATGTGAGTTCTTGATCCTATCTTGCAAGTCAATAATCACATATTATGTGTTATGATCCGGTAACCCCGAAGTGACAATAATCGGGACCACTCCCGATGATGACCGTAGTTTGAGGAGTTAATGTATTCACTAAGTGTTAATGCTTTTGGTCCGGTACTCTATTAAAAGGAGGCCTTAATATTCCTTAGTTTCCAATAGGACCCCGCTGCCACGGGAGGGTAGGACAAAAGATGTCATGCAAGTTCTTTTTCATAAGCACGTATGACTATATTCGGAATACATGCCTATATTACATTGATAAACTGAAGCTAGTTCTGTGTCACCCTATGTTATAACTATTGCATGAGGAATCACATCCGACATAATTATTCATCACTGATCCAATGCCTACGAGCTTTTCACATATTGATCTTTGCTTAGTTACTTTTCCGTTGCCACTGTTACAATTACTACAAAACTGCTACTATTACATTTGCCACCGTTACTGCTACTTCCATACTACTTTGCTACTAAATACTTTGCTGCAGATATTAAGTTATCCAGGTGTGGTTGAATTGATAACTCAACTGCTAATACTTGAAAATATTCTTTGGCTCCCCTTGTGTCGAATCAATAAATTTGGGTTGAATACTCTACCCTCGAAAACTGTTGCAATCCCCTATACTTGTGGGTTATCAACCCCCTCATCTTCTTAATTCCCCATCAACCTCCACCCCATCCCGCAAAAGAAAAAGTATGACATAGCCCCGATGAGAGTGGGATGGAGAGATGGGAAGGGGGAGGAGCCTCTAACCTTGCTAGGACTCCGATTAGCGCACTAGTCCGAGTAGAGGAAGGGAACTCTAGGGTGTATTGACTGAGATTCAGGGGAGGAGGAGATGGACACATATGAAAGGTGGGGGTGGAAGGGAAAGAGAAGGCAACGTTTTGGCTTTTTTGAAAGGGAGAAGCGTCCGTTACCACTCGGCGAGCTGGGGTGGTGGGTGGGATTGCGCTTCAGGTGGGATAGACGACCACAGTGAGGTGTGAGATGGGCGGTGATGGTTCATCTCGTGATGCGACAATCGTACGACGACGCCACAAGGTGCTTGGGGAAGGTGGGGGGCAAGAGCAAGATGGAGCGGGGGGGGGGGGGGGGTTGGTCTCGCGTGCAAGGGATGACGAGGGGGGCGGACGACGGTGGACCGTAGACGACCACCGGTTTTGGTGTGCCCTTGTGGGTTGCTGAGCTGTGCAGTGTCGCGCTCGCTTCACGCTTTCCAAGGCTTGCTGGGCGTGCCATGTGTACACACTATTCCGCCAAAAAGAAAGGCGTCAATAAACTCACTGACTTGTGGACCCCACTTTCCCGCAACGATCACACGGCCGGCCCAGAGCAAGTCTCAAAAGTTGAGAAAACACCGAAAAACAGCACAGCACAGCACGGCACAGGTCAGCAGCAGCCCGGCACCGAGAACCGGTGGCCGTCCACCGTTCAGTTTCAGCAGCCCCCCTCCCCTGGCACGCGGACCCCGCCGCCCCCGCCCCGCTCCCACCCTCCGCGAGCCCCTCGTGGCGTCGCCGCCGCACGGGACGAGCCACGCCCGCCCTTTCTCTCGCGTCACTGCAGCCCTCCGTCCCAGCCACAGCGCCTCCCCCGCCCACCGCCGCGGCCCGCGACCAGCAACGGACGCCTCTCCCTCCCAAAAGGCCAAAAATTTCCCCCTCCCCTTCCACGCTCCAGTCTCCTCCGAGTCTCCCACACACCCCTCCCCTCCCCCCTCCCCTGAATCTCGAGCCAATAAACCCTAGAATTCCCCCTCCCCCGCCCCGCTCGATGCGCTGACCCGAATCCCAGCAAGGTCAGGCGCTACTCCCCGCCGTCCCTCCCCCCCTCCCGCTCTCTCCACCCCTCTGTGATGCTCTGTGGTGCCGCAGTTGCTCTGGGCTGTTTTAGGCGGCGCTGCTTGGTTTGCTGCCGGCAGGGGGCGGCACCTCCGCCTCCCTGGGTGGTCTCCCCTCGGGGAATTTCCCCATTCGATTGGTGTTGCGGAGGCCGCCGGGATCCCGAAGGGCTCCTTTTTTCTTCTTTTCTCTAGTTTCGCAGCGGTTCGTGAATGGTGTATGTGTTGATTTAGAGCGACGAAGATGGGATTTTTCTCTTCTGATTGTCGGTGCGCTAGTGTAGTCTAGTGACAGCCTTTTGCTGCTGCTGCTGCTGATTTCCATCCCAACGAGAAAGCTGCAGCTTTTTCTTTACGCCATACCTACCTAGTTCTGTGTCATATTGGGGATTGGTAGTGTGATCTGGCAAAGATCACATTTTACCCCGACACTCTTTGGAGGGTCTCTATATGTGTTTGAGCAATCAATGCTGGTTTGGTGAGATAATCAGGAGCTTTAAAGCAGATACATGTGCAATTTTGTTTTCCTTTCCCTTTTACTTGTTGTCTTGTTGTATACTCCCTCAGTTCCAAAATAGATGACTCAACTTTGTACTAAAATTAGTACAAATTTGAGTCATCTATTTTAGAACGGAGGGAGTAGATGCTTAGAACCTGTCTTTCTGTGCACTGGTACTGTTGCACATAACTTATAGGGACTCCTTTATTTGTCACCCGGTGGTATAGTTTGCGACACAAGATATTTAAAAAGTTTCTGTTTATCTGCTGTATCATTTAGAAGTGGGTGTCCCCCCAAGATTTCACGGCACACTTTTTCCATGCTAATTTATCTTTTTTATGGACTGTATTTATGGCTTAAAAGGAAATCATGTATAAGGGGAAGGAATGTCTCCTGCTTTTATCAT
Source organism: Aegilops umbellulata (assembly GCA_032464435.1). Lineage (NCBI taxonomy): Eukaryota > Viridiplantae > Streptophyta > Magnoliopsida > Poales > Poaceae > Aegilops > Aegilops umbellulata. The sequence continues at coordinate 507,463,955 of CP136056.1, read as the reverse complement.
TGGCACACATCACTTGTAATTTGTAGATTTTTAATATATTGCTTAATAAGGGTCACTAATTTTCCTAATGTTCTTGTGTATTTTGCAGATTTGCATTTGCATTTGCTATGCCATTTGGGAGTTTCTCATAGAACAAGCCAGGTTACATAAGATGAGCACAGGATTCAGCGCAGAGATCTTTGCGCAGAAGCTTTCGAAGCTTAATATTGCACAACAGAGTATAGAGAGTATCCTTACTTTCATCCAGCCTTAACTTAGAGGTTTCTTTTCTGCATGTGCTTTAGTGTAAATGCAGCCCGACTAGCGTCTCACGCAGAAGAGGCTGAGTTCAGTTTTTACATTTCTCTAGTTGCTCTTAGCACAACACACAAACAGCACAGATTAATCATTTTCATCGTACTTTGTCAGTTGACTTATTCATTCAACTCATTGGCTTCTATAGTTTGTGAAGCAAAAAATCAGAGAAGACATCTTATGGAAAATGTTAGTATTGACTGCGTTGTTAGTTGTTACTTTTAGCATTTCAGATCACTGTGGCAGTAGACCTTTTGCATTGAACTGATAACTTCCTGAGCTGTGTACGAATAGAAATATTTTGCTCAAGATGTGTCTATGCAATTATTAGATCACTGCACAGCTTGACAATTTTGCTCAAATCTACTGTTATGCTTAACAAAAAAAAGCTTTATCACACTGGTGCATCTTCCATCATCGTTGTTGCCAGGAAGTTGTTGACATATGGAATAGAGATTTTCACTCAGCTCCTCAAGAGAGAAAGATATCTTTGCTGTACCTTGCAAATGATATTATGCAGAATAGTAAGAAGGATGGCATGAGATATATACATGAATTCCTGAAGGTCATCGCTGCTGCCTTAGATGACCTGTTCACCAATGGTGATGATTTTGGACGAAATGTTGTAAAAAGACTGGTACGTGAAACTTACTCTTGTTTATATTATCTCATATTGTAGTTGGCGTGTGTCTTCTAGGGAAAGGCTGATAGGTGAAACTTATTGATGGTTATATACAGAAGCACTTAAAAGCTCACATCTATTAATATGATACCATATCATATTAAATGATGTACTAGTATGCATCATGCATGGCAATAAATAAGGTCACTATAATACCAAGCTATGATACCATATCATGTTAAGTGATGTACTAGTATATGATACTTTCCATCATGACCAGCCTTATGTCATATTAGTTGCTTTTACTGATTGTTAAGTTTAGCAATCTAGTCTATTTTTTGGTGCATGGAACTGATATGCATGCAATAGGCAACCATTAATTGTTTCCTCTTCTAAAATGTAAATCTGAAGACTTGAGTTGCTTTTAGTCAATCCATCAGTTGAGTTTAACAAAAGATCAGACCGATTAGTTGCCTTTTTTTGTCGAGCTAGTTTTCTAATTTCTAAAGTTACCATCTGTCAGCATACATCGGTATTACTTTCATGTTCACCGTTTTCCTATCATATAGAAAATTTCACTAGGGGGAGAAGTCTTGTTTGTGGATGGCGGGTCAGATTATGAGATTTTTTATTTGCGGGGATCAACCAGTTAACCTACCTTACAACACATATCCATTGTTCTGTAATTGGTATGACCTCTCGATCCCTCCTAGCTACACGTACAAGGGAGGGCCCAGGTGACAACAGGTGTGCTGCTATTGTCACATGGTGACTACTGTTTCCTTGTGCGTGCACTGGACTGGGCCTGCATGCCACCCTTGAGCTATGAGTAGAGGCAGAGCCCCTTCTGTTTAAGACACCGAGAAATACTTAGCAACCAAGAACATATGAGAGAAGCTATTCTTCCTCCTTCAGCACCCTATCCTCTTTCCCTTACTACTTGAGATCTCTAGTTAGATGGATGTTACAATCTGGTATCTTTGCTAGTAGTTCTCCTGGACAAGCCATTGTACCGGAGAAAGCAAGCTGCCATGATCATCCCCATGGAGGAGCAAATTGATGCACTCATGGCGGCGGTGAACGAAGGATGAGTGAAGGACAAGGACAAGTTCGAGGACCTCCGGAGGTCAAGCAGTGACTAACCTTTATATGTTGGCGGACATACTGCGAGAGCAGGTGGGGAAAACCACGCTACATGCAAATTTTGTGACCTCGGCTGCTGCAAGGGAGATAACAGTGGTGCACGCTGCTCATCACATGTTCGACACTGGCTCCAAGAACCACGGGCCTATGGCCATGTCGAGTTCAACAACACCGGGGTACTTGGCTCATGGGGTTACCACCACTCATATGTCACTTCCTATCAACTTCTTTTGTACCTGGGCCGAGTGGAGATCCAGAGCACATGTGTTCACCTCGTACACCTGATTCCAGTTGGTCTCTTCTCAAACTGGATTTCCCACATTCAACGGTAATAGTCGTCAATTCTGGAGGAAGGAATGTGAGAAATACTTTATTGTGTATGGCTTTCAGCCTGAGCTTTGGGTTTGAATTGCCACCGTTCACTTCGTTGGTAACATGGCTCGATCGCTACAACTTAGTGAATCAAAGAGTCACGAGTTCACTTAGGAGGCCATGTGCGCGGCTCTCCGCACCAATTTTTTACCGCTAGCAGTTCAAGCACATACCCATCAGTTTAACGCCCTTCGGCGGACGAGAACTATGCTTGAATTCATGAACCACTTTGGGGAGCTCACAACAAAGATGACATACCGTCTGAGATGGCGTCCCGAAGTGTATGGGCTGACTTACAGTTTGAAGCCATGCTATATGTTGGTCTAATAAAATCACCGATAAAATCAACAATGATCCATAGTATCTCACAAAAAAGAGAGCAGATTTGGCATAAGCACAAACACACAAAGATCAAGATGAAGTAAATGGATACTTGTTGTACACATCAGTGGAGCGGTGAAATAACATTGTCAATGTTGCACTATTAATTAGTGACTTCTTGGGAGCCAATGACCAGAAGGTGCAGGGTTACAGTGATGTGGTTGAGATGAGTCGTGCGATCGCGAGTGTGAATCTGTGATAAAAATTGTCATGAAGCATCAAGGATTAGCATATGGAAGAGCAGATCTATTAGCGGAAGACTTTATGTGATATGTATGTAGTGGTGGCACAATGGAGGTATTAAAGCCCCCATTTTCAAGCATGTGGTGGGTTTAATCACCTCTTTTTTCTTTGCCTTTTTAAAACATTCCTTGTATTGTTATCTATTATTATATTCCAAGGGCATTGCTCCTTCATATGTTACATTTGTTGCACACATTGGACATATATAAATATACTCCCTCCACTTCACTATATTTGTCCCTAGCTTCGAGATATTCCAATTAGGTTATCCATTAAGGGAGTAAAAGTGTACATATTTGATGTGATGTCATCATTGTTGCTTAGTTCTTCCTTTGTTTATGCGCATGGTGGGTTGATGAAAAATATAGTAAAACAAAGGGAGTAGTAGTTGAACTTAATTAACTTCTCAAAATTCGGATGCGCAACACTTGGTTCAACATATTCCCTCTTGCCACCAAAGGCGAGCTCTCGCGTTCAATGTAAGTAGGAAAAATCAGTCGTTTTTTTTGGGAAAGTCACTTTGTTAATTTACAAACATTGTTCTCAATATTTTGAATCCAAAAGGTGGGGGATTCATCTACCCAATTACACAAGAATCTAGGCCTAAAAAACCTAGCCAAAGATGCATCCAAACTTGTCATTGTGTCGCCATAGCTCTCGTTGGCGAAGGACAAGATCGAGAAGTTCAGTCCTGCGAAGATCTGTAGAGGACAAAACCTTGTTGAATCATTGCAACGGTAGACCGTTGTGTACGACGAGGTTGGCACTCAGGCCAAGCATATTGATAGGGGCAATACCCCGATCTAGAGAGGTAGTTGCGCCATGATCGCTAGACCAAGCGGACGACCATGCTTGCAGAGGCTGAAGACAAGAGGTTGTTGAAGACAACGCTATTGCCATCAGTACCCATGGAGAAACACCGACGAACAACACAAACCAACTCGTCTTCCATGAAGGTGCGGGAGCAAAAACTTACAAGCTCCCTGGCAACAATGAAGCAAAGCCACCGAGATGAGATTGCAGCCAACGGACTTTTGTTGGAGGCAACATTGTTATCCCCGTCGGGGTGATGTAGCCGTGACAACAAAATATAACCAAAATAAAACTTCTTGCATGCAGACGAGGGACGAGAAGCCCCTCCTGATGTGCCGGGTTGCGCCCGGGTTGTCTGATCTTCACGAATTGGAGGAGGGAAAGAAGCAAAACCAAAAGGAAGAGAGGATAACTAAAAGCCTAGTCGGAAAAGCACAAATCCTGCAACAAACGCCAAACATGTATGCCTCTGAACCGGAACCCATGTCAACAACGACCTACTTACTACTAAATTGGTCAAACTGATTCACAAAAATCCAAAGGAAAAGGAGGACAAGGTAGAGATTCATCCCCAATCCGAAGGGAGGAGTGCTTTTAGTGGCTAGGGAGGACTTGGTACTTCACATAAGTGGTAGCCTTGAATCATCACCATGGCAGGTGGCCATGAATCCCACAAGGGGGAGGTAGGTAGGAGACAAGCTCTCTAATCCCTTATAGTTTTCTAACTTGTCTAACTAAGAGGCGGCGTTGTGGTATTTATAGTTTGTTTTGTAACCCTAGGTTTTAGGGGGGGCGAAGGCCACTTACAAGTTCGTAGACCTATTTAAGTTGCACGTATGCAACACTCGGTAGTTTCGGATGAAGGGAGTCTTCACATCGTGTGAGGCGTCAGTTAGTGCCGTGGTAGGCGCTCGGTGGTTCTGGATGGAGCTTGGTGTTCTAGAGTCCTACTTGCTTGGAGGTTCTATAGTCGTGCTCCGGTAGTATTGGGAAGGTGCGGCGCTTGAGAGGTGCTCTGATGGGTCCGGTGGTTCCGGGGTAAGGGTCTAGTAGTACCGGAGAGCCGAGGCACTTGGGAGGTGTTCTGTCAAATCTGGTAGTTTCGGGCACCTAAAAGTGCATCTCCTCGCTTCCTCGTTCACACCTAAGCACACAAAAGGTCCATGTGCTAGGTAGCACATCATCCTTGGTCATATAAGTGACCTCAAGGAATAGCGCCACCTTATGTTCTATAGCCTTGGCACGTACCCTCATCATTGGTTCACTCGAAGCTTCCTCACTTAGCATGGTGATGTTTGTGGAACTTGGCGTATCACCTCATCATTGGTTCACTCGAAGCTTCCTCACTTAGCATGGTGATGCCCGTGGAACCTGGCGTATCACCTCCCCTCGGCTTCACGGCGCCTGAGGATGGATCTCGAGGACGACACCTATTTTTTCTTCTTCTATCTTGGGTTCATTAGAGAAAATTAAGGAGAAAGCCACACATACAACGGGCTCACTGCTTAGCTAAACTAGGCCCAAAGCATGTCCATTAGGGTTGCAAAGTTGCGTCCTACTAAAGCCCAAGCTGAGCTACTAGCACAAAACACACTAATTATAGAGAACAGAGGGAATATATTTGGTTTTCTTGATCAACCGAAGGACGTGGGCTGATGCGGGACACCGCTTTGCATCCCTAATGGCCATGCCATTCGAGCCTCAACATCACAACCCAACTCGAGTTCAACACATGCCACGAGGAGCTTCACATATTGACTCTGCCCGCAAGCGTCATGGACCATTGCGCCTGCGACTTGGTGTCTCTGACCACAACACATCAGTCAACCAATGCCCAAACGGTTCGACATCATCAATGACAGGCAAGACCACCACAACTGGCCACAACATGCCATCCTCTTGTGATGCCCAATCACCATTCAGTTGGGATTAATAGAATAATCGTAGGGGTCTCAAATACAACATAACCTCCGTCCTCAGTCGACAGCTTGGTCTATTAGTACATGTCATCATTCACATGTAGGGCCACTAGCGGCAACAACTCATTCCAAATGTTCTGTAAGGTGTAAATCAAAACCACATTGAAACACCTTCTTTCTGACAACTTTGTGGTCTTTTATCCTATCAACTGTTTCTGGAGTGGGGTTTATCGATGGAGGTAGATTGGATTTTTTTAGGAGCAAATGAAGTCTAGATTTCCTGGTTGAAAACAAAAATCCTTGTGGACGTGGGCCATGGTCTCAGCCAATCGCAAACACTTTTATAAAGTGGCTCGTGCGACAAACCTCTTGAGCTTAGATCATCTCTTGTTAGTATCTTTTTGTGAAGCATAATCCAAGTGAAGAAATTACACTTTGGTTTTGTTTGTGTATCTTTTATGGCGTTTATGTCAGGTAGGAGCCTGTATATAATTTTGCTGTTAGTATCTTGTGGATCCTATGTTTAGCTATAGGCAGTTTGTTGAAGATGATTATTGTTTCACCCGGGACAGGTTGACATGATCTAACAGGCAGAAATTAAAAGGAAAGTACTATGAGGAAACTAACCGAAATGAAATGACCAACTAGGCAAGTAATCAATCTAACAAGAGTTGATCACAGTGAGCCATTGATTTGGAACCATGTAAATTTACATTTGAAAATTTTGATGGCATGCATCCTATGTTATTCTTGTGTTATATCTTTCCTGGCAAAGTATTGTGGGTAAGAAGCAGAGAAATGGTGTGTGCATATACATCTCAGATCCCTAGGAGTTTCACTCACTTGGGCATGATGTGCCTTTGCATTTACGTTTGACCCTTCATCTTGCTACTTTGCATAATGTTACACTAGCATATAGTCTCTTCTGGCTCAAATTGTAGCAGTTTAGAGTTAACTATTTTGGGCGAAGCGAGTATGAAATCCCATGACACACCATTTACGCAGGGGCTAAAATTGTGGGCCTGTGGTGTTAAATTATGTAAGTGTTGCAGGTTGACATATGGGAAGATCGCAAGTTGTTTGGCACCCAAGGACAACTTCTAAAGGAAGAATACACCCGCAAATTTAAGGAGCTAAAGTCGGTAAGTAATATTAATTTCTTTTCACACTCGTATCATTCCTCTGTGCCTGTCGTCTGTACTGTGTACAACTTATTGTGGTTCCACGCATTTACAGAAAAAACCAGGTGGAGAGCTGGTGGAGAAGGTTATATCGAGCTACAAGCATATGCTGCGGGCACCTGTAGATGAGGCCAAGTTGATGAGAGAATGCAACAGTGCTCTAAGCTTTGTTGACAACCTGAACAAAGAGTACGGAAATTCGTACTTAGGTAAGATGTATAACCATAAGATATTATCTTACATCTCATCTAGTATGATTCTGGCGCTGTGCGGGTTTCAGTATTATCTTACATTTTCATCTAGCACTTACTATTTAGTATTACCTGGACTTTCAGCGGTACTGTGACACTGCGCGTATTAACTAATGGCCTGCATCGCATGTGGGTTGAGGAATGAGACTTGTATCCCTTTAATTAGTATGTACGGCAATCTGCTGTGCTATGGATAACAGTTCAGTGTTAGCTTCATTGGTGGCCTATGGTTATTTTCCTGAAGATTACTCAAACCGTTAAATATATGCTGGCACGATCGAATACACTGACTACTTCCACCTTGCCAAGTTGCCATTTCATCTATGACCAGCCCAACCTGTGTGGGTCCAGCTCTGTGCAACTTTACATCCCTAGACTTCAGTAGTAACTTTGGAAGGCTGCAGTTAATCAACTAGCTTTGTAGGAGTATTGTCCTTTGCATAGACTACCTGTAGTTGTCAGTTGTGTACTATTGTACTATTGGTAGCTCAAAAATCTTATTGCATACTGTCAGGGAGCAGCAATGGATATAGCTTTGTGGAGGAGCTGAAGGAACAACATAGTATTCTGAGAAACACCATTGAACGATTCAAAATGTCTGAATCACTCAGGGCCACTCTGGTATCTGATTTGAAGGAAGCACTCCATGAGCAGGTGTGTAGAAGTACACGCCTGTATGAAGCTTAAGATCTATTTAATAGAACGATTTATTCGTTGCATGGTCTGCGGCTCCTCCTAATGTTTCTTTTGTTTTCAGGAGTTCAAGACAGAACTTGTCAGACACCAACTTCGGGTATGTTCAACAATGCCTCCCCCCCCCCCCCCCCCCCCGCGTTAAATTATCTGGTTTTGCAGAATTCTGATTACACTACACTTCACTGAAAAAGTATTTTGTAAAGAAATGAAAATGTATACCTCATAAACTAATAGAAATGCTTTACAACGTAAACACATCAATGCATGTCTCATCAGGTGTTGTGTGCACTTGATTATTATGCTCTGGTTCCTAAATTCCAGCAGCCACTTCCCTGTAAAAAAAATGATATATTGGGTGAGTAGTTTTATAGGCTTAAAGGGGAAGTACCGGATGGTTCATTACATGTTTTTCATGTCTTGTATGACTAGAATATTCGTTTGCAAGTATCTGGCATCTTACATGTTTTCTGATAGACAAGTTTCTTCTCATTAAACAATGAAAGTTTAAGTCCCGATGTTGGGTTAAATTGGTATGTTTTGTACTAGAGCTGTACACAATGGTTTATGCTTGCATTGTTGCTGCGAGGCAGCTGTTTTTGCATGGGCCTTGTGCCCTTGTTTGAATAGCAGTACTGTGTTCTTACATTTTCCTTATTTACCAGGCAGCTCAGATCAGATATAGGAAAGCTGATGACCTCTGCCAGAAGCTCGGAATAGATGTACCAAGGCACGAGCCATCTAATGGGGTTGAGAACTCCAGTCTCTCTGAAGTGCCTGCTACTTTCCCCCCAGTTTCAGCTAATGCTAATTCTGTGGAGAAGGGACGATCGACTGCAGTGATGTATTCACGGGAAGGAGATGGAGGTGAGCCTGAGACCCTCAACGGCGGTTTTTCTTCACGAGCTACCAGGGACAACTTTGAGAAGAAAATAGAAGGGCACCCTCCTGGTACCAAGAGGCAGAAGATAGAGAACGGTATATCTGTTCCTCAGCCTGAAGCACCCCCACCGCCGCCCCCACTCCCGTATCCTGATACATTTGAACAGCCACCACCACCGCCTCAGTATCCTCCATCACCAGAGTCTAGCCCACCACCACTTCCACCTTCGATGCCGCCCCCAATCCCACCACCACCACCACCTTCTACAGATGCATTTATGCCAGTTCCTGCTCTTCCAATGGGAGGAATGTCATATTTCCCACCGTTTCCTCCACCTGTAAACTATCCCATGATCAACATGCCACCGCCTTTCCCTGGTGCCCCAAACCCTCCTCACCCAGGTTTCCTTGGATTTGGGGGTCCCTTCTATGGCCCGCCTTTCCCCTCGGCACCCTACCAATGAACAGGAAATGAGAGTAGTTCCCTTATCTGCAGATTAGTAGCGCCAGTCAACCAGCATATGAGATCGTGGTACATGGAGCTTTGGAAAACTTGCCATAGGTTTCGTTTCATCCTCAAAGGACATATGGTTCGTGATGATTCATCACTGTATAATGTGTTGTGGAGCTTGGAAAGCTGTCCCAGTGTTGTACATTTTAGCCAGTTAGCCTGATATTAGCTTGCGCAGACAGGTAGTTAAGTCAACTGATCTAGTTGTTCCGAGCTTGGTCATGGAGTCAAAACTATAGATTTCAACATGTTTGGATCCTGTTGCTCTGTCTCTGTCTGCCAGACAAACTCAGGAATTCTGAAAGACAGATGCTTTCTAGCATGACTTGTTGGTAACTTGTTACCTGTGTTCATCGCGGCATCATCATGACAGAGAAATACATAGCTGTTTTTGTGATGTTCATGTTTGGTGCAGGTAATTCCTGTGCTTGGTGCGAGAGGTAACGTTGCTGGTATCTCAACATTGAGTTCTGTCATTTTTCTTCCATGCTGGAAAGAAGTTGTGCTGTCCTGCATAGTTTTTCCCTGCTTAGTTGCGGTAGGCACGCTCATTTAGTTATGCTGTACTTGTATTGTTTTTCCATGCTTTGTTGTGGTAGGAATGCTTAGCTTCAGTTGCAGCAACTTGGGTGACCGGCGCCTGAATTTTTTCCCCAGACGCCAATCACCTTCTCCACGTAGCCCCAGCGGTGGGACGGGGCCGGATTTCCGGGGCCAATTTGACTTAAATCAAACAGGAAAAAAGGCACCTGGGTAATGGTTGTCCCCAATCATGTCTGCTTTGTTTTTTCTTTTTCTTTTGAGCTCATATGTGGATTACATGCATCCCTCTTAGTTCATAGCTACTCGAATGTCGTTTCACCATGGGAAAATATCTGGTGCACCGGAGCTTGTAGTGCTACCAATGCACATAACCCATATCGTGCTTTTAAAATGTTTAAAAAATTCTGAAAAATAATTAGCACACTCACACAACATCAATGTAGGTTGTCACAAAATTTGAAATGTAACTCAAAAAAGAAAAAGGAAAAATTCAACACTGAATAGTACATAACATATGATATAGATCGAACCTCGATGGCGAGATCCGATCTGTTGTTGTGGCCCGACCTTTCACGACACTCCACCACCAGCAGTAGCAACCTCTCGCCCGCGCACGCGATATACACGAAGTAGAGGGTTTGAACCTTGCGGCCCAGCACGAGAAAACCAACCTCAACGAAGGTACTCACACGCAAAACAGTTTCCACGAAGAGAAATCGCAACACAGAGGTTTTCTAAAGATCCCTCCAAAACTTGATACGGGTGTCTATGCTGAAAAACACATCGTGTCTATTTCATATAAAAATAACCTGGATTTTACAAAGGATTCAATTGACTTTATATAATAGTCAGAGCGTCCTAACTAGCTTGGAAAGCAAGCACATGTACATACTTAAAAAAAGATAACTCCTAGGCATAAGCTAAACCGACTTGATTAGTATTTAGGAAAACAAAAACTACTATTTCTGGTGCATGCGTCGCCCACTTGTGTCCTTGTGCTGGCGGGCCTCAGCCAACATCCTTCAAACTAAATAACTCCCAGATAAACTGGCTCCTTACGTTGATAGTTTCCTTGCCCGGCAGGAAAAGAAACAATAATCTTCTTGCTTTCATTTTCACGTAGCAAATCCTAAGGAAATACTCAAGATGAGTTGTGGACTCCTTGATGCCTCCTCCTGAACGTGTCTTGCTAAAATAATTAAAGTATTTTTTTTCCTAGATTTCCTCTTGAAGCATGCACGTCTAATCCATAAGCAGATGGCATCTCAAATTTAGCATGTCTCTCCTTTTTGCATATGCACATGCTCTCCAACACATCAGTGTATACGGCCGTAGAACTTGTCCGAAGGTGCTCCATTGTATCTGCAATGTTTTTTCGAGAACACAGGCTTCAGCCGAAACATCAACGACCTTGGTATTTATATTACAACGGGTCGTATCATCCTCTCCTCCTTGAAACAAAACCGTCCCCGGTTTCGAATTAATCTTTTCAGCAATATTTTTATCTACGGACTGAACGACGGCCATACAAATTCCAGTAGCTTCAACCTTCTCCTTTTCATCTTCTTTTTCCTCTTTTATCTTCTCAAGATGTTCTTTCCTCCAAGAAATAAAACGCTCATCATCCATTGGCATGAGGCTGCACATCTTACCCCTCTTGACGGTATATCGGTGTGTTTTGCAATCATACGCAACATCATGCTCTTTGTACCATGGCTCGCCCAATAACAAGTGACATGAAATCATCGGTGCCGGAATCACATCGCACAAAACCTCGCAAAAATAATTTCCCAACAAAAACGGTACCTTGGTTTGCTGCGTGACAGTGAGCTCTTCTTGACCCCAACAAAACAAGTATGGTTGTGGATGTGGTGTCATTGGTAGATTCAGCTTCTCCACCATCTCGATGCTTGCAGCGTTGATCAAATTCATGTGATCGATCGTCATGGCACATGATCTCTCTCTCACCACCACACGCGTGTGAAAAAGCCCGGTCCAACGGCCTTCCTCCTCCAACTGAAATCCATAGCTTAACTTACTGAATGACGATGCCCTCGCCATCTTCTCCATAGTGTCGTGAACAACCTGTTGCTCTGAATACCACCTGATAATGGTACAAACTAGCGAGATGCTAATTCGCGCGCGTAGATGGCCCGATCTTTCACGGCGATGCTCGATCAACAATTCCTTCTCGCAACCTCCAAGAATAATTCTCACCCGCGTATGAAATATACAGAAAAACGTCCGAGTCGCGGACGACCATATCGTGTGTATTATCTGTGATTTTCCCATCGAGGAAATTACTAGCGACGGAGGGTTGATCATCATATCGCCGCCTACGTGCTGATCCTCGAACCTCGATACCACCTGATACCACCAGCAGTAGCAACCTCTCGCCCGCGCACGCGATGTACACGAAGTAGAGGGTTTGAACCTTGCGGCCCAGCACGAGAAAACCAACCTCGACGAAGGTACTCACGCGCAAAACAATTTCCACGAAGAGAAATCGCAACACAGAGGTTTTCTAAAGATCCCTCCAAAACTTGATACGGGTGTCTATCCTGAAAAACACATCGTGTCTATTTCATATAAAAATAACCTGGATTTTACAAAGGATTCAATTGACTTTATATAATAGTCAGAGCGTCCTAACTAGCTTGGAAAGCAAGCACATGTACATACTTAAAAAAAGATAACTCCTAGGCATAAGCTAAACCGACTTGATTAGTATTTAGGAAAACTAAAACTACTATTTCTGGTGCATGCGTCGCCCACTTGTGTCCTTGTGCTGGCGGGCCTCAGCCAACATCCTTCAAACTAAATAACTCCCAGATAAACTGGCTCCTTACGTTGATAGTTTCCTTGCCCGGCAGGAAAAGAAACAATAATCTTCTTGCTTTCATTTTCACGTAGCAAATCCTAAGGAAATACTCAAGATGAGTTGTGGACTCCTTGATGCCTCCTCCTGAACGTGTCTTGCTAAAATAATTAAAGTATTTTTTTCCTAGATTTCCTCTTGAAGCATGCACGTCTAATCCATAAGCAGATGGCATCTCAAATTTAGCATGTCTCTCCTTTTTGCATATGCACATGCTCTCCAACACATCAGTGTATACGGCCGTAGAACTTGTCCGAAGGTGCTCCATTGTATCTGCAATGTTTTTCCGGAGAACACAGGCTTCAACCGAAACATCAACGACCTTGGTATTTATATTACAACGGGTCGTATCAACATAACTCGGGCTTTAGATTTGGCCCATTATCACACTGATGTCAAATTTGTCATTTTGTATCTTCAAAAATATTTCAAATTTTTGTATGAAATTTTGTGACATCATTGATGTTGCGTTAACGTGCTAGACTTTTTTTTTTCCAGATTTTTTAAAATATTCTATGCCATCCGGTACACCGGTAGCGCCACACGTGTGGTGCACCGGATACATTCCCGTTTCACCATGCTCTTTACGAACTTGGGCTTCTCATTTTTTTTTTGAGAGAAATGCTTTTAGTGCCATACAGATTTCCCCTGAACCACATACATCAAACTCAACTGCAATAGCTAGCCACATAAAGTCAGGACCGCTCCAAAAAAAAAAGCCACATAAAGTCGGTTACTCGGGCAAAACTCTGTTTCCGGTGAATTGAGAAAAGGTTGTAATCATTTACAAAACAGTGCATAATCTATTGGGAACAACTCCATGTGGTTGGCATCGTGCTTCAAGGTCCAATTTTCAGTATTGGGATCCTCATGGACCTAGGCCGGTAGTTGAGAACACTATTATTTGCAAAGTGTTATTGTCCATGTGATAGAAAAAATGGCGGCGAAGGAACCCTCCAATTTTGATCTCGGAAATGTCCCATAGGAGTCACAAAAATTGATATGTTTTCACAACACGTGTACAATATACACAAATTATGCGGGAAAACTTTAATCCGGATTAAATCATACCCCAAGAAAATGAAAACACAAATTCAGCTATCATACTGCCAAGGCGTCCAATTCACAACAAAATTGGAGTTAACTCCTATCCACACAAGGCGACTAGAGAAAACCTACCTCCACTTGATTTCAATCGGCAAGCCCGTGGATTCGTCTCCCCTATGCCTGCCGCTCTAGCGGTGGCGGGGAGGGGATTCCTAGTGCCCCGGCTTCGGCATAGATAGGTAGGTTTTAGTCTTCGCAGGGGCGACGCTCAGACAAATGATGACACGTCTTCGAGTCAGTCTTCCGGGCTCTAATTATCCCGAAGTTCGCTCGTCGAGGCAGATTAGATGGAGCTCTGACGTAGATTCCTGCTAGCTCTTGGGGCGGCGAGGTTAGGGTTTCTCGTCGTGCATACGCAACAACGAGATTTGGTGTCAGGTTCTTCAGATCGATTCAACGATTCAGCTGCAATGATTGCGGCTCAGGGGCGCTGGTCCTTATAGGTGCGTGCACGAAGACTTCCTGGCTGTCATCGACAAGGTCATGCCGGCTCCAGTATGAGTGTGAGGACAACTTCACATCGGCGGATCGTTCTGCCGCCGCCGATGATGGTCGTTTGGTGGTCCATGGACCTCGATGTATTTTTTATTATGTTTGGGGTGCTTTGTATTTCCGTTGAATCTTTAGAATACATATGATCCTTTTCGGAAAAAAAACTCCAATCCACATCATAGTTTATCTTTTGTTTCTCTCGGTATGACTTGATTTTTGAATTGAACTTTTGACACAATAGCCGGGTGTCATGTATATGGGCTTTAGGTAATGTTTTCAACATTGGATGCAATGGGTGCACCAAATACGTTCTCCTCATACATCACATACATTATTCTCTATTCAAGTATATCTGTCTAGACAACCGCACACTCGAAGGCTCGCTCATGGTACTTCTTAAACTCACATGTTGTAGAATAATCTACTAAGATATTTGGGAGGATGTTGAAATGGGTGTGGATGCCTATAAACATGATATTATACACCTAACTTCAAAAGAATCTTGAAGCTGGCAACTGCAAGAAAATTTTTATTCAATTTAACCAAAGTTTTATTATGTATAACTTTTTATAAGAAAAATAAACAACTCCAAGATGTGTATACAGTTATAGTTTTGCTCACATGTGCTTGCAACAATATTCATTATAAGCATATAACAAAACATTTCATATGAAATTTAGCAGTATAGTTACGTGCCCAATTTTGTCTTACTCACAATAAGAAGTTCGAGTTAAAATCATATTTTGAAGCATGTATCAATACATGATATGAATTAAAAAAATATATAAAAGTTTAGTACAAATATTTCATTGTTAATTATGGAGAAGATTATTGGATAAGAAGAACCAGCACCACAGTAAAATATATAATTAGTTCTTGAATATTTTATCTGTCTGAACTTCCTTAGAGTCTACAAAACAACTTCTAACTATTATTTAAATTGTAATAAAATTTCTAAAAATTTTGTTTATTTTTCAGGAGTTAATATAATATTTGTATTTCACTTAAATTATTTTGGAAAATGTGGGGTTTCTTATAAAAATGCTTCAAATTTCTCACCATGAAGCATCATCTCGCATAGCGCAGTGATATGCTAGTTTTCTTAATTAATTTTTCCTCATGTCTAGAGTTTGTATATCACACTTGGCATTCTAACTTATGCGTAACAATTTTTGTGAAGAATTGTTTTCATTATGTCTTTTTTATTTTTGTTCAAATTCAATAACAAATTTGTTGATTTATCTGAAATAATGATCGAATCTACACATCAATCATAGTTAAACATCAACTAAGCATGAAAACAATTTACAGAATCAAAGTGGAACGGTCCCATCGATGGAATCATGGAAAGAACAAGACATGGTCTAAGACAAAGGTGGATGGATTATGATGTGAGGAAAGGAAACACCACAACTAGGCTGAGGAGGTAGGACATGAATTTCTCCTCGCGAGCTCAAATGCCCCCTCATGAAGAGTAATATAAAAAAGATAATAAAATAAATAAATAAAAGCCAGATGTTTTTTTTGACAAAAAAGGACGAATTGTCTACATATGTACAAATTTTTGTGAAGACAATATATTCCTATATGCTCTGGGAAAAAAGAGAAA
Source organism: Aegilops umbellulata (assembly GCA_032464435.1). NCBI lineage: Eukaryota > Viridiplantae > Streptophyta > Magnoliopsida > Poales > Poaceae > Aegilops > Aegilops umbellulata. The sequence goes on along the minus strand of CP136056.1, from coordinate 507,448,021 downwards.
AAAAATGATGCTCATAAAAGACTACTTTTGAAAGTATTTACGAGCATTGACTTTTTTATCCAGAACATGGAGAAATTTTTTTGTCATGAAAATTTGCACCTATGTCTGACAATTCGTCAATATTTGTGCCATTTAAACATGCCACAACTGCCTCCTTAGTATCCACGATCACCTGAGTCTAACCCACCACAACTTCCACCTTCAATGTCACCCCAATCCCACCACCACTACCGCCACCTTCTACCGATGCAATTGTGACAGTTTCTGTCGTTCCTATGGGAGGAAAGCCATATTTCCCAATGTTTCCTTCACATGTAAACTATCCTATGATCAACATGCCACCGCCTTTCCCTGGTGCTCCAAACTCTCCTCACCCAGGTGTCCTTGGATTTGGAGGTCTCTTCTATGGCCCGCATTTCCCCTCGGCACCCCACTAATGAACATGCAATGAGAGTAGTTCCCTTATCTACCGATTGGTAGCTCCAGTCAGCAAACATACGAGATCGTGGTACATGGAGCTTCAGAAAACTTGTCATAGGTTTGGTTTCATCAAACGATATGTTGAAAGTGCTAGTTATCGACCAGAGGAGGGTGAATGGAAGATTTTTATGGAAGTCTTTGAAATAGGCAATGTCTTCAAAAATGCGGAAGCAATACTAGACAAAAGAAAAACTACGCTAAGCATGGAATCAGAATGAAGACAAAGTAATCAACACAGAAGATAGCATGCAAACTAAGTAGCAGTATAGATAAAACATGGGAACAAACAAGCATATGCACTTAAGAAGCTAGACTGAAAACACAAAAAAACATGGCAACAAAAGTCTTAAGTCAAAATCTTCACACACGTGAGCAACCAAAGTCTTCATAGTACATAACTGAAAGTAAAATAGTGAAGAGATAGAACCGGTTGCTTGGAGAAGACACATGATTTATTTGACCAGTTTCAGTTGCTGTGACAACTGTACGTCGGGTTGGAGAGGCTGAGATTTAACTCGGAAGACCAAATCTTCTCCTTACTCTCATCGAGCTAAGGTCACTTAGACCTCGCCCAATCACTCAGGTAAGTCTTCAAGGTAGACTTCCAAATCTTTTCAAACTTGTTCGCCGACGATCCACAATGGCTCTTGGATGCTCGGAATATGACGCCTAATCGTCTGGAAGATCACAGTCTTCAAGTGTAATAAGTGTTTAGTTCACTCAGAACAGAATGTCTTCAGTGATGCTCAATCACTTTGGACTCTGAGTGTTTGGCGTTTTTTCTCGCAGGAACTCTCTCAATTGTTTTGGAGTTGGGCTGCCCTAAAACGACAGAAGCCGTGTAACAAATCGGAGCAGCCACCAACTTATGGTGGTGGTGCCGCTATTTATAGCCATGGTAGCAACCCGACATGATATGACCGAAATAATTCTAGGTCAATGGCAAACCGACACGTGTCCCAACATTCGGATTTCAAACACATGCGGCAACTTTACTTGAGCTACAAGTAAAGCTGACTCAACCATCAGAAGATATTTTCAATGTCTTCACTCGAAGACTTAGGTTTGGGTTCAGCATCACATCAAACACCGTCTTTGTTTGCCTTGACCCCACTCAACAGTACGATTGTTCCCACGACTTAATAAAGAAGAAAATCAAACTACCAAAAGACAAAGTCTTCGCGTTTCATTGTCTTCAAGCGAAGTCTTTGCAGGACATCAAAATCTTCAATGTCTTTAGTCATTTTTAGGGGTCTCCTATGATAGTTAAACCAAATCTTTAGAGATTTCTATCTGTGTTATCCTTGTGTACACTCACAAACACATTATTTTTTTAAACAAATTTGTCGTCAATACTTCAAAACCAACAAGGGATGACACTAGATACGCTTATAATCTCCCCCTTTTGATGATGGATGGCAAACTGGTTAAAATTCTCAATGTGGATAAAAAAATTTGAAGGTAAAGACTTGAAGACTTTGATTCCATAATATAGGAAAACTTGCCTTGAAAATGTGCATATGAAGAATTTGCTTTGAACCACCTTACCACTGGCAACGACGGAGGGGAAGGCGGGTCGCCGGAGATTGCTGGCGGCTAGGTTGAGGCCTCTTGTGTCGCCCGCGAGGGAGGCGACGCATGAGGACGCGATCGGGCTCCTTTATTGCGTAACCTGCACGAAACCATAGCTATACACTTGTCAAAACCTGCACGAAACCGAAACCATGCTTTTCAGGTTTTCTATGCTTCTTTACGGCAAGAACGCGGCTTCAGTTGCAGCAATGCGCGCGGTGCCGCTGTTCTGATTTTGGATTCTACTACGGCGCCAGGGTCCTCCAGCACCTATATATTTACTGAAACGTTAGCATACTGACGCTCTGACTAAACCCTCCAAGTGGATTAGTCTAAGGCCGCATAACCGTTGGCTATATTGCCCAGCTCCTGCCACTGGCAGAGTCGACCCGTTTCGTGCAATTTTTGTGCAAAAAAAAATCTACTTCAGCATATTCCAGTATCAAAGCTTCTGATATTGACCTCTGTTTCTGATGAGGCAAAGTGAGGGACAATAATGCATAGTTTGTGGAACCTGAAACCCTACCCACACTATTTTGTGTGCGGCCACGTACGGTTGACTTGGCTGATGTTTTTTTTAACCGGGCTTTACCCCTTTACATTACTAAGAACGGAAATACAAACCAGTTCAAGATAATAGGAGGAGGGAAAGAGGGTAGAGCGAGTTCAAGCATTACCAGGAAACCCACCACATCCGCCCGCCATCGAAACGGATGCCATGGGACGAAAACCTGGTAACACTAACATCAAGTCTATTACAGCGAACCAAAGAACGACCAAACAGACGCAAACCACACATCGGACCGCCCGAACTGGCAAGACTAGACAAAAGTATCAGACGACGAGAAAGGACGGAGAGGATCGCCTCCAGCTCCAGTTTTCCACCACGCGCGAGGCCGCATCTTGGTCTTCATGTCTGGATCGTTTGCTTGACAGGGTCACATAGTTTCATCAGCTGCAGCGTGCCGTTCCTGATCATCTCTGCACCTGCGCGAAGCTCTCCAGCCGCCTCTCCTTTCTGCAAACCTGTCCAGTACAAAAGAAACGAATAGAGGAAGAAAACAATCTCAAAAGGAGTCTTAATCTGTTTTTTCTCAAAGGTGGCACGATTACGCGCCAGCCAAATGGCCCAACAAGTAGCAGCTAAGCCCACAGTATAGAAGGTTTCTTTGCCAGGAAGAAATTTACTACACGAGACGAAATACTGCCAATAGTTGTTAGGGCACATATCAGTGCCCAGCACCACCCCAATAGATCTCCAAACCACCCTAGCAACGGGCCAAGTGAAAAAAGGTGGTTAGAGGTTTCTACCTCCCTGCAGAAAGAACAACGAGGATTCCCTGGCCACTTTCTTTCCCTCATCACTTGTCTTGTGAGTACTGCGTCTTGGGATAACTGCCATAAAAAGATTTTGATCTTGAGATGAATTTTTGCTTTCCATATCCACTTATAGTTACACCCAGCGAGGGGTTTTTCCAACAGTTTGTACACAGATTTGGTAGAAAACTTGCCGTTCTGGTTAAGCCCCCAAGAGACTTTGTCACCATCTCCACTTTTAGCAAGAGGGATGTTATTGATGGTAGATCGCAACGCTTCCCACTGCTTATGCAGATCAGGGGTAAGCCTGCGTCTAAAGAAAGAGCTGACATTGTTTCCAGCCAACTTGTTCACAGTACAATCTGAAAAATTGCAGATATCAAACAACTGAGGGAACTGTTCCTGAAGAGCAGGAGACCCATTAATCGAGTCTTTCCACAGCCTAGTGATGTCCCCTTTTTTAGTTTCTATTTTTCTGCCCAACATATATACATTTTTTACTTTGAGCAGTGATTTTCAGCAAGGTGAGTCAGAGAATCTGGCAGTAACATCCACAACAGTTTTGTCGCGAAGGTATCTGGCCCGGACAATTTCCTGCCAGAGACCTTTTTGTGTTTCAAGTTTCCACCACCATTTGACCATCAGGCTAATGTTTTGTTTCCGCAGGTCTTTGATACCCAAACCTCCTTTATCCTTGGATCTACAAATTCTACTCCACCTCACAAGGTGGTATCTCTTTTTCTTATTACACCCTTGCCAGAAGAATCTCCTTCTGTGTTTATCCAATCTCTCAATAAAAGTTTTATTCATAAGCCACATCGACATATGATACAGAGAGATTTGTGTAACCACGGAATCTAACAGGGTATGTCTCCCACCCATCGAGGCTACATTACCTATCCAGGCCTCGAATCTCCTCAGGTACTTGCTCACAATGAACTCCCAATCAGAGTTTTTCAGGTTAGTATAACTCACAGGCATGCCCAAGTATTTAATGGAAAAGCTGTCTATCTCACAGTTAAACAACTCCGCATACTTTTTCATAGTATTTTCATCCCCCCCACGGTGAGAATTTTACTTTTCTGGAAGTTAACTTTTAACCCGGACATCATTTTGAACAAATATAGCAGCAACTTCAAGTTAACTGCCTTATCATATCATCCTCCAAGCAAATGATGGTATCGTCTGCGTACTGTAGAACGTTGACTTGGCTGATATATGCGAATGCATTATGCTTATGTCGGCAAATTATTGTATCTGTAACGAAAAGTCCGCAAATCACGCGGATAAAAGAGATATGGTGCAGTAGCTATCGGCTATGGCCCTGTCCGGCCCGTCGCCAGCACCGTCTCCATCTCCTGGGCCACACGAGCTTTGCTTTGCCAGAATCTGCCTGCCAGACCTGCGTGATGAAGCTATACTTGGCTAGCTCGAGGGTCTGTGTATTCGGCCGGTCCACCCGAGCCCCGAAACATATGTTAAAATTGTTAAAAAACTCTGCACTATATACCTTGACAAGAATTTCACTTTCAGTTTCTATCCACATAAAAAGCAAACAAACAAGATTCAGATTGGACGCCGATTTTGACTCATTTCTATGCAGAGTTTCAGCTTGATTAATCTTTCCTTTGTGTGGGAATCGGAGAGCTTTGTTGACGAAAGAATAATGTACATGCACAGATGCACTGTATCGAGTTTTTCTGACGTACTATTACTTCAATTTCAGTTGCACGCATGAGTTGAGTACACTGCATTTTGCCAACATGCATACGGAGCTTTCAAGCTTGGCAGTTAATGGCCGTCAAACATTTTTCCTCCAGGGCATATCTCGCTTCACACTGTAGCCAGCTCTGCTACCTGGTGTTTCTGTCTGTCTCTCTCTCCATCAGCTACTCGTACTACGTACAGCCTCTTTGTTTGACACACACAAACACAAGCTAGCTAGGTTTATGGCATCTTCAGCGACAACCCGCAAATTTCCTTCTGCGTCTGTCCTCGGACAGGGAGGGACCAGTCCGCGTACATGGATACAAGAGGCCGCCATTTAACACTGCCCGCATACATTTCAACAGGAATTGAAATCAACTGAACAGAATTCGTGCAAACAGGGCAGATTTCATATAAATTGAACGACATTCATTACATTTTGGACATTTTTTAACTAAAAACTATACCCGACTAAGGTAAAACTAGTCTATGGCCGGCCCCGACGGATATCCATGCACACGACAAGGATACCCTTGACTAGTCAACGTTTGGTCGCGGTGGAGCTTGTCTTCCCCATGTCCGACATCCCGCTCGTCGGAGTGCGTTGAGCCTCGGAGGCATGCTTTAGCGTAAAGGGCAGCTCCCTTCCCCATGTTCGGCAGCGCCGCTCATCGGAGTGGCACCACCTGGATGTGCTTCAGCCGGAGGGAAGGGTGTCTTCCGCTTCTCTTGGGGGGGGGGGGGGAGGGGGGACGACGATGGCCTGCGACCGGGCAAGACACCGGCTGTGTACGTCGGTGTCGCCTCGGTGGTGGCCTTCATGGGACCCAAGCGGCGGCGGCCTCCTGTGTTCTACATCTCCTCGATGATGGTGGTGGCCGCGGGCGTGCTTGCCACCGTTTCGTCCATCTCCGCGAGGGCGCTGCCCCGGGAGGAAAACAACTCGTGACAGCGGACCGTCACAGAAAATTATTTTAGGCGACATTTCTCGTTTCGTCACCAGGGTTTTTGTCACTGATAGAGCAAAATTTGTAGTGTCAGCCGGCTTAGGCCGGAGAACTCCTCTTCCTGCTAGCCGGATGCCATGGAGATTGTGGAGAAAATGGTGCAAGGAGGAGACGAGAGCGGAGTGTGGTGTGATTTTTGCCCGGCGTTTGGCACCGTTTAAATAGCGGGCGGACGACCGGAGCCAACCGGCGTTGTGTTTAATGACGGGCGGCTCGCGAACGGACGTGTGGCCGGAGTAGGTTTCTCGACGCACGCGCAGGTCTATGGGTGGAATGCGGACAGTCTGTGGCCGTTTGAATGTGGCGAGGAGTCATGTTCAGTCGGGCATGCAGTGGGCGGCGCTCTCTCGACCGGCGTGCCGCTTCAACGCCGGTAGTGAGAGGTCGTGTCTGTCTGCGCCCCCCTCCCTCCGCTAGAATGGGCATCAATGCCGGCCGCTGCATGCTCTGGGTCAGCATGAATGCTGCGCGGCAAGCGATGCAGACGTTTGATGGAAAACACACGAGAGGCGGGTGATTTTTTTTGGGACAGGCCGATTAGATACGGGCGTGACAGCTGTCCGGATGCCCGCAAAACCCACCACGTTTGTCTCTGGTTTGCGGGTGAAAGTGCGTCCGGACCAACCTGCGGACCGATACAGATCCGCATTGGATGGCTTACGCGGTCAACATCGGGACATATGCGAACGGTTTGGGTGTGCGTTGAAGATGCCCTTAGGCTCCACAGTCATTACCACTTGCAAGTTACAACAGCAATAATTGAGGATGGAAGGAAAGCAACGTTGCATGAGCCCAGCTTGCCTGCCTGCAGTTCCATTTCACACTTTGAGGTGGCTTAGCTCCATGATTGCCTTTAGCAATAGAGTGCCGCATATCGCCAATGCCATTGACTCTTTGGGTCCTGCACATGCATGTAAATCCAATGAAAATGAGTTATGAGAGAATCCTACGGAGAACGACGCTTCTGTAGATATAGCTACAGATTCTGTACGCACCATCGGTTTCGTATGGGGACGGTTCATGACTCTCCCTCCTTTTTCAACCCGTCTCTGATTCTCAGAGCCGTACAGGGTTGAGTTCCGTTCTGACGGTTGGAGGTGGCGTCTTAGACCAGGTTTGGCGAGGTACGACGGATTGTGCCAGTTTTTGTGTTTAATTTTCTTTGAGTAGGTTATAAAACAAGCGTAACACAACAAAGTTCAACAACCGCAAAGCCCAAACTAGGCATCAGATAGGTTTTGAGTCTAGGGTTGAAAGTGGAACCCAACCAATAGTTGAAGGTTGAAAAGACAATGAATATGTTTTCATTGGGGATGCAAATTCTAGTTTGTGTTCATATAGCCGCGGGTTTGTAGATGGAATAGCTTAACAGAACAGAACAGAACAGCAGAGCTTCCTAAAAGGCAGTCTTTTCACGTGCCACATGAGAATGAGAGGCATATGATATACTCCCTTCATTCCAAAATATAAGGTGTATTTGTTTTTCACAAGTCAAACATATGCATGTTTGACCAACATTTTAGAGAAAAAAAGCGTCAATATCTACAGTACCAAATTTGTATCATTAGATGCATCATGAAAATATTTTCATATTTTATTAATCATGTATTGTTTTCTCGATAAAGGGTGAATTTTATTGGCTCAAAATAAAGCATCAAGAGAATACAAACACGATGAGCATACACCCGGCCTCTTCATAGCTAGGATGCACACAACCAACATCAACACACACAAAAACATGCCAGGAAATAGCAAAGTCATTTAAGACCAAAGCTATCCATGGGTGAGAAAAAAACTTCAAAATGATCGGATCCGTGGTCGGCAAACTACATGAAAGACCATATCCGCACCAATCATCTCAAGACACCATATGGAGGACGATGTTCTTCGACAACAACGCCTTCAGGAAGGGAGCGACGCTTAATCGCCTCTGTCACCGGATCCAACCAGTCAAGGCCAGAATACAGGTTTTCACCCTGAAGAAATAGTCCGGGCATATTCGAGCAATGCCTTCAACAAGGTAACGACGTATAAACATCGACATTGCTAGACATAACCAACTCGTGTCAGTCCTGGGCTTTCACCCCTGAGCTCGAAACCGGGTACTCGAGAAGCACCACCATCGAAGTCGCTCATGCGTTGTCGCCACCACTTTTCACAATCCCAGTAGCTACATGCGGTGCGATCGCCGCCGCCGCACATCCATCCCTCTGCGTCAAGCCGGCGTCCATAGTTTGCATCTCATAGGCGAGTCAATTGACCATCGAATATAGAGAGATAAACTCAGATATTTCTATGGCCATCGCCGCCGTGGAGCCGCTGGAGGTCGCTACATCACCGTAGTCTGCAGATACCATCACTAGGCTGACCAAGATCCGAATCACCAACGCTGCCTGAGGTACCATGCACCGCCATCGGAGGCCAAGCCGACATTCAGCAAGGCCCGATCCAAGCGCCGCCGGAGGATGCATGCACTAGCTGGAACCAGTCCACAGCCGTCGTGTGCCACTTCCCCAACCAGTGCCTGCCGAAAGGCCCAACGCTCAGTCGGAGGATACATGCACCCGCTGGAACATGTCCAAGCCTGGCTGCAGCACCACCCCAACTCGCGCCCGCCCATCCAAGCGCACACACACACCATCATGTATTATAGATGTTGATACTTTATTCTGTAATCTTGGTCAAACATATATAAGTTTGCCTTACATGAAAACCAATACACCTTATATTCTGAAACAGAGGAAATATGAACCAAGTCAAACATATACATTTAACATTGACAAATGCATGTGCGCTTGCCCATTAGTTCTCCACTTACTTAATTATTTCATAGTGACCAATCATATGTGAGGCTCATATCCATCCTTGACACATTTGTGGGCTGTGGTTCAGCTGCAAGGTAGGCTTGGCCTTTCCCATTGAAGCAGCGCATAGTGCTGCCTGCAGTGTACATCACTTGCTTTGACATCCCACATGTCCCTCAGGACATTGACATTCTTCTTGAAATCACTAGATTCCCTGGACTGATTTTAGTCAAAGATTGTGGAGCACTTCCGATGGAAAATGCATGTGGATGGCTCCCCATCTCGTGTAGATTTGGAGTAACAGTATTTGCTAGGGAGACAAGCCTTGGTCCACCCATACATAATAATTGAGGAGTTGTTGTGTGGCTGATGGTGTCTATTGTTGGGTTTCAGAAAAATCATACTTTAATAAAATGAACACAAGAAGGCACATCAACTGTGTGCAAACTGAGCATAAACCTAATTGACTAATCACCACTTCTGCATAGAAGTTGTCCGATAAACTCTCATTAACATTTGTTTATTGCTTGTATACCTCTATTGTGATTACTAGACACTAATGATAGTGAAATACACAGTATAATCTTAACATCTGACGGTTTCATAAATATTTACATGATGCACTTAGAACGACTCTCTATATTGAAAACCTTCTTCAGAACTTTATAAACAAACTGGATTTAAATATAGTATACTCGTTGTGCCGCCCCATACTTACATGCGTGTACCTGTTTATAGATATATCTTGTCACAGTGTAGGCAGCACCCAGGGATGCATCTACTGAGGCATGCTTAACTAGCTAAATTAAGTGAGACACGTTAAATTAAGGCAACCAAGTCAAGGATCATGTCCTTGAATTAAATAGAAGGTTGCCATGGTTCTAAATCTCTACTGCTATTTTCAAAATCAGTATATTTTAGACGATTCTATAAAGTATCTCAACTAGACAATATAATGTGTTTGATTAATGAATTATGCAATTTATTAGACAGAATAATGTCTGATATATAATTCAAACTAACCACTAGCAATTTCTGATTTGGTATTTGACTCGATCATATAATATGCTAGTGTGCACTTTGTGAGGGGTGCTACGATTTCTTGAATTCAAAACAACACAAGGAGTTTTTTTTGCCTTTGTTGAATCGGAAGTGTGTCTTTCATCACAAAATATAATGAAAACGAATCAGAAGTGATTTGATTGTGTTGGACAAAAAGAACGGAATTGTCCAGGTCAACAAATAGAGTACTATAGTGCAATTTGTGTACGTGTTAGCAACATGCACGTTAGCCTAGATATATGTTTCCAATACTTTCTCCATGATGTAGAGATGAAGAATGCCACACCCTACAAGCTAGCTAGCACAAACGACAAGCCAACTTGATTGCTGGACTCTTCTCTATAATAACTAAATAAGTTGGTTGCTGAATTATTTCAACAAAGGTGACATCTATTAATCTGACAGGTAAACTGGCTAGTTCAACAGATATGGCACATATACTATTTATTGTTGCGACAAACATAAATGATACATATTGAATAGATAAGCTACCAAAAAAAAATGCAATCAAATTCATACGATGACCAAATAAATTGTTTGCTGGATTTGTAAAGTATTTTATTCAGCAGAAATGACACATTATTGAATAGATAAAACGATAAACCAGTTAATCAAGAGTAGACATTAATAGGATCGCTAGGTCGCTTGTTTTTCCTATGTACTCCTTACATTTTTACTTCTGTTTTTTATCGTCTAGTGGAATCCAAAAGTGCACATGATTATCTGATTTTTTTATTCATGTGTGCCGAGGCATCAATTATTTCTCTAAAGGTTCAACATAAATGTCATTGTCTAGTGCATATAATATGTGCGAACAGGAACACTCTTTGTTATTTTAAAGTGCCTTAATTTAATTACAAGAGTATCCATGCTCAGTGATCAATAATGTGAAGAACTGCAACCCTCCTACATTCAAGCACGCGAAACATAGGTTGATGGAAGCTTTTAGGGGAGTTGTCGCAAGGAAATGATGAGGTGGGCGGTGAGGACAGCACATAGAAAAGCTAAACCCTAGATGGCAATGTACAACAAATCGCTCACACCAAAAGCGATCAAGGTTGCAATGGAAAGATGCCAATAGACCTCACGACAATGGGATTCAATTGTGTTTGTTGGGAAGTAGCCTGGCGCATGGGCACCTCCCCTATTTATTTTTGGGTTCTCTTATGGATTGTAGTTCTATGGATTTTGGGTGCACCAGCCTGTCGATGTTTCACATGGCGAGACAGTGCTTCTTAGGAGCTGTGGCGATCACTGATGTTGATTATGAGACCAATGTGGTGATGTTGGGTGTAAGTGCTATTGTATTAGGATCGGACAATGTTCCTTAGTTTTGAATTTCTTTCTTGACTACTTGGAAACTCTAAACCCCGTCCTAAAGCTCTAGTTTGTTTATTTCAGGCAGTAATCTCTTGGTTGGCTTCTTATCAACTCTCTTTGAAAATAAATGGCTTACATGAGTTGTTTTTTCAAGAAGTAGATTAGTCACTCTTTCTTATCTATAAGCGGTTTCATTTACTTAGCAGGTTAGCCACTTTAACCCTAGCTAAGTTGTCAAACAATGAATCATTTTTTACGGTAAAGGTGTTTTTTCGTTGAGAACACACGCAAATGTGTGTGTTGTTTTGTATTAGAATAAGACAAGAAAGTATCAAGAAGACAACAGATGGTGAAATACAAAAAACAAGTACGCAAAAAATAGAAAGCAAAGAAATGGCAGCTTACGCTAAACTAAAGATAAACCAAGAAGTAAAGCGCACCTGAAAACGAGTGTCATTTATACCAAAATAGGGTGGACTAAAGCTACAAAATCGCCATGACTGGTGCGACTCTAACCATGTGGCTGAAAAAAATAAGGAAGAAGCAAGATGCCCCGATTTCCATAATAGAAGATAAAAGAAAACTAAGAATATATCTTCCAAGTTTAGTGGGAAATATAAAAAGGCAAACCCTTAATTTACATAACACTCTGACGCTTGCAACTTGAAGTGATGCCACAGCTGGTGTCCTCCATGACTTCACGTAGTAGTAGCTAGCATTAGCATATGCAGTGCTTCTTCAACATACACTTGGAAGGTGTTGACCAACGAGATATAAGCACCAAGACATGCAATTATTCTCTTAAACTGATATGTCCTCCAAATTAGGTGCCCAACCACAGTATGCATGTACATTTTCTTCTACAACCACAAAACCACTTGCATATGGAGAGTCTTCTCTCTCGATGCGCAAGCAGTACTCTTAATTGTCTCTCATTTCTCTTGATATACAGTAGTCAGTGCACATATCACAATATTGTATACTCCTACTTGATTAATTAACCCAACAAGCAAACAGTAAGTCACTAATTGAGTAATTGATTCCACAACCAATCCCACCCTTGCCTTCTCCTCGTCCTCATCTTCATGTCAAAACCACATCTCTGTCTTGGTTGTCTGGTGGAGTTACTATCGCGAGGCATGCAGCCTTGGGGTTTTTCGAGTCAATGTTGTTCTACTGCTGGATTTTGAATAGTAAATAATATATGGTTGTGTGCATCACCGATGCAGAGGCCATGGGTTATCCTCTTTTCTAAAAGAACAAAAAATCTTTGTCTTGGCTTTGGGCTGATCAGTAGCTAACTGCCCCATATGACCCTTACTCCCAACAAAGTCAATGCCCATATCAGGTCTACCGCTAGCTAGCCACCATGTCACAAACACGCCACACCACTCTATTTAGCAGATCTGCTTAGAGTAAAGATTTCTATGGCATAGACAGCGGTGGAGAAAGTTATGGTGGATGAGATCGGAGGATCACTAAGGCGGAGGGGGCCTTGGAGGCGATGGAGTTAGTCAGGTGTTTGATAACTTTCAGAAGCAGCAGCGACAAGTGGGGGTGGCAGCACTGGAGGGTTTCATTTTTGGTGGTGCTCCTCGGGTGCCGAGTCATGACTTTTAGGTTGAAAACCTAAGGTCTGGCCTTAGTTGGTTGTGTGTGGCAATTGTCTTGCTGAAGGTATTGTTTTGAGAGCTCGGACTTTCTCCAGGGTGAAAACCTACGATCTTGGATCGGGCAACGATGGCGCTTGTGCACTATTTCCTTCTTGAAGGCATCTCTGTTGGACACCTTTTATGTTTTCTGGGTGTTGTCTTTGGTGGCGTTTTGTGTGCTGCTGCTGAGAGGAGTTGATCCCTGTGGCGAGGTCTTTATATTTTACCTTTCTTTTTTGTTTTCATTTCGGATTGTGTGCATCTTGGATGTCTTTGATACATTTTTTTGGTGCAGAGGCTGAGTGTAATTAGTATCTTCGCAATATTAATATACCCCCCTTTAGAAAAACTCCCTATTTATAATATTGTGGTAGGTTTTAAATTACCTACAAAGTCATGTCTTACTACATTTCATATTTGTACATTCACATTACAACAGCTTTTGCCCCGTTTTTACTCTTTTTCCCCAAGTTGAAAAAATATGTTTTTGTTAGGATGGCATGCCAGATGAATGAGTACACAACTTGAACATGTAATGGTTAGGGGGGCTTAGCAAATTATAACATGTTTCCTAAATTATACCATATTACTCCCTCCGTTCCTTGATATAAGGTGTACAGATTTTTGAGAAAAACCCTGAAATATAAGGTGTATTGCATTGCACCGTTCGTTTGGACAATTTGTTTAGGGATTTGGTTACATTTCCTTATATTAGGCAAGCTCCTCTATTTTCTCATGCCAATTAGTCAGGTGTAATCTCGGCCAAAACTTGTGAAATTTTCCCTCCACGTGCGTTCTTTAATATCCGTGCCAAAAACTATACACCCTATATTTAGAAACGGAGGGAGTAGCAAATAATGTGTTTTACTACGTATTTTACAACCTTGTAGAGAAAATAATGTGGTATAATTTTCGACAGAGGGTTGAAAAGATAAGATGGCCAGAAGAAAATTACCTGAGTAATTCATTAACAAAAACAATGTGGCTGGTCTGTTATTTATGTAAATAACTGTAGGAATATTCAATTCAATGGATATTTTGATTGACCGTATAATACTTTGATTCGGTCTTCAGCGAGCAAATTCTGTTTGCTCTTTCTTGAAAACAAGTCAAAGCAAGAAACTAATTTTCCATGGTTGATTAAATAGCATGAATTGATTGACATATATGATAAACATGTCGATTAGAAGACAAAGTACGAAATTGGTCAGGTTAATGAATAGAGCAGTATGTTATGTGTATGTGTTAGTAACATGCACATTAGCTTAGGTCGATGTTCCATTACTTTCTCCCTGATGTTGAGTCGAGACTAATTTTTTCTACCCTACGAAGTAGTCCAAGGATGGCATGCAAATTTTATTGTCGGACTCCGCTTCTTCTTCTTCTTCTACTTCTTCTACTTCTTCTTCTTCTTCTTCTTTTTGCCATTTTTCTTGCTGGTTTAATTCGACAGAATGGAATGTATATATTAGATCAATAAATTGATAGCTGATTAACTGATTATTAAACAGAGATGACATACTTGAATAGATAGGCTGGACACTGGATTGATTATTGAATTTATTCATCGGGGATATGTATATGTCTTGTGATGATTGATGAATAGATATATCGATTGCTGGATTTGATAAATCCAATAGAACAAACAATTTGATTGGGGGATTTGCTAAATTCAGCAGACTAAACAATTTGGTTGCTGGATCAATTAAATAGTAGTAATTAATTCAATGGAAGTGACAACACTAGTTTGATCCATCAGAAGCCCCTACATATTTCTGATGTCTCTGTCAGTTGATGAGAGAAATAACCGAGCTGGTGAATGGAATCTAACCAGTTGATACTTGCCTGTGTGACATGATGGCCAAACTGCATTGTTGGTTAGTCTTGAAGGAAATATGCCCTTGAGGCAATAATAAAGTTAATATTTATTTCCTTATTTCATGATAAATGTTTATTATTCATGCTAGAATTGTATTAACCGGAAACATAATACATGTGTGAATACATAGACAAACAAAGTGTCACTAGTATGCCTCTACTAGACTAGCTCGTTGATCAAAGATGGTTAAGTTTCCTAGCCATGGACATGAGTTGTCATTTGATTAACGGGATCACATCATTAGGAGAATGATGTGATTGACATGACTCATTCGTTAGCTTAGCACCCGATCATTTAGTATGTTGCTATTGCTTTCTTCATGACTTATACATGTTCCTATGACTATGAGATTATGCAACTCCCGTTTGCCGGAGGAACACTTTGTGTGCTACCAAACGTCACAACGTAACTGGGTAATTATAAAGGAGCTCTACAGGTGTCTCCAAAGGTAGATGTTGGGTTGGCGTATTTCGAGATTAGGATTTGTCACTCTGATTGTCGGAGAGGTATCTCTGGGCCCTCTCGGTAATGCACATCACATAAGCCTTGCAAGCATTGCAACTAATGAGTTAGTTGCGAGATTGATGTATTACGGAACGAGTAAAGAGACTTGCCAGTAACGAGATTGAACTAGGTATTGAGATACCGACGATCGAATCTCGGGCAAGTAACATACCGATGACAAAGGGAACAACGTATGTTGTTATGCGGTCTGACCGATAAAGATCTTCGTAGAATATGTAGGAGCCAATATGGGCATCCAGGTCCCGCTATTGTTTATTGACCGGAGATGTGTCTCGGTCATGTCTACACTGTTCTCGAACCGTAGGGTCCGCACGCTTAAGGTTTCGATGACAGTTATATTATGAGTTTATGAGTTTTGATGTACCGAAGGAGTTCGGAGTCCCGGATGAGATCGGGGACATGACGAGGAGTCTCGAAATGGTCGAGACGTAAAGATCGATATATTGGACGACTATATTCGGACATCGGAAAGGTTCTGAGTGATTCGGGTATTTTCGGAGGTACGGGGAGTTACGGGAATACGGGGAAGAGTATTGGGCCTTAATGGGCTTTAGTGGGAAGGAGCCAGGAGGTGGCGCGCGCCCCTCCCAAACCCAGTCCGAATTGGACAAGGGGTTTAGGGCGCGGCCCCCCTCTCCCTTCCTTCTCCACTTTCCTCCTTTCCCCCCTTCTCCTAGTTGGACTAGGAAAGAAGGAGTCCTACTCCCGGTGGGAGTAGGACTCCCCTTGGCGCGCCCCCCTCCTAGGCCGGCCTCCTCCCTCCCTTGCTCCTTTATATACGGGGGCAGGGGGCACCCCATAGACACACAAGTTGATCTTCGTGATCGTTCCTTAGCCGTGTGCGGTGCCCCCTTCCACCATATTCCACCTCGATCATATCGTTGCAGTACTTAGGCGAAGCCCTGCGCCGGTAGAACATCATCATCGTGACCACGCCGTCGTGCTGACGGAACTCCCCCCGAAGCTTTGCTGGATCGGAGCTAGGGGTGCGTCATCGAGCTGAACGTGTGCCAAGAACTCGGAGGTGCCGGAGTAACGGTGCTTGGATCGGTCGGATCGGGAAGACGTACGACTACTTCCTCTACGTTGCATCAACGCTTCCGCTCCGATCTACGAGGATACGTAGACAACACTCTCCCCTCTCGTTGCTATGCATCACCATGATCTTATGTGTGCGTAGGAATTTTTTTGAAATTACTACGTTCCCCAACAGTGGTATCAGAGCCTAGGTTTTTATGGTTTGATGTTATATGCACGAGTAGAACACAAGTGAGTTGTGGACGATATAAGTCATACTGCCTACCAGCATGTCATACTTTGGTTCGGCGGTATTGTTGGATGAAGCGGCCCGGACCGACATTACGCGTACGCTTACGCGAGACTGGTTCTACCGACGTGCTTTGCACACAGGTGGCTGGTGGGTGTCAGTTTCTTCAACTTTAGTTGAACCGAGTATTGCTACGCCCGGTCCTTGTGAAGGTTAAAACGGAGTCTATTTGACAAACTATCGTTGTGGATTTGATGCGTAGGTAAGATTGGTTCTTGCTTAAGCCCGTAGCAGTCACGTAAAACTTGGAATAAACAAAGTAGAGGACGTCTAACTTGTTTTTGCAGGGCATGTTGTGATGTGATATGGTCAAGACATGATGCTAAATTTTATTGTATGAGATGATCATGTTTTGTAACCGAGTTATCGGCAACTGGCAGGAGCCATATGGTTGTCGCTTTATTGTATGCAATGCAATCGCCTTGTAATGCTTTACTTTATCACTAAGCGGTAGCGATAGTCGTAGAAGCATAAGATAGGCGAGACGGCAACGATGCTACGATGGAGATCAAGGCACTAGTAGAAAACCGGCCTATTGTCCCGGTTCGTAAGGGCCTTTAGTCCCGGTTCCTGAACCGGGACTAAAGGGTCGTTACTAATACCCTCACCCTTTAGTCCTGGTTCAAATCAGAACCGGGACAGATGGGCCTCCACGTGGCCTGTGCGCCGAGCCCAGGCAGGAGGGCCTTTGGTCCCGGTTGGTAGCACCAACCGGGACCAATAGGCATCCACGCGTCAGCATTTCTGTGGCTGGGGTTTTTGGTTTTTTTTGAAAGGGGGGGAGGGGGTTTGGGGATTTTTGGGGGTTAATTTAGGTATTTCATATATTGTGTTAGCTAGATAGCTAATTAATAGAGAGAAGTGTCCTCTCTTTTGTCCGTGCTTGGTCGACGTTACGTACTAAACATACGTATAGAGAAGACTAGGCATATGCTAGCTAGTAAGCAAACGAAGGAAACAGAATATCGTCATAAACATATATGCATACAGAGAGAAGTGATATCGACCACATCTCCTTCTCTGAGAGATTGGTCGAACAACAAGTTCTCGTATATCTATCGTCCGACACTACCGGCTACATATATACAATAATTATCTTTTACAAATATAATCTCTTAAATTACGGACGCATGGTCCACATAGTATTCTCCGTCTTCAGCGATCACGTGGTCAAGAAAGAATGCCGCCAATTCCTCTTGAATTGCTCGCATGCGATCTGGTCCTAGGAGTTCATTCCGCTGCCGAAACATCTAATTTGAAGAAGGGGGTCAATACACACACACACACACACACACACACACACACACACACACACACACACACACACACACACACACACACACATATATATATATATATATATATATATATATATATATATATATATATATATGAATGAATGAAACAATGAAACTCAACACAAATGATGGTAATAAACAAAAATTGTGAATATTATTTCTTACGCACTTCATAATGTTTCTCAGAGTACCCGCCCCGCTCACAGGTCGTGTGGCGGATGGACTCGCAGACGTAGTATCCACAGAAATCATTCCCTTGTTCCTGCCACAACCACTTTACAAGAAATAGAGGTCAATGAAACAGATAAGCAAGAATGCCAAATGGTATTGATGAAACTAGCGCTTGAATCAATAGCTAGGAGACGCGCGGAACATGGTACTATAGTACTTACTTTTGGGTATCTAAATTCCAGCTCCTTCGGGAGTCCCGGGGAATTTGTGCTGAATTTTCTCCAAACACTGCCAGACAAAAGAAAACAATTACTTGATATCAGGAAATGAACAAATTTGCTGATATGGTGGATAATGATCGATTTAACTTACTTCTTGAGGATTTCAATCATGTCCGCATACTCCTGGGGATCTTTTCGTCTCGAGTCCAAGACAGTTACTACTCCCTTCTCAAGCCTAATCTCCAGGAGAATACAGTGGAAACTACGCACGCATGCATAACTCATCAATTACATTACTATAACCTGGACTAATATATAAGGGAAACCGAATATGCACAAGACAACACTCACTTGAAGTTGTAAGGAAAGAGTATTATATTTTTGTGTTCATTTATTTTGAATGATCGTAGCAAGCTGGCCTCGGTTTCTGCGCCATGATCTTTAACCTGAACTGCATCTATGAGATTTATGTTAATGAACCCAATATCACCGATTTGTCTTTTCTTCAATTCGGCGATCTTCAATCTGCATAATATAGTGAGGATAATTATAAATACATGCAATGAAAGAGCTGAGCTATGTAGAGAGACTTAATGAGTAGTAGTACTTACAGACAGTAGCAGGTGACCGTTGCTTTATCGAGGGCCAATTGATTGAAAAACTGATAGAACTCCTCAAATGGAACATGCAACAGTT
Source organism: Aegilops umbellulata (assembly GCA_032464435.1). Lineage (NCBI taxonomy): Eukaryota > Viridiplantae > Streptophyta > Magnoliopsida > Poales > Poaceae > Aegilops > Aegilops umbellulata. The sequence goes on along the minus strand of CP136056.1, from coordinate 507,428,983 downwards.
CAATTCCAACGAGGTCATGCTCCGGTTTAACTCTCATATACAAAGTATTCCTCCCCCCAGACTCTCTGCAGGTTTTCATGTACCAATCATGCAATCTTCGCATCATCATTGTTAGAGATCTTTCATCTTTGACGAGAAGCTTCCCGTACTCGTATCTGTGTATCTGCACGTCCAGGAAACCATAATCTACATCGTCGGGCAGATAATCGTCAAGATTGGTATAACCGGGCGCCATCCTCGGATCGACGCTAGGCACCTTGAGCGGGGGGCACGATTGCTTTGCTTGTTCGCCGAGCTGGGCAATTTGTTTCCCAGCTACTCGTCGTTCTTTCAGCCTTTGATCACTGACTGTACTTCCCGACCGCGACGCTTCGACCCATGTCTTTGCAATAATGCGCTCATAGTTGCCTTTCGGCGAAGACTTGGGTGGTTTTGCCAGGGCAGCCAGAGTGCGCTTCACTTTCACCGAATCTACCTTCTCCTTCGGAGGTGGATGTCTCTGTGCTTTCAACCCTTGAAACCAGCCATCCATCTCGGTTCGCGTGATCCTCGCGTTCTCCTCCGGGCTCATCTCGTATGGTAACTTCTCTGGAGATTTCAGAGAAGGACCGAATCTGTATTTCGTCCCGCCTCTGGCTGTACTGCTAGACGCCGGCAGAGCAGACGGAGCGGCAGTCTTCTTTACTGCTTGCTTTTTGCGAGGCGGAGGAGAAGGACTACGACGCGCCGGAGCAGCTGCCGGAGCGGCGGCGGGTCTCTTCCGCCCTTGCTGACGAGGCGGAGAAGGAGTAGGCTGGCTGCTCGGGTGCGCCGGCGCAGGCGGAGAAGGAGGCGGAGTGCCGCCACGCGCCGGAGAAGGAGCCGGCCGAGGGCCCTGATCGTCACTCACCGGAGGAGGAGGCGGTGGAGTCCCCTGACTCACCGGAGGAGGAGGAGGCAGCGGAGGCGTCTAGTTTGGAAGGTTGATGAGCTCCTTCCGCCATAGGCATGGAGTCTTCAGAGCAGAACCCAGCCGAGTCTCCCCTTCTCCGGTAGGGTGGTGAAGCGGGAGGTCCTCAAATCCCTCCGTTATTTCATCCACCATCACCTTAGCATATCCTTATGGAATCGGCCGACAGTGAAAAGTTGCACCGGGTTCATTAGGATAAACAGAGCCAACAAACGCCTTGACCTTCATATTCATCCACTGCGTCATAAGGTGGCAATTTTGAGCCTCCGTGATAGCATCCACGGGATAGCTGGCAGGAGCCGTCAAGACAAGCTCTGGCTGAAGCAGCTCGGTGGAAGCCACGCTGCTTCTGCGCTGAGATGGCGGGGTAGCTTCAGGGGAAGCTTCGGCAGTTCGTTTCTCCCGGTCTGCTTCTCGTTCCTCTATCCCGAGTACCCTTTCTTTAAGCGCCTGCAGTTCGGACTGCTGCACTTTCTTCCTCCTCTCCTGGCTTTTGTAACCGCCTGCGTCCGGAAACCCAGCCTTCCACGGAATGGAGCCTGGCGTGCCTCGTGTCCGTCCAGGGTGCTCAGGATTCTCGAGGGCCTTTGTGAGCTCGTCGTTCTCTCTGTCTGGAAGGAACGTCCCTTCCTGCGCTGCAGCGATATAGTACCGAAGCCTTTTCAAGGGTATGTCAGCTTGCTCATCCGTCCAAATGCACTTCCCTGTTACAGGTTCCAAGGTTCCGCCAGCCCTGAAGAACCAAGTCCGGCAACGGTCTGGCCAGCTCATTGTCTCTGGTTCAATCCCTTTTTCAACCAGATCATTCTCAGCCTTGGCCCACTTAGGCCGGGCTACCAGGTAGCCACCTGACCCCGTGCGATGGTGAAGCTTCTTCTTCGCAGCATTTTTCTTGTTTGTCTCCGACATCTTCTTACTCTTTTCCGATGTCTTGTGGGCCACAAATGCAGGCCAGTCATCTCTGATCTTCTCATATATGCCCTTGAATTCTGGTGTCTCTTTTTTCTCGACAAACCCATTCAGGTCTTTCTTCCACCTCCTGAATAGGTCTGCCATCCTCTTAAGAGCAAAAGACTTGATTAATTGCTCTTTAACTTGCTTCTCCGGATCATCCTATGGCGGTAGGGTGAAATTTGACTTCAGCTCAGTCCAAAGATCATTTTTCTGCAGATCATTGACATAAGACACCTCAGGGTCTTCGTTCTTAGGCTTATTCCACTGCTGGATGCTGATCGGGATCTTGTCCCTAACCAGAACCCCGCACTGAGCAACAAATGCCTTCTTTGTTCGGATGGGTTCAATAGGTTGGCCGTCGGGCGCGATTTCTATGATGTCAAACCTTTCATCCGAGCTCAACTTTCTCTTTGGGCCTCGTCTCTTTACCTCAGTTGTGCTCGATCCAGAGGGCTAGAAAAAAGAACAAAGACTTAATTAATATGTGTACATACCAAAACAATGAATGCATCAATTAGCTAGTCAGCACAGGCTTAACCTAATATATATACCTGGCCGGACTCGGCACGGTCGCCGGACTCGTTTCGGTCACCGGACCCGTCGTCACGTTCTTCTTCTTGCACCGGCATTCGGTCACCAGAGCCAGCTTCTTCACCCTCTCCTTCCAGAGTACCATCGGTGTCGTTGAGATACAACGAGACGGCATCACTTCCTTCTGCGATTATGTCCCTCAACAACGCTTCTCTTGCTTCGTCTCGGGCGATAGTGTCCATAGTTTCTACAAATATTTACAACATGGCAATTATTATTCAAACATGACAAATGGATATATTAGTGGCAAACGTAGAACTAGCTAGCTAATCATAGTAAGGAATCGTATATATTAATTAGTGGCCTTGGCGCTGCTTCTCTAGGGTTTGGGGTGGCCTCGACAACTCTTCAAGGGTTTGGGGTGGCTATCGGGAGGTTGCCTAGTGTCAAAGGATTCAACAAAACCATGTCTTCATCATTAGGCGAAAGTAACAGGTGCATGATGGTACGAAGCTCTCCAAAGTTATTTTGGAACGGAGTCTCAGATAGGATAATTCGCTTTTTGGTACAAAGTTCAGCAAGAACCTTCCAAATATCGTTATTTGGAAGGCCTTTGCTGAAATTCATACAAAAAGGCAAATTATCCTATCCGGGACACCATTCCAAAATAACTTTGGAGGACTTCGTACCATCATGCCCTGGTTACTTCCGGCTAATGATGAAGCCATGGATTTTTTCAATACTTTGACACTATGAAACCTCTCTCGACCCCTCGGCGATCCTCGACCCCTCGAACCCTCGACGACCCTGGAACCCTCGACCCCTAGACAACCCTGGAACCCTCGACCCTCGATCCCTCGACCCTATAGAACCCTCGAACCCTCGACCCTCTACCCTAGTTCCCGATCCTCGACCCCTTGGCGACCCTCGACCCCTTGGTGATCCTATTTTTTCTTCTTCTTCCTCTTTTTTTATCGGAAACGAGGGTCGTCGAGGGTCGCCGAACGGTAGAGGAAACCCTAAATAGCAAGTATCGTGGGTGTGAGATACAAGTGGCCGTCGGTGTCGGACACTACATCCACGTCCCACAAGTGACGTGGGCGTCGAAGCCCGCGTCACTTGTGGGACGTGGATGTCGTGTCCGACACCGACGGCCACATGTATCTCACACCGACGATACTTGCTATATATTTAGGGTTTCCTCTAGCGCTCGGCGACCCTCGTTCACGATAAAAAAACAGGAAGAAGAAGAAAAGAAAAGAGGAGAAGAAAAAAAGAGGAGAAGAAAGAATAGAGGAGAAGAACTCTTCTCCTCTTTTTTTCTTCTCCTCTTTTTTTCTTCTTCTTCCTCTTCTTTTTTTATCCTCTTCTTCCTGTCATGTTCGACGACCCTCGACCCCTCGGCGACCCTAGACCCCCTCTCGACCCTCGACCCCTCGGCAACCGTCGACCCCTCGGCGACCCTCGACGACCTATCTTCCCGATAAAAAAAAGAGGAAGAAGAAGAAAAAAAAGAGGAGAAGAAAGAATAGAGGAGAAGAACTCCTCTATTCTTTCTTCTCCTCTTTTTTTCTTCTTCCTCTTCTTTTTTTATCCTCTTCTTCCTCTCATGTTCGGCGACCCTCGACCCCTCAGTGACCCTAGACCTCCTCTCGACCCTCGACCCCTCGGCGACCGTCGACCCCCTCTCGACCCTCGACCCCTCGGCGACCCTCGACGACCCTCGTTCCCGATAAAAAAAGAGGAAGAAGAAGAAAAAAAGAGGAGAAGAAATAATAGAGGAGAAGAACCCCTCTTTTTTTTCCTCTTCTTTTTTATCCTCTTCTTCCTCTACCGCTCGGCGACCCTCGACGACCCTCGTTCCCGATAAAAAAAGAGGAAGAAGAAAAAAGAGAGGAGAAGAAAGAATAGAGGAGAAGATCTCCTCTATTCTTTCTTCTCCTCTTTTTTTATTCTTCCTCTTCTTTTTTATCCTCTTCTTCCTCTCATGTTCGACAACCCTCGACCCCGACAACATTTTTTTCTCCGAGAGAGTTAGTGTTCCCAAGTGAACCGGAGGGGGACATTGGTCATATCGGATTCGTCATATTTTCTACGAATGTTCTATATACATACATCCATCGATATCATTCCATACATACATAGACATCTACATTATATATGAACAAAAAAATATCAAAATTCATCATACATACATCTATAGTATATATGAACAAAAATTATAAACTTTCTCCCCAACTCATACATACATACATATATTTTGCAAAGGAGCTATATTTTGCAAAGGAGCAGGGGGAAGGAAGGAAGGGGGGAGGATGGGGCGGTAGCTACCTCTCCTGGCGGGATCGGGGATGACACGAGGGCGGCCGGCGTCGGGGGCGACGACGATGAGGACGGGCTCGGGGTCGGCGAGGGCGAGGTCGACGGCGGGGCGCGCTCGGGGGGCGGCGGACGAGCTCGGGGGCGCAGGGGGTGCTCGGGGGCGGCGGACGGGCGACCGGCGACGACGGCGAGGTAGGGCGCTCTCGGGGGCGGCGGACGGGCTCGGTGGCGCAGGGGGTGCTCGGGGGCGGCGGACGGGCGGCCGGCGACGACGGCGAGGCAGGGCGTGCTCGGGGGCGGCGGACGGCAACGACGTAGGTGGCGGACGGCGTGGGCTCGGGGGCAGGGCAGGGCAACGGCGGCGACGGCGAGGCACAGAGGGGCAGCCTGGCGGCGTCGTCGGGGCGGGATCGAAGAACTGAACCAAAATTTTCACAAGTGTGGCTTATATAGACGGAGCATTGGTCCTGGTTCGTGGCACCAACCGGGACCAAAGGCCTCTTTTCAGCAGCCCAAAGGGCGGGAAGCGGCGGCCTTTGGTCCCGGTTGGTGGCACCAACCGGGACTAAAGGGGGGCATTGGTCCCGGTTGGTGCCACGAACCGGTACCAATGCACCCCTTTGGTCCCGGTTCGTCCCACCAACCGGGACCAATGGCCTTGTGCTGGAACTGGCGCGGTGCGGTGGGATGTTTAGTCCCACCTCGCTAGCCGAGAGGCTTCAGCAGTGGTTTATAAGCGCTGCTGCGCCGACCACTTCGAGCTCCTCTCAAATGCAGGCTTACGAGCCTAAAGTCACTTTATCTGCCTGTAGGCCTACTGGGCCTCCTGCGGGTCTGAATCCTGGCCCATGGTAGGGTTTCTAGTCGTATTCAGACCGTGTGGGCCCAGTAGGTGGCACTTTTTTGTTTTTTTGTTTTCTTTGTTGCTTTATTTATTTTATTTTGTTTCTACTTACAACAAAATACTTATTGTTGCTATTTTTATTTTTTTTCCAGTTTTTTTGTTTTGTTTTCTGCATTATTTATTTTCTTTTGTTTTTTGCTTTATTTTTTAATTCATTTTGCTTTTAGTTTTAGAAAAATTATAAGCTTTCTGTTAGTGCCATTAGTTTTCAAATTTGAAAACACTTTTTTTCTTCGTTGCTTTATTTATTTTATTTTGTTTTTACTTACAACAAAATACTTATTGTTGCTATTTTTATTTTTTTCTAGTTTTTTAGTTTTGTTTTCTGCATTATTTATTTTCTTTTGTTTTTTTACTTTATTTTTTAATTTTTTTTGCTTTTAGTTTTAGAAAAATTATAAGCTTTCTGTTAGTGCCATTAGTTTTCAAATTTGAAAACACTTTTTTTCTTTGTTGCTTTATTTTTTTATTTTTTTTCTACTTACAACAAAATACTTATTGTTGCTATTTTTATTTTTTTCCAGTTTTTTTGTTTTGTTTTCTGCATTATTTATTTTCTTTTGTTTTTTTGCTTTTAGGTCAGCAATATTATAACTTTCTGTTAGTGCCATTAGTTTTCAAATTTGAATAGTTAAAATTTGAATTCTTTGAAATTTGTGTGAATCACAAGTTTGTGATTAACTTTAATAAAAAAATTAACATAGATGCACCTACTCGTCTGTTTTCAAATGAATTCTAAAATACTTGGCATAACATACTCGCCTGTTACAAATTTGGCATGGTATCATCATAATAGTTGCGGGAGAAAGTCTTCACTTTTTCTTTGCTTGTGTCATTTGCTTATTGCGCCGTAACCATGGATAATCTTCATCGTTTATCATGATGCTTGGGTTAGCCTTGACATTGAAGGGAGGAATTTCATGAAACCTTTCATAATCTTCAGACATGTTTGTCTTGCCCTCCACTCCCAGGATGTCCCTTTTTCCTGAAAGAACTATGTGGCGCTTTGGCTCATCGTATGATGTATTCGTTTCCTTATCTTTTCTTTTTCTCGATCTGGTAGACATGTCCTTCACATAGATAACCTGTGCCACATCATTGGCTAGGACGAACGGTTCATCAGTGTACCCAAGATTTTTCAGATCGACTGTTGTCATTCCGTACTGTGGGTCTACATGTACCCCGCCTCCTGACAGATTAACCCATTTGCACTTAAACAAAGGGACCTTAAAATCTTGTCCGTAGTCAAGTTCCCATATGTCCACTATGTAACCATAATATGTGTCCTTTCCCTTATCGGTTGTTGCATCAAAGCGTACACCGCTGTTTTGGTTGGTGCTCTTCTGATCTTGGTCAATCGTGTAAAATGTATTCCCATTTATCTCGTATCCTTTCCAAATCAATACAGTCAAAGATGGTCCCCTGGACAACAAGTACAACTCATCACAAACAGTGTTGTCACCTCTGATACGTGCTTCCAACCAACTGCTGAAAGTCCTGATGTGTTCACATGTAATTCAGTCGTCGCACTGCTCCGGGTGTTTGGAGCGCAGACTGTTCTTGTGTTCATCGACATATGGGGTCACCAAGGTAGAGTTCTATAGAACTGTGTAGTGTGCTTGAGACCAAGAATGCCCGTCCCTGCATATTATTGAGTCCGCTCCTAGCGTGCCTTTTCCAGTCTGTCTCCCCTCATACCGCGATTTAGGGAGACCTATCTTCTTAAGGCCAGGAATGAAGTCAACACAAAACCCGATGACATCCTATGTTTGATGGCCCATGGAGATGCTTCCTTCTGTCCTTGCGCGATTATGGACATATTTCGTTAGGACTCCCATGAACCTCTCAAAGGGGAACATATTGTGTAAAAATACGGGCCCCAGAATGACAATCTCGTCGACTAGATGAACTAGGACATGCGTCATGATATTGAAGAAGGATGGTGGGAACACCAGCTCGAAACTGACAAGACATTGCGCCACATCACTCCTTAGCCTTGGTATGATTTCTGGATCGATCACCTTCTGAGAGATTGCATTGAGGAATGCACATAGCTTCACAATGGCTAATCGGACGTTTTCCGGTAGAAGCCCCCTCAATGCAACCGGAAGCAGTTGCGTCATAATCACGTGGCAGTCATGAGACTTTAGGTTCTGGAAATTTTTCTCTGGGATATTTATTATTCCCTTTATATTCGACGAGAAGCCAGTCGGGACCTTCATACTGAGCAGGCATTCAAAAAGATTTCTTTCTCTTCTTTCGTAAGAGCGTAGCTGGCAGGACCTTCATACCGCTTTGGAGGCATGCCGTCTTTTTCGTGCAAACGTTGCAGGTCCTCCCGTGCCTCGGGTGTATCTTTTGTCTTTCCATACACGCCCAAGAAGCCTAGCAGGTTCACGCAAAGGTTCTTCGTCACGTGCATCACGTCGATTGAAGAGCGGACCTCTAGGTATTTCCAGTAGGGTAGGTCCCAAAATATAGATTTCTTCTTCCACATGGGTGCGTGTCCCTCAGCGTCATTCGGAACAGCTAGTGCGCTGGGACCCTTTCCAAAGATTACGTGTAAATCATTGACCATAGCAAGTACGTGATCACCGGTACGCATGGCGGGCTTCCTCCGGTGATCTGCCTCGCCTTTAAAATGCTTGCCTTTCTTTCGACATTGATGGTTGGTCAGAAGAAATCGACGATGGCCCAGGTACACATTCTTCCTGCATTTTTCCAGGTATATACTTTCAGTGTCAACTAAACAGTGTGTGCATGTGTGGTATTCTTTGTTTGTCTATCCTGAAAGGTTACTGAGAGAGGGCCAATCGTTGATGGTCACGAACAACAACGCCTTTAGGTTAAATTCCTCTTTATTGTGCTCATCCCACGTACGTACACCATTTCCATTCCACAGCTGTAAAAGTTCTTCAACTAATGGCCTTAGGTACACATCAATGTCGTTGCCGGGTTGCTTAGGGCCTTGGATGAGAACTGGCATCATAATGAACTTCCGCTTCATGCACATCCAAGGAGGAAGGTTATACATACATAGAGTGACCGGCCAGGTGTTGTGATTGCTGCTCTGCTCCTCGAAAGGATTAATGCCATCCGCGCTTAAAGCAAACCATACGTTCCTTGGGTCCTTTGCAAACTCATTCCAGTACTTTCTCATGATTTTTCTCCACTGCGACCCGTCAGCGGGTGCTCTCAACTTCGCGTCTTTCTTACGATCCTCACTGTGCCATCGCATCGACTTGGCATGCTCTCCGTTTCTGAACAAACATTTCAACCGTGGTATTATAGGAGCATACCACATCACCTTTGCAGGAACCCTCTTCCTGCGGGGTTCGCCGTGAACATCACCAGGGTCATCTCGTCTGATCTTATACCGCAATGCACCGCATACCGGGCATGCGTTCAGATCCTTGTATGCACCGCGGTATAGGATGCAGTCATTAGGGCATGCATGTATCTTCTCCACCTCCAATCCTAGAGGGCATACGACCTTCTTTGCTGCGTATGTACTATCGGGCAATTCGTTATCCTTTGGAAGCTTCTTCTTCAATATTTTCAGTAGTTTCTCAAATCCTTTGTCAGGCACAGCATTCTCTGCCTTCCACTGCAGCAATTCCAGTACGGTACCGAGCTTTGTGTTGCCATCCTCGCAACTGGGGTACAACCCTTTTTTGTGATCCTCTAACATGCGATCGAACTTCAGCTTCTCCTTTTGACTTCTGCATTGCGTCCTTGCATCGACAATTACCCGGCGGAGATCATCATCATCGGGCACATCGTCTGGTTCCTCTTCATCTTCAGCAGCTTCACCCGTTCAGCATCATTGGGCACATCGCCTGGTTCCTCTTGATCTTCACCAGCTCCCCCCGTTGCAGCATCACGGTATTCAGGGGGAACGTAGTTGTCATCGTACTCTTCTTCTTTGTCGTCTTCCATCATAACCCCTATTTATCCGTGCCTCGTCCAAACATTATAGTGTGGCATGAAACCCTTGTAAAGCAGGTGGGTGTGAAGGATTTTCCGGTCAGAGTAAGACTTCTTATTCCCACAATCAGGGCATGGACAACACATAAAACCATTCTGCTTGTTTGCCTCAGCCGCATCGAGAAACTCATGCACGCCCTTAATGTACTCGGAGGTGTGTCTGTCACCGTACATCCATTGTCGGTTCATCTGCGTGCATTATATATAATTAAGTGTCCAAATTAATAGAAGTTCAACATCACATTAAAACCAAAGTACATACATAGTTCTCATCTAACAACATATAGCTCTCCAGAGCATCTAATTAATTAAACCATACATTAATTAAAACAAAGGCGATCATAATCGCAACCAAGGTAACAATTGATCCAACGGCATAATGATACCAAGCCTCGGTATGAATGGCATATTTTCTAATCTTTCTAATCTTCAAGCGCATTGCATCCATCTTGATCTTGTGATCATCGACGACATCCGCAACATGCAACTCCAATATCATCTTCTCCTCCTCAATTTTTTTTTATTTTTTCCTTCAAGAAATTGTTTTCTTCTTCAACTAAATTTAACCTCTCGACAATAGGGTCGGTTGGAATTTCCGGTTCACATACATCCTAGATAAATAAAATCTATGTCACGTTGGTCCGCATAATTATCATAAACAATAAATGAACCAATAGTTATAAAGATTAATATATATACCACATCCGACTCATAGAAAGGACGAGGGCCGACGGGGGCGGATACCAAAACCATCGCACTATATAAGATGCAATAATAAAAGTAAGAAAATGATACAAGTATCTATCTAAACATACAAGTAAGAATATTTTTCCTTTCAGAAAGAAGATAAGAGCAAGAGGCTCACCACGGTGGTGTCGGTGATGATATCGGCCCGGGTGATCGACGGCGGTGAAGACAGGGGTGGGGCGTGACGGACCGCTAAATCTAGACAAATCTCGAGGAAAATGGAGCTTTGAGGTCGAGCTTCGAGAGGAGAAAGCTTAACTAGTGTGGCTCGGGCATTTCATCGAACACCTCATGTGCAAAGGAGGTGAGCTAGAGCACCACAAGCCCCTCCTCTCGCCGGCCTAGAAAAACAGAGCACTCAGTGCTCTGCTCCGGCGCGAGGGGTATATATAGGCGGCACCATTGGTCCCGGTTCGTGGCATGAACCAGGACTAAATGGGAGCCTTTGGTCCCGGTTCATGGCATGAACCGGGACCAATGGTGGTGGGCCAGGAGCCAGGCACATTGGTCCCGGTTCGTCCCACCAACCGGGACCAAAGGGTACATACGAACCGGGACCAATGGCCCACGTGGCCCGGCCGGCCCCCTGGGCTCACGAACCAGGTCCAATGCCCCCATTGGTCCCGGTTCTAGATTGAACCGGGACTAATGGGCTGACCCGGCCTGGACCGTTGCCCCCTTTTCTACTAGTGAGGTGTCGCGCCAGTGACGATGGTGATCATGACGGTGCTTCGGAGATGGAGATCACAAGCACAAGATGATGATGGCCATATCATATCACTTATATTGATTTCATGTGATGTTTATCTTTTTTATGCATCCTATCTTGCTTTGATTTACGGTAGCATTATAAGATGATCTCTCACTAAATTATCAAGAAGTGTTCTTCCTGAGTATGCACCGTTGCCAAAGTTCGTCGTGCCCAGACACCACGTGATGATCGGGTGTGATAAGCTCTACGTCCATCTACAACGGGTGCAAGCCAGTTTTGCACACGCAGAATACTCGGGTTATACTTGACGAGCCTAGCATATGCAGATATGTCATCGGAACACGGAGACCAAAAGGTCGAGCGTGAATCATATAGTAGATATGATCAACATAATGATGTTCACCATTGAAGACTAATCCATTTCACGTGATGATCGGTTATGGTTTAGTTGATTTGGATCACGTGATCACTTAGAAGATTAGAGGGATGTCTATCTAAGTGGGAGTTCTTAAGTAATATGATTAATTGAACTTTAATTTATCATGAACTTAGTCCTGGTAGTATTAGCATATCTATGTTGTAGATCAATAGCTCACGTTGTTGCTTTCATATGTTTATTTTGATATGTTCCTAGAGAAAATTGTGTTGAAAAATGTTAGTAGCAATGATGCGGATTGGATCCGTTTTCTGAGGTTTATCCTCATTGCTGCACAGAAGAATTATGTCCTTGATGCACCGCTAGGTGACGGACCTATTGCAGGAGCAGATGCAGACGTTATGAACGTTTGGCTAGCTCAATATGATGACTACTTAATAGTTTAAGTGCACCATGCTTAACGGCTTAGAATCGGGACTTCAAAGACGTTTTGAACGTCATGGACCATATGAGATGTTCCAGGAGTTGAAGTTAATATTTCAAGCAAATACCCGAGTTGAGAGATATGAAATCTCCAACAAGTTCTATAGCTAAAAGATGGAGGAGAATCGCTCAACTAGTGAGCATGTGCTCAGATTGTCTGGGTACTACAATCGCTTGAATCAAGTGGGAGTTAATCTTCCAGATAAAATAGTGATTAACAGTATTCTCTAGTCACCATCATCAAGTTAGTAGAACTTCGTGATGAACTATAATATGCAAGGGATAACGGAAACAATTCCCAAGCACTTCGTGATGCTGAAATCGACGAAGGTAGAAATCAAGAAAAACATCAAGTGTTGATGGTTAACAAGACCACTAGTTTCAAGAAAAGGGCAAAAGGAAGAAGGGGAACTTCAAGAAGAACGGCAAGCAAGTTGCTGCTCAAGTGAAAAGCCCAAGTCTAGACCTAAGCCTAAGACTAAGTGCTTCTACTGCAAAGGGACTGGTCACTGGAAGCAAAACTGCCCCAAGTATTTGGTGGATAAGAAAGGACGGCAAAGTAAACAAAGGTATATTTGATATACATGTTATTGATGTGTACTTTACTAGTGTTCATAGCAACCCCTCAGTATTTGGTACTAGTTCAGTTACTAAGATTAGTAACTTGAATCGGGAGTTGCAGAATGAACAGAGACTAGTTAAGGGTGAAGTGACGATGTGTGTTGGAAATGGTTCCAAGATTGATAGGATCATCATCGCACACTCCCTATACTTTCGGGATTAGTGTGGAACCTAAATAAGTGTTATTTAGTGTTGAGCATGAATATGATTTGATCATGTTTATTGCAATACGGTTATTCATTTAAGTAAGAGAATAAATTGTTGTTCTGTTTACATGAAGAAAACCTCATATGGTTACACACCCAATGAAAATGGTTCATTGGATCTCGATCGTAGTGATACACATATTCATAATATTGAAGCCAAAAGATGCAAAGTTAATAATGATAGTGCAACTTATTTGTGGCACTGCCGTTTAGGTCACATTGGTGTAAAGCGCATGAAGAAACTCCATGCTGATGGAACTTTGGAATCACTTGATTATGAATCACTTGATGCTTGCGTACCATGCCTTATGGGCAAGATGACTAAAACTCCGTTCTACAGAACAATGGAGCGAGAAACTGACTTGTTGGAAATAATACATACTGATGTATGCGATCCGATGAGTGTTAAGGCTCGCGGAGGGTATCATTATTTTCTGAACTTCACAGATTATTTGAGCAGATATGAGTATGTCTACTTGATGAAACACTAGTCTGAAACATTTGAAAAGTTCAAAGAATTTCAGAGTGAAGCGGAGAATCATCGTAACAAAAATAAAAGTTTGTACGATATGATCGCAGAGGTAGAATGTTTGAGTTACGAGTTTGGTCTTCAATTAAAACAATGTGGAATAGTTTCACAAACTCATGCCACCTGGAACACCACAGCATAATGGTGTGTCCGAACGTCATAACCGTACTTTATTTGATATAGTGCAATATATGATGTTTCTTAACGATTTACCACTATCATTTTGGGGTTATGCATTAGAGACAGCTGCATTCACGATAAAAAGGGCACCATCTAAGTCCGTTGAGACGACACAATCTGAACTGTGGTTTGGCAAGAAACCAAAGTTGTCGTTTCTTAAAGTTTGGGGTTGTGATGCTTATATGAAAAAGGTTCAACCTGATAAGCTCGAACCCAAACCGGAGAAATGTGTCTTCATAGGATATCCAAAGGAGACTGTTGGATACACCTTCTATCACAAATCTGAAGGCAAGACTTTTGTTGCTAAATTCGGAAACTTTCTAGAGAAGGAGTTTCTCTCGAAAGAAGTGAGTGGGAGGAAAGTAGAACTTGATAAGGTAACTGTACCTGCTCCCTTATTGGAAAGTAGTTCATCACAGAAATCTGTTCCTGTGACTACTACACCAATTAGTGAGGAAGATAATGATGATGATCATGTAACTTCGGATCAAGTTACTACCGAACCTCGTAGGTCAACCAGAGTGAGATCCGCACCAGAGTGGTACGGTAATCCTATTCTGGAGGTCATGTTACTTGACCATGACGAACCTACGAACTATGAGGAAGCGATGATGAGCCCAGATTCCGCGAAATGGTTTGAGGCCATGAAATCTGAGATATGATCCATGTATGAGAACAAAGTATGGACTTTGATGGATTTGCCCGATGATCGGCAAGCCATAGAAAATAAATGGATCTTCAAGAGGAAGACGGACGCTGATAGTAGTGTTACTATCTACAAAGCTAGAATTGACGCAAAAGGTTTTCGACAAGTTCAAAGTGTTGACTACGATGAGAGTTTCTCACTCGTATCTATGCTTAAGTCTGTTTCGAATCATGTTAGCAATTGCCGCATTTTATGAAATCGGGCAAGTGGATAAACAAAACTGCATTCCTCAATGGATTTGTTAAAGAAGAGTTATATACGATGCAACTAGAAGGTTTTGTCGATCCTAAAGGTGTTAACAAAATATGCAAGCTCCAGCGATCCATCTATGGACTGGTGCAAGCATCTCAGAGTTGGAATATACGCTTTGATAAGATGATCAAAGCATATAGTTTTATAAAGACTTGCGGTGAAGCCTGTATTTACAAGAAAGTGAGTGGGAGCACTACAACATTTCTGATAAGTATATGTAAATGACATATTGTTGATCGGAAATAATGTAGAATTATTCTGCAAAGCATAAAGGAGTATTTGAAAGGAGTTTTTCGAAGAAGGACCTCGGTGAAGCTGCTTACATATTGAGCATCAAGATCTATAGAGATAGATCAAGATGCTTGATAAGTTTTTTCAATAAGTACATACCTTGACAAGTTTTTAAAGTAGTTCAAAATGGAACAGTCAAAGAAAGAGTTCTTGCCTGTGTTACAAGGTGTGAAATTGAGTAAGACTCATGATAGAAAGAGAATGAAAGTCATTCCCTATGCCTCAGCCATAGATTCTATAAAGTATGCCATGTTATGTACCAGATCTATTGTATACCCTACACTGTGTTAAGCAAGGGAGTACAATAGTGATCTAGGAAGTAGATCACTGGACATCGGTCAAAATTATCCTTAGTGAAATAAGGATATGTTTCTCGATTATGGACGTGACAAAAAGATTCGTCGTAAAAGGTTACGTCGATGCAAGTTTTGACACTAATCTAGATGACTCTAAGTCTCAATCTAGATACATATTGAAAGTGGGAGCAATTAGCTAAAATAACTCCGTCCAGAGCATTGTAGACATAGAAATTTGCAAAAGACATACGGATCTGAATTTTGGCAGACACGTTGACTAAGCTTCTCTCACAAGCAAAACATGATCACACCTTAGTACTCTTTGGGTGTTAATCACATAGCGATGTGAACTGGATTACTGACTCTAGTAAACCCTTTTGCTGTTGGTCACATATCGATGTGAACTATGGGTGTTATTCACATGGTGATGTGAACTATCGCTGTTAAATCACATGGCGATGTGAACTAGATTATTGACTCTAGTGCAAGTGGGAGACTGAAGGAAATATGCCCTAGAGGCAATAATAAAGTTATTATTTATTTCCTTATTTCATGATAAATGTTTATTATTCATGCTAGAATTGTATTAACCGGAAACATAATACATGTGTGAATACATAGACAAACAGAGTGTCAGTAGTATGCCTCTACTTGACTAGCTCGTTGATCAAAGATGGTTAAGTTTCCTAGCCATGGACATGAGTTGTCATTTGATTAACGGGATCACATAATTAGGAGAATGATGTGATTGACATGACTCATTCGTTAGCTTAGCACCCGATCGTTTAGTATGTTGCTATTGCTTTCTTCATGACTTATACATGTTCCTATGACTATGAGATTATGCAACTCCCGTTTGCCGGAGGAACACTTTGTGTGCTACCAAACGTCACAACGTAACTGGGTGATTATAAAGGAGCTCTATAGGTGTCTCCAAAGGTAGATGTTGGGTTGGCGTATTTCGAGATTAGGATTTGTCACTCCGATTGTCGGAGAGGTATCTCTGGGCCCTCTCGGTAATGCACATCACATAAGCCTTGCAAGCATTGCAACTAATGAGTTAGTTGCGAGATGATGTATTACGGAACGAGTAAAGAGACTTGCCGGTAACGAGATTGAACTAGGTATTGAGATACCGACGATCGAATCTCGGGCAAGTAACATACCGATGACAAAGGGAACAACGTATGTTGTTATGCGGTCTGACCGATAAAGATCTTCGTAGAATATGTAGGAGCCAATATGGGCATCGAGGTCCCGCTATTGGTTATTGACCGGAGATGTGTCTCGGTCATGTCTACATTGTTCTCGAACCGTAGGGTCCGCACGCTTAAGGTTTCGATGACAGTTATATTATGAGTTTATGAGTTTTGATGTACCGAAGGAGTTCGGAGTCCCGGATGAGATCGGGGACATGACGAGGAGTCTCGAAATGGTCGAGACGTAAAGATCGATATATTGGACGACTATATTCGTACATCGGAAAGGTTCTGAGTGATTCGGGTATTTTCGGAGGTACCGGGGAGTTACGGGAATACGGGGAAGAGTATTGGGCCTTAATGGGCGTTAGTGGGAAGGAGCCAGGAGGTGGCGCGCGCCCCTCCCAAGCCCAGTCCGAATTGGACAAGGGGTTTAGGGCGCGGCCCCCCTCTCCCTTCCTTCTCCACTTCCCTCCTTTCCCCCCTTCTCCTAGTTGGACTAGGAAAGAAGGAGTCCTACTCCCGGTGGGAGTAGGACTCCCCTTGGCGCGCCCCCTCCTAGGCCGGCCTCCTCCCTCCCTTGCTCCTTTATATACGGGGGCAGGGGGCACCCCATAGACACACAAGTTGATCTTCGTGATCGTTCCTTAGCCGTGTGCGGTGCCCCCTTCCACCATATTCCACCTTGATCATATCGTTGCAGTACTTAGGCGAAGCCCTGCGCCGGTAGAACATCATCATCGTCACCACCCCGTCGTGCTGACGGAACTCCCCCCCGAAGCTTTGCTGGATCGGAGCTAGGGGTGCGTCATCGAGCTGAACGTGTGCCAAGAACTCGGAGGTGGCGGAGTAACGGTGCTTGGATCGGTCGGATCGGGAAGACGTACGACTACTTCCTCTACGTTGCGTCAACGCTTCCGCTCCGGTCTACGAGGGTACGTAGACAACACTCTCCCCTCTCGTTGCTATGCATCACCATGATCTTGCGTGTGCGTAGGAATTTTTTTGAAATTACTACGTTCCCCAACAGGTCTCATGTTCTATTATCCTGTTAGGAATCCAAAAAAGGTATATTAGTCTATTGTACTCAGGATCACCGTCATCTTCTGGACTCTGGACTATGTGAGAGCTGTCAAGGCTCATTCTTATCCCGAAGTACTCCCCCTTTATAACTTAATGTAAGGCATTTTTTTACACTATCATAGACTCAAAAAATATCTTATATTAAGTAACTGAGGGAGTATATAACTTACAACAACTAGGATGGCACTGAGTCTCTGTTGACACGTGACATTTAGCTATATAAATTCTCTTCATGTTAACTTTGAAGAAAATATATCTGGGTCAATCAACCTCGCTAAGAGGGAATGTCATTAATTATGGTGTATATTTGATTTTACCAACTTTTGTCCTATTCAATGTTGACATATTTCATTGTTTTTGCAACTGGTCCAATTTACTAAATAACTAAGAAAAACATGTCATATCGAGGACATCGAAACAAACATGAGCACCAAATATTCCTGATAAAAAAATACATCAAGGTACTTCGAAGTCGTCATTACTCATTTCTAGTTTCAACACTTGCATCTCAACTTTCTTATGTGTCTTTTATGAAAAAACTGCAAAAAAAAATAAACTTACATAAACTAGATGAACCTCCTATATTTTGTAGAGATGTATGGGTCACCACTCCAGCAAGTGTGAACCTTAGATCGTTGAATGCACCATGACTGCCGAAACACCCTACAAGTCAGGTTGTGGAACCATTGCCTTGTTTCGATAAAGTCGGGGAAAGAGGCCATGAGCACAACAGAATGAAATAAGAGAGCCACTAACCAAAAGGTATTTGACACAACCATGTCAGACCGAAGCACCAATCAGAAATCTGCCAGACCGGAGACAGTCGATCCGCGAGAATCAAAGAACCACAAACCCCTCGGTGTCAGCCGCCACTATCATACCAGGATGTTGATGGATGGAGCCATTGGACTTTGTTCTGTGCAACACAACCTCCACACCACGGACACAAAAAGTTAACATAAATTTATTTACTTTGAAACAATGTCGATACCCCTCGCCCCCCTCCCCCCGGCGGCAACCTCATGGTGCTAGAAAGGGCAGCGAAGGAGAGAAGGAACATGGGTGAAAAAGGTGCCTAGCAGCAAGAGGGGAGGTGTTGCTATTAATCTGATCATCCTCCAACTACTGTGGCAGACTGATTGTCTTGGGCGTTGTTTACCTGACTTTCTAATTTTCACCATTACTGGTAATTCGGATCCATATGTCGTGCCAACTAACTAGGCAGAAAACTTCTTCTCATATATGTTAGGGTATATCAGTGGTGACACAGGAACCGTGTGTTGCAACTAGCTACACCTATTTGTAATAGTTTAACCCTTTTCATAAATTCAACAAAATTTAGTGAAATTTGAAAGGATTTGGCATAATCTTGTACTCTAGTGACAATTATGCTTTCATGTTATCCACCATCAATTTCCATGCCATCATAATAAGTGGGTCCAACTTTTTGCCAGGGGTAAAACAAAAGTAGGTAAAAAGATACGTTTCAAAAGAGCACACATACAGTGCAAAATCTGACAAGATTCTCATATGAGGCAAAAATACATGTAAAAAAAGTAATTGTGGAAATACTCGATTCAATGGGCAATCTGATTGATCATATAATACTCCAATTTGTATTCAGTTAGCAAATTCTATTTGATCTTTCTTGAAAACAAGTCAAAGGTAGGAATTGTTTTTCATTTGGTTGAATAGGTAGTTCCTGAATCGATTGACCATATATATGATAAACACGTTGATTACAAGACAACGGACCGAATTGTTTAGGTTAACGAATAGAGCAGTATACTCCGTGTTTTGTGTGTTAGTAACACACATGGTAGCTTAGGTTGATGTTCCATTACTTTCTCCATGACGTTGAGATGCGACTACTTTTCCCTACCCAACCAGCTGGCTAAACGAGTACAAGAATGACACTACCTTGTTGCCGGCTTAATTCAACAACAACGACACATGTGTTCGATAAATAAATTGATTGCTCAATTAACTGTTTCTTTCATCAGAGATGACATATTTGAACACATAGATCGGACACTTGATAGAGTTTTCGATCGATCCATCGGAAATACTATATGTCTTTCATGATTGATGAATAAATAAATCGATTGCTGGATTTGATAAATTCAGCAGAATAAACAATTTGATTGGTGGATTAATCAATTGGTAGTTCCACGCAAAAAATAATCATTTGGTAGTTTATTCAACCGAAGTGACGACATCAATTTTGATCCATCACCAGCCGTCACCTACACCAGTACGTACCAAGCATCTACACATGTCTCTGTTAGTTGAGAGAAAAATTACCGAGCTGAATAGTTGATACTACCCTGTGTGACACAACACCCAAACTGCACTTTTGGGTTCTCTTGTGCTCTATTGTTCTGTAGGGAATCTAAAAATTATACATAAAAACTCCATTGAATTATGTGGTTTTCATATACCCGTGTGTTGTTTTCGTTCCTGTGTGTTCCGGCCGGGGCATATTAATATAGTACACTCAGAACCAGTGTCATTTTCGTTCCTGTGTGTTCCGGCCGGGGCATATTAATCATTTTCTGTGAGAACTGTCAAGCTCATTGTTATCTTATCCAGAAGTATCTTAATTTACAAGGACGTCATTGCATCTCTCTCGGCACGTGTACTTCGGCTATATGAGTTCTCCCCGTGGAAATTTCAAAGAAAATATCTTCATGTAAATATCTGGATCAATCGGCCCCTCTAAGAAGAACGGTGTTGATTAGTTGAAGAGTATATTTATTGAGCAATGCTACACACGGATAGATTATTACCAGATTAACGAAGGTGCTTAGGTGGGATTGTTTGATTGGATAAAATTTAGGGTGTGGGGGGCCCACCCCACTGTAAATTAGGGGGGGGGGGGGAGAGATTATTTATCGATAGATCTATAGCCTCCTACTATTTCCTTTTAAGGTTTCCACTTATTATTATGTTTATACATAACCACCCGTAAAAAAAAAGTTTATACATAACCAAATAAAGCACATCGGATCGAGGACACCTAAATAAATATGAACAACAAACATTAGGATAAAACAAAATAATATATCATGGTACTTCATTGTCGTCATTTTTTTGTTTTAGTTTTTACATCTTGATTTTCTTCTATTCTATCGGTGAAAAAACATTGCATGGAAATAATCCTGCACAACCTAGACTAGCCTCAAAGTATATGGTTATGAATTTTTGCACATGCATAAGACACATGTGTGTGAATGTATACATCATGCTGTGGAAATTCATATTTTCAAAACGAGGTCCGTGGAGGTCGGCCTCCAAAAGCCCTCACCCGTCGGACCACTGCTTTCTCACCATATGGGTTAGAAGTGAAGGAAATATGCCCTAGAGGCAATAATAAAGTTATTATTTATTTCATTATTTCATGATAAATGTTTATTATTCATGTTAGAATTGTATTAAACAGAAACTTGATACATGTGTAAATACATAGACAAAACAATGTGTCCCTAGTATGCCTCTACTTGATTAGCTTGTTCATCAAAGATGGTTATGTTTCCTAGCCATAGACATGTGTTTGTCATTTGATGAACGGGATCACATCATTAGCTTAGCACTTGATCGTTTAGTATTCTGCTATTGCTTTCTTCATGACTTATACATGTTCCTATGACTATGAGATTATGCAACTCCCGTTTACCGGAGGAACACTTTGTGTGCTACCAAACGTCACAACGTAACTGGGTGATTATAAAGGTGCTCTACAGGTGTCTCCAAAGGTACTTGTTGGGTTGGCGTATTTCAAGATTAGGATTTGTCACTCCGATTGTCGAAGAGATATCTCTGGGCCCACTCAGTAATGCACATCACTATAAGCCTTGCAAGCATTGTAACTAATGAGTTAGTTGCGGGATGATGTATTTCGGAACGAGTAAAGAGACTTGCCGGTAACGAGATTGAACTAGGTATTGAGATACCGACGATCGAATCTCGGGCAAGTAACATACCGATGACAAAGGGAACAACATATGTTGTTATGCGGTTTGACCGATAAAGATCTTCGTAGAATATGTAGGAGCCAATATGAGCATCCAGGTTCCGCTATTGGTTATTGACCGGAGATGTGTCTCGGTCATGTCTACATAGTTCTCGAACCCGTAGGGTCCGCACGCTTAACGTTCGGTGACGATTTGTATTATGAGTTATGTGATTTGATGTACCGAAGGTAGTTCGGAGTCCCGGATGAGATCGGGGACATGACGAGGAGTCTCGAAATGGTCGAGACGTAAAGATCGATATATTGGACGAATATATTCGGACATCGAAAAGGTTCTGAGTGATTCGGTTATTTTTTGGAGTACCGGAGAGTTACGGAAATTCGTATTGGGCCTTAATGGGCCATACGGGAAAGGAGAGAAAGGCCTCAAAGGTGGCCGCCCCCCTCCCCGTGGTCTGGTCCGAATTGGACTAGGGAGGCGGGGGGGGGGGGGGGCTTCCTTCCTTCTCCTTTTCCCTTCGCTTTTTCCTATTCCATGTGGGAGGAGGAATCCTACTAGGACTAGGGAGTCCTAGTAGGACTCCACACTTCTGGCGCGCCCTAGGGGCTGGTCGGCCTCCCCTCCTCCATCCTTTATATACGGGGGCAGGGGGGCAACTCTAGACACAAGTTGATCTTTTGATCTATTCCAGCCGTGTGCGGTGCCCCCTCCACCATATTCCACCTCGATCATATCGTAGCGGTGTTTAGGTGAAGCCCTACGTCAGTAGCAACATCATCACCGTCATCACACCGTCGTGCTGACGGAACTCTCCCGTGAAGCTCTGCTGGATCGGAGTTCGCGGGACGTCATCGAGCTGAACGTGTGCTAAACTCGGAGGTGCCGTACGTTCGGTACTTGGATCGGTCGGATCGTGAAGACGTACGACTACATCAACCGCGTTGTGCTAACGTTTCCGCTTTCGGTCTACGAGGGTACGTGGACTCACTCTCCCCTCTCGTTGCTATGCATCACCATGATCCTGTGTATGCGTAGGAATTTTTTTGAAATTATTACGTTCCCCAACAAGAAGACATAACAACCTACAAGGAAACTTGAGAGCCAATGACCAAATAGTTCTTAGCACCACCATTGCCACCACAACCGTCAACTCGGGCCAAAGCATAGGGTGGTAATCCGCAGGATCAAAACCGTCGATTCACGGGAACCAAAATACCATAAGGCCCTTGGTGTCAGCCGCGATGACCATACTAACTAGTAGGAGTATATGATAGAGTTGTTGGATGCATTCTATGAAACCGCCTCTACTGTCAAGTGGTTTTAATTTTCTGTTTTGGAGTAAAAACAAAATTAGGTAAGAAATCCATGTTACAAGATCTGACAAGATTTATAAAATGATATAAAATTTGTCACATAGTCAGGACTGCCGGCACGAGAGTAGAAAGTAGAAGATTGCGAGAGTTTAGCCTAATAGGAATGATACACTACTCATATCAATAAGGAATTCCTTCGTTTTCCGGGAGTGAAAAGAACTCCAAAGTTAAGTGTGTTTGGCTTGGAGCGATTTGAGAATGGGGACTGATCGGGAAGTTGGTCCTGGGTGCGCAGGAAAGACTAGTGTTGGTCTATGGGGCCAGTCTAGATCCCGTCAGGAGTAACGGTCGGGAACCAGTGGATGTGGCCGGGGCATTACAATTGGTATCAGAGACGACCCTAACGGTTACACGGGCATGTACGGGTCAGGAGCGCGAGCATGTGACACATGATGCGTGTGCCCGTTGTGGCACACGACATGGCACATGTGCCGGACTGGATGCACATATGTGTGCCAAGAGGTAGCGTTCCTGATGGGCTGACGAGGACTTCTGTTCCTTCGGCTAGGGGTGTATGTGAAAGCCTGGCTTAATAGAAATGGTAGATTACGTACTCATATCAACAAAGAATTTCTCTTCTTTTTTGGGAGCTCACTCAAAACAAACTCTAAAGTTAAGCATGCTTGGCTTGGAGCGACTTAAGAATGGGTGACCGACCGAAAAATTGGTCCCGGGCGTGCACGAGTGAGGACAGAGTGCAAAAAAAACTAATGTTATTCTATGGGGCCAATCCAGATCCCGCCAGGAGTAACTGCCAGGAACCGGTGACTGTGGCCAGGGCGTTCCAAACATACTAATTAATCATCACTGAAATAAAATGGCAAATTGAACGCTTTGCAAGGTAAATTATGTTCTTCGAGGATGGCAAGTTTAGTTGGCGAGCACGGCAAATCCGTCTCAATTTATTTTTCTGTTATAAAATTGCATGCTTGCAAACTAAATTTTCCTTCACCACGCCAATATAAATTGCCATGAAGAACATCAGATTTGTCATGCCTAAAAAAATGATTTAGTGTCTCCGAAAACAAAAGTAGGTGAAAATACATGTTACAAGAGCACAACTACGGTGCAAAAATCTGACAAGATTTTTGAAATGTGTTAAAAAAACATATCACAAAGCCACACACGTGAGCTGAAAGTGGAATATACTCGTAATTAAGTAATCGTCACCGAGTTTTCCTCTCTTCCCTGTTTTCCTCTCGTCCCTGGCGGCTGGAACCCTAGCCGCCGCCAGGGGAGGCCGATCTTCCAACGCCGCTCTCCGACGGCTCCCCTCCATCGGCGACCTCGGTCGTCGGTGGTGAGGGAAGCCGCCGGATCCACGCGTGTGGATCGTTTTTACTCTCATAGTCTAGGTTTTTAGGTTGCTCATCGTTTTTGCTTCAGCGGCGACAATGACAACGCTGAATAAAGATTCTTCGGATCCTTCCCTGACGAGGCCATCGGTCCTATGGTTGGGGATGGATTTGGAAACCAGTCTGTTCAAGCAAGGATGGCGTGGCGGCGGCAGCATCCTCGTGGTGGACCTGTGTCCTCGGGCTCCACCGTTGCGACGACGTTTGCTCCAGCGTCGGCGCGGAGCTTGGGAGGTAGTCCAGGAGCGGATGCAGATTGTGGTCTACATCGACGACATCTGGAAGACGGAGCATGTGCTGGGCTCATGGTTCGTGGATGGCAGATATGGTTTCCTCCTTCGGCGTTTTAGTCGTGGTGGGGTGCTAGATCTGGAGTTCGATGGCGTGTCCGGGGTGTTGCCCCGGTCTGATTCGTTCAACGGTAAGGGCTTCACTTTTGGTGAGCCACCTTGAAGGTCCGCAAAGCTGTATATCAGCGATGGAGCCGCGTCGAACTCGGGTGAAAGGTGATTCGTCATTCTTTTCTTCGGTGGCTATTGTGGTGGTGCCGGAGGCAGGTGACGGGCGTTGGTGTCAAGCTCAGAGACGTTCTGCTATCTTTTTAGTTTTGTTATGTCAGTCTTTACGTGACTTGTACTTTGTTCTTTATGATATGAATGAGACACGTATTATCATAAAAAAAAGTAATGGTCACCGAAATATATAGAGAGAGATTTGTCAGTTGGTGCATATGTGTAGCCATAACAAAGCCTAGCGATGCAGATGCAGTGCTTCTTCCACATCACATTCGAGAGGCGTTGACCATGGCGTCGACCACTAAACTAAGACAATTATTGCGCATTTGATAATACTATATCCCACCCGGATTAAGTCCCCACACCACGTACCTTTCCCTGATTAGCTTTTCCCCAGCCGCTGCAATCACAAAATCCACTTGCTTCCTTTTCTCCGTCGATGCACATGCAGGGCCAGTACTACTACTCATATATAGCTGACCCTGCACCAACCATATGACCCTGCGCTGCTGCTCGCGACGAGTCATAAGTCAATGCATGCCTTCGCTTCAGGTCAACTAATGGGGCTAGCCCACCATGTCCTCACACCGCACGCCGTGTCGCCGTCCGTCTTCAGCTAGCCGCTAGCTACCTATACACCTACCTTGGCAACCTTGCCTAGCTTGTACACATATATATACACATAACCCGGCCGGCCCCCTCTCTCATGCATGCCATCATCCTTACAATCCGGCCGGCGCATCCACTCTCGGTCATCACCGTCTCGACTTGGTCGACGTCCACCGGCGGCATGGCGGCGAGCAAGGGAGCGAGGAAGAGCCTGGTGTCGAGGACCCTGGAGCGGTGCAGGTCCGGGCTGAACAGCGGCAGCAAGTCGTCGGCGGCGGTGGCGCCGGGGTGCTTCTCGGTGTACGTGGGCCCGGAGCGGGAGCGGTTCGTGGTGCGCGCCGACCGCGCCGACCACCCGCTCTTCCGCCGCCTCCTCGACGACGCCGAGCAGGAGTACGGCTACGCGGCGCAGGGGCCCCTCACGCTGCCCTGCGCCGTCGACGCCTTCCGCGACGTGCTCTGGCACATGGACCACGACGTCCACGATGACGACGACGGCGAGGTCGCCTCGGCGCCGACGACGCCGATTTGCGGCCTACAGCGCGCCGGCAGCGGGAACATCAAGGTCCGGCCTGCGGGGTACCGGGTGCTCAGCCCGGCCAAGTCCACGCCGGCGTCCTTCTTCTTCTCGCAGACGGCGGCTGGCGGTAGGTGGTGAGCTCTAGGCCTGCAGAACCGAAAGGAATCTGCGCGCGCATACACAGATCGAGCAGCTGCTTAATTTGCATATACTTAGACGACTCAAGCATACACACACTCGTAGCTGATTTAGATTGTAAAAGTGAAAGGAAAGAAGATCGATTCTATGCATGCATGTAAGCGCGTGTGTTGGGTGCTCTTGTATGACCAGTTTGATCTAGGGTAGTCTTTTTGTAGAGATTTCAGTGCGGACTACATATGAAGCAAAATGAGTGAATCTACTTTCTAAAGTATGTTCGTATACATGCTTATGTAATCTTTATTGAAATCTTAGAAAAAAGACTTATATTTAGAAGCGGAAGGGAGTTACATGAAAATGAATTTTGGAGCTTACATGCATGCATAGATTTGCATATGCAGCGACAACGATGGACGTAGTCCTCCATGCCGGCGTAGGTCCTTCTTCATGCAGACGGTGGCTGGTGGTAGGATCGGAGGTGAGCTCTAGCTAGGTGCGCAGCTAGTTGAAGAATCCTTTTAGTTGCTTTCGGTACGGCCTTGCAATGCTCCAAGTAGTTGAAGAATCATGCGACTCCCATATGTGGTCATCTTTGTTGCCATTTAAGTACGCAAATCAACATTGATGACATGCTGGAATTCATGACGACATTGGAATTGGCCTCTACGACATTGTCATGTCTATGGCGGTTTAAACTGAAAGAGAGAGAGGGAGTCCTGAAGTTCAGGAGCTCGATCCACAAACTATGAAGAAGAAGCTCACAAGGTCAGTGAACTACAAGGCCGGGAAGGATGTTGCTTTGTACGATTCTTGGGCGAACATTTCTCTTTAACCTCGATGGCTCGGTTGGACCAAGAAAACATTTTGGAGGACGCTTGAGGAGCACTATCCGCACCATGTGAAGATTTCTTCCAACCATGCATAAGGATCCCTTCCTCACCTTGGAGTGTCATCCCAGATCAATGAAATCGGTGGTGTGGTTGTGTTGATCAAGCGAACATAGCATGGATGTACTCCCTCAGTTTCTTTTTTGTCTGAAGTGCTCTAACTGCTGGAATTTAGTATATTGTGGGCAGCCCAATAACTATTTCAGAAATTCCTAATAAATTCTAGAGGCCCACTTAGCCCATTTGTGCAAGGCAAGGGATACTACTAAAGTTTAGTCCCACATTGCTAGTTTAGTGGGAGTTGGACCTCCTTATAAAGGAGGCTCTTTCCCCACTTGTACGAGCATGAGAACAAGAGGGATATCCGCGCGCGCTCCTCCTCCGCCGCACGCCACGCCTCGCCTCGCCTCGCCTCGCCTCGCCTCGGGTTGGGTTGGGTTGGGTTGGGTTGGGGGAATGAGCCGATGTCTAAATTTTTGCCACACACTACGGGTATACGAAAGGCCACTCGGGAGCTGGCAAGTTTTGCTGTAGTGGATATTGAATACGAACGTTGCACCCTTTAGCTGCTGCCTCTTCGGTTCGTCTCCCTCGATCCCTTCAGCTCCCGGCACAGCCTCTCACCTCCTCCCAGAGAGATGCGCCAGAACCTCTTCCTCCTCTCGCCACAAGTTCCTGAGCACCGCGCTGCCGCTACGATCTTCCCCATCCCGGCTTGCGGCGTGCACCGCAGGTCGGGACAGTAGGCCTCCGAAACCGCACCTCTTTGAGTCCTGTACGGGAGAAGGGTGATAAGGTTTTTGGGGAGCGCTCTGCGCGATTACTGACTGACTCCTTCATCACGGACGCTCCGGACTCCGACGACTACTTCCCCGACGACGACTTCTTCCCCGACGTCGACAACCTCCTCGACGACGTGGCTGGCGAGGACACCGACCCCAAGTCCAGTGCTACTGCTGCTGCTGTCCCGTATGTGTTCTTCTTTCTGTTAGATGTCATGCCACAGTTTCTCGTACTACTGCTTGCCCTACACATGTTAGGTTCTTCTTCATATATGCAACTAGTTCTACTGTCTGCTATAGATATGTTAGCCTACGGTTCATATATGCAGAAGCTATTTACCTTCTCTCTGTCAGAACGTATGACTTGTTTTATCTCTACTATACTAGTCATGCTTTATCTAGTATTTCTGTTAATAAAATCATTTGATAAATTGCTCATATTTCCAACAATCCAAAAACCTTATTATAGGCAATTTACACCAAGTGGTTTTGCTACTTCCATGAGACCTCCTATGTTTGAGGGTATCCACTATAAGAGGTGGCGCGTGAGAGCAGTCTTATGGTTTTAAACCATGAGTTGTTATGACGCCACTCTTGGCAAACCTGAAGTGGAGCTTGATGCTCAACAGGCACAAGCCTTTCAGAAAATGGATACTCTCTTTAAGGCTGCTCTCTTGAGTGTTCTTGGTGAGAACATAGTTCATGCTTATGCGTCAATTGATAATGGAAAAGATATGTGGGATGCACTCGAGGCCAAGTTTGGGGTCTCGGATGCTGGCACTGAGCTGTACATCATGGAGCAATTCTATGATTACAGGATGACTGAAGAGCGCTCCGTGGTTGAGCAAGCTCATGAGATACAGTCATTTGCTAGAGAACTTGAGCACTTCAGTTGTATGCTACCGGACAAGTTTGTTGCTGGAGGTATCATCACTAAGCTTCCTCCTTCGTGGAGGAACTTTGCTACCTTACTGAAGCATAAGAGGCAGGAGTTTTTCGTTCGGGATCTCATTGGCACTCTTGATGTGGAAGAAAAGGCGAGAGTAAAGGACACACGTGCTCGAGGTATTGAGGGAGGATCTAGTGCCAATGTGGTACAGAAGTAGAACTTCCAGTCCCACAAGTTCAAGAACAAGGGCAAGTTTGATGGTAAAGCAAAGTTTGATGGGAAGAACAAGGCTGTGCAACACACGAACTTCAAGAAGAAGAATGGCAAGAAGAAAGGTTCTTGTCATGTGTGTGGGGATCCTGATCATTGGGCTCCTAGTTGCCCTAATCGCTATGACAAGCGTCATCCTGCGAAAGGCGGCAAGACCGCTAATGTTGTCATTGGAGACACTGACATGAAGGATGCTGGGTATGGTATATTTCCCACTATTCTTTCAGTATGTCATTCTCCTGACTGGTTGATTGACACGGGTGCTAATGTGCATGTATGCGGTGATATTTCCATGTTTTCGTCTTATCAGACCGCAGGGACTTCAACCGTGCTGATGGGCAACGGTTCAAGTGCTTCTGTTCGTGGTGTTGGCACGGTCGATCTGAAGTTTACTTCGGGGAAGATCGTGCGGCTGAAGAACGTGCATTATGTCCCCTCCGTCAATAAAAATCTTGTTAGCGGATCTCTTCTGTGTAGAGATGGCTACAAGCTTGTCTTTGAGTCAAACAAATTTGTAATATCCAAGTATGGAACCTTTGTTGGTAAAGGCTATGAGTCAGGAGGTCTGTTTCGTTTATCCTTATCAGATGTTTGCAATAAAGTTGTTAATCATATTTGCAACAATAGTGAATCAAATGTGTGGCATTCACGTCTTTGTCATGTTAACTTTGGTTGCATGTTGCGACTAGCGAAGTTGAACTTAATCCCTAGTTTCACCACTGTCAAGGGATCTAAGTGTCAAGTGTGTGTGCAAGCTAAGCAACCTCGTAAGTCTCACACGACTGCGGAAACGAGAAATCTTGCACCACTAGAGCTTATACATTCAGATCTATGTGAAATGAATGGTGTTTTGACAAAAGGTGGAAAGAAATATTTCATGTCGTTAATTGTTGACTCCACTAGATATTGCCGTGTGTATCTTCTGAAATATAAGGATGAGGCTTTGAACTTTTTCAAGATCTATAAAGCTGAGGTGGAAAACCAACTTGATCGAAAAATCAAGAGGCTTAGGTCCGACCGTGGTGGAGAGTATTTTTCCAATGAATTTGATGCTTTTTGTGCGGAACATGGTATAATCCATGAGAGGACGCCTCCCTATTCACCTCAGTCAAATGGGGTGGCCGAAAGAAAGAACCGTACTCTAACAGATTTGGTTAACGCCATGTTAGACACTTTGGGTCTCTCCAAGGCATGGTGGGGGGGAGGCGATATTGACTGCATGTCATGTCCTAAACCGAGTTCCCACAAAGAACAAAGAGATAACTCCATTCGAGGAATGGGAGAAGAAAAGGTTAAAACTCTCTTATCTACGAACACGGGGTTGTTTGGCGAAAGTCAATGTTCCAATTCCAAAGAAGCAGAAGCTTGGACCAAAGACCGTGGATTGTGTTTTTCTGGGATATGCTTTTCATAGCATTGGCTATAGATTCTTGGTTGTAAAATCTGAGGTACCTGACATGCATGTTGGTACGATCATGGAGTCGAATGATGCGACTTTCTTTGAAGATATCTTTCCCATGAAGGATATGGATACCTCATCTAATCAGGAGATGCCTAGTTCATCCATCGAATCAGGAACCAGTTACAATAACCGAACCTGCCATTTTGATGGAGCACTTTGGAAGTCCTGTGGAGGAGAACAATGAAGTTCCTACTAGGAGCTAGAGACAGAGGACTGCAAAGTCCTTTGGTGATGATTTTCTTGTGTATCTCATAGATGACACTCCCAGTTCTATTTCAGAGGCCTATGCATCTGAAGATGCTGACTATTGGAAGGAAGCGGTTTGTAGCGAGATGGATTCCATCTTGACGAATGAAACCTGGGAGATAACTGATCGTCCTTATGGGTGCAAACCTATAGGATGCAAATGGGTATTCAAGAAGAAGCTTAGGCCTGATGGTACTATCGAAAAATACAAGGCTCGGCTCGTGGCTAAGGGTTATACCCAAAAGGAAGGTGAAGACTTCTTTGATACTTACTCACCTGTCGCTCGACTGACCACTATTCGAGTTCTACTTTCACTAGCTGCCTCGCATGGTCTTCTCGTTCATCAAATGGATGTTAAGACTGCTTTCCTAAATGGAGAGTTGGACGAGGAAATTTATATGGAACAACCAGATGGGTTTGTACTAGATGGTCAGGAAGGGAAAGTGTGCAAGTTGCTGAAGTCTTTGTACGGACTTAAGCAAGCACCCAAACAGTGGCATGAGAAGTTTGAAAGAACTTTAACAGCTGCAGGCTTTGTTGTGAACGAAGCTGACAAATGTGTGTACTATCGCCATGGTGGGGGCGAGGGAGTTATCATGTGCTTGTATGTTGATGACATACTGATTTTCGGAACAAATCTGAATGTTATTAAGGAGGTCAAGGATTTCCTATCTCGTTGTTTTGAGATGAAGGATTTAGGAGTGGCTGATGTCATTCTGAACATCAAGTTGTTGAGAGAGGATGATGGTGGGATTACATTGCTTCAATCTCACTATGTGGAAAAGATCTTGAGTCGCTTTGTCTATAGTGACTGCAAGCCCTCTCCAACACCATATGATGCGAGTGTGTTACTTCGAAAGAATCGAAGAATTGCTAGAGATCAATTGAAATATTCTCAGATTATTGGCTCGCTTATGTACTTAGCAAGTGCTACAAGACCTGACATCTCTTTTGCTGTTAGCAAACTGAGTCGGTTTGTCTCAAAACCAGGAGATGTGCATTGGAAAGCTCTAGAGAGAGTTTTGCGTTATTTGAAAGGCACTGCAAATTATGGAATTCACTACACCGGGCATCCAAAGGTGCTTGAAGGGTATAGTGACTCGAACTGGATCTCAGATGCTGATGAGATAAAGGCCACGAGCAGTTATGTATTCACTCATGGAGGTGGCGCTGTTTCTTGGAAGTCGTGCAAGCAGACCATCTTAACGAGGTCAACAATGAAAGCAGAACTCACAGCATTAGATACAGCTACGGTTGAAGCAGATTGGCTTCGCCGACTCTTGAATGACTTGCCGGTTGTTGAGAAATCTGTACCGGGTGTCTTTATGAACTGTGACAATCAAACTATGATCACGAAAGTGAGCAGCTCAAAGGATAACATGAAGTCATCAAGACACGTTCAGAGAAGGTTAAAGTCTGTCAGGAAAATGAAAAACTCCGGAGTTATTGCGTTGGATTATATCCAAACGTCTAAAAATCTGGCAGATCCTTTTACTAAGGGTCTATCACGTAATGTGATAGATAATGCATCGAGGGAGATGGGTATGAGACCCACAATATGAGTTGTTCATAGTGGTAACCTATTCTTTGTGATTGGAGATCCCGTGAATTAGATGTGGAAGACAAGCTGTTGGTCAACTGAGAGGAGAGTATCCTTACTATTTACAATACCACTCCATGAAGATGCAATACTCTCCTAATCTGCATGGCAGGTTGATGTATATCTTAATATGTTCTAAGTGGCTTATTTAAGCAGAGATGTTATCCTGCAGAATATCTTTTGAAGAACACACCTATATGAGTCTGATTGTCAAACGTCGCAATCTATGAGAGTAGGGTTCTCTCTAGTAAACTCATGAAAGGTCACGGAGTATGACGCATAACCTCCACCCGCGGGGAAGACCCACGGTAGCCACGTATCGGTCAAGGCTTTATGTGAAACTAGATTCGCAGAAAACTTGCAGTTCAAGGCCCAGTCCACTGTTCAAGTTGCTTACTAGTGTAGCATAGAGTTCTAGGTGTAAGTTCAACTTAACAGTCTCCACTGCAGTACCGGTATATAAAACAGTGTTTTGGAACCAAAGGCAAATTTCTGTGTGCCTCTTGGATCTGGTGGGGGATTGCTGAAATTTAGTATATTGTGGGCAGCCCAATAACTATTTCAGAAATTCCTAATAAATCCTAGAGGCCCACTTAGCCCATTTGTGCAAGGCAAGGGATACTACTAAGTTTAGTCCCACATTGCTATTTTAGTGGGAGTTGGACCTCCTTATAAGGGAGGCTCTTTCCCCACTTGTACGAGCATGAGAACAAGAGGGATATCCACGCGCGCTCCTCCTCCGCCGCCCGCCTCGTCACGACGCGCCGCGCCGCGGGTTGCGGGAATGAGCCGAGCCGATGTCTAAATTTTTGCCACGCACTACGGGTATACGAAAGGCCACTCCGGAGCTGGCAAGTTTTGTTGTATTGGGTATTGAATACGAACGCTGCACCCTTCGGCTGCCTCTTCGTTTCGTCTCCCTCGATCCCTTCAGCTCCCGGCGCAGCCTCTCGCCTCCTTCTCGTGCGCCTATAAAAGGGAGGTCGCTCCTCCCGGAGAGATGCGCCAGAACCTCTTCCTCCTCTCGCCACAAGTTCCTGAGCACTGCGCTGCCGCTACGATCTTCCCCATCCCGGCTTGCGGCGTGCACCGCAGGTCGGGACAGTAGGCCTCCGAAACCGCACCTCTTTGAGTCATGTACGGGAGAAGGGTGATAAGGTTTTTGGGGAGCGCTCTGCGCGACTACTGACTGACTCCTTCATCACGGACGCTCCGGACTCCGACGACTACTTCCCCGACGACGACTTCTTCCCCGACGTCGACAACCTCTTCGACGACATGGCTGGCGAGGACACCGACCCCAAGTCCAGTGCTACTGCTGCTGCTGTCCCGTATGTGTTCTTCTTTCTGTTAGATGTCATGCCACAGTTTCTCGTACTACTGCTTGCTCTACACATGTTAGGTTCTTCTTCATATATGCAACTAGTTCTACTGTCTGCTATAGATATGTTAGCCTACGGTTCATATATGCAGAAGCTATTTACCTTCTCTCTGTCAGAACGTATGACTTGTTATCTCTACTATACTAGTCATGCTTTATCTAGTATTTCTGTTAATAAAATTATTTGGTAAATTGCTCATATTTCCAACACTAACGTGTTTGATTTTTGTTGCTCGGTCAACCAGACTAACTCTGAAAACTGCGACATGCAAAGACAGATGCTATCTAGCATGACATGTTTGCAAGTAATTCATCCATCATAACATGTGTTATTCGCGCGCGAGATTATCATGACAGTAAAGAGGTGACCTGAACATTTTGTTCCGTTATTTTTTTTCTTGCCATGCTCATTTTTATGCTGGAACAAAAAACATGCTTTGGGGATTGATTTTCCCCCTGCTATACGTTACGGCAGGCGTGCTGGTTCAAAGCACCACCCTGTAATTTATTTTACTTCTGAGGTGTTTTGTATTGCAGGTGTTTCTTCTATATAAATCCAGGGACCTTTTCGCAAAAAAAGCAACAAGGTGCACTTGGTCTACTTTTTGTATCTTGCTTTTTTTGAAGCTTTTTGTATCTTTTTTTTTAAGCTTTTTGTATCTTGCTTTTTTTTAAAGCTTTTTGTATCCTACTTCGCGACCTGAGCTTTACGAGTTCACCTGTTTTCTGAAACGTTAGCATGCAGACGCTCTGATTAAACCCTTCAAGTGGATTAGTCTAAGATCGCACAATCATAGGACACGTTGCCAGTTTCCTGCTACTTTTTTTTAAACAAGTTTCCTGCTACTGGCGGTGGCCGAGCAGTTCAATGCAATATTTATATGAAAAAAATCTAGCATATTCCAGTGTCAAAGCTTCTGATATTGACCTCTGTTTCTGATGAGGCAAAGTGAGGGACAATAATGCATAGTTTGTGGAGCCTGAAACCCTACCCACACATATTTTGTGTGCGGCCAAAGTTGACTTGGCTGATGTATGCGAATGCATTATGCTTATGTCGGCAGATTATTATATCTGTAACTAAAGGTCCGCAAATCACGCGGATAAAAGAGATATAGTGCAGTAGCTATCGGCCATGGCCCTGTCCGGCCCGTCGCCAGCACCGTCTCCATCTCCTGGGCCACACAAGTTTTGTTTCGCCAGAATCTGCCAGACCACACTTGGCTAGCTCGAGGATCGGTGTATTCGGCCGGTCAAACCGAGCCCGCAAACCTACATCAAAGTGTCGAAAAACGATGCAGTATATATACCATGACAAGGATCTCAGTTTCAGTTCCTATCCATGCAGATAAAAAGCAGACAAACAAGCTGAACTCTGAATAGCACAAAATTCAGATTTTGAACGACGGTATCCGACTGTACTAATTTTACGCAGAATTTGACTCATTTCTATGTAGAGTTTCAGCTTGATTTAATTTGATAATCGGGGAGTTTTGTTGACGAAAGAATAATGCACATGCACAGATGCACTGTATCGAGTTTTTCTGATGTACTATTACTTCATTTTCGCTTGCACGCATGAGTTGAGTACACTGCATTTTGCCAACATGCATACGGAGCTTTCAAGCTTGGCAGTTAATGGCCGTCAAACATTTCTCCTCGAGGGCGTATCTCACTCCACACTGTAGCCAGCTCTACTACCTGGTGTTTCTGTCTCTCTCTCTCTCTCTCCATCAGCTACTGCAGCCTCTTTGTTTGACACACAAACACAAGTTAGCTAGGCTTAGGTTCCACAGTCATCACCACTTGCAACTTGCAAGTTACATCAACAATAATTGGGGATCGAGGGAAAGCAACGTTGCATTAGCCCAGCTTGCCTGCCTGCAATTCCATTTCACACTCTCTCAAGGTGCCTTAGCTCCATGATTGCCTTTAGCAACACAGACTGCCGCATATCGCACATGCATGTAAATCCAATCAAAATGAGTTATGAGAGAATCCTACGGAACACGACGCTTCTGTAGATATGGCTAGAGATTCTGTATGCACCATCGGTTTCGTATCGGTTCATGACTCTCCCTCCTTTTTCAACTCGTCTCCGGCTCGGAGCCATACAGGGTTGAGTTCCGTTTTGGCGGTTGGAGGTGGCGTCTTAGACCAGGTTTGGCGGTACGATGGATTCTGCCAGTTTTTTTGTTCAATTTTCTTAGAGTATAGGTTATAAAACAAGCGTAACACAACAAAGTTCAACAACCGCAAACTAGGCATTAGATAGGTTTTGAGTCTAGGGTTGAAAGCAGAACCCAAACAATAGTTGAAGGTTGAAAAGAAAACGGATAAGTTTTTCATTTTGGATGCAAATTCTAGTTTGTGTTCATATAGCCTCGGGTTCGCAGATGGAATAGCTTAACAGAACAGAACAGCAGAGCTCCCCAAAAAGCAGTCTTTTCACGTGTCTTTTTTTTCCGAGAATACGCCAAAGGCGTACCTTATCTTTACAGAAGAGAGCAAAGGCATTTACAAGAAGCTTGAGGCCATGCGAACATACCCCTAGCAAACACACACTCACGCCCTACTACCAAACTACCAAAAGCACTAGGCTACTCTCTCACAAATCTATGCAACCCTACCACTCCAACTCCCGCACTCCTCCACTCCTCAATCTCTTGCAGAATTTTGTGAATAAGGTCCCTTCCCAGCAGCACTTGATTTGCCCGATTGAAGATCCTAGCATTGCGCTGCTTCCATAAGTTCCATGCCACCACAATTGCCAGAGTGTCGAATCCTCTTTTCTGTGCCTTCTGATAGTGCTTCCTGCTTGATAACCACCATTGGAGATAGTTGTCTTGTGTGCTTGGCCGAGGGATGTTCAATTGAAGTGCAGAGAGACATCCTTCCCACACCTCCCTAGCATACACGCACTGAATTAGAATGTGCTCAACATTGTCCTCGCATTGCAAGCACGTGTAACAAGGTGATGGATGATCTTGGAGCCCATGTCTTGCTCTCCTATCAGATGTCCACAAGAGATGCTGGACCGCCAGCCAAGCAAAGATCTTGCACTTAAGGATCGCCCAACTCTTCCAAATACAGGCAGCAAAGGGGGAGGTGACACCCCCAGCACACAACCATCGATAAGTTGACTTTGCCGTGTATTGTCCTGAAGGGTCCGCCGGCCAGGAGAAGGTATCTGGTGCGTCTGCTTGCCGTTGGACTGTGTGAATAGCTTGGTTCAGATGCAGAAGCTGCATATGCGCAGTGAAAGAAAGATCTCCTCTCACATCCTGGGTCCATCTGTTATCATCCAGAGCCTGTTGAACTGCGCGTCTATTCTTCACTCTAGTATCCACTGACGCGACAATGCTGGGAGCAATGTCCGCTGCTGCAAACCCGTGGATCCACCGATCTTTCCAGAACAAAACTTTAGTGCCGTCTCCCACCTCAATGTGCACCATGTTGTCAAACACTTGTCTGGCATCTTCATCTTCCGTCATAGGGATTCCTATCCACGGTCTGGAGTAATCAGTCCGGCGTAGCCACTCCCAGCGCACTCTTAAGGCTAGTGCTTGCAGCTGCAAATTTTTGACCCCCAGCCCTCCCCTGTACAAGGGGCGACATATATTACTCCAAGCCACAAGGCACTGCCCACCGTTCGCTTTCTCCTTCCCAGCCCAGAAGAAAGCACGCATGCTTCGATCAAGCTCCTCGAACACCCAAGCAGGGGCATCAGTCACGAGAAAATGGTGGATGGGTTTAGCCGCAAGTACAGATTTCACCAGAATCAGCCTGCCCGGGCGCTGAATCAGCCCTCGTTGCCAAGCAGGAACCAGCTTGCGCGCCGAATCAAGGATTGACTGCCATTCTGCACGAGTTAGCTGTCGGATGGCAAGCTGTAATCCAAGGTATTTGCACGAAAATTCAGTCAGGCTACAGTTCAGCATAGCCGCCACCCGGTCCCTGTCAAGATCATCACCTCTGATGAGTATTGCTGAAGATTTAGCATAGTTAACTCTTAGCCCCGAAGCATCACCAAATGCTCGAAGAGCCTCTGTCACAAAACCGAGCTCCTGCGCGGTGGGTCGAACGAACAGGGCAACGTCGTCAGCATATATGGAGAGTCGTTGCAAAGCTGCTATCCCCGAGAATGCGCTAATGGCTCCAGCATCCTCTCCTTTGATGAAAATTTTGGTCAAGACGTCCATAGCAATGACGAATAGAAGTTGCGATACTGGGTCACCTTGCCGCAATCCTTGTGCATGACAGAAGCTCAAACCTGGTATTCCATTCACCACTACTTTGGTGGAAGCAGTGCTCAGCAAAATGGCAATCCACCTTAGCCACTTAGCTCCAAATCCTTTAGCATGCAATACATCAAACAAGAATGGCCAGCTGAGAGAGTCAAAAGCACGCGATATGTCCAGTTTCAGGAAAACAACTTTCTCTTTCCGCCCATGGATCTTCCTCGCAACTTGCCGAACTAGGAGAAAGTTGTCATGCAATGCTCTTCCCATAATAAACGCAGATTGGTTGGCTTCAACAATTTCTTTCATTCTTCTCCGCACCCGGATTGCCAAGACTTTTGCAAACAACTTAGCTGCGCTATGAGTGAGACTTATCGGTCGAAAGTCCCCCACTTCCTCTACATCTGATCTTTTGGGAATCAGAATGATGTGAGCCCTATTTAGCTTCCCAAATCCTCGTCCTTCTCCAATGTACAACTTATACATGACAGCCATGATATCGTGCTTGATGATATGCCATGCATGCTGGTAAAAGGCCCCTATAAACCCATCCGGTCCCGGCGCGCGGTCGGCTGGCATATCTTTTATGGCATTCCACACTTCATCCTCAGTGAAGATCTCTTCCAGCTCCCCAAGGTCATGAGAGTCCATGTTCAGGAAATCCAGGTTAACTCCTGCTTGTCTCACTGTGGCATGTCCCATGAGCTGTCGGTAAGTTTCCGTGAATATATCCTCTTTCCTGCCCTGCTCAGATATGATTTGGCCTTGGTACTTGACATGCGCGATGAAGTTTTTTTATCGTCTACCATTAGCAACTGCCTGAAAGAGCTTTGTATTAGCATCTCCTTCCTTAATCCATCTTAACCGCGACCTTTGCTTCTCGATAGTTCGCTGCAATGACGCCAAGCCCAGTAGGGCTAGTTTGAGCGTTCTTCTCAACCAGAGCTCCTCATGAGTCAGCCGTCTATATTCTTGTGCGCAATCAAGTCTGAGGATCACGTAGTTTGCCACAGCCAGCTTCAACTTGATATTGCCCGTCTTTTTATCTCCCCATGCTTGCAAAGCCATGGCCGTGTTCCTTAGCAGGGCGTCCAGCCGCTTGTATGGGTCAACAATATTGTCATCGCAAACCCAGGCATCCTTCACCACTTGCTCAAATCCATCAAGCTTTGTCCAGTAGATCTCGAACCTAAACCTCTTGTGATGACAGAAAGGCGCAGAGGTAGATAGATGTAATGGCACATGGTCTGACACATTAGTAGACAAAGCTTGGAGCAAGTTGTCCATAAACATGAGCTCCCAGTCCACGGTTACCAGCACACGATCAATCTTTGTCGTCACCGGGTCATCCCTCTCATTAGTCCAAGTAAACCTCCTTCCATGCATATAGAGCTCTTTTAGCTCATTTTCCTCTATGAACTCCCTAAATTTTCTCATGATACGATGATTCAAATTACAGTTGTTTTTCTCCGTGGCATTGACGATCATATTGAAGTCACCAAGCACCATCCATGGCCCTGGACATGTGGCCCTTCGATGTTGCAACTCCACAAGGAACTGCAATTTCAGATCATCCCCTTGCGGTCCATATACCACCGAGATCCACCAAGACGAACCATCCTTGTTGTGCACTAGTCCTGTCATGAAGTTTGTATCTCGACTTATGTTATCCACCTGCATGATCGTGGTGTCCCAAGCCAATAAGATTCCACCGCGGGTATCACTAGCCGGAAGGTAGTCAAAGCCATCAAGAGATGTTCCAATACATTGCATCACGGTGAAACGATCGATTACATCCAGTTTCGTTTCTTGTAAACACAAAAGGTTCACTCTAGCCGACGTGATGAAGTCCCTCACCGCTTTCCTCTTCGCAGGGTTGTTCAGACCCCGCACGTTCCAGCATAGTACCTTGGGGTTTATATCCATAGATAACCTATGCACCTACCACTCCTCCGATGGTGCATCTCAAGATGCACCCATCACCGTACTCGTCCCCGTTGGCATTGCACTCCATGTCGGCATCTCCTTCCCAAACAGGGCCGCTATCACCCGAACATGTTGCTCCCGCAGCGGCGAGTCAAAAAGCTCCTTCAAGTCAGCAATGACCCCTTCCTCCACTTCCATGTCCTCTCGAGCTAACCCAAGTGCGTTCATGAGCACGTTCTCAGCTTGAGTAGCTTTAGTTGAAGTCGTGGCTGCCTTCCTGGATCCACGTGTAGTTCGACGTGGCGTGAACGGCTCAGCCTCAGGATGCAGCGGGGTGGCTTGAACCTCCTTCAACAACGGTGGGGCAATCCTCTTCACGAGCTGCGAGCAAAACCACTTGAGCTTTCCATATGCTTCTGCCTCATGGCTGGCCATTCCGTTGTTGCATGTAGTTTGGACCAGTTGCATGTTATGTTGCACGTTCAGATTCTCCGTATTCTCCTTGAACTGTTGAGTGTTCGCCACTTGTCCCTGGCCAAGTGTCTCCTCTGATCCAATCGATCGCTGCTCCAACATGCGTGGCTCCGACGACAACTGACAGCAGGCCAAATCTGATGTTCCACCAATCCGCGTATCGGATCCTGCGATTGAATCTCCGCCATCCCGGATGCATGCACCAGCACGCGTGCATGTGTTGTCCGCAGCTTCCTCGATCCTCACTCCCGGTGGGCCAGATGGGCCACCATCCTCACCCAGCCTCCGAGGCGTACCCGCCGGACTCATCAAGTGTCCCGGGCCCGCCGCAGCCAGTTCCCCATTGGTGGAGGAAGGATCCATTCCCCCACCATCCCGAGGCGTGGGAGACAAGGCCGTCCCAGCGTCCGGCCCCACCTTCGCAGCTTCCGCGTTGGAGCGGGGTTCAGATTCCACCCCTAGGATCCCACCAGCTGTCACCTCCTTGGCGCAGGCCACAACTGCCGCGTCCGTAGTTCTGCCTGGCACGTCCTCCTTCTCAACACCTGTAGGTGTCACATCTGTCTGTAGGCCCCTCCCCGCTTCCTGGTTCGCAGCCACCTCCTTTGTCGCTTGTGGCGTCGCGCGCTCCCTGTTCAAAATTTGAACTGCCCCGTTAGCTGTCTCCGTAGTCCTTCCATGCTGATGCCCGATTCGGTCAAAAGCTGACTTGCGAAGTGTCAGCCTCTCCTGGAGCCTCGCCCCACCGACTGGTAAGCTGTTAGCTTTTTCCACCACCATTGGGGGGATTCTCCAGGCTCGTTGGGATTGGTCGCGGACCTCGTCGGCGGCGAGCCTCCGACCCCCTGCCGCGCCAATGGCACCGGCGCCGGCCCAAGCGCCGCCAAGGCGATCATGCACGCCGTACTGCCAGCCCAGTCTCCTGGTTGTCGCTCCTCTGGCGCCTCCAAAGTCCTTGTCATCTTCCGGCAACCCGCTTTGTCCACTACCCGATGAGCTGCCCAAGAACCATGGCTCCTCTGCATCCGTGTAGTCCGTCACCGAGTCAAGATGAATCAACGTCTTGTACTGCAACAGTTGAGGCTCAAATGGTGGCGCTTCGCCGGACGGCTCCGGCACCGCAAGCCATCTGCGCGTTGGAATGGTCTCCGGATCCGCGGTCCACGCCGACAGCCGGAACGACGACAGATCCTCCCTTGAACTCATCTCTGGCGCCACTCCATCCACCAAGCACGCCGACCCGAGCATGCGGGGGTATGCCTTCGATCTCCAACTGCACCTTGAATCTCATGACAGAGTGTACCGCCTGGGACTGCCGTGTCCACAGCCTGAAGAACAGGCGGGTGCCCCTGTACTCCAGCTCCGGTTGCCTACCGACGCAGTTCCTGTGCTCCTGTCGAGCAAATACCACGAGAAAATCTTTCGGTCTGTGCCTGTGCACGGAAACCCACTCCGATGATATGCCAAGTTTGTCCTCAAGAGCCTGCAACACGAACTCCGGCGAGATGCCTCTGCGCGCTCCTCCCGCGTACGCCACCATGGTGAACTGTAAGCGCCTCTCCAGATCGTTCATCGTGCTCGTTCGCCTGACCACACATAGCTCCGATGCCTCCATCTCCAGATCAGGCCGCACGTTGAGCCGCGGGGCTGTCAACATGGGCCACATCGGCGGCACCACCCCGTCCGGCAGAGGAGGAGGCGGAGGGGGAGGTGTGGGTGTCCGAGCCGTCTGCCCACGAAGCGCACTTGTGGCATCCCCCGAGCCAGTGGCCGCCCTCCTGGCCACCTTGGCCGCCGCCTCACGCCGAAGCTCCTCCACCGGAGACGGGCTGCGCGGCCGTTTGCAATCCCTGGAGCCATGCCCGGCGAGACCACACCGATAGCACACGATGTCGTTCGTGCAGTCCTTCAAGAAGTGCCTTTGCCAGGCAGCGGAAGCACTTGTCCCGCATGTCCGGCGAGATCTCCCTCTGACCAGCCTGACGGGACGCGCCCGCCGCTGCCATCGCCGCCACCGCGAGGTCCCTTCCCATCCGGCGCTTCCACAGGGTCTTCTTCGTGACCGGCGCTGGATTCCATCCATCCAGCCGCCGACACGAGATCTCCTCAGCACCAGCGGCGGGCAGGACCTCATCCAGATCTCGAGCGGCAGACCGCTCCGAGTCCGACGAGATACCCAGCCCAGACACCACCGGCCGCTCCCGCGCCGTGGGGAACGACGAACCCACCGAGGCCGGGCTGGTCGCCATGGAAGGAGGGGGGATCATCACAGCCTAAGCTCACCGGGGGGGAGAGGGAAGGGGCCGCCGTGGCCGGAGCAGCCGACGGCGGGAGAGGTGGCCGTCGGGGCCGGAGTGGCCTTCGGCGGGTGGGTGGCCGGCGGGGCCGGAGTGGCCTTCTGCGGGTGGGTGGCCGCCGGGGCCGGAGTGGCCTTCGGCGGGTGGGCGGCGCGCTCTCGCTCTCGCTCCCACTTCCGTAGCGTCTTTTCACGTGTCACATGAGAATGAGAGGTATATGATGATATGAAACAAGTCAAACATATACATTTAACATTGACAAATGCATGTGAGTTTGTCCGTTAATTCTCCACTTACTTAATTATTTCATAGCGACCAATCATATGCATGGCTCATATCCATCCTTGCCACATTTGTGGGCTGTGGTTCAGCTGTAAGGTAGGCTTGGCCTTTCCCATTGAAGCAGCACATAGTGCTGCTTGCAGTGCACATCACTTGCTTTGACATCCCACATGTCCCTCAGGACATTGACATTCTTCTTGAAATCACTAGATTCCCTGGATTGATTTTAGTCAAAGATTGTGGAGCACTTTCGATGGAAAGTGCATGTGGATGGCTCCCATCTCTTGTAGATTTGGAGTAACAGTATTAGCTAGGGAGACAAGCCTTGGTGCACCCATACACAATGATTGAGGAGTTGTTGTGTGGCTGATGATATCTATTGTTGCGTTTCAGAAAATCTCACTTTAATAAAATGAACACAAGAAGGCACATCAACTGCATGTGTGCAAACTCAGCATAAACCTAATTGGCTAATTCACCACTTGTGCATAGAAGTCGTTCGATAAACTCTCATTAACATTTGTTTATAGCATGTATACCTCTGTTGTGATTACTGGACAGTAATGATAGTGAAATCTACAGTGTAATCTTAACATGTGACGGTTTAATAAATATTTACATGATGCACGTAGAATGACTCTTTATATTGAAAAAGTTTCTTCAGAACTTTATATACAAAAACTTGATTTAAATATAATATACTCGTTGTGCCACCCCATACTTACATGTGTGTACCTGTTTATATATATATATATTCTCTCAGTGTAGGCAGCACCCAGGGATGCATCTACTGAGGCATGCTTAACTAGCTAAATTAAGTGAGACACGTTAAATTAAGGCAACCAAGTCAAGGATCATCTCCTTGAATTGAATAGAAAGTTGCCATGGTTCTAAAACTCTACTGATATTTTTTAAATGATTATATTTTGAACGATTCTATAGAGTATCTCAACTAGACAAAATAATGTGTTTGATTAATGAATTGTGCAGTTTATTAATGTCTGATATATTAATTCTGAAAGTAACCATTGGCAATTTCTGATTTGGTATTTGACTTGGTCATGTAATATGTCAGTGCGCATATATTTGGGGGTGCTACGATTTCTTGAATTCAATACAATGCAAGAAGTTTTTTTTTTCCCTTTGTTGAATGAAGTGTCTTTCGTCACAAAATAATAAGAAAACGAATCAGAAGTGATTCAATGAAGATTGATTTGGACGAAAAAGAACGGAATTGTTCAGGTCAACAAAGAGAGTATTATACTCCAATTTGTGTGTGTTAGTAACATGCAACGTTAGCCTAGATATTGCAAAAAATCATCACATTTGGGGCATCGATTGCAGAAAACCACCTAGTCCCTAATCATGTGCAAAATTCACCGCGTATCTGGTAAACCTTTTGCAGAAAACACTGATCGGGTGTTTTGGCCCGTTTGATCAATTTATGACAAGTAGGGCCAGACTGTAAGGAGATGACTGGGAAAACAAAATTACAAACACCCCCCTAAATCTGAAAATAAAAAGCAATCAACCCCCTGATCCCAGGAGGCAACCGCACCAACCCGACCACGCCCATGCCGGCCCCACCGGCTCCCGTCACCGCCGCCGACTGGGCAGACGTGGAGACGAGGAAGAGATGGATAGGAGTGAGACGGCGAGCGCGGCGTGCGCGTCCCCGAGCACGTCGCGGTGGCCGACGGCCACCGCGAGCAGGTCGGCGCATCCCCGGCACAGCACCATGGCCTCCTGCTCGGCACACCCATGACACGGCGCCACGGCCATTCCCGTCGAGGGTGGAGCGAGTAGGAGATGGACATGAGTGAGCTGGCGAGCGCGGCGGGCGCATCCCCGAGCGCGTCTCGGTCGTGGACGGCGACCGCGAGCAGGTCGGCGCGCCCGTGGCACGGTGGCACGACCTTGTGCTCATCCTCCTGGTGGGCGCGCCCGCAACATAACGCCATGGCCTCCTAGTCGTCCGACGGGGCTGCAAGGCAGGTAGGGGGAAGGCGCTGGTGGCTGGGGCATTGCAGGTCGGGTGGGAGGCGGCGGACTCAGGTGAGCAGAGGAGAAACAGAGTGGTGCGAACAGAGTGGTCCTCCCTCATCTCCCTCCCCCCGCGGGAGCACGCGCCCATGCCCTCCGGCGAGGCGGCGTACCTCCTCCCCGCGACCACGCGCACTGAGCTCCGGCGAGCACGCATAGGAGGGATCCTCTCCCCGCGCGTCGC
Source organism: Aegilops umbellulata (assembly GCA_032464435.1). Classification (NCBI taxonomy): domain Eukaryota; kingdom Viridiplantae; phylum Streptophyta; class Magnoliopsida; order Poales; family Poaceae; genus Aegilops; species Aegilops umbellulata. The sequence continues at coordinate 507,384,207 of CP136056.1, read as the reverse complement.
AACTCGACCCTAGCAGGACGACGTGGGAGAGAGACGCGGGGCGAGGAGATCACGACGGCGACGTGCTTGTCGGCGGCGGCGACATCGCCGGAGTGGTGCCGGGGGTCGGCCAGCTCGGGTTCTCTAGATCCGATGGGATTAAGGCAGCGGGCTCTGCCAGGCATGGTCCAGGGGCCTGATTGCTTTTTTTAAAATCTACTAGGGGTGTGTGTGAGATTATTTTGCCAAGTCAGCTCTTTACAGTCCGGTCCCGTGTGTCAGAAAGTGACTAAATGGGCTAAATCACCTGATCAGTGCATTTTGCAAAAAGTTTACTAGAAACGCGGTGATTTTTGCATAAAATTAAGGACTAGGTGGTTTTCTGCAATCGATGCCTCAAATGTGGTGGTTTTTTGCAATTAACTCCTACTTTCTCCATGATGTCGAGATGAAGACCGCCACACCCTAAGAGTTAGCTAGTAGTACAAACGACAAGCAAACTCGGTTGCTAGACTCTTCTCTAAAAATAACTAGATAAGCTGGTTTCTGAGTTAATTCAACAGAGGTGACATCTATTAATCTGACAAGCAAGCTGACTAGTTCAGCAGAAATGGCACATATATTATTTGTTGTTGCAAAAACATAAATGATGCATATTGAATAGATAAGCTACCAACCAAAAATTGCAATCAATGCCAGATGATGAACAAATAAATTGTTTGCTGGATTCATATAGTATTTTATTCAGCAGTTAGATAAAATGATAAACCAGTTAATAAATAAATAAATCAAGAGTAGACACTGATACAATCACTAGAGTTCCCTTGTTTCTCCTATGTACTCCTTACGTTTTTAACTTCTAAATGCAATTTTGTATTCCCTTCGGTTTTATCCTCTAGAGGAATCCAAAAGTGCCCTAGGTTTATGTGTATTTTTTTTATTCATGTGCCTTGAGGCATCAATTATTTTTTGAAAGGTTCAACATCAATGTCATTTTCTAGTGCATATAGTATGTACAAAATGGAACACTCTTTGTTATCTTGAAGTGCCTTAATTTAATTCCAAGATTATCCTTGCTTAGCGAGCACGTATCAAACACCTGGATAGGAAGAACAAGAACCACAACCATCCTACGTTCAAGCACGAAGAACATAGGTTGACGGAAGCTTTTGGGGAGTTTCCACAAGGAAAAGATGAGGCGGACGGAGAGAACGACACATAGAAGTTAAAACCCTAAATGGCAATGTAAAACAAATCACTCACACTGAATGTGATCAAGGTTGCGATTGAAAGATGCGAATAGGATTCAATTTCGTTTGTTAGGAGGTATAGCCTCGCACGTGGGCACCTCCCATGTTTTTTTGTTTCTCTTATGGATTGTAGTTTTCTGGATTTTGGGGTGCACCGGCTTGTTGTTGTTTCACATGGCGAGCCAATGCTTCGAAGGAGTGTCAACGGTGAACAAGTAGTTGCATGATTTTTCATGCGGTGATGGCGATGTCTGATGTTGATCAGGAGACTATGATGTTGGCAATAAATGGCTCACACCAACTGTTTTGTGAAGAAATAGATTAGTCGCTTCTTATCAAGATAAATGGCTCACACTTTGCTTACCGTATTGAACCCCTCAACCCTACCTAACTTGTCAAACAATGTATCTTTTTTTATGGCAAAGGTATTCTTTTTCACCGAGAAGAAAGCATCAAGAAGGCGCAAGATGATAAAAAACAAAAAACAAAGCCCAAAAATGAAAAGTAAAGAAAGGGTAGCTTACGCTAACCTAAAGATAAACCAAGAAGAAGTAAAATAAAGTATACATGAGCTAGCACTCATAGCTCGCTAAGGCAAAATGATCCGTCTTTTCATTCTCAAGCATGCCTCAAAACATGTGCCATCTATATCAAAATAGCATGAACTAAAGCTATAAAATCACCATGAGTGTTACGGCTCCAACCATGTATAGTTTAAAAATTAAGGAAGAAGCGAGATACACCTGATTTCCATTGATAGAAGATAAAGGAAAAAATGAGCATATATCTTCCAAATTTAGTGGGTAATATAAAAAGTGCAAATCATTAATCTACAGAACACTTTGATGCTTGCAACTTGAAGTGATTCCACAGATGGTGTCCTCCATGACTTGACGTAGTAGTAGCAGCTAGCATTAGCAAATGCAGAGCTTCTTCAACATACACTCGGAAGGTGTTGACTGTTGACCATGAGAGATCAGCACCAAGACATGCAATTAATGTCTTAAACTGATATATCCTCGAAATTAGGTGCCCAACCACAGCATGCATGACATTTCCTGCTAGTACAACAACAACAAAAACTTGCATAAGGAGAGTCTTCTCTCTTGATGTGCAAGCAGTACTCTTACTCCACAAGTAGAGAAGTAATTGTTTCTCATTTCTCTTCTTATATACTTCCTCCGTCCGCGAATAAGTGTACTTCTAGCTTTTGTCTTATGTCAAACTTTTAAAACTTTGACCAGCTTTATAGGGAAAAGTAGTAGCATTTATGGCACTAAATTAGTATCACTAGATTCGTTTTGAAATGTATTTTCATAATATATCAATTTGATGTCATATATGTTACTACTCTTTTGTATACAATTGGTCAAAATTTAAATTTTTTGACTTAGGACAAAAGCTAGAAGTACACTTATTCATGAACGGAGGGAGCATATACTCCACAAGTAGACAAGTAGTCAACGCACAACGCACTCCTACTTGATTAATTAACCCAGAAAGCAAACAATAAGTCACTAATTAAGTAATTAATTGCACCACCCATCTCATACTTGTCTTCTCCTTGTCTTTATATCCCTGTCAAAACCATATCTCTGTCTTGGCTAACTAGGCTGATCAGTTGCTAACTGCCCCATATGACTAGTTATCCCAACAAGTCAATGCTCCATATCAGGTCTACCAATGGGGCTAGCTAGCCACCATGTCACATAGCACGCCACGCCACTCTGTATTCAGCTGATATGTTTAGAGTAAATTTCAGTTTGTTACTCCTTATTTATGATAGTGTAGTAGGTTTTAATTTATCTAAAAACTTATGCCATATTTTACTTCATATTTGAAACATTGAGCGTAGGTCACCAAACCAGAGATGCACGAAAAGACTCCCAACCCTAGCCGCCACCACAACTTTTCTAGCGCAGCCGCCTCGGCACCCTCCTCTTCCCCATCTGTTTCGTCGGCGGCAAGAGGAGGGGGCACCCGTCCGTCTCATTTCATTTCCCTTAAGTTTTTTTTCTAGCAACATTGATGAGGTGGTGGCGGCGATGATGTGTTGGAATAAGGTATCTCTAGTCTCTCCCTACCTCGGCGACGTACGATCCGACGCCAACGAAGGGCATGTGAGAGTTTGTGTCCCTAGATCTGTTGGCCCATTCAAATCTTGGCAGTTGGTGTGCCTTTCAATTAGAGCTATTGGCTAGATACTGGTGTGGCGACTTTGACATCTTCTTCCGCATTGTTCTAGTGGCATGGTTCAGTTTCTCCAACCGTCTGAACTGGTGGTGATGGATTGCAAACCTGTGCTGCATTTGGTGATCTCCCAACTGATGTTACTTCATTGATTCCTATATCTCGTATCAAGGGTCAGGTGGCTATTGCGGTTTTCAAAGCTTGGTATGAAAAGAGCATTTGCATGTGTCCCTTTCCTTTACTATTGGTCCTGTGCAATTTTCATTCTCCGGTTGGTGTCATACAGTCGGAGGAAGAATAAAGCTAGTATGATTTTGAATGTAAATTTTTTACTGGTCATCCCGCGTCCAGTCGTCTATCGTTTGTACTGCCTTTTTTTCTTATTATTGTCAGATCTAAGATGGCCTTTGGGGCGTCCCTTAAAAAACATTGACATTACAACAACTTTTACCCTTTTTTATCAAACTGAAAAATGACCAATTTGGTAAGTTGGCACGCAGATGAATGATTACACAACTCCAATATGTGTGACCGTGGGGGGCATTAGCAAATTATATCATGTTCCCTCGAATTATACCATATTAGCAAACAATGTCAACATACTACGTACTATGCAACCTTGTAGAAAAAACAATGTGGTTTATTTTTTGAAAGAGGGTTGAAAAAACAAGATGGCCACAAGACAACTACATGAGTTATTTATTAACAAAACATGTGTGACTGATTTATTATTTATGTAAATAACTGTAGGAATATTCAATTCGATTGATATACTGATTGATCAAATTGGTCCTTTTTTTGAGTGAGCAAATTATGTTCCTATTGTTATACCGAATCCGGATATTCCGATCGATGGATATTATGTAAAAACAAACTATGCATGTACTTCAATTCTGTATTCAGTGAGCAAATTTGATTTGCTCTTTCTTGAAAACAAGACAAAGCAAGGAACTAATTTTCCTAGGTTGAATAAATAGTTCCTGAATCAATTGACCATATATGATAAACAGTCGATCACAAGACAGAACGGAATTGTTCAGGTCAACAAATTAAACAATATGTTACGTGTGTATGCATTATGTGTCAGTAACATGCACGTTAGCTTAGGTCGATGTTCCATTACTTTCTGCCCGATGTTCAGATGACACTACTTTTTCCTACCCTACGAACTAGTCTAGGGATGGCATGCAAATTTGGTTGCCGGACTACTGATCTTCAAATTCTTTTTTTTTCCGATTTAATTTAACAGAATGGCATGTACTCCCTCTATGACTTAATATAAAACATTTTTTGACATTGTCATACTCTAAAACGTCATATAAAAGGGTACAGAGGTATTATTAGATAAATAAATTGATAGCTGATTTACTGTATATTGAACAGAGAGTACTTGAATAGATAGACTGGACACCGGATTGATTATTCAATCTATTCATCGGGAATGTATATATTTCTTGTGTGATGATTGATGAATAGATAAATCGATTGCTGGATTTGGTAAATTCAACAGAATAAACAATATGATTGCTGGATTTGATATAAATCCAGCAGACTAAACAATTTGGTTGCTGGATTAATCAATTGTAGTTCATTCAACGGAATTGACAACACTAGTTTGATCCATCACAAGCCCCTACATATTTCTGATGTCTCTGTCGGTTGATGAGAAAAATAACCGAGCTGGTGAATGTAATCTAGCCAGTTGATACTTGCCTGTGTGACACGACACCCAAACTGCATCGCTGGTTTCTCTCATATTCTATTATCCTGTTAGGAATCTAAAAACTACTCCCTCTGTAAACTAATACAAGACATTTTAGGTTACTTAAACTTAAATAACCTAAAACATCTTATATCAGTACTATTAATCGATTATACTCTGGATCACTGTCGTCTTCTCGACTCTGGACTATGTGAGAACTGTCAAAGCTCATTCTTATCCGGAAGTATCTACAAGGACAGCACCTAGTCTCCGTTGACACGTGTACTTTAGCATATGAATTCTCTGCATGTAAACATTGAGGAAAATATATCCATGTAAATATCTGGGTCGGTCAACCTCGCTAAGAGGAAATGAAATTAATTACTGTGTATATTTACTTATTTTTACCAACTTTTATTATAAACAATCTTGATACATTTTTGTTTTAGGAAATGGTCTGATTTTGTTAAATAACCAAGCAAAACACATCATATTGAGGACACTGAAACAAACATGAGCACCAAATATTCCTGATTAAAAAAAAACATGATGGTACTTCTAAGTCGTCGTTTAATTTCTAGTTTCAACATTTGCATCTCGACTTTCTTAAATGCTTTTGGTGAAAATGTTGCAAAACAAATAAACCTACATAAACTGGACTAACCTCAAATAAGTGAGAACCTTAGATCATCAAATGCACCATGTATGGGAAAACACCCTACAAGTTAGGTTGTCGATCCATTGCCTTGTCGCCATACAGTCAAGAGAAAAGGCCATGAGCACAACACAACGAAATAAGAGAGCCATGACCAAAAAGTATCCGAGGCAACCATGCCACAACCACCAGCAAGTCAGAGCAAAGCACCGAGCAGAAATCTGTCAGACCGGACACTGTCGATCCGCAAGAATTAAAGTACCACAAGCTCATCGGTCTCAACCACGATGATCATACAGGGATTTTTTATGGAAGGATCAGTTGGACTTTTATATGTGCAATAGATCCTCCACTGTCAAGATGCTCCCACCACGGACACAAGAGAAGTTAACGTAGAAAAAACATAATTTGAAGCAAGGTTAATAACCCCCCCCCCCCCCCCCCCCCCACACACACACACCAACCTCATGGTGGTAGAAAGTGCAGCGAAGGAGAGGAGAACTAACGGAACAGTGGGAAAAAAATGCCTAGCGCCAAGAGGGGAGTTGTCTTTCTTAATCTAATTGTCGATCTAACTAGTGTGGCATACAGGTCATTTAAGACATTGTTTATCATACTTTATTATTTTCACATTACTCATAATTCGGATCAATTTGTTGTGCCAACTGACCGGACAAAAAACTCGCTCACAAATATGTTCGGGTATATCCACGGTGACATGGGAGCCGTGTGTTGCAACTAGCTACACCTATTTCCAATAATTTAACACATTTCATAAATTCAACAAAATTCAATGAAATTAATTTAATATTATATGCTACTAACAATTATGCCTTCATGTTATTTACCCGTCAATTTCCATGCCGTCCTAATAAGTGTGCTCAACATTTTTCCTGGGGTAAACCAAAGTAGGTACAAATTACATGTCACAAGAGCACAACTATGGTGCAAAAATCTGACAAAATTCTCAGATGACGTAGAAATATGTCTCAAAGTCACAACACGAGAGTAGAAAGTGGAATATACTCCTAAATAAGTAATCATCACAAACCTTGTTATGTTGGTAAAAAGAATACAAGGAAGCAAAGGTTGTCACAAGGTTAAGGTTGTTACTAAGGGGTAAAACAGGGTAAATGTTGTCACAAGGTCATAGTTAGGGGCAAAAGGTGGGATTTGCTCATATTTTTAGTGTATATACTTTAGACAATTTAATGCATTGTTTCATTGTATATAGTATATACCCCCAATGTAGGTAGACAAAATAATGTGTTTTACACTTTTTGTAAAGATACTCCCTCCGTCCTTGTCTTACATTTCGGGACAGAGGGAGTATTATATAACCTTTTAGAGAAAACAATGTGATTTATTTTTGAGATTTTTTTTAAAGAAAAGCTAGATGGCCACAAGTACATGAGTAGTTTACTGCCGAAAATAAAACTACTGATTTACTATGTGAAGTAACTGGGGAAATACTTGATTCGATGGGTATTCCAATTTGGTATTCAGTGAGCAAATTCTGTTTGCTCTTTCTTGAAAACAAGTCAAAAGCAAGGAATTATTTTTCCTTTGTTGAATAAGTAGTTCCTGGATCGGTTGACCATATATGATATAAACATGTCGATTACAGGACAAAGAACAGAATTGTTCAGGTCAACGAATAGAGCAGTATACTCCATGTTTATGTGTTAGTAACACGCACGTTAGCTTTAGCGATGTTTCATTACTTTGTTACTTGTGTTGAGAGATGAGACTACTTTTTCCTACCCATGTATTCGATAAACTCTTCTTCTAAGATTGATTGCTGGACTCCTCTTCTAAGATAAAACCGTTGCCGATTTAAAAAAAATGCGACTGATGTTGCCGGTTTAATTAAACAGCAACGACTCATGTATTTGATAAATTATAAATTGATTGCTTAAACAACTGTTTGTTTCATCAGGGATGACACATACTTAAACAGACAGATGGGTCACTGGATTGTTTATTCAACCGATTCATCGGAAATATATGTCTTGCGATGATTGATGAATAATTAAATCGGTCGCTGGATTTGATAAATTCAGCAGAATAAACAATTTGATTGGTGGATTAATCATTCAGTTGTTAATACAATCGAAGTGACGACATTAATTTGATCAATCACCAGCCGTCACCTACACCAGTAGTACCAAGCATCTACGACTACCTCTACATGTGTCCAGCCGTCACCTACATGTGTCTCCGTCAGTACCAAGCATCATTCACTGCTCTAGGTGGTGAACCAAGGAAGCCCTAACCAGTTGAATAGTTGAATACTTCCCTGTGTGACACGACACTCAAACTGCCCTTTTGGTTTCTCTTGTGATATATTGTTCTGTAGGGAATCTAAAAATTATACATAAAAACTCCAATGAATTATGTGGTTTTCATATACCCGTGTGTTTATTAGGAAGTATAGGATAGACTAGCATTTGTTCCTACCTTATCTTGTATTTCAAGTTGGTCATTGTACTCCTATATATATGCCCATGAGGCTCAAGCAATACAACAACTATTTCACCAATTCCTCTCTTGTCCACGAGGCTCAAGCAATACAACAACTATTTCACCAATTCCTTTGTATCCCTTCTAACAATGTCAATGAAGAATACACGCGTTGAGATGACGAATGGCGGCGGGCGACGTCACCGCCCGCGATGGTCTTCGTCACGCTGTCGGGTTCCTATATCGCCTACTTCGAGCACCGCCCTCGCGCTCCTTCTCTAGCCGCCGCCGCTGCTGCTCTTCTTCTGCGGATCCACGACGGCTACCTCGACACCGGCGACCCCCGACTCGACACTGACCATGGCGTTCTTAGCACGGCTACCTCCACTACGGCTACACCACCTACGCTCTCGGCTACATCGACAAACGGCACAATGGCTACCGCTTTTCTTGAGCAACCTTGTCGCTTTCCACTCCAGCCAAGACTCCGTGATGCATCGACCGTTACGACTGTGAGGGGGTGTCCGTTGGCTTACCTTCGGATTATTCTTCAGTCTCACCGTCTGCGTCGCTACCGTTGTGACTATGGGGGGATGTTGAGTATCGTGATTATTAGGAAAGTTAGGATAGCGTATGGTATTATTCTACCTTGCCTTGTACTCCAAGATGATCATATGTACTCCTATATATATGCCCATGAGGCTCAAGCAATAAAAACAACGATTCCACTAATCCGTCTCTTCCTTCTAACATGGAATTAGCCTAACCGATCCAAACCCTAGCCGCCGCCCTCTGCTTCCGCTCCGCGCGCCGCCCCCAGGGCGGTCGGCCTCCATGACCTCCATCGGGGGCCGCATCGCCCGTACCTAGGGTTCGTCTGCCGATCATGTTGATCGGCTGCCCTAGAGAATATTTTTCCCAATCGCTTGATCTGAGTTTTTCTCTCTTACGCCGGTCACATTGATCGGTGTTTTCTTTTTGGTTTTCCGATCTATAGATCGGTTTGCGTCGCCCGCCCCGTCGACATCTTCGTGCGCCTCTACTTCAACCTCAGCTAAGACTACACTGTCCACCGCCTTGTCGTCCTGCGCGCCTCCGCGACTTGTGCGACCACGATGCGGTCCGGCTGCTTGCGCGTGCCGCTTGCATGCCTACGACATGTACAATATGTTGGGGAACGTTGCAGAAAGTAAAAAAATTCTACGCTTCACCAAGATCAATCTATGGAGTCATCTAGCAACGAGAGAGAGGAGTGCATCTACATACCCTTGTAGATCGCGAGCGGAAGCGTTCAAGAGAACGGGGATGATGGAGTCGTACTCGCCGTGATCCAAATCACCGATGACCAAGTGCCGAACGGACGGCACCTCCGTGTTCAACACACGTACGGTTGGGGAAAACGTCTCCTCCTTCTTGATCCAGCAAGGGGGAAGGAGAGGTTGATGGAGATCCAGCAGCACGACGACGTGGTGGTGGATGCAGCGAGGATCTCGGCAGGGCTTCGCCAAGCTCAGCGAGAGAGAGAGGTGTTACGGAAGGGAGAGGGAGGCGCCAAGGCTTAGGTGCGGCTGCCCTCCCCCCTCTTTATATAGGTCCCTAGGAGGGCGCCGGCCCTAGGAGATGCATCTCCAGGGGGGGCAAGGGGGGTGGCTTGCCCCCCAAGCCAAGTGGGGCGCCCCCACCCCTAGGGTTTCCCAACCCTAGGCGCAGGGAAGGCCCAAGGGGGGCGCACCAGCCCACCAGGGGCTGGTTCCCCTCCCACTTCATCCCATGGGGCCCTCCGGGATAGGTGGCCCCACCGGATGGACCCCCGGGACCCTTACGGTGGTCCTGGTACAATACCGATTAACCCTGCAACTTTCCCGATGGCCGAAACTGGACTTCCTATATATAAATCTTTACATCCGGACCAATTCGGAACTCCTCGTAACGTTTGGGATCTCATCCGGGACTCCGAACAACTTTCGGGTTACCGCATACTCATATCTCTACAACCCTAGCGTCACCGAACCTTAAGTGTGTAGACCCTACGGGTTCGGGAGACATGCAGACATGACCAAGACGACTCTCCGGTCAATAACCAACAGCGGGATCTGGATACCCATGTTGGCCCCACATGCTCCTCGATGATCTCATCAGATGAACCACGATGTCGAGGATTCAAGTAATCCCGTATACAATTCCCTTTGTCAATCGGTACGTTACTTGCCCGAGATTCGATCGTGGGTATCCCAATACCTCGTTCAATCTCGTTAATGGCAAGTCACTTTACTCGTACCGTAATGCATGATCTCGTGACCAAACACTTGGTCACATTGGGCTCATTATGATGATGCATTACCGAGTGGGCCCAGAGATACCTTTCCGTCATACGGAGTGACAAATCCCAGTCTCGATCCGTGTCAACCCAACAGATACTTTCGGGCATACCTGTAGTATACTTTTATAGTCACCCAGTTACGTTGTGACGTTTGGCACACCCAAAGCACTCCTACGACATCCGGGAGTTACACGATCTCATGGTCTAAGGAAATGATACTTAACATTGGAAAAGCTTTAGCAAACGAACTACACGATCTTGTGCTAGGCTTAGGATTGGGTCTTGTCCATCACATCATTCTACTAATGATGTGATCCCGTTATCAATGACATCTAATGCCCATAGTCAGGAAACCATGACTATCTGTTGATCAACGAGCTAGTCAACTAGAGGCTTACTAGGGACGTGTTGTGGTCTATGTATTCACACATGCATTACGATTTTCGGATAACACAATTATAGCATGAATAATAGACAATTATCATAAACAAGGAAATATAATAATAATCATTTTATTATTGCCTCTAGGGCATATTTCCAACACAATGTGTCCCTGCCTGTTCGTGCTCCTGCCAGGCTGCCAGGTATGAGCCGCGTGACCCACGTCGCGGATACCTCATGGATGGTTTGTGCCTTCGATCTCGTCAGGATGCAGATCATCATCGAGGGACCGCTCATATTACCGATCGAGCAACAGGCTGCAGCTGCGTCGTCCCTTCAGACTGCAGCGTCGCCACCCCTTGGGGTTTTCCTCGGCTGCATCGATCCGCGTGTTGCCGCTGCGTCGCCCCTTCAGGCCGTAGTGCCGCGGCCTGCGGTCTACCGCCGCCCCGATGTCGTCCGTTCCAGGCCGTCCTCGTGGCTGCACCGATCCTCGCGCTGCCGCTGCGTCACCCCGTCAGGCCGTAGCGAGCGTGGCATGCGGTCCATGCCGCCGTCCTATGGTTCTCCCCACGGCTGCACCGACCCGCGCGCTGCCGCTACGATGCCCTTTCGGGCCGTAGTGATGCGGCCCACGGTCAACCGCCGCCCCGAGGCCATCCGCTCCAGGTCGTCCCCGAGGCTGCACCGACCCTCGAGCTGCCGTTGCGTCGCCCCGTCGGGCCGTAGCGAGCGTGGCACACGGTCCCTGCAACCGCCCTGAGGTCTTCCCTGCCTTCGCCCCGACCCGTGCACTCGTACTGTGTCGTCCCTTCGGGCCGTAGCGTTGCGGCGTGCGGTCCACTCTGCCGTCCCTGTGCGTCGACTTCTATGTGGTATGAACCGCGCCGCCTCCCTAGGCGCGGGAACGCCACCGTCCGTGCCGGTCCACGTCACGTTGTCAGGTTCTTCCTCGCCTACTTCGAGCACCGTCGCCGTGCTTCTGACCTAACCGCCGCCGCCGCCGCTCTTCTTCCCGGTCCACGACGACTACCTCGACACCGGCCACCCGACTCAACATCGACCACGGCGTCCCTCGCACGGCTACCTCAACAACGGCTACACCACCCTACGCTCTTGGCTACATTGACAACGGCACAAAGGGCGGCCGCCTTGCTTGAGTAACCTCGTCGGTTTCCACTCCAGCCATGCCTTCTGTGATGCGTCGCCCGTTACAACTGTGGGGGAATGTCCATCGGCTTGCCTTCGGATTCTTCTCCAGTCTCACCGTCTGCGTCGCTATCGTTGTGACTGCGGGGGGATGTTGAGTATAATGTTTATTAGGAAGTATAGGATAGACTAGGATTTGGTCCTGCCTTGTCTTGTACTCCAAGTTGGTCATTGTACTTATATATATATATATATATATATATATATATATATATATATATATATATATATATATATATATATATATATATATATATATATATATATATGTCCACGAGGCTCAAGCAATACAACAACTATTTCACCAATTTGTCTCTATTCCTTCTAACAATGTCAATGAAGCATACACGCGTTGAGATGACGAATGGCGGCGGGCGAGGTCACCGTCCGCGATGGTCTTCGTCACGCTGTCGGGTTCCTTACCGCCTACTTCGAGCACCGCCGTCGCGCTCCTTCTCTAGCCGCCGCTGCTGCTCTTCTTCTGCGGCTCCACGGCGACTACCTCGACACCGGCGAACCCCGACTCAACACCAACCACGGCGTTCTTCGCACGGCTACCTCGACTACGACTACACCACCTACGCTCTCGGCTACATCGACAAACAGCACAATGGGCTACCGCTTTGCTTGAGCAACCTTGTCGCTTTCCACTCCAGCCACGACTCCCCGATGCATCGACCGTTACGACTGCGGGGGGTGTCCATTGGCTTACCTTCGGATTATTCTCCAGTCCCACCGTCTGCCTCGCTACCGTTGTGACTATGGGGGATGTTGAGTATCGTGATTATTAGGGAAGCTAGGGTAGCGTGGGATATTATTCTACCTTGCCTTGTACTCTAAGATGATTATATGTACTCCTGTATATATGCCCATGAGGCTCAAGCAATGAAAACAATAATTCCACTAATCCCTCTTTTCCTTCTAACAAGAACCAGTGTCATTTTCTTGGAGTATGTGAGAACTGTCATGCTCATTGTTATCTTATCCAGAAGTATCTTAATTTACAAGGACGTCATTGCATCTCCTCATCTCCCTCAACACGTGTACTTCGGCTATATAAAATCTCCCCATAGAAATTTCAAAGAAAATATCTTCTTCTAACTATCTGGATTGATCGGCATCGCTAAGAAGAACGGTATGATTAACTGAAGAGTATGTTTATCTTACAGACTTCTATCCTAATAAATCTGGGCATATATAGTTTACCTTTTCCACACATTATTTATTGCATCACCAAATAAAGTACATCATATTTAGGACGCCGAAACAAACATGAACAACAAACATTCCTATAAAATAAAATTACATCATGGTACTTGAAAGTCATTGTTTTTTGTTGTATTTTTTACATCTTAACTATTTCTTCAATGCCTTCGGTGAAAAAACATTGCAGGGAAATAAACCTGCACAAGCTAGACCAACATCAAATATTGTGAATTACAAGTTTTTTTGCAGGAATTGTGAATGTATAAGTTATCAACCCCCAATAAGTGAAACCTTCTATCATTAAATTTGCCAAGGCTAAGGACACACCCTCACAAGATAGATTGTCAGACCATTGCTTTCTCACCATACAGGCTGGAAAAAAAATACGAGCACACTCCAACAAAACATAAGAGCCAATGACCAAAAAGTTCTTAACACCGCCATTTGCCACCACAACCGTCAAGTCGCGCGAAGCATATGGTTACAATGAGAAACCACACACCCATTGGTGTCTGTCGCGACGACCATACTAACTAAGACGTGATAGAGCTGTTGGATGTATTCGAACCGCCTCCACCGTCCTAACAAGTGGGTTTAGCTTTTCGTTTGTGGTAAAAACAAAATTAGGTAAGAAATACATGTCACCAAATCTGACCAGATTTCGCAAATGTGATAAAATATGTCACAAAGTCACAACTCAAAACACTAGAATAGAAAGTAGACGATACTAATCATCACTGGAATATCGATCTTTGTGCAGAACAGAACCAGTAGCTAGCTAGTGCATGTGTAGCAAAAACCTGTGATGAGATTTGATGGCGGGCACTTCAGACCGATTGAAGGGTTCAATGGCAACGTCTGCTTTCTGGGGCGTTGCTCCTTAGGGGCACGTGCACGAAGATTTTCGGCTGTCATCTATAAAGTCAAGCCAGCTCCGGTATGGGAGTAGCAACCGCAACGCATCAGCGACTCGCTCTGGCGGCAACATTGGTCCCTCAGTGGTGCATAGTCCTCGATGTAATTTTTATTATGTTTAGGATGCTTTGCAGTATATGGGTACTTCTTCAAAACAGAAAAAGACGTGATTTCAGCTTTAACATTGGGGGTAAAAACAGAAGTAGGTGAAAATACATGTTACAAGAGCACAACTAAGGTGCAGAATCTGCCACGATTTTTGAAATGTGATAAAAAGATGTCACAAAGTCACAACACGAGAGTTGAAAGTGGAATATACTCCTAACAATTTAAGGGAATTTAATCCCCACTGAAATATGGACCTTTACCGAAAAAGGCTTTCGCCCCACTTTATATTATAAAGCAAATGCCCAAACCAACATCCAACAAGGTTCAAACACATACACACACACAAGGTCCAAACAGATAAGTAGTCAAAGAGTTAATGCTGAGGGCACAACTCAACAAGCCCTGAAAGAAAAACACAAAAGAGCACACGCGTCGGGAGTGACACAACATCTAGTCGGGCTCCGGGGGTGGCGGAGGGAGCGGAGGCGCCAAGTAGAAGGCCATCGATCGAAGGTTGGCGAGGAGGGTGCTGATGACGTCCCGGTCCTGGGGGCGGCTAAGCTGCCGCCAGAGCTGCAAGTAACCACACATTTTGAAGATGGAGTCAGTAGCACGCCGAAGTGGCACCTTCTGTATGACAAGGTTATTGCGTATTGTCCACAGCGTACAGGCAAGGACCCCAACGCAAAGCCATCTAATATGCCTGTAACGAGGGGGGAGGCCTGAATTTTCGTAGACAGGTCAGGGGAGTTGGTGTTGCACCACTGGCCCCCAACTGTTTGGCGGAAACAGGACCAAAGGAACTGTGCGGTGTGGCACGAGAAGAAGATATGGTTGGCATCCTCTACCGTGCCGCACATGGGGCACATCCCATCTCCAGGTCCATGACGCTTAAGGACCTCTACGCCGGACGGGAGGCGGCCGCGTATCCATTGCCATAGGAAGATCCTGATCTTCAGGGACATGCGGATGTCCCAAATCAAACTGAAGGGCTCGGGGGCTGTCGATGGGGAGATAGCCGCATAGAGAGATTTGGTGGAGAAGCATCCGGAGGGTTCCAGGCGCCAAGAGATGGCGTCCGGGGTGTCAGCGACGTCCATGGGGAGGAGGGCGATGTCCTGGAGGAGGGCATCCCAAGCTGCAGCCTCAGGGGGGCCAAAGGGGCGGCGGAAAGCGAGGCGCCCTAAGTCAATAAGGGCCGTCTTGACAGATACCCGAGGGTCAACAGCAATGGCGAAGAGCACTAGAAAACGCGCGGCCAGGGGGGTGTCGCCAAGCCACCTATCAAACCAGAACAGGGTCGAGGACCCAGTACCCACCGAGATGGATGTGCCAATGCGAAGCACGGGCAGCAGCTGGACGACGGCCTGCCAAAACTGGGAGCCGCCTGAGCGCTGACAGAATGCGAGAGGTTGTCCACGAAGGTACTTGTTCTGGATGATAGTAAGCCAAAGACCTCCATCTCCACTAGCAATGCGCCAGAGCCAACGGGTCAGGAGGGCAATGTTCATGCGCCAGGAGGACAAGATCCCAAGACCGCCCTGGTCCTTGGGTTTGCAGATGTCCGGCCAGCTGACCATGTGGTACTTATGCTTATCCCCCTCCCCATCCCAGAAGAATCTAGATTGGTATTTGGCGATCTCCTGGTGAAGTGTTTCATGGAGGCTATAGAAGCTCATGAGGAACCAAAGGAGGCTAGCAAGCCAAGAGTTGATAAGGATCACGTGAGCAGCCTTCGACAGCCAGCGCCCTTTCCAGGGCTCAACGCGATGTTGCATACGGGTCACCGTGGGGCGAAGATCCGCCACGGTGAGGCGCGAATCACTAATGGGGATCCCCAGATAGGTTGTGGGAAAAGAACCCAGCCGGCAATTTAGTCGGTCAACAATAGCCTGTGCTTCCTCCAAGGGGTAACCGAGAACCATCACTTCGCTCTTATCGAAGTTGATGGTTAGACCCGACAATTGTTGGAAGCACAGGAGGAGGAACTTCAGGTTAGTAATATCTAGAGTGGATCCCTCCACCATTATAATGGTATCATACGCATATTGAAGGAGGGAGACCCCTCCCCCTCCGACTAGGTGGGGGACTAAGTCACGGATGTGACCAGCAGCCTTGGCCTTATCCAGGATGGATGCCAGGGCATCGACCACCATGTTGAATAGGAACGACAAGAAAGGGTCACCCTGACGGACCCCACAGAGGGTGGGGAAGTAGGGCCCAATGTCATCGTTGATGTTCACCGCGGTCCGGCCACAGGAGACAAGCTGCATGACGCGAGTCACCCAACGGTCGTCGAAGCCCTTGCAAAGCAACACTTCCCGCAGGAATGGCCAGTGTACCGTGTCGTAGGCTTTGTGAAAGTCTAACTTTAGGAAGACCGCACGATGGCATTTTAGTCGCACCTCGTGGAGGACTTCGTGAAATACTAACACCCCATCAAGAATAAATCGGCCTTGTATGAAGGCGGATTGGTTCGGATGGGTAATCGTGTCAGCAAGGAGGGTCACCCTATTGGCGTACCCTTTGGCTAAGATCCGGAAAATCACATTAATCACTGTGATTGGGCGGAACTGGCGAATGTCAGAAGCGCCCGGGACCTTGGGGATGAGAGTCACAATCCCATAATTGAGGCACCCAAGGTCCATGCAGCCCGAATAAAATTCCTTAAACAGGGCCATGACCTCCGGCTTGATGGTAGGCCAAAACGTCTTGAAGAACGTCACGGGCAGGCCATCTGGACCCGGGGCCGAGGAGGGGTTCATCCCCTTAATGGCTGCGAGGACATCGTTCTCGTCAAAAGAGGCAACTAATGCCGCATTGGCCTCCGCCGAGACCAATTGCGTATCCGACCAAATGTCGGGGGCGAGACTAGCCCCACCCCGCGGGGTGGGGGTAAATAGGGCTTTATAGAATCCGTCTACATGGGCACGGATGGCCGAGGGGAGGACGATAGGCGTGTCTCCATCCCATAGGCAATGGATGGAATTGCGACGACGCCGGCCGTTCGCCACCGCCTGGAAATAGGCGGTGTTAGCATCACCCCGAAGCACCCACCGCTGGGTACCGCGCAAGCGCCAGTAGGCCTCTTCATCTATGTAAATAGTGGAGAGCTGGTCTTCAAGGTCGCATCGTACCATCCACTCATCAGGGGAGATTCTGGTCAAGTCGGCGCGGGCGTCCAGGGCTTGGATAGCCATCAGGAGGGCCTTTTTGCGATATCTAAGGTCCCGGCCAAGGTTGCCCCCCCAACCCTTCATGAATTGGCGGGCGAGCTTGGCGCAGAAGTGCCGCGAGTCGACATCGGACATGGACCGATGGGGAGCAGAACGAGCAGAAATCCAGCGAGTGACGACAGCCTCCCGGAAGCCGGCCTGATTGAGCCAGAAGGGCTCGAACCGGAATCGCGGCGGGGTGGGAGACCGCTTGTCGGCGGTGGAGAGGAGGAGGGGGACATGGTCAGACCCGATCCGGGTGACAGCCCGTAGCGAGGCCAAGAGGCAGCGTAATTCCCATTCCGGAGAAACTAGGACACGATCCAAGACGGATTGTGTCGGGGCAATTTGCTAGTTCGTCCAGGTGAACCTGGCCCCCGTCCGATCAAGCTCGCGGAGCCCCAACTCCGCGATCCAATCTTTGAATAATTGCATCCGGGGGCGGTTAATCCGATCATTATTATTCTCATCCGGGGATCGGATGAGATTAAAGTCTCCGCCCACTAGAACTGGGAGGAGGGAGTTAGAGATCTTCAGCTGCAGCTCTGCTAAGAAGGCCTGGGAGCGGCGGTGGTCCACCGGTCCGTATACAATAATGACCTCCCATTTGAAGTTCAGGGCACACTCGAAGATCTCCATACTAACGAAGAATTCGCCCCGGTCCATGCTACCCACCTCAAAGGTGGCATCCTTTACCCCTAAAAGATGCCGCCAGAGTGGTCTGAGGTCCCACTAGAAGGGAGCCAGTGCCAAGCAAAGAGGTGAGAGCTAAGACGTTCAAGATCCTGAAGGGAGAATTAAGTACGCAAGGTTTCCTGGATGGCAATGATATCAATGTGTTCGTCACGAATGTACTCAATGAGTTGGCGGCGACGACCATCATGGTCGAAGCCTCGGATGTTCCAGAAAAGGGCCCGCGTCTAAGCCCCCATCGGGGGGCTGCTTGACCCCAGGACACGGGAAGCGCTTTGAGCGCAAAGAGCTGCAGTGCGCGAACGGGTGCGTCCACGGATTATCTCGTCGGCCACCGGAGGGGCCTGAACCGCGGGGGTGGCGGTCGACCCCTCGGGGGGCCGAAGCAAACGAGCTCGGGTCTCAGCTAACTTGCCATCGAGAATCTCACGGGCCCTAATGGCCGCGATCTATTCTAAGGGGGGACCGACCTCCCCGCTGAAGACTATGGCCGAGTCAGTGGCCACCTTGGCGAGGTGGCCAAGCGGAGCGGCCTCAAGTGCGGAAAAGGAACAACTGGAAGAACTGGGAAGGTCGGGGTCCGCACATGACTCGAGATTTCGGACCGCCGCCCGGAGCTCAGCGCGCTCGGCGATGGACGGAGCCGGAGAGTCCGCCGGCCGGGCCGCATCGAGGCGGGCGCTATGGCGGGAGGACGTCACCGGCGTCGAGGTGGAGCGGGGCCGCCTGGCGTACGCCACCGTTGGAGGGGGGGTGCGCGGAGGCCGAAGTGGAGACGTCCACGGCCACCGAGGCGGACGGGGAGGTCGGCGAGGAGAGGCGGACGCCGGAGGCCACCGGCGAGGGGAGCGGGCCGACGGGCTCCAGAGTGACACCGACCGCGGCCCCCACGGGTGGGGGAGACGGGGCAGGCGCGTCGGAAGCCTCACACCCGCCTCCACCCGGGGAGGCCGGGGAGGCCGAGCCGGCGGGGGACGGGGGGTCCGGCCCCGACGGAGAGGGGTGAAGGGCGGAGACGGCGCAGGGAGAGCGAGGCGACGAAGGCGGGGCGACGAGTAGACCCACAGTGGAGATGTCACTGGCCGACTCCGACGGAGACTGAGAGGGCGTGACCGGCGGGGTGGCCAGGCGAAGGGCCACCACGAGGTCAGCGGCCGACACTCGGGTGCGCCCCGCCTCGGAACCACCCCGACCCGCTGGTGGGTTGGGGGGCTCCCGGGAGGGGGAGCGGGAGTGCTCCGAGCCGTCCTCGTCATCTCCTGGATCATCGAGGCGGGAGTGGCGCGAGCGTCTGCGGTGGGAGTCGTCGGCATCGGTTGGGCCACCCCCCAGGTGGCTGTCATCAGAGAAGCGGGAGCGGCCGACGTGGTTCGGAGGCTCGGGGCAGATCTTGAGGTCGTAGCCGTCATCATTGAAGAAGACACGAATCGTGGCGTGGAGCTTGGAGGAGCCTAGGCACTTCACCTTGACCCGGACCTCATCCTCCTTGCGCAAGGAGAGCTCGTCGACCACCACCACCTTGCCTAGAATCTTGGACATACTGCGGATGACCCGCTCAGACCGGGCCACATCTGGCAGGCCGGCGATGAGGAGCCAAGCAGTGTCCAAGACAGCCACGGACATGGGATCCTACCTCGGCGCAGATATGTTCACCACAATATCGTTGAGAGCCAAGGTGATGTTGTTGCTGTGGGTACAAAATCCCATACTCATAGCGTCGGGGAAGATCACCGAGAAGGCGTTGGAAGCGGTGGGGGTCACCTGCCAATCCCACGTGCACCTGCACAAGTGGTTGAGCTCTGCCTCAATCAGCTCCGGGGTGGCGACGGCCTCGCCCACGACCATCACAATCGCTAGCAGCGAGGGGGAGGGAGGGGGAATCTCTGGAACCTCGATGTGGAAGAAGGCCATGTCCTCGATGCCGTGGCCGTACATCATGATCTCCTCCGTCACTGGGCGGTCCGGACAGAGAATCGCGGGGTGCCCGGCATCGTTGCACAGGTAGCACATCGGAGGGTTGGGACAAGCCACCTGGAAGTGGTCGGTCAAGCCGTAGTTGAAGCACGGCGGCCTGTCGGAAGAGGCGTTGGTGCCCGGAGGAGGAGCCACGGCGGCGGTGGAGGCGGAAGTCGGGGGACGCGGAGGGCCCTTCTTCTTCTTCTTCTTCTTGGGGCCCTGGCGCCCCCGGTTGCCATTACTACCGTTAGACATCGGATATGCTGCCTGGGAGTGGGGAGGCTGGTAGCGCCGGGTGGCCGGGGCGCTGTTGGAGTTGGCGATGGGCAGCGGGCGGTGCGGGGAGGGGGACCCGGCGACGGGCGGGTGAGGAGGACTGCCGCCGCGAGGACGACCTAGTCTCCCCAGCCGACGACCGACCACGGTCCCGCGACTCCGCCCGAGGAGAGGTGCGGCGAGCGGGGGAGCGCGAGCGGCGGTCGTCGCGGGCCGGTGAGCGGCGAGATGGACGGGGAGAGGGGCGGCGGGAGTCGCATGCTGGGGAGCGCCTAGCCGGCCGGGAGGCGAGCTGCTGCCGCAGGTCGGCCTCGCGCCGGAGGCCATCGGGGGAAGAGCGGGGAGGGTCACGGCGATCGTCGGGCCGCCGCTTGGGGCGTCCAGCGTCGTCCCCCCACTCCCGAGTCATGGACGGCGGGGGGTGAGAGGAGGGCGCGGGGAGGTTGGCGACGCCGGCGAGCAGGGAGCGGGGCGGATCGGCAGGGACCAGGGCGAGACAAGAGGCAGGCGGTGCGGGAGGGGGGGGGGGTTCGGGGGGCGAGGAAACCCTACCTGGGGCCAGATAGATCGCTGGCTTGGGCCCAAGGTCGACTAGGGAAGAGCCTGGACCGTGCGGGGCGGGGCGGGACCGGCCCGCCGAGCCGGCCCACCCCACCCGCGGTGGTCTGCATCCCACAGGCCGCACATGCGGTCATTGCCCTGGGAAGGGGGCCCGCAGCCAGGCCCAAAGGCCGACCCAAGAGCACGGCAGCCCGGTACGAGCGCCCCGGGGTGGCCAAGCGGGGAGCTAGGGTTTCCCCGAGCGCCGCCGCGGCGGCCGCCGACGGGGGAGGACGAGGGCGGCGAGGGGATGGCGGGACGTGAATGCGACCCGGGGGGTGGGGCCCGGAGGAATCGTGAGACGGAAAGAAGGGCCGGAAGGGGGCACGACGGGAAAGGACCGCAGCAAGCTCGGGCGGGATAGCTGGAGATGATCGGGCCGGAGCAAAGGAGGGCATGACCGTGGTCGAGGGCTTCTAGGAGGCGAGAGCAGGGCCACGGTCCGCGCGGCCGGCAACACCCCAGCTGCCAGCACGGCGACGCCGGGAGGGCACCCCGGACCCCAAGGTCAAACCTTGCGACCCCCGCGGCGGAGAGGCGGCAGGAGGGAGGCGCTGGCGCCGAGCTGACCCACGGGCGGCCGAACTCCCACCCCTGGGAGTAGGGCCACCGGCGTGGTCGGGCAGCGGCAGCCGCGACGGAGCCTTTGGAGGGACACGGTCCCGGCACACGACGGGGCGTCCAGCGGCGACATCGTCAGCCTCGGCGACGTCAGCACATACGACCCATGGAGAACCAAAGGGGGGGTCGGTGGCGGTACAGGTGCGGCGGACGCCGGCGAGGGGGCGGAGCCCGAGGAGGGGGGGGGGGGGGGGAGGAGTGGTGGCGGCGGGGCAACCGCAGCGTCCGCGTCGCCAGGGGCGCCGCCCGAGCAGTCGCCAGAGCCGGCCATCGTGTCACCCAGGGACGCCGCACGATTTTGTGAAACTCATCTTCCAAATATGGATCTTTACGCACAAGAGATCCATGAGCTGGTGCTTGTGTAACCATAGCAAAAGCTTGGCCATGCAGATGCAGAGCTTCTTCCACGTCACATTCGGAAGGCCTTGACCATGGTGTCCACCACTAAACTAAGACAATCATTGCCCATTTGATATATCCCACCCGGATTAATAAGTCCCCACACCACGTACCTTTCCCTGATTAGCTTTTTCCCTAGCCGCTGCAATCGCAAAATCCACTTTTGCTTCCTTTTCTCCGTCGATGCACATGCATGGCCAGTACTACTTATATACTAGCTGAGTATCTATTGCTAAGCACTTAGTTAATTAGCCGGCCCAGCAATAAGTCAGTAGTTAATTACCCTAATTGCATTACTTAGAGTGCAGGAGCACATCTCCACCTTGCCTTCCTCCTCGTCCTCGACCGTCCTGGTCTGTCCTGCACCATATATATGACCCTGCGCTGCAGCTCACGGCGAGTCACAAGTCAATGCATGCCCTCGCATCAGGTCAACTAATGGGGCTCGCCCACCATGTCACACCGCACGCCGTGTCGCCCTCCGTCTTGAGCTAGCTGCTAGCTGCTACACCTACCTTTTGCTTAGCTTGTACCCATATATATACACACAATCCGGCCGGGCCCCTTTTTCATGCATGCCATCATCCTTACAAGGCATATCCACCACTCTTGGCCACATAACCCGGGCGGCGCATCCACCGGCGGCATATATGGCGGCGAGCAAGGGCGCGAGGAAGAGCCTGGTGTCGAGGACCCTGGAGCGGTGCAGATCCGGGCTGGCCAGCGGTGGCCGGTCGTCGGCGCCGGTCGCGCCGGGGTGCTTCTCGGTGTACGTGGGGCCGGAGCGGGAGCGGTTCGTGGTGCGCGCCGACCGCGCCAACCACCCGCTCTTCCGCCGCCTCCTCGACGACGCCGAGCAGGAGTACGGCTACGGGGCGCAGGGGCCCCTCGCGCTGCCCTGCGCCGTCGACGCCTTCCTCGACGTGCTCTGGCACATGGACCACGACATCCAAGACGAGGACGACGGCGAGGCCGCCGTGGCCCCGTCGACGCCCATATGCGGCCTGCAGCGCGCCGGCAGCCGGAACATCAAGGTCCGGCCGGCGGGGTACCGGGTGCTCAGCCCGGCCAAGTCAACGCCGCCATCCTTCTTCTCGCAGACGGTGGCTAGTTGAAGCTGCCTGCCTGCAGAACCGAAAGGAATCTGCGCGCGCAAACACAGATGATCAAGCAGGTGCTTAATTTGCATATACTTAGATGACTCAAGCACACACACACGCCTAGCTGATTTAGATTGTGTAAAGGTGAAAGGAAAGAAGATCTATTCTATGCATGCATGTAATAGAGCGCATGTGTTGGATGTTCTTGTAATACCAGTTTCGTCTTTCGTGAAAATGAATTTTAGAGCTTACATGATGCATGCATAGATTTGCATATGCAGCGAGGACTGCCGGTTTTTTTTTTTTTTGAAAAGGGGGGCTCCCCGGCCTCTGCATCAGAGTGATGCATACGGCCATCTTATTAACCAAATATCACAAAGTGCCAACAAGGTTCCAAAGTCTCCAACTGAAAAAAAAGAAAAAGGCAGCTCACATAGAGCCTAAAAGGCTAGATACACAAACTAGCCAGGAAAAGACGTCACAACCGGCTGGCTAAAAATAGATAGGTAAACTAATTGCCTATCCTATTACATGACCGTCATCCAAACCGGTTGAAGATATCCCGAGCTACCATCTCCCAACGGATAGATCCAGTAACCAAATGCTCCCTGGCCTCCATCGGAGTGAGTAGCGACCACGAACGGATCAATGCTGTAGCTCGGAAGATAACCTGCAAAAAATGAATCCGTGATGTTCTGTTAAAAACCAAGTCATTTATGCAATTCCAGATAGTCCACAACAAAGCGCAAACTCCAACCCGAATATGTCTTGCTAAGTTAGGCTCAACTCCATTAAGCCATGTCCCAAATAATGCGTTGACAGAATTCGATGGAGTAATATTAAAAGCAATATGGACCGTCCGCCAAATAACTTTGGCCAACGGGCAATCAAAGAATAGATGCTTAATCGTCTCATCCCGATCACAGAAACTACACCTAGTAGGTCCTGTCCAATTACGCTTTATCAAGTTGTCCTTTGTTAAAATAACTTGTTTATGGACAAACCACATAAACACTTTAATTTTTAAAAGAACTTTGACAACCCAGACAAACTTGGAAGTTGGAATGGAGTTCGAATTAATAATATCAATATACATTGATTAACTGTAAATACTCCAGATCTAGTCAACTTCCAGCGTAATCCATCGGGTTGGTGAGAAAGTTGAACCTCCATTAGTCTCCTAAGTAGATGGAGCCATTCTTCCCAACGATTGCCCGCTAAGGACCGTCTAAACTGAATATTAAGGGGGATAGATTGAAATACCGTTGCCACGAACACCTCACGTCGTTGAGCAATCCGATATAAAGATGGATATTGAATGGCTAAAGGTGAGTCGCCAAGCCAAGTATCCTCCCAGAAACGTGTACTTGCACCGTTTCCAATAACAAACCTCATCCTATTGAACATTGATTGTTTGACTTTCATTAGTCCTTTCCAGAAAGGCGAATCAGTCGACCTGACTATGACCTGGGACAATGTTTTAGTCTGGAGGTACTTGCTGCGAAGGATCTGCGCCCACATGGCCTCAATCCCGGAGGAAAGCTTCCACAACCACTTACTAAGAAGGCATCTATTCTTAACTTCAAGATTTTCAATACCAAGACCCCCTTGGTCTTTCGGTCGACAGATGATGTCCCATTTAGCGAGCCGGTATTTTCTTTTAAGTTCATCACCCTGCCAAAAGAAACGTGACCGATAGAAGTCCAGTCTTTTCCTAACACCAACTGGGACCTCAAAGAACGATAAGAGGAACATAGGCATACTCGTGAGCACCGAATTAATCAAGATCAAACGGCCTCCGTAAGACATGAGCTTACCCTTCCAGCAGCTCAGTTTCTTCTCAAATCGATCCTCGATGCACTTCCATTCTCTGTTTGTCAGCCTACGATGGTGTATCGGAATACCAAGGTATGAGAAAGGTAAACTCCCCAACTCGCACCCAAACAATTGCCTATTAGTCTCCTGTTCGTCTTTGGCTCTACCAAAGCAGAACAACTCGCTCTTATGAAAGTTAATCTTTAACCCGGTCAATTGTTCAAAAAGGCATAACACCAACTTCATATTTCTTGCCTTGGCCAAATCATGCTCCATAAAGATGATTGTATCATCAGCGTATTGAAGGACGGATACACCTCCATCAACAAGATGAGGTACTAAACCACCCACTTGACCATTCTCCTTAGCCCTTCCTATCAAAATTGCTAACATATCCACCACAATGTTAAACAGGATGGGGGACATCGGATCTCCTTGTCGGAGGCCTTTATGTGTCTGGAAGTAATGACCTATATCGTCATTCACTTTAATTCTCACACTCCCTTTTTGCGTAAAGGATTCGACCTGTCGGCGCCAGGCTTCATCAAAACCTTTCATACGCAATGCCTGTTGGAGGAATGGCCACTTGACCTTATCGTACGCTTTTTCGAAATCCACCTTAAAAATTACTCAATCTAATTTTTTGGAGTGGATTTCATCGAGCGTTTCATGCAGAGCAACCACCCCTTCAAGGATGTTTCTGTCCGGCATGAAAGCAGTTTGGGATTGTTGCACCAAAGAATGCGCAATCTGTGTGAGCCTATTGGTCCCGACCTTGGTGAAGATTTTGAAACTAACATTGAGGAGGCAGATCGGCCTGAACTGCTCAATTCTCACAGCATCCGTTTTCTTAGGGAGCAATGTGATAGTTCCAAAATTCAAGTGAAATAATTGAAGCTGTCCAGAGAATAGATCATGAAACATAGGTAGTAAATCCCCTTTAATAATGTGCCAGCACTTTTTATAGAACTCAGCCGGGAACCCATCCAGTCCGGGAGCCTTATTGTTTTTCATTTGTGCAATAGCATCAAACACCTCCTCTGAGAATGGGGCGACCAGGATATCATTATCGGCATCATACAGTTGAGGCACATCCTCAGTCCTGGACTCGTCGAGGGACACACAATTATCCTCCGGAGGTCCAAATAATTGTCTATAATATTCGGTAATATAGGTTTTGAGATTATCCTGACCTAAAATAGTACCCTCATCTTGTTCAAGTTGAAATATCCGCTTCTTTCTGTGCTTACCATTAGCAATGAGGTGAAAGAATTGAGTATTCGCGTCCCCCTGGACCACTTTGCGGACCTTAGCTCGCAAAGCCCACTTCAATTCTTCTTCGCGGAGAAGTTCTTTCAACCTCTTCTCCGCCTCATTTTTAACCTGGAACTCAGGAGGCAGCAAAATCGCGGATTCAGCTTTTATGTCCAAGGCCTATACAAGAGAAAGGAGCCTATCCTTCTCGATCTTATACACCCCACTGCGGTGCTTAGCCCAACCCCGCAAGAAGCTTCTCAAATGCCTAATTTTATTCTGCCAATGCTCGACCGCCGTCCTACCTCCTACACCCTTAGCCCATTCCCTGGCGATGAGGTCTAAGAACCCCTCGCATTCGAACCAGGCCATCTCAAATGAGAAGGTGTTTTTGTTTCCCATATGGTTAGGCTCCCTTGAGTCGATGAACAATGGTGTGTGATCGGAAATTCCCCGCGTGAGAGCTTGCACCGTAACAAGAGGGAACTTCTGTTCCCACTCCACGCTCGCTAGAACTCGATCAAGCTTTTCATATGTCGGGTTTGGCAGATTATTAGCCCAAGTAAATTTTCTACCAGAAAGCTCTATCTCCCTCAGATCCAAGCTTTCAATAATGGTATTGAACATAAACGACCACCTGCCGTCAAAGTTATCATTATTTTTCTCCTCTCTCCTCCTAATGATATTGAAATCACCCCGACCAAAATCGGAAGCTGCTCGGACCCACAGATTCGAACTAGCTCCGCCAGAAACTCCGGTTTAAGCTCGGGCTGTGCGGCACCATAAACCGCCACCAAAGCCCAGTTGAACCCATCAACTTTAGACCTAACTCGAAACTTTACCGCGAAGTCGCCCATTACTACACTTCGGACTTCAAGGGAATCGCATCTCACACCCAGTAAGATACCTCCCGATCTTCCTCGTGGAGAGAGGCAATGCCAATCGAAATCAATACCACCCACAAGAGAGGATAGAAACTGCGGCGCAAAATTATCTCTACCGGTTTCCGATAGAGCAATAAAATCTAGCCGATGTTCCAGAGAAGCCTCAGCAAGAAACCTTCTTTTAGCCAAGTCCTTCAGACCTCTGCTATTCCAAAAGATTCCTTTCATATTTCGTCATGGAATTTTTTAGTAGTCTGAATCCTAGCACTCCTACGAACTGCAGAATCGGGATAAATCTTCCGTTTCCACTTACGCTTTGGCTTAGTGGGCTTTGTCGCCTGGTCCTCATAACCTGGCTCAACGGAACTAACAGCTGCAACATCTAGGGGCACATCATCGTCCTCCGACTCATGATTAGAAGGTGCTAGATCCGCACACAGATTATCTAGCACTCTAACCCCTAACGCATCAATCTCCTCATCATTCATGGGCTTAACCGCTGCAAGATTACGAATAGTCTCTAAGACACGCTCCGCCTCCAAATCTAGCATATCATTCACCGAATTGGAGATCTCACTATCAGTAACACCTAGTGAAACTCCTAATTGGTTTGTATTATTTATAATCTCCTTATGAGAAAAATGCAATAAAGAATTAGATATGTTGATGGACATACCAGAAGATATCGCAGCATCATGAAGCTTGGCCGCCCTCATAGCGCACCGCTGCTGCATATCATCCACCTCCGGAAGATCCTGAACGCGAGCACTCATCCGTATCCCCATTGAGACCGGGTCCGGTATCCCGCCAAAGGCCACTACCTTCTCTCTAGTAAACAGAGGAGGCGGCTGCGGGCTCCCAAGCCCCTCGGACAAGTGCCCCACGGGTAGGGCAAGAGACGGGACAGCTCGGGCCGCCTGCCCGCTCCCTCCTCCTGCCCCATCCCTCGGTGCCAAGTGGCACGCCGACCTCGTCGGCGAGACGGTCCTCCTGACCGCCGCAGAGGAAGGAGGAATCAGGGCCACCTGCCCTAAACCCTCCCCCCCAGCGCCACAGGGGCCGCGGGCACCGTCGCAGCCACCGGTGACGAAATAGCCGAGGCCACCTGCCTCGGGCCAGCTGTTGCAACACCCGCTGACGCCTCCAAGACCTGGATCACCGGTGACGGTAGAGAGGTTGGAGTTGTCGAGGCCACCTGCCCCGACTCCCCTCCCCCAAGCCCCATCTCGGGTGTAGAGATCATCTCCGAAACCTCGACCACAGGTGAGACAGGAGAAGGTGAAGCAACCAACGGCTCAACGTCCCCAGCTCCAACCAAAGTCCTCGGCCACGAAGCCGTCTCCATAAGTCCAGGCAAAGACCCGCCAGCTCCCTCGAACTCCAACAAAGGGAGCGTACGCTCGAACACATCATCAGAATCCATCCTGTCGCTCCAAAGTCTGGGAGGGGCAGAGGCTGGCTTGAAGGACCCAAACCTCAGCGAAGTCATAGGCACCGACGGTGATGGTGTCGGCTCAACCCCGGACCCAACCCCGGGCAACTGAGCACTGGTGCCAGTACCGTTAGTCCCCTCCCTCGAAGACTCCTCAGTCGGTGCCCCCCTAGAACCCGCACTGTCGTCACCCATTAATGGCCTCAGCAAACAGATCAGTGTCCTCAAACTCAATCTCAAGCGGGAAAACCTCTCCCCTATAAGTCTAGTTGACCTTATCCGGTACAAACTCAATATCCAGAACACTCACTAGAAGTCGGGCTACTCCATGAGCTCGAGTAAAAGCCATATCTACTCTTTCCGTCTTCCCAACCATAATACCCATGCTGGCCACAACACGAACATCTTGCAACGGTTTGGACGGGGCTCCTAAAAACCTCAACTAGACCTGTGTAAGTGGTTTGCCCTTAGGCTCCACCTTCTTCCACTTGTGAAACTCCAGTGCACTTTGTGCCAGGAACCCTACACAGACCGAAGCTCAGTAGTCTCTGCAAATCATCCACAGAGGGGAAATCCACCCTAAAGACATTATCCTCGAGAGCAACCAACTCCCACTGGAACTCACCCGGTGCCAGTTCCTGAAGCCTCCGAACAATCTGAGCTTCAGTCACCTCACCCTGAGTCGCTTTCACAATCCCGGTGGTCATACTCTGAGTCTCCTTCGGAATCTCTCTCGCTGCCGGGGACTCAAAGAACATCAGCTCCGCACAATATACTCCATACATTGTCAGAGCCGGAGCCTGGTCACGCAAAAATGGGCAATCCCCAGATGTATGTGCTGGCTTGCCGCACGAATCACATAGCTCCGCCACGCACTCAGCAATGAAGTGACCCTTCTCACCACAATGGTAGCAAAGCATCCTTTCTTTCTTGCGCGCCCATTTGGCCACCCTCTCAGAATCAGACTTGTCAGTAACCTCAGTCACCGTCCCGGAAGCAGGTACCTCCACACTAGCCAGGGCCGTCACCACCTCCATCGCCTGGGTAGTGAGATCCGTAGACTGAGCGTGATCGGTCTCCACGGTCGCCGCCGCGTGGTCACCACCAGCCGGGGGCGGAGGTTGTCGGCGATACCTCCCACGGCCACCCCGACCCCCACGATGTCCGCGGTAGCCTCCTCTCTGGCGGTTGTCCGGACTTGAGGCTCCTTCGACAAATCCACCGGGAGGACCGAGGAACGGTCTCTCAGTAGACCCGTCACTCTGCCAGGCGTAACCACGACCTCCTCCCGTGGAAGAGGAACCACGATGTTGTCCATCTCCATACGCATCATATTCATCGTCTCCCCACTGGCCTCGGGGCGAAACATGCGACCGGTTCTGAGGTGGCCTTGCGACATGGTGCGGCGGAGGTGCGGCCCGAGGCTGGCCGCCCGTAGGAGCCGGCACAACCCCAAGGGCTACCCGACACCCCGGCCAGTGGTAGCTACGCCGGCCACACCCGGCGCCGGAGGCCGAGGCACACCGCGACCCACTGTTGGCTGAGCCACGGACGCCGCAGTCGGCGCCGGAGGCCTGGGCCCGCCCCTTCCGGCTGTAGCAGGCATGGGCACATGCCCCGGCGGCCGAACGCCACGACCCTGGCGACCCTGGGTACCCGTAGGCACAACACTGCTCGCCGGCGGCCTCTGGCCAGGCGGCCCCAGGGCCCCGCGCGACATCGACGCCCATATGCGGCCTGCAACACGTGTGGCAGCCGGAACATCAAGGATGCGTTTGGTTACCTGTATTAGGCCCAATCAGCCTGTGCGAGCAGTTTTTGGTTTGTTTGATTGCTCGGGTCGCATCTAAAAGTTGGCACGCACGGAACTTAAAGCACACCTGGGCCTGCAACCAGAGAACACTCAAATCGGCCGTTTTTCCAAAGCCAGTTCCGAGGAGTATTACCCTAGACATGTGGTGTGGGCGGCTGCACGCGTGGATGCGGTCCTGAGACATCGCATTGTTTCCCGAAGGCGCGCCATGAATTACTCTCACCCTCCTTCCTCACCGCTCTCTCCTCTCTTCCCCACTCACACTGGCGGCGACGACCACTGGAGCAACTGCAAGACGATCCAATATGGCGGCGAGCACCAGATTGACCGGCGCATCTTCCATGGGAGTAAGCCCTTACCCTGTCTCTCGATTTACTGCTTCCGAGTTGCGGTAGATTTGATTTGTGGGCAGGGTTGGAGCGTTAGGGAGGGGATGGAACACATCGTGAATGGGGGATTGGTTTAGGGGAAACACCACCGATGAACTGATCATAACATCGTCATGAGTTCCTGGTAGCGATGGATTTTTAGGTTCTAATCCAGATTGATTCCGTCAGAGTCGAGGCTTACGGCGTCGAGATTGGGCGGAGGTGGCTGGAAGAGGTGGCACCTCTGGCTGGAGTTGCGAGTGGCCGAAATTAGAAGTGGCGCCAGTTGAGTAAAAATGAGAGAGCTGGGATCGGCTTGGGGCTTAAGTCCTCAAAATTTTGCTACTCTAAACGTTTGAGGGGTCCGCTATGTGCTGTTAACTCCTTGTTTTGAGAGTTAAAGGTGTTAATGGGATTGGCTAGAGATGCTCTTATAAATACCAGCTAAGTTTCGGTTTCAGCAAGGCGGTGCCCTTGGTGTGATTTGGGTTTTACTTCGGCGCCAGAGTTCTCGAGTTTAGCTATTTTCTTTTGAGATATTACATAATGACACTCTAGTTAAACCCTCCAAGTGCATTAGTCTAAGACCACACAATCTTAGGCCACATTGCCTCCAAGTGCATTAGTCTAAGACCACACAATCTTAGGCCACATTGCCTCCAAGTGCATTAGTCTAAGACCACACAATCTTAGGCTATATTGCCCTGTTCCTGCTACTGCTAGAGTCAGTCAACCCATTTGATTCAATGTTTATAAGAAAAAATCCAGTATCCAAGCTCCTGATATTGACCTTTGTGTTTCAGGTGAAGCAAACTGAGGGACAATAATGCATAGTTTGTTGAACCTGAAACCCTACCACCCTATTTTGTGTGCGGCCATGGTGACTTGGCTGATGCATGCCTTGGATGCATTATGTTTATGTCGGCAAATTGTATATCTGTAACGAAAGGTCGGCCAATCACGAGGATAAATAGATATAGTGCAGTAGCTATCGGCCATGGCCCTGTCCGGCCAGTCGCCAGCACTGTCTCCATCTCTTTGGGCCACAAGCATCGCTTCACCAGAATCTGCCAGGCCTGCGTGATGAAGCTACACTTTGTAGCTCATATGTTATGATCAAATTTCAGTTTCTTGAACAGCACAAAAAGCAAACAAACAAGTTGGACTCTGAACAGCACAAAATTCAGATCTTGAACGACGGTATCTGACCGTACTAATTTTACGCCGAATTTGACTCGTTTCTATGGAGTTTCAGCTTAATTAATGTTTTCCAATTTGTGGGAATCGCAGAGCTTTGTTGACGAATGAATAATGCAAATGCACAAATGCACTGTATTGAGTTTTTCTGAACGAAGGAGCTCACCGGTCTCAATTTCACTTACACGCATGAGTTGAGTACACTGCATTTTGCCAACATGCATACGGAGCTTTCAAGCTTGGCAGTTAATGGCCGTCAAACATTTCTCCTCGAGGGCATATCTCACTCCACACTGTGGCCAGCTCTACTACCTGGTGTTTCTGTCTCTCTCTCCATCAGCTACTGCAGCCTCTTTGTTTGACACACAAACACAAGCTAGCTAGGCTTAGGTTCCACACACTGGTAGAAAAAGAGGCTTCCGTCCAGCCCCATAAGTCGCGGAACTGTAGGAACCGCGACTAATGAAGCATTTAGTCCCGGTTCGGCAGACGAACCGCGACCAAATGCCTGCGCCCAGGGCGCTCGGTGGCCAGCTGGTGCACGTGAGGGGCTTTAGTCGCGGTTGGCCAGGCCAGCCGCGACTAAAGGTGCCCAAAGGCCTTTAGTCGCGGTTGGCCAGGCCAACCGCGACTAAAGCTCCTCCCCT
The DNA here is from genome assembly GCA_032464435.1 of Aegilops umbellulata. Lineage (NCBI taxonomy): Eukaryota > Viridiplantae > Streptophyta > Magnoliopsida > Poales > Poaceae > Aegilops > Aegilops umbellulata. The sequence continues at coordinate 507,351,559 of CP136056.1, read as the reverse complement.
ATATATACCAGTTCAGCGCACTCACTTAGCCATTTGGTGCCACTTCTCTTCACAAGCTTCACAAGGGGGTGTAGGTTTGCTTTTGGTTCCTCTTATGCACACAAGGTGTTTGATGAAATGCCCCAAGAGCCACACTTGAGGTTCCTCATTCATTTTTTTCCTCCTCGATCGCGGTTAGCAACTTGAACCTTTCATGCATGTGTGTCATTGATAAAATATGCATGTGTGCTGTTCATTGTTTAATTTCTATTGTTTATAGCTAGTTAGTTTAACAAATGCATGATGGTTAATTATATATTTTATATTATAATAATGCAGATGAATCGGCAATGGATGTACGGTAACCGACTCTCCCGCGAGTTCACTACGGGTTTGAAAGATTTCCTCGTAGTGGCTAATGCGAACAAGCAGAAGGGTTTTGTTATCTGTCCATGTGTTGACTGTAAGAATCAGAAGGGTTACTCTTCCTCAAGAGAAGTTCACCTGCACCTGCTTCGGCACGGTTTCATGCCAAGCTATAATTGTTGGACCAAGCATGGAGAAAGAGGGGTTATAATGGAAGAAGATGAAGAAGGGGATGATTTCATCGATGAAAGCTATCTTGCTGATTTCGGTGATACTTTCATGGAGGATGCTGAAGGTGAAGGGGAAGGTGAAGGGGAAGGTGAAGGGGAAGGTGAAGGTGAAGAAGAGGCACGTGATGAGACCGTTGATGATCTTGGTCGGACCATTGCTGATGCACGGAGACGCTGCGAAACTGAAAAGGAGAGGAAGAATTTGGATCGCATGTTAGAGGATCACAGAAAGTCGTTGTACCCCGGATGCGATGATGGTCTGAAAAAGCTGGGCTGCACACTGGATTTGCTGAAATGGAAGGCACAGGCAGGTGTAGCTGACTCGGCATTTGAAAACTTGCTGAAAATGTTGAAGAATATGTTTCCAAAGAATAACGAGTTGCCCGCCAGTACGTACGAAGCAAAGAAGGTTGTCTGCCCTCTAGGTTTAGAGGTTCTGAAGATACATGCATGCATCAACGACTGCATCCTCTACCGCGGTGAATACGAGAATTTGAATGAATGCCCGGTATGCACTGCATTGCGTTATAAGATCAGAGGCGATGACCCTGGTGACGATGTTGAGGGCGAGAAATCCAGGAAGAGGGTTCCCGCCAAGGTGATGTGGTATGCTCCTATAATACCACGGTTGAAACGTCTGTTCAGGAACAAAGAGCATGCCAAGTTGTTGCGATGGCACAAAGAGGACCGTAAGTCGGACGGGGAGTTGAGACACACCGCAGATGGAACGCAATGGAGAAAGATCGACAGAGAGTTCAAAGATTTTGCAGCTGACGCAAGGAACATAAGATTTGGTCTAAGTACAGATGGCATGAATCCTTTTGGCGAGCAGAGCTCCAGCCATAGCACTTGGCCCGTGACTCTATGCATCTACAACCTTCCTCCTTGGTTGTGCATGAAGCGGAAGTTCATTATGATGCCAGTGCTCATCCAAGGTCCTAAGCAACCCGGCAACGACATCGATGTGTACCTAAGGCCATTAGTTGATGAACTTTTACAGCTGTGGGGCAGACCTGGTGTCCGTGTGTGGGATGAGCACAAACAAGAGGAATTTGACCTACGAGCGTTGCTTTTCGTAACCATCAACGATTGGCCTGCTCTTAGTAACCTTTCGGGACTGTCAAATAAAGGATACAATGCATGCACGCACTGCTTACATGAGACTGAAAGTGTACATTTGCCAAATTGTAAGAAGAACGTGTACCTTGGGCATCGTCGATTTCTTCCGAAAATTCATCCAGTAAGAAAGAAAGGCAAGCATTACAACGGCAAGGCAGATCACCGGCCGAAGCCTGCAGAACGCACTGGTGCTGAGGTATTTGATATGGTCAAGGATTTGAAAGTCATCTTTGGAAAGGGTCCTGGCGGACAATCAGTTCCGAAGGGAGCTGACGGGCACGCAGCCATGTGGAAGAAGAAATCTATATTCTGGGAGCTAGAATATTGGAAAGTCCTAGAAGTCCGCTCTGCAATCGACGTGATGCACGTTACGAAGAATATTTGCGTGAACCTCCTAAGCTTCTTGGGCGTGTATGGGAAGACAAATGATACAAAGGAAGCACGGCAGGACCAGCAACGTTTGAAAGACCCTGATGACCGGCATCCGGAATGGTTTCAAGGTCGTGCCAGCTACGCTCTGACCAAAGAAGAGAAGGTCATCTTTTTTGAATGCCTGAGCAGTATGAAGGTCCCGTCTGGATTCTCGTCCAATATAAAGGGAATAATAAACATGGCGGAGAAAAAGTTCCAAAACCTGAAGTCTCACGACTGCCACGTGATTATGACGCAATTGCTTCCGATTGCTTTGAGGGGGCTCCTGCCGGAAAATGTTCGAGTAGCCATTGTGAAGCTATGTGCATTCCTCAATGCAATCTCTCAGAAGATAATCAATCCAGAAGATCTACCACGGTTACAGAACGATGTGGTCCAATGTCTTGTCAGTTTCGAGTTGGTGTTCCCGCCATCCTTCTTCAATATTATGACTCACCTCCTGGTTCACCTAGTCGAAGAGATTTTCATTCTCGGTCCTGTATTTCTACACAATATGTTCCCCTTCGAGAGGTTCATGGGAGTATTAAAGAAATATGTTCGTAACCGTGCTAGGCCAGAAGGAAGCATCGCCAAGGGCTATGGAAATGAGGAGGTAATTGAGTTTTGTGTTGACTTTGTTCCTGACCTTAAGCCGATTGGACTTCCTCGATCGCGGCACGAGGGGAGACTAAGTGGAAAAGGCACGATCGGAAGGAAATCAACGATATGTATGGACGGCCATTCTCTGACTGAAGCACACCACACTGTACTGACCAATTCCAGCTTGGTGGCTCCGTACTTTGAGAAACACAAGAATATTTTACGCTCGGACAACCCGGGGAAGCCTGAATCCTGGATTAGGAAGGCCCACATGGAGACTTTCGGCAGTTGGTTGAGAAAACATTTAATGAATGACAATGATGTTGTAGATCAGCTGTACGTTGGCCAAGACACCATCTTCGACTATAACGACTTTCCAAGGGTACGAGATAAATGGGAATACATTTTACACGATCGCCCAAGATAAAAAGAGCACCAACCAAAACAGTGGTGTCCGCTTTGATGCAGCAACCGAGAATGGGCAAAAGGTCACATATTATGGTTACATAGAGGAGATATGGGAACTTGACTATGGACCCTCCTTTAAGGTCCCTTTGTTCCGGTGCAAATGGTTCAAGCTAACAGGAGGTGGGGTAAAGGTGGACCAGCAATACGGAATGACAATGGTGGATTTCAACAATCTTGGTTACCTTGACGAACCATTCGTCCTAGCGAAAGATGTCGCTCAGGTTTTCTATGTGAAGGACATGAGTAGCAAACCGAGGAAACGGAAAGATAAGAAAACGATCAGTACATCATGCGATGATCCAAAGCGCCACATTGTTCTTTCAGGGAAAAGAAACATCGTGGGAGTGGAGGACAAGACAGACATGTCAGAAGATTATAATATGTTTGGTGAAATTCCGCCCTTCAAAGTGAACACCGACCCAAGCATTAAGTTAAATGATGAGGATGCCCCGTGGACGATATAAAGGAGAGGAAAGAATGTCATCTGTATTATCCTATCGGGAACATGTCCATGAAGGTAGCCATCGGCAGTGCTTTACCATGTTTACCTGGAGCACTCCACCACAACAACCCCATTCAAGATGGCTATGCTCGTGTCACGGTGGAGGACATAGTCCAAGGGTTTGAGGACCTGGAGATTGACATTGCTACACCTAAAGGGGAGAAAAGACTTGGAGATGTCAAGCGCCATTTCATTCTATGGCAAAAGAAGTTTATCAAGTTTCCAGGCGAGGCGCCAAGGACAACAAGTCCACCCCCCTACGGTGGTGGTGGTGGCGGTGGCGGCGGCGGCGGTGGTGGTGGTGGTGGCGGTTCACCTACACCTCCGTCACGTCAGCCGACGCCTCCCAGTCCACAACGTCCGGCGGGTGATCAGACGCCGCCCCCCAGTCCTTGTCCGGCGGGTGATCAGACGCCGCCCCCCAATCCACCTCCGGCAAAGAAGCAGAAGCAGTCCTGGATTATTAACCCGGACCCTTATATACCTAAGACCACAAAGGTACCTGAGCCATCACTGAAGCCTCTCCCCACAAGGCCTTGGGAACGTAGTGCCGAGGAAACTGCCGCGGCCGCGGCTACTGATCTTGAGAAATGGAAGGCGGACTGCAAGAAGAAAAGAGAGCCCGAGCCCAAGCCAGTATTTTCTGATGAGCAAAAGAAGTGGGCTAAGTCATTTTTGAGCACACCGTGCCAAGCCGCGAAGAATCTGCCTGAGGACTATGCACGTGAACTTCATAGGCAGGCACTCATGTTGAAGGAGAAGAAAGGGCGGGCGGATGACCCCGATCCGGAACAAAGTAAACGAGTTGCCCAGCTCGGGGAACAAAGTAAACAATCAATTGCCCCGCTTATAGTGAAAGCCGCCGGTCCGGATGACCCCGATATCATAGCAGCTGCGGCAGCACTTGGATTGACTGCAACGAGTGCCAGAGAACAAGCGGCCAACTTAGGTATTACTCTTCGTGAACTGTTAGGCCTTGATGAGGCGCCAGTGAAGGAGGTAGTAATTACATATGTGAAGAATGGGCCTCTCGTCGAGCCTGGGCAGGAACAGGATCTACCTCCATAAATGAAAGGTCTGCTGAAATGGTACAAGGGTTACATAAAAAATAAAAACGCCAACGAATATATTTATGCGGAAGTTAGACATGAGCATCACTTCAAACATTACTATGTACAAATTCATCTGAGTGAATTGTTCCAGCTTTTCAATCTGCGCGAGCTCGACAAATCTATCATCAGTTGCTACGTTCTGTAAGTGATTTATTTCTACCCCATCTCGTTCATATTGCCTGCACTATATATATGTCCTAACTATATTGTTGTGTCCGCTATTATACATGCAGAATGAAGATTAAGGAATGCAGAGTAAGGAACATCCATGATGTTGGGTTCATTGACCCACACATCGTTAATGGATATGTGTTGCGGCATCACCCCGACGACATGGAAGCAGACCTGTGGCAGTTTCTTACAAAGCAGGAACTCAAAAGTGATATTCTATTTCCTTACCATTTTGGGTGAGTGTTTCTGTCTTGAGCACATTCTCTTTTGTTTACTCCATGCATGGTATGTGGCCGGCTAATCGATGAGTTATGCATGACGTACTGTGCATGTATCGTGTCCGCAGGTTCCACTGGATTCTGCTAGTAATTAAAGTTGACACCTCAGAATGTCTCGTCCACGACTCTCTGAATATGGATCCAAAGCTTTGGGGCAACCTGAGAAAAATGATGCAGAAGTAATTATTTTCATTCATTTGCGCTCTATATCGATCGGCCTATTTCGTTCATTTCCTAATATCAAGTAACTAATAACTCTCTTGTTCATTTAATTTTCTTTGCCTCGTAGGGTTTGGAGACGGTTCGTAGATACAAAGGTCGGTGAATTCAAAAAAGAGCTAGAATTCAAAATGTCAAAGGCTAAGAATGCTGGGGATATTCAGCCAGCGGGGACCAATCTATGTGGATACTATGTCTGTGAGATGATCCGGAGATACACCTCTGAGCAGGTTCCGAGTGATACCAATGCTCAGAGGAATAACCTCCGGATGATGCTTAGTCCAGAAGCTCGCTTCCGACCACTTCAAGAGGAACTAGCTGGATGGTTCAGGAGGGAAGTCCTCCATCCTAAAGGAGAACACCATTACGAGGACGTAGAACTTTATATGCCTTAAATTATGTATGGAAACTTGTTCAAAATTGTATATGGTCATCCGATGATATTTAATATATTCCTCTTGAATTCTTTTTGGTTCTAATTTCAAATTTGTTTGAAATTGTACAATCATATGCATGTATGTAGTAGCGTAGAATATGTGAAACTCCTTCAAAATTAAAATAAAGCATAAAAGAAGTAAAACAATACAAATTAAACAGAAAACAGGTTTAGGGGGGGGGCAGGTTTAGGGGGGGGGGCTAAAACCCTAAACCTGCGGCGGTCTTTAGTCGCGGTTGGCGAGAAGAACCGCGACTAAAAGTCCTCCGCCCCGACGGCCACCTGGCGCCCACGTGGACGTGCCTTTAGTCGCGGTTTCTTAAGCAACCGCGACTAAAGGGGGGAGCCTTTAGTCCCGCCTGTTTAGTCGCGGTTGCGCAACCGCGACTAATGGCAGTTGCGAACCGCGACCAAAGGCCCTTTTTCCACCAGTGACAGTCATCACCACTTGCAACTTGCAAGTTACATCAACAAGAATTGGGGATCGAGGGAAAGCAACGTTGCATTGGCCCAGCTTGCCTGCCTGCAATTCCATTTCACACTTTCTCAAGGTGGCTTAGCTCCATGATTGCCTTTAGCAACACAGAGTGCCGCATATCGCCAATGCCATTGACTCTTTGGGTCCTGCACATGCATGTAAATCCAATGAAAATGAGTTATGAGAGAATCCTACGAGAGAACGACGCTTCCCTAGATATAGCTAGGGATTCTGTATGCGCCATCGGTTTCGTATGGTGACGGTTCATGATTCTCTCTCCCTTTTCAACTCGTCTCCGACTCTCGGAACCATACAGGGTTGAGTTCCGTTTTGGCGGTTTGAGGTTGCGTCTTAGACCAGGTTTGGCGCGGTACCATGGATTGTGCCAGCTTTTGTGTTTTTTCTTAGAACGGGCTATAAAGTTAGCATAACACGACACGGTTCAACAACCATAAACCGAGCCTTACATAGGTTTTGAGTCTACTGTTGAAGTTGAACCCCACCAATAGTTGAAGACTGAAAAGAAAATGGATATGTTTTTCATTTTGTACACAAATTCTAGTTTGTGTTCATATAGCTGCGGGTTCTTGGGCTTCGGTACTCGAATCTTCCCGGCGTGTCTGAGGTGCTCTTCCGTTGGTTGCTTGGTTTCTTTGAAGTTGGAACTGCGATAGAGTGTGTCCATGCGGTGAAGATGAGAGGCGCTCGGTGGTCGGTTACGGAGGGCACAGTCGGCGCAAGTCCTGCATATTTCCCTTGTGATGATCGTCGTCAGAGTCGAAGCTGTCGGTTGTTCGCGCATGTGGCCTTCTGTTGGCATGTGCCGTCATGGTTTCTGTGCAGCTGTTCGTAGCTCTGTGATCCCATGTTGGTGGCCAGATTGGCCCGTGGTACCCATATTATATGGGTTGGATTCTATCGATTTTAGCCCAGTTTTCCGTCAATTAACCGAGCAATTCTCTCCTTCTTAATCAATGAAAATGGCAAGTCTTTTGCCTCGTTTCAGAAAATATATATAGCCGCGGGTTCGCAGATGGAATAGCTTAACAGAACAGAACAGTAGAGCTCCCCGAAAAGCAGTCTTTTCACGTGTGACATGAGAGGCATATATGGTGATATGAGCCAAGTCAAACATATACATTTAACATTGACAAATGCAAGTGCACTTGTCCATTAATTCTCCACTTACTTAATTATTTCATAGTGACCAATCATATGCATGGCTCATAATCCATCCTTGCCACATTTGTGGGCTGTGGTTCAGCTGTAAGGTAGGCTTGGCCTTTCCCATTGAAGCAGCACATAGTGCTGCTTGCAGTGCACATCACTTGCTTTGACATCCCACATGTCCCTCAGGACATTGACATTCTTCTTGAAATCACTAGATTCCCTGGATTGATTTTAGTCAAAGATTGTGGAGCACTTTCGATGGAAAGTGCATGTGGATGGCTCCCCATCTCTTGTAGATTTGGAGTAACAGTATTTGCTAGGGAGACAAGCCTTGGTGCACCCATACACAATAATGGAGGAGTTGTTGTGTGGCTGATGGTGTCTATTGTTGCGTTTCAGAAAATCTCACTTTAATAAAATGAACACAAGAAGGCACATCCACTTTGTGCAAACTGAGCATAAACCTAATTGGCTAATTCACCACTTGTGCATAGAAGTCGTTCGATAAACTCTCGTTAACATTTGTTTATAGCTTGTATATCTCTGTTGTGATTACTGGACACTAATGATAGCGAAATATACAGTATAATCTTAACATGTCACGGTTTTATAAATAATTACATGATGCATGTAGAGTGACTCTTTATATTGAAAATATTTATTCTGAACTTTATATAAAAAATGGATTTAAATATAGTATACTCGTTGTGCCGCCCCATACTTACATGTGTGTACATGTTTATATATATATCTTGTCTCGGTGTAGGCAGCACCCAGGGATGCATCTACTGAGGCATGCTTAACTAGATAAATTAAGTGAGACACATTAAATTAAGGCAACCAAGTCAAGGATCATCTCCTTGAATTGAATAGAAAGTTGCCATGCTTCTAAAACTCTACTGATATTTTCTAAATGATTATATTTTAGACGATTCTATAGAGTATCTGAACTAGACAAAATAATGTGTTTGATTAATGAATTATGCTGTTTATTAATGTCTGATATATTAATTCTGAAAGTACCAATGGCAATTTCTGATTTGGTATTCGACTCAATCATAGAATATGCCGGTGCACATATATTTTGGGGGTGCTACGGTTTCTTGAATTCAAAACAACGCAATGAGTTTTTTTCCTTTGTTGAATGGAAGTGTCTTTCGTCACAAAATAAAAAGAAAATGAATCAGAAGTGATTCAATGAAGATTGCTTTGGACGAAAAGAACGGAATTGTTCAGGTCAACAAATTGAGTATTATACTCCAATTTGTGTATGTGTTAGTAACATGCACGTTAGCCTAGATATATGTTTCCACTACTTTCTCCATGATATCGAGATGAAGACCGCCACACTCTACGAGTTAGCTAGTAGTACAAACGACAAGCCAAATTGATTGCTGGACTCCTCTCTAAAATAACTAAATAAGTTGGTTGCCGAATTAATTCAACAGAGGTGACATCTATTAATCTGACAAGTAAACTGACTCAGCAGAAATGGCACATATATTATTTGTTCTTGCGAAAAACATAAATGATTCATATTGAATAGATAAGCTACCAACAAAAAAATGCAATCAATGTCATATGATGAAGAAAGAAATTATTTGCTGGATTCATAAAGTATTTTATTCAGCAGAAGTGACACGTTATTGAATAGATAAAATGATAAAGCAGTTAATATATACAGAAAACAAGAGTAGACATTAATACCATCACTAGAGTTCCCTTGTTTCTCCTATGTACTCCTTACGTCTTTGACTTCTAAATGCAATTTTGTATTCCCTTGTGTTTTATCCTCTAGAGGAATCCCAAAGTGCCCTAGCTTTATGTGTATTTTTTTATTCATGTGCCCCGAGCCATCAATTATTTTTTAAAGGTTCAACATCAATGTCATTGTCTAGTGCATACAATATGTGCGAACTGGAACACTCGTGTTATCTTGAAGTGCCTTAGTTTAATTCCAAGATTATCCGTGCTTAGAGAGTAACACCTGGATAGGAAGAACAAGAACCACAACCTTCCTACATTCAAGCACGAAGAATATAGGTTGATGGAAGCTTTTCGGGAGTTGCCACATGGAAAATATGAGGCGGACGGAGAGAATGACACATCGAAAAAGCTAAAACCCTAAATGGAAATGTAAAACAAATCACTCACACTAAATTTGATCAAGGTTGCGACTGAAAGATGTGAATGGGATTCAATTTTGTTTGTTAGGAGGTATAGCCTCGCACATGGGCACCTCCCATGGTTTTTTGTTTCTCTTATGGATTGCAGGTTTCTAGATTTTGGGGTGCACCGGCTTGTTGTTCTTTCACATGGCAAGGAAATGCTTCGAAGGAGTGTTAGCGATGAACAACTAGTTGCATGATTTTTCATGTGGTGATGGCGATGACTGATGTTGATCATGAGACTATGATGTTGGCAATAAATGGCTCACACCAGCTATTTTGTGAATAAATAGATTAGTCATTCTTCTTTATCAAGATAGAAGTGGTTTACTTTGCTTACTTTAACCCCTCAACCCTACCTAAGTTGTCAAACAAGGTATCTTTTTTTATGGTAAAGGTATTCTTTTTCGTCGAGAAGAAAGCATCAACAAGGTGCAAGATGATGAAAAACAAAAAACGAAGCCGAAAAATGAAAAGTAAAGAAAGGGTAGCTTACACTAAACTAAAGATAAACCAAGAAGAAGTAAAACAGAGTATACAGGAGCTAGCACTCATAGCTCAGCTAAGGCAAATGGATCCGTCTTTTCATTATCAAGCATGCCTCAAAACGTGTGCCATCTATATCAAAATAGCATGAACTAAAGCTACAAAATCATCATGAGTGTTATGGCTCCAACCATGTAGTTTAAAATTAAGGAAGAAAGCTACCAATGCACATCACAGTGAAATCATTGTCAATTAATTGTTAGATTCAAGATACCCCTGATTTCCTTTGATAGAAGATAAAGGAAAAAATGAACATATATCTTCCAAATTTAGTGGGTAATATAAAAATGCAAGTCATTAATTTACAGAACAATCTAACGCTCGCAACTTGAAGTGATTCCACAGATGGTGTTCTCCATGACTTGACAGAGTAGTAGTATCTAGCATTAGCAAATGCATAGCTTCCAACATACACTCGGAAGCTGTTGACCATGAGACATCAGCACCAAGACATGAAATTATTTTCAAACTGATATCCTCCAAATTTGGTGCCCAACCACAGCATGGATGCATGTACATTTCCTGCTTGTACCACAAAACCACTTTCATGTAGAGAGTCTTCTATCTCGATACACAAGCAGTACTCTTAATTAGTCTCTCATTTCTCTTCCTATATACTCCACAAGTAGATAAGTAGTCAATGCACATATCTCAATATTGTATACTCCTACTTAATTAATTAACACATCAAGCAAACAATAAGTCACTAATTAAGTAATTAATTGCACCACCCATCTCATCCTTGTCTTCTCGTCTTTATATCCCAGTCAAAACCATATCTCTGTCTTGGCTAACTAGGCTGACCAGTTGCTAACTGCCCCATATGACCACTTATCCCAACAAGTCAATGATCCATATCAAATCTACCAATGGGGCTAGCTAACCACCAGGTCACACAGCACGCCATGCCACCCTGTATTCAACTGATATGTTTAGAGTTAATTTCAGTTTGTTACTCCTTATTTATAATATTGTGGTAGGTTTTAATTTATTTAAAAACTCATGCCATATTTTACTTCATGTTTGAAACATTGAGTGGAGGTCACCAAACCAGAGATGCACGAAAAGACTCCCAACCCTAGCCGCCATCACAACTTTTATAGCGTCGCCGCCTCAGCACCCTCCTCTTCCCCCTTTGTCGGTCTTGTCGGCCGCAAGAGGAGGGGGTACCTGTCCTTCTCATTTCATTTCCCTTAATTTTTTTCCTAGTGACATTGATGAGGTGGTGGCAGCGATGACGTGTTGGAATAAGGTATCTCTGGTCTCTCCCTACCTCAGCGACATACGATCCAACGCCAATGAAGGGCATGTGAGAGTTTGTGTCCCTAGATCTATTGGTCCATTCAAATCTTGACAGTTGGTGTGCCTTTCAAGGAGAGGTATTGGATGGATACTAGCGTGGCGACTTTGACACCTTCTTCCGCATTATTCTTGTGGCATGCTTCGGTTTCTCCAACCGTCTGAATTGGTGGTGATGGATTGGAAACCTGTACTGCATTTGGTGATCTCCCAACTGATGTTACTTCATTGATTTCTAGATCTCGTATCAAGGGTCAGGTGGCTATTGCGGTTTTCAAAGCTTGGTATGAAAAGGGCATTTGCATGTGTCCCTTTCCTTTACTATTGGTTCAGTGCAATTTTCATTCTCCGGTGGGCGGCATACAGTTGGAGGAAGAATAAAGCTAATATGATTTTCAAGTAATTTTTTTTACTGGTCACCCCGCGTCCAGTTGTCTATCCTTTGTACTGCCTCTTTTTCATATTAGTCAGATCTAAGATGGCCTTTGGGGTGTCCCTTAAAAAATATTGACATTACAACAAATTTTGCCCTTTTCTCAAACTGGAAAAATGACCAATTTGGTATGTTGGCACGCCAGATGAATGATTACACAACTCCAATGTGTGTGACCGTTAGGGGCATTAGCAAATTATATCATGCTCCCTCGAATTATAACATATTAGCAAACAATGTCAAGATACTACATACTATGCAACCTTGTAGAAAAAATAATGTGGTCTATTTTTTGAAAGAGTTGAAAAAACAAAATGGCCACAAGACAACTACATGAGTTATTTATTAACAAAAACAATGTGACTGATTTATTATTTATGTAAATAACTATAGGAATATTCAGTTTGATGGATATACTCATCGATCAAATTGGTCCTTTTTTTTAGCGAGCAAACTCTATTCCTACTGTTATACCGAATCGGGATATTCCGATCGATGGATATTATGTAAAAACAAACTATGCATGTACTTCAATTCCGTATTCGGTGAGAAAATTTGAGTTGCGCTTTCTTGAAAATAAGTCAAAACAAGGAACTAATTTTCCTAGGTTGAATAAATAGTTCCTGAATAGATTGACCATATATGATAAATGTTGGGGAACGTAGCAATAATTCAAAATTTTCCTACGTGTCACCAAGATCAATCTAGTAGATGCTAGCAACGAGAGAGAGGGAGTGCATCTTCATACCCTTGAAGATCGCTAAGCGGAAGCGTTCAAGTGAATGGGGTTGATGGAGTCGTACTCGTCGTGATCCAAATCACCGATGATCCTAGCGCCGAACGGACGGCACCTCCGCGTTCAACACACGTACGGAGCGAGGACGTCTCCCGCGCCTTGATCCAGCAAGGAGGAGGGAGAGGTTGAGGAAGAAAGCTCCAACAGCAGCACGACGGTGTGGTGGTGGTGGAGCAGCAGTACTCCGACAGGGCTTCGCCAAGCTCTTAACGGAGGAGGAGAGGTGTTGGGGAGGGGAGGGGCTGCGCCTTGGGAAGGGGTGCGGCTGCCCTCCCACCCCTCCACTATATATAGGGGCAAGGGGATAGGGGGCGCCCTAGGGTTTCCCCTAGGGTGCGGCGGCCAAGCAGACTGGATCTCCCTAGGGAAAATCCTAGGGAGACTTGCCCCCAAGCCAAGTAGGTGGAGGCTTGCCTCCCAAGCCAGGTGGAGGCGCCCCACCTCCCCATGTAACGTGGGAAAGGGTGTGGGGGGCGCATCACCCCTTAGTGGTCTGTTTTGCCCCTTCCCCTTTGGCCCATGATCGAGGCCCTCCAACACATACCGGGGCTCCCAAAACACCTTTCGGTCATGCTGGCCATAGCCTGGTACCCCCAGAACACTTCCGGACTCCAATACCCTTCGTCCAATATATCAATCTTCACCGTCGGACCATTCCAGAGCTCCTCGTGACGTCCGGGATCTCATCCGTGACTCCGAACTACCTTCGGTAACCACATACTATTTCCCATAACAACTCTAGCGTCACCGAACCTTAAGTGTGTAGACCCTACGGGTTCGGGAACCATGCAGACATGACCGAGACACCTCTCCAGCCAATAACCAATAGCAGGATCTGGATACCCATATTGGCTCCCACATGTTCCACGATGATCCCATCGGATGAACCACGATGTTAGGGATTCGATCAATCCCGTATTCAATACCCTTTGTCAATCGGTATGTTACTTGCCCGAGATTCGATCGTCGGTATCCCAATACCTCGTTCAATCTCGTTACCGGCAAGTCACTTTACTCGTTCCGTAATGCATGATCCCGTGACTAACTTCTTAGTCACATTGAGCTCATTATGATGATGCATTACCGAGTGGGCCCAGAGGTACCTCTCCGTCATACGGAGTGACAAATCCTAGTCTCGATTCATACCAACCCAACAGACACTTTCGGAGATACCTGTAGTGCACCTTTATAGCCACCCAGTTACGTTGTGACATTTGGTACACCCAAAGCATTCCTACGGTATCTGGGAGTTGCACAATCTCATGGTCTAAGGAAATGATACTTGACTTTAGAAAAGCTTTTAGCAAACAAACTACACTATCTTGTGCTATGCTTAGGATTGGGTCTTGTCCATCACATCATTCTCCTAATGATGTGATCCCGTTATCAATGACATCTAATGTCCATGGTCAGGAAACCATAACCATCTATTGATCAACGAGCTAGTCAACTAGAGGCTCACTAGGGACATGTTGTGGTCTATGTATTCACACATGTATTACGGTTTCCAGTTAATACAATTATAGCATGAACAATTGACAATTATCATGAACAAGGAAATACAATAATAACCATTTTATTATTGCCTCTAGGGCATATTTCCAACAATAAACATGTCGATTACAAGACAGAACGTAATTGTTCAGGTCAATGAATAGAATAATATGTTACGTGTGTATGCATTATGTGTTACTAACATGCCTGTTAGCTTAGGTCGATGCTCCATTACTATCTCACTGATGTTGAGATGAGACAACTTTTTCCTAGCCTACTAACTAGTCCAAGGATGGGATGCAAATTTGGTTGCCAGACTACTCTTCAAATTCTTTTTTGTCGGTTTAATTTAACAGAATGGCATGTACTCCTGCATCCCTCTATAGCTTACTATAAAACATTTTCTAACACTGTCATTGTTGGGAATATGCCCTAGAGGCAATAATAAAGTTGTTATTATTTGATACGTCCATTTTGCATCATGCTTTTATATTGATATTTAATGCATTATGGGTTGTTATTACACATTATATCACAATACTTTTGCATATTCTCTCTTATTTTATAAGGTTTACGTGAAGAGGAGAATGCCGACAGCTGGAATTCTAGACTGGAAAAGGAGCAAATATTAGAGACCTATTCTGCACAACTGCAAAAGTCCTGAAACTTCACGAAGCATGTTTTTGGAATATATAAAAAATATTGCACAAAGGCAGTACCAGAGGGGGGCAGCCGGCCACAAGGGTGGAGGGCGTGCCGTACCCCCTGGGCACGCCCCCCGACCTTGTGGGCCCCCTGGCAGACCTCCGATGCCATCTTTGGCTATATGGTGTCTTTCACCCTGGAAAAAATCAGGAAGAAGCTTTCGGGATGAAGCGCCACTCGAGGCGGAACCTGGGCAGAACCAACCTAGGACTCTGGCAGAGCTGTTCTGCCGGGGAAACATCCCTCCGGGAGGGGGAAATCATCGTCATTGTTATCACCATTGTAAGTGCATCTAGTGCCACCCCTAGTTGGTTTTGGAGTATTGACGACAAATTTGGTTGAGGGACTAATGTGTTTGTGAGAATTGCAGGATAACACAGGTAGTAGTCCCTCATTGATTCGGTTTACCTACCGGAGATGACCCCTAAAAATATATGAAGACATTGACGACAATGGTGGTATGAGAAGATATTCATATTGAAGACTATGACATGAGAAGACATTGATTGAAGACTATGGAGCGCGAAGACTTAGTCGTTTCGTTGTTTCCTTTTCTTCTTTGTTGAGTCATAGGAACCACCGTACTGTTAAGTGGGGTCCAAGTGAACAAAGTCAGAGTGACTGAAGTGATGCTCAACCCAAATCCTATGTCTTAGAGCGAAGACAATGAGAGCAAATCTTATCCAGAGCTGGATAAGTCAGCTTTGGTTGCAGCCCAAGTAAAGTTGTCGTGTGTGTTTGAAATCTGACCGTTGGAACACGTGTCAGTTCCTTAGTGACCCAGGGTCATTTCGGACATATCAGATCGGGCTGCCTAGTAGCTATAAATAGGCCACCCCCTACACCATAAATTGGTGGTTGCTTAGAGTTAGTGCACGGCTTTTGTTGTTTGAGAGCAACCACATCGAAGCCTTTGAGAGAGAGAAATCCTTGCGAGGACAAAGCCCAAACACCCAGAGCAAAAGAGTGTTAGGCATCACTGAAGTCTTTCTGTCTGCGTGACCTGAAGACTTATTACACTTGAGGACTGTGAATCCTCCAGCCGGTTAGGTGTCATGCTCTGAGCATCCAAGAGTCATTGTGGATCGTCGGTGAACGAAGTCTGTGAAGGTTTGGGTCTACCTTGAAGACTTACCAGAGTGATTGGGCGAGGACTGTGTGTCCTTTGCTCAAGGGGAATAAGGTGAAGACGAGGTCTTCTGAGTTGAATCTCAGCCTCCCTAACCAGACGTACAGTTGTCACAGCAACTGGAACTGGTCCAACAAATCCTGAGTCCTAAACAAGTGACTGGTTCTATTCTCTCCCTCTCTTTACTTAGAGTTTGTCTCTGTGAAGTCATTGCCTATTTGCTTTACCTATTTGTCTTCACAGTTTGACATATATTGTTGTTTGGCTTCATACCATATTTCATTCTGATCCTTACTACCTAGCAGCCATTGGTCTTCGTACTCTCATTGCATACTTAACTATGGTTTGCTTAGCGTAGTATATCTTCCGCTGCATTTCAATAGGTTCATTTCTATAGTTTGTCTTCGAAACTTCCATGTTTTGAAGACTTTCATAAAAATCGCCTATTCACCCCCCCTCTAGTCGATAACTAGCACTTTCAATTGGTATCAGAGCAAGGTACTCCCTTGTTCTGTGTGATTCGGTTTAACCACCTTGAGTTTTAGCTATGTCGACTGCAGGGATAATCAAAGTCTCCGCTGCTTGCCCCATGTTCGATGGAACTGAATATCCCTACTGGAAGAATAAGATGCATGCATCTTGAAGCCATTGATGTCGACCTCTGGTATGTCGTCAAGAATGGCGTTCCCAAGACTGGTGAAGGTGTCACCCCCGCTGATGTCAAGAAGTTCATTCAACTGGACTCCACTTCCAAGAACATCATCTGTGGTCATCTGACCAAAGGACAGTATGGCCGGTTGAGTGCTCTGGAAATGTCGAAGCTAGTCTGGGACTGGCTATCCAAGGTCAATGAAGGCGTCTCAACCCAGAGAGATCAAAGGATCAGTGTTCTTCGCAACCTCTTCAATCGCTTCAAGATAAACGACAATGAAAATGTCCAGCTCACGTTTGATCGCTTCACTGAAATCACAAATGAGCTTCGTGCTCTCGGCGCCACTGAGATTACCAAGCATGAAATCATCAAGTCACTGCTGAGATCACTTGACAGCTCCTTTGACACCCTTGCCCTCATGATACAAGAACGCCCTGACTTCAAGACACTCGATCCGTCTAATATACTTGAGAGGCTCAACACACACGAGTTCCAGCTGTTTGAGAAAAGAGATATCTATGGTCCCAACTATGGACGAACTCGCACTTTGAAGTCAAAAGCTGTTTCCTCATCTGAAGAAGAATTTGACTGCAGTTCTGATGATCCTGAAGACATTGGAAAGGAACTTGCTATGCTTGTTAAGAAGTTCCAGAAGTTCACTAAGAAGAAGGGCTACAGAAAGTCTTCACGATCCAGCTCAAGAAATGATGAAGCTTCCACTCATGACTACAAGAAGAGAACAGGTCACAAGTGCAAGAAACCTGGACACTATATCTCTGAGTGTCCACTGTGGGACAACGAGAAGAAGAAGAAGAACAAGAAGAGCAATGAATATGATTCTGATGACAAGAAGAAGAAGAAGAGATCTTCAAAGTCTTCTTCCAAGTCCTCATCCAAGTCTTCATCTCATAAGAAGAGCTCATCTGGCAAGGCTCGTGCATTTGTTGGCAAGGAGATGGATTCAGAGGAGGAGTCTGCTTCTGAGGAGGCGGAAGTGGAGTCCGAGGAGGAGTCCGACCCTGGCGTCGCAAGTATGGCTCTAGCAACAGCCTACGTTTCCAAGTCCATCTTCAACACTGAAGACAATGACTTCCACACCAACGCTGAAGCTGATGACAAGGACGACCCTGCTCCCACCTACTGCTTCATGGCACATGGTGCCAAGGTAAAATCACGCGATGCTTACTTTCAAACATCTAGTGAAGATGACTCTGATTGTGAATCCAAACCCAGCTACAAAACACTTGCTAAAATTGCAACTGAACAACAAAAGGCTATGGAATATACTAAAAAATTGTTAGACAAAAGCGATGACCTGTTGGACGCGGAAATGACTCATTCATAGTCCTTAGTTGAAGACATAAAAAATCTTCATGCTAAGTACGAAGAACTTGAAAGTCGTCATGAAACGCTCTCAACCACTCATGAAAAGCTCCCCTATGATTATCTTCAAAGGAAGCCAGAGCTTGAGAAATTGAGAGCGGCTCATGAAGATCTTCAAAAAGAGAATGAGTCACTTCACGCTCAACAGACCAGTCTCGCTCAGGATGGATTTGAACCACCATGTATAAAATGTCTTGAGCGTGATAACGCTACCTCTGTTGCTGAATGTTCCACTGCTGCTACAGTTGCATTGTCTTCAACTACTAATGTGGTAACTAACCCCTTTGCGGAGGATACCACTACTATTGCTGATGAAAATGCTAGGTTGAAGACACTGCTTGAAACAGGGATGTATAAAAGTCTGAAAGGGCATCAGACACTTTGCGATGTCCTCTAAAAGCAGATTCTGAACCGAAACCCTAGGAAAGAGGGTGTTGGGTTCGAGAGGAAAATGAATGTTGATGGTTCCTACTGGAAGCCTGAGCAGTATCCCAAAACCACATGGGTTGCTGCAAAGGGACCTTCAGTGGATCCATCTACCTTATCTGGCTTTACCTGTGCTAACCCTATTATCATTGATGAATCCTTAGATGAAAACTATAAATTGTTCAAGAATTAGAATGGTGAAGTTTTTGCCAGATATGTTGGTACTAACTGCAGGAATGGGCCACCTATGAAGAAGATCTGGGTTCCCAAAAGCTGTCTTGAGAATCTTTGAGTGAATGTCATCATGACACCACCTGGGAAGAATACAAAGCCCAGACCTAAGGCTTCATATGGTCCAAAGGCTTCATACAGACAGAGGACTCACCTGAGTCACCCTAACGCCAATGTTTTGCAGGGAAACCATACTCAGACTTATGAATATGAGCGTGTGTCTTCAAACCGCTATGTTCATAGAACTAAGAACTTTTCTGCTTATTCATATCAGTATCATTCATCTCCTGCAAGACTATTTGCTAGGGCTCCAAAGCCCAAATTCTCAGATGCTGCACTTAGACTCATAGCTTCTAAGCCACCCCTGAAGATGTGGGTGGTTAAGAAGAATTAACTTTCTCTTGCAGGGAAAGGTCTCCAGCCGAAAACCAAAGGCGTCTGATGCTATTGCTGGGGACCTAAAACATCTTGTAGGGCGCAAGATCAAATGCCCAAATGGTCTTACTATGTATTTTGTTCCTGAATCATTTGCCATTCATCCTATCAGTCCTAATCTTGATCTGAGCTTCAATAATCCTCTTGCTCGTCAAATGTTTATGCTTCACAATGCTCTTGGTGAAGCCTATCCCCCTAACTGTACTGTAGGGTATGACACCTCGTGCTTCAGAATGGATTATGGACAGCGGATGCACTAATCATATGACTGGTGATCGAAGTCTTCTCATGGACTCAACTTTACGTCCATCTGATAAGAGTCACATCACATTTGCTAACACTGGTAAAGGCAAGGTATTGGGTCTAGGTAGAGTTGCAATCTCAAGGGATCAGCACATGGATAAAGTGATGCTTGTTGAATCCCTTGGCTTCAACTTAATGTCTGTCTATGCTTTGTGACTTAAACATGATTGTGATATTTGGAAAATATCGTTTCCTTGTACTTATGGAATCTGACAAATCTCTAGTCTTTGAAGGGTGCCGGAAAGATGATCTGTACATGGTAGATTTCTCAGTAGGACCACAGCTTGCCGTATGTCTTCTCACAAAAGCTTCAGAGTGCTGGCTATGGCATTGGAGGCTGGGGCATGCTGGCATGAGGAACTTACATACTCTCGCCAAGAAGAAGCATGTCATGGGCATCGAGGGTGTCAAGTTCAAGAAGGATCATTTGTGCGGTGCCTGCGAAGCCGGAAAGATGACTAGGGCAAAACATCCCTCGAAGACAATCATGACGACATCTCAACCCTTCGAGCTACTACACATGGACTTATTTGGCCCTACTCACTACTCTACCCTCAAAACAACTGCTTGTCTCTATGGCTTCGCCATTGTTGATGATTATTCAAGATATACATGGGTGCACATAATTCTCTTCAAGACTGAAGTGCAAGATGGATTCAGACGCTTCACCAACCGAGCCATGAACAATTATGGCGTCAAGATCAAGCATATCAGAAGTGACAATGGCACTGAATTCAAGAACACCGGACTTGATCTTTATCTAGATATAATGGGAATCACTCATGAGTTCTCCGCTCCCTACACACCTCAGCAAAATGGCGTCGTAGAGCGCAAGAACAGAACCCTCATTGAGATGGCTCGAATGATGCTCGACGAATACAAGACACCAAGAAAGTTCTGTCCTGAAGCTATTGATACAGCATGTCACGTCATCAACCGTGTTTACATCCATAAGCTTCTGAATAAAACATCCTATGAGATCCTCACTGGCAAGAAGCCAAATGTCAGTTACTTCAGAGTATTTGGAGCTAGGTGCTGGATCAAGGACCCCCGTCACAAGTCAAAATTTGCACCTAAAGCTCACGAAGGCTTCATGCTCGGTTACGGAAAGGACTCGCACTCTTACAGAGTCTTCAACCTCTATCTCTACAAAATCGTCGAAACTGTGGACCTGCGGTTTGATGAAACCAATGGGTCACAAAGAGAGCTCCTGCCAAGTACACTAGACGAAGCTTCACCCAGTGAATCTATCAAGCTAATGGGAACTGGTGAAATCATGCCTTCTGAAGCACAGCCTGAAGAGGAACTTATCATTTCTGCACCTAACCAATCTGAAGACAATGCTCAACCTGAAGACAATCCTCCCAATGATGACAATGATCAGCAAGAGCAAAATCTTCGTCCAGCTCATCCTCGTGTTGCAAATGAAGTACAGATTGAGAAGATAATTGATAGTATCAATGCACCTGGTCCACTTACTCGCTCAAGGGCAACACAGTTAGCAAATTTCTGTGGGCACTTTTCTTTTGTGTCAATATCAGAACCCAAGAAAGTTGCTAAAGCCTTTATGGAACCTGAATGGATACATGCCATGCAAGAAGAACTTCAACAGTTCAAGTTGAACAATGTTTGGGAACTGGTCAAGCGTCCTGACCCTCGCAAGCATAACATTATTGGCACAAAATGGATATATCGAAACAAGCAAGATGAGCATGGTCAAGTCGTCAGAAACAAAGCACGTCTTGTGGCTCAAGGATATACTCAAGTTGAAGGAATTGACTTAGATGAAACATTTGCTCCTGTGGCTAGGCTTGAAGCTATTCGTATACTGCTAGCCTATGCTAACCATCACAACATCTTGCTATATCAAATGGATGTGAAGAGTGCATTTCTCAATGGCAAGATTGAAGAAGTATACGTCGCTCAACCACCTGGCTTTGAAGATCCAAAACATCCTGATATGGTGTACAAGCTAAACAAAGCACTGTATGGCCTCAAACAAGCTCCTCGCGCTTGGTATGATATGATCAAAGACTTCCTGAAGAGCAAAGGCTTCAAACCTGGATCCCTCGATCCCACACTCTTCACGAAGACATATGATGGTGAACTGTTTGTGTGTCAAATCTATGTGGATGACATTATCTTCGGCTGCACCAATCAGAAATACAGTGATGAGTTTGGATACATGATGCGAGAGCAATATCAGATGTCCATGATGGGAGAGCTGAAGTTCTTCCTTGGTCTTCAAATTCGTCAACAAAGAAATGGCATCTTCATATCTCAAGAGAAATACCTCAAAGATTTCCTGAAGAAGTTTGGAATGCAAGATTGCAAAGGTTACACGATGCCAATGCCAGCCAAACACCATCTGGGTCCCGACGACAATGGTAAAGAGTTCGATCAAAAGGTATACCGCTCCATGATTGGTTCTTTGCTTTACCTATGTGCATCTAGGCCAGATATTATGCTTAGTGTTTGCATGTGTGCTCGATTCCAAGCGGCACCAAAGGAATCGCATCACTTAGCTGTGAAGCGAATTCTTCGATATTTGGCTTACACCCCAACACTAGGATTATGGTATCCAAAGGGCTCAGAATTTGATCTGGTTGGATTCTCGGATGCTGATTATGCTGGTGACAAGGTGGATCGCAAGTCTACATCAGGCACATGTCACTTTCTGGGACGATCACTTGTTTGTTGGTCTTCAAAGAAGCAGAACTGTGTATCACTCTCAACTGCTGAATCTGAATGCATTGCTGCTGGATCTTGCTGCGCTCAGCTTCTATGGATGAAGCAAACTCTCAAGGACTATGGCATCAATCTGAAACAAGTACCTCTCTTCTGCGACAACGAAAGCGCCATCAAGATTGCCAACAACCCAGTTCAGCACTCGAAGACAAAGCACATTGAAATTCGTCATCACTTTCTCAGAGATCATGTCATGAAGAAAGATATTGATATCATTCACGTCAACACTGAAGAGCAATTGGCAGATACCTTCACAAAGCCCTTGGATGAGAAAAGGTTTTGCAAGTTACGGTGTGAGCTAAATATCTTGGAATCCTCAAACGTCCTGTGATCAGGCACACATCCTAACACTTATGCATGTTGATGACTTAGATGTGCAACACACGAAGTAAAGTATATCTTCAATCAATGAAGACTTACATTCTGAGTGTGAATACATTAACGTGGAATTCGACTTCGGAGCGCCATGATAATTGTGCGCTGTGTCTGGGTCTAATACTTCCTATACGGTGGGTAACGCCACCACCAAAATTTTTTGTTTGAAGTGTTTCACTCATGGCGTTACATTTGAAATGTCTTCGCATTTGGTTTGTCTTCAATCTCAATTTATCTTCATGATTATCTTCACTATGTTAATTTGATTGCTTTCTGATATATATACTAGTGTTCTGTCGATCGGACCCTAATCTCTCTATGCTTCCTATCTCAAACTCTATCTGTCCAAATCATATGCATTTTATTGAAATTGTCGAATGTCTTCTCTGCGTCCTTGTCAGCAGAAGATATAGAGACATACATTAAGTCTGTTTTAAATGCTCTATCCTTATTGCCTGAAATGCTGAGAAGCCGGAACGACCATCCGACAAACCTGGCGGGCGTGGGAACGTGGGACAACTCTGAGTATGTTGCATGCCTACCACGTGCCCCTCAGATGTGAACCGCTAGGGACACCTGCGCAATTGCGCTGTGCCGCACACTTCCTTATAAATACATGTCCCCTGCGGTCAAGAAAAAGTTCTTCCACCTCTCCACGTCGTCAAAACCCTGGCGCCACCACTAGCTCTCGACGACGCCGGCAACGAAGCGCTTAGCTGCCGCGACTTCTCTGACGCCGTCCTCACGCCGGTCGCGGACATCGTCCTCTTCGCCGCCGCCGTAGGTGTCCTCCGTCGCCAAGTTAGGGCACGGCGGATTGAACTGCTCGGTCTCCTACTCTTCCCATCTAGCAGTTCTTCGCGTGGTAAATACAACTCTATTTTTACCGTCTTTTTGATCCTCAAGGATTCATCCTATTTGCCAAAATAGGTTTCTTCCTATACAATGTTGGATCTATCCTGTCTGCATCTCATACTGCCTAGTATATTCACTTAAGCTTCATATCTAGTTAGATTCCTCACTTGTACTTATTCGCGGATTCGTACAAATCTGGAACCAACTCTCAACATATAAGTGAATGTCTTCGCATCATGAGGTCAATGTCTTCAAACTGATTTATCTTCAAAATCTTCTGAGAATGCATATGACCTCTTCCCCTTCCCTCGCATCTCTAATGCTGTCACAGGTACATGTCCGTGGGAGAATCCCTTCGTTCTCATAGTCTGCATTCGTTTGCAGAATTCTTACAGCATCACATTAACTCTCTCGAAGCCAGTTCCTGTTTGTCCAGCAAGCGAAAGCCCTTGAAGCCTTTGAACGTGTTGAAGCCATTCAGTTTGAAGTTCATGGCTGCAGAGAAATCAGTAAGGAAGGGTGGCAGACAGCGTCGTGGAGGGACGTCAAGAGATTTGCCTGATGACCTCTCAGAACTTTACAAGACAGATCCAGAAGAGGATTATAATCAGTGCAAGACACGAATCCAATGGATTCGAAGATATTGGGCAGAACAGTGGTACAAAGTACAGGTTCGTGACCCAGGAATATGCAGAGAAAAATGCCATCAAGCGACCATGGGGAGATATTTTGTACAGAAATCTTCCACCCAGGTCCAGAGCTGAAGCCATTAAGCAAGGCTTCTATCCTTGTATGGTCCGTGGGCCACAACCAGCTGATGCCGACCCATCATCTTTACTATGGTGTCGCGAAGACAATCTGTTCAAACACAATTATTAGTTCGCAAAAGCCTTAGCAAAGAAGAACAAAGATTCTTTGGGGTTAGACTTCAATCCTGGTCCTCCTGCTCACCGTGCTGATGGCACACGCGATGCAGAACCGAATATCATCGGACCCTTCGGCAACCTTGATGGCCTCATCACCCACATCTCTGTTCAAGGTGCCAAAGTGGATCACTCTGATGATGATGCTGACACGGATGAAGCCCCTGCTCCTACTCCAAAACCGCAGAAGCAGAAGAAGACTAAAGCTTCAAGGTCAGCTGCTCCTTCTAAAGCTTCGCGAGCGAAGCCACTGGCCACTTCACTTTCTGAATATAGTGTGCAGTCTGAAGATCTGTCACGTATCTCCAAGAAGACGGAGAAGAAAAAGAAAATCGTCAAGAATACTGATCAGACATTGACCCCTGCTGCCATTCTGCGAGAAGAGCACATTGATCTGTCCAGCGATGAAGATCTTGCAGATGACGCTCTTGAGTAACTGATCAAGAGCAAGGAAGAAGCAGAGATCTTCAATGATTTGCCTCTCTTTGATGTGGCAATTATCCATAACTTCAGTGATGAGTGGTTTGACACCCCAAATCTCAGCTTTGAAGATCTGCAACTTCCCATTGGCCTCAGCGTCTCCTTCAATGGCGCCATTGCTTCTGAGCTAGCTCTTGCTCAGCGCATCGTTGAACTAAAGCACAAGATCGACAATGAGAAAGCTCAGTTCAAGAAGCACGTGGCAAAGCTCAGCGTGCAAGATGTCAAAAACTTCAAGATCATGCTGCACGAGCTCAATGAAGCCTTTCTCAAGAAGCGTGAAGAAGCTAAAGGTTCTCGAGAGCGCATGAAGAGTCTGGCTGACAAGTGTGTGCAAGCCTACAATGAGGCTGAGAAGCACAAGGCTCTTGGTCGTCCTGGTATCGACCCAAGAATGGCTGCAAAGAAGAAGAAGCCATCGACTGACCAATCTGCACCTTCAAGGCAGGAAGAGCCACGCATAGTCTTCCCAAGCAGAATGACTGGCTCGAAGCCAAAGGTCAAGTCAACCGCTTCAGAACTGAAGAAGACAAGGGCTGCCGAGGCTGAAGCCAGAAAAAGGAAAAATCCTGATGCTTCTGATGCAGCTCCCTCCAAGAAGAAGCGCAGAACCAAGAAGGATCGGGCTGCTCCCACAGAGCCCTTAGTTGTTGAACCTATCTCAATGGTTCGCCCTGCATCTGAACACCAAGAACGACGGATGATAGTTCATGAGCCTGCTTCCACAGAGGCTCATGAAGCTGAAGACATTCCAGCAGTTGATCCCACCGCTGCTAAAGACATTGGTCACCATGACAATGTTGAAGATGATGAAGTTCTTCCTCAGATCGAACACAACTTGGTATCGTCGCCTGTTCTCACGAACAGTGAACTCATCAACATTGGTCGTCCTCTGACGCCAATTGCTCAGGATGCTTCGTGGGCTGATCACCCACAACAACAAGACACTCCAAGTACCCCCCCCCCCCAACAACAACAAGTCAGCCCACCTGTGCAAGAAGAAGAAGATGACTTTGAGGCCTAGCCAACTCCATCTCCAAAGGCGTCGCCAGCGTTCCGCAGGCTTCGCAAAGGACCAAGGCCTCAAGTCCCTCTTTCGAGCGTTCCAGAAGGAGAAGTGCCTCACCAATCTGTTGCACGTCAAGTGTTCCCAGAAGCCACTCTGACTATGAATGGCTCCGAGTCTGAAGCCAAAGGTGCTGAAGACAATTCGGCTGCATCAGCCGATGACAAACAAGAAGAAGAATGTGTCCCTACTCCCCCCATTACTGGAGAAGTTGTTCCTGAAGTGAACGTGCCAGTGCCCGACCCTCCAGCTCATCAAGTGGAGGTTGAGAATCTTGAGGCTGCCAACACCAATGAAGCCAATAACGTAGTCATGGCTGAAGCAAATGTGGAGTCTACACCAACCAATGTGCCAGAAGTTAATGAAGCCAATGATGCATCTGCACCTGAAGCCTCTGTTGTGCAGCCTGACGCCATTGTTGATGCCCCTGCTCCTGTTCTGCCACCAAGGCCACACACTATCGAGCAAGCATTCAACTATGGTCAGCTTATCACTGTCAAATGGCCCGTTCTGACTCCTCCGCCTGCTGCTGGTCCTCAGTTTGATTACCACGTTGAGCACATGCCTCAGGTTCAGAAGCCAATGCCACGGTTGCCCAGGTTTCCAGGTACTGCATCAGCACCTGGATCTTTTAATATCAATGGCTTCAAGGCACACAACACCTTCTTTGATAGCGCCAAGAACCCCTACTCTAAGGCAAGAATATCTTTTGATCGGTTCTGGAGTTATCAGCAGCGAAGTTATTACTCATGCATTCTGTACAATCAAGGTCGCATTTTCCCACATATGCGTCTTGATACCGAAGCCATAACTGGTCTGCCCTGCTTGGAAGAAGCTCTGGACTGCTTCAGAGAGTCTGGCTTGCTGCAGTTCGTCACAGATAAGGAGCACTAGAATGAAGAATTACTGCTCCAATTCTATGCCACTCTGCATATTCGTGGCTACACCAGGGATCCGAAGACTTGGGTCCTTGAGTGGATGACAGGCAATGTTCATCATGAGGCCAAAGCCTTTGATGTCATTGAGCTTACTGGCCTGCCCACTCCAGGTGATCTCTATGAACCTGGTTGTCAGCTTCACAATGATGCTATGGAGAGCATCTTCCACAAGCCTGAGCCCAATATGAGTCAGATGCTTAGCATGATGAAGCCTTTGCCTCCAGATGCTGAATACCCCAAGGAGTTCTTTGTTGAAGACCTTGAGTATCTTCCCCGCACCATCTATCACGTTATCAGGCGGACTCTCTGGCCCATCAAAGGACATTCTCCACATGCCAAGCTGGAAGGCGCAATGAAGACTTTGGTCTTTCATATTCTTCATGGCAAAAGCTTCAATGAACAAGACTTCTTTATCCGCCAGCTTGCTGCATCAGGATCTGACATATTTGGTCTGAAGTTCTATGCTCCCTGGATCATGCGTCTGATCAAGCTCCACTCTGCCTTCAACTATCAACCCTCTGCACGCAATCACATCATCTTTTTGCCAGAAGTTGACTTGTCTGTTGAAGCCATATACCCAGAGCCTGCCAAGGAGCCCCTTAGTCTTCAGAATGCTGACCATCAAAGCTTCACGCAAAACATTCAAGGAGTTCAAGCTGTCGCTCGCGTCTATCCATTGGCTGGGATTACTCGCTTGCCTCACCATGCGCATACTGAAGCTACTGAAAGCACCATTACCCAAAGGCCTAAGAAGCTATCTCGTGTTCTCAATGACCGAGAGCTTCTGGTTGCCCTTCATCAGAAACAAGATAAGCATCATGACTGGCTGAAGCGCCAAATGCAAAGCCTCTTGGTGGATGTCAACAGGATTCTCAACCTTGCCACCAAAAATGCCTTTGTCGCCCATGAAACTTGTCTACGATCATGGAAGAGTTTGACCCTGCTCAGTGCTGAAGCAGATCTTCAAGACGATGGCTTCACTGAAAAATTCAAGTTTGACTCCACTCCTCCACGGAATGTTGTCCTACATCGCACTCCATCCCTTGAAGACTCTGACTATTCTTCCTCCGTGACAACTGTGAACACCAGAGTGACCGATGATGAAGATGATGCTACTTCACCGCCCCCTACTTCTGCACGCATCAACACTGCACCAAGTTCGTCTGCACCGCCAAACAACACCGATGACCCTGCTGCTTCACCTACTCCTCATGGGAACGAGTAGATGCTCTATGTCTTCAAACCTTTTTGGTCATTACTGACAAAAGGGGTAGAAGCATATCAGTTTGATAGTCTTCAAGCGGGTCCATATGGGCGGTTGCTTTATATTTTTCCTAGTGTTTACAACTCTCATTTTTGATACATTTGGTTCTTTGAGTTGTAACACTTAAACTTGATGGTCGTCTGCTACTTATTTGCTATTCTGTGATGCGATGATAAATTCCGCATGTGCGATGATAACTTCCGCACTTAGGTCATCTTGCAGACGTCCACTTTTCATTATGCATGTCATTATCTTCGTTATATCTTATCATGCATGATGAATTATCGTCATAAGTTGAAGAGGATCTCCACAAGTACAACCTGCCATGTGCATTTGCATTCCAAAAGCAAATTACTTATATGCACATCTCCAGGGGGAGCCTTTGCCACTTATGAAGACAATACCCTATCCTTTACAATTTCACATACTTTATCCCCGTTGAAAACTTCAACCAGTTTGTCATCAATCACCAAAAAGGGGGAGATTGTAAGTGCATCTAGTGCCACCACTAGTTGGTTTTGGAGTATTGACGACAAATTTGGTTGAGGGACTAATGTTTTTGTGAGAATTGCAGGATAACACATGTAGTAGTCCCTCATTGATTCGGTTTACCTACCGGAGATGACCCCTAAAAATATATGAAGACATTGACGACAATGGTGGTATGAGAAGATATTCATATTGAAGACTGTGACATGAGAAGACATTGATTGAAGACTATGGAGCGCGAAGACTTAGTCGTTTCGTTGTTTCCTTTTCTTCTTTGTTGAGTCATAGGAACCACCATACTGTTAAGTGGGGTCCAAGTGAACAAAATCAGAGTGACTGAAGTGATGCTCAACCCAAATCCTATGTCTTCGAGCGAAGACAATGAGAGCAAATCTTATCCAGAGCTGGATAAGTCAGCTTTGGTTGCAGCCCAAGTAAAGTTGTCGTGTGTGTTTGAAATTTGACCGTTGGAACACGTGTCAGTTCCTTAGTGACCCAGGGTCATTTCGGACATATCAGGTCGGGTTGCCTAGTGGGTATAAATAGCCCACCCCCTACACCATAAATTGGTGGCTACTCAGAGTTAGTGCACGGCTTTTGTCGTTTGAGAGCAACCCCTCGAAGCCTTTGAGAGAGAGAAATCCTTGCGAGGACAAAGCCCAAACACCCAGAGCGAAAGAGTGTTAGGCATCACTGAAGTCTTTCTGTCTGCGTGACCTGAAGACTTATTACACTTGAGGACTGTGAATCCTCCAGCCGGTTAGGCGTCGCGCTCTGAGCATCCAAGAGTCATTGTGGATCGCCGGTAAACGAAGTCTGTGAAGGTTTGGAAGTCTACCTTGAAGACTTACAAGAGTGATTGGGCGAGGACTGTGTGTCCTTTTCTCAAGGGGAATAAGGTGAAGACGAGGTCTTCTGAGTTGAATCTCGGCCTCCCTAACCAGACATACAGTTGTCACAGCAACTGGAACTGGCCCAACAAATCCTGAGTCCTAAACAAGTGGCTGGTTCTATTCTCTCCCTCTCTTTACTTAGAGTTTGTCTCTGTGAAGTCATTGCCTACTTGCTTTACCTATTTGTCTTCGCAGTTTGACATCTATTGTTGTTTGGCTTCATACCATCTTCCATTCTGATCCTTACTACCTAGCAGCCATTGCTCTTCGTACTCTCATTGCATACTTAACTATGGTTTGCTTAGCGTAGTATATCTTCCGCTGCATTTCAATAGGTTCATTTCTATAGTTTGTCTTCGAAACTTCCATGTTTTGAAGACTTTCATAAAAATCGCCTATTCACCCCCCCCCTCTAGTCGATAACTAGCACTTTCAACCATCGATCCTCTCATAGAGAGGGGGTCAATCTCCATCAACATCTTCACCAGCACCATCTCCTCTCAAACCCTAGTTCATCTCTTATATTCGATCTTGGTCCCAAAACCTCAGATTGGTACCTGTGGGTTGCTAGTAGTGTTGATTGCTCCTTGTAGTTGATGCTAGTTGATTTATCCAGTGGAAGATTACATTTTAAGATCCTTAATGATAATTAATACTCCTCTGATCTTGATTATTAATATGCTCTGTGAGTAGTTACGTTTGTTCCTTAGGACATGGGAGAATTCTTGTTATAAGTAATCATGTGAATTTGGTATTCGTTAGATATTTTGATGAGATGTATGTTGTCTCTCCTCTAGTGGTGTTATGTGAACGTCGACTACATGACACTTCACCATTATTTGGGCCTAGGGGAAAGCATTGGAAAGTAATAAGTAGATGATGGGTTGCTAGAGTGGCAGAAGCTTAAACCCTAATTTATGCGTTGCTTTGTAAGGGGCTGATTTGGATCCATATGCTTCATGCTATGATTAGGTTTACCTTAATACTTCTTTCGTAGTTGCGGATGCTTGCAAGAGGGGTTAATCATAACTGGGAGGCTTGTCCAAGGAAGGGCAGCACAACACCGGTCCACCCACATATCAAATTATCAAAGTAGCGAACGCAAATCATATGAGCATGATGAAAACTAGCTTGACAACTGTTAAGGCATGTCTCTCTCTAAGTAGTTTTGGTGATTGATGACAATGATTTTGCGGACTAATCGTGTGCATTGAGTATTTCAGAGATTCATTCTTTGGCACGAGACGATTCCATCCCCTCGGATTTTTAAGTGAATACGGTGTAGCTCTTTCGTTTCAGTTTTGGTGGACTTGTTTCGTAGGAGTCACCGTACTAACAAGAGGGGATCCGCATTGGAAAGGATTGGGTGGAATCAACACGTACACATGTCCTTTGCACACACTGATCCTTCCTGCTTCAATGGACGATCTTTCGTTGCATCTTGTGAGCTTGTTATGGTCCCAGCGGTAGTACCGCTCAAGAGCCATAGGCGGCAGTACCGCTGCCCAACGTTAGTACCGCTTGGGGGCTCTCAGCCGTAGTACCGCTGAAGTGTTGTGCTACTACCTCCTCGACTCGAGGGTGTCGCCTCTCATGTCGGGTTTTGCGGCACTGGCAGCGGCAGTAGAGGCGGTAGTACCGCTCGCAAGCGGTAGTACCGCCCCTACCACCGCTGCTAGTACCGCCCTGGGTCTAGATCTTGCTCCGCCTTTGGTCTCCCTTTGTCTACACGGTAGTACCGCGTGGGGAAGCAGTAGTACCGAGACAGCCAGCAGTAGTACCTCTGCCCCCAGCGGTAGTACCGCTCTGTGCGGGCTGAATGGGGGGTTACGGTTGGATTGTTTCCCCCACTATAAAAGAAGGTCTTCTTCTCCAAGTTGACCTACCTATTTTCCCCCAAGCTCCATTGTTGCTCCAAAGCTCATTTTCTCCTGATCTCTCTCCCTAGATAATCAAACTTGTTGGTTCTTTAGGGATTGGTTGAGAAGGCCTGGATCTACAATTCCACCAAGAGAAATTTGATCCCCCCCCCCACTAATCCCTTGTGGATCTTGTTACTCTTGGGTGTTTGAGCACCCTAGACGGTTGAGGTCACCTCGGAGCAACATTCCATTATGGTGAAGCTCCGTGGTATCGTTGGGAGCCTCCAATTGAGTTGTGGAGATAACCCTGGCCTTGTTTGTAAAGGTTCGATCGCCGCCTTCAAAGGCACCAATAGTGGAATCACGACATCTCGCATTGTGTGAGGGCGTGAGGATAATACGATGGCCCTAGTGGCTTCTTGGGGAGCATTGTGCCTCCACACCGCTCCAAGGGAGACGTACTTCCCCTCAAAGGGAAGGAACTTCGGTAACACATCCTCGTCTCCACCGACTCCTCTATTGGTTATCTCTCACCTTTACTTGTGCAAGCTCATATTGTGTTGCATTCCTTGCTTGCTTGTGTGCTTGTTGTTGTTGCATCATATAGGTTGCTCACCTATTTACATATCAAGACAACCTACTTTGATGCAAATTTTAATTTGGTAAAGAATAGCTAAAAATAGATACTTGCCTATTCAACCCCCCTTCCCCCGCCCCTCTAGTCAACTATATCCATCCTTTCAACAACAATTCCCATGTGCCCTCGGGAGCGCTTTGCTTTATATAAGAGTTCGTCCAGGCTTGTCCTTTGCTAGAAAAAGGATTGGGCCACCTTGCTGCACCTTAGTTACTTTATTTACTTATTACTCGTTACGAATTATCTTATCACAAAACTATCTGCTACCGACAATTTCAGTGCTTGTAGAGAATACCTTGCTGAAAACCGCTTGTCATTTCCTTCTGCTCCTCGTTGGGTTCGACACTCTTACTTATAGAAAGGACTACGATAGATCCCCTATACTTGTGTGTCATCATTATTATATTTCCTTAATCATGATAAAGGTTTATTATTCATGCTATAATCGTATTGATCGGAAACTTAAATACATGTGTGGATACATAAATAAATACCAAGTCCCTAGTAAGCCTCTACTTGACTAGCTCGTTGATCAAAAGATGGTTAAGGTTTCTTGACCATAGACATGAGTTGTCGTTTGATAACGGGAACAAATCATTAGGAGAATGATATGATGGACAAGACCCATCCATTAGCATAGCATATGATCGCTCATTTTATTGCTACCGTTTTCTTAATATCAAATATATGTTCCTTTGACCATGAGATCATGCAACTCCCGGATACCATAGGAATACCTTGTATGCTACCAAATGTCACTTCGTAACTGAGTGATCACAAATGTGCTCTACACGTATCTCAGAAGGTGTCTGTTGAGTTGGCGTGAATCGAGATTGGGATTTGTTACTCCGTATGACGGAAAGGTATCTCTGGGCCCTCTCGGTAATACAGCATGGCAAGAAGCTTGCAAGCAAAGTGACTAAGGAGTTAGTTAGAATATAATGTATTATGGAACGAGTAAAGAGACTTGCTGTAACATCCCAAATTTTCAATTTGGAATGTTATACATTAGATCATCATGCATAACATATTTTCTTGCATTTTGGTTGATCCTAGAAATTTCACGCAACTCAAGGACCCTCGGAGAGAGTTGGAGATTTCGTTATTTTCTTATTTGAGTTTTCTCAAATTTTGAAAAGAGGATCGTTTGATTTCATTTATTTTATCTTCAATTATTTTCCAATAACAAAATTATGAGAAGGGAATAATATGACTTTCCCAAATTTAGGAAAAATGAAGATTTAAATAAATAAATCAAATTTTGGATTTTCGGAGTTTATCTGTATTTTATTTGAATTAGGAAAAAATGCGTGTTTTCAAAAATTGCATTTAGGCCCCAAGAAAAATTTCATTTTGTTCGACTCATTTTTAGGAGTCGGGGAAAATTAACTTCGTAAATTTTGGAGCTCGTTAGATTTTATTTTTCTTCGTTTTTCTGCTCGCGAAATTTAAAAAAAAAAACCGCAGCGCCGACTCGGCCAACGGCAGCCAGCCCGCACCGCCGCCTCCTCGTGCGCGCGCGCACCGCGCCGCCGCCGCGCCGCCTCCTCCTAGTCCGAGTCGGACTCGGGCTCCTCCTCCCAATCCCTCTTGCCTTGCCCCCTCCCCCAAGCCACCCTCCCCCTTTATATACTCCCCCATCCCCCCCTCTCCTCCCCTCAAGCCGCCGCCGCCGCACACCGCAGCAGCAGCGGCAGCGCAGCCCCGCCGCCGCCGCCGCCGCTCGCGCCACCGCCAAGCGCCGCCGCCGCCGCTCGCCGTCGCCCCGCGCCACCGCCGCCCGCCGCCAAGCCCCGCCGGAACCCCGCTCCGACGAGGTAGCCGCGCCGCGCCACCCGCCCCTCGCCCGGTTCGGTTTTCTAATAAAACCGTTCCGGTTTATTTTTCGATGTTTCGTTTTTTTTCGAAACCCTAGAACGGTTTTTTTCGGTTTTGTTAATTAGCGAGCGTTCGCCGGACCGTTCGTCTTAACGAACGCGATCACCGGTTATTCTCGATTAACAAACGTCCGTTCGTTTAACCGTTCGTCGTTTTTCTTTTTCGTCGGATTTATTCTGCGATTTTTCTGATCGCGATTTCAGATCTGATCTTCATTTTAGTTTATCTTCTCGCTCGTTTATCGGAATCAGGTGATTCAAGCGCCTGGAGTTTCGTTTCGAAACCGCCGTTCCGACTAATCAACTTAAACAAGATTTTACTACTGTAAAATTTGACCTAGTTTCAAATTGCTAGAACCGAGTTGTTTTCTTCCGCCGTTTGTTTTCAGTTGCTTTGTTCGAATTCGATTCTTTTGCAACCGGAGTTCTTAAGTTGAACTTTGTGGTTCGATCTCTTGTTCGAGTTTTACCTGTGCATTAGACGATTACTTATTGTATGCTTGTTGTTTTTCTGCGATAGATCACCCGGAGTGCGCCGCCTGTTATTTCGAAGCTCTAGGTTTCGCGGATCCTCGACAAGGCAAGCAACACTTTGATCATACCTTCTCATTGCCCAGTTTTTATTGCATTAGATCAATCCTCAAACATTGCATGATTAGGATCTAATTAAACTGTGGGATGGGAAGTAGTTGAGGTAGTACCTATTACCT
Organism: Aegilops umbellulata; assembly: GCA_032464435.1. Taxonomy (NCBI): domain Eukaryota; kingdom Viridiplantae; phylum Streptophyta; class Magnoliopsida; order Poales; family Poaceae; genus Aegilops; species Aegilops umbellulata. The sequence goes on along the minus strand of CP136056.1, from coordinate 507,316,903 downwards.
GTTTTACTTATGAAACATTTGGGAGTTACTTCTACGTTTGCTTATTATACCATGCTATGCTAGTAGACGTGGATTGGGTGAGTGATATCCATGACAGATGTGAGTATTGTTAATTTAATGGTTTATCTAAGGTGGCAACTTAAACACACATCTGGGTGGATTGAGGCACCTGGTTTCTATCAGGACTTGCCTGTTTTTCTTTGGACCGCCACCCAGGCTCAAAGGGATCATAAGATCATTCATGCTAGTAACTTCCGTGTGCAGCCACAAGCCAATATGGGCTCTGGCATAGCTGACTAAGTCGTGCGAACTCTTACAGTGGTAGACTAGCAGATGTAGGGGATGTAGGTTGGTACGGTCTATCACAACGTAAGGTGCTAGCGCTTCTGGAAGACTATGTCTCGGTCATCCGTTTCTCAAACACCCTGTAGTGCGAGAAACCAAACGGAGGCGATCGAGTCTTGTGGGGAAAAGTGCGCAAACCTCTGCAGAGTGTACAAACTAATCGTGATTAGCCGTGTCCCCGGTTATGGACATCTTGAGTATCTAGTACTTGAATATCATGTGAATCTCATCATGTTACTTCTAAATTAATATTGTTGGATCTTAATTGTTCACTTAATTGGGATCGGAATGCTGTCAACCATTCTCGATGTTTCAACCACCATGATAATTAAATAAAAATCTATTCCTTTGCAGTAGGGAAAAATTGGCTTTACGCAAAACTGTAACCATAGAGCTTTCCACCAGCCATATATGCATGTAGTATAGGCTTATCATTCATTACTCTCTATGTGTTACATTGCCAGAATATTCCATGTGCTGACCCATTTTCGGGCTGCAACTTTCATGTTGCAGACTTTAAACGACGAGTAAGGTGCTTTTAGGTCGTGGTTCTATACTCAGTGATGCTGTTGGAGTTGATGGACTCACTTATCTTCCAAGTCTTTCGCTGTTATCATTATTAGATGGCCTTAAGCCATATTTATTGTAATAAGTTCTCTTTGAGACAACGATGTAATAAGTGTGTGATTGCTACTTTGTTATAAATCCTTCGAAGTACTGTGTGGTGTCAGCATTACTAATCCAGGGATGACACCGGAGCACAGAGACTTGACCATCTGAGGTCAGGTCGCTACAGAGATGGTATCAGAGCACACGCTGACTGTAGGACACGACCACTAAGTTAAAGCCATAGATCACTATTCTCCTCTCATTTTCTAACTCCTCATCTTTTCTACTCTTTTAGGATGACGGACGCGAAGATCAAGTACGCTCAACCGGATGAAGGCACACCTTTTGGATTTCACTTGAAGGAGGTCACCAAGTACCTGAACATTGGACTACCAAGCTTCACCGGGACTTTCAACGCCACTCTGCCTGAAGAGGAGCGCTGGAAGATTCAAGCTCACGTTCCGGGAAGGACATTCGCGCCAATCACGAAGCCCATAGATAGTGTTTTCAGTGCACCAACCTGGAGTGTGGGAAAGAGCATGGCAGCTCATATCACCATGGGACGCATTAGAGAAGTTTATCAAGAAGACCTCAAGGACACTAAAGATGAAGAATGGGAGATAGTAAGCATCAAGAAGGATAGATCCATTGCAGCTTTCATCCAGGAGTTAAACCAGCACATTCGACGCCAAGAGAATCAGATGTGCAATGACATGATAGAGTTGAAGAACGCGAAGGCAAGGATCATCGAGCTAGAAGGAGAACTGAAGGGTACACGCAAGGACTACATGGACGAGATCGTAGCTCTAGCAAGGCACAATGTCGATCTCAAGCAGGAGATTGAAGAACTCAAGGAGAGATTAGCATCCAAGAAGGAAGACAAGTACGTCGCATGTCCGGACAACTACATCATCATTGACGACACCGATTCGGATCCAAGTGAACCAGACTTTGAAGACGAAGCTGGAGCAGACATCATGGAGTCTTCCACCGATTCAAATTTCTAGATGACCACCAAATATTAGTAGTATTTCCCCCATGTATACATTATAGTTCGAGCACTTTTGCGATAGTTCTAGATTGTTTTGTAAGCCCTTGTTTGAATTGAATGAAGTGATTTGTGTGCATTTGTCTCATGTGCATTTGGGTAGTGTTTTCTCTTTAGACCTCACTCTATTCTTAATTCTCATCTTTTCTAAACCCTCAGATGCCTCCGAGACGTGACAATGGATTCCCACCGGAGCTCACTCAGTTGATCCAGCAGCAGAACCAATTGATGGAGTTGTTAGTCCAGAATCAGCAGAACAACAACAACAACAACAACAACAACAACAACAACAACAACAACAACAACAACAACCACCCTCCGCCGCCGCCACCAGTTGATCACCTAGCCCGTTTCCTTAGGTTGAATCCGCCGGTGTTTTCCAGTAGCACCGAGCCAATAGTAGCGGATGATTGGCTCCGCAAGATAGGAAGGGAGTTGACCACTGCAGGATGCACAGATGTTGAGAAAGTGAAGTTTGCCGCACATCAGCTTGACGGACTCGCGGCAGCATGGTGGGAGAATTTCACAGCCACTTACCCAGTTGACACTGTTACATGGGATCAGTTTCAGCAAGGTTTCCGCACTGCCCATGTTTCAGCAGGAGCTATGGCCATGAAGAAGAGTGAGTTTAGCAACTTACGCCAAGGAGGAAGGACAGTTGGCCAGTACATTGACGACTTCAGCAAGTTAGCACATTATGCCCCAGATGACGTTGCTACGGATGCAGCTAAGCAGGAGAAGTTTCTAGAAGGACTAAATGATGAGCTAAGCATGCAGTTGATGGTAGCAAGTTTCAACAACTACCAGGAGTTGGTAGATCGTGCCATCATGATTGAAGGGAAGCAACAACAGATTGAGAACCGCAAGAGGAAGTATGGACAGGGGAAGTATAACTCTGGAGCCCAGCAGAAGCCCCGTTTTACCCCTAAACCGGGAGTTCAGTTTCAACATACCCATGGAGGAAGTGGTTCGCACAACCATAATGGCCACAAGAATGGTAATGGGAATGGAGGAAGCAACGGCCAGAACCGTACCACCCCATCAACCCCAGCCAAGAGAGATCTGAGTCAAGTCACCTGTTTGAAGTGTTCCAAGACCGGACATTATGCCAATGAATGTCCCGAAGGCCAGAATGGCAATGGAAGCTCTGGAAAGAAGCCGAACCCTTTCAACAGGGGGACAGGTGAACCACGTTAGCGTGGAGGAGGTTGAAGCTCAACCTGATGCAGTAATCGGTAAGTTTTTGGTTAAGACATTTACTGCACTTGTTCTTTTTGATACTGGTGCATCGCATTCATACATATCAAGGGGATTTGTGGATAAGTATAATCTGCCAACCCAAGCCCTTAGGTCACCCATGTTAGTAACCTCGCCTGGAGAAGAGTACATGGCTAGTCGATGGTGTGATCGGTTACCATTAAGGATTGGTAACTATGTGTTTCCCTCAGACCTAATAGTATTGGAATCTCAAGGATTGGATGTGATATTAGGCATGGATTGGTTGTCAAAGTATGAAGGGAACATTGAATGTGCCAGTAAGACAATTTTGCTTACAACGCCCGAAGGAAGAAGAATCAAGTATGTATCTAGACATGCGCCCAACAGGACACAGTTAAATTCCTTATCAGGAGTTGTGCAGGAGGAAGTACCAGTGGTGAAGCAGACTAAGGCATAGCCTAGTGGTGGGAAGGGGATGATGCCTTCCCACCCACCCAAGTTCAAGGCATGATACTTGCAATTTGGGTTTGTTGCATCAATTATACTATAGGGGGTTCCCTTACAGTCTTTCTGTCAAAAAAAGTACCAGTGGTGAAGGATTACCCTGATGTATTTCCTGAGGAATTGCCAGGAATGCCACCTGATAGAGATATCGAGTTCTTAATTGAGCTTTTGCCAGGTACAGGCCCAATATCGAAAAGACCATACAGGATGCCAGCACAGGATTTAGTAGAAATCAAGAAGTAGATTAAGGAGTTATTGGATAAAGGTTACATACGCCCAAGTTCTTCGCCTTGGGGATTACCCGTACTTCTAGTGGAGAAGAAGGATGGATCATTAAGGATGGTTGTTGATTACCGTGGATTGAATGCAGTAACCATCAAGAACAAGTACCCACTGCCAATGATAAATGATCTATTTGATCGTTTGCAAGGAGCTAAAGTGTTTTCCAAGATTGATTTACGATCAGGGTACCATCAGTTGAAGATTCGGGAGCAGGACATACCCAAGACAGCTTTTACTACAAGATACAGATTGTATGAGTATACCGTTATGTCATTTGGACTGACTAACACACCAGCCTATTTCATGAACCTGATGAACAAAGTATTTATGGAGTTTTTGGATAAGTTCGTCGTAGTGTTATTTGATGACATTCTGATTTTCTCAAAGAATGAAGAAGAGCATAAGGAACATTTGCGTTTGGTTTTGGAGAAACTAAGGGAACATCAGTTATATGCCAAATTCAGCAAATGTGAGTTTTGGTTGAAGGAAGTTGGATTTCTTGGACATGTTATATCCGGAGAAGGGATAGCAGTTGACCCCACCAAGGTTGAGACCGTAACCGAATGGGAAGCACCCACGACAGTTGGAGAGATCCGGAGTTTCCTTGGACTCGCAGGATACTATCGGAGATTCATTGAGAATTTCTCAAAGATTGCAAAGCCTATGACTGAATTGTTGAAGAAGGATACCAAGTTCAATTGGACTGAGGAATGTGAGGCCAGTTTTCAGGAGTTGAAGAAACGATTGGTTTCCTCACCAGTGTTGATTCTGCCAGATCAGACCAAGGATTATGAGGTGTATTGCGACGCTTCACGTCGAGGACTTGGAGCAGTGCTTATGCAGGAAGGAAGAGTTGTTTCTTATGCCTCACGACAACTAAAACCTCATGAATTAAATTATGCTACGCATGATTTGGAGTTAGCAGCCGTAGTGCATGCATTGAAGACATGGAGACATTTCCTCATTGGAAACCATTGTGAGGTGTACACGGATCACAAGAGTTTGAAGTACATTTTCACGCAGAAGGAGTTGAACCTCAGACAAAGGAGATGGTTGGAACTCATCAAGGATTATGATATGAGATTACATTACCATCCAGGAAAGGCTAATGTTGTAGCAGACGCATTGAGCCGTAAGAGCCATGTCAATACATTGATGACGGGAGAAATACCAAGGGAGTTAGCAGAAACTCTTCGTGAGCTATGTTTGGAAATAGTTCCGAGAGGCTATGTAGCAGCGTTGGAAATTCAATCTACCTTGATGGATAAAATCAGAGAGGCCCAGAAATCTGACAAGGAGATTTCAGATATAAAGAAGAAAATGAGTGAAGGAAAAGCAAAGGGATTTCGTGAGGATGAGCACGATACCCTATGGTTTGAGGACCGTGTTTATGTGCCCAATGACCCGGAGATCAGGAAGTTGATTCTGCAATAGGCACATGATTCGCCCTATTCGATTCACCCAGGTAATACCAAGATGTATTTGGATTTGAAGGAAACATTCTGGTGGACCGGAATGAAGAAGGATATTGCAGCATATGTAGCAGTTTGTGATGTATGTCAAAGAGTGAAGGAAGAACATCAGAAGCCAGCCGGATTGTTACAACCATCGTCGATACCCTAATGGAAGTGGGATAAGATAGGCATGGATTTTATCACAGGACTACCCAAGACGAAGGCAGGCTATGACTCGATATGGGTAGTAGTTGATCGTTTGACGAAGGTAGCACATTTCATCCTAGTTAAGACCACTTACACCAGTGCTAAGTTGGCAAAGATATACATGACCAGGATCATTTGTTTGCATGGAGTTCCGAGGAGTACCGTATCAGATAGAGGAACCCAATTCACCTCAAAGTTTTGGAATCAGTTGCATGAAACTTTGGGAACCAGACTAGAGTTCAGCACAGCTTTTCACCCACAGACGGATGGACAGACTGAGAGAGTCAATCAGATTTTGGAAGATATGCTGAGAGCTTGTGCACTAGATTATGGATCTAGTTGGGACGATAACTTGCCGTATGCGGAGTTTTCTTATAACAACAGTTACCAAACCAGTTTAAAGATGGCACCTTTCTAAGCCTATTACGGAAGGAGGTGCAGGACACCGTTGTCATGGGACGAAGTTGGAGACCGTCAGTTCTTTGGACCAGATCTGATCAAGGAGTCTGAACGGAAAGTTAAGTTGATTCGCGATAGGCTCAAAGTAGCCCAATCAAGGCAGAAGAGCTACGCAGATTCTAAATGCAAGGAGACAGTTTATGAAACCGGAGACAGAGTTTATCTCCGAGTATCCCCACTTCGAGGAGTTAAGCGCTTTGGAGTCAAGGGAAAGTTAGCACCGCGATTCGTTGGACCGTACAAGATTTTGCAACGTATGGGAGAAGTTTCTTATAAGTTGGAATTACCAGAGGGACTGTCAGGAGTTCATGATGTATTCCATGTTTCTCAGCTGAAGAAATGTCACACCGAGATGGCGGAGGTACCGCTAAGAGATACAGTGCTGCTAGAAGCGATTCAGTTGAAGGATGACTTAACATATGAAGAGAAGCCAGTTAAGATTCTCGAATATGCCAGCAGAGTTACCCGCAACAAGGTTATCAAGTTTTGCAAAGTTCAGTGGAATCACCACTCAGAGGATGAAGCCACCTGGGAGAGAGAAGAAGATTTGCTCAAGGACCACCCTCACCTATTTTCTAGCCAACCTGAATCTCGAGGACGAGATTCATCTTAAGGGGGGTAGGTTTGTAACATCCCAAATTTTCAATTTGGAATGTTACACATTAGATCATCATGCATAACATATTTTCTTGCATTTTGGTCGATCTAGAAATTTCACGCAACTCAAGGACCCTCGGAGAGAGTTGGAGATTTCGTTATTTTCTTATTTGAGTTTTCTCAAATTTTGAAAAGAGGATCGTTTGATTTTATTTATTTTATCTTCAATTATTTTTTCAATAACAAAATTATGAGAAGGGATTAATATGACTTTCCCAAATTTAGGAAAAATGAAGATTTAAATAAATCAATCAAAATTTGGATTTTTGGAGTTTATCTGTATTTTATTTGAATTAGGGAAAATGCGTGTTTTCAAAAATTGCATTTAGGCCCCAAGAAAAAGTTCATTTTGTTCGACTCATTTTTAGGAGTCGGGGAAAATTTACTTCGTAAATTTTGGAGCTCGTTAGATTATATTTTTCTTCGTTTTTCTGCTCGCGAAATTTAAAAAAAAAACCACAGCGCCGACTGGGCCAAGGGCCCAGCCAGCCGGCCCGCACCGCCGCCTCCTAGTCCGAGTCGGACTCGGACTCCTCCTCCCCTCCCCCTTGCCTTGCCCCCTCCCCCAAGCCACCCTCCCCACTTTATATACTCCGCCACCCCTCCCCCCCTCTCCTCCCCTCAAGTCGCCGCCTCGCACCCCGCAGCAGCGGCAGCAGCGCAGCCCCGCCGCTCGCGCCGCCGCTCGCCGTCGCCCCGCGCCAACGCCGCCCGCCGCCCTGCCGGAACCCCGCTCCGACGAGGTAGCCGCGATGCGCCACCCGCCCCTCACCCGGTTCGGTTTTCTAATAAAACCGTTCCGGTTTATTTTTCGATGTTTCGGTTTTTTTTCGAAACCCTAGAACGGTTTTTTTTGGTTTTGTTAATTAGCGAGCGTTCGCCGGGCCGTTCGTCTTAACGAACGCGATCACTGGTTATTCTCGGTTAACGAACGTCCGTTCGTTTAACCGTTCGTCGTTTTTCTTTTTCGTCGGATTTATTCTGCGATTTTTCTGATCGCGATTTCAGATCCGATCTTCGTTTTAGTTTATCTTCTCGCTCGTTTATCGGAATCAGGTGATTCAAGCGCCTGGAGTTTCGTTTCGAAACCGCCGTTCCGACTAATCAACTTAAACAAGATTTTACTACTGTAAACTTTGACCTAGTTTCAAATTGCTAGAACCGAGTTGTTTTCTTCCGCCGTTTGTTTTCAGTTGCTTTGTTCGAATTCGATTCTTTTGCAACCGGAGTTCTTAAGTTGAACTTTCTGGTTTGATCTCTTGTTCGAGTTTAGCCTATGCATTAGACGAGTACTTATTGTATGCTTGTTGTTTTTCTGCGATAGATCACCCGGAGTGCGCCGCCTGTTATTTCGAAGCTCTAGGTTTCGCGGATCCTCAGCAAGGCAAGCAACACTTTGATCATACCTTCTCATTGCCCAGTTTTTATTGCATTAGATCAATCCTCAAACATTGCATGATTAGGATCTAATTAAACTGTGGGATGGGAAGTAGTTGAGGTAGTACCTATTACCTGTTTTACTTATGAAACCTTTGGGAGTTACTTCTACGTTTGCTTATTATGCCATGCTATGCTAGTAGACGTGGATTGGGTGAGTGATATCCATGATAGATGTGAGTATTGTTAATTTAATGGTTTATCTAAGGTGGCAACTTAAACACACATCTAGGTGGATTGAGGCACCTGGTTTCTATCAGGACTTGCCTGTTTTTCTTTGGACCGCCACCCAGGCTCAAAGGGATCATAAGATCATTCATGCTAGTGACTTCCGTGTGCAGCCACAAGCCAATATGAGCTCTGGCATAGCTGACTAAGTCGTGCGAACTCTTACAGTGGTAGACTAGCAGATGTAGGGGATATAGGTTGGTACGGTCTATCACAATGTAAGGTGCTAGCGCTTCTGAAAGACTATGTCTCGGTCATCCGTTTCTCAAACACCCTGTAGTGCGAGAAACCAAACGGAGGCGATCGAGTCTTGTGGGGAAAAGTGCGCAAACCTCTGCAGAGTGTACAAACTAATCATGATTAGCCGTGTCCCCGGTTATGGACATCTTGAGTATCTAGTACTTGAATATCATGTGAATCTCATCATGTTACTTCTAAATTAATATTGTTGGGTTTTAATTGTTCACTTAATTGGGATCGGAATGCTGTCAACCATTCTCGATGTTTCAACCACCATGATAGTTAAATAACAATCTATTCCTTTGCAGTAGGGAAAAATTGGCTTTACGCAAAACTGTAACCATAGAGCTTTCCACCAGCCATATATGCATGTAGTATAGGCTTATCGTTCATTACTCTCTATTTGTTACATTGCCAGCATATTCCATGTGCTGACCCGTTTTCGGGCTGCAACTTTCATGTTGCAGACTTTAGACGACGAGTAAGGTGCTTTTAGGTCATGGTTCTATACTCAGTGATGCCGTTGGAATTGATGGACTCACTTATCTTCCAAGTCTTCCGTTGTTATCATTATTAGATGGCCTTAAGCCATATTTATTGTAATAAGTTCTCTTTGAGACAACGATGTAATAAGTGTGTGATTGCTACTCTGTTATAAATCCTTCGAAGTACTGTGTGGTGTCAGCATTACTGATCCAGGGATGACACCGGAGCACAGAGACTTGACCATCTGAGGTTGGGTCGCTACACTTGCCGATAACGAGAATGAACTAGGTACGGAGATACCTACGATCGAATCTCGGGCAAGTAACATACCGATGGACAAAGGGAACTATGTATATTGTCATAAAGGTTCGATCGATAAAGATCTTCGATGAATATGTAGGAACCAATATGGGGATCCATGTCCTGCTATCGGTTATTGACCGGAGAAGCGTCTCAGTCATGTCTACATCATTCTCGAACCCGTAGGGTCCGCACGCTTAACGTTCGTTGACGATATAGTATTATATGAGTTATGTATGTTGGTGGCCGAATGTTGTTCGGAGTCCTGGATAAGATCACGGACATGAAGAGGAGCTCTGAAATGGTCCGGAGGTAAAGATTAATATATAGGATGATATGGTTGAGCCAAGGGGTAAAGCGCACAAGGCTTTAGGTTTGTGCACAAAGGAGTTGTATGGAAGGCAAGGGCTAGACGTCAGGGTTAATGGTGTCTAGCCCTGGGATAGACGTCGTCCATGGTGTCTACGTAAACGCTAGGAACCATGGTGCTTAGCCCTGGAGTCCGAGACATAATCATCTTTGCATTCCAAACCGACTTTGGGGAGGCCTCCTCTCCAAGTTTACGACGCCAAGGCTCAACATATAAACAGAGGAGCAGGGCTAGCCCCTAGAACACAAGTTTTTGAGACTCCTCTAGTTGGTCCTAGTTGACTAATTAGAGCTAGCCCTAGATACCTCTAATCTGTTGGGGAACGCAGTATTTCAAAAAAAATCCTACGATCACGCAAGATCTATCTAGGAGATGCATAGCAACGAGACGGGGGAGTGTGTCCACGTACCCTCATAGACCGAAAGCAGGAGCGTTTAGTAACGCGGTTGATGTAGTCGAACATCTTCACGATCCAACCGATCCAAGTACCGAACATACGGCACCTCCGTGTTCTGCACACGTTCATCACAATGACGTCCCTCATGCTCTTGATCCAGTTGAGGACGAGGGAGAGTTCCGTCAGCACGACGGCGTGGCAATGGTGATGATGAAGTTACAGGCGCAGGGCTTCGCCTAAGCACTACGACGATATGACCGAGGTGTTAAACTATGGAGGGGGGCACCGCACATGGCTAAGAGATTGTCTGTTGTACTTTGGGGTGCCCCCTGCCCACGTATACAGAGGAGGAGGGAGGAGCAGGCCGGCCAAGGGGGAGGCGCGCCAACGGGGGAGTCCTACTAGGACTCCAAACCTAGTAGGATTTGTTGGGGAACGTTGCAGAAAACAAAAAATTTCCTACGGTTTCACCAAGATCCATCTATGAGTTCATCTAGCAGCGAGTCATGGGAGAGAGATTGCATCTACATACCACTTTGTAGATCGCGAGCGGAAGCGTTCAACGAACGGGGATGAGGTAGTCGTACACGACGTGATCCAAATCACCGGAGATCCTAGCACCGAAAGGACGGAACCTCCGCGTTCAACACACGTACGGTCAGCGTAACGTCTCCTTCTTCTTGATCCAGCAAGGCAAAGGAGAGGTTGGGGAAGATGGCTCCAGCATCAGCACGACGGCGTGGTGATGGTGGAGCTGCAGTACTCCGGCAGGGCTTCGCCGAGCTCTACGGAGGAGGAGGAGATGCTGGAGAGGGAGAGGGAGGCGCCAGGAGCAAGGGTGCGGCTGCCCCCCTCCCCTCCCCCTTTATATAGCCCCCTAGGGGGGCGCCGGCCCTAGGAGATGCAATCTCCTAGGGGGCGGCGGCCAAGGGGTGGGGCTTGCCCCCCAAGCAAGGGGGCGCCCCCCCTTTAGGGTTTCCCCCACCCTAGGCGCATGGGCCTCTAGGGGCTGGTTCCCCTTGGCCCATGCAGGCCAAGGCGCACCCCCTAGAGCCCATGTGGCCCCCCGAGGCAGGTGGCCCCACCCGGTGGACCCCCCGGGACCCTCCGGTGGTCCCGGTACAATACCGATAACCCCGAAACTTGTCCCGATGGCCAAAACAGCACTTTCTATATATAATTCTTTACCTCCGGACCATTCCGAAACTCCTCGTGACGTCCGAGGTCTCATCCGGGACTCCGAACAACATTCGGGTTACTGCATATACATATCTTCACAACCCTAGCGTCACCGAACCTTAAGTGTGTAGACCCTACGGGTTCGGGAGACATGCAGACATGACCGAGACGGCTCTCGGGAAATAACCAATAGCGGGATCTGGATACCCATGTTGGCTCCCACATGCTCCACGATGATCTCATCGGATGAACCACGATGTCGAGGATTCAATTAATCCCGCATACGATTCCCTTTGTCAATCGGTATTTTACTTGCCCGAGATTCGATCGCCGGTATCCCAATACCTCGTTCAATCTCGTTACCGGCAAGTCACTTTTCTCGTACCGTAATGCATGATCCCGTGATCAAACACTTTGATCACATTGAGCTCATTATGATGATGCATTACCGAGAGGGCCCGGTGATACCTCTCCGTCAAGCGGAGTGACAAATCCCAGTCTCGATCCGTGTAAACCCAACAGACACTTTCAGAGATACCCGTAGTATACCTTTATAGTCACCCAGTTACGTTGTGATGTTTGGCACACCGAAAGCACTCCTACGGTATCCGGGAGTTACACGATCTCATGGTCTAAGGAAAGGATACTTGACATTGGAAAACTCTAGCAAACGAACTATGCGATCTTATGCTATGTTTAGGATTGGGTCTTGTCCATCACATCATTCTCCTAATGATGTGATCTCGTTATCATTGACATCCAATGCCCATAGTCAGGAAACCATGACTATCTATTGATCAACGAGCTAGTCAACTAGAGGCTTACTAGGGACACGTTGTTGTCTGTTATTCACACATGTATTACGATTTCCGGATAACACAATTAGAGCACGAATAAAGAAGATTATCATGAATAAGGAAATATAATAATAATGCTTTTATTATTGCCTCTAGGGCATATTTCCAACAGTCTCCCTCTTGCACTAGAGTCAATAATCTAGTTACATTGTGATGAATTGAACACCCATAGAGTTCTGGTGCTGATCATGTTTTGCCCTAGGGAGAGGTTTAGTTAATGGATCTGCGATTCAGATCCGTGTGCACTTTACAAATTTCTATGTCTCCATCTTGAACATTTTCACGGATGGAGTTGAAGCGACGCTTGATGTGCCTGGTCTTCTTGTGAATCCTGGGCTCCTTGGCAAGTGCAATAGCTCCAGTGTTGTCACAGAAGAGTTTGATCGGCCCCGACGCATTGGGTATGACTCCTAGGTCGGTGATGAACTCCTTCACCCAAATTGCCTCATGCGCTGCCTCCGAGGCTGCCATGTATTCCGCTTCACATGTAGATCCCGCCACGACGCTCTGCTTGCAGCTGCACCAGCTCACTGCTCCACCATTCAACATATGCACGTATCCGGTTTGTGACTTAGAGTCATCCAGATCTGTGTCGAAGCTAGCGTCGACGTAACCCTTTACGACGAGCTCTTCGTCACCTCCATAAACGAGAAACATGTCCTTAGTCCTTTTCAGGTACTTAAGGATATTCTTGACCGCTGTCCAGTGTTCCTTGTCGGGGTTACTTTGGTACCTACCTACCAAACTTACGGCAAGGTTTACATCAGGTTTGGTACACAGCATGGCATACATAATGGATCCTATGGCTGAAGCATAGGGGATGGCACTCATCTCTTGTTTATCCTTTGCCGTGGTCGGGCATTGAGCCGAGCTCAATTTCACACCTTGCAATACAGGCAAGAACCCTTTCTTGGACTGATCCATTTTGAACTTCTTCAAAATCTTATCAAGGTACGTGCTTTGCGAAAGACCTATGAGGCATCTTGATCTATCTCTATAGATTTTGATGCCTAATATATAAGCAGCTTCTCCAAGGTCCTTCATTGAAAAACTCTTATTCAAGTAGGCCTTAATGCTGTCCAGAAGTTCTATATCATTTCCCATCAAAAGTATGTCATCTACATATAGTATGAGAAACGCTACAGAGCTCCCACTCACTTTCTTGTAAACGCAGGCTTCTCCATAAGTCTGCATAAACCCAAACGCTTTGATCATCTCATCAAAGCGAATGTTCCAACTCCGAGATGCTTGCACCAGCCCATAAATGGATCGCTGGAGCTTGCATACCTTGTTAGCATTCTCAGGGTCGACAAAACCTTCCGGCTGCATCATATAAAGTTCTTCCTTAAGATAGCCGTTAAGGAATGCCGTTTTGACGTCCATTTGCCATATCTCATAATCATAGTATGCGGCAATTGCTAACATGATTCGGACGGACTTCAGCTTCGCTACGGGAGAGAAAGTCTCATCGTAGTCAACCCCTTGAACTTGCCGATAACCCTTAGCGACAAGTCGAGCTTTATAGATGGTGACATTACCATCCGCGTCCGTCTTCTTCTTAAAGATCCATTTATTTTCTATCGCTCGCCGATCATCGGGCAAGTCTGTCAAAGTCCATACTTTGTTTTCATACATGGATCCTATCTCGGATTTCATGGCTTCTAACCATTTGTTGGAATCCGGGCCCGCCATCGCTTCTTCATAGTTTGAAGGTTCACCGTTGTCTAACAACATGATTTCCAGGATAGGGTTGCCGTACCACTCTGGTGCGGAACGTGTCCTTGTGGACCTACGAAGTTCAGTGGGAGATTGGTCCGAAGTATCTTGATCATCATCATTGACCTCCTCTCTAATTGGAGCAGGCACCACAGGAATATTTTCCTGAGCTGCGCTACTCTCTGTTTCTAGAGGTAATACTTCATCAAGTTCCACTTTCCTCCCACTTACTTATTTCGAGAGAAACTCTTTCTCCAGAAAGGATCCATTTTTAGCAACAAAGATCTTGCCCTCGGATCTTAAGTAGAAGGTATACCCTACGGTTTCCTTAGGGTATCCTATGAAGACGCATTTTTCCGACTTGGGTTCGAGCTTTTCAGGTTGAAGTTTCTTGACATAAGCATCGCATCCCCAAACTTTTAGAAACGACAGCTTAGGTTTCTTCCCAAACCATAATTCATACGGTGTCGTCTCAACGGATTCCGACGGAGCCCTATTTAAAGTGAATGCGGCAGTCTCTAAAGCATAGCCCCAAAAAGATAGCGGTAAATCGGTAAGAGACATCATAGATCGTACCATATCTAATAGAGTGCGATTACGACGTTCGGACACACCATTACGCTGAGGTGTTCCAGGCGGCGTGAGTTGTGAAACTATTCCACATTTTCTTAAGTGTGTGCCAAATTCGTGACTCAAGTATTCTCCTCCACGATCTGATCGTAGAAACTTGATCTTTCTATCACGTTGATTTTCAACCTCACTCTAAAATTCCTTGAACTTTTCAAAGGTCTCAGACTTGTGTTTCATTAAGTAGATATACCCATATCTACTTAGGTCATCAGTGAGGGTGAGAACATAACGATAGCCACCGCGAGCCTCAACGCTCATTGGACCGCACACATCTGTATGTATGATTTCCAACAAGTTGGTTGCTCGCTCCATTGTCCCTCAGAATGGAGTCTTGGTCATTTTTCCCATGAGGCATGGTTCGCACGTGTCAAATGATTCATAATCGAGAGACTCCAAAAGTCCATCAGCATGGAGCTTCTTCATGCGCTTGACACCAATGTGACCAAGGCGGCAGTGCCACAAGTATGTGGGACTATCGTTATTAACTTTAACTCTTTTGGTATTCACACTATGAATATGTGTATCATCACGTACGAGATTCATTAAGAATAAACCATTAACCATCAGAGCATGACCATAAAACATATCTATCATATAAATAGAACAACCATTATTCTCGGATTTAAATGAGTAGCCATCTCGAATTAAACGAGATCCAGACACAATGTTCATGCTCAAACTTGGCACTAAATAACAATTATTGAGTTTTAAAACTAATCCCGTAGGTAAATGTAGAGGTAGCGTGCCGACGGCGATCACATCGACCTTGGAACCATTCCCAACGCGCATCGTCACCTCGTCCTTCGCCAGTCTCCGTTTATTCCGCAGCTCCTGCTTTGAGTTACAAATGTGAGCAACTGCACCGGTATCAAATACCCAAGAGCTACTACGAGTACTGGTAAGGTACACATCAATTACATGTATATCACATATACCTTTTGTTTTGCCGGCCTTCTTGTCCGCTAAGTATTTGGGGCAGTTCCGCTTCCAGTGACCACTTCCCTTGCAATAAAAACACTCAGTCTTGGGCTTGGGTCCATTCTTTGGCTTCTTCCCGGCAACTTGCTTACCGGGCGCGGCAACTTCCTTGCCGTCCTTCTTGAAGTTCTTTTTACCCTTGCCCTTCTTGAACTTAGTGGTTTTATTCACCATCAACACTTGATGCTCCTTCTTGATTTCTACCTCTGCTGATTTCAGCATAGCATATACCTCAGGAATGGTCTTTACCATCCCCTGCATATTGTAGTTCATCACAAAGCTCTTGTAGCTAGGTGGAAGCGACTGGAGGATTCTGCCAATGACCGCTTCATCCGGGAGATTAGCTTCCAGTTAAGTCAAGCGGTTGTGCAACCCAGACATCTTGAGTATGTGTTCACTGACAGAGCTATTTTCCTCCATCTTACAGCTAAAGAATTTGTCGGAGACTTCATATCTCTCGACCCGGGCATGAGCTTGGAAAACCATTTTCAGCTCTTCGAACATCTCATATGCTCCATGTCTCTCAAAACGTTTTTGGAGCCCCGGCTCTAAGCTGTAAAGCATGCCGCACTGAACGAGGGAGTAATCATCGGAGCGTGACTGCCAAGCGTTCATAACGTCTTGTTCTGCAGGGAGAACAAGTGCGTCACCCAGCGGTGCTCGTAGGACATAATCTTTCTTGGAAGTTTTGAGGATGATCCTCAGGTTCCGGACCCAGTCCGTATAGTTGCTGCCATCGTCTTTCAGCTTGGTTTTCTCTAGGAACGCGTTGAAGTTGAGGACTACATTGTCCATTTGATCTACAAGACATATTGTAAATATTTTAGACTAAGTTCATGATAATAAAGTTCATTTAATCAAATTATTTAATGAACTCCCACTTAGATAGACATCCCTCTTCTAGTCATCTAAGTATTACATGATCCAAGTCAACTAGGCCGTGTCCGATCATCACGTGAGACGGACTAGTCAACATTGGTGAACATCTACATGTTGATCGTATCTTCTATACGACTCATGCTCGACCTTTCGGTCTTCTGTGTTCCGAGGCCATGTCTGTACATGCTAGGCTCGTCAAGTCAACCTAAGTGTTTGCATGTGTAAATCTGTCTTACACCCGTTGTATGTGAACGTTAGAATCTATCACACCCGATCATCACGTGGTGCTTCGAAACAACGAACTGTCGCAACGGTGCACAGTTAGGGGGAACACTTCTTGAAATTATTATGAGGGATCATCTTATTTACTACCGTCGTTCTAAGTAAACAAGATGCAAAACATGATAAACATCACATGCAATCAAATAATAAACGTGACATGATATGGCCAATATCACATAGCTCCTTTGATCTCCATCTTGGGGCTCCATGATCATCTTGTCACCAGCTTGACACCATGATCTCCATCATCGTGTCTCCACGAAGTTGCTCGCCAACTATTACTTCTACTACTATGGCTAACGCGTTTAGCAATAAAGTAAAGTAATTTACATGGCGTTTCTCAATGACACGCAGGTCATACAGAAATAAAGACAACTCCTATGGCTCCTGCCGGTTGTCATACTCATCGACATGCAAGTCGTGATTCCTATTACAATAGCATGAACATCTCATACATCACATATAGATCATTCATCATTCATCACAACTTTGGCCATATCATATCACAAAGCACTTGCTGCAAAAACAAGTTAGACGTCCTCTAATTGTTGTTGCAAGTTTTACGTGGCTGAATTAGGGTTCTAGCAAGAACGTTTTCTTACCTACGTGAAAGCCACAACGTGATTTGTCAACTTCTATTTACCCTTCATAAGGACCCTTTTCATCGAATCCGCTCCAACTAAAGTGGGAGAGACGGACACCCGCCAGCCACCTTATGCAACTAGTGCATGTTAGTCGGTGGAACCGGTCTCACGTAAGCGTACGTGTAAGGTTAGTCCGGGCCGCTTCATCCCACAATACCGCTGAAGCAAGATAAGACTAGTAGCGGCAAGAAAGTTGACAACATCTACGCCCACAACAAATTGTGTTCTACTCGTGCAATAGAGAACTACGCATAGACCTAGCTCATGATGCCACTGTTGGGGAACGTTGCAGAAAACAAAAATTTTCCTACGGTTTCACCAAGATCCATCTATGAGTTCATCTAGCAATGAGTCATGGGAGAGAGATTGCATCTACATACCACTTTGTAGATCGCGAGCGGAAGCGTTCAACGAACGGGGATGAGGTAGTCGTACACGACGTGATCCAAATCACCGGAGATCCTAGCACCGAAAGAACGGCACCTCCGCGTTCAACACACGTACGGTCAGCATAACGTATCCTTCTTCTTGATCCAGCAAGGCAAAGGAGAGGTTGGGGAAGATGGCTCTAGCAGCAGCACGACGGTGTGGTGATGGCGGAGCTGCAGTACTCCAGCAGGGCTTTGCCGAGCTCTACGGAGGAGGAGGAGATGTTGGAGAGGGAGAGGGAGGCGCCAGGAGCAAGGGTGCGGCTTCCCCCCTCCCCTCCCCCCTTTATATAGCCCCCTAGGGGGGGGCGGCCCTAGGAGATGCAATCTCCTAGGGGGGCGGCGGCCAAGGGGTGGGGCTTGCCCCCCAAGCAAGGGGGGCGCCCCCCCTTTAGGGTTTCCCCCACCCTAGGCGCATGGGCCTCTAGGGGCTGGTTCCCCTTGGCCCATGTAGGCCAAGGCGCACCCCTAGAGCCCATGTGGCCCCCCGAGGCAGGTGGCCCCACCCGATGGACCCCCGAGGCAGGTGGCCCCACCCGGTGGACCCCCCGGGACCCTCCGGTGGTCCCGGTACAATACCGATAACCCCGAAACTTGTCCCGATGGCCAAAACAGCACTTTCTATATATAATTCTTTACCTCCGGACCATTCCAAAACTCCTCGTGACGTCCGGGATCTCATCCGGGACTCCGAACAACATTCGGGTTACTGCATATACATATCTTCACAACCCTAGCGTCACCGAACCTTAAGTGTGTAGACCCTACGGGTTCGGGAGACATGCAGACATGACCGAGACGGCTCTCGGGCAATAACCAACAGCGGGATCTGGATACCCATGTTGGCTCCCACATGCTCCACGATGATCTCATCGGATGAACCACGATGTCGAGGATTCAATTAATCCCGCATACGATTCCCTTTGTCAATCGGTATTTTACTTGCCCGAGATTCGATCGTCGGTATCCCAATACCTCGTTCAATCTCGTTACCGGCAAGTCACTTTTCTCGTACCGTAATGCATGATCCCGTGATCAAACACTTTGATCACATTGAGCTCATTATGATGATGCATTACCAAGAGGGCCCGGTGATACCTCTCCGTCAAGCGGAGTGACAAATCCCAGTCTCGATCCGTGTCAACACAACAGACACTTTCAGAGATACCCGTAGTATACCTTTATAGTCACCCAGTTACGTTGTGACGTTTGGCACACCCAAAGCACTCCTACGGTATCCGGGAGTTACACGATCTCATGGTCTAAGGAAAGGATACTTGACATTGGAAAACTCTAGCAAACGAACTATGCGATCTTATGCTATGTTTAGGATTGGGTCTTGTCCATCACATCATTCTCCTAATGATGTGATCTCGTTATCATTGACATCCAATGCCCATAGTCAGGAAACCATGACTATCTATTGATCAACGAGCTAGTCAACTAGAGGCTTACTAGGGACACGTTGTTGTCTGTTATTCACACATGTATTACGATTTCCGGATAACACAATTATAGCACGAATAAAGACAATTATCATGAATAAGGAAATATAATAATAATGCTTTTATTATTGCCTCTAGGGCATATTTCCAAAAGGATTCCCCCCCCCCTTCCATCCAACGGAGAGGGGGAAAGGGGAAGGGAGAGAGAGGGAGAAGGAAAGAGGGGGGATGCACTCCCTCCCCTTGTCCAATTCGGATTGGGGAAAGGGGGCATGCCCCACCTCCTCGGGCCTCCCTCCACTCCTCCACTATGGCCCATTAGGCCCAATAACTTCCCCGGGGGGTTCCGATAGCCTCCCAGTACTCCGATAAATCCCCGAACCTTATCAGAACCATTCTGATGTCCGTATATAACCTTCCAATATATCAATATTTACCTCTCGACCATTTCGAGACTCCTCGTAATGTCCGTGATCTCATCCGAGATTCTCAACAAACTTCGGTCATCAAATCACATAACTCATAATACAAATCGCCATCGAACGTTAAGCGTGCGGACCCTATGGGTTTGAGAACTATGTAGACATGATCGAGACACATCTCCGGTCAATAACCAATAGCGGAACTTGGATGCTCATTTTGGCTCCTACATATTCTACGCAGATCTTTATCGGTCAAACCGCATAACAACATACACCATTCCCTTTGTCATCGGTATGTTACTTGCCCGAGATTCGATCGTCGGTATCTTCATACCTAGTTCAATCTCGTTACCGGCAAGTCTCTTTACTCATTCCGTAATACATCATCCCGTAGCTAACTCATTAGTCATATTGCTTGCAAGGCTTATAGTGATGTGCATTGCCGAGAGGGCCCAGAGATACCTCTTCGATACACGGAGTGACAAATCCTAATCTCGATATATGCCAACTCAACAAACACCATCAGAGACACCTCGAGAGCATATTTATAATCACCCAGTTACGTTGTGAAGTTTGATAGCACACAAAGTGTTCCTCCTATATTCGGGAGTTGCATAATCTCATAGTCAGAGGAATATGTATAAGTCATGAAGAAAGCAATAGCAATAAAACTAAACGATCATTATGCTAAGCTAACGGATGGGTCTTGTCCATGACATCATTCTCTAATGATGTGATCCCGTTGATCAAATGACAACACATGTCTATGGTCAGCAAACTTATCCATCTTTGATTAACAAGCTAGTCTAGTAGAGGCACACTAGGGACATTCTGTTTGTATGTATTCACACATGTACTAAGTTTTGAGTTAATACAATTCTAGCATGAATAATAAACATTTATCATGAGATAAGGAAATAAAAATAAAAAATTTATTATTGCCTCTAGGGCATATTTCCTTCAGTCTCCCACTTGCACTAGAGTCAATAATCTATATTACATGGTAATGATTCTAACACCCATGGAGTCTTAGTGTTGATCATGTTTTGCTCGTGGAAGAGGCTTAGTCAACGGGTCTGCAACATTTAGATCCGTATGTATTTTGAAAATCTCTATGTCTCCCTCCTTGACTTGACCGTGGACGATATTGAAGCGTCTTTTGATGCGTTTGGTTCTCTTGTGAAATTTGGATTCCTTCGCCAAGGCAATTGCTCCAGTATTGTCACAAAAGATTTTCATTGGACCCGATGCACTAGGTATTACACCTAGATCGGATATGAACTCCTTCATCCAGACTCCTTCATTTGCTACTTCCGAAGTAGCTATGTACTCCGCTTCACACATAGATCCCGCCACGAGGCTCTGCTTGAAACTGCACCAACTGACAGCTCCACCATTCAATATAAATATGTATCCGGTTTGCGACTTAGAGTCATCTGGATCAGTGTCAAAGCTTGCATCGACGTAACCATTTACGACAAGCTCTTTGTCACCTCCATAAATGAGAAACATATCCTTAGTCCTTTTTCAGGTATTTCATGATGTGCTTGACCGCTGTCCAGTGATCCACTCCTGGATTACTTTGGTACCTCCCTGCTAAACTTATAGCAAGGCACACATCAGATCTGGTACACAGCATTGCATACATGATAGAACCTATGGTTGAGGCATAGGGAATGACTTTCATTTTTATATCTATCTTCTGAAGTGGTCGGGCATTGAGCCTGACTCAACTTCACACCTTGTAACACAGGCAAGAACCCTTTCTTTGACCGATCCATTTTGAACTTCTTCAAAACTTTATCAAGGTATGTGCATTGTGAAAGTCCAATTAAGCGTCTTGATCTATCTCTATAGATCTTGATGCCCAATATATAAGCAGCTTCACCGAGGTCTTTCATTGAAAAATTCTTATTCAAGTATCCTTTTATGCTAATTATGTATTGTTTCCAATAAGCGATATGTCATCCACATATAATATTAGAAATGCTACAGAGATCCCACTCACTTTCTTGTAAATACAGGCTTCTCCAAAAGTCTGTATAAAACCATATGCTTTGATCACACTATTAAAGTGTATATTTCAACTCCGAGAGGCTTGCACCAGTCCATAAATGGATCGCTGGAGCTTGCACACTTTTTTAGCATCTTTAGGATCGACAAAACCTTCTGGTTATATCATATACAACTCTACTTTAAGATATCCATTAAGGAATGCAGTTTTGACATCCATTTGCCAAATTTCATAATCATAAAATGCGGTGATTCCAAACATGATTCGTACAGACTTAAGCATTGCTACGGGTGAGAAGGCCTCATCGTAGTCAACTCCTTAAACTTGTCGAAAACCTTTCGCAACAAGTCGAGCTTTGCAGAGAGTAACATTACCGTCAGCGTTAGTCTTCTTCTTGAAGATCCATTTATTCTCTATGGCTTGCCGATCATCGGGCAAGTCAACCAAGGTCCACACTTTGTTCTCATACATGGATCCCATCTCAAATTTCATGGCCTCAAGCTATTTTGTGGAATCTGGGCTCATCATCGCTTCCTCATAGTTCGTAGGTTTGTCATGGTCAAGTAACATGACCTCCAGAATAGGATTACCGTACCACTCTGGTCCGGATCGTACTCTGGTTGACCTACGAGGTTTAGTGGTAACTTGATGTGAAGTTTCATGATGATCATCATTAGCTTCCTCACTAATTGGTGTAGGAATCACTGGAACTGATTTCTGTGATGAACTACTTTCCAATTCGGGAGAAGGTACAATTACCTCATCAAGTTCTACTTTCCTCCCACTCACTTTTTTCGAGAGAAACTCCTTCTCTAGAAAGGATCCATTCTTAGCAACGAATATCTTGCCTTCGGATCTGTGATAGAAGGTGTACCCAACAGTCTCCTTTGGGTATCCTATGAAGACACATTTCTTTGACTTGGGTTCGATCTTATCAGGTTGAAGCTTTTTCACATAAGCATCGCAGCCCCAAACTTTAAGAAACACCAACTTAGGTTTTGCCAAACCACAGTTCATAAGGTGTCGTCTCAACGGATTTTGATGGTGCCCTATTTAACGTGAATGCAGGTGTCTCTAAAGCATAACCCCAAGAAAATAGAGGTAAATCAGTAAGAGACATCATAGATCGCACCATATCTCATAAAGTACGATTACGAGGTTCGGACACACCATTACGCTGTGGTGTTCCAGGTGGCGTGAGTTGTGAAACTATTCCACATTGTTTCAAATGAAGACCAAACTCATAACTCAAATATTCACTGAGGGAGTCCTGGATTAAGGGGTCCTCGGACGTCCGGCCTATATGACATGGGCCGAACTGATGGGCTATGAACATACAAGATAGAAGACTTCTTCCCGTGTTCGGATGGGACTCTCCTTTGCGTGGGTGGCAAGCTTGGCGTTCGAATATGTAGATTTCTTCCTCTGTAAACTGACTTTGTACAATCCTAGTCCCCTCCGGTGTCTATATAAACCGGAGGGTTTAGTCCGTAGAGGCAATAACAATCATACAGGCTAGACATCTAGGGTTTAGCCATTGCAATCTCGTGGTAGATCAACTCTTGTAACCCTCATATTCATCAAGATCAATCAAGCAAGAAGTAGGGTATTACCTCCATCAAGAGGGCCTGAACCTGGGTAAACATCGTGTCCCCTGTCTCCTGTTACCATCGACCCTAGACACACAGTTCGGGACCCCCTACCCAAGATCCGCCGGTTTTGACACCGATATTGGTGCTTTCATTGAGAGTTCCACTATGACGTCAAAGACAGGATCGATGGCTCGCCTTGTCATCAAGGACCGCATCAACTCCGGAGGAGCCCTGGCCTCAGGCCAAACCCTCCGGTTAGGCGATTTTACCATGATCGCCCGTTCGGCTGTTAAGCCGACGGTGACCACTCAGGTCATCGAAAATCGCCTCTGTGTTGACTCCGAATACTCCAAACGGATGGATCCAGTGGAGTTGTCGCCTTTAAACGAACTCCTGGATCGCATCACCGCCATGGGGGTTCTACACACTATGATCGCATTGGGCTTAAACCCGATCAGAGAGAAATTAAATCTTCGTCGATCACCCATCAGATAGCGGTCGTAGAGGGGCAAAACAACGACTCTTCCTCTATGTTGAAGACAAACTATGTTCGGATATCCAAGCTCGAACAGCCGGATACCTGTCTGCGGAATGATACTCCCAGCCCTCCGAACCTAGAGTCGGACGTTGGGCCAAAAAAATCAGTTGACATCCCGGAGCCCGAACTATTAAGCTCGTAAATTCTTCAAACTCCATACTCCAAACTGGGTCAGGGTTCGGATTTAAAGCCACCCACCCACCACAAGCAATATTCGCCAAATAATTCTGGTCATCCGGATATACGACCTCACGTGCATACGACAGCAGTCTGATACCTCTCCAACGTATCTATAATTTATGAATTATTCATTCTATTATATTATCCATCATAGATGTTTTATATGATATTTTATATGATTTTTGGGACTAACCTATTAACCTAGAGCCCAATGCCAGTTTCTATTTTTCCTTGTTTTTGTGTATCGCAAAAAAGGAATACCAAACGGAGTCCAATAGACGTGCCAATTTTTGATGATTTTTTATGGACCAAAAGAAGCCCCTGGAGTAAAAGAGTTGGGCCAGAAGAGTCCCGGGTTGTCCACAGGGTGGGGGGAGCGCCCACCCCCTGGGCGTGGGCCCCTTTCTCGTGGACGACTCGGAGATCCCCCTGACGTGAGACCTACGCCAAAAATTCCTATAAATACAGAAACCTCCAGAAAATAACCTAGATCGGTAGTTCCGCCGCCGCAAGCCTCTGTAGCCACGAGTAATCAATCTAGGCCCTCTCTGGCACCCTGTCGGAGGGGGCCATCATCACCGGAGGCCATGGAGGAGGATCCCGGAGGGGCCATCATCGCCATGAAGGCCAAGGACCAGAGGAAGAACCTCTTCCCATCTAGGGGGAGGCCATGGAGGAGGAAGCACAAGGGGGAGAACCTATACTCCTCTCTCTCGATGGCGCCGGAGTGCCATCGGGAGGGGAATCATCGTCGCGGTGATCGTCTTCATCAACATTACCATCCTCAACTATTTTACGTGGTCCACTCTCCCGCACCCCGCTGTAATCCCTACTTGAACATGGTGCTTTATGCCACATATTATGATCCAATGATGTTTTGAGTAGATATTCTTTGTCTTTGGGTTGATTGATGATCTAGATTGGTACGAGTTGTATGTTTTATTTTGGCGCTATCCTATTGTGCCCTCCGTGTCGCGCAAGCGTGAGGGATTCCCGCCGTAGGGTGTTGCAATATGTTCATGATTCGCTTATAGTGGGTTGCTTAAGTGACAGAAGCATAAACCCGAGTAAGGGGTTGTGGCGTATGGGATAAAGGGGACTTAATGCTTTAATGCTATGGTTGGGTTTTACCTTAACGATCTTTAGTAGTTGCGGATGCTTTCTAGAGTTTCAATCATAAGTGCATATGATCTAAGAAGAGAAAGTATGTTAGCTTATGCCTCTCCCGCATATGAAATTGCAATGACGACTACCGGTCTTGTTACAAATGCCTAGGATAATTCCGCACACCGACCCATCATTATTCCACACTTGCTATTTATAATACTTAAGTAATATATTCTAACTTTATGATAAAAACACCTACTTTTATATTTTAGCTCTTTGATACCATGCAAAGTTATCCTCTTCATACCCACAATATAGTTTTATTTCTCGTTTCTAGTTGGAAGCAAATGTTCGGTGTACTAGAGTTGTATCAGTGGCAGATAGGACTTGAGAGAATATTGATCTTACCTTTAGCTCCTTGTGGATTCCACACTCCATACTTATCACTTCTACCTTTGGGAATTGCTACGATGATTACCTGCACTTGGGGATTATCAAGCTCTTTTCTGGCGCCGTTGCCGGGGAGCAATAGCGTGGGGTTGATATTCTCGTGTGTGCTTGTTTGATTTATTCCCTAAGTAGATTTTGTTTTCCCTTTTTGTTTCTGTTTAGTTGTGGGTGAAACATACACAAAAATTAAAAGAATGAAAATATAAAAAATTGCCTCTCATGCCTAAAAAGTTTTTCAATAAGGGAAGTGATTGGAAGGTTATGCATTGGAGAAGTGAGGGTCGACCTTGAACACTTGTGTTCATGCTCAAGGAAACAATGTAAAAAAATTCATGGAAGCTTCTCTGAAAATAATTATCCCCTTGTATATATCCATTATATTATAAAAATAATGTGCCAAGCTTTGGTTCTAGGATGATTAGATTGCTTGTTTACTATGTGCAGTACAAAAACAGAAACTTTGGCTATAGCGCGTGAATTTAGATTTTTTTTCTAGAAAGTCAAATGGGTCTGAAACTTTTTGCACATTACTTATGTACAAATTGTTTAAATTTTCATATGTTTTTAGAATTTTTTGGAGTTACAGAAGTTTACTAAACTTCCAGATTACTACAGACTGTCCTGTTTTTGACAGATTCTGTTTTCTATGTGTTGATCGCTTATTCTGATGAATCTATGAGTAGTATCGGGGGGGGTATGAACCATGGTGAAGTTGTAATACATTAGATATAGTTCTAATATTAAATTGGAATGAGTTTGCAACAGTACCTAAAGGTAATGATTTGCTTTAGTATACTAATGGATCTCACAAAGTTTTTGTTAAGTTTTTGTGGATGAAGTGTTCGAAGAACGAGGAGTTACCGATGTGAGAGGAATAAAGAGAGGCAAGAGTTCAAGCTTCGGGATGCCCAAGGCACCCCAAGTAAATATTCCAAGGATACTCAAGCATCTAAGCTTGGGGATGCCCCGGTTGGCATCCCATCTTTCTTCTTCAACAATTATCGGTATACCTCGGTTTTTGTTTTGTTCACATGATTTGTGTCATTTGTGTTTTTATTTTTCTTTAATAACCATGCTAGTATTATATATCCCTTCATTGATTTATAGAATGATCCATGTGCTTCACTTGTATTTTTTGAGTATGACCTTATAGAATGCTCTTTGCGCTTCACTTAAATCTTTTGAGTATGATTTTATAGAATGCTTCGTGTGCTTCACTTATATATTTTGAGCTTGGATATTGGTTAGACTGTGTTAATTGTAGAATGCTCCATGAACTTTACTTATATCTTTTGGAGTATGAATAATAATATCATCTAAAGTGGGTTTGGAAGAGTGTCAACTTTAGGAATTAGTGACCCCACTATTCCGAATAAGAAGAATTTTGCTTATGTGGAGAGTAGAAAATTCTCTATGCTTGTAGATCATGAAAAGAATGCTTTATGTGATGGTTATATTGATGAATTCATTAATGATGCTACTGAAAAATATTATGAGGAAGGAATATATGCTTGTAGGAGTTGCAATAATATCAAGTTTCCTCTCTATGTGCTTAAAGTTTTGAAGTTATACTTGTTTTGCCTTCCTACGCTAGCTGATTCTTGTTCCTATAAATTATGTGCTCACAAAATCCCTAGGCATAGGAAGTGGGTTAGATTTAAATGTGCTAGTCATATTCTTCATGATGCTCTCTTTATGTTCCAATTCTTTCCTTTTATGTGGGCATCATTGATATCATCATGCCTAGCTAAAAGGCACTAAAGAAAAGCGCTTGTTGGGAGACAACCCAATATTTACCCTTACTGTTTTTGTGTGTTTACATGATTAAGCTAATGTAGTAATCATGTTTTATAGCTTTTGTTTCAATAAAGTGCCAAGTAAGACCTTTGGGAAGACTTGGGTGAGAGTTAATGTGATCTTGCTGTAAAAACAGAAACTCTGCACTCAGGAGATTAGCTGCCATGTCTTATAGAAGAGTAATTTTGAGTTGATTCTTTTTGCAGAAGATTAATAGAAAAACCCCTCACGTCCACCAATTTATTTCATAATTTTTGGAGTAGCAGAAGTATGGTTGCTTTTCAGATCATTATAGACTGTTCTGTTTCTGACAGATTCTGTTTTCATTGCATAGTTTGTCTATTTTCTAGTTTCTATGGCTTATATTTCTCAATATAAATTGTAGAAATGGTATGGTACAGTAGGCATTGTGTGATAACAATTATGAACCTTGCCTTTGACAGTACCAAGGTGAAAGGTTTACTCTTTATCATACTAACCTATCTCACGAAGTTCCGTTAAGTTTTGTGTGATTGAAGTTTTCAAGCTTTGGGTGAGATATTGATATTAGGAGAATAAGGAGTGGAAAGACCCTGCACTTGGGGATTATCATAGTCTTAGGAAACATGTCACAGCCCTAGAATATCTGGGGGTAATTGTTGCATTAGAGTGATGCATCATGTTTAAATTTTCCAGAAACTTGAAGTGGGGATGATCCAAAACCCCCAACACCACCTGATCCAACTAGGGTTACTAAATAATTTTCTCAATGAACATGAAATGCCATTATAAAATGTTCATTATCTTTGCCTTGGTTTAGAACCTCTGCCAAAATTGGTTCACATTTTTTCTAGGACACATAAGGTCATTGAATTAAATCATTACCTATTTGCATTTGGGCATTTAAATGCTATAAAATAATTAAAATGCCCAAATAATTCTGAAGTTAAGTGTGGGCTGTTGGAAAAAATCTAAACAGAGCCCCTAATTAATTTCAGGATTTATGAAAACATTTTAGTATTTTAAATAAAGCCCTGAAGCTACAGAATAATAGAAAACAGAAATATTAAAGGAACAGAAACTCACCTGGTCCTTACCTGGCGCCCACCAACCGGCCCAGCACTGTAGCTGGCCGGCCCAGCCCACCAGGGGCTCCTCCTTGTCGTCTTCCCCCTTGCCAGGAGGACGAGCGCGTGGCCGGCGCGTGCGAGCACGCGTCTGGCCACCTCCTGCCTGATTGCCGCTGCTGGAGTCGGCTCCGAGCGCCACGTGCATCGCCCAGACCTCTCCCTGGACCTCTCTCACTCTCCCCCGCCTCTCTCCCCCTCTTCTCCCTCACCCTCTCCCGCGATGGCCGAGCACCATTCTTGCCGCCGTGGCCACAACCGTTGCAACCCCCAACCGAGCACACCCACGTGCTCACCGCACCGCGTAGGTGCCGTAGGAGCCAAGCACGCCACCCCACAGGCACCGCACACGGCTAAGAGATTGTCTGTTGTACTTTGGGGTGCCCCGTGCCCACGTATATAAAGGAGGGGAGGGGAAGGCCGGCCAAGGGGGAGGCACGCCAAAGGGGGGAGTCCTACTAGGACTCCAAACCTAGTAGGATTCGCCCCCCCCCCCCCCCGTTTCCATCCAAGGGAGAGGGGGAAAGGGGAAGGGAGAGAGAGGGAGAAGGGAAGAGGGGGGCCGCGCCCCCTCCCCTTGTCCAATTTGGATCAGGGCAAGGGGGCGCGCCCCACCTCCTATGGCCTACCTCCTCTCCTCCACTATGGCCCTTTAGGCCCAATAACTTTCCCGGGGGGTTCCGATAGCCTCCCGATACTCCGATAAATCCCCGAACCTTATCGGAACCATTCCGATGTCCGTATATAACCTTCCAATATATCAATATTTACCTCCCGACCATTTCGAGACTCCTTGTCATGTCGGTGATCTCATCCGGGATTCCGAACAAACTTCGGTCATCAAATCACATAACTCATGATACAAATCGTCATCGAACGTTAAGTGTGCGGACCCTACGGGTTCAAGAACTATGTAAACATGACCGAGACACATCTCTGGTGAATAACCAATAGCGGAACCTGGATGCTCATATTGGCTCCTGCATATTCTACGAATAACTTTATCGGTCAAACCACATAACAACATATGTCATTCCCTTTGTCATCGGTATGTTACTTGCCCGAGATTCGATCGTCAGTATCTTCATACCTAGTTCAATCTCGTTACCGGCAAGTCTCTTTACTCGTTCCATAATACATCATCCCGTAGCTAACTCATTAGTCACATTGCTTGTAAGGCTTATAGTGATGTGTGTTACCGAGAGGGCCTAGAGATACCTCCACGATACACGGAGTGACAAATCCTAATCTCGATCTATGCCAACTCAACAAACACCATCGGAGACACCTGTAGAGCATCTTTATAATCACCTAGTTATGTTGTGACGTTTGATAGCACACAAAGTGTTCCTCCGGTATTCAGGAGTCGCATAATCTCATAGTGAGAGGAATATGTATAAGTCATGAAGAAAGCAATAGCAATAAAACTAAACGATCATTATGCTAAGCTAACGGATGGGTCTTGTCAATCACATCATTCTCTAATGATGTGATCCCGTTGATCAAATGACAACACATGTCTATGGTCAGGAAACTTAACCGTCTTTGATTAACGAGCTAGTCTAGTAGAGGCACACTAGGGACATTCTGTTTGTCTATATATTCACACATGTACTAAGTTTCTGGTTAATACAATTCTAGCATGAAATATAAACATTTATCATGATATAAGGAAATATAAATTACAATTTTGCTATTGCCTCTAGGGCATATTTCCTTCATACTCCTCATAATTAGAAGTCCAGTGTGGTTCTAATCTCCTCCCCCTAGTTCACCACCACCGTCACCACGCCGTCGTGCTGCCGGAACTCATCTACTACTTCTCCCCTCTTCCTAGATCAAGAAGGCGAGGACGTCATCAAGCTGAACGTGTGCTGAATGCGGAGGTGCCGTACCTTTGGTGCTTGATCAGAACAGATCGTGAAGGAGTACGACTACATCAACCGCGTTGATAAACGCTTCCGCTTAGCGATCTACAAGGGTATGTAGATGCTCTCCCCCTCTCGTAGCTATGCATCTCCATGGATAGATCTTCCGTGTGTGTAGAAATTTTTTTGTTTTCCATGCAACGTTTCCCAACAACCATAGACTCTGGAAACATCATATAAAAGGGTACAGAGGTTTATTAGATCAATAAATTGATAGCCGATTTACTGTTTATTAAACAGAGGTGACATACTTGAATAGATAGACTTGACACCAGATTGATTATTCAATTTATTCATTGGGAATGTATATATTTCTTGTGTGACGATTGATGAATAGATAAATTGATTGGTGGATTTGATAAATTCAACAGAATAAACAATATGATTGCTGGATTTGATAAAAAATCAGCAGACTAAACAATTTGGTTTCATTCAACGGACGTGACGACACTACTTTGATCCATCACAACCCCCTGCATATTTCTGATGTCTCTGTCGGTTGGTGAGAAAAATAACCGAGCCGGTGAATGGAATCTAGCCAGTTGATACTTGCCTGCGTGACACGACACCCAAACTGCATCGTTGGTTTCTCTCTTATTCTATTATCATCTTAGGATTTTTTTTTCTAAACCATCCTGTTAGGAATCTAAAAAGTAGTCCCTTTGTAAACTAATACAAGACGTTTTAGGTTACTAAAACTTAAGTGACCTAAAACATCTTATATTAGTACTATTAATCTATTGTACTCTGGATCACTGTCATCTTCTGGACTCTGGACTATGTGAGAACTGTCAAAGCTCATTCTTATTCGAAAGTATCTACAAGGACAACACCTAGTCTCCGTTGACACGCGTACGTTAGCCATATGAATTATCTGCATGTAAACTTTGAGGAAAATATATCCATGTAAATATCTGGGTCGATCAACCTCGCTAAGAGGAAATGACATTAATTATTGTGTGTATTTGCTTATTTTTACCAACTTTTATTATAAACAATCTTGATAGTACATTTTTAGTTTTAGGAAATGGTCCGATTTTGTTAAATAACCAAGCAAAACACATCATATTGAGGATACTGAAACAAACATGAGCACCAAATATTCCTGATAAAACAAAAAAAAATACATCATGTTACTTCTAAGTCGTCGTTTCTAGTTTCAACATTTGCATCTGGACTTTCTTAAATGATTTTGGTAGAAAGTGCTGCGAAGGAGAGGAGAACTAAAGGAACACTGGTGAAAAAGATGCCTAGCGCCAATAAGGGAGTTGTCTTTCTTAATCTAATTGTCGATCTAACTAGTGTGGCACACACTAGGTCGTTTAAGACATTGTTTATCAGACTTTATTACTTTCACTATTACTGGTAATTTGGATCAATATGTTGTGCCAACTGACCGGACAGAAAACTCGCTCTCATATATGTTCGGGTATATCCACAGTGACATGGGAGCCTTCTGTTGCAACTAGCTACACCTATTTCCAATAATTTAACACATTTCATAAATTCAACAAAATTTAATGAAATTAATTTAATATTGTATGCTACTAACAATTATGCTTTCATGTTATTTACCCGTCAATTTCCATACCATCCTAATAAGTGTGTTCAACATTTTGCCTGGGGTAAAACAAAAGTAGGTAAAAATTATCTGTGAGAAGAGCACAACTATGGTGCAAAAATCTGACAAGATTCTCAGATGACGTAAAAACATGTCACAAAGTCACAACACGAGAGTAGAAAGTGGAGTATGCTCCTAATTAAGTAATCATCAGAAAACTTGTTAGGTTGGTGAAAAGAATACAAGGAAGCAAAGGTTGTCACAAGGTTAAGGTTGTTACTAAGGGGTAAAACAGGGTAAATGTTGTCACCAGGTCATAGTTAGGGACAAAAAGTGGGATTTGCTCATATTTTCAGTGTATAGACTTTAGACAATTTGATACATTGTTTCATTGTATATAGTATATACCCCCTATGAAGGTCGACAAAACAATGTGTTTTACACTTTTTGTAAGATACTCCCTCGGTCCTTGTCTTACATTTTGGAGCAGAGGGAGTATTATATAACCTTTTAGAGAAAGCAATGTGATTTATTTTTTAGAGTTTTTTTAAGAAAAACTAGATGGCCACAAGACAAGTACATGAGTTGTTTATTGCCGAAAATAAAACTACTGATTTATTATGTGAAGTAACTGGGGAAATACTCGATTTGATGGGTATTCCAATTTGGTATCCAGTGAGCAAATTCTGTTTGCTCTTTCTCGAAAACAAGTCAAAAGCAAGGAATTATTTTTTCTTCGTTGAATAAGTAGTTCCTGGATCAATTGACCATATATGATAAACATGTCGATTATAGGACAAAGAACGGAATTGTTCAGGTCAACGAATAGAGCAGTATACTCCATGTTTATGTGTTAGTAACACGCACGTTAGCTTTAGCGGTGTTTCATTACTTTGTCAATTATGTTGAGATATGAGACTACTTTTTCCTACCCATGTATTCGATAAACTCTTCTTCTAAGGTTGATTGCCAGACTCCGATTCTAAGATAAAACCGTTGCCGGTTTATCATATTTTTATTTTTATTTTGCGGGTGACGTTGCCGGCTTAATTAAACAGCAACGACACATGTATCTGATAAATTATAAATTCATTGCTCGAATAACTGCATATTCATCAGAGACGACCCATCTTAAACATATAGATTGGTCACTGGATTGTTTATTCGATCGATTCATCGAAAATATATGTCTTGCAATGATTGATGAATAATTAAATTGGTCGCTGGATTTGATAAATTCAGCAGAATAAACAATTTGATTGATGGATTAATCAATCAGTTGTTAATACAACCGAAGTGACGACATTAATTTGATTAATCACCAGCCGTCACCTACACCAGTACCACGCATCTACATGTGTCTCCGTCAGTTGATGAGAAAAATAACTGAGCTGGCCGATGAACCAAGGAATCCCTAACCAGTTAAGTAGTTGATACTTCCCTGTGTGACACCACACCCAAACTGCAATTTTGGTTTCTCTTGTGCTCTATTGGTCTGTAGGGAATCTAAAAAGTATAGATAAAAACTTCAAGAAATTATGTGGTTTTCGTATACCCCTGTGTTGTTTTCATTCCTGTGGGTTCCGGGGGCGTATTAATCTATTACACTCAGAACCAGTGTCATTTTCTAGAGTATGTGAGAACTGTCAAGCTCATTCTTATCTTATCCGGAAGTATCTTAATTTAGAGTGAAGTGCATCATAGGTCCTCGAACTATTTCAGAGGTGTCACGTAGGTCCTCGAACTATGAAAATCATCATCTAGGTCCTCAAAGTACAATATGTGTGTCATCCTGGTCCTTAAACTATTTCCAAGGTGTCATGTAGGTGCTTAAACCATTTCGAAGGTGTCACGTATATACACACTTATTACACTTTAAAGATTTTTGAGGACCTAGATGACACTTTTCATGGTTTGAGGACCTCCATGACACCTTCGAAATAGTTCGAGGACCTAGGATGCACTTCACTCCTTAATTTACAAGGACGGCGTTGCATCTCTCTCGACACGTGTACTTCGGCTATATAAATTCTCCATGTGGAAATTTCAAAGAAAATATCACGCAAATATCGGGATTGATCGGCCTCGCTATAAGAAGAATGTTGTTGATTAACTGAAGAGCATATTTATCTCACCGACTTTTATCCTTATAAATCTTGACATATATAGTTTATCTTTTCCACACATTATTCGGTTTTATTACATAACCAAACAAAGCACATTGAATTGAGGAAACGGGAACAAACATGAACAGCAAACATTCTGATAAAACAAAAATTTACATCATGGTACTTCGAAGTTGTCGGTTTTCTTTTTTCTTTTTTACTTTTAAAATCTCGACTTTCTTCCGTGAAAAGACATTTAAAGGAAAACAAGAGCAACTCTTTGTTCCAGTGTGCTCTTTGTCTTCTTCCAGCTTTGTCTGACAACCTATCTTGTAACGGTGTGTCCTTAGAGCATCTCCAGCCGTTGAGCCTCCCAGGAGGCATTTTTCTCGCCTCTTGGGGGCTGCCGGCGGAATTTTTGGACTGGGGTTGAAAAAGCTTCCAGTCGTGTCCACCCCCAAGCCGTGCCCAGGCCGCGTCCGCCCCAGGCCCGGCCTCGCCGCCAAGCTCGAGCAGAGCAGCATGAGCGCGAGCGCGAGCCGGCGGAGCAGAGGACGAAGGACCGGTGTAGCGCCGGCGAGAAGATGGATGTGCTCTCGTAGTGCAGCAGCGTGCTCCCGGACCCTATGGTCGTGCTCTCGTAGTGCCGCGGCGCAGGGCAGCGTCTGCGCATCCAGGGACGCCCGCTCGTCGACCCCCAAGCCGTTCCCTCGCTCGCGCCGGCCGCGTCCGCCTGCAGCAGCCGCGCGCACCGCATGTTGCCCGCCCGCCGCCGCCGCATGCAGCGCTGTGCGCCCGGTCAGCTCGGGCCGGCGGAGGCGAGCGGGGGAGGCGGAGGGGCCGGAGGCGCGCTCCTCCTCGCCCTGCGACAGCCGAGGGAGGGGGCGGCGCCGGGGCGAAGAAGGCAGGGGCGGACAAGTACAGGACGAGGAAGCAGTGCGTGCACGCTGCGCTTTGGGTCAAGGAGATCGACGAGATGGAGGAGGCGCGCCTCGGCGGCGGCGGCGGTGGCCACGGCGCAGCCGACGACGTCGACCGGCTTCTTGACTCGTGCTCAGAATGTGTTGCGGGGGAGGCGGCGATGAGCTCGGGCCGGCAGAGGCGAGTAAGGGAGGCGGAGGGGCCGAAGGCGAGCGCGGGGGAGGCGGCGGGGCCGGATGCGAGCGCGAGCCGGCGGAGCAGGCGGGGCGGGGCGGGGCGAGGCGGAGGAGGCGGGGCGGCGAGGAAGTGGAGCGGGGCGGAGAAGGCGGGGCTGGGCGAGGGGGGAAAGATTCTTTTTGCATGCACATGCACGGATGGGCCTAGCAGCAAAAGAAGGAGAGAGAGAGAGAGAGAGAGAGAGAGAGAGGGGGGGGGAAAGAGGCTGACGTCCCTGCAAAAGAAGAAATTATACCTCTTTCTATAAGATTTAATGAAAATTGAAGGAAGAGGAAATAAATAAGATATAGGATTCCACTATGTATGGTCTATGAATTACATCATAAAAGGCAATGTGATAAAGCATCAATATAATAAAAATAATAGAGAATTAAAAATTGTAATGAATAAAGCAGTTGGAATTTTGGAAATGACAATGGGTATATTTATTACATTAACTAAAGCTTATTTATTTCTCGAGTGAATAGAAAGTTAGATCTACATGGGATCTCACCCCACCCCAAGATGAGTGCTCTCTCCTCCGACTTCCCTAGAGCCTCCGGTATCACAGCCGAGACAGCGACGGGTTCTCCACCCATACGGGGATGGAGCGGGTCAAATTGGTAATTTTTCTTACATCTCCTCCCCCAGGGGCCCAGGTATCATAGGTGGGGTTTTGCCATGCAAAAAGCGACGTCGGCGGTCCCAAGTGCCTCCCGATGGGCTGGGTTTCGCATGTGGTCGCCGGGGCTATTTTTTCCTAAATCCGGCGCAAAACAATGTTCTGGGGGCCTTACTGGGCCTTTCTTTTACGCCGGTGCTAAAAAAGGTGCTTGGGGGGCGTCTTGGGGGCCTAGTGGAGATGCTCTTAGCCTTTACATTTAACCATATAAGGTTTTCACTTATTGGAGTGGACAACTTATACAGTCACAATAAGTACTTAAAATCTGCACTGGTCAGGACGTTTGCTGCTTTCCTCCCCTGGGTCGTAGCGCTTGTGCGGGCCTGGGATAGTCGTTTCGATCTTTTGAGGTTGGCTTGGTAGTGTGTAGTGGTAGCTAATACCAGTTGGTTTCTTATAATTAACCGGCATTCACAATATTTGAGGTTAGTCGAGCTTGTGCTGATCCAACAACTCTATCAGGGCATCTCCAGCCGTTGGCTCCCTAGTAGGGGCAAAAAATCGCCCCTGGGGGCGCACCGAAGCTAAACCGCGCACTAGAGGCGTGATGCCCCCCAGTCGCGGCGCCCACGGTTAGTAAAAAATAAAAAAGACGCAAACATGACTCAAATTTAACACAAACATCGGAGAGTTCATTCAAATTTAAACATATTTTACAAAAAAAAAAACTACCGCGGGCTACCCCCGCCGTCTCCCTCGCCGCCCATCCACGCGGTTCTACATGCCGAGGAGGCTGTAGAACCGCGTGTAGTCGCCGCCGCCGTCGTCGCCGTCGTCGTCGTCGTCGTCGCCGCCGCCGCCCCCGCCTACGCCTCCGCCGTCCCTGCTGCATCCCTTCCCCGGTTGGCGCGGCAGGTTGGACGGTCCGGGGGCGTCGTCGTCGTCGCTGTCGAGGACCACGACGCCGTGCTCGTCCTCGCGCCCACGCCTGCGGGCGGCGATCTCCTCCAGGGCCCGGCATTGCCGGACCGTCTCCACGCGGAGGTAGTCGTCCCGCGCCCACCGCAGGGCGTCCTCGTCGGAGAAGCCGCGCCGGGCTATCTCCTCGTACTCCGTGGGGAGGACGGGCTCCGGCTTGGGCTCGACGAGGACGAAGCGGCCGGTGGGTGGGGAGGCGTTGTCGCCGATGCGGACGCCGGAGCTGCGGGTGTGCGCGCTGACCGGCGTGCCCTGGGGTTCCGGCTCGACGGGGCGGAGGCAGGGCGAGCCGCCGGATGAGGAGGAGGACCCCCGGGTGTCCATGCGCCTCGGGGTCCAGGAGCTTCCCCGGCGGCGTGAGAAGGACGGGGGAGCGGGGTACTCGAGGCGCGGCGTGTTGCCGCCCTCGATGTACTCGAGGATGGCCTCCAACGTGCGCCCGGGCACGCCCCACCACAGACGACGCCCGGTGGCGTTGTGCCTGCCGGAGGGCACGACGCCGTTGGTGGCCTCGAGCTGCCGGGTGTGGCGGCGGCGGAAGTAAGGCTCCCAGAGCGGGGAGTCGGGGACGTACCGTGGCCCCTCCCTCGCCTCACGCGGCAAGTTCGAGCGGATGCGTGCGATCTCCGCATGCCGCGCCGCGCCGGTGGGTACCGGGGGCACCGGCACGCGACGGCACTGATCCTCCACTCCCCGGGCACCCGCATGTCCGGCGGGACCGGGTACTCGGCTTCGAAAAGAAGGCGAGCCTCGTCCTCATGAAGATGGCGGCGGCCGAAGCCGTTCGCCGCCGCGCCGTCGCCTGGGAAGCGCTCGGCCATGGGTGCGACGAACTAGAGACGGCGAGAGGGAGGAGAGGGGGAACGACGGTGGCGAGGGAACGGTGCGATGAACTGGAGACGGCGAGACCGAGCTCGATGGTGTTGGGGAACGTTGCAGAAAATTAAAAATTTTCCTACGGTTTCACCAAGATCCATCTATGAGTTCATCTAAGCAACGAGTCATGGGAGAGAGATTGCATCTACATACCACTTTATAGATCGCGAGCGGAAGCGTTCAAGGAACGGGGATGAGGTAGTCGTACACGACGTGATCCAAATCACCGGAGATCCTAGCACCGAACGGACGGCACCTCCGCGTTCAACACACGTACGGTCAGCGTAACGTCTCCTTCTTCTTGATCCAGCAAGGCAAAGGAGAGGTTGAGGAAGATGGCTCCAGCAGCAGCACGACAGCGTGGTGATGGTGGAGCTGCAGTACTCCGGCAGGGCTTCGCCGAGCTCTACGGAGGAGGAGGTGTTGGAGAGGGAGAGGGAGGCGCCAAGGACCAGGGTACGGCTGCCCCCCCTCCCCTCCCCCCTTTATATAGCTCCTTAGGGGGGCGCCGGCCCTAGGAGATGCAATCTCCTAGGGGGGCGGCGGCCAAGGGGTGGGGCTTGCCCCCCAAGCAAGGTGGTGCCCTCCCCCCCTTTAGGGTCCCCCCCCCCTTAGGCGCATGGGCCTCTTGGGGCTGGTTCCCCTTGGCCCATGCAGGCCAAGGCGCACCCCCTAGAGCCCATGTGGCCCCCCGAGGCAGGTGGCCCCACCCGGTGGACCCCCCGGGACCCTCCGGTGGTCCCGGTACAATACCGATAACCCCGAAACTTGTCCCGATGGCCAAAACAGCACTTCCTATATATAATTCTTTACCTCCGGACCATTCCGAAACTCCTCGTGACGTCCGGGATCTCATCCGGGACTCCGAACAACATTCAGGTTACTGCATATACATATCTTCACAACCCTAGCGTCACCGAACCTTAAGTGTGTAGACCCTACGGGTTCGGGAGACATGCAGACATGACCGAGACGGCTCTCGGGCAATAACCAACAGCGGGATCTGGATACCCATGTTGGCTCCCACATGCTCCACGATGATCTCATCGGATGAACCATGATGTCGAGGATTCAATTAATCCCGTATACGATTCCCTTTGTCAATCGGTATTTTACTTGCCCGAGATTAGATCGTCGTTATCCCAATACCTCGTTCAATCTCGTTACCGGCAAGTCACTTTACTCGTACCGTAATGCATGATCCCGTGATCAAACACTTTGATCACATTGAGCTCATTATGATGATGCATTACCGAGAGGGCCCGGTGATACCTCTCCGTCAAGCGGAGTGACAAATCCCAGTCTCGATCCGTGTCAACCCAACAAATACTTTCGGAGATTCCCGTAGTATACCTTTGTAGTCACCCAGTTACGTTGTGACGTTTGGCACACCCAAAGCACTCCTACGGTATCCGGGAGTTACACGGTCTCATGGTCTAAGGAAAGGATACTTGACATTGGAAAACTCTAGCAAACGAACTATGCGATCTTATGCTATGTTTAGGATTGGGTCTCGTCCATCACATCATTCTCCTAATGATGTGATCTCGTTATCAATGACATCCAATGTCCATAGTCAGGAAACCATGACTATCTGTCGATCAACGAGCTAGTCAACTAGAGGCTTACCAGGGACATATTGTTGTCTGTTATTCACACATGTATTACGATTTCCGGATAACACAATTATAGCACGAATAAAGACAATTATCATGAACAAGGAAATACAATAATAATGCTTTTATTATTGCCTCTAGGGCATATTTCCAACAGTCTCCCACTTGCACTAGAGTCAATAATCTAGTTACATTGTGATGAATCGAACACCCATAGAGTTCTGGTGCTGATCATGTTTTGCCTTAGGGAGAGGTTTAGTCAACGGATCTGCGACATTCAGATCCGTGTGCACTTTACAAATATCTATGTCTCCATCTTGAACATTTTCACAAATGGAGTTGAAGCGACGCTTGATGTGCCTAGTCTTGTTGTGAAACCTGGGCTCCTTTGCAAGTGCAATAGCTCCAGTGTTGTCACAGAAGAGTTTGATTGGCCCCGACGCATTGGGTATGACTCCGAGGTCGGTGATGAACTCCTTCACCCAAATTGCTTCATGTGCTGCCTCCGAGGCTGCCATGTACTCAGCTTCACATGTAGATCCCGCCACGACGCTCTGCTTGCAACTGCACCAGCTTACTGCCCCACCATTCAAAATATACACATATCCGGTTTGTGACTTGGAGTCATCCAGATCTGTGTCGAAGCTAGCGTCGACGTAACCCTTTACGACGAGCTCTTCGTCACCTCCATAAACGAGAAACATTTCCTTAGTCCTTTTCAGGTACTTCAGGATATTCTTGACCGCTGTCCAGTGTTCCTTGCCGGGATTACTTTGGTACCTTCCTACCAAACTTACGGCAAGGTTTACATCAGGTCTGGTACACAGCATGGCATAAATAATAGAACCTATGGCTGAGGCATAGGGGATGACACTCATCTCTTCTATATCTTCTGCCGTGGTCGGACATTGAGCTGAGCTCAATTACACACCTTGTAACACAGGTAAGAACCCCTTCTTAGATTGATCCATATTGAACTTCTTCAATATCTTATCAAGGTATGTGCTTTGTGAAAGACCTATGAGGCGTCTTGATCTATCTCTATAGATCTTGATGCCTAATATATAAGCAGCTTCTCCAAGGTCCTTCATTGAAAAACTTTTATTCAAGTAGGCCTTAATGCTGTCCAAGAGTTCTATATCATTTCCCATCAAAAGTATGTCATCTACATATAGTATGAGAAATGCTACAGAGCTCCCACTCACTTTCTTGTAAACGCAGGCTTCTCCATAAGTCTGCGTAAACCCAAACGCTTTGATCATCTCATCAAAGCGAATGTTCCAACTCCGAGATGCTTGCACCAGCCCGTAAATCGAGCGTTGGAGCTTGCACACCTTGTCAGCATTCTTAGGATCGACAAAACCTTTCGGCTGACGTCCATTTGCCATATTTCATAATCGTAGAATGCGGCAATTGCTAACATGATTCGGACGGACTTCAGCTGCGCTACCGGTGAGAAAGTCTCATCGTAGTCAACCCCTTGAACTTGTCGATAAACCTTAGCAACAAGCCGAGCTTTATAGATGGTCACATTACCATCCGCGTCTGTCTTCTTCTTAAAGATCCATTTATTTTCTATGGCTCGCCGCTCAACGGGCAAGTCAGTCAAAGTCCATACTTAGTTTTCATACATGGATCCTATCTCGGATTTCATGGCTTCTAGCCATTTGTCGGAATCCGGGCCCGCCATTGCTTCCTCATAGTTCGAAGGTTCACCGTTGTCTAACAACATGATTTCCAAGACAGGGTTGCCGTACCACTCTGGTGCGGAACGTGTCCTTGTGGACCTTCGAATTTCAGTAGGAGCTTGATTAGAAGTATCTTGATCATCATCATTAATTTCCTCTCTAGTCGGTGCAGGCACCTCAGGAACGTTTTCTTGAGTTTCGCCATTTTCCGGTTCAAGAGGTAACACTTCATCAAGTTCTACTTTCCTCCCACTTACTTCTTTCGAGAGAAACTCTTTCTCTAGAAAGGATCCATTCTTGGCAACAAAGATCTTGCCTTCGGATCTGAGGTAGAAGGTATACCCAATAGTTTCTTTAGGGTATCCTATGAAGACGCATTTTTCCGACTTGGGTTCGAGCTTTTCAAGTTGAACTTTCTTGACATAAGCATCGCATCCCCAAACTTTTAGAAACGACAGCTTAGGTTTCTTCCCAAACCATAATTCATACGGTGTCGTTTCAACGGATTTCGACGGAGCCCTATTTAAAGTGAATGCGGCAGTCTCTAAAGCATAGCCCCAAAAAGATAGCGGTAAATCGGTAAGAGACATCATAGATCGTACCATATCTAATAGAGTGCGATTACGACGTTCGGACACACCATTACGCTGAGGTGTTCCAGGCGGCGTGAGTTGTGAAACTATTCCACATTTTCTTAAGTGTATGCCAAATTCGTGACTCAAGTATTCTCCTCCACGATCTGATCGTAGAAACTTGATCTTTCTATCACGTTGATTTTCAACCTCACTCTGAAATTCTTTGAACTTTTCAAAGGTCTCAGACTTGTGTTTCATTAAGTAGATATACCCATATCTACTTAAGTCATCAGTGAGGGTGAGAACATAACGATAGCCACCGCGAGCCTCAACACTCATTGGACCGCACACATCGGTATGTATGATTTCCAATAAGTTGGTTGCTCGCTCCATTGTTCCTGAGAACGGAGTCTTGGTCATTTTACCCATGAGGCATGGTTCGCACGTGTCAAATGATTCATAATCAAGAGACTCTAAAAGTCCATCTGCATGGAGCTTCTTCATGCGTTTGACACCTATGTGACCAAGGCGGCAGTGCCACAAATATGTGGGGCTATTGTTATCAACTTTAACTCTTTTGGTTTTCACACTATGAATATGTGTATCATCACGTACGAGATTCATTAAGAATAAACCATTAACCATCGGAGCATGACCATAAAACATATCTCTCATATAAATAGAACAACCATTATTCTCGGATTTAAATGAGTAGCCATCTCGAATTAAACGAGATCCAGACACAATGTTCATGCTCAAACTTGGCACTAAATAACAATTATTGAGGTTTAAAACTAATCCCGTAGGTAAATGTAGAGGTAGCGTGCCGACGGCGATCACATCGACCTTGGAACCATTCCCAACGCGCATCGTCACCTCGTCCTTCGCCAGTCTCCGTTTATTCCGCAGCTCCTGTTTTGAGTTACAAATGTGAGCAACTGCACCGGTATCAAATACCCAAGAGCTACTACGAGTACTGGTAAGGTACACATCAATTACATGTATATCACATATACCTTTTGTTTTACCGGCCTTCTTGTCCGCTAAGTATTTGGGGCAGTTCCGCTTCCAGTGACCACTTCCCTTGCAATAAAAACACTCAGTCTCGGGCTTGGGTCCATTCTTTGGCTTCTTCCTGACAACTTGCTTACGGGGGACGGCAACTTCCTTGTCGTCCTTCTTGAAGTTCTTTTTACCCTTGCCCTTCTTGAATTAGTGGTTTTATTCACCATCAACACTTGATGTTCCTTCTTGATTTCTACCTCTACTGATTTCAGCATAGCATATACCTCAGGAATGGTCTTTACCATCCCCTGCATGTTGTAGTTCATCACGAAGCTCTTGTAGCTAGGTGGAAGCAACTGGAGGATTCTGTCAATGACCGCTTCATCCGGGAGATTAACTTCCAGTTGAGTCAAGCGGTTGTGTAACCCAGACATCTTGAGTATGTGTTCACTGACAGAGCTATTTTCCTCCATCTTACAGCTAAAGAATTTGTCGGAGACTTCATATCTCT
Source organism: Aegilops umbellulata (assembly GCA_032464435.1). Lineage (NCBI taxonomy): Eukaryota > Viridiplantae > Streptophyta > Magnoliopsida > Poales > Poaceae > Aegilops > Aegilops umbellulata. The sequence continues at coordinate 507,273,816 of CP136056.1, read as the reverse complement.
CGACCCGGGCATGAGCTTGGAAAACCATTTTTAGCTCTTCGAACATCTGATATGCTCCATGTCTCTCAAAACGCTTTTGGAGCCCCGGCTCTAAGCTGTAAAGCATGCCGCACTGAACGAGGGAGTAATCATTGGAACGTGACTGCCAAGCGTTCATAACGTCTTGTTCTGCAGGGAGAACAGGTGCGTCACCCAGCGGTGCTCGTAGGACATAATCTTTCTTGGCAGCTATGAGGATGATCCTCAGGTTCCGGACCCAGTCCGTATAGTTGCTGCCATCGTCTTTCAGCTTGGTTTTCTCTAGGAACGCGTTGAAGTTGAGGACTACGTTGGCCATTTGATCTACAAGACATATTGTAAATATTTTAGACTAAGTTCATGATAATAAAGTTCATCTAATCAAATTATTTAATGAACTCCCACTTAGATAGACATCCCTCTTCTAGTCATCTAAGTATAACATGACCCGAGTCAACTAGGCCGTGTTCGATCATCACGTGAGACGGACTAGTCAACATCGCTGAACATGTTCATGTTGATCGTATCTTCTATACGACTCATGCTCGACCTTTCGATCTTCTGTGTTCCGAGGCCATGTCTGTACATGCTAGGCTCGTCAAGTCAACCTAAGTGTTTGCATGTGTAAATCTGTCTTACACCCGTTGTATGTGAACGTTAGAATCTATCACACCCGATCATCACGTGGTGCTTCGAAACAACGAACTGTCGCAACGGTGCACAGTTAGGGGGAACACTTCTTGAAATTATTATGAGGGATCATCTTATTTACTACCGTCGTTCTAAGTAAACAAGATGCAAAACATGATAAACATCACATGCAATCAAATAATAAACGTGACATGATATGGCCAATATCACATAGCTCCTTTGATCTCCATCTTGGGGCTCCATGATCATCTTGTCACCGGATTGACACCATGATCTCCATCATCATGATCTCCATCATCGTGTCTCCATGAAGTTGCTCGCCAACTATTACTTCTACTACTATGGCTAACGCGTTTAGCAATAAAGTAAAGTAATTTACATGGCGTTTCTCAATGACACGCAGGTCATACAAAAAATAAAGACAACTCCTATGGCTCCTGCCGGTTGTCACACTCATCGACATGCAAGTCGTGATTCCTATTACAATAGCATGAACATCTCATACATCACATATAGATCATTCATCATTCATCACAACTTTGGCCATATCATATAATAAAGCACTTGGTGCAAAAACAAGTTAGACGTCCTCTAATTGTTGTTGCAAGTTTTACGTGGCTGAATTAGGGTTCTAGCAAGAACGTTTTCTTACCTACGTGAAAGCCACAACGTGATTTGTCAACTTCTATTTACCCTTCATAAGGACCCTTTTCATCGAATCCGCTCCAACTAAAGTGGGAGAGACAGACACCCGCCAGCCACCTTATGCAACTAGTGCATGTTAGTCGGTGGAACCGGTCTCACGTAAGTGTACGTGTAAGGTTGGTCCGGGCCGCTTCATCCCACAATACCGCTGAAGCAAGATAAGACTAGTAGCGGCAAGAAAAGTTGACAACATCTACGCCCATAAAAAATTGTGTTCTACTCGTGCAATAGAGAACTACATAAACCTGGCTCATGATGCCACTATTGGGGAACGTTGTAGAAAATTAAAAATTTTCCTACGGTTTCACCAAGATCCATCTATGAGTTCATCTAAGCAACGAGTCATGGGAGAGAGATTGCATCTACATACCACTTTGTAGATCACGAGCGGAAGCGTTCAAGGAACGAGGATGAGGTAGTCGTACACGACGTGATCCAAATCACCGGAGATCCTAGCACCGAACGGACGGCACCTCCACGTTCAACACACGTACGGTCAGCGTAACGTCTCCTTCTTCTTGATCCAGCAAGGCAAAGGAGAGGTTGAGGAAGATGGCTCCAGCAGCAGCACGACGGCGTGGTGATGGTGGAGCTGCAGTACTCCGTCAGGGCTTCGCCGAGCTCTACGGAGGAGGAGGAGGTGTTGGAGAGGGAGAGGGAGGCGCCAAGGACCAGGGTACGGCTGCCCCTCTCCCCTCCCCCCTTTATATAGCCCCTTAGGGGGGCGCCGGCCCTAGGAGATGCAATCTCCTAGGGGGGCGGCTGCCAAGGGGTGGGGCTTGCCCCCCAAGCAAGGGGGTGCCCCCCCCCCTTTAGGGTTCCCCCCCCCCTTAGGCGCATGGGCCTCTTGGGGCTGGTTCCCCTTGGACCATGCAGGCCAAGGAGCACCCCCTAGAGCCCATGTGGCCCCCCGAGGCAGGTGGCCCCACCCGGTGGACCACCCGGGACCCTCCGGTGGTCCCGGTACAATACCGATAACCCCGAAACTTGTCCCGATGGCCAAAACAGCACTTCCTATATATAATTCTTTACCTCCGGACCATTCCGAAACTCGTGACGTCCGGGATCTCATCCGGGACTCCGAACAACATTCGGGTTACTGCATATACATATCTTCACAACCCTAGCGTCACCGAACCTTAAGTGTGTAGACCCTACGGGTTCGGGAGACATGCAGACATGACCGAGACGGCTCTCGGGCAATAACCAACAGCAGGATCTGGATACCCATGTTGGCTCCCACATGCTCCACGATGATCTCATCGGATGAACCACGATGTCGAGGATTCAATTAATCCCGTATACGATTCCCTTTGTCAATCGGTATTTTACTTGCCCGAGATTCGATCGTCGGTATCCCAATACCTCGTTCAATCTCGTTACCGGCAAGTCACTTTACTCGTACCGTAATGCATGATCCCGTGATCAAACACTTTGATCACATTGAGCTCATTATGATGATGCATTACCAAGAGGGCCCGGTGATACCTCTCCGTCAAGCGGAGTGACAAATCCCAGTCTCGATCCGTGTCAACCCAACAGATACTTTCGGAGATACCCGTAGTATACCTTTGTAGTCACCCAGTTACGTTGTGACGTTTGGCACACCCAAAGCACTCCTACGGTATCCGGGAGTTACACGATCTCATGGTCTAAGGAAAGGATACTTGACATTGAAAAACTCTAGCAAATGAACTATGCGATCTTATGCTATGTTTAGGATTGGGTCTCGTCCATCACATCATTCTCCTAATGATGTGATCTCGTTATCAATGACATCCAATGTCCATAGTCAGGAAACCATGACTATCTGTCGATCAACGAGCTAGTCAACTAGAGGTTTACTAGGGACATATTGTTGTCTGTTATTCACACATGTATTACGATTTTCGGATAACACAATTATAGCACGAATAAAGACAATTATCATGAACAAGGAAATATAATAATAATGCTTTTATTATTGCCTCTAGGGCATATTTCCAACAGATGGGGCGCGTCTTATATAGGCCGAGGCGCCGCTCGTACGCGTGCCCGCCATGTGTACGCGTGGCGGGGCGAGGGAGGGCGAGGGACGCGTCATCAGCCTTCACTGCGCCGCCCGTGAGGCATCAATGGCGCAGGCTGACCGGCGCGGCAGCGCGGCAGCTTTGGCATTGATTCGCCGCGGGAAACGAGGTGATGAGGACGACGAAGGGACGAGAAGGGAGCCGTGTCGCTGACGCGGCGGGCCCACGGCTTTTTTGCGCCAAAAAAGTTCGCCCGGGGGCCCCAGCGCGCCGGGTTCGGCCTGGGTCCGCCAGCGCTGTTTTCGGCCCAGGCCGGCGAAAATCGGACTGCTGGGAACGCGACTGGGGCGATTTTTCGACGCCGGCGCAAAAAAAACGCCTGGGGAGGCCTTCCTGGGGCGCGGCTGGAGATGCCCTCACGTACCAGCGTCACGCCTGACACCAAGTAGCATGTGGTGTTTTGGTTCCTCATGAATCGATGAATCGACAGTTTTGGTCCGGCGGATTGTCACCCCCTATGTATCGGCCCGACTTGACGGTTGTGGCGGCAACGCGGAGGAGGAGTACGCTTTCTTTTTTTTCATTTTTGATCTGTAAATGGAGTTGTTAATGAATATGCTTCATTCGCTGACTCTATTCCATTCCCTGACTCTATATGATGATATTTCTATTTCATGATATTTGGTGTTCAGTACTTTTCGGTCATTGGCTCTCATGTTTTGTCGCTTGTATGAAACCACCTCCACCGTCCTAACAAGTGGGTTTAGCTTTTTGTCCGTGGTAAAAACAAAATTAGGTAAGAGATGCATGTCACACAATATGACAAGATTTTTCAAATGAGATAATGTGTCACAAAGTCACAATTCACAGCACGAGAGTAGAAAGAGAAGATACTGATTATCATTGAAATATCGATCTTCGCACAGAATAGATACATCAGGTGTACATGTGTAGGTAAAAACAAGTGGATTCAGCTTTAACTTTGGGGTAAAAACAAAAGTAGGTGAAAATACATGTTACAAGAGCACGACTACGATGCAAAATCTGACAAAATTATTGAAATGTGATAAACATATGTCACAAAGTCACAACACGAAAGTAGAAAATAAGATATACTTTAAGAAAATGAAATATACTCTTAGTTAATTAATCACCACTTAAATATCGATCTTTGCGCGGAAGATATTCGTTAGCTGGTATATATATGTGTAGCTATGAAAAGTAATGGAACCCGGCTCCTAGTTGGGAGGCGTAAGGAAATGAAGTGTAGCTATAGCAAAGCCTAGTGATGCAGATATAGTTGTAAAAACCGGACCGGACCGGTGGTCCGACTGGAAAACCGGGAACGCTGCCTTGCCCCTTTTTAAAAGTGTGTCGGTCTTCTAGTAAAAAACCAAAAAATACATAAAAGAGTTGCATCAACAAGAAATTGAACAACTAACCTTGAGGCAAGGCATGTGATAACCAACTAGACTAATAACACTTTGTGATTTATTAATGGTTTGCATCCAATACTACATGTATTCATAAGATGTGAGATCAAAATTTTGAAAAATAACCTTAAATATTCCGGTTTCTTGTTGCAAATGAACGGATAAACATAAACCGGCAGTCCGACCAGTAAAAACCTAAACCTGCCGCCTCACCGGTTTGGTTTTTTAAACTATAGATGCAGATGCAGTGCTTCTTCCACGTCACATTCGGGAAGGGGTTGACCATGGCGTCCACCACTAAACAAAAGCAATTATTGCCCATTTGATATACAGCATGAGGATTAAGTCCCCACACCACGTACCTTTCCCGATTAGCTTTTTCCCTAGCTAGCTACTGCAATCACAAAATCCACTTGCTTCTTCGATGCACATGCATGGCCAGTACTACTCATATAGCTGGAGTGTCTATTGCTAATACCCACTTATACTAGTTAATAAGCCGGCTTAGCAATAAGTCAGTAGTTAATTACTCTAAGAGTGCAGGAGCACATCTCCTCCTTGCCTTCCTCCTCGTCCTCGATCGTCCTGGTCTGTCCTGCACCATATGACCCTGCGCTGCAGCTCACGGCGAGTCACAAGTCAATGCATGCCCTCGCATCAGGTCAACTAATGGGGCTCGCCCACCATGTCACACCGCACGCCGTGTCGCCCTCCGTCTTGAGCTAGCTGCTAGCTGCTACACCTACCTTTTGCTTAGCTTATACCCATATATATACACACAACCCGGCCGGCCCCGTCTATCATGCATGCCATCATCCTTACAATCCGCCCGGCGCATCCACCACTCTTGGCCACCAGCTCCGTCTCGGTCTCGAGTCGGTCGACGTCCACCGGCGGCACATATGGCGGCGAGCAAGGGCGCGAGGAAGAGCCTGGTGTCGAGGACCCTGGAGCGGTGCCGATCCGGGCTGAACAGCGGCGGCCGGTCGGCGGCGGCGGTCGCGCCGGGGTGCTTCTCGGTGTACGTAGGGCCGGAGCGGGAGCGGTTCGTGGTGCGCGCCGACCGCGCCAACCACCCGCTCTTCCGGCGCCTCCTCGACGACGCCGAGCAGGAGTACGGCTACGCGGCGCAGGGGCCGCTCGCGCTGCCCTGCTCCGTCGACGCCTTCCTCGACGTGCTCTGGCACATGGACCACGACGTCCAAGACGACGACGACGACGAGGCCGCCGTGGCCCCGTCGACGCCCATATGCGGCCTGCAGCGCGCTGGCAGCGGGAACATCAAGGTCCGGCCGGCGGGGTACCGGGTGCTCAGCCCGGCCAAGTCCACACCGGCGTCCTTCTTCTTTTCGCAGACGGCGGCTGGCGGTAGGAGGTGAGCTCTAGCTAGCTAGCATGCAGAACCGAGAGGAATCTGCGCGCGCATACACAGATCGAGCAGGTGCTTAATTTGCATATACTTAGACGACTCAAGCACACACATAGACGCCTAGCTGATTTAGATTGTAAAAGTGAATGGAAAGAAGATCTATTCTCTGCATGCATGTAAGCGCGTGTGTTGGATGTTCTTTGTATTACCGGTTTCATGGAAATGAAATTTGGAGCTTTTGAGCTCCTCCTAAATTAGCAAAAAAGATAGTGTAAGTCTGTGTGTCGGATACACAAGGAAGAGATTAACTTCGGGTGATCACTTTGTTTGAACTATACAAGTGGAAGGGTGTGTTTCTTTATGAAACAACGAACATGTTTTATGGCAATTTATATTGTCGCGAGGATGACGATTTTAGTTTGCAAGCACGGCAAATCCTGACAAAAAAACATAACTGAAGCGGAGTTGCCATACTTGCTAACAAAAAAATTCATCCTCGGTCAAACACAAATTGTCATCAATTGCTATCCCCCCAGCGACCTTTCGCTGGTTATGCCGGTCCAAAAATAACTAGTTAACTCGGGTCTTGGGCTAGATGCAGACCTATACTCCCTTGATATTATTATGCAGTACTACCATACTATCCAGTTAAGTAGATATTAACATTATGCAAATTCTTGATTTGGTCAATTCTTGTCGTTTATTCTATCAGGTTAAAAAAAGGGTTGTGCTGAGTATTGACAGAATGACAGGTGTTGTCTATTCATGAGTTACCTCGTACTTTCTAAAACCAGAATCACATTTCTATACATTCGTATGAACACCCAAACCGTCATGGACCTCCAAGTCAACTCATATAGTAGTATAATTCACTGAAGTGGCACACCTTCAAAAAGTTCGATTTCACCAATACTAGTTTGCAAAAAAAATGTGAATTGTGCAATTTAAGGTAAAGGATATCGAAAAAAGAACAGACAACTACAAATTAGCAAAAGTGATTTCATACAATGATAGCTTGTTGGCATATTTTGATGCCACAACTGTTGATTTTGCTAAATTAGAGCCAACCTTTCTTAATTCGTATTTTTCACTCATATGTTCATTATCTTCATCTCGCTTATGCACCCTCATGTCTAGCCATCTACGGTGTTGTATTATTTGTCTCTCTTTACATTCTTTAATTTGTGTTATCTGTCTCTCTTTACATTCTCTGCATGAGGACATTTCTGTCATCCCTATGGGCAAACATACAACGGGAGAAGGGAGAGTAGAAGGCAAACAGAGAGACCATGGATGCATGAATGGACGAGGAGGTAACGAAGACTCCTGAAGGTGGCAATCGCCAACACCAGTGAGGTGGGGATGACAACACGCTGGTAGAACAATATAGTCAGTGTGGAGCTAGGGGCACCAAGCCATCAACTATTATGCTTTGTAAGCATCTACCACTACTTATTCTCTCTTAAGCTAAAAAATAGTTTTACCCTCATAAAATATATATAAGCACAAAGTAGAGAGATGACACTAATTAGATAAGATTGAATGGCCATCGCATGGTAATGTTCTAGGTAGATTCAGTTTATTGTTTTTTCATCATGTTTCTTCATCGGTGTGTTCGGAATTAGCACACATTTTGTGGTAATATGGAAGCTGCAGCGGGATCAACGTACAATTTCAAGGCTTCAAGGCTACATCATGCACTAACTCGAATGACCATTGCTCACAAGGAAAGGAAAACATGCATATACATATATGGAGGACCTGGCGAAAGCCACACCTAAGACCGCATCTTAGGTCTTGAGAAAATGCCTAGAAATCATCTGAGGTCCCGAAAACCACTCCGAACTAGAGTAATAACATCAACATATGAACACCAAATTTTAACGCGGGAACCACAAAGTCGGGGAAGAAACCACCGTCCGATCCCACCCAAATCTTATTTCACCATCACTAAATGATGGATACAATACGTTCTTTTCAAGGAAGCACTAGTTTTTCCTCGTACATCAATTGAACTAGGTAATTTTCCCGCGCGTTGCTGCGGGAATATAAAGATTAATTACATATGACTTATATAAGAAGGAAAATATCTAAATCAAAAGCTATGAATTTTAACATATAAATATTCTCTACTTGCATTCTGTGTACATCAGGGCATTTCGCAACCTTTAGGAAGTAAATAAAATAAATAATTATCTAATCTACTACATAGTCCAGTGACAAAAACAAACATATTGGTATGGTTTGCATGGGCTGAAAAAAATGTTAGTGTATGATGAAGTGGGATGCTTGCATGTTGAGAGAATTAGAGATAATGGAATAAGGTTTGCATTGGCTGAAAAATATTGTTAGTGCATATGCTGACGTGGCACACTTGGTGCAGTGGATGGCTTGCATGTTGACAGAATTAAAAGTAGTGAGGATTAACTATTTAGATATTATAGATAAATGATGAGCCATATCCTGCAGCAGACAAGGTGGGATGGCTTCCTTGGCTCGGTAACGAACTTCCTCCTTCAATATTCATGTCCTTGCTTTTCTCTCGGGTTTTTTTTCCTGCGGCACGGTCTAACTTGGAATTTTCATCACTTATCTCGGCGGCTGCGGGATGGGAGAATTTCCAAAGAAGATCATAAACCCATGGCTCGTGGGTTCTTAGTTCTTACACATGTTGTGGATATCTTAAAGGCTTCGAAACATCTTCTTACGGCGTAGCAGTGCATGAGAAAGGTATGCCAACCCGTTGCTGTCTCTCCGCACTTTTCCCGTCTAAATCCTGGCTGGATCGTGGACGCGATCGGGACAGCGGATAAGACGAGACGGAAGGAAGATAGGTCGAATCGAACGGTGCGGAGAATCTTGACCGCGACCGGAGGAACGGCCGTCGTTCTCGCGACGGTACAATCATTGAAAAACGTGTGCCCGATCCAGTCGGCAAACCACAGGCGTAGCGCCCGCGCGCGCACGAGTGGAACGCTGCCTGCGGCCGTGTGGGTCGGACCGAGCTGCACCACACAAGCTCAAGCTAGGAACTACTACCAGGTACTACTTGGCCCGGCTAGCGCAGTATTCAAAATTCAAAGGTCAGCGCGGTCGATCGCTGTCGACCGTCGATCTCGTCCGTCCGTCCGTCCCAGTAGCCGTAGGAGGGCGTGCTTTGGAGACCTCTGCCTCGTATGCGACGTACGTCACGGCGCATGCGTGCGCATGTGCGCCGTCCTCGTCCGTCTCGATCGCGTGTCTGACCGGCCGGCTAGCTCTATGGATCGTTCTTTCGTTCGTCTCTCTTGTACGTTAACGGCGAGGGGCCAGTCGCGCAGAGGCGTCCAGGTCCTACGTGAGTAGGCGTCTCACCCGATCGATCGTCGACCGTTCGATGCCACTTGATGCGCCACCTGATCGGAGAGAAAATACGATCCAAGTAACATTTGTTCTAGTACGAGACAAGAAAGGCAGCTGGGGTCATGCATGCCATCAGTACGCAATCGCACATGCGCTCACCTACTGTTGGTAAGTCCTCTAGAGTCTCCGTTAAACCTCGGTCGCATTTCTTCTGGGTGTTTGACGTCCGGTCCAGTCAGGGGCTCAGTGGTACGCATTTTTTTTTGAACATCAGTACAGACACAACATATACACGTGCATACACTCATCCCTATGAACGCACACACGCACACCATATCCCTATGAGCACCTCCGAGAGACTGAGCCGGCATATCATCTTGAGATTTACGAAGTCACCATAGGCGCCTCGTCGTCGACGGGAACGTCTCCTCCCACTGGAAGCGCATCGCCGGAAATCCTGAAATAAATCCAGGAATAATGCGAGCACCAGGATTTGAACCCTGATGGGTTGGGGATACCACTGTCCACCTAACGAACTCAACCACAGGTTGATTCGCGTGGTACGCATTTTTTGGGTGTCTACCTTTTGCACTCAAGGTTTACGTAGCTGAGAACCACCAAGAACTCCGCGAGAGAGAGAGAGACCTGGGCGCGGCTATGTGCCGCAGGCACCGACGTCAAGCCACGCCTCGCCTTTATGCTAGGCCGGCCCAATAACCACTTCCCGCGGTATGCTGACATCACGCCGACGTTATGTGTGAGTTTTTTTATTTTGTTTTTCATTTTTCCTTCACTTCTTTATTTTACTTTAAATTGTGTATGTATATATTTAAACATATTGTAATATATTTATACTACAAAAACAATTTATATTACAAAAACACTTTACATTAAATTTTTGAAAAATAATCTCGTATATGTAAATTGTTAAACTTCTCAAGAAAAATATTTCTAGTTTATACAGAAAATGTATAGCATGAATGACAAAAGTAAAAAAAATTACTCATCTGTACGAAAAATGTTAATCATGTGCATGAAAAATTTGTGACAAATAAAAAATGTAAGACATTTAGAAAAACGTACGTAGCATTTAAAAAAAGTTTACACGATGCAATAAAAATGTTTTTGTAATTCAACAAAATACACATCGCATTTTAAAAAGTCTTCACAAGTTTCAAAAAATGTGACCGGGACATTTTGAAAAAATGTTTCGGTAATGCACTTTTTTGCATAGTTTGAAATAAAGTTATTTATCATTAGAAAATATTGTGTCAATAGAGCGGAGCGAGGGGAGTCATAGTCGGCGTGATGCTGATGCAGGACCGCCAGAATCGTGACGTGACAGACGTACCAAGAAGGGGGCGAGAGAGCCAGAGAGAGAGCTCGGGATTGAGTGAGAAAGAGAAGTGAGGGGGGAGAGGGGGCACTGGGCTTAACCCACTGCATCGCGGCCTCCACTTGGGCCAAACCAAATGGGTCAGTCGGCCAGGCCAGCCCAACACCTTGTAAACCAGCCTATTAGCATTTTAGCTAATTTAAAATTGAAATGAAATCAGGGAATTATGAAAAATACTAAAAAGTCTAACAATTCTATACAAATATTTCGCTCTCTTAGAATAATATGTCTGATTAAAAGAAAATAATTTCCACAATTTTCAGACTTAAAACAATGACTTATGAATATTTAAGAAATCTAGGAATCAAATAAAATGTTCATTAATTCCAAAATAATGGAATTAATCCAATAAAAACATTATACAATTGATAAAAAATTATAACCCTATTAACTCTAAGAAACAAGAGTTGACAACAATAATCCAATTAAGAAAATTAAAGGAAATGCACTAATAAATCTTTAGAGGGGGAGAAAACCCCTATATAATCAATAGACGCGGATTTGGTGAACATGGTTCCACGTGCACCTTTTATGAATAGTAAATGCAAAAAAATAGTAGAAAAGATAAAAAATCTGAAACTTTTTTCTAATAAACATAGTCAGCCGGTATACTCCTGTATGAAGTTCCATGAAGAAATCACTTCCGGAGTAATCTGCGCAAAAATGACAAAATCAAAGCTATATTTAAAAAGACTGCTTGATGAACAGTGTGGTCCCAATTGTATTTTCTTCACTAAGAATACCATGGATGTCAATAAATTACGAAATTTCACACGGGAGTAGAATGGTCGACTAAGTTTCATATCCCGAAATTTCAGATTTTTTTTAAATTTATTCAATTTTTTTTGAATTTAATATTCATGTGGGTGCGCGTGGAACCATGTTCACCTTTGTAATTTCGATAATCTATTGCATAATATCGTGCTGCCACTTTCTTGCAACACGAGTCCTTACCGTACTATGTGACGATTTCAGAACCCAATGCAACCGCAAATCCTAAGCCTCGAGTTGCACTACCAGGCAAGTTCATACCTTGCTCATGTCCTTTGTTTATGCTTTCGTAGAAGCATTCTTACGAAATTCTTATTACTTATCGTATCTATACACAACATTAAATAAAAGTGCCTTCAGTATTATAAATTGTGGTGGGTGATGGAACTCAAGATGGTTACATCACTAGTGCAGAACCGGGCAATAGCACCGGTTCGTAAGGCCCTTTAATGCCGGTTTCATAACCGGCACTAAAGCCCCCCCCCCCCCCCCCAGAGCATCTCCAGCGGACGCGCGAAAAGGGGCGTGCGCGCGGTAAACAGACCGTTTAGCGCGCGCCGAGCGTTTTGCCGCGCTCCAGCGACGGCGGGAAAACCACGCGCGCGGGAACCGCTTGCGCGCGCGCGCGAAAAGGCGCCAGCTCGCGCGCCATATTTTGCGCGCCGCTTCCGGCGCGCCTATAAAATCCAGCGCGCGCCACGCGCCTCTCCACGCCTCCTCTTCTCCTCTTCTCTCGCTCTCTCTGTGCCACGCGCCGCTCCAGCGCCCCGCCACCGACGCGCCGTCGCCCCAGCGCCACGCCATGCCGCCGCGCCGCCAAGGAGCGTCTGGCTACCGCGGCGTCCGCCTGCGCCCCAACGGCGGCTACTACGCGGAGATACGCTCCGGCGATCTCCGGCTCGGCCTCGGCACGTACGGGACGGCGCGCGAGGCCGGCCGCGCGTACGACGAGGCGGCGTGGCGCCTAGGCCGGCCGCGCGACCAGATGAATTTCCAGGACGTGTACACGCTCCAGCAAGCTCTCGACCGTGCCCCGGCGCCGCGTCTGAACACGGTACAAGACCGTGCGGAGCACGCCGAGCGGCAGCGCCGCCTCCTCGTCGCTCAGGAGGACGAGCGGGTCATGGCGGAGTGGCGCGCCCGCCACCCGGAGGACGTCGCCTACGAGCAAGCCTACTGGGCACGGCGTCGCGAGGAGGACACGCTAAGGCGCCGCGGGGAGCGGTTGGACAGGCGTCGGCGCAAGGTGTCGTGGATTTGTCACGGCAGATGTTCTAGTAAGAGGACTTAGTCGTGGAGCCATCGCAGCGGGTTAGCTTGAAGGGGTTAAAGTGGACACAAGGACACGGTTTTTATACTAGTTCGGCCCCTTCAATGAAGGTAAAAGCCTACGTCTAGTTGTGATGGGATTGATGGGTTTCGAGGGCTTAAGGAGCGATGTGCTTCGCCTAAACCTCGAACTCTTCTTCTCTGTCCCCAAACCGCCGTCGGGTCGTCCCCTTATATACACGGGTGACGCCCGTCGGTCTGCAAAGTCTCGACCTCCGGCTTATAAACGTGCCCGGGTCGGTCTCTCTATCCCTATCTTACAATACAAGTTGGCCCCAGGCCGGTTTACACCATAAACGTTTAAACCGGTTACAGACCTTGGGCCTTTCTACTTCTCCTTGGGCTTTAACATCTCGGGTCTGTTGACGGCGGTAACCCGGGCCCTGCAGGCCGGTTTACCCCAGATAATAACATCCCCAACATTAGGCCCCAGATTGATTTGAACAGGTTCATGCCAATCCTTAATAAGACTCTGTCTTCAAATGTCTTCCAGTGACTTGTTTAAACCGTTGCTTCTCCGTCTCCTCTTGCTGTGGTAAACCGATATGACGTCAGTGCAAGCTGCCGTCTCCTTTCGCTAACCCGCAAGAATCAGGGCGACGGCTGGGCTTCCGAAATCTCCGGCCCCTGGATTTGCGCGCCTGACACGCGCGCCGCACCTTATAAATAAGACTTGAAGGCCATCTTCCTTTCCTCCCCTTCTTCGTCTTCCTCGCGACCCAGACCTCAGAGCTCCGCCGCCGCCGTCAGCTGCTGCATCCACTCCGGCCGCTGCATCAACCTGATCGGATCAGAGCACCGCGGCGACTTTCCACATCTGTCTGGACCCCGGTAAGGCCCCTGTTCTTGTTGCTTTAGATCTGTTCTAGGGTTCATCGTCCTGCTACTGTTTCTTGCTCATCCCCATAGCAGCCTTTGCGAACAGATGATGATACCTGTATCTGGATTCGTAGTTCCTCTTAGCAGTTGCCATAAATCTGCACTCATTTCCTTAGATCTCACTCTTGTCCCTGCTTGTCGAACTTATGTTGTTCTGCTGTGAGCCTGACTTCATATTACCTGTTTTTACTTCTTTTTCGCCCTAGCCGTAGATCCATTGCTTTGAAAGAATTCGTACGGGATCAGTTTCTGCTTTCATACTCACAACTGTTTAGATCTGATCGGTTTAACTCTTAACAAAGCGAACAAACCGATCTACACATCCATTAGTCCCCTTGATGAACCGCCGGTCGATATTATTGTAGATAACCTGACTATATAAGAGCATCTTCGGTTTACAATCATACTTGCTCTCAAACCGGAATACCTTTGTCTTGTAGATTTCCTCATGGCAAAACAGGTGTATGAATGCAACTGGGTTCCCTCTTGCATCACTGAGACCCACCTAAACAACTTAGTTCTGACTGGTGCTTTGAGTAGCAAAAGTACCATCCATTGGAGGGTTCCAGGAGACGAATGTCCTCCTACCCCGCAGGAGGGAGAAGTGGTGGTGTTTGCGGATCACCTGGCCCGGGGGTTTAACCCACCCGGTTCAAAATTTTATCGGGACGTCTTGGCTAATTTTAGGTTGCGCCCACAAGATGTTGGTCCAAATTCAGTCACGAACATCTGCCATTTTCAAGTACTTTGCGAGGCGTACTTTCAAGAGGAACCTACTGCAGAGCTGTTCCGGGACTTTTTCCATTTGAACCGACGTACTGAATTCACCGACGGCCCTAATATGGAACTGGGCGGTATGGCGATTCAGAAAAGGAAAGAGGTGACTTATCCTCACGCCAAGTTGCATAGTCATCCGCAAGAATGGAATTGCACTTGGTTCTATTGCAAGGATACTTCCCCTGCTGAGGAAAATCCACTGCCCGGTTTCCGTCCAGAGAGACTTAGCAACACTCACCCCTCCCCCCCACGGCTAACTGCCAAAGAGAGGAGTAAGTATGCCCCTCAGCTGTCCAAGCTCAGAGCCTTCATGGCTAATGGTTTAACGGGGGTAGATCTTGCTCGTTGCTGGATTTCATGGAGCATCCTGCCCCTTAGCATCCGCTCCGGTTTAATGTGCCAATACACGGGTCGGGTTGATGACCCTTTGAGGCACTGCAACATTCAGCTGACGGAGGACGAAGTCGCTGAAGCCGTGAAGAAGATGCTGAACGAACCGGAACCTGTTTGCGCTCAAACCGGCCTGCTTCCATTTTGTGCCACAAACAAACCACCTGCTGTAAGTAACTCCTCTGTTTATAGAATCTTTGATCTCCTTATATATATGTTGTTAACTCCAGTCCTTCCTGAAACAGGGAGACGATCCATTTTGGAGCAAGAAGTTACAAGAGCCGACCGAAAAGGTAACCCGACCCAAGACGAGGGTGAAGAAGCCTGCTCAGAGGAAAAGGAACACTGCCTCCAATACTCCGGATTTAGAGGAGGATGATGTGGGTAATCCGGACCTCGGGGTAGACCTCGATTCAGTTGGTTTGCTTTTTATACGTCTTATTGATGATGATATTTGTCAGGACGACGCTGAAGTGAGCCATGCCGAAGGCCCAGAGGTAACTATTCTTTCTTCTGATGCCGTTCCTTTGCCTTTGAAAAAACCTCGCCAAGCAAACCGGAAAATTAAATTTTCTCACCCTCTTGCTTACTTGGATCCCAAATTTCTTGTGAAGACCCAGCAACATGAAGCTCGACGCACCACCCGTCAGAGCGGCCAGGTAGTCACCTCCGCCGGTTTACCGAACAGCCCGGTTCGGAAACGCCGTTCAGAGGTCTCCGATTTACGCGCTAGCTTTCCTCCTAAAGCAGGTTTAACTCGTCAGCCTCTAAATCCATCTGACTCCGATTATCAGGTCACTTCCCATTCATCTTCCGGTGAATCTTCAGCCACTCAACTGCCACCGTTGAAGACAGTTATTGGGTAAGTTGGACCGATCACAACATATCTCTGTATGGGCCTCTTAATCCATCTTATACTGTTTTACCAATCTTTGGGTTTTTCCAGGGCTAAACCTAGACCGAGCAAGAAGGCTCGTCTGGATAACCCGGCTGAAGGAACTGCCGCTCCTGAACCGGAGAAAACTCCTGGTGCTGACGCTCTGGGTCGTGAAGATACTCAGAACTATCCATCTCCGCAAGATGACATCTGCGCTGAAGAAAGGACTACCGAACCTGCTAGCCGTACTGATCCACCTGCCAGTCCTGTTCGGGTTGAGGAGTCCCTCCCCCCTTCTGCAACTGCTGATAAACCGACAGGGCCACTGCAGAGCAGCGACTCCAAGGATGATGATGTCGTGATTACCGGTATTGGCCGCTCTGAACCGGGGAACACTGCTACTTTGGCCAAGCATACTGCCAAGGACGAAGTCTCGGCCATAAAGGGCAAATGGGACCTTGACTTATCTACGTACGCCTCTTTAAGCGCCCCGGATCTTTATTCTGGGTATCTGAACCGGCTGTACACCAGTCGGGATTATGAGGCTGCCATGATCAAGATGATGAAGGAGAAACTTGAGGTAACTCCCTTGTGCTTCATTCTATTGCAACTTTAGCTTATCAATACTTCCAAACCGAGATGGTAGTCCGGACCAGGCTGCTTTGACAATTAAAGTCCGGTTTAATCAGAAAACATCATTAGATAACTATTAGCCCCCAAGTGCCAAGCTTAAATACTTGTATTAATCTTGGGACTTTTTGTAATGGATAACTTGTGTTAAAATCAAATATGCATTAGCCCCCAAGTATCGAGCACATAACTTGCTTGTGTGGTTGATACTTCCAAACCGTGCAATATTTTCTGAACACTGTTGATGACCTGCTGCAGGGGGATTTGAAGACCAAAGAGAACCAAGTCTCGGACCTTCAGGAAGCTTTAAAAGCCCAGCAGATTGAAACTGAAAAAGCAAAGGAGGAATTGACCAAAGCCTTAACTGTTATGGAGCAGCTGAAAGCAAGCCGCAAAAAAGAGCAAGCTGATTGGGCTACTGAAAGAGCTCTTCTGACGAAGAGGGCTGAAAATGCCGAAGCTGCTCTTAAACCGGTGGTTGATGAGTTATCCACCGTGAAGCGACAAATACACTCCATGACCTCTGCCGTTTTTGGTAAACTTTTCGATGCCCTTCTTCCAATTTGTACCTTGTTTGCTACCCTCTATGTCCGGTTTGTAATCCACCTTGAAACACTGCAGGCTCACGTATTGGACACTTGGGTTCTGATGTGCGGATGAAACTCAAAGCTGCTTATACTCTGATTGAACAGTTATACACCGGAGCACAAAGAGCTATCACCACTGCATCGCATAACAACCCTGCGCCGTCTCTGATTCAAGACACATTAAAGAGGCTGTCCATGCTTCCGGCCCGGATTGAAGAGTTGAAAAGATCAGCTGCTCGAACTGGAGCCATCACTGCCTTGATCCGGGCCAAAGCGTGGGTACCAGATTTCGATCCTGTCGAAGCGGCCCAAGGATACCCCAGCTTGAAGGAAGACGGTTCAGACTTTGGTGAAGATGATTTGAGGGCGATAAACCGGGCGGTGCGCCCCCTAGCTTGTCAATTGGCTGAGGAAGCAGATCTGTCACGTTACCAAGCCCAATACGACAACCAGAACAAACGAGTATCTGCCCCGGTCCCTGAAGCGGGAAACCTTGTTCCTCCAATCCGTAAGCATACTTACGCCCCAGACCTTGAACCGTCTTCGCTGATTCATGAAGAAGCCGTCTTTCAAGCGCTAATGGGAATCGACTGGACCACTGCTGATTTCCAGCCAATGGGTAACCAAGATGGAGCTGAAGCGGCGCGAGACGATCCCCAGCCTTCGAACCAAGGCGGCGAACAGGCATAATCAACGCCCCGGTTCACCTTTACATGGTGACGTCTTAATCCGTCAACGAACAATATATTCAGGCACTACGTTGCCTTGTAATAAGATAGTTTAATACCTCTACATTTGAATGCGCCTTCGCGCACGGGTGCTGATGCTCTTTTCAATGACGCTTCCAACTTATGTTTCCTGCCTTCACTGAGTACACAATGTGATTTTTCGACCAGCTGAACCGTGCTGCGCCTTTGCCAAACCGGGCAATTTGCCTCCGGGTTAAAAAACGGACCAGGCTATGCAAGTTGAATCGGTTTAAGGATACTTGATGTTCCGAAGAACTAAAAAAGACACCACAGTAACGGCAGAAAAAACAAAACCAAATATGAAAAGGCAACGCGATAGAAAAACGCATGCAAATAGTGGTTACTATGAACCGTTCAGAAGGCGTGACCATCGTCAAGACAAAACCGAGCCCCCAAGAGGTGTAGCCACGGTTTAGGTCGACTAGGTTCCTAACTGAATCGTGGCAAATATGCCGGCCAAATGGCATTGCATTGGTTCGTCAACCAAGCCCCCAAGTGACTCAATGGCCGAGGGCCGATCAAGTGGCATTGCGTTGGTTCGGACACGACCAAGCCCCCAAATGATTCATTGGCTAAAAAGCCGACCAGAAGGCATTACCATCATCAAAACATGACCGAGTTCCCATAAGGCGTAATCCACGGTTCAAGTCGATTAGGTCCCCAACTGATTCAGTGGCAAATGTGCCAGCCAGAAGGCAATACCGTCGTCAAGACATGACCAAGCCCCCCGAAGGTGTAGCTACGGTTCAGGCCGACTAGGTCCCCAACTGACTTTATAGGGATAGCTACGTTCTCTTTGGTTCGAATACGACCTATGTTTGAACAGCTATGTTCTCTTTGGTTCGAATACAACCTACGTTTGAACAGGAAGCCCCATGTTTGAATAGCTATGTTCTCTTTGGTTCGAATACGACCTATGTTTGAACAGGAAGCCTCATGTTTGAACCGGGATATTGAACCGGATATTAAGAGCTGCACAGCCTTGCCGGAGACATCTTCCCTTGAACCGGCTTTTAAACCGGAATCTATATCTTTGAACTTTGTGAAGCGATCTCCAGGGGCAAACACACATGATGTGAAGAACAGCAGAGACCCCGCTTTACTCGAGGCTCCGGTTTATTGTATTAATCATAATATATACATGGTCATGATATGTACATAAGCAGAGCTCATGGCTCATGTATAATAAGGCCGTAGATGAGCTATGTTCCACGGCCTGCTGGTCTCCTCCTCTGATGTGCGTGAATCCTTGCGCTCTCGAATATCAATCAGGTAATATGACCCATTATTCAGATTCTTGCTGACCACAAAAGGTCCTTCCCAAGGCGGGGATAATTTATGCTGATCAGACTGATCCTGGATGAGCCGAAGCACCAAATCCCCCTCCTGAAAGGTTCTGGTCCTAACCCGACGGCTGTGGTAACGGCGAAGATCTTGCTGGTAAATCGCTGAACGGGCAGCTGCCAAGTCACGCTCCTCATCCAACAAGTCAAGAGCGTTCTGCCGTGCCTGCTCATTATCCGTTTCAACATATGCTGCCACGCGAGGTGAGTCATGTCGTATATCACTTGGGAGAACCGCCTCTGCTCCATAAACCATAAAAAACGGCGTAAACCCCGTGGATCTGTTAGGCGTGGTGTTGATGCTCCATAATACAGACGGTAGCTCCTCCACCCAACAACCCGGCGTCCTTTGCAAAGGGACCAGAAGCCGGGGTTTGATACCTCTCAAGATCTCTTGGTTCGCTCGTTCGGCCTGACCATTAGACTGTGGGTGCGCTACCGAAGAAACATCAAGCCGTATATGCTCCCGTGCACAGAACTCCTTCATGGCCCCCTTGGATAGATTGGTACCATTATCTGTGATGATGCTGTGTGGAAAACCAAATCGGAAGATCACCTTCTTTATAAACCGGACCGCCGTGGCTGCATCACACTTACTGACAGGTTCTGCCTCTACCCACTTTGTAAATTTGTCAACCGCCACCAGTAGATGGGTCTTCTTATCTTTGGAGCGCTTAAAAGGACCAACCATATCAAGCCCCCAAGTCGCAAACGGCCAAGTGATTGGAATCATCCTCAATTCTTGGGCCGGTATGTGCGCTCGTCTGGAAAATTTCTGGCAACCATCACATAACCGGACCAGGTCTTCCGCATCAGCATGAGCAGTTAACCAGTAGAAACCGTGGCGGAACGCTTTAGCCACCAATGATTTTGAACCGGCGTGGTGGCCGCAATCCCCTTCATGTATTTCTCGTAGTATCTCGCACCCCTCCTCAGGGGATATGCACCGTTGCAGCGCTCCTGACACGCTGCGATGATGTAACTCTCCTTGGAAAATGGTCATAGACTTGGACCGTCGCACTATCTGTCGAGCCAAGCTTTCATCCTCTGGCAACTCACCCCGGTTCATATATGCCAGGTAAGGGAGCGTCCAATCCGGGGTGGCGTGAAGAGCCGCCACTAACTGAGCCTCCGGATCAGGAACAGCCAACTCCAGCTCACCGGGCAGCTGTACCGATGGGTGGTACAATACATCCAAGAAAACATTAGGTGGGACCGGTTTACGCTGAGAGCCCAAGCGACTTAAAGCGTCCGCTGCCTCATTCTTTCTGCGGTCCACATGATCCACTTGATAACCTTTGAAATGTCCAGCCACCATATCCACTTCACGTCGGTACGCAGCCATAAGCGGATCCTTAGAATCCCAGGTGCCAGATACCTGCTGAGCCACCAGATCCGAATCACCAAAGCACCTAACTCTGCTCAAATTCATCTCTTTAGCCACCCGAAGACCATGAAGCAAAGCTTCATACTCCGCCGCATTATTTGTACAGGGGAACATCAAACGGAGGACGTAACAAAACTTATCTCCTCGTGGGGAAGTTAAAACGACTCCAGCCCCCGAGCCTTCCAATTGTCTTGACCCGTCGAAATGAACGGTCCAATAGGTGTTATCTGGTTTCTCCTCAGGCGCTTGTAACTCTGTCCAATCGTTTATGAAATCGACAAGTGCCTGTGATTTTATGGCCGTCCGGGGTACGTACCTTAAATCGTGCGGCCCGAGCTCGATAGCCCACTTGGCAATCCGACCGGTCGCCTCCCGGTTCTGTATAATGTCACCCAAAGGAGCAGAACTGACCACCGTGATTGGGTGTCCTTG
This sequence comes from Aegilops umbellulata, assembly GCA_032464435.1. NCBI lineage: Eukaryota > Viridiplantae > Streptophyta > Magnoliopsida > Poales > Poaceae > Aegilops > Aegilops umbellulata. The sequence goes on along the minus strand of CP136056.1, from coordinate 507,252,742 downwards.
GAAATATTGCCTCAGCTTCCGGCTTGCCATAAAAACGCCATATACCAGCTTCTGCCAATGCGGATACCTTTGTTTGGACTCAATAAGTACTTCACTGATATAGTAAACCGGTCGCTGAACCGGATGTTCCTTTCCAGCCTCCTTTCGTTCTACCACCATCGCCACACTGACTGCTCTGGCATTCGCTGCAACATATAACAGGAGTGGCTCTTTATCTACAGGGGCTGCCAACACTGGCGGATTGACTAGTTGTTGCTTCAAGTCCTCAAACGCCTTATCAGCCTCCGGACTCCAGACAAACTGATCCGTTTTCTTGAGCATTTGATACAATGGAATCGCCTTTTCACCAAGGCGACTGATAAACCGGCTTAACGCCGCAATCCGTCCGGCCATGCGCTGAACATCATTGATGCATTTCGGTTTGGCCAGGGAGGTGATGGCTGTGATCTTTTCTGGATTGGCCTCAATTCCTCTATGGGACACTAAAAATCCCAACAGCTTGCCTGCAGGTACACCAAAAACACATTTAGCCGGGTTGAGCATCATTTGGTACACTCTCAAGTTATCGAAAGTCTCCTTCAAATCGTCAACCAGGGTCTCCTTCTTTCGTGACTTGACCACGATATCATCCACATAAGCATGTACATTACGCCCAATCTGCTCGTGGAGGCAATTTTGCACACATCGTTGATAAGTAGCCTGCGCACTCTTAAGCCCAAAGGGCATAGACACATAGCAGAAGGCTCCAAAGGGAGTAATGAACGCTGTCTTCTCCTGGTCCTTAACTGCCATCTTGATCTGATGATAACCAGAATAAGCATCCAAAAAACTTAAACGCTCGCAACCTGCCGTAGCATCAATGATCTGATCAATCCGGGGGAGAGCAAAAGGATCTGCTGGGCAAGCTTTATTCAAGTCTGTGTAGTCCACACACATGCGCCAGGTGCCGTTTTTCTTAAGAACTAGCACCGGATTAGCGAGCCATTCGGGATGAAAAACCTCAATGATAAACCCAGCTGCCAGAAGCCTGGCCACTTCCTCACCAATCGCTTTACGTCTTTCTTCGTTAAACCGCCGTAAGAACTACTTTACCGGCTTGTACTTAGGATCCACATTAAGGGTGTGCTCAGCGAGTTGCCTCGGTACACCAGGCATGTCAGATGGCTTCCATGCAAAGATGTCCCGATTCTCACGGATGAACTCGATGAGCGCGCTTTCCTATTTTGGATCCAAGTTTGCACTGATGCTGAACTGCTTGGATGAATCGCCAGGTACGAAGTCAACAAGCTTAGTTTCGGCCGCTGACTTGAACTTCAAGGCCGGATCGTGGTCCGTAGTTGGCTTCTTTAATGAGGTCATATCCTCCGGATCAACACTGTCTTTATACTGCTTTAGATCCTCCGTAGCACAAACCGATTCTGCATAAGTCGCATCTCCTTCCTCGCATTCCAAAGCGATTCGGCGGCTCCCATGAACCGTTATAGTGCCCTTGTAACCTGGCATCTTAAGTTGCAGATATACGTAGCAGGGCCGTGCCATAAATTTTGCATAAGCTGGCCATCCGAACAAAGCGTGGTACGGACTTTGGATTTTAACCACTTCGAACGTCAGCGTCTCTGATCTGGAATCATGACTATCACCAAATACCACTTCAAGGGCTATCTTACCAACCGGATATGCAGACTTGCCAGGCACCACCCCGTGGAACACTGTATTGGTCGGTTTGAGATCCTTATCTACCAGTCCCATACGACGGAAGGTCTCGTAATACAAGATGTTAATGCTGCTTCCTCCGTCCATGAGCACCTTGGTGAGCTTATAACCTCCCACCTGAGGCGCCACCACCAATGCTAACTGGCCCGGGTTATAAACCCTGGGAGGGTGATCCTCTCGGCTCCATATGATAGGCTGTTCCGACCAACGCAGATAGTGAGGCGTGGCCGGTTCGACAGCGCTGACTGCCCGCCTCTGAAGCTTCCTATCTCGTTTATCCAAGCTTGTAGTAAAGACATGATACTGTCCACCACTCAACTGTTTCGGGTTGCTCTGATAACCACTTTGATTACTTTGATTATTCTGATTATTTTGGCTGACCTGTCCGCCCGGATTGCCCTGGAACCCTGGACCGGAACCTGAACCGCCGCCGGAGCTGCGATCATTCTGGAAAGTGTTTGAGATCTTGAACTCTTTCATGATATAACAATCCTTCCAAAGATGGGTTGCTGGTTCCTCCTTTGTTCCGTGCTTCGGACAGGGCTGGTTTAAGAAAAAGTTCAAACGCTCCGGATTAGGACCAGGATCTGTGCGGAAACTTGGCTGTTTTCCCTTGCGCCGCTGGCCCTTATTCTGCGCATTTGTGTTGGCTACAAAGTCCATGCTCCCGTCCGGTTTACGCTTACCTCCGCCTCCATTACCTGTCGGTCGATGCTGCTGGCCTTTGGTGTTACCATTCTTCCTTCCCTTCCCTGCTTTGTCATCACCAGAGTCAGGATCCTTGGTACTGTCAGAATCCGCATACTTCACTAAAGCGGTCATGAGCGTTCCTATATCTGTACAATCACGCTTCATCCGGCCCAGCTTTAGCTTCAAAGGGCCAAACCGACAGTTGCTTTCCAACAGCACTACAGCGGTGTCTGCGTTAATGCAATCTGATGAGTGCAAAACTTCTGATACTCGTCGTACCCAATGGGTAGTTGATTCCCCTTCTTGCTGAACGCAGGCTGCTAGGTCAACTATTGACATTGGCTGTTTGCACGTGTCCTTGAAATTCTTGATAAACCGGGCGCGCAATTGGGCCCATGAACTAATTGAATTAGGCGGTAAGCTCTTTAGCCAAGTCCGGGCCGTTCCTTCTAACATCATAGTGAAATACTTGGCACACGCCGTGTCATCCACATCCAGCATCTCCATAGCCATTTCATAGCTCTCCACCCATGTCTCCGGAGGCTGATCTGCCGTGTAGTTTGGTACTTTGCGGGGGCCTTTGAAGTCTTTGGGCAGGCGTACGTTGCGCAAGGCGGGAACAAGGCACGGTACTCCCAAAGAACTAGAAACCACCCCCGGTTCAGCCGCAGCTGCTGGGAAGATAGGTGTAATCTGATGAGCCTGATGCTGCGCTGCCAATCCGGCCTCCCGTGCACGGGTGCGATCCACATTCTCATGAGCATTGTCAACGCCCGCCGGATTGTTGCCGCGGAGCACTTCACGCCTGGCATTACTTGAAACGGCCGGCTCCTCCACGCGCTTGCTATAGCTCCCGCTGGGGCGAGGGGTGGAGTGAATCCGATCACGGCTTTGCGAATATGCTTCTTGCTGGGCCAACGCGGTCCTAAGGAGCTCCTTGACCCGGCGTGTTTCTTCATCCTGCGGTGAATCTCCTTCGATCGGAATGGCTTCCAACCGAGCCGCCGCCGCGACGAGGTTATCCATCGGGTTGGAGTAATGACCTGACGGCGTTGGCATGGCCAGTGGCGTATCAGTGTTATGACGAGGCAGGTTTATAATCCGGTGCTGAACCGGGGCGCCGGCCGTTACCTCCGCACGGTTTACCCCCGGGGTGTTGAAGAGGTTTCGAGCGTCGAGGGCGGCGGGCAACCGAGACCGGGATTTTCTCTTCAGGACCTCCTGAGACGCCTTCTGGTCCATCATGAGCCTGTAAGCCTGTGCATCCAAAGCGGCGCGCTCTGCCGTCATCCTGATCTCTTCTGCTGCCAGCTCCGCTTTAGCCCGAGTGATCTGCTCTCTCACTTTGGCAATCTCAGCATTGTGAGCCTCCTGATCCACCGGGTTGGCTTCCGCCATGAGCGCTGCTAGTGCGTCAAACAGGTCTGACAAAACTTGGGCTGGTGAACCTGTAGGACCTCCTGCCCACGCAGCCGTTGCTGCTGCCGATCCGGAGATCGCTGCTGCTGCAGTTGATGATCGTGGCGCCGCCTGTGTTCCAGCCATGAAGATCCCAACCCGACAGGGCAGATCCGAGGGGTCCGGAATACTGTTGCCATCGGAGCCGCCCTCAATCCGATCATCTTGTAGCTGGTAAAGAGATTCGGTTTCCCCGGTCGACGTTTCATCGCCGGAGTAGATGGCGGTTTCGTCACCAGATTCGGATCCTTCCTCGTAGCTTCCTCCGCGGATGACCCCCACGAAGGCGTGCTTTCTGATCGGTTTAGCCAGGGTCGATCTTGTGCACTGAGCCGTCTCGACGAGGTCGGCGCAGACGCCTAGCGCGGGGCCCGGTTCTCCGATCTTGCCGATGAAAACATGGATGCCGCCAAAGGGGACCCGGTACCCGTACTCGATCGAGCCGGCGTCGGGGCCCCAGCCTGTGCTGTCGATGTAGAGTTTTCCGCGGCGGCTCTTGGTCATCCGTCCCACAGCGTAACCTTCGAGTCCTTCAAAGCGGCCCTCCAAGAACCTGAAACCATCTCGCGATAGCCCCACGGTGGGCGCCAACTGTCGTGGATTTGTCACGGCAGATGTCCTAGTAAGAGGACTTAGTCGTGGAGCCATCGCAGCGGGTTAGCTTGAAGGGGTTAAAGTGGACACAAGGACACGGTTTTTATACTAGTTCGGCCCCTTCGATGAAGGTAAAAGCCTACGTCTAGTTGTGATGGGATTGATGGGTTTCGAGGGCTTAAGGAGCGATGTGCTTCGCCTAAACCTCGAACTCTTCTTCTCTGTCCCCAAACCGTCGTCGGGTCGTCCCCTTATATACACGGGTGACGCCCGTCGGTCTGCAAAGTCTCGACCTCCGGCTTATAAACGTGCCCGGGTCGGTCTCTCTATTCCTATCTTACAATACAAGTTGGCCCCAGGCCGGTTTACACCATAAACGTTTAAACCGGTTACAGACCTTGGGCCTTTCTACTTCTCCTTGGGCTTTAACATCTCGGGTCTGTTGACGGCGGTAACCCGGGCCCTGCAGGCCGGTTTACCCCAGATAATAACATCCCCAACACAAGGCATTGGCGAATGCGCAGTCCGATATCGTTGCAGCAGGTGGGAGGTCGATCTTCACCTCGGACGATGAACGTTGGTTCGACATGTGGCTCGATACCTCGGACGACACCGCCGCGGAGGATGATGATAGTGATGATAGCGACTTAGAGTAGTTTTTTTTATGCATTCTATCTCTTTTTTTTATCGTTTGTCGTTTTTATTATTATGCAATCTATGTTTCGGTTGCAAAAATACCTTTGTTTCGGATGTTTTTATCTATGCAATGTATCTATTCCTACATCTAGAATGAGCGCGCGCTGCGTTTTAGCGCGGCTGCTGGAGCGGCGCGCGCGCTGTATTTTAGCGCGGCCGCTGGAGCGGGCGTAGCGTGCCGCGCCAAACCAGCCGATGCGCGCGCGGCATATGTGTTTTTTGCGCGCGGCGCGACCAGCGCCTGTTGGAGATGCTCTTAGTACCGGTTCAGCACGAACCGGTGCTAAAGGGCAACCACGTGGCACGAGCCAGCTCCGGGGGCCGGGAGCCCTTTAGTACCGGTTGGTAACACCAACCGGTACTAAAATGTTTGGGGGGTTTTTGGTTTTATGATTTCTTTTTTATTTAATTTTGTGTTTTCCATTTTAATTCTTTTTCGTTTGCTGGTATTTTACGATACTACACATTGTACACGTTATGCATATATATGGTAGCTAGTAGAACCAATCATATATATAGATCATCAATGTCTCACAAACCACCATATTAATTCACACATACACACATGTATAGCTATATACAATTTCTCGTACATATGCATGTTGCCTTCGGAGCCAGTTGCATTAGCCTAATTGGTGCCTTCGGAGCACGATGACAAATTGGAAGTGGTTCATGACCTGATCGATGGGGGCGGTAGCGGGTAATAGTATTCTCCCTTCGGATTTATGACCTGGTCGAGCAAAAATCCCGCTATTTCCTCTTGAAGTGCTTGTACGCGCTCCGTATCTAGGAGCTTGTCCCGCACCTCTGTGAACTGTTAAGAAAAAGATCAATATGCATGTGTATTATTTGTGTGACTAGATATCGATAATGGTGCACAAATTGTGAATAGTGTTTTGACAAGCGTACACATTCCTGTCTTTGAGATCTGCTCCTTTCGGACGCCATCATGCGAATGTTCTCGCAAACGCAGTATGCACAAAGATCAATCCCCTGCGCCTGCTTTATGGCCTTTACGAGAATGGAATTTAATTTGATCAGATAATAATTAATCAAGCATGATAATATCAAAAAGATGGCAACTAGCTAGCACTACTTAATTACTTACCTTGGGTCGAAGCCATTTTAGCTGTCCTTTCCATTCGCCTTCCGTTTTGCTGATGAACCTTGTCCAAGCCCTGCCCGCCGACAAAGAAAATGAATAAAGAGGTTATTAAATAGTTCATATCAGGAAATGACGAACTAAATAGGCCGAGATATATAGTTAATAATGATTAAAATTACCTGTTGACTATCCCAAACAAGATGTTATAGTCACTATTTTCTTTGAGTAGTGAGCCCAGTATTTCAACTGTTCTTTCGTCAACTTCAATGATACACAAGATCCAGTGAAATCTGCATGCTCACACGTTTGCATGTCTTAATTAAGCGGGCATATGTAAGCAAAAACATGTAGCTAGCTAGCTAGTATGCAAAAATAGAGAATTTGTAGTACAAGAAAGTGTGACTCACTGAAAGTTGTAAGGAAGTAGTATATCTTCATTGTATTTGAGGCGCTTCAAGAACTCGAACGTGATGTTCTCTACCTGCTTTTCATAATGCTTGCTTATTTTCCATGTGTATTCATTAACGGTGTTTGGGTCAATGAACCCAATGCCATAGCGTCCACCTTTTGTTATTTCATACATCTTCATCCTGCATAATACCACAGAAAAGAATATAGTGAGGATAATTACAGGTAATGATTGATCAAAAGGATCAATACAGCTAGCTTGAGACTTAAATTACAGAAAGAAATCACTTACAGAAAATAGCAACTGATGATAGATTTGTCGAGTGCGTCTTGATTGTATAACTGAAACAGTTCAGAATACTCAACGGTCACAGGTTTCTCATGGTAGTAATGATCCTTGTTGACTTGCACCATGAGGGACTGTCGATCGGATCTCTTGGTAATGTTCATGTACCATTGATGCAATTCATACATTCTCATTGGGAGCTTCTTGACATCTTCTGGCTTGACCAAAGGTTGGCCCCGGACATATTTCCATTTTATTTCCTCCTCTGTAAGCACAGGCATGTCCTCGATCTCGAGGAGTTGTCCAACAGTGATCTTGAGTTCTTCAGCCTGCGTTATATGCTGCTGGGTTATTACCACATCGCCCACCTGGGGAACGTAAACTCTTTGCCCACAATAATATTGGCCGCGCGTACTGTCACGTGTTGTTGGCGGCACAACGAGCGGGGGGGTCGATTGTGCCCACTGTTCTCCCAGCTGGGCAACGGTTCTCCCGCATTTTTTGACAGCTCCTTGTTGTTTGCTCGAGCTCGAGCTCGCCTCCTTATGTAGACGTTGTCGATGTAACTTCTTGATGTGGCGCTCATAGTCTGTGTCAACAGGCTTAGGAGCTGGTGGTTCAGCCATACGAATGAAGTGGTCAATAACTTCCATAGGCACTTTCTCCCTTGGCGGCGGTGGCGGTTTCGGTCCAAAATGAGCGTCGACTTCTGCCCGCACTATGGCATTGGTTTGCTCCTTGGTCCTGTCGTAAGCCCTCTCAAGAAGAGGAGTAGTGAGGTTTGGACCATATTTATATCGCTTGCCTCCGCCTGTACTTCCTGTACTATGACCTCGACTGGTACCGCTATGCACCATAGCTGCGGGGGGTCTCTTCTATGATTGCTGAGGCGGCGGAGACGGCTGTCGGGGCTGAGTTGGACGAGGAGGAGTGGCCTGAAGCTGTGCCGGACTTGGAGGAGGAGTGGCCTGACACTTTGCCGGACTTGGAGGAGGAGTGGACGTCTGACGCTGTGTCGGACTTGGAGGAGGAGTGGCTTGACACTTTGCCGGACTTGGAGGAGGAGTGGCCTCACGCGTTGGTGGACTTGGAGGAGTGGGAGTCTGCTGACTCGGTGGCGGACTTCGACGAGGAGTCGGGTGATGCGGTGTCGGTGGCCTTCGAAAGATGATGCAATCCTTTCTCCATAGGATGATACGATGTTTGGCATCTCCGAGTGTGTGCTCCTCGTCACCTCCAGGAATGTCAAGCTCTAGCCCCGAATATTGGTCCACCACCTCATCAACCACGACACGAGCATAGCCTGCTGGAATCGGGTTGGAATGGAAGGTTGCATCGGGGGAATTTGTATAAGCAACGTTGTCCGCCACCTTCATGGATATGTTCTTCATTTTGTAGTGTAGCTCGCAGTTAGTGTTCTCCATGATGTCATCCACGGGGTATCTATCCAGCATTGCATCAAACGGGGCGGAACCCACGCTGCTTCTCGGCATGGATGGGGCGGTGGTATCCAATGCTGGATCATCCGCTAGCTGTTGCAGCTGCTGAGACCCCCTTTGCTGGCTAAGTGAGTCGATCTGCTCCTGCTGCCGCTGGAATTTGTCTGCCAAGTCCACGTGCGCTGATTCTAGGCCTTGAAGGCGTTCATAGTCCAGCTTCCTCTTCTCCTCCTCCATCTTCCTTTGCTTCTCCTCCGCAATCTTCCTTCTCGCACGGGTTCTGTAGTCGGCATTCCAGTCCGAAAACCCCTCATACCACGGAATAGCGCCCTTGCCTCGTGTTCTTCCCGGGTGTTCAGGATTTCCCAGGGCACCCGTAAGCTCGTCGTTCTCTCTGTTCGGCTGGAACACCCCCGTTTGAGCCTCTTCTATTGCAACAAGTATGTTATCGTCAGCTCCGTTCAGACATGCCTTCGTCGAAACTTTGCCTGTCTTCGGGTCCAACTCCCCCCCATGCGCATAGAACCAACTCCTGCACCTGGGGGGCCAGCTCTTAGTAACCAGAGTGACACCTGCATCCTCCATCTCTTTCTCAGACTTATCCCACTTAGGCATTGCCACCGCGTAGCCACCTGGCCCCAGCTTATGGATCTTATCCTTTTTTTCGGCATTCTTCTTGTTTATTCTCGACCGTTGCTTAGCTAATTCTGAATCCTTGAATTTCACGAAATCGTCCCAATGAGCACTTTGATTCTCTAGTATCCCCTCGAATACTGGAGTCTTCCTTCCTCCCTTGACGTACTTCTCCCATACACATCTCTTGTGGTTCTTGAATGCAACCGCCATCTTCCTAAAAGCAGCGTCCTTGACTTTCTGCACATCTGCTTCTATGAAATGATCTGGTAGGGTGAAATGTTCCATGAGAGTATCCCAAAGCAGTTTTTTTTACTGTTGTCGACAAAAGTAACATTTGGACGTGGCTTTGCTGGCTCTCTCCATTCTTGAAGGGAGATCGGGAGTTGGTCCTTCACAAGAACTCCGCACTGACGAACGAACTTGTCCGCAATCTACTTAGGCGCTAATGGTTCGCCATTAGGTTTGAATGCCTCGATATTGTACTTTACGCCCTCCTTCAACTTTTTGTTCGGGCCTCGTTTTGTCCTTTTGCCTGAAGATTTGCTCGATCCGGATGGCTGAAAGAAGAGAGATCGATTCGTTAATATATCTTCAACTCATTTAAAACATGTGATGATCACCAGATTCCTGCTTATATAAATATATATACCTCGCCGGTGTTTGTTGTTTCAGGATCAACATGTTCTTTGTCATCGTCATAATCGTAGTTCATGACTTCATCAATTCGGTCGTCGCAATCGAATATCATATCACCCTCTCCGGTGTTGTTTAGAAATTCGGAGCCGTCATAATCTTCTTCATTCTGATCATCATCTGGCCCGCGTATCATATCGAACATGGTCTGTTCTCTCTCTCTGTCGGTATTGTCCGCCATAGCTTTTATTTAACTATGCCAAAAGAAATATAAAACAATTTAGTATAATCTCGAATAATAGATATAATCTCGAATACATCGTCTCGAATAATAGATATAATCTCGAATACATCGTCTCGAATAATAGATTTAATCTCAAATACATCGTATGGAATAATATATAATATTGAATAGTACATCACTGGCTAGGTAGCTAATTAAAGATCGAATACTACAGAAGAATCTAGGACACTCGCGGTTCCTGCGGCGCGGGCGGTGGACACCCAAAGAGAAGGAACCCTCACAGGATCATAGCTGAAGTGAGATCCCTGAAGAAACTGCCAGGTATTGGAGAACCTGCCGCCCTCTAACGCAACCATGTAGCGATGGACGTGCTCGTCCTCCTCCCTGACATGATGACGTACCACCTCCGGCGGGGCCGACTCCCTCCGCACCGAAACTGGCCCACGCGAACGCCACCAAACGAGATCAGGGTCGATGACGGGACCCGGGGCCGGGTTCCTCATCAAGCGGCGCGCCCCTCCAGGCAGCACCTCCCAGTGCCAGCCCGGCGGAGCCCAGTCCCGGACATGGGTCAGCTGGACGTCGTCGCGGACGTGTCGACGGCGAGGATGCGGGCCGGGCATCGTCGTCAACAAATACTATATGCCGCAAAAGTAAAGTAACATTTTTTAAATGATGGATATTGTGATGATTTCATATATGCAAATTCTAAATTTTATAACTAAAAATTTAAGAAACTAAAAAAACATCGATCATCGTCTAACAATTTGAAATTAATCTAATTCATCTAGCTAGCTAAAACTAACATTTCCAAAATTTCTAACATTTCTATATAACTAACATTTCTATAACATTTGACATTATATATATATTATAACTAACATTTCTATATACTATTTGACATTAATCTAATCTAATTAATTAATTCACCTAAAACTTTGTATGAAAAACAGAAAAACAGAAAAAACTAAAAGCTAAAAACAGAAAAATTATGTGTGTGTGCGCGTGTAGTGTGTGTGTGTAGTGTGTGTGTGTGTGTGTGCGCGCGCATGTAGTGTGTGTGCGTGCGCGCGTGTGTGTGCGCTACAGTCGGCGCCGGCGCGCGGTGTGGCTTTGATCGATTGGAGGGAGGAGACAGGCCGGGGGAGGGGCTCACAGCGCGCGCGGGCAAGGTCGAGGCGACGGCGACGGCGAGGCGAGGTCGATCCAAATGCGACGGCGACGGCGAAGCGAGGGGATCGGCGACGGGCCGGTGCGGCGACCGGGACGGCGACGGGCCGGTGCGGCGACAGGCCAGCGACGGGGGCGTCGCGGAGTCGATGGGGACGACGCGACGAGGACGGGGGCGTCGCGGAGGCGACGGGGACGGCGCGACAGGGGCGGCGACGGCGCGGGACGGGGCGGCGGCAGAGAGAAGTGGGAGATGAGAAACTGAAAATTTTCGAAGTGTTTCTTATATAGGGGACACCTTTAGTACCGGTTGGAGCCACCAACCGGTACTAAAGGCCTGTTTTGGCCAAGCCAAGCGGCGGAAGCGACCCCCTTTAGTATCGGTTGGTGTCTCCAACTGGTACTAAAGCCCCCCCCCTTTAGTACCGGTTGGTGCCACGAACCGATACTAAAGGGGGGTGCGCTGCCAGGCGAGGGGCGCAAAGTTTAGTCCCACCTCACCTAGCGAAGGGCAGCCGCACAGGTTTATAAACCCAGCCGCGGCTGCTCCTTCGAGCTCCTCTCAAATGCAGGCCTTCTGGGCCTACCTGTGCTGTGCTGCCCCGTGGGCCTACTGGGCCTTTGCGGGCCTGCATCCTGGCCCAACAACGGGTTTGGTTTCTAGTCGTATGCAGGCCGCTCTAGCGTAGTAGGCGGGCTTTTTTTATTTTTTTTTGCTTTATTTATTTTTGAGTTGTTTTTTTGTGTATTTAGAGTTTCTTTGTGCATATTTTTGCTTTAGGTACAAAAAATTACAAACTTTCTGTTAGTGCCCGTAGTTTTCAAATTTGAATAGTTTAAATTTTGAATTATTTGAAATTAGTGTGAGTCACTAGTTTGTGAATAACTTAACTTTAAAAATCACATAAAATTTCTTCGCGTTTCAAATGCCAAAACACATAAGTAACTACCCTAACTATTACAGAGATTCCCTTCTGGGTGTGAAACACAGAAGAAAGTGATGATAGCTAGTGAAGCCGATCACATCCCAGATCTTTGGGTGTGAAACTTTTTCTTCGCGTGTGTCCCTTTGCACCATAACCATGGAAAATCTTCATCATTTAACGGGATGCTCGAGTCAATATTCACTGTGAATGGAGCAATTTCATCAAACTTTTCATAATCTTCTGACTTGTCTGTCTTGTCATCCACTCCCACGATGTTTCTCTTCCCAGAAAGAACTATGTGCCACTTTGGCTCATCGTACGATGCATTCGCTTCCTTATCTTTTCTTTTTCTTGGCTTGGTAGACATGTCCTTCACATAGAAAACCTGTGCCACATCATTGGCTAGGACGAATGGTTCGTCTGCATACGCAAGATTGTTGAGATCCACTGTTGTCATTCCGTACTGCGGGTCTTCCATTACCCCGCCTCGTGTCATATTGACCCATTTGCACCGAAACAAAGGGACCTTCAAACCACGTCGATAGTCAAGTTCCCATATGTCCTGTATATAACCATAATATGTTTCCTTTCCCGTCTTGGTTTCTGCATCAAAGCAGACACCACTGTTTTGGTTGGTGCTCTTCTTATCTTGGGTGATCGTGTAAAATGTATTACCATTTATCTCGTACCCTTTGAAAGTCATTATATTCGAAGATGGTAACTGGGACAGCAAGTACAGGTCATCTTCAATAGAGGTGTCATGCATGGTACGTGCTTGCAACCAGCTGGCGAAACTTCTGGTTTGTTCACGTGTAATCCAGTCATCAGACTGCTCCGGGTGTTTGGAGCATAGCAAATTCTTGTGTTCATCCATATACGGAGCCACCAAGGCGGAATTCTGTAGAACTGTGTAGTGTGCTTCAGTGAGAGAATGTCCGCCCATACATATTATTTGTTCCCCTCCTAGCGTGCCTTTTCCATCCAGTCTGCCCTTATGCCGCGATTCAGGAACACCAATCGGCTTAAGGTCAGGAATAAAGTCAATACAAAACTCAATGACCTCCTGATTTTGACGGCCCTTGGAGATGCTTCCTTCTGGCCTAGCACGATTATGAACATATTTCTTTAAGACTCCCATGAACCTCTCAAAGGGGAACATATTGTGTAGAAATACAGGACCCAAAACGTTAATCTCTTCGCATAGGTGAACTAGGACGTGCGTCATGATGTTGAAGAAGGATGGTGGGAACACCAACTCGAAACTGACAAGACATTGCACCAAATCATTCTGTAACCTTGGTATGATTTCTGGATCGATTACCTTCTGAGAGATTGCATTGAGAAATGCACATAGCTTCACAATGGCTAATCGAACGTTTTCCGGTAGAAGCCCCCTCAATGCAACCGGAAGCAGTTGCATCATAATCACGTGGCAGTCATGAGACTTTAGGTTCTGGAACTTTTTCTCTGCCATGTTTATTATTCCCTTTATATTCGACGAGAAGCCATACGGTACCTTAATACTGAGTAGGCATTCAAAGAATATTTCCTTCTCTTCTTTGGTAAGAGCGTAGCTTGCATGACCCTAATGTATGCCGTCTTTTCCGTGCATACGTTGCTGGTCCTCCCGTGCCTCAGGTGTATCTTTTGTCTTCCCATACACGCCCAAGAAGCCAAGCAGGGTCACACAAAGATTCTTCGTCACGTGCATCACATCGATTGCGGAGCGGACCTCTAGGTGTTTCCAATAGGGCAGGTCCCAAAATATAGATTTCTTCTTCCACATGGGTGCGCGTCCGTCAGCGTCATTCGGAACAGGTTGTCCACCAGGATCCTTTCCAAAGACCACCTTCAAATCTTTGACCATATCATGTACATCAGCACCAGTACGGTGGCCAGGCTTCGTCCGGTGATCCGCCTCACCTTTGAAATGCTTGCCTTTCTTTCTTACGGGATGCCTGCTCGGAAGAAATCGATGATGTCCCAGGTACACATTCTTCTTCCAATTAGCCAAATATATACTGTCGGTATCATCCAAACAGTGCGTGCATGCGCGGTATCCCTTGTTTGTCTGTCCTGAAAGGTTACTGAGAGCAGGCCAATCATTGATGGTCACGAACAGCAACGCCTTTAGGTCAAATTCTTCCCCCATGTGCTCATCCCACGCACGTACACCTGTTCCATTCCATAGTTGTAAGAGTTCTTCAACTAATGACCTTAGGTACACATCAATGTCGTTGCCGGGTTGCTTAGGGCCTTGGATGAGCACTGGCATCATAATGAACTTCTGCTTCATGCACAACCAAGGAGGAAGGTTATACAAACATAGGTCACAGGCCAGGTGCTATGGTTGCTGCTCTGCTCCCCAAAAGTATTAATGCCATCTACGCTTAGACCAAACCATACGCTCCTTGCGTCATCTGCAAACTCCTTCCCGTACTTTCTTTCGATTTTTCTCCACTGCGACCCATCAGCGGGTACTCTCAACTTTCCGTCTTTCTTACGGTCTTCTCTGTGCCATCGCATCGTCTTGGCATGCTCTTTGTTTTGGAACAAACGTTTCAACCGTGGTATTATAGGAGCATACCACGTCACCTTGGCAGGAATCTTCTTCCTGGGGTGCTCGCCCTCGACATCACCAGGGTCATTGCGGGTGATCTTATAGCGCAATGCACCACATACCGGGCAAGCGTTCAAATCCTCGTACTCAGCGCGGTAGAGGATGCAATCATTAGGGCATGCATGTATCTTCTGCACCTCTAACCCTAGAGGGCAGACAACCTTCTTTGCTTCGTACGTACTCTCGGGCAATTCGTTGTCCTTTGGAAGCATATCCTTTATCATTACCAGCAACTTTCCAAATCCCTTGTCAGATACACCATTCTCTCTGCCTCCCATTGCAGCAATTCCAGTGTGGTGCCCAGCTTTTTCTTGTCACCTACGCAATTCGGGTACAACAATTTTTTGTGATCCTCTAACATGCGCTGCAACTTCTTCTTCTCCAGATCACTTGCGCAGTTTCTCTTTGCATCGGCAATGGCCTGACCTAGGTCATCAACGGGCTCATCTGATGCCTCTTCTTCAGCTTCTTCCCGCATTGCCGGCTCAGCTTCTTCCTGCATTAGCGGCTCAGCTTCTTCCCCCATTGTTGTATCATCGTATTCAGGGAACCCATGGCCAGGATAGCTGTCGTCCTCCTCTTCTTCTTCATTGTCTTCCATCATAACCCCTCTTTCTCCGTGCTTGGTCCAAACATTATAGTGGGGCATGAAACCTGACTCAAACAGGTCGACGTGAATGGTTCTTGTCGTAGAGTAATTGTGACCATTCTTACAGCCAGCACATGGACAAGGCATAAAACCATCCGCTCGCTTGTTTGCCTCAGCCGCAATCAGAAAAGTATGCACGCCCTCAACGAACTGGGGAGAGCATCGGTCATCGTACATCCATTGCCGGCTCATCTTCATTACACAACACCGAATAGACCAAATTAATACAAGTTCATACATAAAGTTCATACAACACTTAAATGCAACAAACAAATAACTCTCTAGCTAAAGCATTTAAATGCAACAATAAATGCGATCAAGATCGCAACTAAGGTAACAATGGATCCAACAGCATAATGATACCAAGCCTCACTATCGATGGCATATTTTCTAATCTTTCTAATCTTCAAGCGCATTTTCTCCATCTTGATCTTGTGATCATCGACGACATTGGCAACATGCAACTCCAATTCCATCTTCTCCCCCTCAATTCTTTTCAATTTTTCTTTCAAGTACTCGTTTTCTCTTTCAACTAAATTTAACCTCTCGACAATAGGGTCGGTTGGAATTTCCGGTTCACATACCTCCTAGAAAAAATTTCTATGTCAACTTGATGGGCATAATTTGTTATAAACACGAAATGCAACTAGTTTTAAAAGAGAATATATATACCACATCCGAATCATAACAAGGACGAGGGCCGACGGGGACGGATATCAAAACCATGGCACTATATGTATAACAAACAACGTATGGGTAAGGTAATTATACGAGTAACTATATATCCAAATCACACAAACATCAATTTTTATATAAAATTTCATGAACAAATAGGCTCACCACAAGGTGGTGCCGGCGATGGGACGGTGCGGGCGATCAACGGTGGTTACGACGGAGATTTAGAAGGCACTAAGTAAACCACACCTACATATGCAAACAAAGTGTTATTTTTGACCTCAAATTGCATATAAATCAAATACTAGCACATATATATATATATATATATATATATATATATATATATATATATTTCCTCCCAAATTACTAAACTCACAAATTAATCACTATATAAAGCATTGCAAGAGTAAATCTAGCAATGAGAGATGAAAGGACAAAGTTGCTAACCTTTGTGATCATTTCAATGGATGGGGGCCTTCAAATCTTGACAAAATTTGGGCAAAATGTGTGATGAGCTCGAGAGGAAGAGGGGAAGAACAGAGAGGAGAGAGGAAAGGGGAAGAACAGAGCGAGCTCGGGTGGACGAAGGGTTTATGTAGGACGACCTTTAGTACCGGTTCGTGCCAAGAACCGGTACTAAAGGGGCTGGAGGGGCCCCAGTCTGACAACATCCTGCCACCACTCTCATTAGTATCGGTTCGTGGCATGAACCGGTGCTAAAGGTTCGCCACGAACCGGTACTAATGAAAGCGGCCCGGCTAGCCGTTGGAACCGGCACTAATGTATACATTAGTGCCGCCTCAAATACAAACCGGCACTAATGTGCTTCACGTTTGACCCTTTTTCTACTAGTGCATGCTGGAGATCCATTGCACCGGGCTTAGTAACCAAAGTAAACACATATTTTAGCGTTGTATTAACAGCGTTGACCACGGAGCCTGGAATGGGATAGACGAGTAAATAGTGCCTTCTTAATGTTGATGTGCTCTCGGAGAGGTTCGCCACGGGGCATAAATCTGCATAACCGGCCCAAGGAGTTGATATATATCATGTTGGCTATGGGTGTTGTAAATACCCTACCGGCAGAGGGTCGTTGATCCTTGATCGCCAGGGCGGCGTAAATCCTCATCGGTCACAGGGCCATATAAACCCTACATGTTGCAGATTTTGGGCGACAGAGGGAGTACCTCTCAAGCCAGGGGCATCGATAGAGGGGGGAGGGTGATAGACTCCGATCTTAGACCCAACCATGCATCTTGGATGTGCAAGGTTACGAACCTCGCAAAAGGGCTAAGTTAATCGCTCGTGGGTAAAGTAGTGCACCTTTGCAGAATGTAATGAATTGTGGCTTATCATTCCTTGATCTGGGAAAGATTAGCAAACACAGCAGGAAAGGAGTCTACCGGAGATTCTAGCAACTCGTGAGATCTGGTGATCACATATTTTAAGTAAAAGTTAACTTCTATAGATATTTTTCAAAATCATTATTGAGGCATGTCTGGAATTAGTAGAAATAGTGCATGTCCACCTCACAATATTTATGGACTTGTTGGGTACCTCATGTACTCATTCATTGTATATTTAACCCTCCAGACTACAAATATTTGGAGGAGACTGTCGGTGTACAAAAGTAGGGGCACTCCTTTATATCCCTTTACTTGTGCACGGAAAGTCAGAGCCGCGCCCACGGCCACGCTAAGCAGGGCAGAGGAGGGAAACCGGAAAGAAGCCAAAGCACAAGACAACAAAGGCAATGCCAAGATCAGGAACACAAGAAGGCAAAGAAGGCGAGGTAGACTCCCTCGGCAAGGTTCTTGCCGAGGCAGCCTCCGAAGCCCCGGCAAGGGTCTTGCCGGGGCAGCCTGCCCGATGCCAACAGAGCGAGCCTCCCTTGAGCCCATTGGAACCATGGCTCGGGACGCACCTCCGTGGTGGCATGCAGATCTTTGTCAAGATCATAAACACACAAGATCAGATGAGGGTCAGAAGACGACGACCCCCGGCGGGATCCTAGCCGAGGAAATCCACAAGACCCCCAGCAAGCACCTCACCGGGGACAACTGCGACGCCACAGCAAGACCCTTGCCGGGCCCCCGGCAAGGCCCTTGCCGAGGGCGCCAGCAGGGCCACTGCCAGGCCCGCACCAGCAAGGCTCCGCCGCCATTCGCATGCAGCTGTCAGCCTAACCAGTTGGGCAGGCACCTGCGAGGCGACACGTGGCTTCCAGACCAACTCAGCAAGCACCTGCGTGGTGGCATGCAGATCTTCGTGAAGACCCTGCCACCGCACCACCTCAGCAGCCTGCCTGCCTACATGGCACCGCACGCATCGCTGGCCTGGGCGCATCTCGAAGCGAGACGGAGCGGCGACGGATGGGACGGGCCTCGTTCCCGTCCCTGATAAAGCTAATGGACACCTAAGCAACACATTTTATGCACTTTGTCCTGTAATGCCGGGCGATAAGCTCGCGCACTGTACACATTTCCACCTCATGTGTGCCACTGTGACAATCCGTTTTTCGACTATAAAAGGAGGCCCGAGGCATACTGGAGGGGGATTCGGCTCTTTGGAACTAGGCAGCCATTGTAGCTAGTTCGAAAGCTCAAGAACACTCAATACATCCACCAAAGCAGGACCAGGGTATTACGCATCCTCGCGGCCCGAACCTGGGTAAACGATCTTTGTGCTAGCTTATGGACCTGCTCTCCTCACAACCCCGCGTCTGCCGACCGTAGAAGGGATTCCAGTGATCCCATAGGTGTCGTTCCCACCGACATCTTTGGCGCGCCAGGTTGGGGCGTATTCGTGAGAATCTGGTCTAGCAGTTAGCCTAGCATGTGACCGGTGACCCTGGACACCGCCGTGGGAAGAGCCATGTGCAACGTCCGCGGGACGAAGGAGCCCAGCATGCCCACCGAAGCGCCGGTGGAAATGGCACGCAGTCGTTAGGCCGTGATAGAGCTCCTTCTAACATGGTTAGAAGTCGAAGCGCGCCACGGTCCATGCAGCTGTCGCCACCACCTACGCCAGCAGAAGCTTTGGCGCGTGTGCAGCTGCTCCTCGACTTCTCTCTGCTGCGGAAAAGCTCGACGAGTGGAGAGCCACCATCCGAAGCCTCGTCGCCGTCACCACCCGCGACCGGCGGGGCCCTCTGGCCGGCACTCCATCGAGCCACCACATGCCAGCGGTGGGAGAACCGGGGGAGCTGCGGCCACAGTACACTCTCCTCCCCCGCCCCAGTCACCGCCGGTGCCGGTCCGCCGTGATGACACATGTGATAACATTTCCATAGCATCGTCCGACCCACGGACCCACCGCGACCAGTGCCAAGTTCTTCGAGAACAAGCCCATGAAGAAGCTCGAACCACTATCGAGCGTCGGCGCGATACACGCCACCAGTCGGATAAGCAGGCAGGACCCGCTATGGACCACCCAGCACCGAGGGGCTCCGGCGGCCTACCTTACGAGGTGGGTTGGCCAGCCTTTACCCGTGAGCTGCGGCAGTTCCAGTGGCCGTCCCACCGCACGTTCAAGCCCGACGTCGGCGAGAAGTACAACGGCAAGACCCATCCATTGGAGTTTGTCAGCATCTACACCATCGTGATGCAAGCTGCCAGAGCTCGTGACGACAAGGTGCTTGCCAATTACTTCCCGTTGGCACTGAAGCCCAACGTCATGTCTTGGTTGATGCACTTGCTGGCGGATTCCATTTCTTCTTTGTCGGAACTGTGACATGAGTTCGTTGGTGCCTTCACCAGAGGCCACCAAGCTCATGGCCAGGCCTGTGATTTGCATATCATTCCCCAGAAGGAAGGGGAAACCCTGCACAAGTACATCCACAGGTTCAGCCGGGTGCAGTACAACATCCCCGATGTTCATCCCGCCGCCGTGATTAGCGCGTTGCATCAGAACATGCGCAACCGCAAAATGCGCGAAGAGCTGGCGTTGAACAAGGTTAAGGATGTGGCCGAACTTTATGTTCTGGCCGATAGGTGCGCCTGGGCTGAAGAGGGAAGGAAGTACCCCGGCGAGGACGCCGGCGTGGAAACCGACTCTACTGATGAAGACATCGTTGCCCCGAAGAAGAAGGGTCGGCGTCGCAATAGGAAACGCAAGGGCACGACCGTGCTTGCCGTTGAGGGATCCGACAACACTAGCGCCACCAAGAAGGCCAAGGCAGACGACCCCGACAAGGAAATTGCCGGGTGTGCCGCTTGTCGGGCCTTGGCGGCTGTCGACAATCCAGGGGGCTCCGACAAACAGTATTGCAAGATCCACTGCACCAAGGGCCACGACCTCCAGAACTGCCGATAGGTCGAGCTGCTTGCCGAAAAGCAAAAGGCCGAGTATGAGAGGCGGGACAAGGAGAAGGGTCAAGACGGTGCCGAAGGATCCAGCATGAAGCGCCCACCCGGGGCCGTGACAAGAAGCAAGAAGACAACAATCATGACGAGGATGACGAGTCCGGCGAGCAAGGGTTTCAGAAGGCTACGGAGGCCATGTGCGTTGATGGTGGCGCCTCGCTGCACACTTCTCACCGCCAGCTCAAGCAGTGGGCGTGTGAGATCACAGCAGCGGAGCCATCGTTCGACACTCAGAAGTCGTTGAAGTGGTTCAGCACGCCCATCATCTTTGACGCTGAGGACCACCCTGATCGCACCACTGTGATCGGGTGTTTGCCATTGTTGGTCTCACCAATGATACGCAACCTCAAGGTGAACAAGATGCTGGTTGACGGCGGGGTCAGTCTAAACTTAATCTCGCTCGTTGTGATCAAGAGGCTGCAAATTCCCGACGGCGACCTCGAGGAGACGGGCACGTTTCAAGGGGTCAACCCGGGAAGAAGCCAGCCGAAGGGGAAGGTCACATTGCCCGTGACGTTTGGAGGCGAGTTGAACTACAGGACAGAGAGGATTGTCTTCGACGTAGCCGAGATCCCCTTGCCCTACAACGGGATCCTCGGCCGCCCGGCACTAGCCAAGTTCATGGCGGCGGCGCATTACGCCTACAACACGCTGAAGATGCCGGGGCCGATGACCATCATCACCGTACCCTGCTTCAAGAAGGATGCGTTGATCTGCGCCGACCTACTCTACTAGGAAGCAGTTGCAGCAGCTGCCGCCAAGGCACTTGCTCCTGCCGCTAAAGCCCCGGGAGGGAAGAAGAAGCCCGGTGAGACCTCTCGCACCCACTCCGGCAAGCGCACCTCTTCGGAGTGTTGTGCTACCATCGAGGATGTTCCAGAGAGCTCCACCGGCAAGAGCAAGAAATCCAGAGCTGCGCCACCACAGACCAAGAAGGTGTCCGTCAGGGAGGATGGCACGGGAGGGGCTTTCACCATAAGCTCCACCCTCGACAGCAAATAGGAAGGCGCGCTCGTCACCTTCCTGCGGGTGAATGTTGATGTGTTTGCATGGCAAGCATCCGACATCCCCGATGTTCCGAGGGTGGTGACTGAGCACCACCTAGCTGTCTGTCCTCATGCGCGGCCCATCAAGCAAAAGGTCGGGAAGCAGGCTCTGGAAAGGCAAGAGTTTATCACAGAGGAGATTAGGAAGTTGGAAGCAGCAGGCTTGGTGAGGGGAGTGCTCCATCTGACATGGTTGGCCAATCCAGTGGTAGTGCGCAAGGCAAATGGGAAGTGGAGGTTGTGTATTGACTACACATATATCAATAAGGCTAGTCCCGAGGACCCCTTCCCGTTGTCGCGCATCGACCAGATTGTTGACTCCATGGCTGGGTGTGATCTATTATCATTCCTCGACGCCTGCTCGGGCTACCACCAGATCTTCATGACCAGAGAAGACGAAGAGAAGACAACATTCATCACCCCATGTGGTACGTATTGCTTTTTGCAGATGCCTTTCGGGTTGAAGAGTGCTGGCTCAACGTTTGCAAGAGCGGTCCAAATTGGGTTCGAACCCCAGCTACATAGAAATATGGAAGCATACACGGATTACATATTGGTCAAAACCAAGGACAAGGCAACTCTTGTACAAGACTTAGAAGAGACATTTGCCAGCCTACGCAAGATCAGCCTCAAGCTGAACCCTGAGAAGTGTGTCTTCGGCGTTCCATCCGGCAAACTTCTCGGGTTCTTTGTGTCGCAGCGCGGGATCGAGGCAAACCCATAAAAGATCAAGGCTATCGAGCATATTGAGGTGCCCAAGCGGATCAAGGATGTGCGTCGGCTCACTGGCTGCTTCACCGCCATGAGCCGATTCATCTCCATGTCTGCCGAGCGCGCCCTTCCCTTTTTCAAGATTTTGAAAAAGGCGGGCCCCATGGAGTGGACCCCAGAGGCCGAAGTAGCACTGCAGGATCTGAAGAAATACCTCTCTTCTACACCAGTACTGGTGGCGCCCAAACCGCAAGAGTCGTTGCTGCTGTATCTGGCGGCGACGAATCAAGTGGTCAGCGTCGTGCTGGTGGTGCAAAGGGAGGTCGACGAAGAGGCAGTGGCAACGGCAGGACCGGCGGATGGGACGTCAGAAATTCCCCCGGCACGGCCTGGTGCCGACGAGGCAAGGCCCCCGGCAGAGTCTGACGCCACCGGGGCAGGGCCTGCGCAGCCAAATGAAGTGGTGCAGAAGAAGAAGATGATGCAGCACCCGGTTTACTTTGTCAGCTCCCTCTTGCAGGGGGCTAGATCAAGGTACTCCGGTTTCACGTCTGTGGCACATCCACGGAGCAACGGCCAGGCAGAGAGGGCAAATGCTGAAGTGTTACGAGGCCTAAGGACAAAGACTTTTGACAAGCTGCACAAGAGTGGAAGGCGCTGGATTGATGAGTTGTCGGCGGTTCTTTGGTCGATCAGAACGACGCCAAATCGAGCCACCGGCCAGACACCCTTTGCCCTGGTTTACGAGGCAGAAGCAGTTCTCCCCACGGAACTCACATACGGGTCACCTCGAGTGCTCAGACAAGCTTGAGCAAGAGCAATTGCGGCAAGATGACGCAACGCTCCTTGAGGAAGATCGTCTTCGGGCGGCTGTGCGAGCAACACTCTACCAGCAAGCCTTGCGCCACTACCATAGCCGCAAGGTTCATGCCCAAAGCTTTGAGGAAGGCGACCTTGTTCTTCGGCGTGTCCAGTCGGCCAAGAATTCCAACAAGTTGACACCGAAGTGGGAAGGCCCTTATTGGGTAATACGGGTCACCAGGCCTGGCGCAATCTGCCTGGAGACCGAAGATGATGTCCCAGTGAGAAACTCCTGGAACATCGAACATCTTCGCAAACTTTACCCATAAGGCGCGGTTTGTCGGGCCTCTCGGCAAGCCACCTTTTGTACAAGCTTTGCCGACAAGGCATGTAACCCTCTATACAAAGCCAGGCGCAGACCCTGAGCATAAATAAATGAAGCGCTGGCGCCCCAAGTCACAGCATGCATGCTAGGTTTAAGTACCTCCCTCGGTTAGGGTTGGTAGTGCTTGGCGGCGACTAACCCCTAGCCTACAGGTCGAGTTCGCGTCTTTCTGTCTTCTTTGGTTTGCAGGGCACACGGACACTTCTGCTGAGCCGCTTGGGAGAAAGAGGACGAACCGGCGCCCCGGCTCCGACAAGCCAAGACTTCCAGGGGCTGAAGATACAAGGATCCAACCCCGACAAGCCAAGGTTGCCGGGGGCAGCGAATTCAGATAAGTATTTCATCCCCTATTATGCATTTCCGTATAGAACTGGGACATGTGAAATCGCGTTTGTATTCTTAGACCATCGTGCTCCCCTTTTCCTGTACCTGAGAGCTATCCCCCTGGGTTGGAACTTGGTCATAGTCGCGGTGGCAAGAAAGTAAACGAGGGGCCTAACTCTACTTCACCCCTGCCTCCGCCAAAGGCGTGAGAATGGTCGACTAAAGTGGGGGGACGGCAAGGCCTGTTGCCGAGCAACAATGTTTATCTTAAAAGTAACAAGGATTCATCCCTTGGCATGGGCCTCGCCCACGCACAAAGAAACCTGGCAAACACCCTTTTTCATTAAAAACATCCCATACAGGTACAGTTCATACGGAATTAAAAACATGAGCAAGGGGATTACAAGTCTTAAAATTAACAAGTGCCCGCAAGCTCACAAACTAAAAAGAAATAAGATGCCCGTAATTCGTTTCTTGTCCCTCTCCTCAGGAAATGGAACAAGACAGCAGGAGGGCAAAAGGAGTTCCTAGGTGAGGTGCAAGGAGAAGAAGGCGCCAAGAGAGCGTCTCAGTGCCGATAGAAGAGCTGGGAGACAAGGCGGCAGGCCGGCAATACGCGACGAAGGCATCGGTGCCCGCGTACTCCGACTTGACGGCCGCCACCCGCCTTCTTCGCCTTCTCCGGCCCTCCTACGCCAGCCGCCCAAGGAGATGACGGGGAGCGCCCCAATCGAGAGCTTGGCGAGGAAGACCCTCGGCAGGGCGTGTGGCCGAGGGAGGGGCGGCGCGGTTAGTCGGAGTCAGCATCCTGCTGCTCGACTCCCTCGTCGTCATTGTCGATGTCCTCCTCGTCACTCCCGCTCGAGGAGGAATCTTCATAGTCGGAGGAGCTCTCCACGCGCCACTTTAGACGAGTTCCAAGGTCTCCAAAAACCTTGACGGAGAGCAAGCCGCCCTCCATTAACTTGAAATAGAGGGCGAGCCCCGCCGTCAGGCTGTGGATGCGGGCAAACGTCTTCCATCCACGACAGAGGTACATGAGGTGAGGGGCGGGGAAGTCGACGTTGACCCGTGTGTCGCCGTTCCTGCAGCCCCTCATGTGCAGCCTGAGGGTCTGGGGCGGATCGAGCTCCATCTCCCGAGCGAATGGGGAGGGGAGGCGGAGACGACGACGCGGTGGCCGGCGCAGCCTGATGAAGAACTCGCGGGGCTGGTCCCCGACGTGGCCCTCCATCGCGGGGGCACCGCTGGCGGAGGCACGGCCATCGCGCCGCCTCGTCCCCCTCTCCCCCGACCGCTGCGACGACCTTGGCCTCGCCCCCTCCCCCTTCCTCTCGTGGCCGACTCCGCAGCCATGGGCTCGTAGGAAGGAGGAACACGTTGTCGAGCGGAGACCCTCGCCGCCACCGTCGAAGGTCCAACACCTCCTCTCAGCATGGCAGGTGGAAGAAAGGAGCGAAGGTAGAAGAGGATGGATACTGAAGGAATGTGGAGTGACGTCCCCCTCCCCCTCCTTATAAAGGGGCGGGGTCGAGGCTCGACCGCCCCACTCGGCCAATCCAGTCGTCGGAGGCACAGGGAATCATGACCGATCCGCTGCCCCAATCAGCGACGGCCCGGTTTCCTGCCCCCACTGCCTGCCACCTGCATGGAGGATGCGTGGCAAGTGGGCAGGATCGAAAGGACGGGTGAGGACACCGTTCCCCGCCCCGTGATTGTGGGGCATGGGCGGCTTGAAGACCGCGACCCGAGTCCTCTTAGTAAATGAGCCGCGCCTCCGCACCTCCCTCTTTTTATGGGGAAGGCGCGAGCCGCCTCTTTACTGTGACGTGACGCATGCATGCGGGAACCGCCCCATGCATGACCCCCACGTCACGCTCAACCCTCCACGTCGCACGTTCAACATGGGTCGTGGGGAAGCGCAGCGGGCGAAAAATTACTGCGGTAAAATCCCGCCCCGACTGCCCGCGCACTGTTTTGGGCCTGGCCCAACAACGTGTCGCGCTTATGTGTGGCCCAGGCCCGGGGGCTCTTGTCGGTGTACAAAAGTAGGGGCACTCCTTTGTACCCCTTTACTTGTGCACGGACAGTCAGAGCCGCGCCCACGGCCATGCTAAGCAGGGCAGAGGAGGGAAACCGGAAAGAAGCCAAAGCACAAGACAGCCAAGGCAACGCCAAGACCAGGAACACAAGAAGGCAAAGAAGGCAAGGTAGACTCCCTCGGCAAGGTTCTTGCCGAGGCAGCCTCCACGGCCACGGCAAGGGCCTCACCGGGGCAGCCTGCCCGATGCCAACAGAGCGAGCCTCCCTTGAGCCCATGGTTTCCGACCCCACCAACTACATTGGAACCATGGCTCGGGAGGCACCTCCGTGTTGGCATGCAGATCTTTGTCAAGATCATAAACACACAAGATCAGATGAGGGTCAGAAGACGACGACCCCCGGCGGGATCCTAGCCGAGGAAATCCACAAGACCCAGGCAAGCACCTCGTCGGGGACAACTACGACGCCACGGCAAGACCCTTGCCGGGCCCCCGGCAAAGCCCTTTCCGAGGGCGCCAGCAGGGCCACTGCCAGGCCCGCACCAGCCAAGGCTTCGCCGCCATTCGCATGCAGCTGCCAGCCCAACCAGCTGGGCAGGCACCTGCGTGGCAACACGCGGCTTCCAGACCAACTCATCAAGCACCTGCGTGGTGGCATGCAGATCTTCGTGAAGACCCTGTCACCGCGCCACCTCAGCAGCGTGCCTGCCTACATGGCACCGCACGCATCGCTGGCCTGGGCGCGTGTTGAAGCGAGACAGAGCGGCGACGGACGGGACGGGCCTCGTTACCGTCCCCGATAAAGCTAATGGACACCTAAGCAGCGCATTTTATGCACTTTGTCCCGTAATGCCGGGCGATAAGCTCGCGCACGGTACACCTTTCCACCTCGTGTGTGCCACTATGGCAACCCCTTTTTCGACTATAAATGGAGGCCTGAGGCATACTGGAGGGGGATTCGGCTCTTTGGAACTAGGCAGCCACCGTAACTAGTTCGAAAGCTCAAGAACACTCAATACATCCACCAAAGCAGAACTAGGGTATTACGCATCCTCGTGGCTAGAACCTGTGTAAACGATCTTTATGCTAGCTTCTGGACCTGCTCTCCTCACAACCCCGCGACCGCCGACCATAGAAGGGATTCCAGTGATCCCATAGGTGTCGTTCCCACCGACAAAGACACAAAAATATCCCAACACTTTTAGAGAATACTTCTATGAGGAGCGAGATCTTCCCAGAGGTGCCAACTACGTCATCTCCTATGGAGCCGACAACGGGGAAGGAGTCTCAGACCAACAAGAGTAGAGTAGGAGTAGTAGTAGCAGTACGAGTGGTGATGTCTACTATGCAATTTTATTCTTGTAGGCTCTGTTGGGCCTCCAAGCGTAGAGTGTTTTAGGACAGTAGCAAATTTACCTCAAGTGGATGACCTATGGTTTATCAATCTATGGAGGTGTAGGATGAAGATGGTCTCTCTCAAACAACCCTGCAATCAAATACAAAAAATCTCTTCTGTCCCCAACACACTCAATACTATGGTAAATTATATGTGTGCACTAGTTCGGCGAAGAGATGGTGATACAAGTGTAGTATGGATATTAGATATAGGTTTTTGTAACCTGAAATGATAAAAACAACAAGGTAGCAAGTGATAATAGTAAGCACAAACAATATCGCGATGCTTGGAAACAAGGCCTAGGGTTCATACTTTTAGTGGTGAAATTGCTCAACAGTGCTAACATAATTGAATCATATAACAATCCCTCAACGTGCGACAAAGAATCACTCCAAAGTTCCTGTCGGAGAAAGTAGGACAAAAACGTGTATCAACCTATGGGCCTAGATTACCCCATGTCACCACGCGAATCCCCAAGTTGATTACCAAAACATATATCAAGTGAATCAATTGAATGCCCCATTGTCACCATGGGTGTCCACATGCAAGACATACATCAAGTGATCTCAAATTCAAAATACTCGATCTAACATAACGAAACCTCAAAGAGCTAGACTCAATTCATCACAACAAGGATAGAGACGGAAGAACACTATATGATTCCACTATGTTAACAAAGCTCATGGTACATCAAGATCGTGCCCTATCAAGATCACGAGAGAGAGAGAGAGAGAGAGAGATCAAACGCATAGCTACTAGTACATACCCTCAGCCCCGGGGGTGAACTACTCCCGCCTCATCATGGAAGCAGCAGGGATGATGAAGATGGCCTCCAGTGATGGTTTCCCCCTAGCTGCGTACTGGAGAAGGCATCCAGATGAAATCGCTCCGGAACAGAGGCTTGCGGCAGTAGCGTAAAAGTTCTAGATTTCTTTCTGGGGTTTTCTCAATTTATAGGAATTTTCTGCATTGGAATCACGCCAAACGAAGTTATGATGGGCCCACAAGCTCGAACGACACTCCCACCCCCTAGGGCGCTCCATTCAAGCTTGTGGCCTTCTCATGGGTCTTTTGGTCCTTCCAGGATGTTTCGGCGGTCTCTTATGTTTCAAAAAAAATCACCATAATTTTTGTCGTGTTTGTACTTTGTTTTGTATGGTTTTTCTGCGAAACATAGAAATAGGTAAAAAAAACAAGAACTGGCATTGGGCACTAAGTTAATAGGTTAGTCCATAAAAATCATATAAAAGTGCACCAAAACCATATAAAATCATTGTAAACATGGCATAAATACTTCATAAATTATAGATACGTTGGAGACGTATCAACATCCCCAAGCTTACTTCCTACTCATCCTTGAGTAGGTAATTGATAAAAGAAATAATTTATGAAGTGTGAATGCTAGCATAGTGCATAAGTTTGACCAATGATAATTTCAATCACTTTTCCTAGCATCATAAACAATAACTCTTTCTCATAAAACTCATCATGATAAAGTAACAATCAATTCACATGTTACTTTTCAAACAATGCATTCTCTTGAAACTTAATGATACGTCTCCAACTTATCTATATTTTTTTATTATTCCATGTTGTTATATAATCAATCTTGGATGTTTTACATTCATTTATTAGCAATTTATATCATTTTTTGGGCTAATCTATTGACATGGTGCCCAGTTTCAGTTGTTGTTTTTTGCTTTTTTTTACTTCATAGAATATCCATATATTTCAAACGAAGTCCAAATGCAGCGAAACTTTTTGGAGATTTTTTTGCCCAGAAGACACCCAGGAGACCCAAGAAGTGCACTAGAGGGGCCCTGTGGGTCCCACTAGGCGCCAGGGCCCCCAAGCGTGCCCTAGTGGGTAGTGGGGCCCACAGACACCCCCTCCACCACCTCTCATCTCTGTAAATACTCTAACATTCCAGAAACCCTAGGGGATTCGACGAAACACAATTCCAGCCGCCGCAAGTTCCAGAACCATGAGATCCAATCTAGAGGCCTTTTCCGGCACTTTGCCGGAGGGGGGAACGATCATGGAGGGGTGCATCATCCTCATTGGTGCTCCTCCGATGATGCATGAGTAGTTTACCACAGACCTACGAGTCCGTAGGCAGTAGATAGATGGCTTCTTCTCTCTTTTTGATCTTCAATACGATGTTCTCCTCGATGTTCATCGAGATTTATTTGATGTAATGACTTTTGCAGTGTGTTTGTTGGGATCCGATGAATTGCGAGTTTATGATCAGTTTTATTTATGAATATTATTTGAGTCTCCTCTGAACTCTTTTATGCATGATATTTATAGCCTCGTATTTATTCTCCGAAACTTTGGTTTGGTTTGGCCAACTAGATTGACTTTTCTTGCAATGGGAGGAGGTGCTTTGTAATGGGTTCGATCTTGCGGTGCTTATTCTCAGTGAAAGAAGGAGACATGACATGCATGTATTGTTGCCATTAAGGATAAAAAGATGGGGTCTATTCCTACATGAATAGATCTTGTCTACATCATGTCATCATTCTTATTGCATTACTCTGTTTTTCCATCAACTTTATACACTAGATGCATACTGGATAGCGGTCGATGTGTGAAGTAATAGTAATAGATGTAGGCAGGAGTAGGTCTACTAATCTTGGACGTGATGCCTATATACATGATCATTGCCTTGGATATCGTCATAATTATTGCTCTTCTATCAATTGCCAAACAGTAATTTGTTTACCCACCATATGTTATTTTCTCGAGAAAAGCCACTAGTGAAATCTACGGGCCCTAGGTCTATTTCATATCATATTATTTTTAGATCTATTATTTCAAAAATCCAAAAATACCTTGCTGCACTTTTTCTTTATTTATTTTATTTTGTGTTTTTTTAGATCTATTTATCAAATCTCATACAATTTTATCTATCTCAATACCAAGGAGGGATTGACAACCCCTCTTACGCGTTGGGTTGCAAGTATTTGTTGTTTGTGTGCAGGTGTTTTTTACCTAATGTTGATTGGTTCTCCTACTGGATTGATAACATTGGTTTCATTATCGAGGGAAATACTTGCCGTTGCTGTGCTACATCATCCTCTCCTCTTTGGAGAAATACCAACGCATATACAAGCAATCACTTAACAACCTATGTTCTTATTCACTAAACAATTAATATTCACCCTATTTCAGAAGTCTAAGTAACAGCTCCACATACTCAATTATCATATAGTCTTCCATGGTTGCTAGTACTCAAAGCATATTTTTAGAACAACCCATTTCAATCAGACACAGAGGAAGATAGGGGCTTAATGTTTCGTCTATCCCAACTTACTTATCATAGAGATAATTGTCAACAATAATAATAAATGATCAAATATATTTGGCTGGATATATGTGCCTAGATCTTTCCCCACCACATGATGCTTGCCAAGTAGAGAATTTTTTAGATTGGAATAAGAAGTTGACTCAACATGAAAAGTAAATAGATAGGCCCTTCACAAAGGGAAGCGTGGTTTTGCTAATGTGCCAGAGCTCATTTCTTAAAACAGAGATAATTTCATTTGAGAGGTGTACTTTCCTGTCAACGGTTTAACGACAAAGTTTTCAATATCTTCCATGCTGAACACGTTAATGGTGGTTCCCATGCAAAAGTTTACTCTCCTTTCCACACTAACACAAACCATGGCTAGCCCAATCCACGGGTGCATGTCAACTTTCAACATTCTAGGAGGTGTATTTTTTATAAATAATTCAGGACTGGGCATCCTTTTTACCAGTGATACGTCTCCAACATATCTATAATTTTTTATTGTTCCATGCTATTATATTATCCATCTTGGATGTTTTATATGCTATTTTATATTATTTTCAGGACTAACCTATTAACCTAGAGCCCAGTGCCAGTTTCTGTTCTTTCCTTGTTTTTTGAGTTTTATAGAAAGGGAATATCAAACGGAGTCCAAACGAGCTGAAACTTTATGATGATTTTTGATGGACCAAAAGAAGCCCACGGAGCATCGGAGTTGGGCCAGAAGCTTCACAAGGAAGCGACAAGGGTGGATGGTGCCCCCCCCTAGGGAGTACCCCCACTGGCTTGCCGTTGCCTCGTGGATCCCCTAATGTGAAACCGACGCCAAAAATTCCTATAAATACCAAAAAAAACCAGAAACAAACCTAGATCGGGAGTTCCGCTGCCGCAAGCCTCTGTAGCCAAGAAAATCCAATTGGAGACAGTTCCGGCACCCTGTTGGAGGGGGAAACCATCACCGGTGGCCTTCTTCATCATCCCGGCGGTCTCCATGACGAGGAGGGAGTAGTTCACCCTTGGGGCTATGGTATGTACCAGTAGCTATGTGTTTGATCTCTCTCTCTTGTGTTCTTGATTTGGCGCGATCTTGATGTACCGCGAGCTTTGTTACTATAGTTGGATCATATGGTGTTTCTCCCCCTCTACCTTCTTGTGATGAATTGAGTTTTACCTTTGAGGTTTCACTATTATCGGATTGAATACTATTATGGATTTGAGAACACTTGATGTATGTCTTGCGTGGGATACCCGTGGTGACAATGGGGTGTTATATTGATTCACTTGATGTATGTTTTGGCACTCAACTTGCGGATTCCCTAGGTGACATTGGGGTAATCTATGCATAGGGGTTGATGCATGTTTTAGTCCTTGTTTCTCCGGTAGAAATCTTGGGGCACTCTTTGAGGTTATTTATGTTGGATTGAATATTATGAATCTGAAGTTGTTTGGTGCATATCGTATAATTGACCCACGGATACTTGTGGTGACACTGGAGTATCTATGTGACATTAGGGTTGATTGATGTGTGTCATATGGTGTTATTTTACTATGAACTCTAGGGTTGTTTGTGACAATTATAGGAAAAGCTCAATCTATTGATCGGAAAGAATAACTTTGAGGTGTTTTCGTACCCTACAAGAAATTTCATCTTATGTTCTCCACGATAGGAACTCTGGAGTGATTCTTTGTCGCATGTTGAGGGATTGTCATATGATTTAATTATGTTATCATTGTTGAGAGAACTTGCACTAGTGAAAGTATGAACCCTAGGCCTTGTTTTCAAGCATTGCAAAATACCGTTTTGCCCCCTTTTTTACTTGCTACCTTGTTGTTTTTATATTTTCAAATTACAAAAACCCATACCTACTATCCATATTACACTTGTATCACCATCTCTTCGCCGAACTAGTGCATCTATACAATTTACCATTGTATTGGGTGTGTCGGGGACACAAGAGACTCTTTGTTATTTGGTTGCAGGGTTGTTTGAGAAAGACCATCTTCATCCTACTCCTCCCACGGATTGATAAACCTTAGGTCATCCACTTGAGGGAAAATTTCTACTGTCCTACAAAACTCTGCGCTTGGAGGCCCAACACGAGTCTACAAGAAGAAGGTTGCATAGTAGACATCAACCAGCCTCCCTCAACTTTAATGAGTGAATAAACACTTGTCAGTGAGTAACATACACTTAGCATGGAAGATACTGACTATCTCATCGCTCCATGAGCGGTACGGGTGCACAAAACAGATGTTCATTTGAAGATTTTAGATATGGCACGCACAAATTTACTTGGAACGGCAGGGTAATACCGTATATAGGTAGATATGGTGCACACACGTATATAGGTAGATATGGTGCACACTCATAGAAGAAACTTGGCTCAAGGACTTTGGAATCATGATCATCTTAGCAGAATTACATGGCAGAGTGATGTCTACTACGCAACTTTATTCTTGTAGACTCGTGTTGGGCCTCCAAGCGCGGAGTTTTGTAGGACAGTAGCAATTTTCCCGCAAGTGGATGACCTAAGGTTTATCAATCCGTGGGAGGTGTAGGATGAAGATGGTCTCTCTCAAACAACCTTGCAACCAAATACAAGAAATCGCTTGTGTCCCCAACGCACCCAATACAATGGCAAATTGTATAGGTGCACTAGCTCGGCAAAGAGATGGTGATAAAAGTGTAATATTGATGGTAGAAATATATTTTTATAATCTAAATAAATAAAAATAGAAAGGTAGAAAATAGTAAACGAGCACAAAAATGGTATTGCAATGCTTAGAAACAAGGCCTAGGGTTCGTACTTTCGCTAGTGCAATCTCTCAACAGTGCTAATATAATTGGATCATATAACCGTCCCTCAAAGTGCGATGAAGAATCACTCCAAAGTTCCTATCTAGCGGAGAACATAATACGGAATTGTTTGTAGGGTACAAAACCACCTCAAAGCTATTCTTTCCGATCAATCTATCCTAGAGTTCGTACTAAAATAACACCAAGATATTCTTTCCGATCGATCTAACCAAGAGTTCGTACTAAAGTAACACCAAAGCAAATTAAGATTCATATTCAATCCAACACAAAGAACTTCAAATAGTTCCCCAAGATTTCTACCGGAGAAACAAAGACAAGAACGTGCATGAACCCCTATGCATAGATTACCCCAATGTCACCTCGGGAATCCACAAGTTGAATGCCAAAACATACATCAAGTGAATCAATACGATACCCCATTGTCACCATGAGTATTCATATGCAAGACATATATCAAGTGCTCTCAAAACCATAAAAGTATTCAATCCGATAAAACGAAATCTCAAAGGGAAAACTTAATTTACAACAAGATAGAGAGGGGAAAACACCATATGATCCGACTATATTAACAAAGCCCGCAATCCATCAAGATCGTGACATCTCAAGAACACAAGAGAGAGAGAGAGAGAGAGAGATTAAACACATAGCTATGGTACAAACCCTCAGCCCCGAGGGTGGACTACTCCCTCCTCGTCGTGGTGGCCGCCGAGATGATGATGATGAAGATGGCCATCGGAACGGGGTTTAGATTGGTTTCTTGTGGATACAGAGCCTTGCAGCGGCGGAACTTCTGGTCTAGGTTAACCCCGAGGGTTTTTGGAATATTTGGGATTTTATAGGGAAAGAGTGGGTGCGGGTGGCCACCAAGGTGGGCACAACCCACCTGGGCGCGCCTGGGCCCCCAGGCACGCCCTGGTGGGTTATGCCGCCCTCGGGGCACCCCCCAGGTGCTGCATTGGCCCATTGGTGGTCTTCTGGTCCATAAAAAATCCACAGAAAGTTTTGCGGTGTTTGGACTCCGTTTGATATTGATTTCCTGTGATGTAAAAAACATGCAAAAAACAGCATCTGGAACTTGGCACTATGTCAATAGGTTAGTACCAAAAAAGATATAAAATGATTATAAAACACCCAAGAATGATAATATAACAGCATGGAACAATAAAAAATTATAGATACGTCGGAGACGTATCACCGAGATGATCAACAAGGGTCAAGAGGCTACGGGCAGTATGGAATGTGATTCGAGGGATCCAAATTATGCTACATTTGATGTTGGAGGAACATTGCGGACCTAAGAAGAAAAAATGGCAAAGGTTCCCAAGGCAAGAGGTCCATCATTCACAACATTTTAAGCATATTTTATTGGTCAAAGCTTTGTTAGCCACAAGCATGGACCCTATATGTGGCACAGAGCAAAATGGCAATGATAACCCACAAGTATAGGGGATCGTTTGTAGCCTTCTTTGATAAATAAGAGTGTCGAACCCAACGAGGAGCTAAAGGCAGAACAAATATTCCCTCAAGTTCTATCGACCACCGATACAACTCTACACACACTTGATGTTTGCTTTACCGAAAACAAGTATGAAACTATTTTGTAGGTGTGATGCTAGAACTACTTTGCAAGAATAAAACTAGAAGTACTTTGCAAGATAATAAAATTTAGGTGTTTAGTAAAGGGGTTTGTGTCAACAAGAAAGTTATTTGTCCCTAGGCAATCGATAACAAGTACCGGTAATCATTCTTGCAATTTTATATGAGGGAGAGGCATGAGCTAACATACTTTCTCTACTTGGATCATATGCACTTATGGTTGGACCTCTAGCAAGCATCCGCAACTACTAAAGATCATTAAGGTCGTGAAACCCAACCATAGCATTAAGTATCAAGTCCTCTTTACTCCCAAACGTCATACCCCACTTACTCGGGTTTAAGCTTCTATCACTCTCGCAACCCACCATAAGCGAACCATGAACATATTGCAACACCCTACAGCAGGGGACCCTCACGTTTGTGCGAGAACGGACGGCACCACAGGACAGCACCATAAAAAAATATACAATCATACCAACCAAGATCACGATTAACCCACAACACAAAACAGTTCTACTCAAACATCATAGGATAGCCAAATATCATTGGGAAATAATATATGGAGTTCAGCACCATGTTTAAGTAGAGATTACAACGGGGAGAAGAGGTGTTACACCGCTGCATATTGTGACGCCCGGATAATTAAGCTATAGTGAACCTCCGCTAATGATGCCACGTCACCTCGGTTACTGTTGATAAACTCGCATCAGTTCGAAACCCAGTTCAAATTTAAAATTAAAGGCAAGCAATAAAAGTTTTCAACTTTTAAAACTAAATGTTTGCATGGAGATAAATAATGTGTAGGTAATTATGATGAAGAAAACCCACCTTTATAAAACATTTAAATACCCTAAAGTGAATAAAATAGTAGCAAAAACAAATATTTAAATGTTTTAATCATTAATAGAATGTTAAACTTTTTGTGGCAATGCGTTTAGTGATAATACAAATTTAGGGATCATTTTTGTATTTTACAAAACTAAAAAAAAGTATAAGAAGATAAATAAAAAGTAAAGACAAAAATAAAATAGGAAGAGAAAGAAAACGAACCCTCTGGCCAACTGGGCCAAATGGCCTAGCCAGCCAGCCCAACCGACCCAACCGAGCAGGCCCACACCCCTGTGCCCCCTTGTCGTCTTCTTCACACGCGCCCTGTTCCTCCGACCGCGCCATGAACAAGGGCGCGTCCCCGTCGAACCACCTCGCCGTCCCCGCCAATGGGATAAAGCCGCCAGCGCCACGGCTCCTCGGTTCCATCTCCCGCTCGCCCCCTGCTCTCCTCCCAGATCTCTGCCTCCCCCAGCCCCCTCAGATACGTCCGTCCTGAGTCGCACTGCCATGGACGCTCCGCCGGAATAGCCGTAGCCACTGCCCTCCCCGCTCCCACGGACTGCGCCAGGAGCACCGCCTTCATCTCCTACGTCGACTACATGGACGCGCTCGAGCTTAGAGCCACCACAACGCCGGGATCAAGTCATCGTCATCCTTCGGCCTCCATCGTCCGTCGCTCCGATCCACCTCCTCTTCTGCTACTAAGCCGCCAGCGAGCCATCTTGAGCTCCGGGGTGAGCATCTCCCCGTTTCCCCTCTATCTCTTGCTCTACTCCGTCGCTACTACCCCCTCCCCACTGTAGATCGAGCTCGCCGTCGCCATTGCGATGCTCATCG
Organism: Aegilops umbellulata; assembly: GCA_032464435.1. Taxonomy (NCBI): domain Eukaryota; kingdom Viridiplantae; phylum Streptophyta; class Magnoliopsida; order Poales; family Poaceae; genus Aegilops; species Aegilops umbellulata. The sequence continues at coordinate 507,216,354 of CP136056.1, read as the reverse complement.
TCACCGTAGAAACATACGAACCCAACAGAGGACGATGTCGAGCTCCTGAAGCTGTGTAGATGCCACCTACCCTCCTCCGCTTGGTCGATTCATGGCCATTTGCTTGGGCTCATCGTGTCCGAGCTGCCCCCATCGCACGCGTTAGCCGGTGCTATCGCATGCCCGCCGTTGCCGCGTCTGGAGTCCCGCTCCCGTGCCCGCCCGCTGCTCCGCTCTCTCGCGCTCGTCCGCGCCTTGGCCGCATTCACGTGCTCGTTGCGCGCATCCACGCCTGCCACCGCTGCCCCCGTGTGATGCTGTTGCACTGCGGCCGCTCCGCCTAAGCATGCCGCCACTCGCCCAGCTCGCCCCTGCTTGCCCTACGCGCCGCTGCTGCTCACTTCTGCTTCTGTTGTTTTCCCCCGTGCCGCAATGCAGTCGCCTGCGCCGGCCCGCAACGACGCTCGTCGCTGCTCCCGACCGTCCAATGCGTCGCGCCCCGCAAGCAGAGGCGCCGCCGCAGCCCCGCTCAACGCCACCGCCTCTACGCTCCACCGATGCCCGCCACCACTGCCCCTGGCCACCCCCTTCCCCACGTCGCTCTGTCTCTCCCCGCTCGCCGCTCACGTGCCTGTGTTGCTGGTGGCGTCGCGGCCTCGCGCTGGCCCGTGCCCGTCACCGCACGCTGGCGAGTGCCCGCCCCGACGGGCGCCATGCCCCAGCGCCCTATGCCTGCACCCGCAACGCCCACACGCCCGCTAAGGCCCCCTCTGGGTCAATGACCAGTGGGGCCCGCCCCAGAAACAAAAAAGAAAAAGATGGAAAACATATATAATTAATTAATTAATTTAGGTTAATTAACTCAAACTTAATTAACCTGCTAATTAAACTAACTACTGTTAATTAGTGATCACCCTATGACAACGGGACCCACACGTCAGCTGATTAGTCAACGGTCAACGTTGACCGCTGATGTCATGCTGACGACATGCTGATGCAGTAAACCTAATTTTGATTTAAATTAAATCTGTTAATTCCTGAAAATGATTAAATCCTTTTTAAACTAATATAAAATAATCCGTAACTCGGATGAAAATACTTTGTACATGAAAGTTGCTCAGAACGACGAGACGAATCCGAATACGCGGTCCGTTTGTCAGCCACATGTCCCGAGCATAGCGAACATGCAACATTTCAAATCTGGTTCATCTGTCCGAAAACGTGAAACACCGGGAATACTTTCCCGGATATTTCCCCCCTTCGCCGCTATCACCTACTACCGCGCTAGGGCACACCTAGCACCGTTACTTGTCATGTCATGCATCGTCATGCATATGTTTGCATTGTATTTATTGTTTCTTCCCCCTCTTCTCTTGTTAGATACCGAGACCGACGCCGCTGTTGACCTGATCGACTACGGTGTTGACGACCCCTTCTTCTTGCCAGAGCAACCAGGCAAGCCCCTCCCTTTGATCACTAGATATCGCCTATTCCTTCTCTCTACTGCTTGCATTAGAGTAGTGTAGCATGTTACAACTTTCGGTTAATCCTATTCTGCTGCATAGCCTGTCATTGTTGCTACAGTTGCTACCCTTACTTGCAATCCTAAATGCTTAGTATAGGACGTGGGTTAATCCATCAGTGGCGCTACATTCTTGTCCGTCTGCCGTGCTATACTATCGGGCCATGATCACTCGGGTGGTGATCATGGGTATATACATATATACATACATACTATACAGGTGGTGACTAAAGTCGGGTTGGCTCGTTGGGTACCCACATGTGATTCCGATGTGGGGGCAGAAAGGACAGGTGGCTCCATCCAGGTAGTGGTGGGCCTGAGTTCCCGTAGGCCCCTGAGTGTTACTTTGTGGCGGTGCGACGGGGTAGGTTGAGACCACCTAGGAGAGAGGTGGGCTGGCCCTGGTCGGCGTTCGCGGTTACTCATGATAACATGCTTAACGAGATCTTGGTATTTGATCTGATTTGGGTCGTTGACCTTATACGCACTAACCGCCACGTGGGACAAGATATGGGCAACCGGCGTCGTGGTATCAGCCGAAGCCTTCGTGACGTCGGCGACTGAGCGGCGCGCGCCGGATTGGACTGGAACGCCTACTCTTGTATTAGGCAGGCTAGGTCTGCTTCCGGCCGCCCTCGCAACATGCAGGTGTGCAATGGGCGATGGGCCTAGACCCATGCGCCATAGGATTTAGACCGGCGTGCTGACCTCTCTATTGTGCCTAGGTAGGGCTGCGACGTGTTGATCTTCCGAGGTCGGGCATGACCCAGGAAAGTGTGTTCGGCCAAAGGGGATCAAGCGTGTCAGGTAATGTGGTGCACCCGTGCAGGGAAGTTGATCTATTCGAATAGTTGTGTCCACGGTAACAGGCGACCCGGAGTTGTACCTTGACCTTATGACAACTAGAACCGGATACTTAATAAAACACACCCTTCCAAGTGCCAGATATAACCCGATGATTGCTCTCACACAGGCGATGAGGGGAGGATCGCCGGGTAGGATTATGCTATGCGATACTACTTGGTGAACTTACCATCTACTCTCTTCTACATGCTGCAAGATGGAGGTTGCCAGAAGCGTAGTCTTCGACAGGACTAGCTATCCCCCTCTTATTCTGGCATTCTGCAGTTTAGTCCACCGATATTGCCCCTTTACACAGATACCCATGCATATGTAGTGTAGATCCTTGCTTGCGAGTACTTTGGATGAGTACTCACGGTTGCTTTTCTCCCTCTTTTCCCCCTTTCCTTTCCTCTCGGTTGTCGCAACCAGGTGCTGGAGCCCAGGAGCCAGACGCCACCATCGACGACGACCCCTACTACACCGAGGGTGCCTACTACTACGTTCAGGCCACCGATGACCAGGAGTAGTTTAGGAGGATCCCAAGCGGGAGGCCCGCGCCTCTTTCGATCTGTATCCCAGTTTGTGCTAGCCATCTTATGGCAACTTGTTTAACTTATGTCTGTACTCAGATATTGTTGCTTCCGCTGACTCGTCTATGATCCAGCACTTGTATTCGAGCCCTCGAGGCCCGTCGCTTGTATTATGATGCTTGTATGACTTATTTTATTTTAGAGTTGTGTTGTGATATCTTCCCGTGAGTCCCTGATCTTGATCGTACACGCTTGCGTGTATGATTAGTGTACGATTGAATCGGGGGCGTCACAAGTTGGTATCAGATCCGACTGCCTGTAGGAATCCCCCTTCCACACTCCTTGGCCAAAGTTGAGTCTAGTCGATGAAAACTCTTTTACTAACATGGTTGTGTGTCTTACGGGCCCACGTCGCCATTGGGTGGTATTAGGATCTTTTACTCCTCGTCCATACTCTGGGATTCTGATCTCTCTTCTATTCGGGTTAAATGGTTTTGCTAAAATCTAACTTTAGGTTCTCGTAACTGAGGCAGTCCTGGACTACGGGTCCTCGGGCGTCCGGCCTGTTATCCATGGGCCGGACGGATGTCCTGTGAAGACATGAAGACCGAAGACCGTACTCGTGTCTGGATTGGACTCTACTTGGCGTGGAGGGCAAGCTTGGCGACCAACTATGTAGATTCCTTTTTATGTAACCGACTCCATGTAAACCCTAGATCCCCCCGGTGTCTATATAAACCGGAGGGGGTAGTCCGGAAAGGGGATATTCATTACCATATACACATATGCTAGACTTCTAGGGTTTAGCCATTACGATCTCATGGTAGATCAACTCGTGTAATACTCATATACATCAAGATCAATCGAGCAGGAAGTAGGGTATTACCTCCATAGAGAGGGCCCAAACCTGGGTAAACATCGTGTCCCCCGTCTCCTGTTACCATCGATCCTAGACGCACAGTTCGGGACCCCCTACCCGAGATCCGCCGGTTTTGACATCGACATTGGTGCTTTCATTGAGAGTTCCACTGTGCCGTCGGCAGAAGGCTCGACGGGCCCTTCGATCATCAGTAATGGAGTTGTCCAGGGAGAAACCTTCCTCCCCAGATAGATCTTCATATTCGGCGGCTTCGTACTGCGGGCCAACTTGTTTGGCCAACTGGAGCAGATGACAGCTACGCCCCTGTCCGTCAGGTCAGATTTGGGAACTTGAATTACGTTGCGGACATCCGTGGAGACTTGATCTTCGATGGATTCGAGACCGCGGCAACCGCTCCCCATCGCCCCGATGAACATGGCTTAAACCTGTCATCAGGCCGCATCCAGGAGATAGCTCTTGAAGCAGCTCTGGCCTTAAATCCGGAGCAGATCAAGTCGTCCAAAGATGGGAAGCTCAACCCCATCACGGGGGCTACCGATTCCGTGGCGCTGGAGCCACACGCAGATTCCACTTCATGCGGTATCTGCATCAACGGAACCTCGGACTCGCCTCCGATGTCGAGCTCCGAACCCTGCGAGCCCGCGCATACCGAACTCGATCGGTTATCGATCTTCAAGTTCAGCGCCGCAGACGTCTTCCAACACTCGCCCATGGGCGACATACTAAACTCGCTAAGAAACCTATCACTGGCGGACGACCCGTCGCCGAACTATGTTCGGTTCGAACTTACGGCGGACGATGGAGAATTTTGCTTCCCACCCGCCACCCACTTCATAGCCACTATTGAAGACGTAACTAACACGCGCGATCCCCTCCCCGAAAACATCGACGGTGTGGACGACGATGAGGGGCAAGGCCAGAGCTTACTACCCGCTAGACACGGGATGACACTTCCTGGTATGACGTGTGTATAATAGACACACCTTACGGCGCTCTCGACGATGGCAAGGAGGATCCGGTCGAGGATAAACCGCCTGGTACACAGCCCGGACACTGGCGCTCTAGGTCACATCGCCTAAGAGATAACACTTCTAGCATCAAAGAAGACGATACTCCAGACAGCGAAGACCCTGTTGAGGTAGAATCCGAGCAGGAGGAATAGGAAGGCGGGCAAGACAGCCCTGATGAACAAACCACATATGGGGACTCGGAGGACAGCAATTATCTCCCACCCTCCGAGGAAGAGGAAATCCTCGGTAACGAGCATTTTATCATGCCCACGGAACCTCTCGAACAGGAGCGCTTTAAAAGTCGGCTTATAGCCATGGCAAGGAGCCTAAGAAAGAAGCAGCTGCAGCTTCAAGCAAGCCAAGATTTGCTCAATGATAGATGGACCGAGATCTTGGCCACTAAAGAATACGGCCTTAGCAGCCCAGACAAGAGCCACCCCAAGAGTAGGTGGCTCCCTCAACATGATGGCAGGGCAATGGAGCCCATACCACCATCGAACAATACGGCGGGCCGACCACAGTTCGGTCCAGACAAAGCAGCAGCCCAAGAAGAGCACCATACCAACCCATCCGGCCGTCAAAGCAAAAAACGAAACAGCTCAGGGGAACACTCGCAATATCAACCAAGACACAGAGGGTCGAGCAGGACACATAAGATCGATGTACAAGTCACGAAGATATACCCCAACTGACGATGATGATCGCCTACTCGAACACTACAGAGCCGACCATGCCCGGCCCGAGCACCGTAAACGGAGCCCGCCGGAGGTGCTTCATAGTGTGGCCCAACATAGAGGAGCTGCACGCCCTCTCTGCTTCACTAATGAAGTAATGGAGCATGAATTTCCAGACGGGTTCAAACCCATTAACATCGAGTCATACAATGGAACAACAGATCCCGCGGTATGGATTGAGGATTACCTCCTCCATATTCACATGGCTCGCGGAGACGACCTTCATGCCATCAAATACCTACCTCTCAAGCTCAAAGGGCCAGCTCGGTACTGGCTAAACAGTTTGCCAGAAAATTCTATTGGCAACTGGGAAGATTTGGAAGACGCCTTTCGAGACAACTTCCAAGGAACATATGTCTGGCCACTAGATGCCGATGACTTGAGTCACATTGTCCAGAAGCCCGGCGAGTCAGCCAGGCAGCTCTAGACTAGGTTCTTAGTAAAAAAAGAACCAAATAGTTGATTGTCCGGACGCAGAAGCCCTTGCGGCCTTCAAACATAGCGTCCGGGATGAATGGTTAGCACGTCACCTCGGCCAGGAAGGACCTAAATCCATGACAGCCCTTACCGCTACTCGCTTTTGCACGGGAGAAGACAACTGGCTCGCTCGTAAAAGCAACAACGCCAGCGATCCGGGCACATCCAAAATCCGAGACGGCAACGGCAAGCCACGACAAACCAAACACAACAGTCGGAGTAATATACGCGACACAGCAGTGAACGCCGGATTTCACAATCCGAAGCCCGGTCAACGGAAGAAGCCACTAAAGGCAAACCAGGACAGACCATCCACCCTTGACAGGATATTGGACCGACCTCGTCAGATTCACGGTCACCCTGACAGGCCAGCTAATCATACCAACCATAACTGGTGGGTCTTCAAGCAGGCAGGCAAGCTTAACGTTGATCACAAGGGGAGGAGGCCACCAGGCAATAAAGACTACGGATCGGCTCGCCAGCAGAACACCAGAGGCGAGAAATAGTACCCCTCCGACATTAGACCACTCCCGGAATTCAAATAGCAGTTCGGCTTCCGCCACCCACCTACTGTGCTGGCGAAATTTGCACCACGCGCACACCACTACGCACTCAAGATACCATGGGCATCGGCAGAAGCACAATACGGACAACCCTACATGCATTCCTGTAACGTTTTTTATATATTTTTCTCATTTTTTCTGTATCATCCTTAAAGAACAGGTGACCAACTGGACAACATCTACAACGGACTCTATCGGAGTTTCGATCCGCACACTCACCTAAGGGGCTACTTCCGTTAAGGATTCCCCTCCCCGAGGATGGGCGACGCAGACGTGCGACAGGAGGTCCAAAATTACTTTTTGTAGACCGCACTATTTATCCCGAGCATGTATTATGCCCTTTTTCCTCTAATGCCGGCCATGAGCATGTCAAATAGTCGGGTCCGTGGTTTCCCTTTTTTACATATATACATAAGTTTATCATTGGCACATCGCTCCGTTCTCAGTAAGCCTCATCCGAACCGATCTGTCATACTCATTAAAATCACTTGACGACTTATTGGAATCCTTAGCGATTCTCCGTGTAAGGCACGACATGCCGCATACATACCAGGGGCTATGTCGTAGCCCCACCATAAAACTCCTATGGCTAAGTAAAAGTGTTAACGCCTTATAGTCTGATTGCCTGGTTCGCTACATTGTCACCTCCTTCATGGACCAAGACGTTGGTTAAAGAGTGATCAAATGCTTTTCCGAACACCCCCGTACTTCCTACAAGGGGGCTGAAGCCGACGATTGGAAAACTTTCAGCTAATACTAAAACGGCCGCACAGGAGGAATTCAAGCTTTTCGAGCAAAACATAAATAGATTAACTATAAAATTGTCTTTACAATCATCATACACCTCACTTGAACATTACGTTTTTCGAGCATTGACCCTCAATCAAGTGGGCGGCCTCCAGGACGTCTTCAAAATAATGCTCCGGTTTCAGACGGTCCTCGCCTTTGGGCGGACCCTTCGTCGCGACGTCGATGGCCATCATCTTCCCCCAGAATGTCTTGACTCGGGCAAGGGCCATCCGTGCACCTTCAATGCACGCTGATCGCTTGGCAGCATCGATTCGCGGCACTGCATCGACAAGCTTCTGCACCAAACCGAAATAGCTACTCGGCGCAGGCTCGTTCGGCCACAGCCGGACTATGACATCCTTCGTGGCAGCGCCAGATACCCTATGAAGTTCGGCCCATTGGGACATCTGTTCATTAAGCAGTAGCGGGCGCTTTGATGCGCCAAATTGTGACCAAAAAAGCTTCTCCATTGCATATCCATCTTGTGCCTGGTAATACCACGCCGCATCGGCAAAACTCTTCGGCAAGTCCAAATACTTGTCCAGAGAACTCCACACTTGGCTAAGCTGAGCATTGTTCAGGTTGCCGAACTTAGTCTGCAGCAGAAAGGGCTTTCCAGCCATTATCTCCTTCGCCTGCCGAACCTCCTCACGGAGTGCTCTGGACTTCGATCACGCTTCTCTTGCCTCCTGTCGGGCCTTGTCCAGTTCAGCCGCCAAGGCTTTATTCTCCTTCTCAAGAAATTTGCAGCGGCCAGTGGCACTCTCTAACGCGAGTGCCATCGTGGATATCTTCTCCTCGCCCTGGCATCGCGCAGCTTGTTCGGCCTTCAATTCGGTTGATGCCCTCTCAGCAGCAGCATCACTAAACCGGGCCCGCTCCTTGGCCCGGACTAGCTCCGCCCGAAGAACCTCCACAGCGGCAGCACCATCTGCATTTCATGCACATTTCATATAAAGCTCTTTTCAGCGTCAAGCGCACTGGTGTAAGGAATGCTCGAAATATATACCTTGCGAGTTGCCAAGACGCCTGTTGATCAATGCAATGTCATCCTCCGCAATATCCAGCTTTCGCTGCAGTTCGGCCACTTCCGTATTCCGGGCAGCCACAGGAGGGGAAGCAGCCTGTATTTCAAATTAAATCAAGGTTAAAACCTGAGCATATCTCTTTGATCCGCCGATCGCTTCCTTCGGAATACAATCCGAGTCTCAGGGGTACTGCATATACAACAGGTGCATTCTGTCAATAAAATTCAATTGACAAAACTACATCACAAACCTCAAAACCTCTTAGAAGGCCTCGTTCAATCCACTCTTCGCGGATAGAACCCTTTTGACCATCGTAGCCATCAAGGTACGGTGCTCTTCTGAAATGGATGCTCGTCATAGCATGTCCGTCAGCATTTCCGGCGCCCCTGGGTCTTCGGAAACCGCCGCCGGAGTATGGCATTCCTGTGAAGGAACCCGCTTACCTGCCTCCAGAATCGTCTCCGGCTGTAAACCGGACGGTTCGGGGATGCTAGTCCTGATCCCGGAACCCAGAGTTACAGAGACACCGCCTTCGGGTAAGGCTTTCTTCGTTTCCTGCACTACTTGGTGTTCGGGAGGAGCCCTTCGTGACGATACCTCGGTATCATCCCCCCTATTGGACGGTGAGGCCGGAGAAGGCATGTCACTCTCCATCATCTCGGGAATAAGATCTCCCGAGGAGGACGATTGAGAAGCACCAGGCGTTAACCTGCATGGATGAACATATATCGGGTGACTACTTCACTAATAGGAAAATAATGAGGTGAGTTTAAAGTGCCCCAGCCCCGCTTACGGTTTGCCTCGAGGTTTGTCCACGTCATCAAGCTCTATGGCAGCCTTGCTCGCTCGGCCCAAGCCGCTCAAAGACGGTGTTTTTCCTCTCTTGGAAGGCTTCCCCTCCTGACCTTCGAAGGCGTCCCTTTTCTTGCCATGGAGGGCTCCCTCTGCATCCTTACCCTTGGGCAAAAGGATTTTGGTTTCCCCGAACTCGACCACCTAGTATGGTGTCGTTATCAACATTCGCGTCAGCAGGGCGGTCGCAGGGTCTTCGGGAAGAGGCGTCGGACACCAGATTAGCACCGCTTTCTTTATCCAGTCCTGTACAGGGATGGATTGTTCAGTATCTTATTAAGATATGCTTGAATGGAAGGTGCTCGGATATCGAGTACTTACCGAAGTGTCCGGATGGTTGTAGTCAAGGCCTACGTCTTCGGTGGTGTCCGGCCATTGCTCTCATTCCCCGAAATACAATTTCCATATTCCTTTGTGCGTAGTGCCGAAGAAGTGTTGTAGGGTCCACCGCCCTTTTGGGTTAAATTCCCACATACAGAGAGGCCGCCGCTGACATGGCAGGATTCGGCGGACCAGCATTACTTGAATGACGTTCACAAGTTCAATGCCCTTCTCGGTAAGGCTTCGGATGCGACGTTGCAGAGTCTGCACCTCATTCATGGATCCTCAGTCCAATCCTTTATTGATCCATGAAGCGAGTTGAGTTGGAGGGCCGGGTCGGAACGCAGGTGTGGCTGCCCACTTGGAGCCCTGTGGCTCGTTGATATAAAACCACCCCTGCTGCCATAGGTCGGAAGATTTGGCGAAAGATCCTTCAGGCCAAACCGCGCCGGCCAGCTTTCCTATTATAACACTGTTGCACTCTGCCTGCTCCTCCTCTGCCACCTGCGGCCTCACGTCAAAGGTCTTGAGCCACAAACCAAAGTGCGGAGGAGTCCGAAGGAAGGCCTCACACGTAACGATAAATGTCGAGATGAGGAGAATAGAGTCCGGGGCCAGATCGTGAAAATCTAGCCCGTAGTAGAACATGAGCCCCCGGACGAAGGGGTTAAGCGCGAACCCTAGCCCGTGAAGGAAGTGGGATACAAATACTACCCTCTCGCCAGATCTGGGGGTCGGTACAATTTGCCCTTGTGCTGGAAGACGATGAAGGATTTCCGGGTTCAGATACCTCGCTGCGCGGAGCTTCGCAATGTCCTCCTCTGTGACAGAAGAAGCCACCCATCGGCCCTGACGGTTGGATCCGGACATGATTAAGGTTGGTGGCGATTTGAACCCGAGGGTTGGAACTTGGGGTGGCTGGGGTTGAGGAAGGAGCAAGCGCAAGGGAAGAAGACGAGACTGGGTCTCTATATATAAAGGCCCCGAATTCTGGGCGTCTCCCCCTGGATCTCTAAACTTACCTATCGTCAAGGAGTTGTACCCAGGGGACGGTTGGGTTACCCACGCCTGCCTTAATGAAGATCCCGTAAATAAGGGGACACGATCTCTGCTTTGACAAGACGTGCCAATAAAACCGCGCCCCGAGACGTGGGGCGACTCGCTAGCCAACGGTTGGAAGTAGCAACCGGGCGGGCATGATATGATGTCATGAGCAATTATCAACAAGTGGGATTCATAAGATATCGTACTCTCCGTGATTACATACACAGGTCCGGATATATTTACTTCATCCGAAGACTATTCTGGAGTTCGGAAGGAGGGAACCCGCCTTGCAATGCCGAAGACAAATTTGCGCGCCGAACTCCTCGTCATTGAAGCCAGGTTCAGGGGCTACTGAGGGAGTCCTGGACTACGGGGTCCTCGGGCGTCCGGCCTGTTATCCATGGGCCAGACTGATGGGCTGTGAGGACATGAAGACCGAAGATCGTACTTGTGTCCGGATTGGACTCTACTTGGTATGGAGGGCAAGCTTGGTGACCAACTATGAAGATTCCTTTTTATGTAACCGACTCCATGTAAACCCTAGATCCCCTAGTGTCTATATAAACCGGGGGGTAGTCCGGAAAGGGGATATTCATTACCATATACACATAGGCTAGACTTCTAGGGTTTAGTCATTACGATCTCGTGGTAGATCAACTCGTCTAATACTCATATTCATCAAGATCAATCGAGCAGGAAGTAGGGTATTACCTCCATAGAGAGGGCCCAAACCTGGGCAAACATTGTGTCCCCCATCTCCTGTTACCATCGATCCTAGACGCACAGTTTGGAACCCCCTACCTGAGATCCGCCGGTTTTGACACCGACAGTAACCACTTCCCGCCGGAGAGCCCCTTCATTCCAGATGATCGCCGGCTGCACTAGAATATTTTGAAGATACTCTCCGATATTCTCTAGTGATTTTGTGCCCATTGCTTTTGCAATTCCCTACCACCGAAATATCCCTATGGATAAATACTTACACCTGTCGTTCTTACTTTTATTCCCACCCGATCTTGTTATTACAAGATACCCCAAAATTCTCTCTATTGATCCGTGAATACCTTGTGCCTACTACCTTGTAGTTCTTTCCCACATGAATACCCCTACGGATAATTCCTCGCACTTAACGAGTATCCTCTCATCCCCAGTTATCCGTATGTCTCACAAAGTCTTCGAAATACCATTCAATCTCCCGAAAATCCTGAGCAGCTTATTGCTCTTGAAATTCTTGCTTGCTTGCATTATGCTTAATCCCATAAGTATCGTAATCTTATTGGCACCCCTTGTCATTATCATTTGAGTCCATTGATTCAAAATGTCGCGAATGCTCGCAATCCTCAATCAAATCCTAGAATTCATCCTTCCGGCTCAGACATCGTTTGAAACATGAGCTGGTTATCGACCAATCGAATTGCCATCGATTGTACCCCTAAGCCTACTCAACTTATCCATCCTTAATCAAAGCGTTTGCATCTGATCCCTTGATTTGGAAATCATAATTCTTTGGCATTTGAGCTTTGAATTAGTCGGTTGTTTCTACAATCTAATCTCCTTGCATTCTTTCTTCCTCTGGTTGAGTACCGATGCTCACATCATATCCCTTGAGGACCACCATATCCGTTGTTGGATTTTATCCGACAACGTCCTTCATATTCAATCACTTTGGAAGTTATTTCCCTGATATGTAATGCCATTGGTAAATCATATTCTCTGATTTGGCCAACCATGCTCTGCTTTTGAGCTGGTGATATTTACTCTTGAAGCTTGTGGTATATGTTTGTAAGATTCCCCGATGGGTTAAACCTATGCCCTTCCTTAATCGGTATGAACCCGAAAGTTTTGAAGGTTCATACTCCTCTGGTAATTCACCAGGTAGCTCTTTGCACACAAATCATTTTGAATAGAGCAGTGAATGAAAGGATATGCATTGAAGAAGTGGGAGTCGACCTTGAACTTTGTGTTCATGCCCATGGACACGATGTAGATCTTATCATGGAAGCTTCTCTTAAAATTAATTATTTCCTTGAGGTAAGTTCATCTTATATCTGGGATCTAGTCTTTTGCGATCGTGGTCCGGACCATATTGTTCTTCCTTGATCCCATTTCTTGGACAAGTCGAAGTACTTGTCTTCTACAGATCAATACACCTATTCGACCTCTATTCTGCGCTACCTTAGAATATACCCTATGGTATCTCGAGAATATCAAAGAACTGTGTTGCTTCCTATGAGTCTTCATCTAGTATTGCTTCTCACCATTTTCAGATTTCCCCGTGTTCTGAATTATTACACACTCAAGAACACGGATAAGTGAATCGATTCCGCACTCTGATTCAATAACTCTAAGTAATTATCATTGTTTATGAATTTAATATTCCTTCAAGTCATTCCTAGCCTGATCGGCTATATCATTATTGTGCTAAATTTTACTGTGCTACATGGTCCTTCTTCCCATAGCACAATTTTTGATGATGAGCTAACCTTGCGTCGATCTTCCTCGTCATATCGTTTAGCCTTAAACAGCAAGCTTGATTTCGAGATTGTGTCGTACCCTTGGTTCCAATAACCTTTCGTGTCATCATTCCTTTGACTTGATGTCATCGTCGACCGATTACATCTTCATGAAATCTCTCGACAAATGTGTCGTGAACATCATCAACATACTGAGCTCTTCCAAGATACCCATCGAATTCATGATGAGCAATACTATCCTTGCCCCTCGATGATGTGTGTTATCATCGACAACATTATTACCTTCCCTTCAACACCTACTTGTTCATGTTATGGAGATCCTTGCTATCCAGGTTATTTTTTGTTCTACCTTGGAGTATTACTGTCTTTTATGTCAAGGATGTTGTGAGGATTGCTCAACCTCTTAAAAATTCATGATATTGTAATACTCCTCGCCATCTCCATTTATCTCTTGGTCCCCAAGTTATTCCTAACCGGAATACCGACAAATAAACTATGTTGTGTGAATTCAAAACTTCTAGCAACCCTATTGCTTTGAAGTTAATGGTCGATAGTTTCGTTCTAAGTCTGTTGGTTTTTGAATCAGCATTCTAACATTGATCGTGCTACTTGCTCCATATCTCTAGGTGCACTTTCATTCAATGTTAAATCATGGATGTTCTCCTCGAACATACTTCGTTATCTACTTTGGTATGATCAAGATTATCTTCTTGTTCACACATAATTGTGGAAATCCATCTTTTGGAGATCTCAATGAATTGTCGCTGAGTCCATTAGCCACCTCCTCACCCTCTCCTTAATTTAATGAAGAACTCTTGTTTCAGAACTCGCTTCCATAGTCCAATTCCCGGGAATCTTACAATGTCGTCGCGACAATTTGGGTTGCACCTTTCTTCTCAGGCATCCTGAGTCTGAGTTATCCTAACACCAATCAAATCTAAATTTCGGTCAGATAGGATGGTTGGAACATATTACCAAGAGTTATAACATTGGTCTTTATATCACCCGGTAAGGTGATGTCATGCCTAGCACACCTGGCTGGAGGACATATTGTTACCGTTTCCTTTTTAGCAAGGTTAACCATTCTTCCACGAGAAAGTTGTAAGACTTATGCTATAAGTTGTTCCTGATGAATTCTTTGAGTACCCAAAGTCTGACCTTTGCTTGAAGACCATGTCAATGCTATCTCGAAGCATGAATGTGGTACTCCTATCATCAATAAGAACATTTGAAGCCCAATGCTAAATGTTTCCTGCTCAATTATCCAAACACCGTTGTATGGGTAATGTCATGAAATTTCTCTCCCCTACCTAAAGAGTTTTCTACTTTTTATCCTGTCATGGATATCATGCTCTGCTTGTCCTTGGGAAGGATATACCCTTGAAATATGTGTTTAAACACATTTTCCTTTCCATTTTTCTGTTTAATCTGATGATCACATTTTCCTTTCCATTGTTTTGTTTAACCTTTCTTATGATCTATATGATATAAGCAGTAATATTTCCCTCCTTATGTAAACGCCTCGGTTGTACAACCCTGTCAGTAAGACCCTGTTACTATTGTTGATGGCATCTCGGTAGCCACCGATGGACGAGAACTTTGCCTAATGGTCCGCCTCATTCAACGAGAAGGAAAATGGTTCTGTTTGTCCCTCGCCCTTGGTACCGATGTTGTTGCCGACATAACTAATAGGCTATCCTGTGACATGCCTTGCTTACATGATCGTGCAAGACGTCATCGCCCTTCCTGCTTTTTTAACCCACATGGTGGGCCCATAACCCACAGTTCCACGTGATCGAAACCTAACTCTCCTGTACACCCCCTGTCCCCAAGGTTGTTCCTCGCGTGTGGCCTCGTATGTAATTCATGAGCCACCTTCCGAGGGATCATCAATTCTTGTATCAAACACAATATTTATCCCTGTTGCTTTGAATCCCTTTCACGCCCTGTTTCAGGCATCAAGCGATTGCCTACCCACTCGAAACTTCCCATGACACCTCCTTACTTTGCTCTCGATATTTTCTTAAGTTTCAATTCGAGAGTACTTTCTGCCACCTTCCCCGATGTTATCGACCAGATAGTCAACCTTGCAGAGGTGCGTTCTCCCGGAACACCCACCCTTTATTCTTTCGTAAGTACGATGGAGTACCCCCCCCCCCCCAAAAAAGGATGTCGACTTCATCATGATGACCTGAAATAGAGAATTGAATACATCAATGGAAGGGATTAACTTCTTCGAGAAGAGCAGCCAAGACCGAGAAGATCCGCAAGAATTTCGTAACCACACTTTCCCCCTTACTCTACCTCTTAAATCTCGGGACGAGATTTCTTGTAGTGGAGGAGAATTGTGATGCCCGGATAATTAAGCTATAGTGAACCTCCGCTAATGATGCCATGTCACCTCGGTTACTGTTGATAAACTCGCGTCAGTTCAAAACCCAGTTCAAATTTAAAATTAAAGGCGAGCAATAAAAGTTTTCAACTTTTAAAACTAAATGTTCGCGTGGAGACAAATAATGTGTAGGTAATTATGATGAAGAAAACCCACCTTTATAAAATGTTTAAATACCCTAACGTGAATAAAATAGTAGCAAAAACAAATATTTAAATGTTTTATAATTAATAGAATGTTAAACTATTTTATCTAAGGGTAAACTTTTTGTGGCAGTGTGTTTAGTGATAATACAAATTTAGGGATCATTTTGTATTTTACAAAACTAAAAAAATAGTAAAAGAAGATAAATAAAAAGTAAAGACAAAAATAAAATAGGAAGAGAACGAAAAGGAACCCTCTGGCCAACTGGGCTAAACGGCCCAGTCGGCCAGCCCAACCGACCCAACCGAGCAGGCCCACTCCCCCGTGCCCCCTTGTCGTCTTCTTCCCACGCGCCCTGTTCCTCCGACCGCGCAATGAACAGGGGCGCGTCCCCATCGAACCACCTCATCGTCCCTGCCGGTGGGATAAGGCCGCCAGCGTCGCGGCTCCTCGGTTCCATCTCCCACTCGCACCCTGCTCTCCTCCCAGATCTTCGCCTCCCCCACCCCCTCAGATCCATCCGTCCTGAGCCGCACTGCCGTGGACGCTCCGCCGGAATAGCCATAGCCACTGCCCTCCCTGCTCCCAGGGACTGCGCCAGGAGCACCGCCTTCATCGCCTACGTCGACTACGTGGACGCGCTCGAGCTCGGAGCCGCCACAACGCCGGGATCAAGTCATCGTCATCCTTCGGCCTCCATCGTCCATCGCTCTGATCCACCTCCTCTACTGCTACTAAGCCGCCAGCGAGCCATCTTGAGCTCTGGGGTGAGCATCTCCCTGTTTCCCCTCTATCTCTTGCACTACTCCGTCGCTACTACCCCCTCCCCACTGTAGGTCGAGCTCGCCGTCGCCATTGCGATGCTCGTCGTCACCGTAGAAACATACGAACCCAACAGAGGACGATGTCGAGCTCCTGAAGCTGTGTAGATGCCACCTACCCTCCTCCGTTTCGTCGATTCGTGGCCATTTGCTCGGGCTCATCGTGTCTGAGCCGCCCCCATCGCACGCATTAGTCGGTGCCATCGTATGCCCGCCGTTGCCGTGTCCGGAGTCCCGCTCCCGTGCCCGCCCGCTGCTCCGCTCTCTCGCGCTCGCCCGCGCCTTGGCTGCATTCGCGTGCTCGTTGCGCGCATCCACGCCTGCCGCCGCTGCCCCCGTGTGATGCTGCTGCACTGCGGCCGCTCAGCCCGAGGATGCCGCCACTCGCCCCTCCTTGCCCTGCGCGCCGCTGCTGCTCACTTCTGATTTTGCTATTTCCCCCCATGCCGCACCGCAGTCGTCTGCGCCGGCCCGCAACGACGCTCGTCGCTGCTCCCGACCGTCCAATGCATCGCGCCCCGCAAGCAGAGGCACCGCCGCTGCCCCGCTCAACGCCACCGCCTCTACGCTCCATTGATGTCCGCCACCACTGCCCCTGGCCACCCCCTTCCCCACGCCGCTCTGTCTCTCCCCGCTCGCCGCTCACGCGCCTGTGTTGCTGGTGGCGTCGTGGCCTCGCGCTGGCCCATGCCCGTCGCCGCACGCTAGCGAGTGCCCGCCCGACGGGCGCCATGCACGTAGTGCCCTATGCCCGCACCCACAACGCCCACACGCCTGCTGGCGAGTGTCCGTTTGTTAGCCACACGCCCCTGGCATAGAGAACATGCAACATGTCACCTCTCGTTCATCTGTCCGAAAATGTGAAACACCGGGAATACTTTCCCAGATGTTTCCCCCTTCACCGCTATCACCTACTACCGTGTTAGGGAACACCTAGCGTCGTTACTTGTCATGTCATGCATCGTCATGCATATGTTTGCATTATATTTATTGTTTCTTCCCCATCTTCTCTCGTTAGACACCGAGACCGACGCCGTTGTTGACCCAATCGACTACGGTGTTGACGACCCCTTCTTCTTGCCAGAGCAACAAGGCAAGCACCTCCCCATGATCACCAGATATCGCCTATTCCTTCTCTCTACTGCTTGCATTAGAGTAGTGTAGCATGTTACTGCTTTCGGTTAATCCTATTCTGCTGCATAGCCCGTCATTGTTGCTACAGTTGTTACCCTTACCTGCAATCCTAAATGCTTAGTATAGGATGCTAGTATCCATCAGTGGCCCTACATTCTTGTCCGTCTGCCATGCTATACTATCGGGTCATGATCACTCGGGAGGTGATCACGGGTATATACATATATACATACATACTATACAGGTGGTGACTAAAGTCGGGCCGGCTTGTTGGGTACCCGCATGTGATTCCGATGTGGGGGCTGAAAGGACAAGTGGCTCCATCCAGGTAGTGGTGGGCCTGAGTTCCCGACGGCCCCCGACTGTTACTTTGTGGCGGAGCGATAGGGCAGGTTGAGACCACCTAGGAGAGAGGTGGGCCTGGCCCTGGTCGGCGTCCGTGGTTACTTCATGATAACACGCTTAACGAGATCTGGGTATTTGATCTGAGTTGGGTCGTTGACCTTATACGCACTAACCGCCACATGGGACAAGATATGGGCAACCGGCGTCGTGGTATCAGCCGAAGCCTTCGTGACGTCAGTGACTGAGCAGCGCACGCCGGATTGGACTCGAACGCCTGCTCTTGTATTAGGGAGGCTCGGTCTGCTTCCGGCCGCCCTCGCAGCGTGTAGGTGTGCAATGGGCGATGGGCCCAGACCCCTGCCCCATAGGATTTAGACTAGCATGCTGACCTCTATGTTGTGCCTAGGTAGGGTTGCGACGTGTTGATCTTCCGAGGCCGGGCATGACCCAGGAAAGTGTGTCCAGCCAAAGGGGATCGAGTGTGTAGATTAATGTGGTGCACCCCTGCAAGGAAGTTGATCTATTCGAATAGTTGTGTCCACGGTAACAGGCGACCCGGAGTTGTACCTTGACCTTATGACAACTAGAACCGGATACTTAATAAAACACACCCTTCCAAGTGCCAGATATAACCCGGTGATCGCTCTCACACAGGGCGGCGAGGGGAGGATCGCCGGGTAGGATTATGCTATGCGATACTACTTGGTGAACTTACCATCTACTCTCTTCTACATGATGTAAGATGGAGGCTGCCAGAAGCGTAGTCTTCGACAGGACTAGTTATCCCCCTCTTATTCTGGCATTCTGCAGTTCAGTCCACCAATATTGCCCCTTTACACAGATACCCATGCATATGTAGTGTAGATCCTTGCTTGCGAGTACTTTGGATGAGTACTCACAGTTGCTTTTCCCCCTCTTTTCCCCCTTTCCTTTCCTCTCGGTTGTCGCAACCAGATGCTGGAGCCCAGGAGCCAAACGCCACCGTCGACGACGACCCCTACTACACCGAGGGTGCCTACTACTACATTCAGGCCACCGATGACCAGGAGTAGTTTAGGAGGATCCCAGGCAGGAGGCATGCCCCTCTTTCGATTTGTATCCCAGTTTGTGCTAGCCATCTTATGGCAACTTGTTTAACTTATGTCTGTACTCAGATATTGTTCCTTCCGCTGACTCGTCTATGACCGAGCACTTGTATTCGAGCCCTAGAGGCCCCTGGCTTGTATTATGATGCTTGTATGACTTATTTTATTTTAGAGTTGTGTTGTGATATCTTCCCATCAATCCCTGATCTTGATCGTACACGTTTGCGTGTATGATTAGTGTACGATTGAATCGGGGGCGTCACACATATATAGAGGGGGAGAGAGTTGGTGTTGACGGTAGCAAGATTGTTGATTTAGATCACCGTCCCGATCGTTGCCCCGGCGGCACTCTAGTGCCACCGAAAGCGAGGTGGAGAGAGCCCCCTCCTTCTTCTTCTTCTTCCTTGGCCTCCCCCTTGGATGGGAGGAGGGTTCCCCCACTGTTCCATGGTCTCCATGGCGGCAGAGGGGCGGGAGCCCCTCCGATATTGGATCTCCCTCTCTGTTCTCTTCTGTTTCGTGTTCCCCTGATCTGGCCGAAAATCGTTTCTTATATTCCTGGAGATCTATAACTCCGATTGCGCTGAGATTTTAACACGATTATTTTCCGGATATAAGCTTCTAATAGAGCTCCAACCGACATTCGAGGAGGGCACAACCCACCACCACGCGTCAGGGGCCTCTGGCGCGCCTTGGTGTCTTGTGGGTTGTGTGGGCGTCCGCTTGCGGTGATTCCAACTCCCAAAAATCACATATATTCCAAAATAATTCTCCATAAAAATTTATTGCATTTGGACTTCGTTTGATATGGATTTTTTGCAATACAAAAAACATGCAAAAAAAAGAACTGGCCTTGGGCACTGGATCAATAGGTTAGTCCAATAAATCATATAAAAAGTTTCCAAAAGTATGTAAAAGTTGTATAATATTGGCATGAAACAATCAAAAATTATAGATACGACGGAGACGTATCAGCATCCCCAAGCTTAATTCCTGCTTGTCCTCGAGCAGGTAAATGATAAAAAAGATAATGTTTGATGTGGAATGCTACCTAGCATAAACTTGATCATAAGTCTAATCATGGCATGAATATTAAGACATAAGTGATTCAAAGCAATAGTCTATAATTTGACATAAAGACATCAATACTCAGGCATCCCAACAAACAATCATATCTTTCAAAATATCAACGCTAAAGAAAGTTGTCCCTACAAAATCATATAGTCTTGTCATGCTCTATCTTCTTAACACAAAGTATTTATCATGCACAACCCCGATGACAAGCCGAGCAATTGTTTCATACTTTTTAACGCGCTTCAGCTTTTTTGACTCTCACACAATACATGAGCGCAAGCCATGGATATAGCACTACGAGTGGAATAGAGTATAATGATAGGGGTAAATATAAAGCAGAAAAAAGGTAGAAAGTCTCACATCGATGCGGCTAACCAACGGGCTATGGAGATGCCCATCAATTGATATCAACGTGAGGAGTAGGGATTGCCATGTAACAAATGCACTAAGAGCTATAAGTGTATGAAAGCTCAATATGAAAACTAAGTGGGTGTGCATCTAATCCTATAATGAAAAATTCCCACTAGTATATGAAAGTGGCAACATAGGAGACTCTCCATATGAAAAACATGGTGCTACTTTGAAGCACAAGTGTGGTAAAAGATTCTAACAATGCCCCTTCTGATACAACCACCTATATTCCTCATAGTACCTGGGACGATGACAACGGACCTGCCGCATTTCAGAATCAGGGTACCGTAACTCCCTTAGTCACGGTTGGTGATGTATATGTCCCAACGTATTTACAGATCAGCTACAACGATGGAACTGCACCAACTCATGTTACACACATGCATGATGATGCGTTGCAGGAGATGTGTGAAGCAGAAAAATATGCTCAGGTTGAGATGGAAATAATTTCAGGATTTCACATGCATGCCACGCCAGAAAATGAAAGAAAGAAATCTGTCAAATATTTTGGTAAGCCACGACCGACGGAACATAACAAGTATTTTGTGGAGATCAAATTTGAGGTTACATGTGGCGTACAGATTGAAGATAAGAAATATTTTATATTTCTTGTAAGTGCATCTAGTGCCCCTTAGTGATTTTGGTGTATTGAAGACTTATAGGTTAAGCATCTGATGTGTTTATGAGTGTACACAGGTCTATAAGTCTATGAGGAGTTTGAAGCTTACAGTAAAAGTCGACCCCTAGAGATGAAGTTCTTCGACTGAAGACTTTGATATTCTGAAGACTTTCTGAAGACTTTCTGAAGACTTTGAAAGTGAAGAAATTGGTGTGACCTTGAACACATGGTATTCATTTGAGGAACGTGAAGCGTGAAGACTTTTGTTTTCGTAGTTTCATTTTTCTCTTTCTTGAGTCATAGGAAACACCGTACTGTTAAAGGGGGTCGAGGAAATACTAAGGAGAAAATTTCCATGTGATGCTCAACTCAAATCCTATACCTACCAATCCCTTCGAGTGAAGCCATTGGAAATCTCATACAGTTCAGTCAATTTCTTCAGTGACAGAGACGCAGTTCTTCTAATCACTGAGGACTTTGCTCTGACTGAGGAGTTAGGAATTCGCCAGTGCGAATTGCCTACACAGTGAGGAACATGATAGCCCTGAGGAATTTGTACTCCAAATTTCCGACCGTTGCTGTGCCACGCGCCAGCTGTCCTAAAATATCTTGTCCACCTAACGGTCATATCATTGAAGGGCATTTATGTCTTATCATGTCGGGCTGCTCCATAGGCTATAAATAGCCGCCCCCTACAACCACTAGCTGGTTGGCTGCTCCGCGTGAACTTGACACTTGTCATTTGAGAGCAACCCATCCTCCGAGGACTTTGAGCGAAAATCATCAAGTGAGGAAAATCCAAACCCAAACCCAAAACACCTACAAACCCAAAGTGATTGAGCATCACTGAAGAAATTGATCCTGCATGGATCCGACGCTTGTTACCTTTGAATATTGTGCTTCTTCCAGACGGTTAGGCGTCAAGGTCTAGAGCATCCAAGAGGAATTGTGGATCGCCGAGTGACCAAGTCTGTGAAGGTTTGGAAGTCACCTGAAGACTTACCACGAGTGATTGGACGAGGACTGTGTGTCCTTAGTTCAAGGAGAATACGGTGAGGACTTGGTGTCCCGAGCTGCGTGCTCAGGACTGGGTGTCCGGGACTGTGTGTCCTCGAGTTTAAATACTCAGCCGCTCCAACCAGACGTACAACTGAGACAGCAGTTGGAACTGGTCTACCAAATCATTGTCTTCACCAAGCTTACTAGTTCCATTTCCTCAACACTTTCATTTCCTCATTACTGTGTTGTCTGTTTGTTCATATCTGTGTTTGAAGACTTTGACTGAAGACTTTCACAAATTCCTCAGTTCAATTTCTTCAGTCCGTCTATCTTCATCTAGAGTTATCCTGTGCCTACGCTTTCTGTACTCTGTGTTTGTCTTCATTTCATCATGATGACCATGCATGTAATCTGTTATGTTTACTTCTGAGTACTTATTCCGCTGCTAGTATTTCTTCATTAAGGAATTTCCTCACGAGCAAATTCCTCAGTGAAGAATTTCATAAAAATCGCCTATTCACCCCCCCTCTAGTCGATATAACGCACTTTCAATTGGTATCAGAGCAAGGTACTCCCTTGTTCTGTGTGTTTTTGGTTTAACCGCCTGGAGTTTTAGTTATGTCGACCGCAGGTATGATCAAAGTCTCTGCTGGGTGTCCTATCTTTGATGGGACGGACTACCCCTACTGGAAGAACAAGATGCGCATGCATCTTGAGGCAATTGATAACGATCTCTGGTATGTTGTGGAAAATGGTGTTCCCTCCGTCTCACCCTCACTGAACGCTACCGATGTGAAGAGATTCAAGCAACTTGATTCCCAAGCGAAGAATATCATATGTGGTCATCTGAGCAAAGGACAGTATGGTAGAGTGAGTGCTTTGGAAACTGCTAAGCTTATCTGGGATAGGCTGTCAAAAGTCAATGAAGGAGTTTCAACTCAGCGTGATTCTCGAGTTGATGTTCTTCGAAATCTCTTCAACCGCTTCAAAAGACTCGACAATGAAAATGTTCAGCAAACCTTCGATCGCCTCACTGACATCTCAAATGAGCTTCAAGCACTTGGTGCCACTGACATCACCGACCATGAGGTGGTGAAAAAATTGCTGAGATCGCTTGATTCCTCATTTGACACTCTGGCACTGATGATTCAAGAGCGTGCTGATTACAAGTCACTTGACCCTGCTGATATCCTCGAGAGGCTAAACACTCATGAGTTCCAGCTTGCTGAGAAGAGAGATCTCTACGGTTCGACCTATGGCAGATCACGTGCACTGAAGGCCAAGGTAGTATCTGAGTCCGAAGATGAAGACTCTGATAGCAGCCTTGGTGATCCTGAAGAACTGAGTCATGATCTGGCGCTCCTCAAGGAGCAACGATTCCTCAACCAGTGACTATAAGAAGAGGCTTTGTCACAAGTGCAAGAAACCAGGACATTACATTCAAGATTGTCCTCAGTGGGAAAAGGAATCAAAGAAGAAGAAATACAAGGATTACAGTTCTGATGATGCGAAGAAAAAGAAGAAATCCTCAAAATCTTCATCATCAAAATCCTCGAAGTCTTTGTCTCACAAGAAGAGCAGCTCCAAGAAGGCTCGGGCATTCATTAGCAAGGAAATGGACTCTGAGGCTGAATCTGAAGAAAATGAGGAAGAGGAACAATCTGAAGACTCTGAGTCTGGTGTGGCGAGCCTAGCCCTCGCTACTGCATTCGTCAGCAAATCCATCTTCAACGCTGAAGAAAGTGATCTCACCAACAAGGCTGACGAAGGCAGTGATGACTACGCTCCCATCTATTGCTTCATGGCAAAGGGTGCCAAGGTACTCAAATACGCCTCCTCTGAATCTAGTGATGATGAATCTGATGAAAATCTTAAGCCTAGCTACTCTAAACTTGCTAAGATTGCTGTGCAACAACACAAGGCTTTTGAAAAGGTTCAAAACATGCTAGGCAGAAGTGATGATATGTTGGGTGAAGAAATGGATCGCACTAAGGCCTTGACAGAAAAATCTTCAGAGACTTCAGACTAAGCTTGACAACCTTCAAAATCATCATAACACTCTCTTATCTGATCATGAGAAGCTTTCTTATGAATATCTTCAAAAGAAGCAAGATCTTGAGAAGCTAAGAGTGAGTTATGAAGATCTTCAGAAGGAGCGCGATTCATTACTTGCTCAACAAATCAGCGCTGCTCAGGAAGAATTTATTCCTCCATGTTTAAAATGCATTGAACGAGAATCTGCTAATTCTTCACCTGAATGTTCAAATGCTTCAAATGTTACAAATTCATCACCTGTCTCTGCTATCACTAATTCCTCATCGGAGGACATTGCTAGTATCACTGACGATGCAGGGCTGAAGGAATTGTACATGACAGGCATGTACAAAAGCCTCAAAGGGCATCAGGCTCTTTGTGATGTGCTTAAAAAGCAGATCCTCAACAGGAACCCTAGGAAAGAGGGTATTGCCTTTGAGAGGAAACTCAATGCGGATGGTACTTATTGGAAGCCTGAGCAGTACCCCAAAACCTCATGGGTTGCTGCAAAGGGACCTCCAGTTGATCCATCTGATTTATCTGGCTATACATGTGAATCTTCTCATTCTTCTGATGAGTCATTTGACTCCAACTATAAACTGTTCAAAAAACAGAATGGTGAAGTATTTGCTAGATATGTTGGCACTAACTGCAGGAACGGTTCCCCTATGAAGAAAATCTGGGTTCCCAAAAGCTGCCTTGAAAATCTTCAGGTGAATGTCCTCATGACACCACCTGTGAAGAAAAGGAACCCCAGATCTAATTCTTCATATGGACCAAATTTTTCACATGGATCAAAGTCCTCATATGAGCATCATCATGCTAACAACTCTGTTTCGCACGGAAGAGCCAAGGGCTATGAATATGAGCATTATTCTTCAAATTATTATGTTCATAAGTCCTCGAAGAATTTCTCTCGTTATTCATATGCTTATCCTAACCCCTCTTATGTAAAACGAAACGTTTTGGCTGCTTTGCCACCATTCTCATATGGAGCTCGCAGAGTGATGAACTCTTTGCCACCCCTTCAGATGTGGGTGGTGAAGAAAAAGAACTAATCTCTTCTGCAGGGTCAGGTCTCCAGACGTGCTGCAACGTCTGAAGAATTTGCTGGGGACCTGACAGACATGCCTGAAAGGACGCAGGCTAACCATGATGAAATGAACTTTCATTTCACACGTCCTCCCTCTGTTTTATCGGTTCTACTGCTTGATGAAATTGATCTGATGAATTGTGATATCATATTCTTCACTACTGAAGCATATGAGGTTCATAAGCTGCACTAATTCAACTGCAGGATGATCAACCCAAAGCCACTGAATGGGTACTTGATAGTGGATGTACAAATCACATGACCGGTGACAAGAATCTGTTGATGGATGCTCCCTTATCAGCATCACACAGGAAGCATATCATCTTCGCTGATAAAAGCAAAAGTCAGGTATTGGGTCTAGGTAAGGTTGCCATCACAAAGGATCGACACATGGACAAAGTCATGCTTGTTGAGTCCTTAGGATACAATCTTATGTCTATCTCAATGCTTTGTGATCTTGATATGGTTGTTGTCTTCGGCAAGTATCGTTGTGTTGTGATTATGGAATCTGACAAATCCAAAGTCTTCGAAGGCTTTAGGAAAGGAGACTTGTATATTGTTGATTTATCTGCAGATTCACAACCTGCCGTGTGCCTACTTGCAAAAGCTTCAGAAGGATGGCTATGGCATCGACGACTTGGTCATTCTGGCATGAGGAATCTGCACAAGCTTGCGAAGAAGAAGCATGTCATTGGCATTGAGAATGTCAAATTCCTCAAGGATCACTTATGCGGTGCCTGTGAAGCTGGAAAGATGACCAAGGCCAAGCATCCAGCAAAGACTATCATGACCACTACTCGTCCATTCGAATTGCTTCACATGGATCTCTTCGGTCCTAACCATTATTCCTCTGTCTCTAATGAGGCATCTCAATATGATTTTGTTATTGTTGATGATTACTCTCGTTACACATGGGTGCACCTTGTCTCTTACAAAACTGAAGTGCAGGAAGTCTTCAAACGATTTTCCTCGAGGGCTTCAACTAACTTTGGTGTGAAGATCAAGCACATCAGAAGTGGCAATGGCACTGAGTTCAAGAATTCGGGTCTCGATGACTATCTTGATGAACTTGGTATTACTCATGAATTATCTGCTCCTTATACTCCTCAACAGAATGGCGTCGTGGAGTGCAAGAATAGGACTCTTGCTGAGATGGCTCGCACTATGCTCGATGAGTACAAAACCCCTCGTCGTTTCTGGGTTGATGCAATTGATACTACGTGCCATATCATCAACAGAGTATATCTTCACAAATTCTTCAAGAAGACTGCCTATGAACTCCTCACTGACAAGAAACCCAATGTGAGTTATTTCAAAGTCTTCGGTGCTAAATGCTGGATTAGAGATCCTCATCACAACTCTAAATTTGCACCGAAAGCACATGAAGGTTTCATGCTTGGTTACGGAAAGGACTCGCACACCTATGGAGTCTTCAACAATGTTCTTCACAAGATTGTTGAAACTGTAGATGTGCGGTTCGATGAAACTAATGGCTCGCAAAGAGAGCACCTACCTTCTGTGTTAGATGAACCAGCACCTGAGGAATCGATCAAGCACAAGGCTACTGAAGATATCATTCCTACTAAAGAATCTGCTGAAGAATTCATTCCAGAACGTGAAGAACGTCGAATTGATGCACCTGAAGAAAATGCTGAGGAAATTGATGCTGAAGAAAATGCTGATCAAATTCCTCAACGGCAACCAACTCACCCTCGCGTTGCAAAAGAAGTGCAAATGGAGAAGATCATCGATGACATTAGAGCACCAGGTCCTCTCACACGCTCAAAAGCTTCACATCTATCTAACTTTTGTGGGCACTTTGCTTTTGTCTCTATCACAGAGCCCACTAAGGTAGATGAAGCATTTCTGGAGCCTGAGTGGATTCAGGCCATGCAAGAAGAATTACATCAGTTCAAGCTCAACAACGTATGGGAACTGGTCAATCGTCCCGATCCTCGCAAGCATAACATCATTGGTACAAAGTGGATCTACCGCAACAAGCAAGATGAAAATGGTGTTGTGGTGAGGAATAAGGCACGACTAGTAGCTCAAGGCTACACACAGGTTGAAGGAATTGATTTCGATGAAACTTTTGCACCTGTTGCTAGCTATTCGCATATTACTTGCTTATGCTAACCATCATGATATCATCTTATATCAAATGGATGTGAAAAGTGCATTCCTCAATGGTAAGATTGAGGAAGAAGTATATGTTGCTCAACCACCAGGTTTTGAAGATCCAAAACATCCTGACAAAGTCTTCAGACTTAACAAGGCCTCAAGCAGGCCCCACGGGCGTGGTATGACACGCTGAAGGAATTCTTCATGAAGAAAGGCTTCACACCCGGTTCACTCGACCCACTCTTTTTACTAAATCATATGATGGTGAACTGTTTGTGTGCCAAATATATGTTGATGATATCATCTTTGGCTGTACTGACCAACGTTATAGTGATGAATTTGCCTATATGATGAGTGAAGAATATCAAATGTCTATGATGGGAGAATTGAAATTCTTCTTAGGTCTACAAATTCGTCAACAGCACAATGGGATATTCATATCTCAGGAGAAATACCTCAAGGATGTCCTGAAGAAATTCGGCATGCAAGACTGCAAAGGTCTCAAAATTCCTATGCCCACAAATGGTCATCTATGCACTGATGAAAATGGTACTGACTTCGATCACAAGGTATATCGCTCCATGATTGGCTCTTTATTGTACTTATGTGCATCTAGGCCAGATATAATGCTTAGTGTTTGCATGTGTGCACGATTTCAAGCTGCACCAAAGGAATCACACCATAAGGCTGTGAAGCATATTCTTCGATATCTAGCTCACACACCAACACTAGGATTATGGTACCCCAAGGGCTCAGACTTTGACCTCATTGGATATTCTGATTCTGACTACGCTGGTGACCGTGTGGATCGCAAGTCAATATCTGGTACTTGTCATTTCCTCGGACGATCCTTGGTCTGTTGGTCCTCGAAGAAACAGAACTGCGTATCACTGTCTACTGCTGAAGCTAAGTACATTGCTGCTGGTTCTTGCTGTGCTCAACTACTATGGATGAAGCAAACACTCAAGGACTATGGAGTCAACGTGAAGAATGTGCCTCTTCCCTGTGACAATGAGAGTGCCATCAAGATTGCTCACAACCCAGTTCAGCACTCAAAGACAAAGCACATTCAGATTCATCATCATTTTCTTCGTGATCATGTGTTGAAGGGCGACATTTCTATTGAGCATGTGAAGACTGAAGAACAGCTAGCCGATATCTTCACTAAGCCCTTGGATGAGAAGAGATTTAGCAAGTTGCGGTGTGAGCTAAATATCTTAGAATCTTCGAATGTACTTTGAAAATGCACTCATCCTAACACTTATGCAAAATTGATGACTTAGATGTGCAACACATGAAGAAACGTTTTTCTTCAATCAATGAAGAATAACACTCTAAGTGTGAAGAAATTAATGAAGAATTTGATTCTCAGAACCCTACGACAACTGTACGCGGTGTCTGAAATCATCATTCTTACACGGTGGGTCACGCCACCACAAAAGTTGAAAATCTTCAATTTGAGTTTTTCCTCAACTTTTGAAATTCTTCAGTTTTTCAAATTCTTCAAACTTTACAAAGTCTTCACTTGTGCCGTCGTTTTTCTTCATTGGCTATATATATATATATATATATATATATATATATATATATATATATATATATATATATATATATATATATATATGTATATGAGTTTATGTCCTCTACAGCATTCACTTATAGCTATTTCTTCAAGTTGAATTTTTTTTGCTAAGTGAATGTGATCGGACCCTTCCCCTCTATGCTATACTCAATCCAGTCTATTCACAAATTCTTCATGTGCGTTCTATTTGAAACTCGTTCAAATTCTTCACTGTGTCCTTGTCAGGTGAAGAAATTGCGAACGAAACATTAAAACTAATCTTATCCAAACCTTCGGTTTTGCCGCTCAATCCATTCCACTTCCCACGATGGATTATTTTACTCACCCACGATCTCACACGATCTCCACTACACAGTACGTGGGTGACACATGTCAAGTGAAGGAGAACGGCCAGGGGCATGTTAGTCCTAAATCTTCGGACAAGCAGTTTTTACTGCAGCTATAAATACCCCTCCGTCGCCATCTTCACTTCTTTACTCCGCTCGATCTCACTTCCCCCGCTCGAGCTTCCAAACCCTAGCGCCGCCGCTACTCCATCGTCGCCGGTGAGGAAGAGCTTCACTGCCTTGACCTCGTCGCCGACGTACTCGTGCCGACTGCGGAAATCTTCACCTCCGCCGCCGCCGTAGACGTCTTCCTCCGCCAAGTTAGGGCGTGGAAGATCTGCATTGACGAACTTCTCTGTTCCAACTCACAGTTCGTCGTGTTCTTCATTCAGGGTAATTAAAAGCTATTTTTACTGCCCTCTTTGATTCAAAGTTTCTCTACAAAATCTTCAAAGGTGTTTTTATTCTTCAAATCCTCACACACAAAACACCTCACTCATTCTTTGTTCTTGATTCATTTCCCTAAGTCTAAATTTCTTCAAGATTCCTCAATTGTGTGGATTCTCAATCTATACAACTCTGGAACCTAAGATATATATGGAGCTTAGTGAAATTCCTCAAGACGAATCTGGTTAAATTCCTCAAAACTTGTTCTTTATGAAAAACCCTCTGAGAACGCATATGACCTCTTCAAATTCCTCGCAACTATACTCTGTTCACAGGTACACATGTCCGCTGCTGAATCCTTAGGTTCTCATCAACTTAACTCATTTGCAGCGTTCCTCGAAGAAAAGTTGCATACATCTTCAGAGAATTCCATTGTTCCAATTCCTCATCTGAGGAAAATGGCTGAAGGTAAAAGGCCGTAGAAAGGAGGAAAGAGACCAGAGGTCATGACTGCATTTGAAATCCCTGAGGACATTTATGCTGGGTATTGCACACCTGATGAATCCAAATTTGGTAAAGAAGACAAAAATCAGCGCAAGGTGCGCATCCAAAGGATTGAAAGGAGATGGGCACGTGAGTGGAGGGAGTACAGATACGTCACCCCCAAGTACATGAAGAAATTCGCAGTAAACCCTCCATGCCCAAGACCTCCATTGGCACCTGGCCAAGTGGCTGATCCCACAAGCATCAGAAGAGGAGAGGATTTTCCTCAAGAATGGGCTAAGCGCCAGCGTAAACTGCAAAAGCAAGCAAAAGAAGCAGTGAGGAAATTCAATGAAGAATCTGCTGCTGCTGCTGCCACTGAGGTTTCTGCCAAGCCGAGGAAATCAATGATGAAGAAGCCTGCTCGTAAGCCAAGTGCTTCACCTTCAATGCCCTCACGGCCAAGTTCCTCAGCTGCGCCCTCACGGCCAGAATCTTCAAAATCTTCAAAGAAAATTCCTCATGCTGCTCCTGCTCCCACAAAATCCTCAGCTCCTGTGCATCTGGCCTCATGCCAAAGGACAACTGGCATCTCTATTGCCTCTGGTGTCTCAGCTAGTTCCTCAGCTGCACCAAAATCCTCAGCTGGACCCTCGTTACTGAAGAAAAAGGCTACCGCTGGACGCGGCACTCGCCCAAGTCCAAAGAAGCAAGTGGTCTTCACTATGCCCTCTGTTGATGATGACGCTGAAGAAGAACTCGCCCAAGTCCAAGAAAGGGCTGCTAAAGCCAAACGCACGCCTGTGCCCCTGCTTTTGGATCCAAGGGCGATCCTAGATTATATTGATCTCTGGCACAAGGATCCCAACACTCCTATGCCTGATTTCAAGCTGACACCTGGCCAAAGTCACATGCTGACTCACTTCATCCAAGAGGAGAAGTGGAAATATGATAGGGCCAGAGAGATCAAGAAATCCCAGTACCGCAAAGAGAAGCTGCTGAAGAAAAATGTTCTCAAAATGAAGCCTGAGGAACTTGTCAAGATGCAGGCTGAGATCAAAGCCCTCAGCGACAACTTTGACTCGTACTATGCTGATTGGCAAGGAGCCAAGGTCAGATTTGTGAGGCTGACTGATACCTTCACCAAGGGTACTGCCTCAAAGCAACAAATTTCTCAAGCTGAAGCATCTGTTCAGCAAACTGAAGAACATGCCAGCATCGCTGATGAAGTTCAGGCTGCTGAACAAAATGCTAGTTCCAAGGCTGATGACTCTGCTCCAGCCGTTGATGAAATTGCCAGGGCATCCGCTAGTGGTGTGCCTGAAGAAAATGAAGAGACCAGGACAACTGCATCAGTTGTGCCTGAAGAAAATGAACCAGATTCCTCAGCTCCACCTGCACCAACTCCAACTCCAGTTCTTCCCTCTGCTTTAGATGTGAAGAAAACCAAGGCTGCAGAGCGAGCTGCAGTAAAGAAAAGGAAAGCATCAAGTGCATCAGAATCTTCAGTCGCAAAGAAGATGAAGCCCATGACCAGCTCATTTGCCAATCCAATTGATGATGTTCCTATCTCCTCCATGATCGACAAGCCATCGAGAATAAATGGATCTTCAAGAAGAAGACAAACACTGACGGTAATATTACTGTCTACAAAGCTCGACTTGTTGCGAAAGGTTTTTGACAAGTTCAAGGAGTTGACTATGATGAGACCTTCTCACCCGTAGCGATGCTTAAGCCCGTCCAAATCACGTTAGCTATTACCGCATTTTATGATTATGAAATTTGGCAAATGGATGTAAAGACTGCATTCCTGAATGGATTTCTGGAAGAAGAGTTGTATATGATGCAACCTGAAGGTTTTATCGATCCAAAAGGTGCTAACAAAGTGTGCAAGCTCCAGCGATCCATTTATGGACTGGTGCAAGCCTCTCGGAGTTGGAATAAACGTTTTGATAGTGTGATCAAAGCATATGGTTTTATAGAGACTTTTGGAGAAGCATGTTTTTTTACAAGAAAGTGAGTGGGAGCTATGTAGCATTTCTAATATTATATGTGGATGACATATTGTTGATTGGAAATGATATAGAATTTCTGGATAGCATAAAAAGATACTTGAATAAGAGTTTTTCAATGAAGGACCTCGGAGAAGCTGCTTACATATTAGACATCAAGATCTATAGAGATAGATCAAGACACTTGATAGGACTTTCACAAAGCACATACCTTGACAAAGTTTTGAAGAAGTTCAAAATGGATCAAGCAAAGAAAGGTTTCTTGCCTGTGTTAAAAGGCGTGAAGTTGAGTCAGACTCAATGCCCGACCACTGTAGAAGATAGAGATAAAATGAAAGATGTTCCCTATGCTTCGGCCATAGGCTCTATCATGTATGCAATGCTGTGTACCAGACCTGATGTGTGCCTTGCTATAAGTTTAGCAGGGAGGTACCAAAGTAATCCAGGAGTGGATCACTGGACAGCGGTCAAGAACATCCTGAAATACCTGAAAAGGACTAAGGATATGTTTCTCGTTTATGGAGGTGACAAAGAGCTTGTCGTAAAAGGTTACGTCGATGCAAGCTTTGACACTGACCCGGACGATTCTAAATCGCAAACCGTATATGTGTTTATATTGAACGGTGGAGCTGTCAGTTGGAGCAGTTCTAAACAAAGCGTCGTGGTGGGATCTACGTGTGAAGCGGAGTACATTGCTGCTTCAGAAGCAACAAATGAAGGAGTCTCGATGAAGGAGTTCATATCCGATCTAGGTGTCATACCTAGTGCATCGGGTCCAATGAAAATCTTTTGTGACAATACTAGTGCAATTGCCTTGGCAAAGGAATCCAGATTTCACAAGAGAACCAAGCACATCAAGAGATGCTTCAACTCTATCCGGGATGAAGTACAGGTGGGAGACATAGAGATTTGCAAGATACATACGGATCTGAATATTGCAGACCCGTTGACTAAGCCTCTTCCACGAGCAAAACATGATCAGCACCAAGGCTCCATGGGTGTTAGAATCATTACTGTGTAATCTACATTATTGACTCTAGTGCAAGTGGGAGACTGAAGGAAATATACCCTAGAGGCTAATAAATTTATTATTTATTTCCTCATATCATGATAAATGTTTATTATTCATGCTAGAATTGTATTAACTGGAAACATAATACATGTGTGAATACATAGACAAACATAGTGTCACTAGTGTGGCTCTACTTGACTAGCTCATTAATCAAAGATGGTTGAGTTTCCTAACCATGGACATGAGTTGTCATTTGATTAATTAGATCACATCATTAGGAGAATGATGTGATTGACTTGACCCATTCCGTTAGCTTAGCACTTGATCGTTTAGTATGTTGCTGTTGCTTTCTTCATGACTTATACATGTTCCTATTGTGTGCTACCAAACGTCACAACGTAAATGGGTGATTATAAAGGTGCTCTACAGGTGTCTCCGAAGTTACTTGTTGAGTTGGCATATATCGAGATTAGGATTTGTCTCTCCGATCGTCGGAGAGGTATCTCTGGGCCCGGAGGCACCCAGTTGACCAGCTGACGTCACCCTAACGTCATGCTGACGCAATAATTATCTACTGGAATTATTTTTATACAGGAAATTCCAGAAAATGTTGCAAACTTCTAAAATTCATAGAAATTCAACCGTAGCTCCAAATGAAACAAGTTATATATGAAAAATTATCAGAAAAATCCAATATATCCATTTATGCTGTTCTCATGCATGTTAGAACACTTTAAACTTGCTGTTTAGGTGAAACAAGTTAATGCACTAATATGACCTCATATTTTGGGTTTGCATTTGAGTCCTTGATTCAAATGAACTCAAACCAATCTGTTCTAAGTTGCATTAGCCAAAACACACTCATTTTGCCATGTCATGAGCATGCATCATATTGTCGCATTGCATTGATTGTGTTTCTTCCTTGTTTGCCGGTATTGTCCCCTCTCAATAAACGTGGTTCCAACGATGAGTTCGATGACACCGATGAAGAGCTATTACTATCTTCAGAAGTGCCAGGCAAGCAAACCCCCCTTGTTCATTCCGATACAATCCCACTCTCTCGCTCCTGCTCTCTTTTATTGCATTAGGACAACAACGATTCAACTGCTACTTTATGCTGCGGTAGTTGAACCCATTCCTCTGCATGACCTGTCATTGCCACAGTAAATAGTTGAAACCCACTAGCATGTGTAGGAGTTGATTGAGCCATGTTGTGTTCCTACCATGCCATGCCTGCTATTGCTTAGAGTTGTGTCAGGTCTGATTCATTGGGAATGAATTGGAGTGTTACGATATGTTCTGGTGCTGAGAGTGAACGTGTGAACACGTTTTGGTAAAGGTAGCGGTGAGAGGCCATGTAGGAGTACATGGTGGGTTGTCTCACTAGAACCGTCCTTAAGCACTGAATTCTGTGTATGTTGTCCAATGACTAGCTACTACCACACATTGGGCTCCGGGCACTCTAAGCTCTCTCGACTTATTAACCAACTTGATCTCTGTCCAGGAGTTGCAAATAGTTTCTGGTGTTTGTAGGTAGTGCTATTTTTCTACCGAGTGGCACCCGGCAGGGTGGGCTTGGGACAGACTAGGCACAGGTGGCACGGTGTACCAGGTGGCACCCGGATGGTGGGCTTGGGAACCCTGCTCACATCGTTTGGGGCCGTGAGCGACACCCCGGCCGGATCTCCTTGCGGATGGAACCCGAATAGGCGATAAACCTGGACTAGAGTCTTGTGTGGTTAGTCAGGTCGTGGCTGACACCCTCGCCAGGCTTCCGCTTCAAGGTTGTCGAGATACATGACGTGTACATGGTGATAAGTGGTGAGAGCGTGTGTGAAGAAGTACACCCCTGCAGGGTTATCATGATCTATTCGAATAGTCGTGTCCTCGGTTATGGACTTCTTGGATGCTTACGTGGTACATAGACAACTTAAAGTGGATACTCTAAAATGCTCAAGATAAGTGTGAGTGCTATGGATGGCCTTCTCGTAGTGAGACGGGGATGAATCCATAGTAGTGTATTGATGTGGTGATCAGTCGACTCGTGTGCGCTTTCTCACCTCAAAGAAGTTTCTCATAATCATAGAACAGGATAGCCACTGAGTCAAAGCTGGCTTGCTGCAACTAAACCCCACATTACCTCCTTGATACTAATGCATGTATGATAGGATCTGATGTAAGTCTTGCTGAGTACCTTTGTACTCATGTTTGCTTTATTTATGTTTTGCAGCGGATACTTCGGTCTTACAAGTTTTTCGTTTGGACTTCGACGAGTAGCTTGTTACCTCAGCTACGATCTTGTACCCTTGGGACGGTCTTGTAGATAGTCAGGCTTCTCAGCCTTTTTCTTTTGTAGTTGTCTGTACTCAGACATGTAATGCTTCCGCTTGTTGCTTGTATGCTCTGAATGATGGGTCATGTGACCTTTGCTTGTATTTAATGCTATGTGGCTCTTCTGGGCCTTTATCTATATGAGTTTGCATTATGTTGTGATGCCATGTTGTACAACACATACTTGCATGTTATGCGTGCGTGTAACGTGTATTGCTATGTGTGGGATCCGACAATCTAGTTGTTTATCCTTGGCAGCCTATCATATGGGGAAATGTAGTCTAGTGCTTTCTGAGCGATAGTAGTCCGCTACAGCCCGGTTCACCGGAGTCCTGCTAGCCCAGCACTACTGCTTAGAACACTTGACTGGCCGGCATGTGTTTCACTTCGTTCCTATGTCTGTCCCTTCGGGGAAATGTCACGCGGTGACATCCGGAGTCCTGCCTAGCCTGCTACAGCCCGGGTTACCGGAGTCCTGTTAGCCCAGTGCTACAGCCCGGATTCACACGTTGATGACCGACATGCTCGATGTGATTCATGTATGCCTGTCCTCATGGGTTAGTGCCGCTTTGGATTCACGACTAGCCATGTCGGCCCGGGTTCTTTGTCATATGGATGCTAGCGACACTATCATATACGTGAGCCAAAAGGCGCAAACGGTCTCGGGCCAGGTAAGGTGGCACCCGTGGGAATACCGTGCGTGAGGCCGCAAAGTGATATGATGTGTTACGGGCTAGATCGGTGTGACTTAGGATCGGGGTCCCGACAAAAGGAAGGAAAGGAGAGAGGAGGAGCAGGAAAAGGGGGGCGCCCCCCCCTCCTTGTCCAATTCTGACTAGAGGGGGAGGGGCATGCGGCTGCCCTGGCCGCCCCTCCTCTTCTCCCACTAAGGCCCACTAGGCCCAATATACTACTCCAGTAAATGTCTGAAACCTCCCGAAACACTTCCGGTGTCCGAACATAGTCATCCAATATATCGATCTTTACGTCTTGACCATTTTGAGACTCCTCGTCATGTCTGTGATCATATTAGGAACTCCGAACTACCTTCGGTACATCAAAACACAAAAACTCATAATACCGATCGTCACCGAACTTTAAGCGTGCGGACCCTACGGGTTCGAGAACTATGTAGACATGACCGAGATACGTATCCGGTCAATAACCAATAGCGGAACCTGGATGCTCATATTCGCTCCCACATATTCAAAGAAGATCTTTATCGGTCAAACCGCATAACAACATACGTTGTTCCCTTTGTCATCGGTATGTTACTTGCCCGAGATTGGATCGTCGGTATCTCAATACCTAGTTCAATCTCGTTACCGGCAAGTCTCTTTAATCGTTCCGTAATACATCATCCCGCAACTAACTCATTAGTTACAATGCTTGCAAGGCTTATAGTGATGTGTATTACCGAGTGGGCCCAGAGATACCTCTCCGACGATCGGAGAGACAAATCCTAATCTCGATATATGCCAACTCAACAAGTAACTTCGGAGACACCTGTAGAGCACCTTTATAATCACCCATTTACGTTGTGACGTTTGGTAGCACACAATAGGAACATGTATAAGTCATGAAGAAAGCAACAGCAACATACTAAACGATCAAGTGCTAAGCTAACGGAATGGGTCAAGTCAATCACATCATTCTCCTAATGATGTGATCTAATTAATCAAATGACAACTCATGTCCATGGTTAGGAAACTCAACCATCTTCGATTAATGAGCTAGTCAAGTAGAGGCATACTAGTGACACTATGTTTGTCTATGTATTCACACATGTATTATGTTTCCAGTTAATACAATTCTAGCATGAATAATAAACATTTATCATGATATGAGGAAATAAATAATAAATTTATTAGCCTCTAGGGCATATTTCCTTCAGTCTCCCACTTGCACTAGAGTCAATAATGTAGATTACACAGTAATGATTCTAACACCCATGGAGCCTTGGTGTTGATCATGTTTTGCTCGTGGAAGAGGCTTAGTCAACGGGTCTGCAATATTCAGATCCGTATGTATCTTGCAAATCTCTATGTCTCCCACCTGTACTTCATCCCGGATAGAGTTGAAGCATCTCTTGATGTGCTTGGTTC
The DNA here is from genome assembly GCA_032464435.1 of Aegilops umbellulata. Classification (NCBI taxonomy): domain Eukaryota; kingdom Viridiplantae; phylum Streptophyta; class Magnoliopsida; order Poales; family Poaceae; genus Aegilops; species Aegilops umbellulata. Next base: position 507,178,798 of record CP136056.1, on the reverse strand, counting down.
TCTTGTGAAATCTGGATTCCTTTGCCAAGGCAATTGCACTAGTATTGTCACAAAAGATTTTCATTGGACCCGATGCACTAGGTATGACACCTAGATCGGATATGAACTCCTTCATCGAGACTCCTTCATTTGTTGCTTCTGAAGCAGCAATGTACTCCGCTTCACACGTAGATCCCACCACGACGCTTTGTTTAGAACTGCTCCAACTGACAGCTCCACCGTTCAATATAAACACATATACGGTTTGCGATTTAGAATCGTCCGGGTCAGTGTCAAAGCTTGCATCGACGTAACCTTTTACGACAAGCTCTTTGTCACCTCCATAAACGAGAAACATATCCTTAGTCCTTTTCAGGTATTTCAGGATGTTCTTGACCGCTGTCCAGTGATCCACTCCTGGATTACTTTGGTACCTCCCTGCTAAACTTATAGCAAGGCACACATCAGGTCTGGTACACAGCATTGCATACATGATAGAGCCTATGGCCGAAGCATAGGGAACATCTTTCATTTTATCTCTATCTTCTACAGTGGTCGGGCGTTGAGTCTGACTCAACTTCACGCCTTTTAACACAGGCAAGAAACCTTTCTTTGCTTGATCCATTTTGAACTTCTTCAAAACTTTGTCAAGGTATGTGCTTTGTGAAAGTCCTATCAAGTGTCTTGATCTATCTCTATAGATCTTGATGTCCAATATGTAAGCAGCTTCTCCGAGGTCCTTCATTGAAAAACTCTTATTCAAGTATCTTTTTATGCTATCCAGAAATTCTATATCATTTCCAATCAACAATATGTCATCCACATATAATATTAGAAATGCTACATAGCTCCCACTCACTTTCTTGTAAAAAAACATGCTTCTCCAAAAGTCTCTATAAAACCATATGCTTTGATCACACTATCAAAACGTTTATTCCAACTCCGAGAGGCTTGCACCAGTCCATAAATGGATCGCTGGAGCTTGCACACTTTGTTAGCACCTTTTGGATCGATAAAACCTTCAGGTTGCATCATATACAACTCTTCTTCCAGAAATCCATTCAGGAATGCAGTCTTTACATCCATTTGCCAAATTTCATAATCATAAAATGCGGCAATAGCTAACATGATTCGGACGGGCTTAAGCATCGCTACGGGTGAGAAGGTCTCATCGTAGTCAACTCCTTGAACTTGTCAAAAACCTTTCGCAACAAGTCGAGCTTTGTAGACAGTAATATTACCGTCAGTGTTTGTCTTCTTCTTGAAGATCCATTTATTTTCGATGGCTTGTCGATCATCGAGCAAGTCAACCAAAGCCCCCTCTGGTCCATGGTATCCATGGAGGTGGAGGGGCGGGAGCCCCTCCAAGATTGGATCTCCCTCTCTGTTCTCTTCTGTTTCGCGTTCCCCTGATCTGGCCGAAAATCATTTCTTATATTCTGGGAGATCCGTAACTCCGATTGCGCTGAGATTTTAACATGATTTTTTTCCGGATATAAGCATCCTTGCACCCGAAGTATAGCTCCAACCGACGTTCGAGGAGGGAACAACCCACCACCACGCGCCAGGGGCCTCTGGCGCGCCCTGGTGTCTTGTGGGCTGTGTGGGCTTCCATTTGCGGTGATTCCAACTCCCAAAGATCACATATATTCCAAAATAATTCTCCGTAAAATTTTATTGCATTTGGACTTCGTTTGATATGGATTTTCTGTGATACAAAAAACATGCAAAAAACAGGAACTGGCACTGGACACTGGATCAATAGGTTAGTCCAATAAATCATATAAAAAGTTTCCAAAATTATGTAAAAGTTGTATAATATTTGCATGAAACAATCAAAAATTATAGATACGACGGAGACGTATCAGGCAACAACTATTGGAAGAAGATCCAAAAGCACCATCATAAACACAAGGAATATGTAAAGTTGCATCCTATCTTTACCACCCGCAATGTGGCCTCTCCAATATAGATAGATGGTCCATCATCCAAGAATATGTGAACAAATTTGTTGGCCACTATGCTTTCGTGCTTGGTCGGAATCAAACTGGAAATGGAGTCCAAAGTCACATAGATTGAATTGCAAAGTTTGTCATAATTCACATTGCTAGTTTTTAATGTCGGATCCTCATAGTTGCTTTATTGTTTGATAGACGGTGTTGGCCGCCGGTTTATTTCAAAAGGTAGGGAAGAAGTCATTCGCTTTTAGCAATTGTTGGATGAAATTGAATGGCCAACCAAAGTGGAATCAACTTATGGAACACCTCTAGAAATCCAACAAGAGGTTGAAGATTAATGATGTCTCAAGCTCCCACCAATCCATTGGAGTGGATGACAAAGAGAAAGAAGGTGCATATGAGAATGGAACAGCCACCATACCAAATAATAACCGACAAGTGATGTGAAACAAGTGGGAGAAGGGGAGGGCTGCCCATGATGTCGCGGTGACAAAAATGTCCACCACATGGGCGGGCATTTTTTAACAAGGGAGAACAAGAGAGAGTTACAAGCTCATGTCCGATGCGCAAAATCAAAGGATGGATTGGGACCGAGAGAGGGTGAACAACAAGTTGCAAATTGAGAGCAACAAGTTGGAAGTTGAGAGGGAGAAGATAGTTGGAGAAGAAAGAGATGTTTCTCAAATGGGAGCTCGAGAAGGCCTGGACTTTAGGAATAATAGATTTTGAGGAGGAGAGGTTGCAACTTGCTCAAGACACGGAGGATTCGATAATTATGTTGGAGGACGCAAGCATTTTGGATGAGCAAGCAAGGAAGTGGCTTGAGGGGAGCAAAAGGGAGATCAATCAACGTAGGGAGTATGAGACGGTGAGGGCGGCGATGGCAGCAGCAGACCGACAGAGCACGAGGAATGGATGGCGATTGCGGCACGGATGGAATCCACAAGTGATCCATCACATTGGCCAACTATGGCCTGCACTTCAATTTTATTTTGGCATGTCTGAACTGTGATTTATTTTTGCTTTGTTTCATTGTTGAATTTTGACGAATCTGTGCTATATGCCCGCATGCATGGATTGCATGTATTTGAGAGTTTAGATATGAGGAGCGCGGCTGCCCGGCAGAACATATGAAGGGCTGTCCAACGCTATCCGAGGTCACACTCGGATGTGTCTGCGGATGTTTAGAGGTCCCGGATTTGCCAAAACCTTATAGATGATATAAGCTTCTTCATTTGGTCAGTGGCAAGCCATTTGATCCTACCTTAGTTCATCAACCAAGGTTGCCTCTTACATTGATGATGTTGTTAGTTACCAAGCCGAAATAAAGTGACACCGCATGTTGCAAGTGCAAAGTAAGAAAGTAGAGAAAGAAAAGTGGGATGATATATAGATACAGTGGGCAGTGGTAGAGGGAACCGTGTGATCGTTTCCTAAAGCATGAATCGTCTTGGAAGAAAGTAACCTGGCACGCACACACACACATCTCTAATAATCACTAGAAAGGAATTTTTCTGAGCGCAGGGGAGTGGAGTAAAGGCTACCTGGCCATCCGTCAGGCCGAGCCTAACAAAGTCCAAAGCAAAAAACCTAAGCCCTAGCCCAGCCCGACCCAGTCATCGGGCCTAGATTTCAGGCCCAAGCCTGGCCCGTTGGTGAAAAAGCCTGCCCGGCCTCTTCTCTAAAACGCAAATATGGCAAGCCCAGGCCCGACCCGGCATGTCGTTCGGGCTCAAAACCTAGGCCCAGGCCAGGCCGGGTTAGTCTTTTTTAGGCCAGTCGGGTTGGGTCGGGCCGACCGCGTGATGCGGCTTGAACTACGTGGTATTTCCCCAAAGAGAAAGGGATGATGCAGCATAGCTACGGTAGGTATTTCCCTCAATGATGAGAGCAAGGTTATCGAACAAGTAGGAGAACCACGCAACACTATGTAAACGGTACCTGCACACAAAGAACAAATACTTGCAACCCGGCGTGTAAGAGGGTTGTCAATCCCTCCCGGGTAAAAAGATAGATAAATTTGTAGTAGATTGGATAAATAGATCTCGCGGAAACGCGAAATAAAATAAATAATAAAAAATTGCAGTAAGGTATTTTTGGGTTTTTGGATTAATAGATCTAGAAATAAAAGCAAATAAAAATAGATCTCGAAGGCAAATATGATAAAGAAGAGACCCGGGGGCCGTAGATTTCACTAGTAGCTTCTCTCGAGAAAAATAGCATACGGCGGGTAAACAAATTACTGTTGGGCAATTGATAGAACTTCAAATAATTATGACGGTATCCAGGCAATGATCATTATATAGGCATCATGTCCAAGATTAGTAGACCGACTCCTGCCTACATCTACTACTATTACTCCACACATCGACCGCTATCCAGCATGCATCTAGTGTATTAAGTTCATGGAAAAACGGAGTAATGCAATAAGAACGATGACATGATGTAGACAAGATCTATTCATGTAGAAATACCCCATCTTGTTATCCTTAATAGCAACGATACATACGTGTCATGTCCCCTTCTGTCACTAGGATTGAGCACTGTAAGATCGAACCCATCACAAAGCACCTCTTCCCATGGCAAGAAAAATTGATCTAGTCAACCTAACTAAACCAAAAATTCGAAGAAGAAATACGAGGGTATAAATAATCATGCATATAAGAGATCAAAACTCAAATAACTTTCATCGATAAAATAGATCTGATCATAAACTCAAAGTTCATTGGATCCCAACAAACATACCGCAAAAAGAGTTATATCAAATAGATCTTCAAGAGACGATTGTATTGAGAATCAAAAGAGAGAAAGGAAGACATCTAGCTACTAACTACGGACCCGAAGGTCTACAATGAACTACTCACGCATCATCGGAGAGGCACCAATGAGGAAGATGAACCCCTCTGTGATGGTGTCTAGATTGAATCTGGTGTTTCTGAAACTTGCGGCGGCTGGAATTGTGTTTCGTAGACTCCCCTAGGGTTTTTGGATTTTTGGGGTGTTTATAGAGCAAAGAGGCGGTGCGGGAGGCGGCCGAGGTGGGCATAACCCACCAGGCGCGCCCTGGTGGGTTGTGCTCCCCTCGAAGCCCCCTTCTGGTACTTCCTTGGCCCATCGCGTGTTTTCTAGTCCAAAAAAAATCTCCAAAAAATTTCGCTGCGTTTGGATTCCGTTTGGTATTGATTTTTTACGAAGTAAAAAACAAGCAAAAAACAGTAACTAGCACTGGGCATTATTCGGCTGGAAGTTGCTTTTCATTGGTGCAACTTCCAGCCGTGCAGAACCATTCTATCCGGTGTACTAATCCTTTGCTAATGCAGGGTTGTGCCATCAACTTTGATCTACTTCTTACAAAAAAAAGTGGAAGGCAGTCGGTTGGTTGATCTATTCATAGACATACCAGATGATCATGCTGGTACTTAGATTCAGATCCAAGCATCAACAGGTATCACAGATCCGCCCTTCTTCAGGCCGAAGCGCTCGCGCTACTTCTTGCAGCAAGAACAGCACATATGTTACAGCTCAGGCATCCCTCTTTCCTCAGTTTATTGTTTGCTTCTTGACAAAGCAGCTGCAGGTAGGAGTGGATACAGATGAAGTCCATTGTACCATGAGGCACTCACTAGCAGATTATTTCTCCATCTCCAATGAGCAGCAGCCTTCCATCTTTCACACATCCAGGAAGCTGGTATAGCATAGCAGGCAATGTGGCTTATCAGGTTATATAAACTCCGAGCCTGATTTTGTATCGTATTCTTCAGCTCATAGGCACCTTTGTCCTTTTATTACTACTTCCTCCGTTCATTTTTATAAGTCATTTCAGACAAGTGAAATTAAGCTGTTTTGCACAATGTCTGAAATATCTAGAAAGCCTTATAAAAATAAAAGTGAACAGAGGGAGTACTAAAATCTCCCTAACTTCATCTACTTTGAGCTGAATGAACTTGGCACCATTCCCGTTCAAAAAAGAAGCCAGACCATCCATCCACTTCAAAAGGGCATACTACAGCCACATCAAAACAAGACCATAACACATCAACCTAAGACATGGTGATAAAGGCATGAAATGCAGGCAGCGCAAGCAAGAAATCCACAAGAATACAACTGTTTTACATGGATAAAATGCAAGGAACAGAACACGGACAAGTATGCATGCTGCAAATTACAGTCAGGGCTAGCTACCTAAGAAAGGAACAGAGCCATATAACCAAACAGCTATTGTACATGACCGGCAACTAAAGAGACTACAGGTCAATAACACCACTGAGTCAAGCACAACAACCAGGTAGGCGCGCAGGGCCATCACATCAAATGGCTAACGAACAGACAGTCTAGCACCTGCCCAGACCACCACCAAAACGGCTGTTGCGGCGCCACCATTGTACAGGCCAGAGCAGCCCCAGCAACCAACAAGAACACTTGACAAATACAGGAGATCGGTCAGTCCGATCACGTCTGGCTTATTTCTCTTCCTCTTCATCAGGATCCTCCTTTGAATCTTCTTCCTTCTTGCCGTTCTCTTCTGCATCCTCTTCCTCGTTTTCTTCCTCGCCTTCATCGTCAGACATGCTGTTGATCACTTCCTCTATGATGCGCTTCACCTCCGACTTCCTGTCCATGAGGTCCATGTCGAAGTGGTCTCCTGAGATGACAACAGAAAATGTCAGTGCGTTCATTAGACCAGACAATTGTGCTCATCATAACTTCAATAAAATCTACTACTACTACAATGAAACTTCAGAGAATGACAACAGAAGTATACCTAATTTCCGGAGAATGTCAGCCAAAGTTGCCTGCATGAAGGTAGCAATGTAGCCAGGTCAGCATGATAAAACACCAGAAATACATGCAACATGAACACAACATAACAATTTGCATCTGCATACCGTATTGAAGTCCACTTCTTTCAATATGTTACTAACAACACCATGCAACTGTTTAGTGGTTGGGGCTACCTTGCCTTTTGCTGGAGAAGATGGAAGCATTGGTTATAGCAGCTTTCTAAGCAGCATCTCATAAGATTGGACTCAGAAAATGCAAATAAAGACATCAAACTGGAAGTAGCTCTCAGAAGAACTATGAATGTGACTTCTAATAGCCCTATGAACTATGAATATGACAGCAAGCATTGGTTATAGCAGCTTTCTAAGTGGCATCTCATAGGATGGAGCACAGAAAATGCAAATAAAGCATCAAACTGGAAGTACTTCTCAGAAGAAACATGAATTAACTCCTAATAATCCTACCAGAACAAAGTAAAGTCAACCAGCTCCTAGTGTGATCTGCATCAGATCAGTATTTTCATGGAATAAATAAACTCGCTAATGATCCAAATGCACTGAGATTGAATAGTTGTAAAAACAGTTGTATTCGTGTGGATCTCCTGCATGGGTACAAGATCTCATACCTTTATTTTCACCAGATGCCTTCGCACCTTGCTTCTTGCGTGCCTTACTGTTGTTTTGGCTCTCTTTGCCATCATCCTTTTTTGGTTTTGCAACCTTCTTCTTGGCCTTCTCTACAGGTGTATTGCTTTTCTTTGTTGAATTCTTTGGTGTTTTCTTGGCAGCCTTTTTGCTCTCCGGCTCCACATCTGGCTTTGACACGCTTTTTACAGATTTAGTAGGAGTCTTCTTCACTGATGCATCCTTTTCCTTTGCCTTGGATCCAGCTTCCTTCTTTCCTTGTTTAACATCTGTTGACTTTTTCTTCACTGGTGTCGCTTCAGGCTCTTCATCACTCTTGGTCTCTTCTTTCACTTCAGAGTCCTCATCACTTTCTCCCATTGATGAGTCCTCAGAACCAGCAGGACCAGCATCATCATTCTCATTTTCAGCCTCAACTTCTTGTTTCCGACTCTTCCTCTTTTTCTGATAATAAAACCACATCAGAATTGAAGTACTACACACAAACACTAATTACAAATAACTGCTGCAGAAAGTCCTAAAAAGTAATTACAAATAACTGTTTTTGTGAAATTTAACATAATAAGCAATTGTCAACTAGAAGATAAATATTACTGGTTCTCTATGTCCAGAAAAAAAGTACCAGCAATTATGGAGCACAGAAAGAGAGCATAAAGAAAATACTCCCTCTGTAAAGAAATATAAGAGCATTTAGATCACTAAAGTAGTGGCCTAAACGCTCTTATATTTCTTTAATGAGGGAGTACATTATAGGATTGAGTACCAAAGTGAGTGCAAATTTTTGGCTCCCAGGCTCCTCAGAGCCCAGTATATTGAAAAGTAATAAAAATATCTTCTAAGGTTTTTAAAAAAATCAAACTTTCCCTGTGAAAACCTAGAAATGTGTACAGATCTGTAAATTTTCATTAAATATGGTAATCTATAAGCTACACACAAAAATCAAATATATGGACCCAAGACTAGAAAAGCCCATCTTGACAAACATATTTGTTTTTTGTGAACATCCATATGAACATATTCCCTCCTTCCATTTCTACAAGACCTAACCCCAAAATCAGTTTTCCCACAAATATTAGGCCGAATTGGCCTCACATCACGCGTGGCCATTTACTCTGTAGCACAGCACGCCTGACCTTTTCCATCCATATTTAATGATGTGCATGCATGCAAACAGCCAATATTGATGCACATGCATTCATGGGATTCGAGGGATTAGTGCTAAATAAATGGATTAAGGAATCAATAGAGGGGGAAGTGTGGGCCTATGCACTAAATGAAGGTTGCATGGGCAGGCATTTGGTGGAATTCAGTTGGCTGCATAGTTTGCTTCAACTTTTAGGCTATTGCTTTGGTATGGAAGGTTCAAAACTTAGGTCCTGTAAAAATGGATGGGGGAAGTATATTCCTATGAAATTTCACACATATGCATTTTTATACATGTCTATTTGCAAATGTACTTTTTCAGATTTTTTGAAGGAAAAAAATAAGGGCATTTTCATGCAGGCAATATCTGTGTCCAGCTCCAAAAGAAAATATTCTAACATGAACTTTGCTTCAGTACACCCCCCTAGTAAAGTTTATGGATTTAGATGCAGATTAAAGGTGGAGATTAGAAGGTACCCTTCAATCAAAAGGCATAATAGTCTTTTGTATGCAACAACAAGTTTAATCTCCAGAGGAAAACTCATCTAACATTTTATTCTAATAATTAAGAGGAACATTGAGAAAGATGCTCAGGGTATCCAGGTTCAACCACTAAAAATGCTGATGATCAAGATGCATAAACAGCCAATATTAATGTTGATATTCTTGAAAATGCAAATATATCACCATAGGTTTCTAGGTATAGATTAAAGATGTTAAAAAATTGCCACTTTCCACTAGTTGAGTGGAAAACTCTCAAATATCCCTTGTTAATGTGACAATCAATAGAAGGCCAACTACCATTATTTATTTTTATTTGAATCCCATTGAGCCATTCAGGCTGAGAAATGACCAAATAACCATGGGATATCAGATTAATACTTTGCTACATTTCTCACTGTCTCTCAGCTAGGCACAAGCCAGCCCCTACCAGCAACACATAAGAGGGTACCTAAGGGAGGTGTCACACTTGGTGCAGGTCCCTTGCAAGCAGAATGTCCTTCAAGGAACCTCAAGGTTAAATCACTACTTGAACTTAGAATTTAGAAGCCCAAGGCCTTGGGGCCTCCTAATGAATGAGATTCTCATCCATGAACAGGCATCTTTATGGTTCTTCACAGATTACACTGTCAATTTCATACTTTTAACAGTGTGTTGCAAGAGAGATAATTCTACGAAGTCAGAAACATCCAATCACAAACAGTCATCATCCAACATTAAGAAAAGAAACAATTGCAGTAAACTTTCACTGCCAGTATGTTGGTGCGTGCAATCTTGCTATCCATGTGCCAGAACCATGAGTTGGCTGCAAGATCTTATGAGTTTCACCTCTAGCCTACCCCAACTTGTTTGGGACTAAAGGCTTTGTTGTTGTTTGTTATGTTGGTGCAGATAGACAGCTACAGAGAGGGAGTAGACCAAAGAGACCCAACTCCACTAGAGGAATTGCGGTCATTTCCAATAACAGAGGGTTAAAATAAAAATAACTCTTAAGATGGGATTTTATCAATTGTCACAACCCTAGGGATACTTGGAAGGTTTCCCCTCAACTAGTGGGAAGATGGAAATCACATGTCAACGTAGGAACATATCATCAATTTTCTCTTTTTGAAAATAATCAATAATGGAAGCTAGCAAGTGCAAGGGGAGAAATACAGCAGTAATGTCAAATTTGCAATTTCGAGGTAGTTCACAATGGTAATCAGAAATGTATAACAACTCAAGGGAAAATGAGCAGTTTATAAATTTTCTGATGCAGGCAACAGAGCACCAGACATCAGGACACAGGTGAAGGCATTCCATGATAGATAGAGGTTAAAAGGAGCTGCCCTCAGCACGGCAAGTTTACCTTCTCTCCAGAAGCACCTTCAGCCGTTGCCTGGCTAGTTCCTTTAGACTTCCTCCGGCGTTTCTTCCCTTTCTGGAATGACAAAGATTAGGAATGTGAAATTCAGTTTGCAGTCCCATGCAGTAAAAAAATATAGATGTCCATAAGAACAAGATTTGCATTAATTAAAAATCATACCTTCACATCACTGATAACAACATCTCTGGTAATGCAAGGAGATTCCAGAAACTCCAGCAATTTGGCAGAAACTTCCTCCTGAATACAGAAAAATACAGTTAGTACAGAATTCACAGCTTAGACCATTACAAACATGTGCTGAAGCAAATTAACCTTCTTTAAAGTATGTTTGGCCTGAACATCAAGTATATCACAAAAATCTAGCAACTTCTCCTTGTTCATCTTGTCAAGCCTTTCTTTTATCCTGTTCCTTTGCTTTTCCTAATCAAAATTACAAGGACATCCATTAAGACAAAAAAACAAAAACAAATCATGTTTTACAGCAGGGTCATCACAAAAACTCACTGGATTGTCGGTCCAAACAAAACCAGAAAACTGGGCTAGGTTTCTTTTCAGGAAATGGACCTGCAGAGAATCAAAACAGAGAGTTAACAAAACAAACTTAACAAGTTAAATTACAGCAAGACAATGCAGAAGCCTCACACTTGATTTTTTCCCAAACAATAAAGTATGAAGACTCTGAAGATTGTCATCCGCCTTTCTCTTGGAAAGTTTGAAGAAAACTAACAAAACAAACCATTAGTCCAACCTGTGGAATATGAGGTAGCTATTCCCAGAATGATAAACTGTATGATGCAGTTACAAGATGAAGAGTCCATAATGTCTTTATTCATCCAACACTAACTAAAACACGAGTAACAACTTCAATCATATACTGGACAACTGAGCAAGATGAAAATCAGAGCAAGCAATATCAAAGGAAGCAAGTTATGAACATTGACAAGCAGTAGCATTAACCCAAAGTTCAGAAATAAAAACAAGCAGCAGCAGTAATCCAAAATTCAGAAATCTGCACTTACAAAACAGGATAGGTGGCTGCATGGAAATTACTCATAACAAATACGGCATGATTCTGCTTATACAGTCCTTTGAAATATGATGGGCAAAGTTGGTAATATACAACATTAGGCAAAGACAACTTAATAAACAGATCCATAAGTCATTTATAATGTCACGGCACATAGAACTTGGACTAGGCAAAGAGAACTCTGCCAGTGGATGTGTGATAAAGCAAAGATAACTGAATAAACAGATCCACAAGTCATTTACAATGTCACAGGCACATAGACCTTGTGCTAAGCAAAGAGAAGTCTGGCAATCCATGTGTGTTACTATCTATCGTTCTATCAGGAACAACCCCTGGGCTAAACAAAGACAGGATCTTTTGGACGACAGCCTGATCCATTCATTGTCATGTTATTTCATTCTCTAGTTTATAAGCAAATTTCTTTATGAATAACTCTGGAACACCAGATATATCCAGGAAAATCAAGACTTCAACCAATCCAGGGATCATTAACCACCATAGCAACAAGTTAATCACTAGCGCGGGCAAAGAGGGGATCGCTGCCAATGATGTCACAGGCAAGCAGGGGCGTCTGTCTGCTAGTAAACGCAAGAATCAAGAGATGTTTCCGGGGCAGCAGCAGGCTTACCGTTGGGGATCTCCTTGAGCTTCGTCCCAGAGCCCTGAAACGCAGGAAGCACCAAGAACGAATCAGCAAATGAAGAAATTAACGAGTCTTCCAGCCACACGCTCATATATAATGGGGAATACAATGAACCAGACCGCTAAGCCTCCGGCGTCCCACAAACAAATACTGCTATTTTCGGCGCGGTACGGTGACGGCGAGGGCCCGGGGGTGAAAAATAACAGCTCCGCGAGCGGAGGCGCCACAGATCGGGAGGAACAGGAACGCGCGCACGGAGGAGGGAGGGGGAGGGAGAAAGATTTGACCTGGAGAATGGCGGCGGACTTCTTGGCGGGCGTGGAGCGCGGGGTGAGCTCGGCGTAGCGCTCGACCGTCTTGCGCTCCCTGGAGGGCCTCCCGGTGGCGGGGGTGGCCGGCTCCCGCGGCACCCGCTTCCTCCGGCCCCGCTTCTTCAGCGGCGCCTCCTCCTCCGCCGACTCCGCCTCCTCCTCGTGCTCCTCCGCCTCGGCGTCGGCGTCCATGGGGTCGTCCGCGGGCGGATCGGCCGGGGCGGGGTCGGCGGGCTTGGCGGCGGTGGCCATGGGCTGGCGGCGGGGGGCGGGGGCGACGGCGGCGAGCGCGGCTAGGGTTTTAGGGCGGGGGAGGTGGGGGGAGTGGGGAGGGTGGAAAAGGGGGAATTTTTGGGAGGCGGAGCGGGGCGGACGGACGGGGACGGGCGGGGGTGCGCGTGTGTTGTGTTGTGGCTTCTGGGAGGCGCTTGCTCGGCGTTGGGCGCTATTAAATTGGGGATCGGATGAGAGATTGGGGGGATCGACGGACGGGCGGGATGGGTGGATGGATTGGGCCTCTTTTCCTCCTCCTTCCCGCGCACGCCCCCTCCCCCGCCGTCTCAGCCCGGGAGTTGCTTGCGTCTTGTGCGCCAAATTTTCCCCTGGTTTGGCGTGTTCCCCGTTTTGCCCTCCTCCTCTTTATCCATAAACCAAGCGATCGCGAGTTTCTTTTCAGGTGCTAAGAGCGTCGCATGGATGAAAAAGCTGGCCTAGACAAAACACATACTCACTCCGTTCTTAAATATAAGTCTTTCTAGAGCATGTATATGCTGTGCGCGTCATCTTCCTTTAAGGGCTAGCGGATGAACAAAAACAAGGGGATCAAGTCGTAGAGCGGATCACGCTGCATCTATGCTCTAGTCGATCAGGCAACGGTCGACGGTCAGTGCCCCTACCTTGTAGATAAGGCTACGTTGTTGCCCCCTGCTTCTTATTGTCTGTTAGAATCAAAGCCCGCCTACACCCGTTGCCCGAGCATCGGACCTGAACCGAGGACTTTTCGATTTTACTATAAAAGGATAGATGAATTTCTTAAAAAACGTACCATACATTGTAATGAGAGACGACAACAATTTTGATGGATGAACACAAAATATGATGTGTATAGGCTAGGGGGGCAGAGCCGCAGAAGGGTAGGTAAATAAAATAGCCGGGGGCAGAAGGGTAAATGCATGCCCTGACGCGGGACCCGCGGACAATCGGTTGAGGTGGGAGTGCGGGGCGTCGGCTGCGTCAGCGCGGCAAGCGGGAAATGGTGCTAGGCCGCACGCGCCCACTTCTTCTTGGGTTCGAAATTTTCGGCCTCCCACCACAACCTCCCGCTGAATCCGATCAGGATCAGATCCATCGCCCCAAATAAATTCCCGGCGCGCGCGCCATCGCTCCCTCTCCCTCTTTTCCCACCCAAAGCCGTTGACGCCAACTTGGGCCTCCACATGGACTTGCAGCTGAGATGGGCCCATGATCGGTGAGTGATGCGAAGCCATGGGCCTATCCCTCACCACGGGCGGCCCCCCGAAGAACCCCGGCGGCGCTCTCCCCCGCAGCACCGCCGCCCGGCGGCTCGTCTGCTCGCGCGACCGCCCCCAACCGGCGAACGTCCCCCTGGCCCTCCCCCGTCTCGGGCGGGCGGACGGCGGCGATGAAGGCCGACGTCGCCGGAGCAGACGGCGAGGGGAAAGCGCAGGCCATCGTGCGGTAAGCTCCGTAACTTCGCGCGGCGCCCCGTCGCCCCCGGCGGGAGCTGCAGGGCCGCTCGCCTGCAAAGAACGGAGAATTAATTAACGCGGCTTCGGTTGCTGTTCGACTCGCAGCGATGACGCGCCCAGGCTGCTCGCCGCCCTCAAAGAAATGGAGGATGGGCTCGACCTCGTCGGAGCCAAGGTCGAGTCGCTCACCCGCAAGGTACCCCCTCGCGGCCTTCCCCGCGTTACTGAGGACGACGAGGGATTTTAATTCTGGTTAAGATTTCGGGTGGCCGTGCCGAAAACTGAGAAAATCCTGTTCATTTTTCTGTGTGCTTGTGCATTGGTAGGTGAGGAAGAACCAGCTGCCGACGGGCGATGGGATCGGGTACCTGGAGGCCAAGCACAACCTGCTGCTGGGCTACTGCCAGGGCCTCGTCTACTACCTGCTACGCAAGGCCATGGGGCTGTCCGTCGATGGTCACCCCGTCGTGCGCAGCCTTGTCGAGATCAGGCTGTTTCTTGGGAAGGTGTGCGTGCGTGTGTGCCCTCAAGTGTTGTTGATTGCTAAGCTGCCAGTCTCCATTTATGCAGCTGTCTAATAGTGTAGTAGATTGTTCTATGTTGAATTCTGTGTGCTAGATTAGCCCAATAGACAAGAAGATGGAGTACCAGATTCAGAAGCTCACCAATGCCGCAGATGGTGCAGCTGCCCAGGATAAGGTGCCACTGCCAGAAGCCGAGGTCAATGGAAAGGGCGGGCAACAAGGCGACGACGACCTGTTGGGGTACCGGCCAAACCCGGATATGATGGATATCAAAATTGCTCTTGTTGCCTTGGGATTTTTCCCCCACCTTCCTCCGCGGCTGCGTGGCGTAGCTCTCCCCGCCCCTGATGGCCGGCTCCTCGCCGGCCTCCCCACCTTCCTCCCATACACTCCCCCCACCTACGCCCGGCCCCCCACCTGCGTCAGCCGTTCGCTGCCCTGTCTCCTTCCGCGATGCCCTCGTCTCCAACAACCCCCCTGCTCCGCCTTCAAGTGCCGCTGTCCCTGCTAGCAGGCTTCAATCGATGGTTGTCGTCCCCTCACGCCAAGACCACGCGCGTGCCAGGTTTCCCGGAGCCGCGCAGGATGCCCATGCCGGCCAGAGCACTGCGCGTCTTCAAGGAGATGGGGGCTGGCGCACGGTCCGGAAGCGTTATTGGTGGCGGGAGGAGAAGCAGCATCGCCGCATTAATGGCAGGAATCCAAGGCCAGCGACTCCGCGCCCCCTTTCTTGCATCCAGCATCTCTTCTTAACCAGAGCTGCAGGCTGCTGCTTTCGTTGTCTCTCCCCTCGCCATCGCGTTGCTTCCTGCCATAACCCACCTCGGTGCCTCCTCTGCTCGCAATCTGGGCATACTTCGCGTGCGTGCCACCTCCACCTCAAGCCCAGCCCATCTGCCGCCCCCGCTGCTCCGGCCTTCCCGGCTTCGTCGGCGGCCTCTCCTCCTCCTCCCGCGTCGGAGCTGAGAGCTACCAGCTCCTCGGCTGCACCCGCCGCTGTCGTCGCCCCCCCTCCCCCCCCCCCCCCCGCCGCCCATGGAGAACCCGGTGCCCGACGTCAACTTGCGCCCCCGGATGGTCTCCGCTACGGTCGCTTGGTCTCCGGCGCTGGCCAACGCCGAGCGCGACCTCGAGCACCACGCGGTCATCGCCACCACCCTGGGCAATCGCCCGTCCTTCACCGTCCAAGATGTCTCGGTCGCCGCCTCCATGCAGTTTGGAATTGCTCGCTCCGACATGCACGTCTCTGTCTTTGAGCCCGGTGATTTTCTCATACGGTTCTCCAACCGCCGTGTGAGAAATACCACGCTCTCGGACACGGCAACGTTGCACATCGGCCGTGCGGTCATGCGTCTCTCGGCGTGGTCCAGAAGAGTGGGGGCCACCCTCATCAGGCTCACGTACAAGATCAGGGTGTGCCTGGAAGGCCCGCCACGGCACGCATGGTCGATTGACGGCGTCAAGCAGCTCTTCCCACCGCCGGCCATCGTCGACCACATCGAAGAAGAAACTTATAGCGACGAGGAGTCGGCCTGCTGCTGTGCATGGGTGTGGGTGCAGGATGCCACCAAGACCGCCACCAGGGGCTCTCTCACTGTCGAGGAGCCGCCGGATCAAAGCTCCGCTGACTTCCATAGGCAGCTGATGGAGGGAAGCAACAACGATGCGGCGACGCGCTCCAGCCCCGTCAACCTGCTTGTCTACCCGGTTCTGATTCACCTCGACCGAGTGTATGACTACACGGTGCAACCAGAAATTGACAGCGGTAGAAGCTCCATCAGCGGCATCAGTGGCATCCCATCCGACGACGGCGACTCGCCGGTGTACGACGACTGTGCCAAGTGGCACTACCGATGGATGCTGCGCTTCGAGGATGGAACCTTCCCCGCACACCGCGCTGGTAGGCGCCCGGTGCACTCTCGTCTCAACTTCGGCGATCGCGACGACCGCGGCGGTCCATCTGGCGGCAATGACAGAGGCAGGCCGGGCGGCGGAGACCCCAGCCGCGCCTCTGGCCGAAGATCCAGCGACGGCGGCTACCTCGACAGCACCGGTGACTCCCTCATGCGCGACTCCTCTTCCCCCGGCCAGGGCAGGCAACGCCGTCGGGATGCACCTAACGGCGATGTGGATGCCGTTCCAGCTGACGATGGGGCCGGGAGGCAGTGCGTGTTGGAAATATGCCCTAGAGGCAATAATAAATAAGTTATTATTATATTTCCTTGTTCACGATAATCGTTTATTATCCATGCTATAATTGTATTGATAGGAAACTCAGATACATGTGTGGATACATAGACAACACCATGTCCCTAGTAAGCCTCTAGTTGACTAGCTCGTTGATCAATAGATGGTTACGGTTTCCTAACCATGGACATTCGATGTCGTTGATAACGGGATCACATCATTAGGAGAATCATGTGATGGACAAGACCCAATCCTAAGCCTAGCACAAAGATCGTGTAGTTCGTATGCTAAAGCTTTTCTAATGTCAAGTATCATTTCCTTAGACCATGAGATTGTGCAACTCCCGGATACCGTAGGAATGCTTTGGGTGTGCCAAACGTCACAACGTAACTGGGTGGCTATAAAGGTACACTACAGGTATCTCCGAAAGTGTCTGTTGGGTTGGCACGAATCGAGACTGGGATTTGTCACTCCGTGTGACGGAGAGGTATCTCTGGGCCCACTCGGTAGGACATCATCATAATGTGCACAATGTGATCAAGGAGTTGATCGCGGGATGATGTGTTACGGAACGAGTAAAGAGACTTGCCGGTAACGAGATTGAACAAGGTATAGGGATACCGACGATCGAATCTCGGGCAAGTACAATACAGCTAGACAAAGGGAATTGAATACGGGATTGATTGAATCCTCGACATTGTGGTTCATCCGATGAGATCATCGTGGAACATGTGGGAGCCAACACGGGTATCCAGATCCCGCTATTGCTTATTGGCCAGAGAGTTGTCTCGGTCATGTCTGCATGGTTCTCGAACCCGTAGGGTCTACACACTTAAGGTTCGGTGACGCTAGAGTTGTTATGGGAAATAGTATGTGGTTACCGAAGGTTGTTCGGAGTCCCGGATGAGATCCCGGACATGACGAAGAGCTCCGGAATGGTCCGGAGGTGAAGATCGGTATATTGGACGAAGGGTATTGGAGTCCGGAATTGTTCTGGGGGTACCAGGTGATGACCAGCGTGTCCGAAAGGGGTTTCGGAGGCCCCGGCAAGTGTTGGGGGGCCTTATGGGCCAAGGGGAGAGGGCACATCAGCCCACTAAGGGTCTGAGCGCCCCTCCCAACCCCATCTGACGTAACCAGAGAGGTGGGGGCGCCACCCCTAGGGCAGCCGCCCCTCCCGGCTTGGGGGGCAAGTTTCCTAGGGGGTGGGGGCGCCCAAACCCATCTAGGGTTTCCCCTGTGGCCGCCGTCCCTCCCCTAGGGAACCCTAGGGCGCCTCCCCCTCCTCCCTTACCCCTATATATAGTGAGGAAGAGAGAGGGCAGCCGCACCCTTCCCTTGGCGCAGCCCTCTCCCTCCTCCAACACCCCGTCTTCCTCCGTAGTGCTTGGCGAAGCCCTGCCAGAGAACCACGAGCTCCATCACCACCATGCCGTCGTACTGTCGGAGTTTTTCCCTCAACTTCTCCTCTCCCCTTGCTGGATCAAGAAGGAGGAGACGTCCCCGGGCTGTACGTGTGTTGAACGCGGAGGTGCCGTCCGTTCGGCACTAGGATCATCGGTGATTTGGATCACGGCGAGTACGACTCCATCACCCCCGTTCACTTGAACGCTTCCGCTTAGCGATCTACAAGGGTATGTAGATGCACTCTTCTTCCCCTCGTTGCTAGTTTCTCCATAGATAGATCTTGGTGACACGTAGGAAAATTTTGAATTTCTGCTACGTTCCCCAACAGTTGCATCATGAGCTAGGTCTATTGCGTAGATTCTATGCACGAGTAGAACACAAAGTAGTTGTGGGCGTCGAATTGTCAATTCTTCTTGCCGTTACTAGTCCTATCTTGATTCAGCGGTATTGTGGGATGAAGCGGCCCGGACCAACCTTACACGTACGCTTACGTGAGACCGGTTCCACCGACTGACATGCACTAGTTGCATAAGGTGGCTGGCGGGTGTCTGTCTCTCCCACTTTAGTTGGATCGGATTCGATGAACAGGGTCCTTATGAAGGGTAAATAGAGATTGACAATTCACGTTGTGGTTTTAACGTAGGTAAGAAACGTTCTTGCTAGCAACCTATAGCAGCCACGTAAAAACTTGCAACAACAATTAGAGGACGTCTAACTTGTTTTTGCAGCAAGTGCTTTGTGATGTGATATGGCCAAGAAGAATGTGATGAATGATATGGGATGTATGAGATTGATCATGTTCTTGTAATAGGAATCACGACTTGCATGTCGATGAGTATGACAACCGGCAGGAGCCATAGGAGTTGTCTTTAATTTATTTATGACCTACGTGTCAACATAAACGTCATGTAATTACTTTACTTTATTGCTAACCGTTAGCCATAGTAGTAGAAGTAATAGTTGGCGAGACAACTTCACGAAGACACGATGATGGAGATCATGATGATGGAGATCATGGTGTCATGCCGGTGACGATGATGATCATGGAGCCCCGAAGATGGAGATCAAAAGGAGCAATATGATATTGGCCATATCATGTCACTATTTGATTGCATGTGATGTTTATCATGTTTATACATCTTATTTGCTTAGAACGACGGTAGTAAATAAGATGATCCCTCATTAAAATTTCAAGAAGTGTTCTCCCCTAACTGTGCACCGTTGCTAAAGTTCGTCGTTTCGAAGCACCACGTGATGATCGGGTGTGATAGATCCTTACGTTCACATACAACGGGTGTAAGACAGTTTTACACATGCAAAACACTTAGGGTTAACTTGACGAGCCTAGCATGTACAGACATGGCCTCGGAACACAAGAGACCGAAAGGTCGAGCATGAGTCGTATGGTAGATACGATCAACATGAAGATGTTCACCGATGATGACTAGTCCGTCTCACGTGATGATCGGACACGGCCTAGTTGACTCGGATCATGTAATCACTTAGATGACTAGAGGGATGTCTATCTGAGTGGGAGTTCATAAGATGAACTTAATTATCCTGAACATAGTCAAAAAGATCTTCGCAAATTATATCTCGCGCTTCAATTCTACTGTTTAGATATGTTCCTAGAGAAAATTTAGTTGAAAGTTGATAGTAGCAATTATGCGGACTAGGTCCGTAAACTGAGGATTGTCCTCATTGCTTCATAGAAAGCTTATGTCCTTAATGCACCGCTCAATGTGCTGAACCTCAAACGTCGTTTGTGGATGTTGCGAACATCGGACATACACTGTCGGGGGATACCGGCCTCCACGAGCACCTATGGGGACGGAGCCCCTTGTCGGTTCAGCGGGGGGCGGAGGTTGCACAAAGAGCAGATCGAGGCGGCACACACACACTCAACGATTTTACCCAGCTTCGGGCCGCATGGATGCGTAAAACCCTACTGCTGCTTGTCTGGTTGATTAGAGTTCTTGCTCTGGAGCGCAAGAAGCTACAGTAAGTTGGAGCTGGACGTAGACGAGGGTCTACTGGGTGTCCTTCTTCCGGTCTCCTAGGGTTCGATCCCCTCTCTCCCCTCTCTCCCCTTCCCTACGTACGCATGGGCCTCCTTTTATATGCTAAGGGGTTTTCCACAGGTAGCGACGCAGGTGAGGGTAAAAATGGCAAGGAACTGTGCGAACAGAGGTCGCACAGTGCTATCGCACCTAACTCTGACGGCGGGGGACAAAGGCATTAAATGCCCGTCTGGATCGCCTGAACAGTGCCGAGGCGGACCGTTAGGGGCACCTCCGCTTGCCACGGGGGCGACTCCGCCAACGTCGCATGCCACGCGCGCGCCCCAGGCTGCGCGGCGCCCCGCCACGTGTCTCTGGGGAAGCTCCAGAGTGACGCGTGGACAGGTGAGCTGGAGCGCACGCCTGAGGTGGTGGTTCGCCGCGGCAAGTGGATTGCCGCGGTGGTTGTCTTGCCGCACCTGAGAGCTTGCCGCTCGTCAGGCCTTGCCGGGGCGCGCGGCGCGCCGCGGCGGGCTTCTCTTGGGGTGCCTTGGCTTGGTCGTCCCGGCGAGCTCCTCCCGCCGGGGCCTTGGTGCTTCGGCTTAGTCGTCCCGGCAAGCTCCTCTTGCCGGGGCCTTGTCGCCTTGGCCCGGCAAGCTCCTCTTGCCGGACCTCGCCTTCTCGGCCCGGCAAGCTCCTCTTGCCGGGGCCTGGTCTTCTAGGCTCGATCACTTGGCCTTCGTCCGGCCCAGAAAGGGCCGTGGAGACTCTTGTCGCTCCCCTGGCAAGCCTTGCCGCGGGACGCTACTACTGCCCGTGCACAAGTTCGGGGTACTAAGGTACCCCTACTTTAGTACACCGACAGGAGCCCCCGGGTCTGGGCCATACACGGTGCCGAGCGTTGTTGGGCCAGGCCCTAACAGTGCACGGGCACGCGTGGCCTGGGTTGCGCTGCTCCTTAACTCCGTGCTCGTCGCGCCCTCCCCAAGTGGCGCGCGCTTATCACGGCGTCGTGGGGGGTGAGGCGTGCGAGGCGTGCGTGACGTGGGTGGCGTGCGCGGGGCTTGAGGCCCGCAGGCATGCGTCACGTCGGGCATGATTCCTTTATTTGGAAAGGCGGAACGTCCGCCTCCACTCCTTCCCCCTTTATAAGCGGAGGGGAACAGGGGCAGCTCGCCATTCCGCCGGTTGCTGTTCCTCGAAAATCTCCGCCACTTCCTCCTTACTAGAGAAAGCAACGATTCGCCCTCGCAGCCCCCGGCGCCGCCAACGCCGACAACTCCCCCTCCCCGTTTCCGCCATGGCCCCGAAGAGCGACAAGGCGAAGGGGAAGGTCGTGAAGTCGGCCGAGGCGCTGCGGCTGGAAGCGCTTCGGAAGGAGACGGCGACGTTCCCCCCTCAGCTCGACGCGTTGAGGCTGAAGAACGGATACCGCCTCTTCTGGTCGACGGCGACGCGTGCGCGGGTGCTCCCGCCATCGCCAAAAAGCTGTACCCGACCGGGTACCCTTTCTTCGTCGTGTTCTTCTATTGCGGGCTCTGCCCGCCTTTTTCCGAGTTCTTCTGCGACATCATGCACACCTACAACCTCCACCTCCTTGACTTCACCCCCAACGCCGTTCTGACAATGGCGGTTTTCGCACACCTTTGCGAGAACTTTGTCGGAGTCCGCCCCAACGTAGCCCTCTTCCGCCACTTCTTTACTCCTCGGGTGGAGAAAGGAGAGCCGCTGTTCGGCGAAGTCGCCTGGGTCTCCAGGACCAGCAAGAAAGAGGTCTACTTGGAGGGGGAACTCCGTGGCAGATGGGAGGAGTGGAGGGCTGAGTGGTGCCTGATCGTCGAGGAGAACCCGCCGCCGTTCACCGCCGTGCGTCGAACTCCAGTGGTGCGCGGCCGTGACTGGAGCGACCTGGCCCCGGACGACGCCAAGCTGAAGATTGCCGCCACCCGAATCCTGCGCCTCAGGTTTGCCGGGCTCACCGTCGGCGCCGTCGGCGCGGATTTCCTTCGCCGGCGTATCGCCCCCCTGCAGGAGAGGGGGAAGCCGGCTTGGGAATTCCAAAACGCGGCGGACATCATGAGGCTGCGCCCGGGCCTTAACTACAACTTCACCGTTCTGGAGCTCGTCGGAGTGTTGAAGGAGTTGTTCAAGTACGACTCCGAGCACCCAGAATGGTTCAGGTTGCCGCCGGGCGTCGTCCCCCTGTGCAATAATTCGGCGCTCAGCCGCATCCTCGCGATGATGCCGCTGTGCGACTCGCACGGGATCGACGCGACCTGGCAGGAGCCGGCGGACGACGTCGTGCAGGCCTTCTTCGACAACTTGGAGGAGGTGCCGGTCGACCCCGACGAGAAGAGGGGCCTCACGCGGGACACCACACCCGAGGAGCTGGCCTACATCGCCTCCAGGATGGAGGAGGCGGCGGCCGCCGCGGCCGCGGGCGAGTCTGGCTTCACCCTGGCCGAAGCAGACGCGGCGGAGGCGGAGAGCCTCGCCGACCAAATGGAGCTCGCCGGTGCGGAGGAACCAGCCGGGCACGGTGGCGCGGGCGAGCCCGCCCAGGACGCGAGCGGCTTGCCGGAGGCTGACGCGCCCTCCTCGTAGCTCCCGGGCAGCTCGTCGCAGGCGGAGCCCCCTGCCCAGCCGAGGAGGCGTCTCCGTAGGGCCAGAGAGGTGGTGCGGCAGGCCAACCAGCAACCGCAGCCCCGCGTGACACGCGCCTCCGAAGCAGCGGGAGCGGGGTCCTCACGGGCCGCGGCTTCTGCTCCTGCCGCTCCCCGTACCGCGGCGACAACGGGGGCGGGGTCGTCCACCGTCCCCGCCAAGCGGTCCCGGGAACCCACTCCCCTGTCTCCTCGCGCCTGGAGCAAGCCGGTTTTTGACTATTCCGCGCTTAGCTCCGACGACGAAGAGGAGGACGAAGAGTAAGTTCCTGGTAGAGCTTGTATCTTCTTGATTTCTGTTGCTTCATCTTGTTTCGCTGCCCACTCATCCTCCCCCGAAACCGCTCCCTTTCAGGAGCCTGGCCCAGGGGAAGGCGAAGAGGGCCAAGGTCCCGCTGGTCGTCCTTGAGGGCGAATCTCCTCCGGCAACTGGGGAGGTGCCGGGGGCGACCTTACCGGACTCGACAGCGGGTCCGCAGGGCAGCCCACAGCGCAGCCTCCAGGGTGAGTGCACGGCTAGCTCTTGCCGTTTGGCGCGCGCGTGAGCTTCCCTTCTCTTTGTGGTTGACATGTGGCTGTTCTTGTTGTTGGGTAGGAGCAGAGCAGCCCCAGCAGGCGACCCCGGGGGGCACTCCTGCCGCGCCGTCTGCGTCGACCACCCCGCCTAGGGAGAAATCTCCGACAAGGGAGGAGCCCCCGGCAGGGGAGACCCCTCTAGCAAGGGAGGAGCCCCCGGCAAGGAAGACCTCTCCGGCAAGGGAGGGATCTCCGGCGAGGGACGCGGCCAGCGATCCCCCGGCAACGGAGGCCGCGGCCACGGACCCTGCCACCGGTAAGCCCCCCTGCACGGAAATCTGTCCCTGGTCATCTTTCCTTATGAGCCTTTTTGTCGGCTGCTCGGTTGACTCTTCTCCCCTCTTCCGGCCGTCAGACCCGCCCACCGCGGACCCGATGGAGACCGAGGTCGTCGTCGGGGAGGGCGCACGCTGCGACGCGGACGACGTCGTCGTCATCGAGGAGGCGGACGGCACTGACGACCCCGCAGGCGGCGGGGAGGCCGAAGCCGCCAAGGCCGCCGCGGGGGCAGACGGCGAGGGGACCAGCGACCGTGCCGACGACCCCGGGGAGGCAGGGGCGTCAAGCACTCCGCCGTCCGGCGATCCCGCTGCTACCGCCGCGTCGGGCCTCGAGGAGCCCCCGGCGGGTGCCTACCTGAAGGCCGGTGATGGCGTCTTCATCAGGCTCCCCTGGGAGCCCAGCTCCAGGGCGTCGGTCGAGGGGGAGGCCTTGGACGGAGAAGTGCTCGCCTCCGTCGGGCTGACAGTGGTCGACGCGCCAAGCACCAGCAGCGGCGAGCCCGAGGAGGAGCGGCTGCTCCGGAAGCTTGTGTCGCTCTACCGCGCCCGGCAGGCTAAGGTGGAGCGCCAAGAGGCACTCGTCGCGAGGGCCGGCGCGGACATGGAGAAGCGCGCCGGGGAGCTCCGGGAGCTCAACCAGGAGGCTCTCCGGTCTTTGGCGGAGGAGCGGAGGCTGCTCGACGAGGCGTGGACGGCCTTTCTCCTCGAGAAGGCAGAGGCCGAAGAGCAGTAGAGGCTTGCCGCTGCGGGGCTATCCGCGCGGGAAAGCGAACTGGTGCAGCAGAAGGCCAGCCTCGCCAGCCACGAGGAGGAGGTTGCTGCGCGCGAGCAGGCGCTTGGCGGGGCCCTGCAGAGAGCGCAGGATGCTGCCGCGGCCGCCGAGGTCGCCAAGGGGGAGTTGGAGACGAGGGTGGTGCAGCTCGTCAGTGACCTCAAGGCGAGCGGCGAGGAGCTTGCCGCACTCAAACAGGAGCGCGAGAAGGCCGCTCACACTCTTGGCGAGCTGCAGGGCCGCTTCGCCGAGAAGATCCAGGAGCTCGACGCCGCCAAGGATTCCCAGGCTGACCTCGAGCTGAAGCTGGACACCCTGTCCAAGGCGCTGGAGAGCGCCAAGGGGCAGGAAGCGACCTTGCGGAAGGAGGTTGCTGGCAACGAGGAGCTATTGAAGCGCGCCGCCGTTACCCAGAATGCCTTCCAGGAGACGGTGGAGCGGTGGACCGAAGGCCTCGTCGACATCGCCACCACCATCGACAAGGAGCTGAAGCTGCTGGGGATGGAGGGCCACGAGTACCCCTCCGGCGAGAACGTCCCGGCGAGCGTCAAGCTCACTTCCTTCTTCAAGGGCTTGGTGGGGGTGCTCCAGCATCTCCGGGAAACGATCCCGGAGCAGCTGGCCGAGGAGACGCGGGAAGCCGTCTCCGGGGCCCTCGAGAGGGTGCCGGTGAAGATCGTCTTCCGCAACCCCACCATCAGGCTTACCAACGTCCTCAGGCACTTGCCGGAAGACGCCGACCTGACGGAGATCAGGGCCCTCGTCACCCCTATTGTGGAAAGGGTGGCCGGGATCAGGCGGGTCGAGGGCGACCGCGCGGATTAGGCCACCCACCTCTTTCTTTTCTCCTCTTGTCGCTGCTGAGCATGTCATAGAAACAGCTGATTAGAGCAGCGGCAAGTTATTTTGGAATATAACTTTTATCTTAGGCAGTTCATTGCGTTGTTATCTCCCTCGTTCGGCTTTGTGCTTCGTACGTTCGCGCCCTACGCTCCCGGGAACTTGTCGGCGTAAGCCTCCGCCTTGCCACGGGTGCCGAGTGCGGGACATCAGCAACCCGCTGGCGGCGCCTCCACCGGCAAGAAACCTTGCCGCGGCTGGCGCAACTCACTTAAAATGTTGAGCAGGCTCAGGGCGAGGTAAGCGTGGCGACTGCAGTCGCGGCACACTCAAGCTGCCGAGCAAGCTCGAAACAAAGTAAGTACGCCACTCGGGATGTAGCACACTTAAGTCGTTGAGCGGACTCGAAACGAAATAAGGGCGCAACCAGCCACGAGCCGGCCCCTCCGCGCACAGGTTTCCCATACGAAGCTCGGCCGTTCGAGGAAGATAACTTAAAGATAAAAAGGAGCTTAATTGCTCAAACTTTGGCAACTTAGCTTTTCTGTTGTTTGTAGTCCGGCAAGGCGCAGCTTCCTCGGGTGACGCCCAGCCTATCCTGTCATCCCCCCTTCTCGAGGTAAGGGAATAACGAGGGCTCGGGGCTTCACGACCTGCCATCGCTTGCCGGAGTCGAGTGCTGCACAATCGTGTCAAATAATGCATGCGCCAAGCGGAGAGGCGCGAAATCGACAAGATGTGCGGGGCACATAAGCTATGCTTGGGATCTGCGCCCGTCTCTGTACCAAGGATTACATGCAACTGCGGCAAGACTTGGACAGAGAGGGTGGCCGACGGAACGGGTTCCGACGGCCGCGCTGGCAAGGTTCCTCCCACGGTCGGCGTCGACTCGTTTGGATCTTGGCGGCCTGGGCTCGCCGAAGAACGAGGTCGCCTTTCCCGCAACTTCCGGCGCTAACTTCTGCGGCTACGGGAGCGGCGCAGAGTTTGCTGGAGGCGAGAAACTCGCTCAGCGGCCGGAAGGCGGTCCTCCTCAAGGAGCAGCTGCTCTTGCCCGGGCTCTGCGTGAGTGGGTACTCGAGGAGGGCCGTGCGCGAGTCCGTGAGGAGGAATGCCTCCGCTCCGCGAGTCGGAGCGGAAAGGTACCTGGCCATACCTGAGCTTACCTGTGGTCGCCAAATCTGGTTCGCACGACCTCGACGCATCTCCCCTACCTGGCACGCCAAGGATGTCGGGGGATATCGGCCTCCACGAGCACCTATGGGGACGGAGCCCCTTGTCGGTTCGGCGGGGGGCGGAGGTTGCACAAAGAGCAGATCGAGGCGGCACACACACACTCAACGATTTTACCCAGCTTCGGGCCGCATGGATGCGTAAAACCCTACTGCTGCTTGTCTGGTTGATTAGAGTTCTTGCTCTGGAGCGCAAGAAGCTACAGTAAGTTGGAGCTGGACGTAGACGAGGGTCTACTGGGTGTCCTTCTTCCGGTCTCCTAGGGTTCGATCCCCTCTCTCCCCTCTCTCCCCTTCCCTACATGTGCATGGGCCTCCTTTTATATGCTAAGGGGTTTTCCACAGGTAGCGACGCAGGTGAGGGTAAAAATGGCAAGGAACTGTGCGAACAGAGGTCGCACAGTGCTATCGCACCTAACTCTGACGGCGGGGGACAAAGGCATTAAATGCCCGTCTGGATCGCCTGAACAGTGCCGAGGCGGACCGTTAGAGGCACCTCCGCTTGCCACGGGGGCGACTCCGCCAACGTCGCATGCCACGCGCGCGCCCCAGGCTGCGCGGCGCCCCGCCACGTGTCTCTGGGGAAGCTCCAGAGTGACGCGTGGACAGGTGAGCTGGAGCGCACGCCTAAGGTGGTGGTTCGCCGCGGCAAGTGGCTTGCCGTGGTGGTTGTCTTGCCGCACCTGAGAGCTTGCCGCTCGTCAGGCCTTGCCGGGGCGCGCGGCGCGCCGCGGCGGGCTTCTCTTGGGGTGCCTTGGCTTGGCCGTCCCGGCGAGCTGCTCCCGCCGGGGCCTTGGTGCTTCGGCTTAGTCGTCCCGGCAAGCTCCTCTTGCCGGGGCCTTGTCGCCTTGGCCCGGCAAGCTCCTCTTGCCGGACCTCGCCTTCTCGGCCCAGCAAGCTCCTCTTGCCGGGGCCTGGTCTTCTAGGCTCGATCACTTGGCCTTCGTCCGGCCCAGAAAGGGCCGTGGAGACTCTTGTCGCTCCCCTGGCAAGCCTTGCCGCGGGACGCTACTACTGCCCGTGCACAAGTTCGGGGTACTAAGGTACCCCTACTTTAGTACACCGACATACACGTTTAAATAACTACGCGATAGTTCAGTTAAACGGTTTAGAGTTGAGGCACCAAAGACGTTTTTTTTTGAAATGTCGCGGAACATGTGAGATGTTTCGAGGGCTGAAATTGGGATTTCAGGCTCGTGCCCACGTTAGGAGGAATAAGACCTCCGACGATTTTCTTAGCCTGCATACTAAGGGAGAAAAGCTCAATCGTTGAGCTTGTACTCAGATTGTCTGGGTACGACGATCACTTGAATCGAGTGGGAATTATCTTCCAGATGAGATAGTGATAGTTCTCCAAAGTCACTGCCACCAAGCCACTAGAGCTTCGTGATGAACTATAACATATCAGGGATAGACATGATGATCCTTGAGAAATTCGTGATGTTTGACACCGCAAAAGTAGAAATCAAGAAGGAGCATCAATTGTTGATGGTTAGTGAAACCACTAGTTTCAAGAAGGGCAAGGGCTGAACCCAAACCCGAGACTAAGTGCTTCTGTAATGAGGGGAACAGCTACTGGAGCAGAATTACCCTAGATACTTGGTAGATGAGAAGGCTGTCGATAGAAGTATATTGGATATACATTATGTGAATGTGTACTTTACTAGTACTCCTAGTAGCACCAGGGTATTAGATGCCGGTTCGGTTGCTAAGTGTTAGTAACTCAAAATAAAAGCTACGGAATAAAAGGAGACTAGCTAAAGGTGAGCTGACGATACGTGTTGGAAGTGTTTCCAAGGTTGATATGATCAAGCATCGCTCGCTCCCTCTACCATCGAGATTGGTGTTAAACCTAAATAATTGTTATTTGGTGTTTGCGTTGAGCATAGACATGATTGGATTATGTCTATCGCAAAACGGTTGTTCATTTAAAGAGAATAATAGTTACTCTGTTTATTTGAATAATACCTTCAATGGTCTTGCACCAAAAATGAATGGTTTATTGAATCTCGATCATAGTGATACACATGTTCATGCCAAAAGATATAAGAGAGTAATGACCACCTACTTGTGGCACTGCCGTATAAGTCATATTGGTATAAAGCGCATGAAGAAACTCCATGTTGATGGATCTTTGGACTCACTCATTTTTGAAAAGGATTGAGTAATGTGAACCATGTCTGTTGGTATATACGCATGAAGAAACTCCATGCAGATGGACCGTTTGGACTCACTTGATTTTGAATCACTTGAGATATGCAAATCTTACCACATGGGCAAGATGACTGAAAAGCCTCGTTTTCAGTAAGATGGAACAAGATAGCAACTTGTTGGAAGTAACACATTTTGATGTGTGCAGTCCAATGAGTGCTGAGGCACGCAGTGGATATCGTTATATTCTTACTTCACAGATGATTTAAGTAGATACTGAGTATATTTACTTGATGAAACACAAGTCTGAATTATTGAATGGTTCAAGTAATTTCAGAGTGAAGTTGAAGATCTTCGTGATAAGAGGATAAAATGTCTATGATATGATCATAGAAATGAATATCTGAGTTACGAGTTTGGCACTGTGGAAATTGTTTCACAACTAATACCGCCTGGAACACCATAGTGTGATGGTGTGTCCGAACATCATAGTTGCACCCTATTGGATATGGTGCGTACCATGATGTCTCTTATCGAATTACCACTATCGTTCATGGGTTAGGCATCAGAGACAACCGCACTCACTTTAATAGGGCACCACGTAATTCCGTTGAGACGAAACCATTTGAACTATGGTTTGGAGAAACCTGAGTTGTCGTTTCTTAAAAGTTTGGGGCTGCGACGCTTATGTGAAAAAGTTTCAGGTTGATAAGCTCGAACCCAAAGCGGATAAAATGCATCTTCATAGGACACCCAAAACAGTTGGGTATACCTCCTAATTCAGATCCGAAAGCAATAGGGATTGTTTCTAGAATCGGGTCCTTTCTCGAGGAAAAGTTTCTCTCGAAAGAATTGAGTGGGAGGAAGATAGAACTTGATAAGGTTGTTGAACCTTCACTTCAATCAGAGAGTAGCGCAAGCACAGGAAAAATATTTCTGTGGCCCTACCTCAGTTGAAGAGAAAGCTAATGATGATGATCATGGAGCTTCAGATCAAGTTACTATCGAACCTCATAAGTTGACGAGGGTGTGTACAAAGTGGTAACCCTGTCTTAAAAGGTCACGTTGTTGGACAACGATGAACCTATGAGCTATGGAGAAGCGATGGTGGGCCCGGATTCCGAAAAATGGCTGGAGGCCATAAAATCCGAGAGAGGATCCATGTATGAAAACAAAGTGTAGACTTTGAAAGAACTACTTGATGGTCGTAAGGCTGTTGGGTACATATGGATTTTAAAAGGAAGACAGACAATGATGGTAAGTGTCACCATTGAGAAAGCTCGACTTGTCGTTAAGGTGTTTCCCGACAAGTTCAAGGAGTTGACTACGATGAGACTTTTCTCACTCGTAGCGATGCTAAGAATCTGTTGGAATTAGCATGTACTGCATTATTTATGAAATCTTGCAGATGGGATGTCAAAATATTGTTTCCTTGTTCTTGAGGAAAGGTTGTATGTGATACAACCAGAAGATTTTGCCGATCCTGAAAGATGCTAACAAGTATGCAAAGCTCCAGCAATCCTTCTAAGGACTGGAGTAAGCATCTCGGAGTTGGAATGTACACTTTGATGAGATGATCAAAGATTTTGGGTTTATACAAAGTTTATGAGAAACTTGTATTTCCAAAGAAGTGAGTGGGAGCACTATAGAATTTCTGATGAGTATATGTTGTTGACATATTGATGATCAGAAATAATGTAGAATTTCTGGAAAGCATATAGGGTTATTTGAAAAGTGTTTTTCAATGGAAAACCTGGATTAGGCTACTTAAACATTGAGCATCAAGATCTATAGGGATAGATCAAAACGCTTAATGGTACTTTCAAATGAGCACATACCTTGACATGATCTTGAAGGTGTTCAAGATGGATCAGTCAAAGAAGGAAGTTCTTGCCTGAGTTGTAAGGTACGAAGTTAAGACTTAAAGCTCGACCACGTCAGAACAGAGAGAAAGGACGAAGGTCGTCCCCTATGCTTAGACATAGGTTCCGTAGTATACTATGCTGTGTACCGCACCTGACATGTGCCTTGCCACATGTCTGGTTAGAGGGTACAAAGGTGATCTAGGAGTAGATCACCAGATAGCGGTCAAGATTATCCTTAGAGGAATAAGGATATGTTTCTCGGTTATGGAGGTGATAAAGAGTTCGACATAAAGAGTTATGTCGATGCAAGCTTAACACCTATCCGGATAGCTCTAAGTAGAGATACCGGATACGTATAATGGAGCAACAATTTAGAATAGCTCCAAGTAGAACAGTTATTTGAAATGGCTCCAAATATAGCGTAGAGATTTGCGAAGTACATACGGATCTGAATGTGACAGACCCATAGACTACAACCTCTCTCACAAGCAACATGATCAAACCCAGAACTCATTGAGTGTTAATCACATAGTGATGTGAACTAGATTATGAACTCTAGTAAACTCTTTGGATGTTGGTCACATGGCGATGTGACCTGTGAATGTTAATCACATGGCGATGTGAACTAGATTATTGACTCTAGTGCAAGTGGGAGACTGTTGGAAATATGCCCTAGAGGCAATAATAAATAAGTTATTATTATATTTCCTTGTTCACGATAATCGTTTATTATCCATGCTATAATTGTATTGATAGGAAACTCAGATACATGTGTGGATACATAGACAACACCATGTCCCTAGTAAGCCTCTAGTTGACTAGCTCGTTGATCAATAGATGGTTACGGTTTCCTAACCATGGACATTCGATGTCGTTGATAACGGGATCACATCATTAGGAGAATCATGTGATGGACAAGACCCAATCCTAAGCCTAGCACAAAGATCGTGTAGTTCGTATGCTAAAGCTTTTCTAATGTCAAGTATCATTTCCTTAGACCATGAGATTGTGCAACTCCCGGATACCGTAGGAATGCTTTGGGTGTGCCAAACGTCACAACGTAACTGGGTGGCTATAAAGGTACACTACAGGTATCTCCGAAAGTGTCTGTTGGGTTGGCACGAATCGAGACTGGGATTTGTCACTCCGTGTGACGGAGAGGTATCTCTGGGCCCACTCGGTAGGACATCATCATAATGTGCACAATGTGATCAAGGAGTTGATCGCGGGATGATGTGTTACGGAACGAGTAAAGAGACTTGCCGGTAACGAGATTGAACAAGGTATAGGGATACCGACGATCGAATCTCGGGCAAGTACAATACAGCTAGACAAAGGGAATTGAATACGGGATTGATTGAATCCTCGACATTGTGGTTCATCCGATGAGATCGTCGTGGAACATGTGGGAGCCAACACGGGTATCCAGATCCTGCTATTGCTTATTGGCCAGAGAGTTGTCTCGGTCATGTCTGCATGGTTCTCGAACCCGTAGGGTCTACACACTTAAGGTTCGGTGACGCTAGAGTTGTTATGGGAAATAGTATGTGGTTACCGAAGGTTGTTCGGAGTCCCGGATGAGATCCCGGACATGACGAGGAGCTCCGGAATGGTCCGGAGGTGAAGATCGGTATATTGGACGAAGGGTATTGGAGTCCGGAATTGTTCTGGGGGTACCAGGTGATGACCAGCGTGTCCGAAAGGGGTTTCGGAGGCCCCGACAAGCGTTGGGGGGCCTTATGGGCCAAGGGGAGAGGGCACATCAGCCCACTAAGGGGCTGAGCGCCCCTCCCAACCCCATCTCACGTAACCAGAGAGGTGGGGGCGCCACCCCTAGGGCAGCCGCCCCTCCCGGCTTGGGGGGCAAGTTTCCTAGGGGGTGGGGGCGCCCAAACCCATCTAGGGTTTCCCCTGTGGCCGCCGCCCCTCCCCTAGGGAACCCTAGGGCGCCTCCCCCTCCTCCCTTACCCCTATATATAGTGAGGAAGAGAGAGGGCAGCCGCACCCTTCCCTTGGCGCAGCCCTCTCCCTCCTCCAACACCTCGTCTTCCTCCGTAGTGCTTGGCGAAGCCCTGCCAGAGAACCACGAGCTCCATCACCACCATGCCGTCGTACTGTTGGAGTTTTTCCCTCAACTTCTCCTCTCCCCTTGCTGGATCAAGAAGGAGGAGACGTCCCCGGGCTGTACGTGTGTTGAACGCGGAGGTGCCGTCCGTTCGGCACTAGGATCATCGGTGATTTGGATCACGGCGAGTACGACTCCATCAACCCCGTTCACTTGAACGCTTCCGCTTAGCGATCTACAAGGGTATGTAGATGCACTCTTCTTTCCCTCGTTGCTAGTTTCTCCATAGATAGATCTTGGTGACACGTAGGAAAATTTTGAATTTCTGCTACGTTCCCCAACAGTGCGCCCATGCTCCCGACCATGCTGATGGCCTGTTGCTGAGCTGCCCTGGCGAGACAGCCTTGCCGTCTGTCCTGAAGCGACCAGGCCTTCCTGACGCTCCGGCTCAGGCTGAAGCTGGGACGCCGTCCATGCAGATTGGGAGCCCGGTTCCAATCCTTTTGCCTGTTGGACAGAGTGCAGTTGCCACTCCTATGTCTCCTGCGGGAACAGGAGTGCTGCCGCCCTCTGATCCTGGCGTGGACGACCGTGCTCTGCATGCGCGTGAGGCTCCACCTCTGTTGGTTCCAGGCATCTCTGTGTTTGCCCCAGAGTTGACTGACCCGCGCGCTGTAGTGGGGAGCCAGGTGGGCCAGCCCTCTCTACAGTCCACAGGCGAGATCCAATGCTCCATGGGCCAGCCACCCTTGCAGCCCAGAAATGCGGCCCCATGCTCCCTTGGCCCAGCAGTGGTGGAGGACCTCATTTCCTTTGGGCCTCCGCAGATCACTCCATCCCCTGAAGAAATTCAGTTGCAGTGCTTCGTCAACTCGTTCACTTTGCTCCGCCCTCCCTCCGTACTTCCAACGCCGCCGCCAACACCACTGCCACAGATCCATGCCCTCGCCGATGATCAGCGCCGGAGCGGGTGTCTTGCCGGCAAGCCCAACTGCAGCCTCAACTCGCTGAGCAAGGCTCAATCCGTTCTCCTCAAGAAGAATGGACTGCTCCCCCATGATGATTCACCGACAACCGGGGACGATCTGCAGAAATACAAGGACCTGTACAAGCACCCAGTTGGCCCAGAGTTCATCGCGGCGGTCACCTCCCTCGTCTCCACCACCGGCAAGACCAAAAACTGCGCTACTGCAAGCAAGGCATCGCGTGCCCCGACTCCTGGGCCTGTGGTACAGTGAGCTTCGACCCCGTGCATCAGGTTGACCAAAGTTCCCCAATGTTTCAAATCCCTCTAGTAACCACTGGTCGCTTGCGGAATCGCTGCTTGTGGAATCACTGCATGTCCCTAGCTGCTGAACTTTGGCTGTCCCAGAAAGCTTCTCTGCTGAAGGTCACTTTGCTATGTTGTTTTAGTAGTTTCCAATGTAATGATGACTGCATCTATCTTAAGAGTCCTGGCATATGTTTGCCATGTGTGCTAGCTAACTTTGCTGATCTGACGCTCCATGTGCGGCAAGTTAGTTTCTGCTGTTTGGGTGAAGCTCTGTGTGTGTTCAGTCTTCAGAATTCTGCCTCCAATTGGTGTACACCTGTAGCTGTTTGTCCATTGCTTGGCTTGATTTACTCACTTCTCAACTTCTTCGTGCCTACTGTTGAGGGCTGCTGGTCGTATTTGGTTTCCCAATGGATAACAACATTTTGAGTTGGAACATTATAGGGTTAAACAACCCTGCCAGACGGAAAATTATGGCAAATTTTGTTCAGAATCATCACTGCAGACTGGTCTGCGTTCAAGAGACCAAACTGAACCTCATCAACAACCAAGTGATCTCTGAATGTCTGGGGAGCCGTTTTGTTGACAACTTTGCATACCTCCCAGCTGATGGTACCCGTGGTGGAATTCTTATAGCTGCTTCTGCTGATCACCTGAAGATAACAAACCTTGCGCATCTCTCTGGCATGTACTCTTTGACTGTGAAGGTCACGGACCTCTCTTGCAATTTTGACTGGATGGTTACTGGGGTCTATGGGCCATAAGCTGATAATGAGAAATCCAACTTTTTGCTGGAAATGCGACACCTCAAAACTGTTTGCTCTCCGAAATGGCTTATACTTGGAGACTTCAATCTAATCAGCAGGGCAGAAGAAAAGAACAACCAAAACATCAACCTGAGAATGCTCCAAAGCTTTAGAGCAGCGATTGATGATCTCAACCTCAAAGAGTTACCTCTCACTGGACGACGGTTCACATGGTCCAATGAGAGGCTAAACTGCACTATGACAAAGATTGACAAGGCTCTTTTTACCGAGGAGTGAGAGGCTAAATTCCCTGATTTCCAAATGCTTGCTGGGTCTACTGAAATCTCTGACCACTGCCCCCTAATTCTCAAAAAACTCAGTAACAAGAGATTCCCTGGTTTCAGATTTGAAGCTTGGTGGGCAACACAACAAGGGTTCAAAGAAACTGTTGATCATCTTTGGAAAAAACCCTTCCCCTGTTCCGATCACATTCGCCGGCTACACATTAAGCTCACGAGGACGGCAAAAGGCCTCAGGAAATGGAGTAAGCAGATTTTGAAAGAAAGCAAATTGGCTGCAGATATTGCATCCGATGTGATCTTCCAGCTGGATGTTGCACAAGAATCTCGGCCTCTGTCTGTTGAGGAACTAAAGTTGCGCGTCTTTCTCAAGTCCAGATTACTTGCACTAGCTGCAATTGAGAAGATCAAGTGGCGCCAACGATCTAGGTTGATTTGGATCAAAGCTGGAGATGCAAATACGAGGCTATTTCACATAAGAGCTAATGGTCGAAGAAGAAAGAATCACATTCCCTTCCTGCATGTGGGTAATAGAGTTGCAACTGATCACAATGACAAAGCTGGGGTTCTATTTGATCACTTCAACACCCTGATGGGGCAACGCCAACCTGCTGACAATTGCTTGAACTGGGAATTCATCAATATGCCTTCGCCTGACCTAAGCCATCTTGATCAGCCCTTCACTCTTGAGGAATTGCAGACTGTTATACTTGATATCGGCGCCGAGAAGGCACCGGGGCCTGATGGGTTTATTGGGACATTCTTCAAAAAATGTTGGCACACCGTAAAGATTGACCTGCTCAATGCGGTAAATCAGATGTCTGCTCTTGATGGCAAGCACTGGAACCTTCTCAACATGGCATATATCGTGCTTATTCCTAAGAAAGAGAATGCCCTAAGACCTCAGGACTATAGGCCTATCAGTTTAACTCATAGCATTGCAAAAACTCTCGGGAAACTACTTGCCAGCAGAGTTGCTCCAGAACTACAACACATCATCTCAGCTAGCCAGAGTGCTTTCTTAAGGGGAAGAAGTATTCAAGAGAATTTTCTTTATGTCCAAAACCTCATACAGAATCTACACCTTGCAAAGAAACCCACCTTATTCTTGAAGCTAGATATTGCAAAAGCTTTTGATTCGGTCAAGTGGGATTATCTTCTCGATGTTTTGAAGCATGTGGGATTCAGCCAGAGATTCCGAGATCTGATAGCTATCTCACTTGCCTCTACCTCTTCGCGGATCATCCTAAATGGTGCTCCTGGTACACCTTTTCTGCATCGCCAAGGACTGAGAAAAGGTGACCCACTTTCGCCGTTGCTGTTCTTGCTAGCCATCGATCCACTACAGAGAATTCTTGACAAAGCTACGGAGGAACATATTCTCAGCCCAATCAACCATCACACTGCATCTGTCAGAATCAGCCTTTACGCAGACGACGCTACCCTGTTCGTGAACCCTATCAAAGCTGAAGTGTCTGCTCTTCAAACCATCCTGGCGGCCTTTGGCAAGATCTCTGGCCTTTGTACAAACTTTAGCAAATCTGCAGCATACCCAATTGGGTGTGAAGACCAGGTTATTGATGAGGTTCTAGCTGACTTTGAGGGCGAAACTAGCTCCTTACCATGCAAGTACCTTGGGCTACCTTTGAGTATTCGCAAGCTTCGAAGGGTGGATTTTCAAATGCTCATTGATAAAGTTGCAGCAAAGCTTGCGGGCTGGAAGGGCAAATTACTTAACAAGAAGGGGCGGCTGGCCCTTATCAATTCTGTGTTAACCTCCTTGACAACATACTATCTGACCATTTTTACGCCATCCAAATGGGTTGTAAAGAGGATTGACAAACTTCGAAGAAGCTTCCTGTGGAAAGGAGAAGAAGAGGCCAAAGGAGGCC
The DNA here is from genome assembly GCA_032464435.1 of Aegilops umbellulata. Classification (NCBI taxonomy): domain Eukaryota; kingdom Viridiplantae; phylum Streptophyta; class Magnoliopsida; order Poales; family Poaceae; genus Aegilops; species Aegilops umbellulata. The sequence continues at coordinate 507,141,962 of CP136056.1, read as the reverse complement.
AATGTGCGGTCAATTGGCAACAAGTCTGCTCCCCCAAAAAGCTTAGGGGTCTTGGAGTCAAAAATCTCATTTTTACAGCAGATCGTTGAGGCTAAGGTGGGCTTAGTACTCTTGGAAATACCCCAACAGGCCTTGGGTTGGATCGCAACTCCCTTGCACTTGTACTGACATGCAGCTTTTCAACACCTCCACAACTGTCAAACTCGGCGACGCTCAAAGGGCCAAGTTTTGGAGTAGTACGTGGTTAAGTGGAACAGCTCCTAAGGACATTGCCCCAAACCTCCACAAGCTTGCAAGAAGGAAAAATTCTTCTGTGGCTGCTGCTCTCCACCAAGGCCGCTGGATGAAAGGAATCGAACGTCTTAGCACCACTGAAGACCTGCTTTCTTTTATTGACCTGTGGCGTCGGATTCAAGGGATTACTCTTTCGGATCAACCAGACGACATTGAATGGAGATGGAACGACGGCAAAACGTACACTGCTGCAACTGCCTATGATGCCCAATTCATCGGAACCATTGCGAAGCCAGAGTTAAATGCCATTTGGAAAGCAAAGGTGGAGGGAAAAATCAAATTTTTTGCTTGGCTGCTAGCTCAAAATAGACTACCAACTGCTGATCGTCTCCGTGCAAGAGGATGTGAACACAATGACACCTGCTCCCTCTGCGATCAAACGATTGAGACTGCCGCCCACCTGATCAGTTCCTGCCCTTTTGCAAAGGAAGTGTGGCAAAAGATTATTGTCATGCTCCCTAACTGTCAGCTACAAACAACCTTGCCGTTCACCTCTACCACATCCTGGTGGAGAAGCTTTGCCTACGGGCAGCAAAACAAGGCAGCAACTGCGCTTTACTTCGCCTGGAACATCTGGAACGAGCGAAACCGAAGAATATTTCAAAACCTTTCTTCAACTGCTGATATGGTGGCTTGCTTAGTCAGGTCTGACTTAACTTACCTGGATTTGGCTTTTTTGAGGCCTCTAGCTATGTAATTCTGTTCTTTTTCTCTTTTTGTCTGCCCTAGGGCTTCAGACTTCTCTCTTGTAAATTCCTAATCTATAATGAAAAGGCAGAGCACCTGCCATTAGCCCTAAAAAAACAAAATTGCTCCTGAAGGGCAGGTGACATTCTCACTTACTAACTGATGTTTTCTCTTATATGTGTTAAGGTGATAATGTTAGACTGTTCATCACTCTCTGTTAACACACACACACACACACCAATCAGTTACCACCAAAATCTGTGCATTGAATTTAGCAGTTTCTTTAGCCCAAACATCAATCAATAATCTTATATCTATTTGTTTATGACATCAAATCTACCCATCCTTATTGGGCTGTTTTCTGTAATATAGTTGTCAATTGGATGAGAACTTGATATTTCTAGTGCAGTGTCTTGTAAAATCAAATTAAGTTGCTACTTAACAACTTCTGATGAATTAGAGATTACTCTGTAACTTGGTCACTCTGTTTTATATCAGTAATGATCGTTTCATTACTAGAGTTCAATTTATACAGTTTTTTCATGTAATTTATACAGATTTGCTGTGTCTGATGTGTTTATCTGTTTGACTTCAGGGCAAAGATGGTATCTACGTTCCTCTGAAAATTGGGCCAGCTGCCATGGATGATGATAGTCATAGTAAAGACGCTATAAGGAAAAAAGAAAAGATTATTACGTATGGCAACAGAGAATCCTTACTTCAAGGAAATGATTGATGATGCTGCTGATAGACCTGAAGAGGTTTGTATATTGTGCCTGTTTGCATAGTTAGCTATATCGAGCTAACTAAGCTGTCTACACAATCTTGCAGTGGAAGGAAACAGCGGGTGACGAAAGCAAAGAATTCATGACCTACATGCGGCAGTAAGAGAGGCAAGAGAAGGCGGAGGAGGAGTTGTTCACCCGAGCTCCAGTAACCAAGCGTGAAAAGTACATGGAGAAGCAGATGAAGAAGCAACTTCATGTGTATGTTGTTCCATCGTTCTACAGAGTTTATGGATTTTATCTTGTGCTACAACACACACCCTTTATGAAGTGAGGCATCAGCCACATCAGTGAATGCTGGTAGCTTTGGTCACTTTAAGCTGAGCCTGTCCTCTGGGATCTTTCACTTCAACCCAACCCATATAAACTGACCTTGTTTCTGTAAAAAGGTTACAAGGCCTAACCGACGGGTTCGACCTGGGGATGAACATGTTGTTTGATGGCGAGAAGGAAGACGATGGTGGTTCTAGTGAGCCACGGAGCAAGAGCGGGGGGCGGAGAAAACACCAGAAAGGCGGCAAGAGGAAGTGACATTAGTTCAGACCTGATAATAGTACTCTGAAATTTTGGCATGTTCTCACTCCAAAGCAGGGATTTTGATACCAATAGAAACTGAACCCGTTGTGCACCATAGGAGCAGAGACGAACTTTACTTAGAACTACCAGCACTCGGTTTGGCTGTAGTAGAATTATCTTAGATCATCTCTGCCTATACCTCGTCTGTGGGTGTCAACGCCAACCACCCTGGTTCCTATATACTAGCCTGAGCTATGAATCATTGTCTCCTTTGGACAGGTAGCCTAGAAAGTCTCAAAATAAAACAAATCATCAAGCCCTTGATCATGTCGACTCTTACTTCAGAAACCATGGATGTGATCTCACTAGTGCAGAACAGGGCTATAGCACCGGCTCGTAAGGACCTTTAGTGCCGGTTCTGTAACCGGCATTAATGTGTGGGCACTAAAGCCCCCCCCCCCTTTAGTACCGGTTCAGCACGAACCGGTGCTAAAGGGCAACCACGTGGCATGAGCCAGCTCCGGGGGCAGGGAGCCCTTTAGTACCGGTTGGTGACACTAACCGGTATTAAAAGGTTGGGGGGTTGGGGTTTATGATTTCTTTTTCATTTAATTTTGTGTTTTCCATTTAATTCTTTTTCATTTGTTGGTATTTTACGATACTACACATTGTACACGTTATGCATATATATAAATAGAATTTCTAGTAGAACCGGTCATATGTATATCATCAAATGTCTCACAAACCACCATATTAATTCACACATACACACATGTATATATATATATATATATATATATATATATATATATACAATTAGCTAGCTATATACAATTTCTCCTACATGTTGGCTTCGGAGCCAGTGGCATTAGCCTAATTGGTGCCTTCGGAGCACGATGACAATTGGAAGTGGTTCATGGGGTCGGTAGCGGGTAATGATATTCTTCGTTCGGATCTATGACCTGGTCGAGCAAAAATCCCGCTATTTCCTCTTGAAGTTCTTGTACGCGCTCCGTTGGTAGGAGCTTCTCCCGCACCTCTGTGAATTTTTAAGAAGGAGATCAATATGCATGTGTATTAGTTGTGTGACTAGATATCTATAATGGTGTAAAAATTATGAATAGTGTTCTGACAAACGTACCCATTCCTGTCTTTGAGATCTGCTCCTTTCGGACGCTATCATGCGAATGTTCTCGCAAACGCAGTATGCACACAGATCAGTCTCATGCGCCTGCTCAAGGGCCTTTACAAGAATGGAATTTGATCAGATAATAATTAATCAAGCATGATAATTAAAGAGATGGCAGCTAGCTAGCTAGCTAGTACTACTTAATTACTTACCTTGGGTCGATACCATTTCAGCTTTCGTTTCCATTGGCCTGGAGTGACGTTGATGAACCTTGCCCAAGCCCTGCCCGCCGACAAAGAAAATGAATAAAGGGGTTTTTAAATAGTTCATATCAGGAAATGACGAACTAAATAGGCCGAGATATATAGTTAATAATGATTGAAATTACCTGTTGACTATCCCAAACAATATGTTGTAGTCAGTTTTTTTTGAGTAGTGAGTCCAATACTTCAACTGTTCCTTCATCAACTTTAATGATACACAAGATCCAGTGAAATCTGCATGCACACATGTTTGCATGTCTTAATTAAGCGGGCATATGTAAGCAATAACATGTAGCTAGCTAGTAGGAAAAAACAGAATTTGTAGTACAAGACAGTGTGACTCACTGGAAGTTGTAAGCAAGTAGTATATCTTCATTGTATTTGAGACTCTTCAAGAACTCTAACATGCTTTCCTCTACACTTTTTTCATAATATGCATCTAATTGCCATGTGTATTCATTAATGGTATTTGGGTCAATGAAACCAATGCCATAGCGTCCACCTTTTCCATTTCATATATCTTCATCCTGCATAATACCACAGAAAAGAATATAGTGAGGATAATTACAGGTAATGATTGATCAAAATGATCACTACAGCTAGCTTGAGACTTAAATTACAGAAAGATCTCACTTACAGACAATAGCAACTGACGATAGATTTGTCGAGTGCGTCCTGATTGTATAACTGAAACAGTTCAGAATACTCAACGGCCACAACTTTCTCATGGTAGTAATGATCCATCTTAACATTCACCATGAGGGACTCTCGATTGGAAATCTTGATAATGTTCATGTACCATTGATGCAATTCATACATTCTCGTTGGGAGCTTCTTAACCTCGTCTGGCTGGACCAAAGGTTGGCCCCGGACATATTTCTGTTTTATTTCCTCCTCTCTAAGCGGAGACATGGGCTCGATCTCGAGGAGTTGTCCAACAGTGATCTTGAGGATTTCAGCCTGCCTTATATGCTCCTCGGTTATTACCACATCGCCTAGCTGGGGAACGTTAACGGTTTGCCCACAATAATATTGGGCGCGTGTACTCTTATGTGTTGTTGGCACAACAAGCGGGAGGATTGATTGTGCCGCCTGTTCTCTCAGCTGGGGAACGGTTTTATCGCATTTTTTGCCAGTTGATTTGCTCAAGCTCAAGCTCGCCTCTTTCTGTAGACATGCTCGATTTAACTTCCTGAGGTGGCGCTCATAGTCTGTGTCAACAGGCTTGGGAGCTGGTGGTCTAGCCATACGAATGAAGTGGTCAATCTTTTCCTCAGGCACTTTCTCCCTTGGCGGCGGTGGCGGTTTCAGTGCAAAATGGGCTTCCACCTCGGCCTTCGATATGGCTGCGTTTTCCTCCTCGGACTTGTCATAAGGCCTTTGCGGAATAGGTGCGAGGCTGCTTGGACCATATTGAAATCGCCTGCCTCCGCATATACCTCCCGTACTACCTCGACTTGTACCACTACGCACCATAGCTGAGGCGGCTCTCTTCTGTGATTGCTGAGGCGGCGGGGACGGCTGACGTGGCTGAGTTGGATGAGGAGGAGTGGCCTGAAGCTATGCCGGACTTGGAGGAGGAGTGGCCTGAAGTTGTGCCGGACTTGGAGGAGGAGTGGACGTCTGACTCTGTGTCGGACTTGGAGGAGGAGTGGCCTGACACTTTGCCGGACTTGGAGGAGGAGGAGTGGCCTCACGCGTTGGTGGACTTGGAGGAGCGGGAGTCTGCTGACTCGGTGGCGGACTTCGACGAGGAGTCGGGTGACGCGGTGTCGGTGGCCTTCGAAAGATGATGCAATCCTTTCTCCATAGGATGATACGATGTATGGCCTCTCCCAATGTGTGCTCGTCGTCACCTCCAGGAATGTCAAGCTGTAGCCCCGAATATAGGTCCACCACCTCATCAACCAAGACACGAGTATAGCCCGCTGGAATAGGGTTGCAATGGAAGGTTGCCTTGGGGGGATTTGTAAAAGCAACGACGTCCGCCACCTTCATGGATATGTTGTTCATTTTGAAGTGTAGCTCGCAGTTAGTGTTCTCCATGATGTCATCCACGGGGTATCTATCCAGCATTGCGTCGCCCGGGGCGGAACCCACGCTACTTCTCGGCATGGATGGGGCGGTGCTATCCAATGCTGGATCATCCGCTAGCTGCTACAGCTGCTGAGACCCCCTTTGCTGGCTAAGTGAGTCGATCTGCTCCTGCTGCCGCTGGAATTTGACTGCCAAGTCCGCGTGCGCTGATTCTAGGCCTTGAAGGCGTTCATAGTCCAGCTTCCTCTGCTCCTCCTCCATCTTCCTCTTCTTCTCCTCGACAATCTTCTTTCTCGCACGGGTTCTGTAGTCGGCGTTCCAGTCCGAAAACCCCTCATACCACAGAATAGCGCCCTTGCCTCGTGTTATTCCCGGGTGTTCAGGATTTCCCAGGGCACGCGTAAGCTCATCGTTCTCCCTGTTGGGCTGGAACACCCCCGATCTAGCCTCTTCTATTGCAACAAGTAGCTTATCGTCGGCTCCGTTCAGACATGCCTTCGTCGAAACTTTGCCTGTCTTCGGGTCCAACTCCCCCATGCGCATAGAACCAAGTCCTGCACCTGGGGGGCCAGCTCCTAGTAACCGGAGTGACACCTGCATCCTCCATCTCTTTCTCAGACTTATCCCACTTAGGCATTGCCACCGCTGTCGGTGTCAAAACCGGCGAATCTCGGGTAGGGGGTCCCGAACTGTGTGTCTAGGTGGATGGTAACAGGAGACAAGGGACACGATGTTTTACCCAGGTTCGGGCCCTCTTGATGGAGGTAAAACCCTACGTCCTGCTTGATTAATATTGATGATATAGGTAGTACAAGAGTAGATCTACCACGAGATCAAGGAGGCTAAACCCTAGAAGCTAGCCTATGGTATGATTGTTGTTCTGTCCTACGGACTAAAACCCTTCGGTTTATATAGACACCGGAGAGGGTTAGGGTTACACAGAGTCGGTTACAATGGTAGGAGATCTACATATCCGTATCGCCAAGCTTGCCTTCCACGCCAAGGAAAGTCCCTTCCGGACACGGGACGAAGTCTTCAATCTTGTATCTTCATAGTCCAGGAGTCCGGCTGAAGGTATAGTCCGGCTATCCGGACACCCCCTAATCCAGGACTCCCTCAGTAGCCCCCGAACTAGGCTTCAATGACGATGAGTCCGGCGCGCAGATCGCCTTCGGCATTGCAAGGCGGGTTCTCCTCCAAATTCCGTGTACCTGTTGAATAAAGTCCGGTTTCTTGTAAATGTTGCGCTCCTTGGCTTCTACGCCCAATAATGGTCGTCTCCCACGTGTCAAGCGAATACGAAAAGTCTGGATGTTTTTACATTCACACCCCTAACCGCGTAAATGAGCCGCCTATTTAAGGGGACGAGGATTTAGATCCAAACCACACCTTCTCCCCTCCGCGAGTGTTCATCAGAGCGCATCCGACAAAGGTCCATTCCACCATGGCCAGCCGTCGCAACTCCTCCTCTCGCCCTTCCGGCCCTCAGCCTGGAGATCGGGAGAGATGCTCCATCCCGCATAGCGAGCTAGTGACACTCCAGACCAAGGGATTTCTCCCCCCGGCCTATATGGTCCCGGTTCGAGCCGGTCTTGCCACCTATAATGGCGGAGAGCAAGCGGAGAGTGCCCCTAATCCCTCCAAAGGAGAGCGGGTATGCCTTGTCCCTTGTTTAATAAGAGGGCTCGGATTTCCAATCCATCCGTTTCTTCGGGGGCTCCAGGAGTTCTATGGCCTCTAGTTACACAATCATACGCCTGCCTCCGTATTGCATATCGCGGGCTTCGTAGCCCTCTGCGAGCTGTTTTTGGGTGTTGAGGCTCATTTCGGGCTGTGGAAGAGGCTATTCTGCCTGGTGCCCCGTTCTCAGGAGGGGTCAATATATCAAGTGGGCAGAGCCAAAGTGTGGCGCATCGCTGGGACCGGATATCTATCCGGAACCCCAAAGAAGGCGTCCAAGAATTGGCCTTCGGAATGGTTTTATATAGAGGACGTCCCGCTGCCGGACCCTGTTCGAATCGGCCTTCCTGAGTTTGACACTGCTCCCCTGAAGAAGTGCCTAAGCTGGCGTCCACGGAGCCCTCAGAGGGAAAGTGACAGGGACGTTCTTTACCTCATGGGCCGGATAAGATTATTAGCTCATTCCGGACTAACCATGATAGGAGTCATGGCCGCATGCATCATGCGGGGGGTGCAGTCGCTTCAGTATAGAGGCCACCCCATGTGGGACTTCAACGGGGAGGATGACGCCACCCGTCATGGTCGTAAGGGACCGGATTCGGCTGCCTCCTTGACAAAGATCTTGTCCGCTTTGTACAAGGGAGAAGAGGAGGAATTTCTCCGCGTCAACCCACAGGGCGGATTTACTATGTACAATCCTCCGAGTTGGGTAAGTGGACACTTTTACTTGCCCATCCGCTTTATATTCCCATCGTTTAAGTATACAGTCTAACGACTTCAACGCAGGCTGTTAAAGAAATAAACAGCCCTCCACGGCCCGAGGATCCGGGACGGTCCCTCGACCCGGCCTCCCAAGAGGATCCAGACTTATCTGTGGAGCTGATTGATGGAGTGTTCCATCAACTGAGCAAGGACAACGCCTTGGTGGCCATTATGGCTGATTACCCAGGGCTAATCCCGGCCTCCCAGGTAACTGAGATCGAAGTCCCAGTACCCCGAAAAGGGGTCCACCCTCTCGTGTTTTCAGTTTCCTGATTACAACCGTGCTTTGCAGGGGAGGTTTTTGAGACGGGAGGCCGAACCTACGGCGACAAGCCAACGAGGGGCTGCAAGGCCCCGTGGGCAGAAAAGAGGTGCAGTCCGGACCGAGGCGTCAGCGCAAAGGTACAGCGTGCCCTCTTATCCCAGGTGTTATACCTTCAAGGCATATTAACACTCGTGCTCTCTTTAGGACAAAAAGACCTCGCCGGACTATATCCGAAGAGGCTGCCAATCGTGCCTCCACCAGCCAGGCTCCAAAGCCTGGTCCGGAGGTGGAGGCGAACACGAGGCACGCACCGGATGCTCCTCCAATGGAGGATGTGGACAGATTGTCTGCCACTAATTCGGAGGTAGAGAGTGCCTTGAACCACAGGCGTCGTCGGGCAGTTCTCCACGACGCTTGTTTCTCCCAAGAGGCGTTGGATGCCTTCAATTCGGGAGATGCGTACCTCCGTGCCGCTCAAAATGGTCTAGCCAGAGCCACGGGCAATATGTAAAAGACATAAGGGTGAGAAATTTTAATGGTTATATATATATATATCAGTAGCCCCCGAGACTTGAGGCAGTTAGAAGAACTGATTTAAGGATCATTTAGTAATGCAGGGTCTTGCGGAAAAGAATACCCAATTGTCCCAGGAGCTAGGAGAGTGCAAATCCCAACTTGAGGCCGCACTGGCCGCGAGAGGGGAGCCCAAGGAGACCCCCATTGGTAATATATACTTTCAGTATATAAGTATTTTGTGAAGTGCGGTGTATGTGCAAATCTGACAAACGAAATTGCAGACGGCTCCGGATTAGATCCAGAAAGGCAACAACTCCTACGCCAGTTAAAGGCTGGTGAGAGCATGCTGACAAGGGTGAGGCGAGATAAGAATGATCTCCAAGATGCCAACACCAAGCTGGGCGTCGAACTGAAAGATGTTCGTGCCCAGCTGTCAGACTCCGTTAAGGAGAATCAGCGGCTTCGGCGCGGCATATTTAGTAAGTGCTTGAGCGAACCTTTGAAAAAGAGTTCGGCAGGGAAGTTGACTAACAGAGTAATGTCTGTAGGTGTGCTAACAGGTCGTCCTGCAGAGGAGATGCTTGGTTCGATGGGTGACCTTCTTCCCGAGCTCTCGCAACTACACGAGCGAGTTCGGCAGGCGATGCAAGGCGTCGCCCAGGCCTTGTGGCCATCCATCTCCATGCCCGAAGGTCTTGGAGAGCTGGCAGAGAAGCTGAAGGGAGCGCGGCGGCGCTTCCGATTGTAGAAGATATCGGCCTGCCGTCAAGGCGCTAGGGAGGCCTGGGCCATGGTGAAGACGCGGTACACAAAGGCTGACCCCAACCACATGGCCGAGGTCGGTCCTGTGGGGCCCGATGGGAAGGAGATCCCTGTAAGCTTAGTATACGATCAAGTAGAGTTGGCCGCAAAGTATTCCCAGAGGACTGTAAATTAGACAGCCTGTTAGATGGTATTGAAGAGGAATACAATCAGTCAGAATGACTATTTAATTTAATTGACATTTGTAACGCCTTCTAGCCGAATTGTAGATCGTTTGTCATGGCCGACCTTTTCGCTTCAGCCTCGGGACCTAACGGTCCGGAGTGTGTCCGAATTCCCATGCGGTTATATAAGAACTGGGGTATGCATGGAGACCAGGCGTAGGGGTCATTAGTGCTTGAATAGACAAGTGCCCAACTAGTTATGTTATATTACATGGGTAGTAAGAAACATCTTCCAGGGAGAATAGTTCCGTTAGGGGTTCCTTTCCCTGGGAGGCATGCCCTAAAGGCATGTCCATTCTGCGAAAAAGACACAGGAAAAAGCATCTGGGGGCGCATAAATAAATAAGTGAAAAGATCATCTTTTAGGTCACCGACCGAATATTCCCTTAAGAACGCTAGCTTTCGGCTTCACCCAGTCTGAGGTACACATCCGGCTGACCCGGCAGTAACAATCGCAGAGGCAATCGGGAACGTAGGTGTAAGCACAGGAGCCAGGCAACCCAGCTTGGCCAAAACTTAAGTCATATCGATGCATATAATGGTGAAATAAAAGGTACATGCGGAAGTGTAACACATGTGTTGGGCATAAAGCCCGTATGAATAAGCTTCTGTTAAAAGAAGCCCCCAGGTTTAATGAGTGCGAATAGCACGGCATTTGATGATCCTTTAAAGGCTATAAGAAAAAGGGAGGGGAGAAGGAGAGAAATGTAAGACAGACAGTATATAAAAAATGGACAGAGGAAGGAGACGAACACAGAGTCCGGCGCTAGGCATAGAATCTTCGGAGACGGGCTGCGTTCCATGGGTTCGGCTCGAGTCGGTTATCCGATGCATCTCGCAGGCGGTACGCTCCACTAGTCAAGACTTGGTCAATTATGAAGGGACCTTCCCACTTGGGCTTGAGTTTGTCCTTTTTCTTGTCCGGCAGGCATAGAACTAATTCGCCAACGTTGTAATTTTTGGCCCGTACTTCTCTGCTTTGGTACCTTCGAGCCTGCTGTTGATAGAATGCGGAACGGGCTTTTGCCACATCACGCTCCTCCTCCAATGCGTCCAAACTGTCCTGCCGATCGAGCTCGGCTTCTCTTTCTTCGTACATGCGCACTCGAGGCGAGTCATGAATTATGTCGCAAGGCAAAACTGCCTCTGCGCCGTACACCATGAAGAATGATGTGTATCCGGTGGTGCGATTCGGCGTGGTCCGCAACCCCTAGAGTACGGAGTCGAGCTCCTCTACCCAGTGCGCGTTAGATTCCTTGAGGGACCGCACTAATCTGGGTTTGATGCCGCTCATGATAAGACCATTTGCACGTTCGACCTGGCCGTTAGTTTGTGGGTGATAGACGGAAGCATAATCGAGCTTGATGCCCATGTTTTTGCACCAGAGTTTTACCTCGTCGGCCATAAAGTTCGTGCCGTTATCAGTGATGATGCTGTGGGGGACGCTGTAACGGTGTACAACCCCAGATATAAAGTCTATCACCGGTCCAGATTCGGCCGTCTTAACAGTCTTGGCTTCTATCTATTTGGTGAACTTATCCACCATGACCAGTATGTATGGTGAAATTCAAGCCCTTCGAACCGAGCTGATATTTTTAAGACGGCATTGCAGTAAGCTGCCATTTTTGGATCCTTGGCATTGAAGTCTCCGTTTATTTGGGATATCGCGAGGTTCGAATCCCCGCGCACCTCTAGGCGTTGAATGCCCATGGATACTGCCATCCAGAGACCATGTAAAAGGGCCTCATATTCGGTTGCATTGTTGGAGTCTATGTACATAATCTGGAGTACATATTGAAATGTGTCTCCTGTGGGGGACGTCAAAACAACGCCAGCCCCTAGACTGGCCAACATCTTGGAGCCGTCGAAATGCATGATCCAATTTGAATATGTGCCGTACTCTTTAGGGAGTTCGGCCTCCGTCCATTCTGCGACAAAGTCGGCCAAAACTTGCGACTTGATGGCTCGCCGTGGCTTATAAGTTATGTCGAACGGGAGGAGCTCAATGGCCCATTTTGCAATCCGGCCCATTGCGTCATGGTCGTTTATAATATCTTTAAGTGGTACTTCCGAGGCTACTGTTATTGAACACTCTTGGAAGTAGTGTTGCAGCCTCCGGGATGCCATGAATACCGCGTACGCAATCTTTTGATAATGCGGGTACCGTGATTTGCACGGAGTAAGGACAGTGGACACATAATAGACCGGCTTTTGAAGGGGGAATTTGTGTCCGTCCGTTTCTCGTTCGACGACGAGCACTGCGCTTACAACCTGATGTGTTGCTGCAATGTACAATAGCATTGGTTCGCCAATGTTTGGCGCGACCAGGACTGGGTTTGTTGCCAATATGGCTTTTATTTCATCGAGTCCGGCCGTGGCGGCATCCGTCCACTCGAAGTGTTCGGTGTGCCAAAGGAGGCGGTTGAGGGGTAGTGCCTTTTCTCCCAAGCGGGAGATGAAGCGGCTTAGAGCCGCCACACATCCGGTTAATTTTTGTATTTGTTTGAGGTCCTTTGGGATATCCAATTGTGACAGAGCTCGGATCTTGGCTGGATTTGCTTCAATTCCTCTACCGGATACAATGAAGCCCAAGAGCTTTCCAGCTGGAACGCCGAAAACGCATTTTTCTGGATTGAGCTTGATGTCGTATGTTCGGAGGTTATCAAATGTGAGCCTCAAGTCGTCTACTAGAGATTCGACATGTCTTGTTTTGATGACCACATCATCTACATATGCCTCCACTGTTTTGCTGATCTGGTTTGCCAGACATGTCTGAATCATGCGCTGATACGTTGCGCCGGCGTTTTTGAGCCCGAAGGGCATTGTGTTGAAGCAGAATGGGTCATATGGTGTGATGAATGCCGTTGCGGCTTGGTCTGACTCTGCCATCTTGATTTGATGGTAGCCGGAATATGCGTCGAGGAAACACAACGAATCGTGTCCTGCAGTAGCATCGATAATTTGATCGATGCGGGGGAGGGGGAAGGGATCCTTTGGGCAAGCCTTGTTAAGGTCTTTAAAATCGACGCACAGGCGCCAGGATTTGTCCTTCTTTGGTACCATCACCAGGTTTGCTAGCCAGTCCAGATGTTTTATATCTCTGATGAATCCGGCCTCCAATAGCTTGGCTAGCTCCTCTCCCATGGCCTGTCTCCTGGGTTCGGAAAAACGCCGAAGAGCTTGTTTGACAGGTTTGAATCCTTTTAGGATATTTAAGTTGTGCTCGGCCAGCCTGCGTGGGATTCCTGGCATGTCTAAAGAGTGCCAGGCAAAGATGTCCCAGTTTTTGTTGGAAATATGCCCTAGAGGCAATAATAAAAGGATTATTATTATATTTCCTTGTTCATGATAATTGTCTTTTATTCATGCTATAATTGTGTTATTCGGAAATCGTAATACATGTGTGAATACATAGACACCAACATGTCCCTAGTAAGCCTCTAGTTGACTAGCTCGTTAATTAATAGATAGTCATGGTTTCCTGACTATGGACATTGGATGTCATTGGTGATGAGATCACATCATTAGGAGAATGATGTGATGGACAAGACCCAATCATAAGCATAGCACAAGATCGTATAGTTCGTTCGCTAGAGCTATTCCAATGTCAAGTATCTTTTCCTTAGACCATGAGATCGTGTAACTCCCAGATACCGTAGGAGTGCTTTGGGTGTACCAAACGTCACAACGTAACTGGGTGACTATAAAGGTATACTACGGGTATCTTCGAAAGTGTCTGTTGGGTTGACACGGATCGAGACTGGGATTTGTCACTCCGTATGACGGAGAGGTATCACTGGGCCCACTCGGTAATGCATCATCATAATGAGCTCAATGTAATCAAAGTGTTTGATCACGGGATCATGCATTACGGTACGAGTAAAGTGACTTGTCAGTAACGAGATTGAACGAGGTATTGGGATACCGACGATCGAATCTCGGGCAAGTAAAATACCGATTGACAAAGGGAATTGTATACGAGGTTGCTTGAATCCTCGACATCGTGGTTCATCAGATGAGATCATCGAGGAGCATGTGGGAGCCAACATGGGTATCCAGATCCCGCTGTTGGTTATGGGCCGGAGAGCTGTCTCGGTCATGTCTACGTGTCTCCCGAACCCATAGGGTCTACACACTTAAGGTTCGGTGACGCTAGGGTTGTATAGAGATAAGTATGCAGTAATCCAAAAGTTGTTCGGAGTCCCGGATGAGATCCTGGACGTCACGAGGAGTTTCAGAATGGTCCGAAGGTGAAGAATTATATATAGGAAGTGCAGTTTCGGCCATCGGGAGAATTCGGGGTCATCGGTATTATACCGGGACCACCGGATGGGTCCCGGGGGTCCATCGGGTGGGGCCACCCATCCTGGAGGGCCCCATGGGCTGAAGTGGGGAGGGGAACCAGCCCATAGTGGGCTGGTGCGCCCCCCTTGGCCCACCCCTGCGCCTAGGGTTGAAACCCTAGGGTGGGGGGGGGGGCGCCCCACTTGCCTTGGGGGTACTCCACCCCCCTGGCCGCCGCCCCCTTGGGAGATTGGATCTCCAGGGCCGGCGCCCCCCAGGGGGCCTATATAAAGGGGGGAGGGAGGGGCAGCCGCACCCTGAAGCTTTGGCGCCTCCCTATCCCCTGCTACACCTGTCTCTCTCGCAGAAGCTCGGTGAAGCCCTGCTGCGGTGACTGCTACATCCACCACCACGCAGTCGTGCTGCTGGATCTTCATCAACCTCTCCTTCCCCCTTGCTGGATCAAGAAGGAGGAGACGTCATCCGCTCCGTACGTGTGTTGAACGCGGAGGTGCCGTCCGTTCGGCACTTGGTCATCGGTGATTTGGATCACGGCGAGTACGACTCCATCATCCATGTTCTAGTGAACGCTTCCGCTCGCGATCTACAAAGGTATGTAGATGCATCCGATCACTCGTTGCTAGATGAACTCATAGATGGATCTTGGTGAAACCGTAGGAATTTTTTGTTTTCTGCAACGTTCCCCAACAGTGGCATCATGAGCTAGGTCTATGCGTAGTTCTCTTTGCACGAGTAGAACACAATTTGTTGTGGGTGTAGATGTTGTCAACTTTCTTGCCGCTACTAGTCTTATTTTGCTTCAACGGTATTGTGGGATGAAGCGGCCCAGACCAACATTACACGTACGTTTACGTGAGACCGGTTCCACCGACTGACATGCACTAGTTGCATAAGGTGGCTGGCGGGTGTCTGTCTCTCCCACTTTACTTGGAGCGGTTTCGACGAAAAGGGTCCTTATGAAGGGTAAATAGAAGTTGACAAATTATGTTGTGGCTTTAACGTAGGTAAGAAAACGTTCTTGCTAGAACCCTATTGCAGCCACGTAAAACTTGCAACAACAATTAGAGGACGTCTAACTTGTTTTTGCAGCAAGTGTTTTGTGATGTGATATGGCCAAAGTTGTGATGAATGATGAATGATATATGTGATGTATGAGATCATGTTCTTGTAATAGGAATCACGACTTGCATGTCGATGAGTATGACAACCGGCAGGAGCCATAGGAGTTGTCTTTATTTTTTGTATGACCTGCGTGTCATTGAGAAACGCCATGTAAATTACTTTACTTTATTGCTAAACGAGTTAGCCTTAGTAGTAGAAGTAATAGTTGGCGAGCAACTTCATGGAGACACGATGATGGAGATCATGATGATGGAGATCATGATGATGGAGATCATGGTGTCATGCCGGTGACAAGATGATCATGGAGCCCCAAGATGGAGATCGAAGGAGCTATGTGATATTGGCCATATCATGTCACTATTATTTGATTGCATGTGATGTTTATCATGTTTTTGCATCTTGTTTACTTAGAACGACGGTAGTAAATAAGATGATCCCTCATAATAATTTCAAGAAAGTGTTCCTCCCTAACCGTGCGCCGTTGCGATAGTTCGTTGTTTCGAAGCACCACGTGATGATCGGGTGTGATAGATTCCAACGTTCACATACAACGGGTGTAAGACAGATTTACACATGCAAACACTTGGGTTAACTTGACGAGCCTAGCATGTATAGACATGGCCTCGTAACACAAGAGACCAAAAGGTCGAACATGAGTCGTATGGAAGATACGGTCAACATGGAGATGTTCACCGATGATGACTAGTCCGTCTCACGTGATGATCGGACACGGCCTAGTCGAGTCGGATCATGTTTCACTTAGATGACTAGAGGGATGTCTAATCTGAGTGGGAGTTCATTAAATAATTTGATTAGATGAACTTAATTATCATGAACTTAGTCTAAAATCTTTGCATAAATGTCTTGTAGATCAAATGGCCAACGCTAATGTCAACCTCAACTTCAACGCGTTCCTAGAGAAAACCAAGCTGAAAGACGATGGCAGCAACTATACGGACTGGGTCCGGAACCTGAGGATCATCCTCATAGCTGCCAGGAAACAATATGTCCTAGAAGCACCGCTAGGTGATGCACCCGTCCCAGAGAACCAAGACGTTATGAACGCTTGGCAGCAGCGTGCTGATGATTACTCAATCGTTCAGTGCGGCATGCTTTACAGCTTAGAACCGGGGCTCCAAAAGCGTTTTGAGCAACACGGAGCATATGAGATGTTCGAAGAGCTGAAAATGGTTTTCCAGGCTCATGCCCGAGTCGAGAGATATGAAGTCTCCGACAAGTTATACAGCTGTAAGATGGAGGAAAATAGTTCTGTCAGTGAGCACATACTCAAGATGTCTGGGTTGCACAACCGCTTGCCCCAGCTGGACATTAACCTCCCAGACGAGGCGGTCATTGACAGAATCCTTCAGTTGCTCCCACCTAGCTACAAGAGCTTTGTGATGAACTACAATATGCAGGGGATGGAAAAGACCATTCCTGAAGTATTTGCAATGCTGAAATCACCGAAGGTAGAAATCAAAAAGGAACATCAAGTGTTGATGGTCCATAAAACCACCAAGTTCAAGAAAGGCAAGGGTAAGAAGAACTTCAAGAAGGACGGCAAGGATGTTGCCGCGCCCGGTAAGCCAGTTGCCAGGAAGAAGTGAAAGAATGGACCCAAGCCTGAGACTGAGTGCTTTTATTGCAAAGGGAAGGGTCACTGGAAGCGGAACTGCCCCAAATACTTAGCGGACAAGAAGGCCGGCAACACTAAAGGTATATGTGATATACATGTAATTGATGTGTACCTTACCAGTGCTCGTAGTAGCTCCTGGGTATTTGATACCGGTGTCGTTGCTCATATTTGTAACTCAAAGCAGGAGCTGCGGAATAAGCGGAGACTGGCGAAGGACGAGGTGACGATGCGCGTCGGGAATGGTTCCAAGGTCGATGTGATCGCCATCGGCACGCTACCTCTACATTTACCTACGGGATTAGTTTTAAACCTCAATAATTGTTATTTAGTGCCAAGTTTGAGCATGAACATTGTATCTGGATCTCGTTTAATACGAGATGGCTACTCATTTAAATCCGAGAATAATGGTTGTTCTATTTATATGAGTGATATGTTTTATGGTCATGCTCCGATGGTCAATGGTTTATTCTTAATGAATCTCGTACGTGATGTTACACATATTCATAGTGTGAATACCAAAAGATGTAAAGTTGATAACGATAGTCCCACATACTTGTGGCACTGCCGCCTTGGTCACATTGGTGTCAAGCGCATGAAGAAGCTTCATGCTGATGGACTTTTAGAGTCTCTCAATTATAAATCATTTGACACATGCGAACCATGCCTCACGGGCAAAATGACCAAGACTCCGTTCTTCGGAACTATGGAGCGAGCAACCAACTTATTGGAAATCATACATACTGATGTGTGCGGTCCAATGAGTGTTGAGGCTCGCGGAGGATATCGTTATTTTCTCACTCTTACTGATGACTTGAGTAGATATGGGTATGTCTACTTGATGAAACACAAGTCTGAGACCTTTGAAAAGTTCAAGGAATTTCAGAATGAGGTAGAGAATCAACGTGACCGAAAAATAAAGTTCTTACGATCATATCGTGGAGGAGAATATTTAAGTCACGAATTTGTCACACACTTAAGGAAATGTGGAATCGTTTCACAACTCACGCCGCCTGGAACACCTCAACGTAAAGGTGTGTCCGAACGTCGTAATCGCACTCTATTGGATATGGTGCGATCTATGATGTCTCTTACTGATTTACCACTATCATTTTGGGGATACGCTCTAGAGACAGCTACATTCACTTTAAATAGGGCACCGTCTAAATCTGTTGAGACGACACCGTATGAATTATGGTTTGGGAAGAAACCTAAGCTGTCGTTTCTAAAATTTTGGGGATGCGATGCTTATGTCAAGAAACTTCAACCTGAAAAGCTCGAACCCAAATCGGAAAAATGCGTCTTCATAGGATACCCTAAGGAAACCATTGGGTATACCTTCTACCTTAGATCCGAAGGCAAGATCTTTGTTGCCAAGAACGGATCCTTTCTGGAAAAAGAGTTTATCTCGAAAGGAGTAAGTGGGAGGAAAGTAGAACTCGATGAAGTACTACCTCTTGAACCGGAAAGTAGTGCAGCTCAGGAAAATGTTCCTGTGGTGCCTACATCCACTGGAGAGGAAATTAATGATGATGATCAAGGTACTTCGAATCAAGTTGCTACTGAACTTCGTAGGTCCACTAGGACACATTCCACACGAGAGTGGTATGGCAACCCCGTCCTGGAAATCATGTTGTTAGACAACGGTGAACCTTCGAACTATGAAGAAGCGATGGCGGGCCCAGATTCCAACAAATGGCTTGAAGCCATGCAATCCGAGATAGGATACATGTATGAAAACAAAGTTTGGACTTTGACAGACTTGCCCGATGATCGGCGAGCGATAGAAAACAAATGGATTTTTAAGAAGAAGACGGACGCGGATGGTAATGTTACCATCTATAAAGCTCGACTTGTCGCTAAGGGTTATCGGCAAGTTCAAGGGGTTGACTACGATGAGACTTTCTCTCCCATAGCGAAGCTGAAGTCCGTCTGAATCATGTTAGCAATTGCCGCATACTATGATTATGAGATATGGCAAATGGACGTCAAAACAGCATTCCTTAACGGTCATCTTAAGGAAGAACTGTATATGATGCAGCCAGAAGGTTTTGTCGACCCTAAGAATGCTAACAAGGCATGCAAGCTCCAGCGATCCATTTATGGGCTGGTGCAAGCATCTCGGAGTTGGAACATTCGCTTTGATGAGATGATCAAAGCGTTTGGGTTTACGCAGACTTATGGAGAAGCCTGCGTTTACAAGAAAGTGAGTGGGAGCTCTGTAGCATTTCTCATATTATATGTAGATGACATACTTTTGATGGGAAATGATATAGAACTTTCGGACAGCATTAAGGCCTACTTGAATAAGAGTTTTTCAATGAAGGACCTCGGAGAAGATGCTTATATATTAGGCATCAAGATCTATAGAGATAGATCAAGACGCCTCATAGGTCTTTTACAAAGTACATACCTTGATAAGATATTGAAGAAGTTCAATATGGTTCAGTCTAAGAAGGGGTTCTTGCCTATGTTGCAAGGTGTGAAATTGAGCTCAGCTCAATGTCCGACCACGGCAGAAGATATAGAAGAGATGAGTGTCATCCCCTATGCCTCAACCATAGGGTCTATTATGTATGCCATGCTGTGTACCAGACCTGATGTAAACCTTGCCGTAAGTTTGGTAGGAAGGTACCAAAGTAATCCCGGCAAGGAACACTGGACAACGGTCAAGAATATCCTGAAGTACCTAAAAAGGACTAAGGACATGTTTCTCGTTTATGGAGGTGACGAAGAGCTCGTCGTAAAGGGTTACGTCGACGCTAGCTTTGACACAGATCTGGATGACTCTAAGTCACAAACCGGATACGTGTATATGTTGAATGGTGGAGCAGTAAGCTGGTGCAACTGCAAGCAGAGCATCGTGGCGGGATCTACATGTGAAGCGGAGTACATGGCAGCCTCGGAGGCAGCGCATGAAGCAATTTCGGTGAAGGAGTTCATCACCGACCTAGGAGTCATACCCAATGCGTCGGGGCCAATCAAACTCTTCTGTGACAACACTGGAGCTATTGCACTTGCCAAGGAGCCCAGGTTTCACAAGAAGACCAGGCACATCAAGCGTCGCTTCAACTCCATTCGTGAAAATGTTCAAGATGGAGACATAGAAATTTGCCAAGTACATACGGATCTGAATGTCACAGATCCGTTGACTAAACCTCTTCCGCGAGCAAAACATGATCAACACCAGAACTCTATGGGTGTTCGATTCATCACAATGTAACTAGATTATTGACTCTAGTGCAAGTGGGAGACTATTGGAAATATGCCCTAGAGGCAATAATAAAAGGATTATTATTATATTTCCTTTTTCATGATAATTGTCTTTTATTCATGCTATAATTGTGTTATCCGGAAATCGTAATACATGTGTGAATACATAGACACCAACATGTCCCTAGTAAGCCTCTAGTTGACTAGCTCGTTAATCAATAGATAGTCATGGTTTCCTGACTATGGACATTGGATGTCATTGGTGACGAGATCACATCATTAGGATAATGATGTGATGGACAAGACCCAATCCTAAGCATAGCACAAGATCGTATAGTTCGTTTGCTAGAGCTTTTCCAATGTCAAGTATCTTTTCCTTAGACCATGAGATCGTGTAACTCCCGGATACCGTAGGAGTGCTTTGGGTGTACCAAACGTCACAACGTAACTGGGTGACTATAAAGGTATACTACGGGTATCTCCGAAAGTGTCTGTTGGGTTGACACGGATCGAGACTGGGATTTGTCACTCCGTATGACGGAGAGGTATCACTGGGCCCACTCGGTAATGCATCAGCATAATGAGCTCAATGTAATCAAAGTGTTTGATCACAGGATCATGCATTACGGTACGAGTAAAGTGACTTGCCGATAACGAGATTGAACGAGGTATTGGGATACCGACGATCGAATCTCGGGCAAGTAAAATACCGATTGACAAAGGGAATTGTATACGGGGTTGCTTGAATCCTCGACATCGTGGTTCATCAGATGAGATCATCGAGGAGCATGTGGGAGCCAACATGGGTATCCAGATCCCACTGTTGGTTATTGGCCGGAGAGCTGTCTCGGTCATGTCTACGTGTCTCCCGAACCCGTAGGGTCTACACACTTAAGGTTCGGTGACGCTAGGGTTGTATAGAGATAAGTATGCAGTAATCCAAAAGTTGTTCAGAGTCCCGGATGGGATCCTGGACGTCATGAGGAGTTTCGGAATGGTCCAGAGGTGAAGAATTATATATAGGAAGTGCAGTTTCGGCCATCGGGAGAATTCGGGGTCATCGGTATTGTACCGGGACCACCGGATGGGTCCCGGGGGTCCACCGGGTGGGGCCACCCATCCCGGAGGGCCCCATGGGCTGAAGTGGGGAGGGGAACCAGCCCATAGTGGGCTGGTGCGCCCCCCTTGGCCCATCTCCTGCGCCTAGGGTTGAAACCCTAGGGTGGGGGGGCGCCCCACTTGCCTTGGGGGGTACTCCACCCCCTGGCCGCCGCCCCCTTAGTAGATTGGATCTCCAGGGCCGCCGCCCCCCCAGGGGGCCTATATAAAGGGGGGGAGGGGGGTAGCCGCACCCTGAAGCTTTGGCGCCTCCCTCTCCCCTGCTACACCTCTCTCTCTCGCAGAAGCTCGGCAAAGCCCTGCTGCAGTGACTGCTGCATCCACCACCACGCCGTCGTGCTGCTGGATCTTCATCAACCTCTCCTTCCCCCTTGCTGGATCAAGAAGGAGGAGACGTCATCCGCTCCGTACGTGTGTTGAACACGGAGGCGCCGTCCGTTCGGCACTTGGTCATCGGTGATTTGGATCACGGCGAGTACGACTCCATCATCCATGTTCTAGTGAACGCTTCCGCTCGCGATCTACAAAGGTATGTAGATGCATCCGACCACTCGTTGCTAGATGAACTCATAGATGGATCTTGGTGAAACCGTAGGAAAATTTTTGTTTTCTGCAACGTTCCCTAACAGTTTTCACGTAGGAATTCTCGCAGTGCGGCGTCTACGTCAGGGTTTAATTGTGCCCCGATAGAAGCTGTTTTATTGGGGTCCGTTGGATGGACCTGGAATTTGACTATTTCGTCCGCTGGTTTAAAGGAGGTGGACTTGGATCTTTTGTCGAGTATCACATTGTTCCTGCTCACCGTGGAGCGCAGCGCACTCAGTTCCTCAGCCGCTAGGGCTTCGGATAGTGCCTCAAGGGCCAGTGCGGCTGTCTTGTTTTCGGCACGGAGTGCTATGTCCGGATCACTAGTGAGAGTGATAATTCCATTCGGACCGGGCATCTTGAGCTTCATGTACCCGTAATTGGGTATTGCTTGGAAGGTTGTAAATGCTTCCCGCCCTAGCAGGGCGTGGTATCCGCTGCTGAACGGAGCCACATGGAACGTGACCTCTTCGGACCTGTAATTATCCGGCGTGCCGAAGACCACATCTAGTGTGATTTTTCCTGTACAGCGCGCTTCCCGACTGGGGATTATTCCTCTAAAGGTTGTACTACTTCGCTCAATGCGGTTCCAGTCTATTTCCATTTTTTGAAGGGTTTCCTCATAAATGAGGTTCAATCCGCTACCTCCATCCATGAGTACCTTGGTGAGGCGAAAGCCGTCCACTATTGGACTAAAGACCAATGCGGCTGGTGCTCGGGCTGTTCAGAATTTAGGTTCATCACTGGCATTAAAAGTAATAGCCGTGTCACTCCATGGGTTTATTGTTGCTACTTGGTAGACTTCGGCAAGGCTGCGGAGTGTTCTTTTTCGCATATTATTTGATGCGAAAGTCTCAAAGACTGTTAATACCGTATTGGTATCCCTGGGGTGGCTTTCTGTGGCCTCCGGAATTAGGAGATCTTCGCCAATTTTGGCCACCTGCCGGAGTATCCAACATGCTCTAAGGCTGTGAGTTGGTGTGGCGCCCTCTGTACTGTGAATTTTACAGGGTCCATTAAGCCATCCTTCCAGTACGGTTCCATGCCCTGTAGAGGGTTTTTGCTTTTTGGTGTTTGACCCGGGTGTCTGGCGATGATGCACCCTTTTATTTCGGACTGGGTTTGTATGCAGGGCCGGATCGTCCCAAAATTTTATTTCGTTTTTCCAGGCGCTTTCCATCGCACAGTACTTTCGTACTATGGACGCCAAGTCAGCGAAGCGTGTAATATCACGACGACTTATGGCGTTGAGGATTCCCTTGTCCGTGCAATTATTGCAGAAGATTGAGATTGCGTCTTCCTCGCGGCAATCCTTTATCCTGTTCCTAACCAGGAGGAATCTGGCCCAGTAATGATGTACTGTTTCTTCGGGCGTTTTCCTGATTTGGGATAGATCGCTTATGTTCGGGTGGGTGGGGTTAATTAAATCCGAAACCTCACCCAATTTGAGACTCAGAGGCCGAGGAGTTTCCGAACTCGAAAATTTGGATTCTTGGATGTTGTCCAATGAATCCAGCCCGTCGCCTGACTCTAAGTTCAGGTCTTGAGTGATATCCTCCCCTCCGCGGGTATCCGACTTGGAGGGATCGGGAATCCGGACGTAGCTAGTCCTTAAGATAGATGAAGGGTCTTCGCACTGTCCCTCTATCACGGCAACGTGATGGGTGACTTGGGGAGAGTTAATCTCTCTCAGATCGGGTTTAAGCCCAATCTGGTCGTGATCCGTAGCGACTCCCAGGGCGGCGATGCGATCCAAGAGCTCGTTTATGGAGGAGAACTCCATTGGATCTAACTGCTCGGCGAGTTCCGAGCTGACATGGAGATTGTTTTTGATGGCCCGAGAGGTCATCATCGGCGCAGAAGCCGCACAGGCGGTCATAAGAAAACCACCTAGCCGGAGAGTTTGGCCGACAGCCAAAGCTTCCTTAGCAATGGTGTCGTCTTTAAAGACGGGATGAGGCATCCTTCCTGATGGCGATGACACAGAGGAACTCTCAATGAAAGCACCAATGTCGGTGTCAAAGCCGGTGGATCTCGGGTAGGGGGTCTCGAACTGTGCGTCTAGGCGGATGGTAACAGGAGACAAGGGACACGATGTTTTACCCAGGTTCGGGCCCTCTTGATGGAGGTAAAACCCTACGTCCTGCTTGATTAATATTGATGATATAGGTACTACAAGAGTAGATCTACCACGAGATCAATGAGGCTAAACCCTAGAAGCTAGCCTATGGTATGATTGTTGTTCTGTCCTACGGACTAAAACCCTCCGGTTTATATAGACACCGGAGAGGGTTAGGGTTACACAGAGTCGGTTACAATGGTAGGAGATCTAAATATCCGTATCGCCAAGCTTGCCTTCCACGCCAAGGAAAGTCCCTTCCGGACACGGGACGAAGTCTTCAGTCTTGTATCTTCATAGTCCAGGAGTCCGGCTGAAGGTATAGTCCGGCTATCCGGACACCCCCTAATCCAGGACTCCCTCAACCGCGTAGCCACCTGGCCCCAGCTTATGGAACTTATCTTTTTTCCGGCATTCTTCTTGTTTATCTCGACCGTTCCTTAGCTAATTCCGAATCCTTGAATCTCACAAAATTGTCCCAATGAGCACTTTGCTTCTCTAGTGTTCCCTCGAATACTGGAGTCTTCCTTCCTCCCTTGACGTACTTGTCCCATACACGATTCTTGTGGTTGTTGAATGCAACCGCCATCTTCCTAAGAGCAGCGTCCTTGACTTTCTCCACATCTGCATCTGTGAAATGATCTGGTAGGGTGAAATGTTCCATGAGAGTTTCCCAAAGCAGACCTTTTTGTCTGTCGTCGACAAAAGTAACATCTGGACGTGGCTTTGCTGGCTCTCTCCATGCTTGAAGGGAGATCGGGAGTTGGTCCTTCACAAGAACTCCGCACTGACGAATGAACTTGTCCGCAATCTTCTTAGGCGCTAATGGGTCGCCATTAGGTTTGATGGCCTCGATATTGTACTTTACGCCCTCCTTCAACTTTTTGTTCGGGCCTCGTTTCTTGTTGTGTGAAGATTTGCTCGATCCGGATGGCTGAAAGAAGAAAGATCGATTCTATATCTTCAAGTCATTTAAAACATGTGATGATCACCAGATGCCTGCTTATATAAATATATATACCTCGCCGGTCTTTGTTGTTTCAAGATCAACATTTTCTTCGTCATCATCATAATCATAGTTCATGACTTCATCAATTCAGTCATCGTGATCGAATATCATATCACCCTCCCCGGTGTTGTTTAGAAATTCGGAGCCGTCATAATCTTCTTCATTCTGATCATCATCTGGCCCGCGAGGATGGCGTATGATATCGAACAGGGTCTCTTCTCCCTCTCTGCCGGTATTGTCCGCCATAGCTTTTATTTAACTAATCCAAAAGAAATATAAAACAATTTAGTATTCAAATTACAATGCATGGATGCAATCAATTAATAAGGAAAAACTGAATCAATCATAGTACATAATAAGCATCATCGAATATAATCTCGAATACATTGTCTTGAATAATAGATATAATCTCGAATACATCGTCTCGAATAATATATATATATATAATCTCGAATAAATCATCTCGAATATTATATATCGAATACATCACTAGCTAACTAGCTATCTAGCAGCTAATAAAGATCGAATACTAAAGAGTAATCTAGGCCACTCGCGGTTCCTGAGGCGCGCGCGGTGGACAAGCAAAGTGAAGGAACCATCACTGGATCATAGCTCGGGTGATCTCCCCAAAGAACCTGCCAGGTATTGGAGAACCTGACGTCCATAGCAGCCATGTAGCGATGGACGTGCTCGTCCTCCTCCCTGACACGACGACGTACCACCTCCTGCGGGGCCGGCTCCCTCCGCACCGAAAGTGGCCCACGCGAACGCCACCAAAGGAGATGAGGGTCGACGACGGGACCCGGGGCCGGGTTCCTCACCAAGCGTCGCGCCCCTGAAGGTAGCACCTCCCAATGCCAGCCCGGCGGAGCCCAGTCCCGGACATGGGTCCTCTGAAGCAGGACGTCGTCGCGAACGGGTCGACGGCGAGGATGCGGGCCGGGCATCGTCGACAACAAATACTATATGCCGCAAAAGTAAAGTAACATTTTTTAAATGATGGATTGTGTTTTCATATATGCAAATTCTAAATTTTATAACTAAAAATATAAGAAACTAAAAAAACATCAATCATCGTCTAACAATTTGAAATTAATCTAATTCATCTAGCTAGCTAAAACTAACATTTCCAAAATTTCTAACATTTCTATATACCTAACATTTCTATAACATTTCACATTATATATATTATAACTAACATTTATATATACTATTTGACATTAATCTAATCTAATTAATTAATTCATCTAAAACTTTGTATGAAAAACAGAAAAACAAAAAAACTAAAAGCTAAAAACAGAAAAATTGTGTGTGTGTGCGCGTGTAGTATGTTTGTGTGTGTGTGCGCTACGGCCGGCGCCGGCGCGCGGTGTGGCTTTGATCAATTGGAGGGAGGAGAGGGGTCGGGGGAGGGGCTCACAACGCGCGCGGGCGAGGTCGAGGCGACAGCGACGGCGAGGCGAGGTCGATCCAAGGCGACGGCGACGGCGATGCGAGGGGACGGCGACGGGCCGGTGCGGCGACCGGGACAGGCCGGCGACGGGGGCGCCGCGGAGTCGACGGGGACGACGCGACGAGGACGGGGGCGTCGCGGAGTCGACGGGGATGGCGCGACAGGGGCGGCGATGGCGCAGGACGGGGCGGCGGCAGAGAGAAGTGGGAGATAAGAAACTGAAATTTTTCGAAGTGTTTCTTATATAGGGGACACCTTTAGTACCGATTGGAGCCACCAACCGGTACTAAAGGCCTGTTTTGGCCAGGCCAAGTGGCGGGAAGGGCAGGCCTTTAGTACCGGGTGGTGGCTGGAACCGGTACTAAAGACCCACCCTTTAGTACCGGTTCCAGCCACCAACCGGTACTAAAGGTGGTGCGCTGGCGCAGGTGCTGTGCGGCAAGTTTAGTCCCACCTCGCTAGCTGAGGGGCGCCCGCACTGGTTTATAAGCCCCGGTGCGGTAGCTCTCTCGAGCTCCTCTCTTAAGCAGGCCTTCCGGGCCTATGTCTGCTGCTATGCCCTGATGGGCCTATTGGGCTAGCGGGCCTGCATCCTGGCCCAATTACAATTTGGCTTTCTAGTCGTATGCAGGCCGCTGTGGCCCAGTAGGTGGGTTTTTTTCATTTAGTTTTTTCTTTTCTGCTTTATTTATTTTGTTTTATTTATTTTTAGTTGTTTTTTTGCTGTATTTAGAGTTTCTTTGTGAATATTTTTGCTTTAGGTACAAAAATTAGAAACTTTCTGCTAGTGCCGGTAGTTTTCAAATTTGAATAATTTAAATTTTGAATTATTTGAAATTTGTGTGAATCACTAGTTTGTGAATAACTTAACTTAAAAAATCAGTAAAGGCATGAAAGAATTTGTTTGCACATAAAATTTCTTCGCGTTTCAAATGCGAAAACACATAACTACCCTAACTATTACAGAGATTCCCTCCTGGGTGTGAAACATAGAAGAAAGTGATGATAGTGAAGCCGATCACATCCCAGATCTTTGGGTGTGAAACTTTTTCTTCACGTGTGTCCCTTTGCGCCGTAACCATGGAAAATCTTCATCATTTAACGGGATGCTCGGGTCAATATTCACTGTGAATGGAGCAATTTCATCAAACTTTTCATAATCTTCTGACATGTCTGTCTTGTCATCCACTCCCACGATGTTTCTCTTCCCAGAAAGAACTATGTGCCGCTTTGGCTCATCGTACGATGCATTCGCTTCCTTATCTTTTCTTTTTCTCGGCTTGGTAGACATGTCCTTCACATAGAAAACCTGTGCCACATCATTGGCTAGGACGAATGGTTCGTCTACATACGCAAGATTGTTGAGATCCACTGTTGTCATTCCGTACTGCGGGTCTTCCGTTACCCTGCCTCGTGTCATATTGACCCATTTTCACCGAAACAAAGGGACCTTCAAACCACGTCGATAGTCAAGTTCCCATATGTCCTGTATATAACCATATTTTGTTTCCTTTCCCGTCTTGGTTTCTGCATCAAAGCGGACACCGCTGTTTTGGTTGGTGCTCTTCTTATCTTGGGCGATCGTGTAAAATGTATTACCATTTATCTCGTACCATTTGAAAGTCATTATATTCGAAGATGGTAACTGGGACAACAAGTACAGGTCATCTTCAATAGAGGCGTCATGCATGGTATGTGTCTGCAACCAGCTGGCGAAACTCCCAGTTTGTTCACGTGTAATCCAGTCATCAGACCGCTCCGGGTGTTTGGAGCGTAGCAAATTCTTGTGTTCATCCATATACGGAGCCACCAAGGTGGAATTCTGTAGAACTGTGTAGTGTGCTTCAGTGAGAGAATGTCTGTCCATACATATTATTTGTTCCCCTCCTAGCGTGTCTTTTCCATCCAGTCTGCCCTTATGCCGCGATTCAGGAACACCAATCGGCTTAAGGTCAGGAATAAAGTCAATACAAAACTCAATGACCTCCTCATTTTCATGGCCCTTGGAGATGCTTCCTT
Source organism: Aegilops umbellulata (assembly GCA_032464435.1). Taxonomy (NCBI): domain Eukaryota; kingdom Viridiplantae; phylum Streptophyta; class Magnoliopsida; order Poales; family Poaceae; genus Aegilops; species Aegilops umbellulata. The sequence continues at coordinate 507,113,465 of CP136056.1, read as the reverse complement.
CTGGCCTAGCACGGTTATGAACATATTTCTTTAAGACTCCCATGAACCTCTCAAAGGGGAACATATTGTGTAGAAATACAGGACCCAAAACGTTAATCTCTTCACATAGGTTAACTAGGACGTGTGTCATGATGTTGAAGAAGGATGGTGGGAACACCAACTCGAAACTGACAAGACATTGCACCAAATCATTCTCTAACCTTGCTATGATTTCTGGATCGATTACCTTCTGAGAGATTGCATTGAGAAATGCACATAGCTTCACAATGGCTAATCAGACGTTTTCCGGTAGAAGCCCCCTCAATGCAACCGGAAGCAGTTGCGTCATAATCACGTGGCAGTCATGATACTTTAGGTTTTGGAACTTTTTCTCTGCCATGTTTATTATTCCCTTTATATTCGACGAGAAGCCAGACGGTACCTTAATACCGAGCAGGCATTCAAAGAAGATTTCCTTCTCTTCTTTGGTAAGAGCGTAGCTTGCATGACCCTGATGTATGCCGTCTTTTCCGTGCATATGTTGCTGGTCCTCCCGTGCCTCAGGTGTATCTTTTGTCTTCCCATACACGCCCAAGAAGCCAAGCAGGGTCACACAAAGATTCTTCTCACGTGCATCACGTCGATTGCGGAGCGGACCTCTAGGTCTTTCCAATAGGGCAGGTCCCAAAATATAGATTTCTTCTTCCATATGGGTGCGCGTCCGTCAGCGTCATTCGGAACAGGTTGTCCACCAGGACCTTTCCAAAGACCACCTTCAAATCCTTGACCATATCATGTACATCAGCACCAGTACGGTGACGAGGCTAAGTCCGGTGATCCGCCTCACCTTTGAAATGCTTGCCTTTCTTTCTTACGGGATGACTGCTCGGAAGAAATCGATGATGTACCAGGTACACATTCTTCTTACAATTAGCCAAATATATATTGTCGGTATCGTCCAAACAGTGCGTGCATGCGCGGTATCCCTTGTTTGTCTGTCCTGAAAGGTTACTGAGAGCAGGCCAATCATTGATGGTCACGAACAGCAACGCCTTTAGGTCAAATTCTTCCCCCATGTGCTCATCTCACGCACGTACACCTGTTCCATTCCACAGTTGTAAGAGTTCTTCAACTAATGGCCTTAGGTACACATCAATGTCATTGCCGGGTTGCTTAGGGCCTTGGATGAGCACTGGCATCATAATGAACTTCCGCTTCATGCACAACCAAGGAGGAAGGTTATACAAACATAGAGTCACAGGCCAGGTGCTATGGTTGCTGCTCTGCTCCCCAAAAGGATTAATGCCATCTGCGCTTAGACCAAACCATACGTTCCTTGCGCCATCTGCAAACTCCTTCCCGTACTTTCTTTCAATTTTTCTCCACTACGACCCGTCAACGGGTACTCTCAACTTTCCGTCTTTCTTACGGTCTTCTCTGTGCCATCACATCGCCTTGGCATGCTCTTTGTTTTGGAACAAACGTTTCAACCGTGGTATTATAGGAGCATACCACATCACCTTGGCAGGAATCTTCTTCCTGGGGCGCTCGCCCTCGACATCACTAGGGTCATCGCGGCTGATCTTATAGCGCAATGCACCGCATACCGGACAAGCGTTCAAATCCTCGTACTCATCGCGGTAGAGGATGCAATCATTAGGGCATGCATGTATCTTCTGCACCTCTAACCCTAGAGGGCAGACAACCTTCTTTGCTTCGTACGTACTCTCGGGCAATTCGTTGTCCTTTGGAAGCATATTCTTTATCATTACCAGCAACTTTCCAAATCCCTTGTCAGATACACCATTCTCTGCCTTCCATTGCAGTCAGCAATTCCAGTGTGGTGCCCAGCTTTTTCTTGTCACCTACGCAATTCGGGTACAACAATTTTTTGTGATCCTCTAACATGCGCTGCAACTTCTTCTTCTCCAAATCACTTGCGCAGTTTCTCTTTGCATCGGCAACGGGCCGACCTAGATCATCAACGGGCTCATCTGATGCCTCTTCTTCAGCTTCTTCCCGCATTGCCGGCTCAGCTTCTTCCCGCATTACCGGCTCAGCTTCTTCCCCCATTGTCGTATCATCGTATTCTGGGAACCCATGGCCAGGATAGCTGTCGTCGTCCTCTTCTTCTTCATTGTCTTCCATCATAACCCCTCTTTCTCCGTGCTTGGTCCAAACATTATAGTGGGGCATGAAACCGGACTCAAACAGGTGGACGTGAATGGTTCTTGACGTAGAGTAATTGTGACCATTCTTACAACCAGCACATGGACAAGGCATAAAACCATCCGCCCGCTTGTTTGCCTCAGCCGCAAGCAGAAAAGTATGCACGCCATTAATGAACTCGGGAGAGCATCGGTCATCGTACATCCATTGCCGGCTCATCTTCAATACACAGCACCGAAAACACCAAATTAATACAATACATAAAGTTCATACAACACTTAAATGCAACAAACAGATAACTCTCTAGCTAAAGCATTTAAATGCAACAACAAATGCGATCAAGATCGCAACTAAGGTAACAATTGATTCAACAACATAATGATACCAAGCCTCACTATCAATGGCATATTTTCTAATCTTTCTAATCTTCAAGCGCATTTTCTCCATCTTGATCTTGTGATCATCGACGACATCGGCAACATGCAACTCCAATTCCATCTTCTCCCCCTCAATTCTTTTCAATTTTTCTTTCAAATACTCGTTTTCTCTTTCAACTAAATTTAACCTCTCGACAATAGGGTCGGTTGGAATTTCCGGTTCACATACCTCCTAGATAAAAATATCTATGTCAACTTGATGGGCATAATTTGTCATAAACACGAAATGCAACAAATAGTTTTAAAAGAGAATATACCACATCCGAATCATAACAAGGACGAGGGCCAACGGGGACGGATATCAAAACCATGGCACTATGTATAACAAACAATGTACGGGTAAGATAATTATACGAGTAACTATATATCCAAATCACACAAACATCAATTTTTTATATAAAATTTCATGAACAAGAGGCTCACCGCAAGGTGGTGCCTGCGACGGGACGGTGCGGGCGATCGACGGTGGTTACGACGGAGATTTAGAAGGCACTAAGTAAACCACACCTACATATGCAAACTAAGTGTTATTTTGACCTCAATTTGCATATAAATCAAATACTACCACATATAATTTCTCCCAAATTACTAAAACCCACAATTAATCACTATATAAACCAATGCAAGAGCTAATCTAGCAATGAGAGATGAAAGGACAAAGTTGCTAACCTTTGTGATCATTTGAATGGATGGGGGCTTGGAAATCTTGACAAATTTGAGGCAAATTTTGTGATGAACTCGAGAGGAAGAGGGAAAGAACAGAGGAGAGGGAGAGGGGAAAGGGGGAAGAACAGAGTGCTGGTGGACGAAGGGTTTATATAGGACGATCTTTAGTACCGGTTCGTGCCACGAACCGGTACTAAAGGTGTTGGAGGGGCCCACTCTGACAACATCCTGCCACCACTTTCATTAGTACCGGTTCGTGGCACGAACCGGTGCTAAAGGTTCGCCACGAACCGGTACTAAAGAGCTCCTCTCGCCTAGCCGTTGGAACCGGCACTAATGGACACATTAGTGCCGGTTCTGTTACAAACCGGGACTAATGTGTCTCACATTTGACCCTTTTTCTACTAGTGTCTAATATAACTATATAAGCTTATTCCTTGATTTTCCACCAAGGTTTCTCACGTTATGCACACATAAGGATGTTGGGCCGCTTAGATTCCTTCAGCGTGTCGTCATCCTCTACTCCTCTTGCCAACATTGATGACACTTCAGTGTTGACGCGAAAGTATTGCCCCGTACATGTGGATGCTGCTTGATTCTTTTAATTCTGGATCTTATTGGGGAAAAGTAGGTGAACGCTTTGCAAAGAGGCTGATTATTTAGGCATGATAAATTGTGCTTATTCCTAGGTTTATTTTGATCCTAGGCATTAGAAGGTTTTACTTATTGGCTGTTATGCTGCTCTGCTAGGAATTAGAAGGATTTCATTTTCTGTACTATCTAAAATCCTAACAAGAGTATGCGTGTAGCTAGCTTTCATATGCTTCTGTTTTGGCAAACGCAACAACAATGCATCATGTACTCCTGTGTCCTGCATATGGAAGTAAGAAGAATCTCAGGTACATCCTTCTGCATGGGCACCCGAGTTCAGCTAATTGATTTACACTCTTCTGCATGGGCACTATTTAACATCATATTGAAATTATTATTCACCGCAAAAATAATAATATAGGATCTATGATTGTCCAGTAAAATAGAGTAGTCCAATCCATAGGCTGAATTAAATTAATTGTATTTTATTCAGAAGAACACATATGTTCCATCACTCTTCATTAATTATATGGGGTTTTCATATTTACAAGTGGTGCATTTAATGGATTTTGAAAGGAAATAGGTTGCATTGCTTTTTGTCCCATGTAAACTATATTTTAATTTGAAGAGAAAGTAAAGACAACAAAATTACTGGATAGTAGGGTCACTCCTATATAATTGATCAAATACAATCAGCTAAAGATTAGTTGTTATTTATGTAATCAAACAATATATTACAGTTCACGTAAACCTAAATGTAATTTGTATTTTGTATTGATTGCATAAAGAAGACATGGGTGGCAGAAAAGTATTATGAGATAAATTGCAAGTTAGTTTTGAATGGCGGTTACAAAGTGAGCCATGAACCCGTTGTGATTATACATGCATAAAGAGGATATGGATGGTAGAAAAATGTTGCAGATAAACTGCAAGTTAGTCTGTGATGCCGGATACAAAATGAGCCACGACCCCATATTTTTCCTGTTCTGCAGTGGACCCGTAATGTTAGTTTCTCTTTTGGCTTTGAACTAAAACCACGACACTTATTTTGGAACGGATGGAGTACTTAATATATGGTACAAGAAGCCAGCCATCTACTATTTCTATTAGTGATATCTTTTCTAGAATCTTCTGCAAATTTAGAAACAGTATTCAGTCAAACACTTCTTACTTCATTTTGTTTGTCCTGGAACCATTTATAAGTGTGTTCAAGCTATAGTATGTACATTATTTAGATCTGTTAACTACTGCCATTTATCTTGACGTTTAAGTCTTGGTGAGCGTAATATATGGGAATGAAATGAGCAATGTTGAATAGGTAACATGACAACTTGTTTTGTTTTCTACAACTGTTCCAAGGAAAGGAGTAGTTCTGTTGCAGTAGTTGTTCTAAGGCTGGACATGATATTATGTACTGGAGATGGCTTGCCTTGTTGGTAGTTTGGGAGATCTGGTGTGAGCTCAATCGGCGCATTTTCCATAATCCAGAGTTATCCGTTGAGACACATGCACGCTTTGCCACTGATGAAGCCAATGTTGGAACAAGGGCGGCCCATGGCACATCATGTTGCTATGGTAGTCTAGCTTAGTGGGACTTTAACACACTTAGCAAATTAGCAATATTTAATATTGGTTCACCACACTGACAGATTGCTATGCTTGAAGATACTATTATGTGATATGATATATTTTTCTCTTCAGTGTGCAAAGTGGTTTGAAATATTACATCACTTTATTTGAGAGATCATTTACCATTACGTTTTACCCATAGGTTGCTTGTTGCATTGTATAATGCTCAGATACATGGAGAGATGATGATGCGGGATAAGGGCAGATGAATGAACAAGATATATGCTAACAGGTTGAGCCCATCAAATGGGAGCCGAAGGATGGAATTTAATAGTCGTTGCACTTCCATTGCATAGATTTGTGGGGACAAATATTGATATTGTTGTGTTGTTCTTCTTCCATTATTGATGTTCAGTTTATGTTAAAGTGAGGTGTTTAATGTGTCACCACTTCTAGCGGAGAATGGTGCATGGTTTGGAAGTGTTGTATCAAGCAAAGGGGAGCCTAAGACAGACCAATTTGGATTCAGAGATAAAGCTGGTCAATGTCGTCCCAGTAGGCACATGTGTGTGGATGGATTTTCTATGTGCTGCATGCTCTTTGTTCGCTCAATATAGAACAGAGCGAGCTATGAGAAAGCCCATAAAGAGAACAGATCTCCTGCAAAGTGAAGATGGATAAGAAAATGTTTGGCTGGACGAAAGGGTTTATCGGGTAAAAACAATATGTTCGATTGTGCTCGTTGTGTATATATTAACAATATAATATCACTTGATCTGTTGATGAATGTCTCAACATTTGTCTTTTTACCATTCTGTAACACAGGTTACAGACTCTAACATAATAAGTAAACAATGTTTCATCTGATTTTCGACCTTTGTGATCCCATAGCGCAACATGGGCATCTTACTAGTTACTCCATGAAAACGGTTCAACTGGAAAGTTCTTTGTCAAGTGATGAGAGATAAGTTCATGAGGTGATATTCTTTTCCCTGGTTAAGATCTCATCAAAATGAGAACTGACCTCGACACAAGAAGTCGGTTCACAAAAACTAGTCTAGAAAGCAAATGGTCCAGCAATGAGCAAGCACTTAACGAAGAGACCTCATGAGGAAAACGGCACGGGGCGCACCACCGCTTCTAGTTCATTCTATTCGCGGTGGTGGTTTTGAAGTTCATATTCCCCAGGAAAAATTTACGGCGTCCGCAGCTTCATTTTGGTGACATTGGTGAAGTGGTCTCTGGCATCGTAGCAAGCTCATTTTCATTCCTGGACATGCCTGGTTGTTTCTTTAAGCAAATTATATACCTTGCAAAAGATGGAAAGTCTAGAGCATTTGGACCTTGGCTTGAGCAAAGTAACTGATGATGCAACCCAGTATTGCAAATATTGGAATGAGGTTGAGACCTCAAGAATACTGGAGTAACCTCTCACTCTCAGCCAGGCACCATGCGTGTATTTTGGCAGGAAAAGCCCCAAACCTGGCTTCACTGTCTTTAGCTTACACAAAAATTGATGATTCTGCTCTCATATATTATCAGCATGATGCCTTCATTGAGAGCGATAGATCCAGCATCCAAGTCATACAAGGGTTGCTTTTTCGCTTTGCGTCTGTTTCTTTTTCTTGATTGAACAAACATGCTTTCCTTTGAGGAACTGATTTCCATCACATGACAAGGTACTCGTGTTGAAGCAAACTCAGAGGAAATACTGTCTAAGTGTCTATGCCTCCACTTGAGCATCTCGTATATATCTTGTAAGTCTAAATCTGGAGGATGCACTACTGTCAGATGAAGTCATACCCCTGGCTGGCATCTCATATATTTGTACCTAGTAAAAAGAGATTCCTTATCTGACCCCGCATCGCATGTCCTGTCTTCCACCTCAAATTTGATACATCTTGGCTTTTGTGGGAATTTGCTATCAAACTCTGGGATTCTGCAATTTGTGCCCCCTGCCCAGAAGTGGCTGCTGGACCTTAATAGGAGATGCCATCTCAACATTTTGTACGCAGCATCACCTGGTGATAGAGGTGAGACATGAACTAATGCAGGAACTTCAACCAAATCGTGGTGGTACTTCGTAAGTTCACAAGTCTAGAAAACTTCCATAGGCAATAAAATAAAATAAAAATACATACTATTACATGTAATGTAAACCTAGTTTTAAGCGGAGCGAACGAGTCCAGATTGATCTCCCCCCCCCCCCCCGCGGCTCCCGTGTCGTCCCCAGCGGGCGACCCGGGGGCGACTAGGGTTTCCCCCCGCCGCCGCCACCCCTCCCTACATCCCCTCCCCTCGCCACCACCTGAGGGACGCCTGGCAAGCCCCGGCGGTTGCCGATGAAGGTGGCGGCGAGGCCTCTCGTCGCTTCGTTCCCGCGCGAAGGACCCCGGTCACCGGGGCGGCGGCCCCGGACGGCGAGGCGGCGCAGCCTCTGCGACAGGCGGCGTACGCGGGATGTGACGGCCGGCGTCCTCGGCTGCTCGGGCGGCGCCGATCCGGCGGGTGGTGGTCGTGGCGCGGTCTTCTTCCGCTCCAGATCTGAAGGTCGAGCTGCTCCTCCTCCTCTGCTCACTCCTCCCCTCCGGCGGTGTTCGATCTGCAGCTTTTGCTGCCAGTTTCGGTGTTGGCAGGGTGCCGGTGGCATATCTCGAGTCCGGGGGAAACCCTTGGTCGGATCTCTGACCACGGCGGTGAGGGCGCGTGCACGCATCGCCTTTCCTCCTTAGAGGCACCGCTGAGGTCTCCAGTATCCATCCCCGTCCCAGATCCCGGGTGAAAGCCCAAAACTCGTCTCGGGTTGGGCAGTGGCGGCGTCCTGCTCGTCGTTCCCTCCTTGGAGGCGCCGCCTTGGGTTTGTCTGGTTCTCCGGGTGAGTGGTGCCGAGGTAGGAGAGCGCTCGTCGGCTGCGAGTCCAAGCAGAGGCTTCCCAAGCTCCTTGGGTCTTTGCAGCTTGTTTCTTCAACAATCCTCCCAGTGGTTTTCATTCTGCTCTCGGTGGCCCCGGGCAGGTGGCAGTGCAGCTACTGGTGTGCCTTCGGCGTGGTGAGGACTGTGAGCTATGCCTGCTCTGGGTTTCAACCGGCACCTGCTCTTGCTCTCGGGTGAGCGCCCAACGACCCGACGGTGCGGCGCCTTCGAGCCTAGGCGAGAGGATTGGGGTCTTCTTCGGCGTTGGAAGACAGGTTTCGTGATCCCAATCCCACGATCCGGCTGCGCGCAGCTTCTTGCAGGCCTTTGGCTGATCCTTGACGCTACTCTGCTCCCTTACTCGTGGTGCCGATGTGCAGCGGGCTTCGACATTACTTGCAGGTCTTTCACGTGTATTTCTATGTGTGCAGTAGTGTGCGTTGCGTTGTAAACTGCTCTGTCAGCTCCCTTGTATCTTTCGGTCGCTCTTGCTTGGTGGCCTGGTGTAATCCTGGCCGGTTGATGGCTTTGTTAATTCAAAGTCGGGCTCCCCTTGAGCCTTCGTTTTTTAAAAAAATTAAGCAAAGCTCGTCCGGCTCCGTTGTGCCCATGTCCAGTGGCAGGCTGCGCTCCATAAAATGTTGGTTCCGTCACAGACAAGGTAGAGTAGGACATGAGACACGGCCCGACTCACGGGACTCAAGGCGTTGCCATCTCCCACGCCCTACTCTTCCTTATCGGAGCCCGGAACCCTAACGGTGCTGGTGGGTGTGAAATCGATGATGGATCCGTCCTCGGAGGAGCCAGCGACATCCACCACGACGCGGTTGCGGCGCCCGGGATTGCAGGCCATCCATTGAGGCATTGAAGAATGCAATTCCACCTCTCCAACGTCTGCCACCACAAGGGTTGTCGTCGTCTCCCGCGCCCGCTGCCTCGCATGGCGGGCACACTGCGCCATGTTCTTGTTCGACGCCGCCCATGCGTTCGCCTCCTGCTCGGCATGCCAACAGAGGGGTTGCGTGTTCGACATAGCATTCGGACCCCAGACAGACCGCACCGCCTCCAGTGAGGCTGCGCCAATACACTGTGCGACGGATTCATGCGCCATTTGGGTGGACGCGATGGTTTTCCGACGCAAGGAGTCCAAGTGCCGTCGTTGGGCGGCCTCCTCCTAGGAGCGGTGGAGCGCAAGCCAAACGGTCATCTCTTCATCGGGGCTGCGTGGGATGAGCTTGGGATCGACGGATCTGGAGGTGTAGGACCCAGATCCGCAGCCCGCCATGCCGGAGAAGGTCGGAGATCCCTGGATGAGAGCTTGGGTGGCGGAGAGGAGTGTACTCTATTGAGGTGGCTAGGGTTTGGTCCGAGAAACAGATGGGACGGATATATGTCGGGCCAGTATGGGTCGGGTCCGACATGACAGACGCATCCAGGCCTCCCCATATCCGTTTGGGGGGGGGGGGGGGGTTTGAGGCGTCCGATTGAGTTTTTTTTTTGTGACCGATCACTGATCGAGCCGTAAGTCCGGACATTTGAGGGGGTTTGAGGTGGCCGGATGTAGATGCTCTAACGATCATGACCAAAATTCTACTAAAAAGATCAGAAATGTAGTACACATCACTGCAAACCCGTAAAAATAAAAGTACACATCACTACAAAATGTTACCCGGAAACTTGAAGAGAAACCGTACATACTACATCTGCATTCGTCTATACCACCCAAATGAACAGAGACACTTGGCGGGGTCATATTCATCCAGTTCAAGAGGCCAAACCGCTGATTCAATATCGGAGACCACACTTGGCGGGGTCTCGCGGGCCGAACACGAAGTTGCCGGCGGTGTAGAGCGCCTGCAGGCCGTCGGGGCGCGTCACGTACTCCCGGAACCTGAGCGGCGAGCCCTGGTTCCGGCGGGGCAGGACGGCGACGCCGCACGCGCCCCGGCGCGGCGAGCGCGGCACGTACACCACGCAGTCCTTGCTCGCGAACGGCACCGCCTGCTCCGCCGTCTGGATCATGAAGTAGCCCCGCGCGTCCGCCGTGCCCCACGCCGACATGGCCTGCCTCCCTCGCCGGCACCGCAGCAGCGCGGCCGCGTCTGCGAGCACAGAGAAAACGATCAGTGCCTGTCACGGCGCGTGCGTGCGTGAGGCCACCGGATAGAGTGCAGTTCGTGCCGTGAAGTGGTACTTACTCGGGAGGGGCGCGACGTTCTTGGACGGGAGGTAGCCGGCGTAGCGGCAGTTCTTGCACCAGACGGCGCCGACGACGCCGATGGTGAAGTTGACGTCCGGCTGCGGCCGGGACACGCCGATCGCCGTGCCGCGGGAGCGGAGCTGGCCGATGCCGCCCATGGCAAGGGCCGTGGACCCGGGCGCGGAGAGGGTCCCGAGGAGGAGGGAGAGGCAGATCAGAAGGCGTCTCGCGAGCCAAGCCATTCCTGTGCGTAGTGATGAGTCAAGAAGGGCGCGCGCCATTTATGGAGCCCGATCGGAGGTGGCTCGGCTTGCTCCTTGTGGCAGCAAAGTGGCACCGGTGCTTTATGCAAAGTGATGTGCGCGCCAAGGGATGTGTTCATGATTCACCTGATCGTTGAATCGTGTATCGATGCCGGCCGGCTTGATTCAGCTGAGTGTTAGCTTCTTTTTCTTATTAGGCCACCAAACGAGGAGCGGTAATGCTGATTAATTTTGTATTTTTTACTCTGATTAATTTGTACTATTAGCATAATGCGAATTAGTGTTTTACTCCAGTATTCATGAAGGGCGATGCTAGGCGTCGGCGTGCCGGCCCAAATCTGGGCTGGCCGGCCCGCAGCTGTTCGATTGGGGATGGTGGAACCGTCCGATGCACGTCGTCTTCGTCAAGGCACGCGTACGAAGAAAATCCCGGCCATGCCACACGCGTTTTCCCCTTCATCGTCCCCTTGCCTCGCCGCCGCACGCGTTCTCCATGTCGCCGCTCCTGGCCGGCCGCCCTCGCCGGTCATCCTAGCCACTGGTCCCAGCCTTCACCGGCCATCCTGTCACCTGCTTCGCCCCATGCAACAGCCGCACCCTGCAGTTGCAACTCCTGTGGCAACCGTTGTAGCTCGGTGGCGAGGACCGAAGCTCCCCGACGTGCTCGCCGCCGCTCATACCCGATGCCACAACTTCTCAAATTTACATTTTCGATATACAAATTCTTCTATCTATTATTAATTTGATTTCATTTTTAAGAATTTAGTAAAAATAGTATTCATGTTTTAATTAAATAAAAAAAATAAAAATAAAGTTAATTGACTGCTTAAGGCCTCGTTTGACATGAAAGGATTCAGAAGGATTTGAGGTGTGGAGATTGGAGGGGATTTGATGAATCCCTCTCCTCCACCCAATTCCCTCAATTCCCCTTGTATCCAATCCCCTTCCCGAAGAAACTTGTTTGATAGGCGAAGAGTGGAGGAGGCGTGCGCTACCGCTGCCCTCGAGGTTCTGCTTTCGCCAGGGCCTAGATGAGAGTTCTGAACCGCGCGTTTACGAGGGAATTGAAAGGGTTCGGAGAGGGTTGGGCTGTGCAAACCCCATCTATCAAATGGGACAAGGTATACCTCCTGAATCCTCTCCGCCAAAGAAAAAACTACAAAGGGAAATCAGAAACCGGAAATCACGGAAGAAGCCGTGCGCGCGACAAGTGTCGCGCGCGGAGCGCCTCATAAAAGTCTCTCGAGCCCTCATCGCGTGACACTTAGTATGTGGGGAGCCCTCCCCGATTAATCGTTGCGGAAAGCACTCCTCAATTAGTGATTTCGGCCAAAAAAGGCGTGGGCTTCCTTTGATATGAGAGGTTCCGGGGGTTTTTGAATGGATTTTCCACGCGTGGCCAGAACCCTCTACAATCCTCTTTGGCCCATTTTGGTAGACGAGGTTTCGCTGGCCCAATCCACCTGATCCCCCCTCGATTCGCCTCGACCCTCTCGCCGCCGTCGGCAGCAGCCTCCTCCTCGACGCGCCGCCGTCGTCGGAACGGGCCGGGCAAAGCAACGCCCTCGTCGCGACTGAGAGGAGGCGCCCCGCCACCGATCGTCAACGTCCTCCTCCGCCGGTTATTCCCGAGGTGATTCCTCCCCTATCCTCCACTTCTCCATCCCCTCCCCTGCAAACCCTAGAGCCAGCTCTTCTTGCTCCTCGTCCGACACCCAGCGTCCATGGCCCCGATCTGCAGCAGTTTGCTGCATCCATCGATGAGACTGGCTGCCTCCATGGCCATCCCTCCCCTCTCCTGAAAATCAGTGGAACCCGGCTCTTGTGAGAACCAGTCCATTGATTTGAATTTTGATAGAAGTGTGGGTTTTCATGTTGACAGAAATTAATGTGTTTCTGGATGAGCCTTTACATTGACAGTAAATCAAGGTCCCTGGATGAACTTTTGCACATGAACAATGTTCAGTTTCATCTGTCAACATAAGTAAAAGATCCCAAAGTTCTGGACTAGAAGCAAGGTCCCTGGATGACAGTAAATAATTAGAGGGATTTAAATAATCAGAGTGTGGTTTGTCCTGCCTGCGTAGTAGGTCAAATTGATCCGCTGCCCCTTTGCTTCAATGGATACTGATATTTTTGGTTCCTTCTTCAGTATGCTTCATTTTGATCCCGTCCATAAATTTGCAACTGATGCAGAACTCATTGTACACTCGTAACTTGGTTACTTTATTAGTGACATCATTGGGGGGGTATTCTAACATATCCATCCATCTATTTGCTTTTTCTAGAGTAATTAAGCATATCAGTCACCATTTGTCACTGAGATTACTCATCATGAAGCTAGCTAATCTTTTGAGTCAGAAGATTCCCACATCCCAGTTTTGTGCAACTCTGACACTCTAATATATCTTTGTCTTGTTTATCCATCTGTGCACAGGAACTGTTTTTTTTTTCCTTTCTTGGTGCATAAACCTGGAAAACAACATTGGTTCTCCACTCTCAGCTTATATGTGTTATCTAGTCTAGTCTGCTAGTACTATCTTCCATTCATTCATTATTTGATTCTCCACTCTCAGATCATATAATACAATATGAAACTTTGTTAAACAACTAAGCAAGGAGATTCTGTTTGTAGTTTCTCATTATTTAAGCAAGGAAATTATGGAGCTAGCTTCTCATGCATCTTATCTTTTCATAATTTAGTACTGGTTCATAATCTATCCTGTTCAAGCTAGAAGCTGTACTAAATTTAGTACAGTACAGCTTCTAGCTTGAACAAGATAATGTGGGGTGGGTGTTCTTCTATTTCTGGTTCAAAATTATGTTGTAGCTTCAAACAAAAGCAAGGAGATTATCTTGTAGCTTGAATAAGACAACCTATCCTGTTCAAAATTTAGTACTGGTTCTTGTCTATTTCTGGACCGTCCCCTTTTGGTAAATTTACAGTATGTGGAGGACAGCTTCTAGCTTGATTTGAAAGAAATTCTAATCAGCCAAATAATTTGCAGGGAGAGTAAATTTTTTTCTTCTGTCAAGAGGGGCGGGTGTTCGCACATTTCCTCAAGTAGAGAAGAAGCAGTATAAAGTTGTTTGGTGATAATGGAACCAAAGCATTCTGCTGAAATGTCCAGGTGCAACATCTTGAGTAACCTTTAGCAACAAATGAGCCCTAAAGATTTGAATTATTATATAACATAGAAATGATCTGCAGGCATTTGGACAAGCAAAATCATGCCCTAATGGAAACATACCGAGCAATGTCTCATGAGTTGCATAAACTACAGGTGAGCCTCAGATACTACTAAGCTTTTATGTTAAGAAGGAATCTCAGGTGTATTTCTTCAGTAATCAATTGCTGTCATTTTATATAGGTTGAAGAGGAAACGATCATGCGCAAGTTGTATGAGCTGATGTCTGCGGAAGGGCTTCTTCCAAAGGTACATTGTTGTTGCTGCTGTTCTGAATTTGGACCGTTGGAGCTGTTGAGCTTAGCATCACATTTACCATTAAACCAACTGTAACTATATACATCTATAAGGTAAAATAGAGGGCCCAGCAAACAGTTCAGATTTACCAATAACTGAAATATACAGTGCAGAAAATAAATGATAAATTAAATTCATAAGAGAAATTTGATTTTAGGAGGAAATAACCTGTGATACTGCCAAGACATTCCTGGTATTTCTAAATGGTAACCCTTACTTGTTTCTCTATACTGATTAAGCCTTTTTATTTTAAATTTGGACAAATAACTAGTAGAATAACATTCTTTGGTAATATGGCTCGTCTAATAAAGTAGAAGCAATTGTTACTGAACAATAAGTGATATAACTGAGGATACAGTAATTCTTAACTTGAATTGCTAGCAGTCATTTTTTGGGGTTTGCATTTTTGATTATTCAAACAATTTTTTGGGGTTTGCATTTTTTTATTATTCAAACAATTAGGCACTCACCTCTAAGTTAAAGAGATGCTGATTGAACTAGCATATTCTCACACAGCTTTTTGTACCACAGGTTGAAGTAAAAGTAGCGTTTTTTAGAAGCCGTTATAAATGTAAAGTTGAGCTAATCTCAAACCTATGTGCACATACGTGTGTTTACACTTCAAGTGAGAATCACTGATTCCTAAGAAAAGCCTACTTTCTCCACTTACGGTTTCATGCATTCATGAACTTAGGCCATAAATGAAACGCTTATTTAGTCCATTTTTCTGTCTTAGGCACTTGAAACATAAGACAATCAACTTCATTTTCATGCTGCTCTGCCTCCTTTAACCAATCTCTCAATAATTGATGCAGCACAAGGAAAAAAGGCAGCCGGAGAGTGCAGGGGAATCAAGCCAGGAAGACGAAGAACAGGAATGATAGAATGTTAACCGTGAATCTGCAATATATGATGTTACATGGGGATGCAAGTTTGGCTGAATAGCAACCGATCTTAGGTATCCACTCCAATGTATATACTGTAGTGAAATTTTTGTCTCAGTTCCAGCAGTTAGTTTCCCTGAAGTTTTCCGAACTGCACAATGGAATCTTGAATCTGGCTATTGTTCTGTGAGGAATTTTGAGATGGGTTTCAAAGCCTTGTTTGTTCCTAGACGCTTTGGAAAAGCTTGGGGCATGCATGACTAGCACATGAATTTTGTGAATCTTGAAAGTGACTAGAGTCCAAACTTGTCAGTGAGGAATGGGGCAGCTGACTAGTCTGTTTTACCTTACTCACATGTTGTGGTATGAGAATCTTGTGTCTTGAGATTGGTTTCCTGTCGTGCTACTTGTTTGTTCCTCGTCGCTTTGGGAAACCTGGGGCATGACTATAGCACATGATTTTGTGACGTTAGTGGACGCAATATGAAATGTTCAACAGACCAGATAATTTTCATCATTGCTAATATATTTTCCATTCCCTTTACTTGGAGCAGGCGAGACGATACTGAGAGCAACTCCAAAGGGCCAACCCATTTCGTCCGCCTGTGTCCGTTTGGGTCGGCGCGGACAAAAATGACGGCCCAACGCGCCGACCCAAACCCAAATCACGTCCGCGTCGCGTCCGCGCTGACGCATTTGCGCCCCAAATGCGTCGGCACGGACGCCAAACGGACGCTTCGCGCGCCTTCTCGCCATCCGCTGCGTCCCCACATGACAACCGTTCAACTACCCGCTGCCCACGCGGTCAGCTTAATTTATGACGACGGGCCCACGCGTCAGCGACGGCGCTTGTCCTTTTTTAAGCCGACCGTGTGCCGGGGCTGTCCTCATCCAAACTCGCCGTCTCCATCTGCCCACCTTTGCTCCCTCCTCGCCGGCAAACCCTAGCCACCACAACCACAACGAGGATGGGCCTCTTCTCCGGCGCCAGCGGCAGCAAGGTCAAGGGCAAGTCCCCCGCCACCCCTTTCCCCTCCGAGTTCCTTTCACCTCCGCCGGCGCCTCGCCGGCAGAGGCAGCGCGTCAACGTGCCAGTGCACCAGGCAGAGTGGCACTGGCAGAACCGCCAGCCTCTGCTGTATCCGGACGTGACGCTGTCGCACGACTGGCATCTGGATCCAGATAGGATCCCAGTGCCGGCGGCGTCGCGGGCGGCTCGTGCTCATGCGAACGAGGTGCGGCGCTGGCGGGCGCTGCTGACGCCGGAGCAGCGCCTCGACAAGGCCTGCGCAACCGACTCGCCCAACTGGGCGAGGTGGTTCGCCTTCGAGCACGAGGAGGCGAGGCGACGGGGCGTGCGCGAGGCCGACCGGAGGCCAATGCCGCTCGTCGTCCGCGAGGAGGACCAGGCGGCGGAGGACGCCTACCAGGCGGCCCTTGCGGCCGTCTACCGGGAGAGCGAGGAGGACGAGCGGCGCAGAGCGGAGGCGGCGGAGGCGGAAGAGGAGGCCCGCTACGAGGCGGCAATGGCGCATGCCCTTGCCCTCTGCGCGGCGGGCGACAGCATGGTGCCGCCGGTGGCCTCGCCGTCCCCCGTCAAGCCGGAGCCGCAGCCGGAGCCCGAGCCCATCGCGCGCTTCTCCTGAAATGGAGTGGTGCGCGAGTGGGTGTCGGCGCCACCGGTTTGGCTGGGGGCGACGCCGGCGCAGGAGCAGGCGTACCTGGAGATGTGGCGCCAGCGCCGGCTGGCAGAGGAGCGCCGTCGCGGCGAGTACGAGGAGTGCTTGAGCGCGACCTCGAGGAGGTGGCGCGCGAGGCCGAGGAGGAGGCGCGCGAGGCCGCGGCTGCACAAGCGGCCGCACCCCCCCCCCCCCCCCCCGCCTCGGCACTGCCTGTGCCGGCACATCCCGACATGGCGGCGCTCTGGAACACGGCGTTCGCCTGGGCCGGGCCGGCGTCGACGCTCATCGACCTCACGGGGTCCGAGGATGACGACGACGACGCCTAGGGCAGCGCGCCGCCTCGTAGTTTAGGTTGTTTTTAATTTTTTTAAATGCAAATATGGACGCGTGGACTCTCGCCGGCCTTCATGGCCTGCTTTAATGTTTAATTAATATTGTTTCTGTTCTTTTAATATGCATGCGTTCATTTTTTTTGGCGCCGTCAAAATGGGTCTCAGGCCAGCGTTGGGCGCAGCCGCCAATCCAAATACGGAAGCGGGCATCCGTGTCCGTCTGGTCGATCCAAACCAACAAAAAGCGGACAAAATCGCCGTCCGTTTGGGTCGGCCCATTGGAGTTGCTCTGACTACTCTGGATTGCAACGCTGGATGCATTCAGTGTCCATTGGGTAGTGGAACACAGTTCTCTGGTAATCTTTCAAGCTTCAGCACGGTCAGTGTATGGATGGAATTACCTGCTGATGCATGTTAGCATTCTGGAAAGTAAACTAACAGCACATGTGTTATCGTAGCTACTTCCTCTATTCTAAAATATAAGAACGTTTTTGAAACTACACTAATATAAAAAACGTTCTTATATTATGGGACGGAGGGAGTACAACACAGGTGTGCCCATTATCGGGTCACAGCCACCATAACTTTGAGCTCGGCCTCTGAAATGATCCAAGTGTTGATCCATGTCAGATACTCCCTCCATAAACTAATATAAAAATATTTAAATACCTATTTTAGTTATCTAAACGTTTTCATATTAGTTTACATAGGGAGTACACAGTAGCATATGATCAGGAACAGTTGCGTGGGTGTCACGCTCAGACCGTCATACCTGTTATTCCGGCGAACCGGTATGTAGATAGGTGAGAAGATGACCTGGGCGATGCAAGATCTTCATCAATGGCTGGAGTTCAGTTACCTTTTAGGCGCCTTTTATTGTTTCTGTCCAGTTACCTTACTTCAGCTCTTCAGAGCATCTACCAACGCTACCTCCCTATCCGCCCAAACGCCCGGACTGATCGACACTCCTCATATTTAACCCAAATTTGGGAAAGGCTTGGACGTGCCTTGGCATGCCCGCCGCGTCGGACTGGCGGATTAGGACCCACATGAGGATGCGGACAGACCGCTGATTTGACAGACGCCTCCTCCGCTCCGCGTTGCGTGGCGCCGCTTCGGCGTGCCGCCCAAGGGAGGAAGGCGGCTATTTAAACCGAACGGTGGCAATAGAACCCTAGCCCGCCTCATTTCTTCCCCTTTCCCCTCTTTGCCGCTTGCACTTCCACTTCCGTCTGCCACTTGCGATGCCAAGGTGCCGGATCACCACATACGCCATGCTCACTCCGGAGCGCCCGTTGCAGCTGCTGGAGTAGATCAAGGCGAGGCGGGCTGCTCGTTTTTCGCCGCCGCCCTTCCTCCAGATTCGCTGGAGCAGGCGGCAAAGGAGGAGGAGCCGGAGCCCATGGAGGAGGAGGGGACGGAGCCGGAGGAGGATGCGGGCTTCGCCATGGCGGATACGGAGGCGGCGGAGGAGGAGGTGTCGGAGCCTCGCAGGTGCAGGGAGGCGCTATTATTAAACCCATTAAGCATCGCGAGATTGGCGGCCAACCGACTATGACACATGGCGCAAGCTGGTTGGCCGTGGTGAGAAAGCTTTTGCAATATTTTTAAACCCATTGAGCATCGCGAGATTGGCGGCCAACCAGCTATGCCACATGGCGCAAGCTGGTTGACCGTGGTGAGAAAACTATTGCAGTATTTTTTAGATGGAGTTGCGATTTTTTTGAAACGTTTTCTTAGATGGTGGTCACGACCCCACATATTTTTGTAAATGGAGGGTTATGCAAAGTGGCGCTCGTCGGTTGGCTACGGTGGTAATTGTTTTCTTTTTTCTTTTTGTTTTTAGATGGAGGTGAGATTTTTTTCTGAGATGTTTTTTAGATAGAGGCGATGATTACATGGTTTTTTTAAACGTGTGCACAACTTCCTCTCAAGCGGCGTTACAGGGTGGCGCCCCAACCACTAGTACTCTTTCAAAAAGGACTCCTTTCTATGATCTGATACATGACAAGCAACATTTACCACACTTAAGAGCAAGCTCACCTCACTCATGTCCTAGCTCTGGCAAACTTTCACAAACCATCTATATTGGAAGAAGATGCAAGTGGGTGTGGCATAGGAGTGGTCCTAATGCAAGAGAGCAAGCCAATTGCCTACATGAGCAAGAGCATTGGACCTAAAGCACAGTGATTTAGCACTAACGACAAAGAGGCACTAGCAATTATAGAAGCATTAAAAATGTGGAAACACTATTTTGCAGCCTCTTCCCTCATAATCAGGACTGATCAAGAGAGTGTGAAATACATGCAGAGCAAAAGCCACTAAGGGCATCCAACATAAATTACTTGTAAAACTGTTGGAATGCAACCATAGCGAACAAAGGGTTTGTGAAGGGAAAAATACAATAGATGAAGGAAAAAATAGACAGCATATGCTCTATCAAGGGTTAAAAACATAGTGAACAGTTTGATTGCCAGTACTGTTCTTCCTCTATCGATCATCGATGCGGTCAAGTCTTATCAAAATGACTAGAAATGCACTAACATTATCTTTGAATTGGCAGTTAAGGCAGATAACAAACCCATTTCACATTTTAAAATGGCATTCTCAAATACAAAAGCAAAATTTTGGTTGGCAACACTACTAATCTTGGCCAGGAACTGATACATGCTTTTTATAAGTGTGAACTAGGGGGACACTCTGGTGAAAATGCAACTCATCAGAGATTACACTTGTTGTTCCATTGGGCGGGGCGGAAACAAAATATAATATGTCCAAGCTTCTCGTGTGTGCCAATTAAATAAAGAAGAGCATACCCATTACCCCATTGTTGCAGTCACTTCCAATTGCTGACCTTGCTTGGTGCCATGTAAGCATGGACTTTGTGGAAAGGTTGCCTCTGGCTGAACATAAGGACCTGATTTTAGTGGTGGTCACTAAGTATGTTCATTTCATCTCTATTAGACACCCCATTTCAGTACATTAAGTTGTAAAGGCCTTTCTAGGCAACATATTCAAATTGCATGGATTACCTGCTGTGATAGTGAGATACAAACTCTTACAAATCACTTGTGGCAATCCTTGTTTAAGATACTTGGAGTGAAGTTACATATGAGTACTTCATATCACCCTCAATCTGGCGACCAGACAAAGAGAGTCAGCCGGTGCCAGGAATTATATTTCAGGTGCATAATTTTTCAAAATCCAAAAAAGTGGCACTCACGGCTAGCTCTAGCAGAGTGGTTCCTCAAAAATGACACATGTTCAGGCATTGTATGGATTTCCCCAACCACTCATAACCGAAACTAGTCCGCATGAATTCATCTCACTAGATTCAGCGAACTGAGTGCAAAACAGATAAATGGCCACTCAATTGCTTAAGGCTGCTAAAAGCATATGTCAGGATGAAGCAGTTTGCTGACAAAAAAAGAATTCCTATAGAATTTCTAGTGGGTACAATGGTCTACTTAAATATCCAACCTTATAGGCATACTTTCCCAAGCATTCACAGACATTTGAAGCTACACTCAATTCTATCACCCATTCAGAAGAAAATTGTAAACTCCTCTTAGAAATTGTTGTTGCTAGAAGGCTGTAAACTACACCCCACTTTCCTGGTGAGTCAACTTAATCAATACATTGGCCCCGAAGTGATTGCTAGTGCACACCTGCCTTTGGTTGATGATCAAGGACATATCATAATGGAGCTAGAAGCAATATTAGTAAGAAAACTCATTCCAAGGCCACAAGGAGATTTTAGTGTGTACAGGTAGTGGTAGTGCAATGGTTGATGCAATGGGTTAATGTGCCAACTAAGGAGGCAGCGTGAAAGGACTCTGCTTTCATCTCGAACATATTCATTCTTTCTAGCCTTGAGGACAAGTCTGATCTTCAGAGGGGGGGGGGTATTGTCTACACTCTGAAGATCTTCAGTTAGGTGTTCATTATTCGGAATGCTCTTTGCACTATATGATCTTGACCCTGCCACTGCCAGTCATTCCGGCGAACTGGTACGTAGATAGGTGAGAAGATGACCTGAGCGACGCAAGATCTTCATCCAACCGTTGGAGTTTACTAGGCGCCTTTTACTGCTTTTGTCTAGTTACTTTACTTTAGTTCTTTTATTACTACCCACCGATCCCATATCTCCAGAGATCAAGTTGTAATGGGTTGTAACTCTAGCCGCCACTGAGTGGTTGGCACTACTTTTCCCTTTTCAAGCTATAGAACCCTAGCTAGTTCCCTTGAACCCGGGGCTAGTTCTTGCAATCCGACTCTAAATTCCATCTTGATCATGACAATGGGCAAAAAAGTATGGGGAACCACGAAATTCGCGGCCGTGTGTGTTCTGTGCCACCCTATCTTGGATTCTCGATATGTGGATACTCGCCTAGGTCTAGGGCGTAATTTTGACTCGAATATGAATCCGACTCCAACGAGGTCGCTCCTGCATAGATTTCCACCCGAATCTCATCGGTGGATTCATCCGCTCGCCACCCACCTCCCACCTCTGATCCATCGATCCCCTGCTCCCATCGCCCTCTCCTCCACCGCGTGCGCATCCCCTCTCCAACAATCCGTGCGGTTCGTTTCATCAAGCAGCACGATGGCCGCCCGCAAGCGGCCAGCCACCGCCCTCGACGCCGGCGACGCCACGACGACGAGGCCTCAACAATCACCGGCTTGCTGCAAGAGGAGCCGCACCAAAGTGAGGAGCACCGCGGAGTATGACGAGGAGGCCCGCCTCGGCGAGGGCGGCTTCGGCTGCGTCCTCCTGGCGCGCCACCGCACCACCCGCAAGATCGTTGCCATTAAGTACCTCAACTGGCCGGATGGGTCCGCGGTGCCCCCCAACGCCGCCGAGCTTCTGCGGGAGGGCCGGTTCCTCAAGGCCTGCGACGGCAAACCGTACGTCGTCGGCTTCGAGGGCCTGGTGCATGACCCAGGCAGCGGCACCTTCGGCCTCGTCATGGAGGACATCGCCGCGCCGAGCCTCCACAAGTTCGTGCGGAACAAGAGCGGCGGCCAGCCGCTCCCGGAGTCCACCATGCATGCCGTCATGTGGAAGCTCCTCACCGGTGCCAAGACGATGCACGACCGCCACGTCGTCCACCGCGACATCAAGCCCGACAACATCCTCGTCGGGCAAGACGACGAGCTCATCAAAATCTGCGACTTTGGGCTGGCAATCTCCAGTTAGGTGTTCATTATTCGAAAAGCTCTTTTCACTATATGATCTTGATCCAGCGACTGCCAGTCATTCCGGCGAATTGGTATGTAGATAGGTGAGAAGATGACCTGAGCGACGCAAGATATTCATCCAACCGCTGGAGTTTACTAGGCGCCTTTTACTGCTTTTGTCTAGTTACTTTAGTTTAGTTCTTTTATTATTATTGATACCTCTCCAACGTATATATAATTTATGAAGTATTCATGCTATTATTTTATCATTCTTGGGCAATCATTTTACAGCAACTTTATATCATTTTTTGAGACGAACCTATTAACCCAGTGCCCAATGCCAGTTGTTGTTTTTTACTTATTTTTTACATCGCAGGAAATCAATATCAAACGGAGTCCAAGCGCAACTAAACTTTACGGAGATTTTTTTCGGACCAGAAGGAACCCATTGGGCCAGAGCTGCACCTGGGGGGTGCCCCGAGGGGGGCACAATCCACCAGGGCGCGCCGCCTGGGGCGCCTAGGTGGGTTGTGCCCACCTCGGTGGCCTCCCGTACCCCCTCTTTGCACTATAAATTCCCAAATATTCCGAAACCCTTCGGGGTTAACCTAGAACAGAAGTTCCATCGCCGCAGGGCTCCGTAGGGGGGATCATCTCCCAAAAACCAATCTAGACCCGTTCCGGCACCCTGCCGGAGGGGGGATCATCTCCGGTGGCCATCTTCATCATCCCTACGGCCACCACGATGAGGAGGGAGTAGTCCACGATAATTGTGACAAAACCCGGTATCATCATAGATGTGGTGGGCTCCTACTTCTATGACAAAAAATCATGACAGAAAATGGGCTTTTCGTCCTGGGCGGGCCGGAGACGTAGCTGCATGACATTCTTTGGGCCGTCCATGACGGAAAAACCCGTGCTAGAAGCGAGGGCGAGGAAAATTTCGAGGAGTTCCCGGTTACAGTGGGAGGTCGGGGCCCGAGCAATGCGCGTTTCTCTCGTACATGTACGCGCGTGTGTGCGAGGCGTTGGCTCTAACTGAACCCGAGCGAGGCGTTGGGCTCTAACTGAACCCGAGCGATTGCACTGCGGGCTACGCATTACTGAACCCGAGCGATCGATCGATGGCTGTTAACTGAACCCGATCGAGCGATTCCTTCGCTACTGCTGCTAACTGAAGCCGATCGATGCTGCCACTGGGATGAACAGTGAGCGTTGCGCGGGGGGGGGGGGGGGTTGGATGAACAGTGAGCGGTGGCGTTGCCTCTGGATGAACAGGACCCCGTGGTGTGGTGGAGGGCTGGATGAACAGTAGACGGTGGAGGGTTGCCCGTGGAGGGGTGGTTGAACAGGACCCCATGGTGTGGAGGGCTGGATGAACAGTAGACGGTGGAGGGCGCCCGTGGAGGGGTGGTTGAACAGTAGCCGTTGGAGTAGCGCGCGGTGGAGGCTGGATGAACAGGAGCCCGTGGAGGCTGGAGGAGGTCGACGGTAGCCCGTGGAGGCTGGAGGAGGTCGACGGTGGAGATGAACAATATCCCGTGGAGTCCCGTTTTGCGGTACGCCACACCCTTCTCGATGAACAGGACCCCCGTTTCGACTATAGGAGGTCCATTTCGTCCGTTTTGTGGTACGCCACACCCCTCCCGATCAACAGGACACCCGTTTCGACCGTAGGAGATTCGTTTCGTCCGTTTTGCGGTACGCCACACCCCTACCGATCAACAGGACCCCCGTTTTGACCGTAGGAGGTCCGTTTCCTCCATTTTGCGGTACGCCACACCCCCCGATCAACAGGACCCCGTTCCGAACGTAGGAGGTCCGTTTCCTCCGTTGTGCGGTACGCCAGGCGTCGTTTCCATCGCCTATTCCGCCCAAGTTCTCCCGATGAAGACAACCACGCATTCCGTTTCGACCCAGCCGATTGGCTCCCACGCGTTCCGTTGCCTCCCGATGAACACGACGTATTTCGTTGCCTCCCCATGAACACGACGCATTCCGTTGCCTCCCCATGAACACGACGACGACGTTGTTTCTCCATTCCGACCTAGCTATGTACACGAGCCCTGGCCGTACGTAGGCGCGAGTAGGCATTCGAGACCCCGCCCGTATGTACACATACGTGGCCGTATTTTCTTTCTTGCACCCTGGCCGCTGTACGTACGTCTACATGCTACGTGCGCGCCTCTACTACGACACGTGCGCGCCTCTACTACGACACGTGCGCGCCTCTACATCCACCAGTATATATGTACGTACACGTTCGCGGCCAGAATGAAAACGCTACGTACGCTTCGACCAGGTGGGTCCCGACTGTCAGTCACTTCCTTGCCTGCGAAGATGTAGCTGGTGGGTCCCAGCAGTCTGGGGGAGAACCGTTTTTTTTGCCCGGACGCACTTCCTTGCGTGCGAAGATGTAGCTGGTGGGTCCCAGCAGTCAAGGGCAAACGTTTTTTGTTCGTGAAATACGGTGGCCCGTCCAGTGGGTCCCCGCTGTCAGGTGGAGGAATAATTATTTCGCACGTAATAAGGAGGCATTTCCTTGCTGTGGCCGTGGACCCAGCTGTCAGCCTCTCCACATATAGTCCATGTCCGATGGAAGCCGTTCCTTGACCACATTGACCACGCTGCGCCGAGAGCACCAGGACGGTGGACGACGGCGAGGCCTAGGAAGGGGACGACGCGGAGCCAGGGAAGACGCGACAGTGGATGCCCATGCGTAGAGGAGTACGAGGGTTCACTGGTTCGCTGCGGTGTGAGGCTGCCGTCGCCGCAGAATAACATGGGGTGTGGGTGAGTAGAGGGACGGCCTGGTCAGCGGTGGGAGTAGTAGGGGCGGTGAGGCCTCCGCCGCATCGCAGCCGGCCACGGGAGGCAGGAGCACGAGGCACGACCGGCGCTGGTTTGGGCGGCTGGAGCAAGAAGACCAGAGGTTGAAGAAGCACTACGGCCGTTGGATGGACATCGTACGGTCACTGGAGCTAGAATCATGCATATTGACTAAGTTGACAAAGCCCTCCGTCCCCGTCAACTTAGTAGGCCCACAAGTCAGGCTGCCACTATACTGGGTCCCAGCTAATAGGGGGAGTATTCATTTTTTTGTGCGTAATAAGGAGGCACTTCCTTGCGTGCGAAGATATAGCTGGTGGGTCCGAGCTGTCAGCGGCGGTAACCTTTTTTCGCAAAATACAGAGGCCCTTTCAGTGGGTCCCTGATGTCAGGTGGAGGAATCATTATTTTGCGCATAATAAGGAGGCATTTCCTTGCGTGCGGTCGTGGACCCAGCTGTCGGCCTCTCCACGTAGAGTCCACTTCAGATGCATGTCGGTCGTTGACCACATTGACCAGGCCGCGCCGAGAGCACCAGGGCGGTGGACGACGGTGAGGCCTAGAAAGGGAACGACACGGAGGCAGGGAAGACTCGGCAGTTGTTTCCCACGCGGAGGGGAGTACGACTGTACGAGGGTTTACTGGTTCGTCTGCCGTCGCCGGAGAATAATAGCAGGTGTGGGTGAGTAGAGGGATGGCTAGGCCAGCGATGGGAGTACAGTGGGGCAGTGAGGCCTGCGCGGCAGCAGAGCCAGCCGTGGGGAGGAGGGAGCAGGCAGTCCCGCCGGCGCTTTTTTGAGCGGCTGGAGCAGGAAGAGCAGAGATTGAAGAAGCACGACGGCCGTTGGATGGCCATCCAACAGTCACTGCTTGTGCGTCAACTTTTTTTTAGAAAAGCCTCAAATATGTGAAAAACAGCATACAACCCTTCTGCCATTATCTCTAATAATTTACAACCCATTTGCTAATTATTAAGGTTTTTTTGGAGCCCATATTCTTTTTGTTAGCATTACAGCCCATATTGTGGCCACGGTTAAAAAATTATACGAAATTTTGCATATTTCGGTACGGTCCGAACTGTTTTTAATCCCGAAATTTCGACTCACATTCAAACTGATTTTAAAAATAAATGTATATCAATATAAAATCCAAAAAATTCTCCACGCATAAAAATTAATGTAATTTAAAATCTCGAAATAAAAAAAAGATATTTGAAACTAATTGCCGGTTTGATGTGTCTTAAAAATGTACAACCCATTTCTCATTACTGATGGGCCATTTTCTCGGCCAGCCGAATGAAAGCTCTCCTCATCTTGAAAGATTTGCAGCCCAACAGGCCTGACAAAGCGACTTACTTGACAAATCACAAAAAAACTGGGCTGTGGTCGTGGACCCAGCTGTCAGCCTCTCCACGTACAGTACTCTTCCGATGGAAGTCGTTCCTTGACCATGTTGACCACGCCGCGCGGAGAGCACCACGGCGGTGGACGACGGCGAGGCCTAGGAAGGGGACGACGCGGAGCCGGGGAAGACGCGACAGTGGAAGCCCGCGCGGAGAGGAGTATGAGCGTTCACTAGTTCGGCTGCGGTGTGAGGCTGCCGTCACCGCAGGGCCTGGCCAGCGGTGGGAATAGTAGGGGGCGGTTGTAAGTGCATCTAGTGCCCCTTAGTGATTTTGGTGTATTGAAGACTTATAGGTTAAGTATCTAATGTGTTTATGAGTGTACACAGGTCTATAAGTCTATGAGGAGTTTGATATTTACAGAGAAAGTCGACCCCTAAAAATGAAGTTCTTCGACTGAAGACTTTGATATTGAAGACTTTCTGAAGACTTTGAAAGTGAAGAAATTGGTGTGACCTTGAAGACTTGGTATTCATTCGAGGAACATGAAGCGTGAAGACTTTTGTTTTCGTAGTTTCATTTTCTCTTTCTTGAGTCATAGGAAACACCGTACTGTTAAAGGGGGCCGAGGAAATACTAATGAGAAAATTTCCATGTGATGCTCAACTCAAAGCCTACACCTACCAACCCCTTCGAGTGAAGCCATTGGAAATCTCATACAGTTCAGTCAAATTCTTCAGTGACAGAGACACAGTTCTTCTGGTCACTGAGGACTTTGCTCTGACTGAGGAGTGAGGAATTCGCTAGTGCGAATTGCCTACACAGTGAGGAACATGATAGCCATGTGGAATTTGTACCTCCAATTTCCGACCGTTGTTGGCTACGCGCCAGCTGACCTAAAATATCTTGTTCACCTAACGGTCATATCATTGAAGGGCATTTATGTCTTATCATGTCGGGTTGCTCCCTAGGCTATAAATAGCCGCCCCCTACAACCACTAGCTGGTTGGCTGCTCCGCGAGAACTTGACACCTGTCATTTGAGAGCAACCCATCCTCCGAGGACTTTGAGCGAAAATCATCAAGTGAGGAAAATCCAAAACCCAAACCCGAAACACCTACAAACCCAAAGTGATTGAGCATCACTGAAGAGATTGATCCTGCGTGGATCCGACGCTTGTTACCTTTGAAGACTGTGCTTCTTCCAGACGGTTAGGTGTCAAGGTCTAGAGCATCCAAGAGGAATTGTGGATTGCCGAGTGACCAAGTCTGTGAAGGTTTAGAAGTCACCTGAAGACTTACCACGAGTGATTGGGCGAGGACTGTGTGTCCTTAGCTCAAGGAGAATACGGTGAGGACTGTGTGTCCGGGACTAGGTGTCCTCGAGTTTAAATACTCAGCCGCTCCAACCAGATGTACAACTGAGACAGCAGTTGGAACTGGTCTACCAAATCATTGTCTTCACCAAGCTTACTGGTTCTATTTCCTCAACACTTTCATATCCTCATTAATGTATTGTGAGTTTGTTCATATCTGTGTTTGAAGACTTTGACTGAAGACTTTCTCAATTTCCTCAGTTCAATTTCTTCAGTCTGTTTGTCTTCATCTTGCGCTATCCTATGTTTAGACTTTCTGTACTCTATGTTTGTCTTCATTTCATCATGATGACCATGCATGTATTGTGCTATATTTACCTCTGAGTACTTATTCCGTTGCTAGTAGTTCTTCGCTAAGGAATTTCCTCACTAGCAAATTCCTCAGTGAAGAATTTCATAAAAATCGCCTATTCACCCCCCCTCAAGTCGATATAACGCACTTTCAATTGGTATCAGAGCAAGGTACTCCCTTGTTCTGTGTGATTTTGGTTTAACCGCCTGGAGTTTTAGTTATGTTGACCGCAGGTATGATCAAGGTCTCTGCTGGGTGTCCTACCTTTGATGGGACGGACTACCCCTACTGGAAGAACAAGATGCGCATGCATCTTGAGGCAATTGATAACGATCTCTGTTACGTTGTGGAAAATGGTGTTCCCTCCGTCTCACCCTCACTGAACGCTACCGATGTGAAGAGATTCAAGCAACTTGATTCACAAGCGAAGAATATCATATGTGGCCATCTGAGCAAAGGACAGTATGGTAGAGTGAGTGCTTTGGAGACTGCTAAGCTTATCTGGGATAGGTTGTCCAAGGTTAATGAAGGAGTTTCAACTCAGCGTGACTCTCGAGTTGATGTTCTTCGCAATCTCTTCAACCGCTTCAAAAGACTCGACAATGAAAATGTTCAGCAAACCTTCGATTGCCTCACTGACATCTCAAACGAGCTTCAAGCACTTGGTGCCACTGACATCACCAACCATGAGGTGGTGAAGAAATTGCTAAGATCGCTTGATTCCTCATTTGATACTCTGGCACTGATGATACAAGAGCGTGCTGATTACAAGTCACTTGACCCCGCTGATATCCTCGAGAGGCTAAACACTCATGAGTTCCAGCTTGCTGAGAAGAGAGATCTCTGTGGTTCGAGCTATGGTAGATCACGTGCACTGAAGGCCAAGGTAGTATCTGAGTCCGAAGATGAAGACTCTGGTAGCAGCCTTGGTGATCCTGAAGAACTGAGTCATGATATAGCACTGCTTGTGAAGAAATTCCAGAAGTTCTCAAGACGTGGTCGCTTTGGAAAACCTTCAAGGAGCAATGATTCCTCATCCAGTGACTACAAGAAGAGGCTTTGTCACAAGTGCAAGAAACCAGGACATTACATTCATGATTGTCCTCAGTGGTAAAAGGAATCAAAGAAGAAGAAATACAAGGATTACAGTTCTGATGATGCGAAGAAAAAGAAGAAATCCTCAAAATCTTCATCATCAAAATCCTCGAAGTCTTCGTCTCACAAGAAGAGCAGCTCCAAGAAGGCTCGGGCATTCATTGGCAAGAAAATGGACTCTTAGGCTGAATCTGAAGAAAATGAGGAAGAGGAACAATCTGAAGACTCTGAGTCTGGTGTGGCGAGCCTAGCCCTCGCTACTGCATTCGTAAGCAACTCCATCTTCAACGCTGAAGAAAGTGATCTCACCAACAAGGCTGATGAAGGCAGTGATGACTACACTCCCACCTATTGCTTCATGGCAAAGGGTGCCAAGGTACTCAAATACGCCTCCTCTGAATCTAGTGATGATGAATCTGATGAAAATCTTAAGCCTAGCTACTCTAAACTTGCTAAGATTGCTGTGCAACAACAAAAGGCTTTTGAAAAGGTTCAAAACATGCTAGACAAAAGTGATGATATGTTGGGTGAAGAATTGGATCGCACTAAGGCCTTAACTGAAAATATTCAGAGACTTCAGACCAGGTTTGACAACCTTCAAAGTCATCATAACACTCTCTTATCTGATCATGAGAAGCTTTCTTATGAATATCTTCAAAAGAAGCAAGATCTTGAGAAGCTAAGAGTGAGCTATGAAGATCTTCAGAAGGAGCGCGATTCATTACTTGCTCAACAAATCAGCGCTGCTCAGGAAGAATTTATTCCTCCATGTTTAAAATGCATTGAACGAGAATCTGCTAATTCTTCACCTGAATGTTCAAATGCTTCAAATGTTATAAATTCTTCACCTGTCTCTGCTATCACTAATTCCTCATCTGAGGACATTGCTAGTATCACTGACGATGCAGGACTGAAGGAATTCTACATGACAGGCATGTACAAAAGCCTCAAAGGGCATCAGACTCTTTGTGACGCGCTTAAAAAGTAGATCCTCAACAGGAACCCTAGGAAAGAGGGTTGCCTTTGAGAGGAAACTCAATGCTGATGGTACATATTGGAAGCCTGAGCAGTACCCCAAAACCTCATGGGTTGCTTCAAAGGGACCTCCAGTTGATCCATCTAATTTATCTGGCTATACATGTGAATCTTCTCATTCTTCTGATGAGTCATTTGACTCCAACTATAAACTGTTCAAAAATCAGAATGGTGAAGTATTTGCTAGATATGTTGGGACTAACTACAGGAACGGTTCCCCTGTGAAGAAAATCTGGGTTCCCAAAAGGTGCCTTGAAAGTCTTCAGGTGAATGTCCTCATGACGCCACCTGTGAAGAAAAGGAACCTCAGATCAAATTCTTCATATGGACCAAATTCTTCATATGGATCCAAGTCCTCATACGGACCAAATTCCTCAAGAGGATCAAATTCCTCACATGGATCAAAGTCCTCATATGAACATCATCGTGCTAACAACTCTGTTTCGCAGGGAAGAGCCAAGGGCTATGAATATGAGCATTATTCTTCAAATTATTATGTTCATAAGTCCTCGAAGAATTTCTCTGCTTATGCACATGCTTACCCTAACCCCTCTTATGTGAAACGAAATGGTTTGGCTGCTTTGCCACCATTCTCATATGGAGCTCGCAGAGTGATGAACTATTTGCCACCCCTTCATATGTGGGTGGTGAAGAAAAAGAACTAATCTCTTCTGCAGGGTCAGGTCTCCAGACGTGCACAAACGTCTGAAGAATTTGCTGGGGACCTGACAAATTGCCTGAAAGGACGCAGGCTAACCATGATGAAATGAACTTTCATTTCACACATCCTCCCTCTATTTTATCTGTCTTACTACTTGATGAAATTGATCTGATGAATTGTGATATCATATTCTTCACTGCTGAAGTATATGAGGTAGTAAGTTGCACTAATTCATCTGCAGGATGATCAACCCAAAGCCACTGAATGGGTACTTGATAGTGGGTGTACAAATCACATGACTGGTGACAAGAATCTTTTAATGGATGCTCCCTTATCATCGTCACATATGAAGCATATCATCTTCGCTGACAAAAGCAAAAGTCAGGTATTGGGTCTAGGTAAAGTTGCTATCACAAAGGATCGACACATGGACAAAGTCATGCTTGTTGAGTCCTTAGGATACAATCTTATGTCTGTCTCAATGCTTTGTGATCTTGATATGGTTGTTGTCTTTGGCAAGTATCGTTGCGTTGTGATTATGGAAGCTGACAATTCCAAAGTCTTCGAAGGCTTTAGGAGAGGAGACTTGTATATTGTTGATTTCTCTGCAGATTCACAACCAGCCGTGTGCCTACTTGCAAAAGCTTCAGAAGGATGGCTATGGCATCGCCGACTTGGTCATGCAGGCATGAGGAATTTGAACACGCTTGCGAAGAAGAAGCATTTCATTGGCATTGAGAATGTCAAATTCCTCAAGGATCACCTGTGTGGTGCCTGTGAAGCTGGAAAGATGACAAAGGCCAAGCATCCAGCGAAGACTATAATGACCACCACTCGTCCATTTGAATTGCTTCACATGGATCTCTTTGGTCCCAATCATTACTCCTCTGTTTCGAATGAAGCATCTCAATATGGCTTTGTTATTGTTGATGATTACTCTCGTTACACATGGGTACATCTTGTCTCTTACAAAACTGAAGTGCAGGAAGTCTTCAAACGATTTTCCTCGAGGGCTTCAACCAACTTTGGTGTGAAGATCAAGCACATCAGAAGTGACAATGGCACTGAGTTCAAGAATTCGGGTCTCGATGACTATCTTGATGAACTTGGTATTACTCATGAGTTATCTGCTCCTTATACTCCTCAACAGAATGGCGTCGTGGAGCGCAAGAACATGACTCTTGCTGAGATGGCTCGCACTATGCTCGATGAGTACAAAACCCCTCGTCATTTCTGGGTTGATGCAATTGATACTGCGTGCCACATCATCAACAGAGTATATCTTCACAAATTCTTCAAGAAGACTGCTTATGAACTCCTCACTGACAAGAAACCAAATGTGAGTTATTTCAAAGTCTTCGGTGCTAAATGCTGGATTAGAGATCCTCATCACAACTCTAAATTCGCACCGAAAGCACATGAAGGTTTTATGCTAGGTTACGAAAAGGACTCGCACACCTACAGAGTCTTCAACAATGTTCTTCACAAGATTGTTGAAACCGTAGATGTGCGGTTCAATGAAACTAATGGCTCGCAAAGAGAGCACCTACCTTCTGTGTTAGATGAACCAGCACCTGAGGATTCTATCACGCACAAGGCTACTAAAGATGTCATTCCGACTGAAGAATCAGCTGAAGAATTCATTCCAGAACGTGAAGAACGTCGAGCTGGTGCACCTGAAGAAAATGCTGAGGAAATTGATGCTGAAGAAAATGCGGATCAAATTCCTCAACGACAACCAGCTCACCCTCGTGTTGCAAAAGAAGTCCAAGTGGAGAAGATCATCGATGACATTAGAGCACCAGGTCCTCTCACACGCTCAAAAGCTTCACATTTATCTAACTTTTGTGGGCACTTTTGAAAGTGCGTTATATCGACTAGAGGGGGGGTGAATAGGCGATTTTTATGAAATTCTTCACTGAGGAATTTGCTCGTGAGGAAATTCCTTAGCGAAGAACTACTAGCAGCGGAATAAGTACTCAGATGAAAACATAATAGAATTCAAGCATAGTCATCATGATGAAATGAAGACAAACACAGAGTACATAAAGCGTAAACACAGGATAACACAAGATGAAGACGAACAGACTGAAGAAATTGAACTGAGGAAATTGAGAAAGTCTTCAGTCAAAGTCTTCAAACACAGATATGATAAACAAACAGCACACTACTGAGGAAATGAAAGAGTTGAGGAAATAGAACCAGTAAGCTTGGTGAAGACAATGATTTGGTAGACCAGTTCCAACTGCTGTCTCAGTTGTACATCTGGTTGGAGCGGCTGAGTATTTAAACTCGAGGACACACAGTCCCGGACACCCAGTCCTGAGCACGCAGCTCAGGACACCAAGTCCTCAACATATTCTCCTTGAGCTAAGAACACACAGTCCTCACCCAATCACTCGTGGTAAGTCTTCAGGTGACTTCCAAACCTTCACAGACTTGGTCACTTGGCGATCCACAATTCCTCTTGGATGCTCTAGACCTTGACGCCTAACCGTCTGGAAGAAGCACAGTCTTCAAAGGTAACAAGCGTCGGATCCACGCAGGATCAATCTCTTCAGTGATGCTCAATCACTTTGGGTTTGTAGGTGTTTTGGGTTTGGGGTTTGGATTTTCCTCACTTGATGATTTTCGCTCAAAGTCCTCGGAGGATGGGTTGCTCTCAAATGACAAGTGTCAAGTTCTCACGGAGCAGCCAACCAGCTAGTGGTTGTAGGGGGCGGCTATTTATAGCCTAGGGAGCAGCCCGACATGATAAGACATAAATGCCCTTCAATGATATGACCATTAGGTGGACAAGATATTTTCGGACAGCTGGCGCGCAGCACAGCAACGGTCGGAAATTTGAGGTACAAATTCCTCAGGGCTATCATGTTCCTCACTGTGTAGGCAATTCGCACTGGCGAATTCCTAACTCCTCAGTCAAAGCAAAGTCCTTAGTGACCAGAAGAACTGCGTCTCTGTCACTGAAGAAATTGACTGAACTGTATGAGATTTCCAATGGCTTCACTCGAAGGGATTGGTAGGTGTAGGATTTGAGTTGAGCATCAGATGGAAATTTTCTCCTTAGTATTTCCTCGACCCCCTTTAACAGTACGGTGTTTCCTATGACTCAAGAAAGAGAAAATGAAACTACGAAAACAAAAGTCTTCACGCTTCATGTTCCTCGAATGATAACCAAGTCTTCAAGGTCACACCAATTTCTACACTTACGAAGTCTTCAGAAAGTCTTCAGTATATCAAAGTCTTTAGTCGAAGAACTTCATTTTTAGGGGTCGACTTTCTCTATAAATATCAAACTCCTCATAGACTTATAGATCTGTGTACACTCATAAACGCATTAGATACTTAACCTATAAGTCTTCAATACACCAAAATCACTAAGGGGCACTAGATGCACTTACAATCTCCCCCTTTTTGGTGATTGATGACAACATAGGTTAAGTTTTCAACGGGGATAAATATATGAAGTGTAAAGACTGATATTGAGGAATTTGATTGCAAGATATAGAAGAACTCCCCCTGAAGATGTGCATAGTGAGGAATTTGCTTGTGAAGCAATGCACACTTGAAGAGTTGTATCATGGAGATCTCCCCCTATATCTTGTAATTCATACACGCATTTGATGTATAATATGAAGAATTGGAAATGCATGATGAAATATGGTGCCTGATGTAATTCAGCATGCGTGCAATAATATTAACGAGGAATAAGCATGCAGAATAGCGCATCAAAGTATCAAAGCAAAGTGCAACAAAAGTATCAGCGCACCATCGGACTTAAGATTACAACTCGATCCAATAAAAGTTTCGGAAGAACGAGAGTTGTAACTTAAAAAAACGAATAAACCCTTATTATAGACCCGCTTTAAGACTAACTCAGATTTCTCCCCCTTTGTCATCAAATGACCAAAAGGATCAAAACTGAGGACTAACGCCCCTGAAGATTTTCAAGTTGATGAAGGAGCGCCAGCGTTGTTGGGGTCGGTCGTTGAAGTAGGGCCTGCTGCAGTGTCGTCCAAGTCTTCATTTTCATCAGTCGCACGCGATGAAGAATATGAGCTGGCCACCAAAGAAGGAACCTTGACCTTCTTGTATTTCTTCGGAGGAGGTGCAAACCAGTTAAAATCTTCTTTGAGACCCATTTTCTCCAAGTCTTCAGCACTGTACACTTGAGATAGAACAGCCCAGGTGCGGTTGAGGGTTTCATGAAGGTAGTAGTGGTTTTTCTTCACTGCATTGTGTGTGGAAGTCATGTTGTGAAGAATTGAACCAAACTGACGCTTGAAACATTTGTGGTTGCGATCAACCTTTTGATGAAGACTGAGGAGTAACTCACGGTCAGTCATCACCCTGGGTGCTGTGGCTTGAGGATTTGGCTTGGCAGTGTTAGCAGCAGAGTCATGTGTGGCAGAGTCATCATTGGTGGAGTAAGATGCAACTTTGCGAAATTGGCCATCCAATGGACGAATGCCTTCATCTATCACAGCAGTGGCCTTGCCTTTTTCTTCAGCTGAAGAAAATGTCCGTTTGAGGACTTCAATGGGAGGCAAGTAGCTGCAGTGGTTGAGCGTTTCAGCTTTGTAGTTGAGTGAAGACCTTATCCTGATGAATTTCATTATCCAAGGTCCATAAGGCTTCAGCTCAAATGGTGACATAGCAATGTTGGCCAGAGTCCTCATGAAGAAATCATGGAAGTTGACGGGAACGCCATGGATGATGTTGAAAAGCAGATTCTTCATGATGCCAACGACTTCTTCATCAGACGAGTCGTGGCCTTTGATGGGACTCATTGTCTTCGTCAGAATGCGATAGACAGTCCTTGGCACATACAGCAATTCCTTGACGAGGAAATTGGTTCGAGGAGCCTGCCCTGGCTTCAAAGGCTTCATCAGCACTTGCATATAATGATTTGAAAGCTCAGGTTCGTTGTACACACAGCGAGCATCTTCAGTGGGTGGACTCAGAGGAAGGACCCGAAGCAATTCAGATGCAGGGGCCTTATGGTGGGTGTTGTCAGTCATCCAGTCCAAAACCCATGAATTGATATCTTCAGAGTTGCCGGTGATGTGCAACGTTGCATAGAATTGAAGAATAAGCTCTTCATTCCAATCGCATATATCTGTGCAGAAGTTGAGCAGCCCAGCGTCATGAAGAACACTGAGCACTGGCGTGAAGCACGGCAAAGACTCCATATCCACGTGAGGAATATGAGCATGGTCGAAGACTTTGTCTTTGTTGTAAAGCACTGAGGAATAGAAATTTGCTTGGCTGGCAGTCCAGAAACGCCTCTTCCTTATGCGAGCAGAGTCATATGGATTGTATTCAGTGAAGAACACGTGCTCGCCATAGAAGTCTTCAGCCTTGAATTTCTGTTTTCGTGAGAACGGATCCTTTGGCCTTGGCAGAGGAGTGTCAGTGAGTTGCATCACGACCTCAGGAATCATGATCTCAGGTTCTTCAGGCTGAGGAATTTCAGGATTTTCCTCAGGTGCAGTCACCTTGTCTGTATCAGCAGCAGTTTCTTCAGCGCTAGTGGCTGGAATTTCTTCATTCACAGATGCAGTGGGATGAATTTCTTCAGAGCCCAATTGTACTGTTGGTGAAGGGGAGTGAGGAATTTGCTGCAGGGGAGTGAAGAGTGGGGAATTGGGATGCTGACTTTTCCAAAAGTCGTCATTCATCACTGGAGTGGTGCTTCCAATATCCACATCTTCATCAATTTCTTCAACACCAGCCTCTTCAACATCAAACTGAGGCATTGGTGATGAGGCCATTGGGGTTGAAGGGATTGCATCCGCTTCAATTTCTTCATCAATCTGCTCTGACGAAGCAGCAAATTGAGTTTCTTCATCTGATCCACTCGGGATCTCATAATCTTCACCAAAAGGAACAAGGTCCTTTGATGGCACGGAGGAGATAGGAACGGCATCAATGGGATTTGCAAAAGAGCTTGTCATCGGCTTCATCTTCTTGGGAGCTGAAGATTCTGAAGCATTGGATGCCTTCCTTTTCTTCACAGCAGCTCGTTCTGCAGCCTTTGTTTTCCTCACATCCAATGCAGATGGAAG
Organism: Aegilops umbellulata; assembly: GCA_032464435.1. NCBI lineage: Eukaryota > Viridiplantae > Streptophyta > Magnoliopsida > Poales > Poaceae > Aegilops > Aegilops umbellulata. Next base: position 507,076,414 of record CP136056.1, on the reverse strand, counting down.
AATTGGAGTTGGCGTAGGCGCAGGTGGAGCTGAGGAATTTGTTTGATTTTCCTCAGGCGCAACTGATGTAGTTGCCTTGGTTTCTTCAATTTCTTCAGGCGCACCACTAGTGGATTCCATGGCAATTTCATCAACGGCTGGAGCAGAGTCATCCGCCTTGGAACTAGCATTTTCTTCAGCAGCCTGAACTTCATCGGCGGTGCTGGCATGTTCTTCAGTTTGCTGAACAGATGCTTCAGCTTGAGGAAATTGTGGCTTTGAGGCTGCACCCTTGGTGAAGGTATCAGTCAGCCTTACAAATCTGACCTTGGCTCCTTGCCAATCAGCATAGTAGGAGTCAAATTTGTCGCTGAGGGCTTTGATCTCAGCCTTCATCTTGACAAGTTCCTTAGGCTTCATTGAGAGAACATTTTTCTTCAGTAGCTTCTCCTTGCGGTACTGTGATTTCTTGATCTCTCTGGCCTTATCATATTTCCACTTCTCCTCTTGGATGAAGTGAGTCAACATGTGATTTTGACCAGGTGTCAGCTTGAAATCAGGCATAGGTGTGTGAGGATCCTTATGCCAGAGATCAATATAATCTAGGATCGCCTTTGGATCCAATAGCAGGGGCACAGGTGTGCCTTTGGCTTTAGCAGCCCATTCTTGTCGGTCCCTGATGATTTCAGTAAGTTCTTCTTCATCAGCTTCATCATCATCAGATGGCACAGTGAAGACTACCTGCTTCTTGTTGGGACTTGGGCGATTTCCGCGTCCAGCAGTAGCCTTTTTCTTCAGCAGTGAGGGTCTTGCTGAGGAATTTGGTGCAGCTGAAGAACTAGCTGAGACACCAGAGGCAATAGAGATGCCAGTCGTCCTTCGGCATGAGGCCAGATGCACAGGTGCTGAGGACTTTGGTGGAGCAGGAGCAGCATGAGGAATTTGCTTCGAAGATTTTGAAGATTCTGGCCGTGAGGGCGCAGCTGAGGAACTTGGCCGTGAGGGCATTGAAGATGAAGCACTTGGCTTGCGAGCGGGCTTCTTTAGCATCGCTTTCTTCGGCTTGACCGAGGCCTCAGTGGCAGTAGCAGCAGCAGCAGCAGAGTCTTCATTGAATTTCCTCACTGCTTCTCTGGCTTGCCTTGCCAGTTTAGCTTGGCGCTTGGCCCATTCTTCAGGAAAATCCTCACCACGCTTGATGCTAGTGGGATCAGCCACTTGGCCAGGTGCCAATGGGGCTCTTGGGCATGGAGGGTTGAGTGCGAATTTCTTCATATACTTAGGAGTAACATATCTGTACTCCCTCCATTCACGTGCCCATCTCCTTTCAATCCTCTGGATTCACACCTTGCGCTGATTTTTATCTTCTTTGCCAAACTTGGCTTCATCAGGCGTGCAGTACTCATCATAGATATCCTCAGGTATTTCAAAAGCTGTCATCACCTCAGGCTTCTTTCCTCCTTTCTGTGGCCTTTTACCTTCAGCCATTTTCTTCAGATGAGGAATTTGAACAATTGAATTATCTGAAGAAGTATGCAACTTTTCTTCGAGGAACACTGCAAATGAGTTAAGTTGATGAGAACCTAATGATTCAGCAGCAGACATGTGTACCTGTGAACAGAGTATAGTTGCGAGGAATTTGAAGAGGTCATATGCGTTCTCAGAGGGTTTTTCATAAAGAACAAGTTTGAGGAATTTGACCAGATTCGTCTTGAGGAATTTCACTAAGCGCTTTATATCTTAGGTTCCAGAGTTGTATAGATCGAAGATCCACACAATTGAGGAATCTTTGAAGAAATTGAGGCTTAGGAAAATGAATCAAGAACAGATAACATGTGAGGTGTTTTGTGTGTGAGGATTTGAAGAATAAAACACCTTTGAGGATTTTGTAGAAAAATTTCGAATCAACGAGGGCAGTAAAATTAGCTTTTAATTACCCTGAACGAAGAACACGACGAACTGGGAGTTGGAACAGTGAAGTTCGTCGATGCAGATCTTCCACGCCCTAACTTGGCGGAGGAAGACGTCTACGGCGGCGGCGGAGGTGAAGATTTCCGTGGTCGGCGCGAGTACGACGGCGTTGAGGTCGAGGCAGTGAAGCTTTTCCTCACCGGCGACGATGGAGTAGCGACGGCGCTAGGGTTTGGAGAGCTCGAGCGAGGGAGTGAGATTGAGCGGGGTAAAAGAAGTGAGGATGGCGAAGGGGGGGTATTTATAGCCGCGGTGAAAAACTGCTCGTCCGAAGATTTAGGACGAACGTGCCCCTGGCCGTTCTCCTTCTTGCGACATGTGTCACCCACGTACTGTGTGGTTGAGATCGTGTATGATCGTGGGTGGATAAAATAATCCATCGTGGAATGCGGAACGGTTTGAGCGGCAAAACCAAAAGTTTGGATAAGATTAGTTTTAGCTTTCCATTCGCAATTTCTTCAGCTGACAAGGACACAGTGAAGAATTTGAACGAGTTTCAAATAGAACGCACATGAAGAATTTGTGAATAGATTGGATTGAGTATAGCATAGAGGGGAAGGGTCCGATCACATTCACTTAGCAAAAAAAGTTCCAACTTGAAGAAATAGCTATAAGTGAATGCTGTAGAGGACATAAGACCATATATATATATATATATATATATATATATATATATATATATATATATATAGCCAATGAAGAAAAACGACGGCACAAGTGAAGACTTTGTAAAGTTTGAGGAATTTGAAAAACTGAAGAATTTCAAAAGTTGAGGAAAAACTCAAATTGAAGATTTTCAACTTTTGTGGTGGCGTGACCCACCGTGTAAGAATGATGATTTCAGACACCGCGTACAATTGTCGTAGGGTTATGAGAATCAAATTCTTGATTAATTTCTTCACACTTAGAGTGTTATTCTTCATTGATTGAAGAAAAACGTTTCTTCATGTGTTGCACATCTAAGTCATCAATTTTGCATAAGTGTTAGGATGAGTGCCTTTTCAAAGTACATTCGAAGATTCTAAGATATTTAGCTCACACCGCAACTTGCAAAATCTCTTCTCATCCAAGGGCTTAGTGAAGATATCGGCTAGCTATTCTTCAGTCTTCACATGCTCAATAGAAATGTCGCCCTTCAACACATGATCACGAAGAAAATGATGACGAATTTGAATGTGCTTTGTCTTCAAGTGCTGAACTGGGTTGTGAGCAATCTTGATGGCACTCTCATTGTCACAGAGGAGAGGCACATTCTTCACGTTGATGCCATAGTCCTTGAGCGTTTGCATCATCAATAGTACTTGAGTACAGCAAGAACCAGCAGCAATGTACTCAGCTTCAGAAGTAGACAGTGATACGCAGTTCTGTTTCTTCGAGGACCAACAGACCAAGGATCGTCCGAGGAAATGACAAGTACCAGATGTTGACTTGCGATCCACACGGTCACCAGCATAGTCAGAATCTGAATATCCAATGAGATCAAAATCCGAGCCCTTGGGATACCATAATCCTAGTGTTGGTGTGTGAGCTAGATATCGAAGAATATGCTTCACAGCCTTATGGTGTGATTCCTTTGGTGCAGCTTGAAATCGTGCACACATGCAAACACTAAGCATTATATCTGTCCTAGATGCACATAAGTACAATAAAGAACCAATCATGGAGCGGTATACCTTATGGTCGAAGTCAGTACCATTTTCATCAGTGCATAGTTGACCATTAGTGGGCATAGGAATTTTGATGCCTTTGCAATCGTGCATGCCGAATTTCTTCAGGACATCCTTGAGGTATTTCTCCTGAGATATGAATATGCCATTGCGCTGTTGACGAATTTGAAGACCTAAGAAGAATTTCAACTCTCCCGTCATAGACATTTGATATTCTTCTCTCATCATATAGGCAAATTCATCACTATAACGTTGGTCAGTACATCCAAAGATAATATCATCAACATATATTTGGCACACAAACAGTTCACCATCATAAGATTTAGTAAAGAGAGTAGGATCGAGTGAACTGGGTGTGAAGCCTTTCTTCATGAAGAATTTCTTCAGTGTATCATACCACGCCCGTGGGGCTTGCTTGAGGCCATAGAGGGCCTTGTTAAGTCTGAAGACTTTGTCAGGATGCTTTGGATCTTCAAAACCTGGGGGTTGAGCAACATATACTTCTTCCTCAAGCTTACCATTGAGGAATGCACTTTTCACATCCATTTGGTGTAAGATGATATCATGATGGTTAGCATAAGCAAGCAATATGCGAATAGCCTCAAGTCTAGCAACAGGTGCAAAAGTTTCATCGAAATCAATTCCTTCAACCTGTGTGTAGCCTTGAGCTTCAAGCACTTGGTGCCACTGACATCACCGACCTGATTTCGATGAAACTTTTGCACCTATTGCTAGACTTGAGGCTATTCGCATATTGCTTGCTTATGCTAACCATCATGATATCATCTTATATCAAATGGATGTGAAAAGTGCATTCCTCAATGGTAAGCTTGAGGAAGAAGTCTATGTTGCTCAACCCCCAGGTTTTGAAGATCCAAAACATCTTGACAAAGTCTTCAGACTTAACAAGGCCCTCTATGGCCTCAAGCAGGCCCCACGGGCGTGGTATGACACATTGAAGGAACTCTTCATGAAGAAAGGCTTCACACCTGGTTCACTGGATCCCACTCTCTTTACTAAATCTTATGATGGTGAACTGTTTGTGTGCCAAATATATGTTAATGATATCATCTTTGGCTGTACTGACCAACGTTATAGTGATGAATTTGCTTATATGATGAGTGAAGAATATCAAATGTCTATGATGGGAGAGTTGAAATTCTTCTTAGGTCTTCAAATTCGTCAACAGTGCAATGGTATATTCATATCTCAGGAGAAATACCTCAAGGATGTCCTGAAGAAATTCGGCATGCAAGACTGCAAAGGCATCAAAATTCCTATGCCCACAAACGGTCATCTATGCACTGATGAAAACGGTACTAACTTCGATCATAAGGTATACCGCTCCATGATTGGTTCTTTATTGTACTTATGTGCATCTAGGTCGGATATAATGCTTAGTGTTTGCATGTGTGCACGATTTCAAGCTGCACCGAAGGAATCACACCATAAGGCTGTGAAGCATATTCTTCGATATCTAGCTCACACACCAACACTAGGATTATGGTATCCCAAGGGCTCAGATTTTGATCTCATTGGATATTCAGACTCTGACTATGCTGGTGACCGTGTGGACCGCAAGTCAACATCTGGTACTTGTCATTTCCTCGGACGATCCTTGGTCTGTTGGTCCTCGAAGAAACAGAACTGTGTATCACTATCTACTGCTGAAGCTGAGTACATTGCTGCTAGTTCTTGCTGTGCTCAACTGCTATCGATGAAGCAAACACTCAAGGACTATGGCATCAACGTGAAGAATGTGCCTCTCCTCTGTGACAATGAGAGTGCCATCAAGATTGCTCACAACCCAGTTCAGCACTCGAAGACAAAGCACATTCAGATTCGTCATCATTTTCTTCGTGATCGTGTGTTGAAGGGCGACATTTCTATTGAGCATGTGAAGACTGAAGAACAGCTAGCCGATATCTTCACTAAGCCCTTGGATGAGAAGAGATTTAGCAAGTTGCGGTGTGAGCTAAATATCTTAGAATCTTTGAATGTACTTTGAAAAGGCACTCATCCTAACACTTATGCAAAATTGATGACTTAGATGTGCAACACATGAAGAAACGTTTTTCTTCAATCAATGAAGAATAACACTCTAAGTGTGAAGAAATTAATGAAGAATTTGATTCTCAGAACCCTATGACAATTGTACGCGGTGTCTGAAATCATCATTCTTATACGGTGGGTCACGCCACCACAAAAGTTGAAAATCTTCAGTTCGTGTTTGTCCTCAACTTTTGAAATTCTTCAGTTTTTCAAATTCTTCAAACCTTACAAAGTCTTCACTTGTGCCGTCGTTTTTCTTCATTCGCTATATATATATATATATATATATATATATATATATATATATATATATATATATATATATATATATATATATATATATGAGTTTATGTCCTCTACAGCATTCACTTATAGCTATTTCTTCAATTTGGATCTTTTCTGCTAAGTGAATGTGATCGGACCCTTCCTCTCTATGCTATACTCAATCCAATCTGTTCACAAATTCTTGATGTGCGTTCTATTTGAAACTCGTTCAAATTCTTCACTGTGTCCTTGTCAGCTGAAGAAATTGCGAACGAAACGTTAAAACTAATCTTATCCAAACTTTCGGTTTTGCCGCTCAAACCGTTCCGCATCCCACGATGCATTATTTTATCCACCCACGATCTTACACGATCTCCACTACACAGTACGTGGGTGACACATGTCGCAAGAAGGAGAACGGCCAGGGGCACGTTCGTCCTAAATCTTCGGACAAGCAGTTTTTCACCGCGGCTATAAATACCCTTGTCGCCGTCCTCACTTCTTTTACCCCGCTCGATCTCACTCCCCCCGCTCGAGCTTCCAAACCCTAGCGCCGTCGCTACTCCATCATCGCCGGTGAGGAAGAGCTTCACTGCCTCGACCTCGTCGCCGTCGTACTCGCGCCGACCGCGGAAATCTTCACCTCCGCCGTCGCCGTGGACGTCTTCCTCCGCCAAGTTAGGGCGTGGAAGATCTGCATCGACGGACTTCACTGTTCCAACTCCCAGTTCGTCGTGTTCTTCGTTTAGGGTAATTAAAAGCTAATTTTACTGCCCTCTTTGATTCGAAACTTTTCTACAAAATCTTCAAAGGTGTTTTTATTCTTTAAATCCTCACACACAAAACACCTCACATGCTGTCTGTTCTTGATTCATTTCCCTAAGCCTCATTTTCTTCAAGATTCCTCAATTGTGTGGATCCTCGATCTATACAACTCTGGAACCTAAGACACAAAGCGCTTAGTGAAATTCCTCAAGACAAATCTGGTCAGATTCCTCAAACTTGTTCTTTATGAAAAACCCTCTGAGAACGCATATGACCTCTTGAAATTCCTCGCAACTATACTCTGTTCACAGGTACACATGTCAGCTGCTGAATCATTAGGTTCTCATCAACTTAACTCATTTGCAGCGTTCCTCGGAGAAAAGTTGCATACTTCTTCAGAGAACTCAATTGTTCAAATTCCTCAACTGAAGAAAATGGCTGAAGGTAAAAGGCCACAGAAAGGAGGAAAGAGGCCTGAGGTTATGACTGCATTTGAAATCCCTGAGGATATTTATAAAGATTATTGCACGCCTGATGAATCCAAGTTTGGCAAAGAAGATAAAAATCAGCGCAAGGTGCGCATCCAAAGGATTAAAAGGAGATGGGCACATGAATGGAGGGAGTACAGGTACGTCACTCCCAAGTACATGAAGAAATTCGCACTTAACCCTCCATGCCCACGAGCCCCATTGGCACCTGGCCAAGTGGCTGATCCCACTAGCATCAAGCGTGGTCAGGAATTTCCTACCGAATGGGCCAAGCGCCAAGCTAAACTGGCAAGGCAAGCCAGAGAAGCAGTGAGGAAATTCAATGAAGACTCTGCTGCTGCTGCTGCTGCCACTGAGGCTTCTGTCAAGCCGAAGTAAGCGATGCTCAAGAAGCCCGCTCGCAAGCCAAGTGCTTCAACATCAATGCCCTCACGGCCAAGTTCCTCAGCTGCGCCCTCACGGCCAGAATCTTCAAAATCTTCAAAGCAAATTCCTCATGCTGCTCCTGCTCCACCAAAGTCCTCAGCTGTCCCGACAAAGTCCTCAGCACCTGTGCATCTGGCCTCGTGCCAAAGGACAACTGGCACCTCAATTTCCTCTGGTGTCTCAGCTAGTTCCTCAGCCGCACCAAATTCCTTAGCTGGACCCTCTTTGCTGAAGAAAAAGGCTACTGCTGGACGTGGCAGTCGCACAAGTCCTCAGAAGAAGCAGGTAGTCTTCACTGTGCCATCTGATGATGATGAAGCTGATGAAGAAGAACTTGCTGAAATCATCAGAGACCGCCAAGAAAGGGCTGCTAAAGCCAAAGGCACACCTGTGCCACTGCTGCTGGATCCAAGGGCGATCCTAGATTATATTGATCTCTGGCATAAGGATCCCAACACACCTATGCCTGATTTCAAGCTGACACCTGGCCAAATTCACATGTTGACTCACTTCATCCAAGAGGAGAAGTGGAAATATGATAAGGCCAGAGAGATCAAGAAATCGCAGTACCGCAAAGAGAACCTACTGAGGAAAAACGTTCTCACAATGAAGCCTGAGGAACTCGTCAAGATGCGGGTTGATATCAAAGCCCTCAGCGACAAATTTGACTCCTACTTTGCTGATTGGAAAGGAGCCAAGGTCAGATTTGTGAGGCTGACTGATACCTTCACCAAGGGTGCAGCCTCAACACAACAAATTCCTTAAGTTGAAGCATCTGTTCAGCCCACTGAAGAACATGCCAGCACCGCTGATGAAGTTCAGGCTGCTGAAGAAAATGCTAGTTCCAAGGCTGATGACTCTGCTCCAGCCGCTGATGAAATTGCCAGGGCATCCACTAGTGGTGCGCCTGAAGAAAATGAAGAAACCAGGGCAACTGCATCAGTTGCGCTTGAAGAAAATCAACCAGATTCCTCAGCTCCACCTGCGCCTACACCAACTCCGATCCTTCCATCCGCATTGGATGTGAAGAAGACAAAGGCTGCAGAGCGAGCTGCAGTAAAGAAGAGGAAAGCATCACAAGCTTCAGAATCTTCAGCTCCCAAGAGGATGAAGCCCATGACCAGCTCGTTTGCTAATCCAATTGATGTTGTTCCTATCTCCTCCATGCCATCAAAGGACCTTGTTCCTTTTGGTGAAGATTATGAGATCCCAAGTGGATAAGATGAAGAAACTCAATCTGTTGCTTCGTCAGAGCAGATTGATGAAGAAATTGACGCGGATGCAATCCCTTCAACCCCAATTGTCTCATCACCAATGCCTCAGTTTGATGCTGAAGAGGCTGGTATTGAAGAAATTGATGATGAAGATGTGGATATTGGCAGCACAACTCCGTTGATGAATGATGACTTTTGGGAAAGTCAACACCCCAATTCCCCACTCTTCACCCCTCTGCAGCAAATTCCTCACTCCCCTGCACAAACTGTTCAAATGGGCTCTGAAGAAACTCATCCCACTGCATCTGTGAATGAAGAAATTCTAGCCACTAGTGCTGAAGAAACTGCTGCTGAAACTGAAAAGGTGACTGCACCTGAGGAACATCCTGAAATTCCTCAGCCTGAAGAACCTGAGATTGTGATGCCTGAAGTCGTGATGCAACTCACTGACACTCCTCTGCCAAGGCCAAAGGATCCGTTCTCACGAAAACAGAAATTCAAGGCTGAAGACTTCTATGGCGAGCACGTATTCTTCACTGAATACAACCCATATGACTCTGCTTGCATAAGGAAGAGGCATTTCTGGACAGCCAGCCAAGCCAATTTCTATTCCTCAGTGCTTTATAACAAAGATAAAGTCTTCGACCATGCTCATATTCCTCACGTGGATATGGAGTCTTTGCCGTGCTTCATGCCAGTCCTCAGTGTTCTTCACGACGCTGGGCTGCTCAATTTCTGCACAGACATATGCGATTGGAATGAAGAACTTATTCTTCAATTCTATGCAACGTTGCACATCACCGACAACTCTGAAGATGTCAATTCATGGGTTCTGGACTGGATGACTGAGAACACACATCATAAGGCCCCAGCATCTGAATTGCTTCGTGTCCTTCCTCTGAGTCCACCCACTGAAGATGCACGCTGTGTGTACAACGAACCTGAGCTTTCAAATCACTATATGCAAGTGCTGATGAAGCCTTTGAAGCCAGGGCAAGCTCCTAGAACCAAATTCCTCGTCAAGGAATTGGTGTATGTGCCAAGGACTGTCTATTGCATTCTGACGAAGACAATGAGTCCCATCAAGGGCCACGACTCAAGTGATGAAGAGGTCGTTGGCATCATGAAGAATCTGCTTTTCAACACCATTCATGGCTTTCCCGTCAACTTCCATGATTTCTTCATGAGGACTCTGGCCAACATTGCTATGTCACCATTTGAGCTGAAGCCTTATGCCCCTTGGATAATGAAATTCATCAGGACAAGGTCTTCACTCAACTACAAAGCTGAAACTCTCAACCACTGCAGCTGCTTGCCTCCCATTGAAGTCCTCAAACGGACATTTTCCTCGGCTGAAGAAAAGGGCAAGGCCACTGCTATGATAGATGAAGGCATTCGTCCATTGGATGGTCAATTTTGCAAAGCTGCATCTTACTCCACCAATGATGACTCTGCCACACATGACTCTGCTGCCAACACTGCCAAGCCAAATCCTCAAGCCACAACACCCAGGGTGATGACTGACCGTGAGTTACTCCTCAGTCTTCATCAAAAGGTTGATCGCAATCACAAATGGGTCGAGCGTCAGTTTGGTTCAATTCTTCACAACATGACTTCCACACACAATGAAGTGAAGAAAAACCACTACTACCTTCATGAAACCCTCAACCGCACCTGGGCTGTTCTATCTCAAGTGTACAGTGCTGAAGACTTGGAGAAAATGGGTCTCAAAGAAGAATTTGCCTGGTCTGCACCTCCTCCGAAGAAATACAAGAAGGTCTCAGTTCCTTCTTTGGTGGCCAGTTCATATTCTTCATCACGCGACACTGATGAAAATGAAGACTTGGACGACACTGCAGCAGGCCCTACTTCAACGACCGACCCCAACAACGCTGGCGCTCCTTCATCAACTTGAAAAAATCTTCAGGGGCGTTAGTCCTCAGTTTCGATCCTTTTGGACATTTGATGACAAAGGGGGAGAAATCTGAGTTAGTCTTCAAGCGGGTCTATAATAAGGGTGTTTTTTGCTAAGTTACAAGTCTCGTTCTTCCGAAACTTTTATTGGATCAAGTTGTAATCTTGAGTCCGATGGTGCGCTGATACTTTTGTTGCACTATGCTTTGATACCTTGATGCGCTATTCTGCATGCTTATTCCTCGTCAATATTATCGCACGCATGTTGAATTACATCAGGCACCATATTTCATCATGCATTTCAAATTCTTCATATTATATATCAAATGCATGTATGAATTACAAGATATAGGGGGAGATCTCCATGATTCAACTCTTCAAGTGTGCATTGCTTCAAAAGCAAATTCCTCACTATGCACATTTTCAGGGGGAGTTCTTCTATATCTTGCAATCAAATTTCTCAATATCAGTATTTACACTTCATATATTTATCCCCGTTGAAAACTTAACCTATGTCGTCATCAATCACCAAAAAGGGGGAGATTGTAAGTGCATCTAGTGCCCCTTAGTGATTTTGGTGTATTGAAGACTTATATGTTAAGTATCTAATGTGTTTATGAGTGTACACAGGTCTATAAGTCTATGAGGAGTTTGATATTTACAGAGAAAGTCGACCCCTAAAAATGAAGTTCTTCGAGTGAAGACTTTGATATTGAAGACTTTCTGAAGACTTTGAAAGTGAAGAAATTGGTGTGACCTTGAAGACTTGGTATTCATTCGAGGAACATGAAGCATGAAGACTTTTGTTTTTGTAGTTTCATTTTCTCTTTCTTGAGTCATAGGAAACACCGTACTGTTAAAGGGGGTCGAGGAAATACTAAGGAGAAAATTTCCATGTGATGCTCAACTCAAAGCCTACACCTACCAACCCCTTCGAGTGAAGCCATTGGAAATCTCATACAGTTCAGTCAAATTCTTCAGTGACAGAGACGCAGTTCTTCTGGTCACTGAGGACTTTGCTCTGACTAAGGAGTTAGGAATTCGCCAGTGCGAATTGCCTACACAGTGAGGAACATGATAGCCCTGAGGAATTTGTACCTCAAATTTCCGACCGTTGCTGTGCTACGCGCCAGCTGTCCTAAAATATCTTGTTCACCTAACGGTCATATCATTGAAGCGCATTTATGTCTTATCATGTCGGGCTGCTCCCTAGGCTATAAATAGCCGCCCCCCTACAACCACTAGCTGGTTGGCTGCTCCGCGAGAACTTGACACTTGTCATTTGAGAGCAACCCATCCTCCGAGGACTTTGAGCAAAAATCATCAAGTGAGGAAAATCCAAAACCCAAACCCAAAACACCTACAAACCCAAAGTGATTGAGCATCACTGAAGAGATTGATCCTGCATGGATCCGATGCTTGTTACCTTTGAAGACTGTGCTTCTTCCAGACGGTTAGGCGTCAAGGTCTAGAGCATCCAAGAGGAATTGTGGATCGCCGAGTGACCAAGTCTGTGACGGTTTGGAAGTCACCTGAAGACTTACCACGAGTGATTGGGCAAGGACTGTGTGTCCTTAGCTCAAGGAGAATACGGTGAGGACTGCGTGTCCGGGACTAGGTGTCCTCGAGTTTAAATACTCAGTCGCTCCAACCAGATGTACAACTGAGACAGCAGTTGGAACTGGTCTACCAAATCATTGTCTTCACCAAGCTTACTGGTTCTATTTCCTCAACACTTTCATTTCCTCATTACTGTATTGTGTGTTTGTTCATATCTGTGTTTGAAGACTTTGACTGAAGACTTTATCAATTTCCTCAGTTCAATTTCTTCAGTCTGTTTGTCTTCATCTTGTGCTATCCTGTGTTTACGCTTTCTGTACTCTGTGTTTGTCTTCATTTCATCATGATGACCATGCATGGATTGTGCTATGTTTACCTTGGAGTACTTATTCTGCTGGTAGTAGTTCTTCGCTAAGGAATTTCCTCACTAGCAAATTCCTCAGTGAAGAATTTCATAAAAATCGCCTATTCACCCCCCCTCTAGTCGATATAACGCACTTTCAGCGGTGAGGCCTCTGCAGCAGCACAGCCGGCCACGGGAGGCAGGAGCATGCGGCACGACCGGCGCTGCTTTGGGCGGCTGGAGCAAGAAGACCAGAGGTTGAAGAAGCATGATACGTCTCCAACGTATCTATAATTTTTGATTGCTCCATTCTATATTATCTACTGTTTTGGACCATATTGGGCTTTATTTTCCACTTTTATATTACTTTTGGGACTAACCTATTAATCGGAGGCCCAACCCAGAATTGCTGTTTTTTTTTGCCTATTTCAGTGTTTCGAAGAAACGGAATATCAAACGGAGTCCAAACAGAATGAAACCTTCAGGAACATGATTTTCTCAACAAATATGATCTAGGAGACTTGGACCCTCCGTCAAGAAAGGAGGGAGGCGACCACGAGGGTGGAGGGCGCGCCCCCCCTAAGGCGCGCCCCCTGCCTCGTGGGGCCCCCCTTTGCTCCACCGACGTACTCCTTCCTCCTATATATACCTATGTACCCCCAAATGATCAGATACAGAGCCAAAAACCTAATTCCACCGCCGCAACCTTCTGTACCCATGAGATCCCATCTTGGGGCCTGTTCCGGAGCTCCGCCGGAGGGGGCATCCATCATGGAGGGCTTCTACATGATCACCACAGCCCCTCCGATGAAGTGTGAGTAGTTTACCTCAGACCTTCGGGTCCATAGTTAGTAGCTAGATGGCTTCTTCTCTCTTTTTGGATCTCAATACAATGTTCTCCCCCTCTCTCGTGGAGATCTATTCGATGTAATCTTCTTTTTGCGGTGTGTTTGTTGAGACCGATGAATTGTGGGTTTATGATCAAGATTATCTATGAACAATATTTGAATCTTCTCTGAATTCTTTTATGTATGATTGGTTATCTTTGCAAGTCTCTTCGAATTATCAGTTTGCTTTGGCCTACTAGATTGGTTTTTCTTGCAATGGGAGAAGTGCTTAGCTTTGGGTTCAATCTTGCGGTGTCCTTTCCCAGTGACAGTAGGGGCAGCAAGGCACATATTGTACTGTTGCCATCGAGGATAACAAGATGGGGTTTTTATCATACTGCATGAATTTATCCCTCTACATCATGTCATCTTGCTTAAGGCGTTACTCTGTTTTCTTGAACTTAATACTCTAGATGCATGCTGGATAGCGATCGATGAGTGGAGTAATAGTAGTAGATGCAGGCAGGAGTCGTTCTACTTGTCTCGGACGTGATGCCTATATACATGATGATACCTAGATACTCTCACAACTATGCTCAATTCTGTCAATTGCTCAACAGTAATTTGTTCACCCACCGTAGAATACTTATGCTCTTGAGAGAAACCACTAGTGAAATCTATGGCCCCGGGTCTATTCTCATCATATCAATCTTCCATCACTTTATTATTGCTTTGCTTTTTTACTTTGCTCTTTTATTTTACTTTGCATCTTTATACCAAAAATACAAAAAATATTATCTATCATCTCTATCAGATATCACTCTCGTAAGTGACCGTGAAGGGATTGACAACCCATAATCGCGTTGGCGTTGAGCTATTTGTTTTGTGTAGGTACGAGGGACTCGCGCGTAGCCTCCTACTTGATTGATACGTTGGTTCTCAAAAACTGAGGGAAATACTTACTCTACTCTGCTGCAGCACCCTTTCCTCTTCAAGGAGATCCAACGCAGTGCTCAGGAGGTAGCAGGAAGATTTCTGGCGCCGTTGCCGGGGAGGCTTCCGCGAAGTCAAGTCAAGATTTGACTCCCGACAACAAGCCATTTCTGGCGCCGTTGTCGGGGAGGTCTACGCAAAATTCAACATACCAAGTATCCATCACAATCCCTTATCTCTCGCATTACATTATTTGCCATTTGCCTCTTGTTTTCCTCTCCCCCACTTCACCCTTGCCGTTTTATTCGCCCTCTCTTTTCCGTTTGCCTTTTTCTCACTTGCCTTGTCGTCATGGCTAGTCTTATATCTTCTCCGTTGTCTCCCGAGAATGAAGTTCTAAATTTTAAACAAAGGGAGGGGGAAAATCTAAAAGACACTTGGTATAGAATTTGCAATGCTCAAAATAGATCTACGAGAAAGCAATCTACTTCAGTTCTTCTCCGCAATTTTTATGTAGGTGCTAATCCTTGGTATAGATATATCCTCGATACCATTACCGGAGGGAATTTCTTGGGTATCCATACTTTTGATTCTTATAATGCTATGATAGATTTATTTGGCTCACCACCTCTTTTGGTTAATGGAACTATGTTAACTTTGGAGCATGTAATGCAAAGACTCGAAATTATTGAAAATAAAGTTGCCACCGTTGAGTTAATTGAAAATCTGGATAAAAATATCCACAATCAAATTACCCAATATGGATCTAAGGTAGGAGTAACTTTGAAAAATATTAAGGAAAAGGAACCCATAGTTAATGAGAGAATAAATCAAGATTCCACTAGAATCGATAAACTTGAGGGTATCATTACCAACTTGGAAACCGCTTTTTCTTCCGTGAAGAATACTCCATGTCCTCCTACTAAAATTGCCAAGGTTATGTATGTTCCTAAAAATAAGGGTGAATCCTCTAGTAAGGAAACCGCGGATCTTAAATCTATAAGTATTCATCCCAATCTTTTTGCTATCATTAAGGAACCATTTGCTACAAATGAATTTTTCGACCTTGTGCCTAAAAGTTTGATTATTACTAGAAATAAAGAAATTTCTAAGGAAGGTAGATGCCTCATTGAAGAATTGCCTACCAAAGATGGCAATACCTAGATCTATCCTTGCTTTTACGCCTAGCTAGGGGCGTTAAACGATAGCGCTTGTTGGGAGGCAACCCAATTTTATTTTTAGTTTTTTGCTTTTTGTTTCTGTTTAGGAATAAATAACCCATCTACCTTCTGTTTAGATGTGGTTTTATGTTTTAATTAGTGTTTGTGCCAAGTTAAACCTATAGGATCTTCTTGGATGATAGTTATTTGATCTTGCTGTAATTTCCAGAAACTTTCTGTTCACGAAAGCAATTGTTAAAAATCACCAGAACGTGATAAAATAGTGATTCCAATTGCTAATGATCAATAAACAAATTGCCTAGGTCTTCCTATTTTGGATAATATTTTGGAGTTCCAGAAGTTTGTGTTAGTTACAGATTACTACAGACTGTTCTGTTTTTGACAGATTCTGTTTTTCGTGTGTTGTTTGCTTATTTTGATGAATCTATGGCTAGTAAAATAGTTTATAAACCATAGGGAAATTGGAATACAGTAGGTTTAACACCAATATAAATAAATAATGAGTTCATTACAGTACCTTGAAGTGGTCTTTTGTTTTCTTTCGCTAACGGAGCTCACGAGATTTCTGTTGAGTTTTGTGTTGTGAAGTTTTCAAGTTTTGGGTGAAATCTTTTGATGGATTATGGAACAAGGAGTGGAAAGATCCTAATCTTGGGGATGCCCATGGCACCCCCAAGATAATCTAAGGACACCAAAAAGTCAAAGCTTGGGGATGCCCCGGAAGGCATCCCCTCTTTCGTCTACTTCCATCGGTAACTTTACTTGGAGCTATATTTTTATTCACCACATGATATGTGTTTTGCTTGGATCGTCTTGTATGATTTGAGTCTTTGTTTTTTAGTTTACCACAATCATACTTGCTGTACACACCTTTTGATAGAGCCACACATGAATTGGAATTTGATAGAATACTCTATGTGCTTCACTTATATCTTTTGAGCTATATAGTTTTGCTCTAGTGCTTCACTTATATCTTTTAGAGCATGGTGGTGGATTTGTTTTATAGAAACTATTGATCTATCATGCTTCACTTAGATTATTTTGAGAGTCTTAAATAGCATGATAATTTGCTTAATAATAATAATAATAAGCTTGGTATTCAAGATTTGTAAAACTTTCTTTTGAGTGCGTTGAATACTAAGAAAAGTTTGATGCTTGATAATTGTTTTGAGATATGAAGATGGTGATATTAGAATCATGCTAGTTGAGTAGTTGTGAATTTGAGAAATACTTGTGTTAAAGTTTGTGATTCCCGTAGCATGCACGTATGGTGAACCGTTATGTGATGAAGTTGGAGCATGATTTATTTATTGATTGTCTTCCTTATGAGTGGCGGTCGGGGACGAGCGATGGTCTTTTCCTACCAATCTATCCCCCTACGAGCATGCACGTAATACTTTGCTTTGATAACTTCTAGATTTTTGCAATAAGTATATGAGTTCTTTATGACTAATGTTGAGTCCATGGATTATACACACTTTTCCCATCCTTCCACCATTGCTAGCCTCTCTAATACCGCGCACTTTTTCGCTGGTATCATACACCCACCATATACCTTCCTCAAAACAGCCACCATACCTACCTATCATGGCATTTCCATAGCCATTCCGAGATATATTGCCATGCAACTTTCCACCGTTCCGTTTATTATGACACGCTCCATCATTGTCATATTGCTAGCATGATCATGTAGTTGACATCGTATTTGTGGCAAAGCCACCATTCATAATTCTTTCATACATGTCATTCTTGATACATTGCATATCCCGGTACACCGCCGGAGGCATTCATATAGAGTCATATTTTGTTCTAAGTATCGAGTTGTAATTGTTGAGTTGTAAGAAAAATAAAAGTGTGATGATCATCATTTTTAGAGAATTGTCCCAAGTGAGGAAAGGATGATGGAGACTATGATTCCCCCACTAGTCGGGATGAGACTTCGGACGAAAAATAAAAAAAAAGAGAAAAAAAAGAGGCCATAAAAAATAGAAAAGGCCCAAATAAAAAAATGAGAGAAAAAGAGAGAAGGGACAATGTTACTATCCTTTTACCACACTTGTGCTTCAAAATAGCACTATGATCTTCATGATAGAGAGTCTCTCATTTCGTCACTTTCATATACTAGTGGGAATTTTTCATTATAGAACTTGGCTTGTATATTCCAATGATGGGCTTCCTCGAAATGCCCTAGGTCTTCATGAGCAAGCAAGTTGGATGCACACCCACTTAGTTTCTTTTGTTGAGCTTTCATATACTTATAGCTCTAGTGCATCCGTTGCATGGCAATCCCTACTCACTCACATTGATATCTATTGATGGGCATCTCCATAGACCGTTGATACGCCTAGTTGATGTGAGACTATCTTCCCCTCTTTTTGTCTTCTTCACAACCACCATTCTATTCCACATATAGTGTTATATCCATGGCTCACGCTCATGTATTGCGTGAAGATTGAAAAAGTTTTGAGAATGTCAAAAGTGTGAAACAATTGCTTGGCTTGTCATCGGGGTTGTGCATGATTTAAATACTTTGTGTGGTGAAGATAGAGCATAGCCAGACTATATGATTTTGTAGGGATAACTTTCTTTGGCCATGTTATTTTGAGAAGACATAATTGCTTAGTTAGTATGCTTGAAGTATTATTATTTTTATGTCAATATGAACTTTTGTCTTGAATCTTTCGGATCTGAATATTCATAGCACAATTAAGAAGAATTACATTGAAATTATGCCAAGTAACACTCCGCACCAAAAATTCTCTTTTTATCATTTACCTACTCGAGGGTGAGCAGGAATTAAGCTTGGGGATGCCTGATACGTCTCCAACGTATCTATAATTTTTGATTGCTCCATGCTATATTATGTACTGTTTTGCACCATACTGGGCTTTATTTTCCACTTTTATATTACTTTTGGGACTAACCTATTAACCGGAGGCCCAGCCCAGAATTGTTGTTTTTTGCCTATTTCAGTGTTTCGAAGAAACGGAATATCAAACGGAGTCCAAACGGAATGAAACCTTCGAGAACGTGATTTTCTCAACAAATATGATCCACGAGACTTGGACCCTCCGTCAAGAAAGGAGGTAGGCGGCCACAAGGGTGGACGGCGCACCCCCTCCCTCGTGGGCCCCCATTTGGTCCACCGACGTACTCCTTCCTCCTATATATACCTATGTACCCCAAAACGATCAGATACGGAGCCAAAAACCTAATTCCACCGCCGCAACCTCCTATATATACCTATGTACGCACGAGATCCCATCTTGGGGCCTGTTCCGGAGCTCCGCCGGAGGGGGCATCCATCACGGAGGGCTTCTACATCATCACCATAGCCCCTCCGATGAAGTGTGAGTAGTTTACCTCAGACCTTCGGGTCCATAGTTAGTAGCTAGATGGCTTCTTCTCTCTTTTTGGATCTCAATACAATGTTCTCCCCCTCTCTCGTGGAGATCTATTCGATGTAATCTTCTTTTTGCGGTGTGCTTGTTGAGACCGATGAATTGTGGGTTTATGATCAAGATTATCTATGAACAATATTTGAATCTTCTCTGAATTCTTTTATGTATGATTGGTTATCTTTGCAAGTCTCTTCGAATTATCTGTTTGGTTTGGCCTACTAGATTGGTTTTTCTTGCAATGGGAGAAGTGCTTAGCTTTGGGTTCAATCTTGCGGTGTCCTTTCCCAGTGACAGTAGGGGCAGCAAGGCACGTATTGTATTGTTGCCATTGAGGATAACAAGATGGGGTTTTTATCATATTGCATGAATTTATCCCTCTACATCATGTCATCTTGCTTAAGGCGTTACTCTGTTTTCTTGAACTTAATACTCTAGATGCATGCTGGATAGCGGTCGATGAGTGGAGTAATAGTAGTAGATGCAGGTAGGAGTCGGTCTACTTGTCTTGGACGTGATGCCTATATACATGATCATACCTAGATACTCTCATAACTATGATCAATTCTGTCAATTGCTCAACAATAATTTGTTCACCCACCGTAGAATACTTATGCTCTTGAGAGAAGCCACTAGTGAAATCTATGGCCCCCGGGTCTATTCTCATCATATCAATCTTCCATCACTTTATTATTGCTTTGCTTTTTTACTTTGCTCTTTTATTTTACTTTGCATCTTTATACCAAAAATACCAAAAATATTATCTATCATCTCTATCAGATCTCACTCTCGTAAGTGACCGTGAAGGGATTGACAACCCCTAACCGCGTTGGTTGCGTTGAGCTATTTGTTTTGTATAGGTACGAGGGACTCGCGCGTAGCCTCTCCTACTGGATTGATACCTTGGTTCTCAAAAACAGAGGGAAATACTTACTCTACTCTGCTGCATCACCCTTTCCTCTTCAAGGAAATCCAACGGAGTGCTCAAGAGGTGGCAAAGCACTACGACCGTTGGATGGACATCGTACGGTCACTGGAGCTAGAATCGTTCATATTGACTAAGTTGACAAAGCCCTTCGTCCCCGTCAACTTAGTAGGCCCACAAGTCAGCCTCCCACCAAGGTGGGTCCCAGCTAGCCGGGGGAATATTCATTTTTTGTGCATAATAAGGAGGCACTTCCGGTGGGTCTGAGCTGACAGCGGGGGGAACTTTTTTTCACGAAACACGGTGGCCCATTAGGTGGGTCCTAGCAGTCAGGGGCAAACGTTTTTTTCGCAAAATACGGTGGCCCGTCCAGTGGGTCCCTGCTGTCAGTTGGAGGAATCATTATTTTTCGCGTAATAAGGAGGCACTTACTTGTTGCGGCCGTGGACCCAGCTGAGACTCTCCACGTGTAGTATACTTCTGATGGAAGTCGTTCCTTGACCACGTTGACCTCGCCGCGTTCCGTTGCATGCATGCGTCTATGGGCGTGGTGCGTCCCCACTGTCAGCCTCTCACATATAGTCATCTTCCGATGACTCTCGGTTGTTGACCACGTTGACCACACCGTGCCGAGCGCACCCAGACTGGAACGACCCGGAGATGGGGAAGACGGGGTAGTGGAGTCGCAGATGGAGAGGAGTGGGAAACTTCACTGGTTCGGGTGCGCGGCAGCACAGCCGCGGTGCTGCCCACGGGAGGCAGGAGCAAGAACAGAGGTTGAAGAAGGAGCACGGCTGTTGGATTAACATCCAACGGTCCAGCTGCTAGAATCATTTGTTGATTAAGTTGACAAAGCCGTGCTTACACGTCCGCTTAGTAGGCCCACAAGTCAGTCACCAAATCTGACGGGTCCCAGGTGTCAACGGGATGAATAATTTTTTCGCAAAACAAGGAGGCACTTCCTTCCGTGCGAAGATACAGCCGGTGGGTCCCAGCTGTCAGGTGGAGGAAACATTTTTTCAGCTTAATAAGGAGGAACTTTCCTTGCGTGCGACCATGGACCTCATGGGTCCCAACCGTTAGGCTCTCCACGTACATTCCTCTTCCGATGACTCTCGTTTGTTGACCATGCCGCACTGAACACAGCGAGGCGGTGGATGACGGCGAGTCTCCGGATGGGAACGACTCGGAGATGGGAAAACATGGCAGTGGAGTTGCAGATTGAGAGGAGGAGAAGGATTATAACTGGTTCTGTTGCAGCGTGTAACATCCCAAAATTCTAAATTTTGGAATGTTATAATAAATAGATAGATTTGATTGATTGTTTGATTGATTGACTGAAAGTGAGTGAATTCGAAACTTTATGGAAGTTAAATGAGAGGGAATAAAAGGACTTTCCCAAACTTTCATTTTTCATTTATGCTCTCCGTGAATTCAAATACTTTTCAAATACAAAACCCTTGAGCGAAGATGATATGACTTCTTCCATTTAAATTAAATGAAAGGGTATTTGAAAATAATTGAAATTCATTTGGAAATATTTCAATTCATAAACTTCATGCAGCTCAATGATTTTCACGAGTGAAGATAAAATGACTTCTTCAAAATATACGAAATATGAGTTGGGAGTTTCAAAGAATTAAATTCAATTTTTTTTTGAATTTATTTTTCAATTTGGAGTTATTTGAGTTTTACTCAAATTGTTTTTCTCCAAAAATAAAATACATGGAAATTAGGGTAACATGATTCCCTACAACAGAAAATTGGAGAAAAATTAATTTGAAATCATTTTGGTATTCTAAAAATGTTTTTTATTGGATTTTAGTAGGGCAGTAGCACTCTTTGAATTATTTGAATTTGCGTGGATTTTATTTGACTCCATAAAAATGTTCACGTTGTAGAAAATCTTTTTCTAAAATTTTTGATATATAATATGCCTATATATAATTGTACGATTATTTCGTTATTTCGCTTTTCCTTCTGTTTCTATTTAAAAAAAAACTGTACGTGCAGCCCATATTTATTTATCGCCTGCATGCGCAGTATAGTAGCTTCTGGCGCCCATTGTTTTTTTCTCTCTTAAATGGGCCAGGCCCAGCCAGCCTTTTTTATTTTTTTACTTAGGCTGATTTTTGTTTAAAAAAAACTGCAGCGCCGTGTACATGCGCGCGCAGCCGGCCCATGGTGCTTTTAGCCCATGCGGTTCCCCGTTTATTTTATTTGTTCGTCTACGTTTAGTCCCACATTGCCTAGCCTTTAACCCCTAAAATTCTTTTCCACCTATAAATATAGACCCATATAGCCTCCAAAAATCATCCGATTCGGGTTAAATCAATATTTTGGTTTGACTAGATTCTTTAAAGAAAAAAAAATTCTCCTCTCCGGCGCGACTTTTGGGAATTGTCTTCTCTCCCCGAAGTCATCTTTTCTCTGCCTTATAAAGGTATATTTCTTTGTTTTTTTTCTTTTTTATACCTCCGTAGTTTATTATTTTCTAGACTAATACGATAGAATAATTAGATTATCAATTAGTCTACGTATTTATACATTAGACCTGAGCCGTAGCTATTTTTCTTCCGTAAAACAGCTTGGCCCTAATTTTTCAAATAGCCATAACTTTTTACTCGTTCATCCAAATTAGACGAAACCAATGCCCACTTCTTCGTTATGATCTCCTCTATCTAGTAAAACAACTTAAACATGTTTTTGAAAATTTAAAATATGATTTCAAACAGATTTGAATTTGAATCTTCTTTTGTTCATAACTTGAGTTTTACAACTCCGTTTTAGTTGATTCTTTTTGCTAATCGAAGCTCTTGACCTAAACTTTCTGATAAGGCCAAATTCACATAATTTTGGTACTGTTAGAAATTGTTTTATGTTGCAAGAGTTATTTGCTTGGTTTTGATGTATTCCGAATCGTCTTCTTCGATCTTTCTGATCTTTTGAGTGATTGCTTATGTGCGGTTACCATTGCTTGATTACGATAGATTGACCGGAGTGTGACGAGTAGAGATATCAAGAGTTTTGAGTGCGAATCATCTTCATCAACATTGCAGGCAAGTTCACACTTTGATCATAACCCTTTTCATACCCAGTTTTATTGCATTAGACCAATCCTCAAACATTGCATGATTAGGATCTAATTAAATTGTGGGATGGGAAGTAGATGAGGTAGTACCTATTACCTGTTTTATTATGAAACCCTTGGGAGTTACTCTACGCTGCTTATATTGCCATGCTATGCTCGTAGACGTGGATTGGGTTTTGAGAGTATTTCATGACAGATGTGAGATTGTTAATTAATGGTTTACTTAAGGTGGCAACTTAAACACACATCTGGGTGGATTGAGACACCTGGGTATTCCAGGACTTGCCTGTCTAGGCACCTGGGTATTCCAGGACTTGCCTATTTTTCTTTTGGACCGCCACCCAGGCTCAAAGGGATCATGAGATTATTCATACTAGAAACTTCCGTGTGCAGCCACAAGCCATTATGGGCTCTGGCATAGTTGACTAAGTCGTGCGAACTCTTACAGTGGTAGACTAGCAGATGTAGGGGATGTAGGTTGGTACGGTCTATCACAACGTAAGGTGCTAGCGCTTCTGAAAGACTATGTCTCGGTCATCCGTTTCTCAAACATCATGTAGTGCGAGAAATCCAACGGAGGCGATCGAGTCTTGTGGGTAAAAGTGCGCAAACCTCTGCAGTGTGTACAATCTAATCATGGTTAGCCGTGTCCCTGGTTATGGACGTCTTGAGTATCTAGTTCTTGGATTTTTCTGTTGATCTCATCATGTTACTTTAATTAATTTTGTTGGGTGTTAATGATTACTTTTAATTGGGATTGAGAATGCTGTCAACCATTCTCAATGTTTAACAACCACCATGATAGTTAAATAAAATTATTCCTTTGCAGTAGGAAAAAATTGGCTTTTCGCAAAAACCCTATAACCATAGAGCTTTTCCACCAGCCATATATGCATGTAGTAATAGCCATTGTTCATCATTTTCTCTATGGTGTGAATTTGCCAGTACATTCAATGTACTGACCCGTTTCGGGCTGCAACGTCTCATGTTGCAGGTTTTCTTACGACGAGTAAGTGATACGTTAGGGTTACGATTTCTACACTCAACTTTGCCGTTGGTGTTGATGGGAATCCACAACCTTGTTGCTTCCGCTATATTGGATTGAGGTAATAGTATTTACGTTAATTTATCCATGTGATTTACCTCTGTTATAAATCCTTCGAGTATTGTGTGTGTCAGCATACCGATCCAGGGATGACACGTAAGCACAGAGACTTGTCCCATTCGGGTCGGGTCGCTACACGGCGTGGGGCTGTAGTCTGTGGAGAATAACAGGAGGTGTCGAGGGGTGGAGGGATACACAATCGTACTGAACATGTAGAGAAAAAGAGAAGACCGTTGCGTGCGAATATAATGTCATGATGACGCCGCTCCATGGTGGGCGAAGTGCCCCCCCTCCTGCATTTCCAGATTGTATTCCAGAGGAAGATAACTGTTCAGATGGAGATTCAGAAGGAGCCGACCACGCCTGTTTACCACCTGAGGTGTTTGCTCTAACCTGGCATGCTGATCTTGGTCATATCATGCATATGGCGCCTTGCATTGCTTACATTATACATCTTATATGTCATCAGCTTAGTTTAGATTTGCTTTGTGTGAATGCCACCTGTTTGGTTTCCATATCATACTCCCACCATTCCCAAATATTTATCTTTTTAGAGATTTCAACAAGTGACTACATACGGAACAAAATGAGTGAATCTACACTCTAAAATATGTCTTTATACATCCGTATGTGGTAGTCCATTTGAAATCTCTAAAAAGACAAATATTTAGGAACAGAGGGAGTATATGGGAATTATGCAATGCCATCTTCTTTAGCCAGGCATCATATATGTGAATCATGCAATTCCATCCTGTTTAGCCAGTCATCGTATATGTGAATTGTATCGTGCCATTTTTTTTCCATAATGTATTCCATTTGTCAACAATGTTTATACATTCATCTACTCTTCCTGTGCATCAGCCATTTGAGTCGGTCATGGGAAAATCTGGAGTGAAAACAAGGTCTTCTGAGCAGTCAGTGCTACCTGTCGATGCAGATTTCTTGCTGGTTACAGATAGCTCCTCAGAGGAGGATTCAGAGAGAGATGACCAGTCGTATCCCCCTGAGGTGCATGCTCTAACTTGGCTGGGTTATATTGCTCATATCTTGCATATCTTGCATTGCCATGCCATATGCTTAGATTAGACATGCTTTGTGTGAATGCCTCCTGTTTGCTTTCTATATCAGATATGTGAATTATGCAATGCCATGTTTTTCAGCCAGTTATCATATATGTGAATTATGCACCGCCATGGAGCCAGGCATCATATATGTGAATTATCGCATGCCATCTTTTTTTTCATTACGTATTCCATTTGTCGACAATCTGTGTATATTGAACTACTCTTCATGTGTATCAGCCATTTGAGCCGGTTATGGAAAAATCTGGAGTGAAAACAAGGTCTTCAGAACAGGCAATGGTACCTGTTGAAGCATATATCTCGATGGTTACAGGGAGCTCCTCAGAGGAGGATTCAGAGGCAGATGACCAGTCCTATATCCCACCTGAGGTGTATGCTCTAAGTTGCAATGTTTATATTTCTCATATGATGCATATGGTGTCTTGCATTGCTTAGTTTAGACATCATATGCACACTATTGAATTCTATCTGCTTAGTTTAGAGATCATACATGCGAGTGCCAGTTGCTTAGTATATGAATCAATTATGTCAATTATATCATCCCATCCTGTATACTTAGACAACATGTATGTGAATTATTTCATCCCAACCTATTTTACAAAGACATCATATAGTTTTGTCATGTCATCCTGTTTAGGTACTCATCATATGTTGAATTATGCCATTATATCCTGTAAAGTTATCCATCATATATATGAAACTGTGTCATGCTATCCTGTTTAGTTAGGCATCATATATGTGAAATTGTGTCATGCTGTCATGTTTGGTTAGACAACATACATGTGAATTACCACATCTGTCTATCATACAATGTCTGTACGTTCAATTTCTTTTCTTGTTTATCAGCCATTTGAATTGGAGGGGGTGATGGCAGTATCTAAGGGAGCAAAAACCCGTTCTTCACAAAAGACTGTGCTACCCGTTGATGCAGATAGAACCATGGTTGTACTGGCCCACAAACTAGCCCCACCACACATAATCGAGACTCTTCCAGATTGCACACTTACACCGTTGGGCAGAGAACCAGCTACAACCCATCTAACCGCAACCCCAGCGGATAGTAACCCACTTATAGTTGACAAAGCACCATGTCCACCATAGAGTACCCCCACACGAGCAGTTTGTAAAGCTACTGCAGTGCCCAAAGCACGAAGACGACCATAGCTAACCCAAACTCCACGTTTAAAGCAGAAGAGAAACTGTTCTCAGGTCAGATTCCGTAGCTATGGTCCATACTCCTTTGCTGTTGCATCACTGCATTTACTCATACGAACTACTTTCGAATTTGAAGGATCCAATTGAAACTCCAATGGCGCAACAGGTATTTTTAAACCTATTTTTAATTGGATTGTTGTTCTAACTTCTTGCTCTATGTTGATTTCAGTTTAAGTTGCATAAACAGTTATGTTCTCATGTGATGCACATTACAAGTGTTGCCAATGTTGTGTAGTTTCTCACACTTATATTCTGTCTATGTTGTTGTGTCTTAAAAATATATGAGTTGAACTGTGTCTCTATCTTGATTAGGGAACATAAACTAGAATGATATGGACAATAAAGTGACCATAGTACATAGATATATGTTTGTTTCATGCTGTTATCATGTCCACCTTACTACTGAACCGGTTTACCAAAATGAGTTTCGTATACTACAAGCTAAACCTGTGATGTGTCTGCTTGTTTCTCTTGTAGTATGCAAACAGAATATTGGAGAAGAGCACCCCACTATGCAATGGTAGAGAAAGTAATGCAGATAAGGTTCAAGATAGTGAGACAACCCTGTTAGTCTTCAAGAAAGGTGATAAAAACGATCTTGTAGACAATGGGAAAACCCCACAGTCCTACATTGATGTAGTGTTCGAGTTACTGGCCAGTACCGCTGGCACAAGCTCTTCGAACTCGCTGCCTGAATCACTTCGGCTTCTTCAGTCTCAGCTACAAGCTGAAAGGCATCAGTCAGTTGTGCTGCGGCAAGAAGCCGAAGGACTGAGGAAGTCCCTACAGAATTTAGATGCGTACTTTCTTGTGCAACAGCAAGCGCTGGAGGATTTAAGCACCAAACAAGAGAAAGTTAATAAGCTTGCCAAGCATCTTGCCAGCATTATGGGTACCTAGGATATTGTTTCTTGAGCTCTTCTGAAGTGGTTTCAGTTCTGGACTTGTTTTGCTGCGGCGTTTATATGCTGTTGTGTTCCCTATATTTGCACTGGTGGCGAACTTTGATGCCCAGTGGATGTAATATGTGTAATAGCCGTGATAGCCTAGCATAAGTTGCTTGCTTATTTATTTCCTTGTTGTCTTGTTTATTTGTTTGCTTGTAGTCAGCGCTGTTCTTTTTCCGCGGTTTGCTAGTGGCTGCAACAACCTATTTTTTAAAACTAGGCCACAATAACCATGGGCTAATATTTACTGTAGTGACATTGGGCCTCCTACGGGTTGTAGAAACAGTAGGCCTTCTACGGGCCGTAGAAACAATGGGCCTTCTATGGGCCGTAGAAACAATGGGCCTTCTACGGGCCGTATCATCAATGGGACTTATACGGGCCGTATGATCGATTGGCCAAACATGGGCCAATAACATGCCTCATTATGGCCGTAAACGGGATAGAGTTGGAATCGTCCGTTCATGGGCCGACCATAACGGGACATCGTCAATAGGCCGTATTTGATGACGCTGTGAAAACGGCCCAACGAATTAATGGACCACAAACGGGCCGACTGTAACCACGGGCTGAATTTGGCCCACAAGCAGAAAATGATAGTAACGGGCCGTAAGTAAACGAATGCTGGAAATGATCCCAAGAATAAATGGGCTCTGAGAAGGCCGAAAGATAACATGGGCTGGAAACGGCCCAACGGAATAACGGGCCGTTAATGGGTATAAAGTGAGACATTGTTCATTACGGGCCAGTTTCACCACGGGCCGTTAATGGGTGTAAAGTGATACACTATTCATTACAGGCCAGTTTCACCACGGGCCGTTAATAGGCCAAGAGTTACATAGGGCCTCATATGGGCCGAAAGACGTCATGGTCCATACATGGGCCAGAAGTGAAAACAGGCTGGAATCATATTGAATGGCCCAGATGACGCTACTGGGCTTAATTCGGATAGGGCGTAACGGGCCTTGGGTTAGCGGGCTGTAAATGGGCTATATGCGAACAGGCCGTTAACAGGCTTTCCATGGGCCGGCCCGCCACCTTTTGACCAAGTCAAACGGGCCGGCCTTTTCACCGGAATGGGCCTCTGTTGGGCCATGCCACATGTCGACGTATCATAGGCGCCTATCTGACCCACTGACGAGCTGACACGTGTTTCGTCCGGCCAATAAGAATTTTACACGTGGAAATTTCCCATTGGTCGGGGCTGTTAACAGGTTATCGGATCCAAAACACGACCCGATAGCTTAACGGCGTTCTGTTACGGTGGATGCCACGTGTCGGTCACCCTTGACGAAAGCACTTCTGTGACGTGCGATTTATCGTCATGGAAGTGGACACTTCCGTGATGATAATTTTGGTAATGTCATGGAACACTTCTACGACAACACAGGTATGACTATCTTGATTCTGTCATAAATTTGTCATGGATCTACATGCATGACAAAAAACGCGACCTACTGTGACAAACACGTATCATCATGGAAGTGTATTTTTTTGTAGTGTATAGTACTCCCTCCGTTCCCAAATATAAGTCTTTCTAAAGATTCCAGCAAGTGACTACTACATACGGAGCAAAATGAGTGAATCTACACTCTAAACTATGTCTACATACATCTGTATGATGTATTCCATTTGAAATAGTATCTAAAAAGGCTTCTATTTATGAATGGAGGGAGTATATGGCATTTTTATTCCAGTCGTAACGTTTTCACGGTGAGGTGGGGCCGCAGTTGAGCAAACCCACCCCGCCCATCGGGCGTCGGCCGAGTTTAGAATTAGAAGAGAGAAACGAGGGAGGAGAGCTAGCTGTAGCACGGATGCTGTTGTCAGATGGGACTCGTCTTTATAGAATAGGAGTACTGAGCACTCATGCCTCTCTTTTTTGAGGGAAAAATTAGTCGTATGTCTAGTACCACTAGTTGGGTGCGTGCGACCTATAGCTGTCATCACTTTAGGTCTCCTTTTCGAACCGCGGCTACGCTTCACAGTACATATTATTTCACACATTTATCCTCCTATATGTACTCCTAAGCTATTTCCACGTGCTCCCATTCGCCGACATGTGGGACATAGAGCATCTGGGTCGTAGTGTATGTATGACTCGGAGCATATGCCGGGGTACTTTATATTTCAGACCTCACGAATTACATGCAAATCCCCCGCAGAAGAATAAATAAATGAATGAATTACTACATGAAACCGGATTGTTTACATGGAAACCGGAGCACGTTCATTAAATTTTGGACATAACACGTTTATAAAAAATGACCGGACCGATACCAGTCTAAGGGCCTCTTTGATTTTTCCCGCAAAAAAGGGCCTCTTTGATTTGCAGGATACTGAAAACACAGGAATGGGGAAAGTATGATGGCGATGAACCGAGACGAGGAGAACTCTAACTCAGTTAGAGGTTAGAGTTAGATTCTAACCCTGAACTAACTCTAAACCAAAGAGGTGTATGGATGGCAGGATTAGATTGACAATAAATGCTCTGTCTCAATCATTTGACTACTTTGGACCCTATTTCCTGCCAGATTTGGAGGGTGCTTGGATATGTTTTAGTTCCATGACTAAAAGTAGTGGGACTAAAACTTGCTAGCCTCACCCATGCTTGGATCCAAATACTAAAGAGACTAAAATCAAGTTAATGAGCATTTATTATCCTCCAAACCCTTCAATCCAAAACTCGCCTGTGTTAAAGGAGAGGAGTTAAATGAGGAGAGAGAGGACTAATCCACATTTTAGTAGGGGTACCCCTGACTAAATTTTTTTAGCCTCAAGACTAGTTTTAGACCCTCTTTAGTCAGGGGTGCTTGGAACTTTAGCCTCTTAAAGAGACTATTTTTAGTCAGACTAAAATAAGTCCCTTGGATCCAAGCACCCTCTTGGTGTGGCCGGCTCTTCTGTGGCCTCCTCCCGCTCACAATTGACATAAACGAACCATCTATACAAATCAAGCATGCAAAACATGATAATTTTTACTTTGTCCATAGAAATGAGATATCCCACTTAAACATACAAGTCGTCAATCAAGCTTCACAAAATAAAAAAACACTTCATGAAACAAAGAATGAGCTAACTCATCACGGAAGTCATTCACGATAGGGAGGGAGCCCGAAGCCCCTCACGCACCGAGGGAGGAGCTCTCCATCGTCGCTCTGGAGGAAGGCTCTGTAGAGCCCAAGCCCCGGGAACCCCTCCGACGCCGGCCCTTGCGAGTTGAGGTCGACACCGGCATGGGTAGCAGGGCCGCTTGCCGCCAACTGGGAACTTAATCTTTGGGCCTCTAGAAATAATGCAAGCATGTAACTAAAATACCTAGAAAGGTGAACTGAATCTTTGGGCCTCTAGAAATAATGCAAGCCTGAAACTGAAATACCTAGAAAGGTGAACTGAATCTTTGGGCCTCTAGAAATAATGCAAGCCTGAAAGTGAAATACCTAGAAAGGTGAACTGAATCTTTGGGCTTATAGAAATAATGCAAGCCTGAAACTAAAATACCTAGAAAGGTGAACTGAATCTTTGGGCCTCTAGAAATAATGCAAGCCTGAAACTGAAATACCTCGAAAGGTGAACTGAATCTTTGGGCCTCTAGAAATAAAGTAAGCCTGAAATTGAAATACCTAGAAAGGTGAACTGAATATTTGGGCCTCTAGAAAGATTTATTACCTCCTCAAGCAACATCAAACAATTCCATGCATGCACCACAAATCTATACCAAGTTTGATCAGGATCTACTTTTCCAAATCAGAATTAGCGCTAGAGCAAGCAAGATCAATGATATGGCCGTGAGACAGAGAAGGAACGAACAAACTCACCCCTCTCGCGACCTCCCTGGTAGATGGGCTGCCGCCGCGCACGATAGAGGGAGAAAAGCGACTGGTGAAGGGGGAGCGGGGCGACCTTCGAAGGCCGGAGGGAGAGGGCGGCCAGAGTAGGGCGGCGGAGGCCGGAACGAGAGGGCGGCCGGAGGAGAGAGAGGGCGAGCAACCCTATGGGGAACAGACAGGAGTCATGCGAGAGGGGGGGGGGAACGATCTGGTGCGGGCAGGGGAGATTTTTTTAGTTCTCTTTTAGTGGGCCCGAGGATAAC
Organism: Aegilops umbellulata; assembly: GCA_032464435.1. Taxonomy (NCBI): domain Eukaryota; kingdom Viridiplantae; phylum Streptophyta; class Magnoliopsida; order Poales; family Poaceae; genus Aegilops; species Aegilops umbellulata. Next base: position 507,044,974 of record CP136056.1, on the reverse strand, counting down.
TAACCCAATTAGAACCTCTCCACCGGGCTAGTTTTTTAGCTGGGTTAGAGCAAACTAGCTCAAACTAACCCCTCTTGTTTCGATAATTTGAGGCTATTTCAACCCAAACTAGCTCTAACTCAGGGATCCAAACAAAGAGGAGTGTTACTGTACATGCTACAGTGTGGACCGTAGCACATTGTTTTTTATGGCCATATCACCACATTGTTTTCTACTGCTGGTTCACTGGGCTACCGTGGTTCGCACTGCTGGTTCACTGGGCTGTCGTGGTTCGCACTCCTCCGACCTGAGTAGTACTCCCTCCGTTCCTAAATATAAGTCTTCGTAGATATTTCACTGTGGACCACATACAGATGTATATAGATGCATTTTATGTGTAGATTCACTCATTTTTCTCCGTATGTGGTCCATAGTGAAATCTCTCCAAAGACTTATATTTAGGAACGGATAGTACTAGTATATACCGCATCATTATTTGCTCCTTCTTACTACTCCGACATGTGGGAGAGCCAGCATCCGGGTCGACGTGTCATGCACCAAATTAGAGCGCGGAACGGAAGGGGGGCATCACCCCGGTCGGAGTGCCAGTAATTCATGACTATAGTGAGTGGTCATATCACAAGTCTTTCCAACAGTAACGCACCGTCAAATCGCACAGCCCCACTTGCTCACCCTCCTCGCCTCTCTGTCAAACCGCCTACCCGAAAACTGCCGCGTGTACTGCCCGGGAAAAGCCCCGCCCTCAACTTTTAACTACGCGAAAATAGTTCGAGCTTGTTCGTTCTATATAAATATACTACTTACTGTATGTTTATTCACCCGTGGGGTTGTTCAATGAATGGAGGGGTGGGGAGCACAAGTGAACAATACTGTAGTACTAGTAGTAGTAAGTAGGAGTCGTACAATAGTCACCTTAAATAGAGAGTTTCTTTTCTTTAATGCCACGTACACAAATTGAAATGCTTGTTGTGGAGAGAAAAAAGATAATCACTCCACTATATATGGATGCAGGGGCCTGAGCGCTTGCTTTACTAGGGTTGCTATCTTCATTCTCTCATCCTCTCCAGATATAAACAAGACAGCGGTAGTGACATTTTCTCTCTGCTCACCGCTGGTCACAGATCCGGCCGGATCCGTTCGGCCGGTGTGTGTAGAGGACTAAAAGGTGCATCGTTCACACGGTCATCGCCGCCGAGGGAGGAAACCCACAGCTGTCGGAGGGGCCCGATCCTTTGCCCGTGCCATTCTCTCCGACACAGCGCCGACTCGGGAGGTCCTCCGACCCTTCTTCCTCCCTGCCGTATTGTCCGCAGATCTGACCTGCCGCCGCCGACATCCCGGCGATCCTCAGGTATAAGTTCTTCAAAAGCGGCCTTGCTCTACTGCTCCAGCTCCCCACGTGTCTGCATGTGCATCTTTTTCTACTCCCATCAGCTCTTCCAAAGCCACCTAAATTTTTAGTATTATTAGAGGTAAAGCTACTTCATGCTTTCGAATCTAGGGCTTTGTTTGAACAACGAAGAAAGGGGGGAAAGTTGTAGCATGAATCTATGACTTGATTCAAAGAGGAAATAATATGGTGAAAGTAGTAGAGACCGGATACCCAACCTGTCTCTTGGTTGAAAAGGGAAATGATGGGAAAACATAGTACAAACTGGATAAGGAACAGATCTATTATTGGTTGAAAAAAGGATAGAAAGTGGCGGCTGGTGGACAAGTCAACAGAGTATGTCCAGGATTATATTTGCTGCCATCACATAGTAAAAGGTCTCCAGGATTAGATTTGCTGCCTCGCATAGTAAAAGGTCTCAGGATTAGATTTGCTGTCCTCACATAGTAAAAGGTCTCAGGATTAGATTTGTTGCCCTCACATAGTAAAAGGTCTCCAGGATTAGATTTGTTGCCCTCACATAGTAAAAGGTCTCCAGGATTATATTTGCTGCCCTCACATAGTAAAAGGTCTCTAGGATTAGATTTGTTGCCCTCACATAGTACAAGGTCTCCAAGATTAGGTTTGCTGCCCTCACATAGCATGAACAAACTCGACATCACCACTTTATGCCTCCTTGTAGGTACATTGTGCTGATGCGTCCACTGTCGCATGTCCTTATACCAACCTTTTGCTGTTGTCAATGTAAGGGCGCATGTAAAATGAAGCGATCACATTGTTACCTTAGGGACATGTCTAACCAGTGTTATTGTTAATCTAATGCCTCCAGTGATAAGATGCAATTAAACTGTGTTACAAATGGCACTCCTGCTGTTTTCCCCAGTATGATAAGTAAGTTGCTCCTTTACGCTGCTGAGTGTCCTGGTGTCCCCACGGTCCCATGCCCTTAAACCAACTCTTTAGCTGATGTTGATTTACTGTGTCTAGTAAACAAGCAATGCCACCATTAAAGTAATCCCATATTTGAGGAATCTCATTGTTGATCGTAATGCTTCTGGTAACATGAAGCATTGCTGACGTTTTAAAATTTTTACTGTCCTTGCGTGATTGCCATGAACATAATTAAGATGCTTCTTTTCATTTTGTATATGTTTCGTATATTCTTATTGACCAGCAACTGTTTACTTTCTATCTTTTTGTGCAGATAGGGATATCCATTTCACCTTGTTGCTATTGTGACCTTTTGGTGAACTGCACAAAACACTTTTTTTGGAATGAGTGTCTTGTGCAGTTCAACTAAAATGTCACGTGGGCAACATCTCTCAATTTTGGTGGAACTGTGCAAAATGGTGATTGGAGTTTCCAAAATCTCCGTCAAGTTCTGCTGGTAATCTCGTGCAACATTTTATTAGCCTTTGCAAGATGGAGCCGTCACTGTCACCATAATGGGTGGAACTGCACAAAAGGATAAGAAAATTATAGTTGCACCTTACATGAGCCAGACAGCCAACCTTAATGTTCCTCAATTTTAGTGCAACTACTAAAATAGAACCTACCAGCTCACAAGAGCAAGTACTTCTTACTAGCTGAATGATGCAATCTTTGCTTCATTTCAGATGAGCTGCAGAAAAAGGCGCATGAATTGAATCATGGAACTCGAGGCAGACTTCATCCAAGTAGAGCTGGAGGTTGAGTCCAAGGAGGCCGCTATTAAAGCGAAAGCATGCCCTCGTGTCTCTTTGTTTGTGCTGTGCAAACATGATGTGCAAACAGGAATACTCAACTACAGATGTTGTGACGGTCAAGAGCATTCGCCAAGTTCTTCGATTGTATGACATGGCTAGCCAAGATGGATTTAATCCCGATATTCACTTTATCAAAAGGCTCTAATGGGTTGGTTCTGAATCTTGCAAGCTGGGAATCAGTGAGATGTGTAGGCATATTTGTTGTACTTATTATTTGAATCTTATTTGTTGGTTCTGAATCTTGCAAGATGGGAATCAATGAGATGTGTAGGCATCTTTGTTGTACTTATTATTTGGATCTTATTTGTTGGTTCTGAAACTTGCAAGCTGGGAATCAATGAGATGTGTAGGCATCTTTGTTGTACTTATTATTGGATCTTATTTGTTAGTTCTGAATCTTGCAAGCTGGGAAACACGACATGATGATGCAGAGGACAACAACCATAACAAACAGTTCAAACCTGGTAGTATTATCTTTGTGAAAGTGTGAAAAATGTGCTGATCGTGTGCGTCCTGAGAATAATAATTCTAATTGTTGTGCATGTTGATCATGTGGCACTGATAGAACGAGCGAATGCATTGCTTGTTTTAAGTATAAATTCCTATTAAAGCTAATTAAATTTAAGTAAAGTGACCACTAACTCCTATTATTACAGTACCAATACAGACCCGCTCGTGAACCGACGTGTGGCCGAGGGTGCATCTTCTGCCGGGCGCGCAACGGACGAGGGAGGGGTAGTAACTGTTGTCGCCTGTACACACTCAGCTTACTGTTGAATCAAGTTCCCCAAGAGCTGAAAAACGAACTGCTGCTGCCGCCTACACACTCGTTCACTCGAAGAGACTCCAATGGCGATCCGAGGGGTGAGCCTGCGGGATATGGACTTTAGCAAGGAGTTCCCCTTTGAGTTCGCCGTTCAGTCCTATGGCTGCACCAAGTTGAATATGATGTACACCAACGATATGGACTCAGTGAAGCTCCGCCTCGCCTCAGTCCTATGGCTGCACCAGGTTCTGGAGCATTCGCCCGTTTCACCAGCAGCGCCGACTGCACCTTCGCTACGGTGGAGAGAAGGAAGAACGCGATGATTCGGCCATCTGGTGCAACAAGCTTGTCGACATCCAGAAGCAATACAAGATCATCAGCAACGGGCAGGAGAAGGACTCCGTGGTTGACCTTGCTGAGACCATCATCGACCCCTGATACGCCAACATGAAAGAAGATGACCTGAACATGTGGGAGGTACCTCTGAATCTAGCCTACATAACCTACGCGGCCAAGGACGCATACGTATGCTACGACATGTACATGCAGATCTTGGACATGAGGGTGTGTCTGCTTCCCGTAACCGACGAGCACACGGACAGCCGCAGCGTCATGATCAAGCATGCCAGGAAGGTCTAGATGTTGTACTTTATCTGTTTATAAGCACCTTTATCATCTGAGTGTTTCATGCATTAGCCTATGTGTCGTAATTATCTGTTTTCTCCGAAATATTTCTTATAAGAACCCATTAACCTGATTGCCTTTTTTAGTGGCTATTTGCTTATGTATGTAAACTAGTTCACTTGTCCTAAAAAAACTAGTTCACTCGGCTGCCGTGCTTTGAATCTCCTTCCTCCCAACATATTCCCCTCCTCAGGTGGACCCAGCAGATCTCTGAATTTTCTCCCACTTTCTTTTTCGATGTAAACTGAGTTTTCCCCCAGTACTTTCCCCTAGAACCAACACAACTATCCCACGTCTAGCCTAAAAAATAATAATACCCCACGTACTATTAACTCATCAAATTAAAATGATATTTTATTTCATAAGTTCAAAGTTCTTACAAAATAATAGTAATAATTGTTTATATATAACTTGGCAAGTTAACTCCTAGTGATTGCATACATAAGCTTGCAAAGATTTTACTCACGCGCAATCATGTGTTTATGTTTTTATAACATTTCTCCGTCTAGCCCAACATGATATTTTCACCCATCACAGCAAGTCCACGGATTTCGAGAAAAATGCAAATGGGATTTAAACGGGCTGCATAGATGCTACATCATTGTTTCACCCAGCCCACCAAATGGACTAAAAAAACAAATGGACTGGCTGACATGTGGGCCAGTAGGTCGAAGCCTAAGAAGGCGTTGGATTTACATCCAACGGCCGGCATTCTTCTTCAATCTCTCGTCTTCTTCCCCCAGCGCTGCCGGAACCGCCTGCTCCAGCCTTCGGCGTCCAGCGGTGTTGTTTTGCACTCTTCAGCGAAACGCTACTGTAGGATCTAGAAGTAGGTGTGTCTAGAGAGGGGTGATTAGACACTCGGTGCTAAAGTTGCAATTTTTAACCTTTTTCAGTTTGAGTGGAGATTTAGGCACAATTTCAACATACACAATACATATCAAGCAAGCATGCAAAGAGTGTATGAGCAGCGGAATGTAAAGCATGCAACTTGCTAGAATGTAAAGGGAAGGGTTTCGAGAATTCAAACGCAATTGGAGACAAGGATGTTTTTCCCGTGGTCCGGATAGGTGGTGCTATCCTACATCCACGTTGATGGAGACTTCAACCCACGAAGGGTAACGGTTGCGCGAGTCCACGGAGGGCTCCACCCATGAAGGGTCCACGAAGAAGCAACCTTGTCTATCCCACCATGGCCATCGCCCACGAAGGACTTGCCTCACTAGCGGTAGATCTTCACGAAGTAGGCGATCTCCTTGCCCTTACAAACTCCTTGGTTCAACTCCACAATCTTGTTGGAGGCTCCCAAGTGACACCTAGCCAATCTAGGAGACACCACTCTCCAAGAAGTAACAAATGGTGTGTTGATGATGAACTCCTTGCTCTTGTGCATCAAATGATAGTCTCCCCAACACTCAACTCTCTCTCATAGGATTTGGATTTGGTAGAAAGAAGATTTGAGTGGAAAGCAACTTGGGGAAGGCTAGAGATCAAGATTCATATGGTAGGAATGGAATATCTTGGCCTCAACACAAGGGTAGGTAGTTCTCTCTCAGAACATATGAGTTGGAAGTGTAGATGTGTTCTGATGGCTCTCTCCCCGAATGAAGAGGAGGTGGAGGGGTATATATAGCCTCCACACAAAATCCAACCTTTACACACAATTTACAAATCTCGGTGGGACCGAATCAACAAACTCGGTCGGACCGAAATAGTAAACCTAGTGACCGTTAGAGATTTTCGGTGGGACTGACATGCAACTCGGTAGGACCGATATGGTTAGGGTTATGGCATAATGTAATCTCGGTGAGACCAATTACACAAACTCGGTGAGACCGATTTTGGTAATAAGCTAACCAGAGAGTTGGTCAGGCAAACTCGGTGGGACTGATTGCTAAACTCGGTTGAACCGATTTTGGTAATGAGTTAACCAGAGAGTTTGCATTGTAATCTCGGTAGTACCGATTGCCTAAACTCGGTGAGACCGATTTTGACAATGGACATACACAGTGAGATTGCAATCCCATCTCGGTGAGACCGAGATCCCTATCGGTAAAACTGATTTGCTAGGGTTTGGCAGTGGCTTATGACATGTGAAACTCGGTGGCGCCGGATAGAAAGAATCGGTAGGACCGAGTTTGGCTTTGGGTTTAGGTCATATGTGGAAGTGGGAAAGTAGCTGAGGGTTTAGGAGCATATCATTAAGCACATGAAGCAAAAGGCTCATTAAGCAACACCTCATCCCTCCTTGATAGTATTGGCTTTTCCTATGGACTCAATGTGATCTTGGATCACTAAAAAGTAAAATGAAGAGTCTTGAGCTTGAAGCTTTAGCCAATCCTTTGTCCTTAGCATCTTGAAGGAGTTCCCACAACCTTTAGTCCATGCCACTCCATTGTTAAACTTATCTGAAACATGCTAGATAGAAACGTTAGTCCAACAAGAGATATGTTGACATTAATTACCAAAACCACCTGGGGAGCACTTGTGCTTTCAATCTCGCCCTTTTTGGTAATTGATGGCAACATACATCAAAGCTTTAGATAAAGATACAAAGAATAGCAAGTAAAGCTTTGGTAGGACATGTAACAAACATAGGCTCCCCCTACATATATGCAATCATGTGAATATAAAATGTAGAAGCATGTGAGAGCATAATCATGACAGAGTAGGCAATGTGTTACATGTATCTTGGCCATATGCGTCAGAGCAAAAGATTATTAAGAGAAATACCTTCATGCTTATGAGTCCTTCTTGCAAACAGTATGTACAAAAGCAAGAATTCCTCATACTCATGATTCTGATGCATATACTTACCTTGTAGTCTTGAGTTGGCTTAGGATGGAATGAACCTGCACAAACAAGGTTAGATAACACAGGTACATCCACTAGCCAGAGCAAACCAAAAGAAACCACAAGAATACCAAGACTGGGATGACATGTAGATAGTGAGTACAAGGTACCACTTGGATTAGACATGTCCCCAAGAGTAAAGATATGCAATGAATTTGAGTGATTTCTTTCCCTTAGATGTCTTGCTCCCCCTGAATCTGACATGGGATATTGGGAGAAGATAGGGAACAGAAAATCAGAGCTGAAAGATAAAAATGAATAGAACTTAATTCAAATAAGCACATATGAACATGTCTTTCCCCCAAAAAGACATGTGGCATCTCTCCTCTTGAACATCAAGCATCTGGGATCCTTGAGTATTTCTCCCCCTGGAGATTTCTTTCTCCTCCTTAATACTTGGGATCCTTGAGTATTCTCTCCCCCTTAGTACTTTCTCCTTTGTAGGTGATAAGCTTTGATGTGATCTCTCTCTCCCCCTTTGACATCAATTTCCAAGAAGGTTTTTCTGGAATCCGTCGAATGGGTTTGGTCCTTGAGACTCAGCACAAAGCAATGGATAAAACTGTGATGCTTGTAGAGGACAAGATTCATTGAGTGGAGCTGGATCAGAAGGAATATAGAATAAGTGGCAAACTGTTTTTCCTGTTGCGAAATCGGTGGCACCGAGTGGCATGTTTCGGTGGTACCGAAGGGATTCGGCTGGACCGAAAATTACAATTCGGTGAAACTGAGTTCATTACAGAGAAAACACTTGTCACCTCAGCTCACTAGTCAAATAAGATCTCACAAAGATTTGCAATGAATTAACTGAAGGATCTGCAAGGAATTCATGCAGAAATATGCAGAACAAAAATAAGAAAAGTGAAGGTTCTAGATGAAGTTTTTTTTTTTGAAAAAGAGGGAAACAAATATGCAAGGGACAAATGCAATAACACAGAAGAGAACACAAGAGAACTTCATCTAGAATTAGGTGGTGACATAGTCACCTATGTTAGAGTATATTGACTTAGGAGTCAAGTGAGAACACTTGATCATAGGTCATACTCATCGTTTAAGCTCAAAATGGGGTTACCATTTTTCATTTAAGCATCTTGATGTATTCACATCTTGTGGAGTTGCTTTGACTCATGACTTGGAGTAAAGCTTCTCTAAGATGGAATATCATACCTTGGGTGGTGGTGTGGGTTGTGCTCATGTAGTGGAACTTGTGTGAGTGCTCAAAGTTGATGTAGCTCATCATGAGTTGGGAGCACCCCTTGGAATTTGAGTTCATCTACCTACATGGGTTAGTTCTTGCAAGGAAAAACACTTGTATATCCAAAAATGACAATCATGAAGCTCAACATAGAATTTGTCAAAGGATATGTTCGAATGGTTTCGTGCTTCCTTGTCGTCAACCACCGTTGTGTAGAGACTTGGTGATGTAGAGATTGCTCAAGACGTGAGTGAGTTGCAATCTCATGGAATTAGATTCAACCAAGTACCTACATGGGTTAGATAACATGCAAGGTACAAATATATCCAAGACATAAGATAGTCATCATAAGAGATATATCATGGATTAGCCATAAGCTCATGTCTTGCATGTATCCAATGGAGTTTCTACTCCAAATTTGAAGCATCAATAATGTTCAATTCTCCTCTCAACCTGCAAAACACTTTCTCATCAAGTGGTTCAGTGAATATATCCGCTAGTTGCTTATCGGTGCGAACATGCTTAAGATCAATGTCACCCTTAGCAACATGATCTCGAATGAAATGATGACGAACTTCAATATGCTTGGTTCGAGAATGTTGTACAGGATTATGACCAATTTTGATAGCACTTTCATTGTCACAAAGCAATGGAACATGTTTCACATATACCCCATAATCTTTAAGAGTTTGGGTCATCCAAAGTAATTGAGCACAACATGAACCAGCGGCAATGTATTCCGCTTCAGCGGTAGATAAGGATACCGAGTTTTGTTTCTTGGAGGACCAAGACACAAGAGATCTACCAAGAAATTGACAAGTACCCGAAGTGGACTTTCTATCAACCTTGTCTCCGGCATAATCCGAGTCGGAATAGCCAACAAGATCAAAAGAGGACCTCTTTGGATACCAAATGCCAAAATTTGGTGTATGAATTAGGTATCTCACTATCCTTTTCACAGCCTTAAGATGACATTCTTTGGGAGCAGCTTGATATCGTGCACACATGCACACACTTAGCATAATATCGGGACGTGAGGCACATAGGTATAACAATGAACCAATCATAGAGCGATAGACCTTTTGATCAACCGGTTCACCATCTTTGGTCAAATCATTATGTCCACTAGTAGGCATGGGTGTAGGCATACCTTTGCATTCTTGCATATTGAACTTCTTGAATAAGTCTTTGGTGTACTTTGTTTGAGATACAAATGTACCTTCCTTAGGTTGCTTGATTTGCAAACCGAGAAAGAATTTGAGTTCACTCATCATAGACATCTCAAACTTCTCCGACATTAGCTTTCCAAACTTTTCACTAAAAAGAGAGTTAGTTGAACCAAATATGATATCATCAACATAAATTTGGCATACAAATAGTTCTCCATTAACACTTTTAGTAAAAAAGTGTGGAATCAATTTTTCCAATTTCAAAACCACTTGCAATAAGGAACTTGGTCAAGCATTTATACCATGCTCTCGGAGCTTGTTTAAGACCATAAAGGGCTTTGTGAAGTTTGTAAACAAGATTAGGTTTCTTAGGATTGACAAAGCCGGGAGGTTGTTTGACATAAACTTCCTCCTCTATTTCACCATTTAGAAAAGCACTTTTAATGTCCATTTGGTACAAGGTGATATTATGGTGGTTAGCATAGGCAAGTAAGATGCGAATGGACTCAAGTCTAGCAACGGGAGCATATGTCTCACCATAGTCCATACCTTCGACTTGTGTGTACCCTTGGGCGACGAGACATGCTTTGTTGCGAACCACTTGTCCATCTTCATCTTGCTTGTTGCGAAACACCCACTTGGTACCAATGATGTTGTGGTTGTTGTCGGGCTTCTCAACCAATGTCCAAACTTGGTTTCTCTCAAAGTTGTGTAGCTCTTCATGCATAGCGTTTATCCAATCCGGATCTTCCAATGCTTCTTCGACCTTCATAGGTTCAATGCTAGAGATGAATGAATAGTTTTCACAAAAGTTAGCTAAACGAGTTTTAGAGCGAGTGATTCTCCTGGTTTGAATATCATTGTAGATTTGCTCGACGGGATGATCTTTGGCAATTCTTGCTCGAACTCGTGAAAGCTTTTGCTTAGGTCTTTGTTGAACATCTTATTCATCTTGTTCTTCTTCTTGGCCTTCTTCATTGTTGACGTTGTTGTTCTCTTGTCGTGGTGGAGAAGGAGGTTGTTGATGTTCGTCTTGATGCATTTCCTCGTTTTCTTCATCTTGGTGTGTCCCACTTGTGGATGCTTCCGTGTCAATTCTTGATTCACCTTGCCGTGAAGTAGAAGCTTCCACTTGGACGGACGAGGTATTCTCCTTCACCTCCGTTGGACGAATTTTGCCAATAGACAAGTCTTGGATTGCTTCTGAAGGGTCTTTATCTCCTACATCAATTGGCAATTGCTCCACTTGCGAGCCGTTAGATTCATCAAACTTCACATCTACCGTTTCTTCAACCTTTCGGGTGAAATTGTTGTAGACACGGTAAGTGTGAGAGTTTGAGCCATAACCAAGTAGGAAACCTTCATGAGATTTAGGAGCAAACTTTGAATGACGATGCTTATCAAGAATGTAGCACTTTGAGCCGAATACTCGAAAGTATCCAACTTGGGGTTTGTTACCGGTGAGGAGCTCGTATGCCGTCTTGCCGAGTAGCTTGTGAAGATACAAGCGATTTGTTGCATGACAAGCCGTCTCAACCGCTTCTGCCCAAAAGTGCTTTGGCATCTTGTACTCATCAAGCATCGTTCTCGCCATTTCGATGAGCACCCGGTTCTTTCTCTCAACAACTCCATTTTGTTGAGGTGTGTACGTAGCCGAGAACTCGTGTGAAATCCCTTCTTCGTCAAGAAAGGTGTCCACATTTGCGTTCTTGAACTCCGTTCCGTTGTCACTCCGAACCTTCTTGATCTTCACGTCAAACTGATTTTGGGCCTTCCTAGCGAAGTTTTTGAAGATCTTTTGGACCTGCGATGTATCATCAAGAAAGAACACCCACGTAAATCTTTAAAAATCATCAACTATAACTAGACCAAAAGAATTTCCACCGAGACTCTTGTAGGCATTGGGACCAAAAAGATCCATATGAAGTAGCTCGAGTGGCCTCCTTGTGGTCATGATGTTCTTCACGGGATGCCTTCCTCCAACCTGTTTACCTGCTTGACAAGCACTACAAAGTCTATCCTTATCAAATATGACATCGTTAACTCCAAGGATATGATTTCCTTTAATAAGATTGTCAAGGTTTCTCATGCCAACGTGACCTAGTCGTCTATGCCACAACCAACCTTTTGAGGATTTAGCAATAAAGCAAGTTTTAGGTTGTGCCTTTTTTAGAGAAATCGACAATGTAAAGGTCACCTCTACGTATACCAGTAAAAACCATTTTATGATTGTCTCGACGAAACACTTGGCAATCTACCTCAGTAAATAGGACATTCAAACCGAAATCAGCAAGTCTAGATACTGAAAGTAAGTTGTAGCCAAGAGATTCAACGAGCATGACATTTTGAATGGAGCTATCGTGTGAGATGGCCACCTTACCAAGGCCAACCACCTTACCCTTTGAATTATCACCAAAGGTGACATATTTTCGAGGGTCGTCATTTTCAGCAAGCTCAAGGAACATCTCTTCATCTCCGGTCATATGATCAGTACATCCACTGTCGTGAACCCATTGCTTTCCTCCTGACGCATATCCCCGAAGATTAGCCATAAGACCAAAGTGTCTCATTGCATCATCAAGATTGAAGTCACAATCATCATTCTCATCGTAGTATCCATGTTCAACATGATCTTGTGTTTCATCATTTCCTAGAGAGAGTGATTCATTAGATAAATGATCATCAAAGTGGTCACTTTTATGAATTCTTATAGCTTCGGATATAATATCACTAATGGTTCCAACATTTCCTTTAGCATGCATGAGATTAGTAGGTTTAAATAGACAATCACCAAAACTAGGATCACTAGAGTTCATTTTACTCAAGGCAATAGATTTATGGAGAATTTCATCTAGATTTTTTAAGGAATAATCGGGAAATCGTTCCTCAAGAAAATTCCATATAGTATAGGCACAATTAAGAGTAGGTAAACTAGCAATCAAGTTTTTGGGCAATCCTCTAATGATGAGCTCAACAGTTCTAAGATTGTGAATCATGTAAATATCTTCATCTAGGGTGGGATGCATAGGATCAACATGAGGTGCACAAGGACTAGCAATATACTTGTTCAAATGATATTGATTGAAAATCACAAGCATCTCATTTTTCCACTCATGAAAATACTCTCCATCAAGAATAGGCACTCTATGTCTAAGACTCCCTAAAGTAGACACATCCATCTTCCTCCAATGGTGATTAAACCAAGGCAATGGAGACCAAAGCTCTGATACCACTTGTAGGATCTAGAAGTAGGTGTGTCTAGAGGGGGGGTGATTAGACACTCGGTGCTAAATTTGCAATTTTTAACCTTTTTCAGTTTGAGTGGCGTTTTAGGCACAATTTCAACATACACAATACATATCAAGCAAGCATGCAAAGAGTATATGAGCAGCGGAATGTAAAGCATGTAACTTGCAAGAATGTAAAGGGAAGGGTTTGGAGAATTCAAACGCAATTGGAGACAAGGATGTTTTTCCCGTGGTCCGGATAGGTGGTGCTATCCTACATCCACGTTGATGGAGACTTCAACCCACGAAGGGTAACGGTTGCGCGAGTCCACGGAGGGCTCCACCCACGAAGGGTCCACGAAGAAGCAACCTTGTCTATCCCACCATGGCCATCGCCCACGAAGGACTTGCCTCACTAGCGGTAGATCTTCACGAAGTAGGCAATCTCCTTGCCCTTACAAACTCCTTGGTTCAACTCCACAATCTTGTCGGAGGCTCCCAAGTGACACCTAGCCAATCTAGGAGACACCACTCTCCAAGAAGTAACAAATGGTGTGTTGATGATGAACTCCTTGCTCTTGTGCTTCAAATGATAGTATCCCCAACACTCAAATCTCTCTCATAGGATTTGGATTTGGTAGAAAGAATATTTGAGTGGAAAGCAACTTGGGGAAGGCTAGAGATCAAGATTCATATGGTAGGAATGGAATATCTTGGCCTCAACACAAGGGTAGGTAGTTCTCTCTCAGAACATATGAGTTGGAAGTGTAGATGTGTTCTGATGGCTCTCTCCCCGAATGAAGAGGAGGTGGAGGGATATATATAGCCTCCACACAAAATCCAACAGTTACACACAATTTACCAATCTTGGTGGGACCGAATCAACAAACTCGGTCGGACCGAAATAGTAAACCTAGTGACCGTTAGAGATTTTCAGTGGGACTGACATGCAACTCGGTAGGACCGATATTGTTAGGGTTAGGGCATAACGTAATCTCGGTGAGACCGATTACACAAACTCGGTGAGACCGATTTTGGTAATAAGCTAACCAGAGAGTTGGTCAGGAAAACTCGGTGGGACCGATTACTAAACTCGGTTGAACCGATTTTGGTAATGAGTTAACCAGAGAGTTTGCATTGTAATCTCGGTAGTACCGATTGCCTAAACTCGGTGAGATCGATTTTGACAATGGACATACACAGTGAGATTGCAATCCCATCTCGGTGAGACCGAGATCCCTATCGGTAAAACTGATTTGCTAGGGTTTGGCAGTGGCTTATGACATGTGAAACTCGGTGGCGCCGGATAGAAAGAATCGATAGGACCGAGTTTGGCTTTGGGTTTAGGTCATATGTGGAAGTGGGAAAGTAGCTGAGGGTTTAGGAGCATATCATTAAGCACATGAAGCAAAAGGCTCATTAAGCAACACCTCATCCCTCCTTGATAGTATTTGCTTTTCCTATGGACTCAATGTGATCTTGGATCACTAAAAAGTAAAATGAAGAGTCTTGAGCTTGAAGCTTTAGCCAATCCTTTGTCCTTAGCATCTTTAAGGAGTTCCCACAACCTTTAGTCCATGCCACTCCATTGTTGAACTTATCTGAAACATGCTAGATAGAAACGTTAGTCCAACAAGAGATATGTTGACATTAATTACCAAAACCACCTGGGGAGCACTTGTGCTTTCAGCTAGCCCGCCGACGGCCAGGCCATCCCTCCACTCTGCACCTCCTGTTATTCTCTGCCTAGTGTAGGCCCACCCCGCACCCGAACCAGTCAAGTTTCCCACTCCTCTCCGTCTGCAACTCCACTGTCGCGTCTTCCCCATCTCCGGACCGTTCCAGTCTGGGGCCTCGCCGTCGTCCACCGCCTCGGTGCGCTCGGCGCGGCGTGGTCAACATATGAGAGTCATCAAAAGAGGACTATACGTGGAGAGCCTGACGGCTGGGACCCACGAGGTCCATGGTCGCACACAAGGGAAGTTCCTCCTTATTACGAACTTTACATGCACTGTACGTGGGAAGGGCTTATGTATTTCACAAAAAAAACTGTTCCCCCCACTGACAGGTCGGACCCACCAGCTATATCTTCACACACAAGGAAGTGCCTCCTTATTTCGCAGCAAAAAATGAATACCCCCTGCTAGCTAGGACCCACCATAGTGGGTGGCTGACTTGTGGGCCTAGTAAGTTGACGAGGACGGAGGGCTTTGTCAACTTAGTCAATATGAATGATTCTAGCTCCAGTGACCGTACGATGTCCATCCAGCGGCCATAATGCTTCTTCAACCTCTGGTCTTCTTGCTCCAGCCGCCCAAAGCAGCGCCGGTCGTGCCGTGTGCTCCTGCCTCTCGTGGCCGGCTGTGATGCCGCGGAGGCCTCACCGCCCCCTACTACTCCCACCGCTGGCCCAGGGTATCCCTCTACTCACCCACACCCCCTGTTATTCTGCGACGACAGCCTCACGCCGAAGCCGAACCAGTGAACCCTCGTACTCCTCTCCGCGTGGGCATCCACTGCCGCGTCTTCCCCGGCTCCACTGTACGTGGAGAGGCTGACAGCTGGGTCCACGGCCATAACCCAGTTTTTTTGTGATTTGCCAAGTAAGTCGCTCTGTCAGGCCTATTGGGCTGCAAATCTTTCAAGACGAGGAGAGCTCCATTCGGCTGGCCAAGAAAATGGCCTATCAGTAATGAGAAATGGGATGTACATTTTTAAAACACATCAAACCGGCAATTAGTTTCAAATGTCTTTTTTTCATTTCGAGATTTTAAATTACATTAATTTTATGCATGGAGAATTTGTTAGATTTTATATTGATATACATTCATTTTTTAAATCAGTTTGAACGTGAGTCGAAACTTCAGGATTAAAAACAGTTCGGACCGCACCGAAATATGCAAAATTTCGTATAATTTTTTAACCGTGGCCACAATATGGGCTGTAATGCTAACAAAAAGAATATGGGCTCCAAAAAAACCTTAATAATTAGCAAATGGGCTGTAAATTATTAGAAATAATGGCAGATGGGTTGTATGATGTTTTCCATAGATTTGAGGCTTTCCTAAAAAAAAGGTTGACGCACAAGCAGTGACTGTTGGATGGCCATCCAACGTCCGTCGTGCTTCTTCAATCTCTGCTCTTCCTGCTCCAGCCGCTCAAACAAGCGCCGGCGGGACTGCCTGCTCCCTCCTCCCCGCGGCCGGCTCTGCTGCCGCGCAGGCCTCACCGCCCCACCGTACTCCCATCGCTGCCCTAGCCATCCCTCTACTCAGCCACACCTGCTGTTATTCTCCGGCGACGGCAGACGAACCAGTAAACCCTCGTACAGTCGTACTCCCCTCTGCGTGGGAAACAACTGCCGAGTCTTCCCTGCCTCCGTGTCGTTCCCTTCCTAGGCCTCGCCGTCGTCCACCGCCCTGGTGCTCTCGGCGCGGCCTGGTCAACGTGGTCAACGACCGACATGCATCTGAAGTGGACTGTACGTGGAGAGGCCGACAGCTGGGTCCACGGCTGCATGAAAGGAAATGCCTCCTTATTACGCGCAAAATAATGATTCCTCCACCTGACATCAGGGACCCACCGAAAGGGCCTCTGTATTTCGCGAAAACAACGTTACCGCCGCTGACAGATCGGACCCACCAGCTATATCTTCGCACGCAAGGAAGTGCCTCCTTATTACGCACAAAAAAATTAATACTCCCCCTGTTACCTGGGACCCAGTATAGTGGCAGGCTGACTTGTGGGCCTACTAAGTTGACGGGGATGACGGGCTTTGTCAACTTAGTAAAATATGCACGATTCTAGATCCATTGACCGTATGGTGTCCATCCAACGGCCGTAGTGCTTCTTCAACCTCTGGTTTTCTTGCTCCAGTCGCCCAAACCAGCGCCGGTCATGCCTCGTGCTCCTGCCTCCCGTGGCCGGTTGCGATGCGGCGGAGGCCTCACCGCCCCCTACTACTCCCACCGCTGGCCAGGCCATCCCTCTACTCACCCACACCCACTGTTATTCTACAGCGACAACAGCCTCACACCGCTGCGAACCAGTGAACCCTCGTACTCCTCTACGCGTGGGCATCCACTGCCGCGTCTTCCCCGACTCTGCGTCGTCCCCTTCCTAGGCCTCTCCATCGTCCACCGCCCTGGTGCTCTCGGCGCGGCGTGGTCAACGTGGTCAAGGAACAACTTCCATCAGACATGGACTGTACGTGGAGAGTCTGACAGCTGGGTCCACGGCCACAGCAAGGAAGTGCCTCTGTATTATGTGCAAAATAATTATTCCTCCACCTGACACGGGGGACCCACCGGACAGGCCACCGTATTTCACGAAAAAAACGTTTGCCCCTGACCGCTGGGACCCACCAGCTACATCTTCGCACGCAAAGAAGTGCGTCCAGGCAAAAAAAATGATTCGCCCCCCTGACTGCTGGGACCCACTAGCTACATCTTCGCAGGCAAGGAAGTGGCTGACAGTCGGGACCCACCTGCTCGAAGAGTACGTAGCGTTGCCATTCTGGTCGCGAACGTGTACGTACATATATACTGGTGGATGTAGAGGCGCGACGTGTCATAGTAGAGGTGCGTACGTGTCGTAGTAGAGGCGCGCACGTATAGCATGTACACGTACGTACAACGGCCAGGGTGCAAGAAAGAAATACGGCCACGTATGTGTACATACGGGCGGGGTCTCGAACGCCTACTCGCGCATACGAACGGCGAGGGCTCGTTGACATGGCTGGGTCGGAACGGAGAAACAGCGTCGTCGTCGTGTTCATGGGGAGGCAACGGAATGCGTCGTGTTCATGGGGAGGCAACGAAATGCGTCGTGTTCATCGGGAGGCAACGGAACGCGTGGGAGCCAACCGGCTAGGTCGGAACTGAATGCGTGGTTGTGTTCATCGGGAGGGCTTGGACGGAACAGGCGATGGAAACGAGGCCTGGCGTACCGCACAACGGAGGAAACATACCTCCTACATTCGGAATGGGGTCCTATTGATCGGGAGGGGTGTGGCACCGCAAAACGGAGGAAACGGACCTCCTATGGTCGAAACGGGGGTCCGTTGATCGGGAGGGGCGTGGCATACCGCAAAACGGAGGAAACGAACCTCCTACGGTCAAAACAGGGGTCCTGTTGATCGGGAGGTATGTGGCATACTGCAAAACGGACGGAACGGACCTCCTACGGAAGAAACGGGGGTCCTCTTGATCGGGAGGGGTGTGGCGTACCGCAAAATGGACGAAACGGACCTCCTACGGTCGAAACAGGGGTCATGATCATCAGGAGGGGTGTGGCGTACCGCAAAACGGGACTCCACGAGATACAGTTCATCTCCACCATCGACCTCCTCCAGCCTCCACGGGCTACCGTCGACCTCCTCCAGCCTCCACAGGCTACCGTCGACCTCCTCCAGCCTCCACGGGCTCCTGTTCATCCAGCCTCCACCGCGTGCTACTCCACCGGCTACTGTTCAACCACCCCTCCACCGTCTACTGTTAATCCAGCCCTCCACACCACGGGGTCCTGTTCAACCACCCCTCCACGGGCACCCCTCCACCGTCTACTATTCATCCAGCCCTCCACCACACCACGGGGTCCTGTTCATCCAGGGGCAACGCCACCGCTCACTGTTCATCCAACCCCCCCCCCCCCCGCCCCCGCAACACTCACTGTTCATCCCAGAGGCAGCATCGATCGGCTTCAGTTAGCAGTAGTAGCGAAGGAATCGCTCGATCAGGTTCAGTTAACAGCCATCGATCGATCGCTCGGGTTCAGAAACGCGTAGCCTGCAGTGCAATCGCTCGGGTTCAGTTAGAGCCCAACGCCTCGCTCGGGTTCAGTTAGAGCCAATGCCTCGCACACACGCGCGTACATGTACGAGAGAAACGCGCATCGCTCGGCCCCCGACCTCCCACCGTAACCGGGAACTCCCCGAAATTTTCCTCCCCCTCGCTTCTACCACGTTTTTTCCGTCATGGACGGCCCAAAGAATGTCATGCAGCTGCGTCTCCGGCCCGCCTAGGACGAAAAGCCCATTTTCTATCATGATTTTTTGTCATAGAAGTAGGAGCCCACCACATCTATGATCATACCGGGTTTTGTCACAATTATCGTCATAGAAGTGTCATATGTATGACAGGAAAAAAAATCGTTCGGCCCAAAATGTCACGGATGTGTCTTTTTTTGTAGTGATAATGGTTCACCATACGTGGATGCTACGGGAATCATGAACTTTGGAACAAGTATTTCTCTAATTTACAACTACTCAGCTAGCATGACTCTAATATCACCATCTTCATATCTCAAAACAATCATAAAGAATCAAACTTCTCATAGTATTCGATGCACTTTATATGATAGTTTTTATTATACCTATCTTGGATGCCTACCATATTAGGACTAATTTTTTAACCAAAGCAAATTACCATCCTGTTCTAAAGGACTCTCAAAATAATATAAGTGAAGCATGAGAGATCAATAATTTCTATAAAACAAAACCACCGCCGTGCTCTAAAAGATATAAGTGTAACACTAGAGCAAAATTATTTAGCTCAAAAGATATAAGTGAAGCACATAGATTATTCTAATAAATTCCTATTAATGTGTGTCTCTATCAAAAGGTGTGTACATCAAGGATGATTGTGGTGTACTAAAAAGCAAAGACTCAAATCATACAAGACACTCCAAGGAAAACACATATCTTGTGATAAATAAAAATATAGCTCCAAGTAAAGTTACCGATGGACGAAGACAAAAGAGGGGATGCCTTCCGGGGCATCCCCAAGCTTAGGATTTTTGGTTGTCCTTGGATTTTACCTTGGGGTGCCTTGGGCATCCCCAAACTTAGGCTCTTGCCACTCCTTGTTCCGTAATCCATCAAATCTTTACCCAAAACTTGAAAACTTCACAACACAAAACTTAACAGAAAATCTCGTGAGCTCCGTTAGAGAAAGAAAACAAAACACCACTTCAAGTACTGTAATGAACTCATTCTTTATTTATATTGGTGTTAAACCTATTGTATTCCAACTTCTCTATGGTTCATAAACTCCGATACTAGCCATAGATTCATCAAAACAAGCAAACAACACACGAAAAACAGAATCTATCAAAAACAAAACAGTCTGTACTAATTTGTATCAAACGCATACTTCTGGAACTCCAAAAATTCTAAAATAAATTTCTGGACGTGAGGAATTTATCTATTAATCATCTTCGAAAAGAATCAACTAAATATCACTCTCCAGCAAAAAGTTGTAGCTAATCTCGTGAGCGCTAAAGTTTCTGTTTTTTACAGCAAGATCAAAAAGACTTCACCCAAGTCTTCCCAAAGGTTCTACTTGGCACAAACACTAATTAAAACATAAAACCACATCTAAACAGAATCTATATGGATTATTTATTCCTAAACAGAACCAAAAGCAAGAAATAAAAATAAAATTGGGTTGCCTCCTAACAAGCGCTATCGTTTAACGCCCCTAGCTAGGCATAAAGGCAAGGATAGATCTAGGTATTGCCATCTTTGGCATGCAATCCATAAGTGGCTCTCATAATAGATTCGTAAGGTAATTTAATTTTATTTCTAGGAAAGTGGCCCATGCCTTTCCTTAACGGAAATTGGAATCTAATATTCCCTTCTTTCATATCAATAATTGCACCAATCGTTCTAAGGAAAGGTCTACCAAGAATAATAGGACATGAAGGATTGCAATCTATATCAAGAACAATGAAATATACAGGCACATAATTCCTATTTGCAACAATATGAACATCATTAATTCTTCCCATAGGTTTCTTAATGGTGGAATCCGCAAGGTGCAAGTTTAAAGAACAATCATCAAATTCACGGAAACCCAACATATCATATATAGTTTTTGGAACCGTGGAAACACTACCACCCAAATCACACAAATCATAGCATTCATGATCTTTAATTTTAATTTTAATAGTAGGTTCCCAGTCATCATATAGTTTTCTAGGGATAGAAACTTCCAATTCAAGCTTTTCTTCATAAGATTGCATTAAAGCATCAACGATATGTTTAGTAAAAGCCTTATTTTGACTATAAGCATGCAGAGAATTTAGCACGGATTGCAACAAGGAAATACAATCTATTAAAGAACAATTATCATAATTAAATTCCTTGAAATCCAAGATAGTGGGTTCATTGCTATCTAAAGTTTTGACCTCTTCAATCCCACTTTTACCAAATTTTGCATCAAGATCTAAAAACTCTGAATCATTGGGACGCCTTTTAACTAAAGTTGACTCATCTCGAGTCCCATAATTATCAAGATTCATATTGCAACACAAAGATTTAACAGGGGACACATCAATCACTTTTAGATCTTCATCTTTATTATCATGAAAACTAGAAGAACACGCTTTCATAAAGCAATCTTTTTTAGCACGCATCCTAGCGGTTCTTTCTTTGCACTCATCAATGGAAATTATCATAGCCTTGAGAGACTCATTCATATCATGTTTACGTGGAATAGATCTAAGTTTCAAAGAATCAACATCAAGAGAAATTATATCCACATTCCTAGCCAACTCGTCAATCTTGGGCATTTTTTCTTCAAGCAAAGCATTGAAATTCTTTTGAGAAATCATAAATTGTTTAACACTAGTCTCAAAATCAGAGGGCATCTTATTAAATTTTCCATAAGAGTTGTTGTAGGAATTACCATAATTATTAGAGGAATTACTAGGATACGGCCTAGGATTAAAGTTTCCTCTATAAGCGTTATTACCAAAATTGTTCCTACCAACAAAATTCACATCCATAGATTCATTACTATTCTCAATCAAAGTAGACAAAGGCATATCATTGGGATCAGAAGAAACACTCTTATTAGCAAGAAAATTCATAAGTTCAACCATCTTTCCACTCAAAACATTAATCTCTCCAATTGCATGCACCTTTTTACTAGTAGATCTTTCAGTGTGCCATTGAGAATAATTAACCATAATATTATCTAGGAGTTTAGTAGCTTCTCCTAAAGTGATTTCCATAAAAGTGCCTCCCGCGGCCGAATCTAAAAGATTTCTAGAAGCAAAATTCAATCCGGCATAAAAAAATTGTATAATCATCCACAAATTCAAACCATGTGTAGGGCAATTACGTATCATTAATTTCGTTCTCTCCCAAGATTGTGCAACATGTTCATGATCAAGTTGATTAAAATTGATAATATCGTTTCTAAGAGAGATGATCTTAGTGGGAGGAAAATACTTAGAGATAAAAGCATCTTTGCACTTATTCCATTAATCGATACTATTTTTAGGCAAAGACGAAAACCAAGTTTTAGCACGATCTCTAAGAGAAAACATAAATAGCTTCAATTTGACAATATCATTTTCCACATCTTTCTTCTTTTGCATATAACACAAATCAACAAAGCTATTTAGATGGGTAGCGGCATCTTCACTAGGAAGGCCGGCGAAATGATCTTTCATGACAAGATTCAACAAAGCAGCATTAATTTCACAAGATTCAGCATCGGTAAGAGGAGCAATCGGAGTGCTAAGAAAATCATTGTTGTTGGTATTGGCAAAGTCACACAATTTAGTATTATCTTGAGCCATCATGATAAGCAAGCAATCCAACACACGAGCAACCAAGAAGCAAGCAAAAAAAGGTGAACGGGAAACGAGGGCGAATAAAACGAGAGGCAAATGGCAAATAATGTAATCCGAGGGATAAGAGTTTGTGATGGATACTCGGCATGTCTTGACATGTGTGTAGACTCCCCGGCAAAGGCACCAGAAATCCTTCTTGCTACCTCTTGAGCATGCGTTGGTTTTCCCTTGAAGAGGAAAGGGTGATGCAGCAAAGTAGCGTAAGTATTTCCCTCAGTTTTTGAGAACCAAGGTATCAATCCAGTAGGAGGCCACACGCAAGTCCCTCGTACCTACACAAACAAATAAGAACCTTGCAACCAACGTGATAAAGGGGTTGTCAATCCCTTCACGACCACTTGCAAAAGTGAAATCTGATAGAGATGATAAGATAATATTTTTGGTATTTTTATGATAAAGATTAAAAGTAAAGATTGCAAAACAAACGGTGCCAGAAATAGCTAGTTGACGGGAGATTAATATGATGGAAAATAGACCCGGGGGCCATAGGTTTCACTAGTGGCTTCTCTCAAGATAGCATAAGTATTATGGTGGGTGAAAAAATTACTGTCGAGCAATTGATAGAATTGAGAATAGTTATGAGAATATCTAGGCATGATCATGTATATAGGCATCACGTCTGCGACAAGTAGACTGACTCCTGCCTGCATCTACTACTATTACTCCACACATCGGCCGCTATCCAGCATGCATCTAGAGTATTAAGTTCATAAGAACAGAGTAACGCGTTAGGTAAGATGACATGATGTAGAGAGATAAACTCAAGCAATATGATATAAACCCCATCTTTTTATCCTCGATGGCAACAATACAATACGTGTTGTTTCCCCTACTGTCACTGGGATCGAGCAACGCAAGATTGAACCCAAAGCTAAGCACTTCTCCCATTGCAAGAAAGATCAATCTCGTAGGCCAAACCAAACTGATAATTCGAAGAGACTTGCAAAGATAACCAATCATACATAAAAGAATTCAGAGAAGATTCAAGTATTCTTCATAGATAATCTTGATCATAAACCCACAATTCATCGGATCTCGACAAACAAACCGCAAAAAGAGTTACATCAAATAGATCTCCAAGAAGATCGAGGAGAACTTTGTATTGAGATCCAAAGAGAGAAAAGAAGCCATCTAGCTAATAACTATGGACCCGAAGGTAAACTACTCACACATCATCGGAGAGGCTATGGTGTTGATGTAGAAGCCCTCTGTGATCGGTGCCCCCTCCGGCGGAGCGCTGGAAAAGGCCTCAAGATGGGATCTCACGGGTACTCAAGGTTGCGGCGGTGGAAATAGGGTTTCATGGTGCTCCTCGATGGTTTCGGGGTATGTAGGTATATATAGGAGGAAGAAGTAGGTCGGTGGAGCCACGAGGGGCCCATGAGGGTGGGGGCGCGCCCAGGGGGCGGGCGTGCCTCCCTGCCTCGTGGCCTCCTCGGTTGTTTCTTGACGTCCACTCCAAGTCCACTGGATCACGTTTGTTCCAAAAATAACTCTCCCGGAGGTTTCATTTCATTTGGACTCCGTTTGATATTCCTTTTCTGCGAAACACTGAAATAGGCAAAAAAAATAGCAACTTGCACTGGGCCTTGGGTTAATAGGTTAGTCCCAAAAATAATATAAAAGTGTATAATAAAGCCCATTAAACATCCAAAACAGAATATATAATAGCATGGAACAATCAAAAATTATAGATACGTTGGAGACGTATCAGTGATCCCAGATCACATTGAGTCCATAGGAAAAGCCAAAACTACTAAAAGGGGGTGAGGTGTTGCTTAATGGCTTGCTTGCTCAAAGTGCTTAGTGATATGCTCCAAAGACCTCAACTACTTTCTCATATCCACATATGTCCCAAACCAAAAGTCAAACTTGGCCCTACCGATTTGATCTATCCGGTGCCACCGAGTTCACTTGACATAGCCACTACCAGAAACCCTAATCAGTTCAGTCTCACCGATGGGATCTCGGCCTCCCCGAGATGGGCTTGCAAATACAGATAGGTGAAGTAGCAAAAGCAGGGTCATATTTCATTCTAGCATTCAAAGACTTTTCTTTCAGCTTAACTAACAGTTTCTTAAGATCATATCTATCTTTGCAAGCAAAAAAGTCTCTAGCAGTTTCTTCATCCATAACATAACCCTCAGGCACATCAGGTAATTCATATCTAGGGGAGAATCTTCATCATCACTTTCATCAATATTATCAGTTTCAATAATTTCATTCTCTCTAACCCTAGCAAGTTGTTCATCAAGAAATTCACCTAGTGGCACAGTATTTTCAAGCATAGAAGTAGTTTCATCATAAGCCTGATGCATAGTAGAAGTGGTATCATCAATAACATGCGACATATCAGAATCAATAGCAGGTGTCGCAAATTTACTCATAATAGAAGGTGAATCAAGTGCAGAGCTAGATGGCAGTTCCTTACCTCCCCTCGTAGTTGAGGGATAAATCTTGGTTTTTTCGTCTTTCAAGTTCCTCATAGTGATCAACAAATATAAATCCCAAGTGACTCAAAGAATAGAGCTATGCTCCCCGGCAACGGCGCCAGATAATAGTCTTGATAACCCACAAGTATAGGGGATCGCAACAGTTTTCAAGGGTAGAGTGTTCAACCCAAATTTATTGATTCGACACAAGGGGAGCCAAAGAATATTCTCAAGTATTAGCAGTTGAGTTGTCAATTCAACCACACCTGGAAGACTTAATATCTGCAGCAAAATATTTAGTAGCAAAGTAGTATGGAAGTAACGGTAACGGTGGCAAAAGTAACAGTAGCAGTTTTGTAGTAATTGTAACAGTGGCAATAGAAAAGTAACTAAGCAAAGATCGATATGTGAAAAGCTCGTAGGCAATGGATCAATGATGGAGAATTATGTCGGATGCGATTCCTCATGCAACAGTTATAACATAGGGTGATACAGAACTAGCTCCAATTCATCCATGTAATGTAGGCTTGTATTCCGAATATAGTCATATGTGCTTATGGAAAAGAACTTGCATGACATCTTTTGTCCTACCATCCCGTGCCAGCGGGGTCCTATTGGAAACTAAGGGATATTAAGGCCTCCTTTTAATAGAGTACCGGACCAAAGCATTAACACTTAGTGAATACATGAACTCCTAAAACTACGGTCATCACCGGGAGTGGTCCTGATTATTGTCACTTCAGGGTTGCCGGATCATAACATGTAGTAGGTGACTATTGACTTGCAAGATAGGATCAAGAAATCACATATATTCATGAAAACATAATAAGTTCAGATCTGAAATCATGGCACTTGGGCCCTAGTGACAAGCATTAAGCATAGCAAAGTCATAGCAACATCAATCTCATAACATAATGGATACTAGGGATCAAACCCTAACAAAACTAACGCCATTACATGGTAAATCTCATCCAACCTGTCGTGGATTTGTCACGGCAGATGTCCTTAATGTCAGGACTTAGTCGCGAGGCCAACGCATCCATGTGGTAGCTTGAGAGGGGTTGAGTGGGACGAGAGACGCAGGGCGGATCAACACGCAAGACAAGGGTTTAGACAGCTTCGGGCCCCGGGAAACATCATCCGGTAATAACCCTACATGCTGTTTGTGGCTAGGTCTCATTATCATCCCGAGGGAGACGCCGTAAACCGGCTCTTGTGTCTAGCCCTAGAGATTATTGACTGCTTGTAGCTTGTAGCTTCTAACTTGTCCCTCTTTGGGGAGCCCTGCCCCTCCTTATATATGTTGAAGGGGCGGTTTACATGTGGAGTCCTATTAGGATTAGGACTAGTCTATCTCTAATACAAACCGGATACAAGTCCTGGTCTTAACTCTTTGTAAGATAAATATTCCTTTCCTCTTAAACCGGCCCACCATAGTTTAACCGGCCTTCTAGGCCTTGGGTCTTGTCATCCGTCTGATCCGCCCGTCGGTTTACCAGTGAGTCATAACATCCAAGCGGATTGCTTGTAAACCGCCAAGGTCAGGGCGGGTCTTCAGATAAACCGCCAAGTCCGGCCGGGTTAACTTCCGGCCGGTTTACACCACGGGGTATATCCCCGACATTAGCCCCCAAGTTTAGCTTGGATTTATCTATGGTAAACTTATGCTGCAAAATAAACATAAGAACAAATTTGACAGGTTGCGCTCCGGGTTAAGAATTCTTGTAAACCGGCACCTGATCATCCTTAAGTCCTTGTCATTCCTCCTTCTAGAAAATCCAGGTTAATAACCAGCTTCATACTCAAATTGCTGACATTGGTTTCTCATAGAAAAATATTGTAAAGAAATAATCCACTTGAATCGGCTTCCAAGACGCCGGTTTAAGAAATATTGGTCTTGAAATATTCATCTGATATTCAGCCGGCTTGAAGATGATCCCGGTCTTGAAAACTTGCCGGTTTAACATTACCAAATGGCGGGTTATAAAAACTGATGACCCCGGTTGTTGCATACACCGGTTCATGACTGTTGCCAACATCGGTTTATGATTGGTGACGCCGGGTCAATCTGATTTGCTCAACAGAGAATTTGGACATCTTTCTTCGATAATAATATAATACCTGTAGCCCCCAAGTACCGGGTTGTCATGCTTGCAGCAACCTGGGACTTGTAATTGACTGATGCCCATAAAACTTCAACCAATGTAGCCCCCAAGGGCCGGGTCATTATGTAATAATCAGCAGGGATTTTGTAAATATAATCTTGTAAACTTTGAACAGCAATGTGTAGCCCCCAAGGGCCGGCTCAGTAAGATAATATTGAGCTGGGACTTTGAAAATAACATCATATGATGTAACCCCCCATCATGGGGCTTGAATCCACGTCCACAAGGTTAAGAGCTTTGTGCTTTACCAACTGAGCAGTAGACCCTTCAATATAATAGATAAAAAGCTTTGTACCTTGAGTAGTTGACAGGAGCAATTGGTAGCCCCCAAGGGCCAGCTCATTACGATGTGATGAGTTGGGTCTTCAATAAGATGAGCAAAAATGACCTTGCATTAGCCCCCAAGTGTCATGGTTCATGCTTGCAGCAACATGAGACTTGCATATTTGATGTAATCTCAATTTTGAATATTGTAGCCCCCAAGTAGCGGGTTGTAAGCCTGCAGCGACTCGGGACTATTCCTTCAATTGTATAAAATGATAACCATTGCGCTAAAGCGACTTTTGAAAACCTTAATCATAATATTAATAACCATAATAAAAATCCAGCCATGTTGGCTATTCAAGATAATATAATCCCGTATGAAAACCTTTATTCATCCAATATCATCGTGAAAATTCAGCCAAGTTTGGCTATTTGAATAATATAATCCAATAATTTATAAGCGCAAGATTCCAATGGCGCAATCCAAATATATACTGGCGACTTATAGTCCAAAGCCAGACCGATTTAATAAACACCGGATAATTTCTCATCATATATTGGCAACTTATCGTCTTAAAGCCAGGCCGGTTTAATAAACACCGGTGATTTATAATCATGCTTTATTCAACCTGTTTCTGCATACAACAAGTTTAAAGTGTCCTGGCGGTTTACCGCTGGACGGGTCATAATGCCCAACATATAACCCAGGTTTATAACCAAGGCTGCGCTTAAGAATAATCAAATATGAAATATATCATACCTGTGATATAGTCGGTTTACCAACCTTTTGTAGTAAGAGTGATAACTCCAATCTTGAGTAATGATACCTCCTTCCATATTGTGCCGGTTTATGATAAAACCGTACCGGGCTGTGATAAACACCGGTTTAACAATATATAATATTGGTGACTTGTAGTCAAACCAGACCGGGCTGATAATCTCCGGATTATAACTTGATCATGTGCTCACAACTTGTAGTTGAAAGCCGAGCCGGGTTGATAAACACCGGTTTACTCCATAATATGGTGGTAACAGAAAATCAAACCGGGCAGATAATCCCCGGATTAAGATTTGACCGTGTTCCGTCAATTTATATTTTGACAGTCGAACCGGTTTAAGAATTGTCGGTTTTAAAATGCAACCAAGACAAAAAGCAACTCCTCAAGAAAGGCAATTTAAGCAAAAGCAATGGCAACAACTTTTTGCAAAAGAAGAGCTCTACTGAGCTTGGTCAGATGGAGTTACCATGGTCAGACGCAACCAAGCCCCCCGAAGGCGTAGCGATGGTGCCAGTCAGCCAGGACCCCAAAATGACACATGGCGTTTCGCCGGCCAAGTGGCATTGCATTGGTTCGGATTCGACCAAACCCCCAAGTGACTCAGTGGCCTAGGGCCGATCAAGTGGCATTGCATTGGTTCGGACATGACCAAGCCCCCAAATGACTTATTGGCTGTTTAAAAGCCGATCAGAAGGCATTACCATCATCAAGACATGACCGAGCTCCCATAAGGTGTAACTACGGTTCAAGTCGATTAGGTCCCCAACTGACTTAGTGGCAAATGTGCCAGCCAGAAGGCATTACCGTCGTCAAGACATGACCAAGCTCCCAGGAGGTGTAGCTACGGTTCAAGTCGACTAGGTCCCCAACTGACTTTGTAAGGATAGCTATGTTCTCTTTGGTTCGAATACGACCTATGTTTGAACAGGAAGCCCCATATTTGAACCGCGCATCATGGCAGCAGGTCCTCTTCAGTAATTTTTAATCTTTTTGCAAGAGATAAATTCTTCTTGAACCAGGATCTTGAACCGGATATTAAGAGCTTCAAAGCTTTGTGGGAGACATCTTTCCCTTGAACCGGATTTTAAACCGGAATCTTCATTTTCAGCCAGAAATTTTCTGACGGCCTTTAAACTCGAACTTGCGAGAAGTTAATTCCTTTTTGAACCGGACATTGTTAAACCGGATCTGAGCGCTTCAGAACTTTGTGGGAGAACAGATTTCTCTTGAACCGGATTGTAAACCGGATATTTGAGAGCTTCAGTGATACTGACTTCCCTTCAGCCAGGTTTCAAACCGGAATCCTTTCTGATGATCCGAAACTTCTTCATTGAGTCGGGATTTTGTAACTGTCATATACTTTCTAAGCCGGAAATTTTCTGACGGCCTTTAAACTTTCATCAATATAACAGTAGCCTCCGGGATCGGGCTATCTTTCCCTCCATCGTCCTCGGGTTCTTAAACCGGCTAAAACCGGCAAGGCTTGCTGCGCTGCGTCATATCATCATAGCCCCCAAGTCTCAAGGTGACTCGAGGAGTTGGCTTGAGATTCTCCATATTTGACCGTGATATAAACCGGCATACCTTGTATATCATTGGTGTTGATAACACGATGTGAATACACAGAAGGTTGAGGTGACTGCGGCGGGTTGTAAATGATCCCGTATGAACCGTGTCAGCAACCCGGCCAATGGTTCCTTCCAACTGGTGATTTGAAGTTAACCAAACTGTAGCGGCGGTGACTTGTGCGCCTGCCCATTGATCCATCCAGTGTAGACGGCGGTTGATGATAATTTGCCTCCAATTTGAAAGAAAACCGGGCTACCCAAGCTGTGACTTGTTCATACTCAATAAATGGCTCGCGCAGACAGGTGCGGCCCGGTATGTTGATGTAGACCGGACTGCGGGGGATGGCAGCCTGTGCATGCGCTATTGGGTAATTCGCATGGTCCTGACGAGTTGACGCGATATGGATCGCGATATAAACCGGCACGGGTTATCCAATAGCTCAGTGATATAATAATCCCCTTTTTGCAACAGACAATTTGTCCTGATATGTTAGCCGGAAAATATCCACCGCGGAGTTGACGATCACCACAGTGAAACTGAAATCAATCATGGCAAGTCAGCCATGCGAACAGACAGATGAACCGGTCGCGGCATTGTAAACCGGTGCGGAGCAAGTAGTCCTCCGCGCTGCAAACCAGCGCGGTCGCGGGAGACGGCCACGGTGTTGTAAACCGGTGCGATCGCGAGAGTCGGTTACGACGCTGTAAGCCGGCACAGACGGGCGAGTCAATCGCAAGTGCGGTAAACCGCACGGACTTGGCGAGTCGGCCGGCGCGTTGATGTAAATCGGACCGCGATACGCGTGTCCGTGAAGACCGGGCGGCACAGCTGAACATGCATCCATGGCATAACCCCACCCCTGTTCTTTTTAATAGTCGTCCTGCGTAAAAAAATATTACAGGCCAGAGTAATTGCTTGCTTGATGAAACAACGTGTTAATTAAAATGGACTTAGATGGATATCACCTGATTTATCCGTATGACAGATGATCCGTATGTGGCATCCATACATAACCTTTCAGTACTGTTGCTCGTTGAATTCCCTTTGATCCTTACATAGACACAATAGATAGGACCCCGCCAGTTGACCCGGCGCATCTGTAGTAGACCTGACCGCCAGTAATTAGCGTGGCATGAACAGAGGTCAACCTAGGATAACACTGGCGCGAGCTCCATGTCCACCGCATGAATGAGGCACCGTGTAGACTTAGCACTGATGAGCCTTTGGTATTCTGGATTTACTTCTCATCAATTAGTGGCACATCTTAACGCATCGGCTGATACGGCTTGTCCCTGTGTGGCTGGCAGATGTTTTATTGACCTGAGATATTATAACCTTGCACACCAAACAGTGGCAGCAGTGAGTGCGACGCCTAGCTCCCAAGTAAAGAAACGGGCCATAGAGGCAGCTTGTGGCTCGGAACGGCGCGCGGCCATGGTGATTTGGAGGTGGCAGCTCGGGGGCACCGGTTTAAAGCAGCAAGGCCGGGTCGCGGAGGCCGCTCCAGATGCAGCCGTGTAAGTGGAATATGGTCGCTCCGGCGGTTTGACTGAAGCAGGGCGAGCGGCGGGCCAGGTCCGGCGGTTTAACGGAAGTAGGGCGAGCGGCGATTTAGGTCCCACACGCGGGTGGCGATTTGACGAATTCAGGGGCGGTCCACCTGCAACTTGGCGACGGCGGCTGAAGGCCAAGGTAGCCCGGGCGGCGATTCTGACAGCAAGGCAACGGGGCTGGCAGGCGCGCTCACTGCGATGGCAGGAGGCGAATCCAAGGTGCGGCGGCGCGGGTCGCTGCCTATGCGGACAGAGCAGGGCGGCAGCCGACTCGGGAGACGAGGCGGGGCGCCGGGCCGTCTCGGGACGGCGCAGGCGCGGACGCGGCCCGGCGGCGACCTGGCATAGGAACGGATGGCGCAAGGCGGTGACTCGATGCGAGAACAGCAGCGGTGGAGGTGACTCGATAATTTGGCGGAGACGGGGGTGATCCGGACGGCTCGGGGCCGGTGATCCAACAGCTGTTGGCCGTGCAATGAACCGGAGGCGGGCACGGGTGTCTCGAGGGCGTCTCAGAGCAGAGTTGACCCGGCAGGGGGTGGTTCTCCCAGAGCTGCTCGATGAGGCCGCTCGGCGTCGTCCTTGGTGATGGTGCAGAGCGGTAGTGAGCTTGAGATCGCGGAGGCGAGGCCACTGCAGGTCAGACCCGGCCCAACATCATTGTCTTTGAAGCGGACTGAAGCATCTCAGAGGCAACACGGGCGAGGGAAGGGCCGGTTCGAGGTGCGCTCCTTGACCGTGGCAATGGACTCGATTCGGCGCTCACCCCTGACCGAGACCAGCATACGCGGAGGCAGCCGGGTGTTGCGGCCGTAACCGCAGGAGCGGCGGCGACTCAAGAAGCAGGGCAGCATCTCTGGCGGACGACAGCAGTGCTGCGGCCATCGGCGGTGGTGACCTCGGGTCCTCGGCGTAGCTTGCTTCGGTTGTTTGACTGTGATTGATGCCTTTATGTGATGACACGGAAAACACACCGTGCACTGCTGCAATTTTTCTTCTCCGGAGTAGCAACGGCCATGGACGCAGGAATTACAACTTGCAGTGTGCAGATCGGTCCGGGGCAATTTTGCATGGCGGAGACGGCAGAGGAGCTCAGGTGTGAATCCGCGGGCGTCGAGGCGGAAACCGCAGCGGCGGCGGCTCCGTGCCACGCCGACGGGGGCGGCTCGCAAGTGGCTCAGAGATGGTGGCCCGAGATTGAGTAGAGGCAGGCCGGGCAGCTCGGAGGCAGGGTCACGCAAACAGCAGCGGAGCAGTCCGGGTTGTGGTCATATCCGCTTCCGGATCGTGAGCGATCTGGTTGACCCGCGTCCGCGTCCATCTCCAAGCCGTGGCCTTCTTTTTCATTTGGTGGATGTAGTATAGCTTCCTTTGGTAGATGTAGTGGTCAGAGTAAAAACAAATCTGAATTTGTAGCTCATCTCGGCTTTCACGCGATGAACAGAGTACTAGTTGACAACGATTGGAGAGATCATTCATGATATTAACCATGTACTAGAAGTATAGTACTAGTAGACCAAGTAGTAGCAGCTTTGATCCTTACGTGGGACACAGTCCGTCAAATCTGGAATAGCAACGAAAACTGCGGCCACGTTTGGCCCGTGGCTGCTGTCAGGTAAAAGGTGAATCACGCGTGAAGCTTTACAGGTAAAACACGCGTGACGCTGTATGCAGTCCAATAGCCTTGGGACTTGAGTGCTGGGTGCGGAGAAAAAAAAATTCCAACAGCTGCCGAGTAAACCGACGCGCCAACCGATTTGAAGTAGTTGATGGATTTCCTGTCTGTCTCGGCGACGCGCCGCAACGCTCCAAAAATCGATCTGCCTTCTTGGATGGATGGATCGCTTCTGTTGACCTTGGCAATTTTTCTTTTTTTTTCAGCAGTTCAACGCAAATCAATCTGGCTTTGGCAACTCATCCAGTCATGGCGGCGCGTAACACGCAACTCTCATCCTCTTGATCTAGAGTAGAGCTTCCCGCACCGGCTTTTCATTATTTGGCTGATTGCGAATTCCTCAATCTTTGAAGAAATCCCTCCAAGAACTGAACACCACTGTGCGCAGGCCCCTCGGTGGGCGCCAACTGTCGTGGATTTGTCACGGCAGATGTCCTTAATGTCAGGACTTAGTCGTGAGGCCAACGCATCCATGTGGTAGCTTGAGAGGGGTTGAGTGGGACGAGAGACGCAGGGCGGATCAACACGCAAGACAAGGGTTTAGACAGCTTCGGGCCCCGGGAAACATCATCCGGTAATAACCCTACATGTTGTTTGTGGCTAGGTCTCATTATCATCCCGAGGGAGACGCCGTAAACCGGCTCTTGTGTCTAGCCCTAGAGATTATTGACTGCTTGTAGCTTGTAGCTTCTAACTTGTCCCTCTTTGGGGAGCCCTGCCCCTCCTTATATATGTTGAAGGGGCGGTTTACATGTGGAGTCCTATTAGGATTAGGACTAGTCTATCTCTAATACAAACCGGATACAAGTCCTGGTCTTAACTCTTTGTAAGATAAATATTCCTTTCCTCTTAAACCGGCCCACCATAGTTGAACCGGCCTTCTAGGCCTTGGGTCTTGTCATCCGTCTGATCCGCCCGTCGGTTTACCAGTGAGTCATAACATCCAAGCGGATTGCTTGTAAACCGCCAAGGTCAGGGCGGGTCTTCAGATAAACCGCCAAGTCCGGCCGGTTTACACCGCGGGGTATATCCCCGACACAACCCATCACCGTCCAGCAAGCCTACGATGGAATTACTCACGCACGGCGGTGAGCATCATGAAATTGGTGATGGAGGAAGGTTGATGATGACAATGGTGACGGATTCCCCTCTCCGGAGCCCCGAACGGACTCCAGATCAGCCCTCCCGATAGAGATTAGGGCTTGGCGGCGTCTCCGTATCGTAAAACGGAATGAATCCTTCTCTCTGATTTTTTTTCTCCCCGAACGTGAATATAGAGAGTTGGAGTTGAGGTCGGTGGAGCCTCAAGGGGCCCACGAGATAGGGGGCGCGCCCTCCACCCTCGTGGACAGGGTGTGGGTCCCCTGGTGTTGATTCTTTCGCCAGTATTTTTTATTAATTCCAAAAATATTCTCCATGAAGTTTCAGGTCATTCCGAGAACTTTTATTTCTGCACAAAAATAACACCATTTCAATTATGCTGAAAACAGTGTCAGTCCGGGTTAGTTCCCTTCAAATCATCCAAGTTAGAGTCCAAAACAAGGGCAAAAGTGTTTGGAAAAGTAGATACGTTGGAGACGTATCAACTCCCCCAAGCTTAAACCTTTGCTTGTCCTCAAGCAATTCAGTTGACAAACTGAAAGTGATAAAGAAAAATGTTTACAAACTTTGTTTGCTCTTGTTGTTGTAAATATGTAGAGCCAGCATTCAGGTTTTCAGCAAAGATTATGAACCAACCATATTCACAATAACACTTAGGTCTCATGTTTACTTATACTAATGGCATAATCAACTAGCGAGCAATAATAATAAATCTCGGATGACAACACTTTCTCAAAACAATCATAATATGATATAACAAGATGGTATCTCGCTAGCCCTTTCCGAGACCACAAAAAAAATGCAGAGCACTGCTGAAGATCAAGGACTCATTAAACATTGTAATTCATGGTAAAAGAGATCCATTCACATTCATACTCAATGTAAACTAATAGTAATGCATGCAAATGATAGCGGTGCTCTCCAGCTGGTGCTTTTTAATAAGAGGGTGATGACTCAACATAAAAGTAAATAGACAAGCCCTTCACAGAGGGAAGCAGAGATTTGTAGAGGTGCCAGAGCTCGATTTTGAAATAGAGATAGATAATATTTTGAGGGCATACTTTCATTGTCAACATAACAACCGAGAGATCTCGATATCTTCCATGCTACACACA
Organism: Aegilops umbellulata; assembly: GCA_032464435.1. Taxonomy (NCBI): domain Eukaryota; kingdom Viridiplantae; phylum Streptophyta; class Magnoliopsida; order Poales; family Poaceae; genus Aegilops; species Aegilops umbellulata. The sequence continues at coordinate 507,009,650 of CP136056.1, read as the reverse complement.
TTATAGGCGATTCCCAAACAGAATGGTAAAGTTTATACTCCCCCACCACCAACAAGCATCAATCCATGGCTTGCCCGAAACAACGGGTGCATCTAACTAACAACAGTCCTGGGGGAGTTTTGTTTGCAATTATTTTGATTTAAGTATGGGACTGGGCATCCCGGTACTAGCCATTTCCTCATGAATGAGGATCAGAGTCCACTCCTCATGAGAATAACACACCTAGCATGGAAGATACAGACAACCCTAGTTGATACATGAGCTATTCGAGCATACAAAACAGAATTTCATTTGAAGGTTTAGAGTTTGGCACATACAAATTTACTTGGAACGGCAGGTAATTACCGCATATATAGGAAGGTATGGTGGACTCATATAGAATAACTTTGGGGTTTATGGAAGCGGATGCACAAGCAGTATTCCCTCTTAGTACAAGTGAAGGCTAGAAAGAGACTGGGAAGCGACCAACTAGAGAGCGACAACAGTCATGAACATGCATTAAAATTAATCAACACTGAGTGCAAGCATGAGTAGGATATAATTCACCATGAACATAAATATCGTGGAGGCTATGTTGATTTTGTTTCAACTACATGCGTGAACATGTGCCAAGTCAAGCCACTCGAATCGTTCAAAGGAGGATACCGCCCTATCATATCACATCACAACCATTTTAATAGCATGTTGGCACGCAAGGTAAACCATTATAAACTCCTAGCAAATTAAGCATGGCATGAACAACTATAATCTCAAATTGTCATTGCAAACATGTTTCTCATAATAGGCTGAATCAGGAACGATGAACTAATTATATTTACAAAAGCAAGATAGCTCGAGTTCATACCAGCTTCTCACATCTCAATCAGTCCATCATATATCATCATTATTGCCTTTCACTTGCACGACCGAACGGTGTGGATAATAATAATAGTGCACGTGCATTGGACTAAGCTGGAATCTGCAAGCATTTAATACAAGGGAGAAGACAAGGTAATATGGGATCTTGGTTAAATCAACAATAATGCATATAAGAGCCACTTCAAAATTTTCATCATAGTCTTCTCCTCTTGACCCCCAAAGAAAAGAAAAGAAATAAAACTATTTACACGGGAAAGCTCCCAACAAGCAAAAGAAGAACAAGAAATCTTTTTGGGTTTTCTTTTCTTTTACTACTACTACAAGCATGGAAAGTAAACTAGCTAAAAGCTAAAACTATTTTTTTCTTAAGGTTTTTCAAACACACAAGAAGAAGGCTTAAAACAGAAAATAAACTAGCATGGATAGTACAACGAAAAAGTATGAGCACCGACAACTAGAATGAGTGTGTGAACATGAATGTAATGTCGGTGATAAATATGTACTCCCCCAAGCTTAGGCTTTTTGGCCTAAGTTGGTCTATGCCCATGGATCAAAGCTACTCTCTCTGGTGTACGGAGGAGTGTCGTCCTCTGGGTGCTACTGGTTGGCAATTTCCTCCAGATCCCACTGATAAACAGACTGCCGATAAGGGTCAAGTGGTGGCTCCGGCTCAAGCTCTGGAACTTGTGTCAGGCTCCGGTGTGCATAAATGGCTTCCGGCAAGATGAGGTACATGCCTGAAAGTAGGTTAAACAAAGAGGGCGCAGGCAAAGTAATAACCTCAAAGTAATTTTTATCAAATATCAATTTGTACTTAAGCATCTTCTTCTTATCTTTAATAATAAAATCATGTGCTACCATACTCTTATAATCTAGAAAAACAGGGGGCGGCAACTTTTCCTATTTCTCATAATGCCTAATAGGTATCTCAAAGTGTGCAGCATGGCGCGAAGCAAAGATGCCACCGAAGATAGGGCCCTTTGTAAGGTTCAGACTTAATCGTTTACCAATAGTAGCACCTAAACTGAAAGTTGTATCACGAAACAAAGCATGGCGCAGAATAACAATATCAGAAGTACTAAGATTTCCACTATTCCCGTGACCAATTAAGAATCTACTAGCAAATATTGCAAAGTAACGTAGAACGGGAAAATGTATACTAGTAATCCTTGCATCAGAAACTTTCCTCGTTTCCCCTACAGCAATTGTATCAATAAATCCCTCCACATCATTACGATGTGGTTCCTCTATGCTGCCTGTAGAGGGTATCTTACAGACCCGACAAAAATCATATAGCGACATCTCCCTAACCTCATCATATAAATGAAACTCCACTAATGGTGGTGATTTCTTAGCATGGAAATAAAAATTTTGCACGAAAATATTAGTGAGTAGGAGATACTGTTTGTGTTGGTCGTGGAGGAAGTCGGTGAGGCCTGCATTCTTAGCCAAGTGATAAAAATCATCATAAATTTCAACGGCTCTCAAGAACGCATCACAAGGCCATTCGCACGGCCGAACCTCCACAATGCGACGAAGATTGTATTTGGGATTTTTATTTTCCTCATCCTTCTTATCCTTCAAGCTTCGGCTCGAAGAGCCTCTCAACAATCTCTTCAACATTTTCTTCCTCTGGAAATTTCTGAAATTTTTAGTGACTCAAAATAAAAGTGAACTAAACTCAACAAGATTGATAGCAACTACTCCTACAAGTGCCTAGAGGCTATATCATGCATTCAAGCTACTTTTGACCATATAAATTTGACATGCAACCTCAAGAACAGGGTCACCTAAGCAACAAAAATTTGCAATAAATAAAGCACTAGAACAAAAACTAATTGGACCATTGGAGGAGTCACATACCGAAGAACTGTTGGGGAACATTGCAGAAAACAAAAATTTTCCTATGGTTTCGCCAAGATCCATCTATGAGTTCATCTAGCAACGAGTCATGGGAGAGAGATTGCATCTACATACCACTTTGTAGATCGCGAGCGGAAGCGTTCAACGAACGGGGATGAGGTAGTCGTACACGACGTGATCCAAATCACCGGAGATCCTAGCACCGAAAGGACGGCACCTCCGCGTTCAACACACGTACGGTCAGCGTAACGTATCCTTCTTCTTGATCCAGCAAGGCAAAGGAGAGGTTGGGGAAGATGGCTCCAGCAGCAGCACGACGGCGTGGTGATGGTGGAGCTGCAGTACTCCGGCAGGGCTTCGCCGAGCTCTACGGAGGAGGAGGAGATGTTGGAGAGGGAGAGGGAGGCGCCAGGAGCAAGGGTGTGGCTGCCCCCCCTCCCCTCCCCCTTTTATATAGCCCCCTAGGGGGGCGCCGGCCCTAGGAGATGCAATCTCCTAGGGGGCGGCGGCCAAGGGGTGGGGCTTGCCCCCCAAGCAAGGGGGGGGCGCCCCCCCTTAGGGTTTCCCCACCCTAGGCGCATGGGCCTCTAGGGGCTGGTTCCTCTTAGCCCATGTAGGCCAAGGCGCACCCCTAGAGCCCATGTGGCCCCCCGAGGCAGGTGGCCCCACCCGGTGGACCCCCCGGGACCCTCCGGTGGTCCCGGTACAATACCGATAACCCCGAAACTTGTCCCGATGGCCAAAACAGCACTTTCTATATATAATTCTTTACCTCCGGACCATTCCGAAACTCCTCGTGATGTCCGGGATCTCATCCGGGACTCCGAACAACATTCGGGTTACTGCATATACATATCTTCACAACCCTAGCGTCACCGAACCTTAAGTGTGTAGACCCTACGGGTTCGGGAGACATGCAGACATGACCGAGACGGCTCTCGGGCAATAACCAACAGCGGGATCTGGATACCCATGTTGGCTCCCACATGCTCCACGATGATCTCATCGGATGAACCACGATGTCGAGGATTCAATTAATCCCGTATACGATTCCCTTTGTCAATCGGTATTTTACTTGCCCGAGATTCGATCGTCGGTATCCCAATACCTCGTTCAATCTCGTTACCGGCAAGTCACTTTTCTCGTACCGTAATGCATGATCCCGTGATCAAACACTTTGATCACATTGAGCTCATTATGATGATGCATTACCGAGAGGGCCCGGTGATACCTCTCCGTCAAGCGGAGTGACAAATCCCAGTCTCGATCCGTGTCAACCCAACAGACACTTTCAGAGATACCCGTAGTATACCTTTATAGTCACCCAGTTATGTTGTGACGTTTGGCACACCCAAAGCACTCCTACGGTATCCGGGAGTTACACGATCTCATGGTCTAAGGAAAGGATACTTGACATTGGAAAACTCTAGCAAACGAACTATGCGATCTTATGCTATGTTTAGGATTGGGTCTTGTCCATCACATCATTCTCCTAATGATGTGATCTCGTTATCATTGACATCCAATGCCCATAGTCAGGAAACCATGACTATCTATTGATCAACGAGCTAGTCAACTAGAGGCTTACTAGGGACACATTGTTGTCTGTTATTCACACATGTATTACGATTTCCGGATAACACAATTATAGCACGAATAAAGACAATTATCATGAATAAGGAAATATAATAATAATGCTTTTATTATTGCCTCTAGGGCATATTTCCAGCAGTCTCCCACTTGCACTAGAGTCAATAATCTAGTTACATTGTAATGAATCGAACACCCATAGAGTTCTGGTGCTGATCATGTTTTGCCTTAGGGAGAGGTTTAGTTAACGGATCTGCGACATTCAGATCCGTGTGCACTTTACAAATTTCTATGTCTCCATCTTGAACATTTTCACGAATGGAGTTGAAGCGACGCTTGATGTGCCTGGTCTTCTTGTGAAACCTGGGCTCCTTGGCAAGTGCAATAGCTCCAGTGTTGTCACAGAAGAGTTTGATTGGCCCCGATGCATTGGGTATGACTCCGAGGTCGGTGATGAACTCCTTCACCCAAATTGCTTCATGTGCTGCCTCCGAGGCTGCCATGTACTCCGCTTCACATGTAGATCCCGCCACGACGCTCTGCTTGCAACTGCACCAGCTTACTGCCCCACCATTCAAAATATACACGTATCCGGTTTGTGACTTAGAGTCATCCAGATCTGTGTCGAAGCTAGCATCGACGTAACCCTTTACGACGAGCTCTTCGTCACCTCCATAAACGAGAAACATTTCCTTAGTCCTTTTCAGGTACTTCAGGATATTCTTGACCACTGTCCAGTGTTCCTTGCCGGGATTACTTTGGTACCTACCTACCAAACTTACGGCAAGGTTTACATCAGGTCTGGTACACAGCATGGCATACATAATAGAACCTATAGCTGAGGCATAGGGGATGACACTCATCTCTTCTATATCTTCTGCCGTGGTCAGACATTGAGCTGAGCTCAATTTCACACCTTGTAACACAGGTAAGAACCCCTTCTTAGATTGATCCATATTGAACTTCTTCAATATCTTATCAAGGTATGTGCTTTGTGAAAGACCCATGAGGCGTCTCGATCTATCTCTATAGATCTTGATGCCTAATATATAAGCAGCTTCTCCAAGGTCCTTCATTGAAAAACTTTTATTCAAGTAGGCCTTAATGTTGTCCAAGAGTTCTATATCATTTCCCATCAAAAGTATGTCGTCTACATATAATATGAGAAATGCTACAGAGCTCCCACTCACTTTCTTGTAAACGCAGGCTTCTCCATAAGTCTGTGTAAACCCAAACGCTTTGATCATCTCATCAAAGCGAATGTTCCAACTCCGAGATGCTTGCACCAGCCCATAAATCGAGCGTTGGAGCTTGCACACCTTGTCAGCATTCTTAGGATCGACAAAACCTTCCGGCTGCATCATATACAATTCTACCTTAAGGAAACCATTAAGGAATGCCGTTTTGACGTCCATTTGCCATATTTCATAATCGTAGAATGCGGCAATTGCTAACATGATTCGGACGGACTTCAGCTTCGCTACCGGTGAGAAAGTCTCATCGTAGTCAATTCCTTGAACTTGTCGATAACCCTTTGCGACAAGCCGAGCTTTATAGATGGTCACATTACCATCCGCGTCTGTCTTCTTCTTAAAGATCCATTTATTTTCTATGGCTCGCCGCTCAACGGGCAAGTCAGTCAAAGTCCATACTTCGTTTTCATACATGGATCCTATCTCGGATTTCATGGCTTCTAGCCATTTGTCTGAATCCGGGCCCGCCATTGCTTCCTCATAGTTCGAAGGTTCACCGTTGTCTAACAACATGATTTCCAAGACAGGGTTGCCGTACCACTCTGGTGCGGAACGTGTCCTTGTGGACCTTCGAATTTCAGTAGGAGCTTGATTAGAAGTATCTTGATCATCATCATTAATTTCCTCTCTAGTCGGTGCAGGCACCTCAGGAACGTTTTCTTGAGTTTCGCCATTTTCCGGTTCAAGAGGTAACACTTCATCAAGTTCTACTTTCCTCCCACTTACTTCTTTCGAGAGAGACTCTTTCTCTAGAAAGGATCCATTCTTGGCAACAAAGATCTTGCCTTCGGATCTGAGGTAGAAGGTATACCCAACAGTTTCTTTAGGGTATCCTATGAAGACGCATTTTTCCGACTTGGGTTCGAGCTTTTCAGGTTGAAGTTTCTTGACATAAGCATCGCATCCCCAAACTTTTAGAAACGACAGCTTAGGTTTCTTCCCAAACCATAATTCATGCGGTGTCGTCTCAACGGATTTCGACGGAGCCCTATTTAAAGTGAATGCGGCAGTCTCTAAAGCATAGCCCCAAAAAGATAGCGGTAAATCGGTAAGAGACATCATAGATCGCACCATATCTAATAGAGTGCGATTACGACATTCGGACACACCATTACGCTGAGGTGTTCCAGGCGGCATGAGTTGTGAAACTATTCCACATTTTCTTAAGTGTGTGCCAAAATCGTGACTCAAGTATTCTCCTCCACGATCTGATCGTAGAAACTTGATCTTTCTATCACGTTGATTTTCAACCTCACTCTGAAATTCTTTGAACTTTTCAAAGGTATCAGACTTGTGTTTCATTAAGTAGATATACCCATATCTACTCAAGTCATCAGTGAGGGTGAGAACATAACGATAGCCACCGCGAGCCTCAACACTCATTGGACCGCACACATCGGTATGTATGATTTCCAATAAGTTGGTTGCTCGCTCCATTGTTCCTGAGAACGGAGTCTTGGTCATTTTACCCATGAGGCATGGTTCGCACGTGTCAAATGATTCATAATCAAGAGACTCTAAAAGTCCATCTGCATGGAGCTTCTTCATGCGTTTGACACCCATGTGACCAAGGCGGCAGTGCCACAAATATGTGGGACTATTGTTATCAACTTTAACTCTTTTGGTATTCACACTATGAATATGTGTATCATCACGTACGAGATTCATTAAGAATAAACCATTAACCATCGGAGCATGACCATAAAACATATCTCTCATATAAATAGAACAACCATTATTCTCGGATTTAAATGAGTAGCCATCTCGAATTAAACGAGATCCAGACACAATGTTCATGCTCAAACTTGGCACTAAATAACAATTATTGAGGTTTAAAACTAATCCCGTAGGTAAATGTAGAGGCAGCATGCCGACGGCGATCACATCGACCTTGGAACCATTCCCGACGCGCATCGTCACCTCGTCCTTCGCCAGTCTCCGTTTATTCCGCAGCTCCTGTTTTGAGTTACAAATGTGAGCAACTGCACCGGTATCAAATACCCAAGAGCTACTACGAGTACTGGTAAGGTACACATCAATTACATGTATATCACATATACCTTTTGTTTTGCCGGCCTTCTTGTCCGCTAAGTATTTGGGGCAGTTCCGCTTCCAGTGACCACTTTCCTTGCAATAAAAGCACTCAGTCTCGGGCTTGGGTCCATTCTTTGGCTTCTTCCCGGCAACTTGCTTACCGGGCACGGCAACTTCCTTGCCGTCCTTCTTGAAGTTCTTTTTACCCTTGCCCTTCTTGAACTTAGTGGTTTTATTCACCATCAACACTTGATGCTCCTTCTTGATTTCTACCTCTGCTGATTTCAGCATAGCATATACCTCAGGAATGGTCTTTACCATCCCCTGCATATTGTAGTTCATCACAAAGCTCTTGTAGCTAGGTGGAAGCGACTGGAGGATTCTGTCAATGACCGCTTCATCCGGGAGATTAACTTCCAGTTGAGTCAAGCGGTTGTGCAACCCAGACATTTTGAGTATGTGTTCACTGACAGAGCTATTTTCCTCCATCTTACAGCTAAAGAATTTGTCGGAGACTTCATATCTCTCGACCCGGGCATGAGCTTGGAAAACCATTTTCAGCTCTTCGAACATCTCATATGCTCCATGTCTCTCAAAACGCTTTTGGAGCCCCGGCTCTAAGCTGTAAAGCATGCCGCACTGAACGAGGGAGTAATCATCGCAGCGTGACTGCCAAGCGTTCATAACGTCTTGTTCTGCAGGGAGAATAGGTGCGTCACCCAGCGGTGCTCGTAGGACATAATCTTTCTTGGCAGTTATGAGGATGATCCTCAGGTTCCGGACCCAGTCCGTATAGTTGCTACCATCGTCTTTCAGCTTGGTTTTCTCTAGGAACGCGTTGAAGTTGAGGACTACGTTGGCCATTTGATCTACAAGATATATTGTAAAAAATTTAGACTAATTTCATGATAATAAAGTTCATTTAATCAAATTATTTAATGAACTCCCACTTAGATAGACATCCCTCTTCTAGTCATCTAAGTATTACATGATCCGAGTCAACTAGGCCGTGTCCGATCATCACGTGAGACGGACTAGTCAACATTGGTGAACATCTACATGTTGATCGTATCTTCTATACGACTCATGCTCGACCTTTCGGTCTTCTGTGTTCCGAGGCCATGTCTGTACATGCTAGGCTCGTCAAGTCAACCTAAGTGTTTGCATGTGTAAATCTGTCTTACACCCGTTGTATGTGAATGTTAGAATCTATCACACCCGATCATCACGTGGTGCTTCGAAACAACGAACTGTCGCAACGGTGCACAGTTAGGGGGAACACTTCTTGAAATTATTATGAGGGATCATCTTATTTACTACCGTCGTTCTAAGTAAAAAAGATGCAAAACATGATAAACATCACATGCAATCAAATAATAAACGTGACATGGTATGGCCAATATCACATAGCTCCTTTGATCTCCATCTTGGGGCTCCATGATCATCTTGTCACCGGCTTGACACCATGATCTCCATCATCATGATCTCCATCATCGTGTCTCCATGAAGTTGCTCGCCAACTATTACTTCTACTACTATGGCTAACGCGTTTAGCAATAAAGTAAAGTAATTTACATGGCGTTTCTCAATGACACGCAGGTCATACAAAAAATAAAGACAACTCCTATGGCTCCTGCCGGTTGTCATACTCATCAACATGCAAGTCGTGATTCCTATTACAATAGCATGAACATCTCATACATCACATATAGATCATTCATCATTCATCACAACTTTGGCCATATCATATCACAAAGAACTTGCTGCAAAAACAAGTTAGACGTCCTCTAATTGTTGTTGCAAGTTTTACGTGGCTGAATTAGGGTTCTAGCAAGAACGTTTTCTTACCTACGTGAAAGCCACAACGTGATTTGTCAACTTCTATTTACCCTTCATAAGGACCCTTTTCATCGAATCTGCTCCAACTAAAGTGGGAGAGACAATCACCCGCCAGCCACCTTATGCAACTAGTGCATGTTAGTCGGTGGAACCGGTCTCACGTAAGAGTACGTGTAAGGTTGGTCCGGGCCGCTTCATCCCACAATACCGCTGAAGCAAGATAAGACTAGTAGCGGCAAGAAAAGTTGACAAATCTACGCCCACAACAAATTGTGTTCTACTCGCGCAAGAAGAACTACGCATAGACCTAGCTCATGATGCCACTGTTGGGGCACGTTGCAGAAAACAAAAAATTTCCTACGGTTTCGCCAAGATCCATCTATGAGTTCATCTAGCAACGAGTCATGGGAGAGAGATTGCATCTACATACCACTTTGTAGATCGCGAGCGGAAGCGTTCAACGAATGGGGATGAGGTAGTCGTACACGACGTGATCCAAATCACCGGAGATCCTAGCACCGAAAGGACGGCACCTCCGCGTTCAACACACGTACAGTCAGCGTAACGTCTCCTTCTTCTTGATCCACCAAGGCAAAGGAGAGGTTGGGGAAGATGGCTCCAGCAGCAGCACGACGGCGTGGTGATGGTGGAGCTGCAGTACTCCGGCAGGGCTTCGCCGAGCTCTACGGAGGAGGAGGAGATGTTGGAGAGGGAGAGGGAGGCGCCAGGAGAAAGGGTGCGGCTGCCCCCCTCCCCTCCCCCTTTTATATAGCCCCCTAGGGGGGGCGCCGGCCCTAGGAGATGCAATCTCCTAGGGGGGCGGCGGCCAAGGGGTGGGGCTTGCCCCCTAAGCAAGGGGGGGCGCCCCCCCTTTAGGGTTTCCCCACCCTAGGCGCATGGGCCTCTAGGGGCTGGTTCCCCTTGGCCCATGTAGACCAAGGCGCACCCCTAGAGCCCATGTGGCCCCCCGAGGCAGGTGGCCCCACCCGGTGGACCCCCCGGGACCCTCCGGTGGTCCCGGTACAATACCGATAACCCCGAAACTTGTCCCGATGGCCAAAACAGCACTTTCTATATATAATTCTTTACCTCCGGACCATTCCGAAACTCCTCGTGACATCCGAGATCTCATCCGGGACTCCGAACAACATTCGGGTTACTGCATATACATATCTTCACAACCCTAGCGTCACCGAAACTTAAGTGTGTAGACCCTACGGGTTCGGGAGACATGCAGACATGACCGAGACGGCTCTCGGGCAATAACCAACAGCGGGATCTGGATACCCATGTTGGCTCCCACATGCACCATGATGATCTCATCGGATGAACCACGATGTCGAGGATTCAATTAATCCCGTATACGATTCCCTTTGTCAATCGGTATTTTACTTGCCCGAGATTCGATCGTCGGTATCCCAATACCTCGTTCAATCTCGTTACCGGCAAGTCACTTTTCTTGTACCATAATGCATGATCCCGTGATCAAACACTTTGATCACATTGAGCTCATTATGATGATGCATTACCGAGAGGGCCCGGTGATACCTCTCCGTCAAGCGGAGTGACAAATCCCAGTCTCGATCCGTGTCAACCCAACAGACACTTTCAGAGATACTCGTAGTATACCTTTATAGTCACCCAGTTACGTTGTGACGTTTGGCACACCCAAAGCACTCCTACGGTATCCGGGAGTTACACGATCTCATGGTCTAAGGAAAGGATACTTGACATTGGAAAACTCTAGCAAACGAACTATGCGATCTTATGCTATGTTTAGGATTGGGTCTTGTCCATCACATCATTCTCCTAATGATGTGATCTCGTTATCATTGACATCCAATGCCCATAGTCAGGAAACCATGACTATCTATTGATCAACGAGCTAGTCAACTAGAGGCTTACTAGGGACATGTTGTTGTCTGTTATTCACACATGTATTACGATTTCCGGATAACACAATTATAGCACGAATAAAGACAATTATCATGAATAAGGAAATATAATAATAATGCTTTTATTATTGCCTCTAGGGCATATTTCCAACAAGAACAATCCCCCAAAACAGTTTTGTGAATGGAGCTTTGAGCAAGGAGATCGAAAATGGCAGCAAGATGAGCTAGAACACGAGTTTGAGCTATATATGGGAGGATTTTTCTGGAGGAAGAAGAAGTGAGTGGGTGCTGGAATAAGTGGAGGTGGGCCACGTGGGGCCCACGAAGCAGGGGGGCGCGCCCCAGGGGGTGGGCGCGCCCTGGATCCTCGTGGCTAGATGGTGGCTCCCCTTGGTGTGTTCTCAGTGCCAGATACTCTTAAATATTCTAAAAAATCATATTTCATTTTCAGGACATTTGGAGAACTTTTATTTTCGGGATATTTTTTTTATTTTAAGGATAACTGAGAAAACAGGCAAAAAATACTATTTTTGCTTTATTTAATCTAACTAACAGAAAGTAAAAGGAGGGTACAAAGAGTTGTGCTTTCTAACTTCATCCATTTCATGCTCATCAAAAGGAATCCACTAACAAGGTTGATCAAGTCTTGTTAACAAACTCTTTCCGAATAACATGAAACCGGAGAATTTTCGAATAACACTAAGTTACCTCAACGGGGATATGCACATCCCCAACAATAAGAATATCATATTTCTTATTGACACTAGGAAGAGGAAATTCAATACCTCCAATAGTAATCGTTGGAATATTTCCAATAGAATTGATATTGTGGACTTGAGGTTGTTTCCTCGGAAAGTGTACCGTATGCTCATTACCATTAACATGAAAAGTGACATTGCCTTTGTTGCAATGAATAACAGCCCCTGCAATATTGAAAACGGGTCTACCAAGGATAATCAACATACTATGATCCTCGGGAATATCAACAATAACAAAGTCCGTTAAAATAGTAACGTTTGCAACCACAACAAGCACATCCTCACAAATACCGACAGGTATAGCAGTTGATTTACCGGCCATTTGCAAAGATATTTCAGTAGGTCTCAACTTATTCAAATCAAGTCTACGATATAAAGAGAGAGGCATAACACTAACACCGGCTCCAAGATCGCATAAAGCAGTTTTAACATAGTTTCTTTTAATGGAGCATGGTAGGTACTCCGGGACCTCCAAGTTTCTTTGGTATTCCACCTTTAAAAGTATAATTGGCAAGCATGGTGGAAATTTCAGCTTCCGGTATATTTCTTTTATTTGTAACAATATATTTCATATACTTAGCATAAGGATTCATTTTAAGCATATCAGTCAAACGCATACGCAAAAAGATAGGTCTAATCATTTCAGCAAAGCACTCAAAATCCTCATCATCCTTTTTCTTGGATGGTTTAGGAGAAAAAGGCATGGGTTTCTGAACCCATGGTTCTCTTTCTTTACCGTGCTTCCTAGCAACTAAGTCTCTCTTATCATAACGTTGATTCTTTGATTGTGGGTTATCAAGATCAACAGCGGGTTCAATCTCTACATCATTGTTATTGCTAGGTTGAGCATCAACATGAACATCATCATTAATATTATCACTAGGTTCATGTTCATTACCAGATTGTGTTTCAGCATCAGAAACACAAATATCATTGGGATCCTCGGGTATGTCAACAACAGATTCAGTAGAAGCATGCAAAGTCCTACCATTTTTCTTTTTCTTCTTCTTAGAAGGACTAAGTGCATCAACAATAGTTCTCTGAGAATCTTGCTCAATTCTCTTAGGGTAGCCCTCAGGATACAAAGGTTCCTGAGTCATTTTACCCCCTCTAGTCATAACTCTAACGACATTATCGTTTTTCTTATTATTTAATTCATTGAGCAAATCATTTTGAGCTTTAAGCACTTGTTCGAGTGGTAACCATAGAAATGTGTTTACTAATGAGTTTAAGTTCACCTTTAACGCTAGACATATAATCACTCAACTGTTCAATCATATAAGCATTTCGTTTCAATTTTCTACCAACATAAGCATTGAAGTTTTCTTGTTTGACAATAAAATTATCAAACTCATCCAAGCATTGGCTAGCAGACTTATAACAAGGAATATCACCTTCATCAAATCTATAGATAGAATTACCTTTACTACCTGTGTCGGGTTATCAAGACCATGTATTTCTTCAATAGGTGGTAAATTCTTAACATCTTCAGCTTTAATACCCTTTTCTTTCATAGATTTCTTTACCTCTTGCATATCTTCAGGACTGAGAAATAGAATACCCCTTTTCTTCGGAGTTGGTTCAGGAAGTGTCCAATTATTATCATTACTCAACATATTATTTGCTACCTCTTGAGCATGCGTTGGTTTTCCCTTGAAGAGGAAAGGGTGATGCAGCAAAGTAGTGTAAGTATTTCCCTCAGTTTTTGAGAACCAAGGTATCAATCCAGTAGGAGGCCACACGCAAGTCCCTCGTACCTACACAAACAAATAAAAAGCTCGCAACCAACGCGATAAAGGGGTTGTCAATCCCTTCACGGCCACTTGCAAAAGTGAGATCTGATAGAGATGATAAGATAATATTTTTGGTATTTTTATGATATAGATTGAAAGTAAAGATTGCAAAGTAAAAATAGATTGGAAACTTATATGATGGAAAATAGACCCGGGGGCCATAGGTTTCACTAGTGGCTTCTCTCAAGATAGGATAAGTATTACGGTGGGTGAACAAATTACTGTCGAGCAATTGATAGAAAAGTGCATAATTATGAGAATATCTAGGCATGATCATGTATATAGGCATCACGTCCGCAACGAGTAGACCGACTCCTGCCTGCATCTACTACTATTACTCCACACATCGATCGCTATCCAGCATGCATCTAGAGTATTAAGTTCATAAGAACAGAGTAACGCATTAGGCAAGATGACATGATGTAGAGGGATAAACTCAAGCAATATGATATAAATCCCATATTTTTATCCTCAATTGCAACAATATAATATGTGTCGTTTCCCCTTCTGCCACTGGGATCGAGCAACGCAAGATTGAACCCAAAGCTAAACACTTCTCCCATTGCAAGAAAGATCAATCTAGTAGGCCAAATCAAACTGATAATTCGAAGAGACTTGCAAAGATAACACATTATACATAAAAGAATTCAGAGGAGATTCAAATATTGTTCATAGATAATCTTGATCATAAACCCACAATTCATCGGATCTCGACAAACACACCGCAAAAAGAGTTACATCGAATAGATCTCCAAGAAGATCGAGGAGAAGTTTGTATTGAGATCCAAAGAGAGAGAAGAAGCCATCTAGCTAATAACTATGGACCCGAAGGTCTGTGGTAAACTATTCACACATCATCGGAGAGGCTATGGTATTGATGTAGAAGCCCTCCATGATCGATTCCCCCTCCGGCGGAGCGCCAGAAAAGGCCCCAAGATGGGATCTCACAGGTACAGAAGGTTGCGGCGGTGGAAATAGGGTTTCGTGGTGCTCATGGTTGGTTTCGGGGTATATGGGTATATATAGGAGGAAGAAGTAGGTCGGTGGAGCTACGAGGGGCCCACGAGGGTGAGGGGCGCGCCTCCCTGCCTCGTGGCCTCCTCGGTTGTTTCTTGACGTCCACTCCAAGTCCTCTGGATCACGTTTGTTCCAAAAATACCTCTCCCGAAGGTTTCATCCCATTTGCACTCTGTTTGATATACCTTTTCTGCGAAACACTAAAATAGGCAAAAAAAACAGCAATTCGCACTGGGCCTTGGGTTAGTAGGTTAGTCCCAAAAATAATGCAAAAGTGCTTAGTAAAGCCCATTGAACATCCAAAACAGATAATATAATATCATGGAACAATCAAAAATTATAGATACGTTGGAGACGTATCATTATTCAATAGCAATTCAGATTGATCGACAGTTCTTTCCCTGAAAACACAACTAGCACAACTATCCAGGTGGTCTCTGGAAGCATCGGTTAGTCCATTATAAAAGATATCAAGTATTTCATTTTTCTTGAGAGGATGATCAGGCAAAGCATGAAGTAATCGGAGAAGCCTCCCCCAAGCTTGTGGGAGACTCTCTTCTTCAATTTGCACGAAATTATATATTTCCCTTAAGGCAGCTTGTTTCTTATGAGCGGGGAAATATTTAGCAGAGAAGTAATAAATCATATCCTGGGGACTACGCACACAAGCAGGAGCAAGAGAATTAAACCATGTTTTAGCATCACCCTTTAATGAGAATGTAAATAACTTAAGGATATAGTAGTAATGAATTTTTTTATCATTAGTGAATAGGGTGGCTATATCATTTAATTTAGTAAGATGTGCCACAACAGTTTCAGATTCATAGCCATAAAAAGGATCAGATTTAACCAAAGTAATTAACTCAGTATCGACAGAGAAATCACAATCCTCATCAGAAATATAGATAGGTGAAGTAGAAAAAGCAGGGTCATATTTCATTCTAGCATTCAAAGACTTTTCTTCCAGCTTAACTAACAGTTTCTTAAGATCATATCTATCTTTGCAAGCAAAAAAGTCTCTGGCAGTTTCTTCATCCATAACATAACCCTCAGGCACGTCAGGCAATTCATATCTAGGGGGAGAATCTTCATCATCACTTTCATCAATATTATAAGTTTCTATAATTTCATTCTCTCTAATGCATAGTATTTTCAAGCATAGAAGTAGTTTCATCATAAGCATGATGCATAGCAGAAATGGCATCATCAATAACATGCGACATATCAAAATCAATAGCAGGTGTAGGTGTCACAAATTTACTCATAACAGAAGGTGAATCAAGTGCAGAGCTAGATGGCAGTTTCTTACCTCCCCTCATAGTTGAGGGATAAATCTTGGTTTTCTCATCTTTCAAGTTCCTCATAGTGATCAACAGATATAAATCCCAAGTGGCTCAAAGAATAGAGCTATGCTTCCCGGCAACGGCGCCAGAAAATAGTCTTGATAACCCACAAGTATAGGGTATTGCAACAGTTTTTGAGGGTATAGTATTCAACCCAAATTTATCGATTCGACACAAGGGGAGCCAAAGAATATTCTCAAGTATTAGCAGTTGAGTTGTCAATTCAACCACACACGAAAGACTTAATATCTGTAGCAAAATATTTAGTAGCAAAGTAATATGGAAGTAACGGTAACGGTGGCAAAATTAACAATAGCAATTTTGTAGTAATTGTAACAGTGGCAACAGAAAAGTAACTAAGCAAAGATCAATATGTGAAAAGCTCATAGGAAATGGATCAATGATGGAGAATTATGTCACATGCGATTCCTCATGCAACAGTTATAACATAGGGTGATACAGAACTAGCTCCAGTTCATCAATGTAATGTAGGCATGTATTCCGAATGTAGTCATACGTGCTTATGGAAAAGAACTTGCATGACATCTTTTGTCGTACCCTCCCGTGGTAGCGGGGTCCTATTGGAAACTAAGGGATATTAAGGCCTTCCTTTAATAGAGTACCGGACCAAAGCATTAACACTTAGTGAATACATGAATTCCTCAAACTACGGTCATCACCGGGAGTGGTCCCGATAATTGTCACTTCGGGGTTACCGGATCATAACACGTAGTAGGTGAC